>JAQPPZ010000181.1:0-2758551 GCA_028583015.1 Wollemia nobilis | reverse complement strand
AAAATAAAATTAGCCCGGATTCATGGATAGCCCAAGAATTTGGACCCTGATTCACTTCGGGGCCACAACTATGGAGTTTCGGTTAATGCTAAAGCATATTTAATTAGTTCTAGTTGGATGTATAGTTGAGTCCCTGTCGTCAAGACTCGCGAGTGATAGTTATATGGAATCAAACAATTTGCCTTAAAATATCAAAAGGGTTGACAATAAAGGGTTTCAAAGCTTGTGCAATTTCCAAGGAATTACAAGAAAAAGTTCTTGTACATTAGAAAGAGGAGGCTTGAAAAATTATATATTAAGTTCAATTTTATAAACAATGGGTTATTTAATGAAAAAACAAACTTGGTTTATACAACAAGGCATAAGATAATTGAAGTAATTAATTAATTAAGAGTATTTAATTCATTAATCACTAATTAACAAATAAAATTTTAGTGATTTTGTATCCATGTATGATCTCCCAGCAAACAAACGATGCAGAAGCAGTTTCTATCTATCATATACTTTGTGGAGGACTTTTATGTTTGAACCACCACGACAACAATTTGCTATGCCTTCCACCTACTTAAAATGTTAGTAATGTTATGTGCAGTCAACATATTACTAACCTACAAGTAAAACCATGACCATTATAAAGTAAAATAACAAGAAAATATTAAAATATGATGTAGCCGATTTGTTACAATCTTTAAAACAAACACAAATTGATTTGGCATTTTCTCGTTATCATGCTTACCATCATTGATTTTCAATTCATTTAGAGGTTCAAAAATATTTTCAAGAGCTTCAACAGAACCCGCATGAACTGTAGAACTTGTGTGGCTTCATAGTCTTCACTTGATATAGAGCTTTCTTCACTTGAACTCAAAGTTAGCTGAAATATGAATAAAGAAAGATAAATGATTAGAAATCTTGTGATTAGTAAAAAGCACAATATGTACATGATATCAAGATATACACAAGTTAGGAAACAGAGGCCAACTTATTACAAATGAAACAAAAAACTAATGATGTATTAAAGCACAAAAAATTGCTATTTCATATTCAAAAGTAATCTATTGCCTATGAATACTTCGAGTTTCCATTGTTAACAACATTGATAGCAAAAAGCATCCTACTCATTGTTGGTCACAAATCTACCATAAGAAAGGATTTTGTACGTATACGCGCCCTAGACCTGGACCAACATTGAAATGCCGGAGGGAAGAGATGCCCTCCATGCCAATCTCCGGAGAAAGGCCGGCTCCTGAACTAAACTACTTGGTATTTTTAAGACAAGAGTGCAGGAAAGAAATAAAAGGGGATAGGGTAAGAAGTGAGAACGATTTTGGTGGGAAAGAACTAGCAGCACGATTATCAACAAATACCTTGAAACAACAGCAATAAATATGAAGAACGAAACTAAAATAAACATTGCGCTATCTCCCCTATGTATCCTCTGGAAGAGTTCTAGGGTTCAAGTATCTTCCTATGCCTAAATCCAGGATTCAAAATTACAACAATTAGGAAACACAAGAACTTGACAGAAACCACTATCCACAGGCAGCATAAAAAGAATTTAACGCAATATTAAATCTCTTACATAACCCTCTGAATGATTCCAAGGTTCAATCCCTCATTACACACCTAAATCCAGAATGTAGAATTACAGTATGCAAATGAAGAAAAAGAATAATAGAAATCAACACAGAAGATAACATTTATGAGAGAAATGGAGCTCAAAGTCTTCAATATCTATTGCAGAAATCAAGATACAACAATTCTCTAGCAAAATTTCCCCCCTTTTCTCATTACAATTCATGGGTTTTTATAGAGGACCCGATCCTCTGAGCCATCAATGCTCTGAATTTGGAAGTACGCCCTCGATAGACTACAAAATTTTTGCCCGCTCCTTCTGAGAATGAGCTTTCACATCCTTTTCCTTTATTAGCAAGTATGACCGTGTCAACCAGGGAAACACACATTGATGAGCCATCCAGCTTGTCCTGAATTTCTCTGGGTGCGATGCTCGAGTGACCTTCAAGTGGCTTTGCCTTTCGGTCTGTAATTGATATCTCCTTTTCCATTGCCACAAATAGGCCCCGGGTCTTTCAGGAAAGTAAAAATACATTTATGAAACACTTGAATGCCTCATGGAAATACTCGTTCTTGATATGTGTGTCATTGGGGAAGGTGCCCTAGGAAGAGCTTCGCTAGGTTCTCATTCGGAGCTATGCTTCGCAACAATCATGAGCCGAAGTTGGAATGATGAACCCACAAAAATGCTTCACATGAAGGGGCTCTCAATTCTACTTCATGAGGACCAGATGTCGAAGCTCCTATATCCCATAGAAAACATGACTCTTAATTACCTACTACTTTGCCGAGGATACGAGCCGTATACTACTTCGCCAACAACTCTGTCCGAAGTGGACTACAACAATGCTTCGCCGTGAACCTCTTCAAAAATAGTCGCTCGGGAGGACTTTGGGCGAAGCTCATCCATGTCTTAGAAAATTTTCAGGGATAATCAGCCTTCGGATGGGGGAGCTTCGCACTGAAATCGCCCGAAGCAGGTGCTTCGCAAAAGTTTTGAGCGAAGTAGATTTTTCTTGGGGCGGTTCACCAAAAAGGAAGGTCGAAGCACCCGGCCGAAGCGGGTGCTTCGCTAGAATTTTTGTGAAGTGTTTCTCCACACTTTAGAAACTTTTTCATTTCATATTTTATGCTTCACAGAATTTTGGCCTGAAGAAAGTCTTGCGGGAGCTTCACTTGCAAAGCTCTTTCTATGCCTTAGGAGATTTCAGGCCTGCACCTATGTTTTCCCTATTTCTTGTTTGTGAATCTACCTATTCCTGCTAATGCTATAAGCAAAGCTTTTTCTTACACAATTATCTACAAAGGGGATTCAAAAAATGACAACCAAAATTGTTGTAATGCCACTATCAACAAAAATAAAGAAAACCATAACAAGAAAATCCTTTACACAACATTATTTTTCACTACCCCTCCAATGTGATGAAATTGTCAACATTCCTGGTGGCTCACCGGGCAACGAGCTCACCTTGGTGTGAGGACCCTCAACCTTCATCCATTGGGCCAGAGTTACCTCCAGACCTTTTTCCTATCTGCTCTTCTTCTTTCGAGGGGACCTCTGTAGCTACTTCTTTTCCTTTTAATTTGTCTTATGGTGCCTGATCAAGTGGTGGTGGTAGGGGAAGGTGATCACAGATGCGTTCCATAGTTCGGTGAACGTGGGCCCAGGCACCCTTCTGAAATGGTTCTTGATCTTGTAGTGCTTTAACCAGAACATGGAACCGATCAATCTACCCTATATCAGCACATTTGGCTCTTACACTTAGATTGTTCAAACAGGCCGTGATCTTGCAATATCTGAAAATAAAATCCATGACCTGCCCTTCCGTGACTGGCTCCTTCCATTCATCGATTTTTGAAACATCGCTTTCAAAGCTGAGCCACGTTGGTTTCAGTTCTTCCTTGGTTAAAAGGTTCCCATCGTCATCAATGAAACTTGGGAAGCCCAATGTTGAGAGATCCTGGAAATATCCTAGGGAAGCATGTTGCTCTTGCTCAAACATGTCCATAAGTTGTTTTGCCTTCTGAGCTTTCCTCACTTTGGAGAAGAAGGCACGGACCGTGGCTTGAACAATGGACCAGTCTCTTGTTGTCCGACTCATAGCAATGACTTGTAAATCCTGGTACTTGATGCTTTATACCTCAATGGCTAGGTCAATTCGGCTTCTTATTTCTTGAATTATCTCGTCCACTATAGGCCCCTTTTGTGTAGCAGCATTCTAGGCTTCTGTTATATAAGACAATATCGAAAGGGCACTGGAGGCCCAGGATCTGATGTTCTTGAGTTAGTGGTAACGGATGTCTTTAATTCTGCCTTTGTCAAACAGCTCCAAGTTTACCTTCTCATACAACTGTTGTTGCATCTGCAGGATCCGACTCTCAAATTCTCTGGCTCTTACCTCGACTTCAACCTGCATTTTACTTTGATCTTTTGCTGCAACCTGCAGCTGATCTACCTGTTGCTTTAAGGCATTTGTTTCTTTTCTCATTTGCTCACATTGCTTTTGAGCATCTTCCAATTGGGAGCGTGTCCTGGCTAGGTCCTCCTCTAGCTTGACATTGGCATTTTTTGCTTCATATCTATGCTGGTCGACGATCCTCACGTGTGTGCAAAATGCTTATATCCTCACATGCATAGACTCAGATTCATTATCTATGTCAAGATGCTCTAGGTCCTTGATCTTCTCTTGGTACTCATAATTAGCTAGGGTCATTTCATCTAGGGGCTTCTGGACCTTAGGTATCTTTTTCACCTTATGAAGCTTCCCATTCTTCAAATCGAACACCGCACATTTTTCAGCCTTCGCGAGAAATCGCCCTCTTCTTCTTCATGCCTCTTTGAGCATCTTATCAGTATTTTGATGGGCTTGGATCAACCTCTCTGCTAAAGGACACTCCTAGATCATAGCCAATTCATTTTTGAATGTGGTTGGGCTACCATCCAAGGGTGTAAACAAATACATGGACTACATGGATGACATGTCACCGATGGGATCAGCAACAGGTGTGGTGGGTGTTCACATTGGTGAAGTGATGACTCATGGGACTAGGGAGCGAGAGTCAGGGTGTGGAAGTGAAGCATCGCTCCCGGATGATCCAAGTGTTGCGGGGTTAATGGTGTGGGCGAGTGATGTGGTACGGGTGTGTGTCTCGACCTGGTGACTCGGATGGAATGGAAACATTAAAAGGGGTGATGAGGCCGTGAGACAAGTCGGATGACCATTCAACGTGAATGATGTTATGGGGAGATTTATCTAAGATGGAGGATCCAGGGGAACCTTCGGTCGGGACGGCTATCGACGTGACTAGGGGAGTAAGAGTAGAGGATAAGGGGTGCATACCTACGTGCTCTAGTGATAGAGCAGAAGTGTCGAAGTCTTGCGTTTCAAGTCTGGGTTCGCCTCCAGCTTCTGTTTCCTCGACATTTTTGGTCTCCTGGAAGCATTCCTCCACATTGATGGTCCCCATCTCGATACTTTCTTTCGTACCCTACAATGGTGGTTCAGGCACTACTTCTCCAACACCTGCACTAATTGAGCCTACCGCAACTGATTTGCTAGGAACACCTGAAGTTCTACTGTGAGGTCATTTCGGGTGAGGAAGGGGCATGTGGACTGGTTCGAGCCTTTTCCTTTTCCCTTTCTCCTACTGTTGTAGTGGTTTCTCAACCTTTGCTTCAACATCCTCAACTGGCTTATCTAGTATCTCTTGTTGTGTCGTCGTTATCTCCTCTTCTTCCTCTTGTTCATAAATTTCCTCGATTCATCTTGGGCTTTCCCCCGAACCCGGGGCGCTAGGGGGAATGAAGTCAGTGAATGAGATGGGCTACCAGGACCCGACATGGGCTTCATAGTAAATATCAAAGTATTTATCCATCTCTAAGAGACCATATGATCTTTGCTTTCGACGGTGGACTCTCATCACCCACCATTCTCTCAGCTGATCTTTGTGCCATTTTTTTACTTCTTCCCTCAGATCATCTTTCATATTTTTTTAGAAGGGGGAATCCACCTCCGAGAAGGGATACCGAATGGGATCATATTCAGCTTCAATAGTGTAAAATTCATGCCATGGAGGCATTGTCTTCATTCTCTCCAGGTGCCATTCCAAATCTCTCCCCGTAGGGTTGTTCTGCTGCTCTACGATCTCCGAGCGGGGGCAAATATGGAAGTTTTTGAACCTGAGATGATCTCTCCTTATCCCCAAGGGATCATAGCACCATCACTGTGGGATCTGTAGCAAACCAAAGTCAGCAAGCTTTTCCTCCAGATAAATGTTTTGTTTAAGGGCGAAAACCTCAATGACTCCCATTTTGAAAGGGAAATCATAGGTTAGTGCCCACTTTCGGCCATGGCCATAAACAACATTCGTCACATCGCTCTGACGAGCAACCTCCAAAGCAAATTGATACTCAGAAGGATACAGTGGCAGCAGGAAGGGTTTTCCCGTAAATCCAAACAGGTGAACAACAAGCCCCTGCGTAAGTTGAAAAACATCACCCATTTTCTCATTTATAACCTTATCTCTGAGAGCCATGGGCACCCGAGGGCAGGAACCCTATACAAGATGCATAGCAGGTCTTGAGAACTTTTGGTTGAAAACATAGTATGACCTCGTCCTTGCTAGGAGAGGATTCCACTAATATACTGGCAAAGGAGCTCCATCCTTGTCGCTTGGAGTAATGGCAATGTGGGGAAAATGCTTATAAGTATGGTAGAAAAAGAGCCACACTAGGAAGGAGCAAAGCCCAAAATATTGACCTGTTCCAAAATTCTTCACACTGACCAACCGCGTATGCAGGGTCCGGGCCACCCATTCAGCCCAGTCGAAGAAGACCGGATTAACGCCTAGCCTTGATGGGTCGGGGGCATAAGACTCCCCTCGTGAGATACATTTAGCCAATGATACTTTCTAGGGATATACAGAAGCATCCGTAGACAATCTTGCAACCCATGCTATGATAGATAAAATGTCAGTATTCTTAAAATCGGTGAGAGGGCGAGGTATCTATGGTCGCTTACCCGAAAGAAGCCCATATTTAATATTCTCATTTAAGAACTTGATGATATACTCGAAGGTAGAGAACCTATCCACTTGTTCACTCAGAACCACATTGCAGACAGTATAATCCTTGGGTGGCCCTTGTTGAGGAGCGAAAGCCTCCTACACATATTCTTTAAAAATTGCAAACAATTTGTTTCCTACCACGTCCAAATTTTGCTTGGTGGAGGGTTGGTAATTTTGTGTAATGGCATGGATTAACTCGGGACAGGGGTGTGTTGGTGAAGTCAGGTACCAATATATCTAGGAGTAGTATGCGACAACTCTCTTGTTTTTCGTAGATAGCTAACTCTTCATGTAATTAATGGTGTATTGGAACCCGACTATGCTCCTTGTGATCTTAGTGTCCCTTATGTTCTCCCACCCATCGATGGGCGGTTCTCCAAGTTGTTCTTCTTCGGAATCTTCCCCTTCCTCCACAACCTATTTGTTAGGGTGAATATTGAGGTTTACCCTCTTGGGCCTATGCTTTTTCTCTTCCTTACTCCTTTTTGCCTTCTCCGGATAGGTCGACTCAGGCTCTTTCTTCTTCTCCTTTGAATTTCTTTTTCCCATCTTGTTTTTTAGAATGTGACAGAATTTCGATGCAGAATGATGAGAGTGCAGCAGAGTAACATAATGGCTAGGGCTCCTTGCATTTGAATTTATCAGTAGATGAACAACTTTTCATCTCTGAAGCTTGGCTTTTATAGTTGTGGATTGATACTGCCACCATTTATGGCACCTACCAAAATTAAATTTAGAAGTCAAACCGAGGAGATCGCATTGCACTCAGATTGGTTTTGTGACACGAGCGCATGCGAGCTTATGTACTTCGAAATCCTGACCATGCTCTAGGAAGCCATCTAGTCTAGGTGTTTTTCCTTTTTTATCTTGAAAACATTACCTTTACTTCCACCATAGACACTAGCATTGTCAAGACCTCATTATCCCTTTCTCAATAACGAAAGGGATTCCCTATAGAATTTTCTCTTAAGCCCTAAGGTCCACGGGGAATGTAGAGAGAATTTCCTCAAAGTAGTCAGCGACAATTTTCTTTATCTCATCCCAATAGTAAACTAGATTTCCATTGTTGATCTTCAAAGAAGGCACAAATTTTGAAACTTGTCTAGCTATAAGAGATTTATGGAAAAAAGTAAAGATTTTGTCCCCTTCCTTCAATCATTGGATATTGGATTTCTATTTCCATAAGATTTTCTCCCTCCTTTCCCATTCCACTAACTTGGAAGAGGTTCAAATTTCTTATTTTTTGAGCTCCTCTATAATTCCCAAGGAGAAAATTTAACTAGTCACTTTCTCCAATTAGAAATTCAAACCTACATTTTTAGCCCTCACATCCCTAAGCTCCCATAATTTCATTCCTTGATTATGGTTTTCATGGGGTTTTGTATATTGGATTTCCTTCCCTCCAACATTGAAGAAGTAATAGCCTAAAGGAATTATCTTTGAACCACATAAGCTATAATTTAAAGGGTGATTAATTCCTAGTAGACTTCCAAAGATCTAGCAAAACAAGCCAATGGTATAATCCCACATTATTAAGGATAAGAGATTTCATAATTACTTCTAGAGAGATAATATCATACAAGATTACAAACCTATCCAAGCGCTCTAGTATGCATGCAGGTCCCTACCATTTATTCATCCATGCCATCAATTTGTTGTCAGGCTTGACATCAATTAGGTGGATATCCTCAAGTGCTTATGCTTAAGTCAGTCATAGTTTCTAGTGTTCTCATCCCTCCCATATTTTATCTAAGGAGATAATAGTGTTAAAATCCCTCCTAAGACAATCTATTCATTGGGGAACTAGAGCCTAAAGTTTCAAATATAGACCCACTACCTCCATTTATCCTTTATATTAGTGGTTTCATATATGCTAATACATAGGAGTTAGTCCTTTTGACTCTATTTCCCCTAAAATCCAAGGATACTCCAGCTTCCCACAATTGCATGCACCACAAATTCCTTTGGATCCCATAGAAAAGATAGCCTACCTAATTCTCCTTGAAAGCTAAGAGATTCTACCTAACCCATGGACCATAATTTCTTAGCCATTATCTCCATATCCTCTATTGATAACTTAGTCTCCTAAAGAAAGATTAGGTTTGGCTTCTTTCTCTAAATCATCCTTCTAATTTTATTGTGTTTGATGGGACTACCTCTTATCCCCCTTAGGTTCTATGAAATGAGTCTCATGAGTATGGGTATATTAAGAGTTTGGTGATAGGAGTCACCTTACCCTCAAAGACAAGAGTTTCTCCTTATTTTGCTAGGTGGTGTCCATTGGTCTTATGTTCAACTTTCTGATTGGTGTCCATCTTTATTTTCTTGAGTTTTTTTGTATTTTATACTATATGGATCTTGGGTAGGTCCTCCTTCATGATCATTTATGTATATAACCAATGCTCTATTAATTGGGGTCAAGGCATCTCCTTCCACTTTAGTCCGAGTAATCTTATGTGTTTCATGAGTATAATTCTTTTATTTTTTTGTTCCTCCTCGCTTTTTTTTTCCTTTGGTAACCTTTGTGGTTTAGGTTTGTGTCTATTTTCATGTTGGTCTAGTTGTTATCTATTTCTTGTTGTGCCTTTTACCCTAATTTAAATTTGGTAGTTGCTTGAATAATTGGCTATGCCATCGGTTCTATCTCCATTTTATAATCTTCTCCTACACTTGAATCTTCCTTAGTTAAATGAGCAAATTTATTGTTTGGTTCCACACTACTTTCAACATCTATATGTTCTTTGAATGTGCGTTCTTTTAGGTTCTTGAAATTCTTCAACCTTTTCCTTTACCTTCATTTGCTATGAGCACTTATGTGGATAATCTCTCACCATATACCTATACTCATGGGATATTTTTATAATCAAATTTTTGCTCCCAGACTTCATCCTCTATTTGTAATGTGATATTTTTTGGAAGAGGTTTGTTGAGGTCCATTAGGATACATATTATGGTATATATCATTTGGTAAAAATTACGAGTACTACTAGCTACCATCATAAAAGTTGCTAAAGTGTTACCAATGGTTGCAAAATATATGAAGTTCTAGTATTCATATTGTAACCCAATTAACCTAATCCATTTAGGGCCCAGAGGTGAGGGTTTCATGAACAAACCTACTCTTCAAAAAAACCATGACCCTCCCTAGAAAACACATTCTCGGTCCTCTTCACACTCAAAGAGTACTAGGAAATAGCCATTGGGATAGAGTGTGATTTGAAATTCTCCCTTAGTTAACTAGTTCCTAGATGTCCAATCCTTGAAGGTTAATATCTAGGGTCTAAATTCCATGAATTTTCATAATAGACCATTCATTTCCATATCCTCTGTGTCCATTTTAAGGTTTTTCTTTTTCATATAAACTATTGAGGAGTCATATGCCACTTTCATACATCCATTGGCATTCTTCCTAGGGTCTATACGTGATATTCTTAGAGGTCCATGGGCAAACTTGGCCATGGTGTTACCCAAGTTCCCTCCACCTCCTGATCATACTGTGTCCTCAAAGGAAGGTTTAAGGGGGATGGATCCCCCCACTATTGTTGCTATGATAAAGCTACAGAGGTATCCAAAACCTTAATCTACTCCAAAAATATATAACAAATAAAAATTGCCTACACTTTTTTTTAACAATATTTAATACAAAGAAATTAAATCTTAATTCCCACATTCCACAACCATTCCACCTTAATATTTTGCATAAAATATCAATGACAATGTGTGCAAACCCTAACATAACTCTACCTCGCTTAAAATCATCCTCAAAAAGGGAAATGTACTAGGTAATTCCATCAAAATTTATAAAATTGATGAAAGGTTGGATTAATTGTTTCAAAGTTGAAGCATTACACATTATATAAAGGATTGGTTCTTCTATTATTTATTAGGATCTATGTTTTAAAAGGAATAACATAATTTTTTAAACAAGTTTCATAATCATCTCCATGTTTGGAATCATATTATTGTCTCTCTTACAAAATGTTTACAAGCACACTACTCATCATGAGAAGTATCAAGTATGAAAAATAGGTATTAGCCTCTCTTAGTTATAGTGTTTGAATACACATAAAGGGGTCATCTATGAATATGGAGTTAACACAAAGCATATACATTGATATATAGCTTATTAAAAATAATCTTGGCAATTCTTCTAAGTTGGTAGAGGTGGTGTTTTAAAAAATAATAAAGGTAAAATTGTCCATGTTGGAAGCTATTATATTATTTGGTACATGCTAATGTACCCCCCTGGTAGCCATGGTACAATGTAAATATTAGAATAGGATTTGAATCTATAATTTAGTAGTGTAATTTATATTTCCCTTTATGTAAGTGTCTATGTAGAGGATGTGTACAAGTGTCATGTAATTATGTATGCAAGTGTGTAATGTGAGAAAGTGCACGAGTGTCACATGTGTAAGTGTGTAAGTGCACAAGATTCATGTATTAGGGTTTGCATATAGAAGTGTGTAACTAACATTTAGTAAAGAGTGAAAGTGTCATAGAGTTAAGTGCTCAAGAGTCATGTATTGGGGTTTGCATATAGAAGTGTGTAACTATCATTTAGTAAAGAGTGAAAGTGTCATAGAGTTTATTTTTTTGAGTTTTTTGTTGTTTTTATGCTTTTATGTTGTTTTTGTTTGTTTTGTGGTTTTTATTTTTTTGTTTGTTTTTTTTTGTTTGTTTGATTGTCTTTGTTTTTTGATGTTGTGTTTTTTGTGTTTGTTTGTTATTTTTTTTGTTTTTTTAGGCATGCTCGTTGAGTGTTTCGAAGGGGTGTGCCAGGTACAATCCCTGGGTATTTTTGGCAGAATAGATACCTCTACCTCCTTAGGACTTACCCAAAAATGGCATCCCATTTGGGGTGTTTTCCACAAACAAAAAAAAAAGTGTTCAAGTATATAGAGAGTCAAGAATCATGTATACAAGTGGCAAGACGAGAAGCCAAAATGACATGTGAGATTTATCTTATGTATGCATTAGGAAAGGTTACAACTTTGGATATGTGAAGATTACAATAGTAAAGTATTTGAAGAGTCACCTTTCTAATTTTATATAATGAAGACAAAGGTCCATAAAATTTAATGAAAATTGAAGATTATATTCAAGCATTTTTTTTTTGCTGGATAATAAGGGTTTGTACTTAGGCCCCCCACCCTTGAAAATTTATAACTCTCTTCTTTAGATATTATAAATAGATACACTTATCTCAATTGAGATGCTATAGCTAGAAACCTACATAATTTTACACAAAAATGTTTGAATTATTGATTTTTATTTTCTAGACTTTTCAATTTTTTGTATGAATACAAATATTCTAGAATTTAGCATCCTTCTTAACATTTTTCTATAACAGCCTTCACAATACCATAACTTCCCCTCTACTATCTATGCATTGTATCTTAGTAGAGTAATATTTTCAAAACATAGTATTATCATAGTCCACTTTACCAAATCTGGATTGCTATTTTCCTTCTTGGAACACAAGTGCAACCACAAAAATTATAATAAATAGTTTATATGAAAATACATTATTGTTATAAAATAAAGCAAATATTACCAATGGAAAAGTTTAAAGTAAATCTTAATCATTTTTTGATTCAGGCAATCAACATTTTCTTGTCATATTTAGCTAAACTTGCTACTTCCTTTAACCATGGAAAGGAGAATTTAACTTCACGATACTCAATCAAAATCCCTCTATTGGCTATCCTATCTGCCTTCCCTTAATATATGTGTAAACCTGATTTCTTAAAAGTATTTAGCAAGATCTTGAATTTCCACAATTATCTCTTATATGTTCCATGGAGTCTTTGCTTTCCTCAAAATTGATTTTATTACTATGAGAGAATCACCTTCCATCCGCACTCTATTCCATTTTATTTTTTGCATATGTTTAACCCTTCTAAAGCCACCCAAGTTTCAGCTTCATTATTTGTTTTAAATCCACTATTAAAAGTGTAATGAGACAAAATCTCTCCTTTATTATTTCTAATTATTTCCCCTCCTCCTCCTACTGGTCCTAGATTTCCTTTAGATGCTCCATCAAAATTCAATTTAACCAACTCCACATTTTATGGTTTGACTTAATATTTGTTATCTTTGTTTTGCTTCTCTTGTACCCAACATCATAATTCCATTTAATGACTTGACTCCATCTATCAAGGATCTCTACTTCTAGATTAGGGACTAGGGGAGTTGATAGGGTTGGTTTAGATTCCTTTATGGCTAAACATATCTTTCTTTTCATTACCTCTAAACTATTTTGCTTTCCTTTAAGTATTCTTCTATTCCTTTCTCATCATATAGTCCAAAGTATTGTATCTTTTGATATATCTCATATTGTTTGTAAGGCCTCACTTTTATAAGTGCTCTTCCATTGCTTTAACCAATCTTCAATTCTGCTATTCATCATCATGCATTACAAAACATATTAAGAATCCATTTCCATAGTTTCTAGGCTATTGAGCGATGTCCCAAGAGATGGTCTATACTCTCCTCCTCAATTTTACAAAGAACACATTGAGAGGGGCCATGAAAACCCCTTTCATAAGGTTATCCCATGATAAAATTATTTTTTATGACTTACTATCCAAATAAACATTTTGACTTTAGGAATATTTGGGTTATCCCAAATATCTCTCCATATTCTAGTGATATTACTATTTTTTTGGTGCTTTAAATTATATCCACTTATTTTTGTGTACTCTCCTAAGCTATTCAACTCCCAAATCAATTTATCCTTGGCTCCCCTTAGAATAGTCATAGTTTGTATCTTCCCACCACCCATATTAGACATTTAATCATTAGATTAATATATTTCTTTAAACCATTCCAAAGAGTAGAACCATTTGGTAGAGAGAATGTAGTAAATATTAAACTTGGGTCATTCGGCTCAACATACTTAGAAGAATTATTTTCTATTTCTTTGACTCTCTTTGTACAATCTCCATATTACTTTTCCCCTAATAGCTAAGTTTGCATATGTAATAACTCTTAAACCAATACCTCCCCTAGTTTTATCATCACATACCTTGCTCCATTTCACCAAAGGAAATTTTCTTTTATCATGTAAACTTGACCATAAAAAGGATTGCATAATATAGATTAAACTTTTCTCAATTGATTTTGGCATAGTATACAATGACATATAATAAGTTCGAATGGATTGTAATACTGACTTAAATAACTGCACTCTTCCTGCTAATGATAACCATTTACCTTTCCAAGCTAGTAATTTATTCTGAACTTTACTAATAACTGGATTCCATAATTCTATCCTCATTATCCCCTCAAATAAAGGCATCCCTAGAAAAGTTGTTGGTAAATTTTCCTCCTCCATTTGAAGTAACTTATAAATTATTGTTTTGAATTAGTTGGAGTGTTAGGGAAGTAAATATTGGATTTTGTCCTATTAAATTTTTGCCTTGATTCTCTTTTGTATTTCTTTAAAAAGTTATTCAAATCTCTAGCCTCATTTATCTGTGCCCTTCCATAAAGCATTGTATCATCTACAAATTGTTGATGGGTGATGTTGTTGATGTTGTTACTAACCTTAATTCCACTTATGAGCCCATATTTGTAATCCTTCTATAAGTTCCTACTCAAAACCTCTACCATAATAATAAACAAATAAGAATATAGAGGATATCCTTATCTAAGGTCTCTCTTGGCTTTAAAATATTTTATTACTAAGTCATTGATGAACATTGAATAAGAAATTATAGAGACACAATATTTAATCCATCTAACCCATTTCTTCCCAAATCTAAACTTTTCTATAACTACAAAAAGAAAATTCCATTTAACCCTATCATAGGCTTTACTCATATCAAGTTTTAAGATCATTGTTTTCTCTTTTATTGAAGCTACTGAATGTATAACTTCATGAGCTACTATGATCCCATCTAGAATTTATCTCCCTTTCACAATGGCCTTAATCGATTCACCATCACTTTTTTTTTGTGGAAAACATCCTAGAAGGGATACCACTTTCGAGTAAGAATCAAGAAGGCAGGGGTATCTCTTTTACCAAAATCACCCAGGGCTCGCACCTGGCCTACCACCTTTGACATACTCAAGGAGCAAATCTGAAACAACAAAAAACAAGAACAAACAAACACAAACACATAAAAAATTAAAAATTAAAACAAAAAAAACCATGCTCCATGAGTGCATCAAAAATATAAAGCACAACCAAACATGCACACAATAAGATTAAAAAAAACACAACACGAACCACACAAAAAAATACAATAACAACATAACACAACACAAAGATAACAAAAAACAATAAAAATATAAAAAACAAAAGCAACCAAAACCTAAAAATAAAAATAAAATAAAAAACAACCAACAACAAACAAAAAAAAATATATATATATATAGAAAACACTCACACACCAAAACATAAAAATATCAACTAACACAAACATATAGAAACACAAACACAAGAACAACAAAAACACAAGAACAATAACAAAAAACACAAAACATCAAAAATAAAACAAAAAAAAAAAAAAAATACACATAAATAGAAAAGAAAAAAGAAAAAAATAGAACACAACAATGACCTTTCTAGACCAAAATAATTTTAAGGCAAGAATCAACAGTGGAAAAAAAATAAAGATTATATCGATCTAGGGAACTAAAATACCTTGAATGAACCAAAGAGAAGCAAAAATAAAGCAAGAAAAAACTAGGTACCTACAGAACTGGAGCCATCCAAAGAAATGATAGAAAGAAGAGTTTCCATTATTTGTGAAGCCCACCATCTGGGAGGGTGGCCATAACAAGTAAGATCACCTTTGTCCAAATCCCAATTAGCTAAAGCATCAGCATTCTTTTTTTGATCTCTGACCACATGATTGTAATCAACTTAAAAAAATTTCATTCCTGGGCATAAGTGGTTTTCCCCTATTTTTTAGCAGTTGTTCCTAACTTCTTGGCATTTCCATTTTTTTGATTGGTTATCAACTTGTGTATTTTAATTTTACAATATTTTCATTCCTATCATTCCAATTCTACAAATGTAATTAGGTTTCATTTTTTGCAAACTTTTCATTCCTGTCATTCCAATTCTGCAAATGTAATTAGGTTTCATTTTCTGCAAACTTTTCATTCCTGTCATTTCAATTCTACAAGAGTAATCAGATTTCATTTTTTGCAAACTTTCCATTTCTGTAATTTTACTTCTACAAGTGTAATTAGAATTTAAATTCAGTTCATAAGGTTAGAAGTGACACCAAAAACCCCCAAAGCTAACTTGTCTCACCAATAAATCTTGTTTCCTGAATGAGCTGATCTTCAAGCTACCTACCTCTACTATCGTATATAGCCATTGGACACTGCCCTGGATTGACAAAACTTAAAGATAAATGATGTGATTTATGACACTCATCATTTTTTTCTACGTTGCCGGGGAACCTAGGTGTTGTTAGGAGAAGTTAAGCAGCCCAAGAATTGTTATCTTGATATAAGTAATAGTTATTGGAACTTCAATTCATTTAGCAAATAAGCATGAATGCATTGGCCACGAGACAAAAGAGAAAGGTTTATTAGAACCGGATCTTTTCCAGAAAGGTGTTCTTCATGATCAAGAGAAGACTTACCTATGTATGAAATCCCTGAAAGACTTAAACGAGAGTCATCTTCTTTGTCAACCAAAATTTTGGGATATTTGGAAGAGGAACTCTTAGAAGCACTTACTTCTAGACATACCCTTGGGTCTGCTCCATCCGAACAAGTTACAAAATTTAAAAGTGAGGAAGCAACTATGGCAGAAGCCAAAGAACATGATAGGGATGTTATGGTCCACAATGCTAAAAATCCTACTAGCACTTTTGAATACCCTATTTGGCTAAATCCTACTCAGAATGCTCCTATGAAAATAATTTCACCTTCATTATTGCAAAACTTTAGAGGAATTGTCTTTGAGAATCCTAACCAATTCTTGTTTGAATTTAAGGTTGTGTCAGACTTATGGTTCCATTGCCAGAAATAATAACACACAAGAAAGAGAAATTTTTGAGGATGAAACTGTCCTAGTAGAAACATTACATGAACAAGGGCTTAAATATGATCAAAACATTGTTCATCGCTTGTTGTGGAATTATGAAGAACAAACCTCATAGCATATTTCATCCATTCCAATACAAAAAAGTTCTTTCACACTACCACATGGATGGCATCATCATCTTCTGACTTCATTCACATGTCCTATGCAAAAACTGATCCCATAAGGAATTACTTGTTGATTAAATAATTTAATGGACAGTGGTGTGGCTACCACATGGATGGCATCATCATCTTCTGACTTCATTCACATGTCCTATGCAAAAACTGATCCCATAAGGAACTACTTTTGAAATAGAATCAAGAGTGTTTCATACTCTTCAACCACACCATTATCCATTAAATTATTTAGTCAACAAGTATAAAGTAGTCAATTCTATTCATCCAGGGATAAAGCAAATTGAAGTATAGCTAGGTAAAGTTTTTAATATTAATAGTTGGCTGACTAATGAACAAGAAGTAAAATTCTTTGTTGTCCTACAAAAACATGTTTAGGCCTTTGCTTGGATTTCCAAGGATATGTCAAGAATTCATCCTTATGTGTGTACACATAGGATATATACTGAAGATATTAAACCTATGAGACAACCTCAAAGACGTTTGAATCCTACTTTAAAGGATATTGTCAAAGAAGAAATTAAAAAACTTTTAGATGTAAGGTTCATTTATCCAATTTTAGATAGTTGGTGGGTTTCTCCATTGAGAATTGTTCCAAAGAAAAATAGAAAAATACGAGTGTGTGTAGATTACAGAGAGTTAAACAAGGTCACACATAAGGACCATTTTCCATTACCATTTATAGACCAAGTGTTAGACATCCTTGCTGGCAAGAAATTATTCTATTTTCTTGATGGTTTCAGTGGATATAATCAGATACGGTTTGTTGGAATATTTTCAACATTGTCTCCTTAGTCCTAAGTATTAAGTCCTAGTATTTAGTTTTAGTTTAATGTTTTAATTTACATATTTTTAGTTAATTTGATTAGCATACATTGAGGTTTTGGCTTGGTTCATCAATGTTTGACCATAGTCCAATATTAGAATGTTGTTAGGATAAGAGCTATCTTTAAGTTAGTTTGTTGTAATAAGTTTGAGAGGATTTCTCTCAACCATCGTGTTTATTTTTAGTTCTTTCAAGAACTATAAAACTATGTAATGCATTTTTGATCAATAGAACAATTTCACCATTGTTTCTCATTTGGTATCAGATCAGGTTTGCTCAGATGGATCAAAACCTATGGAGAGTGGCATGAAGAGATCTGAAGCATGCACTTTGTCAGAGAAACTCAAGAGGCCATCACTCAGTAGAGTTGCAAGGAAGAGCTCAAGTAAATCATTAATATCTCATGAATCTTGAGGCATTTGCTTATGAAAATTTTAGGGTTGTTAGATAATTGTATAAATAGGATGCAGTCAAAATTTCAAGTGATTTGGAGCTAATTTGCAGATTTTATTAACATTTTGAGTTTTCAATAAAATGGTTGTATAAGGTGGAATACAGGGTATTTGCTTCTCAAATTTTGGGAGAAATATAATTTAGATAAAATCATAATTCAAACAAAATTTTAGGTCATTTGGATCTGTATTGATGGATTTGTGTGAATATTTATTGTTTCTTCAAAAATCCTAGATCCGAAATTGTGATAAAAAATGGCAAAAGTAAATGATCACATATTTTTCACATTTGTGAATTTTCTTCCAAAATTTAGAGGATTTTCAGATTATTGTCTTAGGAATGCAGAGTTCAATTTTCAAAAATTTTGGAGTTGTATGGATTGATTTATGTGAAAATATTGAAGTTGTCTCAAAAACACTCTAAGATCTAGAAAGGGCAAAAGTAAATTGATCACATATTTCTCATTTGTGTGAATTTGCTTTTGAAATTTAGTGGATTTTTAGATAATTATATCAAAATTCTACAGGAAAGGTGTGGTTAAGAGCTAGGTGGAATATTGATGAGTGGTGGATTGCAGAATGGCCACCATGTATAAATAATTGGAAGTGCCCAAATTCAATGGAGATAATTATGCTATTTGGAGCATAATGATGAAGACCTTCTTGAAGGCTCAAGACTTATGGTATATAGTTCAAGAAGGCTATGAGGAACCCACTTGGAGCAAGCTACAAGGCGAGGAGAGAAAATAGAAGAATGAGCAGCAATATGCAAATTGCTTAGCTCTTATGGATTTGAGGAGAGGAATGGAAAAGAATGTTTTTCCTCTCATAGCCAATTGTTGATCAGCTACAATGGCATGGCAAGTGTTGAAGGATACTTATGGGTTTGATGAGGTACCCATAAAGCCATGAGTGACAATCATGAAGATTGTTTAAGCAAGGAGGACCCTTGCTTCCTTGAAGCAGTTTCTGAATTAGATCCTTTTGAAGGAGTTTTTGAAGAGTCTTATAAAGACTCATATGAAGACATGCTTTGTATTGGAGAATTCTTTCTTGAAGAGGAAGACATATTTGAATAAGAACCTTGTGTTGAAAAGAGTAAAGAATCCCTTCATGGAGAAGAGGATGATAAGGAGCCTTGTCCAATTCTCATTGAAGAGAGGTATGATGAAGAATGTCTCATGAAGGAGACATATGAAGAAGAGTGTCTTATGGAGAAGACACCAAATCAGCTATTTGTTGAAGAATGCTTCATGGAGAATGCATCTACAATTCTCATGGAGGAGAATAAAGAATATGATGATGGAGAAGCAATGTTCATGGAAGACCATTGGATCATTTATCTTGAAAACCATTCACTTGGAATGGATGAGTGCTCTCTTGAAAGAGCAAATGAAGTTATGTGGGATGATTTCCCAAGTGTAGTACAGGAAGAAGAGATGAAGGGCATAAGTTTCATGCTCCATAATGAAGATTATCTCAAGGCTGAGATAATAAAAGGAAAATAATATTTTGAGAAAGATTATCTCAAGGAGGAGATAGAAAATAGTGAGATAGTCATTAATGGACTTCATGATGTAATGGAGGCATCATCAAAGGATATTGAAAATTGTCTTGAAGAAGCAATTGTGGATGAAGATCACTCACTTGGAGTGACTACATTGCAAAAAGAGAGTTGTCTTGAAAAGGCAACAATGTATGATTGCTTGAATGAATGGTGTTTCAACACACCAACATGGATTGAATAAAGGAGGAGAACTCTTAGTGAAGATTTGATGGTTGATCTTGAAGCACCATACAATGAAGGAGAACTGCTACAAAATAGCTTTATGGAAAGCACCAAATCTACTCATACTAAAGGTAATATTTTTATGATAAATGATTTGTTTTTTGTGAGCAGGAATGAAAATAAAGGTGATTGTCTCATTGAAACAACTTTGATGAAGAGTCTTCTTGGAGAGAATACAGTGATGGAGAACTAGGGTCACATGGATCAAAATGATGTGTTTAAAATTCCTTGGGAGAAGGATTCTTGTAAAGTCATTATTGTGAGAGAATATTTGTGTGAGGAGCAACTTTATGTTGCATATGTAGTTGGTCATTATATGGCCATATTTGTTGTGATATTTTATGTTGAAATATGTGAAAGAGTTGTATGGTATAATCATCTATGTGAGATGATTAATTGTAAATACTCACGTGGAGTATTGTTTAGTGTTGAAGATGTAAAAGAAGATCAAAATGTGAGAGCATGGTTTAAAGACCATAATGATAAATATGTAAGAGAGTGGTTGTTGAAAACCACAAGAGGAGATACTTTTGTTGAAGGGGGAGCTAATAAAAAAAATAAGGCACTCAAGCATTTGCAGGAAATCCCATATAAAGAGTGGAAGGAGTGCCACCAAAATACAAGGAGAAAACTACTTTCACATGCCCTTGGGAACATTTGCTTATAGGGTTTTACCTTTTGGTTTATGTAATGCTCTAGCAACTTTTCAACGAGCTATTTTGGCAATATTCTCTTATTTAACAAACAAAAGTGTGGAAATCTATATGGATGATTTTATAGTGTGTGGATAAACTTTTGATTATACCTTAGAACATCTTGATAAAGTTTTAACATGTTGTGAAACATACCATTTATCTTTGAATCTTGAGAAATGCTTTATAATGATGGAGGAAGGGATTGTCCTTGGTCATCACATTTCCTCTCATGGGATCAATATTGACCCCAAAAAGGTGGAAATCATCAAAAACCTTACCCCTCCAAAAACTCAAACATTGGTTTCTACTGCAGATTTATTGCAAATTTTAGTACCATAGCCAATCCAATGTTTTCATTATTGAATAAGGATTCTAAATTTACCTGGTCTACAAAATATCAAGAATATTTTGAAGCATTAAAAGATAAGTTAACAACTCCCCCAATATTAAGAGGTCCTAATTGGGAATTGTCATTCCATATTCAGACTGATGCTTCCAATACTGCAATTGAAGTCGCATTAGGTCAGATTGAAAATGGAGAACATTATGCCATTTATTACATTATTAAAAACTTGACAGAAGTAGAAAATAACTACACCACTACCGAGAAAGAATTCTTAGCTATGGTATATGCTATCAATAAATTCTGATACTATATCATAAGATATCAAGTGTTCATCCATACAAATCATGCTGCTATTAAATACTTGATGAATAAACCTATGGTTAGTGCAAGAATTATTTGTTGATTAATACTGTTATAGGAATTTGATGTCACAATAGTGAATAAATCAGGGAAAGTCAATGTAGTAGAATATTTTATGTCAAAAATGCCAAACCCAGACACAGGGGAATTGGTTGAATATGCTTTTCCTGATGAAAAACTATTTACAATTTTTGTGCAATCTCCATGGTTTGTAGAGATATAGCTAATTATTTGGCTACAGGGAAAGTTCCTCCTCACTTCACTTCTAAACAAAAGAAATAGTTAATCAAGCAAAGCTCATATTTCAAATGGATAAGAGGTCTACCTTTTAAATGCAGTCCTGACCATGTCTTACGTAGGTGCATCCGCAAGGATGAAGTATATGATATCCTTTATGCATGCCATGATGAACCATCAGGATGACATTATTCAATAAAAATTACAATTCATAAAATCTTGGCTACTGGTTATTACTGGCCATATCTGCATAAGGATGTGAAAAAGTATGTCAAACATTGTGATGCATGTCAAAGGATAGGAAAACCTACCTATACAAGTGAAATGTCATTGCAACCCCAAGTATATTTAGAACCATTTGAAAGGTGGGGGTTGGATTTTGTAGGACCTATTGACCTACCTTCTCAAGGAAAGGTGCATATTTTAGTATGTACTAATTACATGACTAAATGGGTATAGGTGCGTGATTTTAAACATGCTCATGAGGAAAAATTTGTTGATTTCCTATATACACAACTTTTTCTATGTTTTGGAACCCCATATTCTATCACTACATATCAGGGACCTTAATTTACATCAAAGGTTATTGAATCCTTTACTAAACTATATGAAATCAAGCACAGGAAGTCCTCACCTTATCACCTTCAAGAAAATAGTCAGGTTGAAGTAACCAATCGATAATTAGAAATAATCTTAACCAAAATAGTAGCTTCCCATAGGATGAATTGGATGGATAAACTACCTAAAGCAGTTTAGGCTTATAACACTACATGGAAATCCACCATAGGATTTACACCTTATGAATTGGTTTATGGTAAAAAGCCTCATTTGCCTATTGAATTCGAATTACTAACACTTTGAACTACTTTGGATGTTGGTATTGACTTGTCATAGGCACAAACAGACATGATTTTGTAGCTAAATGCATTGGATAAACTACAAATGGAGGCATTGCATCAAACTAATATGATTCAAGCACAACAAAAGTTGTGGTATGACAGTCACATTCAGCAACGAGAATTTTAGCAAGGCGATTGGGCTTTGTTATTTGACTCCCGCTATGAAGATTTTCCTAGGAAATTACAAACTAGGTGGCTTGGACCTTATCTAGTTGAACAAGTATTTGGAAATGGAGTTGTTCATTTTTTGCCCATTGATGATTCACGAAGGAAGTTAGTGGTTTATGGACATCGTCTCCGGATATACCATGAACCACTGACTAAGGATGAATTTCTGAAGCAAGTGGATTAATTGAATGTAAACATGGTGGAAGGAACTACCTCTTCCACAATAGATTTAGTAGAATGATTAAAATAAATAAATAATAATTCAAAAAGTGAAAACCTCCTAGGAGGCACTTTTGAATTGGCTTGCATGAAAATTGGTTTTTTGACATGTTTGCCTTGTTGGTCCCACAATCACTATTCCATCCTTTCTCAAGACTGCACATGTCTTATTCCATAGAAGAGCTAAGCTGGTAGTCAATAGGAACAAACATCTGTAAAAATGTAGATAAGTGGTTAAATCAAGTATGTGCCATTTACATTTTAATCATTATAAATATTTAGTATATAGTGTATAAAAATCACTCGGTAGTATAAAGCATTCATAAGGTTTGGTAAAATCCAAAAGTATTCCATCTGGTCAAAGGAAGGCAGAGAAATAAATTCCATGTTGTTTTAAGTGGATAAAAGAAACAGAATAATTGAAAAAATACAATCAATAAACCTATTCCAGAAAGTAGATGCGTAGAGCTTTGGAATGATATCAAGCTCTGGAATAAGAATGTTGCTTAAGACATAAAATAAATTCAGAATGAAGAAAGGTTTGAGCTTTGAAATTAGGAAATGTTCATACTTCAAAATGAAAAATAACTTTGGAATAAATAGAGGCACATTTGGTCAGGAAACACAAAATGCCACATGGCATAAGTTTATTTTTAAATTCCATCATCCAAAGTTGGAAAACAGGTCAAGGCACGGGAATCAAGAAGAGTCATGTGTTGCATTATCCTGAGAAATAATGGGAAATATTGTTTGAACAACCACATGCTTTGGTTTCTTACATGATCTTTGGGTATGCAAACAAGGTACCTCGACAAATGATATTAACCTACAAATCGCCCATCTTCTGACCAATGACTAATTGCCAACTCAGCAAATTCATAAAAGATAATTTGATTGTCATCATAGGTAATTGTCATCTACAACATGTCTGTAAAAATTAATTTGTTTTTTTTGTAATCCTCGACACGCTCTAAATATGGTTCTTACGCTTAAACATTAATTGCCATATTCTAGAAATCATGGCAAATTATCGTAGCATTCCTCAACCAAAAATTATCGATTTCAAACCAGAAGAATGAAGTGTTGCAGGGAAAATCATAGGGCAGTAAGAAAGCAGAACACAAGGAAAATTTGAATATGGGGAAAAAGAATAAACCTAAGCCAAAAAATACCAATTATCTGCAGAGGGGTCCTGAGTTGTTACAAATTTTTGTAGGAGGGCTGATGTCATTTCTGAACAAATTCGATGGGTATTCCAAAGGATTGGCGGTAGAGTTTGTGTGCACCTTCAAAAATAATCAGGCCAACATCAGTGGCATGACAATCTAGGTAACACCTAAAATCTTAAGCCAAATCACTGAGTTACCTTTGCAAGGGTTACAAATTTCAAAAATCAATAAAAATTCCCTAACAGAGATAGTTAATCAATTTAGAGAAGGGGATAAACAAATTGAATATCAAATGAATAACAATATTTGCAAGAGGGTCAAATGAACAAGTTTACAGCATCCATGGGATGAAGTAGCTGTGTGGGTAATACGATTTCTCACCTGTGAAGGGCAATTTGTTGTTTTATCTGGCCACCATATTAAAATTTTGAATCATTTAAGGCATGGTGGTCAAAACCCTGAAGTTAGGATTAATTTCCCCCTGTATCTACACTAGGAGTTACAGAACATGACAAAACACTACCAGGCAGGAAAGGGAACCCCTAAGCATCATGGACTGATTAAACTTATCTACAAATATCATTTTAGGGGAAACCCTAGGAGTTTTGACAAATTTTTCTCTTCTTGGAATGAAATGGTTTATGAAGAAGAGACAAGGGATGAAAGCCCTAAAAGCCCTAAAAATAATGAAGAAGAGGCAGGAGATGAAGCCTCTAAAAATGATATTCCCTCTTCACCACAAGGACCTCCATCTGCTAGGACTAGAAGACAAAGGGAAGCAAAATCTAAAACTAGTCCTATAGAAAAGAGGAGGAAAGTAACATTCTCTGAAGATGTGACTGTCTTTCCGATACAAACCACTGAACAACCAGGGAGTTCAAGTAGGGAAACTCAGATTGAGAAGGAGACATCTTCATCAGGGGTAGAATCTGCTCCAGAATTGTCAAAATTCACAGGTAAACATAAATGAAAGCAATCTACCCTTGGGTTGCGAAGGTCCTCCAGACTTCAAAAGAATGAAACAGTTGAGGAAGCAATGGATGTTGAAACATCACCACCTCGATAGAATATTCCTAGAATAATGCACCAGCAAATGGTTGAAATTAAAAGGGATTCCCTTATGAAATCTACTACAGATATGCCCACAAAGGAGGTTGCAGATGTAGGCATAGAGGATATAGGTACAGATATAGAAATGGTTGTGATGGATGACCCACCTGCTTATTCTTCTGAATCTAAAGTAGAGTCCGTAGCAAAAGAAGAGGAAGAAGAAGATATACAAGAACAACTATGAGCTACTAGGAGTGTCATTAAAACACAAATGAAATGGATCAAACAAAGGGAGGCTTCCATAGAAGAAAAAGATAAACAAATTGCTGACTTACAACAGGAGGTGGACAGATTAAAGGACAGGTTAGCACATCTTGAACCACAACCTATAGAATCTGATGTTGAAGATGATTTGGTAAGAATTTTGTTGGAGATGGCAGAGAAAAATATGGCACCAACACATGTGCAACTACCTGAGGAAGGGTCACCCATCATAAGAGATGAAAGAGATGAACAGTAGAATGTTTATAAAAATGAAAATGTCCTTAGACCTGAACATGAAGTTTCAGAACCATCTGCAGGATATTTTGAAGCTATATACCCTGATAACCTACAACAACAAGAGGCACAGATACCATAGGAAGCAGTAGATATCAGTGGTGAAAGGGAAATGAAGGATCAGGTAAGCATGCATTCCCACCAATTTTCTATTACACATCAAATTGAAATAGTAGAAATTGGGGTGCAAGTAGATTTACTACCAAAAGTATAGCAAGTAATCAGACCTCCACAAAAAATTGCACTGATGAAATACAATGGAGATGTAGCACATTAGGTGTTGAAGTGTCAAAATCTGGAAACACAGATTCCATATTGATGCTCAGAGTACAAAAATAAATAGGTTGCAAGAATAGGTACAATATCTTTTCCAGGCTATAGAATACCTAATCCAATTTAGAAGACCACCTAGATTTTACAGCTTGATCTTGAAAGAGAAGTACCTCCGCTGGCAAGTGATGAGGATTTGTTCCAATATTCCTTATAAAATAGACACTACTGAGGAGTTTTTGGAAGCCTATTTGCATAGTCCAAAAGAATAGAAGAATTTAATGTGTGAACTATTCCTGCACCAATTTCTCAGGCCATAAAATGTGACATTTCTACCACACATTTTCACAGGGGATATTCAATTGAGAGCTTTTATGTCCACCCTATGAAATCAATTGTATTGGGATCAAGAAAAAAGAGCAAGTAAAGAAGTTGAATTAAAATTTGAGCTGCTACTAAGACCAGTTCATCCCAATCATAGGACTTCCACCCATCAACATTTTACCATGATGAGAGAACAAAAGGTCAGGTTGGTTTATCTAAACAATCTTAATGATTATATGTTCATTTTTTAAACCTCTTATGCCAAATATTTGGCAAATGCTTTATCATCTTGTCAGGTTAGATGGGGATAATTACCAATATCACTACAGAAAAGAGAATCCATCTCACCCAACAATCTATTATGGTCTATAAGAAGAGTAGAAGGTATAATACAGACCATCCTAGAAGTGAAATATCATTGGATAGGTCTGAGGTACAGAATGCCTACTGTTATAACCCATGTTCCTTATTTCTTTGACAATGATCCTCAACCAGATGAGCAGTTTCAAGATTGTCTTAAGAAACTATAGGAAACCAGAGGCTACTATAAAGGGAAACTATGGAGTTATCAAGAAATAAATTTGAACATAGATCTATGTGCTTTTGTGGCCTTGAAAAATGCATGCGAACATGCATTAGAGTAGGTTGGGAGGAAAATGATGAGGCCAAGAATTGCCTCATTAATGGACTATTTTGTATGTTTCACAAACTGCTTTATAAACCTTATGCTATGTTTCTATGCTAATTTTGATGATTGAATGCATTATATATTAATATTTACATGTTTAAATGTTTAGGAGCATAATACTCTATTTTGACCATTTTTTGCATTTATTTGCACTGTTTTAGTTGATTTACTTAGTAAAATGCAAGTGTATTTGAAATATATAGTAATGTGTGCTGATGTGTATCCTATTCTAGTGGTATTTCAATTACTTTCCTTGTTTCCTAATCGGTTGAAATTGCAAAAAGGTGCCAAACTACTGTGACTGTGCAAAAAAATTGAAATACAGAATTTTGACCTTACAAATTCCAACCAGTTGTCCATAAATAGCATGGCTTGGAATTTTTCAACTACAGCATCTAAAACTTGTTGAATTTATCTTATAAGGACTTAGGAAGACTACCTAACCGATAAAACCCACTTTCCTGAGCATTTGGTGTATGAATAAGTGTCAAAGTTGTTGCACTGGTGGATATTTCGGAGCAGCTCTAGAATAAGCAGAGAAGGACCAATTCTAGTAAAAAAGGTAAAAAAAATGCCCAAAAAGGTGGGAAATGGAAATTTGGGAGTGGATACAGATGTATGAGATGTTTTCTCATCTCTTCCACTCATTTCCACCAATGGATAATGCACAACAAGGGATAATGAAGATGTTGTAGCATAACAGTTTGCTAAATTTGAGGAAGACAACTTTAGAACAATTATTGAATCACTGAAAAACAACAACAAAGCATATTGTAAGCATAGCACATGTAATATATTATTATAAATAATAGGCTTCCATGTTGGTTGAGCATATAGATAGAAGTAGCAATAGACATAGAGAAAATTGTTAGGAAGTAGAAGTTGTAGCAAAACAACAATTTAGCAGGATTCTCCTGCAATGTTGTAATGTTGTGTGACAGTAAATAAAGTGCAATATTTTCATCTATTTGTTGTTTTGAGATAATATGTGAGAATTGATTAGTTATCATCATCCTTTCACCTTCATCTAGATCGGGGAGCAAGGGCCACTTCTAGGCCCAGAAGGAGGATTAATTGCTGACAGGTTTTTTTGTGAACTTTTGTTGCAGTAGATTAGCAAAAAGCTTGGCAGTTTCTATTTTTTGTTTACTAACTATGTTTACTGTAGATGTATATAGTGTGTATGTCAGCTGACTCAATAGCATAAATTTGGAATTTACAGCATTTCTGGTTTTTCCCTATTTTTCAACAGTTGTTCCTAGCTTCTTGGCATTTCCATTTTGTTGATTGGTTATCAACTTGTGTATTTCAATTTTGCAATATTTTCATTCCTGTCATTCCAATTATGCAAATGTAATTAGGTTTCATTTTATGCAAACTTTTCATTTCTGTCATTCCAATTCTGCAAATGTAATTAGGTTTCATTTTTTGTAAAATTTTCATTCCTATCATTTCAATTCTACAAGAGTAATCAGATTTCATTTTTTGCAAACTTTCTATTTCTGTAATTTTACTTCTGCAAGTGTAATTAGAATTCAAATTCCATTCATAGGGTTAGAAGTGACACCAAAAACCTCCAAAGCTAACTTGTCTCACCAATAAAGCCTATTTCCTGAATGAGTTGATCTTCAAGCTGACTACCTCTACTATCGTATATACCCATTGGACACTGCCCTTAATTGAAAAAACTTAAAGATAATTGATATGATTTACGACACTCATCATGAATCTTCTCAATAATTATTTTTATTTTCCAATCAACCTTATGATTCTTAGAAGGAGTATTCAAAATATTAATCATGAGTTGAGAGTTAGACTCAACTAGCACCTTTTTCCATCCAACCTTAGTAGCCTCTTGAAGTCCTCTAAGGATACCATACCCCTCAACAAGGTTATTGGATATAATACTCAAATTCTCAGCAAAAGTAAAAACCAGGGAGCCATAGGAAAGTCTACCAGTTCCTCCTACACTAGCTTTTCCAGGGTTCCCTCTAGAGGCTCCATCAATATTGACTTTTCCAAAATCCGTAGGAGGAGGTTGCCAATTTCTTATTTTATCCATATTACAATTACTCGCATTCCCTTTAAGTTGGTTGCTCTTAGAAGAGTTAATATTCAATCTTTGCAACATTTGATTCCATATTTGGTAGGAGTTTTGGGGTGATTAAGGAGTTGATGGACTGATTCAACTAAGTTGGCAATGGTCTTATTCCAGATATAGTATATATCCTTACTTTCTTGATTAAAAATTTAGTTGTTCCTTTCATTCTAGATATTCCAAAGAAAAATGGTAGAACCCAGCCAAACTAACTGCCTAATAAAATGATCAATGCCCTCTTGATTAGGCCAATCCCTCCATAGTTATTCAAAAGTAAAAAAATTGGACCATTGTAAGCCAAATAAAGTTGCCATTCTCCTCCATAACTCAAAGGCTAAAGTACACTTAATAAAAATATGGCTGAGAGTTTCCACATTCTCTACACACATTTCACATCTAAAAGGGCCATGAAAACCACACTTCATAAGATGCTCCCTAGTAAGCACCCTACCATGCAATAAAAGCTAAGTAAAGAACCTCACCTTAGGCCAAAGCTTTTGAGCCCACAACTGAGAAAATATATTAGATTATTGGTTGGGATTATTATGGCATAAGGCAAAATAACCTTGAGCAATTGAATACTCATCCTTAGTAGTGTTGTTCTTGTTGAGCAAGGTGCAGCAACAGTATTGTCATTGTTGTCAACACAGTCAATCAAATCGGTTGATGCAGTGGATAGGAGTTAAGAGGTTCTTTAGAGTATGTACAGTGATTTTCAAAAAGATCGAAGTGGCCCATATGCTAAAAATCAAAATAAAATCACAAGGAAGAAAATTGTCACGATATCACGACATGTTGAGCAAGAAAGAAAAATTGTCGCGATATCGCGACATGTTGAGAAGCAAGAAAAATTGTTGCGATTTCGTGACATGTTGAGAAGCAAGAAAAACTATCGCGATTTCGTGACATGTTTGAAGAGAAAGTGCAAGCAAGAAAAACTATTGCGATTTTGTGACATGTTCGAAGAGAAAGCGCAAGCAAGAAAAATTGTCGTGATTTCACGACATGTTCGAAGAGAAAGCGCAAGCAAGAAAAACTGTCGTGATTTCACGACATGTTCAAAGAGAAAGCGCAAGCAAGAAAAACTATCATGATTTCATGACATGTTCGAAGAGAAAGCACAAGCAAGAAAAACTGTCGCGATTTCGCGACATGTTGGAAGAGAAAAAGGCAAGTAGAAAAAGTGTCGCGATTTCATGACATATTGCAAGAGAGATAGTACGGAAGAAAAAGTGTCACGATTTCGTGACATGTTGGAAGAGAAAAAGGCAAGTAGAAAAAGTGTCGCGATTTTGCAACATATTGCAAGAGAGATTGTATGGAAGAAAAAGTGTCGCGATTTCGCGACATATTGCAAGAGAGAGAGTCCGAAAGAAAAAGTGTCGTGATTTCGCGACATATTACAAGAGAGATTGTACAGAAGAAAAAGTGTCATGATTTCATGACATATTGCAAGAGAGAGAGAGTCCGAGAGAAAAAGTGTCGCGATATCGTGACATGTCACGTTTTCGCGACCCGAAGGCAAGAGAAAGAGCAAAGGAGAAAAAGCATCATGATATCGTGACATGTCGCATTTTCGCGACTCGAAAAGGGCAGGAAGGAAGAGAAAGAAAAAGTGTTGCGATATTGCGACATGTCACATTTTCATGACTCAAAAAGGGCAAGAAGGAAGAGAATGAAAAAGTGTCGCGATATCATGACATGTCATATTTTTGCGACTCGAAAAGGGCAGGAAGGAAGAGAAAGAAAAAGTGTTGTGATATTGCGACATGTCGCATTTTCGTGACTTGAAAAGAGCAGGAATGCAGAGAAGGAAAAGTGTCACGATATCGCGACATGTCGCATTTTCATGACTTGAAAAGAGCAGGAATGCAGAGAAGGAAAAGTGTCGCGATATCGCGACATGTCACATTCTCATGACTTGAAAAGAGTAGGAAGGCAGAGAAGGAAAAGTGTCGTGATATCGCAACATGTCGCATTCTCGCGACTCAAGAAGGCCAGGCAGGCATAGTAACAAAAGTGTCACGATTTTGTGATATGTCACATTTTCACGACTCAAAAAGGCCAGACAAGCAGTGAAACAAAAGTGTCGCGATATCGCGACATGTCACATTTTCGTGACTGAAGACCAGGATGGTAAAACTGAAGACTGCATAGTGACATGGACCCATAAGGAATCTTTAATGATTTTAAATCATTTAAGATGGTCGTTACACATGGAAAGAAACGGACGCATGCCCATGTGGAGAAAATGAACAGTCGAAGAAGGAGAAAACGAACAGTCATCAAAATAGAATCAAAAAGCTTTTTCGGTAACCAAAATGCATGCATGCACAAAGGAGAAAACGAACAGTCATGACCGAGAAGACGAACAGTCATGGTAGGAGAATATGGTGTCAATTATTTGCATGTAACATGTTTGACGAAATGCCTACTCTAAATATACAAAAGGAGTTACAACTGGAGTTACTGTTGGTGATCAGATCTGCCTAGGTAAGGATTTATGATAAATGTATGCGCCATAGACCTGGACCAACATTGAAATGTCACAGGGAAGAGATGACCCTCATGCCAATCTCTAGAGAAATGTCGGCTCCTATGCTAAACTACTTGGCTTTTTGAAGACAAGAGTGCAGGAAAGAGATAAAATGAGTTAGGGTTAGAGAAATAAATAAATAAGTGTAAAGGAAGAGAGATCGGTGATTTGAGGTGGGAGAGAACAGGAAGCACGATCGCTAACAAACAACTTGAATAGTAGCAAGGAACACCGAGAGTAAAATGAAAGAAACGTAATATCAACCTTCCTATGTATCCTCCCGAACGAGTTTCAGGGTGTTGTCCCCGATCGCACACTGGACGCAGAGTTCAGCATCTCGGTCTACAAACGAAGAGAGACAAAAGAATCAAGCAAGGTAGGCAGCATAAAATAAAGTCAATAGGATGTTTATCAACTCCTATGTATCCTTTCGAACGAGTTTTAGGACACTGTTCTTGATCGCACACCGGACACAGAGTTCAACATCCAACATACAAACGACGAGAGATAAAAGAATCAAGCACAGAAGGCAGCATAAAAGAGAAGAATTAAGCTCAAAGTCTCTTAGTATTAATCACAGGATATCAAGTTACAGCAACTTTCTAGGAGATAGTTCCCCCCATTTTTTCATTACAATGCCTGGGTTTTTATAGAGGACCCAAGCCTCTAAATCATAATTACATAGCAAAGAAAAGTATGCCCTCGAGCCCTGAGAATCGGCTCCCCAAGGCTCTCATGGCCGAGCTTTCAAATCCGTTACCAAAAATGGCAACTGCAATCGGGTCAACCATGGAAAGGTGCATTGATGAGCCGTCTAGACGTCCTTGGTCTCCGGGTGCGGTGCTCGAGTGGCCTCCATGCTCATCGGGCTCTCCATCATGGCTTGATACTTCGCTTTTGATTGCCAAAAATGAGCAGTGGGCTTACTGGGCATGAAAAATTACATTTATGAGGCACTTGATCGCCTTGGGAAAATACCCGACTTGGAACACGTGCTCGTGAAGCGCTTCGCTAAGTCTTCATTCACAACTTCACTTCGCAATGGTTTTGGGCCGAAGCAAAAACTCCTCTTTGATATGTACTTCACAAAATTGAGCTTCGCAAAACTGCTTCGGGGGCGGGGAGCGTCGAAGCATATCTACTTCGTAAAATAGGCCTCTTTGATTTTGCCACTTTGTCGTCAGAATTGCTTCGCCGATGCCTTGGAGAGATACTTTGCTGCGATCCTCTTCCAAAATTGTGGTTCGAGAAGATTTCGGCCGAAGCAATTGTCTTCAAAAAATGTTGCATCCCTTTACTTCGGATAGAAGTACTTCGCAAAAAATTAGCCGAAGCAAATGCTTCGCAATGTGCTCTTGCCGAAGTAAATATGGTTCGCTGATGGAGGGGCAACTTTTCGATGAAGTACTTTCAATGCTCTTTGAGTTTCGCTTCGCTGATTTTCTGGTCGAAGTGACTAATGGAAATACTTTAGATGCAAAGTAGTTTTCTTGATGACTTCTTTGTATATCTCTTCGGCGCAATGCTTCGCAGGAGTCTTGCCCGAAGTAGCCACTTGAAGTGCTTCTGGCCCAAAGCTCTTCTTATTGCTATTCTTGTATTCTACTTTGATGATACTACTTCGCAAAAAACTCCACCCAAAGCGGTGTTGAAAATGCTTCGAGTGCGAAGATCTCTTTTCTTATGAATGTCGCTTCGCTCATCTTTTGTCCAAAGTGGCTACTAGAAATGCTTTGGTTGCGAAGTGGTTTTCCTATCTTTTCTTTGTATTTTCCTTCGACGAAACTACTTCATAAAACTTTCACCCGAAGTAGTGCTGGAAACGCTTCGGGTGCGAAGCTATTTTTATTCTCCTTTGGCGAAGCTCCTTTTTTCTAGTTTGTTCGACAGTGAAGTTCTTTTTCTTCCATTTTATATACAAAGGGGTGGCATTGGGAGCCAAAATTGCTGCAACTTTCAAAATAAAAACAACAAAGCAAAAAACTTTACACAATACTGTACAAAATTGTTATTCTTTTTCTACCCCTTAAGGAATGTGACAAAATTGTCAACATTCTTGGCGGCTCGCAGGGCAACGAGCTCGTCTCAATGGGAGGACCCTTTAATTCTGATCCATTGGGCCAGAGTCTCTCCCCGATCCTTCTCCTCCTTCTTCTCCTGCTTCTTCTTCCTCCTCTGCTCCTTCATCTACTGGCGTTGCCTCCTACTATGGCAATGGGACCAGACGATCATGGATTTTCTTTATAGTTTGGCGAACATGAGCCCAGACCCCTTTCTAAAATATTTCTTGATCTTCGAGTGCCTTAACTAGAACATGGAATCGATCAATTTGCCCTATGTCAGCGTGTTTAATTCTTTTGCCCAGGTTATTCAGGCAAGCCGCAATTCTACAGTGTCTTAGGATGAAATCAGCGACTTGTCCCTCTGTGACTGGCTCTTCCCACTCATCAATTTTGGAGACATCACCTTCGAAATGGAACCATGCTGGCTTGAGTTCTTCCCTGGTGAGAAGGTTTCCATAATCGTCTATGAAACTCGGGAAACCCAAAGAAGAGAGATCTTCAAAGTAGCTCATTGATGTATGTTGTTCTTGCTCAAATATATCAAGGAGGTCTTTCACCTTTTGTGCTTTCTTCACCTTGGAGAAGAAAGCGCGAATAGTGGCTTGAGCAGTAGACCAATCCCTGGTCGTTCGACTCATAGCAGCGACCTGCAGGTCTTGATATCTGATGCTTTGGACCTCAAAGGCAAGCTTGAGTCGCCTCTTGATTTTTTGTATTACCTCATCCACTATCGGTCCCTCTTTAGTAATGGCCTCCTAAGCTTCGATGACAAAAATTAAAATTGACAGGGCACTGGAGGCCTGAGATCTGAAACCTTTAAGTAGGTGAGAGTGGATCTCCTTTATCCTGCCTTTATCAAACAGCTCCAGGTTTGCTTTCTCATACAATTACTGTTGGGTCCGCAAGATCTTGCCCTCGAGCTCCTTGGCTTTTAGCTCATTTTTGACCTGTATTTGTGCTTGATGTTCGGCCGAAGTCTGCAGTTGTAGAATTTGTTGTTTGAGGGTATGTGTTTCTTTTTTGAGCAATTTGCACTGCTTCTAAGAATCCTCCAGCTCATAGTGAATCCTAGCCAGCTCTTCTTCCAACTTAATGTTGGTGTTTTCTGCTTCAAACCTGTGTTGGCTAGCAATGTTGGTGTGTGCTCGGAAGGTCTCCACCCTGACATGCATGGACACGGATTCATCATCTATGTTCAGATGCTCCAGGTCCTTGGTCTTCTCCTAGTAGTCGTAGTCAGTTTGAGTCATCTCATCTAGGGGCTTCTAGACTTTGGGGACCTTCTTCACCTTATGCAACTTTTCGCCCTTTAGGTCAAAAACTGCACATTTTTCAACTTGAGCCAGAGATTTCCCTCTTTTCTTTCTCGCATCCTTTAGCATCTTCTCTGTATTTTTTCAAGCTAGGAGGAGCTTTTCAGCCAGGGGGCGCTCCTTGATTGAAGATAAGTCGATTTCAGATAAATCCGAATCTCCAGCCAAAGGTGTAAACAAATATAGGGAACTAACAGAGGCAGGTTCTCCTTACGACTCGAGGACTGGTGTGGCAGGGACTTTGGCGAACGGGATTATGCTTTGGGCTATGGGAGAGTGGGCTATGGGGCTTGGTGTGGGTACTGAAAGCATGAGATTCCGGAAAGAAAAAAAGTATTCAAACGTAATGGAAACAGAACTTTGAATGAACCGAATATAAATGGTAAAAGCAGGAGCACAGCCCTTTTAAATTAATTCCGTTCGGTTACAATACATCTCCTGCCTTTTCAAGGGCTAGGAGTGTTAGTCTGTCTCGGTTACAACCATGATTAATATTGCCTCTATCTGCATGCCCACATTTGAAATGGACGGCCAAAGTACCACCGTCGCTTATGTTGATAAATCTTTGCTTGCTGCTGTTTTTCCTGCATTCAAAGAAACATAAAAACGAGTTCAGTAGCACCTATGTTAATAAGTGAAATACGCGAGTCTTGAAATAAGTGAAAGATACATGCATAAGATTATTGAAGACAGTGAACGAAATGAATATAAGTAACCTGCGCATTTAACAGAATAAACTCATGATGAACAGATAAGCTAAAGTGACAAAGCATAAAATGTAGAATATGATGCATCTAACAGAACCTATTCAAAAATAGCCACCTACTGCCCTGACAGAGGACCAGACACATACGAAGGCATGATATATTCGATGTATACGAACGCTATTGATGGAGAGATATAAATCGAACATAAGAACGTAAACTACTATCTTAAAACATTCGAAAGCAGCTCATATTCGAAAATACAAAACATAAACTGCTGTTCTAAACATTCGAAAACAGTATATATTAAATTAACGAGGAAGTGCGTGGGGTGCCCAAGCGGGCCGCCCTGTTAAAATTTGATTTCGACGCCTATCCACCGGGGATGGGCTCAAAATCTTAGAGAATGGTGTGTCGGCAAATTAATGGATTATTGTAATCCAATGGTCGGGTCTGAAAGTCAGATTCACGCTTCTGGAAGATCACCCACCAACCTCTCTTTGCAAGAGATTCTGGATGTGAAGAGAGAAAAATCTAAACTGATGCAGTCGGGTATCGAGTTCAACAGCACTTCGTTGCATTTTTTTTCAATGCTTCACTGGTGTTTTACTTTGCATTGAGCTGGTTTTATAGAGGATTCGGCCTTTGAAATATTAACGTCAAAACCCTAAGTCTGCAGGCGCCGTCGAGATTTGACCTTTGTCAGGTGATTATGAGGCATGGCTCGCCTTGAGATTATTGCTGGGGATTCACATCAGCCGTTATGAGGCATGGCCTCAGACTGGATTTGTTGTTGAAACTGTCTGTCTCATTATTGCAGTTGGTGAAGTCCGTCGCTTGATTAAAATCCACTTTAAATTGCTTTAATGCTACCTTTGAATATTTTAATGTTTGCCTTTGAATGTTGATGTGGCGGTCTTGGAGCGGTTAAATGACAGCAAGGACAAACATATGGCGTGGGGGAGACCTATCGCGATATCATGACAGTCATGACCTCGCGGCTGTCACGATATCGCGACTGTCGCAACCTCGCGACAGTCACGACCTCGCGGTTGTCGCGATATCGCGACAGCCCGACCTCGCGGCTGTCGCGATATTGCGACAGCACGACCTCGCGATAGTCACGATATCACGACAGTCACAATATCGTGACTGTCGGGATATCGTGACAGCGCGACCTCACGGTTGTCGCGATATCACGACCGTTGCGATATCGCGACAGCGCGACCTCGCGGTTGTCGCGATATCGCGACTGTCGCGATATCGCGACTGCCAACCTTTGCAGCATTCGAAACAATTTTGCCCAAGGATTAAAACCAATTTTTGTCTAAGGCCCTCTTGCTTAAGTTTTGCTTAAGGCTTAAAGTTTACAAGGGGCTTGCTTTTGATTAAAGGCCTTAAACAACCAACTTTGCTCTGCCATTTCCCGACCTTCCGAACTGCTATGTGAGTGGCCAGGACCACTATTTGGCCTCTGAGGGCTGCCCTGAAAGCGGATGTGATCATTGTTTGTAGTCACTTAATCGGACTAGTGCTATTTTGGTGTCTACAGATGCCCCTTTTTGGGAAGCGCTGCGGGTGACGCAGTGCTGAGCAAAAATATACGACCAAAGCACAAATTATTAGGGTTTCTTGGTAACCTGACCAACTTTTGATGCCCCAAGTATGGAAAGGGCATGCATTCTTGAATCCTTTCTTCTGACGAGCTAAGGAATTTGATTTCAAGTGTTAACCTATTTTTGTGAGGTGTGACTTGAGCTTGGACATTGATCAGTCATGATTAGGCAAAGGGCGCAACCTTTTATCCATAGGGGAAACCTTGTGTTCATGCTTTGGGAATGCCAAGTATTTGATCAACTTAATGATTGCTTGTTTATTGCCCCAAGCAGGAGCGTGATTGTCTTTGTCAATGATTCTTTGAATGCATGTCATTGCCTTGATTGGGTGTGTGCTTGTTGATTGGTGACTAAGTGTGACTACCCCCTCAAGCGACGAATCGATGAGGGAATGACCTTCATGAGAAAAGCGACGAGTCGCTTGACCCAAGATGACTTAGGTTAGGGTGCCTTTGGATGTTTTACCATTTAAGCACATGCGATTTCCTAACATTTGGACCTATTTTTGGTGGGTGTTAACCCTTTTGGTGATGCCATAATGGGGTGAAATCATCAAGAACCCATCTTCCCATGGAGCGGTCCAGCTATGGTAGCCTTCTTGGGGAAGTAGGAGGGTGACAATTTGGGCCCCAACATCAATTTTTTGTGCCAAGAGGTTAAGTGCAAGAGCACTTGTGTCCGGAAATTTATTGCTTATGTTTTTGCGTTGCTTTTTGTGATGTTTTTGTTGTTTTGATTTTCTTTCTTTGCATATATGTCATGATTTTATGCACAATGGTTGATGTTGGTGGATGCATGCTACTTTATATTGATGGATGCATATGGTATTATAATTACCGATGTTGTATGTTGATTTATTTTGATGGATGCATGATGGATGCAAATGTTTTTGATTGGCATGTGATATGCGGAAATAAGATGGATGGATGAACTTTGTGATGTTTGACTATGGCACCATAGACTGTTTTAGATCTCCATTATTTTGCTATGTACAAATGTGGTGTTTCTTTTTTGTATTTTCTGGTGGTATTGTAAGGATGAAAAGTAGCGCAGTTGGTTTAGAAATGTAGCAAAGGTTTTTCGAGACTCAGACAGTTTTAACTTACTAGCCATGATTGTATTTTATCTTACAAGACTTTTGAACAAGGTATGAATCGGACTTGTTTTTGACCAAGCTATTTCACATCCCTGTGTGTGCGATTGAGTTCATTTATGTGGTATTTGTCAGGATACCGCCAGTGCCAGATGGGCTTTCAATCGAACCTGTATTGAGGATCACCTAATTAGCTCCACTAACTCCTTTGTTGTATGTAGTTAGATTAATTTGCGGTGTCATCCAGGATATCATAAGCTAGCTCATCCACATGCAAACATTGATCTGTACACAAGTTAATGTGATAGATATATCGTCATGCGAGAAGTTTACCGCCAGTGACCGATAGGCTATCAACCTAACCGATACTGAGGCTTGCCTCATGACCTGTCGGAATCTCGAGAGTTCCAGGGATTCAAGGTCAACTCCCTTCTTTTCTTCAATTGTATTGGGATACTTGCTCTTTATAGTGATAATAATCACTCGTTTATTTTGATTTGTTTTTCTTTTCTCTTGAGCAAGGGATTTGGATATGGAGTGACGATAATCACTATTCTTTGTGCCTTTTGATATGTGCACTGTAGGATGTCAAATTTTGGAGCTTTGACATTTGCAAATTTGGGATTCTTAGGGAATTGGGTAGGGAGGATGCTTGTCCTTTTGCCAACTCTCAGCATTTTTGGGGTCATTCGCACAGGGGGATGAGCAAGATAACCGTTTCGCTTATGGTAACCTGGATTACTGTGCAGGTTTCATCTTTCGTTCACACAACTTGGGAATTTTTCTGTGTTTTAATTTGTGTTGGGATGTTACGTAACAAGGCGTATGTCAAGTGTAACTCTACCTTCGTAAAATCTGTTTGACCTGATACATTTCATTGCTAAAGAGCAAAATGATGACTGAATCACGAAAAACTCTTGATACATTAAAAGACCACTGACTCTAGTGTGGTAAAATGAATGGTGTTTTTGCTATTTTTGTAAGATGGAACAGTGTGGAACGAGATGGACTAGCAGAGCAATTACAGCCTATGGTGCCTTTGACCTATACGACCACAAATATGCAATGTATGGGTGCAATGCTTAATGCAGCTACATATTTTTGTATTTTTGATGGATTGATTTTGGTGAATATGAAGATGAATTGCAAGAAGAACTCTCTATTGATGAATTTGAATATGCCTAGAAATGAGATGCAAATTTTTGTTGTTTTTGATGATTTTTGTTGTTTTTGAATTTTCATGATTTTTGACCAAGTGATTGTGGAAATCCTTGGAGCGTTTTGGGATTGACCAAGTGATTGCAAGAATCCTTGGAGCATTTTGGTTTGACCAAGCGATTGCAAGAATCCTTGGAGCCTTTGTGGGATTTGACCAAGCGATTGTGATAATCCTTGGAGCATTTTGGTTTGACCAAGCGATTGCAAGAATCCTTGGAGCTTTTGTGGGATTTGACCAAGCGATTGTGATAATCCTTGGAGCATTTTTAGATATGAAATGGTCGCAAATGACTGATATTCAAGGGTTCTGTTTCCTTGATACCATCAAGAGAAGCTAGCCGGTATGTCCCGGGTCCGATTTTGCTATCAATGACATGGACCTAACCAATTTTCCGCAAACTTGTCCCTTAGGTGGGATGGCAAACTGGAATTTTGTTGATTTTCCTTCAAAACCAAATCACCAACACGAAAGTCCCTGAGGTGAACTTTCATGTTGTAAGCTTTCTTAAGTCGCTCTTGATAAATGCGTAAATGCTCGAGAGCATTAACGCGTCGTTCGTCAAGAACGTAATCTGGTCTAACCGGGCCTGCCACGTAGAATCATCATCGATGAACCCATGCATTGATATGCGCAGGGAAGGAATCTCCAACTCTAGAGGCATGACTGCCTCGAAGCCATACATGAGTGAAAATAGAGTGGCCCCGATGGGCGTCTGAATGCTAGTGCGATAGGCCCATAGGGCAAGTGGGATTTGAATGTGCCAATCCTTATGACTGTCTGCGACGGTATTTTTAAGGATGGAAACTAGCATTTTGTTTGATGCCTCTGCTTGTCCATTTGCCTGCAGATAATAAGGTGTTGAAAAGCTGTGCTGAATCTTGTACTTTGTGGTCAAAGCACGCACGTCTTTGTTCTTGAAAGGTGTCCCATTATCCGAAACTATTTTGGATGGAATACCAAAATGACATATGATGTTATGCAAAATGAACTCCACAATGCGGGGTCCTGTCGTAGAGGTAAGCGAAATTGCTTCCACCCACTTGGTGAAGTACTCGTGGCCGTTATGATAAACGTGTGACGGCTCGACGATGCGGGGAGATCTTTCCAATTAGATCAAAGCCCCATTGCGAGAATGGCTAAGCAGACTGGACTGTCTGCAAGGCCTGAGAAGGTACGTGCATTAGATTGGCATGATGTTGACACTTCACGCACTTCTTGACATAGGTGCAATAGTCTCGCTCTAAAGATGGCCAATAATAGCCCATGCGAAGAATGCACTTTGTGATGGCCATTCCACTGAAGTGGCCACCACACGTACCATCGTGCGCTTGGGTGACTGCCCAAGTGGACTCTTGCTGGTCCAAGCAACGAAGGAGGATTCCTTCATAGCTGCGATGATACAAGATGTCTCCTACCAAGACATACTTAGTCGCTTTCTGCTTGAGTGCTCGTTTTACGGCATGAGTCAAATCAAGTGGGAGACTACCTAACTTGAGGTAGTCTCGGATGGGTAAATACCAGTCCTGTTGATCAGAAACCTTGCTAGTATGAACAGCTAATCCCTCCTGAAGTTCATCCCTAGCAAATGTTCAATGGGATAGAACCTGCAAGAATAGTGTTGTGTTGCTACTAATGGGAGTAGGGGAGAACAAGGACCCCCAGTTTGCGTGTTTCAGACGATCGCGAATTCGAGAGAACCTATCCGAGGATGGTTCAATTTGGATCATGTGGATTCCTGGCGTCAAGTCTGAGCTTGCACGCTCCATCATGGATTGCGATAAGGTTTTGACTTGAATGGTTGTCATATCACCAGAAAGGTCCTGCAGAATTAGTGACCCCAAGGAGGCCATTGTGTCCGCAAAACAGTTCGATGATCGAGGGAGTGCCTCGATGTCATACCACTCAAGTTTTTCCAGGAATTTGTCCACAAGGGCTTTATAAGCCTTCAGAACTGGGCATTTGCATTGATATACCCCTTTGACTTGATTGACTATTAATAGCGAATCACCAAAGATGTTCAGTCTTTTGATGTTCATGGCGACTGTTGTTTGAAGACCTAGGAGCAAGGCTTCATACTCTGCATTGTTGTTGGTGCACGGGAAGTTTAATTTAAATGACAGGGGCATTGGAGCACCCTGCTGTGTGAAGAATACAATTCTCGCACCACCACCTTGCTCACACTTAGAACCATCGAAGAATAGGGTTATGTCGGCCTGTGACTCAGGCTCATCAACGATCTAGCGATTCTGAGACATGGAAGACCCCATCATCGGGTAGTTCTATGACCAGAGGCTGATCGTCTTCAAGAGGAGCCTCTACTAGTTGATCGGCTATGACTTGTCCTTTGATAGATTTTTGTCCAATAAACTCTATGTCAAATTTCGTCAACAACATGATCCATTTCGTCGTGCAACTACTATGATAAGTACGACTCATCATGTATCGCAATGGATTCTCCTTAGACACAACATACGTAGTGTTGCTCAGCATGTAGTGGCATAGCTTTTTGGTAGCAAACACCACTACCAAGTAGAGTTTCTCAACGTATGCATAGTTAAGTTCATAACTAACCAGGGTGCGGCTAAGATAGTATGTAGCCTATTCCTTGTGAAGTTCATTCTTCTGGGCTAGCATGGCACCTAGTGCCACCTCAGTAGCTGAGATGTATAAGTAGAACGGCACTCCTGGTCTGGGTGGTGCCAATACTGGCGGTGAAACCATGTATTGTTTGATCTCGTCAAAGGCTCTGGCACTCGTCATCCCAATGAAATGTAACCCCCTTGTGCAATAATTTGTTCATGGGTCGGCACTTGTCAGATAATTGCGCTATGAAGCGTTTAATCGACGCGACCTTTCCCTGTAGACTCCTGAGCTGCTTGATTGTGGTTGGGGGAACCATTTCAAGGATTGCCTTGACTTTCTTTGGGTCCACCTTGATTCCCTGTTTTGAGACTATGAAACCCAAGAGTTTTCTAGATGCGACGCCAAAGACGCACTTCTTGGGGTTTAGTCTGACTTTATGCTCCATGAGGCGATCGAGGATTTTTCTTAAGTCAGCGATATGATTTGAGCGCAAGAGAGACTTGGCTAACAAATCATCCATGTAATCTTCCAAATTTTTGTGCATGTAATCATGGAAGATATACGTCATGGCACGTTGGTAGGTGGCACCAGCATTTTTAAGGCCAAAAGGCATGACCTTATAACAAAATGTCCCCCAAGGCGTTGTGAACACCGTTTTTAGGATTGATACAAATCTGATTGTATCCCGAGAAACCATCCATGAGGGAGAGCATTTCGTGACCTGCTATAGCGTCTACCAACGCATCGATGCTCGGCAAGGGGAAATCATCCTTAGGACTCGCTTTATTCAAATCATGAAAATCGGTGCATATGCGAATCCTCCCATCGGGCTTCTTGATGGGAACCATGTTGGACAACCATGGCGGATAATCTACGTAGATGACAAACTGTGCATCCAACAGCTTTTGCAATTCGTCTTTGACCATCAAGGCCATCGTTGGGTGCATCTTACGTAGTTTTTGCTTTATAGGCTTGATTTTCGTATCAAGTGTTAAATTATGCGTGACTAGCTGCGGGTCTAGTCCTGGCATATCCTTGTACAACCATGCAAAAAACTCCTTCTTCTCTTTGAGAAGGGCAATGTAGTCGGCTTGCTCTTCGAGGGAAAGACTTACCCCCAGCTTGAGAATTTGTGGATTCATTGGATCTGTGCCGATGTCTACGTCAGTCGTCTCCTCGACTGACATGTGGGATCCGTCCTCCAACTGATGTGGAGTCGGGATCAAATGGATATCATTAGCTAAATTTAGATCTATGCTTGGAACCTCAGGTTCCTCTTCAGCTTGAAAAATATCTTGAGTTGTCCTTGGGGTAAAATGAGGCATTTCACCGAAAGGCCAATACTTTGCTGGTGATAGAGGTGAATTGACGCGATCCCGATCGATGGCATCTATGTCTAGATGCAATGACCGTGCTGGATCGGCCGGATTACGGATGGGTGTGGTCAAATCAATGGAGATCATGTGGATGGAATGAATTTGGTCTCCATTACCGCGGGCATGATAACACGATTCTTCTAGATGCCCCCTATACTCTGGATCTGGCTCTGGGGGAATGAGCACGAACGGATCGGCCCTATGTGCTAAATGGAGGACAGGGTATCACATGAATTAATTTAAAAGGGTTGTGCTCCTGCTTTTACCATTTATATTAGGTTCATTCAAAGTTCTGTTTCCATTACGTTTGAATACTGTTTTTCTTTTCGAAATCTCATGCTTTCAGTGTGTCCTTAGTGCTTTCCGGTTTTTTTTTTTTTTTTTTAAGGCAAGAAAAATTTACGAAAAAATTCTTCTACCTTTCTTTAATATTAAAAAATTAACTATTTAAATAAATTATTACATACATAAATAAATAAAGCAAGAGAAATTTATTAAAAAAATTTATGACTTTCTTTAATAATAATAAAAAAAAATGAAAGTAGAGGATTTAAACAAATAAAATAAACAGAAATTTTACAGCAGAAGATGACGTAGACAGTTAAAAACCGTTACCTCTTCTCTGCCCGGATTTTCTGTTTCTGACCTCCGGCTAAAAAGTACCTGTTAAGCACAAAACACAGCAAAATTAGTTTCTGTGATTTAAAAATCTGGGAACGGTCCCACCGTGATCGCCACTGAAAGCATGAGATTCCGGAAAGAAAAACAGTATTCAAATGTAATGGAAACAGAACTTTGAATGAACCGAATATAAATGGTAAAAGCAGGAGCACAGCCCTTTTAAATTAATTTCGTTCGGTTACAATACATCTCCTACCTTTTCAAGGGCTAGGAGTGTTAGTCTGTCTCGGTTACAACCATGATTAATATTGCCTCTATCCGCATGCCCACATTTGAAATGGACGGGCCAAAGTACCACCGCCGCTTATGTTGATAAATCTTTGCTTGCTGCTGTTTTTCCTGCGTTCATAGAAACATAAAAACGAGTTCAGTAGCACCTATGTTAATAAGTGAAATACGCGAGTCTTGAAATAAGTGAAAGATACATGCATAAGATTATTGAAGACAGTGAACGAAATGAATATAAGTAACCTGCACATTTAACATAATAAACTCATGATGAACAGATAAGCTAAAGTGACAAAGCATAAAACGTAGAATATGATGCATCTAACAGAACCTATTCAAAAACAGCCACCTACTGCCCTGACAGAGGACCAGACACATACGAAGGCATGATATATTCGATGTATACAAAACATAAACTTTTGTTCTAAACATTCAAAAATAGTATATATTAAATTAACGAGGAAGTGCGTGGGGTGCCCAAGCGGGCCGCCCCGTTAAAATTTGATTTCGACGCCTATCCACCAGGGATGGGCTCAAAATATTAGGGAATGTATTGTCGGCAAATTAATGGATTATTGTAATCCAATGGTCGGGTCTGAAAGTCAGATTCACACTTCTGGAAGATCACCCACCAACCTCTCTTTGCAAGAGATTCTGGATGTGAAGAGAGAAAAATCTAAACTGATGCAGTCGGGTATCGAGTTCAACAAAGACTTCGTTGCATTTTTTTTAATGCTTCACTGGTGTTTTACTTTGCATTGAGCTAGTTTTATAGAGGATTTGGCCTTTGAAATATTAACATCAAAACCCTAAGTCTGCAGGTGCCGTCGAGATTTGACCTTTGTCAGGTGATTATGAGGCATGGCTTGCCTTGAGATTATTGCTGGGGATTCACATCAACCGTTATGAGGCGTGGCCTCGGACTGGATTTGTTGTTGAAACTATCTGTCTCATTATTGCAGTTGGTGAAGTCCGCCGCTTGATTAAAATCCACTTTAAATTGCTTTAATGCTACCTTTGAATATTTTAATGTTTGCCTTGAATGCTGACGTGGCGGTCTTGGAGCGGTTAAATGACAGCAAGGACAAACATATGGCACGGGGGAGACCTGTCGCGATATCATGACAGTCGCGACCTCGTGGCTATCACGATATCGTGGCTGTCGCGACCTCGCGGCAGTCGCGACCTCGCGGCATTCGCGACCTCGCGGCAGTCGTGATCTCACGACTGTCACGATATCATGACTATCGCAATATCACGACAGCCCGACCCCGCAGCTGTCGCGATATCGCAACAGGGCGACCTCGTGGCTGTCGCGATATCGTGACTGTCGCGATATCGCGATAGTCGAACCTCACGGTTGTCGCGATATCACGACTGTCGCGATATTGCGACAGCCAACCTTTGCAGCATTCGAAACAATTTTGCCCAAGGATTAAAACCAATTTTTGTCTAAGGCCCTCTTGCTTAAGTTTTGCTTAAGGCTTAAAGTTTACAAGGGGCTTACTTTTGATTAAAGGCCTTAAATGACCAACTTTGCTCTGCAATTTCTCGACCTTTCGAACTGCTATGTGAGTGGCCAGGACCACTATTTGGCCTCTAAGGGCTACCCTGAAAGCGGTGTATGTCAATGTGATCATTGTTTGTAGTCACTTAATCGGACTGGTGCTATTTTGGTGTCTACAGGTACACTACCTTCGCCTTGGCTTGGGATTGAAGGAATAGGGGCATGGGTAGGTGAAGGGGTCTCAACGGGCCTATCTTGTTCAGACGACTCGGGGGGAGTGGGGCTATGCAGGATTGGACTGGGCATTTTTTGAGTGGGGGATTGGCTCTATGAGGGATGAGGAGATTGATGAGGGCTTCCACTTGGGGCTACCATGGATGTGTCAGATACTGAGGCGAAGGGAAGAGAATGCATACCTGCATGCCCTCCTGGCAAAGCGATTGTGGTAACTTCCTGCATGATTGGTTCCTGGATCAGTTGGGCCTCGTCACTCTCGACCTCCACAACTTCTACCCCGGTGTCCTTTTCTTATTGGAGGAGTCCCTCCACATCAATGATATCTATCTCGGGGATCGTCCCGGCACTTTGTGGCCTTGCTTCAACTGGGCCTGACGTAGGAGATCCAATAGGAGTACCTAAAATTTTTGTGCGAGGATGCTTCGGATGGGTCGGAGGCACTTGAACTTGCTCTTGCCTTTTCCTTTTCTTCCTCTCCAATGGTTGTTCTGCTTCTTCGACACTTGTTTCCTTATCTTCCTCCGAAGCATCCTTAGCCCCACCTAGGCTTTCGCCTGATCCTGGGGTAGCTGGGGGAATAAAATCTGCAAAGGATATCAACTTCCAGGTTTCGACATTGGAGTCATAAAGAATTGCAAAGTCTTTATCCAATGCTAAGAGTCCGTAGGAGTTCATTTTTTGATGATGGACCCTCATTGTCCACCATTCTCGAAGCTTTTCCTCGCTCCAGTCTTTTACCTCCTCCAAATTGTCTCTCGCTTTCTTCTAGAATGTGGAGCCTGGAGTCGGGAGGGGAGACTGATCAGGGTCAAACTCGACCTCCATAGGATAGAACTCATGCCATGGAGGCAATGTTCTCATCCTTTCTAAATGCCACTCCAGATCCTTCCCATTGGGGTTGTTTCTTTGTTCTACAATTTTGGGGTGAGGGCAGATGTGGAAGTTCTTGAATTTTAAATGATCCCTCATTACGCCCAAAGGATCATAGAGCCACTACTGAGGAATCTAGAGTAGGCCAAAGTAGGCAAGCCTTTCTTCCAGGAACGTGCCCTGTTTCAGGGCAAAGACTTCAATTACCCTCATCCTGAAGGGGAAGTCGCAAGTATGTGCCCACTTTCGATCGTGACCGTATATTGCATTGGTATAGTCACTCTGCCTAGCGACTTCCAATGCGAACTGATATTCAGAAGGGTAGACTGGCAATAGGAAAGGCTTCCCAATGAATCCAAACATGCGAATCACCAATCCCTATTTCAGTTGGAAGACATCCCCTCTTTTTCCCAGCACCACTCTATCTCTCAAACTGAGTGGTACCCGAGGAGAAGAACCTTTCAACAGATGTATGGCGGGTCCCAAAAATTGCTGATTAAAAGAATAATAGGACTCCTCCTTCAATAGGAGGGAAGTTCATTGATACACGGGTAGAGGATTTCCATCCTTGTCGCTTGGAGATATGGCGATATGAGGAAACTGCTTATGCACTTGGTAGAAGTACAACCAGACAAGAAAAGAATAGGGTGCGAAGTACTGACCTGTTGCAGCATTCTTCATGGTAGAGAGCCTTGTATGCAAGGTTCAGGCCACCCATTCTGCCCAGTTAAAGAAAATGGGGTTGGTGTTTGGCCTCGAAGCGTCAGGGGCGTAAAACTCCCCTCTTGAAATGCATTCGGCCAGAGACACCTGCCAGGGCTGTACTGAAGTATTCATTGACAAGCCTGCCACCCATGCAATGATAGAAAAAATATCTATATTTTTGAAGGCCTCCAAGGGTAGGGGCATCTAGGGTAGTTTGTTTGAAGGTAGCCCGCTCTTGAGATTCTCTCACAAGAATTTCAATATATAACTGTTGGAGGTAAATCTCTCCATTTGTTTGCTCAGGAGGACATTGCAAACAGAATAGCCCTTGGGTGGACCCTGCTATGGCGCGAAGGCTGCCTGCACATCTTCCTTCAAGATGGAAAACAGTTTGTGTCCCAAAGCATCTAGCACCTGCTTGGATGCAAGTTGGTAATTCTGTGCAATGGAGTATATCAGCTCAGGACAATGATGAGCAGGTGGGGTTAAAAACTAGTAGATCTGGTAGTATGCAGTGGCTCTCTTGTTTTCTAGCGTGAGCCTGCTTGACATGAATTCTATGGTGTGCCAAAGATCGGATACACCCTTCAAGAGCTGCGTGTCTCGGATTTTCTCCCACCCATCAATTGGTGGCTCCACAAGTTGTTCTTCCTCCAAGTCGTCTCCCTCTTCCATTGGCTATTTTTTAGCTCGAAGGGGAATATTTAGCTTCTTCGGAGCGTGCTTTCTCTCCTCCTTCCCCTTCTTCATCTTTTCAGGGCCTGCAACCTCGGGCTCTTTCCCCTTTTCCTTAGAGTTCTTCTTTCCCATGATGCTAGTGATGGCGGTAGGATTCTTGATAAAGAGCTTTAATGTAAATGGCCAGGTGCGAAGGACGAGAGAGTTGTAGAATATCCAAAGGCTCTTAGTTTAGCTCTTAACTGATGGACAAATAACTTCCCTCTCGCCAGGAACCCGCTTTTATAGCCTAAAAATGCAACCACCTGAATTTATGGCACCTACTAAAATTAAATTTGTACTTCAGCCAACGGAGGCTGCCGTATTCTCAAATCGCTTCTACAGCGACATGGTACACAGGGTTGCATGCTTTGATGATTAGATTTTGTACTGGAGACGCCACCCGCTGCCACCTCGTACCTAGGTACAAGTTTTTCATTGCCCTTTTCTGACTCAGTTACCTCGGGAAGTGCTACATCACCCTTTTGCCTTAAATTTGTCCACTTCATACTCCTTTGAAGGCCATTCTTGATGCGTTCTTCGAGGAACATTTCAAATTTCCACCTCACGCATGTTTGGCTCGACGAAGTTGAACTTTAATGCTGAAAATGCTTCGTGGTGAACCTTTGGTTTGGACTACTTTTAGGTGCTTCGGGGCCGAAATATTTTTCTCTTTGCCATGTTGCCGCTCTGCCTTGAAGGTCGCCAAAGCTCTCCTTTTTGAAAACTGCTTCGTAAAAATTTTTCCCGAAGTAGCTACTGAAATACTTCGGGTGCGAAGTTCTCCTTTGGTGCCTTTTGTAACCTTCTTTGTAGTGAACCTTCTTGTACTTGCTACTTCACATCAGAAATCCTCGAAGAGGATTTGGAATTTGTACTTGGCTTGGAGGAGACTATATATACAAATACATACATTCATCTTTTTTTTTTTTTTTTTTTTTAAAAGAAAAGAATTTGAATTATACTTAGTAGTGAAAGGTCTTCAGATGAAGACCATTGACAGAGATTGGCAGAACTTGACCATCTGCATCTTTGAGAATGAACGAATTGGCCGAGTTCACCTTCATAATTTTGAACGGCCCATCCCAAAAGGCGTACATCTTGTCGTGGTTCCCAGGCTTGGCCTTCCAAGAGTCCCACTTCAATACCAGATATCCTACATTGAATGTGCGATCGGACGAATTTTTCTTGAACCAATCTCGGGTGACCTGAATATGCTTGGCGAAGCTCTGGTATGCTTCTTCGCATTCTTCCTCTAGTCGCAGGAGTTGAGCCAACCTGTTTTCCATCAGACTAATTTCATCCTCTACTTCTAATAGCTGTAGCGCAGGGATCTCCATATGAATGGGTAAGATAGCCTCCTTGTCATAGACAAGTGTGTAAGGCGACGTTTTGATTGACCATTTGACAAAAATCTGATCGACCCACAAGGCTCGTTCTAGAAGGAGATGCCAAGTCCTTTTGTTTGTCTCTATGAGCTTCCTTAGCATTCTCAGTAGAGTCTTATTGGTGGATTCTGCCAAGTCGTTGCCTTGTGGATAATAATTGGATGATACTTTATGATATATCCCATACCTATAGAGGAATTCATTAATTTTAGTGCCTATGAAGCTAGGGCCATTATCCATGATGATTGCTTTGGAGATGCCAAACCTGGTGATCAATCCTTCTAGGAAGGTGACTACAGTCTCTTTATCTGCATGCTTGGTGGGAATCACTTCGGTCCACCTGGTGAAGTAATCGTTTATGGTCAGGATGAACTTATGTCCCGTGAAGGAGTTCGATGATATGACCCCTATAAAATCCAACCCCCATTGCTGAAAGGGAGTTTCTACCTGTATTGGGCAAAGTGGCATCGAAGCATTTCTGCTTTGGCTGGTGAACTTTTGACACTGCTCGCATTTACGAAAAATGGTGAAGGCATCAGCGAAGAGTGTAGGCCAATAATATCCTGCTTTGATAATATTTAATGTCGTCGTCCTTCCTACGAAGTGGCCTCCAGATAGCCCCGAATGGAACTCTCCTAGGACTCTTCTTTTATCATTATCTTTGACGCATTTGAGAAGGACCCCATCAATATTCTTGAAAAATAGGCCCTCGGGGCGCAGAGTGTACCGAGAGGATCGCACCCTGAAATGCCTTCGTTGCGAAGCATTTAGGTGCGAAGGACAACTGCTAGTGTTGAAATATTCAACTATTTCATTGACCCAGTCTCTCTCGTCCTCATGGTTAGCGAAGCATTCGTCGGCTGGTAAGTCATCCCTCTGAGGTTCTTCAGCTTCGGCCGCTACGTTCTTTGCTAATTCTTGACATAGTGCACGACCGCGAACCAATTTGGTGGGCTTGATCTCGATGTCAAACTCCTGTATCTTATTCACCCATCCAACTCTTTTACTCCCCAATTCTCCTTGGATGATAAAATTGCGCACGTCGGGGTGAATGACAAAGACTATGACCCAACTTTGAGAGATGAACTGTTTGAATTTTCTAAGGGATTTCATTACTGCATGCACCTATCGTTCTATGAAATTATATCGCTCTTCATGGGGATTGATCACTTGGCTTAGAAACACGATGGGGAACTCCTCATCATCTTCCCCCTTTTGTGTCAGGACAGCAACATAGCTTTCGGGCTCTCCTATAGCATACATGATGAAATCCCGACTGTAATCTGGATTGATCAAGACCGGCGCCTGAGCGATTCGAGCCTTAATTTCTTCAAAAGCTTTTTTTCTTTCTTCGGTCTAGTTAAATTCAACGCCCTTCTTCAGGAGTTAAATAAAGCTTTTCCCTGACCCATATTTGATTGTATCCATAAAAACCATCGAGCAGAGAGAAGTGTTGCGCTCCAACTACTGAGTGCAAAATTTGATCAATCTATGGGAGAGGATAGTGGTCCTTGAGGGACGCCTGATTTAGATTGCGAAAGTCTATGCATAACCTAATATCTCCGTTCTTCTTTCTGACTAGGACCAGGTTCGCTACCCATGAAGAGTGCTTGATGGGATATATGATCTTTGCCTCGAGCATCTTCAAAATTTTGGCCTTCATTAAGACCTCGATCTTGGGATTCATCGACCTTTGCTTTTGTCGGAAGGGTTTGACCCCCTCCTGCAACTCGATTGTGTGTTGAACCAGCTGCCGATTGTATCCTCGAAGATCTTGATAAGACCAAGCGATTATATCAGAAAACCTTCTTCAAATATTTTGTATCTGTTTTATCTCCTTCATAGTGCAGTTGGTTCCCACCTTTATTGCTTTCCCAGGTTCGAGTTCCAAATCCTGATATTGTCTTTCATGGACCTTGATCATGTGAGAGAGAGCCCGGTCATTTCGATCAAAGAGGCTTTCAAGGGTGATTAGTCCCTTGGGAACATGATTATTCTTCAATTGGATCAACCCTTCATACTCTTCTTCATCGTAGCTTCGGTCTTCAACTATGGTGGCTTCTTGGATCAAGAAATTTACAATCTGCTCGTCGTTATCAAACACTTGCCAATGCAGATCCTTGTCTGGGACAGAGGGTCTATAGATCATTCTCACAGCTCTAGGCTTATGCACCATGTCTTCTGCTAGAGAGTACTTGGCTGCAATGGATGCCAGAACATCGGTATTTCGGTTCATCTCTCGTGGGATTGACTGTAGATTGAGAGATTCGAATCGATCGAACAGGTCCCATACCCTGTTGTGGTATGACTTTAGATAGTGCTTTTTTGAAGTACACTTATTTATGACCTGGTTGCAAACCAGTTCAGAATCTTCAAATATTTGGAGATGATTTATGCCTAACTTATCCGCTTTCTTAAGTCCTAAGCACAATGCTTCATATTCTACTGCATTGTTAGTGCAGCTCCATGTCAACCGGTAGCAATATTTCTTTTGCTCTTCAGAGGGTGAAATTAGAAGAATCCCTGCCCCAGCACCATTTTTACATCGGCCACCATCAAAGAATAACTTCCATAGTTCTTCCTGGGCACTTGTTCTATTCCCGGGGTGGGAGTGGTTTTTTGGCTTGACGATCGCATAACATCCTATTTCGGTCTCCACCATGGCATTGAAGTCTGCCAATGAGAACTCATATTCACAACTTAACTGCGCAAGAGACTCCTCAACCAGATCCACCTGTTCTATTTCCTCCATCGTTGCGTTCACTGGTTCGTTGCTTTCTTCCTCGGACATCTTCTGTACAAGAAAGGAAGAAGGCTTTTCATTGTAGATCTTCACCTTCTTTCCTTTGTAAGGAATCTCCAGATGGGAGTAATCCATGGACAGATATCCACCCAGCTTCATCGTGAATTCCCTTGACAAGCACATACTAAAATATGGCTCCAAGTCGACTACCACTACCTCTTGTATGACTTTGATCTGAGGCATCTTATGTAGCTAGACAGGAATGTCTTTGATCACCCCTACAGTATTCACTGGAGTACCATCCAACTGGAGTACACCTTGGCTGCTTCGTGTATACTCCATCCCTATTTCTTCGTAGACTACTCTTGGCATTACTGTTGTAGCGACCCAGAGTCGATCATGCAATTATGCACAATATACCCTTCCATTTTTAGGGACAGGTAGAATGGAGGTGGTTTGTTCTTCCTCGTAATTGACATGGATAGAGTCTGTACCAAGGCTAGCGGTGCTGCCCTTTTTACCTTAATTGTATTTAATGATTCTTGTAGCAGGTCTACTTGTCCAGGAAGTTACAGTGCATCATACAGGCTGATCTTGGCTGGAATCTTCTTTAATTCCTCTACAATATTGTACGCCAAGGATTTGGGTGCTTCGGGATCTTTTCTGGGCTCATATCTTGTTCAATACTGCTCTATAGCTTCCACCATTTTTCGCTTATTCAGCGAAGAAAACTTGAGCTTTTCCTTAACCTGTTCCTTGGTTTCTACCTAGGATGGTTTGGCAGAGGCCTTTTGAGCCTTTCCTTTGATTGGTGCAGGTGAAGGAGCTTCGCTCGGGGTCGAAGTAGATGATTGTCCTTTCTTGGGCTGAACTTGCTCTTTTACAGGAGCTAGCTGAGTAGTACATGCTTCTATTGTCTTTTTTCCTCATGTAAGTACTGCAACAGCCTCCTCCTCGCCAATTGCCAGGTTCTGATTCATCTACCTAATGACATTTACTTGACCACTGTGACTACTATTTTCCAGTGTTTGTACATAGTGTTGGTGCAGGGTGCAGGTGTTCTCCTCATGTGGATCATTTCATGTAGAGCACCAATACACATAGTCGAAAGTGCTTGAAGCCTCATCAATTACAGCATTTCTCGTCGAAGCCCTCCCTTGCTGGACTGCTTGGTCCTTGGTAAGCGCAGGTGCAAGATAAGATCTTCTTGGTAGGAACTCCTGTTGCGCTTGCTTATTTTTTACAATAGTCATGTCATTAGACAACATCTGGACTATAGAGTTCAGATACTGCATTTCTTGCAAAATTTTGGTTTGTATATCATCGGCTTTCGGAGCGAGTGGTGATGGAGCCATCGTCGATATGGGAGGAAGGGCAGGGTGTTGAGGTGGTGCTGGTAGTACAGGAAATGCTGAAGAGACAGTGGGTTGTGGAGTTGAAAATATAGGGAAATGGATTTATGGAGCAGTGATTTGAGACACGACAAGATTCGGATTCCAAGATGAAATCGGGAGTGCGGGGGTGGTGGAGATTTGCGAAGTGGCTATGCTTGCATACTAGAGTTGTAAGAATTCAAGAAGTATGGGCATCGGCATCCTTTGGGGGAGCTTTCCCATAGCTATTAAATCCATCTCTACTCTCTTAGCTAACTCATACAACTTAGGAAAAGTATTAACATTAGAATATCTTACCATGAGACCGATATCGGGGTTGAAAGCCTAAAGGAAATAGAGCGTTGCAGCTTTGTCGGTTGGCCAAATTCCAACTGGCACTCTCTGCCAGGTTCGAGCGAACCTCACATTGAAATCCATGATCTCCTCTTGTGGATGTCTCTTGATTGAAGTGAACTGGTGTAGCAGAGAGGTAGGATCATAGGATTCATTGAAGTTTCCCATCAGTTGATCAGCTAACTAGTCCCATCTCGTAATACTATCGGGTGGTAGAGATCTATACCAATAGGGGAGTTTACCTCTAAGGAAAAGGACCAGAAGCTTTATCATAATTGGCTCTTATGTAATGTCATGGATCACCGCCAGAGATATTATATCTTGGATGTGCTCTAGAGCGGTCTTCCCAGTTCCATCGAACGTTGGGATTTTCTTTACGGCAGCAGGCGGCACTTGTCCTTGTCCCACTAGATTTAGAGGTGACAAAGAATCCCATGCTGGAGACAATCTAGGCGGCGCTACTGCATTTGTTGTTATTTTTGTTGTTTTTGTTGTTGTTGCTACTATGCCATATTTGCTCTTGGATTTTGAGAAATCGAAACTCCTGAAGCTTCCCCTTGACTGCTAATAGGACAACTAATAGGAATAGAGGGGCTCGGACGCTTCGAAGAGTTGGGAGGATTGGGAGGAAAGCTAGATGTTGTACTATCAAAATTTGAGCTTTGTCTGCCAACAGAGGATGTTCCTTGTAGCAGGGATTCGGGGGTGATCAACCTTGATTGTTCCTCGAAGGCGTCAATATCTAGCTCAAAGAACTCGATTTCCTCTCCTCTATTCTTAACTCTCCATCTTGTTTGCATGAAGGCATAGAATTTTGGTACTGGTCTTTTCAACCTAGATATTCTTGGGTAAACAGAGTCGCCAGATGCTAAGAGTCTTTCGATAGTGAAAGCATCGGTTCTCACTACCACTAATCAGGTGAGACTGATCGGGTCACAGCAGGAACTTAGTTAGAACTATTGGCCCCGATGAATATGGGTTTACGTTAAAATATGGGACCTTAACTGGTTATGGATCTATCTAATACAGATACAGTTGTGTCCCACCGGGCGTGCCAAAAACTTTTGGTGATCAGATCCACCTAGGTAAGGATTTATGATAAATGTATGCACCCTAGACCTGGACCAACATTGAAAAGCCGCAGGGAAGAGATGCCCCTCGTGCCAACTCCTATGCTAAACTAATTGGGTGTTTGAAGTCAAGAGTGCAGGAAAGAGATAAAAGGAGTTAGGGTTAGAGAAATAAATAAATAAGGGTAAGGGAAGAGAGATCGGTGATTTGAGGTGGGAGAGAACAGGAAGCACGATCGCTAATAGACAACTTGAATAGTAGCAAGGAACACCAAGAGTAAAACAAAAGAAACGTAATATCAACCTTCCTATGTATCCTCCCGAACGAGTTTTAGGGTGTTGTCCCCGATCGCACATCAAACGCAGAGTTCAACATCTTGGTCTACAAACGAAGAGAGACAAAAGAATCAAGCAAGGCAGGCAGCATAAAAGAAAGTCAATAGGATGTTTATCAACTCTTATGTATCCTTTCAAACGAGTTTCAAGACATTGTCCCTGATCGCACACTGGACGTAGAGTTTAGCATCCAACATACAAACGACGAGAGATAAAAGAATCAAGCACAGAAGGCAGCATAAAAGATAAGAATTAAGCTCAAAGTCTCTTAGTATTAATCGCAGGACATCAAGTTACAGCAACTTTCTAGCAGATAGTTCCCCCCCTTTTTCCATTACAATGCTTGGGTTTTTATAGAGGACCCGGGCCTCTAAATCATAATTACATAGCGAATAAGAGTACACCCTCGAGCCCTAAGAATCGGCTCCCCAAGGCTCTCGTGACCGAGCTTTCAAATTCATTACCAAAAATGGCAACTGCAATTGGGTCAACCATGGAAAGATGCATTGATGAGTTGTCTAGACATCCTTGGTCTCCGAGCGCGGTGCTCGATGATGAGGCCTGGAAATGCCTCAATTATAACATGTTTTGTACACTAAAAATGCCTATAAACTCTTATGTTTTATCTGATATGTTAGTTAAGTTGATTTAATATGTCGTATATTAACCATTTTGCATGATCAATGTATTTGAAATATTATATGTTGATTTTACAGCTTTTTGCATAGTTTTGTGCTCTTTTTGTTATGATTTGCTACAATGGGATATGCTTAGAATAATAGCAGCATTTCACTAATCATATTCTGATTTGTTTCAAGCATTTACTTCACCTAAATCTGGCAACAATGCAAGCAAACTTGTCATCGTGCAAAGAAAATCGGTCTTTCCCATATAAATTCCAGCCACCTTGTCCATAAATAGCAAGGCATGGAATTCACATGAGGAAAGGGATGAAGACCATTAGAATTTGATCTTAGGAGATAACCCACCTGAGAGATGCAGAAGAAACCAATGGAAAGCATACATTTGTTCATTCCGAAGCATCTTCGAAATGAATAGATATCTTCGGAATGAAGAAAACATAGCATCTTCGAAATGAGCGGATCTTCGGAATGAAGAAAGCAGCATCTTCGGAATGAGCGGATCTTTGGAATGAAGCATGTAGTATCTTCGGAATGAGCGATCTTCGGAATGAGAATGCAGTATCTTCGAAATGAGCGATCTTCGGAATGAAAACTGCACTGTCTTTGAAATGAAGCCACTTATCTTCGGAATGAAGAACGTAATGTGTTTTTGACCTTTTTGACCGATTTTTGAAGGCGAAAAAAGGGAAATAAAGGTTGGAAAAAGTAAAGAGAAATATCCTCCATCTGTCTTTGCCGTCATTTCCGACCAAATCCATCATTAAGGGAAATATCAGGTTTTAGTCCTCTTCTAGGATAAAACCAGAATTTGTTGCAGCATTTTAGGATTAGATCTTTTGAGATATTCTTTGTTTGTAATCAGATCATAGGATAGCTATAAATATTTCTCCCGTTCAGGTTGAGCTAGAGAGGGAGGTAGAGAAATAGCAGATAGATAGAAAATAGAGTAAGGAAGCTAAATACAGAGTATAACTAGGAATTGACTGTTACAGTCCTGTAACAGTTTTTCAGCAGAATTCTTGTAATCATGTCTTTTGATCAATAAAGTGCACCAGTTCTATTTCAAATTACTTGTAAATGAGTGTGATTAAGATTTAGAAAGAGAGAGAGACTTACACCTTCTTCTGGACAAAGAGGCTGGCCACTTCCAGACCTAGGAGGAGGACTAATAGAACAGGTTTTTATTCTGATTTTGCTGCAGCAGAATGAGTTGCAGAACTTGTTATGTAAATTGCTTGTGAATAGTTGACAATATTTGCAGTATTAGTTTATTTATGCTAAGATAAATCTTGTGCTTAATGTTTTAGTTGCAATCTTACTTTCAGCCAAGCTTTCACTTTATTTTCAGACTGTTATTTTTAGCATTTACTGTTTTTTCAGCAATTTCCTGCATTTTTATGTTTTGCTGTCAAAATCTGAACAGAGGATTGACAACCTTCTGTTACAGAATTTTGATAGTTTTTATTTCCACATTAGATCTAGACTTTCATTACTGCAAAAGTAATTAGATTTCCTTTCTGCAATTAGAATCAGACTTTCAATTCTGCAACTATTAATTCTGTTAATTTTGCAATATAATTAGGTCTTATTCTGCAATTGTAATTAGGACTTCATTTCTACAGTTAGTGATTAGTTTCCAATTCTGCAACTTAGATTAAGATTTAATTCATGCAATTTAGAGATAGGAATGTTCCAAAACCCCCCACCAAACCGATTCCACCAATAAGACTTGTTGCCCTAGATTGACCTAAGTTATAGCTGTTTCACTTCTTCTCCCGTAGATAGCCTTGTACACTACCCTGGATTGACAGATTCATTGAGAATTAATGATGGTATAACGACTACGCATCATTTTGGCATCATTTTCGGGGAATAGTGTTGTCAGAAGAAAATAAATAGTTCAATAGCTGTAATCAGACCCAAACTGTGAACATTCAGGTTAAAATCTGAATATAACAGCAGAGTAAGATAACAACTATTGACTTAATTTATGTCATTTAGGAGTAAACATGAATGAGTAAGTCTAGGGAGACCCCAAAGGATCCTTGGCTTGTCCCATTAAGGAGATCTTCACGCCTAAGGGGTGAATCACCTGTGTTTGAACTACCTGAAAGATTGATAGAAAAATCACCTGTCTCACCATCAGTAGGACATTTTGAGAAAGGAAAATCACCAATTGTATCAACAGAATATCTTAAGGAAGATAATTCATCAAACTCATCAACAGAAAAGCTTGGACCTCTTGAGAGAACAATTTGGGAAGCTTTAACTTCTCCTAAGAAACAAGAAACTATGGCAGAAGGAGGCAATGTAGATGGCCAGCATGGCTATGTTCATAATGAAGGGGATGATCAGGATATACTCCAACCATCCAGAACATTTGAATATCCTATTCATCCGAATCCAACACAAAACTCTCCCATGAAGACCATTTCACCTTCAGCACTTCCCACCTTCTCGAGGTGTTGTATCCGAAGATCCCGACCAGCTTTTTGTTTGAATTCAAGGTAGTGTGTCAGACCTATGATTATATAAATGACAATCAAAAACTTAAGGTTTTTCCCTCAACTCTCAAAGATTCAGCATTGCGCTGGTTCATGAGCTTAGAGCCAAATTCCATAAGAACCTGGGATCAAATGGAGACTGTCTTTTTAGACAAATATCGTGAATACTGCCATGTAAGGAATAGAAAAGATGAGTTATTTAGAATCAAGTAGGAAGATGATGAGACCTTGGAAGATTACCTTGATAGGTTCTCCTTTGTTCAAAGGAGATGTGGACTAGTAGAACCAGAATTGTGTAAAACTATCTTTTTGAGAGGATTGCAAGATGAATCCAGAGAAGTTCTGGATTTGATGGGAAAAGGGGATGTAACCACTCTCAGTAATGAGGAAATTATGGATCTCTACAGGAATTACTCTCGCACTAAGCAGAGAAGAAGAAAAATCCGCACAAATGGTACTGATGTAAAGGACCTGATAGAGGAACTTGCAAATTTCAAAACTGATATCCTAGTGCATTTAAACACTACTTTAGGGGAAATCTCTGCAAAAGCTAAAAACATAGAACCTTTGGCAATTTATTGCCCAAGATGTAGAAGTAAACATGCTTTGCAGGAATGTCCTTTGAATAAAACAACCATCTCAGCCATTTGTAGTATCTGTTCAAAAAGGCATTCAACTGATCAATGCCACCTGCTACCACAACTCAAAACTGTGTTAGAAAACCAGACTGAGGAACTCAACTATATTGGACCAAAACAAGGGGGAAATTTCTCTCAATATCAAAATCCCCCTCGTTTTCCTACAAATTGGGGGCATAATCCTGGTACTATGCCTTGGGGACAATCGAACCACCCCAACGCCCTTGGAATTATCCTCAATGGACAAATTCCCAAGAATGGCCACAATCAAATTGGAGTAACCTCACTGAATCGAATCAAAACAACCCCTCATGGAATCAAAACAATCCAGCTTGGAATCAAAATCAGACTAATCCACATTGGATGCAAAACCAACCACAATGGAATCAACAATACCAATCCTATCCAAGGCAAGCAAAGGAATCAAGGTCAAACTCAAGCATTTGTTGCCTGCACCTAATCAAAATTTTCAAGAAAAACAGCAAACACAGCAAGTGAAGCAACCTCAATTGCCAGCTCAGCCAATCACTAATCCAAACAGTGTAAGACAGACACCTCCTGTCTATGTGGTAAAGCTGAAGAAAATATTGAAATTAATGTTCTTGATTGTAGTGATATTCAACTCCGTTCGAGAAAAGTTGTACCCGAACCAGCTTTAATAGAAATCAAAGATAATGAAGAGCAAGAATCATCCGAACCAGAGAGAATCCAACCAACAAAAGAAACAGAAAAATTGGATCCAACAATAGAAAAAGAGACACAAGCATAACAATTACCAAGGATAGTTCCATATCCTGAAAGACTTAATGCAATACCAAAAATTTCTGAGTCAGAATTGGTCAAAGAACTAAAAAAATTGACTATCTCATTACCCTTATTGCAAGCCATTAAGGAAATACCAGAAATTAACAGTACTGTCCAAAATTTGTGCATTAAAAGAACAGGGAGAAAGAAGAAAGCATTCCCCAAGACTGTGCAGGTTGAAGGAAAGATAGCTGATCTCTTATCTGGAAAACTACTACCTCCAAAGTATAGTGATCCAGGAAGCCCAATTATCACAGTCACCATAGGTTCAGTACCAATATCAAATGTTTTAGTGGATCTAGGAGCTGCAATAAATGTCATGACTAAAGATACAATGGAATAGTTACAGCTCAAACATCTCAGCCCCACATTTACAGTTTTAGAAATGGCTGATAGGTCAGTAGCAAAACCTGAAGGAATCATTGAAGATGTCCCTATAGAAGTTTCTTCTTGGGAATTCCCTCGCAGATTTTCTGGTTTTACAGCCAAGAAATTCAGCACATGGATATCCCATTATTTTGGGAAGACCTTGGCTTGCACCTCTAGCAGCCTTCATAGACTGCAGATCTGGAAATATGACCATTTCAAATGGTATTGAGCTGAAACAAATTTTTTTATATCCTCCTGCAAAACCATCTAGCAAATTTTTAGGTCAGTTATGGTTTTCTGACTCAGATGAAGAACCGGAAGAGGTCATCTCCACACTAGCTACCTTAGTAGTAAGAGAACACACAGAAGACCTCAGTGACACAGAAAACTTAGAAAATGAAACAATCCTGATGAATGTTCTGCATGAACAAGGTCTAGAAGGGGAAGCAACAAATATCCAACAGTTGATAAGTAATGAGGAGAATCAAAAATCTGAAGATGAATCATCTGTGCTATCACAAGGAAACTCTGTTTCACTATCACATGGATGGCACCATCATCTGATTTTTCCTTCTCACTGTTCCATACAAGAAATGCTTCCCTCAAGCAACAATGAAACAGAAACTGCTTCGTTTCTCCAATCACAGCAATGTCCTCTTAATCCCTTAATCACCAAGTATGAAGGAGTGAATTCAGTCCTTCTAAATACAAAACAAATAGAAGTCCAAACGTGCAAATTTTTGAATATCTACAACTAGCTTACTAGGGAAGAGGAAGAAAATTTGATAGTTGTTTTGCGTAAGCATGTTCATGCTTTTGCTTGGAACTACAAAGATATGTCAGGAGTTCATCCTGATATATGTACCCATAAGATCTATACCGAAGAAGTCAAGCCAGTCGGACAATTTCAAAGAAGATTGAATCCTCGCCTTAAGAGATATTGTGAAGGAAGAAATTGAAAAACTCCTGGAAGTAGGATTCATTTACCCAATTTCTGATAGTCAATGGGTTTCTCCATTGGTAATAGTTCCTAAGAAAAATGGAAAAATGAGAGTATGTGTAGATTACATAGAATTGAATAAGGTGACATACAAAGACCATTTTCCATTACCTTTCATAGATCAAGTGTTAGATACTCTTGATGGAAAAGATACTTTTGTTTTCTTGATGGATTCAGTGGGTATAATCAAATTCAGATTGCACTTGAAGATCAAGAAAAGACAACTTTTACATGTCCATGGGGAACATTTGCCTATAGGGTTTTACCTTTTGGTTTGTGTAATGCCCCAAAGAACTTTTCAATGAGCAAGTCCTAGCAATTTTTGCTGATCCGACCACCAAAAGTGTTGAAATTTACATGGATGATTTCACAGGATGTGGACAAACTTTTGATTTTACATTGGAAAATCTTGACAAAGTCTTAACTCGTCGTGAAACATACCACTTATCCTTAAATCCAGATAAATGCTTCATGATGATGAAGGAAGGGATAGTTCTTGGTCATCACATCTCTCCCGAAGGGATCCAAGTTGATCCAAAGAAAGTTGAAATTATCAAGAACCTCCTTCCTCCTAAAACTCGGACTAATGTCGAAGTTTCCTAGGACACATTGGTTTTTACCGCAGGTTTATTCCCAACTTTAGTACAATAGCCACCCACTCGTTTGCCTTATTGACTAAAGATTCTGAATTCTCCTGGACTGCAAAGTGTCAGGAAGCATTTGAAGCTCTGAAAGAGAAATTGATAACTCCACCTGTGCTTAGAGGACCTAATTGGACATTACCATTTCACATTCAAACCGATGCCTCCAATACAGCAATTGGAGCAGCATTAGGACAAATTGATAATGGTGAACATTATACCATCTACAACATTAGCAAAAACTTGACAGAGCAGAGAAAAATTATACAACTGAGAAAGAATTCCTAGCAGTGATTTATGCCATCAACAAATTCAGGCATTATATCACAGGTTATCAAATATTTATTCACACAGATCATACAACCATTAAGTATTTGATGAATAAACCTATGGTAAGTGCAAGAATTATTCGTTGGTTGTTGTTGCTGCAAGAATTTGATATCACCATAATCAACAAACCAGGAAAAGCTAATGTTGTTGCAGATTTCTTGTCCAGGTTGCAGAACACAGATGAAGGGGAATTAGTTGATGACACTTTTCCTGATGAAAAACTATTTGCTATATCAGTTCAATCACCTTGGTTTGCAGATATAGCCAATTATTTGGTCACAGGGAAAGTTCCTTCACATTTCACCTCAAAACAGAAAAAACAATTGATCAAACAGAGTTCTTCTTTTGAATGGATTAAGGGTATGCTTTTCAAGTGCAGTCCTGACCATGTGTTACGTAGGTGCATCCGAAAGGATGAAGTATATGATATCCTTAGAGCTTGTCATGATGAACCCTCAGGTGGACACTATTCTGTAAAAAGCACAGTTAGAAAAATCTTGGGGATAGGATATTATTGGCCATCTCTTCACAAGGATGTGAAAAAGTACATCAGGCATTGTGATGCATGCCAAAGAATGGGGAAACCCACTCATACAAATGAGATGCCACTATAGCCTCAAATGGTTTTAGAACCATTTGAGAAGTGGGGGCTTGATTTTGTAGGACCTATTGATCCACCTTCTCAAGGAAAGGTGCATATTCTGGTATGCACTGATTACCTGACAAAGTGGGTAGAGGTGCGTGCTTTCAAACATGCTCGTGAAGAAAAGGTCGCTGATTTCTTGTACACTCAGATTTTTTAGAGATTTGGAGCTCCACGGTCTATCACCACAGACCAAGGACCCCAATTTGCATCCAAAGTCATAAAAGTATTTATAGAATTATATGAAATCAAACATAGGAAATCATCACCCTACCACCCACAAGCAAATGGCCAGGTTGAAGTAACAAACAGGGAACTAGAACGCATCTTGACAAAAACAGTAGCTTTTCATAGGAAAAATTGGCTAGACAAATTACCTAAGCTAGTTTGGGCCTACAATACCACTTGGAAGTCCACTACTGGATTCACACCTTATGAACTAGTCTTTGGTAAAAAGCCTCTTTTACCTATTGAATTTGAGTTACTAACATTGCGCACAAAGATCGGAAATTGGAATTGACTTGTCACGAGCACGTACAGACAGGATTCTGCAATGAATGCATTGGATGAACTTAGATTGGATGCTTCGCACCAAACTGAGGTAATTCAGGAGCAGAGGAAGTTGTGGCATGACAGTCACATTCAGCAGAGGAAACTTCAACAAGGAGATTGGGCTTTACTGTTCGATTCTCAATATGAAGACTTCCCTGGAAAACTAAAAACTAGATGGTTGGGACCTTACTGGATTGAAGAGGTATTCAACAATGGAGCAGCTCGTTTATCCCCCATTGATGGGTCACGAAGAAAGTTGGTAGTGAATGGACATCGCCTCAGGGTATACCATACACCTCTGACTAAAGAAGAGTTCTTGCAGCAACTTGACAGTTTGGATACACAGCAGGTGGAAGAGATTCCTTCTTCCACTTCAAAACAATCAATATGATCAGTGGATTTCAAGAAAACAGAAAATACAAAAAAAAATCAGAAAAATAGAAAACAAAAAGATGAATAAATTCTGAGTATGAATTCCTTCATGGGCATGGTTTCAGGGGAAATCATGAAATTCCTTCATGGGCATAGTCAGGATCAAGAAAAAAGAAAAAAAGAAAAAAGAGAGAAAAGGAGAGGCAAAAAAAAAAATGGGAAAATCAAGAAAAAAAAAGAGAGAAAATGAATAACTCAGCAGTGAAAACCTTTTTAAGGCACTACTGGGTTGGTATGCATGAAAACCAGTTTTTTGGCATGCATAACCTTGAGAATTTTTTGAACCATCATCGTACAAATTCACCTAGTGCACTTGTTTTGAAATGTTGCAAAATATCAGTAATATCAACAAAAGCAGTCATTCTTCAAAACTGGCATTAACTATTTTTATCAGGTATATATTTCTTACATTTCTTCATTGTAAAATGATTGGTATATAGTATGTGACAATTAACCATTAGCATAAAAGGTATTCATAAGAGTTGGCATACTTAAAAACATGTTTTAAGAATGACAATATTGATTTCACCTAATCTTCGAAACAAGAATGCCAAAAAAACAGTGCTTGCTGTATTATCTTCGAAATGAAATTGTCTTCGAATGACGAAAAATGAATGTTGCATCTTGTCTTCGTAAAGAAAAATTGTCTTCGGAATGACAATTTGTCTTCAGAATGAAACTTGGTCTTCAGAATGACGACTTGCTGCATCATCTTCGGAATGAAGATATGTCTTCGGAATGAAGATCTATCTTCGAAATGAGGGTATGTCTTCGGAATGACGATTTACTTTCATAATACAGCCTGATCTTCGGAATGAGGATTAATCTTCGGAATGAGGATTGATCTTCAGAATGAAGATCTATCTTCGGAATGAAAATTCTGCAAAGAGGATTTGTCTTCGGAATGAAGACCTGTCTTCGAAATGAGGTCATAATCTTCGGAATGAGGATTTGTCTTCGGAATGAAGACTTGTCTTCGGAATGAAGTCATAATCTTCGGAATGAAATTTTATTTGCATTTTCGGAAAGAACATTTCCACGTGGCGTCCAAGAAAACAAGGTACGACAAAATTAAGATTTTTTCTTAGTTGCATGCGAGGAAGGGACACGTGTCAATAAGCACATGGTCTGTTTTTGCACTCATTGGAAATACGGAGAATCTGCAACCATATGCCACCAGTTTTTAATGTCAATTAACATGCACGTGAGAATCTACAAAATTGATGACGTGGATCTGACGACAAGGACATCCATGCAATTATCAACGAATAGGTGTATAGTGTAGAAGTAGATATGTGTGCCATCTTTCTTTTCGAAGACGTGTTGCGAGGTACAGTGCACATAATACGGCTCATTCCGAAGAAGAAGACGCGAAACAGGGCAACGAGGGTTCTAACTTAAAACTCTACAAATTTGCAACAGGAAACAACCAGAAATCCTGCAGTAGAACAGCAGCCGCAGTGTACGAATTTTAAACAGAGAAAAATGGGGCAAAAAATCAGAACAGAGCCTGCAGATACCAATTTCCTCCGAGAAAATCCGACAGTTGTGCAGATTTTTGAAGACGGAGGGTTTATGACGTTTCTGGACAAATTCAATGGGTCTTCTGAAGATTTAGCTGGCATGTTTGCCCATACATTCAGAAACAACAGAGCACATGTCAATGGCATGTCTATTGAGGTAAGCCCTAAAATTTTAAGTCAGATTACAGAGTTGCCATTAGAGGGAATTTCAATTACTAGATCTGGCAAGAACACATTAGCAAATGTAGTTAATCAGTTTGTAGAAGAAAATGATAGGGAACCTGAATACTTAACCCATAACAACACATGCAAAGGGTTAAAAAGGGCCAGCCTGCAAGAACCCTGGGATGAAGTAGCCACCTGGGTGATTAAGTTTTTGACCTGTGAAGGGCAGTATGTGCTGTTATCAGGGCATCATCTACGAATTTTAAACCATCTCAGACATGGTAGACAACAACCAGAAGTTAGGGTTAATCTTCCCCTGTATTTGTATCAAGAATTAAAGAATATGGCAAAAAGATATCAGGAGGGTAAAGGGAGCCTTCGCCATCATGGCCTTATCAAATTAGTTTGCCAACATCATTTTAGAGGAAACCCTAGGAGTTTTGACAGGTTTTACTCTAACCTAAATGATGTCATTTTTGGGGATGAAAGTGAAGAAGAAGAGGAGCCAAGTACTGCTGATGTTGTCTTAGAAGAGGAAACAATTGCGTCAGAAAATATTGCAGAAGCTGCTACAGAAAATGTTGCAGAGGATGCTACAGAAGAGGCTGCAGAAGATGCCCCTGAAGCAGTTACAGAACTACACCCCACAAGCAGCAGAAAACCTTGCTCCTGAGCCTTCAACTTCACAGGCTAAGAGACAAAGGAAAAGAGGATCTGGAACTAGCAGCAGAGCAAAAAAACAAAAGAAAGTTCGGTTTGTGAAGCTACAACTGACTTGTCAGAACAGAGAAGTGAAACAAGGGAAACAGAGGCATCAAAGACTGACCCCATGACCCCTGCTCGTCACCAAAAAATAGAGCAAAAAGAAGAAGTTTGCATCCGGAACTAGGAGGTCTACAAGAATCCATTTGAAAGAAACTGCAGAACAGGTCATGGAGGAAGAAGATAGACCAAGTAGCCCAGATGTCACAGAAATACAACCAACATCCTGATAACTTTCCAGAATTCCCTGAACAGATGGCTGAGGTAGAAACTGAGCAAGTTGGTTTGGAGGAGGCTACAATTCAATAGGCTACAGATATGGTAGATATCCTTATAGACAGTTTCACAGAGCCTCCTGAACAAGAACAAACTGTTGCAGCAGAAGAAGATTTGGTTGAACAGCCAACTGCAACTGATTTGTCTGCATCAACTTCTGAAGCAGAAATAGAAGAGGAAGACATCACTGAGCAGCTGAGGGCAGCAAGAAGTGTTGTCAAAACACAGACCAAATGGATCACAGAGAAAGAAAGCATCATTGAGATGCAAGCAAGAAAAATTGCAGAACTTCAGCAGGAAGTGGCAGAACTGAAAAAGTTGTTGTCACAATCTGAAAAACAGCCAGCTGTATCCCATGATGAAGACAGTTTGGCTCAATTGCTTCTGGGTTTATCAAGAGTAGATGACTCTGTTGAGGCAGATATAGAAGTTCATCCTAAAATAGCACTCCTTCATTCTGAAGAAGTGCCTGTTCATTCTGAAGAAGTGCCTTCTTGTTCTAAAGATGCTTCAGAAATGGTGAGAAATATCGCAGAGGATGTTGAAAATGAGCCACCAACACAGGAATAGTCCCAATAGCAAGAAAATGCTCAAGTAAGTACTCCAACTGAGGTCCCTGCATTTCAACTTGTTACACTTCCAGTAGAAACAACAGATAAGGGGGTACAAGTAGAAATACTATCTGATGACAACCCCATAGAAATAGCAAATAAGGGGGTGCAAGTAGAGATATTGATAGATGAACAACCAATGGAAGTGGTAGAAAAAGGAGTTTAGACAAATCTAGTGCCTAGGATTCCCCCTGTAGTAAGACCACCTAATACTGTGTCCCTAGAGCAGTACAATGCAGACATAGCTAGCTGGATGATTAGATATGAACAGCTTGCCAGTAAAACTAAAAAATTCAAACTGGAGGCAAAACAGCTAGAAGCCAAGGACACAAAAATTCAGGCATTGAAAGAAAAGGTATCTGACTTGTGCCAAATTGCTGAGTTTTTAGTCCAATTTAGACGGCCAGCTAGATTTTACAGCCTTATTTTGAAGGAGAAATACCTTAGATGGCAGGTCATGAGGATTACTTCAAACCTTCCATACAAATTGGACACTATTGAAGATTTTTTGGAGGCATATTTTGACAATCCTTTTGAGCAGAAAAATCTCCCGTGTGAACTGTTTTTGCACGCTTTCTTCATACTCAGAGGAAGTTGACTCTCATCCTCAAATCTACATTGGAGATGTTCAGTTGAGAGCATTTATGTCTACCTTGCAAAATCAGCTTTATTGGGATCATGAGAAAAGGCAGAATAAAGTGGTTGAAACAAGGGCTGAGTTGTTAGTCAGAGCAATCCAGCCAAATCACTTAAATATCACTCAACAACACTTCTCAATGATGAACAGGGATGATATCAAGAGAATGTACTTGAACAATTTGAGGGACTGTGTGACCAGATTTAACAATTTCTGTGATCACAATTTCTTTCCAAGCATTGTCAGTATGCAGAGACAGATGGAATGAACTTTCCATGTCTTTAAGGAAAAGAGAACCTATCTCCCCCATCAATCTAGAGTGGTCCAAAAGAAGAGCAGAAGGTGTAGTCCAACTGATCCAGATCATGCAGCATAACTGGATAGGTCTCAGGTTCGAGCCTCCAACCATCATTACTCCGGTTCCATTTTACTTTGAGGAAAATGAACAACCTGATGAACAATTTGAAGATTGGCTCATAAACATTCAGGAAAATAGGGGATATTACATAGGCAAGAAGTTATTCTACAGGTCATGGAATCTAAACATGGACATATGTGATTCCATAGCCCAACGTAATGCATGAGGGCATGCATCAATATAAGTTGGGGGAAAATGATGAGGCCTGGAAATGCCTCAATTATAACATGTTTTGTACACTAAAAATGCCTATAAACTCTTATGTTTTATCTGATATGTTAGTTAAGTTGATTTAATATGTCGTATATTAACCATTTTGCATGATCAATGTATTTGAAATATTATATGTTGATTTTACAGCTTTTTGCATAGTTTTGTGCTCTTTTTGTTATGATTTGCTACAATGGGATATGCTTAGAATAATAGCAGCATTTCACTAATCATATTCTGATTTGTTTCAAGCATTTACTTCACCTAAATCGGCAACAGTGTAAGCAAACTGTCATTGTGCAAAAAAAATTGGTCTTTCCCATATAAATTCTAGCCAGCTGTCCATAAATAGCAAGGCATGGAATTCACATGAGGAAAGGGATGAAGACCATTAGAATTTGATCTTAGGAGATAACCCACCTGAGAGATGCAGAAGAAACCAATGGAAAGCATACATTTGTTCATTCCGAAGCATCTTCGAATGAACAGATATCTTCGGAATGAAGAAAACACAAAGATCTTCGTAATGAGCGGATCTTCGGAATGAAGAAAGCAGCGTCTTCGAAATGAGCGGATCTTCGGAATGAAGCATGCAGTATCTTCGGAATGAGCGATCTTCGGAATGAGAATGCAGTATCTTCGGAATGAGCGATCTTCGAAATGAAAACTGCACTGTCTTCGGAATGAAGCCACTTATCTTCTGAATGAAGAACAGAATGTGTTTTTGACCTTTTTGACCGATTTTTGAAGGCAAAAAAAGGGAAATAAAGGTTGGAAAAAGTAAAGAGAAATATCCTCCATCTGTCTTTGCCGTCATTGCTGACCAAATCCATCATTAAGGGAAAGATCAGGTTTTAGTCCTCTTCTAGGATAAAACCAGAATTTGTTGCAGCATTTTAGGATTAGATCTTTTGAGATATTCTTTGTTTGTAATCAGATCATAGGATAGCTATAAATATTGCTCCCGTTCAGGTTGAGCTAGAGAGAGAGAGGTAGAGAAATAGCATATAGATAGAAAATAGAGTAAGGAAGCTAAATACGTAGTATAACTAGGAATTGACTGTTATAGTCCTGTAACAGTTTTTCAATAGAATTCTTGTAATCATGTCTTTTGATCAATAAAGTGCACCGCTTCTATTTCAATTTACTTGTAAATGAGTGTGATTAAGATTTAGAAAGAGAGAGAGACTTACACCTTCTTCTGGACAAAGAGGCTGGCCACTTCCTGCACCTAGGAGGAGGACTAACGTAACAGTGTTTTTATTCTCGATTTTGTCATGCGTAGAATGAGTTGCAGAACTTGTTATGTAAATTGCTTGTGAATAGTTGACAATATTTGCAGTATTAGTTTATTTATGCTAAGATAAATCTTGTGCTTAATGTTTTAGTTGCAATCTTACTTTCAGCCAAGCTTTCACTTTATTTTCAGATTGTTATTTTCAGCATTTACTGTTTTTCAACAATTTCCTACATTTTTATGTTTTGCTGTCAAAATCTGAACAGAGGATTGACAACCTTCATTACAAAATTTTGATAGTTTTTATTTCCACATTAGATCTAGACTTTCATTACCGCAAAAGTAATTAGATTTCCTTTCTGCAATTAGAATCAGACTTTCAATTCTACAACTGTTAATTCTGCAATATAATTAGGTCTTATTCTGTAATTGTAATTAGGACTTCATTTCTGTAGTTAGTGATTAGTTTCCAATTCTGCAACTTAGATTAAGATTTAATTCATGCAATTTAGAGATAGGAATGTTCCAAAACCCCCCACCAAACCGATTCCACCAATAAGACTTGTTGCCCTAGATTGACCTAAGTTATAGCTGTTTCACTTCTTCTCCCGCAGATAGCCTTGTACACTGCCCTGGATTGACAGATTCATTGAGAATTAATGATGGTATAACGACTACGCATCACTCGAGTGACCGCTATGCTTGTTGGGATCTCCATCATGGCTTGATACTTCACTTTTGATTGCCAAAAATGAGCAACGGGCTTGCTGGGCACAAAAAATTGCATTTATGAGGCACTTGATCACCTCGGGAAAATACTCGACTTGGAACGCGTGCCTATGAAGTGCTTCGCTAAGTCTTCATTCACAACTTCGCTTCGCAATGGTTTTGGGCCGAAGCAAAAACTCCTCTTTGATATGTACTTCATAAAATTAAGCTTCACAAAACTGCTTTGGGGGCGGGGAGCACCGAAGCATATCTACTTCGTAAAACGGGCCTCTTTGCTTTCGCCACTTTGTCGTCAGAATTGCTTAGCCGATGCCTTGGAGAGATACTTTGCTACGATCCTCTTCCAAAACTGTGGTTTGGGAAGATTTCAGCCGAAGAAATTGTCTTCAAAAAATGCTGCATCCCTTTACTTGGATAGAAGTACTTCGTAGAAAATTAGCCGAAGCAAATGCTTCGCAATGTGCTCTTGCCAAATTAAAGATGGTTCGCTGATGGAGGGGCAACTTTTTGGCGAAGTACTTTCAATGCTCTTTGAGTTCCGCTTCGCTGATTTTTTGGCCGAAGTGACTGATGGAAATACTTCGGATGCGAAGTAGTTTTCTTGATGACTTCTTTGTATATCTCTTTGGCGCAATGCTTCGCAGGAGTCTTGCTCGAAGTAGCCGCTTGAAGTGCTTCGGGCCCGAAGCTCTTCTTATTGCTATTCTTGTATTCTACTTCGGTGATACTACTTTGCAAAAAACTCCACCCGAAGCGGTGTTGAAAATGCTTCGGGTGCGAAGCTCTCTTTTCTTTTGAATGCCGCTTCGCTCATCTTTTATCCGAAGTGGCTACTGGAAATGCTTCGGTCGCGAAGTGGTTTTCCTATATTTTCCTTGTATTTTCCTTCGATGAAACTACTTCGCAAAACTTTCACCCGAAGTAGTGCTGGAAACGCTTCGGGTGTGAAGCTATTTTTATTCTCCTTTGGCGAAGCTCCTTTTTTCTAGTTTGTTCGGCAGTGAAGTTCTTTTTCTTCCATTTTTATATACAAAGGGGTGGCATTGGGAGCCAAAATTGCTGCAACTTTCAAAATAAAAACAACAAAGCAAAAAACTTTACACAATACTGTACAAAATTGTTATTCTTTTTCTACCCCTTAATAAATGTGACAAAATTGTCAACATTTACAACTGCAGTTACAAAGAGAAAGGATGATTATAAAAGGAGTGTTGCTTGGAGAATTTTGTAAGCGCTTGGGATTAAAGTGAGGTGTCTTTAATCTTGCGAAGAGAGCAAGAGGAGAGTGAGAGGCATGTGAGAGGTGAGTGAGAGAGGTGTACGATATGTGAAGCATGAGGAGAGTGCACGGGAGGCGAGCGAGTAGGGTGTGTGTTGTGTGAAGAGTAGGTGATATTGAGAAAGCAATAGACCAGTTAGGGTCTTGTAAAAGTGAAGGCATATTTATGTCAATCTTCTAGTTTTAGAACAGAAGTCCAAGTTGGTGCTTGGCATCAGGGGTTGGTGCTCCTTCCAGTTGGTGCTGGTAAATCAAGGGTTGGTTCTCCTTTCTGTTGGTGCAGATAAATCAGGGGTTGGTGCTCCTTTTTGTTAGTGCAGATAAATCAGGGGCTGGTGCTCCTTTTTTTTGTTATAGATAAATCAGGGGTTGGTGCTCCTTCCAGTGTGTGCTAGTAAATTGATTGTAAAGTTGTTGCTTTGCAAAGGCTGGATTTGGTTGGGAGTCCAAACAGTCAATTTACGAGGAGTAGCCAAAACTGGTGAACCTCGGTACATCTTGTGTTGTGTGATGCTCTTTTGTTATATTTGCTTTATTGGATTTAAGTTTTCATTGTTTTGGCATTAAGAGTTGAAGATTTAAGTTTTTAAGAGCTACACTGATTCACCCCCCCTCTCAGTGTCATTGTGAGACTAACAGTTCTATCTAAAACAATATTTATCATGGGACCAAGAGAGAGATCACCTATGAAGTATGAATTGGATATCTTGTATTTGCCTTTCTGGTATTTGAATAGGCCATTCCTCAATAGGGATCCTATATACCAACCTTTGAATTACCAATATGGTATTGATAGTAATTAGACACCTTTATCTAGTTAGCTCGATGAAGCTCCTCCATCCAAGACCTCCAATAAGGAAACTGAGTTATCAAAGGCTTGTGACCATCCCAAGAATCTGTCCAAAAATTTACCTATTGACTATTATGAATGATCCAAAATAATATTTTCTTTATCAAATCCTCACCAGTCTTAAGAACTGCTAAAATGGGAGAACCTTTGGAAGGCAATTGATAGTGAACAAGGTCTTCAAGACTTTTATTTTTCGTATATTTAGCATAGATATTTTTGGCCCAAATATCATTGGGGTTATGAAAAACCCTCCAATATAACTTAACAGCTAAAGCTTTGTTGTTATTAATAGCATACCGAAATCCTAACCCCCCTTCATTCTTAGGAAGACATAAAGTGTCCCATTTCACCAAGGCCCAATTAATAGAGTCATCAACAAATTGAAGATGAGAGATATGTCTAGCTTCATGAGCAATGGTAAATCCTTCAAGGGTTTTGTTTTCTCTCTTTTTGGTTATAGTCCTACCTAAGCATTCAACAATAATGATGAATAAATAAGGGGAAAGTGGGTCACCTTGCCTAATACCTTTGGAAGTTGGGAAAAACTGAGAAGGTCTACCATTGATAAGAATTGAGTAGGAAACTGAAGAGATACATCCCATAATCCAATCCATCTAATCCTGAGAGAAACCAAATTGCCTCAAAACTTTGATAAGGAAGCGCTAATCCACTATTTCATAATATTTGGATAAATCTAACCGAATGAACATGGAAGGATATTTTTGCATATCCATGGAATGGATGGCTTCTTGAGCAAGAACTATCTCATTCACTATTTGATGCCCTTCCACATAACCCCCTTATTCAGGGGAAATAATCTTATGCAAAAGAGGCTTCAAACTTTCTACCATGATCTTAGTAATTATTTTGAGAAGAACATTACATAAATCAATAGGTCTAAAAGTTGAGATATGATCAGCCTCTTGAGCTTTCGAAATAAGAGTAATATAAGTTTGATAACCTTCAAAATTTCTTTGGCTTTTCTGGTTTCTTCCACCACCTCTAATAAATCACCATGAAGGATATCCTAGAACTCTTGGTAGAACTCAATGGAAAAACCATCAAGACCTGGGGTTTTCCCTTTTAGCATTTTAAAAACTATATGTTAAATCCCATTGATAGTAACAAGAGCAATCAAAAGAGTTCTCTTCAAAAGTGATAAGATAAGGGGTTGCTTGAAGAAAATTTTTTTGAGAAGCTGAGTCAAGAGGAGTAGTAGCAAAAATATTGGAAAAGTAATTGACAACAATAGAGTTCATGCCATCCCAAGTGTAGACAGCATCTCCAGAATATGAATTTAGGGAATAAATAAAGTTGTGAGATCTTTAAGCTAGAAATATTTGTGAAAGAAATTTGTGTTTCGATCACCTTCTTTGAGCCTTTGAATCCTAGTTTTTTGCTTCCATAAGAGTTCTTATCATTTTTTCCATTTCTCTAACTGGGCTGTGAATTTAATTTCATCTACACGTGTACTCTCTATGAGGCCATCTAAACAGATTTTCTTATTCAAATTTTCAATTTGAGCTATAACTACATGTTTTTTTATGAACATCCTCAAACTCCTTCTAGTTCCAAGTCTTGATTTTGGATTTAATGTATTGCAATATTTTGGCAAAACAGAACATCTTAGTCCCATACATAGGTTTACCTTCCTTCCACCATTGTTGCACTTTAGGTTTAAAGGAATTGTCTCTAAGCCACATTAACTAAAATTGAAAAGGAGAGAAACTCACATTGGTTTTCCATATTTCCACCATGACTGGCTAGTGATCCGAACCAGCATTGTTAAGAGTCTTCACTTTAGGAATGTGACCATGGATTGTGAAATTTTTAGAGAGCAAGAACCTAACTAATCTCTCCATTATACAAGTTAAGCCTTATCTTCTGTTAGACCAAGTTATAAGGCCATTATTTGGTTGGATGTCCATAAGATGGAGGTGTACAATATATTCACTCATGAGGTCATTTCTCCTATCCAAATTTCTATTTCCCACCATTTTCTCATCTAGAGAGAGGATGGTATTGAAAGCTCCTCCGATCAAGATCCAAGCTTTAGGAAAATGAGAGATAATATAAGTTATATTCTTCCACCGTCTTCCTTTTTCCTCCAAATTAGTGGGAGCATAAATAGTAATGTAGAGCATAATTTGGTCGGAATATCTACTTTGAATAACTATAGCTAAAAGACCCCAACTGCCAACCATATCGTGACTAACTACCTCTTTTGGGTTCCAAAGGCAAGCAATGCCACTAGAAGTCCCTTGGGAACTAAGGGAAACCACTTTTTTAGCTGGCCAAATTTTACAGGCAATTGATTCCATATCCTCTATTGACTTCTTCATTTCTTGAAGGAAAACAAGATGTGGATGATTTATCTAAAACAGTATTCTAATTTCATTTTGTTTTGAAAGACTCTCTTTGAGTCATATAATATTCCAAGTGATGATCTTCATTAATACTAGGGCTAAAAATGTTGGGAAGGACATTAATCTTACCTTCCTCTACAAGCTTTTCACCTTATTTTACCATATGATGTTGATTAGTCTTGTGACCTACCTTTTTATTAGAATCCATCTTTAGTTTTCTTTTTGTTGTTTCTTGACTTACTCCAAATGAATTTGAGATGGCTTCTAACCTTGAAGAATGCTTGTACACAGTCAAAATGTTATCAGAAGGTTCAATAGAGTCTATATTGGGACCTGTATTATTTGAAGTTTTAACATTTAAAATATTATTTTTCCTGTGTATATTTTCTCCCTTTTTTCTGTTGAAAACCTTTGATTTATTGGTTTGTCTCCGAGTTCTTCCCTTTATCTTTAAATTGTGTTTCTAATATTTTTGTTTCCATTATTTTATCTTCCTCACTTGGGACATCATTTGTGGAAAGAATTTTGAACATATTAGCAGATAATTTTGATTGATCCTTCATAACTATTTTTTTTAGTGTTCTTAGGCATTTGGAAACCTGCTGAGTTTATATCTTCTTTCTTTTGATCTAGAATTTTATTTGGGCAAACACTAGCCAAATGACCATATTCATGGCAAATTCTATAATGAAAATAAATGTTCTCATAGTCCACTACTTGCTCTCAAGTGTCCTACTCAAATTTTAATGTGATATTTTTTGGAAGGGGTTTGTCAAAATCTATTAGAACACAAATTCGAGCATAAATAATATGTTCAATTTTTTAAGTACAATCACCAATCATCATAAATATTCCTAAAGAGTTTCCAATTGAAGAAAAAATAGTTGGATTCCAGAATTCAATTGGAATGCCAAAGAGTCTAACCCACATGGGACATGTAGAAGGCATCTCTTCTTCAGCTTTAAATTTAGTATGCCAAGGCTTCATGAAAAGCCTTGTCCTTCCAAAGAACCAGGGATCCCCTTGAAAAGTTCTCTCTGTCTTCATTATTAGAAAATAAAACAATAAAATAACCATTTGGATAAATAGATATTTGTAAGTCACCTTTAGTTTTCTAGCTTTTTGTAGCTTAGAATTTGAAAGCAGATAGACTCTGATGAAAATCCATAAAATGATAAATTAGTCCTCTTTTTTCCAGATCTTGAATGCTAGTCTAAATGTTGCCCATATCAAGCTTAACAATAGGAGTTCCATCAGCTGCTTTAATACACCCTAACTCCATTTTCCTAGGATCAATATTAGGTATTCTTAGAGGTTTACGGGAAGCCCTAAGATTAATATTAGCATTAGGTTGAGGTTGTCCACCATAGAGGGCATCCCTAAAATTTGTTTTTGGGGTTGATTCTTCAAAATTTCTACCCTTGATAGGGGTTTCCATAATAGATTTATTTTATGGGTGCACCTTAGCACCAGATTCATTTGAGATCTAAGACATTTTTTGATTAGCTGCTTGAAACTTATTTTGTGATCTCTTTAATCCATGCCCTAGACACCGTGGAAAGGTATGATTTCCACTTTTCTTTTGTGCAACAAATTGGAAGTCGTCACTCAAGTTCACAAAATGAATATCTATTGAAATATAGATTTCTAATCCATATTGGCATCCCTACAACATATCCTGCTAAAATGTTGATCAAAACCCATAAAACTATTGGTCTCTATGGCCCAAAGGCCCTGAAAACCAAAAATATCATTCACACATAGGGATTCACTAGGATATGTGTTTCTCCAAATTATTTAAAAATTTATGGAGATGTTATAGGGTTTTTTAGGCATCTACCCTCCAAATTTCAACTCAATTCAAGTCCATATGAGTGAAATATAGTCAAAACAAGTTTAAAAGTTTGTGCAGCCCTAAGAAAAATGTCTGTCACAATTTCATCTTCAAAGTAGTTATGGTTTCTATTCACCATCACTTTGGAGATAATCTTATGTGCCATATTATATATTCTTATGGTTCTAAAAGAATCATAAAATTTAAAATCATTCTTTTTTGAAATTAGGGTAAGATATGTTGCATTTATTTTATAAGGTATGTAATGTTTTACCCTAGACTGTTCCACTACTACCAATAAATAATCCTTCACTATATCCCACTTATGTTTGTAAAAATCTCCAAAGAGCCCATCTAGACCTCGATATTTATCCTTATTAATCTATAAAAGAGCTAAATGAACTTCTTCTAGAGTAATAGGCTCCATCAATTTCCTATTGTCTTCATTTTTTATAACTAAATGTACATATTGAAGAAGTTTATCATTAAGAACTTCAGTCTCCTTCGATCCTAGAATATTCTAATAAAAAGACTTAATTTTTTTCTAATTTTCCTCTAATCTTCAATCCAAACCCCTTATATTGATTTAATTTCTACTAATTCTGGATGTTGATCTATAAACTATAGTCATACTATGAAAAAACTTTGTATTTTTATCTCCTTTTAACCAAGTTTATCTTGATTTTAATCTCTAGAATTTCTCTTCCTTACTCAAAATATTATGATATTCACTAAGAAAATCTCTTTCCTCTAAGCTTGGATTATTATGATCACCTTTTTGGAATTTTAAAATTTTATCTTTTAGTTCTTCGTTATTCTAAAAAATATTTCCAAAAGTGTTATTGTTTCATTATTTTTGTAGCAAAATTACTGAACACTTGCAAATATAAAATCACACAGAGATAGAGATATTGCCAAAAATAAATCCTTTTATATTGATATTTTGATACAAATTTACAAGCTTTGAATTACCCCAAGTATCTTGGGAGCAATGTTACAATATGTGTCTTAGTATGATACAATCTCTCCCTGAGGGGTCTTCTAGGTTCTCAACAATGTACAGTGTTCTTCTGATCTTTTGCTACAACTTCAAAGATGAGTGGGATTTGGTTTCTAACATGGAAGTAGCCTTCCCAGTGTACCTGTAACCTACACACATTCAAGCAAACAAAGAGTCAGTAGCACCTTCAAATGAAGGAGTAAGACCAATGCTACACATAAAAACCTTGAGCTAGTAATCACGTAATGTAAATCACAAAAGCATATAATAATATAAAAGCCTTGCTAAAACAAAATTACCGATATCTATTGTCATACTCTTGAATCTGCTAAACCATAGGTGCACGGTGGCAGACTAGAAACCGCAGATGCATGATCATGAAACCGTGGATGTGCAGTTATGACTGTGAAACCGTGGATGGGCAGTTTATGCTGAAACACAGGTTGCCTCGAAAAATAGGCCTCCAAGATCTGGTAAGAGATTTTGCTTACGATCTGCTGAGAGGTCATGGTCAATTTTAGAAGCCTAGCGGTATCTTCATTCAGCTTCCTTGGTTTTGTGAGGTATATTCATTAGGGTTTTGGAGGGAAGTGGGAGATGGCAAGCCTGGATTGCCAAGTGGTAATTCTGGGCTATTAGGTGGAAGGGACAGTTATAGTAAGTCACTCAATATGCCTCACTTAACTAGGGTAATGTGGTTGCAAGTGGAGTGGGATGTGGGATCCTGTCCTATGTGAAGGGACAAGGGAGACAAGGTGGATGAGATGTGGCATGGGTGTTGGAAATCTATCCTATGTGGAGGGACAAGGGGGACAAGAGTGGGTGATATGTTGCATGGGTTTTGGGTGAAGTGTCTAGGACACATGTACAGTGGGTAGGCAGGGCATCCTAGGGTGATTTTCTAGATTTAATAAATCTAGAAAATAGGATAGTGTGTAGGATTTTATATCCCTAAGTTGGGACTTAGGCATATAATATTACTCTGCAAAATTTTGTGGTGGGGTGGCAAATGTGGCTTGGTGCTAAATTTTGGTTTCTACAGATGCCCCTTTTTATATTGCATTGTGTGCAACACGATGCAGTGCAAAAATTAATGAAACCTGATTTTATTTGAATGGATAAATGGACTCAATTATTATCGACACAAAGAATGAATGATTTAAAAATTTTGATTTTGGCTTACCCCCTAAATTGATGAATGGGTGAAGAATTAAACCCATAAGCCAATTGACGAAAGGTAGATGAGTAAAGGATACACTTTATTTAATGATGTAGATGAAATGCAATGTGTGAGATGTTGATCAACTTGATGCCCCAAGTTTGGGATTTTGTGTTGTTGCAAATTTGTCTTTGGTTCATTGTTGAGCAATGTGTTGTGGTGAAATCTTTAATCACATATGTGAGCTCATGAGTCTTGCTACTGTTAGTGACTCCTGTGTGTTGAAGCTAGTGCACTTAGACTTTGATGCTTTAGTGGTTTCTTATTACACCAAATTTGAGTTGATTTGTTTTTGCTTTTGACCCAACATAAAAGGTTTAAGGATAACCTTGTGCAAATTTGTGTTGATACAACCAAGCTTAATGATTGAGGTTCTATTTGTTGCAATGTAAAGATGTGTCCTTATGGTAAGTTACCCATCCGATCGGACTACATGGATTGCCAATCACTGCAACCGTCAGGTGTATAAGGTAATTTACTAGTTACGAGGCTCACTGTGGGTTTTATGATGATGAATTGCAGTTTTGGTGATGGATGTGTTATTTTTGTTTGTTTTTTTTTGTTGAAACCGCAAATGCATGGTTTTAATTTTTTGGAACCGTGCATCCACATTTTCATGCGATAACCATGGGTCTATGATTTTACATGCTTCTACAAAATATGGATGCACGTTTTTCACTACAAATCACGGATGCACAGTTTTTGCTGTAAAAGTTGGCTATATAGAGGCATTTGGTCATTTTCATTTTCATTATTTGCCAGCTAGATATTCCTGATTCACTTTGATCCATGAGTGATATGGAGATTGGTGAGGGGAGTAGAGGTGGAGGTGATGCGGGTGCAGGTGGTGGTGGAGGTGAGGGCTCTGCTAGAGCAGAAGCCGACATGCGCTATGCGCAAGTAGGTGTTCGAGGCCCTTAGTGTAGGTTTATTGTTTTTGTTTGTTTGTTTGTGTTTTTTTAATTATTTTTTTTGTTCTGTTGTTTTTTTTTAAATCACTAAGTGGGGGTGGTAATTTTTTTTTATGTTTATTTTTTTACTGGTATATTTAATGCAATATAGTGTAGATTTGTTTTGTTTGTTTTGCTTTTTTTTTTACTAGCATGCTAGGGGTAGGTTGAAATTTTTTCTTTTTGGTGTGTGTTTGATTTGTTATTTGTGTGTGCTTGTGGAATGTAATCTAGGATGAATGTGTGGTTTGTCATTTGTGTGTTGTGTGGTTTATTTTTTTACTACCATGCATGGAGTAGATTAAAAGTTTTTTTTTTTAAATGCTTTGAATGTTTGTTTGTGTGTGCTTTTTGGAATGTAAGCTAGAATGCATGGTTGTTTTTGTTGGTTGTTTTTGGTTTTTTTTTTACTACCATGTAGGTTGAAAGTTTTTTTTAATTTATATGTTTATTCTTCTTTAGATGTACTTATGTTGCTTTTCATTACTTTATATTTAGATGAAGTTTCTTGATGCTTAACACAGATGACCTTGCACTATCTCGAAAGTGAGCAAGGCCCTTATAGATGATGATTGGAGGTTCCTAAAGGTAGTGGTCTTAGATGGATGTGGGTGGTTGGGTACTATGAGGATAGACGAGGCACTCCTATCTACGTTGGTTGAGATATGGGACTCAGACAGGGGTTATTTTTAGCTTCCTACAAGGGAACTCACTATGACCTTGGCGGACATCTATCGCATCTTTCGAGTGTTGATTGAGGGTCCATCAGTGAGTGTGGACCATGACAAGGAGGTACTCTCACCTATATTTGGTGAGTTTTGGGATGTCAACTATAGCAAGGGTGGTATTACCTACCTTGAATTGTTCAAGGATGAGAGATTGGGTGCAGTGCCTATATTCTTGATGTACATATTGAGCAACATGGTGTTGCCCAATAGCATGGAATCGAGGATCCCATGGAACCAGGTATCCATTATTCTTGATTTGATGGTAGCTCCATAGAGATTGGCATGGGCTCCTACTCTTCTCTATCAGGTTTATAGTGAGCTCTATAAGGTGAATAGGTGGGGGTGGAAGGGCCTTATCTATAGTTTAGTGCTTCATATTTGGTCTTGGAAGCACATCATTATGGGCTGCCCTATGGGTCTTCCTTATGCTTGTGATCATGCTTCTCCTCACGCATATTGATGGCTTTTAGTGAGGAGTTGTGTTCTACTCACCCTTTAGTTGAGGCTACTACCTATAGGGGTAGCCTTAGTGAGTTGACTAGGTATCAGATGTGTTGGCACCCATGGAGGGGCCTGGCCTGGGAGATAGATATTGTGGAGCTTTGTTGGATCCAATGAGGGTGATGGGTGGTGGGCTACACACTCAAGATATGGAGTTCATCTAGTTCTCTTGGGTGTTGAGATAGTTTGGTTTGGTACAGGGTGTTTTGGATGTCCTAGTGACATACAAGCGGTGAGGTGATGAGTTAGGTCTACCTCTGACTCCTGATTTTTGGACCATCAATGATGCCTTAGACGATTTGGATGTTAAGTTGCCTAATTTAGATGATGTAGGTACTACTATAGATTATAATGTATGGTTTGCTATGCAGCCTCCTTGGACACCCAGTCAAGTTGTGGATGATGGGGGTAGTGGGAATGAGGTGGATATAGGGGATTAGGCTTCTACGATGACTCAGGATGCAGAGATCACTAGGTTGTGAAGTTAGGTGACTTGCTTGTAGGATGAGTTGGTTGGGGCATAGGTTGCACTAGGTGGAGGTGATGTTGTAGCTACCATTGCCTCCCTTAGGGTAGAGATCGCTCAGTGGACAGCTCAGTAGGATATGGATCTGAGGACTATTTGTAGGTAGGGGGCATACATAGAGATGCTTGAGAGTGCTCTTCATGAGTGTGGGATCCCTCTGCCCATTCATCCTTCTTCATTAGTGTTAGATTCTAGCAGGTAGACCTAGGTGAGCATCAGGGCTCATCGACCATCCAGTTATCATGGTGCTTCATCGACGTAAGGTCCCCCTAGGGATATTGGCGATGCTAGCTAGTAGCACCTTATTACCTCTTTTTGTATTTTGTGCTTTACTTATGAGCCTTAGTTCTCTGATGTATACAGCCTATGGGAATTTTGTACTATGAGACTAACTTTTATATATACATGGCTTTTCATATTTTGTGTTTTTGTGTGTTATTGATGGATGCATGATGAAATGATAATGCTTAATGATTTTATTGTGCTTGGTAATCTTAGACCTTAGCTTGATCATCATTGTTTCCTTTCTTTAATCAAGGACATGGATAGATAGTATGTATGGATATTATGACTTGCAATGATGCGATGGATGTGGGATGTAGGATATTTTGCAAAGACTCAACCAATTTATTGAGGCAGACAAACTCTTTTATAATCTTGCAGATCTTCATAATGCTAAATTTATCCTAGTATTTTCAAATCTCTTCAAGGACCAATTGTGTGTGCAATGAAGTTCATTTCTCATCATAATCTAGGTCAAACTAATCATTTGTAACTTATGCCAATAATCTAGCTCATCCATGAGTTGTCCTTGATCTATACAAAAGAAGGTCGCTAATGTGATAGATTTGATGTCATGCATAAGGATACCCCATTGCCAAGAAAGATTCATTTAGTCATTTGTTGTAATGAGGATCACCCCACAGTTTTTGAGACACTAAGAGTTCCAAGGATTCAAGCTCATTTCCCTTCTTTATTACTTTGGATTTTTGGAGGATTTTTTATTTTGTGATGGAGAAATTAATTGTATTGCTTTATTTTTCTCATTTTGGAGATGAGCAAAGGGAATTTTTCTTTATTTTTGACTTATTGCTTTGAGACACTTTTTGGGATACTTGCTCATTTTTTAGAAGGAGCAAGGGATTTTTTTGGGGGGATACTTGCTCGATTGGATGAAGAGCAAGGGATTTTTTTTTTGGGGGGGGTTGAAGGAGGAGCTTGTCCTTTTGCCAACTCTATAGTATTCTAGACTATGCGCATAATTGGATGAACATGGGAAATATTTTGTTTATGGTAATAGCCACTTTGACTTCATTATTACCAGGTTTCACAACGTTTTAAATGTGTTTTGATGTGTATGGTCCAAGATGATATTTGATTGACCAGTACTGACTTTATTGCATCTAAAAATTGCTTTATTTTTCATGGAGGTTGCTTGAGACACTAAATGTGGTTGAGTGATTGAAAATTGTAGTATCTTTCTTAGGAAGCAATGTTTTATTGTGATAAAATGTTTTTGGTGATGTGTGATGTGAGATGCCCCTGATTAAGGCAAGAAAACTTTTATAGACTAGCTTTTGTCAAATTTCATCAAGTAATCTAATGCAAACAATTGATATGTACAAAATGCCTATATGGGATGCTTGAAATGAAATGTTTTTCTTTTTGTTTTAGCCATGTATATATACACATAACTTATGAGTCACATTATGCATAAAATACATTTAGGTGTAAAATATTCAATGGATCAGGTTCCAGTTCTCCTTCCAAGTTGGTAAGTCTATACGTTTCTGGACCCAACTTCTATTTGACAATGTATGGGCCTAAAAAATTAGCTGTGAATTTATCTCTCAAATGCCGCAATGCATTGGTATTTTATTGATTCTCTTTGAACAAAATGTCCCCTACTTGAAATTCATGAGGATGGACTTTTGCGTTATAAGAACGTTTGATTCTATCTTGATATACTCACAGATATTCCAAGGCATTAATGTGCTTTTCATCATTGAGTGTCAATTTATCAAGACATGCTTGTCTAGCTATGTCATCATCCATGAATTCTTGTAATGTGATTCACAAGGAGGGAATCTCAAGCTACAGAGGCATTATTGGTTCAGCACCATAGACTAGTGAGAAAGGTGTTGCTCCCGTTGGTGTTCTGATGCTTGTTCTGTAAGCCCATAGTGCCAAGGGAAGTTGAGTGTGCCAATATCTATGATTTTCTTTGATGATCTTCTTGATAATGGCTATCACTGTCTTGTTGGTTGTTCAGCTTACCCATTCGCTTGTGGGTAATAAGGTGTCGAGAAACTATGTTGAACATTGTACTTGTTACATAAGGCTCGAACATCCTTATTCTTAAATTACTTACCATTATCATAAATTATCTTGGAAGGTATCCCAAAATGATAGATAATATGTTGAAGTATAAACTCCGCTATTTGAGGTCTAGTCTTAGTGGTCATTGGAATTGCTTTGACCCTATTAGTGAAGTATTTTGTGGTAGTTATGATGAATTTATGTTGTTCTAATGAGGTGGGTGAAATTTTTCCAATCAAATCAAGTTCCCATTGAGAAAAGGACCAAAGGCTTTGAATGGGATGTAAATATTATGATGGTACATGAGTTAAATTGGCATTATGTTGGTATTTTTTATATTTATTGACATATTTACAAAAATCACTTTCCATGGTGGGCCAAAATAACCCATACACAAAATGTGAATTACAATGGTCATTCCACTAAAGTGACCACCACAAGTACCATCATGGGCTTCCATAATAGCTTGTTGTGTCTCAACAAGATATAGACATCATAATAGAATTCCATCATAGCTACATTTATACAACATATCCCCCAAGAGAGTGAAATGAGCTACTTTTTGTTTGAACATTCTTTTTGTAGCCTTTGTCATTTCTATTGGGAGGGTCCCAGACTTGATAAAGTCTCTAATCTCATCATGGTAAGAATTATATGGTTTGGCGTGGACCAAATAGACATTCTTCTCACCCTTAGACTCTATTTCTAGCTTGGACACAATTGTTATGATTAACGATTGGACTTCTCCATGTTCATTCTTAGGGATCAAGGACCCCAAAGAAGCCATTGGATCCACAAAACTATTGGTCAAACGAGGCAAGTTACTAATTTCATACCAGTTAAAGTTTTCTAGCAACTTCATTGCTACTTTGTGATATCATTTCAAGACTGGTTTCTTGCATCGGTATTCTCCTTTTACTTGGTAAACAATGAGTTGAGAATCCCAAAATATTCTTAGTATTTTTATGCCCATAGCTACGGTTGATTGAATCCCCAATATTAGGGCTTCGTACTTTGCATTGTTGTGTGTGCATGTGAAGTCGATTTTGAATGATAAAGGAATTGGGATTCCTTCTAGTGTGTAAAGCACAACTTCAACACCTTGTCCTCTTTAACACTTTGATGCAACAAATAATATTGTCATGTCCGCTTCATCCTCAGGAGGGACTAACTCTTCTTGTTCAATGACGAAGAATACCTAATTATCTAGAAGCTCAATGATAAGTGGTTTTTCATTAGGTAATGGAGCTTCGGCAAGTTGAGTGGCTATCACCTAACCTTTGATGGATTTTTTACTAATGAATTTGAGATCAAATTGTATTAAAATAATTATCCATTTTGTGGTACGGGTGTTGTTGTATGTGCGAGTCATCATGTATCATAGAGGATTTTCTCTAGATATGACATAGGTAGTGTTACTTAGCATGTAGTGTCTGAGTTTCTTGGTGGCAAAAACCACTTCTAAGAACAATTTTTTAACATAAGCATATCTTGTTTCATAACTTACCAATGTCTAACTGATATTGTAAATGGCTTGCTCCTTATGATACTCATTTTTCTAAGCAAGTATTGTCCCTAGTGCAAATTTTATTGCAAAGATGTAGAGGTGAAAAGGAACTCTTGAGCGAGGCAGTGTAAGAACTTGTGGTGAAGCCAAATACTTCTTTATGTCATCAAATGCCTCTTGACATTTAGTTGTCTAAGAGAGTGTCATCCCTTCTGTAGCAAGTGATTGAAAGGTCTACATTTATTTGATAGTTGTGCAATGAATCATCAGCTAGATTGGATCTTTTCTTGTAAACTACGCAACTCTCTCAAGTTCATCAGAGGTGGCATCTATATAATGGCTTTGACCTTATTGGGGTCCACTTAAATGCCTCTCTTGGAGACAATGAATTCTCGAAGTTTTTTGGATGTGAAAATGAATACACACTTCTTAGTATTTAACCTTACCTTGTGTTCAAGCAATCGATCAAAAACCTTATCTAAGACTTCAATGTGCTCAAGACATATTTTTGATTTAGCAATAAGATCATCTACATAATCCTCAATGATCTTATGCATATAGTCATGAAATATGTACATCATGGCACACTGATATATGGCTCCTATATTTTTAAGGCCAAAAGGCATCACTCTGTAACAAAATGTGCCCCATGACATTGTAAATGCTATTATATTGGTTCTCAAGATTGATTCAAATTTTATTGTACCTTGAGAAATCGTCCATTAGCGAAAGCATTTCGTGGTCGGTGTAGGAGTATACTAGTTGATCAATGTTTGGTAGAGTAAAATAATCCTTGGGGAATGCTTTGTTTAGATCTCAAAAATTAGTGCATACGCATACCCCCCCATTCGGCTTACGAACATGTACCATGTTGGAGAGCCACTCTAGATAATCAATTGGGACTATGAAATGCACATCCAATAGTTTTTGCAGCTCTTCTCTTATAATCAATGCAACTATTGGATGAAGTTTCCTAAGATTTTGCTTGAAAGGTTTAGCATTTGATGCTAAAGTAAGGTTATGGACCACCAAGTCTAGATCTAGATCGGGCATGTCAAAAATTTCTTCTTTCTCATAAAGACGTCAATCATACGTTCTTTTTGTTCTGTGGACAAATCTTTAGCAATTTTGACAATTTGAGGATTGTTCGCGTCTAGGCTAAGGTTCAAATTTATATATTCTTCAATCAACATGTGAAAACCTTCCTCTAATTGATGTGGAGTCGGGATGAAATGGATAACATCCACCACATTCTCAAATATCTCAAGTGTCTCCCCCTCTACTTAAATTTGAAAAACTAAGGTATCAGAGGGTAAAGGTTGTTGTGGAATGTATGCATTTGAAGCATGCAACAACTCTTTGGACAGGATAAGTTTAGTGATGGAGGGTGAGGATGAAATCCTATCCATGGTGATAATGCTAGTGTCGACGTGAATTGACTTCTCCAAATCATAGGGATTACGGAGTGGGGCAAGAAAGTCAATATAAACCATATTGACTTGATGGAAATGAGGTGGCTATGATTCAAGAGATGATGACTTATTCTCTCTAGGTTTCAACTAACCTAGTGTGGGTGAATGGTGATGTTGCAGGAGCGGCCAAGACGGTGGTGGAGCATCTAGTTCGGGGTGCTCACGTTCTTTGTTTATTTTAAAGAGAGTGTGATCTATGGGAAACATATTTGTGTACCACTCATCTCTCTAGATGGGTTCAGTAGGAACCACATCCTCTTGGGGACCATCAGATATCCGAATGATTCAGTCTAGATTTGCTTCCATATGTCAGAATTCCCCAAAGTCTTCATCAAAAATATAATCCCTGAAATCCTCATCAAAGATGTAATCATTTGGCATGTGATTAATCATGAATTTATGTAATACAATCTCTAGAAAAGCCTCATGTAAATGAGTATCAAGGTCATGATCAGGGTACTCATCATCATCATCATCAAAATCATCACATTTATCACTCATATTCCTCTTCTTCATACTCAATGGTGAGTCATTGGAAGGTTTGATTAAAGGAAGAGTCTGAGGTGGAAGGTCTATACCCTAGACCAGAGTGATCATGTGATTCTCTATATTTAGGCTCGACAATGTAACGAGGACCTTGCTCATGTCATCCAAGTCTATATCCTTACTAGTTGACCCTGCAAAAATATCGTAATAGGAAATCTAGGTTGGATAGATAATCTAAGTTTCCATCAAATTCTTGCAAGGGTTCCTCATTAGGAGGAGGTGGATCAAATGAAGAATCCACTCCCCATAGATGAAATTAATCTTATTTGATTGAGAACCCATTTTTTACACTTCAACTATGGCTAAGGGTGGGTTGTGTGGGTGACCATTGTCTCTAACTGACTCAATAGGTGGTGTGACTATGACACTATCAATGATGTACTCACCAATTCTTGGATTAGCAAGATGTACTACAACTCGAGAAGGTTGGGATGATGATGGCTTGGTGGATGAAGAGGGTGCTTATATGCTAGTCTATGGCTCAGCTGGAGATGGTGGATCTTCTCAAATAGGTGACCCTATCTATGAGACTATGGGTTGCAATGCTTGAGATGTATGTGATTGAATGGGTTTGTTAGTTGATGGGGTGGGTTGTGCTATGAATATGAATGGATTTTGTGAATATGGTAGTATGGTGGATGGAGTTGATGATTGGTTGGCAAGATGATTATGTGTTATGGGGAAGTGAAATGCAGTGGTTGAGGGTTGACTAGAGTTGGTGCTCTTAGATGCAAAAGCAGGATCAACTATAGGTAATTCCTCCTAAATGGGGGCTTTTGATGAGGTGTTGTTAGTGAGAATGATTCTGATGGTGAGTGGTTGGATGGATAGGTGGGTTGACAGAAGCAAGGGTTCATATGGATTTGAGATCAAGTTGCAGTACTCAAAAGGCTTTGTATCAGCTGGGATGCAATGTACTTTACCCTCATGTACATGCTTTAAGCACTAATGCAATGTTGAAGGCACACACTTCATTTCCCTAATCCAAGGGTATCCAAGAAGTATGTTGTACAACACCACCCCTTCCAATAGGTGGAAGAGAACATGTATAGTTTTCACCCCCATGGTGACAGGAAGAACAACGTTTTCCACATCTAAGCATAATTCATCATTAAAGGCTCTAAGAATGAAGGTGTATGTTGTGATGTGTGATGATGGGATGTTAATATGTTTGATGGTGGGTGTGGTAATGAGGTTGATGGATGAGCTAGTGTCGATAAGAACTCTTTTGAATGGCTTCCTGTCAATATGAGCTACTATGTGCAATGGAGGATCTGGTAAATCTAATGAAACTTGCTTTTCCTCAAAATAATAAAATGTTATCAAGGACTCCATGCATTTTTGTACACTCCCCATGAAGGAGTTGAAAGCATTGGGATATTCTAATTTTACTTGGATGGACTTTAGAATTTCCATCAATGCTTATTGATGTGGGAACGATTGTTGTATTAGCTCATATATTGACAGTTTTATCGATGTTATTTTCAAACTTTGGGTCTATCGACTACTTACGGTGACAATTGGATGGGATGGATTGCTTGGATTGTGAAATGGTGGTGGTGTAATTTAAGGACCTAGTTGTATGGGGACACTTGGTTGTGTTGCAGGATCTTGGGTTGTACAATTTGCCTATCTCTACCAGTGGGTGACGACACTAATAGCCCCTACAAAACCTTGGTGTAGTTGAGACACGTAATTGAATTGATTGGGAGGAACTATAGAAGTTGAAGCTCCCATTGGTTGTTGATTTGCCTCATGGTGGGGCAAAGGTTGTTGGCAATTTTGGGTACCTTGGGTACATTGCCTTTGCTCTAAGTGTAGATGTTGTCATTGATGTCAAGAAGGTCTTGAAGCTTTTTGGTTTGATGTCAAAGAATGTGTTTTGATGAAGGTTTCAGTTTGGACAATGAGTTTCCAAGTAGATCAGAGTAGCCCAGTTGCAAAAGATAAAGAAAAAGAAAAGTAAGAAAAAGTATGCAGGCGGCTAGAAAAACTGTCGCAATTTCACGACATGTTGGCAGAGAAGGAGAGCAAGTTGGAAAGTTTCACGATTTTGTGACATGTTGCATTTTCATGACTCGGAAAGTGCAGGAAGGCAGAGAAAGAAAAGTGTCACAATTTCGTGACACATTGCCAGGAAAGTTGTTCGAACGAGAAAGTGTCGCGATTTCGCGACATGTTGCAGGAGAGAGAATTCAAAAGGAAAAGTGTCACGATTTCGCGACATGCTGCAAAAGACAAAGTGAGGACTGTTGCGACTTCGTGACAAGCTGCAAAAATCAAAGTAAGGACTATCATGATTTCATGACATGCTGAAAAGCTTGAAGAAAGAACTGTCGCGATTTCGTGACATGCAGCAAAAGGAAGAGTCTGAAACAAAAAGTGTCACGATTTTGCGACAGGCTACAAAGAAGTTGAACGAATGTAGAAAGTGTCACGATTTCATGATAGGTTAAGATGGCAGCAGTAAGTTACAAAAAGTGTCGTGATTTCATGACAGGTTGAAGAGAAGGCTTGCGATTGCAAAAAGTGTCACGATTTCGTGACAGGTTGAGTTGGCAGCGTTCAGTTGGAGAAAGTGTCACGATTTCATGATAGAAATAGGAAGCAAGTCTTCTATAGGAGAAGTGTCATGATTTCACGACAAAAGTAGAGAGGAAGGCTTTGTAGACAAAAGTGTCATGATTTCGTGACATGTTCCAGTTTCACGGGCATATGGCAGAAAAGAGCTTAAGGCAACGAAAGCGTCACGATTTCGTGACATGTTCTGTTTTCACTGGTGCAAGTCGAGAAAAGGTTGAAGAAGCAAGAAGGGTCATGATTTTGTGATAGAGTTGCAGTTGACGTTAGCAAAAGCAGATGTGTCGTGATTTCATGACAAAAGCAGAGAAGAAGGCCATGAAGGAAAAAGGGTCACGATTTTGTGAGAGTTGCAGATGATGTCAACAAAAGTCAAATATGTCATGATTTCATGACAAGGACAAAGTCAAGGCTGACAAAGGCAAAAAGTGTCACGATTTCGCGACAGCAAGCAATAGAAGGTGTACGATAGGCAAAGGTGTCGCGATATCGTGACATGTTGTAGTTTCATGGTAGAAGCTATAGGTGAGTTCCAGAGGTGGTTGAAGGACAGAGTTAACTTTGAGCCGATAGAGTTAAATCTGGGCCGACGTAGCATAGGGTTTTGCAGTCGACGGATTCTAGGGTTACAGTCGACTAAGATTGAGTGTTTTGATCTTAGAATTTATGCTATAAAAGGAGGGCTATTTTGAGATTGTAAGTATGAATCGTGAATAAAACTTGCACAAGCAAAGTCCGCAGTGCATAGAGACGAGTCGAATTGATTTGTGTGAAGTGTGCGAGATGCAGCCATAACAACATAATTAGCACAGAAGTGGCGAGTTGATGCACACTGTGAGAAGTTTGATCATAGAGTGTTGTATGCTGTTGTGTTTGCATAGAGGTGCAAAGGTCGATGTTCGATTGAGTGCATATGTAATTGCACAATAAGAGCAAAGGACTGTGTCTTGCAGAACAGAGGAAGAGGACAATTTGTACCAGATCGAAGGACTATGTTTTGGTGCAAATTCGAGGACCAGCTTTGAGGTGATAGAGTTGAGGACAGAGGTCTCCAGCCAGATCAGGGAATATAGGTGTCTTCTATGGATAGAGTTCCACTTGCTAAGGGTAGAAGAGGCAGAGGTCTTCTAGAGGATCACCAGCCAGAGCAGAGTTAGGGGAAGGTATCTCCTTTGAGCAGAGGCTCATAAACATTGTAATTGGGAAGGTTTCTCAAATAATTTGAAATAAACTTTTAGAGAAAATTTTTATGGATGTAGCCCAGCATTTCTGGGTGAACCACGTTAAAATGAGTCTTCTATGTGTGATGCTTTCTGTCTTGTTTAATATCATGTTGATGCCATTGCTATCTGAATTTAAAATTATTAAATGGTTAAGTCTTATACTGTTCACCCCCCCTCTCAGTATAATTTCATGTTCTTCAATTGGTATCAGAGTAGGTCACTCCAGAAAGAGCCTAACAGCTTGGAGAAGGATCTATCAGAGGAACATATAAATTTAGAAAGAAATGAAGAGGTTGAGTTCGATCTCAAAAGTGAATTCTTCTTGGCCTTGAGAAAGCTTGAGAAACTCAGGGAAGAGAATTTTGTTCTCAAGCATAAATGTTAGGAAGAAGAGATAGCAAGATCATAATTGTCTCAAAGTGTTATAGATTTCAAAATTCTAGCTGAAGAAGGGAAGAAGGTTGAACAGGTTCTAACAGAGGCTCTAAAAGGAAAGGAAGTTGATTGTGAGAAACTAGAAGAAGAAATTATGTCTCTTAGAGTAAAGTTGGAACATTTGACTCTTAGAAAGAATACTCCATGTGAAAAGAAGGATGGTATCACCATTCATGAAATAGGGTCTTCGAGCAAAATCAATCTTCATCCTGAAGAACAGTGGATTCCAGTTGATCGCAAGAAGAATAGTCATCCAAGGCATCAAAATAGGTTACATAATACCTTCCATGGCTATTGTTTTTCCTGTAAGAAATTTGGTCACATAGCTATGCATTGCAATAAATCTCTGAATAGTCATAGTAAGGAAAATGTTAACTCATTTGCACCTCTTATGAACAAAAATATCATGTGTTACAAGTGCAAGAATTTTGGGCATATAGCAAGGATGTGCAGTTTGAATAGATTTAGCTTTGAGTTCACTAAAAAGAGGAATGAGATCAAATCTAAGTCAATGATTGTTCAAACTGTTTTTCATGCTCAAGAAAAAGTAGAAAAATGGTATCTTGATAGTGGTTTCTCAAAACATATGACTGGTGAAAAAGAAAAGTTTTTGGTTTTCAAAGAAACAAAAAGAGGAACAGTTAGTTTTGGAGATAACAGGTCCGCAAAAATCTGTGGTAAAGGGACTCTTAGTTTGGATGGGAAATCCAAAATAGAGAATGTGCTCTATGTAGAAGGCCTAAGACATAATCTTCTTAGTGTGAGTCAACTTTGTGATCAAGGGCACATAGTATCTTTCTTTTTAGATAGATGTGAGATAAGTAAAGAAAAAAATGGAAAACTCATTGCTAGTGCTACAAGGACTCCAAACAATATTTACATGCTAAGTGAGATAAAAAGGGAAAAGTGTTTTATAACTCAAGAATATGAGAGTTGGTTATGGCATAAAATATTGGGACATTTGAGTTTTGATAATCTTGTCAGTATTAGTAACAAGGAAGCAGTCAGAGACTTGCCTAAAATAAAAAGGCCCCATAACATCATTTGCGGTCCTTGTCAACATGGTAAATACACTGCAACCAGTTTCAAATAAAAAGGGTATACTTCTTCCAAACCATTGGATCTTATTCATACTAATTTTTGTGGCCCCACCAGAACCCAGAGCATTCAGGGAGATAGCTACTTCATGTTGTTTATAGATGATTATTCTAGAATGACGGGTTACTTTTCTCAAAGAAAAATCTGAAGCTTTTGAAAAATTTAAAGCTTTTAAAGAAATGATTGAAAATGATATTGACAAGAGAATCAAATGCTTAAGATCAGATAGAGGAGGATAGTTCACTTCAAATGAATTTGTGGAATACTGTGAGCAACACAAAATCAAAAGAGAATATTCAGCAGCAAGAACTCCTCAACAAAATGGAGTAGTTGAAAGGAAAAATAGAACTATTGAAAATATGGCTAGAGCTATGTTAAATGAGTCAAAACTTTCAGATGGATTTTGGAGAGAAGCAGTCAGTACAGCAGTTTACATCATCACCAGGGCTCAACTCAGATTCAATCATCATAAAACTCCCTATGAGTTGTGGAAAGGAAGACCAGCTACAGTAAAACACTTCAAAGTGTTTGGGAGTAAGTGCTTCATCAGAAGGGAAGATCAAAATTTGGGAAAATTTGATCCTAGGTGTGATGAGGGAATTTTTCTTGGATATTCCAGCAAAAGCAAGGCCTACAGATGTTTCAACAAAAGAACTCATACTATTGTAGAAAGCATAAATGTAACAGTAGATGAAAAGACAGGGATAAAAGAACCAGTCAAGGAACTGGGTGATGAAATCTGTCAAGAAGAATTCAGAGAGGCTTCAGATGAAGAAGAGGAAAGACAACAACTACTTCCCAAAACTCCTTCACGGTATGTTCAGAAACATCATCCCAAATACTTGATCATTGGTGATCCAAACAATAGGAAAACAAGAAGAAGAGTCATTCCTTCACATGATTCTATGAATGTTGCTTTATTGTCTCAGATTGAGCCAAAAGATTTCAGTGAAGCATGTGCAGATAAATTTTTGATAAAAGCAATGGATGAAGAGCTAAATCAAATAGAGAAAAGTGAAACTTGGGATTTGGTTCCTAGACCTAAGGACAAGAATGTCATTGGCACAAAATGGATATTCAGAAATAAACTCAATGAGGATGGAAAGATTGTCAAAAACAAAGCTAGGCTAGTTTGTAAAGGTTATTCTCAAGTAGAAGGTGTTGATTTCGAGGAGACGTTTGCTCCTGTTGCTCGTCTTGAAGCTATCAGAATGTTTTTGGCCCTTTCTAGTTTCAAATATTTCAAGGTATTTCAAATGGATGTAAAGTCAACCTTTCTAAATGGGGTGTTGAATGAAGAAGTCTACATAGAATAGCCAGAAGGAGTGTCTCTCTCAGAATATCCGGACTATGTATGTAAATTGAAAAAGACCTTGTACGGTTTAAAGCAAGCACCCAGGGCTTGGTACTCAAGACTTGACGGGTATCTTCATGAACAAGGTTTTAGGAAAGGCGTGGCAGATAGCAACTTGTATATTAAGAATGAAGGTGATGATATGTTGATCATAGTTGTCTATGTTGATGATATTATTTTTGGGGAAATAATACTCGGATGTGCAAAGTTTTTTCCAACACCATGCGGAAGGAATTCGAGATGTCTATGATTGGAGAGTTGTCATTCTTTTTAGGGCTTCAGATTGTGCAATCAAAATATGGCATATTTCTCTCTCAGGAAAAGTATATCAAAGAAATGTTGAAGAAATTTGGGATGATGGACAACAAACCCATGTGTACTCCTATGATTACAGGGTGCAATCTGAGTAAATATGATGAATCTCCAGTGGCAGATCAAAAGTTGTATAGATCTATGATTGGTAGTTTACTATACAGTACAACTACCAGACCGGATATCATGTAGGCCGTTGGATTAGTTGCAAGATTTCAGGCAGCTCCAAAATAATCTCATGTTATAGCAGTCAAGAGGATATTCAGATATTTGAAGGGCACTATGGACTTTGGGCTTTGGTATCCCAAAGGTGATGATTTCACCCTCACAGCCTATACAGATGCAGATTGGGCAGGCAGTATTGATGATAGGAAAAGCACTAGTGGTGGAGCATTATTTCCGGGAAAGAGTCTGGTTTCTTGGTTAAGTAAGAAACAACCTTCAGTTTCCTTATCTACAACAGAAGCTGAATACATAGTAGCAGTGGCTGGGTGCACACATGTTTTATGGATGAAAACCACCTTGGAGGATTTCAAAGTCAAACATGAACAACCCATCTCCATTCTCTGTGATAATACAAGTGCCATAAGTATTTCTAAAAATCTGGTAATGCACTCAAGGACGAAGCACATTTCCATCAAATATCATTTTCTAAGGGAGAAAGTGCAAGAGAAGCAGGTCAAGCTAGAGTATGTGCCTACTAAAGAGCAGATTGTAGATATCTTCACCAAACCTCTTCCAAGAGATACGTTTGAGTATCTAAGGGAGAAATTGGGAGTTGTACTCTCACCCTAGAATTAATCACCTCATCAGGAGGTGGGGGGAGGGACCAAGCCAAGAGGCTCTTTCTTAGTCCCGAGCCCCAAAGGTGACCCTTTGCCATTGATGAAAAAGGGGGAGAGATATGAGAAAGGGGGAGAGCTTCAAGTGAAGAAGAAAGCTTCAAGTCAGGGGGAGCAAAAACTTCAATTGCAGATTCTCAGTTGTTGGATCAGTAGGGTTCAGTTTTGGCTCTTGAGATATGTTTTTAGTTAAGGGTTGCCATCAATGACAAAGGGGGAGATTGTTGGCAATTTTGGGTACCTTGGGTACATTGCCTTTGCTCTAAGTGTAGATGTTGTCATTGATGTCAAGAAGGTCTTGAAGCTTTTTGGTTTGATGTCAAAGAATGTGTTTTGATGAAGGTTTCAGTTTGGATAGTGAGTTTCCAAGTAAATCAGAGTAGCCCAGTTGCAAAAGATCAAGAAAAAGACAAGTAAGAAAAAGTATGCAGGTGGCTGGAAAAACTGTCACGATTTCACGACATGTTGGCAAAGAAGGAGAGCAAGTTGGAAAGTGTCACGATTTCGTGACATGTCGCATTTTCATGACTCGAAAAGTGCAAGAAGGTAGAGAAAGAAAAGTGTCACGATTTCGCGACACATTGCCAGGAAAGTTGTTCGGACGAGAAAGTGTCGCGATTTCACATGTTGTAGGAGAGAGAATCCAAAAGGAAAAGTGTCGCGATTTCGTGACATGCTACAGAAGACAAAGTGAGGACTGTTGTGACTTCGTGACAAGCTACAAAAATCAAAGTAAGGACTGTCGCAATTTTGTGACATGTTGAAAAGCTTGAAGAAAGAACTGTCACGATTTCATGACATGCAGCAAAAGGAAGAGTCTGAAACAAAAAGTGTCGCGATTTTGCGACAGGCTACAAAGAAGTTGTACGGATGCATAAAGTGTCACGATTTCGTGACAGGTTGATATGGCAGCAGTAAGTTGTAGAAAGTGTCACGATTTCATGATAGGTTGAAGAGAAAGCTTAGGAATGCAGAAAGTGTCATGATTTCACGACAGGTTGAGTTGGCAACGTTTAGGTTGGAGAAAGTGTCATGATTTCACAATAGAAACTGGAAGCAGGTCTTCTATAGGAGAAGTGTCATGATTTCGTGACAGAAGCAAAGAGGAAGGCTTTGTAGACAAAAGCGTCGTGATTTCGTGACATGTTCCAATTTCGCAGGCATATGGCAGAAAAGAGCTTAAGGTAGCGAAAGCGTCGTGATTTCGTGACATGTTCCATTTTCGCTGGTGCAAGCAGAGAAAATGTTGAAGAAGCAAGAAGGGTCGCGATTTCATGACAGAGTTGCAGTTGACGTCAGTAGAAGCAAATGTGTCGTGATTTCGTGACAAAAGCAGAGAAGAAGGCCATGAAGGAAAAAGGGTCATGATTTCATGACAGAGTTGTAGATGACGTCAGCAAAAGTTAGATGTGTCATGATTTCACGACAAGGATGAAGTCAAGGCTGATAAAGGCAAAAAGTGTCACGATTTTGCGACAACAAGCAATAGAAGGTGTACGGCAGGCAAAGGTGTCACAATATCATGACATGTTGTAGTTTCACGACAGAAGCTACAGGTGAGTTCCAGAGGCGGTTGAAGGACAAAGTTAACTTTGAGCCGACAAAGTTAAATCTGGGCCGACGCAAAGATAGGGTTTTGCAGTCGACGGATTCTAGGGTTATAGCCGACTAAGATTGAGTGTTTTGATCTTAGAATTTATGTTATAAAAGGAGGGCTATTTTGATATTGTAAGTATGAATCATGAATAAAACTTGTGCAAGCAAAGTTTGCGGTGCGTAGAGACGAGTCAGATCGATTTGTGCGAAGTGTGTGAGATGCAGCCATAATAGCGCAATTAGCGCAAAAGTGGCGAGTTTATGCGCATTGTGAGAAGTTTGATCGTAGAGTGTTGTATGTTGTTTTTGCAAAGAGGTGCAAAGGGCGATGTTTGATCGAGTGCAGTTGTAATTACGCAATAAGAGCGAAGGACTGTGTCTTGCAGAACATAGGAAGAGGACAATTTGTACCAGATCGAAGGACTATGTTTTGGTGCAAATTTGAGGACCAGCTTTGAGGTGACAGAGTTGAGGACAGAGGTTTCCAACCAGAGCAGGGAAGATAGGTGTCTTCTGTGGATAGATTTCCACTTTCTAAGGGTAGAAGAGGTAGAGGTATTCTAGAGGATCACCATCCAGAGCAGAGTTAGGGGAAGGTATCTCCTTTGAGCAGAGGCTCATAAACATTGTAATTGGGAAGGTTTCCCAAAGAATTTGAAATAAAATTTTAGAGAAAAGTTTTGTGGACGTAACCCAGCATTTCTGGGTGAACCACGTTAAAATGAGTCTTCTATGTGTGATGCTTTCTGTCTTATTTAATATCATGTTGATGCCACTGCTATCTGAATTTAAAATTATTAAATGGTTAAGTCTTATACTGTTCACCCCCCCCTCTCAGTATAAGTTCATGTTCTTCAAAGGTATCTAATATATACCAAGGTTTTGATTGGATTGGGCTAATGGATTGTTGACTTTGATCCTACCTACTTCCAATAAGTCTTGAATAATACCCTTAAACCCATGGCAAGCTTCGATGTCATGTCATATTTGCCTATGATAGATGCAAAATAGGTGCTCGCTATAGCCTTTTGTTTTTGGCTTGCTAGGGTCCTCAGGTTTAATCTTTGACAATGTAAAGAGTTGTGCCACATACAACTTCTAAAACATAGATGAATAGGGCTCTTGTAATGGTGTGCAATTGCACCTAAGCTTAAAGTGACATTGTTGCCTCTCTGTAGGTTGCATTTGATTTTGCACCAGTTGTGGGGGTAGAACCACTTGATAATTTGATTGTTACAATTGTGGTTGTTTTTTTTTATGTTGGGGTTGTTGGATCTGTACTTGGGCTTATTGATTTGATTATGGTTGGACCAAGACTATTTGGTTAACCTGAGTAACCCTAGATTGGCCGTGGTTATTCCCCTTTTGATTTTTGTTTTGCCACTCTTTTTTCTTAGGCTTAATCTTGCCCTCTTGTATTTTTATCTCTTTTATCACTTTGGCTTGGGTGAGTGCCTCATCGAATGTTCTATACTATTGTAGTTGTAGTAACAAAGATATGGGCTTGGCACAACTCTTTGTGAACATTCATGTTATTTCTACCATGGGAGGAAGAATGGTAACTTAATCATAATCACCCTCCAATGGTTACCAAAATCATGGACCGATTTATCATCATATTGCTTCAGGTAAATTGGATTGATAAATGTGGTTTGCTTTCTAACATTGAGGGCAAATCACTCCAATAATTGGTTTGCAAACTACTCAAAGGTGAAAATAGTCTGATGTAGTAAGTGGTTGTACCAATCTTGGGCTTCCTCCCCCAAGTGTCTAAGGAAATGTGTGTAGCATGAGTGCATCATTACTGCTAATCCTAAAGCACGCATTTACAAACCTTGTTACATGCTCTCAAGGGTCCTCTTTTTCTTTAAACTCAATCTTCAGCATTTGGAAGTCCACTGGATATGGTAGTGCAGGAATCAAAGTATGGATAGGATGATTGAGTAGTTGCCTTAATGTTGGTTTTTCATATTGCAAACCTGGGGTCTACATGGTAAGACTATCAATCCAACTCTGTAGAAACGGGTACCTAGGATCATCCATAGGGTTAAAACCTTGGTTTACCTGATGTTTTTGGTAATGGGGTGCATTGTATGTTGGATGTGGGTGATGGGAAATGGTGGGTTGAAATGCATTTTGATATGAAGGCTAATGAAAATTATGATATGTATGAGGTAATGGGGGGATGATGGTATGTTGATCGGACGAGTTAGCATACATGTGATGTGATTGGTTATTTTCTATGGTGGTGGATGGAGGACGCAATACCCAAGATGGATATTGGATAAAGGTATGGGTTTGGTGAGATGTAGGTGGTAGGTTATGCTCAATCCTCTACAAATGCTAATTTGGGTCAGGGTTAACATTGCAGTTAGCGTTATCCAAAATCATATGTTACAGCTACAAGAAAGCCTATTGTATAGCAATTATATTTGAAATGGGCATAGCCACATGGGAGGTGGAAGGCTAAGTTGTTCGTGGAACAACCATGGTGGTGGATGTGAGTGGAGGGTAGGTAGAAAAAGGTATTGTTATCGAATGTGGGATGGTATGATGCATAACACCTACAAGGGCGGTGGATGGAATGGATGTAGGGATCTGTGAAACAACTTGAGTTGTTGCTTCATACAAGGGATTGGTGCAAGTGATGGTTTTTTGAGGCAATGTGAGAGGTGGTTGGTTAGATGATGATGGTTGGCCAACTAGGGTTGCAACACTCAATTCAAAGAGTGGAATTGTAAAGACTTTTCTCAACTACTGCGGGTGTGTGAATGTTGAATCTTGATGCAATGGTGGTATGACACGGGATGGGATGGTGAGTGGTGGTAATGACAAAAAAACCATTCCAATAGCATTCAGATACATCTTAATGGTGTCCATTTCCACAAGTGTGACACGACCCTCCATCGGTGTAGGTGGCTCATTCCTAGGAGTCTCGTAAAATAACTGTATGAGTAACCCTATGCATAATATCTATGTTTGAAATGGGGGTACTACTAGAGGGCCCTACATTTAGGCTCTAGGACATAGGAGGGGGCATACTAACTTGCCCTACCATCAAAGTGTTAGGTACCTCACTAGACTAAGATGCCATGGGGGAAGACCACTGAATCTGGATTAATGCTAATTTCTTGGCCTGACTACGGGTCACTACCATACGCTAATATGCAATGATGTGTGAAATGTAAATGCAAATATATGTAAGAAAAATGGAAGTACAATGTAATACAACACATAAAGCAAATAAACATGAAAGGTTTTTGGTCCTAAGTTTGCGCCAATTTTGATTTGATTTTGATTTTTTTTTTTTAAGTTTTGGAAGTTTTTGATTTTTTTGAGTTCTGGAAGTTTTTTATTTTTTTGAGTTTTGGAAGTTTTTGATTTTTTTGGTTTTAAAATTTTTGAAAAATAAAAATATGTGTGCAAAATGCTTCACCTTAAATGTGTCTAGGATTTCACCTGTATACTCACATCTCGACAACTCAGTGATGAAGTTTGGTCATGTAAACCCACCAAAGTATGGAGATGAAGCCCATACCCGATCAGAGAGAACAATTCCTACCATTCCTCACCCAGTCTCACTTGGTCAACGTTATACCTCTCTGAAGAGAAATACATGCAAACTTCCCAAGCTACGGATGATTATTGAAGCCGACCTTAGCAAAAAATAAGGGTAATATGTTGGTGGTTCATTGATGAAATATAGTCATTTTCCAATGTTTAAGTGAGTGTGTGAGGTTTTGTTGACTTTATTGTGTGATGTAAATCTAATGTGCAATTCTATTTTTATACCTAATACAAAAATATAGGAAATAGAGAATGACAAACAATATATATTAGGGGCCAACGATTGATTTCAAGCAAAATTTTGGCTAATTATATTATCAGAGGCCAACAGCATGTATGCGATTGGTTTTGGTAAACTACGGATGCGTGATTTTCCAACTGTAGGTCCATGTTTGGGAGATCCCAACCACAGGTTTGTGGATCCGACTGTACAATAGAATCGATCAAAATTTGACCTAATCCTTGAACAGAAAGCTCAAATTATTGCTAATTTGGGCAATGCAACATGGCTTTTCTATATGTAGATGCAGATCCTCTTGAATTTTTCATTATGGTGTGTATGAATGCAAAATATAAGTAAATTTTTTCTATCCTAAGACCTAAATGCAAACAATGGCACACAGGACTAGGACTCCTAATTTACCCTAAATGCAATCTACAACAATAACAAAGATAAAAGAAAAATATAGCACATGGGTACAAAACTATGTTCCTTTTGATTCTCTCTCTAGCTCTCAAATTCTAGTCCATGTTTCCATAGTGCAACAACCATGGATAAGCATTTATCTAGATCACCAACTACAGATATGCGGTTCTATATCCTCAATCACGAGCACGTGTTTCCTCAGAACCAAAACCATGAATGCGCATTTTCTTAGAAAATAAACTAAGAATGCACGATTTTACAATGACAGGGTCAAATGCAGCAACTCCCAGATTTGTTGATCCAAGATCAAATCCTCACGCATCTCAAAATTTCAAAACCTATAGATGTAGAAATAGATATCAGTAAAAAAAATGTAAAGCAGGGCAAACAAAATAGAACCCTTGGGAGGTCCCACCATGATCACCATTTCTATAGTAAAATTACTAAACACTTGAAAATATAAAAGCACACAGAGACAGATATATTGCCAAAAATAAATCTTTTTATATTGATATTTTGATACAAATTTACAAGCTTTGAATTGCCCCAAGTATCTTGGGAGCAATGTTACAATATGTGTCTCAGTATGATACAATCTCTTCCTAGGGGGGTCTTCCAGGTTCTCAACAATGTACAATGTTCTTCTGATCTTCCGCTATAGCTTCAAAGATGAGTGGGCTTTGGTATCCAACATGGACCACTCCAGCTTCAGCAACCTTCTCAATGTACCTATAACCTACACACATTCAAACCAACAAAGAGTCAATAGCACCTATAAATGAAGGAGTAATACCAATGCTACACATAAAAACCCTGAGCTAGTAATCATGTAATGCAAATCATAGAAGCATATAATAATATAAAATCCTTGATAAAACAAAATTACCCATCTCTACTATCGTACTCTTAGATTTGCTAAATCGTAGGTGCATAGTGGTGGACTAGAAACCACGAAAACGCGATCGTGAAACCATGGATGCGCAATTGTGACTGTGAAACCATGGATGGGCAGTTTAGGTTGAAACATAGGTTACCTCAATAAATGGGCCTTCAAGATCTAGTAAGTGCTTTTTCTTGTGATTTTCTCAGGGATCATGGTCAATTTTAGCAGCCTAACAGTATCTTCATTCAACTTCCTTGGTTTGGTGAGGTAAGGGTGCCTTTATAGGTCCCTTAGGGTTTTGGAGGGAAGTGGGAGGTGGCAAGCCTGGATTACCAAGTAGTAATTAAGGATTGCCATGTGGAAGGGACAGTTATAGTGAGTCACTCAGTGTGCCTCACTTAACTGAGGTGATGTGGCTGCAAGTGGAGTGGGATGTGGGATCCTATCCTATGTGAAGGGACAAGGGAGACAAGGTGGATGAGATGTGGCATGGGTGTTGGGAATCTACCCCATGTGAAGGGACAAGGGGGACAAGAGTGGATGAGATGTGGCATGGGTGTTGGGTGAAGTGTCTAGGACACATGTCCAGTGGATAGGTAGGGTATCCTAGGGTGATTTTCCAAATTTAATAAATCTAGAAAATAGGATAATGTGCAGGATTTTATATCCCTAAGTTGGAACTTAGGCATATAATTTTATTATGCAAAATTTTATGGTGGGGTGGCAAATGTGGCTTTGTGGGTGCTAAATTTTGGTGTCTACAATTTTAATCTAGATGTCATAGATTTATTTTGTTTTGGAAGAGCATACAACCCACCATTTCTTGAAGAATTCCATGTGTGTGTTATCATATCAAAAAATTGAGGATGGTCTTCCCACATCTACTCATATTTAAAATATGATCTTTTTTTAATTCACTTACTACCATTTTAACTCTTATTGGCCAATGATATGAACCAATCCTTGTTAAGGTATTAATTTTAGCACAAGTTCCTTCATCTAGCCAATGATACGAGAGTATGCATCTATCTAATTTTTTTGTAATTAGGTTCTGGCCTCTCCTATTTTTGGTCCAAGTATAGTTGTCTTCTTCAAACTCAATGTCCCATAGATTATTGTTTTGAATAAAGTTGAGAAATCTCTCATACTTTAGGTTAATTTCCTAATTCCTCCAAATTTTTCATCTAGCTTGGTTATGGCATTAAAATATCCTATGATCATGAATCAGTTTTCTTGGTCTTTACTTATCATAAAGGCTTCAATCCCACTCCAAAATTCTAATCTACCTGACTGAGTTGTAGGTCCATAGACATTGATAAGCATGAAATGAATATTTGTAAAGTAGCAAGTGAAGAGGCTATCCAATGCCTAGTTTTATGAATGGTTACATAGGAGGTTCTAGAAGGATTCCAACGAGTTATAATTTTCCCTGTTGCTCCTTTAGAATCCATAACATCCCATTCACATCTTATTGATACTGCTTTCATAGTTTTTGAAGCTTCTTCTTTTGTCATTTTATTTTCTTGGATACAAAGAATATTAGGCTTATTACTTAAACATAGGTCCTTGATACACCTCTTATTTGAGGGGGCATTAGCACCCCTTATATTCCATGAGATGATAATCATATCTCATTAGGGTTTGTTGGCCCCGCATATGTATTACCAATATCATTTTATTGTTTGGTAAAGAGAATTTCAACAAACTTAGTTTGTGTTCCTTTCTCTATGTTTGCTCTTGCTTCCCTAGATCTTGCTTGATATTTTGAGGTTTTTCCTCTTTTTGCCTTGCCTATATTAGGAGTAGGTATTATTATATTCCTCAATATTCTTTCATAATTTTGTTTTTCATCATATTTATCCTCTCCTAGCTCTGCTACAGAAGCTTTTGACTTGTCCTACTCATTTTCTAGTATTTCCTTATTAATGGCAGAGGTATTAACTTCTAAAACTATGTTTTCTTTACCATTTTTCTCTTGAATGGTGCATGGTACTTCAAGAGAGTATTCAAAATCTAATGAGACACATTCCTTAGGTTCATCGAGAATGTTCTTCCTTAAATCAAGATCATACTAAATATACGGTTCCTTGCTAATATGTTGAACATATTGTACTATGTCCTCTAAGTTTTGATCTAATTTTTCTTCATAGGCTAAAGCCTCAAAAGATTTGGTGTTTCTTTCAATATACTTCCTTGTTGGTCTCCACTATTTATTTTCTTTCATTTTTCTAGATCTATTTTTGTGAAGTTGAAAACCATCTTCATCCATAACCATTTGTAAGTTTCTCTTGTGGTTTTCTACATATTATTATGTTGGGCTCTTCTTAGGGCATGATCTCTTATTATGCCCCACCTCATGACATCTTCTACATCTAAAATATATGTTTTCATAATCTATGGTTTGGATCTGCATCTTATCCCCATACTTAAGAATGATTAATGTTGATCCCCTAAATCTGGTTTGTGGATCTCTATCCACATGATAACTCTTTCTCCTTTGCTCTAGTTGGTGATCCTCTAGAATATACTTCCTCCACTACACTAATATGTGGATCTCTTTCCACTTGAAGACTCTTATCACTCATAAGACCTATCCTTAATATCCTGGATGATGGATCTCTATCCACTAGAGACTTTGTCCTCTCTGCTCTGTCACCTCCAAAGCTCTGTCTCAATTCTGTACTAAACACAGTCTAGTTGGTCTAGCACAGCTCTACTCAATCTCTTGCACTAAACACAGTCTAGTCGATCTAGCACAACTCTGCTCAATCTCTTGCACTAAACATATTTTATTTAGTCTAGCACAACTCTGCTCAATCTCTTACACTAAACATAGTTCATTCGGTCTAGCACAACTCTTCTCAATCTCTTACACTAAACATAGTTCATTCAGTCTAGCATAGCTCTACTCAATCTCTTGTACTAAACATAGTTCATTCGGTCTAGCACAATTCTTCTCAATCTCTTGCACTAAACATAGTTCATTCGGTCTAGCACAACTATGCTCAATCTCTTGCACTAAACACATTTCATTCGGTCTAGCACAAATTTGCTCAATAATCTCACTCAAATATGCACTAAACACAGTCTATTTGGTCTAGCATAAATTTACTCAATCTCTTGCACTAAACACAGTACAGTCGGTCTAGCATAAGTCTGCTCAACAAGCTCACTCAAATCTGTACTAAACATAGTCCAATCGATCTAGCACAAATTTATCTTCAATCTCTGTCCTCAAGCCTTAACTCAAGGATTGACTCAACTCTGCTAGATCAGCCCCAAACCTTAACTCAAGGTCTGAATAAATCAATCAAATCTTCTCTCAATCCTTCTCAAATACTTGTCTCAAATCTACCTTATAATCTTCCACAAAAGCTCACACTAATCTATTCACAAGTTCTCTCTAGAACTTGCTCAACTCTACTCAATAGGTCCACATAGAACTTGATCAAATCTGCTCAACAGGTCCGCATAGAACTTGATAAAATCTGCTCAACAGGTCCACATAGAACCTGATAAAATCTGCTCAATAGGTCCACATAAAACCTGATCAAATCTGCTCAACAAGTTCACAGAGAACCTAATCAAATCTGCTCAACAAGTCCACATAGAACCTGATCAAATCTTCTCAACAGGTCCACACAGAACCTGTCCAAATATGCTCAACAAGCTCACACAGAACTTGTCCAATTCTGCTTTGTAGGCTTTCACAAAATATCACACAAAATAAGTCCACAAGCCTTCTCAAAGACTTACCTCAAATTTTCTTAACAAGTCCACACATAGAACTTGTCTAATCTCATAGAAGCATAAACAAAATTATTAGACTCAATATGTTCTACTCTCAATGCATAATAACTTTCTCAACTCAACATCATAGAAGCATAAAGAGAATTGTTAGAAACTCAATATGTTCTACTCTCAATGCTCAATAACTCTCTCAACTCAATATCATAGAAGCATAAAGAGAATTGTTAAAGACTCAATATGTTCTACTCTCAATGCTCAATCATTCTCTCAACTCAATATCATAGAAGCATAAAGAGAATTGTTAGAGACTCAATATGTTCTATACTCAATGCTCAATCACTCAAATCAGAATTTAGAATAGTTTGTTTTATTTAACTTTAACAATAACTTCACACATCCACTTGACTAGGCTTAGCCAACTCTACTCAACCAATCACTCAATGAAACACCCTTTTCTTACAAACCCTAGTCCAAGCATATAAACACCAACTCAAAATATTTCCAACAATGCTCAACAATAAATCTCACATAAAAATGATACTCATGTTCTTTGCAAACCCTAGTTCAAGTTCTTCTCACAACCAATGGCTTCAACAACAATGCTTATAAAACAATCCTCACATAGCAATGATACTCAAACCCTAGTTCAAGTTCTTCTCACAACCAATGGCTTCAACAACAATGCTTATAAAACAATGTTCTAAACATAACTCTTAATTCAAAAAACCTTAAATAATTAACTCCACCAATTTCGAAAAAGGAAACCCTAATCAAATCCTTTTCACTCCAAACTTAATTTTCAAGAAAGCAATCAATCAACTCAACCAAGAAGGAATTTACCCATACCTTTTTGATGCCAAGGAATTGTTCTCACAAATCTGCCACTCTCATAAATTTCTCTTTCCAATCATAAAAGGATTATTAGACTTGAGTAATATCACAATACAAAAATAATAACCCAATAACACCTTCTTACTCCAACTCAATAATAATTTTCACCATAGTCTTCTTATAAAAGAAATAACCCCTTTTATGAGAAATTAATTCTCAATAACCTTGATTCTCAATAATGTCAATACTATCCTTCACAAACTCCTTATAACCCCTAATGACAAGTTTTAATTAAATTTCCCACTAAAATAAATCCACTTTAATAAAAAACCTTTATGCAAGCCTTATATAAAATAAAATTAAATCATAACCCCCTTTTAATTTCCCTAAGGCTTAACACACCATATAACACCCTTATAACTCCACGTAGGCAATTAAAAAAAACTTTACAAAAATTAAACTTGCCTTGGAGGGTTTTGAACCCTCTATCTCCTCCTTCCCTAAGCACCTTAGCCATGGCCAAAGCCGTCGTCGATCCACGCGCTCGCACAACAACCAACAAGCACAATGTGCTTGTTATCCTTTGTGAAAATGTTTACCTTCAATAAAAATTGTGTGTGTCTTGGGCACCAACCGAAATATGTCTTCCCTTTTGCACTGCCTGTAATTCGAACACGGGACCTCCTGCATCCAAACAACTCAACGCACCGCTATGCCAAGCTGGCCTATGTGCCCTCAAATCGTGCACCTTCTGCTTTTCTCCTTTCCATAGCGAACGAAAATGTTTTTCACGAGCTCTTTCCTTTTCTTCACATGCAATTCGATATTCGAGCAAGGGTCATTGCCAATGGCTTTTGAAAATGCTTTTATGTTAATTTCTTGTCAACCTTAATACATCGACGCTAGCTCCTTCGTGAACATTGGCAAAATTATAAGACTTAAAAGCATTTTATTTTTAAAAACCCAACTTTGGGTTAATTTAAAAATAATAAACCTTTGCCTCCATTGAAACTTTTAATTAATTAATTTATAAATTATTTAAATTCCTCTTGAATTTAAATATTTTATAAAATAAATATAACCTTTTAGTGTTTTTGTGAGCTTCCTCCTCTGATGGTTTTAAATGAAAATCTTTTATTTTTCTTCGTCAAGGTTTTAATAAAAACCTTTGCAACTTGTTATTATGAGATTCTTTTTGGACCAATCAATTGCATTTTTCCTTTGGATATTTTGGCATCAATGATAACTTTGGTTTAAGGACTCAAAATGTCTAACAATCTCCCCCTTTGTCATTGATGGCAACCCACATTCTTTTTACTAAAACCTGATCTTTATTTTTCTTCTACTCCCCTTGGGACATTATTCCCCCTGGCTCAATGCTCTCTCAGATATCAAATCTCTCCCCCTTTGACATCAATGGCAAAGGGTCACATTTGGGGCTCGGGGCTAAGAATTAATCTCTTAGCTTAGCCCCTCCCCCACCTCCTCATGAGGTGGTTAATTTTAGGGTGGGAGTATTTCTACTCCCTGAAAGCACTGTTCTTTGCCTTTATCCTTTTCTCTTATTTTCTGAGTTTTCTGAATCCTCTGACTGTTTCTATCCAAGTCATCATCCCTGTTCATGTCATCATTATTGTTCATGTTCTTGTTCCTATTCCTGTTCTTATTCACATCTAGGTTCTTGTTCCTGTTCCTGATCCTATTCTCATCCATGCTCATGTTCCTGTTCCTGTTCCTATTCCTGTTCATGTTCATACATGTTTTTGGAATGTCCGCTTTGTGCCATTTTGTTGTGTGACCATCATTATTGCACTTATAACACTTAATGTTGTTATTCCTTGGAGGTGCAAATGTCTTGGGATATCTCCTAGTGAAACCATATCCTCTTCTATCATGAATTCTACAATTCATTGCCTTGTGATCGAACTCATTACATGAGTAGAAATACCCATGGAAAAGTCATCCTTTTCCATATTCTTATTTTTCATGTGTCTTGCACTGTGAAGCCATGTGCCCAAACGTGTGACATGAAAAACATATTCCATTGAAGCTTCCTTTTCTTGACCTCATTGGTCTTCTATTCTGATTGTTGTTCCATCTATACCTTCTTTATGCATTTTTCCTGTCTTTGTTGAACTCTTTATTGTCCAACTCATCCTTTGATGTCTCACTCCCACTTATACTATCTTCTGTATCTTCTTCTGAAGTTCCTTCTTCTTCAAGGCTTGAATTTGATTCCTCTTCCTATTTCTTTTGATCCTTTTCAAGTTTGAGACCTATTTTACTTGATGTAGGCTTTTGTGTCTTGATGAACTTATCCAAGTTCTTTGAGCTATTTTTAAATCCCTTCATTTTGATCTTGGAATCCTCTAAATCTTCTTTTAGTAGTGCCACTTCTTGTGCTAACTTCTCACATTCCAAAATCTTTGCTTCTAACTTTTCTTTGAACTATCTTGCCTTAGTCTTTGATTGTTCTAAATCCTCTATGAGCAATCTTCTTTCTTCATCACATTATTGAAACTGAATTTCAAGTTTAGAGTGTTGCTTTCTTACCTTCTTTACTGTGTCAAGGGCATAGATAAGTTCTCCCTTGAGATCATAACCATTCTCTGCTGAATAATCTTCTATTTGTTTGCCTTTGTCCACATCATTACTTTCTTTTGACTTGTATTCTATAGGATCACTCACTTCTTCTAATGCCATTAGAATATTTTCATCTGGTATTTCAAGTGCATCTTCATAGTCATCATCACTGAAACTATAACTATCCCTTGTGCAATCATCTTCAAGATGTCCAAATCTACCACATCCAAAACACTTGAGAATAACTGGAGTCCTTTTCTTAACTACTTTTTTTTCTTCAATCATAAATAGGACTTCATTTCTATCATTGTCTGAAGGACTAGCATCACTATCAATTGAGTAGTTACTTGCATTATCCGCATAGTAGCTTCTCTTTTGTCTTTGGAAGAACTTCTTCCCTTGTCTGCTTTGTTCATCCTTGCTTTTCTTTTGGTGCCTGTATCTTTCTGATTCCCTATACCTGTGATCCTATTTTTCTTCACCATTGTTGTTCTTTGGTTATTTACAATCTATTGCAAAATGTCCATACTTTCCATAATTTAAACACTTAACAGATCTTATATCTATGGGTCTTTTGGAACCTTTATCTCTTCTACCATAGTTAGCTTCTTCATCACTGGATGACTCAATGCTTGATTATAACTTCTTATCCTTTATCTTCTTGTTCGCTTTGAAATCGGCCTCCTTCAAAGGAGTGGGATCTTTTGTTCTTATCTCAAAAGTTTTAAGCATGCCAAGCAAAGAATTTATTGTCAAACAATCACTATCAATTGATGTTTCTATAGCAAAGACCTTTTCACTATACCTTTTTGGAAGAGTTCTTAAGATCTTATCACAAGCATCAGATCCATCAACCTTCATTCCAAGTCATCTCATTTCATGTACAAGTTCATCAATCTTACTGAGATAGTCATGAATATTTTCATCATCCCGCATTCTTAGATTTTCAAATTCTCCTTTCAGATTTTTGATCTTAGCTTTCTTGACACCTTTATCTCCTTCATATATGTCATGTAGTAGTTCCCACATTTATTTTGTTGTTTTACAATCCATAACCTTCATAGATTCTGATCTATGTAACCCTTGTATAATTGCATTTATAGCTCTTGAATTTGCATGTATTAGAAGCTTACCTTCCTTATCTGTAGGAGTATTTTTTGTTGAATCATATCCAAGTTCCACTACATCCCAAACTTCATTGCCAAGTGCCATCAGGTAAAATCTCATCAACATACACCAATACAAGAAGTTACTTCCATCAAACACTGGTACTAGATTATTTGAGGACCCATCCCTTTGATCCTTTTGATCCATTGTGTTCTTTGATCGCTTTTACTTCAAGCTGTCAAACTCTTCTGAAGGAACCCGCTCTGATACCAATTGAAGAACATAAGCTTATACTAAGAGGGGGGGTGAACAGTATAAGACCACTTTTTACTTTTTCTCTCAAACCAATATTTGCAATGTAAAGATAGCAATATCAATAGTAGTAATCAAAGTAATGTATACAACACCACACACAATAGATACACCATAATTTACGTGGTTCACCCAATGTAGGCTACTCTATGGAGAAAATATTTTAATAAAAATTTCTCAATGAATATCTTGGTAATCCTTTCCCTATTACAATTTTTATGGACCTCTATCCAAAGGATATGTTGATCCCCTAAATCTGGTTTGTGGATATCTATCTATAGGAGAACTCTTTATCCTTTGCTTTGGTTGGTGATCCTCTAGAAGACATTGCCTCCACTGCACTAACTGGTGGATCTCTCTCCACTTGAAGACTCTTGTCCTCACTCAAAAGACTTATCCTCAATATCTTGGCTTATGGATCTCTATCCACTAGAGACTCTATCCTCTCTGCTCTGTCACCTTCAAATCTCTGTCTCAATTTTGTACTAAACACAATCCATTTAGTCTAGCACAACTTTGCTCAATCTCTTGCACTAAACACAATTTATTTGTTCTAGCACTACTTTTCTCAATCTCTTGCACTAAACATAGTTCATTCAGTCTAGCATAACTCTACTTAATCTCTTGCACTAAACACAGTTCATTAGGTCTAGCACAACTCTGCTCAATATCTTACACTAAACACAGTTCATTCGTTCTAGCACAACTTTACTCAATCTCTTGTACTAAACACAATTCATTTGGTCTAGCACAATTCTGCTCAATATCTTGCACTAAACATAGTTCATTTGGTCTAGCACAAATCTGCTCAATCTCTTGCACTAAACATAGTTCATTCGGTCTAGCACAAGTCTGCTCAATAAGCTCACTCAAATCTGTACTAAACATAGTTCATTCAGTCTAGCACAAATTTGCTCAATCTCTTGCACTAAACACAGTCCAGTCGGTCTAGCACAAGTCTTCTCAACAATCTCACTCAAATCTAACTAAACACAATCTAGTTGGTCTAGCACAAGTTTGCTCAACAAGCTCACTCAAATTTATACTAAACATAGTCCAGTCGATCTAGCACAAATCTATCTTCAATATTTGTCCTCAAGACTTAACTCAAGGCTTGACTCAACTCTGCTAGATCTGCCCCAAACCTTAACTCAAGGTTTGAAAAAATCAATCAACTCTGCTCTCAAGTCTTCTTAAATACTTGTCTCAAATCTACCTTGTAAGCTTCCACAAACGCTCACACTAATCTGTTCATAAGTCCTCTCTAGAACTTGCTCAACTCTGCTCAATAGGTCCACATAGAACCTGATCAAATATGCTCAATAGGTCCACACAGAACCTAATCAAAGCTGCTCAATATTCCACACAAAACCTGATCAAATCTGCTCAACAGGTTCACATAGAACCTGATCAAATCTGCTCAACAGGTCCACACAAAACCTGATCAAATCTACTCAATAGGTCCACATAGAACCTAATCAAATTTGCTCAACAAGTTCATACAGAACCTGTCTAAATCTGCTCAACAAGCTCACACAGAACTTGTCCAATTCTGCTTTGTAAGCTTTCACAAAAGCTCACACAAAATCAGTCCACAAGCCTTCTCAAAGACTTGCCTCAAATTTGCTTAACAAGTCCACACATAGAACTTGTCTAATCTCATAGAAGCATAAAGAAAATTGTTAGAGACTCAATATGTTCTACTCTCAATGCACAATCACTTTCTCAACTCAACATCATAGAAGCATAAAGAGAATTGTTAGAGACTCAATATGTTCTACTCTCAATGCTCAATAACTCTCTCAACTCAATATCATAGAAGCATAAAGAGAATTTTTAAAGACTCAATATGTTCTACTCTCAATGCTCAATCACTCTCTCAACTCAATATCATAGAAGCATAAAGAGAATTGTTAGAGACTCAATATGTTCTATACTCAATGCTCAATCACTCAAATCAGAATTTAGAATAGTTTGTTTTATTTAACTTGAACAATCACTTCACACATCCACTTGACTAGGCTCAGCCAACTCTACTCATCCAATCACTCAATGAAACACCCCTTTCGTACAAACCCTAGTCCAAGCATATAAACACCAACTCAAAATGTTTCCAACAATGCTCAACAATAAATATCACATAAAAATGATACTCATGTTCTTTGCAAACCCTAGTTCAAGTTCTTCTCACAACCAATAGCTTCAACAAAAATGCTTATAAAACAAGGTTCTAATCACAACTCTTAATTCAGAAAACCTTGAAGCATTAACTCCACCAATTTTGAAAAAGGAAACCCTAATCAAATCCTTTTCACTCCAAACTTAATTTTCAAGAAAGCAATCAATCAACTCAACCAAGAAGGAATTTGCCCATACCTTTTTGATGCCAAGGATTTGTTCTCACAAATCTGCCACTCATAAATTTCTCTTTCCAATCATAAAAGGGTTATTAGACTTGAGTAATAACACAATACAAAAATAATAACCCAATAACACCTTATTACTCCAACTCAATAATAATTTTCACCATAGTCTTCTTATAAAATAAATAACCCCTTTTATGAGAAATTAATTCACAATAACCTTGATTCTCAATAATGTCAATACTATCCTTCACAAACTCCTTATAACCCCTAATGACAAGTTTTAATTAAATTTCCCACTAAAATAAATCCACTTTAATAAAAATCCTTTATGAAAGCCTTATATAAAATAAAATTAAATCATAGCCCCCTTTTAATTTCCCTAAGGCTTAACACACCATATACCACCCTTATAACTCCACGTAGGCAATTAAAAAAAAAAATTTACAAAAATTAAACTTGCCTTGGAGGGTTTCGAACCCTCTATCTCCTCCTTATCTAAGCACCTTAGCCATGGCCAAAGCCATATTCGAGCCACACGCTCACACAACAACCAACAAGCACAACGTGCTTGTTATATTTTGCGAAAACGTGAACCTTGGGCACCAACCCAAACATGTCTTCCCTTTTGCACTGCCTGCAATTTGAACACGAGACCTCCTACATCCAAAAAAATCAATGCACCGCTAGGCCAAGTTGGCCTATGTGCCCTCAAATCACGCACCTTCTGCTTTTCTCCTTTCCGCAGCGAACAAAAATGTTTTTCATGAGATCTTTTCTCTTCACATACAATTCGATATTCGATCAAGGGTCATTGCCAATGGTATTTGGAAATGCTTTTATATTAATTTCTTTCCAACCTTAATACGTCGGCGCTAGCTCCTTCGTGAACATCGATGAAATTATAAGGCTTAAAAGCCTTTTCTTTTTAAAAACCCAAATTTGAATTTATTTAAAAATAATAAACCTTTGCCTCCATTGAAACTTTTAATTAATTTATTTATAAATTATTTAAATTCCTCTTGAATTTAAAAATTTTATAAAATAAATATTAAATATTTTAGTGTTTTTGTGAGCTTCCTCCTCTGGTGGTTTTAAATGAAAACCTTTTATTTTTCTTTGTCAAGGTTTTAATAAAAATGTTTGCAACTTGTTATTCTGGTATTCTTTTTGGACCAATCAATTGCATTTTTCCTTGGGATCTTTTGGCATCAATGACAACTTTGGTTTAAGGACTCAAAATGTCCAGCATTGGATTCTATATGAAGAAAGATAACCACATAAGGAGTGGCTTAAGCCACCAAGAAGCAAAAATTATTAAGTGGTCCAAACCACTAGAGAAAAAAGTTATAGAAAAAGAAGTCATCCAAAGAAAAGAGAGAGATATTGAAGCTTCCCAAGGTGATTTATAGTCATCAAGCAAGATGAAGAAAACATCCAAAAAATATGTTGAAAATCAAAGATAAAGTAGTGCACCAAAGCATTCAAAGGTGCATCCCTAGCCAATCAGTTTGAAGAGAATCGAAGCATCGTAGCAGGGGAAAAGCAAGTCTAACAGTGCCTAGTTTCATACAAAGAGTTGCCTAATCTGGTGATGAGCCAAACCAGGCAAGCTGGAGTGTGTTATTCCCTATGATATTTTGGAGTCTCTATTACTGCAGACAAAGATCTTACATTTGTATTTACAAAAGTGACAAGTTGAAGGAAGATGGAGCATTTGAGTCTAGATACATTTAGATTCATCTAAGAAGAAAGTCAAACATTACACATTAGTGTAACACTTAATCATACCTGAGAGGACCAGTCATTACGATGTAGCAAAAAATGTTTCATGGAGCATAATTTCTTCAATTCTAACGTTTTATGGTCAATGAGAATCTCATGACCTAATTTGCCAAGCAAGAGAAAATAAAGGTAAGCAATACTACCTTTGATTTTTTATTATATTTGGCTAAGATTAAAGTCCTAAGTTGAGTATTTAAATTTGAAGTATTGGAAACTTAGGGACTTTAGAATTAATTAAAGGTGGGAGTTAAAAGGAATTCAACTCCATTGGAATTATAAAAATTAAAGGAGGGAGTTAAAAGGACTTCAACTCCAATATTTTTAAAAATTGAAAATTATTGAAAATTTAAGTTTTTATATTTGCAAATAAATTTACAATTTGATATTTGATAGATTAATTAGATTTTGGAGAGATAAGAATTTCTACTCCAAAAGGATTTTTAAAATTTAAAATTTTGAATTTTGAAGAATTGAGAAAATTTACAAATTTGACATATTGCTTGGGAGATAAAAGGTCTTCCACTTCAAAGAATTTGAAAACTTTAATTATTGAGTTTGTAAATTTATTTTTTGAAAAAGGATTTGAAATTTTGAAGATTAAAATTTTCAAACTTTGGAGTAATAAGGACTTCAAAGGAATTAGGATGATTGAATTTAAGCTTTGGAAATTTTGATTATCATGAAAGAAAATTATTTGAAGGCTATAATAACACAAGAAAGATTGCAAGTCTTTAAAATTGGCATACATCAATTGATTGAAAAATATGACAAAAAATAAGAAATAGCAATGAGATTTATCTACAGAGAAGCTATGAATGAAGATTTTGAAACATTTGAATATTATTTGCACTTGAAACTTGTTGAAGAGATTGAAAAATCTAAATATGATATTATAATACCTATTGATATAGGTAGTGTAATGTATATGGCATTACTCTAACTTGAAATACATAAAGACAAAATTCAAAAGCAAGAATATTTTATTGAAACTCTAAAATTAAAAACAATGATAAGGAACTGGTCATAATACAAGTAAGTTATGTCATACATCTCAAGAAGCAAATTAATAAATGTAATGAAATGTTACTACATTCAACATATGATAGTAAGAATGACAACAAAAGTCTATCAAATTTATAAATTTATCAACATCAAACTCAAGATTGTAATACAATCAAGGAAACAGAAACAAAGGAAGCACATGCACTAGAAGCTAAAGATAAAGAAGAAGCTCAAGCAATCCATGAGCAAGATCTAGAAGGTCATAGAAAATAGGCAAAGACAAGAGAACTGACCAAAAGAAGATGAATGATCTCAAATAGAAGATCATTCACAATGCAAGATTACGTGACAATATCAAAGAATTATATTGAAGAGTAAAGTCTTCAATAACTAAATAATGTAATACAAGAGGTTTGTGGAGAATATTACATTATTTTGTACATGCTAATGTACTCCCATGGTACAATGTAAATATTAGAATACGATTTGAATCTATAGTTTAGGATTGTGATTTATAGTTCCCTTTGTGCAAGTGTCTATGTACATGGTGTGCACAAATGTCATGTAATTATGTGTGCAAGTGTGTAATGTGAGAAAGTGCATAAGTGTCATGTGTTAGGGTATGCATGTAGAATTTTATAAGTGTCATTTAGTAAAGAGTGAAAGTGTGCATGTAGGAGTGTGCAAGTGTCATAGAGTTAAGTGTGCAAGTAGATAGAGAGTCAAGATTCATGTATACAAGTGGTAAGATGAGAATCCAAAAGGACATGTGAGGTTTATCTTATGTATGGAATAGGAAAGGTTACAACTCTCGGATATGTGAGGAGTGCATAGTCAAGTATTTGAAGAGTCGTCTTTCTAAGTTTATATAATGGACACAAAGCTCCATGAAATATTGTAAAATTTGAATATTATATTCAAGCATTAATATTGAAGCTTGTATACATATATTGAGCAATTCTGCTATAGGTTTTTTTCATGTTATTGCATGAATTATTTTGGCTATTTATATTCCTATTATTATCTTTTTTATGAATATTATTGTTAATTATTTTGTCCACTTAATATATTGATTGCTTCTATATTTGAGACTACTCAAGATCTATAATATTGGGACCTAAGATAATCTGGCTAAAAATCCAACACTCCACTTAAAATCATATGAAACTTTAACAACCAACTATGCAAAGGTTAGGGAACCTTTTTTTAGAAAATTGTCATTGAAAAATGATGGAAATGTGACACAATGTTGGGATCCAAGGGCAAATCCTCGAGAATTTACTCATTTTGGCCTAGGTTTGATTCCCCCTTACCATTGGTAGTTGACTCCTTTACAAGTAGATTTATTGGAAGCAACTTGATTGTTAATGTGCAACAAAAGCAGTTTTTCCATTAAAAAAATTGCCTAAAAGGGTAGAGCAATTGGAATCAACTTGATTGTTTGCTAGAATGCAACTACAAATAGGATCCTTTGAAGGCTAAAAATCCATCTCACACCAATTACCTTATGGGTATAGGATATTCTTTGCATATTTGTCAAGAACGAGTGGCATAATAGTTGTAGTAGGTAGTGTTAAAACCAAAACTAGGAGTATAATAATGAGAAGTTATTAATGGAGTGTTATATTAGGTAATAAGAGGGTGCTTCAAAAAGGATTAGGGTTTTTTTTTTAAAAACATTTCATCTTTTAGTATCTATATCTTTGCAAAGGGTTATCCGATTGAGCTGATTCTTGGACCACTTTATATAGAATTTGAAGAGATTTAAAATGAGTGGTTATATGAAGGAATCCAAGTAATATTGAGATATGATCCTATGAAGTCATCCATCTAGAACAAGGGTAGTGACAATTTTTCAAGTAGCAAAAAACAAAATTACAAATATCTTTTAGCCAGGATTTGGATGATGGGAGGAGCAGTGGAGGGCTAGATATTTAGTGAGGTAAGTCATTCTTTCTAGGCATGGAATTTTTTAGCTAAGTTTATTTTTTCCTTCTTTATCTTAGAAATTTTGCTTGCAAATTATTATAATTTTTTATTAGATATTATATTTGCTATAGGAGATTATGGTAAATTTTAACATATTTTGAGTTTTAGTTTCCTTTCCATGGATTTATTTATAGCTAAATTCTTAGATTCATCTCTAATAGTATATGTTAGTGAGAAAACCATAGAGGATCAATCCTTGTTGCTCAAATATAGGGTGGTTTTTGGTAAATTTAATGGGTATTGGCCAAGGGCTTCAACCTTGAGAAAATGGATTGATAGGAGTTGGAAGTCTATAGGACTTATTATATTCCTTCTTCCCAAAGGTTTCTGTAATGTCCCCTCTCTAAGCAGTTAGCATTAGCCTACTACTGGGTTCCCATAGGCTAATGGAGATGATTGGGATCCCTATCAAGGTTGGCAATGTGTTGTGCCCGAGGTGTTTTGAGACCATATTCCTTTTAGCCAATTAATTATTTGGAGTCTGGATTTTATTATTTAATATTTAATATTTAATATTTAACGTTTAAAGGCATTATATTAAATAATGACAACATCACCCATCAAAATTTTGTAGATGATAAAACCTTTTTTGGTAGGGCAAGAATGTTAGAGTATATTACATTATTTGGTACATGTCAATGTACCACCTTTGGTACATTACTAGAGTAGGAGTTTAATTTAGAGTAAATTTAAGTAGTTACTTCAAGCAATGTAATAAATTCACAAGTGTTAGAATGTGCAATGATGTAAATGTGCATGTATTCCACATGTATATGAGTCATAGGATAGAATCAAAGGTAGAGTGAGGGCCAAGAAACTTATCTTCCTATATATAGGCCTTATAGTGAGTGAAATTAGGGGAAGAGAGAATATAGAGAGTGCATAGTATAGATTAGTTAGAGGAGTACAATGTAGCCTCTTTAAAAATAGTTTATGGAGTGTTCATGTCCTCCATTATACTGTATTGTACTATTTTTGTGAGCTTTCATTAATGGCATATTTTTGAGTTATTGCAGATGTTTATCTTATTACTTTCTTGCATATTATAGTGTGATTATCATGCAGTCATCTTAGACTACTTATCTTACATCTTGTGGTTGCATTCCCTGTTTCATAATCCATCAAAAGCTAACAAAATACATGAGGCCAAAGATTTGAATAACTTATTAAAGAAGTACGAAAGAGAATTAGGGCAAAAATTTAATAGGACAAAATCCAAAATTTACTTCCTAAACACCCCAACTAAAATCAAAGTAAGGATATGCAAGTTACTTCAAATGGAGGAGGCAAATTTATCAATAACTTATCTAGGGATGCCCTTATTTAAGGGGAGAATGAGGATAGAATTATGGAATCTAGTTATAAGTTTAGTTCAAAATAAAATACTAGCATGGAAAGGTAAATGGTTATCATTAGCAGGAAGAATGCAACTAATTAAATCAGTCTTATAGCCCATTCCATCATATTATATGTCCTTTTATACTATGCCATAATTGATAGAAAAAGTTCAATCTATATTATGTGGTCATTTTTGTGGTTAGGATTACATGATAAAAGGAAATTTCCTTTGGTGAAATGAAGTAAGGTGTGTGATGATAAAACTAGGGGAGGTCTTGGTTTAAGAGTTCTTATGAATGTAAACTTAGCTCCTAGGGGAAAAGTAACTTGGAGATTGTACAAAGAGAGTCAAATACAATGGGCAAGACTTCTTCTATGTTGAGCCCAATGACCCAAGCTTAACATTTATTGCATTATCTCTACCAAATGGTTCTAGACTATGGATTGGTTTTAAAAAATCAATTGATCTAGTTATTAAAGGTTTAATATGGGTGATGGGAACTAGAGAAAAAAAATCTATTTGGATGGATACTTAGTGTGACAAAAAACCACTCAATCTAGATCCAATTTTAAAATCATGGATGAGATTACTTCAAGATAAATATGGTGATAGGGTTTCAAATATTTTTTACAAGGATCAAGAAGGAAGATACAAATGGAAATAATATTTGTTTACAAGTATACAAGACATTAATGCTAGGAGGCAGTTGAGTAGAAAGATAACAACAATGATTATTTTGAGGGGAGCTAAGGATAAGTTGATTTGAAAGTTGAAAATCTTAGGATAATATATAATAAGAAGTGGATATAATATAAAGCACCATTAAAATAAGAATATCACAAGAATATGGAGAGATATTTGGAATAACCCGAGCATTCCTAAAGTCAAAATGTTTGTTTGTCTAGTAGGTCATAGCATAATTTTACCCTTATCATTGGATTTAATTGTGTCTTTCAAGAAGGACTTTCAAATGGTCTCGAGACTTCATTCGTGTATGGTAATTTCTATGCTACTTGATCCCTAACCCCATCCAGAATATGAGTGGTCTCGATCTAACATATAAGGGGATTTTTGCCTTCATGCAAAGAAAGTTATAGTTTTAGATTTTTCAAGTTCCATTTTTAGCTCTAAGAGCACTATCAATATTCCAATTTTTTTGGGATAAAAACAAACTATGGGGAACCTAAGCATTGAGAAAAGGGTTGAACCTAATTTTTTATCTTTGGATAAGGAAGTATTTGACATCTTTTCTAGAGAGGAGTTGTTGAATTTCCTCTATAATTGTTTTGGTGTATATAGTAAATTATCTATGTAGATTGTACACTCTTGGATTAAGGGTAGAGTGAGGATAAAGGGGATTGAATTCACCATTATTTTGGCTTCTATTGTGAAGTTGTATGGTATTCTAGCTTCTAGGGATTGCATCTCTAGGGAGAAATACTCCCTTGCCAATGAGTTAAGACTCTTTTGTAGTAATGGGGAGAAAGTGGATAAATTCTAGAATGGGGTGAGGAGGGAGACCTTTCCAAATCCTTGGAATAAGGTCATTCTTACCATAATGTAGTATCTAACTTTGGACAACTAGCATTTGGTGGTTAGAATTTTCTATGTGGCCATCCTCAACCACATGAGAAAGAAAAAGTAGATGAACATTTTGGCTTTTCTCTTCAAATATGTGGAGAAGTTAGTCCTTACAAGGAATGTTTCAATTCCTATTCATCAGGGATTGTTAAAGATGCTTTTCCTCCATGTTACAATACAAGAAGGTCAAAATAATTTAGTGAATTGGGGTTTAAATTATGGTAGCTCCTCAAACGATCATCTATGGGAGGAGGATAAAAAAGAGGACTCAATGTAGGATTCTAAGAAGGGAAAGGAGGATAGTTTTGAGTTCATCCAATTAAGAAATCAAGGACAACTATCAAAAGGTAATAAAAATTTGGAAATAAATACCAACACCAAAAGTATTTATGCTCATGCTACAAATGGTGTTGTTATATTTAAGAAGAAATCCCAACCTTTTCAAAGATCCAAGAGACTAAAGGTTAAGACTGAGAAAGGGGATGGATCCCCCATACATATCAGTTCCAATAAGAACTTAGAAAAATCTTGGGAGAAGGACCCAATCTTCCCTCTTAAGAAGAACTATCACAACTCTCTTATTAAGATGGAAAAAATGGACCTTAAGAAAAGGGTGGGCATTCTAGACCCCTACTTTGGCTTAAAGCCTTATCTTGATGATTTGGAGGATTTTACCATCACGATAAGTAGGCTAAGAAAATTGTTGAAAACTTATGTTGACAAAGTGGCTCACATCCTGATCAACATAAAGAATAACCTAAATGATGGTAGGGCCAATTTGGAGAAAGAGTTCCAGACTAGGATGACTGTAAAGAATGATCATTAGCTAGATTTTGTTGCAGTCCTATTTCCCTTGAGCACTTTTTCAATTGTTTATCTGCTATGTAGTTATCTTCTCTTTTATCTCTTTTTAGTTCATCCAAAATCCCTTTCTAAGGTTGAACTTGGATGGTTCTTAGATTTGCTCTACTCTGGGCTTTTGTTGTCTTTCTTCGTCGTTGTGATGTAAAAGGTTTGGGAAGCCTTTAGAAACCAACTTATCAAAAAAATAGAATTGTATCCTAGGATAACCTTATGAAAAGTGGTTTTCATGGCCCCTCAAAATGTGTTCTTTGTAAAATGAAGGAGGTGAGTATAAACCATCTCTTGGGACATTGCTCAATAGTTTAAAAACCATGAAAATGGATTTTGAATATGTTTGGTAAATGCATGGTGATGAACGATAGAATTGAAGAATGGTTAAAGCAATGACATATCACTTTTAAAAGTGAGGCTTTATAAGCAATCTGGAATACATTAAAAGATACAATACTTTGGACTATATGGCTAGAAAGGAATTGAAGAATATTTAAAGGAAATGGAAGCAGTTTAGGGGTAATGAAAAGGGATATTTTTTTAGCCATAGGGGAGTCTAAACCAACCATATCAACTCACCCAATCCCTAATCAAGAAGCAGATAGTCTAAATAGATGGAATCAAGTCATCAAATGGAATTATGATGTTGGGTATACGATAAAAAAAAGAGGCAAAAAATATAAAGTGGAAACCACCAAATGTGGAGTTGGTCAAATTGAATTTTGATGGAGCATCTAAAGGAAATCTAGGACCAGTAGGAGGAGGAGGATTAATTAGAAATAATAGAGGAGATATTTTGTCTCATTACACTTTCTTAGAAGATTTAAGATAAATATTGAAGTTGAAGCTTTAGCAGCTTGGGAAGGGTTAAAAATATGCAAACAAATGAAATGGAACAAATTATGGATGGAAGGTGATTCACTCATAGTAATAAATGGAATTTTGAGGAAAGCAAAGGCTCCATGGAACATACAAGAGATAATTATGGAAATTCAATGTTGGAAATATGTTGAATATTTTCAATGTTATTTTTGTGGGGTTAACTCTAAAAGGTATTGGACACTCTTCATGTATCCTCACCATGAAATTTTTAGGGTTTTTTAAGCTATTTTTAGACCCATATGGGCTATTTAGGGTTAAATAATTAAACCCATGTTTTTTTGCCCATGGTATTGTAAAATTTGTTCTTGTGTTATTGTTATTTAATTGCACTTGCATTAGGGTTTAAAGAGAGATTGAGAGATAAACATTGTTGTATTGGAGACGGTTAAGTTTATACAATAAGGAGATATTATTATGTTGGGTCTTTTCCTATAACGGTTTCCCAGGTGAAATATTGTTTTGTGTATATTTGTTATTTTCTTCTTTACATTTTGTATTTACTGCTTTTCTAGATCAGGGCCTTTTTGCTCTTCATTTGGTTTCAAAACTAGGTTTTTGAGATTTTTTCGAGGAGTAAGGGTTTCAACCCTGTGATACATTAATTCTTGAGTGGGAGCCATACACAAAATAATTTGGGTGAAGAAAAATTATGGGAAGCACACGAGTAGACATTGAAAAAATTAATGGATAAAATTTTGAGTTATGGAAACTCAATATGGAGGATTTATTGGTTGATAGAGATCAGTGGATTGTGGTCTTGGGAATAAAACCAACATCAATGATAGATGAGGATTGGTTGAAAATCAATAGGAAGGCAAGGAGCTCTATCACATTGTGCTTATATGATTCGATATTTTTGAATGTATGGACAGAGACCACGACAAAGTTATTATGGGATAAGTTGGGAACTTTGTATTAGACAAAGTCATTGGTAAATAAACTCTTTCTTTGAAAAAATTTGTATTCGCTTCAAATAAATGATGGTGACTTTGTGGCTGAATATATGAATGCTTTTAACACTGTGGTAAGTCAATTAAACTCTATTGAAGTAAATAATGGATGAAGAGGAAAAGTGTATTACTTTACTTTGTACATTACTTGATTCACAGGATAACCTAGTTATGGCTATCACCAATACTACTTCTACATTGAAAGTAGAGGATATAGTAGGAACATTGTAGGAAATGAGATGAAAATGTTCTAAAGATTATCATCAGGAGGATGCCTTGGTTGTGAGAGGTTATTCTCAATAAATAAGAAAAAAGAAATCAAAAGAAAGGAAATCAAAATCTAGGGGTAAATTTGTTGCTCCAAAAAAGAGGAAATGTTGGAAGTGTGGTAAAACAAAGCATTATAAAAGAGACTACAAATCTAAAAAGGTTGATAATAGTCGATCATCTGATGAAGGAACTTCTATAGAAATGAAGACCACAAATGAAGATTAAAGTGACTTATTCTTAGCTGGAGTGTGTTCAAGTGAATGCCATGACTCATGGTTGATTGACTCAGGTAGTTTCTTTCATATGACTCCTCATAGGGAGGGGTTTTGTGAATTTAAAAATATAAATAGAGGTGAATTCTTCTTGGGATACAATTCAACATATAAAATAATAGGTCAAGGAAGAGTCAAGTTGAGGTTAAAATATGGAAGAATTAAAACCCTTCCTAGTGTGTTGCATATTTCAAGTTTGGCAAGGAATCTGATATTCGTGAGTAAGATGAATGACACAAGTGTGACTATGGTATTCAATAAATATAGTTGCAAGATGGTTCGTGGATTCATTGTGTTGGCAAGGGAAGTTTGTATAGGAATTTTTTTCAAAGTTGAGGCTAGCATTGTAAGTATTAATTGCAATAACTATTTATTTTTAGAGGAGAATAATATAGTAGAAGTGGCTTTGAGTATTATTGTAGCTAAGACAATGTTGTGGTATCAATGTATGGGGTATATTGGTGAGGAAGGCCTTCGAAAATTAAAAATGAAAGGTATGGCTGAAGGAATTTTGATTGCCCATTAAATTTTGATTTTTATGAGCACTATGTTTTTGGAAAGCAAACTCGAGTCAAGTGTCCTAGTAGTGTTACAAGATCTAAATAAATTTTGCATCTAGTTCATAGTGATGTATTTGGACTGATGAGAACCAGAAATGCTCATTTTATATACACATTTAAGGGGCATCATTACTGGTTTAATTAGCATATAAGATGTATTTTATTTAACGTATGATAGAAAATCCGGTATTATTCTTGACTGGTGTTTTTAGTGGAGATTGTGTATAAATGCAGGTTTTCTTACTAATTTGGTGTTTTACAGTCTACATCCACTTGGACCTGGCATACTTCTACTTTCAGAGACTAAGGGATGGAAGTAGACACCTTCCTGATGTGAAAGGTGCCCAGAAGAAGTAGGCACATTCCTGATGCGGAAGGTGCCCAGTAGAAGTAGGTGCCTTCCTTATGGAGAAGGCACCCAACAGAAGTAGGTGCATTCCTTATGGATAAGACACCCAGCAGAAGTAGGCACCTTCATGATGCGGAAGGTGCCTAGTAGAAGTAGGCGCCTTCCTTATGAGGAAGGTGCCCAACATAAGTAGGTGGCTTCCTTATGGAGAAGGTGCCCACTTGAGGAAGGTGCCTTCCTCATGCAGAAGGCACCTCCACGCCTCCATACTTTGCAAATATTGATAAAGTAGGCAAGTGGGACCATGTTGACGGTTGACTCCACATCATATGCACTAAGTTGGGATAGCTACCAAAACATGTGAAGACAAAGGAGATATTTTATTCTATGCATTATATTAAAATAAATAAGACACTTCTATTATTAATCAATCAATTGGATAACTTTATAAGGTGAGCATTTCTCCTCACGCTCATGAATCAATCGAAGCAACGATTTACTGGTAAAATGATATGCGCAACAGACAACGTGAAGAATCAGATCCATTAACGACTGAGGAGGACAACCATCCGAATGGATCCATTATTTTTGAACATATTCTATTCTGATAAAAACATAACACACCTGATTTATCCTATGGGTAAAATTAGTGTGTGACTATTATTATTAGTGCATGCTTGTTAGGATTGATTGGTTATCATATTATTTGTGTATCTATTGTAATTGCAAGTCTGAAATAGACTTGCCTAAAAATTTAATAGAGGAAGGTTGTGCATTGTATAAATTCACATATCTTCCCTGAGAGAAAACGATGATTAATTTTAATGGAAGAATTATTTTATTTTACTTCTTTTCAAATTTATCAAGAGTGCAATTCCTCTTACCTGAGCAAGCTCTATGTAGCTAGTTGGGCAGACTATCTATGGGAGCTTGGGCCCACTCCATGCAATAGTGCTCCCTTGTTAATTTTTGTATTTGCTTTCTGTAGATTATTTTACAACTTTATTTATTGCTTTATTTAATTTTAGCCATGTGTGTTTATTTTTATTGTACATTTATTTTCTTGTACTTTATTTTTAGCATTGTAATTTATTTTATTTTTCAGCACTTAGTTTATTTGGTTTGGCCAGAATCCAATTGCACAAACCTCCCCACCAAACTGAATAAGGTACATCTAGACTCATTCCCCAACACTGCAGGCATATAATATGCGTGACACTCATAAGTTTACGGACTCACCAGATTGATAATTTATGGAAGAAAAATGAATGCTTATCGGGACATGAATTTCAGATCACCATTTTGGTGTCGTTGCCGGGGAGTGTCAAACTATAGTGTTAGGATTTACGAGTCAGTTAAAAAGCTTATTTGAAATTACCTATAAACATTTTATCTGAGAAGCATGAGTCCACCAAGGGCCCTTTTATAGGGCCAAAACAGTTGTTAAAATCAGAGCCAAATCCTATAAGCAACTGTTAAATTTACCAGCCTCTTAGGTAAATTCAGGAATGAATCTGATGTACCATATTAAGTGTAGAAGTAGAAATAAATGATAGCTAGCTATATTTCATTTCATTATTAGGCTAAATTGTTATTCATTATTTAGAATGTTTCTAATCTCGCTTATTAGCTTCGTAACTGATGAGATAATCTAAGCTCTATGTATGTTATATATTTCATCAATGATAATCAATTATTGTTCTACTTCTCACATGGTATCAGAGCCTATGTTGAAGGCTTGATTTTTGAGGTCCTAATTTCTTGGACTTGGACACGAAGGTCGAGGGCTGATGTGAGAGGTGAATTTGATGATGGGTTTGGATGTGTATGAATGCATAAGCAAGAAGCTATGATCCAAATGTTAAGATACCAAGTGGAAGACTCTAACTTAAATAGAATCGCAAGAAATATTAGGAATCGCAGTTGGAAAACAGAAGGTAAACTCCTTATATATTAATAATGTATATTCTTCGATGTCTTAAAAATAAAAAGTGATTGGGTTAATATACCCAACCAAGGAGTGTGTGCTTGTGAAAGGGTGTGACCCCTTGTAAGTTAATATATTAAGATAATGATAATTGTATTATGTTAGGAGGGTCCTAACATGCCACCCCCTTAAAAGAGCTTTGTCCTCAAAGCTGGAAATTTGGAAATTGTTGTTGGATATCGTGAAGAGTTTCCCACGTCGCGTCTTCTAAAGGTAGACCTTTCCAATGGATTAAAACTTTCGTGATATCGCGAGTACGAAGGTGACGAGAGCGGCGATCCAAGATAGCTTCTGGTTCGACTAGAAGTACTCCATCATCGAAAAATTTAGGGAGAGTGGTTTGTGTCATGATATGGGCTCCAACTGCGAGCTTAAGGCAAGATACATGAAATACGGGGTGAAGTTTGGAAGAGGGAGGAAGCTCAAGTTTGTAAGCAACGGTCCCAATACGTTGGAGAACTTTATACGGCCCGTAAAATTTGGGTGCTAACTTCTGAGAACCTTTTTGTTTAAGAGAGGATTGACGGTAAGGTTGGAGACGTAAGAAAACCATATCACCCTCGTGGAAACTACGTTCGCTTCTATGTTGATCGGCTTGCTGCTTCATGCGATGTTGGGCGGTGTGTAGGTTCTCTTTTAGGATCCGTAGTATGTCATCTCGAGTAGCGAGTTCCGTTTCCACCGCATGGACTTTTGTAGTCCCTGGAATATAGGAAGTGAGGGATGGTGGTGTTTGGCCATATAATGCTTCATAAGGAGTCATTTTGATGGACGTATGGTATGAAGTGTTATACCACCATTCCGCTAGTGAAAGCCACTTTACCCAATGGAGTGGTTGAGTAGAAACAAAACATCGAAGGTATGTTTCCAAGCATTTATTTACAACTTCTGTTTGGCCATCGGTTTGAGGATGGTAAGCGGAGCTCATACGAAGTTGAGTACCTTGTAATTTGAACAATTCCTTCCAAAAAGTGCTAGTGAAAGTTGGGTCACGGTCACTAACAATTGTGGAGGGCATACCATGTAATTTAAAGATGTTATCTAGGAAGAGGTGGGCTATAGTGCTAGCGGTATAAGGATGAGCCACGGGACAAAAATGGGCATATTTAGATAAGCGATCAACGACTACGAAAATGGTTGTTTTTCCTCCTGATTTTGGTAATCCTTCAATAAAGTCCATAGAAATATCTGCCCATGTTTTGGTGGGTATAGGAAGAGGTTGAAGTAATCCTGGAATAGCAAGGGTCTCCCCCTTTTGTCTTTGGCAAACTTCACATTCTTTTACAAAATTTTTGATGTAATTTTTCATTCCTACCCAATAGAAGGAGGTAGTGGCTCTTTTATAGGTTTTTAAGAAACCAGAGTGGCTTGCAGTGGGTGAGGTATGTAACTCATGAAGAAGTTTTTCATGATAAGTTGAATTGGGGGTGAGGACCATCCTTCCTTTGTATCTTAATATATTGTCCTTCCAAGTGTATGGAGGTTTGCTACTAGGATTATGTTGAAGTTGTTGAATTAAGGCATGGATAGTAGGATCATTTATCCATTCTTCATGCACCTCATCTACCCATTTAGGAATAAGGGAGGAAAGAGCATGGACTTGAGGCATATCTTCAAATTTTCTAGAAAGTGCATCGGCTGCCATGTTGTCCTTTCCCTTTTTATATGTAATTTCATAATCATAGCCAAGAAGTTTAGTAACCCACTTTTTTTGTTCCGGGGTATTAGTCCTTTGTTCCAAAAAATACTTCAAGCTATGATGGTTAGTGCGTATAATGAAATGTTGGCCAATAAGGTAAGGCCTCCAATGTTGAATAGCATGGACAATCGCCAACATCTCTTTTTCATACGTAGAGCGAGCTAGATTCTTAGGAGAAAATGCTTTGCTTATAAAAGCTAGAGGCCTTTCATCCTGCATGAGTACGGCTCCCATTCCTATTCCCGAAGCATCACTTTCAATGACGAATGGTTTAGAAAAGTTGGGCATGGCTAGAACAGGGGTGGTACACATTGCAGTTTTCAAGGTGATAAAGGCCTCATCCGCTTTAGATGACCATTTGAAAGCGTTTTTCTTAAGTAATGTTGTTAGAGGGGCAGCGATTTTACCATAATTTTGGACAAATTTTCTATAATATCCCGTTAGTCCAAGAAACCCACGTAGACCTTTTAAGGTTTTTGGAATAGGCCAATTTTTCACCTCCTCAATTTTGCAAGGATCTACCATAACTCCTTCCTTTGAGACAATATGCCCTAAGTATTCAATTTCTTGTTTTCCAAAGGAACACTTTGATATTTTTGCATAAAGTTGATTTTCCTTCAAGATTTGTAATGCTTGTCTAACATGGTCCAAATGTTCTTCCCATGTTTTGCTATAAATCAAAATGTCATCAAAGAAAACTAATATAAATTTACGAAGGAAAGGGTGAAATACCTTATTCATTAGACTTTGAAAGGTAGAAGGAGCGTTGGTAAGGCCAAATGGCATCACCAAGAATTCGTAGTGCCCTTCGTGAGTGCGAAAGGCCATCTTAGGAATATCCTTTTCGTTGACTCGTATTTGGTGGTAGCCCGACCGTAAGTCTAACTTGGAAAAATAAGCTGCCCCATGGAGTTCATCTAATAGCTCGTCTATGACCGGAATAGGAAATTTATCCTTGATGGTCATTTTATTAAGCGCTCAAAAATCGACACATAAACGCCACGATCCATCCTTCTTTCTAACTAAAATAATTGGAGAGGAGTAAGGGCTTTTGCTAGGTCTAATGACTCCTGCCTTAAGAAGCTCTTGTACTAATTTCTCTATTTCGGTCTTTTGGAGGTATGGATAATGATAAGGTCTAATATTAGGAGGTTGATGCCCTGGAAGTAGTGGAATAGTGTGATCGTGACTTCGTTGTGGAGGTAGTCCTTTTGGTTCATTGAATACCGCCTTATGGTGGTCTAAAATATTTTGTAACTCTGGTGTCTCTTCTTCTTTGTGACTAGGTTGAATTGAAAATAATTGGGCGACCATTCCTTTGTTTCCTTTTCGGATAATTTTCTCCATTCTATGCGAGCTTACGATTTGGGAAGGTCCTGATTTTAGGCCTTTGATAATATAGGTTTGGTTCTTTGTTGTGAACTTCATCCATAGTTCATCAAATTCCCATTGGACTACGCCCAAGGTTCGTAACCATTGTACGCCTAGTACAATGTCGCAACCACCTAGGGGTAGGACGTACATGTCGCCTTTCATGTTATAAACCCCCATAGTTAGTTTTATATTTCTGCATTTTCCTTTGCATGCAATTTTTCCGCCGTTTCCAATCATCACTTCGAAGTTATTGCAAGGGTATATAAAACAATTTGCTTGCTTAGCCACCTTTGGATCGATAAAATTGTGCGTGCTACCAGAATCTAGGAGCACAGTAAGGTTTTGTTTCTTAAAATACCCTTTAACTCGCATTGTTTGAGGGGCAAAAAATCCGGCAAGGGCGTTGAAGGAAACCTTTGGTGCATTTTCTTCGTCACTTTCAAGTGTGTTGGATAATACCTCTACTTCGAGTTCAGGTTCCTCTTCGGTAGAATTCCCCCCATCTGTGGCATCTAGAATATATAATTTTCGTGAGGCACATTTATGATTTCTGTCAAATTTCTCATCGCAATGGTAGCAAAGACCCTTAGCTTGTCTTTCCTTCATTTCCTCGAAACTCAGACGCTTAATTGGTAGAGCGGGGTTAATTTTGGGGGTTGTGTAGGAGTTTTGGGTTCTTCCATTTTGCATTGGTTTGGGGTTGGTATAAGTGTTTGATGGTTTCCCCAAGGTTGATTTTGTGAACCGATTTCATGCCTTGATTTTATCTTTCGCTAATTTCGCCAAGCCGATGGTCTCTAACATGTTTGTAGGGTTATACATTTGCACCTCAATTCAAATTTCTTCTTTTAATCCACTGACAAAACATTCTTGAAAGAAGGCAACATCTAATCCGGATGTTCGATTAGCTAGCCTTTCAAATTCTGCTTGGTATTCGCTTACCGAAGTGGTTTGGCATAATTTAGTGAGGGCCCCTGTAAAGCTTTGAAACTTGCTAGGGCCGAATCGCACTAATAGATTCTGTGTAAAGGTTGACCATGTCGGAGTGCCGTTAGTTTTCTCGAACCATTGGTACCATTGGATGGCATCATTTTCCAAGTGGAAGGAGGCGATATGCACTTTTTGCATTTTCAAAATTTGATTTAGTGAGAAATATTGCTCTGCTCGGTAGATCCAGTTTGTAGGGTCTCCACCTTCAAATTTTGGGAAGTCTAATTTGGTCGTCCATGGTAAAATGGAAGTTTGTGGACCTCCTAACATTGCTCGGTTTGATGACCCATTGTTGGTTGAATTTGAATGTGTTGTTGCCTGATTTTGACTGATAGCATCAAGTTTAACATCCATTGCAAATATTTTCTCGAAGAGTTCTCTTGTGTTACGGGCATTCTCCTCTCTTTCCTGTTTAACTTCTTCAGCGAGCCTTTCGTGTTTCTCATGAATGGAATCCAGTGATCGTCGCCCCTCAGCCATTGCGGTTGGTGTAGATAACAATCAATATAACTTGGTACAAGGTGAGCAAGTGTAAAATTTGTTTAACAACTTTACAAGTTGTTTTAGCAACTTTTACAAAAAATTTCTATGCAATTTTTTCCAAAAGATTAAAATTGGCAACTTTGTTTTCCAAGGTTTAGCAAGAATTAAAAAAATATAATGTTGCCTCCATTTTACCAAAATTTGGTGGGCTAATGCCCTAACAACTTATTTATTTTAATTTGGTGCTCTCTGTTAATTAACGGTAGCTTTTATAGATTAATATTGAACCGGCATAGAATACGGATGAGTCAACAACACGGTAGAGGTGTCGTGGTCGAGAGCGCACGTAGGCGGGTAACGAGGAAGGATCGAGACGAGGCGGTAGGACGAAGGAGAAAACCACAGGAGCAAAGCGATACAATGTAGGAGGGTGGGGAGGCGATGAGAGCACGACGGAGAGGCACGGAGGGTCGAGAGCACACGGCAGGTGGAGGCAGAGTGGAGCGCAGAGTGGGTAGAGTGCATAGTGGCGAGGGCGGTCAACCGGTCAACAGAGTACAAAAATAGACAAGTGGCAGTGGTTACGCGTGAGGATTGGTCAAAGGGAGGGCGTAACTGAAGTCACGCTTCAATAAGTGTGCTGCCCACCTTATAAAATCTTTGATTGCTCCGGTACCCACTATGTGGGATAAAATTTTGCTGCGAATTAATTTTACACCCTGCGCTTTCACGTCGATGGAAATTCGATCGGCTTCCCTCTTTTTCGACGGTCGTGAAAGTTTTAAAAACTTTATATTAAAGTTTTAATATTTATAAAATTCTATCATTATCCTTTTAGTTTCGTCGGAGACGTCACAGCGAGCGTTCAAATCACTCTCTTTCACCGTTTATTGATTATTGAGGCCTGAATTATTGTTTGTGGGGGTTCTATTGTTGTATATGATGAATTTGATGCTTATTGCGAGAATAATGAATGGATGTTGTGATATACGCAGGTGAATGGCGGTGATGCTTGGATTGTTGATGACGGAGAGAAGAAAAAATAAATAAAAATTATCCAAATGATGTGAGAGGTGAATTTGATGATGGGTTTGGATGTGTATGGGTGCGAAAGCAAGAAGCTCTGATCCAAATGTTAAGCTACCGGATGCAATGCTACCACTAGAAGTATCCTGAATTGAAAGAAATCGCTGATATAACCAGAATCGCTGTTAAAAATAAGATGGAAACTCTTATATAATAAAAGTGTATATTATTCGATGTCTTAAAAATAAAAAGTGATTGGGTTAATATACCCAACCAAGGAGTGTGTGCTTGTGAAAGGGTGTGACCCCTTGTAAGTTAATATATTAAGATGATGATAATTGTATTATGTTAGGAGGGTCCTAACACAGTTGAACTCTTTCTTTGCAAAGTGTCTGAGTTGAAATCCAAATTGAGTTCTTTGGGAGAAACTGTTGACGATAAGCTCCTTAATTTAGTGGTATTGAGAGCTTTACCTGATTCTTACAGGTTTTTGATCACCTCACTTCAGGTGTCATAGAGAAAATTTACCTTTGTTGAGTTGGTCAATTTTCTTCAATAAGAGGAGACCCGCCAATTTCAAAGAGATGATTCTTCTAATTTTTCCCTACACCAACAGGCAGGGTTCTAAGAAGAAGGGTTATGTTCAGAAAAGAGGTAACTCTCACAAGGATTCCAAGGCAAACAACCTCAAAAAACGAAGAGATATTGCAAAATTTATCACAAAGAGAACCATGACACAAATAGGTGTTGGAGTAAGAACAAGCAACCTAAGAACAAGGGCCAAAACAAACCACAAAACAAAAACAAGTAACCCTAGGTGAATGTTGTTTTTAAAGAATCTGACTTGGATTCTGAACGGGCACACAAGGTGCTCATGACTACCACAACCTCCAAGCAGAAGGATCATGTTTGGTATGTCGATTTTGGCGCTAGTAAACACATGACTGGTGACAAATCATGGTTTGAAACATATAAGGCCAAGGAGGGCAAACCTGTCACTATTGTCGATGATAAAACCTACAAGGTTTAGGGAGAAGGTATTGTTTTCGTCACTCTTCCTGATGGCAAGTGTCATATTGAGAAGGTCCTCTATGTTCTAGGATTGGCAAACAACTTATTGTCAGTCACACAAATTCTGGACAAAGATATGGTTGTAATTTTTCATGTTTATGGGGGGAAGAAGTGTTGTTCAATCACCAGGAGAGGTAAGCACATTGCAACCGCTTAATATAAGTATGGCCTATTTGCCCTAAATACTATATCTTCTCCAGATGTAGCCATGCTTGTCTCTACAAAGGAGGCAACTTTCCTGTGGCACAAGAGATATGGACATATGAGTTCTGTTTACTTACTTGAGTTAAGTAAGTATGAGATGGTAAAGGGTCTTCCTTCCCTTTCTACCACATTGCCAATTTGCTCTGACTGCTTGGCAAGAAATCAGCATAGAGTATCTTTCGAGAGAAGCTCTACAAGAACAAAGAAACCTCTGGAGTTGGTTCACACTGATCTATGTGGTCCTTTAACACCCAACAGTTGTGGGGGTAAGAGGTATTTTTAGTTATTCATGGATGATTACGCACAAAAGATGTGGATATTCTTTCTTCAACTGAAATCTAAAGCATTTGACTTCTTTCAGTAATTCAAGAAATCTATTGAAAAGGAGTCAAGGACTTCTATAAAGACCCTCTGCTCAGATCGAGGGGGGATTTCACCTCTAAATAATTTTTTGCATTCTTGTGTGAAAATGGGATCACACGACAGTTGACTACTGCTTATACTCCTCAGCAAAATGGAGTGGCTGAAAGGAGGAACCGTTTCTTCATGGAAATGGTTTGTTGCATGCTCATAGGAGCTAGAATTGGGCAACAGTATTGGGTAGAAGTTGTCACCACAACAATATATTTGTTGAATAAGGCACCCACAAAGGCTCTACAAGGAATGACTCCACAAGAAGCATGGAGTGTTAGGAAACCTTCCATCTCTCATCTACGCATTTTTGGTTGTAAAGCATTCATGCACATACCGAAAGAAAAGAGGAAGAAGCTAGATGAGAAAACATTGAAGTGCATTTTTCTTGGGTATGATGAGCACTCTAAGGGTTATCGATTGATTGATCCCTTAACCAAGAAGATTCACATCAGTAGAGATGTTTTTTTTTATGAGGCTTTCACATCACAAAGCACATCATATGTATACCTAAATCTTGTAGAATTTAAAGTTGAAAAGTCTCTTTCATTACCAAAAATTGGAGGACCTTCTTCATCTTATTCATCACCACAGAAGAAGAATCCAAAATGGTATACAAGTACAATCAGAGACTCCAAGTTATCCACTCCACAAAATTTGACTTTGGATAGACCTCGTACTCGTAGTATGGCTCGACAAGAAAGAGCAGCAGAAGAGACTACTGAGGTTGATGATCTTTGTCAATATTTTGAGGAACTCTCTATAGATCCAGATAGAGAAATAGAGGATATGGATATAGACAATGACAAGGTGTTTATGTCCTCAACGAATGAACTTGAACCTACTTCAGTACAATATGCCCTTAGTGAGCCACAATGGAAGGTTGCTATGGATGCTGAGTACATGTCTTTGAAAAAGAACAAAACATGGAAGCTTGTCAATCTGCCATAAGGAAAGAAGCCCATAGGATGCAAAAGGGTTTACAAAGTCAAGTACAAGGTAGATGGGACAATTTATAAGCACAAGGCCCATCTTGTTGCAAAGGGCTATGCTCAAAAGGAAGGCATTGACTATGAGGAAACGTTTGCGCCTACTGCTCGGATGACCACCATTCGAGTTCTTTGTTCTATGGCAGCACAGTATGGATGGAAATTTCACCAAATGGATGTCAACGGTGCTTTTCTGAATGGTGATCTCCAAGAGGAAGTCTACATGACTCAACCTAAAGGATTTGAAGTGGAAGGCCAAGAGCAAAAAGTTTGCAAGTTGGTCAAATCCTTGTATGGTTTGAAACAAGCTCCTTGAGCTTGGGATATAAAAATGGATAATCACCTCCTGCAACATGGATTTAAGAGATGTCCGTCAGATACAAACCTCTATTTCAAGAAATAGGGTTCTGAGATAGTGTTGCTTGTACTCTATGTTGATGATCTTCTCATTACAAGGAGTTCAGAAACAATGATCTCTGCTGTCAAAAGTGACTTGTGTACATCGTTTGAGATGATAGATCTTGGACTTCTCCATTACTGTCTTGGTCTGGAAGTGAACCAGAAGGAGCACTACATCAAAGTGTCTTAGACAAAATATGCCAATACATTGTTAGAAAAATATTGCATGACTGATTGCAAGCCAATGACAACACCGATAGAATCAGGACTTCAGTTATCGTGGTATGATGATTCACCTTAGGTAGATAATACTCTCTATCACAAACTAATTGGGAGTCTCATATATCTGACAACACTAGGCCAGATCTTGTGTTTACTGTCAACTATATTTTGAGGTTCATGTAGGAACCTAATACCACTCATTGGAAAGCAACAAAATGTGTTCTTCACTATGTCCGTGGTACTATGGAATATGACCTAGAATACAAGAGGAATGGTAAATTCTTCTTGCAAGGATACACGGACTCTGACTATGTTGGGTCGTTTGATGATCACAAGTCAACTTCAGGATATATTTTTCATCTTGGATTCGGTCCTGTCTCTTGGCACAACAAGAAGCAATAGGTGGTTTCTATTTCATCTACAGAGGCAGAGTATCACACCGCACGTGAAGCTATGTGCGAAGTAATATGGTTGCATCGCATTCTGACAAGTATAGGTCATCCATAAAAATCTCCAATACACTTGTTCTGCAACAACCAGGGTGTTCTGAACCTAGTCAAGAATCTAGTGCATCATGAAAGAACCAAGCACATTGACACACAATGTCACTTCATTCGAGACGAAGTTCCCCGACATCAAATTTAGCTTCAGTACATTCCCACCAATGATCAAGTTGCAGACATTTTCACTAAGGCACTTGCACATGTCAAATTTGAATTGTTTCGTAGCTCTCTATGTATTATAAAATAATGTAATCAAGGGGGATGTTAACATACCTAGTAATTTTCCTAATAATGAATAACAATATAGCCTAATAATGAAATGAAATATAGCCTAATATATATATATATATATATATATATATATATATATATATTATTATCTCGGGGGTTGTTGTCATGAGGACATGACAATATTTTAGGCATGGTCAGCCTACGAGAGGGATAAATTCAACTTTTGGTGCCATGAGGGTGTGGCACATGTTAGGCATGGGGGGATGATGAGAACCAAAAATGCTCATTTTATATACACTTTTAAGGGGAATCATTATTAGTTTAATTAGCATAAGAGATGTATTTTATATAACTTATGCATATAATTGATAGAAAATCTGGTATTATGTTTGACTGGTGTTTTTAGTGGAGATTGTGTATAAATGCAGGTTTTCTTACTAATTTGGTGTTTTATAGTCTACATCCACTTGGACTCGGCATACTTCTACTTTCAGAGACTAAGGCATGGAAGTAGATGCCTTACTGATGTGGAAGGTGCCTAGAAGAATTAGGTGCATTCCTTATGGAGAAGGCACCCAACAGAAGTAGGTGTCTTCCTTATGGAGAAGACGCCCAACAGAAGTAGGTGCCTTCCTCTAGAGGAAGGTGCCCAGCAGAAGTAGGTGCCTTCCTGATGCGAAAGGCACCCAGTAGAAGTAGGCACCTTCCTTATGAGGAAGGTGCCCAGCATAATTAGGTGCCTTCCTTATGGAGAAGGTGCCCACTTGAGGAAGGTGCATTCCTCATGAAGAAGGCACCTCCACGCCTCCATACTTTGCAAATATTGACCAAGCAGGCAAGTGGGACCATGTTGACCATTGACTCCATGTCATATGCACCAAGTTGGGATAGCTACCAAAACACGTGAAGACAAAGGAGATATTTTATTCTATGCATTATATCAAAATAAATAAGACACTTCTATTATTAATCGATAAACTGGATAACTTTATAAGGTGAGAATTTGTCCTCACGCTCACGAATCATTCGAAGCAGAGATTTATCGGTAAAATGATATGTGTAACAGATAGTGTGAAGAATCAGATCCATTAGCGACTAAGGAGGACAACCATCTGAATGGATCCATTATTTTTGAACATATTCTATTCTGATAAAAATAAAATACGCCTGATTTATCCTATAGGTAAAATTAGTGCATGCTTGTTAGGATTGATTGGCTATCCTATTTTTTGCGTATCTATTGTAACTGCGAGTCTGAAATAGACTTACCTAAAAATGTAATAGAGGAAGGTTGTGCATTGTATAAATGCACATATCTTCCCTAAGAGAAGACGATGATTAATTTTAATAGAACTATTTTATTTTACTTCTTGTCAAATTTATCAAGAGTGCAATTCCTCTTACCTAAGCAAGCTCTACGTAGCTAGTCGGGTGGACTATCTGCGGGAGCTTGGGCCCACTCCCTGCAGTAGTCCTCCCCTATTTAATTTTTGTATTTGCTTTCTATAGATTAGTTTACTACTTTATTTATTGCTTTATTTAATTTTAGTCGTGTGTGTTTATTTTTATTGTACATTTATTTTCTCACACTTTATTTTCAGCATTGTAATTTATTTTATTTTTTCGCACTTAGTTTATTTGGTTTGGCCGGAATCCAATTGCACAAACCTCCCCATAAAATTGAATAAGGTACATCCAGACTCATTCCCCAACACTGCAGGCATATACTGTGCGTGACACTCATAATTTTATGGACTTATCGGATTGATAATTTATGGAAGAGAAATGAATGTTTTTCGAGACATGAATTTATGCTCACCATGGACCTACAAAAGTGCCATCATTAGGTAAATATATCTATTTTGTTACAATTATAGATGACTTTTCAAGAAAGACCTGAGTATATTCTTTTGGAACAAAACTGATGTTTTGAATAAATTTAAAGAGCTTAAGGCTCTTGTAGAAAATTAGATAGAGAAAAAAATAAAGGTTTTGAGAAGTGACAAAGGTGGTGAGTATTGCTCTAATATATTTGAGTAGTTTTGCAAGGACTGTGGAATAGAAAGGTAAAAAAAAACTTTGCATACTCCACAACATAATGGAGTTGCAAAATGGATATACAGTATATTTATGGATAATGCCAAAAGCATGCTAATTGGTGTAGGGTTAGAAATGAGATTTTGGGCATAAGTCATGTTAACTGCTTGTTACCTCATCAATAATTCTCCTACCTCAGCTTTGGTGGACAAGACTCCATAGGAAGTGTGGACTGTAAAGAAACCCTCTCTCAGTCATATAAGAGTTTTTGGTTGTTATGCTTATATGTATGTCCCAAAAGAGCAAAGTACTAAGATAGATTACAAATCTAAAAAATGCATATTTATGGGTTATAGTATAGTGTTAAAGAATATAATTTGTGGAACCTAGAAACACAGAAGATTGTTTACAATCGTAATGTGATCTTTAGAGAAACAAAAGGGGTAATAAAATAGGAAATGCAACCAAGAAAAAAACCTAAAATAGTTCAAGTAAAATTAAAATAGGATGAAGGACCTATGGTAGAACCTGGTGCTACCTAAGAAGATGAACTACAGAGAAAGTCTAAAGAGGAAAACTTTAGAGGAAGAAGGTGAGGAGGAAGTTGAAGATGCATAACCTGGAACTCAAAGTTTGAGGAGATCAAATCGAGTGATATGACTCCCATAAAGGTATAGCCCTTCAAATTTTTATTCAGCATTTAATATATCAGTTACTAATAAAGAACCCAAAACTATAAAGGAGGTACTTCAGTCAAGTGAGAATAAGTCATAGAAAAGGGCTATGGAGGAAGAAATGGAGTCCTTGGATAAAAATAAGATGTGGGAATTGGTGAAATTACCCCCTGGAAGAAAACGTATTGGTTGTAAGCGATTATTCAAGAAGAAGTACAATATAGAAGGAAAGTTGGAGAAGTACAAGGCTTGCTTGGTAGCAAAAATATTTTCTCAAGTTGAGGGAATTGACTTAGGTGAGATTTTTCTCTTGTGGCTAAACTAACTTTAATTAGATTTTTGTTGGCTATTTTTGTTGCTTTTGATCTTGAAATAGAACATATGGATGTAAAGATAACATTTCTACATGGTGAACTTGATGAAGACATATATGTCACAACCATAATGCTTTAGAGTAAAAGGTAAGGAGGACTAGTATGCAAGTTAAAAAGTCCCTTTACGGCTTGAAACAATCTCCAAGAATGTGGAACCAAAAATTGGATAGGTTTTTTTTTACACTTGAGCTTGGAAAAAGCAAAGCAGATCCACGTGTGTATTTTAAGCAAGAAGGTGAAAATTTTGTTATCATTGTTTTGTATGTGGATGGCATGTTATTAAGTGGTAACAATAAGGAGATGATAAAGTTACTAAAATCTCAGTCATCTTCTGAATTTGACATAAAGGATTTGTATGTTGTATAATTTATTTTGCGCATGGAAATAATAAGGGATCATGCAAATAGAAATTTATGGTTAAATCAAAGGAAATATGTTGATTTGATACGACAAAGGTTTAGTATGAATGATTGTAAACCAATATGTACGTCATATCCTATTGGTAAAAATTTAATTATTGAACAATGTCCTAAAATAGATGAGGAACTTGAAGAAATGCATCATGTTCCTTATGTTAGCGTTGTTGGTAGTTTGATGTATGCAATGGTTTGTACCAGACCTAATATTGCACATGTAGTGGGAGTAGTTAGCAAATATATTTTTAATCTAGGAAAGAAACATTGGACTGCTATGAATATCTTCAGACACTTGCGTGGAACTTCAAAATATGATATTTGTTACCAAGAAAATATGGAGATAGTAATATTGTAAATCTACAAGGTTTTGTATATGATGTCTATGTTTGAGATCTGGAAAATAGAAGATCCACGAGTGCTTATGTGTTCAAACTATTGGAGGGGCAATAAGTTGAATGAGTAGAAATCAGTGGTTTCTTTGTCCACAATAGAAGAGGGGTACATTGCAACAACTCATATCTGTAAAGAAGTAGTGTGGCTATAGAGGTTATGTTCAACATTTGATCTTAATAAAAAGGTTGTGATAATTGACAGTGACAGTCAAAGTAAAATATTTTTGGTCAACAATCCTAGTTTTCATGTTCGGTCAAAACATATTGATATCAAGTGACATTTTGTGAGAGAGATGGTTGGAGGAAATTGGGTGATGCTGGAGAAATTTGATATTGAGAATAATGTTGTTGATTCATTAACAAAGGTTGTACTTGCTCAAAAAATCTTGGTTTAGAAGATCTATGGGTATGGTTTCCCTTGAAAATTGACAATGGTAGTTTTCAACCCCTATGGAAAGTATTCAACAAGTGGGAGAATGTAGGAAGTATGTTGAATATTTTCAATATAATTCTAGTAGGGATAACTCTAAAAGGTACTGGACACTCTCCATGTATCTTTGCCATGGAATTTTTAGTATTTTTTAAGCTATTTTTTGACCCATATGGGTTCTTTAGGGTTAAATATTTTGAACCCATGGCTTTTTTTTTTTGGTAAGTAGTGTTTGTATTTACAGTGGGTTTTAACAAGGATCCCAAAACCTGATTACATAAGCAATGGGCCTAGGGCATCAATCCCTTGAAACTGAACACCAAAATGCAAATCCCGCCAATGGTAACAAGTAAGCATGAAACAATCCCTCTCAGCGGGAAACAAACAAATAAGAAAGAAAGTGGTTTTGGAGATCCCGCCCAGCGGGGAGTAGCCAAAAACCACCATCGAGAAGATCCCGCCCAGCAAGAAGTAAAGAAAAACCGTTACAATAAAATCCCGCCTCGCGAGAAGCAAAAAACCACCACAAACAGTCCTGCCTAGCAGGAAGCAGCAGGGAAATCCCGCCATCCAGGAAACCAGCAGAAAAGAAAGGATCCCGCCTCATGGGAAAACCGATGGATTTTGCGGATCCCGCCCTGTGGAGAAACCATCCCGCCCACCGGGAAAACATATCGTTCAGCGAGAGCCATCCTACAGGAAGTCGACAGCCAGCACAGAGAGAATCCAGCCCATCGGGAAGCGACCAGAGAGCTGCACCATGATGAACCCACCCCAAGAAAAAAGAAGAGGATCCCGTCCCGACAAAACAAAAAGAAACAGCAGGTTAAGGGACCAGGGATCTAGGGACTAGGAATCTCGAGCGGGAAGAGGAACCAGTCACAGGGATGGGATCCTTAGGAACCAAAATAGTGGGAAGCTGTCCAAACCCTAAACCATCACCTCCACCACACCGAGAAACACAGGGGACCAGATCCACGCGAATAACTTGCAAAAAACCCCAGGGGGAAGCCTGAGGGAAAAAGGGAAGGGATCCCCAACCAAACAGGGATCCCTGGGAAGCACCAGTCCAAAAAAACAACCAAGGAAACCCTAGCCGACTGGGAGGGGCACAGATAGTGGAGAAGGATCTCCCTCCAGGATATCATCTGCAAACAACCACTCCTCGGGAGGGATGACCTGGGTTGAGCCAGGGACTGGGCAGGAACTAGGAGCCATGGGAGGGGGAGCAGGGGAGGGACCAAAGCCCTCCCCTCTCTACTTTCTTCCCTCGAACCCATGGCTTTTTTCCCATGGTATGTAAAATATGTTATTGTGTTGTTATTTAATTTCACTTGCATTAGGGTTTGAAGAGAGATTGAGAGATGAACATTATTATATTGGAGACAGTTAAGTTTATACAATAAGGAGATATTACTATGCTGGGTTTTTTATCGTAAGGGTTTCCTAGGTGTAATACTATGTGACATGTGTTCTTATTATCATGTATTTACTGCTTTTCTAGATTTATTTTATTAGGATATTTTTCTCTTCATTCAATACTTGCTATAGAGTTTGATGATATTAGGTTTACACATAAATTAAAGGAAGGAAACTAATGTGATGATAGGTTAGCCATTAGAGGGGTTTTAATTGAGGATCATGAAGTTAAATTATATTTTCCTTGGTAATATCTACTTTGTTTTATAGCATTAATGTGCTTTCATATTTATTATCTATTATAATTTTTGTGGTTGCACTTTTGCTTTAGGAAAGGAAACTAGCAATCCAATTTTGGTAAAGCGAGCTATGATAGTGTGATGTTTTGGAAATATTACTCTACTAAGATGCAATGCATAGATAGTAGAGGTGAGTTTTTGGTACTGTGAATGTTGCTATAGGAAACTACTAAGAAGGATGCTAGACTCTAGAATATTTGTATTCACACTAGAAAATTGAAAAAGATAGAAATAAAAATCAATAATTCAGATATTTTATGTAAAATGACATAGGTTTCTAGTTATAGCAATTCAATTGATATGAGAATTGAATCTATTTGTAAACTCTCGTGCTCTAAATAAGAGATTTTTTATTTGTCAAGGGTAGGGGCTTAAGTACAACCCCTTGTTCTCCAACAAAAAAATGATGAGAGGTTATTGATCTTGTTTATGTATTAAAAAAACCATAGAAACATATTTCAAATGAGGGAGATTAATAAATTATTAGTAATGTTATAAAAAATGTTTTGATGTAACATTATTTATTATGTTCATCAACTATTGCTAGAGGTAATATCTTGAAGATGTTAGCATATTTATAGAGAAATAACTCAAGGAGAAAATAATTTAGCTAATCATGGCATTGATCATTGTCTAAGGAAAATTCAATTTTAGAAAACAACTGACGAAGTGAAATTTTATATCTTGAATATCCACATAAAGAAGTAGATTGTGAAAACATAACAATTTAAGGAAGATGAAGAATACCTTTTAAAAAATGAATTACAAAAACATAACAATTCGAGGAAGACGAATATGTTTGTTGGAGAACAAGGGGTTGTACTTAGGTCCCCCACCCTTGACAAATCACAACTCTCTTGTTTAGATCTTGAGAGTTTACAAACAAATTCAATTCCCATCTCAATTGAGTTGCTATAGGTAGAAACCTACATCATTTTACATAAAAATTTTGAATTCTTTGTTCATTTTCTGGAACTTTTTCAAATTTTTGTGTGAATACAAAAATTCAAAAATTTAGCATCCTTCTTGACATTTTCCTACAACAGCCTTCACAATACCAAAACTTCACCTCTACTATCTATGCATTGCATTTTAGTAGAGTAATATTTCCAAAACATCGCACTATCATAGTCCGCTTTACCAAATCTAGATTGCTAGTTTCCTTCTTGAAGCACAAGTGCAACCACAAAAATTATAATAAATAGTTTATATGAAAGCACTATGAGGGGACCATGACCCCTTATAAAAACATGTGTAAATAATTGAAAAAAAAATCACATTAATGCTATAAATAAAGCAGATATTACCAATGAAAAATATTAAACTAATTCTTAATAATTATTTGAATCAGACAATCAACATTTTATTTTCAGCTTCAACTAAACTTACTACTTCCTCTAACCATGGAAAATATAATTTAACTTCACAATCCTTAATTAAAAACCCTTTATTGGCTAGCCTATCTACACATTTGTTTCCTTCCATTAACGTATGTGTAAACCTAATTTCTTCAAACTTTATAGCAAGGTCTTGAATTTCCACAATTATCTCTTGTATGTTCTATGGAGCCTTTGCTTCCTTCAAAATTACATTTATAACCATGAGTGAATCACCTTCCATCCATACTCTATTCCATTTCATTTGTTTGCATATTTGTAACCCTTCCAAAGCCACCCAAGCTTCAACTTTATTATTTATCTTAAATCTACTATTGAAAGTGTAAAGAGATAAAATATTTCGTATATTATTTCTAATTATTCATCCTCCTCCCAGTCCTAGATTTCCTTTAGAGGCTCCATAAAAATTTAATTTGACCAACTCCACATCTAGTGGTTTCCACTTTATATTTTTTGCCTTCTTTTTGTTTCTCCTATACCCAACATCATAATTCCATTTGATGACTTGACTCCATCTATCAAGGCTCTCTACTTCTATATTATGGATTGAGTGAGTTTATAGGGTTGGTTTAGACTCCTCTATGGCTAAACAAATATTCTTTTTCATTACCCATGAATTGCTTTAATTTCCTTTAAATATTCTTCAATTCCTTTCTAGCCATATAGTCCAAAATATTATATCTTTTAATATATCCCATATTTTTTATAAAGCATCACTTTTAAAAGTGATATTTCAATGCTTTAACCATTCTTCAATTCTATATTTCATCACCATGCATTTACCAAACATATTCAAAATCCATTGTCATGGTTTTCATACTATTGAGAAGTGTCCCAAGAGATGGTCTATACTCTCCTCCTTTTTACAAACACATTGTGAGGGGCCATGAAAACCCCTTTTCATAATGTTATCCCATGATTAAATTCTTATATCACCTACTAACCAAACAAACATTTTGAATTTAGGAATGCTTGGGATATCCCAAATATCTCTCCATATTCTTGTGATATTCCTATTTTATTGGTGTTTTACATTATATCCACTTCTTGTTGTGTATTCTCTTGAGCTATTCAACTCCCAAATCAACATATCCTTGGCCCCCTTGGAATAATTATTGTTGTTATCTTTCTACTAAACTGTATCCTAGCATCAAAGTCTAGTATACTTGTAAAAAATCTTCTTTTCATTTGTATCTTCCTTCCTGATCCTTGTACAAAATATTTGAAACCCTATCACCATATTTATCTTAAAGTAATCTCATCCATGGTTTTAAAATTGGATCTAGATTGAGTGGTTTTTTTATCACACCAAGTATCCATCCAAATAGAAAAATTTTCTCTAATTCCCACCACCCATCTTAAACCTTTAATCATTATATCAATTGATTTTTTTAAACCTTTTCATAGTATAGAACCATTTGGTAGAGAGATTGCAATACATATTAAGCTTGGGTCATTGGGCTCAACATACTTATAATTATTCTTACCCATTGTCTTTGACTCTCATTGTACAATCTCCAAATTATTTTTCTCCTAAGAGCTAAGTTTGCATCTGTAAGAACATTTAAACTAGGACCTCCCCTAGTTTTATCATCACACACCTTGCTCCATTTCACTAAAGAAAATTTACTTTTATCATGTAATCTTGACCACAAAAATGATCGCATAATTAATTTTTTTTCTATTGGTTTTGGCATAGTATACAAGGATATATAATATGTCGGAATTACCTATAAGACTGATTTAATTAGTTGCCCTCTTTCTTCTAATAATAATTATCAACATTTTCATATTGATAGTTTATTATGAACTTTACTTATAACTGGATTCCAATATTTTATCCTCATTCTCCCCTCAAATAAGGGCATCCCTAGATAAGTTGCTGGAAAATTTGCCTTCTCCATTTGAAGTAATCTGCATATCCCTACTTTAATTTTAGTTGGGGTGTTTAGGAAGTAAATTTTGGATTTTTTCATATTAATTTTTTGCCCTGATGCTCTTTCATATTCCTCTAATAAGTTATTCAAAGCTTTGGTCTCATTTATCCTTGCCCTTTCAAAAAGGGTTGTATCATCTACACATTGTTTTTTTTTAATTAAGGGGTAAAAATTTATTGATAATAAGTCTCGATTACAGAGTACAACTGAGCTTCCAACCTGGACTCAAATAAACAACAAAACAGGCTAAAACCACTAGACTAGATTAACACCCAAAGAAGACAACAAGAATAAACCACATTAAGTCCAAACATCCTTTTGGATCAACTCCCATAGGCGTTGAGAGTCCCTAGATGGGAGACTATATCAGTTATCGATAATCCAAGGATCCAACAACTTAGAAGCCCTTATGGACAGGTAATCAACAACCCCATTCCATTCCCTTGAAATGTGCACAAAGGATATAAATTCAAAATCTTCACTAATTCTGATAATTTGAATGGCTACAGAGGCCAACTGCAAATTAACTTCCTCCACCTTTTTACTGTTTAAAATATTAACCACAATTTGAGAGTCGGACTCACAAATAATCCTACACCAGCCAAGAGAAAACCCCCTCTGCAAGACCTCAAAAATTGCAAGAGCTTCCATAAAATTGTTGGAGTGAACACCTTTATAAATGGAAAAGAAAAAACTGACAATGCCATCAAAATATCTCCCAACATTGTCAATTCCAGCATGTCCAAGATTGCCCCTAGACGACCCATCAGTATTAATTTTTAAAACTCCTTTAGGGGGTGGCCTCCACCTACCATCTCTCCTAATCCTCTTGTTGAGCTGAGGAAACCTGCTAGGGTTAGAAGAGTTCGCACCATCCCCAAAGATACCAAGGGCCTATCGTACCTTCTCCTCCTTAGAATCCAAAAGAGGGTCCACATCACATTTGTTATGGATGGTTTCCTAAACCATACACATGATCCTTTGCTAGAGTTGTTGAATAACCAAATGATTGCCTTGAAATATGTGACGGTTCCATTCGAGCCAAATTTACCAAATGATGCAAGAAGGACCCAAATTCTAAGCCACTTGAGGAAGGAGGCCTTGGTCGAAGGTCTATCTAAACTACTCCAAAACTCCACCAGGGAGAGCACATGAAAACAAGGATGGTTCCAGGTGCTACACCAATGGTGCCAAATGTCTCTAGCAAGGGATCATTGGAAAAATAAATGAGACGAGTCATCCTCATTCTTACCGCAAAGGACACAAAAAGAGGGACCCTGAAATCCCCTCTTCTTCACGTTATCCCAAGTGAGACATTTATTATGAGCTACCAACTAGAGAAAGAAGTTACATTTCGGCCAAGCAAATTTGTTCCACATATTTTTCCACCATGTGACAGGAAGACTCCCAAAATTTTTCTTATCAAGAACCTGATAACCATAGGCTATAGAGTAGGTTCCCTTGGGATTAGGGTTCCAAGCTAGAATGTCTTTACCCCTCAATGAAGAATAGGGTCTCCCTGTAAGAATAAGAGCAAGCACATCTCTATCCTTGGCCAGTCCCCCCTAGGGCCATTCTTGTGGATCTTTCCACCTGTACATCTCCATATTTCTAAAAGACTAGGTTTTTTTAAAGTCCTCCACATGAAACCAGCACGCTTCCAAGAAACAAGTGCTCAGGGAACGTAACTTGGGATATTGATTCAAGATAGGAGGGTGGCCATCCCAAGAATCCTCCCAAAAAGAGCATCTGATCCCCGATTGCAAATCCATAATAAACCCTGCTTGATTAAATTAGCTCCTTTTTTCATAGTCTCCCAAATAACTAAACCTTTCCCAACCAACCTGACTCTAGGGATCTCAACCTTAGAAATATCTCTCAAGTATTTACAAAATAATATTTTAGTCCAAATATGATCTTGAGAGGTACCCAATCTCTAATAAATTTTTACAGCCAAAGCCTTCCCAAAAAGTGTTGTCTATCACAATCCAAGGCCTCCCTCTTGAACTGGCCTACATGTAAAATCCCACCTAACCAAACTCCATTTAGATTGATCAAGTTTTCTAGACCATAAAAATTGTCTTGACAAAGCATCCATGTCCTTGATGAAATGAGAGGGAGCTATTTGCACAAAACATTTGTAAATGGGTAAAGCTTGAACAACATATTTTAAAAGCAACACTCTACCTGCAGAGGATAGCCATCTGACAGTCCAATGATTCACCTTCCTTCTAAACTTATCAAGCATAGGCTGCCAAGAAGATCTAGGTAGAGGATGATATGAAATAAGAATACCAAGATAAATAAAGGGGGGGGTCCTGACCTGGAATCTTAAAATACGAGCAATCCTAGCTTGAATAAGAGGAGGGGTATTGAAGAAGAAAATAGAATACTTTTCCTCATTAATCAACTATCTAGAAGCACCAAGATATATGTCAAGAGACTGTCTAATGTTACCAACTTCCCTGATAGTGACAACTCCCAACAAAGTAGTATCATCAACAAATTGAAGGTGGGAAAGAGACGGCAAACTACTATCCCACTTCCACCCCTGAATGAGACCCTGCTTGACCTAAGACTTGACAAATCTTCCCAACCCTTTCACCATAATGATACACAAATAAGGAGATAAAGGATATCCTTGCCTCAATATCCTTGAGGCCTCAAATAGCTTTGATGGCTCATTATTAACAAGAATGGAGAACAAGGAAGAAGAAATACAACTCATCACCCATCTAATCCATTCCTCCTCAAATCCAAAAGCAACAAGAACTTTCTGAAGAAAGGACCATCTAACCCAATCATAGGCTTTGGCCATGTCCAACTTAATGAACATAGTTTTCTCCTTAGAAATTTCCATCGAGTGAATAGCTTTTATAGCAATAACAACCCCATATAGGATTTTTTGGCCAACAACAAACCCTCCTTGCTCCTTAAAGATGATTTTACTCAACCATATCTTCAACCTCTCAGCAACAATTTTTGTGCTGATCTTATACACAAAATTGCAGAGAGTAATAGGCCTAAACATATCCAAGGAATTTTCTCCCTCTTTTTTGGGAATAAGCACCACAAAGGTAACATTTAAGGCCCTTAGCATTTTTTTGTTCTTTTGGACTCATGGACCACCTCTAGAAGATCAAATTTGATTAACTCCCAAAACTCCTTATAAAACTCGATCGAGAATTCATATGAGTCTGGGGCTTTCCCTTTTTCATATTGTATACAACATTTTCCAACTCCAAAAGGGAAATTGGACCCATCAAGTGCTCATTCATCTCTTTAGAAACAATAGAGGAAATACAATTTAGAATAAGGTTTTCATCCTCATCATCTGTGAGGGAGTCCTCCTTGAAGAGAGAGGGAAAATACCTCTTAGTCTCTTCTAAAATATCCTTGAAAGAAGAGAGAAGGGCACCCTAAGAATTCATAAGAGAGGTAATCAGTTTACAATTATGGTGAGCCTTAACCGAGTTATAAAATAAGGTCGTGTTCCTATCCCCTTCCTGAAGCCAATCTACTCAAGCTTTTTATTTCCAAAAAAAATCTTCCCTCAGTTCCCATTCAGCAAGGTCTTTCGTAGCCTCAAATTCCTCAATGAGAAGATCCTTCGTGAGTCCCTGATCTTTAATCTTCCTTGAAGCTTCTTCCACCCTCCTAAGAGTCACAAACTCAACCAAGGAAAGGTTCCCAAAATTTAGTCTATTCCATCTCTTCAATTTATGCTTAACAAATTGTAGATGCTTCATAAAGGAATACATAGTGGTGCCATGAGGAGGTTTGCCAATGGTCCACCAGCCTCGCATGAAATCATGAAGCTTAGGATCACGAAGCCACATAAGTTGAAAATTAAAGGAAGGATTCTTCTTTAGCCCTAACTCCAGAGCAGAGAGTTTGATAGGCCAATGATCAGATCCCCTACCCTACGAAATCACAGAACTAGCGCTTCTGTTATTACCCATCCAAAAACTGGAGATCAAAAACTATAAAGTCTCTGATATGGAATCTTCCCCACATCTTCTATTGTGCCAGGTAAATATCCCATTATCTAGCTTGATGTCAACCAAGTTTAGGGCTCGAATATGAGAACTAAATATAGAAGAAAAATGTTTGAGATGAACAACCCCACCGTGTTTCTCCTCCAGACAAGTGATAGAGTTGAAGTCTCCAGCCAAAATCCATGGGTACAGGGGAGCCAAAATTCTAACAAAGCAAATGTGCTCCCATAAATTCACTTTACCATTGTAATAAATAGGAGCATACACATTTAAGTAGGATGGTTCCACCAAATTCATTATCATACCCGATCACCGAAATAGACCATCTACTAGAAATCCAAGTAAGAGGAGAGATATTAACATGATTTCATAAACAAGCAATGCCACCAGCATATCCACATGCACCAATACACTGGCATTGACCCCTTCTCCACAACTTGGGAGCAATATTGAACATACTATCAGTAGCCAATTTAGTCTCCTAAATAAACACCACATTCAGAGAATGTACATGAACCAAATCACGAATAGCTTTTTATCTGAGGATGTTGTTCAACCCCCTTAAATTCCATGAAAGGATAATAATTTTGGGGGGTTAGAAAAATAGGAGTCCAATTTTCTCACCAAGCCTGACTCCACCAAAGTATCCCCCATTAACTTAATTTTATCCTGGTCCTTCTTTCGACCCACCTTCATATTCTTATCCGAAGCACCTTTTTTAATTATTTTTTGCTGCAATCCCAACACTATAGGATTTTTGTAGTCCAAGGATGACTACATCGGTGCCTGAGTAGGAGAGGGCATAATTAAATCTATACCACTTTTCAAAATAGTTTCCCTTCTAGGGCTAGATTCAACCATATCACATATACTCAGATCCAAAGCCCTTTGTTATTCATTTAAACCCTCTAGATCTAATTCCTTAACTTCCACCTCAAGAAGAGACATCTGATTTGGCCCTGTTATATTTGCATTAGGTAGCGACATTTTAGGTATCTCCATGCACTAATCAAGATCATCTAATATTTCAAAATGGTTGAGCAGAGCATCGGGCTGGCTATCCTTAAGGTCTTTGTTTGTCCTTCCTCTGTTTCGAGGTTTTATCGAAACAAAACCTTCCTTATCTCATTCCCCTTCCTTTATTGGGGCTTTTCCTTTATCCAAATTTTGTATAGACCGAGAGGGCCCAGGATTTGAAGCCAAGAGTGGGACAAACTTAGGGCATTTTCTTTGCAGGTGGCCATATTCATGGCAAATCCAACAACGAAATGGAAGAGCTTCATAGTCAAGTTTTTGAACCCATGTAGTCGATCCAAACTGTATTTCAATAGAATATGGAATAGGATTGTTTAAATCAATTTCAATACAGATACGGGCAACAAATATTACCTTTTTATCCATCATCTATTGTGATGATCCAACCAACATCCCAAGAAGAAGGGCAATCTTATGCAAGATGTTAGTTCTCTATAATTCCAACGAAAGCCACAAAAGTCGAACCCACACTATAACCCACGATGACCACTCCTTTAACGGGTTGAAACCCACATGCCAAGGTTTAATAAAGAGTCCTTCTTGGTTACAAAAATAAGGACCCCCTTCAAATTCTTTGTTACGATCTTCAAGACAAGAGAAAATCACCATAAAATAGCTATTCGCACTCAACATCACCTCCATGTCACCTTCAGGGTTCCAAATCTTCATGACCCAAGCCTCCATAAGGGAAGAGAAATTTGGATGCCCAAAAATTTCCAATAAGTGCATGTTTGGTTAAATACTCCACTTCTTCCGCCATAGATTCTGGTTGAATCACTAGAATCGGCCTGGCTTCACATCGTTCCAAACATCTATTATTTTTTAACAAGCGGTTCTCGACATGCAATTGGAAATCTTGTTCCTTCCAATAATTTTTAGATAAAAAATACCACTAACATGCACTCTCTGTGATGGGCCTGATGCCATCACAACATTCCTCCAATTATTTAGACCTCCTCCACAAACTATTGCCATCCCCGTAGAGCATTTTTTCCTCATCAAACCCTAGCAGAGCTTATCATGTAGGGGGATTTTAGCTATGGTATAGATAAAATATTTTTTGTGTCATCTACACATTGTTGATGGGTGATGTTTTTGATGTTATTACTAGCCTTAAATCCACTTATAAGCCCATATTTGTTAGCCTTCTTCAAGTTCCTACCCAAAACCTTTGTCATAATAATGAACAAATATGATGATAGAGGATCTCCCTATCTAAGACCTCTCTTGGCTTTAAATGATTATGTTACTAACCCATTGACCAACATTGAATATGAAACTATAGAGACACAAGTTTTAATCCATCTAACTCATTTCTTTCCAAATCCAAACTTTTCTAATACTGCAAAAATAAAATCCCATTTAACCCTACTATAGGCTTTACTCATATCAATTTTTAGGATCATTGCTTTCTCTTCATGTTGAAGTTGTTGAATGCATAGTTTTATGAGCTACTATGATCCCATCCAAAATTTCTCTCCTTCTCACAAATCCTCATTGCTCTTCTGAAATAATTATGTCTAACAATGGTCTTTAATTGATTCACCGTCACTTTGGAGATAATATTATATGCCATATTACATAGGCTTATGGGTCTCAATGAGTCAAACAATTTTGCATCCTTCTTTTTTAGAATCAGGATAAGATATATTACATTTATTTTATAAGGTATGTATTGTTTTACCCTATGCTGCTCAATTGCCACCAATAAAGAATCCTTCACTATTTCCTAATTATATTGATAGAATGTTGCAGAGAGCCTATCTAAACCTGGGGATTTATCCCTATTAAAATGAAAAAGAGCCATAAGAACTTATTGTAGAGTAATAGGTTCCATCATTTCCTATTGTCTTCATCTATTATAATTGAAGGTACTTCTTGTAGAAGAACATCATTGAGAAATTTGAACTCCTTTGATCATAGAATATTATGATAAAATGACCTTGCCTCCTTTATGATTTCACTCAGGTCTTCAATCCAAACCCCTTCTATTGATTTATTTCTACTAGTTTTAGATGGTGATCTTTGTATTATAGCCATCCTATGAAAAAACTTTGTATTTTTATCTCCTTTTAAGACCTTTTATCCTGAATGGTGCATGGTACTTCAATAGAGTATTCAAAATCTGATGAGACACATTCATTAGGTTCATCGAGAATGTTTGTCCCTAAATTAGGATCATACTGAATAGATGGTTCCTTTTTAATATGTTGAACCTGTTGTATTATGTCCTCTAAGATTTAATCTACTTTTTCTTCATAGTATAAAGCCTCAAAAGAGTTGGTATTTTTTCCAATATCCTTCCTTACTGGTCTCCATTGTTTAATTTATTTCATTTTTCTAGATCTATTTTTTGGAAGTTGAAAACCATACTCATCCATATCCATTTGTAAGTTTCCTTTACGGTTTTCTACATATGATTATATTGGACTCCTATTAGGGCATGATCTCTCAATATGCCCCACCTCATGACATTTTTCTACATCTAAAAGATATGTTTTCATAATCAATGCTTCGGATCCAATTCTTATCTCCATACTTAAGAATGATTAATTCTAGTAAAACTTTACTTATATCAATCATGACCAATATCCAAGCATAAATAGCCAAGAATCCATATTTTGTAGTTTCTAAAATCTCAAGGAATTATCCTAGAGCGTTGCATGTTGCCTTGAAGGTATCCATATCCCAAAATTCAATGGGTGATCCATACATCATAACCCAAACTACTACTAGGGGTAGATTTACATTTTCAGATAAAAAACCTTCATACCGACAGGTAAGGGAGAGTCTTGCTCTTCCCATAAACCAAAGACTCCCTTTTAGGATTCTATCTCTTTCTTACCTAGAACAAAAAATGCATAGGAAGCAACCTTTGGGAAAAAAGGATATAATCACTTATGGAGACTTCCAACTCATATCAATCCATTTTCTCAAGGCTGAAACCCTTGACCAATACCCATTAAATTTACCAAAAACCGCCTTATCTTTGACCAACAAGGATTGATCCTCTATGGTTCACTCACTAACCTCTACTACTATAGATGATTATAAGGATTTAGTTATAAATCAATCCATGAAAAGGAAACTAAAACTCAAAATTTGTTGAAAATTACCAGTTATCCTATAGTGAATATAATATTTGATAAAAAAAATATAATAAGTTGCATCCAAAATTTATAAGATAAAAAAAATAAAAAGAAACTTAGCTAAAAAATTCTATGCCTAGATAGAATGGCTTGCCTTACTAAAGCCCTAGCCCTCCATTGCTCATTCTATCATCCAAACCTTGGCTTACAAATATTTGTAATTTCATTTTTTGGGACTTGAAAAATCATCACTACCCTTGTTCCAAATGGTTAACTTCATAGGGTTGTAAGATGAAGATGTTTATAGAAAGACAAATGAAGAAATATCTATAAAATATCAAACTAATATAATTTAATTGATATGATAGTGAATATTTAGTGGGGTTTAAAGTAATTAATGGGGAGTAAGGTACTTCACAATCTAAACAAAGGTTCAAATCTCATAGGGAAACCTTAAAAGCCCATGAGACTTTGAGAAATTAGTGCGAGTGAGAGATTTCACAAAATAAACTAATGTTCAAATCTCAAGAGTAAACCTCAATGTTTTATTAAATGACATTAGTTCAATAGGTTAAATTCCTCAACTTTGAAGGAGACATAAGTTTGAATCTTGTTAAGTGATACATGCATACTTACCAAGATACTATAATATCACTATATCATCATGATATAATACAAATGCCTAATTCAATTCCACATAACAATAAAAAAATATTACATGTAATAAATATAATGTTTTTAAAATTTTGTTACATGAGGGAATCGGTAACACATTTACTTGATACAAGGCAAGACACCAAATTGAACTCAAACATCACCGTTATAAAACCTAGCCTGCTAGGTAAGACAAAATCAATAAGACCCCCGATCCTCCAAGGAATTGAGTTGGACTAACTAAATGATAAACACTCGAATGCTACCATTCAACCTATCCCCTTCTACGTATGTAGTGGTTTGAACCTAGGTCTCTCCAAAAAGAGCCTAAAGCCCTTACCACTATGCAGTCCTTACAGATAAAAAATGTTAAGGTAAAGCACAAGTTTTAATTAGGGGTCTTGATCCCCTTATACCGGTGTTTGAACTTGGGTCTCTTGGACAAAAATCCAAGATCTTACCACTACGATATCCCTCTCAGGATGAAATCTTAAGGTAAAACACATGTTTTTACGAAGGGTTTTAGTCTCTTCATACTAGGGTTTGAACTTGGGTCTCCTGATGAAAACCCATGAACTTACCACTATGGTATCCCTCCTAGAAATTAAAATGTGAGGGTAAGGAACATATTTTTATGAGTGATCTTGGACCCCTTGTACTCGGGTTTGAACTTGGGTCTCCTAGATGAAAACCCAAGAACTTACCACTACGGTATCCCTCTTGAGACTAAAATGTTAGAGTAAAGCATATGTTTTTATGAGGGATCCCAATCCCCTCATACTAGGGTTTGAACTTGGATCTCCTGGATGAAAATACAAGAACTTACCACTACGATATATTTCTTGGGACTTAATTTTTTTATGACAAAGCACAAGTTTTTGAAAGGGTCCTAGTTCCTTGTATAATAATTTGAACTTGGGTTTCTTGGATGAAAATTCAAAGACAGACCACTACAACGTCCCAAGCAAGGACTAAAATGTTAGGATAAAACACTAGTTTTTACGAGGGGTCCCAATCCTCTCATATCAAGGTTTGAACTTGGGTTTTTGGAAGATAAATATAATGTTTTGTTATTTAATAGAAATAACACTAACAAACCAAACATAACTTATTAAAATGAAGAAGACATTCAGAATGAAGCCATCAAATTCTTCCAGGAGCTCCTTGGCAATAATTTCCAGATGTCCCCAAAAGCGATAGACTCCCTGCTGGAGCATATCCCAACTTTCATCTCAGCCCTGGTGAACGAGATGCTCCTACAACCCCTATCTGAATCTGAAATCCATGTTGCTACGTTTTCCATGAAGGTCGAGGCGGCCCCGAGCTCGAATGGGTTTCCCCCATGGTTCTTCCAATTCTTTTGGGACCTCATTGGCCAAGAAGTGTGCACAACCATCCAAGACCTCCAGTCCGCCAGCTCCATCCCTAGAGGTATAAACTCCACCTTCATTGCTCTGATCCCCAAGTCTCAGGTAGCCAGATCCCTCTATGAATTTCACCCCATCAACTTTTGTAATGTCTTATACAAAATCCTAACCAAATCCATGGCATCTCGCCTTAAGGATATCCTTCCCCTGATCATTGCCCCCTACCAGGGGAGCTCGTTCAAAGGCAGACTTATCATAGACAGACTTATCATCATACACGAGGCCATCCACTCGGACCTCCTATCCAAAAAGGCCTCCTTTCTGCTCAAACTAGATATGAACAAGGGCTTCAACAGAGTTGACTGGGATTTCCTTTCCAAGGTCCTTCTCAAGTTCGAGTTCCACCCCTCCTGGGTCAGCCTCATCAGAAACTGTGTTTCCTCCCCTTGGTTCTCTATCCTCATTAACGGATCCCCCATCGGGTTCTTCCCCAGTTCCAAAGGCCTTCTCCAAGCCCTATCCTCGATCCTCTTCATCATCCTAGCTGAGGCCCTAGGACACACCATTTCGAGTGTTGTCTCCCATAGAATTATCTCGAGCATCAGGCCTGCACCAGGCCTACCCCTTATGTCCCATCAGCAGTTCGTGGACGACACCATCCTTGCTACTTCAGCTTCGATCCCTCAATCCAAGACCATCAAGCACATATTGACCCTGTATGAGGAGGCGATCGAATAAAAAATCAACCTCTGAAAAACTAAAATTTTCTTTATCCATACCCCCTCAACTAGGCAAATTAGAATCAGGCGAATTCTTGGTTGTACTCCTGATTCTCTCCCCTCCTCTTACCTTGGGCTCCCCCTATTTACAGGAGCTTCCTCCAAGACCCTTTGTAGCAGGATGATTGATCGGATCCAGAGGAAGTTGGCCTCCTAGAAAGGCCACCTCCTCTCACAAGCAGGTAGAGCCACCCTCCTGTCGACGATTATTCAAAGCATTTCGGTCTACTTCATGTCGATCTTCAAAATCTCGGCCTCCATTGCAGCACACATCGAGCAAATCCAAAAATGCTTTCTGTGGTCGGGCAACGAAGATAAGAAGAGGATTCCCCTAGTTTCCTGGCCCCTAGTCTGTCGCCCCAAAGGCGAGGGAGGGATCGAGCTCAGGTGAGTGACCCCCATGAACAAGGCCCTCTTGTCCAAGCATGCCTGAAAGGTGTTCACCAACGCCCCTGATGAATGAGTCAGTATCGTGAACAGGAAATACATCCACCATCACCCCTTCCTCAGTGATTCCTAGCCTAGAGATCGATCAGCCTTATGGAAATCCTTGATCTCCACTAAAGACATCATTCGAAAGGAGACCAGATGGATCCTCGAGGACGAAACCAAGATCGACTTCTAGGAAGATAGGTGGATCCAAGATGAGGTCTTGAGTGCTGACAGCGACCTCCTCATCCTCAAATAGGGCCTGGTGGGCAGATGGCCCAAAGTGTCAGATTATCTCACCCAAAACCAAGGACGGGTAACATGGAAGCCCATCCTAAACCCTAGGCACCCGCTTCAATCCTCTAGGCTCCAGCGTCTCCTCGAGGTGACAGTTATCTCGTCTTTCATAGGGAACGACAGATGCGTCTGGCATGACACCCCCAGTGGCATCTTCTTTGTCAAATATGCCTACAACTTTCAAAGAGTCCCTGATGAGGCCTCATTCCCAGTCAAACAGGTATGGGCCAAGAAGCTGATCCCCAAAATCAACCACTTTGTTTAGGTGGCCATCCAAAATAAGATCCTAACTATCGAGAACCTGATCAAGAGGGGCTTTCAGATATTGAACAGATGCTTCCTTTGTTGTGTTGCTTACGAGTCCACTAATCACCTCTTCCTCAAATGCCCCTTCTCTTTTGAAGCCTTGGGCCTCATCCTATCCCAATTTTCCATCCAGTGGGTGGCCCCCAATTCCATCTCTAACCTCTTGTCTTAGTGGCCCAATCCCTTCGCCCACCCCTTAATCCACTTCTGATGGAGCTCCTTCCTCCCTCATCTACTCTGGCAACTCTGGCTTGAGCGCAATAGCAGAGCCTTGTCCTCCCCGGCCCGCTACCCCTAATGGGTGGTAGCTAAGGTGGTTGCCTTCGCCCTTGAGAACTCCCATTCCCTCCCCTTGAGCGAGGCATTACGAAGGCTGGTCGAGTCCACCCTCCTCTCCTCCCTCGGAGTCCAGCTTCCCCCTCGGTCCCCCTCCTGCCCCCTCCTATCATTTGGTGATAAGGTGGACTGCCCCCCTCTCAGATGGGTTAAATTTAACTTCGATGGAGCTTCTAAAGGAAACCTCGACCCTTTTGGAGTGGGCGGGGTCATCCAGGACAGTCATGGGGCCCTGATCTTAGCATACGTCGAACCGCTTGGCATTCAAACCAACAACTTCATCGAAGCAATAGCTCTCCTCCGTAGGATGATAGCCCTCAAGGAGACCTCCCAAAAGTCATCATCGAGGGCGATTCTCTAGTCATCATCAAGGTCGCCCATAGCTTGGAAAATAGCTCATGGCGTATCCATAACACCATTCGAGAAGTTCTCACCATCCTCCAAGGATTCACTCATCACTCCTTTCATCATTTGTACAAAGAAGGCAATAGGGCAGCCGATTTCATGGCCAATCAAGCCACCACAACGAAAGATATCACTACTTGAACCACGAATTTCCTTGATGCTATGGTCTAATTAGCATCTCAAGACAATTCAAGCCCTGATGAGAGTATAGGCGCTTAGATCACCCTGAGTCAGGGCCCTGAAGGTGCGATGTCATGCCCTCCCCATGTGGACAGGGGATACTCCTTCCCGCTTCACCTTGATGATTAGCCCCAATGACCCTCCCACTCAAGGGCTGGCCAATCTGATCAAGCGCCATCACGTCTCGCTAAGTGCTCCCCGCTTTAGAGGCCACGTTAGATTTTTGGCTTCTCCTGATTTGGATAACTGCAGCCTCGCTGGCAAACCTGGCAAGCCCAAGTTGGAGTGCATGGCTTCTCAGTCCAAGTTTCCCACCTCAGGCGTCACTTCGACGGATCTTCATGTTGAGTCAGACCGCACGCGCCTTTCTCCTGAAAGATTTCCCCAAACTGCTTCCCCGTGTAGATTATGCCAATTGGAGCACTGTTGTTGGATCCCCTTCCCTGCCCCACGTGGCTATCGCCAGCCTCGCCCCCTCAGCTCCTCCTAGCTTGTGTCATCCCCCACCCTAGCCCCTTCTCGATGTCTACGACCCTTCCCCTCCTTGGTGCCTCCCTACAAGCTTTTAACCCAACCATGTTCAGAGGCCACTCGCATTCCTGTGTGTTTTCCACTTCCCCTATCCCCGTGAGTCTCCCCTCTCAGTTCAGGTCGACTTTGGTTCCCCTGCCCTTGGCCTTCCTGTTTGCCTTCCATGGCTGCCAAGGTAATTTTCCTCGAGCTCTCCACTCTCGACCTGAGCGAGTCTACTAGGATTTTTTTTGATGCTAAGAACTACACTCCCTTCTTCAATAATTTCGTAGGGGTAGATGAAGAAATCATGCAGGGATTTCTAGATTCCTAGAATGACGGGGAGGTCAAAGTGAAAGGGCTTCACTTCAAGGTGTCCAAGGATTTTCTGACTGAAGTTACGGGCCTGCACCATGAGGAGAAAGAAATATTTGTTTGATGAGACAAGCATAATTAGGAGGAGCTCTCCCAGTTCCTAGAACAGCAATGGGACAAGGCCAACCTCTTTCGAGCTGACCTTTTGACCCCCTTTGACAAGGCCATTATCCTAGTGATGCAATATATAACTTGCGATGCCCCGGATCAGTGCCTCTACAACTTTCACCTCAGTTTCTATAATCACCTTCATGGAGCCACGCTGGTAAGCACCCCATGGTTTCTATTTTATTCCCTGAGCCTCACCATTGATCAGGCCCACAAGAATCATTCCTGACCCTCCCATCAAGGGCTCATGGCTATTTTGTATAGACACGCCCTAGTAAACCAGCCCCAACTACATCACATCCCTCCCTTGTCCTTCGTTCCCCCTAAAGAGGTTGGCTCCCCTATTGCTTCCCCTGCAGCGTCCAAATCTAAGGAGACCCCATCCCATGATGCCTCCCCTTCCCCAAAACTGCGTAGACCCACCCGAAAATGCAGAACCCCACAAAAGATCTCACTACCTAAACCACAAATTTCCCTGATGCTCTGGTCCAATTAGCATCTCAAGACAATTCAAGCCCTGATGAGAGTACAGACGCTTAGATCGCCCCGAGTCAGGGCCCTGAAGGTGTGATGTCATGCCCTCCCCACATGGACAGGGGATACTCCTTCCTGCTCTGCCTTGATGATTGGCCCCAACGACCCTCTCACCCGAGGGCTAGCCAATCCGATCAAGCGCCGTCATGTCTCGCCAAGTGCTCCTCGCTTCAGAGGCCACGTCAAATTTTTGGCTTCTCCTGATTTGGATAACTACAACCTCGCTGGTAAACCTGGCAAGCCCAAGTTGGAGTGCATGGCTTCTCAGTCCGAGTTTCCCGCCTCGGGCGTCGCTTCGACGAATATTCATGTTGATTCAGACCGCACGTGCCTTTCTCCTGAGAGATTTCCCCAAACTGCTTCCCCATCTAGATTGTGTCAATTGGAGCACTGTTGTTGGCTTCCCTTCCCTGCCCCACGTGGCTGCTGCCAGCCTCGCCCCCTCAACTCCTCCCAGCTTGTGTCGTCCCTCGCCCTAAGCGCCCCTTCCTGACGCATGCGACCCTTCCCCTCCTTGGTGCCTCCCTACAAGCTTTTAACCCAGCCATGTTCAGAGGCCACTCACATTCCTGTGTGTTTTCCCCTTCCCGTGTCCCCGTGAGTCTCCCCTCTCAGTTCAGGTCGACTTTGGTTCCCCTACCCCTAGCCTTCCCGTTTGCCTTCCATGGCTGCCAAGGTAATTTTCCTCGAGCTCTCCACTCTCGACCTGAGCGAGTCTGCCAAGATTTTTTCTGACGCTAAGAACTACACTCCCTTCTTTAGTAAGTTTGGAGGGGCAGATGAAGAAATCACGTACAAATTTCTAGATTCCTGGAACGATAGGGAGGTCAAAGTGAAAGGGCTTCACTTCAAGGTGTCCAAGGATTTTTTGACTGAAGTGATGGACCTGCACCGTGAGGAGAAAGGAATATTTGTTCGATGGGACAAGCACAACTAGGAGGAGCTCTCCCGGTTCCTGGAACAACAATGGGATAAGGCCAACCTCTTTTGAGCTGACCTCCTGACCCCCTTTGACGAGGCCATTGTCCTAGTGATGCAATATATAACTTGCAACGACCTGGATGAGTGCCTCTACAACTTTCACCTCAGTTTCTATAATCACCTTCGTGGAGCCATGCTGGTAAGAACCCCTCGATTTCTCTTTTATTCCCTAAGCCTCACCATTGATCGGGCCCACAGGAATCATTCCTGAACCTCCCATCAAGGGCTCATGGTTGTTCTATATAGACACGCCCTAGCAAACCAACCCCAGCTACATCACATCCCTCCCTTGTCCTTTGTTCCCCCCCTAAAGAGGCTGGCTCCCCTATTGCTTCCCCTACAGCGTCCAAATATAAGGAGACCCCATCCCCTGATGCCTCCCCTTCCCAAAAACTGTGCAGACCCACCCAAAAACGTAGAACCCCGACTCAGGCCCCAGGCGGGGCCTCAACTCTTGGCGCAAGTTTGATCCGCAAGGGCCTGGCCCCCGGTAGTAGCAAGACTCATGAAAGCTTCAAAAAGGCCAAGGTGGAGGCCCTAGAAGCCACCAGAGTCAGCTCTGACTCTGAAAGTAAGTTGCGGAACTTTTCGACCAAAGCCCTCCTAGACATCACGATCAACTCCCTGACCGCTTCTGCAAAAGCGGCTTCCACAACGACCAATGCCCTGTCTGAACTCCACTACAGGTTGGGCGACGAACCTGACAAGGAGGGGAACTAATCTGCCAGGTCAGGGCCCCCGTTCAAGTCAGGCCTTGCTGCAGGGCAATTTGGAGTGGTGGCGGCCAGTAATTTTTGGGTTAACTACTGGGCAATTTTGAGGTTTCTCCCTATTTGGTGACCTCAGGCCAAATTTTGTCTTGCTGGAAACATCGTTGGATAGACTATTTGTAGGCACCGGGGCCCCTGGGCCTCGGCTTGGTCCCCAAGGGCGCAGCCCCAGTCTACTCTAACATTAAAATATAGCTACGACTACTTATGTACCTAAGGTTTTGGGACCCTTTAAAAAAAAACCTGCTATAAATATTATTGTTACTTATATATATAAAAAAAAAACATAACTTACTAAAATAATAAAACATAAACCCAACATTTGTTTGGCCCTGGGTTGATGTTTTGCATAAGCTTTTAAGGTGTGTTTCTATACTACCAATTTTTTAATGATATACTTTTTTTTAATAAGATCAAGTCACAAAAAAAACATAAAAGAAATAAAAAATAAAAGAAAAATAAATAAAAAATAATAATAAACTTAATTTTTTTTTTTAAACATCCATAGAAGACAACCACCATAGATGATGTTTTATGTGGTTTTCCAACCATACTCGAGTTATTGAAATATGTGGTTTTTCAACCATAATCGAGTTATTGAAATATGGTAAAGAAAGATGTTGTTTACCTAATAGATGACTATCTAACTATACTATGGTTACAAAAACATGGCGTATAACAAGGATGTTTAAAAATAAAATAAAATAAACAAATAAATAAATAATTATCTAACCACATTCCATTACCAAAACATGGTATATAATGAAGATGCTTTTTTATCCATATATGGTTATCTAACATTAAGTTGGTTATGGTACAATATTACCTTAACAAGATTTGAAACTTAACCTCTATTCAAATGTATAAAAAAAATTAATTATCTAACCATATTCCATTACCAAAACATGGTGTATAATGAAGATGCTTTTTTTATCCCTATATGGTTATCTAACAATAGGTTGGTTATGGTGTACAATATTAACTTGACAAGATTTGAAAGTTAACCTCTATTTAAATGTATCAACATAAATTTCATCCATAAAAATTCATACTTTTATTTCCTTATCATTTAATAAAACATTTTTTAATTGATTATATGAGACTGAGATAGCCCCACCATATTACATTATATCATCATCATAGAGACATATTACAAGTTATACTGAATATTTTTTTCAATGAGTTTACACAATTTTGTTCGATCCCCTAATACTGAGTGGGCTTTGAACCTTGGACCTTTTGAAGAGAAGCCAAAACCCTTATTAAGCTTGCATCTATAAGTTAGACTGAATATTATGCGCTATTATATAGGTTATACTTAATATTTTTTATGTATTGCTTGATAAGATTCCAACATGAGTCTTCTTAAATCTTAAAATATCTAATCATATAATTTGAACATAAATATTCTCCTTAAATCTTAATCTAACTAATTAACTGATTAAACTATCACCATTTGAAATTGTTTTTTAAAAAATATAAAAAAACTCTTAATTATTTTCCCTTTGCTCTGCTCCAAACTTTATATGTATGAGACATCACACTTTAACCTCACCATGGAGACATATTACAAGTTAAGTTATGTTTTATATATATATATATATATATATATATATATATATATATATATATATATATATATATATATATATAGACCTATACATACGACCTATACATACTGTTGGGTAGTTTTCTTCCAACCATGACCTCTCTTGAAGTCGAGAGCTACGTTTATCGATAGGGAATTTAACACACAACCATTTAGACACACCCACCCTATCACACTCGCCCACACCGCAGTTTGAACCTTACACACCCACTCCATCACACTCGCCCACACTGCGGTCAAAACCTTACAACTCTTGAAGAAAAAGATATGCTGAATATTATCATTACCATATAATGATATTATGTAAGTTATACTCAATATTGCTCGAGAAAATTGGAACACAAATCTTCTTCTTAAATTTTAATACATAACAAAATTTAAACATAAATCTCCTCCCTAAATCTTACTTTAACTAATTAAACTATTAAAATATATATTAAAAAAACTCTTAATTACTTCCCCTTCCTCCAAAATTCATATGGAATGAGACATCACTTTAACCCAGTTAATGTCTTATTAAATAATCAAAACAACTTAATACATCATACTAAACACATTTCCATCACACTGGAAACCCTAATCTGATACAAACCCTAGGCTTCCCTTTTTAAATTGCCATGCCGCAGTGGTAATTCAAAGGCATCAAGGAGGCTATTGCTCGAGAAGATTGGAACACAAATCTTCTTCTTAAATCTTAATACATAACAAAATAAATCTCCTCCCTAAATCTTACTCTAACTAATTAAACTATTAAAATATTAAAATATATATTAAAAAAACTCTTAATTACTTCCCCTTCCACCAAACTTCATATGGAATGAGACATCACTTTAACCTAGTTAATGTCTTATTAATTAATCAAAACAACTTAATACATCATACTAAACACATTTCCATTACACTGGAAACCCTAATCTGATACAAACCCTAGGCTTCCCTTTTTAAATTGCCATGCCGCAGTGGTAATTCAAAGGCATCAAGGAGGCGGCATTGCTGCTGAAACCAATTCCTTAGTTGGAAATAATTGATTTTTCACATCAGAGGCCATAAAAAGAGTCTACAGCAGGTGCTCTTTGATAGCATTCCGTCTGCCGCTTAGGGCCAAGAGAAAGCCATGGTGATCGAAGATAGTTTGAAACTTCTTAACCTTAGCTTCATGCTATAAGTTTCACCGACATTGATTCTCCAGTCCGTTTATTGCTTTCAAACAAATTCCTTTGTTGGAAATAATTGAGTTTTCACATCAGAGGCCCTAAAAAGAGTCTACAGCAGGTGCTATTTGATAGCATACGTCTGCCGCTTAGGGCCAAGAGAAAGCCATGGTGATCGAAGATAGTTTGAAGCTTCTTAACCCTAGCTTCATGCTATAAATTTCACCGACATTGATTCTCCAGTCCGTTTTATTGCTTTTTATCATTGGTTCTAGGTTGTTTCATTTTTCTTCTTACATTAATTCTGCAGGCCGTTTTACTGCTTTTAAACATTGGCTGTAGGTTGTTTATTATTTATTCTTCTGTTTTTGGTACATTTAGCTGGGTGCTTTTTAGTACTGTCTCTGATTTCTGAAGAAGGGGCCTACGTTAGCTTCGTTTCTGTGTTGCCCGGTTGAACGGGGTTCGAATCTTTGCGCTACTCTTGCTGGATCGGGGTAAATTTTATGCCATGCCTTTTCTTCAAATTCAAAGCAGGAACATCTTTTTTAAAGAAATATACATTGCTTCAAAATCTAAAGTTAACATCACGTTCAATGTTTGTGATGAGGTAAGGGTTTTTAGGGTTTAAGAATTTGTGATGTTAACTGCGGATTGGAAAGGCCTCAAGGTAGGTTATTTGTTTAATAGGATATCTAAGCATGTTTGCTTCTCTCGAGGTTGAGGTCAGCAAACGATGCTATTCCTGTCTAAGCAAGTTTTGTACAGTAAAACTTATTGAAGATTCTGAATGTGTCTAATAAATATTAGAGAATGAAGTGGTTGTTTTATCATTAGCTAGCATTATTCACAACCATTTCAAACCCTCCAAGATTACAGCTTTCAATTTCAGCTTTCAATTTTCGTTTAGCCAATTTTTAATTTATGTTTTTTAAGTGATTTTATCAAGGGAATTTAATACATGTAAAATGTGGAATCGAACATGTGCTAGCAAAGACAAATTTTAAAGACTTATTTTCGTAACAGATCTTGTCATACCGGATTATGTATCAAATAATGTAATATATTTCAAGAAGTGCCAGTCAACTTTTATGTTTTGGATATGTCTAACCTAATAAAATTGTAGAAATTTCTGAACCTGCATAGAGTGGATAGAGTGGATGACCTCTTGAGTTAAGACTCTCATCTAAGATTTGTTTTCCTTTCATGAACCACCATGTTCTGAAGAAATATTTTTTGTGAAGATGTTTGAATTTTTTTTCCCCAAAATCTTATAAGACATTACAATAAGCAATTGATGGATAGACAAATGTTTTTTTTCCAAACCAAAGCTATATATGTTTTGTACCTCTTTGAACACCACTTTGACTATGTTAGCCTTTCTTACTACTTCCATGACTATGGTAGCCTTTCTTACTAATTCCAACAGGCCAGCCTTAAGAATATCCCAAAAATCCAAAGAAACTTGGAAAATTTTATGGGAAATCCATCTAGGTCTGGAGTTTTTCCTTTCCACGTCTTAAAAACTACAGGCCTTCCTTAAGAATACCCAAAAATCCAAAAAAAGAACTTGGTAAATTTTATGGGAAATCCATCTAGGTTTGGAATTTTCCCTTTCCACATCTTAAAAACGACATGTAGTTCTTTAACAGTTTTAACAGTAATTGAGGCAACAGTAATTGGGGTAGTTGAAGTTGGCAGTCAAAGTAACCTTATCTTCCTATGTGATGAGAGAAGGAATTACTTGGAGTATTTCTTGCTATGCCTCCTCATTGAGTGTTTCTGAAATTAATCTCTTGTTATATATTACATCCTGTCAATTGAATTATACCATGTGTCAATTGAATCAGTTGCAACTGTTTTTAAGGAAGAGATGAAATTGTAAGACCGACTAATTGGGGTAGTTGAAGTTGGGCAGTCAAAGTTAAATTATCTTCGTATGTGATGAGAGAAGGAATCACTTGATGTATTTCTTGTTATGCCTCATTTGTGTATTTATTGTTATGCCTCCTCATTCAGTCTTTCTGCTTTAAAGAGTTGGGCAAATTAATCTCTTGTTATGTCTTTCATCCTATTCCATGTGTGAATTGATTCAGTTGCAACTGTTCTTGATATATCTTTCATCCTATTCCATGTGTGAATTGAATCACTTGCAACTCTTTTTAACGAAGAGATGAAATTGTAAGACCCCTTGCTAGAAGAAATTTATGGAAGAAGCCAGTGTTCCTCTTTCTCAGAGTTATTGGATCCTAGATTTTTCTTCGTAGAAGATCTCTTCTCTTTTGCTCCATTCCTTTAATTGAGGATTTAACTTAGTCACCTCTTTACCTTGGATCTCAGTAGTGCTATCTGTTTGCATTTGCTTTTTAAGGTCCTAAGTTTGGTTAAGATATGCCATTTTTTTCTTTTGTTATTAAACTCCTAGTTCCATTTTCAATTTGGAAACCTCTTAGCAAAACTGTACATAGTCGTACCATGTCTAGGTTTACCCTCTTGCCAAACTGTACATTTTCGTACAATGTCTAGGTTTACCATCCTGCCACTGTTGTTGAACCTTACCTCCGAACCATGTCTAGGTTTACCCTCTTGCCAAACTTTACATTTTTGTACAATGTCTAGGATTACTATCCTGCCATTGTTGTTGAACCTTATCTTAGAAACTACTATCTCAAAATCTCATGAGTTGGAATCTAAAAGGAACACGAACCATGTCTAGGTTTACCCTCTTGCCAAACTTTACATTTTTGTACAATGTCTAGGTTTACTATCCTGCCATTGTTGTTGAACCTTATCTTAGAAACTACTATATCAAAATCTCATTAGTTGGAATCTAAAAGGAACACGATTGAATCTAGTCTGTCACATTTTCACCAACATCAACCAAACTTTACATTTTTGTACAATGTCTAGGTTTACTATCCTGCCATTGTTGTTGAACCTTATCTTAGAAACTACTATCTCAAAATCTCATTAGTTGGAATCTAAAAGGAACACGATTGAATCTAGTCTATCACATTTTCACCAACATCAACCAATGATCTTATCTTGCATTATTTAATGTTTGTGCTATTGAAATATATCCATTGTTCAAAAACTTCTCTAATATCAAAAACCTGTTTAGTCTTCGAGAATAATGTTTGTGCTATTGAAATATATTCATTGCTCAAAACCTCCTCTAATATCAAAAACCTGTTTAGTCTTTCGAGAAAATGGTTGTGTTATTGAAATATATCCATTGCTCAAAACCTCCTCTAATATCAAAAACCTGTTTAGTCTTTCGAGAAAATGGTTGTGCTATTGAAATATATCCATTGCTCAAATATCAAAAACCTATTTGGTCTTTCGAGAATGTATGTGAGGCCTTGCTTTTTATTAAACTAGGTTATTATACCATGGTTTAGTGTATCTTGTAAGATTGTATTTGGATACAATTTTTGCCATAAAGGTGTAGTCGAACCAATTTTTATGGACACTTGTCATAGTGATGTTTGCACAACCATTGTTCTTTCAAAATATGATGATTGTTGTTTCAGAAGATCACTGTTGAGTATACCTCTAATTTCAACACCACTTTCACACTTTTATTGAAATAGTTAACGAGGTTACCCATATATTTAATAAACAACTCATTTGCAGAATACACACTTGTCATAGTGATGTTTGCACAACCATTGTTCTTCCAAAATATGATGATTGTTGTTTCAGAAGATCACTGTTGAGTATACCTCTAATTTCAACACCACTTTCACACTTTTATTGAAATAGTTAATGAGGTTACCCCTATATTTAATAAACAACTAATTTGCAGAATACACACCTATCATAGTGATGTTTGCACAACCATTGTTCTTCCAAAATACGATGATTGTTGTTTCAGAAGATCATTGTTGAGTATACCTCTAATTTCAACACCACTTTCACACTTTTATTCAAATAGTTAATATATTTAATAAACAACTCATTTGCATAATTGTATTCGGTATAAAGACCTCAAAACATAGGGTTAACCACACTCATGGCCTCGAGCAACTCATCTCTTTGAAACCGTTCTTTGATATCGATTAGATGAAGAGATCTAATATGCTTTGTCACGAGGTCGGTACTAATTTTTAAAGTGTGATTTTCCATCTTCTCTTCCAATGAGAGGATGGGGTTAAAATCACCACCTACGAGCTTGCTCGATCTCTTTGAAACCGTTCTTTGATATCGATTAGATGAAGAGATCTAATATGCTTTGTCACGAGGTCAGTACTAATTTTTAAAGTGTGATTTTCCATCTTCTCTTCCAATGAGAGGATGGGGTTAAAATCACCACCTACAAGCGACTAAGCTCGATGAAAATGACCAATAATACAAGTTGCATTCCTTCGTTACTGAGACAACCAATGTTGAGAAAAATGTCTACTATGGACTAGTTAAGCTAGAATCCTTAAACTCCCCATTGTTTGGTATATCACAATCTCTTTCGGATCCCAAAGATAAGCCCACTCCTTCAAAACCTCCTTGGGAGCTTAGAGTATGCAGGACACATCTTTTTTGGCAAAACATTGCATTTCTGCTACCAACACGTTCGTTTCTTAAATAAAAACCATCTGTGGACGATGTTGTCGAATCATTCGTTTTACTTCATTATGCTTTATTGGGCCACCCTTAAGCCCTCAAATATTTCAAGTGATGCACTTCATCAAGCACAACGATAAAAATGTGTAACATCCTTGACCTTACCCATTGCTATTATTCAATGTTTGTGCTATTGAAATATATCCATTGCTCAAAAACTCCTCTAATATCAAAAACCATTTTAGTCTTTCAAGAATAATGTTTGTGCTATTGAAATATATCCATTGCTCAAAAACTCGTCTAATATCAAAAACTTGTTCAGTCTTTTGAGAATGTATGTGAGACCTTGCCTTTTAGTAGACTAGGTCATCGTACCATTATTTGGTTTGACATCTATTAGATGAAGAGATCTAATATGCTTTGTCACGAGGTGAGTACTATTGTTTAAAGTGTGATTTTCCTCAATCTTCTCTTCCAATGAGAGAATAGCGCTAAAATCACCACCTACAAGCGGCTAAGCTAGATGAAAATGATCAATAATACAAGTTGCATTCCTTCATTATTGAGACATAACCAATGTTGAGAAAAATGTATACTATGGACTAGTTAAGCTAGAATCCTCAAACTTTCCATTGTTTGGTATAGCACAATCTCTTTCGAATCCCAAAGACAAGCCACTCCTTCAAAACCTCCTTGGGAGCTTAAAGCTGCAACCTTACATGTAAGACAAATCTTTTTGGCAAAACATTGCATCTTTGCTACCAACACTTTTGTTTCTTGAATAAAAACCATCTGTGGACGATATTGTCGAATCATTCGTTTTACTTCATTATGCTTTACTGGACTACCCTTAAGCCCTCAAATATTTCAAGTGATGCACTTCATCAAGCACAAGGATAAAAAATGTGTAATATCCTTGATCTTACCCATTGCTATTAGCTTTGCACCTTTTTTCCTTATTTGATGCTAAGTAGTTTCCTTACATGCTCTTTGGTATGTATCTAGTTTAATCAATATTATTGAGTTTATTATTTATGGAAGTATTATTATGTAAGTTTGACCATTGTCAACAATACTAACATCTTTTCCATAGTGATAATTATGGAAGTTTGCGTACAATAAAAATATATACTATCTAAGTCTATATACAAAATGGCCACCCTTATATTGATCTTTCATGGTAATAGTTTGTAGTACATTGAGAACAATCTTTTTCCATAGGGATAATTATTGAAGTTTTGCTTACAACAAAAAGACTTAGTATCTAAGTCTATATACGAAATGGACCAGCCTTATATTGATCTTTCATGGCAATAGTTTTTAGTACATTAAGAATAACCTAATTGGATCCCTTAAAGGTAATAATTCACCATACATTTTATAACCATTAAAACATAAACACAGGTACATTAAAAACAACCCAATTAGATCGCTCAAAGTTAATAATTAATAATTCATCGTTATAACCACAAAAAACATCACAAACATCAAAACAATAACCAATATATTACTAACTATTGTTCATAGTTTGATAAGAATTATGGTGGAGTCATATTCTAGGTCACTACCTCAATATATAGAACATTATGAGGCCCACTCCTAATTGGATCTCTCGAGGCAGTAGTTCGATGTACATTATAATTGTTAATGCATTAATACATAAGAACATCAAGAATGGTTGTAGGCAAAACAATAGCTAACATATTACCAAGAGCACTTCATACAACATTATGATTCTAATATGGTGGAGTTATTTTGGGTAATTACCTCAATAGATAGAACATAAACTAACTCGATCTCTCAAGGTAGTAGTTTGTTGTACATTATAATTGTAACATTAACATATAAGAACATCAAGAATGGTTATAGGAAAAACGATAACCAGCGTATTACCAAGAGCACTTTATAAACATTATGATAAGAATCATAGTAGATTTAGATTTTGGGCCATTGCTTTAATAAACAAAACATCATGAGGCCTTTTGCAATAGGCATCTTGTGATCATGAATGGAGATTTAGGGTAGGATTGCCTTCATTGTGTTCTTGGTCCGACTCCACAATTTTAAGCTTATCATGGATCTTGACGAGGTGTTCAAGAATCAGGTTTTTGATTGTGAACCTTGTTCACTTGCAAGGAGTTGTTCTTGATTTAAGGAGTTGTTATCTTACTTTTCAAATAAAATAGATAACAACTCTTGAAAAGTCCCAATTCATATTACAAGGATAAGAGAACAGAGAGGCAAACTTACCACTTAACACAAGTGAAGAAGGGTGAGATAAGATTAACAAACACTTTTTATTCTTCTTTGACAAAAGGGCAAACCAAAATAAGTGGTTGATAGACTCCATTTGTCCATAGGCAACTCAAAAGGGATAGGATAGGTTGAGCTTTGGTTGGTTGAAAAGAAAGAATTTTGCATTGAAGTAATCTCTCAACAAGGTTACGTTGAGTTTTGTTAGGTGTTGAGAGAAGAGATTTTGCACTTAAGTACTCTATAGGTAAACAAGAGATCCTAGGCAACAAGTGGCATTTTCCACACTCTCTTGATGAGAAAAAACCATTGTTGTTTGGAAATATGAAGGTCCCACTTCTTGTTAAATTGAGGAGAAATGTCATGTTAGCTTTTGATGCCCAATACTTAATGTAAATAACCACACAATAGAATACAAAGTTGCAATATAATTATCCAATAATAACAATAGCTTACACAAGTATAACTCAAATAACTTCAAAAATAATTCATAAAATAATCACTTGAAATTGCTTACAAAGATACTGAAAATGATATAGAATAAAGGTCTACTAATGCATGCTATGTGCAATGCACTTTTGATCTCTCTTATCACACCCCCATTACAATGCTTAGTCACAAATATATAATAGAATGTGACTCTTTATATGGAGCACTCTTGACCTTCACATTTTGAAACTCTTCACTTTTCTATTCTAAGGACACATGTGCACTCTTACATAATGGACACTTGTGCACATTTACACTCACAACACTGCACACTTTATTATTATTATTTGGTTAGTGTGAGAAACCCCTACGACCAACACACTCATAAAGCTAAGAGCTATGTTTATCAATAGGGAATTTAACACACAACACACTTAAATACATGACACTTGTGCATTTCCTGCACATTATTACATTACATGAAATATTTACTCACACTCTAATATAGGACACACACCTAATCTAATATTTACAACAATGTATCCAAGGGTATATTAGCATGTACCAAATAATGTAATATACTCCGACACCCCCTTGTATTACATTATTTGGTTATTGAAGACTTTAGTCTTCAAAGTGATCTTCATCTTTAGTCTTCAATCTACCTCCATGTAAGTGTCTTCTTTGATTTTTGATTCAACCTTTATCTTGCCTCTCCTGATTTGATTTCTTTTCTTGCTTCGTTGTCTCTTTCGTTTCTATACTTTCACTAATGGTATATCTTCAATGCAATGAGTTAGTAAATCATCACAATAATATGACTTTGTTTTTGATGGTTCTTCTTTGAGACAATTATATGAATCATTTCTTTCAACTTGTATCTTCCCTTGAAAAATTTCAAAAACAATTAATGAAAGATACATCATTAGACATTCTTCTAAAGTAAATACAATGGTGTTTTGAGAATCCACCATGACCTATTTTTTTTTTTTAATGGAGATATCCTATAAGAGTAGTAATTTTTTTTTCTTTTCCTTCTTTAATAAACAAAGTCAATTTGTCTTTTAGAACATCAAATATTTGATCTCCATCAAAGTTGTTTATTAAGTTGTGTGAGTAAAATCTAAGTGCATGCAACATTCCTTCACTATCTTCATTAAACACATTCTTAACAATTTCATCCATGAATACCTTTGATGTAGTCTACCTTATAGCTCCCTAGATAATTATTTCAAATATCTTTGTAGTTGACTACTTTATATCTCCTAGATTTTTGAATAACAAATTTCAAATTTCAAAAAACAATTTGATGTTGAATGCCTTGTATCTCCCAAGTTTTGAATGTATGATTCTAAATTTCAAAAAAAATATTTTGATGTTGAATATCGTATGGCTCCTAAATTAGAAATTTAGCAATTTTGGAAATGATATTTGCAAATCTAATATTTCTCCAAACATTCCAAAATAGTTTAATAAGACTTCTAAGGTATTAATTCTCCAATTTGATATCTTATCTCTCCAATAGTTTAATTAATCTATAATGAATTAGATTAATTAACCCTAACCTTAGAAAAAATAAATCAAACACACCTTATACCTTCTAAACCTTTGCATAAATTAAATTTAGCTTGAATTTATTACCTCCCTAAAGAGGCGCACAAAAATTGCGGTCACTCAAACGTCCAATTTTTGAAAATTGTGCTCCCTAGTGAATCTTCCACAAACTAACGTGCTCAACTCCTTCTCTTCAAGCATATTGAATGCTTGTCATATGAGACTTGGCTCCCATGCATTTAATGGGGTGTAAGAGACATTTCATTCTCCCATGAAGATGGTTGACGCTCCTCCTTCCATCATGACATGTGGCATTTGGTCTTTTCACTCCAAATGGTGCTCTCTAACCTGAACATTGCTAATTGATTCCTTTCATAAAAAATGCCACGAATAGTCTTTTGCATACGTTTTCTCAATGATGGCTCTTCTCTCCAAAGTGTTTCAAACTAATATTGCAAACACTAATATTCCAAACCTTTGACCATTTCTCTTCTAGTGCTCTCTTCGTATTCCTCCTTGCTCCATGGTTGTTGTAAACTTAGACGTTCGACCTCCCTTATGGCTCTTCATTTGCATCTCTTAAACTCCTTTCAATATCCCTTCAACTCCTTTCAGGTAGTGTTAAGTCTTGACGGAAATGCTAATGTAAATGGTATTTTGGTTTCCTTCGAATGGCGCGTGTGCTTCCTTCAAAGACTGCTTCAAATGACACACTTCTCCATGCCTCAAACAATGCTCTATCTTTGTTCGCTGGTGCTCTATCTCCTTGCTGAGACATTATATCTTCTTGTGTTGGCTTTCAAATGACACTGTCTTCGGTTACACTCTATCTCCCTGTGGTGGCTCCTCCTTTCAAACTTGATGGCTCCTCAAACTCAGTGGCTCTTCTCCCTTGCATGATGGTTCTTCCTCAAGATTGATGGCTCTTCTTCAAGTTGCTAACATGTAGTTTTGCCTTGCTTCCGATCTCAAGCTTCTTTTCTCAAGCCTATTCTTGAATCTTCTTGCCTAATACAAGCGTCTTATAATAGCTTATCTTTCAAAAAACCTTTCTCTTATAAAACTTTCCTAAATAGTAACCTCATAGGTCTGTATCATTCTTCTATTTCTTTCTGAAACAACTTCAACCCTCCTTTGATATGGGACTAATGTATGGTCTCTTTTAAAGGACCTTTTTCTTCTATAATGGGACCTCTTTCAATGGGTCTCCTATCTCTGGATTTTGTCTCGAATATGCCTTTTCTCCTTCCAAATCGCTATACAAAAAAAAATGTAATTTGCATCTCTTCTCCTTCTTCAAATGCTGCACAAAAACCTATCTTTTCTCCTTCAAATTTCAGCCTTTTAAAACTTTAATGGTTGCCTTAAAAAAATGTCAAATGGTGGCCTCTTCAATCTCAAAAAACTTCTCCAAATTTTTTGATTTATTTCTTCAAAATTTGGCCATCTTTGTTGGCCTATTTCTTCAAGATTCTCAATGTCTTGAAGTCTTCAAAATTCCTTCTCAAAATTTGACAAACTTCTTGTCAAATTTTTCCTCATTCAATCAGTTTCACAAATCCTTATGGGATTGTCATCGGATAGGGATGATTATCCTAAATTTGATGTGATTACCTATTTTTAGAACTTCTTGCAATCTTTGAACTCAAACTTTCTTCAAAAAATTCTTCAATGACCACTTCTTCAATTCGCCAATAGGGCTTCTCTAGCCTCTTTCTTTCTTCTCTTTTCAATCTGCTATGGTACCTCTTCTCTTGGGTCTCCTTTTTCTCCAATTCTCCAATCTACTACGGGACCTCTTTCTTGGGTCTCCTTAATCTTCAATATCCTATCTTAAATCTTCAATGGGACCTTTCTCTTAGGTCTCCTTAATCTTCAATCTCTACTCTTTTGCTGCAATTCAAAAACCAATTTTTGCATGAGGAATTCACATAGAATTTCAAGAAATCAAAGATGAAATTCATATCCATCCATTATAGTAAGCTTCTCAACTTCTGAGAATTAATTTTTTACAACAAAAATTTAGATAGAAATCAAATACATCCAAATCTTCAAAAAAATTGAAATCAATAATCTTCACTAGTTATTTTCAATTTAGTGGTAAAACCTATACTATAGATTGCCTTCTATTCCAAATTTATTCTTGGATTAGGTAAAATCAATCTATCTAAAATTTTCCAATATTGAATCTTTAATTTTCACTGGTTGTCCTTCAACCTAGTGGTATTAATTTATTGCCTTCAGAGTGTAAATGCTATCATCTCTAGTAATTCTCCAATTTGATATCTTATCTCTCCAATAGTTTAATTAATCTATGGTGAATTAGATTAATTAACCCTAACCTTAGAAAAATTAAATCAAACACACCTTATACCTCCTAAACCTTTGCATAAATTAAATTTAACTTGAATTTATTACCTCCCTTATGAGGCACACAAAAATTACGGTCACTTAAACGGTCAATTTTTGAAAAATGTGCTCCCTAGCAAATCTTACACAAACTGACGTGCTCATATCCTTCTCTTCAAGTGTATTGAATGCTTGTCATATGGGACTTGGCTCCCATGCATTTAATGGGGTGTAAGAGACATTTCATTCTCCCATGAAGATGGTTGACGCTCCTCCTTCCATCATGACATGTGGCATTTGGTCTTTTCAACTCCAAATGACGCTCTCCAACCTGAACATTGCTAATTGATTCCTTTCATAAAAAATGCCATGAATAGTCTTTTGCATACGTTTTCTCAATGATGGCTCTTCTCTCCAAAGTATTTTAAACTAATATTGCAAACATTAATATTCCAAACCTTTGACAATCTCTCTTCCAATGCTCTCTTCGTATTCCTCCTTGCTCTGTTCAGTGGTGCTCTATCTCCTTGTTGCGAAATTCTATCTTCTTGTGTTGGCTTTTAAACGACACTCTATCTTCTTTGACTATGCTTTATCTTCTTGTGGTGGCTCCTCATTTCAAACTCGATGGCTCCTCCTCATGGTCAGCGGCTCTTCTCCCTTGCATGATGGTTCTTCTTCAAGCTCGATGACTCTTCTTCAAGTTTGGTGACTCCTTTCCTTTGCTTGGTGGTTCTTCCTCAAACTCGATGGTGCTTCCTTGCTCACAACCCAATTACACTTTGTTTACCTCTATCTATGTTGCTCGATGACACTTTAATTGCATTTTTCTTATGCATTCCTACTGTCATTGGATGATGCTATTGTTTACGTGTAATATTCCTACACGTAATATCTCTGACTTCTTGTATTCTTTAAACTTTTTTGTCTTTTTTTGCTTGCTCGATGCTGCTTCCTTTGAGTGTAGTATTACATTGGATTACAAATCTATGTGTCTTCTTTTTAGGTGTAGGTACAAGAAATCATTGGTGTTCAAACTTGAAAAACTCTTTGCACTTCTTTGAATACATTCCTTTAATACACATATAGATTCATGCTTCAACGTAGATGCAATAAGACTTTATTCATAAAACTACTTCTCATTCACTGTTGCCTTATTTATTTTCTACACTTTATTCAATATTATGCCCTGTAATGAAGATGGTTATATCTCTAAGGCTTCTTCCTAGAGCCTTCGTTATTTGATTTTTTTGACCTACTTTCTCATCCACTGTTTACCATGAGCCTACTTTCACTTCTGCAATATGGGACTTATATGGCCTCTTCTTTATTTCTCAAATAAGAGCCTCAAAAACTTATTCACTGGCTAAAATAGCATTCCCTTTGCTTTGAATGGAATTCAATTTGATAGAAGTTTATTCTGCAATCATAAACTTCTCATAAGAGTCTTGACTCTTTTAAATATTTCTTCTCAAACTTTCTTTCTCTGGATCTGCTTTCAACTTGCTACCTGTAGTTTTGCCTTGCTTTCGATCTCAAGCTTCTTTTATCAAGCCTATTATTGAATCTTCTTGCCTAATACAAGCTTCTTATAATAGCTTATCTTTCAAAAAACCTATCTTATAAAACTTTCCTAAATAGTAACCTCATAGGTCTATATCATTTTTTAGTTTCTTTCTGAAACAACTTCAACCCTCCTTTGATTGGGACTAATGTATGGTCTCTTTTAAAGGACCTTTTTCTTCTACAATGGGACCTATTTCAATGGGTCTCCTATCTCTGGATTTTGTCTCGAATATGCATTTTCTCCTTCCAAACCGCTATCCAAAAAAATTGTAATTTGCAACTCTTCTCCTTCAAATGCTGCCCAAAAACTATTTTTTTCCCTCCAAATTTCAGCCTTCTAAAACTTTAATGGCTACCTTAAAAAAATGTCAAATGGTGGCCTCTTAAATATCAAAAAACTTCTTCAAAATTTTTGATTTATGTCTTCAAATTTTGACCATATTTGCTAGCCTATTTCTTCAATATTCTTTATGTCTTGAAGACTTCAAAATTCCTTCTCAAAATTTGACAAACTTCTTATCAAATATTTCCTCCTTCAATCATTTTCACAAATCCTTATGGGCTTATCGTCGGATAGCGATGATTGTCCCAAATTTGATTTGATTACCTTTTTTAGGATTTCTTGCAATATTTGAACTCAAAACTTCTTCAATGGCCACTTCTTCAATTCACCAATAGGGCTTCTCTAGCCTCTTTCTTTCTTCTCTTTTCAATTTGCTATGGGACCTATTCTCTTGGGTCTCCTCTTTCTCCAATTCTCCAATATACTATGGGACCTCTTTCTTGGGTCTCCTTAATATTCAATCTCCTATCTTAAATATTCAATGAGACCTTTCTCTTAGGTCTCCTTAATCTTCAATGTCTACTCTTTTACCGCAATTCAAAAACCAATTCCTACATGAGGAAATCACATAGAATTTCAAGCAATAAAAGATGAAATTTTTCTCCATCCATTGTAGGAAGCTTCTCAACTTCTGAGAATTAATTTTTTACAAAAAAAATGTAAATAGAAATCAAATACATCCAAATATTCAAAAATATTGAAATCAATATTCTTCACTAGTTATTTTCAATCTAGTGGTAAAAACTATAGTGTAGATTACCTTTTATTCCAAATTTATTCTTGGAATAGGTAAAATCAATCTATCTAAATTTTTCCAATATTGAATATTTAATCTTCATTGGTTGTCCTTCAACCTAGTGGTATTAATTTCTTGCCTTCACTGGTTTTTCTTCAACATAGTGGAAATACTATCTTCTCTAGTTTTTCTTATCTAGAGGTAATATCTTCAACTTCATTGGTTTCTCCTTATCTAGTGGAAATACTTGTCTTCACTAGTTTTTATTATCTAGTGGTAATATCCTCAACTTCACTGGTTTCTCCTTTACCAGTGGAAATATCCTTAAACTATTTGTAACTTTTTTTAAAAATGTCGAGTCCTAGCCTTCACGAGTTATTTTGCAACCATGTGGAAAGACTCTAGCCAAATGCAACTTAAAAAAACCTGTGCAAGAAAACCTTGTTGTATCTCTAATACCACTGTTAGCTTTTGATGCTCAATACTTAATGTAAATAACTACAAAATTAAATATAAAGTTGTAATATAAAATATCCAATAATAACAATAGCTTACACAAGTATAACTCAAAAATAATTCATAAAATAGTCACTTCAAAATGCTCACAAAAATATTGAAAATGATATAGAATAAAGGTCTACTAATGCATGCTATGTGCAACGCACTTTCAATCTCTCTTCACCCCCATTACAATGCTTAGTCACAAATATATAATAGAATGTACTCTTCATATGAAGCACTCTTGACCTTCACTCTTCTTTGAAAGCTTTCACTTTCCTATTCTAAGGACACATGTTCACTCTTACATAATGAACACTTGTGCACATTTACACTCACAACACTTGCACACTTAAATACATGACACTTGTGCATTTCCTGCACATTATTACATTACATGAAATATTTACTCACACTCTAATCTAGGATACACACCTAATCTAATATTTACAATGATGTACCCAAGGTGGTACATTAACATGTATCAAATAATGTAATATACTCCAACAAGTCAAAGGTAGGGATTAGGTAGACTATAATTGTCTAGAATGGATGGATTTAAGAGATAGTTGTCCTAGTATCTCCAATTAAACTAGGACATAATAGAACAATTAATTTTTGAAATAGCTTTTAAGGGATAATTGTTCCAACATATCCTATTAAACCAAGACATAATAGAGCAGTAACTAGGCTGGGAATAGAGTTGATAACCTTATCAAATGCCACTCTACAATAGAGAGGAAGAAGATATTGAAACCTTGTTGGGTAAACATTCCTTCAAGACTTGTGGAGAAAGAACAAGGAGTCATTAAAAAAGTACTTATGGAGAAATAACGAGTCATTAGAAAAGTGGGAGTTGATCACAACTAGTTGGTTGGTGATAAAAATTCCTCTGAGAAGGCATTCTATTTGTGAATGGTCTTCAAACAATAACCCAAGGCATTAACATATTTTTGATAAGTTAGATTTCTATTCAAAAAAAGGGGGTTTTAGCAGGAGACCCCAAAAACTGCATACAAAAATGACTTAAGAAAGCTAAAAAAATGAAGGCAAAAGGGAAAGGAGGGATGTAGCCCCGCACATGAAAAAATAATGACTAGACATCAAAGAAAAGGGCTCCTTGCAGGGAAGCCCCACCACCACTAGTATCAAAAAGGAAATACATTAGTATTTCTTTACAACTTCGATGTCTTTGTCCTTAACCGCATCCTTTTCCTCATCCTCAACTATGACCTTAAACATCGTGGCATCCTCCAGAGTAGCCCTAGGAAAATTTTCATGGAAAAACAAGAGGTGGAGGGAATTACAGAGATCAATGAATGTCTCCACCAAATATTTCAAATGGGACATGCCGCTTTCCAATTGAAAAATACAAGGTATTAGCATTGATAGCATATAGGAGCAGGGCAATGTATGACACCTAAGTGAATTGAGTGTTGAAGGGAATTAGGATGGGATAAGCTACCATTAACCACCACTTTAATTAAAGCATATTGAAACAAAAGTGAGATGTGGAAGCATAAATTATTATCAAATCCTAGCCAAGAAAGCATATATAGTATACCTCTAGCTAATATTGTCACAAGCCTTATCAAAATCAATCTTCAACAGAATGACATCTTACTTAAGAGTCCTTGGTGCATTGGGAAGTTTGACAAGCCAACATCATATTATCAAGAATAAAACTTCATTTGAGGAACCTTGACTATTCTTATTTGACAATTTTAGAGGCCATAGGACTCAACTTCATGGCAAGGGCCTTAGAAATAATCTTGTATGCAACATTAAATGAGGTGATACAACCAAAATATTAAAAAAATAAAAACAATTTTTTTTTGGAGGAAAGTTATTTACATAGTTATTTATTATCTACAACTACATGAAATAATGTGCTTATAATCCAAGTATCATTGTTCCAACTACCTAGTACAAGGATTTGATCCTATGTAGTGTAGATAATTAAATACAATAGGAAGAGATCAAGAAAACTTTGAAGGGAGTTCCATGTTAGAGCTCTATTGATGGTTGGTTGAGCTTTGTGCTTGTAGGATACTATGTTGTTTACCCTCTGTGTAGTCCTTGCTATTATTCCAAGAGGTGACAACTTTAAGAAGCTTCCTCTATCTTCTAGGTGTCTTTAAGAAGCTTTCTCTATCTTCCAAGAAAATTGTAGGCCATTGGAGGGCCCCTATAATGGACCCTATTTCTTCTAGTCCTAATCCTCTTGTCCACATTTGCTTTTGGGGTGACCAAAAACCAATGGCAATCTATTGACATTATCTCTAATATTCCATCTGCTATTGTTGCTTTCAATGGATAAAATTCTAAGAGAATTTAGAGACTAGCTAAGCATTTATTTGTCACTTTGCCAGATTCCTTTATTAACCTTGCAATATTTATTCTAAACCTAATCCTCTTGTCCATATTTGCTTTTGTAGTGGTTGACAACCAATTGTCATCTTTGGCATTTCCTTTGGTATCATGTTTTCTACTGTTGATGTCAATGGACAAAAACCTAAGAGAAGTCAAAGATAATGTAAGCATTTATCCGTTTCTATATCGAATTATTATTGGTAGCCTACAACATGATTGAAATATGGAGGAAGCTTCCTAAAGAACCCACCTCTTGGAATGATAACATAGGCTAAATGCAGGGATAACAAAGTAGTATCCTCCAAGCATAGAGCTCACCCAACCATTAGAAAAACTCTAACATGGAACCTCATTTCGATGTTTTCTTGAGCTCTTTATGTTGTATTTAATTATCTACACTCCACAGGACCAAATCCTTCTGCTAGGTAGTTCAAAAAATGATACTTGGTATATAAGCACATTATCTTTTGTTGCTTGCTCATTTCACTAGCATTTCTACAAGTAAATTGTAGCTAATAAATTACTATGTATTAAATTTCTTTTGAATTTTTTTTAATGTTAATATTTTGAATGTATCACCTTGCTTAATATTGCATCTAAGATTTTGCTAAGGCCCTTGTTCTAAAGTTGAGTCCTATGGCCTCTTCTAATATTTTTAGACAATAACAAATGGGGTGCTTCAAAGGAAGGTTTATTCTTGACAACTTGATGTTGCTTGGAAAACTTCTCAATGGGCCAAGGACTCTAAGTAGGACACCATTTTGTTGAAGATTGATTTTGATAAGGTATATGGCCATATTAGCTAGAGGCACATACTGAATATGCTTTCTTGGTTGGGTTTTGATAATAATTTTGGCTCCCACATCTTGCTTTTGTTTAATTTTATTTAACTAGAGTGGTGGTTAATGGTAGATTATTACACCCTATCCTCCTCTAACGCTCAATTCACCAAGGATATGCTATTACCTCCTATATTTTATCAATGTTGATGCCTTGGGTTACCTTTTAGAGACCACTCATAGATAAGGACTTCTTAGAGGAATCATTATCCCTAACAAGCAAGTTGTGATCAACTCCCACTTTGTTGATGACTCTTTGTTTTTTTCTCAATAACAGTCAAAGGGGAGTGGACAATGGATATACTCCAACTGTATTGTGATGTTTTTGGTTCCAAATTCAATGACAAAAATATTAAATTAATTTTGCTCTCTAAAAACTAGTCCTATACCTATGCCCCTCTTGACTAGAAAGTTGTTACCACTAGGTCCATTGTTAGATATCTAAGGACCCCTTTTGGGATTGATGCTTCCTTGAAGGTTATGATATTGGGTCCTCAATAAGGTGTAGAGGAAACATTTTACTTGGCCCACTTTATCGTTGGTAAGTACAATTCAAGTTCTCAAAAAGACCTTTATAGTGTCACATGTTTATTACTCCTCTTGTTGGATTTTAGCTAAAGTTGGTTACCATAAGTTCACCTCCATTTTGAGACGGTTCTTGTGGAGAAAATGGAATGAGGCTTAGTCCTTACCAAATAACCCTTGAAATATTTGCATCACGTCTAATACCCAAGACAAAATTGACATTATTAATATTATCACTCAAGGTAGATGTGTTGTGATAAAGTCGATAACTAGAGCTTTAATGGAAGGTGAACCCTACAAGGTTCTCATTAGATCTAGGATCTTTGCAACTACCTATAAACACAAATTGATATATATTTCTTGGCAAGATAGGGTTCTCATGTCATCCTTTTTTTTCCATTAGTGGATCATTACCTCTTTGTAAGAATTGGAAAACTTGAAAATCTTATAACTCCTTGATTTAGTGGAAGGCTGACTCCTTGCATGCTGATATTTCTATAGCAACTCAACATATGGAGGAACCTTGTTATCTAGAGACATGATAACCATTTAGCCCTTTTTAGAGGATGCAAGCCTCTATTATTAGCAACTAAGGGTTTATTACTACTTTCAATCTTTGGGATGAGTCTTCAGGTAAGTGGTTGTCTTAGCAACAAGCAAAGTTTCAATATCTCCTTCCTCATTGTTGAAGAGTGGCGTTTGATGGGGTTATCAAGTTTATTGGATATGGTAGAACAACTGTCCATTACAAGCCATACATTCTAAACAATTGTATTTACATCTAATCTCTTTGGCTTCTCTTCTCAACTTTTTGAGAAGTGGGACCTTCATATTTCTAAATAACAATGGCTTTTTCTCATTAACAGACTATGGAAAGTTCCACTTGCTGCCCATGATTTGTTATTTTCTTATAAAGTCCTTAGTGCAAAATATCCCTTTCAATAGAGACTGGGAAGTGTTTGTTGATCTTCTATGTTTCCTATGGACAAGTGGAGTCTATCAAACACTTATTTTGGTTTTGTCCTTCTATCAAAGGAGACTGAGAAGTGTTTGTTGATCTTCTCTCACCCTTCTTCACTTGTGTTAACTGGAAAACCTTCCTCGGTATCTCGGTTGATTTTGATCCTTATAATATGAGTTGGGACTTCTAAGAGTCGTTATTATCCAATTTATATAGAAGTAAGGTGTATATTTTTGTTTACTAGGGGGATCTGACCTCTTGAGCTAGGTGCAACTTCCACATGCATGACATCTTATTGTAGGTGAATAGGATTTATAAACATAACTGGGTTCTTGGACACCTCATCAAGTAGATTTATGACATGCTTATAATTGTGGAACTGAACCAAGAACACATAATGAAGGTGGTGGTACCCCAAAGCTCCATCATTGGTCATTGGATGCCTGCTGCGGATGAGTGGCCTTGCAATATTTTAGGTCATACAAATTTTTTATAGCTCTCCCATTGTTTGTGTCTTGGAGAGTATGGTTATCTAGGAATGCAATAATTTTTCAGGATGAGAAGAAGCCTACTTGTAAGGTCTCCTCCCAAATAATTGGTAAGGTTTCAACAACAACAAAGGTAAACAAGAAAACCATCCCTCCAAAGATTGATAAATCAGGGGCCTAGGGTTTTTTTGATGGGGCTAGATAGGGGGTCCCTGGAGTTTGTGGAGTAGGAGGATTACTATATATTTTTAACTCTCATTATATTAAATTCAAGGCTAAAATAGGAGAAGGTTTTAATAATTATGTTGAAATTATGGCCCTCAAATTGTTGGTTCAGTTGGTAATCAAAAGGAAAACAAAAATTCAAATTTATGGAGACTCATAGGTGTTAATAAATATGATGCTTGGTATTTTTAGGATGGAAAACATGATTTACAACCCATATTCTCTCAAATAAAAGAAGTTGTGGATCAAAGTGAAGCTTTTAATTTTTGGCATATTTATAAAGAACTGAATAGGGAAGCAGATGCTCTCAAAGGAGGCACTTCATATTGATCCAGGTATGTGCTTAGTACAAGAATTCAATGAGGTAAATGCACTACAACTGGTCCAAATATCTAAGGGATTAATACACTCTAGTTAAAGTAAGCACGAATAAAGCAACTTTCTCAAAAAACTCAGAAGTTATTGATTTAAAGGATACTGGTGGACAAATTGAGAAGGTGTATAAGGATAGAACTTAGCATGATAGAGATAGCTAGTTATGATGTATAAATAACTTGACTCTTAGATCACTATTAAAATTAAAAAAATGTCAGAGGCATCTGAAGAATATAATTTCATATATATATATATGAATAAGCTATGTGTGGCTTCTATTAGGGGCCACTCCTATTACAAAAATAAAACATTACATTGTTATCAATTAAAGCATAATCATATTTTCATTTCTATCAAAGATATTATCCATCTTCCTCAAAATGATAAGTTTTCACATTCAACTCTTTGTTTTTTAACTAGAAACAAGAACAATCCTTACATGACACATAACTCCAACAAATAGAAAGAAAATAAACATAACATTCATCCATCAAAAAGGAAATCAAACCGATTATTTTTCTTTTGTAGTAGAGGTTTTTCCTCCTTTAGAGTGGCAAGATCTGAGAAAGCATTTTTTCACTTTAAGCTCCTGAGATAATATTTAGTGGTAACACATTTTGTAGGATCTTCATTTTCAAAAAATTGACCATCATCAATTGCTTCATAATTAGCTTCAAATATACCATTTGAGGTGCTAATCTTTTCCATGGAACTATTTGGATGGTCTTTAATAACCATTTGAATTTTATTAATGATTTGGTTCAAATTCTCCTTTTGGGGTTGAGTCTTATGTTGCTTGCATGATTCATGTTGTACAATTGGTGCATCTAGGGATGAGCTTCTTTCTTTTGAACTAGGACATTTGAAGATTTCAAATCATTCACATGGAAGGCCTTCTCCACCAAGGAGGAATCAGAGAATGATCGGATGATCGAGCATCTCTTCTTCAGGTGGCCATATTGCTAACAATCATAACATCTTAGGGAGAAGTTTTCATATTCAATATTTTGGATCCATTTCCCTTTGCTTGAGGAGATAGTAATGGATTGAGGCCCAAGAACTGAAACATCCATCCAAACAACCAATCTTGCTTTACTCCTATTAATTTTACTAGAAATTTTTTTCTCTGTTTGGGCATCCATATCCTGAAATGCACCAATGGTATTATCGATTTTAGTGGATATCTTATCTCCCAAAAACTCCACAAGGAAAGCATAAAGATTCACCCAGAATAGGAAGCCATTAGCTTCTTCTATAAAGGGGTTGAAACTAGGAGTTCAAGGTCCTATATAAATATCCCTTTATCCGATAAACAAATTATATCTATAATCCATTACCCTATCTCTATCCTCTAAATTAGAAAATGAAACATAAAAGAAATTTTTGGGTAGGAGAGTTACTTGGAATTCTATATTGGTCTGGTTTTTTTTTGTATCCTTTGAGCTCCTCCAAGCCTGGTCTTTTGCCCTTGAGTTTGCAAATAATTGTTCGGGCTTCATGATCAATTATATCCAATCCAAATTCATCTGCCAAAATTGTGATAGAAGGTATAATTTCATCCACCCAAGAACCCAAATATCCTTGAGAGATATTTCTTCTGACCAAAAAGGCTTTCTCACAGACTGAAAAGACGGTTTGTGAACAACCCTCCTTCAACGCTTGACTACACCTAGGGTTTGCATCCCTTTTACGAAAGTTGTAGCCAAATTTATTTCTTTGTTCCATCACTTCACTGTACCTAGGGTTTACACCCCTTTTGCATTAAACTATATCTCAAGAAAATAATTTCTTATTTGCTTAATCTAAAATTATGCCTTTTTTCAAGAAACAAAAATTATTATTTTGATAAAAATAAACCTAATAATAGCTACAAATTTATTTCAAAAAATAATTAAATTAAAGATAATAAATAATATTAGACATCAAAAAGATGCCTTCCACCAATGGCCCAATCCTTTCAAGAATCCTAAACTTCGCTTCCTTCTTGAGGCCTCTTTCCACCACTCCATTTGGCAGATTTGGCTAGAGAGAAATTCCAGAGTCTTCGGCAAGGTCCCTAGAGTACCTCCCCGTGTCGCTCGAGAGAGCCTTATCCTTCGCCATTGAGAATTCTAAAGTTGTTCCTAGTTCCCGTCCCCACCTTCCTGGCGAAGCAGCGATCTTCCAAAGTTTGGGCCTTTTCCCTATTCTTGATGGTGTTTCTAAGTCTCAGCGTGGGGATGTTATTTGGACCAAGCCCCCGTGGGTCGGATTAAATTAAACTTTGACGGTGCGGCCAAAGGCAATCCCGGCCTCGCTGGTTCCGGTGGTGTGGTTAGAGATCATAACGGGAATCTCGTGTCGGCTTATTGTGAAGATTTGGGTGCCCAGACTAATCACTATCTTTGAAGCCATAAGTGTTTTGAAAGGTATCCAGATCCTCTCCGAGGATCCTCGGCCTTTGATAGTCGAAGGTGATTCGCTCAATATAGTCAACTATCTGCTAGGCTCTAAAGACCCATCTTGGAGGGTCTACAACATCATTCTTGAGGCTAGGATGCTCCTCTCTCAACGTGACAGGTGGAAGGCATGCCATATTTTTAGGGAAGGAAATCGCGTGGCAGACCACATGGCCAACAAAGGGCTTGTGACCACATGTCCTGTTGTGTGGCGCTCATGCTTCCCATATGAGGTGGTGAGTTTGGCCAATGCGGATATCCTCTCATGATGTTCTCCTCACTTCAGAAGGTCATTCGTTTGGTTTGGCTGTTTTTTCTTTCGATGGTCAAATTTCTCCAGCTAGTATTTTTGTTTTCCTTGGTAAAATGTGGTTTGTTTCCAGGATATTCAGACATAAGGGCCCTACTTACAGCCTTCGGGCAATTAGCAGTTTTTGGTTTTCGTCATCAGGTTTATTCCTCCAGCCACAAGGCATGATGCACATTCCAGCCAGGCTGATTTTGTACATAAGGTTTTGGGATCCTCTATAAAAACCCACTGTTAATCTATTAAAATAATTACCAAAAAATATTAGACATCAAAATATTATTAAGTCAATCAACTACATTTAAAAAAACAAAACAAAAGTCAAACCATCTCAAATAATATTTATATAATTTTTAAACTATTATATTATGAAAACCATCACATTTTCATTTGAAAATATATACAACATACTTAGAATCAAAGTAAAGAAGATTTTCCAGATGTCAATCCTGCATGAACGAACCATAGTCAATATTCTTCTCTTTATTTCAAAGATCAAAGAGTTCCCATCATTAGAAATGCCAAAAGTACTATATTCTAGGTCTTAAGTGTCATCCATAGCAAAGAAATGAGAAATGGAATCCCATATCTCGCCATTCGGCTCTAATCATTACCCCTTTCCTTTACCATTGTAACCATGAAATGAAATCTTGTGGAATCTAAGTGTCCTTGCTTCCATAGAAAAGGTACCATCAAAATTATTAGATAATACTACGAATAAACCATTGAAATGACAACACAATGGATATAATTCCAGGCTAAAATTTTAGGGAAACAGATTGATTTCCACACCTAGGTGGATAAGATTTCCCTGGATCCAAGAGTATAATTTTTTTTAATAATATATGATAGAATAATATTTTCCAAAGGGGTGATGCAACTATTTTCCACACCTAGGTGATAAGATTTCCTTGGATTCAAGAGTGTAATGTTTTTTAATAGTATTAAAATAATAGAATAATATTGTTCAAAGGGATAATGCAATTATTTGGTTTTTTTTTTTTTAAGATTTAAAGTTCAAACTGCAATGTGTGTGATTCAATGTTAAATTCCCTATTGATAAGCTTAGATATTCCCTATGAGAGATCATGGTGGAACTAGGACTTCTCACACAAATCAAATCCAAAAACAAATAAAATAATATTTTTAATGAGGTTTATTTTTTAAAAATAATTTTTATTTATATGGTAAGTATTACAAGTTGCTATACATTTTATTTGTATAAGTTCTTTTAAATGGTTTATAATTTTTTTATTATTTTTTATTAAAAATAAATCAAAATGTTAGATGAGTTTTATTATTTAATAGTATAATATAAGTGAATCTAACCATAAGACTTTAGAATTCTAAATAGAAGGTTTAATACCTAAACCTAATGGAGGTAAAAAAAATTAAATTTGGTTAGTGTGAGAAACCCCTATGATCGACACTTAGGGTTAGGCATCCTCATCCCACCATGACCTCTCATAAGGGGAAGAGTTGAGCTTATCAATAGGGGTCAAACAAACAACCATACATACACATCCCTTCACATAGTCGTTCACATTGTGGTTTGAACTTTGGACCTCTCAAAAAAGAGCCAAATCCTAAACTATTGCATTGTCTCCCTAAGGATTATGGAGGTAAAATTGTACATCATGTTTCAATAACCAAAGTTTGGTTGAATAAATATATATTGCATAAATAATACCTTCTATTAGGGTCATCTCATATGGTCTATGATCTCATGGACATTAAAATTTACTTTTTTTTTTGGGTAAGTTGGAATTATATTACAAGCGGGTTTTGAAAGGATCCCAAAAACCTTCTTACAACAGGTCAAAAGACCAAACCGAGGGTTAAAACCCAAATGACACATCCCACCCAGTGGGAGACTCATTACAAGGATGAAGATAAAATCCCGTCTAGCGGGAAACATTCGAAGACCACCACAAAGGAAATCCCGCCCAACGGGAAAAACTGGCAGTCAAAAAGGGAAAATCCCGCCCAGCGGGGACCTTAGCAATTTTAAAAACCTTCCCAGTAGGGAAAAAAACAAAAAAAATTACAATCTCGCCTCATGGGGAAAAAACCGCACAATTTGGAAATCCTGCCACGTGGGAAAAACAAGCATGTTTAGGAATCCCGCCAAGCAGGAAAGGCACACAAACCCTAAACCAGCATGTTTGAGAAATCTCGCCTAGCGGGAAAACTAGCAAAATTGGAAGAAAACCACCAAACCAACCCTAAACCGGGTGTGAAGGGTCCCGCCCAGCGGGGAAAAAAACTAGCAGCAAGGGAAGGTCCCGCCCCACGGGAAACCCAACAGCAATAGGAAATCCCGCCTTGCAAGAAAAAACAACATGCCCAGAATCCCGCCTTCAGAGAAACCAGCAAGAGAAGGCGGACCCGCCTAGCTGGAAAAACCAGCAGTACGCCCAAGACCTGCAGACAAACCCACAACCCCCCATCAGGGAAAACTAGCACGCCTTGAACCTGCAGAAAATCCCGCAAACTTGTGGATCCCACCCAACGGGAAAACCAGTAGCATGCCCATAAGAACATAACCCCTGCCTAACAAGAACCCCGATCTGGGATGCAAGCTATAGAGGAGAGATAGGGAAGCTGTCCCATGAGCGTCCATGACTGAGAAGGATTTTGACGGGTAGAAAAAATAGCGGAAGCCATTGCATTGTAAGATCTTGAGCCCCCATCCCAAGATCAAACCCTGCAAGGAAACAAGCCATTAAAACCACCATCAAGAAAACTTCTAGCCCCACCATTGTCTGTCAGGGAATGGATCCAAGGAGAGATGTAGCTGCATGCATGGGCACCCCCCCAGGACCCAAATAGCAGACTACAGAAAGATCCCTGAGATCCATCCACAAGAACAAACAAACCCAAGATCTACAAGGAGATCCCAAAGACAAGGGTTTCATGGGGCGACTGGAAAAACCATCTACGAGAAAAGGCGCCCCTCGAAGCCAAAAAAACGTAGATGAAGATCCTGAGCAGCAACCAGAAAACTAGAGCCAACCCTCTTCCAACAACCCCGAAAGCACGTTGGAAACCCGTCAAACTAGGAAACTCAGGGCAAGAAACCACCAAACCCTCCTTGCAGACCAACAACCTCGTCAAGAGGGAAACTTGAGAAAACAGGGGAACCTAGAAACTAGGCCTGAGAGCAGACCCGGGAGGGGGGTAGGGAAATGGAGAAGTGGGACTCGTCAGTCCTAGGGAACCTGGTGCTGAAGCCATCCCTCCCTTGCCCCCACCCCCTTATGGAAGCTCTTCAACATTAAAATCTACTTTAATTTTTACCTTTACCTTTATTATATCCATCAATATATATAAATCAATATGTACTAGAAAACATTTAACTACAAGAGATTACAAGTGTAATGAGGGATCAAGGAGCAAGTGAAAGTGTAAATAAAATAAGGTACCTCTACATGATCAATACCAGTGAAACATTTAGAAACATCCATATCCATCAATCAAGCAACCGTATTACCTATAGTAATAGCAAATTAAACCATATTAACTAAATAGGTACTAATGGATGTGACTTATGTTATCGATACTAGCAAATTGAACTTGTGTTGAACTAAGTCAAGTCTTTTGATACATGGGAAAATAGAAACCCCATCCATCCTTTAAACAACGTCCTTTTGAGATTAACTATAGTTGAAATGCATTAAATGTCATTTATGTACTCTTAAGATAGGTCAAGATCTACTTGTAAGCACTTGTGCAAGTGAGAGCGACAAGCAAACGTAAGGAAGAGTTCTTGGTTCAAAAATTTCAAGAAATTCAAAGAACAAAGGACTATCTTGAGGAAAATGTATGTCAAGGAAGAAGAGTCATTTATGGAAGCACTAATTAGAATCAATGATGATCCAGTTGAAAGTAAGGATGCCCTAGTTGACGAAAAAAGAGAGGTTATTTCTATGCTAAGCCTTATCTAGGCAATAAATGTTTCAACAAAAGTGATTATTAAGGATGTGATGATAAAGCATAAATAATGACTCTTTAAAGTAGAGGGTTAATATGTAAGTTCAATGAATATTGACCAACTTATTCAAAGATTAAAAATTAGACTAAATAGAAATAGGCTTTGAGTTCACATTATTCCATGCCTTCCCTTTAGAAAGGACTTTTCTCATCATCTATGGTTTAGAGGGATACATGCCTCATATTTAAGACCATGAAGAGATTGTTGATAAAATTATATTTCTGAAATTAAATTATCTACCATTATATATGTTTAGGGAATGCATTCTTAAAGACATTTTGGCTACCATGAGGCCATTTAAAAAAACAAGCATTATTTAATAAATGTTTATCTATTCACACCTTATTATCTAAGCATCAAAACAAAGAAAGACATTAGAGAAGAGTGGAATTAGAACATAAAGGGATGTTGAGCTTGGCATTTGAATTATCAAATAAAAAAGTTCTAGATATAGATAAGGGAAACCAACTTATAGGTGATAGTTTTATGAGGTATTTGTTGAGATTTTTGAAATACCTTTGACTAAGAATAAATCCAATTTAGAAGATTTAATGAGGACTTTAAGGGAATATTTAACGACCTTATTTTGACCCTATAACAACCCCAATCTAACCAACCTAGGAGAGAGAGTTTTTTTTACACCAGGTAAAGATCACAGTTAAGGTTCACTAAAGATATTTCCAACAGGATTAAAGTTGATAAGACATTACCACATTTCGAGATTATAAAGTTTTATATGTTTCTCGAGTGGATAGGAGAGGCCAATATTTCATAGATTTTGGGGTTTACCTTGTATACCTCCGCAACATAAAGGACACTTCAAATGGTCACCTTGTATTTCTTACACTCTTTGCAAATGTAAGACAAATTGACCATAGTTTTGGGATTAACCCTTATCAATATTTAGAGATGAGGGATGCCAATTTCCTTACCAATAATATGCTATTATATGATGGTATTTTTAGGTGTAATGCCTTCGAGATTATTCAATTGCACCTCTATGGTAGAATTACTAAATCTTCAGTGCTTAACTACCCCGTATTCATGATGGGTTTAGTTAAGGTGACTATCACTCCATGCGATATATTTTCATAAAAAAATAAGCCTACCTACCCAAGATACCATCACTTAATCCCTTGCACATGGGTTCCAAACCTTCACATTTTGAAAGTAAGATTTAAGCTACACCACTTAGAACCTTATCCAAAGACTCCCCATCTTTGTATCCTTATCCAAAGACTCCCCATATTTGTATCACATCCAAGTTCCCTTAGTTCACAAGTATAGTTCTCAATAGATATATTCCCATACTATTTTTTTTGGCATAGTTAAGGTATAACCATATTTGAGTCCATGTCACAACCAATGATACTCAAGTGGATAGGATAGGTCATTGTCTCATAACTACTTTTGGGGTTAACTCTTATAAACCTCTATGGTTAGAAAATTTATTGTTACTGGTTTCCCTACATTCCTTATACTCTCCACGAGTAAAGTCATTTAAACCATAATGTAGTGGTTATACCTTTTACTTCATCAAAAGGGAATTCCATTTCCCTCACCATACATTAGTCAGTCTATGTAGGTGATTGGTGTAATGCCTTATAGTCTAGTTATCTCATATTTGTGATAAGATAACTAGTACTTTGTGCTTAATGAACACACCTCTATGGTGGGCTCATTAAGGGTATTATCACTCCACGTGGTAATACTCATGGTCACTTGATCCTTTTGGATCAAGGTACCATCACTGCTCAAGTTACAAATGATTTCCTATCCTTTACAAAAGGAAATGTGGTTCAAGCTCCACGCTTAAGAACCATCCTCAAAAGCTCCATGCTTTTGGGAGTACATCTGAGCTACACCACTCAAGATGTACCTATTGTAATCGAATTGACAGTTTCCTCCCTACAACCAACCAAGTCTTGGGAATTATCTTAACAAGGGTACTAATAAGGTTACTATAAGCATACCCTCCCAAAATACCCTTCACAACCCAAAAAAATAACACTTTCAAAACTATATCAACTCTCTCTCATAAAGGAAATGGAAAGCATCATAACATGCATTACTAAGATATGACAAATCAATTAATATCATCTTCTATTATAACTGAACACCATACCATCATGTGGTAAATGCTTAATCATCAATTATTTTCATTTCCTTTACAATAAAAAATTAAGAAATATATAAGAGGAACTCATAAGTAACTACATGCAAACCAGGTTAAGCAGTTAAGCTTAGCAATAAACACGAGTCTTCCTCAATATCCATAATTTGCAATATTCCTTTCATGATTAAAAGATATAATAGCAAAGATTTTCTTAATAAAATGATTCAAATTCATCAAAACCATACCAAATCATTATTACATTTCTTTCTTGAGTCTCCATTTACATCATAATCATGTTTAACATGAAACTCCAGTAAGGGCATAACAAAACTCTTTCTTCCTTTATCTTCGCTTATTGGTCCTCCTTGAGCTCCATCGAGAGGTGGTTGGAGTAAGGGATCAGGACAACTCCTTAATATGATAATGCATTCCTAAATGCTTATTTCATATTCCATGCATCCAATAAAAACATAAATAAAATAAACAAGTCATTTACTTTCTACATACTTAATCCATTACATCAAGTATTCATATAGAAACGATCCTTTACATTTCTATTTTATTTTAAAACAATCATATGAAGAAACCCCATAAATTTATTCATCCAAAATGGAATCCGCATCCAATTTATTTTTTCGTGTTTTTAATTAAAAAAAAGTATAGAAGGAAACCCCTTATTTTCTTCCCTATAGATGGACTCCAAGCACACTTTAAAGAATATGTGAAATACCCTATAATATTTCACTTATAAATAGACTCCACGTCCAATGACTTATTATTTAACTCAATAAATAAATAAGGAAAACTCTCATAATTTCCTTATTACCACTGTACTCCACATCTAACTAAACATTCAATGCTTTCTTTTCCTCAAAGCAAAACATTACAATTTATAAGGGAATCCCCATAATTCCCTACACACTAATTCCTATTATCCTAATAAGCTCCAGGAATCAATGTATGTTTTCAACTTAACTTTCAAATATATATTTCTCTTTTATTTAATTCAATAAGATTTTCATTATCAAAATGTCAAATATCCCATATAGAAATGACCCTTTCATTTCTACTTAATTTAAGAGCAATAATATGAAGAAACCCCATAAATTTCTTCATCCAAATAGGACTTTGCATCCCATTTGATTTTTCCATTTTATAAACGAACAATATACTTCCACAATATATTTTCACAAGACAAGCAATATATTTCCATAATATATTTCTACAAAATAAATAATATATTTTTCTACAAAACAAACAATATATTTTCACAAAACAAGTAATATATTTCTACAAAACAAACAATATATTTCCATAATATATTTTTGCAAAACAAGCAATATATTTCCACAACATATTTCTACAAATCAATCAATATATTTCTACATATTTAAACAATATATTTCTACATATTTGAAAGAAAACCCCGTAATTACCCCTTGTAATTGGTCTCCAAACCCATTTACAAGACTAAGTGAGATACTTCCAGGTATACTCACTACAAGTGGGCTCCACCCCCAAATTTAACATTCAATTTATTAAACCAAATAAAACTTTTGAAACAATATTATAACATCAACCTTCACTAAACAATTTTTTCTTTCAAAAAATAATTAATATCACAAACACTACAAAACTCACTTTGCATTCTTCCAATAATATAAAATATTTCTATTTTTTTTTAAAAGCGAAAAAACCCCCTTGCGGAGCCGCCAAGGTCTGAGCCGCCAAGGTCTGAGAGACCACGAACAAGGGGTTCTACATCGTCAAAGTCACTCGGGAGTCGCACCCGACCCTGCCCGCACCAACGTTATCAATTGGATTTTGGATACCCAATTCAGCTTTTTGGTAGGGTGGAGATTTGAACCTGAGACCTCCCTTGGAGGATTGTCCTCTCCTCTCCAACTCACCTACAACACCTGGGTAAAACTAATTTATAGTGGAAAACACCCCTTTCGAGGTGCCACTTTCAACAAGTTGGACATAAGAGGAATGGAGCCTTGTCGGCCTCTACCAGCACATAGGACATTCCTAACTATACCATATATCTGCAGGATGCAGACAAAGGGAATGGAACCTAGGCCGACCCAACACCCAAGGTATTTACCACTGCACCACAACAAACAGATTAAAATATTTCTAATTTATTTCTTCCAATAATATAAAAATTAATTAATAAAATGTTCTTTATAAAAACTATGCATAGAAGACAAAACCCTTTTTAAACCAAGATTTAACTTCTTTCAATACACATGCATCACCTATGAATTATTACATCCAAATCAAAGAATTCATAAGTTTCAATAATCAAAGCTTAGTAGTATCGATCTAATTGACGCTACAACCATTTATTTTCATTAAATATATAAATGAATGCTATCAAGCTATAGCAATTTGTCTCCAATACAATATTAATGAAAGCTATCTCTCTTTGGCAATTACACAAGTGTTTCAAAAACTCATAACAATGTTTCAGTTTTAAAAATAAAACCACACATGTTTACACATCCAGCTGCCCACATTCAACATACACGGCTCACAAACATACCAACCCGGTTCTATTAACCTTAGTTTTAAACAGTAGAAAACCAAGGCATTTTCTAAAAGATAACACACTCCAAAATTATTGTATAAACCCAAAGCATAACTGCCAACACCAAAATAAGATGTACAACTTGAAACATGGACAACCACTGCATCATCTCTTCGATGATCTTAAATATAAATCAAACTTCAGAGTATTCTAAAATATAAATCAAACTTCAGAGTATTCTAAAACATGAATCAAATAATAAGCTTGAAAGTCTGGGTTAATCAACTGAAAATGATGATAGGAGAGAGGAGCTGGGTCTAAACTGTGCACACTGCTCAGGAACTCGAAGATACAATCTTTTCAAATTAAAACAAATATGCATAGAGAAAGGAATATGGGGAGTTCCTTGTGATAGCAAGAGCACCCAACACCAGCTAAAAAGAGTCGATTCCTATTTAAGTTCTCTAGAACTTAAATAGAAGGGAACCAAATTCATCTCCTAATGAAGACGTTTCCCTAAGATTGAATACTTTCAAGGATAACAAGGCGGCAGAGAAAGCTACAACAATAGCTTAAATAAAAGAAATATCTCATCGAGGAGCTTAATGGCACCTCAGATTACTTCAACAACAACCAATTAAAACACAACATGCATATGTATGATCTTCTCAACTATATCAAACCAAATATGCAGGAAACATACCTTTGGAACTTTTTATATTTCCAATAACAAAATATAGATATATTAAGGGGAACCTCTTCTACACATCCACAACATGGTTTTACCAAAGGTTTTTTCCTTCATGCTTCTGCCATGCCTTTCCCCCATGCAAGAACTGTTTTCCTCATAATTAAAATTGAATGCGATGGGGATGACGGTCCCAACCATTCGCCCACCTCTTTCCTCACACTAATCCATCATTAAAATGTTTTCAAGCAGTGCGAGGAGAAGGAAGGTAAAGTAAATACCAATTTACTTTCATTTGCTTAACTTAAAACTTATGTAAATGCAAAGAATATAATAAAATATTACCCATTTTGTAATCACATAAATATAATAAATTCTCTAATAGTTTCTTTCACTATTAGTTCCTCTCTTCTAATAATCACACAGCATTAAAAATTAAGCAAGTCTAATGCTTTATTAATGTTTTCCTTTGAATTCCTTTTTTCTAAAGAAATATAAGGATTGGTTAAACCATCTCTTTAATAATTCAATCACTGATCTATATTAATATTAAGCATTAACATATTCATGTATTTTTTTAACATAATACTTTTAATTATGATAAAATAAATGCTTATTTCATTCATTCATGATCTTACTCATAAGATAAACACTACTCAAACATAAGCAAATAAAAATAAGTAATACATCTCCATTCCCTATTGTCCATATCCTTATGCGAAAAGGATTTACAATAACTTCCAAGTTATCAATTTTTGCTATGGATGGTCTCAAATGGTGGTGATTACCTCCAAACACAACATGGTGAATGCACCGATATGTGGGTAACTTTTACCCAGGAGCTATCGTCAGTAAATATGAACCATAATTTTCCTTGTTTCAGTCTCTTATTCCCGATGGCCAACTTCCTTGTCCACCTATGAGAGTACTTGGTCCAGCGAACACACACAAAATCAGCAGTACCATATCCTCATAAAATATAATCAAAACAACAAATGCATATATCCATCCAAATGCATGAGAAGCTAAGCATTACATAATCACATATTAAAACATGATCCATCTCATAAAAGAGTCCTTACCAAGGTGGGTTGTAACAAGCCCTCACAAAAATATGGGAGTGAAAGTATGTAGAACGAGATGAAGTAATTGTAGGAGGATGGTGTGAGTGCTCACTAATAATGGAAAAAGACTATAAGTATCCTATAAGTCATGTGACAAATGGGGCACTTAAGCCTATTGTTTTTTCGGTTTGGATGACTACATTGTTAGGAAATTAAAGGCATCTATAATGATAGTGAAAGAATATTTTTTAAAGCCTTGTGTCAAGTTGAGTGTGATTAATGAGTTGATTGACTCAATCATAAAAATATAGGAATTTGATGATAGGAAATGAATGGAAGGACATGCACATGTGGAAATGGGGGTGATCATGTTTACATAGACAAAGGGGATGAAATTGCTCAAATAAAATACCCTCTATGAGGCAATGGAGGTTGGATTTTGAGTTCTTATATGAGAAATTATTCATTTGATATAAGAGGAGGATGGGAACATAACATGGGTAAGACAAGCAATGAGATGAATTAGAAAAAAATGGTTGATGATGGAACACAACAAAGCAATGACACAATAAGGAAATCAGGCAATGACAATATTTCACACTTAGGGTAGATGATAAAAAAATATAAGGTGTTTCTTGGTGGATTAAGGTGACCAAGACATAATCCTCTAAGGAAAATTATTGTTACAATTTGAATTTCTTCATCATGATCTCTAGAAGAAAAGAGTGATTCTTTGTTGAATTCATTACATGTTAGGCTATGTTCATGTTGTTTCCATCATATTTCCTAATAGTAATTATATCTGATATTATGTTCATGTCCTATTTTATTTTAGATATCAAGTATGTTAAATGAAATATTTGGTAGAAAATAATATATTTAGTTTTTATTATGGTAGTGGATAGTACAAAGCCTCAAGATTCCTTCGGTTAGTAGTCCAATGCAAGATTATTACAAGAGATAGTCTTTAAAGAAGAGGATACCATGGAACTTTAAAGTGTGCCTTGTGTGAGAAGGATATAGAAACATCAAATCATTTAATTCTTCACTCTCCCTATACTTATATCATTTGGGATTGCTTTTTAAAATATGTATATATATTAGGTAGCTCCATCTACACTTAAAGAGCTGATGAGATGCTGGGGTAATTGTTTTAAAGTTGAAGTATTATGCATTCTAGGGAGGATTGGTCCTACCATTATTTATTGGAATTTATGAATTGAAAGTAATAATAGAATTTTTAAAAGAAACTCAAAACCATTCCTAGGTTTAGAATCATATTTTTACCTCTTGTAGAACATGTACAGACATGATGCTCATTGTGGGAAGCCTCAAGTGTGGAAAGAGATGCTAGTCTCTTGGTTTTAGAATTTGAACATGCACAGAAGGATCATCTGTGATAATGGAGTTAACACAAATGATATTTTTCAATCTATGATAAAATTAAAACATCCAAAAATTTGGGTTTATGAAAATTAATATTGTTGGCTCTTCCAAAGGAAACCTAGGAAGCATTGGTGGAGGCGGTGCCTTTAGAAATAATATCCTCACTCATAAACATATGAAACTTCAACTAACAACTATATAGAGCCTATGACACTCCTCAAGAGATCAAAACTACAATTGAAATGGAAATATATTTCAACTAAAGGAGATTCATAAATTTTCATTAATGTTACCAATAAAAATGGATGTGGAATTCGATAAAAAATAATGTTATTGTTGATGTTCATTAACTATTGTTGAAGGTAGTGAACAATGGGCCACTTCCTTTTTTTGTGTCCCTATGCCTAAACAATTTGGAGTTTGTGGTACAATATCTTTTATCAATTAGAAAGATCCATTCTCATTGAGAACAACTTTTGGGACTATTGGAAGACCAATAGATTCAAATCAAAGACCTTGAAGATAGCTTGGAATTTGGGTTTGGGTCTCATCTGCTGGTAAATTTGGTTGGAACGTAATAGCAAGATTTTCAATGAGGAATTTAGACTAGAGGAAAGAATTTGGGGTACTCTAATTAGGAAAAAATCCAAGAGGACTCTCAGATGGTAGATGATGAAGCAGATATATGGACACAAATTCAAAAACAACTGCAATATGGGAACTAAGAAAGGAAGGATAAGAATAGAAAGAGGGCTTTATAGACTCAGGAAGTCTATGGATTTAAAAGGAAAAGGTAAATAGAACACCTTTAGGGGTCATCCAATAGGGACTAAAGCTTTTAAAAGTTGGACAGTCAAAGGAATAGACTTGTGCCACATTTTGAGCCTTGTCAAGAAAGGTAGGTTATCAACAATAAATGTACAATTTGAGTTTTTTTCAATAAAATTTTTACCTTTTAAAAAAAAATAATATTGTTGAAGGTAGTGATAACAATATGTTATATCAACCATAAGTGAGTGTGAGCCAAGAGTAAGTGTAAACCATAAGTAAGCCTCACCTTTTATTTTTATAAATATTTTAGGAAGAGCAAGGAGAGAGTGCAAATGAGAAGCAAGTAGGAGTAAGGAGTAAGCCTCATATTTTCTTGCTCTAGATATTTGAAAGTTTTCAGAAAGTAAATTATTCACATGAGAATATTCTAGGTATCATGGAAGGAAATCCATATTTGAAATCTCTACTTAGAGTTAAAAATACCCTAATTGGAAGTATGGATGCCCAAGTTGAAGCCAATAGGAAGAGAAAATATATAACAAGTTTGAATTAGAGAATAGATGTTGCACTACAAGTGATTATCAAGGATAAGATGATTGATCATGATACAATGGTTCTTACATATAGAGGATAAACATGTAAGTTCCATTGATATTCATCAGATTTTTTGGATATTCAAAATTAGATCAACTGGAAGTAGCTATTGAATTTAAATTATTCCATATTTTTTCTTCCTAAAGTTTTCTTCCATGTCATCTTTTTGAGTTTTAAAATCAAGGCTAAAATAATGGGTGGTGCCCCCTGGTTTAGGGGGAGAGATACCCTATATTTAAGACCATGGAGTGATTTTTTTGTCAAGATAAAAATTATTAATGAGTGTGGGCTAGGAATTTCGGAATTCCATATTAAATTGTTAATAAGTATATTTCGAAGAATATCGATAATATCTGGTAAGACCCCAAGGTCTTACTATAAAATTATTAACAAATTAATGTAAATGTAATCGCAGGCCACTCAAAGGGGGCTCCCTTGTAATCACTTTGCCACTATAGGGGGCTCCCTCCTTTAGAATCTATATTCTTATTCTTCTTCTTGGATGATTTGATATGGATGTCCAACGTAATATATATATCTACCCTAAAGCTACGTTGGTGAAGAGACGTGATGGTTCATGTTATGAAAGGTTGTGATGGTTCACTTTATGAGTTAATAATATAATAATTAAATGATTAATAATACTAACTAATAATGTTAGGATTGAGGATCCTAACATGCCACCCTCCTTAAAAAGAGCTTTGTCCTTAAAGCTAAAAGTGAGAAGCTTTGTACTTTGTTTTCCAAGAAGAATTTGCGTAAGTTCTTGGACTCTTTTAATGTCATCCTTCTGTAGGCAGGGATATCGAGAAGGATGAAGCGTTAGCGAGGGGTTGACAAGAACAATAGTAGAATATTCTTTAGGAAAATCATGATGATGATGGGAGGGCAACCCTTGGGGTTCCTCAAACACTTCAAAATGATGCATCAAAAGTGATGGTAACACTTTTGCATCTTCCTATTGTTCCCTAAGAGGGTTAATGAAAAATGAGTGTGTAGTCATATTTCTAGCTTGTTTTTGGATAGGTTTTACCATGTGGTGAGAACTCACTATTTGTGAAGAACTTGTGTGTAGTCTTGTTAGAGTGTATGACTGGCCTTCATTGGTCACTTCTTGTACATCGATATCTTTACCTTCATTGTTGTGATCAGGTGCTTTGCTCACGTCTTGCACATCTACCTCACCTTCTCCCTCTATGGAACGATAGGAATCAACTACATTCAACAATTGTACATCTATCTCATCTTTGGCCCCTATGGAGGGAAAATGATCATCTAAATTTAATAAATACAATGTTGGTGTAGCACAACGATGATGAGGCCCAAATTGCTCATCACAAGTACAACATAGGTCTTTCGCTCGTCGCTCCTCCATTTCTTGCAAGCTAAGGTACTTAACTGGCAAGGGTTTAGTTTTTAGGATAGTGGGTAGGAATGATGATTTATCAATAGGTTGCTCCCTATGTTGACGTTGAACATTAAATTTATCTTCAGCTAACAAGGCTAATCCAATGGCTTCCTGTAGAGTGCGAGGAGTGTACATCATGACCACCACTCTAGTTTCTTCTTTTAATCCATTGATGAAACCTCTTACGAGAACTAATTCATCCAACCCTATGATGCGATTGGTGATATCCTAGAATTGAATTTTATATGCACACACTGATGTGACTTGACGTAGGTGGGCGAGATTAAGCAACAAAATTAGGTTGGTATCATGATATATTCCTCTGTTGGCCATTTGATATATTGGCTCTGATACCAAATGGTAAGACCCCAAGGTATTACTATAAAATTATTAACAAATTAATGTAAATGTAATCGCAGGCCAAGGGGGCTCCCTTGTAATCGCTTTGCCACTATAGGGGGCTCCCTCCTTTAGAATCTATATTCTTATTTTTCTTCTTGGATGATTTGATATGGATGTCCAACGTAATATATATATCTACCCTAAAGCTACGTTGGTGAAGAGATGTGATGGTTCATGTTATGAAAGGTTGTGATGGTTCACTTTATGAGTTAATAATATAATAATTAAATGATTAATAATACTAACTAATACTAACTAATAATGTTAGGATTGAGGATCCCAACAATACCCTAGAGGAGTTCATCCATGAAGGATAAACTATTAAGGAGTGAAAGCATGTTGTATATACTCGAATATGTTGCTATGGGTATTTCAAAACCTTTTTCACAATCCATTAAGATTAAATCCAAATCAAGAAAATGGGATCAACAAGTGGATTATGAAAACATTGCTTTCTAATATCACAAATGTTATGACTAGACACATGACAAGAGATTACAAAGTGAAAATGATGGAGATAAAAAAATTTGGTCATGAGACAAACTTAAATATGAAGCAAGGAGATCATACTATGATAGAAATTAGACTAGATCAAAGGTTATTCCATATTCAAAAAAGAGGCAAAGAAATATTATTTGTAGTATCAAATGATAAAGGTCATTATAGTTCACTCAAATCAAACATTAGAAGAAACAAAGAAGGATACGAGGGATGAGGAAGTACAATGTAGAAGTTCAAGTTTAGGAGGAATTAAAGGTGCAAAGAAATATGTGGAAAAAAAATTAAAACAAAGGAAAAAGAAGAGGTCAAATTTATCCTAATAAATCATCTCAAATATCTTCAAGTAGTATAAAATCCTCTTCATATAGTAGAATGAAAGTAATATAGAGGTTATTCCTTGAACTTTAAGGTTTTGAGAGCAACAAAATAAAGAAATGAGAATGGAGGATATCCATGACAAATTAGGGTTTATAGGACAGCATAAGAAGGTAATTGCTATGGAGGAAGATCCTTGTACTATAGGATTTCTAGGGCAACATAGAATAAAAAGTATTTTAGAGGTTATTCCTTACACTTCAAATATTTTAGAGCAAGACGAACCTACAAATGATAAGTCACACTATGAAAGGTATGCAAAAATAAAAGAGATTGATGAAGATAAAAGTGCTAATGAGAATTTAAAAAGGAAAGGAAGACCGAAGAAGTAAAAATAAAGAGATAAGAAAACTCATAGAGATATTGATATGGGAAAGCCAAAATAAATATTGTAAGTGTTAACAAGAAGTGGGGCTAGCCGCAAATAATAACAAAAAGTAATGATGCAAATGACGCCCTTGAATATTAGGGATATAGATAAGACCTTCAAATAAAGTATTAGGTAATTGACAAGTTATTATAGTTAGCATATTTATAGACGAGGAATCTAGGTAGTAGATATTTTAACTATTTACATTGTTGATTTTTATCTTGGTAAAATTCAAATCTTAGAAGGGAATTGGCATAGAGAGAGTTTATCTCTTAATGAAATTTATCTTAAGGAGTTAATTGCAAAAACATAGTAGTTTGAGGAAGATAAAGAATATCTTTGATAAAGGGATAAGCTAAATATTGTTTAATTAACCTTTATCAAATGAATAATGTCTTTGATAAAAAACAAGATAAATATGATTTAATTAACGTGACAACAATTTAACGAGAGCAATGTAATATTTTGTTATTTTGAAGGGAGTGGTCCAAATAAAAGCCACACATAGCTTAATAAAAAAACTATTGCTAAAGGCAACCTCTTTGAAATGTCAGCATATTTATAGAGAAGAAAATCAGATAGTAAATAATATAGCCAATTATGATGTTAATCTTCATCTTGATGAAATTAAAGTTTTAAAAGACAATTCAAGTAAGATTTTATCTTTTAATAAAAAATGATGCCAAATAGTTGATCAAGAAAACAAATTAACTTGATGAAGACGAAAAATATATTTAATAAAAAATAAAATAAAAATATCTTTAATAAAAAAATAAACTAAATATGATTTAATTGTCTTAAAAATAACCAATCGTTGGTTCAATGACTGGAACAAATAATTAATATAACCCACACTACTAAATAACTTAATAAAAAAAATATCTTAATAACAAATATATTATTTTATTTTCTTGATAAAAATAAACCTAATAAGTTTATTTAAAAATAAAATTGAAGATGGGTTATATTGAACAAAGGATATACCTCTCTCCAATCATTCATAAACTACATGTCATTCAATATGTCTAGTATTAAGAAGAAATACTAACCCTACCTCTTTCTTTCATTCGAGTGCAAAAAGAATCAGAGTGAAGTATATACTTCCTTCATAATATTTCTCTCCTTCTAAAAAAATAACATTTGACTTATCAAATGTTATATGTTATTAACTCCATCTCCATCTGTAACATAAAAATTAAAATTTTATCATAAATAAATAAATATATAATTTTTTAAATACAACTTAATATAATATAAATAACAAAATCTCTTTTATATAACCTATTTGAAAAATAAAAACCATCACACATCTAAAATGAACTTAAAATTTTTGTGCCAAATGTCAATCCTCTGTCACCACATGAAACCATAGTCAATATTCCTCCTCTTCTTTGTTCAAAGATCACCTAACGTTAGAAATGCCAAAAGTCTTATATTTTGAGTCTTAGGTGACATCGAGTAGTAAAGAAATGAGAAATACATTCCCATCTCTCACCATTGGGCTCTAATCATTACCCTTTTCCTTTAGGACGATAACCTTGAAATGAAATCTTGTAGAATCTAAGTGTCCTTGCTTCCATAGAAAAGGTACCATCAAACCATTGAAATGACAATAAAATAGATAATACTATGAAAAAACCATTGAAGTGACAATAAAATAGATATAATTCCATGGCAAAACCACAAGGAAACAAATTGATTTTCACACCGGGGTGGATCATATTCCCATGGACTCAAGATTGTAATCTCTTATTTTTTTTAATGATATTAAAATCATAGAATTTAATATTGTTTTTAGAATTTTAGTTGTATTTACAATGGAAGTTTAGTTTTTATAAATAATTTAATAAATATGATAAGTATTGTAAGTGTTGTTATACATATATTTTTTGATACATAGAGGAATCGGTAACTATCTTTCTTTTTTGAATAATTTGTTACAGGGTTAAGTTGCATTGCCAATCATGATGCTACCATTATAACCTCTATCTCGGCATAGTAAAAACGATTTGAAGTGAGGGAGATCGTCGGTGGCTCGGGGTTGGTATTGTCATCATCAAGTTGGCGCACACTCAACGGACTCAAGTCAGACTACTACCTTTGCCCTAAATTGGGCATGCCCGCGAGGTTTGAACCTAGGTCTCCTCCTAGTAAGTGCCCAACTTCTTACCAATCCACCTAACCCTCGTGGACAAAACTTTGGTTTGTGGTGAAAACGACACCAAAGAAACCCTTAGACCCCGACCACAACCAGCGAGGAATGGGTTTTTTTATTGTGTCTCCTTTGCATCGTAGAGGTCCTAACCATGGACCTCCCGTTTAACAGGACCAAGCTCGCCTTCTCCAACTGCACTACAAAGGCTTACAAGTGTTGCTATATATATTATTCATATGAGTTTTTTTTAAATCTATTTAAATAATCTTAAAAAAAAATTATTTATTTATTTTTGTTTAATTATAAAATATCAAAATGTTAAATGAGTTTTGTGGGTTTAATGGTATAACATGAGTGGATTTAATAGTAAGACTTTGAAACTTCAAATAAAAAAGGTTTAAGCTTAAAACCAAAGAGAAGTAAAATTGTGTATTATACCTTGGTAACTGGAGTTTGGTTGAATAAATAATATCTTTTATGAGGGTGGTTTTGAGAGTAAAATCAACAGTTTGATATGCCATTTGGATATTGAGTAGCGACGAATGAACAAAGTTTTGAGGAGAGCGATCGATTTTTGCACGCGATCCGAATGAGTGTCACTTGGTTTGACCATGGTGACAACTTGTGAGAAGGGAGGCATGAACCACGTCGTGCGCTTCGACGTTACGGCTAGTGCACCCAGGTCCCACGTGGAACTAGATGGAGTGGAAAGATTGGCCTCGACCAGTCAGACTGTCGGGTCAAATGACGACATTGAGGGGGAAACCACCCAGGGAAAACCTTTCAATGATGGACGAACCTACGGGAAACCCTCGTTCGTAGATTTGTTGCAAAATAAGCAAAGAACAAAATTGAGTGATGCAAGCAAGTTTGTCACCCAAGGATGTGATGTTTTATGCCCCAAAAGCCTCATGGAAGTATATGCATCTCGTGACACTTACTCCCTAGTGGAGAAATTTATAGGAGGCCACCCAGACATGGATGCAATTCATAGATGGGCCGCATCCAAATGGAAGACTATGGGGAGCATGGAGCTATTGACAATGACTCGGGGCTTCTTTATGATTCAAATCAACACCCAAGAATATTTCGAGTGCATCCTATCCAGAGGACCATGGTTTTTTGGGAGACGAAGCCTATTCTTGAAGTGGCAATCGAACTTCGACCCAAATTCTTAGAACATCAACTACGCCCCGATCTAGGTACGACTTTCGAACCTCCCAGCTCATTTTTCTATGAAGACGCCCTTCAAGGCCTAGCCAGGGCCATCGGGGACCTAGTGGCTATAGACCCAGCCACTTGAGCAAGGACACGCTTAATCCAGGCACACATCTATATTAATGTGAACCTGAAAAGCCAACTCTCGGAGTACCTGAACCTCATATATGGGGAGTTCAAGTGGAGGCAACCGTTGATTTATGAGAACAAGCCGAAATACTATCCAGAATGCCATGTGCAAGGCCACCTGCAATCCCAGTGCCCTAAGCTCAAAAAACCTAATACGGGTAACTTGGACATGGATCGATCAGAGCAGATGCCCAGGCGAGTTGAAGAAAACTGCATGACGACCACTAGATTCTAAACCTGATCATAGTCAAACGTGTAGTCTCAAATGGCAAGTGATTCTGTCTCTACTAATAATAAATTTGATGTTCTTAAAGATTCTGGTCTTACTGAGGAAGTGGAGGAAGGGGAAATCCCTATTAAATCTGACTTGATTCCTAACCCTGAGCTCCACTAGGGCCATGTGCCTAGCCTCGCCCACTATGTGTCCATGTCTGCCTCTCCCCCGAGGCATTCACCTCGTTCGTCTCCCACCCAATCCTCCTGAAGCCCTCCTCCAAAGTCCCCCACCTCGTTGTCCTCCCCTACGCAGTACTTTTCCCCCAAAGTCGAGGGTTCCAACTTCTCCAACCTTCTATGACCTAGTCAATTCTGACAACGACGACCTCGACCAACCTTCCCCCGATCAATGGAGCCCTAAGCAAACTCACAGTTTTAGAAAATCCCAGATGGATGTTGGAGGAGACAGGAAAAAAGGCAGACCTTTGGATCTTGAAAGAAGGAACCGTGATACAACGGAAGACATAGCCAACGGGACTCAAAAAACTCTATTCTAGGAGAGTGGAAATAATACCAATGAGGAAACCCGAAGACCCAAACACCCTGCACAATAAGGAAAATGGGGCAAGATAATCCCCAAAAATTCTAAATGAGAGTCCTCTCCTAGAATGAGAGAGGGTTGAATGGGGTAGCCAAGCAGAGATTGGTTGCAGCCATAAAAAAGAAAACATAATCCAGCTATTTTACTCCATAAAACTAAACTTAATGATGAATTGTCTTCCAAAGTCACTAAAAAGATTTAGAAAAACTATGATTTTGTCCATATCCGGATCTCCGATTCGTCAGGCGGTCTTATATGCCTATGGAACCCTACTAAACTACAAGGCAACATCATCTCTAGATAGGACAGGTTAAGTAACATTATGTTCCACGACCTCAGTTACCAGGTCTCATGGGTTATGACCAATGTGTATGCCCTTAACTCTTCCCAGGGCAGAAAGGCGTTGTGGAACATGCTAACCCATATGAAGCAAGCTTTCGAAGATATCCCATGGATCCTAGCAGGGGACTTTAACTCACCCCTGCATTTCTCGGATAAGAAGGGAGGAACCACGATCACCCACAAGAAAATAGAGGACCTAAGACACTTCATAGATTCCAATGCCCTCATGGATGTCCAGCTGTAGAGGTCCCTGTTCACTTGGAGCAACACGAGAAAAATTAACCTTATTCAGGAGCACCTTGACCGAGTCCTGTTATCCCAGGAAGCCCTCCCACTCTTCGGGGATGCTTGTTTGCTAGCCCTCCCTAAAATTGGGCCTGACCACAACCCTCTATTGCTATAAACTGATACAAAATATCAGTTCAAGACCCCTTCAGGTTCGAGTCAATGTGGATCTAGCACCCCGATCTCAAAAATCAAATCACTTTGTGGTGGAAGAGAAAATTCTTGGGAATAGCCACCAATCAATTAATGCAGAAACTTAGGTTTATTAAAGGAAATTTTAAAATTTGGAATAAGGAAACCTTTGGAAACATATTCGAAGCCAAGAACCAGGTTAAGACTAGAATTAACCAGATTGAAGACAGTTTTCAGAAGGGTGCAGGTAATGATGATTGCCATGATGAAGAAAGAGGGCTGCTGGCTGAGTACCATAACATCCTCAGAAAGGAGGAAACCTTTTGGCACCAAAAGTATAGACAATTGTGGCTTAGGGAAGGGGATTATAATTCCAAGTTATTCCACATCTCCACCCTTAGGCATAGGGGTGCCAAAAATATTAAAATTCTGGTCAAGCAAGATAGATCTTCTACTTTGGACATACACCAAATCAGGGAGGAAGCGATCAGCCACTTTAGAAGTCTTCTAGACCCCCCCTCTCCCAGTCCCCCTCAACCAGGGAAGATTTGATTACTAATATCCCCACCATCATTCCCCAGGATACCAACAAATTCCTCCTAAGATCCCTCACCCACAAGGAAATCCATTAAGCTCTGTTTTCCATGAATCCAGATAAATCTCCCGATCTAGATGGGTTCCATCCCAGATTTTTCCAAACATTTTGGGACATTGTGGGTTCGGACTTGTGCAGCTCCATCATTTAAATGCAGTCTTCCAAAGCCATTCCTAGAGATGCCAACTCCACCTTCTTGGCCCTGATCCCCAAAGGTGATAATCCCCAGACCCTCTCGGACTACTGCCCCATAGGCCTGTGAAACGTCACCTATAAGATCTTGTCCAAAGCCTTGGCAAACCGACTATCTAGCATCATCCCCTCCATTATTGACCCTTGCCAAGGGAGCACTGTCAAAGGCTACAACATCCTTGATGGTGTCATCACTATGCACGAGCTGATCCACTCTGCCCATGTCTCCAAGTCTGTTGCTTTTTTCCTCAAACTGTACATGAACAAAGATTTTGAAAATGTCAACAGGGAATTCCTCAACCAAATCCTCCTCAAGTTCGGGTTCCATGAATCTTGGGTTAATCTAATTTATAAGTGCATCTCTTCCTCCTGGTTCTCGGTCTTGGTGAATGGTTCCACTGTTGGCTACTTCCCAAGCTCCAAAGGTCTCAGACAGGGCGACCCGTTATCTCCCATTCTCTTCATCATTTTGGAAGAGATCCTGGGAAGAGCCATCAAGATTGCTTGTTCCAATAATATGATTTAGGGCATCAAATATGCCTCAGGTCTCACGCCCTCCATCCATCAGCAATTCGTGGATGATACCTTGTTGGCAACCAAAGCCTCTATTTTTGATGCCAAAAGTATCAAAACCATCCTCAACCTCTATGAAGAGGCTGTAGGTCAGAAAATCAATTACATCAAAAGCAAGTTGTACTTCATCAACACCCCCTCCAAAAGATAGTGCAAGATTGCTAGAATCATAGGATGCTCCATTGCTAATTTCTTGACCATGTACTTGGGCCTTCCCATGTTCAAAGGAAGGCCCCTCAAAGACATGTGGAGTAATGTCACTGATAAGATTCACAAGAAGCTTTTGGGATAGAAAGGCGCCCTCCTCTCCAGCGCAGGGAATGTGACCTTAGTTAAAGCTGTTTTACAGAGCATTCCCACCTTCTTCTTGTTTGTCTTCAAAATCCTGACTGGTGTAGGAGAAGCTATTGAAAAATCCAAAAATAGTTTTGTGGTCAGGAACTGACAACTAGAAACAGTTTCACCTAGTTGCATGGGATAAAGTATGCTCCCCCAAATATCAGGGAGTCCTGGGAATGTGGTGCATCAATGTCACCAATCAAGCCCTCTTGGATAATCAAGCATGGAAGGTCATATCAAATGCTAACCTAGAGTTGATGAACATTATCAAGATAAAATATCTACAATAACAATCCTTTCTGCAGATGGATACTCCTCGCAACTGCTCTCATTTTTGGAAATCTATTTCCCTCACCCAAAAACTCATGCACCAGGGCTCTTGGTGGCAGTTGGGAGAAAAAAAAAGATCGACTTCTAGAAGGATTCTTGGGCTAGAAAATACCCCCTCATTTGTGATCCCATGTTGACTACAGTCAAGCACCTGTCTGACAACAAGTACGAGTTTCGTGTAGTAGATTTTGTATCCTCAAGCTAGGGCATCCCAGAGTGGAAAAGGTTTTAGTTTAGAATCAAGAATGATGCAATAGCTGATGCTGTGTCAGATATCCAAGCGATCATGAGGGTAAACTTCATCCCCTAAACCTAGAAAGAGGACAAGCAATGCTGGAAAGGCACAAGCGATGGAAAGTTCTCATTCAAATTCGTCTCCTAGCTCATCGAAAAAAAATCAGAGTAGACAACACTAACAGTGGCCAAAATTTAGCTAGGAGTGTGTGGCTCAAGGCCCTAATCCCAAAAATTGCCCACTTTTGATGGACTGCAGTTCATAATAAGATTCTCACCACTGATAATCTAATACATAGAGGGATCATGGTCCCCAACAAATGCTACTTGTATAGGCAAGCCTGGGAATTGACCCATCATATTCTTATGGACTGTCCCTTCACCAACAGTGTTTTTTCCTTGGTGATCAACAAGTTTCAGGTTTGTTTGGTCCGACCAAAGACTGTCAATGATATGTTCATCCAATGACCCAACACTTTAAAAAACCCCAGACTCAACTTCCTCTAGAAATCCCTGGTCCACCATACTGCCTGGTAGATATGGTTAGAACGCAATAGCCGCATTTTCAGTGATAACCCCAGGGACCATGACGCGATCACAGAAAGAGCCATTGCCATTGCCATTAAAAATAGTAGTCTGATCCCCTATCCAGGAATTCCCAAGGCTAGGGTCAAAGGGTATTTTTTTGCTTCCCTAAGGATTCCCCTAGACTACAACAAGGCCAAGGAATCCCATGTGGGCAGAGACACAAATAAGTGGGTCCCCCTCACAGGGATGGCTGAAGGCCAATTTCGACGGAGCCTCTAAAGGTAACCCAAGGAAAGCAGGAGCAGGTGGAGTAGTCAGGGACCAAAATGGAAAGCTCATTCGAGCATTTTTTGAAAACTTGGGCACCCAAACCAATAAGTATACAGAAGCCAGAGTTCTTTGGAGGAGTATTGACATTTGCAAAACCATGACCAACCCTATCATCTTCGAAGGCAATTTTGCAGTTATTGTGGGGCTCATCCAAAATAATAGCACACGGGAGAAAACATTCAGAACATCATCTAGGAGTGCCAAAAAGTCCTCAGGAACAATTGTCAAAACCAAATCAATCACGTGTTTAGAGAAGATAATCAAGTGGTTGATGTGCCTGCCAACATAGCCATTCTCCAAACCACTTTTACTATCTGGGAAGATAGCTTCCCATGCGAGATCCTCGAGAAAGTCAAACATGATGCATAAAATCTTACCAACAAGTAGCCTCGACTACATGCTTAACGATATTTTTTAATACCAAAAAGGGGTGAGTTCAGTCACCTGCACTACAACAACTCCAACAACAACGGTGGCTTTAACTGCCCCAACGGTGTCTTCTTGACACCAAAGGCCATCTGTAACCTCAATGGTGGCTATAGCCACCCCACTAAGGGTTTTTATTCCCCTAGGGTGTTTTTCAAGACCATGTTCCACCATTTCCAAGATGCTTGCATCATTTTTAGGATGGGCAAATATTTGTAGAGAAACACAGAATCCTTGATCCTACCCATCAACCCGTGCTTTCCCATACAAAATCCCATTCGCTCATATATTTTAGCTTTTACCTCCACCTATCCATCCTTCTATATGACTAAGACTAACATCCACCTTATCGCCTCCATCACTGCTTTCCCGCTCCCTTCCCCACTCCTGTCAAGCCCACCACTGCTAGCCCGAGCCACGTCTACGTCTGGGTTTTTGACCCTAAGCTATTTAACCGGATAAGCATCCTCGTGACCTTCTTGCTTTGGGGTTTCATTCTTATCTAGCTAGGCCGTCTTGGTCCTGGTTGCAACTTACCGATTTTTTGTGATAGTGCCGATTTCAAGTCTAAGCATCAAATGAGAATCAAGCAAGTCCCTATTTTTGCCATGGACGCCATCGAACCTGCAACTCTACAGATTAACGCAGGCATTGCGGTATTACTAGAACCTAAATATTTTATCAATTTCTTAAAGATGTTCGAAGGGACGGAGGAAGAGGTAATGAAAGATTTCATGGAGTCCTGGAACGATGGCAAGGTTCGTGTTCGCGATATTCGTTTTGTGGTAAGTGCTTAATCCATAGCCCAGGTTTTTGGTCTTAAGTTGGATGGTAGAATTATCCATAGAGATGGACACAACTTCAAGGAAGATACTGATCAATTCCTCGATAAAGGAAAAAAGTTACTATGGGAGAATAAAGGTATTGTACGGTCTTCCATTCCCTGCCCTTGGGACACTGCGATTGTCCCTATCCTCTAGTATATTTCCATGGATAACCCCAATAGACCCCTGAATGCTTACAACCTCACCTTTGTAAACCACCTATGCGATGTCCGCCCCATAAATATCCCGGAGTTTCTCTTTCGGTCCATATCCATTACTATTACCAATTTTAGAGTGAGCAAGTCTCCCAAGCACCCCTGCCATCAAGGCCTTTTCCTGGTTCTTTACAAGTATGCTCTTACCCACTGAGTCTTAGGAAGCATCTCCTCCAAAAATCCCTCTCTAGACCATCTGTCTGCTCAAGTCCTCAATGTTGGCTCGTCTCTACCTTAGTCCCCCAACCGGGCCACTTCCTCCCCGACCCAGCCCTCGATAGATCCCCAATCACCGCCGTCTACTTCCCCCCCACTCAGGTAATGGAACCCACTCCCCAGTGCAAGAAAGGCTCCCCTATGTAAAAGCAATATCAGTGGGGCAAAAGACTCAGTCCTAAGCAGAAGTCAGTCCGACCTCCCCAAAAGAGGAGGATTCCTAAGCGTCTATCTATGCCCAACCTGAGCGACAATCGGTCGTTCCACAACATCACCAATAATGATGAATACTGCCAGGAAGAGAGTCAGGATGATGGCCAGGAGGAACACCAGGAAGAAACCTAGGAGGACTTCTAGAGGGATCACCAGGAAGATGACATGGCTCTGGACATGTTGCGTATAGTTGCTCTCAGCCGCATCGATGATGTTGTTAGGTATTTTCAAACATCGGTGAACATACTTCGTGAAGGTGGCAATCTCATATCAAGCACCATTGAAGAGCTTAAGATAATACCTTCCATCCTTAAGACCCTCCTGCCCAATGGGGACAGTGACAAGCATGAGGGGAAAAGCAAAGCCCAAAAGTCTAGGATGTGAGCTAGATGATGGGTCAGGAGCCAAGGGCTGCTGTTTTTTCTGTTTCTATCATGTTGTGTGAATCTAAGTTTCTGAATGCTTCAGGAAGGACACCTTCGAGGGTGCCACTTGAACCTTTTTGGTTGTTTGTGTTCATTTTTGAGTATAAATTTGATATGGGACTATGGGCCGTTCGACCATAGATGAACCTTATGTTAAAAGGGGTGGGACCCTTCAACCCGTAAAGTAAATAAAACTACTTTTACCTACAAGAAAAAAACATCTTTTATGAGGGTCATTTATATGATCTATATTCTTGTGGACATTAAAAACTACTTTACATTTTACCTTTACATATATTATATTCATCAATGTATATATTAAAAATATTTGACTACAAGAACAATGAGGGAACAAGGAGCAAGTGAAAGTGTAAATAAAAAAAGGTACTTGTATGTGATCAACATTAGTAAATCATTTTAAAACATCCATATCCATAAATAAGGCAGCCATATTACCTTTAGTAATAGCAAACTAAATGAGATAGGTATTAGTGGATTGGAATTGTGCTATCGTTACTAGCAAATTAAACTGTTTTGAACTGAGTCAAGTCTTTAAAATAATGGAGAAATGACAACCGCATGCACTATTTAAACAAAGTTCTTTTCAGATTAACTTGTTGGAATTGAAGATAGCTAAAATGAATTAAAGGTCATTTATGTACTCTAAATATAGGTTGAGGTCTAATTTTAAGCTCTTATGTATGTGAGAGCAAGGAGCAAAAAGGAAGAGTTCTTGATCCAATTATTTTGATTAATTCAAAGAACAAAGGATTCTCATGGGGAAATGTATGTGCCAAGAAAGAAGAGTCATTTATAGAATTAGTAACTAGAAGCGAGGATGACCTAGTTGAAAGTAAGGATGCCCGAGTTGAGAGAAAAAAAAATATTATTTTTATGTTAATACCTATCTAGGCAATAGATGTTTCAATAGAGTGATTATCAAGGATGTGATGATAAAACATGAAAAATGGTTCTTAAAAGTAGATGGTTAATATGTGAGTTCAATGAATATTGGCCAACTTATTTAGAGATCAAATTGATTAGAAATAGCCCTCGAGTTAATATTATCCTATGTCTTTTCTCCCAAAAGGACTTTTCTCATCATCTATGGTTTAGGGGGTGACATTGCTTGTATTTAAGACCATGAAGTGATAAATTTTCTATGAGATAAATAATCTCAAAAGGCTTGCAATGTGGGTTAGGTTATTTGGATTTCCATATTAACTTATCAATAAGGATATTTTTTGAATAATGTTAGTGATACTCCAAGGGAATTCATCTAGGAGGGGTTTACTATCAATTATCAAAAGCACTCTCTCTATACTTAATTATGTATTATCATGGATATTTCAAAACTTTTTCCTTATTATTAAGATTAAACCTAAATTGAGATAATTAAATCAACAATTGGATTATGTAAACATTGTATTTTTATGTTACAAATGTAATGGTATCGACATATGGAAAGAGACAAAGTGAAAACGATGAAAGAGATTAAAAGTTTTGGTCATGATATAAACTCAAAGGTGAAGTAAGGAGATAACAATATAATGAAACTTGGATTGGATTAAGGAATTTTTGTCCCAAAAATGTGATAAATAAATATCATTTGCCTCATTAGACAGTAAAGGTTGATATTGTTCATTTGAAGTAAACATTATAAGAAACAAAGAAGAATGCATAAGATGAAGAATTACAATATGTAAGTTCAATTTAAGAAGGAATTAAAGCTACAAAGGAAGACATGGAAGAAGTCTAAACAAGTTTGGTCTAAGTAATCATATTTATTTTTCTAAGTGATAGAAAATCATTTTCTTATAATAAAAATAGAAGTAATATAGAGTTGGCCCCTTGCACTTTAGAGTTCATACGGTAGTTCATAGTAAATAAAGTATTATGAAGAATATTCATTACAATTTAGGGTTTTTATGGCAACATAAGCAAGTAAGTACTATGGATAATACCCCATGCATTTTAGGATTTCTAAGGCAATATAGAAGAGAGCATTTTCAAGCTTATCTCTTTCATTTCAATTTCTCCAAGGCAACATAAACCTATAGATGATAAGTCAAGCTATGATTAGTTTGAAGAAGTGGAAGAGATTGATGTGTATGAAAGAATTGGTGGGAATGCAAAATAGAGGAAGACCCTCAAAGCAAAAACAAAGAGAAAAGAGAATCCATAGTGATATTGATTTCAAAAACCAAAAGTAAATATTATAAATGTTAACAAGAAGTGGGGCTAAGTTCACAAATAAGAAGAATATATGCTTTTTTAAACGGATATATGGGATTGAAATTGACCCCACTCATATTACATTATGATCATATGGTAATATTACAACAATCTTGGCATTTATGTATTTATAACTTGGTAAGATTCAAACCTTGATCTCTTCCCCAAAAGTTGATAAGTCTAACCAATTGAGCTAATACCATTTGTTAAGAATAATATGTGATTATAAATGTGGTATCTTGGAATTTTTTGGGTATGAATAAGATCCCCAAAAATATTTATCAAGTTATCATTCTAAATTTATTTTAATATTGGAAAAACTAAATAGCGAGACATGTAAGGATGCATTTAAAAAGATTCGAAATATAGAGGATTTTTTAGTAGTTTCTACTAAGGGAGCTTTAGGAGATGTTATAATGGTTTGAAATAATAGAAAATAGGAGAGACATTGTTAGACTAAATGGGTTGTTTGTAATTTTCACATGAAAGAATAAAATATGAAAATTAGAACCATAAATGAATATGTTTCAAATATAATTATAATAAATGAAATAACTTGAGAAAAATGAAGATGGTTTATGTGTATCAATTTCATATTCATTTTCTACAAAAGCACATTTCTAGACATGTTAAGAAGTCACTAAAACCCCTCCAAGATTGCAAGAAAAGCATAAATAGCAAGGAAGCAGGCTTTGACTGCAATAAAGAAACCAATTGTTGTGTTGCCCTTTCTAGGATTTTTGAAAGCAATTCATCTTGATAGGAACAATTTATATTCACGAAAAAAAAGGCATGAATCATATATAATTAATTCTTCTTTCAAATAAAAAAGCAGTGCATAAACATTTCAAAAGAACATGAGGAATATAAAAGTAAGCAAGGAGGAATTGAATGTCCCACTCAATCCAAAAACACCTGCAAAAAGTACACATTTAGAATGTAATTGCCTAAGCATCAACCTGAATTAGAGATAATCACTAGGTAACCAAAATTTATCTCTATCGAAGCATTCAATCAACATGGACATTTTAATATTATAATGACCATTAATTTGCATTGAACGACAAAGTGCAAATTTTGCATGAGTGAAGGAAACATCCAAAAAAGTGTTCAATTTTAGCAAACTTATGTTTAGTGTAGAAGATGAAGCTCATGTTTAAAGTCTAAGAAAATGCTTAAGATTAGAGAAAAATTCCAATCTTGTATCGAGTGAACACATAGATCATAAAAAAAATGGAAGGACATCTCTTTTATTATAGGTAAATCATTGAATCCTCTCAAAATCTTGGAGAAGATATAATGGACTAATGTATTAAAACTTTTCTAAAGAAGATATAAAATCATTGAGAGGGAAAGGATCGAGTTTCCCTAGTTGAAGAGTAGGCATATTTGAGATTTGCCTATGAAAATATCATAGAAGTGTTCCATACAATTTACTATATCCTTAAACATTCAGTCCAAAGATAACCTAAAATATTTGGGCACCTTAAGACATAGCTTTATCCAAAGGTATTCCAAATAGGGGTTAATTTGAATTATGAATTCTACATGTTTGAGTTGAACCTTTGACACATGGACATGCAAATTAGAACTCTACTTGGGCATACATTTGACATTGTCCATTGCTCATCCTTTATGAACATGTATCTAGCAAAATCAATGCTCATTGCAACTAAAATAAAACCTGGATGACAAATTAGCTATTGATATTGCCTACCAATAAAATTTATTGGTTAAACCAGTGACCAAGTCATATCAATAGACTGAACTATCAAAACTATCTGTCACTCAATTGAATTAATCCCACATTAATGGTGGGAAGGCTCATTAGAGCCTATAACAATTTTTTCTTTTTTATTTATTCTTGCAGGTGAAAAGAATAAGCATATATTTTTGAATAATTGGAATATTATGAAGAATATATCTTAGAGGAAGAATATTCCCTCTACTTACTATTTTCCCCCACAAGACATTGTTTTCTTACAATTTGAGAAATCAATCAAGCTACAAGTATAGTCTTATATATACTAGTTGAGAAGTATTTTTTGAGGTTGATCTAGTGCAAGTGAAATTTTGAAGTTTTATGAAAGTTTGATATGCCTAGTGGAGCACTAATGTTCCTATTGTCTAACTTCCAACTATTTCAAGAAAATAATTATGTAGCTTAGAAGATCAAACTCATAACACAACTCTAATTTTAAGAAGTATGGGAGGTTGTAGACAAAACCATTTCCCATCCTATTACAGAAGGTGAAGATCAAACAAAGTTTGACAAGGTAGATAAAAAAGCACAATTAGTCATCATGTTTAAAGTAGTTGATGAATTACAATCATGCATTCAAGATTATACCATAGTTAAATATGCATGGAAGAAAATTTAGACAATATTTGAGGCAAGGAACCAAAATCAAATTCTATTTCTTCAAAGTCAACTTTATTGCTTGAAAATGTAAATTGGAGAAAAACTCAAAACTTTCTTGAAAAGAATTATAGAAGTACAAGAATCACTTCAATATTTGGAAGAAAAGGTATTTGATGAGATACTTGTTCTTATTGTTTTAAGATCTCTCCCTTGTCAATATAATGTATATGTGACAACCTTGAATATCACCGAACAAACACCAATATATGAAAAGTTGGTGAAATTACTTCAAAAAGTAAAGGTCTCATATACAAAACAAGAATAATTACAAGTTATTCTCACAAATAAAAAGTATAATCATTTAGAAGAGGTACAAGACCATAGCAACGCTTCTAGCAATAGAGAAATAATTCTCACACAAGGATATTAGTAGCAAAGAAATAATTTTTGCACATAAAAGATTTGTGAACTTTGTGGTAAAAATGACCAAGAAGTGAAGGAATATTTGCATAACCCCCTCACAAATAGGTCTTCTTCAAAAGAGATGCATCATAAACAAAATATGTCATCATAAGACAAGGAAATTCATTGAGATATTTTTTTGAGTAAAAAGTATAAATTTTATTAAAAAAAAACTGATCAACTTATACAAATCCATTTTGATATCATACCTTTTTTGGCAAGGCTCAAAATGTTGTTTTTCTATTTTTTTATCTTCCCAGGATCTCTAAATCCCTTGTTCTTTAAAATTTACCTCCTTCTTAACTGTATATGTCCTCTTCCAACAAATATTACTGAAGCGCTCTTTGTTCTTTTTTCTATTCTTGATAGCTTTCATGTTGTATTTGATTCCATAGTTGTGCCCAAATGTGTTGTTCTACCTTGGTCATCGAAGATTATTCCTATACTTTGGTCTGCACTATTTCTAATAACTTCCTTAACATAATCTTCCAGGTCCTCTCTTATGAGCCGAATTCCTATTTAAAAATTATGTTGTTTCGTTCCAACCATATTTGCCAGTAGATGAAGCCAATCCCTAAATTCCAAGTTGTGCTTAGTGTTTTGGATTTGAAGGTGTTATGTGATCAATAGTCCCAAAAATTACTACCGTTAGGAGGATACCATTCTGTTTGGCTAAATATGGAGTACCACAAATTCCAGATTGTGTAAGCATAAGAGCAATAAAAAAGGAGGTGGTTTATAGTTTCTACCTCTTAGAAGCACATTACACATCTACTAGGTCCAATGAACCCCTTTCTCCTCATGTTATCCTGAGTCATAATTCTTTTGTGAGAAACCTACCATATAAAATAATTAACCTTCGAACAACATTTTGGTTGTCATATTTCTTTTTAGGGATGTTTTTGGGGTTGGTTCCTTCTACTTTGGTGAGAATTTCGGTATCCTGCTTTCACTGTGTAAGTGACTTGTTTCCCATATCCCCATGCTAGTTGGTCAGGTCCATCTTTCCATAGCCATGTTCTAGAATTTTTTTTAGTTCACATTTTTTAGCTTTCCATTCTTCACCTAACCACTGGTCCAAATTTTGCCATATTCCTAAAGATGCTAGTTGTTGGCTTGGGGGGATGAGATACTGAGATATAAGATTTTGGCCATGATTATGAAGAGTCTCTCTGATGCCACTAAGATGAGGGTATTTTTTGATAATGGGGGGAAAATTACCAAGAATCATTCCACAATCTGAATTTTCTCCCATCACCTACTTTCTAATGTAAGTCTTCCTTAATCAGTGAGGCCCCTCTTTTGAGTGTTTTCCATATCTCTGATCCTACACCTATAACTAGCAACCGTGGAACATCCTCCATTTCGTGTGCAGGGTAATATTTAGCTTTTAGAACTTGAATCCATAAATGATATGGATTTGTGGTCCACCGCCAGTATAAATTCCTTATTAGTGCTAGGTTGTGTGTTTATGTAGCTCTTATTCCAAGACCTCCCTCTTCCTTTAGTTGACAGAATTTCTCCTAGCTTAACAAGGCATTTTTATAATTTTCTTGTGCTCCTAACCATAAGAACTTTCTCATAATTTTGTCCAAATATTTGAGTATGCTCTTTGGGGTTGCTAAAATGGAAAATTTGTAAACTGGAATTGCTTGTAACACTGACTTCAAAAGTGTGACTCTGCCTCCAAAGCTTAACCATCTATGAGACCAGTGTGACAACTTTGAGAAAATTTTATCTTTTATGGATTTCCAATATTTTTTTTTTAGGATTTTTTTTGTTAAGGGAATTCCCAAGTAATCTAATGGACATGAGGCCATTGAGAACCTAAGAATTTTTGCTATCCAATTTTTGATTCTCTTATGAATATTAAAAAAGACAACTTTGAATTTTTCTTCATTTAGAAGTTGGCCAGTGGCTGCAGTGTAGTAGTCTAATATTTCTATGATACTGGTTGCTTATTTTATTTTTACTTCCCCCTATAATACTATATCATCTACAAATTATAGATGAGTGATAGCTATATATCTGTTTATTTGAATTTATGTAATCTTGTTCTCTACTTTTTTGTTTTGTATGAGACTTCCCAGTCTTTCTGCAAAAATAATGAATAAATATGGAGAGAGAGGATATCCTTGTCTAATTCCTCTGCTAGCCTTGAACAGTGGGGAGGGGGTTCCATTGATGAGAATTGAAAAGGAGATTGTGGAGATGCATTCAAGTATCTAGTTGATCCAATATTTTTGGAATCTAAATATTTGCAACATTTGATCCAAAAATTCCCAACTCACTCTGTCATAGGCCTTGGATAGATCTAACTTTAGGAACATTCTTTTATTTTTTATTTGGACCATATTATGTATAGTTTCTTGTGCTATTACAATCCCATCTAATATTTGTCTATCTTGCACAAGTCCCCCTTGTTCAGGAGATATGATATTTGGTAATATAGCTTTTAGTCTGTTGGCTATTACCTTGGTGATGATCTTGTAGATCACATTGCAGAGGGCTATTGGTATGTAATTGGTTAGATTATCCATATCTCCTCCATTTGGAATCAAATATAGAAAAATATGGTTGAGGGATTTGAGAATCCTACCATTGGATTTGGCTTCTTCTATTGCTCTAGTTATATCTTCTCCTATAATATCCCAAAAAGCTTTATAGAATTCTATTGGTAATCCATCAGGACCTAGGGATTTTCCTGATTGCATGGAGAATATTGTTTCTTTCACCTCTTATTCTTTGATCTCTTTCATAAGCTCCTCATTCTGCTCTTGAGAGACTAATTTGGGGATACTTCCCAAGATTTCCTCCTAGGATTGTTTTGATAGATGTGAATCTATAGTAAACAAAGTGGAGAAATACTCATTAGCTAATTTTTGCATACCTGAAGTGATGGTTTCAAGGAGTCCTACATTTATTAAAGCATCAATCCAGTTATAGTGTTTCCTAGCTATGTCTTACTGGTGAAAGAAATTTGTATTCCTATCTCCTTTTTGAAGCCAAGTAATTCTAGATATTTGCTTCCAATAGGTTTCTTCTTTCTTATCTAGCTCCTCTTCCTCTTGCATTAAGATCTTTTCATGGGAGAGTAATTCCTCTGAAAGGGGTTCTGAACGAATTCTTTTTGCAACTCCTTGCATGATCTCAACTAGCTCTGCTCTTTTTTGCTGAAAATTTGATCTTTGGAATTTACTCCGAATTTTCAATTTATATTTGATATATTTCAATCTGGAGTGTAGCTGAAATTGTGCCTTTCCAAATGCTAGTTTTCCTTGTTGCCACCATTGTTGAACTAACTCTGGTAATTCCTAGTTTAAAAGCCAAAAGTTCTCAAATATAAAGGTTTGATTTTTGGACTGGGGTATTCTGTTTGTGATATTTAGACATACTGGGAAATGATCAAAATATAACAGGTTTATGATTTTTGAATGACAACACCATAACTGGTAAATTTCTTCCTCTATCAATATCTTATCTAATATTGATTTTATTTCTTGGTCTCCTTTCCTTTTATTGGTCCAAGTAGTACCACATCCTGGAGGTGGAAAGTCAATCAGATTTAGATTATTAGCTTGGACAATCAGGAGTTTGTCCTTCTCACTGAGATGATTTAGACCTCCCTCTTGGTCATTCACTGACATCTTGGTATTGAAGTCTCCACCCACCAGGAACCTATCTTCTCTGTAAGCTTCTCTAATAGCCTGGATTGAATTCCATTGGGTTTTTGTTCCTGCACTTTCTTCATCCCATAAAAATTAATAATCAGTTAGACTAAGTATGATTCTCTATCTCTCAATCTGGTCATCAAGATCCCTCTAGCTGATGTTGCTCCTACCTGCTAAAAAGTGTTTCTATTCCACAAAGTGGCCATTCCCTCGGAGAAACCATGGGAAGCTTGGGCCTCATAGTCTCCATTCCTCCAACATCTCTTGGATATTGTTTGCATCGCTTCCAATGATACTCTAGTTTCCTGTAATAAAACCACATCTGGGTGGTTATCTTCTATCATACGTTTAACAACCAATTGTTTGGGTGGTCGTTTAATCCCATTACATTCGATGTGTGTATAATCATTGGAAACCCATGTTGTAGAAGTTGGCTATGGATTTAACCACGCCTCTCTCAACTATTCTCCTTGTATTTTTTCTTTGTTTGTCTTTCTACCTACTCCTTGAGAGTTTGCATTTTTCAACTTTTTCTCCATTTGGCTTATCCTAAGGGCTAGCTTTTCTCTATTTTTCTTTTCTATTCCCATAATTACCTCCTTGGATGTATGTGGCTCTTTATTAAACAGTACTAGAGCTCCTTATGTATCTAGTTGTGGTTGTTATTTATATTCTATTTGTTGTTCTTTGGTTGATGCAAATTGTACCTACAAGGATTATCCTTCTTCTACCCCTCTCATTACTTTTAGGTATTGTTATTTTTATGTATCTGTATGTATGTTGTCGATGATGACCCTCTTTTGGTACCGATTTATCTAGATTTTTTGTTTGATTTGAGTGTGGTAGTTCCTCTCCTTCCATTGGATCATATAGCTTGAGGATATCATATTTTTTGGATGGAGCCCTTCCTTCTTGGTGTTGATTTGTATTTCCTCCCTTCTGCTAATTTCTTCCTCTTTCATGGTTATTATTTTTTGTTCCTTTTCTCATAACCGTATGAACTCCTTGTTCATTTTATTTTTACTGAGGTTGATTTCTTGGGTTTGGATTCGTTGGATTTGTCTCTCCTTTGGCTAGTTTGGGGTAGCCTCTCACCAAATATCCGTATTCATGACATGCTTTACATATGAAAGGCATAGATTCATAGTCTATTTGTTGTCTCCATATATTCCTTCCGACTTTGAGGTTAATTTTTGTTGGCAATGGTTTTCCCAAGTCCATCTCCACACAAATTTTGGCATACGTTGTTGATCCTCCTTCCATTGATTCTCTTGATTTGCCTATGTATTTTCCCAAGAGATTACCTATCAGCTCCAAAATTTCCTCTTTCCAGTATTCTAAAGGAACTGCAAATAATTTTAGCCAAATTGGAGTTGCCAAGGGTTCAGTTATAGGATCAAAAGCGGGTCAAAACTCATTGAGATATTGATATAGGAAAGCAAAAATAAATATTGTAAGTGTTAACAAGAAGTGAGGCTAAGCCACAAATAAGATCAAAAATTGATGATTGAAATGATATCTTGGAATATTAGGGACATGAATAAGACCTTTAAAAAAGTATTAGGGAATTGACAAGTTATTATAGATGGTATATTTATAGAGAAGGAATCTGTGTAGCAAATAATTAGTCATTCACGTTGTTGATTTTTCTCTTGGTAAATTCAAAACTTAGAAGGGAATTGGTAGAGAGAGATTTTATCTTTTAATAAAATTTATCTTAAAGAGTTGATTACAAAAATATAGTAGTTTGAGGTTAAGGAATTGATTGCGAAAACATAGTAGTTGAGGAAGATGAAGAATATCTTTGATAGAAGGTAAATGAATAATATATTTGATAAAGGGGCAAGTTGGATATATTTTAATTAACCTTTATCAAATGAATAATATTTTTGATAAAAAACAAGTTAAATAAAATTTAATGAAAACCATGTAATGTTTTGTTATTTCGATGAGAGTGATCCCAAATAGAAGCCATTCATAACTTACTAAAAAAACTATTGGTAAAGGTAATTTTTTAAAACCTAAAAATTAAGTAATAGATGAATTAGTCAATTGTAACCTTAATTTTCATCTTGGTGAAATATAATTTTTAAAAGATAATTAATCAAGTAAAATTTTATCTTTTAATAAAATTGATGTAAAAAATTGAACAATGAAACATTAATAACTTGAAAAGATAAAAATATATTTAATAAAAATAAAAATAAAAATATATCTTTAATAAAAAAGATAAAATGAATATTATTTAATTGTCCTAACAACAAATTATAATATTATAATATATTATTATAATAGCTGCAAATTCATTTCAAAAAAATAATTAAATTAAATTAAAAAAAATAATTAATATAAAACTTATCAAATGTCAATGTCATTAATTCAATCAACTAAATTTCTAAAGAAGAAATCAAAATTCAAATCATATCAAATAATATTTATATAATTTTAAACTATTATAATACCACTATATAAACTCAATATAATATAAATAAAATCCATCTGATTTAAAATGAAGAAAATTTTTCAAATTTCAATCCTCCATGAGAACCCTTTCCACTATATGAAACCATAGTCAATATTCTTCTCTCTTTGTTCAAAGATTTCCCTTCATTAGAAATGCCAAAACTACTATATTTTGGGTCTTAAGTGGCATCGAGTAGCAAAGAAATGAGAAATGCATTGGAATCTAATCATTACCCCCTTGCCTTTACCACTATAACAATGAAATGAAATCTTGTGGAATCTAAGTGTCCCTGCTTCCATAGAAAAGGTACCATCAAAACACCATCGAAATGACAATAAAATAGATTTAATCCCATGCTAAAATTATAGAGAAACAAATTGATTTCCATGCTGGGTGGATAAGATTTCTTTGGATTCAAGATTGTAATGTGTTTATTTTTTTACTTTTTAATTGTATAAAAATAAATGGGATTTAATAAATACAATAGAAAAAAAAATTCGCTTTAGAGGAGGGATGTTTTCACAAGACTATTCAAATTATCAAACTTGTTTTGGACATATCTCACTCATTTGAACTCGGATTGAGCTGAAATTTTGAGGATAGATGCCTGAAAAACCCTAGAATGTCTCCATCAATTTTTATATCATTTGGAGAAACAAAGATCCTAGCGCATCTCTATGGGTGAACGAGATTTTTGGCAAGCGATTATGTGGGGGTTTCATCTGGGTTGAGTGCAAGCAGCTCCAAAGTTTGGTTTTTAGGGCCTTTGGGCCCTAGAGGTCAATATTTTTATGGTTTATGCTCAATATTTTAGCAAGAAATGTTGTAGGGGATCCAAGATGGGTTAGAAATTTATCTTTCAACATATCATACTATGAACTTGAGTGACAACGACTTCTAATTTGCTGCACAAAAGAAAAGTGAAAACCATACCTTTCCACGACGTCTAGGGCAAGGATTAAAGAGATCATGAAACAAGTTTCAAGCAGTTGATCAAAAAATGACTCATATCTCAAGTGAATCTAGTGCTAAGGTGCACCCACAAAATAATTCTACTATGAAAACCCTTGTCAAGGGTAAGAATTTCGAAAACTCAATCCCAAAAATGAATTTTAGGGATGCCCTGCATGGTGGATAGCCTCAGCCCAATGCTAATATCAATCTTAGGGCATCCCATAAACCTCTAACATTCAGACTGACATTGAAGATTTGAAAAAAGAGGTCTAATTTTTCGGTTCGTGGGTTTTCATCCGAGCCTATCTACTTTCAAAGTCTGGGCTGCAAAAAGCTGGAAAACTAAAGGTGAGTTACAAATCTCTATTTATCCAAATGGTTATTTTATTGTTTTATTTGCTAATAATGAAGATAGAGAGAAAAATTTTCAAGGGGGTCCTTGGTTTTTTGGAAGGGTAGGGATTTTCATGAAGCCTTGGCATACTAAATTTAAAGCCGAAGAAGATATGCCTTCTATAGCTCCCGTGTGGGTTAGACTCTTTGGCCTCCCTATTGAATTTTGGAATCCTACTATTTTTCTTCAATTGGAAACTCTTTAGGAACTTTTATGATGACTGCTGATTGTACTCAAAATTTTGAACATATTATTTATGCTCGGATTTGTGTTTTAATGGATTTTGACAAACCCTTACCTAAAAAGATCACATTACAATTTGGGGAAGACACTTGGGAGCAAGTAGTGGACTAAGAGAAAATTCCTTTTCATTGTAGAAATTGCCATGAATATGGTCATTTGGATAGTTGTTGCCAAAATAAAATTCCTGATGAAAATAAAGAAGATATAAACTTAGCAGGTTTCCAAATGCCTAAGAACAAGAACCCTCAGAAAAAACTAGTTATGAAGGATCAATCAAAGTCATCTGCTAATATGTTTGAAATCCTTTCCATAAATGATGTCCCAAGTGAGGAAGAGGAAATAATGGAAATATAAATCTTAGAAACACAATTTAAATATGAAGGGAAGAACTCAGAGAAAAACCAACAAATCAAAGGTTTTCAACAGAAAAAAAGGGAGAAAATTTACACAAGAAAAACAATCTTTTAAATGTCAAAAATTCAAATAATACAGGTCCCAATATAGACTTCGTTGAACCCTCTAGTAAAATTTTGGCTGTGTACAAGCATTCTTCAAGGTTAGAAGCCATCTCAGATTCAATTGGAATAAGTCAAGAAACATGGGAATAAAATTGAAGATGGATTCTAATCAAAAAGCAGGTCGCAAGACCAATCAATATCATATGGTAAAAGAAGGTGAAAAGCTTATAGAGGAAGGTAAGATTAATGCCCTTCCAAATTTTTTTAGCCCTGGTATTAATGAAGATCATCACTTGGAATATTAGAGGACTCAAAGGGAGTCTTTCAAAACAAAATGAAATTAGAAGAATGATTCAGATAAATCATCCACATCTTGTTTTCCTTCAAGAAACAAAGATGTCAATAGAGGATATGGACTCAATTGCCAGTAAATTTTGGCCAGCTGGAAAAGTGGTTTCCCTTAGTTCCCAAGGGACTTCTGGTGGCATTGCTTATATTTGGGACCCAAAAGAGGTAGTTATTCACGATATGGTTGGCAGTTGGGGTCTGTTTGCTATAGCTATTCAAAGTAGACATTCCAGCCAAATTATGCTCTGCATTACTGTTTATACTCTGACTGCTTTTGAGGAAAAAAGAAGACAGTGGAAGGATATAACTCATATTATCTCTCATTTTCCTAAAGCTTGGATCTTGATCAAAGGAGATTTCAATACCATCCTCTCTTTGGATGAGAAAAGGGGGGGAAATAGAAATTTAGAGAAAAGCACTGACCTCATGAGCAAATATATTGCAAACCTCCATCTTGTGGATATCCAACCAGATAATGGCCTTATAACTTGGTCTAACAGAAGGCAAGGCTTAGCTTGTATAATGGAGATATTGGATAGGTTTTTGTTCTCTAAAAATTTCTTAATCCATGGTCACATTCCTAAAGTGAAGACTCTTAATAATGTTGGTTCGGATCATTGGCCAGTCATGGTGGAAATATGGAAAACCAATGTGAGTTTCTCTCCTTTTTTTTTTCAATTAATGTGGCTTAGAGACATTTCCTTTAGACCTCGTGTGCAACAATGGTGGAAGGAAGGTAAACCTAGGCATGAGACTAAGATGTTCTATTTTGCCAAAATACTGCAATACATTAAATCCAAAATCAAGACTTGGAACTGGAAAGAGTTTGGGGATGTTCATAAAAAAAACATGAAGTTATTGCTCATCTTGAAAATTTGAATAAGAAAATCCATTTAGATGGCCTCACAGAGAAGAGAAGTGCAGATAAAATAAAACTCACAACTCAGTTAGAGGAATGGGAAAAAAGAGAAGAAATCTTATGGAAGCAAAAATCTAGAATTCAATGGCTCAAAGAAGGAGATCGAAACACAAATTTCTTCCACAAATCTCTTCTAGATCAAAGATATCACAACTTTATTTCTTCCCTAAAATCATATTCTGGAGATGTTGTTTATACTTGGGATGGCATGAACTCTATTGTTGTCGATTACTTTTCCAATATTTTTGCTACTACTCCTCTTGACTCATATTCTCAACAAAATGTTCTTCAAGCAATCCCTTCTCTTATCACTAATGAGGAGAACTCTATTTTTACTGCTCCTATTACTATCAATGAGCTTCAATAGGTAGTTTTTAAAATGCAAAAAGAAAAAACCCCAAGTCCTGATGGTTTTCCCATTGAGTTCTACCAAGAGTTCTGGGATATCCTTCATGTTGATTTATTAGAGGTGGTGGAAGAAGCCAGGAAAGCCAAAGAAATTTTGAAGGTTATCAATAAAAATTATATTACTCTTGTTCCAAAAGCTCAAGAGGTTGATCATATCTCAACTTTTAGACCTATTGCTTTATGTAATGTTCTTCTCAAAATCATTACTAAAATCATGGCAGAAAGGTTGAAGCCTCTTTTGCATAAGATTATTTCCCAGAGCAAGGGGGTTATGTGGAAGGGCGTCAAATAGTAGATGAGATAGTTCTTGCTTAGAAAGCCATCCATTCCATGGATATGCAAAAATCTCCTTCCATGTTCATTCGGTTAGACTTATCCAAAGCTTATGACAGAGTGGATTGGCACTTCCTTATCAAAGTTTTGAGGCAATTTGGTTTCTCTAAGTATTGGATGGATTGGATTATGGGATGTATCTCTTCAGTTTCCTAATTAGTTCTTATCAATGGCAAGCCTTCTCAGTCATTCCTAGCTTCCAAAGGTATTAGGCAAGGTGACCCGCTATCCCCTTATTTATTCATAATTCTTGTTGAATTCTTGGGTAGGACTATAACCAAAAAGAGGGAAAAAAAACCCTTGAGGGAGTTACCATTGCTCATGGAGCTAGACCTATCTCTCATATTCAATTTGTGGATGACTCTACTCTTTTAGGTAAAGCTACAGTTAAGAAAGCTTCTAATATTAAGCAAATCATTAGCTGCTTTTCTAAGGCTACTGAGCAGTTGATCAATGAAGATAAATCTAAAGTTATTTTCTTTCACTGCTTTGCTAGACATGAATCCATGGTCTTGGATAAATTAAGATATAAGAAGACCTCCCTTCCAATCACTTATTTAGGTATTCCCATAAATATTCAAAGGCAAAAAAATAAATATGGGAATTGGTTGTTGGACAAAGTCAAGAAGAAAATTGGAAAGTGGACCAACAGGTGGCTTTCTTCTAGGGGTAGAATCACCTTGGTAAAATCAGTCCTTCAAGCTATTCCTATTTATGTATCTTCCATGTTGAATATTCCAAAGGTTGTTCTTCGAGAACTGGATCAAATCAATCATCGTTTCCTTTGGAGTGGTACTAAGGAGAAAAGAAAATGAGCCTTGGTGAAATGGGACACTTTATGTCTTCCTAATAATAAAGGGGAATTAGGATTCCAGTATTCTATTAATAACAACAAAGCTTTAGCTCCTAAATTATATTGGAGGATGTTGCATAACCCCAATGCTCTTTGGGCCAATAATATCCGTGCTAAATATGCTGAGAACAAAAGTCCTGAAGACCTTGTTCGCTATCAACTTCCTACCAAAGGTTCTCCCATTTTAGCAGTTCTTAAGACTGGTGAGGATTTGATAAAGAAAATTTATTTTGGATCATCCATAATGGTCAATAGGTAAATTTTTTGACAGATTCTTGGGATGGTCACAAGCCTTTGATAACTCAGTTTCCCTATTGGAGGCCTTGGATGGAGGAGCTTCACCAAGCTAACTGGATAAAGGTGATTAATTACTGTTGGTACCATACTGGTAATTCAAAGGTTGGTAGATATTGGATCCCTATTGAGGACTGGCCTATTCAAATCCCAGAAAGGCAAAGGCAAGATATCCAAGGCATCCTTCATATGATATCTCTCTCTTGGTCCAATGAAAAATATTGTTTTGGATGGAACAACACTACTAAGGGTGAGTATTCAGTTGCTCAAGGTTATTTGATCTTACGCAATAATAATCCCAACCATTATTCTAACATATTTTCTCAATTGTGGGCTCAAAAGCTCTTGCCTAAGGTGAGGTTATTTAATTGGCTTTTATTGCATCGTAGGGTGCTTACTGGTGAGCAACTTATGAAGAGTGGTTTTCATGGCCCTTTTAGATGTGATATGTGTGAAGAGAATGTAGGAACTCTCAACCATATTTTTATTGAGTGTACTTTAGCCTCTGAGCTATGGAGGAGAATGGCCACTTTACTTGGCTTACAGGGGTCCAATTTTTTTTACTTTTGAACAACTTTGGAGGGATTGGCCTAATCAAGAGGGTGTTGATCATTTTATTAGGCAGTTAGTTTGGATGGGTTCTACCATTCTTCTTTGGAATATTTGGATTGAAAGGAACAACCAAATTTTTAATCAATATAGGAAGGATATTCACTATATTTGGCAAAATACCATAGCCAACTTAGTTGAATCAGTCCATCAACTCCTTAATCACCCCCAAAACTCCCACCAAAGATGGGATCAAGTGATGCAAATATTGAATATTAAATATTCTAAGGGCAACCAACTTAAAGGGAATGTGAGTATTAGTAATATGGATAGGACAAGAAATTGGCAACCTCCTCCTAAGTATTTCAGAAAAGTCAATACTGATGGAGCCTCTAGAGGGAACCCTAGAAAATCCAGTGTGGGAGGAATTGGTAGACTTTCATATGGCTCCCTGGTTTTTACTTTTGCTGAGAATTTGGGTATTCTTTCCAATAACCTTGTTGAGGGGTATGGTATCCTCAGAGGCCTTCAGGAGGCTACTAAGGTTGGATGAGAAAAGGTGTTAGTTGAGTCTGACTTTCAACTTATGAGTAATATTTTGAAGACTCCTTCCAAGAATCATAAGGTTGATTGGAGAATAAAAATAATTATTGAGAAGATTCAATTAATCTAGATGGGATTTTTGAAAGTTGATTACAATCATGTGGTCAGAGATAAAAATAAGAGTGCTAATGCTTTAGCTAATTGGGCTTTGGACAAAGGTGATATTACTTTCTATGGCCACCCTCCTAGATGGTGGGCTTCACAAATTAGGGAAGCTCTTCTTTCTATCATTTCTTTGGATGGCTCCAGTTCTGAAGGTACCTAGTTTCTTCTTGTTTTTTTTTGCTTCTCTTTGGTTCATTTAGGTTTTTTTAGTTCCCTAGCTCACTCTTTTCTTTCTTTTATTTCCTTTGTTGTTTCTTGCCTTAATAGTCTTCTGGTCTAGATAGGTCATTGTTATGTTCATTTTTTTTTCTTTTTTCTTTTGTTTTTTTTGTTTAGTTTTTTAAGGTGTGTGTTCTTTTGTTTTGTTTTGTTTTTGTGTTCTTTGTGTTGTTTTTTTTGTTCTTGTGTTTTTGTTGTTTTGTGTTTTTTTTTTATGTTTTTTGTTATTGTTCTTGTGTTTTTGTCGTTCTTGTTCTTGTGTTTCTCTTTGTTTGTGTTAATTTGTGTTTTTTGTGTGAGTGTTTTCTATGTTTTTTGTTTTTGTTTATTGTCTGTTGTTGGTTGTTTTTAATTTTTATTTTCATTTTATTTTTTTAATATTTTTAGGTTTTGGTTGTGTTTATTTTTCATGTTTTTTTTGGGTTATGTCTTTGTATTGTTCTGTTGTTTTTGTCTTGTTATGTGGTTCTTGTGTTTTTCTATGTGGTTTGTGTTGTGGTTTCTTTTATCTTATTATGTGTGTGTTTGGTTGTGCTTTTGTTTTTGACACACTCAAGGAGCATGTTTTTTATTTTATTTTATTATTTTTGTTGTTATTTACTTATTTATTTACTTATTTTTAAATTGGTTTTGTGTGTTTGTTTGCTCCTTGAGTATGTCAAAGGTTGTAGGCCAGGTCCGAGTCCTGGGCGTTTTTGGCGGAATGGATACCCCTGCCTCCTTGGGTCTTACCCGAAAGTGGCATCCCTTTTGGGATGTTTTCCACAAAAAAAAAAAAATTGTATAAAAATAATAGAAAAATATTGGTTTTAAAAATTTAATTATATTTTTAATGAGGTTTAATTTTTAAAAACAAATTTAATAAATATGATAAGTATTAAAAGTGTTTTTTAAATTTAGCAAAAAATATTTTACGGGGTCAGGTTTGTTTTGGTCTGAGAAACCATGATTAGGGGGTTCTACACTGTTAAAATCACCCGAGAGTCGTGCCCGACCCTAACCACACCAGCATTATCAATTGGATTTTGGGTACTTGATGTGCATTTGGTAGGGTGCATATTCGAACTAGGGACCTCCCTTGGAGGATTTCCCTACCCTCTCCAAATCACCTACAACACGTGGTATAAGTATTGGAAGTGTTGTTATGCATTTTATCTATTTAAACAAGGTTCCATGAGCCTGGGGGATGAGGGGACAGGGGGATGGGTTTCGGGGGATAGCGGGGGACGACAAGCCGATATTTGGGGACGACTTGGGGACGGTTGGGAGGATGACGAGTATAATACTATGAAAATTGATATTTTTTAGAAATTTAGAATAATATACACATTCAAAATTCTACACATAACAAAAATGATATTAGGATATTCATATTGATATTAGTTACTAGGTGCAGCCATTTAATTATTTCAACAAATATAACTTGAAGGTTCAGCCAAGGATATCAAGTGCAATTTGCCAATCTCTAACATTTAACCATGTTAGTTGCTATTGCTCAAGTAATGAATGCCACATTTTTCAGCTTTTACAAGTTTTCCCTGTTCAACAATGTACTAAAGAACAAATTAAAGCAAAAGTTATAGTATTCTAAAATAAGCGGATTTGTCATTGAAGTCAATGTCCTAAAGCAAAATTTACAATTTTCTCATTAAATTCAATGTCCTAAAATCAATGGGATTTGTCTCTTTGTAAGAATAAGACAAGTTGATGTCAAGCATTCCTCATATGTATTTTCTCAATGGAAGTAAATGCAAAGCAAACAATTTAGGCCACTTTGCAGCAAATCAATAACCATTTATAGCAACAAAGGAACACACGTAAAAGCAAAACAGTGAACATGAATCTAATTGGATGCTAACTGTTTTACAAAATCTTCATTCTTGAATATTAGATAAATCAGCAATAGAAGCATATTGGACTAGGGTATTTTCCCCACCAAACAAAGTGCCATTCCAGTAAGAGTTATCATGTCACTTTTACTAGCCAACAACTTCATCATGTTTTTAGTTTTTACCTTACATGATTTTATGAATTATGAACCTGAATTAAGACATGCAAAACCATGATCTAAAAATATTTTCAAAAATGCAGTCAAGAGGCACGTTGTTCTGAGTCCTGTAAAACTTGCTTGTTTCACTTTTTAACATCCTACAATTTAACTATTTTTTTCCTTGTCAGCTTCCTTCTTAAAATATTTTGATTAACCTTGTTTAAAGGGATTTTGTAAATTTATGCTTATTAATTTTATATTCTTGGTTTTTCTTTGGAACACTATTTCCAGCTCTCTCCAGACTATTGTTACACAATGTAGTATTTGAGTCCAAATACCTGCTTTGATCATCTACGGACATTAAGAAGCTTCCTTTCTTTCTAAGTAATTTTCATTAGTATGAGTAGGGTCTCTCTTTGTTACTCTTTATGTTATTCAGTGATCTCCGCTTATTATATCAACAATCTTTATACCTCACTTGTAATTTTAGAATACTCTAACTTTTGCTCTAATATTCATAGAATAGATTGGATGAGGACTTGCTTTAGAATACTATAACTTTTGCTTTAATATTCATTTGTGGAAAGTCATCATTTTCAACAATGTACTAAAGAACATATTGAAGAACACAAATGTCTTACAATGTACTAAAGAACAGATTAAATTTTCATTTTTAATTTTTTTTTTAGTTTTTTTTTTGGCTGAGGATGCCCAGTCATGGGGGATGGTTGGGTCCCTTTGGGGATGCTCAACCCATCCCTAGGTATGATTGGGCATCCCAAGGGATGACTAGGCACCTTCCAATGGTTTCCAACCATCCTCGAGGATGCCCAACCATCCCTAGAGATGGCCTGAGCATCCCTAAAGGGACCTAGCCATCCTCGAGGATGGCTGGCCCTCGCCAAGGATGCCCTAAAATAGGGTATGTCCCGAGTATGGGAGGCCATAGGCCTTACGCATCCCCAGGGATGTTTTCCAACCATCCCCAAAAAGGGGGATGGGGGGAAACATCCCCATTACCATCCCCCCATGTTAGGAGACGTAGGGGATGGGGAACGTGTCCCTCAAGGGGGAATGTGTCCTCATGGAACACTATGTTTAAGTTTTTTTGATGAAAAAACCATTATATTAATAAAATAATGTCTAATCATACAAACAATGGTGGGTGGGATTAGCACACCTCATAAACCAACACACTAACCACCATGGTTAGGAGTACACAAGAGTGTCAGAAATAGTCCACAAAAAACCTAATAACAACTACCAAAATAGTATCAAATATGTATTTAGAAAGAAAGGAGTTGAGAAATCACTACCAAGTGGAAGGCCTAAAGTTTTCTTCGATAAGGTCATAAGTCCATCCAACAGTTTAAGAAACCAGAGCCTCCAAACCATTAGCAATAGTACCACTAACAATACAAGTCTGTGCATTTGGTACAATTTCACCCCAACCAGGGGTATCATCTTGCTCAAGAGATCGAACATCCCAACTAGAGGCCAGGCGAGATAGGCCTCCAACTCCAGATTCTCCACATTTGAGCTGCGGGGGGGGGGGGGGAGGGGGGGCCCTGGGACCAGTGTCTGGTAGGAAATGGTTGTGGTCGAATATGGGTCCCTCGATGAGTCGATAATTGGGACCTGGAAGGGGAAGTAAGAGGCACACGACTCATAGCGTAGGAAGCATTCCCCCAATTCTCCATGAGGGAATGTAAGTCTCTAGGTCTTGTTGAGTGGTATTTTCACCCAATTGTGAAAACACACTCTCCGATAGGATTTGAATCTCAAATCCCCTCTTGCAAAGAAATTAAATAAATAATTTCTCCAAGGTCTCTGCTATGTTAACATTTTGCATAGATAAAAATATTCAATTTAAATTCTTGGAACACCTCAGTGATTGCAAGTAACTGTAAACAAGGGGCAATGTTGGTTTATTTTATCATGAAACTTTAATGATTGTTCGTTGAACCAAAATGAAGCAAATGTGAGTCGGCCCAACAATGAGAATTTCTATTTTCGGACTTTTTTAAGATCTGCAGCACAACAGTAACTTCGGTGAATTTATAAAAAAACTAAACAATTCCGAAAATGAAATTTTAAAATGCGTATTTGAAATATGCAGTATAACCTACACAATGGTGAAACTATTTTTGGATTTTGAAATTTTTTATTTTTTATTTTTTATTTTGATGACTGCCAATTAAAATAAAATTAAGCTTTCTAGAAAAATAAAGTGCAAAAGAATGAAAATAAAATGTAGAATGAATGAAAATAAAATGCCTTCAGTATGATGCTATCCTTTTTCGACAAAACCGAAGATATGAGGTTTCCATGCATGCAACCTAACCTATTGGACCTGCAAAACATGCACCATCTTAATAAGCTAAGTGCTAGTTCCTAGGGTTTTGAATGATATTTTTAGATTTAGGCATTCGCTTGAAGCAACCAAGATAACTTGCATTAAACTCCACCTATAAGCCTAAAATCTAAAAAGGGAAAATAGACATTTAATCTTGCATGCAGAAAATGACTCCTCATTTCTTGCCCATAAGATGCAAATTTTTGAGAATTTATCTGCATTAAATATGTGTCATTTTACAATAGCAAAAACCTAGTTCTCCAAAACTAGAGAAAGTGGAAGAAAACAGCCCAAACAGGCCTAGAATAGCTTCTCTTGCCTTCAGCTCTACACCCTGCTCGCAGCGGTTCCTGACCCCTGTACCTGTCTTTGCTTCTACTTTTAAACTTTTTGGTATGGCTCTCTATTTCTCTTTGTGATGCTTCATTTCATTTCCTGGATCCACTCATTTCGTCTTCCCCGCATCTTTGTTGTTTTTGAATTTTTGTTCTGACGTCGAAACGCTTGATCTTCTTTGTTCTATAATCGTTGGTCATGAAGCGTTACACCATAACACTTACACCCTTGTGCCATGTGTTCAACGCTTCCCCTATAGACTCTGTAATGGCTCCCCGTGAATCGCAAGAAAATAACATGTTGCAATATCGTGACACTTCTATGTATGCAGCTTTGTTCTTCTACTCGCATTGCAAAAATGAGACATGTCATGATATCGCGACACTTCTATGTCTGCAACTTTGTTCTTCTACTCGCATCGTGAAAATGAGACATGTCACGATATCGCGACACTTCTATGTCCGCAGCTTTGTTTTTCTATTCGCATTGCGAAAATGAGACATGTCGCGATATCGCGACACTTCTATGTCTTTGGTCACTAGGATGCAACATGTGATATTGCGACATTTTTCTATCTTACTCTTTATCCCTATTTTCTATCGTGAAAATGCAACATGTCATGAAATCACGATACTTTTTCATTCTGCTATATTTTGTTGCACTTAGCCACGAAAACGTGACACATCACGAAATCGTGACACCTTTTCTTTCTTTGCCACGAAACTGCAACATGTCACGATATTGCGACACATTTTCTTTCTTTGTTGTGAAACTGCAACATGTCACAATATCGCGACACCTTTTCTTTCTTTGCCGCGAAACTACAACATGTCACAATATCGCGACACCTTTTCTTTATTTTTCGCAAAACTGCAACATGTCGCGATATCATGACACCTTTTCTTTCTTTGTCGCAAAATTGCAACATGTCACGATATCGCGACACTTTTTCTTTCCGTTGTACTTTACTATTCTGAGCCGCAAAAATGTGACATGTCGCGATATCGTGACACTTTTTCTTTCCACTGTACTTTGCTGTTCTTAGCCGCAAAAATCTGACACGTCGCGATATCATGACGTTTTTCCTCTACGTTCACTTTGGTTGCTCTCGATCATGAAAATGTGACATGTCGCGATATCGTGACACATTTCCCTTGCTTAGCTTGTCGGTCGCCATAAATCGCAAAAATGAGACATGTCACGATTTTGCGACATTTTCTATCTTCACCTCCGTTGTCGCTGACAGATCGCGAAAACGTAACATGTCACGATTTCGTGACAATTTCTTTCATTTGCTCCTTCCTCGCTTTCCTATCGTGAAAACATGACATGCCATGATATCGCGACTTTTTTTTCTCCTTGCCCTTCATTTCATCTTCAGGTCACAAAAACATGAAATGTCACGATTTTGCAACAACTTTGCATTGACTGTTCCTCTTGCTGCCTTTGACCGCGATTTCATGACAAGCCGTGAAAACACGACATGTCGCGATATCACGACAATTTTGAGTCTTCAACTTGGCTCTTTGTCTTGCATCGTGATAATGAAACACGTCACGATATCATGACATTTCTGGCGTCTTGTTTTGTTTGACCACTTTGACTACAATTTCACAACACGTAGCGATATCGTGACATTTTCCCATTTTTCTTTCTCTCTCCTCTATGAACCGCGATAACGCGACATGTCGCGATATCGTGACACTTTTTATTTCAAGTTGCATTTTGTTGCTTTCAGCCGTGAAACTACAACATGTCGCGATATCGCGACACTTTTCTTTCTTAGCCGCGAAAACGTGACATGTCGCGATATTGCGACACTTTTTCATTCTGAGCCGTGAAAACGTGACATGTCATGATATCGCGACACTTTTCATTCTGAGCCACGAAAATACGACATGTTTCGATATCGCGACACTTTTTATTTCCTACTTTTTCTTTGATCTTTAGCATCTGTATCGCTGCAGTCTTCTTGGAAAGCATGCAAAAAATGTGGGTCCCCAATTTTGGGGTACGTTATGGATCAGCCACAAAAAATGGTGACTCTACTGGGAAATGCTCCTGAGCATTTCGATGAGAACTTAACCTAAAAATATACAAACTTAAATACAAGAATTAGCACAAGTACAAAGAATGCCAATAGATCAGAAACACATGAAACATCAAAATCATTAAGCATCAGCTCGGTGTGTGCAGTGTGCTCCATTCTCTATCATTTGAAATTGATCAAAATTCCATTGTCAGTTTTACCTGAATACATATGTGAGGTTATGAATGATTTGTGCAGGATTTAATGCATGACTAATATGCTAGATATATAACAACCTGCTTTATAGAGGCTCAACCTTCATATACAAAACATTTTAAAACTGTCAAACCCTCTTAGGATCAACTATGTGTATAATGAATTACTTTATTAGATCCCAAAGTTGGTTATGTGTCACTACCATCTTGAACCCATGTGCAAGTGTAAGTGAAATCAGATCTTTGGGGAATAGGATTCCCAACCTAAGCGAGATGAGAATTTAACCCTATCCTTACTACTCTGATCTAAAATTTATTACCTCATATTTGAACAAAATGATTAAACTTTTTATGGATGAAACTGTCAGGCTAGCCTGTCCGTTTGAGCAATCAGTGGTCTTGTTTTTAGACAAGACATGTTGCCACGCATGAGCATACTCCACTGCCAGTTAGGCGTCTATAGCCCCGGTGAAGATTAACCCCATAATCCATGATTTGGCTTCATTTTTTTTATTTCTTGGACCTTGGGGATGACTACCCATCCTTGCGAGGGACATGTAGTACGATCCTTCCAATCCAATATTATGATGAAATGGAAAATATTAGTTTTACTCTTATTTCTTGGACCTTGGGGATGACTACCCATCCTTGTGAGGGACATGTAGTACGATCCTTCCAATCCAGTATTATGATGAAATGGAAAATATTAGTTTTATTTTTATTTCTTGGACCTTGGGGATGACTACCCATCCTTGCGAGGGACATGTAGTACGATCCTTCCAATCCAAGATTTATGATGAAATGAAAAATAGAAGCTTTGGGGAATCGGATTCTTAACCTAAGCGAGATGAGAATTTATGTCCTATCCTTACTACTCCATGTAGGTCAAATCAGAGCTTTGGGGAGCTGGATCCTCAACCTAAGTTTGATGAGGATTTAACCCTATCCTTACTACTCTGATTTTAGGCTTTAAGCTCTATGGGAGTGGTAAAAACCACTGCTTTAAGGATTATGTTGCATGATAGGATAGACACGAAATAATCCTTTCGCCTCACCTTTTCTTCCAAGTATGGTTTTCATCATTTTGCTCAAGATCCTCTTTAATGTGCATAGAACATGCTTGGTTCAAGATAGTTCGGGCATCAGTTCCCAACCTTAAGATTTTTTATTTTTTTTATTTATGTTAAAGAATAACCCTAAGAGGATTTAACATTTTTTTTAATGATTGTATTTGAAATGCAGATGCAACTAAGATGGAATGTATATGCAAAATGGAATGTAATATGAACGCATTGCTTTTCTGAATTGCGGATGGAGTATACCACCTATGTTGCCATAATTTGTAAAACTGACAACTTCATGCATCACAAGTTTCAAACAATATTATTTAAAATGTATGTGTTACTTGTGGAGCTTTCTACAACACAATTCCAATGCTTCATATTCTCCTGATCTTAGGCATAAGTTGACATCTCAATTTTTTTTTTTTTTTTAGAGAAACCAAACCTGTCCAGAGGACCAACACACAACTTTAAATCCAAATCCAAATAGGAATCCCAAAATGAATCTTGAAAACCCACACCAAAACCAAAAACTAAGATCTGTATAGTATAATATAGTACAAGATGGTGCAAAAAATTTTGGGCCATCATTTGCCCGGATCCCAAATACGGTTAGCACATTTTGAAAGACCTTGAACATTATGCGTATACCAAGCTTTGCAAAAATGCAAGAATAAAAGTAGGCCAAACAATATTACAATTCCCATTTTGCCTTTCTCACTCTGCCAACTTGCTTGGATAACATTAACAATTTCATTTTGAAGTTTTAATTCATTGAATTTATAAGACAATAAATGGTTTTCAATCTCTTATTGTCTATTCATGAAAGTATCCACTTCATACTTTGATTCATGATTTAGAATTAGTCCTTCCTTTTCAAATGTGAGATGTTGCAAACAAGATCCTATTTCTAAAAGTCTTGAATTCAAATCATTTTCTAGGATTTTAAAGCAATCAAAATCATTCAAAACTTGACAAGCCTCAACAAAATTTGACATTTCATCATTAATGACCTTAGCATCCAAAGGGACATCATGTAACCTATCGCTTAAAATTTTTGTAGCTACTATCAAAGGTAAAGATTTCACCTTGTCATCCATACTCAAACCATCATGGTTAGAATTTACCACAACTTGATGAGTGTTAGTAGCTTTTTATTTTTCCTCGTTGTCTTCTTCATCATCTGACACCTGTTCAAAAACACCAAAGTTAGGCACCCAATCAAACATGCGTCCATATTTTTCAAAACAAGAGCCTAGTTTTTTAATATATGTGTCGCGTGACATTTTTCCACTATCAATGGCTTGAGTTGCCTCAAAATCCACATTTTCATTAGGATCATCAATAATATCAAACTCAAACCACTTAGGTTTTGTAATTTCGTCATTTTGAGATGGCATAGACATTGTAGAAGCAATAGGTGGATCAAGATTTTCGATTTCTTGCCCCTCAAGGGGAACAAAATCAATTGATTCTCCTTCTTTATCCATGGTAGTAGAATCATTATCCTTCTCCAACCTTTGATGAGATTCCAACCCTTCTTCCAAAACATTCTCAGATTGTACAGGACTTGTAATATCCTCATATGAAAGGGCAATTGTATTATCCTGCATATCAATAGGCACACAAAATTCATTAGAAGGTTTGGAGTGAGCATACTATTCCCATTTATCCCCTAAATCATAATAATCATCTTTCAAAATCAAATTATGATGCTCTTTCAATTCATCAACATGTTTCTCATCAAATTTACCTTCACCTTCCTTAGATGGTTCAATTACTTCCAAAATTGGGTTATTGCTTGTATTCAAATTGTTAAGGCTATCATAGTCCACATTTGTAACCCATGATTCATGCTTAACATGATTTGGAAGGTGTGAATTTTCTTGGTCATTATTTTCAAAAATGTCATCCAACGTGTCATTCGAGAAAGATTCATCCTCATAGAATTCATCTTTGGTGAGTCAAGGGTTCCCAATCTATCACATGTTTCAATACTAGTTGGATCTAGTACTCCTCCATTGCCTAAAATCATATTATTGTGAAAATCATTGAAATTGATTTTAGAAACATCCTTTGAATCAAGATGAGTATTTTGAAGTTGATTCATACTTAATAAAGACGATTGATCTTGCATAGTAGGTTGAGGATTTTGAAATTGATTGAAGCTTGGGAACGATTGTTGATTCTGAAATTGATTCAAACTTGAACTCGATTGAGGTGGATAAATCATCGGGTGGGTAAGGGAGGTATTAAATTATTGAAGGTTATATGATCCAAAACCCACACCATAATTTTGACAATTCAATTGTTGCTCAATTACCATTGCTTGAGTATAGGCTTGTGACAAAGATGTGATTTGAGGCATCCCTTGCAAATATGTGGAAATGAGTGGGTCAAGAGCATTGACGTATATTTGGAGAGCGACTTCTTCTAGAAGAACATAAAATTTCACTAATTGAGTGTATAGTCCAAAGAACCTTTCAAAAAATGACTTCACATTTTCACTTGGTCCTTTTTTAATAGTGAAAAACTGCTTGTACATGCAGATTGAGTCAACTCGCTTTTTGTTGAATTGATTAAGAAATGCTGCCTCTAGTTGAGCCCAAGAAGTGACAGACCCTAAAGGTAGAATTGTAAACCAATAATATGCCACTTTGTCCAAGGTGTACGAGAACATTTTACAAGCAACATCATCATACCAAATTGTTAAGTGATTCACACAAAATTTGAATGCTTGAATATGTTCTTCTGCAGTATTTGTCCCGTTAGACAAAAATCGAGGAAGACATCTCTCAACACCAACGGGAAAATAATGTTGAACTCCCGGTATGTTCAATGGGCTACCTGGCATCCAAGGTGTAAACATAGCCATTAGTGAATCTTAAAGAATACAACTTTAATACCAACTTTTTTTTTTTTAAATTAAATCAAATCACATTATTCCTATATGAAAAACCAAAGCGTTAGAACAGTGCATAGCAATTCCTATCCTCCTTTTAACAGTACAAAGATGTATTGTTAAAATAGGACAAAATATAATAATCAATAGGACGTGAAATATTCAAAATTTAAATCCCTATAGCATTTAAATCACAATGAAATAAACCAATTCATGCCCTCCTTCTAGCGCCAATCTGTTGAGTGGTATTTTCACCCGATTGTGAAAACACACTCTCCTCCATTTGTTCTGGTTTTGATAAAACTGGAAACTTTTGTTGTTGAAAATTGACACATTTGAATACAAAAAATTTTAGAGAGTTACACCTCATTGACAAGAAAGGAGTTATTTTCTGCATGCAAGATTAAATGTTTATCTTTCCCCTTTTAGATCTTTAGGCTTATAGGTGGAGTTTAATGCAAGTTATCTTGGTTGCTTCATGAGAATGTCTAAATATGAAAACCACAGTTAAAACCCTAGATACCAGCACTTAACTTATCTGGATTGTGCATGTTCTGCAGGTTCAATAGGTTAGGTTGTATGTAGAAAACCTCAGATCTTTGATTTTGTCCAAAATAGGATCGTAGCACTCTGAATGTACTTTAGTTTCATGTTATTTGCATTTTATTTTCATTTCTTTTATTCTCTGCATTTTTATTTCCCAGAATATTTAACTGTATTTTAGTTTACAGTCATTGAAATAAAACACTTGAAAATGTTATGAAATCTGAAAATAAAATAATTTTATCATTAAGATTGATTCACATTGAGTTCATTCTGATTAAACAAACAATCATTAAAGTTTCAAATAAAATAAACCAGTAGTGCCCTTTTTTTACAGTTACTTGCAATCACTAAGGTATTCCAAGCATTCAAATTGAATATTATTATTTATGCAAAATGCTAACATAGCGGAGACCTTGGAGAAATTATTTATTTAATTTCTTTGCAAGAGGGGATTTGAAATTCAAATCCTATCGGAGAGTGTGTTTTCACAATCGGGTGAAAATACCACTCAACAGGTCCACATTTACTTTTTCAACCTGTACTTGAATCTGTAACCAATAATTAAAGAATATAGCATATTTATCAGCAACAGAGAAGACACACCCGATATCTTGTTGAGAAAAAATAGCTCTATTCTAGGACTTCCAAAGATAAAATAGGGTACCAATTCTAAAAATATTCCAAACAACATCCAAGTTGAAGGAAAAAGCAATAGGGTCACCCAAAATAGCATGCACCTAGGTAAAATCCTCTTGCATAAAAGGTCTAAAAATTCAAGAAGCCACTCACAGGCCGACTGAGCCTGATCACAAAACCAAAAAACATGCAATAAATATTTTTCCTATCTACAAATTGAGCAAGTGGGATTATGAACACCCATATGCTTGAGCCTATTACCAACATGCAACCCTTGGTTCAAGAGGCTCCAAGCAAAAAAACTATGTTTAGGTTCAATATAAGAAGCCCAAGCAATATGAAACCTATTATTCCATCTGGAGGGAAGAGAGACTAAGTACCATCTCATAGTGAGCTTATAAACCATTAGAACTTGTGGGGTGAGCCATTTGTAACCTATATGAGCTTTATATTGCAAAACAGGAAGCTCCCCAGGCCAAAACCAATTTGACCATAGGGGTTTTTGAAAATGCTTATGCAATTTGCACCAAATAGAAAATGGAATAGTATCAATAACCACCTCATAAGTATCTCTAGCACCAGGATTTAAATAATGAATTTGAAAAAACAATTCCTAGTGTATCCAACTATTGGTATGTCGAGATAAGAAATAAAAAATGGAAGCAATACTATGCTTATAGAACCTCTGCGCTCTGACCCACTATACCATAGTCAGGAGAGAGCCTTGCCAAGTGATAATAGGAGACCACCAAATATTCATGGAAGGTAAAGAGGCACATGCTTTGCAAAAAATCCCTTTCCAATTGAGCCAGGGTTTGAAGGCCTCCCAAGCTTTCCAAATACTCTAAATGATAAAATAACCTTTAACTTTAATAGGGACAGGAGTAGTAAGAATGGATTGCAATCCCACCCCTTTCCAAAATTTATTCCCTTGAAGCAAACCAAAAGAAATGTAATGCCTGACCAAAACTTTCCAAGATTCATCACCAATTAAAGATCGGGTGATATATTTAGCACAAAAGGCAAAACCTTATCGATGACAATCAAACAAACCCATTCCTCCACAGTCCTTGGGCAAACAATAAATTTCCCAGGCTACCCAATGAAAACCTCATTTGATAGAGTCTTTGGCCCACAAGAAATATCTTAGAAGCTTATCCAGCTTTTTATAACAAGTTTTTTATGGAACCCAACAAGACGAATAATAGACGTGGGTAGTGGCTAAAACCTTATAATAAATCTAAAATTTTCTTGCAAGAGAAATTTTCTTACTAGTCTAGTAAGAAAGCTTCTTGTCCACTTTATCAATAACATACTGCTAAAATTGAGTATAGGAACAATGAAACACAAAAGAAATTCCAAGAAATTTAAACACCTCACCCGGCTGAATCCAAGTCCATTGGAAATGACACAGCCAACATGGCAGCTGGGATTGAGATTGCCAAAAATAGGAGGTTTTTTTTCATTGAATAGAAGAACCAGAGACTAAATAGAACACCTTTAAGAAATTAATAGCTGAGGAAAGGGATTGCTCATCTTATCAAAGCATTAAAAAAGAATCATAAGAAAAATTATCATTGACCAACTGACGGTCAAAATTGGGAGAGCAATACCCCTTATTAATTCTTGATCCATCTTATGGGTCAAAAAATTTCCAAAAGCCTCTGCAGCAAGAATTGAAAGAGATGGAGCAAGAAGGCACCCCTATCTTACAGAACTACCAAGAGAAATTGACTGATATTGACTATTATTCAAAGTAAGAATAGCTGAAGCATCTTGAAATAACATAAGAAAAGTTCTCACAAACACTAGCCCAAAGACCAAATCCTGAAGCATGGTAGTGATGAAGTACCACTCTGTATTATCATAGGATTTCTCAAAGTCAATATTAATGAATAAAGCATATTTTTCAGAATTTCTTGCCCACTCCATACCTTACCAAACAACAAGAACATTATCAAGAATGTATCTTCCCTGAAAAAAGCAAGTTTGTTTAGGTATGACAATCAAAGGCAGGAGAGATTTAAGCTTAAGCACAAGGGCTTTGGACATAATATTATAGCTCACATTAACCAGGGTAATCAATCTCCAATTAGTGATGAGCTCAAGATCTCCAAACTTAGGAATAAATTTAACATTGCCTTTGTTAATAATGGAACCCAGTTAACCACATTACAGGGCTTCAAGATACACTTTGTGGAGATTAGAACCAAGCATATCCCATAATTATTTGTAGAATTCACATTGGAATCCATCAATACTAGGTGCCTTATCATTATCCATGAGTGACAAGGCATTTTTTAGATCTTCCAGAGAAAGAGGAGTGTCATAGAATATCATTTGCTCAAGAGAAAGCTTGTTGGGGACAACAATGGTACAATCAGCAAGAGCTTACCTTATAGCATCATCAAGGGGTTGAGAAGCAAAAGCACCTTGATAATGTTAAATAAAGGCTTTGAAAATGTTTGAAAGGTCTATGAATCTCTTCCCATCAACTTGAATGACTTAAAACTGGGAATACTGGGTAGGAGGTCTGAGGCATTGAATAAAATCTTTGGTCACTCTATCCTCCAATTTGAGCCAATGCATTTGAGCATGTAATTGAGCACCCTTGGCTTCATACAAATCATCTTGAAGAAACTTGGGACTAAGCAAGAGAGCTTAAAGGAGAGGCTTCAAGCCTGAGACAGGCTTTGGATAGCTCACTCTACAAGGCAAACTTAGCCTATTTCCACCGCTTTGCAACTTCAACACCCAAAGTCCGCAACACCTTAGTGGTTCATTGAATGATAACATTCCACCACTCAATCCTTCCAAAAATACCATCAAGTCTAGGAATCAAATTCTAAATGCAACATATATGAGATTTTATGCTAAATATATGCAAAAAAGAAACATTCAGGTAAAACTGTGAAGAATGCACTATGGGTTGAAATTTTAACTTTGCCACCAAGAATAAAATAGGTGAATGATCAGATAGTGTAGTCCAATATTTCCAAAACCCTAGAAAAAGCAACCTGGAAATTGGACCAGGTGTAGCAAAGATCCTAAGGGAAGTCATAAGGCAAGAAACGAGAATTAGGGTCATAAAGGTGAAGATTATTTTTCATAAAAAACCAAGCTTCCATTTCACCTAAGCACCATTGCATCAGAGCATGATTGACCTTGTCATAAGCTTTCTCCACCATATTAAAAATCTCGACTGAGCACCCAAGTGGAAAATGGCATATTCATGGTAAGCCATATCCACAACTCACATCGATTAGAAGCGATGTTTGAGGCATACACATTAACCACCCCAAATAGTTTTTTGCAGATCTCGAGCAAAATACAGACAACTTGATTGGATGGGTCAACACCCTAGGTCACAACATTCTTTTGTAATTGAGGCACAAGGATAGTGACAGATCCCCATTTTCTCAAGGAATGCTTTATGGCAAAAGATGCACTTCATGGCCATAAAAAGTCACATGCACACCACAAATTGAAATTAGAAATCTTAAATTCTTGCAAACATAAAAAATCAAGGCTTCCATGCACTCAAGAAACATTTGACATCTCATTTTGGACCAACTATTTTTTGACAAGGTTCGTCAATACTTGAAAATTCCATGAAAAGAAAATCATTGGGATTTGTCAAGATGCATGATATCCATGACATCCTTTGCATCACCCAAACCTTTAAGTGATCCATAAGATTTGGAGGTCGCATGGAAAACATCACTGTCTAGCTATCAATGTTTATCATTATGAATAGGGTTGTGAGAGCGGCGAAACTTAGAGGCATGACCCTCCACTGAAGCATTATCTACAACTGCCACCACTGAGGTAAAAGAAGGGCTTGACCAAATATATCGAGACATCGACAGAACTGGGGTTTGCATGCCAACAATCGAAGGGGTCGTATCAACATGAGTCTAAATATCTTCAATAGAAGCTTGCATGTCCCAAGAAGGAGTAAGGGTAGGTTGTGTAGCAAAAATTAAAGCTTCCTACTGCTTAGCTCCACGGGTTTTCCTACTAGAAATAGTAGTCCATTCTTTAGTGCTTTCCCACGAGCTATTAGCTAGAGCTACGAGAGTGGAAGAGGGATTTTCTTTATATTTCCACTCCATTAAAGGACACTTCCAAATTTTGTGCGCTGCAGATTGACATCAATAATAGGTATTGGGTAAATTGATATAAGCAACTCTTTGCCTAAAGGATTGGTCCTCGATTTTAATATCAATAAACTCCTACAAATCCTTGGTAAGGTCAACTTTGATAAAAATCCTTCTAGTGGGTTGAGCAGAGAAGAACTTTTTTGGATCAATACAAACAAACCTATCTAAGGGGGAAACTAAAGTCAGCAAAAAATCCAAAGCGAAACAGGAAGACCAAGAAATTTAACCCACATTGGGACTTCTAGTGAAACTTGGTCACTGACTTGGAAATTCCTAGAGTAGGGTTTTAGAATTAACAGATAATTATGAACAGTCCATGGTCCCCTAGACAAAATCTTCTATGCTTGAGTTGGGTTTGAAAAGCGAAAAAGGAAATATCCTTTGGTAAGGTTTTGTACATTCTCCACTTTGACTCCATATGGGCCACAAACTTGCTGGATCTAGGAATGAATAAGGATATCATATGGGATACGACCCATAAAATAACCCACGAAGGTATGACTTTCAAATTATTCACAAGATGTATGATATTCATGCAAAGGAATAACAACGTCAGAGACATGGCCTTTACCTCGTGATATGATTTCGGAACAAACTTTTGCAGACACTTCCCTGGTGCCATTGAGCTCTCCAATAAACTTAGAATAAACTAAGCCAACTGTAAGAGCGACAACAATTAAAAATGGTGAACTAAAACCGCCTCAAGATGATGTTAATGCAAAATATAGGACTTTACCACCCCTAAACCTACCACTCTGTTTAAGTTTTTTTTAAATGGTTTTAAAATATATATTTATTTTTTATTAAAAAATAAAGCATTAAAATGTTAAATGAATTTTATTATTTAATGGTTCAATATAAGTGAACCTAAAAATAATATTTTAGAACTTTAAATAGAAGGTTTAAGACCCAAATCCAATGGAGGTAAAATTGTACATCATATTTCAATAACCAAAGTCTGGTTGATAAACATATATTGCATAAATAATATCTCCTATGAGGATCATCTCATATTGCCTATGGTTCCGTAGACGTTAAAAACTACTTTATCTTTTACCTTTACCTTTATTATATCTATATATATATATGTACTAGAAAAAAATTGACTACAAGTGATTACAAGTGTAACGAGGGATCAAGGAGCATGTGAAAGTGTAAATAAAACAAGGTACCTATACATGATCAATACTAATAAAACATTTATAAACATCCATATCCATCAATCAAGCAACCATATTACCTATAATAATAGTGAATTAAACTATTCTAACCAAATAGGTACTAGTGGATTGGACTTGTGTTATCAATACTAGTGGATTGGACTTGTGTTATCGATACTAGTAGACTGAACTTGTGATGAACTATGTCAAATATTTTGATCCATGGTAAAAAGAAAACCCCATGCATCCTTTAAACAATGTCATTTTTATAATAACTTGTTAGAATGACATATAGTTGAATTGCATTAAAGGTCTTAAATGTGATCTTAAGATAGATCAAGACCTACTTTTAAGCACTTGTGCAAGTGAGAGTGACGAGCAAATGTAAGGAAGAGTTCTTGATTCAAATATTTCGAAAAATTCAAAGAAAAAAGGACTCTCATGAGAAAAATATATATGTTAGGGAAGAAGAGTCATTTATGGAAGCACTACCTAGAATCAAGAATGACTAAGTTGAAAGTAAGGATGTCATAGTTAAGGAAATAAGGGAGATTATTTCTATGCTAATTCCTGTAGACACCTAAAACACGTCATGTTTAGGAGACTACTCATATGGGCACATATGAAGACCATATGACTGATCTTGGACCTTTCTAGGAGCTATCAGTGGTTCTAACCACTCATAAGGGGTAGTTCTAGCCCATGCAGGTACGATCACTATTAACCAGAGTGACCATCAAACCAAGCCACTAAAGCTCAGAGTGGCCATGGCTAGCCACTGCTTTGGACAATGACTAGCACTGGAACACAAACTGGCTGTGAATGTAGGCCCAAATCATGCAAGGTGACTACACTTGCATTGGATTTGAGTAGTTTTTGGCATGGATCTCCTAGAGGTCCTCTTGACTGCCACTTCCATGCAAATCTGGAACTGAGCCTTTCCCTCCAACGACTAGTTACATGCAGATCTAGATCTTGGCTTCTCCAAGAAGACAAGATTTGAAATTTGGGAGGCCTACATATGCATCCTCCTAGGAACAAGAAAGAATTTGAGTTTTTATGCAGTGAAGCCCTAGTGAATTGGAGAGCAATTCTACACCTCCTTGAGGAGTAATGAAGTGTTGTTCGATTGAGCAATGATAAAGCACCATTCAAGCATTTAGTTCTATACATTTTTCATCACCAATCAGTCTCTCGACATGAAGACGACCCTTGAACATCAATTTGGATGAAGTATTGAGTGTCCTAGCCCTTGGTTCATGAGGCAAAAAATCATAGGTTCGCGGCTGCTGTCTTCGACTGTGACCTGCAATCATGGCCACCCTAAGAAATAGTAGTTAGGGTTTGAGGCACTATTTATTGATTTTTTAGCCTAGATGTCTTATTATTTTTATTTTATCATATTAGGTTAGCATAGATCTATCTTTTCCACTAAATTGGTATAATTATTTCCAAGTTATTGATGCATTTCTACTTATCTTTATATTTTTATTCTTTCACTATGCCTCTATGTCAGTTCATGGAGATCTTAAAGCAGAGCCTCATTATGAGAGGCCGCATATGCTACTGATAATTATATGTTGTTTCTTGTACACAGATCATAGGTCCTGGACTAATTCAAAGTATATCTGGCATCAAATCCCTCTTAGCAAGTGAGAATAAGGCATCCATAAGCCCTTGAACAAATTCATGTCGAATCTAAGAAGCCTGCGGAGTACACCATCCCCGTTCAAGGGTTATTTAATAATTTGAAATCATTGTATCAAGCATTTGGTATCCCTAAGAGGGACCTATATATAACTAGATTTTAATATGAATTAATGAAAAGAGATCTCATGTTTTGTTAATTTGTTTGTCTTTCACGCTTTCATGGTTTTATGCTTGGTGTAATGATGTAAATAGTTTAGGTGTATGCTTTTTAGGATCGTATAGATGGCGATCATGGTGGCACCCCCAATCTAGTTTTTATTTTAAGCTGATTTTATGATATTTACATATTTTCTTTGTTTAGGCTTGGCCGCTCTGGTCAAAAACGACTAGCAAACCTTAGCCACTTTTGAATATAGTGACCAGTCACAGTCGCTCTGAGTGATAGTGGCTAGCAAAAAACATACAACAACATACAACCAGGACATCAATAGTTTTGGATTCTAGGTTGGTGAAGTTCTCTATAATTTTTTCTCTCTGTTTGTGTTAAATTTTTGAAATGCAGTACAAAAAATGATTTTAATTAGAAAACATAAAGAAAGTTAAAGAAAAAATGCATAGTTTTCTTAAGTTTTCTGTTAGCCACTGCTAGGAACAACATACTTCTGATTTCAAATCCACCCTAGTCTCTAGTGGTCTAGGTTTTTTTTAGGGATTGCATGCTTGGGGCCTAGCTAGAGGCCATTGCTTCACAAAATAACAATGCATTCTTTGAAAATAATGTAATCATGTAGATGTGCATTGTATTAAAATGAAACATTTATTTTTAGGCATATAGGAAAGAGCATGAGTGCTTCATGATGCATCTATTTCTTTATGTAAATTTAAAAGGAACAATCACACACCATGTCTCATCTAAATTATAGTGAGTTGGACTTCATCACCAACCACTAGTAGAGTTCAACGAGGGTGACATTCATATCCACCCGTTGGATCAAATTCCATGAACCCATTCTATTGGTTGTTGGCTACAAGATCCAACGTAGTTTGGAAAATTTATGTGTACTTCTCTTTGAAGGGCATGATGCTGACCAAGTGAGTACTGGGTGAGGATTTGCAAGATCTATGCTCCCTGATCAGGTGTGGGCTTCATCTCCACACTTTGGTGGATTTAGGTGACCATGACTTTCATTATCGATTGTCGAGCTACGAGCATACAAGTGAAATCCACTTAAAAATCTGAGTATATCATCAACAAAATGTAAAATATGATGAGATATAGTCTAAGTTTTCAACAAAATATAAAACACACAACACCAATTTTAGGAACACCAAGAACATTTAAAAGAGATAAACATTTTTTCTACTTTGTTTGCATGTTTTAAAATCTACAAAAAAGATAATTCCACATTGTCATCGTCTCCACGTGGAGCAACCACCATCGATCTAATACCGAGGCAAAAAATGATGCTCCACACAACCACAATAACAACCACAATGATGTTGAGCCACCCACACATAATGTTGTTGAATGAAGCTCAATGAGTCTTAGGGGGCACAACTCAACCTGTGGGGGTACTCCTCAAGAAATCCTAGCTAGAGAACCATATCTAGGTTCTTTTCATGATAGACATGAGGGAGCTTCAAGGCCCCAATATTCACATGATAAACATAGGCTAAATCATACCACTAAGGGGAAATACATAAGGGTTACGTCTAGTCGCAGACCCACCATAAATACTAGCCTCCCTAATAGACCACAATCTCATTGGTACCAATGGAACACCACAAGATTGATCATGGAAATCCAAACAACTTGATGAGTTGGATAAGGTTTTCTCAAGACCAAATCAAAGAAGCAATGCTACTATGCATTCTGTTTCTAGGAGTTCACATAGCCATCAAAAAATGAGGTACACTAATGAGTTGGGGGAAGCTTCAAAGTGGACCCGCAACATGCACACTACCTATGATCATGGGGGTAAAAAATATAGGTCATTGTACATAGACCAGGTCGCCCTGATAGATAAGGGTAAAAGCATAGTAGGAGCATCTCTAAGGGGTATCTCCATTAGTACTCCTCGTATAGAGTTACAAAGTCATGGAACTTTAGTGGCAGATCAATATGACCATGTACGTAGGTTATATGAAGCACTATGCATAGAGCAAGAGCGCTTAGACATCCTCGAGCAGTTGGGAATGCAGAGAAAAAGAGATTTGCACATAAATAAGCAGTGCTTGAGAGAGGAACAAATAGAGCATGAAGAACAAGCAAATAGGTTGGATCGGGCTAATTTACATATGGGCAGTGAGTACTACCAACCTAACATATGTGTCATTTCTCAGGATGAGAGATGTACTAAACAGGGAGATGAGCACACTCATAGCACATCACATCATGCTTCAAAGCATCAACAAATCCTAGATCTAGAGCAAACACAACATGATCAAGTACAGGTAGAGATGGATGATCAGGAGTAAACATATCATAAAACTTGATCTGTAGTCGTGGGAGATGAATATAGATGCCCAAACCGGGTAGATGCAGGGTTACCTCCCCGACCACTATGAGTAAACCTTTGGGAACAAGAGATAATTTATTTGAAGGCATAAAAAATACTCATTGAGAGAGTCAAGTCTCTTGAGAAACATGATGCGATTGGGTAGAAGCCAACCTTGAGCAAGATACACAATCAACCTTTGTGCTCTTCGATATCGAGTCCTACTTATTCTAGGCACTTCGAGATGCCTAGGTTAGACAAATTCAAAGGAAAGGAAGATGCACAAGAACATGTCACAAATTTCATGAATGTGTGCTTCCAACTTGAACATAATGACGCCTTGATGCTAAGAAAGTTTATCATGACATTATTAGGTGTAGCAATTGAATGTTTCAATAAACTACCTAAGCACAACATCATCAATTTTGAGCAGCTGGTGAATGTATTTCTTAAATGCTTTTCTTTTGGCATCAAGAAGAAAGCAAATTTTTTTGACTTGGCAAACCTAAAGCAATACGATAACGAGCTAGTCATGGACTATGGGATCAGATGGAGAAAAGTAATGGTAAAAATACCATTTTATGTTCCCACTACTGAGCTCACCCAAATTTTTACTAAGAGTTGCACCAAGCACATCTCATTGCTCTTGCAACTACAACAATATGAAACATTCAAGGAAGCCTTGGCTCAAGTCAAGCTGATAGAAGACATCAAGGTTGAATAAGGAGATCTTAAGCTTCGAAACAAAAAATACTGGAACAACAACAATTGCAACAATATAAATGAACAAAAGTAGGCCAAGCCTACTCTAGTCAATCAGGTTGTATTAAACATGCCAAAGGGAGGAAATAGCCAACAATCACAAAACTATCAGGCTCAACCCCCACTGATCAATTACAACCAAAATAACAATCAAGGTAAAAAAAACAAGGTCGCCCACCTTGCTACTACACGTCTTTATCAAAATTGATGCAATAAATATTCAATCAATTGAGTGAGGTATAGAGACTTAGATTATCTGAGGTACAACTTCTTGACCCTAACTATCCCAAGCCAAAGAGATACAGGGAAGATCATTATTGCCCATACCATAGACAATAGGGGCATGATATCAAGGCATGAATAAGTTTCAAGAATATTGTACAAAATATGATTGAGAAGGCTGAGCTAAAAGTTGATAATTCACTAGCACGCGACAATAGAGACATGGTCATATTTAGAAACCCATTGCCAAACCATGAAGCCCCTAGATATCAGGGTGCTCAAGTAAACCAAATCCAAGTTGAACCTCCCATTTAGGGATTCATTATAATGGTTGAGATAATCAAAGTGATGACAAGAAGCTGATGATACAACCAACCAGAGCCTCTAGAGGCTCCTATTCATATACCAAATACACCTCGATAGAGGCAGGTGCATAACAATCCTCCAGGTCCACCATCAAGACCTGTGATAACTGTTCATAATAGAATTGTGCAAAATCTCCAAATAATGCCAGTCAAGTTATCAATATATGATCTTATTCATAGTATCCTAGAAAAAGGGAGACCCTAATGGAAATACTAAAATCAATTGAGCATCCTAGAACCTTGATTTATTTACAAACTTTATGGGGCAAGTACAACAGTATCAAGAGCCCGTGATTCATTTTTACAATCACAAAATAAAGGTAGTCCCCACTACCATGGCATAACTACCTCTACACATCATCATGTGTATCAATGACATACCTTTCAAGTGAGTTTTAATCAACACAAGCTTGTTAATAAACATAATAAAAACCAAGGCTACAGGGCACTTGAATATTCCTAGGTCAAACATCATCTCTACCTCCTACACATTGAGGGCCTTCAATGATGCATTGTGTTCCACAGTGGGAAAAATCATCCTACCTATGTAGGTGGGACATAAAACCATCCCCATGATGTGTCATGTATTGGAGTGAGCCATGCAGTATACTATCATCCTAGGACATCCTTAGATAAGGAACATGCAGTGCATTCCCTCAATATTGCATCAATGTATTAAATATGTGCATGAGGGATAGGTACATGTGATACCATCAAATGAATAGCCATTCAAATATGTTCATCAGGTTGAATTACCAAGGGATTTTGTCCTTCCATCCACACACCTATACATTAGGCCATCATTCCCTACCACACATCTAGGAAGAAAATCCAAGTTAGTGAGAGGTGACCCATCCACATCGATGCCACCTCTAGCTTCTAAAGCTATTAGTACTTCTGAGAGACCAACAAGGTCTAAAGAAAAATACTCTCAAAAACTAAAAGTACCCTTGGTGGAGGAAAGACCTAAGGAATTTTCAACCATAGCCATAGTAGAAATTCCAAATCCCATGGAGGAGGAATATTCCCAAGACAGTTAAGGAGGTACCTCAACCTGCCTCACCTGCATCATCATCAACATCATCTACACCACATGTGATAGTTCACTTAGCTAACACAGGATTAGGTGAATATATTATTCTAAATATGAATTTCATACCCATTATTGAGTCTATGCAAGACATGGGATGACCAAGAATACCAAACTTACCAATCGGGATAGTGGTTCCATAGAGGATCCCCCCTAACCAAACCAACTTCATCTATGTTGGTTTGGATTATGCCCATGATACCTCAGACATAGAAGAGGATGAGGATGTGTTGTTCACCATGAATGTTCATTACTTTTCCAATTTTGATTTTTCTCTGAGATACTTTGAATGCAACCATTGGCATGGCTATGGTTTGGGTTTATCTGAGCAAGGGTGACAGAACCTAGTTGAGCCACGATATCAGTTACCTACTGATAGGTCTGGCCTAGGATATCATATTTGAAGCTACGATGATTCATTGGTAGCATCTCTAGATAGACCAAGCCTAGGGTTCAAAGCCCTAGGAGAAAAAATTGAATGAAATCCTTATCATCTGAATATAAGCTACTTGAGTGACAGATGGGTGGCTATGGTCAATATAGGACCACCCAATGAGTATCATCCAAATTTCTCTCTTGAAGCAAGCCCATCAAGAATCATCCTATGGGAGGAAAAACCAGGCTATGGTTATGAGTGAGAAGAGAATGAGTACATCACAAGTGAGTTAAAGGATGAAATCATATTGGCCCATCATGGGCCTCAATATCTGTCACCTCAAAGAGCCAATTAATACAGAAAGTGGATACATCATAGACAACAATGATTATGAGGATGAGACTAAATTGGCTTACCTTGGACCTTGACATTCACATCACCTCATAGCACTAGTGGGTATTAATGATGGTTTCTTCATAGATGACAATGATTATGAAGATGAAACTGAGAGGGCCTACCTTGGACCTCACTATTTGCATCATTGCAATGAACCATTCGACATAGATGAGATGTCCCACAGATTATATCCTGGCCCTCGCCTCAGGGGAAGACCGATTAATTAAGATGTGATCCATCATAGTCTTTATCGATACTCCTAAATTTAGAGAGTTTATTCAACAAAACGATCCCATCTGCATGTTTGTCCATAGACTGGATCTTGAGATCCCCATACCCCTAGAGCCACATCTTGGGTATGGAAGGTAAGTCAGCAATGCAGAGTTACACCTATGTGGTCCTGGAGATTCCATTCCATCCATCAATATGATCTCCATTGATTTGACCACTCCACTCCAAAACCCAATCGATCCTTCTAAACCATTGTGTCTTAACTTAGACGCTATTGATTAGGATCACACTGATTCACCCTTAGAGCCTAAAGATTTCTTCTCCAATGAAAAAATGCTACAACCATTTCATTTTACACTAAAATGTGCACATGATGTTGATCACGCTAGATTCAACCCTGATTCATTTGAACCTTTAAATATAGCAGATGACATCCACTTGATCCCCACTTTGAGGAGGGATCACACATGGCAATAGAGGAGAATTTCAAGGAGGACATTAGTGATGATACTTCTAATCCAAAGAAATTAAATTTTGGAGAAATCTTATCTCCAGAAGAACGTGCCATCATCATACCTCTATTAAAAGAGAGACCAAATATCTTTGCTTGGACCTACAAGGATATGCCGGGTTTAGATCCAAAATTAGTTGTCCACAACATTTTGCTAGATCTCGCAAAGAAATCGATTAAGAAGAAGCTTAGGAAGATGCATTTGACCATCACTTTCATGGTAAATAATGATATGTAGAAGCTATTAGATGTAGTTTTTATTACCCCATCGACTATCCAGAATGGGTATCAAACATGGTGCCCGTAGGAAAACCTGATGGAAGGATCCGTATTTGCATGGATTTTAGGAATCTCAATAAGGCAACACCGAAGGATTCATTCTTGTTACCCAACATAGATGCTCTTGTAGACACAACTATAGGTCATGATATGCTCTCCCTCATGAATGTTTTTCTGGTTACAATCATATTCGAATTAAACCCAAAGACCAGCACAAAACCATGTTCACAACTCCATGCAGGACATTTTGTTACAAAGTAATGCCATTTGGTCTTAAAAGTGCTGGTGCCACATATTAGTGGGCTATGACATACATTTCCATGACTACATGAAGATATTAGAATATTATATCGATGACTTACTGGCCAAGTCTTTGCTGCATGAAGAGCACATTGAGGTCCCGAGAAAGGTCTTCGATTTCCTGATTGAACACAATATCAGGTTGAACCCCAAGAAATGCGTCTTTGGCATAAATTTAGGAAAACTCTTAGCATTCATCGTTTCTAAACAAGGGATCGAAGTGGACCTAGCAAAGGTAAATGCTATCCTAGAAATAGCCCCGCCCACTAACATAAAAGAGCTAAGAAGCCTATAGGACAAAGTAGCATCCATAAAGCATTTCATTGCACAACTATTGGACAAATGTTGACCCATGAATCGACTATTGCACAAAGGGGTCCCATTCCACTGGGAGGAAGAATGTCAGCAAGCCTTTGCTAAGATCAAGAAATACCTAGAAATATTGCTAGTACTAGCTCCACCAAGGCCAGACATGTCATTTCTACTTTATATATCTGCTATCAATTTTGCTTTGGGCACCATGTTGGCTCAAAAGAATGTGCAAGATAAATAACAAGCAATGTATTATATCAACTACCTTGGTAAGTTACGAGCTAGGATATGCATACATAGAGAAGTTGTGCTTAATAGTGGTCTTTGAGACTAAGAAGTTGTTCCACTACATGTTGAGCCATACAATGCATGTGATATCAAATCAAAATCCTTTGCAATATATGATGAGTAAGACATATCATAATACACGTATTGCAAAGTGGATCATGCTACTGATCGAATTCATTTTGAACTTCATAATCCAGAAGTCCATCAAGGTACAAGTCATAGCTGATCAACTGGAAGAGGTACCTCTTCAGGAAAATAGACAATTCACCATAGAACTTCCTGATGATGTAGTATTTGCATTATCGAAAGCACCCAAACTTGAAGAACCTGATGATAAAGCTGATATGACTTTGTTCTTTGATGGTTAAAAGTGTGAGCAAGGGGGTGGTGCAGGTATTATGTTTTTCATGCTGTAAGGTGCTCCAATGCCCTTATCATTTAAGCTAGATTTCCCTTACACAAATAACAACACTGAATACGAAGCCCTAATCATGGGTCTCCAAACAACAATCACTATGAAGATTAAAAAACTAAATATCTTTAGTGATTCCCTTCTCATCATTAACCAATTTAAGAGATTATTTCAATGTAGATGTCCAATCCTAAAAGCTTACAAAGAGCTTGTTGACACTTATCTAGACCAACTACAATGGTACGAAATCGAGGTAATACCTTGTACATCCAACAAATTTGTAGACACTATGGCATATTTGGAATATTTTATCCCTTAGAATATGTCTGTTGATTTCACTACCATTCATGTGAAGATGCTCTTGTAATCAGTGATGCAGCATGAGGCTTTTGACAACAAAGAATCAATCAACATGATTCATATAGAACCAAATCATGAGTGGTTCTACAAAGCCAAAGGATTTCTAAAGAAGGTGCCTTAGGGGTATTTGATATCTCAAGGTCCTATCGAGAATGGTACCACCATTATCCACAAGGTTTTTTCTCAATATGCATTTGTGCATATCAAATCACAGGGAGAACAAGACGTCTTATCTGTTGAGGCTATAGCTTATCAGGATTGGCTATCCCAATTATAATATTCCCTTAATATTGGAATCATATTGTAGGGATTGTAAGCAATAATATATGTCTTTCTAGGAGATATATTGTACCGTCAAAGCTTTGATGGAGTCCTCATTCATTATCTCGAGCTCCAAGAATCAGCTTGGGAAATTTCTCAAGCTCATGATGGTACATGCGAGGGCCATTTTAGCGACATGGCTATCATCAAGCACATCCTTTTAATGGGTTATTATTGGACCACCATGGAAAGGGATTGTTGTGAGTATGTCAGGAAGTGTGTTAAGTATCAACATCATGCAAATATGATGTACCTGCCATCATAGGCCTTACATCCCATTCAGGTGGCTTGGCCATTTTCTTAGTGGGGTTTCGATCTAATTGGAAATATCTCTCTCCCATTGTCAAGCTAACACACATTTATCTTAATGGCAACTGAGTAATTCACTAAATGGGTAGGAAGAAGTCCCCTTAACATTAATGACAAGACCACAAATTATGGAGTTCATACTTCACAATATCATCTATCGCTTTGGGATCCCATTCAAGATAATTTCGTATAATGGTCCTTAATTTAAGAACAAAAATATGCGGGCTCTAACATCCAAATATAACATTCAACATAGTTTTACGACACCATATTATTCACAAGAAAATAGACAAGCAGAAGCCTCAAACAAAATAATCGTAGTCATCTTAAAGAAGATGGTAAAAGAAAATCATAAGGATTGGCATCTGCAATTACCTCTTGCATTATGGGCTTATAGAACTAGTGTGCAGATGCCCACTCAAGCAAAACTATTTTTTATTATATATTCCATTGAGGCCATTATGCCCTTGGAGTTAGAAATTCCAACATTACGTGTCACATTGAAAGAATTCATCGATGATGACACTGCACAACAAGCTTACCTTAATCAATTGACCCTTCTTGATGAACATCACATCAATGATCTTGAGCATCTCTACATTTACCAAGATTTTATAACACGAGTTTATAATAATAAAGTCCACCTGAGAGACTTTAAGGTTGGGTAACTCGTGCTCAAAGAGAACCAATAGAATTCAAACCTGTCAACACATCTACGAGAAAAATTTACGGTTAATTGGATAGTTCCTTATATCATCTCAGAAAATATTGCACTTGGAACATATCACCTAACATCGTTAGAAGGTGTTGAAGAGCATGAGCCTCTCAAAATTCTTCATCTGAAGGTATTTTACACACAAAACCAATAAAATCCAAAAATAATACATAAAACAAAATTTAAAAAAAATTCAATAATCAAAATGCCAAAAACATATGAAAATCATAAAATTCCAAATAAATCAGAAAACATCAAAATCAAAAAGCTCCAAAGGCGGCATAAGCCCTTTGGTAAAATCACAAAGGCTCCAAAGGCATCATAAGCCCTTTGGTCAACTCACAAAACACCCCAAAGACATCTTAAGCCCTTTGGTCAACTCACAAAAAGCCCAAAAGGCATCTTAAGCCCTTTGGTCAACTCACTAAAAGCCCCAAAGGTGGCATAAGCCCTTTGGTAAAATCACAAAAATCCCCAAAGTTAGCATAAGCCCTTTGGTCAAATCACAAAGGCTCCAAAGGCATCATAAGCCCTTTTGTCAACTCAAAAAAAGGCCCCCAAGGCATCTTACGCCCTTTGGTCAACTTACAAAAAGCCCCAAAGGCATCATAAGCTCTTTGGTCAACTCACAAAAAGCCCCAAAGGCACATTAAGCCCTTTGGTCAACTCAAAAAATGCTCCAAAGGCATCATAAGCCCTTTGGTTAACTTAAAAAAGGATCCAAAGGTATTTAAAGCCCTTTGGTCAAAATCAAAACACAAAAACAACTAAAAACATTAAAATACAAAAATATTTACATCTTACATTTTGTATTTGCATTCATATAACTGCATTGCATTAGGCATGTTGCATCCACTACAGTCACATTATGATAGATTGTGTTCTCAATCTTGCAAATGGCACTACGTTTGTATACCAATCATGGACCTTTCAAAATCACCATTCATCCATAACCCATGCGAGTAACTATATTTTTCAACACAACCCTTTCTGTTGCTATAAGGAATATACTAGGGTTTTTCGGTCATTCAGCCATACCTAGTGATCTTCTCAGATTTTTTAGAAAGCTATATCTACTTTTGTATATGAGGTATAGTTTTGATAGCACCTAGCATATATTAAAATCCCATAACTAATAAAAACACTAAAATATTAGTTGGAATAAGGGAAATATGAACACTACAAAATGGTACTAGGCATCCTAAGTGAAAGGTTTTTACTTGCTCATTCTGTGATGCGCATGACCTAAAGTATTGATCATTGACAAAAGGACAAGCTCCCCCCTACTCAAGAAATCCCTTGCTTACATCAAAATGAGCAAAATACCAAAATCAAAGGTAAAATAAATAGTGATTATCATCACTACACAAGTCCCTTGCTCAAAATAAAACAAAATTCAAAATAAATAGTGATTATCATCACTAAGCATGAGCAAGTATCCTAATAAATCAAAAGAAAAGAAGGGGGTGAAGATCTTGAATCCATGGAATGGTCACTACTTGAAACCATATAGGGATACCTGATACAAAAATGGGCTGAATGAATCCCACCTGGTATTGGGGTAGTTCTAAGAATTTTTTAAAAGGAGCTAGCTTTAGGTGTCTTGTATCGCCAAATGGTCTAATCCAATTGAGTCCAACTTAGGATCATGATGAGAATTTTATGATCCCAAATACAATAATGGGCTGAATGAATCCCTCTTGGCATTGGGGTAGGCTTATGCTTCATCTAATACATTCATTCGCACACACAGGGATAATGAATATCTTGGTCTTCATAAAAAAAACTTTATCTTTCAGGAGTCTAGTATGGTAATTATACAACTTATGATTAATAAACTAGGGTGTTTGAGTCTCATGTAAAACCTCAAAAATCCCCTCATAGCAGCAAATCATGTCATCAATCAAATCATCAACTTTTTTAGGAGGTTTTATTCATTAAAGGGTGTTCATGAAATAGGATAGATAGCGGATAAGTATTAGCAATGATATTTAGATGGAAACTGACTATTTTTTACATATCTTTTAAATTTACAAAAGCTTATAAAGAAAAAAACATACATATCATATCATGTCATCCCACATATGGGTGCTTAAATAATTATTTATGATGAAGAGAGTTATCATTTACATTCATAATTGTTATACATTCTGTGGTGTCATCTGTTAGTTTGTAAACACATATTAAATTCATTCCTTATGTTTTAAGTGATTAAAGCATACAGGTTCATTTACATTAGATCATCATCATATAAATAATGCATTACATACATTGCATTCACCATATCGTAACAACATCAGATAAATGCATAAAAAATTGAAAAAAATTAAACATGCATTTAATATTCACCACTACATCCATATATGCATACATAGAAGTCCATCTACACATATAGATCACACATCTAATCATACATCAATCATGTAGTTAGAGCATGTCATTAATACATCACATCACATAGCATAAGATCATAAAAACCACATCCATTTTGCATCACATAAAAATAAAAAATCACATGATACACATAATGAGCTGCAAACAATAATATCATATGTATATGTGTTTATCAAAGTGTACATAGTGGTACAAAAATACCCATAGGCTACAACTATGTAGGTCATCTGACCTTACACTAAAAAAATAATACAATATACCAAAAATATATGATCATGAGTGGCTTGTGCTACTAGTGTTACCTCCACCCTTGTCGGCCTCTCTACAAGGTGGCCTAGAGCTAGTGCTCGTTGCCCTCTCTGACCTGTGGTGAGGTCGCACTGACAACTGCCCTAACTCACTTTGCTTGTTGCATTATGAGCCCCCTACTGTAGACCTCTTTTGAGTAGTATCATCTAATCACCTAATCTGGAGCTACATAGAGGTAATATACCTAGCATATTACACTATATGAGCCTCACACTCCTTTAGTAGGCCCTATAGACGTCTAATCTCGGACCCTAGATCCAAACCTATTGGCCCCTGAGTAGCAAGAGCAATGAGTATAACCTATCCTCGCATATCGTCTCTCTCTACGGTAAGATACTCTATCCTGAGCTATGATGAATCCACCTGTACCTATAAGGCTATCCTATCCTCCACAAAGCCCCTAACCTGATACTAGAGCATAACGATAGTGGTGTCTCACTAAAGATCTATAGATGAGCCGTCTGAAGCTCGACCTCAAAACTGTGTAGCTAAGCCTAGAGGGAAGACTCCTTATACTCTAGAGCAACATCCTCCTCCTTGAGCACAACCTACTCCACCACTACCTACTCCTCTACAAATTGACCCCACTCCTCTGTTTGGGCTTGCACTCGGTGCCCCTCTAGATCCTCGATAGTAGCCTCATCAATAGTCCACCCAAGGTGACCACCACCATGCCATAACCGTGTAAACCACCACTGGGTATACACATCTGTAACCCTAACATATGCTAGGCTAGCATCAACTGCAGGAGGGTCCTCCTTTAAAACTACTATAACCCAAGGCAATGGAAGATCCCTCTTTATGATGATTAGCCTATACAAAACTACCTCGAAAGGAACATCTTGCTAAATATCGAACTAGTAGAGCACCCAGGTTTACTAAAAGAACTCTATGATACCTCCCTTACGATCGATCACCCATAAATTGTGCCTAGTATAAGCCAAAAATCTATCCACATTTGGCCATGAAGGGCACTCAAACTAAGGTCTCCAAATAATATCACTCACCTGTAGTCTAGTCATAGAAGTTGTATAATGGACTAGATCCCCTACGTGACAGTGAATTTGATGCTCCTATCGCTCTCGATGCCACCTAAATCTATAGCACTGGGTATGAGACACTATGGTAGTGATCCCAATAGGTAATCCTTCAGGGTGGTCCACCTTGATGTGCTCCCAACCCTATATTTGAAGAAGCAGGCTGCAAGCAACACTGGCCCATTCACACCGCTGAATCTGATAGAGCTCATCATAACATTAAACTAGAAATGCACTCCCCCAAGCCATAATGATTGGCTCATAGCTATCCAAGAGGTCTTGAATCATGGCCAAGAGGTTCCATGGGAACCTCACTCCTAAAGTGTCTGGTAGAAGCATGTTATAGATAACATGCATCAAGACAGCCTACTGCTATGAGAAAACTTGATCTTGATACCACCAAGTCATAGGGACTCCATCATGCTGAAAGTCACCCAATGCTGCTATCGCTTGATACCCAAAAAATCTCTCAAATAATCCATCTTTGGAATCAATAGGAGAAGCCATGATAGCCTCTCCATCAAAAGGTATCCTGAATATATTGTACACATCCTTTAGAGTGATGGTCATCTCACTAGTTGGGAGATGAAAAGTGTTTTTTTGTAAATCCCACCTATGAGCTAGAGCAGTCAGGTAAGCCTGGTTCGACATAATCATTGATAGCCTTGTAACGTACATGAACACATAGGAATCAAAATAGGCCTAATATGCACCATCCATTAGTGGTGGAAGCTCCACGAGCAAACTAGGATTTTGAGCCCAGGAAGACTGTAGCACCCTAAAATTGGCGCAGTAAACCTTAGCAAATAATTAAAATTACTTTAGTAATAATTCAAATTCAAATTTTAACCCTGAACTACCCGTTAACTGCCTGTTAAACTACTTTCCTCATTTTTTGTGCCATTTTTAGGATTTGTTGTGACCGTTAGACGATATCATCACCGATCAGACGATATCGGCTCAAATCGGACGAATTCATCTGGAGCAGAACGTCCAAACGATTTTGTCCCAAAACTAATTTTTCAAAATTAGATTCTATTTCAACGACGTCTCTAAGTTGGGCAGAAGCGTATATGTGCCGTTAGAGACCTCCCCCATTGGAGATATTCCAAATTAGGATGATCTCCAACCTCCCAACCTCCCTCCTAAGCCTATTTAAACCTTAGGACCCCCCTTGACATTCCCCTGGCTGAATTTCCCTGTAATTTGATCTTTGCGTGCATTATAATACCCTGGATTATCATTTGCATTTGTGCTTTTCGAATTTTCTTGCAGGAACTTTGTCATTCTTTAGTCGGATCAAGCTCAGATCGTCGCAGATGATCTTGTACAATCTCGGACAATCACATCAAAATTAGAGATGATTTCATCTTGTCTAGACGATTTCGACTACAGTCTACATTGGGGGCAATCAGTGCCTAGAGTTTGCGCTTTTCCTATACCTTTATGCTATTTTATTCTGCATCTAGTTAGTTTTATTATTATTTCCTGTTATCCTGCATCTTGGAGTTCACCCATGTAGCTTAAGTACATAACAAAATCATGATTAGCTATTAAAGCATGATAATTTACTTGCATTTCTATTTAGGATTATCTTATTAACATCATTTTGTCATTTCACATCATTTTTCTTTATTAGCATAGCTGCATTTTCTGTATTCTGTGTCCATTTCTTTGATTGCAGGTCTCTGATGAATTCGTCTGATGAATTCGTTAGATCTCAGATGATCTTGTCAGATCTCAGACGATCTTGTCAAATTCCAGGTGATCTTGGTTGCTTCAAAAATCAGAACCTCCATCAGACATCCAGATCAGGTATGGATTTCTTCACTTAATTTATTCTTTGTGTTTTCTGCTTAAATCTATTTTCTGTCTTCATTTAAATCTACATTTCATATAGAACAACTTAGATTCATTTGGCCAAACCTAGGACTTGGATGATTAAACATAAAACTGAACACATTAAACTCATTCCCAACCTAGGCATGGAAACTGCCACTAAACATTTCCTAGTGAACCCCACCATTTGTCGAAAAATCACCTTAATACCCCTCCCTCGAGAGGCGGGACCTTCAAAGGGCCTCTCAGTCTGAGGTACCGTCCCATCCTTCTCGCATCCCCCTTCCGGGCATGGATCCTATAGCCTGAAGGTAAGGGTGCAAAAAATTTGGAGCGATACATTTTGGTGAACCCGACGTGAAACTAAAACCTTTTGAAAAAAAAAAAAAAAACAAAACAAAAACAAAAAACAGAGATGCATTTAAAATCATTAGAAAACTACTAAGTTGCATATCATGTTTAGATGGTAGTTCCTAAGAAAAGACTAGCTGTCACTATAAATGTTGAAAACCAATTAGCAGCCATAGAAATTAATTCTGTGCTTAATGTGCCTGAAACAGATAGAAACCAACTTTTGTGGGATGAACTTGATAGGAGACTAGGTATCATTTTATCTAGATCAATACAACTTAAGCAAATTAAGAGGTTTGCCCTAGATAGAATCCTGGATCCTCATCAAATCATTTTTTATCATGAACTTCAGAGAGCTTGCCATAGGTGGTTAGCTTATAGGAGAGCTCTTGTGTCTTCAGAATTGTTCACCTTTGAGGAATACCTCGAGACGCAGTTGTTATACACCAATTCCTAGGTCATGTAGAGGATCAAGAGGTCGTTATTACGGATAGGGAAATATGGAGGAGAGTTCCTAGAGCTGTGTTATATCGAGAATATTGCCACGAACTTTATTTCTACCAACCAGAGTCTGAGACAGATAATATCACTATAGCACTTTTTGTCAAATTCTTGAAAGAAAAATTTCAATTTGAAGAAGAACATTTCATGACTCCTGAAGAACTTGAGCCCGTTAATGATATTTATAAATTGTTTATAGAAAACTAGATCATTGCTTTCATTATTATTATTTCTTGCATTTAGTGTGCTGTTTGTTATATTTATAATATTGTTACAAAAACAGAAAAAACAAGAAAAACCAAAAACATAACAAAACCAAAACATTTTATTTTAAATACTATAGTAGGTATATAATTAAAATATATACCTCTTAATCTTGTTGTATATATATATATATATATATATATATATATATATATATATATATATATATATATATATATATATATATATTTGCTAAAATCTAAATTTAAGCACAATGCCTAGACTTAGGAATGGTAAACAAACTGAAGAAGAAGAAGAATATTGGCTAGGGAACAAAACAAAAAACCCAAATGTCCTTCCTGAGGATTCAATTTCGGAAGGAGGAACTCTAGAATAGCCAGAAGATGATCTTGTTGTAGATTAACAAGAAGAAAATGTTAAAGAGGAAGGATCCTCATCCCCTAGAATGGCTCCAGACGAAACTGTTGCTTTTGATAACTTAGAACATTTCTGGAAATTTTTTATTAATAATATTGATGCTATTAATATGGCAATTCGTATTGATAGAGGACAAATTAGTGACACTCAAGCAGCCATGGAACATATGTTTAACGTGCACATTAATCCTTTGTCTTTTGTCGATCAAGAAAGTGATAAAGCTGGACCATCCAATAGAGATATGGTCTCTATGATTCAGAACACGCAAAAAAAACAGGTTACCCAACCCCCTAAGGAACCTATTATTGAGCCTAAAATCATTACCACACAAAAGAGACCTTCATTCACTGCTTTATTTTGCCAAACTATTGATCAATATGCTTCAAATCGAAAAAAACCTAAAATGAAGCCAAACATCAATTTTCAACAATCTGGGATACAACATAATACAACTTTAAAACTTCTTCATAACACCCTTCCTACCAACAATTTACACAATAGAAATATAGCATCTAATCTTCATGTCCCTCCATCATGTGCTCACAAGTCCCATATTAATACCCTACCGAACCAATATGGTGGGCAAACCAGTAATCTGGAAGCCATGGTGAAATAGTTAGCTTCCCGCATGGACCAGATAGATCCCTACCGTCCCTCGTACAATTACCAAGAGATGTGTAGTCAGCCTTTGGATCCCATAGTTGTAGCACAACCATACCATAAACACTTTCCCATGCCCATCCTGCCTATATATAAAGGAACTGAAGATTCCATAGAGCATCTTTGCATGTTTAGGATAGCATGTCATGATATATCACATGATGACTTGCTATTACTAAAAATGTTTCCAAAAAGTTTAGGAGGAATGGCATTAGAGTGGTACTATCAATTGCCCACTCATTCTTTGAGGAATTTTGAAGAAACAACTGAATATTTTGTCCATAAATTTAGTGCCTACATCGAAAGGCATGTAACCATTAAAGATTTATACAACTTAAAACAAGACAAAGATGAATGTTTTGCTGATTTCTTAGCTAGATGGAGGCAGTTGACAGAAAAACTACACTTTGTGCTACCTTATAGGGAAATGTTGGACATTTTTATTAATAATTTACAAGAACAAATATCCTGAGTTATCAACTGCTACCTTAACTACCTTCGATCAAGCTATAGACTTAGCTTGAAGAGTAGAAGATATTCTCATTAGGAGAGGTCAGCTTAGGAAGAAAGATGATGAGAAAACATCCAGAAATCAGTATAAAAACAAACAAGTTATAGGTGACGGAGTCACTGACAGCAGAAATGTTGCTAATATCAATACAATGAAGACAACATAAAAATTTATATTGAAACCTCCTGATAAACCTCCTCGAGAGTTTACTAGATTGAATCAACCATTATCAACTATTCTACCCCAATTACTCAAAAGAGGTTTGATTCAATTACCAGCTATCCGGGAACCTGATCCAACCATACCCGAATACAGAGCCGATTTAAACTGTGATTTCCATAGATGGCCTGGACACTCTACCAACTCTTGCAAAAGATTGAAACATAAAATACAAGATTTGATTGATAATAATGAAATGGAGGTGCAAGACTTTCAACCTAAACAAAATCCTCCTAATAATGCTCAAAAGAACATTCCCCAAAATCAAAATCAAAATGCTAATCAATCATTAGATATATTTCAACATCCTTTACCAAAACATGGTAAAGAGGTGGCCAATCAAATTGAGCATCATAATGTCCCCCATCCTACCCGATATGTAGGGACTATTAGCGGACAATTATCTGTTCAGGATCCTCAAATATTTGGCACAACTTTATCCATGGTCACGACCAGGCTCCTGCATAATATTCAAACATCGGATCTTAGTGATGTAGAATCATATACTGAAAGTGAAGTAGACATCACCTCAAATCAATCGAATAGTTCTGAAAATGAATCAGATCCTATTCAACCTATCACAGATGCTATGGTTCTAGAAGAACCATTTCCTAGAAGAGTTACTACTCGACCCTCTTCTAATCAGTTCCTTCCTAATGAACAAGCCATAAACGTTCAACCGAGACCAATCCAACGTCTTAAATATAACATTGTCGATACCATCGGAGTCGTTACCAGACAACAGGCTCAAAACTCTCAACAGGATCAAACTCAAAATGATGGATCAGCTCCATTTATTTTGAAAAATCCTAATAAAGGGAATCATATGTCTAATGTTCAACCAAAACCTCCTTACAATATTAATGAACAATTATCCAATACTATAGCTAGAATTTCCCTTTTGGACTTGTTAATATCTTCCCCTACCCATAGGGATGAGTTAATGCTCACATTAAGCCAAATTATGGTGCCACAAAATATTCAACCTGAAGCCATGTCCAATACTATCATCACTCGAGAAGTCGATTGTATTGAATTTTGAGATAAAGATATCCCACAACATAGTTTACATAAGGATAACCCATTATATATTACTGCCCTAATTGGGGATGTAGCCATTAAACGAGTCTTGATTGATAATGGTTCATCTTTAAACATATGCATTTTTGACTTCTACCAAAGATTTGGATTTAGAAGTGACGAGATGAAAAGAATGGATATGATTATCAAAGCCTTCAATGACGAGACACAAGAAACGTGTGGAGTCATTACTATACCATTGCAAGTTGGTCCTAGAACCCTAGATACAACCGTGTTTATTGTACATTGCCCTGCATCGTACAATATACTTTTGGGTCGTCCTTGGATCAATGCAATGCGGGATGTCCCATCAACTTTACACCTATGTGTTAAATTCAAATTTAAAAATCAGTTGGTCACTATCCATGGTGACCCTAGCCCCTTTGATATGTGTGCTTTGGCAGAACCTGTTGGAGTGCAATTTTGCCCCGCTCTGTCATCCACACATCCTAATTCTTATTTTTCATCTAAACGTGTGAAACACACACCCATAACATCATCTACCCCATCAACTACACCTATACATTTAACTCAACCATCTTCTAAACAAACCACACTAGAACCTCAAAAGGATCTTAAATCCACAACCAATCCTTCATGTTCCATCCCTATAATTTCAAAACCTATAGACCCATTTATTTACACCTCCACATTATCTACATCTATCATACCTTCCACATCTAAAAATATAGGGAATGATCCTTCTACATCTTATGCTCTTTTCGATGAACTCTTACCTGATTTATCTAAAATTCTTATATCAGAAAAAACAAATGCTTCTATGCAAGATTCCATTATCTTAAGTAATTTATCGTCATCTCCTCGTACTTTGGGCCTCCCACAACCTATGGGAAGTACTTACAAAGTCGGGAGTTGTGCTTTTATTTATAAAGGATATGATTGGGGCAGAATACCCTGAAACATCAAGACACATTGTGATGGCTATGCTAGGTGCTATTTTTCTAATGAATATATCAAAGCTAAACCCATAATGCTTAAAATGGGATATAAAGGGAAAGGCTTGGGACCTTTCCAAAATGGTATGAAAGAACCTATCGAGGTAGAACCATGGCCCGCCCGATGTGGTGTGGGCCTATTTCCTAGTAAGGGTCAACCCTTCCCTTTTGAAGATGATGATCAACTCATATGTTATCAAGATTATTTAGATGGGCATGATGATTTACCTCTAAAAAATCAGCCATTTACATGTAATATTCTATCCATAGCTTATCCTGAAATGATTGCTGAATCCGATGATGAGTTGGAAGGAGATATTTTCCATGATGTCTCCGTTGAAGAGTTATTACACAATGGTTTTTATTTTGATGGTTCTATACCTACTATAGCCCAGCTTGAGGCCATGACTCCTCAAGATGAATTATCCAAGTTAACCTTAAAAGAATTACAAGAATTGGGCGTTTCACCCACCCCACCTAATTTTGAAAGAGATCTACACATGGAAGTAGAAAATGTTATTAAAGTTAACATTGGAACTGAGGATAATCCTCACATAATCAGTATTGGATCAGAATTAAGTCAAGAAAAACAAGAGCAATACATTGCATTCCTTACGGGAATATGAAGATGTCTTCGCTTGGACATATGAAGATATGCCAGGTTTAGACCCTTCTGTAGTCATGCATCACCTAGTAGTCCATCCGGATGCTAAACTTGTTAAACAAAAACTTAGAAAAATGCATCCCAAAGTGGCCTTGCTAGTCAAAGGGGAGTTAGAAAAACTCCTGAATGTTGTTTTTATACAAGCTATTGATTATGCTGAATGGATCTCAAATGTAGTTCCAGTAACCAAGAAAGAAGCTACCAAAGTTAGGGTTTGCACCGATTTCAGAGATATTAATGCTGTATGCCCTAAAGATGATTTTCCTCTTCCCAACATGGATCAAATCATTGATTTTATTTCTAGAAGTGGAATGATGTCCCTTATGGATGGATTTTTTGGCTATAATCAGATCAGGATAGCTCTTGAAGATCAGGCTAAAACAACCTTTATTACCCCTTGGGATACCTTTTGTTGGAAAGTGATGCCATTTGGTTTAAAGAATGTAGGTGCAACATATCAACGAGCCATGAATTATATCTTTCATGATATGATGCATGATATCCTACATGATTATGTAGATGATATTATAGCTTGCTCTATTAATGAAGATGATCATTTAGATGATTTAAGAAAAGTATTTAATCGGTTAAGAGAATATATTATTTGATTAAATCCAGCAAAATGTATATTCGAAGTCAAGTCCGATAAACTATTAGGGGTTTTAGTTTCTTTACGTGGTATCAAAATCGACCCTCTTAAGATTGCGGCTATCACTGATATGCCCGCACCTACCAATATATCTGAGTTACAAAGTTTACAAGGTAAGCTTCAAGCCATCCGTCGCTTCATCGATAAGTTGGCGGACAAAACCGGTCCTTTTCTTAAGCTTCTTAACAAGGATGTCCCTTTTAATTGGGACATAAAATGTAAGGAAGCTTTTGAACTTCTCAAAAAATACCTCCTTAACCCACCTGTGCTGTCACCGCCTAGACCTGATCGCCCATTTCTCCTGTATATTTCAGCTTCAGATTTTGCTTTAGGAGCTATGCTAGCTCAACTTGATGATGAGAAAAGAGAGCGTGCTAATTATTATATTAGCCAAACTTTAATTAGTTATGAAACCCGCTACACAGAATTAGAAAAACTATCTAGCAGTCATATTTTCTACGCAAAAATTACGCCATTATATGCTCAGTCAGAAAACGTATGTTATCACCAAATTCGACCCTTTGCGATATCTCATGAGTCGACCATATTTATCTGGTAGCACAGCCAAGTGGGTTCTTGCTCTAAGCGAGTTTGAACTTACGTTAATTGGACATAAGTATGTTAAGGGTCAAATCATAGCAGATCAATTAGCTGTTGCACCCTTAGAGTCTACCCATCCCCTCATCATTGAGTTTCCTGATGAATGCCTTCAATTAGAGGTAGACCATGTTGAACAATGGTCCTTATACTTTGACGGAGCCCGATGCATGAGTGGGGCTAGTGCAGGTATTATTTTAGTATCTCTGCAAAAACATCTTATTCCTCTGTCCTTCAAATTAACATTTTCTTGCACTAATAATACTGTTGAATATGAAGCTCTTATCCTTGGATTACGAGCTGCTTTAGCATTGAAAATCAAAAGTTTATTGGTTTTTGGTGATTCTCAACTTTTCACAAATCAAATTAATGAAGTTTATCAGAATAGAGATGATAAATTGCACCCATATAAATCATATGTTTTACAATTAATATCTCTATTTGATCAAGTTACCTTGGAAGCTATTCCTCGAACTAGCAACCGTGTGGCTGATGCTATGGCCGCAGCTGCATCTCTTCTGCCCTTGGAGTTAGATGACGAATATGCCACCATCATTAGAACCTTTGGATGTGTTTCTAATAAATGAAACTACTCCTGCACCTTGGTATACGGATATATTTAATTTTTTTCAAAATGGGACTTTCCCTACCAGTTCTAATAGAAACCAATGTCGGTTATTACGTAGACGAGCAAGTCGATTTGTAATAATTGGCAATACTTTATATAGAAGATCTTTTGAAGGTATCCTATTGAGATGTTTGAATCTAGAAGAATCCAAATCAGCTTTGAGTGAATCCCACGATGGATCTTGTGGAGGACACTTCAGTGGTAGTGTCATTGCTAAAAAGCTCCTTAGGATAGGCTACTTTTGGCCTACCATGGAGAATGATGCACATGATCATGTGCGCCATTGTGAAAAGTGCCAGAAACATGCTGACCTTGTCCATGCCCCTGCATAAGAACTATAGGCTATTTCATCTCCTTGGCCCTTTTCAAAATGGGGCTTAGACATTATTGGCAAAATTAATCCTGTGTCATCTGATGGACATGTTGTGGCTGATCCACAACACACCCAAAATTGGGGACCCACATTTTCGTTTTGATATCCGGGTGTTGGCATTTCATTTTTAGTGTCTAATCCTTCGTTTTGTCGTAGGTTTTACAGTTGTTGTCGGTTTTTATCGACAATTTTTTTTTCTTGTTGACAATATTTTCTTGTTAACAACTTTTTCTTGTCGACAACTTTTTCTTGTCGACGATATTTTATTGACGACAACTTTTTCTTGTCGACAACTTTTATTTGTTCATTTTTGTTGACAATTTTTATCGTCATTGTTATTGTTGAATTTTTATGATTAGCTTTTATGTGAAAGTTTAAAATGAAAAGTAAAAAAATAAGTAAAAAAAATAAAATAATAAAAAATAATAAAAAGAAAGGTAAAATTTCATATAAAGCCTTTGCTTTTGATTTTAATGAAAGTATTTTAACTTCGTTGTTTGTCTAAAGCACAGGTCTCGCAGTGAAGAACAGGAGACGCTCGGCCATGGACGTGTTAATGGAAAATATACCCGAACCCTACGATGTGACACTCTGGTAGCAAGAAAATTCGGATATCACAGCAGATAGCAGTCACCACGAGACGTAGACGACGGACGTGTAGGCTAAGTTTGGTGAAGCCTATGTGGACAAATTGATGGCAACAAGGCCATCCTCGAACGCGTCATCAGATCTCGCGACCTAGCCGTGGATAAGCAATGAGCTCGATGGAGATAGGAATTTTCGGCAACCTGAGGACAACATTAGCGGATGACTTGGCGGTGGAGATGAACAACAGAAGTACTCATTGGGGAAAGAGTGGAACGATGGAACATGGGTTCAACCCAAATGTGGCAACGACACCTGTGTGGCCAACACATATTGAGATGGTGATACAACTGAGCACATAGTGATGACGTGGATAGTAGTTGGCGATGGTGAGTTGGACATGGCAGATTCACTCAACAACGGTAATGTAGGCAAGCGAGGATCTACGTGGTCGAACGACGATGGATGCCATACCAACGTCCACGTCACATCTTGTTACTATTACTATCACACTTGAATGGACATGGAGTTTTGGGCAGCAATGTACATGTTGTAGCTCCACGCAGTGGTGGTTGTAGATAGCGATCGGGGCTAGTTTATACGAAATGATGCCAACATGGACCTAGTGTGCATTGATGAGATGTAGAGAGCCTGTTACGACAGTGACAGTTCGAATGGCAGAGGCAAAGTTTTCCATAGTTACAGACGTAGAGGGAATCATGCACCCGGATTTTGCGTAGGAAGGATCAACAAAATGGACCCAATGGCTAGCATCCATAGCGCGACACCACCAGTAATTATGAGACTGCACAAAAGCGTTCAATGTAGATGTGGATGATGTAAGAAGTCAAATACAACATATCAAGGGAAAATTTAATGCTAAATATAGGCAGAATCCTGCGTAAATAAAGAAAACCGATGTCGAAGATGTTATCATCAGTTGAAACAAAGATTTTGAACAGATGTCAAATGTACAAAGGTTAACATCGAATGTTGCTAATGTGGGGACAAAACCTCCTAGGCACATTTGGGGCTTAATGAAATACATTAAAATGGTGGCCCACCATGTGGTAAGGAATTTACTTGTTTGGTCAAACAAAATGCCAAATCGAGGTCAACACGGTAAATGGACGAGCCCGAGCGTTTCAAAATGGTGCCGCATGTTTGCAAGGTAAATGAAGATTTCTTCGACAGAGGAATTTATTGCAAAATACTACCTTGGCATAGTACAAAATATAAAAATTAATGTGCCACATAATGTATATTTGATGCACATAATGATAAAAGGCTTACGCATGCTCATGGAAAGAACGGTTATAAGAGGGCTTGTCATAATTATTTAAGAGCGATGGTTACGAATGGAGAAAGAGTAAGTGTGGAAGTTGAAGAAGATGTTCGAAGGGGGCTTGTAATGCAAGAATAGCAGTCAGTAAGGTAAACGGATGTGCATGGGAGGAATGCCAGGCGACGGAGAATGAAAAGTCAGGAAATATGGAACGAAAGGATTGTGAATCCAAATGAGAGGGCAAAATGTAAACGAAACTTGAAAAGGTTAAATATACCATGAAATGGAGAAAAATGGATGAAAATTTTGGGCATGGCCAGATGGCCGCATTTGTAAAACTTGGATTTTAATTTGAATGTGAAAGCTTCTCTTCAGAAATTTCAGGCCTTGTTAGCAAGAAAGAATGAGAAATTTTCTGCATGCTCTATTTTAATTGTTTTATGTTTCTCCTTCCAAATTTCAGATTTGTATGTGAAATTTATGCCATTGTTTTGGGTCATTTCATGTGAATGTCTACAATATGGAAACTATTTTAAACCCTAGGAGACAACACCTAGTTTACTTTGATTGTGTTTGTTTTGCAGGTCAAATAGGCTAGGTTGCATGTACGAAACTCTCACGTATTTGGTTTTGCAGGATGGGGTGCTATCAAACTGAAGGAGCTTTTGCATTGCTGCATTTTCAGCAATTATTTTGATGCAAATTTTTAATTTTCTGTTTTCAAAGATTTTAATTTCAGAACTTTTCCTTATTTTCAGGCATTAAAATAAACATTAAAAAAATTTCAAAATCTAAAAATAATTTCACCATTGCGTAGGTTATAGTTCAGACTTCCAATACGCACTTTGAAATTTCATTTTCGGACTTGTTTAGTATTTTTAAAAATTCATCGAAGTTGTTGTTTTGTTACAGATTTTAAAAATCCGAAAATAGAAAATTTCCATTTTAAGGTCAAATTTCATTTTTCCAGTTTTGTTTTGCACTCATGAGCCTATGATGACATTCCCTTCATGGAAATTCCAATTTCATTGAAGGAGTTATGTTTTATGGCATTTTCACAAATTTCCATTTTGGGCCTAAAATTACCCTTTCTTCATAAAAATTCTAATTTTACGAAAGAGGGGTAATTTGAGTATTACATTGAAGGTCTTTTCCTTAAAGCACTTAATTGTTCATCTTGATGAAAATTTGATTTCATTTAAGAGGGATAAGTTAAAGTGACATTTTGAAGCTACATGTGAAGACCCTATTCATCATTGAGGATTTAATGCAAGATAAAATCTATTTTAAAACCATCAAGATAAAAGGAATTAAAGCACTACATCGTGGTCATATGAGGGCCAACTCACATTTGATTTATTTTGGTTCAATGAACAATCACTAAAGTTTCATGGTAAAATAAACCAACATTGCCCCTTGTTTACGAGTTACTTGCAATCACTAAGGTGTTCCAAGCATTTAAATTGAATATCTTTATTTGAGATTACTAATGCACATATGCAAATGCTAATATAACGGAGACCTTGGAGAAGTTGTTTGTTTAACTTCTTTGCAAGAGGGGATTTGGAATCCAAATCCTAAAGGAGAGTGTACTTTCACAATTGGGTGAAAATACCACTCAACATTTTGGCGCTAGAAGGAGGGCTGAATATGTTTATTTTAGTATGATTTAAATGCTATAGGGATTTAAATTTTGAATATTTCATGCCCTATTGATTATTATCTTTAGCCCTCTTTTAATAATACAACTTTGTACTGTTAAAAGGAGGACATGAATTGCTATGCATTGTTCTAACGCTTTGATTGTTCATACAGGAATAATGGGATTTGATTTGATGTTAAAAAAAAATATAAAAAATAAAAATAAAAAATAAAATAAAAAAAATTGTTTTGGGTATTAAAGTTATATTCTTTAAGATTCACTAATGGCTATGTTTTCACCATGGATGACAAGTAGCCCATTGAACATACCAGGAGTTCAACATTATTTGCCCGTCGGTTTTGAGAGATGTCTTCCTCGATTTTTGTCTAATGGGACAAATACTGCACAAGAACATATTCAAGCATTCAAATTTGTTGTGAATCACTTAACAATTTGGTATGATGATGTTGTTTGTAAAATGTTCCCTTACACCTTGGACAAAGTGGCATATGATTGGTTTACAAGTCTACCTTTAGGGTCTATCACTTCTTGGGCTCAATTAGAGGCAACGTTTCTTAATCAATTCAACAAAAAGCAAGTTGACCCAATCCGCATGTATGAGCAATTTTTCACCATCAAAAAAGGACCAAGTGAAAATGTGAAGTCATTTTCTGAAAGGTTCTTTGGATTATATGCTCAATTAGTGACATGTTATGTTTTGCAAGAAGAAGTGGCTCTCCAAATATATGTCAATGCTCTTGACCCACTCATTTCCACATATTTGCGAGGGATGCCCCTAATCACATCTTTGTCTCAAGCCTATACTCAAGCAATGGCAATTGAGCAACAATTGAGTTGTCAAAATTATGGTGTGGGTTTTGGATCATGTAATTTTCAATCATTTAATACCTCCTTTACCCACCCAATGATTTATCCACCTCAACCAAGTTCAAGTGTGAATCAATTTCAGAATCAACAATCATTCCCAAGCTTCAATCAATTTCAAAATCCTCAACCTACTATGCAAGATCAACCATCTTTCTTAAGTATGAATCAACTTCAAAATACTCATCTTGATTCAAAGGATATTTCTAAAATCAATTTTAATGATTTTCATAAGAATATGATTTTAGGCAAGGGAGGAGTACTAGATCCAACTAGTATTGAAACATGTGACAAATTGGAAACCCTTGACTCACCAAAAGATGAATTCTATGAGGATGAATCCATTTCGGATGACATTGTTGAAAATGATGGCCAAGAAAATTCACACCTTCCAAATTGTGATAAAATTGAATCATGGGTTACAAATTTGGATTATGATAGCCTTATCAATTTGAATACAAGCAATAACCCAATTTTGGAAGTAATTGAACCATCTAGGGAAGGTGAAGATAAATTTGATGAGAAACATATTGATGAATTAAAGGATGATGAAGAAATAGTTGAGCATCACAATTTGATTTTGAAAGATGATCATTATGATTCTTGGGAAGAGTATGCTCACTCCAAAACTGCTAATGAAATTTGTGTGCCTATTGATATGCAGGATGATACAATTGCCCTTTCACATGAGGATATTACAAGTCCTGTGCAATCTGAGAATGTTTTGGAAGAAGGGTTGGAATATCATCAAAGGTTTGAGAAGGATAATGATTTTATTACCATGGATCAAGAAGGAGAATCAATTGTTTTTGTTCCCCTTGAGGGGCAAGAAATAGAAAATCTTGATCCACCTATTGTTTCTACAATGTCTATGCCATCTCAAAATGATGAAATTACAAAACCTAAGTGGTGTGGGTTTGATACTATTGATGATCCTAATGAAAATATGAATTTTGAGGCAACTCAAGCCATTGATCATGGAAAGGTGTCACGCGACACATATCTTGAAAAATTAGGCTCTTGTTTTGAAAAATATGGATGCATGTTTGATTGGGTGCCTAACTTTGGTGTTTTTGAACAGGTGTTGGATGATGAAGAAGACAATGAGGAAGAAGAAAAAGCTACTAACACCCATCAAGTTGTGGTAAATTCTAATCATGATGGGTTGAGTATGGGTGACAAGGTGAAATCTTTACCTTTGGTGATAGCTACAAAAATTTCAAGTGATGGATTACATGATGTCCCTTTGGATGCTAATGTCATTAATGATGAAATGTCAAATCTTGGTGATGTTTGTCAAGTCTTGATTGATTTTGATTGTTTTAAAATCTTGAAAAATAATTTGAATTCAAGACTTTTAGAAATAGGCTCTTGTTTGCAATATCTCACATTTGAAAAGGAAGGCCTACTTCTAAATTATGAATGGAATGATGAAATTTGCACTTTAAAGAATAGACATGATAAAATTGAAAATCAATCATTGTCTGATCAATTTAAAATTTTGAATCTCACCTATATGAATACTAATGAAACTAAATTTAATTGGTGGGGTGAGAGAGGGAAGTTGAAATTTGTTGCATTGCTTGGTATGATCTTATTGTGGTTGGATTCCTACAACATTTGGCATGTGTATTGTGACATATGTCTTTTGAAATGTTCTAATCATGTTTGGGATCCAGGAAAGTGATAATCCAAGCTTTGCATCATCTTGTATTATATTTTGATTTTGGTTTTGGTTTGTGTTTTCAAGTTTCATTTTGGGATTGCTATTTGGATTAGGATTTAAGTCGTGTGTTTGATTTTATTTGACATGTTTTGATAAATTTGAGATGTCAACTTATGCCTAAGATCAGGAGAATATGAAACATTGGAATTGTGTTGTAGAAAGCTCCACAAGTAACACAAACATTTAAATAATATCGTTTGAATCTTGTGATGCATGAAGTTGTCAGTTTTGCACATTATGGTTTGATGATATATTCCAAAAGAAGCAATGCATTCATATCTCATGTCATATTCCACATTGCATATACATGTCATCTCAGTTACATTTTCATTCCATGGGCAATTATTGAGAAGGTGTTGAATCCTCTTAGGATTATTACATAACATATATTAAAAGGATCCTAGGTTGGGAACTGTTGCCCAAACTATCTTGAACCAAGCACATTCCATGCACATTAAAAGGAATCTTGAGCAAAATGGTCAAAACCATACTTGGATGAAAAGGTGAGGTGAAAAGAATATTTCATGTTTGTCCTATCATGCAACATAATCCTTGAAATAGTGGTTTTTACCACTCCCATAAAAGCTTAAAGCCTAAAACCAGAGTAGTAAGGATAGGGTTAAATCCTCATCGAACTTAGGTTGAGGATCCAACTCCCCAAAGCTATGGTTTGACCTACATGGAGTAGTAAGGATAGGACTTAATTCTCATCTCGCTTAGGTTGAGAATTCGATTCCCCAAAGCTTCCATTTTCCCCGTTTCATCATAAAGCTTGGATTGGAAGGATCGTACTACATGTCCTCTGCAAAGGATGGGTAGTCATCCCAAAGGTCCAAGAAATAAAAGAAAAAGAATGAATGAAGCCAAGTCATGGATTATGGGGTTAAGTATGCTCATGCGTGGCAACATGTCTTGTCTAAAAGCAAGACCATTGATTGCTCATATGGATAGACTAGCCTGACCATTTCATCCATAACAGGTTAAATTATTTTGTTCAAGATGAGGTAATGAACTCCAAATCCGAATAGTAAGGATAGGGTTAAATTCCCATCTCGCTTAGGTTGGGAATCCTATTCCCCAAAGTTCTGATTTCACTCACACTTGCACATGGGTTCAAGATGGTAGTGACACATAACCAACTTTGGGATCTAAGGAATTAATTCAGTATACATATATTTGGTCCTAAGAGGGTTTGACATCTTTAATATGTTTGTCCATGATATAAAAAGGTTTGAGCATTTATAAAGCAGGTTGTTACATCTCTAGCATCTTCATCATGCATCAATCATTCATAGCCTTGTATGCAAATCATAAGTAAAACTGACAATGGAATGTTGATCAAGTTCAAACGGTAGGGAATGAAAACACATTGCACACACCGAGCTGACACTTATGATTCTGATGTTGCATGTATTTCTGATCTTTCGGTATTTGTTTATCTTTATGTGCTAACGCCTGTATCTAAGCTTGTATATTTCAGGTTGGGTTCTCACCAAAATGCTCAAGAGCATTTGACAACAGAGTCGCCATTTGTTGTGGCTGATCCACAACACACCCCAAAATTGGGGACCCACCTTTTCGTTTTGATATCCGGGTGTTGGCATTTCATTTTTAGTGTCTAATCCTTCGTTTTGTCGTAGGTTTTGCAATTGTTGTCGGTTCTTATCGACAACTTTTTCTTGTTGACAATATTTTCTTGTTAACAACTTTTTCTTGTCGACAATATTTTCTTGTCGACAACTTTTTCTTGTCGACGATATTTTATTGTCGACAACTTTTTCTTGTCGACAGCTTTTATTTGTTCATTTTTGTTGACGATTTTTATCGTCATTGTTATTGTTGAATTTTTATGATTAGCTTTTATGTGAAAGTTTAAAATGAAAAGTAAAAAAATAAGTAAAAAAAATAAAATAATAAAAAATAATAAAAAGAAAGGTAAAATTTCATATAAAGCCTTTGCTTTTGATTTTAATGAAAGTATTTTAACTTCGTTGTTTGTCTAAAGCGCAGGTCTCGCAGTGAAGAACAGGAGACGCTCGGCCATGGACGTGTTAATGGAAAATATACCCGAACCCTGCGATGTGACACTTTGGTAGCAAGACAATTCGGATATCACGACAGATAGCAGTCACCACGAGACGTAGATGGCGGACATGTAGGCTAAGTTTGGTGAAGCCTATGTGGACAAATTGATGGCAACAAGTCCATCGTCGAATGCGTCATCAGATCTCGTGACCTAGCCGTGGATAAGCAATGAGCTCGATGGAGATAGGAATTTTTGGCAACCTGAGGACAGCATCAACGGACGACTTGGTGGTGGAGATGAACAGCAGAAGTACTCATTGGGGAAAGAGTGGAACGATGGAACATGGGTTCAACCCAAATGTGGCAACGACACCTGTGTGGCCAACACATATTGAGATGGTGAGACAACTGAGCAAATGATGCCAACATGGACCTAGTGTGCATTGATGAGATGTAGACATGGCACGATTCACTCAGCAGCGATAATGTAGGCGAGCGGGGATCTACGTGGTCAAACGACGATGGATGCCATATCGACGTCCACATCGCATCTTGTTACTATTACTATCACACTTGAATGGACATGGATTTTTGGGCAGCAATGTACATGTTGTAGCTCCATGGGGTCGTGGCTTCGTCGATAGTAGCAATGGGGAACAGACATTGAATGAGTACAATACAACATGCAGCGATAGCGGTGAAATGGGTAGAGTCCCGCGTGGGGTGGCAGAGTAGACACCAGCACATGTTATGACAAAGGATGAAGTTTCAGTTGCGGACAGGACGTGGCATGAAGGTTCTATTTGACTTGGACGGATCAACAAAATGGACCCAATGGCTAGCATCCATAGCGCGACACCACCAGTAATTATGAGACTACACAAAAGCGTTCAATGCAGATGTGGATGATGTAAGAAGTCGAATACAACATATCAAGGGAAAATTTAATGCTAAATATAGGCAGAAGCCTGCGTAAATAAAGAAAACCGATGTCAAAGATGTTATCATCAGTTGAAACAAAGATATTGAACAGATGTCGAATGTACAAAGGTTAACATCGAATGTGGCTAATGTGGGGACAAAACCTCCTAGGCACATTTGGGGCTTAATGAAATACATTAAAATGGTGGCCCACCATGTGGTAAGGAATTTACTTGTTTGGTCAAACAAAATGCCAAATCGAGGTCAACACGGTAAATGGACGAGCCCGAGCGTTTCAAAATGGTGCCGCATGTTTGCAAGGTAAATGAAGATTTCTTCGACAGAGGAATTTATTGCAAAATACTACCTTGGCATAGTACAAAATATAAAAATTAATGTGCCACATAATGTATATTTGATGCATATAATGATAAGAGGGTTACACATGCTCATGGAAAGAGCGGTTATTAGGGGATAGGTCATCGTTACATTAGGGGCGACGGTAGAATGTACAAAGAGTAAGTGGATGGAAGTGAAGAAGATGTCATGAGTGGCTTCTAACGAAGAGCATAGCAGTCAGTAAGGTAAACGGATGTGCATGGGAGGAATGCCAGGCGACGGAGAATGAAAAGTCAGGAAATATGGAACGAAAGGATTGTGAATCCAAATGAGAGGGCAAAATGTAAATGAAATTTGAAAAGGTCAAATATGCCATGAAATGGAGAAAAATGGGACGAAAATTTTGGGCATGGCCAGATGGCCGCATTTGTAAAACTTGGATTTTAATTTGAATGTGAAAGCTTCTCTTCAGAAATTTCAGGCCTTGTTAGCAAGAAAGAATGAGAAATTTTCTGCATGCTCCATTTTAATTGTTTTATGTTTCTCCTTCCAAATTTCAGATTTGTATGTGAAATATATGCCATTGTTTTTGGGTTATTTCATGTGAATGTCTACAATCTGGAAACTATTTTAAACCCTAGGAGCCAGGACCTAGTTTACTTTGATTGTGTTTGTTTTGCAGGTCAAATAGGCTAGGTTGCATGTACGAAACTCTCACGTATTCGGTTTTGCAGGATGGGGTGCTATCAAACTGAAGGAGCTTTTGCATTGCTGCATTTTCAGCAATTATTTTGATGCAAATTCTTAATTTTCTGTTTTCAAAAATTTTAATTTCAGAACTTTTCCTTATTTTCAGGCATTAAAATAAACATTAAAAAAATTCAAAATCTAAAAATAATTTCACCATTGCGTAGGTTATAGTTCAAAATTCCAATATGCACTTTGAAATTTCATATTTGGACTTGTTTAGTATTTTTAAAAATTCATCGAAGTTGTTGTTTTGTTACAGATTTTAAAAATCCGAAAATAGAAAATTTCCATTTTAAGGTCAAATTTCATTTTTCCAGTTTTGTTTTGCACTCATGAGCCTATGATGACATTCCCTTCATGGAAATTCCAATTTCATTGAAGGAGTTATGTTTTATGGCATTTTCACAAATTTCCATTTTGGGCCTAAAATTACCCTTTCTTCATAAAAATTCTAATTTTACGAAAGAGGGGTAATTTGAGTATTACATTGAAGGTCTTTTCCTTAAATCACTTAATTGTTCATCTTGATGAAAATTTGATTTCATTTAAGAGGGATAAGTTAAAGTGACATTTTGAAGCTACATTTGAAGACCCTATTCATCATTGAGGATTTAATGCAAGATAAAATCTATTTTAAAACCATCAAGATAAAAGGAATTAAAGCACTACATCGTGGTCATATGAGGGCCAACTCACATTTGATTTATTTTGGTTCAATGAACAATCACTAAAGTTTCATGGTAAAATAAACCAACATTGCCCCTTGTTTACAATTACTTGCAATCACTAAGGTGTTCCAAGCATTTAAATTGAATATATTTATTTGAGATTACTAATCACATATGCAAATGCTAATATAATGGAGACCTTGGAGAAGTTGTTTGTTTAACTTCTTTGCAAGAGGGGATTTGGAACCCAAATCCTAAGGGAGAGTGTACTTTCATAATTGGGTGAAAATACCACTCAACAGGACACAAATTCATCATAACCGCCACTGAGTATTTCACGAAGTGGGTTGAAGCTATGCCATTAGCTTCTTGCACTGGAACACAAGTCTCTAAATTTATTTTTAATCAAATCATTTGTAGGTTCAAAATTCCTGCCAATCTCATTTCTAATAATGGAACTTGTTTAAAAAATAAAGATGTTAAGAAATTATGCCAAAAATATAAGATTCAACATCGCTGGTCCGCTCCCTATTATCCTCAGGGTAATGGTCAAGCAGAAGCATCTAACAAAACATTAATTAAAATCCTCAAAAGATTGGTCAATAAATCTGGTCGTGGATCGGCACATTCAATTATATCCTCGCTTTGTGGGCATATCGCACTAGTGTTCGTACTCCCACAGGTACTTCACCTTTTATTTTGGTTTATGGCACTGAAGCTATTTTTCCCTTTGAATTAGAAGTTCCTTCTTTGGCTATACTACTTCAAGATACCAAAGTAGGAGATGAATATCGAGCTGGCAGACTCAGCAACTGGAACTCCTAGATGAAAAGCGCATCAATGCTTTGGAGCATCTTCGTGCCTACCAAAACAAGCTTAAAAGATCATATGCTAAGAAAGTTCGTCATCGATCCTTTGAGATCGACGACCTTGTTTTAAAAGAAAATAAAAAAAATACTAATGCAACTAAAGACCTTAAAGGTAAATTTGAGCCCAATTGGCTTGGACCATATATTATCACTGCTAAATTTGAATCGGGAGCATACAAATTAGCTACCTTAGATGGTAAAGATTTAAAAGAACCTATGAATATTATGCATCTTAAGCGTTATTACGCATAAAATTTGGTCATTTAATCATTTGTATATATTTTGCATGTTGTCTCATTTTAAAAATATATAAAACTGTTTAAACAAAAACAAACAAAAATACAAGTAAAAACAACAATATTATTGACTCTTTAGAAACCAAAAAAATAAATAAGAAAGAGAGAGTCAAAATTATCAAACTCCTCAAAAGTATTTGTTGTATATATTTATTATTGAAGTATTGCAATTATATTTTCAAATTATTTTGGATAAATTAGCATTTATTTGGAATCCCTCACTTTTGCAAACACAAAAATAAATATCTTGATTTTATCTGGCATGATTACCAATCTCTCTTATATCAAAGTCCACAAAATTCAATTAAATAAAGTTTGAGCACAAAGAATTGATCTTGTTATTTACTTAAACCAAGCATATCCTTTCACAATAAAATGATTATATTTGTAATGTCCATGCTATGCTACATAGTAGAAGTGGTTTCTTGAGTGAAAAGTTTCCCTTGCTATCCTATCATGCACATGGTCTAGAATATTTGAGAATTGGAAAAAGGACAAGCTCACCCCTACCCAGAATAAAAATCCCTTGCTCTACAGCTAATCCGAGCAAGTATCCCTAGCATAGGAAGAAAAGCAAATTTCAGGAAAAAGGTTATTTTAGCATTATTTCAAATATCAAAGCAAAAGATACGAAAAAGCAAAATACAAAAAAAAAAAAAAAAAGAAGAGAAAAGAAAAAGAAAGCAAAGAAAGCAAAACAAGCAAAAGCAAAAGCAAAAGCAATAAAATCCCTTTCCCTACCCATTGAAAAGAAAAGAAGGGTTGATGAACTTGAATCCCTGGAATTCTCAATTATTCGAAAATCGTGAGGTAAGCCCCATAACAGGTGGTTTGTGCCCAACCCGCTTGGCCTTGGGTAACTCCTAGCATGGTGATATGTTTGTCACATTAGCGACCTTATTTTGTATAGACCTATGTCCGCTTATGGATTAGCTAGCTCTTGATAACCCGACTTACATAGTAGTCTGGTACGGTTATATGCATCTAAATCATGGTTAATTAACACTTATTTGGTTAATTCAAATCACTTGTATCAAATTATCTTGCTCAAAACTGGTCAATGCACAAAGCAATTGCACACACATTTGTATTTGAGAGATTTTGTGTATCATTATGACAAATCAAGATCGGAAATGAACTCACATATGCACATGGGATTCCTTATAAATCTAACTTTTGTCTTTAAGATACTTTGAAATATTTTTGCAAATTGTCTGGAATAATTTCATTTTCTTATTTGAGAATAGTTGTTTAGTATAAAGACAACTACATGCATTATCAAAAAAATCAAAATCATTTACAAAAACATGCAATAAAATCACATTTATATATAACTTTTTGACTTTCGTGACGATGGTATAGTTCCAAAACCACAATTAGAATTTTATGCCTAGCGCAAGTCCTCATATTTATATTTTCTCTTCATTTTCAAAAAATTAAAAATCAACCATGCAATAAAACTATCAATATCTCCTTTGGATTTCGTGATGATGGTATAAGTTTATACCTAAATATTCTATGCCTAGCGCAAACCATTGTACTAATTTTATTTCCCATTTATTTAAAATCATAAAAACATATGACTTCAATCATTATGTTACACAATTATGCTTTAAAACAACGCACATTGTTACTATTTCATGTCATTATGTCAAACTTCAAATTTGCAATGATGGTATAATTCCTAGGGAATTATTCAAAAATTTTATCACACTTAGGAATTTATGCCTAGAAAAAATTATTTTACATATTTCATGCATAATATTTTCATGGAAATCTAAAAACAAATCACCATCATCATCATCATTTGCATCATCACAACAAAGTCTTAAGACAGTCTCTTAAGCACTCTTTTACTTTTAACAATATTTCTATACTGGGATTAGCTTGACGACCGAGTGAGCGGTGACTCCATGAAATGGTCTATAATAACAACAATATCCTTTGAAATTATTGTTAGAAGTCCCTTTTATTTTTTATCAAATCACACCACAACAACCAATTTGTTTACATCAGATTCTTTCATTTAAATTTTAAACGCATGACATTCAAACCATCGTATTTCCAAACGACATAATTACATGAACCATCAAATCAATCACATCAAAACATTAAAGCATTATATAAACACATAAGACAAGTCATATGATCAAAAATATCTCATCTATATATATATCAACAATATATACATCATCTCAAAACTGGACCGGTATGCCACAATCTATACCTCGACATACTCAATCCTCTATAAAAAATAATAAACACTATGTATCAATCTGTGTAGTGTAGTCTGTAGCAGCTAGCCTCGAGAACCCCTTGAGCTCTTAGCCTCATCTCCTCCCCTGCCTTGAGGTGGACAAGGTGGCCCCATCGTAGTCTGTGTGGTGCTATGAGTTCTGGACTCTGATCGTGACGATGTCCTCGATGACCTCATCACAATAGGCTATGCAATGGGGGCCGATAGCGGTAACCTCTGCTCCTCTGGCACCATATGGTGGTATAGCGTCTGATAGAATGTGATCTGGGCAATAGCCTATGCTAGGTCCTGAGGGCTTGCCCCTTCGCTCCATGCTTTGAGGCGTGTGACCTCATCTCTGAGCTGTGTGGCCTCCTCTCGATTTCGTGCAGCCTCATCCTGCAAGGACTGCACCTGAACTTGGAGATGGATAGTCTTCGCTCAGAGAGTAGCCATCTCGCTACTCTCTCCTACCTCGACATCCTTGCCCTTATCGAGTGATGGTGGCCTCTCTCTCTGTGGAGGAGGGGGTCTCTCCTCCCTCCTCTCTCGCTGCCACAACCTCTGCTGAGCCTGTGGCCTCCTTTGCTCTCTCCCACCGTGACCCTGTGTCACCTCAATGGCTACCTGGTACCGCCTCCCCATCCGATGCACAATTGCATGAATCAAAACCTAAGCCCTTGTCATCTGAGGAGGGTGGATGCCTGTGTACCAGGCATCGTAGCCGTTAGCAACCCCTGCATCGTCCCCATCCACTGGTTGAATGGGGGCATCGTCCATGTCCTCGCTCTAGAAGCACTGCATATCTGGAGCCTCGTTGACTGTAGTGTTATCCTAGACGGTCTAAGAAAACTCGTAGTCCCTAAGAGATGGGATCCCCTGTTGTAAACCGAACTGCCTCAAAACTCGGTCATAGCAGTGGAGCTCCACCTCTATCCTCTCCATCCTCAGCCAACAGGTTTGCCTAATGTGAGCCAGCTCCTGTCCATCCTCGACCCACCCTGGATGATCTCTCCAAGGCCTCTAGGTGATCTGGTCAGAGACAAGGTAATCAAATAGTCTCTAAGACATTGGTAGATCTATCTGCCGCTGTGACCCTTTTTGAAGCCACCAGTAGAAAGCTTGGGGCCTCTCCCTATCAATCTCTATCAGTGGGAGCCCTACCAGCCTTCGCTCCATGATGTGCTCCCAGCATCAAACCTACAGTAGTGATGTCATGACCAGACATCGATTGCCCTTGTATACGATCCCATGCAGGATCCTATACAATCGACATAGTACAAAGCTCCCCTAAGCAAACCTGTACCCGTGGTCTCTCATGTCGTAGACCACATTTTTCAGTAGCCATGGTAGTCTGCATCCACTCTAATGACATAGCAGTAGACCACCTACCACCCCAGCCAAAACCTGTGTCAGTCTAGATGCCCCAGGCATTTGGCGTAGCGACTCGATGTTCACTCCGCCCTTCTCCAGGGTGAAGCTCGGATCTCTGCACAGTCACATCATCACATGGACCTGATTGGCCATGGGAGTTATTAGTCGTCCTTGTATGGGGATCCTCAAAATACTCCATACATCCTCCAATGTGGGAGTCATCTCTCCTGTCGGTAATCGAAAACAAGAAGAACCCGGATACCACCTCTCTGCTAGGGCTGTCAATAACCCCATATTTGTAGAAACCTGTGGCATATCCGCCACATGTCGCAAGCCGACTTGAGCCAACTGATCTCACTCTGCCTGAGATAGAGTGACCAAGTCATCTCTCAGCCCACCGTATTTCCATTCTCGGCTCTTTAGTAATCCTCTCTGCAACATAAACAACAAAACAATAAAAATCATTAATAAAATAGTGATTAAAAATGCAAGTAAAACAAGTTTAATCTCATACAAATGATGTTATCATCCACTATTGGATGATATCATCCACAATTTGAGCAAATTCGTCTTTGATTTCGCAAGAGGGAATCATCCCTTATTGGATGAAATCATCCTCGTATTGTCGATTTCGCCCTTGGACGAAATCGACGATATCGAGACGATTTCGATGAAATCGAGACGATTTCGTCTCAACGACGTCGACGGCCCAAAAATGGCCTCGATGCTCAAAAATCATTTCAAATTAATCTAAAAAGCATGAAATTCAAAATTAAAGCATTCTAAATTAAGTTTGGACCCTTACTTGTAGCCCGCGTCGGTCTGTCGATCTGTGCGCTGTCTCGACCATCTTGTCTACAGAGCTCTAGAAACCAGGAAAATAAACAGTAACAAGGAATTAGGGTTTTACCCTATTTTCTTAATTTTATTTAAAAACAAATTAACAACATTTTAATTTTGCTTTTTCGCGTTTTTACCTCAAACGTTCGATTTGGGTAAAAACACGGAGGGGGCACCATAGTAAGTTGTCGTACGATTCAACCTAGAATCATCGCCTAAAAATGGGAATAATTTTTGCTTTCTCATTGATCGAGAAGAACTCATATTTAACGCATTTTCTTCGAAAAATTTTCCAAAGAGGGGGCAAAATGTAGCACCCTAAAATTGGCGCAGTAAACCTTAGCAAATAATTAAAATTACTTTAGTAATAATTCAAATTCAAATTTTAACCCCAAACCGCTCATTAACCACCTGTTAAACCGCTTTCCTCGTTTTCCATGCCATTTTTAGGATTTGTTGTGATCGTTAGACGATATCGTCGTCGATCAGACGATATCACCTCAGATCGGACGAATTCGTCTGGAGCAGAACGTCTAGACGATTTCGTCCCAAAACTAATTTTTCAAAATTAGATTTTGTTTCAACGGTGTCTCTAAGTTGGGCAGAAGCGTGTCTATGCCGTTAGAGACCTCCCTCATTGGATATCTTCCATATTAGGATGATCTCCAACCTCCCAACCTCCCTCCGAAGCCTATTTAAACCTCAAGACCCCCCTTGACATTCCCCTGGCTGAATTTCTTGTAATTTGATCTTTGCGTGCATTATAATACCCTGGATTATCATCTGCATTTGTGCTTTTCAAATTTTCTTGTAGGAACTTTGTCATTCTTTAGCCGGATCAAGCTCAGATCATCGTAGATGATCCTGTACAATCTTAGATGATCACGTCAAAATTAGAGATGATTTCGTCTTGTCTAGATGATTTTGACTGCAGTCTACATTGGGGGCTTTCAGTGCCCAGAGTTTGCGCTTTTCCTCTACCTTTCTGCTATTTTATTCTGCATCTAGTTAGTTTTATTATTATTTCCTGTTATCCTGCATCTTGGAGTTCACCCATGTAGCTTAAGTACATAACAAAATCATGATTAGCTATTAAAGCATGATAATTTACTTGCATTTCTATTTGGGATTATCTTATTACCTTCATTTTGTCATTTCACATCATTTTCCTTTATTAGCATAGCTGCATTTTCTATATTCTGTGTCCATTTATTTGATTGCAAGTCTCTGATGAATTCGTCTGATGAATTCATCAAATTCCAGGCGATCTTGGCTGCTTCAAAAATTAGAACCTCCATCAGACATACGGATCAGGTATGGATTTCTTCACTTAATTTATTCTCTATGTTTTTTGCTTAAATCTATTTTCTGTCTTCATTTAAATCTGCATTTCATATAGAACAACTTAGATTCATTTGGCCAAACCTAGGACTTGGATGATTAAACATAAAATAGAACACATTAAACTCATTCCCAACCTAGGCGTGGAAACTGCCACTAAACGTTTCCTGGTGAACCCCACCATCTGTTGAAAAATCACCTTAATACCCCTCCCCCGAGAGGTGGGACCTTCAAAGGGCCTCTCAGTCCGAGGTACCGTCCCATCCTTCTCGCATCCTCCTTTCGGGCACGGATCCTATAGCCTGAAGATAAGGGTGCGAAAAATTTGGAGCGATACAAAGACAAAATATAATGTGCAAAATCAATGCCTAAATAGATGCACTTAAACTAAAAACATCAAGAAAAAAATCAAAATGATGTAAAAGTAACCTAAAACCAATTAAGGGTACAAACACACTAAGAAAATGCATGAACACATGCAAAAAAAAATCAAAATTTGCACTTGAAAAACTCCAAAAAAATCAATTAAATTCATCAAATTTTTTTTTTTTGCCAAATTTTGGTGGCCGCTCATGCTGATAGCGGCTGCCATGGTGGCCACTAACGCCAAAAATGGCTAGCCTCCAACAGTAAAAAAATTGACCGTTTGGATTCAAACTAGCCGTTGTCGACGTCAACAGCCCCTCATCCAAAAAAGCCAAAAAAATTGACAAAATGTAAAAACAAAATAAAACCCACCTAAATTAACCTAATTCTAAACCTATCTATGGGTGCGGCTCATTACCAATGATTTTAGTGAGGTTCATTTACTAATTACTTAGTGTAGTTCATTTTATCAAGTAAATAACATGTTAGGGTTTGGAGAAATACCCGTGAAGCCCCAACTCCTTTGCTCGTTGAGACCTTGCCTTGCTCCACCATGGTGTCAGATAATCATAAGTGTTTTGGGTCACTATCTTTCTCTTCTCCCTCAGAGTTCAAGTTGCAAAATGATAGCTAGAAAATAATGAAAGTCAAAACCCTAATTTGATTTTTATATTTTTTAGTTTTACGTGGTTGCTGCTGGCATCAACGGCCCACACTTTCTAGCAGCTAATGCTGAGAGCAACCATGAAATTGTAAAATAGGGTCACTTTTGCTGACAACGACTAGCAAACAACAATAAAAACACTCAATTTCTCACCATGAGGAATCTCAAAATGGACAATAAAACATATCTACCGATCCAAAATCATCAAAAATTGCAAAAAACTAAAAACAATCATATAAATAAAAAACAATTGAAAAAATCAAAAGTCAAAAATAGTTAAATTTCAAAACAACAAAATCTCAAATAAACCTCGTATTCAGTTATTTACGCTATATACTTGGTGGTTGTAGCAACTTGTGCTCCATGCAATCTGGCAAGATGAGTAAATTACCATAAGGCCATTTGGGGCAAACTAGTCATGGGCCGAAGAAGTCCAGGCGGTTGGATTACCCCATGGGAATGAGGCATGCATTCCATTTCTTCTATGATATTTTTAGTAGATCATCAAACACAATGATTCAACACAAGCATAAACATAATTTCTATCATCTTGATTCCCTAAGAAGGCCATTGTGGTCGGACTGCTCCACGGGATAGAGATGTACAATTACTATTAATGGTTGAAATCATGCATGTAATAGGACTTGCCATGTAACAACAAAGCAACCCTCTTAAGGGGTCCAAATCAATCATCTTGGTCAAGTGACTCATCACTTTATTTAGTTGTCCTTCCCTCATCGACTCGTCACTTGAGGGGGTAGTAATAATATCAATAATCATAATAAAAATCAACAAAGGATCACTTGATCATGTCAAATTGCATTCATATTACAAACCATTGCTAAAAACTATCATAAGATTACACTATTGCTTGGGGAAAAGGAAATATGTTGATTTAAAACATTTGACGATCTAGATTTCGGTCCTTTGTGAATGCTAAGCAAAGCGACCTGAGACTCTGGTGGACTTTAAGGTCTTATGCAAACTAAGCCTTCCATCCCATTGGAAGCAATGATTCTAATATGTGCACCTTTCTCAAAATTATGGCATCTAATGTTGATAAGATCAATGATCATCATTCACCCTACAATATGGCCCTAGGTGGTCTATTTTTACTCAACATTGTGTTGTCCCACAATGCATCCCAAAAGGGGCATCTGTAGACACCTAAAACATGTAATGTTTAGGATACTACTCATATGGGCACATCTAAAGACCATATGACTAATATTGGAACTTTCCAAGAGCTAGCAATGGTCCTAACCACTCACAAGGGGTAATTTTAGCCCTTGCAGGCACAATTGCAATCAACTAGAGCGGCCACCAAACCAAGATGCTAAAGCTCAAAGTGGCCATAACTAACCTCTGCTCTAGATAGTGGCTAGCACTAAAACACAAATTGGCCATGAATACGAGCCCACATCACGTAGGGTGACTACACTTGCATTGGATTCGAGCAATGTTTGGGATGGATCTCCCAAAGGTCCTCCTGACTACCACTTCCATGCAAATATGGAACTGAGCCTTTCCCTCCAATGACCAGTTACATGCAAATCTAGATCTTGGCTTCTCTAGGAAGCCAAGATCTAGAATTTGGGAGGCCTACATATGCATCCTCCTAGGAACAAGAAAGGATCCAAGTTTTTATGCAGTGAATCCATAGAGAATTGGAGAGCGATTCTACACCCACTTGAGGAGTAATGAAGTGCTTTTCGATTGAGCAACAACAAATAACCATTCAAGCATTCAATTCTACATGTTTTTCAATGCCAATCAGTATTTGGACATGAATGTGACCCTTGAAAATCAATTCATATGAAGGATTGAGTGTCCCAACCCCTAGTTCCTGAAGTAGAAAACCATAGGTTCATGGTCGTTATCTTTGACAACAACCTACAGTCACGGCCGCCTTGAGCAACAATAGCTAGGGTTTGAGGAACTATTTCTTGAGTTTTTAGTCTAGATTTCTTATTTTTTTTACATTATCAGATTAGGTTAGCATAGATCTATTGTTTCCACTATATTTGTACGGTGATTTCCAAGTTATTTAAGCATTTCTTCTTATCTTTATATTTTTATGCTTTCACCATGCCTCTATGTCATTTCATGTAGATCTTAAAGTGGAGCCTCATCATGAGAGACCGCATATGCTACTAATAATTCTATGTTGTTTCTTATATGCAGATCACAGGTCCTGGACTAATTCAAAGCATCTCTGGCATTAGATACCTCTTAGAAAGTGAGAATAAGGCATCTGTAAGCCCTTGAACAAATTCAAATCGAATATAAGAAGCCTTCAAAGTACACCATTCCCGTTCAAGGGTTACTTCATAATTTTAATCATTGTATCAAGCATTTGGTATCCCTAAGAAGGACCTATCTGTAACTAAATCTCAATATGAATTAATTAAAAGATATCTCATGTTTTGTTAATTTATTTGTCTTTCACGCTTTCATGGTTTTATGCTTGGTGTAATGATGCAAATAGTTTAGGTGTATGCTTTTTAGGATCGTACAATTCCTATCTAGGTAATAGATGTTTCAATGAAAGTTATTATTAAGGATGTAATGATAAATAATGGATACATTTCTTAAAAGTAGAGGGTTAATATGTAAATTCAATGAATATTGAACAACTTATTCAAAGATTAAAAATTGGACTAAATAGAAATAGACTTTGAGTTCACATTATCCCATGTCTTCCCTTTGGAAAGGAATTTTCTCATCTATGGCTTAGGGGGAGACATGTCTCGTATTTAAGACCATGAAGGGATTTTTGGATAAAATTATATTTTTCAAAATAAATTGTCTTACATGGACATATGTGGAATATTTGGCAATGAGCATTCCCTAAGCATATACTTTAAGATGAAATTTAAAAAATTGAGTCATTTTGGCTACTATGAGGTCATTTAAAATGACAAGCATTATATAGTAAATCCTTACCTCTTCAAAAAACTTTCTCCAAGCATTAGAATAAATTGTCTTACATGGACATATGTGGAATATTTGGCAATGAGCATTCCCTAAGCATATACTTTAAGATGAAATTTAAAAAATTGAGTCATTTTGGCTACTATGAGGTCATTTAAAATGACAAGCATTATATAGTAAATCCTTACCTCTTCAAAAAAGTTTCTCCAAGCATTAGAACAAAGAAAGACATTTTTCACTACCATGATATCATTTAAAAAGATAAGTATTATTTAGTAAATGCTTATCTATTTACACTTTATTACCTGAGCATCAAAACAACGAAAGACATTGGAGAAGAGTGGAACTAGAACATAAGGAGATGTTGAGCTTAGCCTTCGAATTACCAAATAAAAAAGTTTAAGATATAGAGAAGGGAAACCAGCTTGTGGGTGATAGTTTTACGAGGGATTAGTTGAGGTTTTTGAAATACCTTTGACTAAGAATAAATCCAATTTAGAATATTCAATGAGGAATCTAAGGGAATCTTTAGTGGCCTTATTTTGAACCTCACAAAAATATGGGAGTGAAAGTGTGTAGAAGGAGAGAAGTAATTGTAGAAGGATGGTGTGAGTGCTCATTGATAATGGGAAAAGACCATAAGTATCCTATAAGTCATGTGATAAATGGGGCACTTAAATTTTTTTTTTGGTTTGGATGACTATATTGATAGAAAATTAAAGGTCTACATAATGATAATGAAACAATAATTGTCAAAGTATTGTTTCAAGTTGAGTATGGTTAATGAGTTGATTGAATCTATCATAAAAATATAAGAATTTTATGGCATAGAAATAGAATGGAAGGACATGCACATGTTTAAATGGGGGTGATCATATTTACATTGATAAAGGGGATGGATTTGCTTAAATAAAATACCCTCTACAAGGCAATGGAGGTTGGATTTTGAATTTTTATCTGGGACATTACTCATTGGGTGTAAGAGGAGGATGGGAATATGGCATGGACAAGACAAGCAATGAGATGAATTACAAAAACAATGGTTGATGATGGAGCACAATAGAGCAATGGCACAATAAGAAAATCAAGCAATGACAACATTCATCTATAGTCTATTGTGTGAAATGTCATGCAACTCATTCAGATACATGACTAAAATATTACACACTTAGAGTAGATGATAAAAAATATGAGTGGTTTCTTGGTGGATTAAGGTTACCAAGACAATAATCCGCTAAAGAAAATTGTTGTTACAATATTAATTTCTTCATCATGATCTCTAGAAGAAAAGAGTAACGCTTTGTTGAATTCATTACATGTTAGGATATGTTCATGGTGTTTCCATCATATATCCTAATAGTAATTATATCTCATGTTATGTTCATGTTCTATTTTATTTTAGATATCAATTATGTTAAATGAAATATTTGGTATCAAGTGGCATTAACTCAATCGGTTAGATTTCTCAATATTTAGATAGGAGACTAAGGTTCAAATCTTGTCAAGCGATACATGGATAATATCCAAGCTTTGTTGTAATACACTATGTGGTGATGATATTATATGGGTGGGGCCTATTTCAATATCATATAACCATTTAAAAAAATGAAATATTTGGTAGAAAATAATAGATTTAATTTTTGTTATGTTAGTGGATAGTACACAACATTGATATGTTAGTGGATAGTACACAACCTTGATATTCCTTTGGTCAACAGTCCAAAGCAAGATTATTACAAAAGGTAGTCTTTAAAGAATAGGTTACCATGGAAATTTTAAGTGTGCCTTGTGTGAGAAGGATATATAATCATTAAATCATTTAATTCTTCACTCTCCCTTTACTTACATCACTTGGGATCACTTTTTTGAAAATATGAATATATATTAGGTTGCTCCATATACACTTAAAGAGTTGATGATATATTGGAGTAATTGTTTAAATGTTGAAGTATTATGCATTCTAGGGAGGATTTGTCCTACCATTATTTATTGGAATTTATGGATTGAAAGTAATAATAAAATAAAACTAAAAACCATGCATAAGTTTAGAATCATATTTTTGCCTCTCTTGTAGAACATTTACAAACATGGTGCTCATCATGGGAAGCCTCAAGTGAAAAAAAGAGGTGCTAACCTCTTGTTTATAGGATTTGAACATGCACAGAAGGGCTATTACGATAATTGAGTTAACACATGATATTTTTCAATCTATGATAAAATGAAAACATCCAAAAATTGGATTTATCATAATTAATTTTTTTGACTCTTCCAAAGGAAACCTAGGAAGAGTTGGTGGAGGTAGTGCCTTTCAAAATTATATCTTCTCTTACTCAAAAACATATGGAACTTCAACTAAAAACTATATAGAGCCTATGACACTCCTCAAGAGATCAAAACTGCAATTGAAAAAAGATGGAAATATATTTCAACTGAAGGGGACTCACAAATTGTCATTAATATTACCAATAAAAATGGATGTGGATTGGATAAAAAATAATATTATTGTTGATGTTCATCAACTATTGTTGAAGGTAGTGATAACAATATGTTATATTAGTCATAAGTGAGGGTGAAGCAAGAGCAAGCCTCACATTTTCCTTTTTTTAAATATTTAGGGTAGAACAAGGAGAGAGTGCAAATAGGAAGTAAGTGGGAGTAAGGAGTAAGCCTCATATTTTCTTGCTCTAGATCTTTGAAAATTTTCAAAAAGTAAATTATTCACATGAGAAAAATCTAGGTATCATGGAAGGAAATCCATATTTGAAATCTCTACTTAAAGTTAAAGATGCCGTAGTTGGAAGTATGTATGCCCAAGTTGGAGACAATAGGAAGAGAAAATATATAGCAAGTTTGATCTAGAGAATAGATGTCGCTCTACAAGCGATTATCAAGGATGAGATGATTGAGCATGATACAATGGTATTTACAAGTAGAGGATTAATATGTAAGTTCCATGTATATTGGTAAGAGTTTTTGGATATTAAAATTTAGATCAACTGGAAGTAGTGATTGAATTCAAATCAATCCATAATTTTTCTTCCTAAATTTTTCTTCCACACCATATTTTTGAGTTTTGAAATCAAGGCTAAAATAAGGGTTGGTACCCCATGGTTTAGGGGGAGAGATGCCCTATATTTAAGACCATGGAGTGAATTTTTTTGGTCAAGATAAATCCATTAAAAATATTCTAGTGTGGGCTAGGCTTTTTGGCCTTTCATATTAAATTGTTAATAAGTATGTTTTTAAGAATATCAATAATACCCTAGATAAGTTCATTCATGAAGGATCAACTATTTTTTTAAAGCGAAAAATCCCTTGCGGGGCTGCCTTGGTTTGAGAAACCACGACCAAGGGTTCTGCACCGTCAACATCACCCAGGAGTCACACCCGGCCCTAACCACACCAACATTATCAACTAGATTTTGGGTACCTAATGTGAGTTTGATAGGGTGGAGATTCAAACCAGGGACCTCCCTTGGAGGATTGCCCTACCCTCTCCAACTCACCCACAATACATGGGTATGAAGGATCAACTATTAAGGAGTGAAAGCATGTTGTATACACTTGAATATATGTTGCTATGGGTATTTCAAACCTTTTTATACAATCCATTAAGATTAAATCTAAAATAAGAAAATGGGATCAACAAGTCGATTATGAAAACATTGCTTTCTAATATCACAAATATTATGACTAGACACATTGCAAGAGATTGTAAAACTAAAAATGATGGAGAAGGAGATAAAAAATTTAGGTCATGAGACAAAATTAAATATGAAGCAAGGAAATCATACTATGATAGAAATTAGATTATATCAAAGGATATTCCACATTCAAAAAGAGGTAAAGAAAGCTTATTTGTAGTATCAAATGACAAAGGCCATTATAGTTCACTCAGATAAACCATTAGAAGAAATAAAGAAGGAAAGAAGGGATGAGGAAGTACAATGTGCAAGTTTGAATTTAAAAGAAATTAAAGATGTGGAGGAAAAATTTAAAATAAATGAGGTAGAAGAGATTAAGTTTATTCCAAGTAAGTCATCTTCATTATCCTCAAGTAGTATAAAATCCTTTTATTGTAGTAGAAACGAAAGTAATATAGAGGTTATTCCTTGAATTTTAGGGTTTTAAGAGCAACATAATAAAGAAATGAGAATAGAAAATATCCATGAAAAATTAGAGTTTATAGGGCAACGAAAGTAATTACTATGGAGGAATATCCTTGTACTATAGGGTTTCTATGGCAACACAAAAAATAAATTGTTTTTGAGGGTATTCCTTACACTTCAAATATTTCAAAGAGAGATAAACCTTTAGATGATAAGTCACACTATGAAAGGTGTAGCACCCTAAAATTGGCGCAGTAAAACCTTAGTAATAATTTAAATTTGAATTTTAACCCCGAACCGCCCTTTAACCGCCTGTTAAACCACTCTCCCCATTTTTCGTGCCATTTTTAGGATTTGTTGTGACCGTTGGACGATATCGTCGCCGATCAGACGATATCACCTCAGATCGGACGAATTCGTCTGGAGCAGAACGTCCAGACGATTTCATCCCAAAATTGATTTTTCATAATTAGCTTCTATTTCAACGACATCTCTAACCTGGGCAAAAGCGTGTCTACGTGGTTAGAGACCTCCCCCGTTGGAGATCTCCCAAATTGGGATGATCTCCAACCTCCCAACCTCCTTCCTAATTCTATTTAAACCTTAGGACCTCCCCTTGACCTTCCCCTGGCTGAATTTCTCTATAATTTGAGTTTTACATGCATTAGAATACCTTGGATCACTACTTGCATTTGTCCCTTTTCAAGTTTTCTTGTAGGAACCTCATTGTTTTTCAGTCGGAGCAAGCTCAGATCGTCACAGACGATCCTGTACGATCTCGGACGATCACGCCAAAATTCGAGATGATTTTGTATTCTGTAGACGATTTCGACTGCAGCCAACATTGGGGGCAATCAGTGCCCTGAGTTTGCATTCTCTGTCCATTATCTATTGTTTTATTTTGCATTAGTTAGACTTATTATTATTTTGCATCTTGGAGTTCACCTCATGTAGCATAGATGCATGATAGAGTCAAAGTTAGTCATTAAAACAATGTGTTTTACTTAATTTGTTATCTAAAGTTGTCATTCTAGCATTCATACTATCATTTCTATCATTTTCCCTTACTTTTGCAATTGTATTTTTTGTTCTTGGTATCTATTTCTGTGATTGTAGGTCTCTGAAGAATTCATCTAACGAATTCGTTAGATTAGAGACGATCTTGTCAGATTAGAGATGATCTCGTCAGATTAGAGACGATCTTGTCAGATCTCAGATCTCATACGATCTTGTCAGATCTCAGACGATCCTGTTAGATCAGAGACGATCTAAATTGCTTCAAGCCTCAGAATCTCCATCAAACATCCAGGAACAGGTATGCCATTTTCATTCAGTATTCATATAATTTGCATTTTCATATAGAATAATTTAGATTCATTTGGCCAAACCTAGGAATTGGATGATTAAAGATAAAACTGAACACATCAAACTCATTCCCAACCTAGGCATGGAAACTGCCACTAAAATTTTCTTGGTGAACCCCACCATCCATCGAAAAATCACCTTAATACCCCTCCCCCGAGAGGCGCGACCTTCAAAGGGCCTCTCAGTCCGAGGTACCGTCCCATCCTTCTCGCATCCCCCTTCTGGGCGCGGATCCTTTAGCCTGAAGGTAAGGGTGCAAAAAATTTGGAACGATACATTTTGGTGAACCCGACGTGAATAACATAGGCATCTTTCTGATTCAAAAATATAAAAAAAAAAAAAAAATATATATATGTATACAAAAAAAAAAAGTAACAAAATCATCATTTCAAGTTTGTATGTTTTAGATTCAATTCTAAATAGTAGATACTAAATATTACTTTTAGAAGTACTAAAGAAACCATGAGTTTTTACTCAAATCAATATGAGCCCATCAGTAATGTTGGAAGAATTCAGCTAAATACATTTGTTGATTATGACCAACCTCATCCCTATTCAACACCACCTCCATCACACTTTTCTCATTTTTCATCCTTACCCCAATAGGACAATCCCTTTGCCAATCCTCTTCATAACGATATTATCTATTCTCCCATATATCCATATTATGTCTATCAATCCACATACAATCCTCCTCCACCCTTTCAATATTCTTCTTTCAATACAACACATCCATTTCAACAAGAAAATACTTATTCTTCCAATTCTACCATGCACTCACCTCATACTTCGCAATCTTCCTGTCATCATTCTACCCATAATAAAGAAAGTAGAGGTGAGAAACCATTAGGTCCTTTTATGACAAAATTCCTAAGGCTCGTATCAAAAACCTCTCGAAAACCTTCATCACGTAAATTTACTAAGCTCAATCAACCAATGGATATAATTCTCAAGTATTTACTTGACACAAATAGGATTGAACTCCCTTCCATAAGACAACCTGATACCACAATAGATTGGTTTAAACCTGAGCTACATTGTGAATATCATAGAGTGGATGGACATATGACACAAAAATGTAAATATTTAAGATGTTCAATTCAAGATTTGATTGATGAGGGTCTTTTTAATATAAAGGAATTACAATCTACAACCGATTATAAATCTCCAAGTAAACAATCAAACTCCTACACAACAAATACCAATAATCAATCAAGACATGGGGATCTCCCAAGAACCCCTATTCAATTATCAACAACAAGAAACCAATCAAATATTGCATGTTAATGTGTCCCATCATGATGATATTATTAATATAGTAACATAAACTACAAATGAGCAACCTCAAGTTCAATCAACTCAATCTGATATTCAAGAGATGGATTCCTCATTTGACCAACCTTCAAAACTATCTTTGGCTCTAGAGAATGATCCAAAATGGAATGTAAGCATAGAAAGCTCATCTTTAGAATCAAAATCTCAATTTGAAGTCCACTTTGATAGCCAACAACAAGTGATTAACCCTCAAGCAAAGATATCCCTTTTAGAAGTATTACAAAGTTCTCATAAGGAAACGTTGTTCAAAATACCTAGCCAACAATTTTTCCTTCATGATATTTTCCCTAAGGACATAATTAATGGTGTAAACCCTCTTGAGGTTAATCATATTTCATTCTATGATGAGGATATTCCTTCCTCTACTCCACAAGAAGACTCATCTCTTTACATTACAGGATCTAGTAAAGAAATACCTGTTAAAACTATCATGGTAGATAATGGCTCCTCTCTTAATTTATGCACTTATCAATTATTCCAAAAACTCAAATTAAAGGAAGAAGATCTTAATGAATCAAATGTTATTATAAAATATTTTAATAATGAAATTCAAGAAACATCAAGTTCTATACATTCTCCATTGTCACAATTACCTTCTATCCATCATTTTTCTTCATCCATATATGATCATCCTTGTTTACCAAATAACACTCATGCATATCTTTCACATATACTTTCTCCATCTTATCAAGACTTGGAATATAGTAATAAGAATGAAGAACTTTCTTATCCTTCTGATATTTTATTTTGTAACATGATCAATTTTATACATATAAAAGTCAAATCTTTTGCTACATTATTTTACATTATAACAAAGCTTGTGTTATCGCTACCTTTTATTCATCACCTTTTGTTCTTACTTTCACCACAACCAAATTATCCTTCAAAACCGCCTTTGATTTTGAAGCAACCTTAGGCGTGCTATATTCAAATAACCTTGTATATTGTATATATTATTTTGTATATTGTTTCATTTTAAGTAATCCATACAAAAATTCCAAAAAATAGGGAATTATAGAGTCAAAATTATCAAAATATTCAAATATAAAAATATATATATATATATATATATATAAATATATATAATATATATATATATATATATATTTGTTGTATATATTTATTCTTGAAATATTGCAGTTATATTTTCAAATTATTTTGGATAAATTAGCATTTATTTGGAATCCCTCACTTTTGCAAACACATGAATAAATATCTTGATTTTATCTGGCATGATTACTAATCTCTCTTATATCAAAGTCCACAAATTGAATTAAATAAAGTTTGAGCATAGAGAATTGATCTTGTTATTTACTTAAACCAAGCATATCCTTTCACATTAAAATGATTACATTTGCAAATTCAACATGATGCTACATAGTAGAAGTGGTTTCTTGAGCGAAAAGTTTCCCCTGCTATCCTATCATGCACATGGTCTAGAATCTTTGAGAATTGACAAAAGGACAAGCTCACCCCTACCCAGAATAAAAATCCCTTGCTCTACATCCAATCCGAGCAAGTATCCCTAGCATAGGAAGCAAAAAGAAAAAGAAAAATCAAGCAAAATCATGAGAAAAAGAAGCATTATTCCAGTATCATTTTGTACTATCTCACCACTATTTCAGCATTATCTCAAATATCAAGCAAAAATACAAAAAAAAAAAAAAAAAAAAGCAAAAGAAAAAGAAAATAAAAAAAAGCAAAGAAAGCAAAGAAAGCAAAAGCAAAAGCAATAAAATCCTTTTCCCTACCCATTGAAAAGAAAAGAAGGGTGAATGAGCTTGAATCCCTGGAATTCTCAATTATTCGAAAACTATGAGGTAAGCCCCATAACAGGTGGTTTGTGCCCAACCCGCTTGGCCTTGGGTAATTCTTAGTGTGGTGATATGTCTGTCACATTAGCGACCTTTTGTATAGACCTATGTCCGCTTATGGATTAGCTAGCTCTTGATAACCCGACTTACATAGTAGTCTGGTACGGTTATATGCATCTAAATCATGGTCAATGAACACTTATTTGGTTAATTCAAATCACTTGTATCAAATTATCTTGCTCAAAACTGGTAAATGCACAAAGCAATTGCACACACATTTGTATTTGAGAGATTTTGTGTATCATTATGATAAATCAAGATCGGAAATGAACTCACATATGCACATGGGATTCCTTATAAATCTAACTTTTGTCTTTGAGATAATTTAAAATATTTTTGCAAATTGTCTGGAATAATTTCATTTTCTTACTTGAGAACAGTTGTTTAGTATAAAGACAACTACATGCATTTTCAAAAAAATCAAAATTTCTTTCAAAATATGCAATAAAATCACATTTATTTATATATAACTTTTTGACTTTCACGATGATGGTATAGTTCCAAAACCTAAATTGGAATTTTATGCCTAGCGCAAGTCCTCATATTATATTTTTTCTGTTTATTTTCAAAAATTAAAAAATCAACCATGCAATAAAACTATTATATCAATTTTTTTTTTGGATTTCGCGATGATGGTATAAGTCTATACCTAAATATTCTATGCCTAGCGCAAACCATTGTTTTAATTTTTTGTCCCATTTTATTTCTTCCATAAAAACATATGGCTTAAATCATTATGTTACACAATTATGCTTTAAAAAGAATGAACAATATAACTATTTCATGTCATTATGTCAACATTCAATTTTGCAATGATGGTATAATTCCTAGGGAATTATTCAAAAATTTTATCACACTTAGGAATTTATGCCTAGCAAAAATCATTTTTAATATATATTTCATGCATAATATTTTCATGGAAATCTGAAAACAAATTATCATCACCATCATCATTTTCATCACAACAACAAAGTCTTAAGACAGTCTCTTAAGCACTCTTTTACTTTTAACAATATTTCTATACTGGGATTAGCTTGACGACCTAGCGAGCGGCGACTCCATGAAATGGTCATAAATAGCGACAATGTCCTTTGAAATTATTGTTAAAAGTCCCTTTTATTTTTTATCAAATCATTCCACAAACAACCAATTTGTTTACATCAGATTATTTCATTTAAATTTTAAAGCATGACATAAAGTCATAATATTTCCAAATGACATAATTACATGAATCATCAATCAATCAAATCAAAACATTAAAGCATCATACAAACATCTACACAAGTCATATCATCAAAAAAGATCTCATATATATATCAACAAAATTATGTACATCATATCAAAACTGGATTGGTATGCCACAATCTACATCTTGGCATACTCAATCCTCTCAAAAATAAATAAAAATATAGTACAGTCTGTAGTCAGTCAGCAGCTAGCCTCGACTGCAGAGCTCTAAAACCAGAAAAATAAACAGTAACAATGAATTAGGGTTTTACCCTATTTTCTTAATTTTATTCAAAAACAAATTAACAACATTTTAATTTTGCTTTTCTACGTTTTTACCTCAAACGTTCGATTTGGGTAAAAACACGGAGGGGGCACCATAGTAAGCAGTCGTACGATTCGACCTAGAATCGTCGCCTAAAAATGGGAATAAATTTTTGCTTTCTCGTAAATCGAGAAGAACTCGTCTTTAACGCATTTTCTTCGAAAAATTCGCTAAAGAGGGGGAAAAATGTAGCACCCTAAAATTGGCACAGTAAAACCTTAGCAAATAATTAAAATTACCTTAGTAAATAATTAAAATTTGAATTTTAACCCCGAACCGCCCGTTAACCGCCTGTTAAACCGCTCCCCTTGTTTTTCGTGCCATTTTTAGGATTTGTTGTGACCGTTGGACGATATCGTCATCGATCAAACGATATCGCCTCAGATCGGACGAATTCATCTAGAGTAGAACGTCCAGACGATTTCGTCCCAAAATTGATTTTTCATAATTAGCTTATGTTTCAACGGCGTCTCTAACCGGGGCAAAAGCGTGTCTGCGTAGTTAGAGACCTCCCCCGTTGGAGATCTCCCAAATTGGGATGATCTCCAACCTCCCAACCTCCTTCCTAAGCCTATTTAATCTTAGGCCCTCCCCTTGACCTTCCCCTGGCTGAAATTTTTTGTAACTTGAGTTTTATATGCATTAGAGTATCTTAAATTACTATTTGCCTTCGTGTTTTTCCAAGTTTGCTTGTAGGAACTTCACTGTTTTTCAGCCGGAGCAAGCTCAGATCGTCGCAGACGATCCTGTACGATCTCGGACGATCACGCCAAAATTCGAGACGATTTCGTATTCTGCAGACGATTTCGACTGCAGCCAACATTGGGGGCAATCAGTGCCCAGAGTTTGCATTTCTTCACTCTTTTTGTTGTTTTATTCTGCATTTAGTTAAGTTTATTGTTATTCCTTATTATTCTGCATCTTGGAGTTCACCCATGTAGCTTAAATGCATAATAAAGTCATAATTTGTCATTAAATCATTGTAATGCACTTACATTTTTATTTGTAATTATCAGTTTAACATTACTATTATCATTCTACATCATTTTCCTCTGTTGGTATAGCTGCCATTTCTATATTCTGTATCTATTTCTCTGATTGCAGGTCTTTGACGAATTCATCAGATCTCAGACGATTTTGTCTGATCTTAGATGATCTTGTCATATTAGAGGTGATCTGGACTGCTTCAAAAATCAAAACCTCCATCAGACATTCGAAATCAGGTATGGCTTTTCTCATCTAGCATATTCTCTATATTTTATGTTTAAATCTATTTTTTGTATTCATTTAAATCTGCATTTTCATATAGAACAATTTAGATTCATTTGGCCAAACCTAGGATTTGAATGATTAAAGATAAAATTGAACACATCAAACTCATTCCCAACCTAGGCGTGGAAACTGCCACTAAAAGTTTCCTGGTGAACCCCACCATCCATCGAAAAATCACCTTAATACCCCTCCCCCGAGAGGCGCGACCTTCAAAGGGCCTCTCAGTCCGAGGTACCGTCCCATCCTTCTCGCATCCCCCTTCCGGGCGCGGATCCTTTAGCCTGAAGGTAAGGGTGCAAAAAATTTGGAACGATCCACAAATTGAATTAAATAAAGTTTGAGCATAGAGAATTGATCTTGTTATTTACTTAAACCAAGCATATCCTTTCACATTAAAATGATTACATTTGCAATTTCAATACTATGCTACATAGTAGAAGTGGTTTCTTGAGCGAAAAGTTTCCCCTGCTATCCTATCATGCACATGGTCTAGAATCTTTGAGAATTGACAAAAGGACAAACTCACCCCTACCCAGAATAAAAATCCCTTGCTCTACAACTAATCCGAGCAAGTATCCCTAGAATAGGAAGCAAAAGAAAAAGAAAAATCAAGCAAAATCATGAAAAAAAGAAGCATTATTTCAGCATTATCTCAAATATCAAAGCAAAAATACAAAAGAAAAGAAACGAAAAGAAAAGAAAAGCAAAAGCAAAAGCAATAAAATCCCTATCCCTACCCATTGAAAAGAAAAGAAGGGTTGATGAGCTTGAATCCCTGGAACTCTCAAAATTATTCGAAAACTGTGAGATAAGCCCCATAACAGGTGGTTTGTGCCCAACCCGCTTGGCCTTGGGTAACTCCTAGTGTGGTGATGTCTGTTACATTAGCGACCTTCTTTTGTATAGACCTATGTTTGCTTATGGATTAGCTAGCTCTTGATAACCCGACTTACTAGTAGTCTGGTACGGTTATATGCATATAAATCATGGTCAATGAACACTTATTTGGTTAATTCAAATTACTTGTATCAAATTATCTTGCTCAAAACTGGTAAATGCACAAAGCAATTGCACACACATTTGTATTTGAGAGATTTTGTGTATCATTATGATAAATCAAGAACGGTAACGAACTCACATATGCACATGGGATTCCTTATAAATCTAACTTTTGTCTTTGAGATAATTTAAAATATTTATGCAAATTGTCTGGAATAATTTCATTTTCTTACTTGAGAACAGTTGTTTAATATAAAGACAACTACATGCATTTTCAAAAAATCAAAATTTCTTTCAAAATATGCAATAAAATCACATTTATATATATAACTTTTTGACTTTTGCGACGATGGTATAGTCCTAAAACCTAAATTAGAATTTTATGCCTAGCGCAAGTCCTCATATTTATATTTTCTGTTTATTTTCAAAATTAAAATCAACCATGCAATAAAACTATTATCTCAATTTCTTTTTTGGATTTTGCGATGATGGTATAAGTCTATACCTAAAATATTCTATGCCTAGCGCAAACCATTGTTTTAATTTTTTGTCCCATTTTATTTCTTCCATAAAAGCATATGGCTTAAATCATTATGTTACATAATTATGCTTTAAAAAGAATGAACAATATAGCTATTTCATGTCATTACGTCAACATTCAATTTTGCAATGATGGTATAATTCCTAGGGAATTATTCAAACATTTTATCACACTTAGGAATTTATGCCTAGCAAAAATCATTTTTAATATATTTCATGCATAATATTTTCATGAAAACAAATTATCATCATCATCATCATTTTCATCACAACAACAAAAAGCCTTAAGACAGTCTCTTAAGCACTCTTTTACTTTTAACAATATTTCTATACTGGGATTAGCTTGACGACCTAGCGAGCGGTGACTCCATGAAATGGTCATAAATAGCGACAATGTCATTTGAAATTATTGTTAAAAGTCCTTTTTATTTTTCATCAAATCATTCCACAAACAACCAATTTGTTTACATCAGATTATTTCATTTAAATTTTAAAGCATGACAATAAATTATAATATTTCCAAATGACATAATTACATGAATCATCAAATCAAATCAAAACATTAAAGCATCATAAAACATATGCACAAGTCATATCATCAAAAATATCATAAATATATATCAAAATTATGTACATCATATCAAAACCAGAAAAAAAAAAAAATGAACAGTAAAAATGAATTAGGGTTTTACCCTATTTTCTTAATTTTATTCAAAAACAAATTAACAACATTAAAATTTTGCTTTTTCGTGTTTTTACCTAAATGTTCGATTTGGGTAAAAACACAGAGGGGACACCATAGGAAGCTGTCGTACGATTCGACCTAGAATCGTCACCTAAAAATGGGAATAAATTTTTGCTTTCTCGTAAATCAAGAAGAACTCGTCTTTAACGCATTTTCTTCGAAAAATTCACTAAAGAGGGGGCAAAATGTAGCACCCTAAAATTGCTGCAGTAAAACCTTAGTAATAATTTAAATTTGAATTTTAACCCCGAATCACCCTTTAACCGCCTGTTAAACCGCTCTCCCCATTTTTCATGCCATTTTTAGGATTGTTGTGACCGTTGGACGATATCGTCGTCGATTGGACGATATCGCCTTAGATCGGACAAATTCGTCTAGAGCAGAACGTCCAAACGATTTCATCCCAAAACTGATTTTTCAAAATTAGCTTTTATTTCAACGGTGTCTCTAACCTGGGAAAAAGTGTATCTACACGGTTAGAGACCTCCCCTGTTGGAGATCTCCCAAATTGGGATGATCTCCAACCTCCCAACCTCCTTTCTAATCCTATTTAAACCTTAGGACCTCCCTTGACCCCCCCTTGGCTGAATTTTTCTGTGACTTGAGTTTTACATGCGTTAGAATACCTTGGATCACTATTTGCCTTTGTCCCTTTTCAAGTTTTCTTGTAGGAACCTCATTGTTTTGCAGCCGAAGCAAGCTCATATCATCGCAGACGATCCTATACGATCTCGGACGATCACGTCGCAATTCAAGATGATTTTGTATTTTGCAGACGATTTCGACTACAACCAACATTGGGGGTAATCAGTGCCCTGGGTTTGCATTCTCTGTCCATTATCTACTATTTTGCTTTGCATTAGTTAGACTTATTACTATTTTGCATCTTGGAGTTCACCTCATGTAGCATAGATGCATGATATAGTCAAAGTTAGTCATTAAAACAATAAATTTTACTTAATTTGTTATCTAAAGTTATCATTCTAGCATTCATACTTTCTTTTCTATCATTTTCCCTTGCTTTTGCAATTGTATTTTTTGTTCTTGGTATCCATTTTTGTAATTACAGGTCTCTGACGAATTCGTCAGATTAGAGACGATCTCGTCAGATTAGAGATGATCTTGTCAGATCTCAGATCTTAGACGATCTAAACTGCTTCAAGCCTCAGAATCTCCATCAAACATCCGGGAACAGGTATGCCATTTTCATTCAGTATATTCTCTGCATTTCACATTTAATTCTGCTTTCTGTATTCATAAAATCTGCATTTTGTATAGAATAATTTAGATTCATTTGGCCAAACCTAGGGATTGGATGATTAAGCATAAAACTGAACACATCAAACTCATTCCCAACCTAGGCGTGGAAACTGCCATTAAAAGTTTCCTAGTGAACCCCACCATCCGTCAAAAAATCACCTTAATACCCCTCCCCCGAGAGGCACGACCTTCAAAGGGCCTCTCAGTCCGAGGTATCGTCCCATCCTTCTCGCATCCCCCTTCCGGGCACGGATCCTTTAGCCTGAAGGTAAGGGTGCAAAAAATTTGGAACGATACAAAAGGTATGAAAAAGTAAAATATTGATGATGATAAAAATGTTAATGAGAATTTAAAAAGGAGAGGAAGACCTAGGGAGTGAAAATAAAGAGATTAGGAAACTCATAGAGATATTGATATGGGAAAGCAAAAGAAAATATTATTAGTGTTAACAAGAAGTGGGGCTAAGCCACAAATAAGAACAAAAAATGATGATGAAAATGACACCTTCAAATATTAGGGATATGGATAAGACCCTTAAAAATGTATTAGGGAATTGACAAGTTATTATAGCTAGTATATGTATAGATAAGGAATCTGGATAGTAGATATTTTAGCTATTTGTGGTGTTGATTTTTTTCTTCATAAAATTTAAATTTTATAATGAAATTGGTGAGGGAGAGAGAGAGAGAGAGAGAGAGAGAGAGAGAGAGTTTATCTCTTAATGAAATTTATTTAAAAAAGTTGATTACGAAAATATAGTAGTTTAAGGAAGATCAAGAATATCTTTGATAATGGGACAAGCTAGATATAGTTTAATTAACCTTTATCAAATGGATAATGTCTTTGATTTCCAGGAGTTGGATATCTTGGGAAAGTTTTCGTCAAATTCATAATTTAAATCCTGGTGATAGAGATACTTATGAGGTAGTTATTGATAGTATTCCATTTTCTATTTGGTGTAAACTGCATAAGCATTTTTAAAAACCCTTGTGGTCAGATTGGTGTTGGCGTAGGGAGCTTCATGTTTTGCAATATAAAGCTCATCTAGGTTACAAATGACTCACCCACAAGTTCCAAGATAAGCTCACTATGAGATGGGACTTAATCTCTCTTTCCTCCCGATGGAATAAGAGGTTTTAGATTGCTTGGGCTACTTATATTGTACCTAAACTGAGTTTTTTTTCTTGGAGCCTATTGCACTAGGGGTTACCTATTGGCAATAGGCTCAAGCATCTAGGTGTTTATAATCCCATTTGCCCGATTTGCGGATAAACACAAGATTTACTGTATATTTTTTGGTTTTGTGATCGGGCTCAATCGGCCTGGGAGTGGCTTCTTGAATTTTTTAGACCTTTTATGCAAGAGGATTTTACCTGGGTGCATGCTATTTTGGGTGACCCTATTGATTTTTCCTTCAACTTGGGTGTTTTTTGGAATATTTTTAGAATTGGTACCCTATTTTATCTTTGGAAGTCCCAAAATAGAGCTATTTTTTCTCAGCAAGATGTTGGGTGTGTCTTCTCTATTGTTGATAAATATGCTATATTATTTGATTGCTGGTTATAGATTCAAGTACAGGTTGAAAAAGTAAATGTGGACCTACAGTACTTACGTACCCTCATGGAGCATTGGGGGAATGCGCCCTGCGCTATGAGTCGTGTGCCTCTTACTTCCCCTTCTAGGTCCCATTTGTCGACTCATCAGGGGATATGTCACCAACCACAACCCTTTGCTACCAGACACTGGTCCCAGCCCCCCGCAGTGTAAATGTAGAGAATTTGAAGCTGGAGGTCCATCTCGCCTGACCTCTGGTTGGGATGTTCAATCTCTTGAGCAAGATGATGCCCTTGGTTGGGGTGAAATTGTACCAAATGCACTAACTTGTACTATTAGTGGTACTATTGCTGATGGTTGGGGGGCTCCGGTTTCTTCAACAGTTGGATGGACTTATGACCTTATGGAGGAAAACTTCAGGCCTTCCACTTGGTAGTGATTTCTCGTCTCCTTTCTTTTTGAATGCGTATTTGACATTATTTTAGCAGTTGTTTTCAGGCTTTTTGCGGATATTTTCTGACACTCTTGTGTACTCCTAACCACAATGGCTAGTGTGTTGGTTTACGGTGTGTGCTAATTCCACCCGCATTTTTTTGTATGATTAGACATTATTTTATTAAAATAATGACTTTTTCATCCAAAAAAATACAATATTAATATGATTTAATTAATGTGCCAACAATTTAGTGAAATCAATGTAATGTTTTATTATTTTGCTGGGAGTGGCCTCAAATAGAAGCCACACATAGCTTACTAAAAAATTATTGCTAAAGTTAATCTCTTCACAGTTCAAACATATTTATAGAGAAAATTGAATAATAAATAATTTAGTTGATCTTCATTTTGGTGAATAAAACTTTTAGAAGATAATTGGTCAAATAAGATTTTATCTTTTAATAAAAATGTTTTCAAAGAGTTAATTGAGAAAACATAATAACTTAAGAAGATAACGAATATATTTAATAAAAAAAAAATTAAATATAATTTAATTACCTAATAAAAGATAATCAAATAACATTAGCTCAACTCGTTAGATTCCTCAATATTTAAAGAAAAGACCAAGATTCAAATCCTTTTCAACCATAGATAGATAATATTCGAGCTTTATTATAATACCGCTATGCAGTAATAATGCAATATAAATAAAACCTGTTTCAATCTCATTAAAAAAATTTATCTAACAAAAAATATAATATTTTATTATGTTGATAAAAATAAACCTAATAAAAACTACAATTTATTTAAAAATAAAAATAAATTTGAAAATAAAGGATATTTTAAATGAAGAGATGCATCTTTCCTCATTTAGGAGAATCTGCATGTCATTCAATATGTCTAGTATTGCTCTCCCGAGTAGAGAGAGCAATGCTAGACCTACCTCGCTCTTTTTATTCGAGTGCAAAAAGAATCAGATTGAAATATAATATTGCTCTCCTTTATCAAGTGTTATTAATTCTATGTATAGGAGAATATTAAAATTAAAATTTTATATTTTAAATTATTATAATATTATTATATAAACGTAATGAAACCTATCTCCCATTTAAATATATATGAACCTAAAGAAAAATTTTCAAATGTCAATCCTCCATGAAAGAACCTTTCCACCACATGAAACCAAACGTCTTATATATTGGGTCTTAAGTGTCATCGAGTAGTAAAGAAATGAGAAATACATTCCCATATCTCACCTTTGGTCTCTAATCATTACTCCTTTCCTTTAGCACTATAACCATGAAATGAAATCTCGTGGAATCTAATTGTCCTTGCTTCCATAGAAAAGGTACATAATTATTTTTAGATATTCCTATGAAAAAACCATTGAAATGACATATACATATAATTTCTTGCTAAAACCACAAGGAAACAAATTGATTTTCACACCGGGGTGGATCACATTTCCAGGATTCAAGATTGTAATGTGCTATTTTTTTCTTGTACAATGACATTAAAATCATAGAGGTAGAAAGATTCAGTTTGTTGGTCAAAGTGTGAAACCAGGGTTCGAATTTCTTAGGTCTAGGTCTCGTAGGGTATGTTTCATAGGGTATGTTGCGTTAGTTGTTACGTTAAAAATTTTATTTGATACAACTCGACACAACTGAAGGTTATAGTAACAGTGTAAAATTTAAACCCACCATGATCGAAGAAATTATTACTAATTCTTTTAGTATAAAAAAAAAATCATAAAATTTAATATTTGTTTTAGAGAAGTTTAATTATATTTATAATAAAGGTTTAATTTTTAAAAATACAATTAATAAATATGGTAAGTATTGTTTTATACACATATATATATCCACCATGAGACGTTGAAGAAATTATTACTAATTCTTTTAGTATAAAAAAAATCATAAAATTTAATATTTGTTTTAGAGAAGTTTAATTATATTTATAATGAAGGTTTAATTTTTTAAAATACAATTAATAAATATGGTAAGTATTGTTATATATATATATATATATATATATATATATATATATATATATATATATATATATATATTTATTGATTGATTGAGGTTAGTGTGAGAAACCCTTATGATTGATGACAACGCTCAGGGATGGGCATTTCCATTCCGACCATGACTTATGATAAGGGTGAGAGAATTAATTATTTATTTATTGAGGTTAGTATGAGAAACCTTTACGATTGACGACGCTTAGGGATGGGCATCTTCGTTCCAACCATGACCTCCGATAAGGGTGAGAGCTGAGTTTATCAATAGGGTCCAAACACACACCCATCCCCTCACACACTCGCCCACGCTGCGATTTGAACCTTAGACCTTCCGAAGAAGAGCCAAAGCCTAAACCATTGCATTGTCCTCCTAGACCATATAAATTAAATGAGTAGTGTGATAAACTCCTACAACCGGCTCATAGGGCTGAGCAGTCTCCTTCCAACCATGATCCTTTGTAAAGTCGAGAGCTACACTTATCAATAGGGAATTAACATAGCCAAACCACGTGGATTGAACCTTGGACTTCCTAGGGAATTAACATAGCCAAACGACGTGGATTGAACCTTGGACTTCCTGAAAAAGAACCACACCCCAAACCGTTGCATTGTCCGCACCGAAACCTTTAAAATTTATTTGGGTATTCTGATAAACCCCTACGACCAACGCAAAGGGTTGAGAAGTCTCCTCCCAATCATGACCCCTTGTAAAGCCGAGAGCTACACTTATCAATAAGGAATTAACACACAACCAAATGGTGTGGTTTGAACCTTGGACCTCCTGAAGAAGAGCCAAACCCCAAAACATTGTGTTGTTCCCACTGGGACGTGTTGCTATATATATTACTCATACTAATTTTTAAATCTATTTAAATAATTTTAAAATATTTGTATTTATTTATTTATTTTTGTTAAATAATAAAGCATCAAAATGTTAAATGAGTTTTGTGGGTTTAATGGTACAATATGAGTGGATCTACTAGGAAGACTTTGAAACTTCAAATAAAAGGTTCAAAATTCAAACTTTATAGGAGAAAAATTGTGTATCATACTTTGGTAACTGGAGTTTAGTTAGATAAATTGGATAAATAACATTCTTTATAAGGGTCGTTTCATATAACTTATAGTCATGTAGACATTAAAAACTACTTTACATTTTTCCCTGGATTCAAACCACCCCTACTAGGATAAAATGATGGATATGTTGTTGATTCTCCTATATATATATACTTTACATTTTACCTTTACCTTTGTTATATCCATCAATATATAAATCAAATATGTATCCAAAAACATTTGATTACAAGTGATTACAAGAACAACATGGGAGCAAGTGAAAGTATAAATAAAACAAGGTACTTGTACGTGATCAATACCACCAAATCATTCAAAAACATCCACATCCATCAATCAGGTAACGATATTACCTTTAATAATAGCAAACTAAACTAGATTAACTAGATAGGTATTAGTGGATTGGACTTGTGCTATCAATACTAGCAAACTGAACCGTGTTGAACTAAATCAAGTCTGAAATGGCAACCACTAAACAAAGTCCTTTTGAGATTGACTTATTGTAATGGGAGATAGCTGAAATGCATTAAAGATCATTTATGTAATCTGAAGATAGGTTGAGGTCAAATTTTAAGCAGTTATGCACATGAGAGCAAGGAGCAAATGTAAGTAAGAAAGAGTTCTTGATCCAAATATTTCAATCAATTCAAAGAACGAAGGATTTTCATGAAGAAAATGTATGTGTCAAGGAAGAAGAGTAATTTATGGAAGCACTAACTAGAAGTCAAGATGACCTAGTTGAAAGTAAGGATGATTAGTTGAGGGAAAAACGAGATTATTTCTATGATCTAGACAATAGATGTTTCAATAGAAGTGATTATCAAGGATGTGATGATAAAGCATGAATATATTTTTTAGAGTAGAGGGTTAATATAAAAGTTCAATGAATATTGGTCAACTTATTGGGAGATTAAAAATTGGATTGAATAAAATAGGCCTTGAGTTCATATGATCCCATGTGTTTCCTTACAAAAGGACTTTTCTCATCATCTATGGTTTAGGGGGAGACATTGCTTGTATTTAAATCCATGAAGTGACAAATTTTCTATGAGACAAATACTATCAAAAGGCTTGCAATGTGGGTTAGGTTATTTGAATTTCTATATTAGCGTATTAATAAGGAGGTTTTTTTAAGAATATCAATGACACTCCAGTGGAATTCATCTAGGAGGGGCTCACTATCAATTAGCAAAAGCATTTATCTATACCTGATTATGTATTGCTATGGATATATAAAAAAAAATCCTTATTTTATTAAGATTTAACCTAAACTAAGATAATTAGTTCAATAATTGGATTATGTAAACATTGTATTTCTATGTTACAAAAATTATGCATGAAAAGAGGTAAAGTGAAAATGATGAAAAAGATTGAAAGTTTTGGTCACAATATAAACTCAAAGCAAGGAGATCACAATATAATGAAACTTGGATTAAATCAAGGATTTTCCATCCCAAAAAAGTGATAAATAAATCACATTTGCCTCATTAGATGGTAAAGGTTGAAATTGTTCATTTGAAGTAAACATTAGAAGAAAATATGAAGGATGCATGAGATGAGGAAATACAATATGTAAGTTCAATTTAAGAAGTAATTAAAGCTACAAAGAAAGACATGGAAGAAAATCCAAAGAAGTTTGGTCCAATTAATCATATTTATTTTTCTAAGTGGTAACAAAACATCTTCTTATAATAAAAATAGAAGTAATATAGATTTGGTCCCTTGCACTTCAGATTTCATAGGTTAGATCATAGTAAATAAAGTATTATGGAGGACATTCACTATAATTTAGGGTTTTTACAACAACATAAGAAAGTAAGTACTATGGATAATACCCCATGCATTTTAGGGTTTCTAAGGCAATATAGAAGAGACTATTTTCCAGCTTATCTCTTTCATTTCAATTTATCCAAGGTAAAAAAAAGCTTACACTAATGGAAACTATGACTATTTATGTAATTGTGGTCCTGGTTCTAGTGTGGGTTTTCTATTTTATTGCATGATTTGGAGGAACGTGTGTTCCTCATACACTTTTAGTCACTCTACATGTGTTCACTTCAACCTACAATGATATGGAGGTTCTAATTAGATCTTTGGCGCATCACCGCTCGTAGGTAGACTTTACTATTTTATTTTTACATATTTCCCTTTTTTTCTCTTTTCCTTGGAGATAAACCTAGTAGAGTAGACTAGCATAGGAAGTAGAGACGAGTGTTCAAATCACATTTAACAAGGAGTCGACCTTGGTAAAAAATCTTGAAGGTTGTTCAAAGGAGACATGTCCCACACTCCATCATGCTTCTTAGGACTAGCACCTTGCATGAGACATGGGCATTGGACACACTGCTCAAAGAGATGAAGAGTGAACTATAACCATAGGGGTTCATGGTGACCAGGGTGTAGGGGTCATTTCTAGCCCCTAATAGTATCATTTGATAAGATTCAAACCTTGAACTATAACAATCTAGAACTACTAACCCAATTTTTTAAAAACAAAGGTTCTCAAGGGAGACACCCCTACTATATTTATCTCAACATACAAGACTTCACCACATTTGAGTTCTAAGTCACTACAAATGACACTTAGTGGATAAGAGTGACCAACTCTTGTATTTTTTGGGGTTCACCTTGCTGAACCTACACGTTTAGAAGGATTTCAAAAGTGGTCTCCCCACCTTTCATATACCCTCCGCGACATAGGACCATGTGACCACGACGTAGAGAATACCCTTTAAGGCCCATAAAACTTAAAAAGGGATGCCTATTCCTTGACCTGACTCTAAGTCCATCTAGGTAGGTTAATTAATGTAGAGCCTTGGTTCTTAGTTACCATGTCTCCATGGTATAACTAAGGTTATTTTCACTTTGACGACAACTAACATGATCACCTGATCCTACACGATCGAGGGGTCACCATTGTTGTCTTGTGAATGGTTTTCCCAACATTTAGATGGGACACACCCAATCCTACATGTCCAAGGTGCACTGATTCACAAGTAACCTGACTATTGTATTCACACAACTCCTTCCATATTCATGAGTTCCTAGCTATTGCATTCTCACAACTCCTTCTCGGACTCATATTTACATGGTTATTGCATTCATGCAACTCCTCTTTGGATTGGGATTTATGGCTTACTAGAGGAATATTCCTACCCATTCCAAGGATAGATAAACAATTGAAATATTTACTCTAAAATAAAAAATAATAATAAGCATGACATAATCCATCAAATATGACATGCTATATAAATAAAATATAATCCAAGAGCTCCTCTTAACCAAAAAGCCAAATTTACTTTATTCAAAAAATTGATATAAAGCCTTTAAAAAAAAAACTACTTATTCACCATGATATAATAAACTAAAGTCACATTAACATAACTCCATTGCTTATCATATGGCTTCAAGAATGTATTCATTAAACCTAAAAACAATAATGTAATAAAATCAAGTATTTCATCACAGATTGTATTACATACTCAAAGCAACTTAAATGCTAACTACAAATATAAGATTGTTAGAAGACATTATTCCAAGAAGCTTTAAAACAACAAAAATCTTCCATTGGCACAAAAACCAGGTTACAAATTTTTTTTTAAACAAATATTTCCTTTATAAGTCTTGTTTTCCACAACTTTTAGACATCTACAGAAACTATGAAACCATCCACTAAGGTTCTTCAACCCATATGCAAATATGTTAGTCTCTTTATGCTAGGAAACCACCCATGCTCATGAGTACTTAAGGATCAAAATAACTCTAGATGCAATGCAAATTTATTCATACTCCTATCTAATACTCAAACATCCATAAAAACAAGCCTCTATTAAGAGAATCCCATACATCCCATCTATAATGATTTCTTAAACCACAAGATCTTAGGAAATATTATAATAGTTTCTCTTTCAAAACCAAGATGCAATTCATAACAAACATTAGAGAATCCCCATAGTTCTCTTTCAAATGAAATCATAATTCACATAGATTTCAAGATTCACTAATTTGATTTCCCTTTCAAAACAAAAATACACATTCATAACAAGCATAAGAGAATCCCACGCTTATATTTTAAATAAAAATCTTAATCCACATATATTTTAGGGTTCATTAACTCTTTCAAAACCAATATGCAATAATCTATCATTAAAAGAATCTCCAACAATCTATTTACAATACGATAAAAGAGAGTTCTTTCTCTTTAGTTATTAATCTATAATTTTGAAACTAAAACAACACTCGTCCATGCTAATTAATAATAGAGAAGTAATGGATCTCCATCACATTAAATTTTGAAGATGAAATTAATAAGATTAATGGATCTCCACCTTCATAAAGGCGCCATCAAAGCATGGTTAAATTAAAAAAGGAACTTAATCTAAATTTACAAGCCAAATTAATTTTAATTTTATTTCCAAACTTTAGAGGAGAAAGCCATAAGAAAATATCCTCATTTATTTAATAGTTCTCTTTAATAACGAATTAAAGGCTACATTAATTCCAAATATGAATATCAATCATCCAATTAATACTTTTCTAATCTAAAGTATTGAAGTCAATATTTAATTAACATAGAAATTCAGAAGTATTAATATCAACAACTACCTAATACTCAAAACAATCAAAATTATGAATTCTATGAACAAACATATATTCATGTCACTGATGTTCCACACCATTGTTTTATCCTTAAATAGGTGGCTCTTTAAGATAGTCCTAGACCATCACCAATCTATTAAGGAGACTCATTGCTTAGGCAATTTCCCAACCCAATGGTGTGAACATGGACTTAGCACACAACAATGCATCTACATGAGGGGTAGTTTTCCTTGTTATCATGAGTTGTCGATGAATTAATTCATCATCATAATTTCCTAAAATATCCCTCATGGTAGGTGGTTTACCCATAGCCCCCACCAGAGAGATTATTTGATCATACATCTACAAATACATCAACAGTACCATATTCCTTGTTTCAAAAGAATGAAAATATTCCATCCTATAGATTGTTGGAATATATTACATTATTTGGTACATGCTAATGTACCATATTGGGTATATCATTAGATTATGAGAGTGTCTTAGATTAAGGCTTAAGTATTTACTTTATGTAATGTAACAAATGCACAAGTATTATTAGAATGTGCAATGATGTAAACGTGTATGGTATCCACATGTACATGAGTCCTTAGAATAAGAAGATGAAGAGTCACAGGAAGATGGAAATACAAGAGTCATGTCTCATTATATATAGGTCTTTGGTAGATGAGTTGAGTTAATATAATAAAGAAGATGAGAAAGTGAGAAGAGTGAGTAGTAGTAAGAGAGATAGTAGATATAGTGTAGAACTTGTATGAAGCATGGAGCATTGATATCTCCACATATTGTAACAAGTTCATTTTTTTGTGAGCTTTCATTAATGACTATTTCATGAGTTATTTTAGAAGTTTCTCATGCTATTTACTTGCTTATTAGATTGCCATTATCATAGATATAACATTGCATGCTTATTTTACTACTTGTGGTTGCATTTCCTTTAAGTTTATAGCATCAAAAGCTAACAACGATATCAAAGCACTAGGTTTATTGATAGAATATTGAGAGAACCACAAGAGAGATTGAGAGAAGATAGAAAATCTCATTTTTAGAATTTCTAAAATTACTATTTGGCTAGAGTCTTTCCACAGAGTTGAAAAAAAATTGTGAAGACTAGGACTCAACATTGATTCCACTAGATTGACAAATCAACTAGTGAAGTTCATTTTATTTAGATTCAAAGAAATTTCTATTATCATTTTATAATACTTTGTTGTAGAGAAGAGGAAATTCAACGAAATTTGAAAAGCTTCCTACAAGAGCTAGGAATAATATCTTCTTTGGAATCAATCCAGTACTTGAAGCAACAAGTTGAAGATTGAAGATTTTGGAGGCCTTAAGGAAAAGGTCCCATTGCAAGATTTGCATATTTGCAGATAGAATATTGAGGAGACTCAAGAAAGAGATCTCTATAGAAGATTTAAGATTTAATAGAAGACCCAAATGAGGTCCCATTGAAGAAATTATAGATTTGGAAGATTGAAGATAGATAATGACTAAAAATATCCTATTGCATATTTTAGAAGCAACATAATTTGGAGATCTAAGAAAGATATCTCATTGCAAAATTTCCATAGTTGAAATATTGAAGAGATCAAGGAAATGTCTCATTGAAGTTTTGAGAAGAATATTTTAAGAAGCTGCAGAATTTGAAGGCCCAAGAGAAGAAGGTCTCAAGCATACTTGAAATTAGAAAGAAGGAGAAGGATAGGAAAGCCTCATTTAAGAGATTGAAGAAGTAATCATTGGAGGATATTTGAAGAGATCTCAAGGGAGAAGATTACTAGCAAGGAGAAGTTCTTGATAAAGAAGAATTTGGGACAATTGTCACCATATAACAACAAGCCCAAAATGAAGAAGGATTTGGTAATAAGTTTATCAAATTTTGGAGGAGATTATTGAAGACCTCAAGATATTCAGATTCTTGAGAAGAAGGCCAAATTTGAAGTAAGATTTTGACAAGAAGATTGAAGGAGAAAGGAGCTAGAAGAGGCCACCAAATTTGAGAGTTTTAAGGATAGCCACAAAGGACTTGAAGGATGATTTGCAAAAAAGGAGTTTGCTGATTTTTACAGTAAAAATTGAAGGGGTTCTAGAAATCAAGATTAACCAACGAATTAGAGGAGTTTCCTACCAAAATTGAGAATCTTAAGTAAAATATATCGGAGGAGAAATTGGTTGCATTAAAATCTAAAAATTTTAGAGGTTAAGTACAACAAGAGGGCAACAATTTGGGTAGCACTAATATCTGTGAATTTCAGTATCCTAGAACAAGTTGAAGGTGAGATAGGCAGTATTGGAAGCATTAAAATAGAGGAGTTTAGGCAGCAAGTTAAAGGAGTTACAAAGCTGCAAATTGGGAGAGCTAAGGAGCTGATTTGAACAACAAGAAGAGCAACAAAATAAACTAATTTCATGGTTGCAAAGCATAACAAATTGAAGCTGTAAATTTATTAAAATTAGGGCAACAATTAGGTGATCCAAATCACCAAGAAATCCATCACCATACAAAATACAAAAGGTATGCAACATTGGTGCAAAATGTTTAGTATTTTTTTTTTGAAGCGAAAAACCTCTTGCGGGGCCGCATTGGTCTGAGATACCACGAACAGGGGGTTCTACATCGTTAAAGTCACCCGAGAGTCTGTCTTGGTCCGAGAGACCACGAATAGGGGGTTATACATCATCAAAGTCACCCGAGAGTCGCACCCGACCCTGCCCACACCAACATTATCAATCGGATTTTGGATACCCAATTCAACTTTTTGGTAGGATGAATATTTGAACCTGGGACCTCCCTTGGAGGATTGCCCTCTCCTCTCCAACTCACCTACAACACCTGGGTAAAATTTTTAGTATTTGAACATTCATATTTAGTTTATTATTAAGTTTTAAAAGCACCAAATTTAAGGGTTTAAAGTTGCAAGAGGAAGATTTCAATTTTAAGTCTTCAAGGGTGCTAAAAATAGCTTTTACAAGGAATTAAAACCTACACAAAAGAAAGAGGAGTTAGATATATTTCAAAGGAAAATAAAATATCAACTTCCTACTATCTATTGAAAGCAAATAAGACAATATTGCAAAGCAAATATTGGATATACTAAGCTATCCAAAAGCAAAGTATTGGTATAGTTAAGAAGCTTGGAATCACCATAGGAAAGAGTACCAAGCATTGATCCAACAAGGATATGAAGTACAAGAGTTTCCAAGGAGGAGAAGACAACGTAAAAACCACCATTTCCATAGCTTGTAAAAAGGAGAGGCACCACCACCATGGTTAGGAGGAGAAACCACCATCTGGTAATGCAAAGGTGAATATTAATAGGACAGGGGGGAAAGCATTTCATTTAGCTATGTATACCAACACCATTAGCAAGCCAACAATTTGAAGAACCAAAGGGAAGCCCCAAAGCACCGAAATACTAATAGACACAAGCAACAAGACATCCTCGTTGAAGTTAGTATAGAACATGGATAATCCAAGTGCAAGAACCAAGGTATTCCACCATTGAAGGTTTGAGAATGCAACAAAAGAAGGATAGGTGTAACATCATGCATTATTGAGCATTGAAGGAGAAAAAGAACATTGTAAATAAGACCTCATAATTAAAGAAGCCACGTTGAAGAGTCACAACACCTACAGAGGTGTTACATTGCAAATGAGAGAGCTACATAAAATATAGCACATAAAAAGGAGTTAAAAGTCATAGCACCATGTGGAAGAAGTTTTATAAGGAATATTACCACCTTTAAGAATGTTACATAGCAAGAACAATGCTACTTGGAGATAAGCTAGCGTAGTACCAAACACAAGGGAGTTAATACCACTTGGAAGGAAAATAATGCAGAGAAAGAATGTTACAAGGAAGTGCAAGCACTTAGAAGGTGAAATAAGGTGAAGAGTCATTGTTGATGAGTGTAAAAGTATTAAAGAAAACTTCAAAGAAAGAGAAAATGCTTGTCTTGAATGAGTGACAAGTCTCATACTTACCCATGCAATAAGAAGGCATTCTAGGAGTATGTAGAGAAGGATAATGAAGTAAATTCCAAGAGCAAAGTGGAGTAAGATGAAGTGCACAATGAAGGAGATCATAACCAAAAAGTACAAAATACGTTGAAGAGAGTCAACATTTTTGAATGCGTAAAAAGCAAGTGCAATTAATGTTATCATAAGCATTGAAGAAGGAGAATTGAATTGAGCCTCAAGACAAGTGCAACTTGCAAGGAAGTCAAAGAGAGGAAGACTTCAAACTTAGCACACACTAAAGATAAAGAAGGTATTGCATTTATTTAAATCAAAGTGTATTTTTATAAAGTTAAAGGAGGAATAAGGAACATTATTACCAAGGTTAAATCTAGTTATTCTTTAATGCTTGAGATTAATTATATAGTTGGAGATATAAGGAATTGCTTTGATAGAGTACAACCTTAAATGCTTTATTAAAATATTTGAAAGCATTTTTTAAGCAAGGAACGTTTAATTAAAAGTATTAGAATTTACTTTATTCAACCATAAGAAATATTTGCAACTAACTCATTTAGAGGAAAAAGGAATTATACATAGAAATTAAAAACATCAAATTTACAAATAACCATTGTTTCTAAATATCCAAATAAGGAAGATATAAGGAGTTCTACATCAATATAGATTATTGAAATTTAGAAATTATTGAATTGAAAATTAAAAGAAGCAAAATATAGCATTGATAGAAAGTTGGAAATTGCATTTTGAATTAGTCTCTTGCTCTAATTTATGAGACATAATAAATCCAACTTAAAGGTATTGAAAATAAATAATCTTATCAAAACTTGAAGGTGCATCAAAATTATCTTTAACTTTCTATTTATTTATTAATAGGATAAATAAGAGAAAAAAATAGAATTTGAACATTAAGGAGATAAAAGAGATTCAAATCAAGTACAACTAAAGAAAGCTAAGCATACTATCAAGATCATAGTACATTCAAAACACTTGCAAGGTGGAAAGTATTTTACAAAACTTGAGAAATTGAAAAGATCTTATCAAACTTGATATTTTACTAAAATACTTGGGAGTTAAAAGAAATTCTACCTATAGAGTTAACTATTGAAAACTAGGTATACTACAATATCTAAAGAATTGAAAGTTATAATTTAATTATATACTAAAAACACTAGGGAGTCATAAGGTAGACAACTTCAAAGGTTTTGAAATACAAAAATTCTACAAAATTTGTTCCTTTTTAACAAGAAAGTTTACATCAAAAGGAAGTATGGAAAATCTTATTAAGTATAAAATATTCAAGGACTCAAAATGGTTCAGAGGCATACTTGATTCTAGAAATGATAATAAGGAAAATACAATTAGAAGAGAAGAACCAATATGGCTTAGAAAGATTTCTAAGAACTCACAAACTAATAGTTTGGTAAAAGTAGATTCTATAGAGATATATTCCAATGGTATGATGAAAGTAATTTATGATAACTATATTAATAAATATATTGAGAACCATACTCAAAATGTAGAAATGAATATTGATAAAAAATATGTCCTACATATTTATGAAAGAAGTAAAGATATAATAGCTTCAGTTGTACATAGATGGTTTGAGTATTTCATCAAGGAAATGGATGAACTTGATTCTCCTAAGAAAAGTAACAAATAAGTTAGGATAGCTTCACAATGCACTTATTGCAACACATTTGGTCATGAGAAAGCAAATTGTTGGAGTCTCCATCCATGTAAGTATTATGGAGGGAAATCTCATCATCTTTCTTTTGTTACTATAAAGACAAGTACTATAAGAACTTGAAGAAAATTTGATATTCAAATTAGATTGTATCTTTCAAGTTATTATTTTAGAAGCATCTACTAACAATGAATTCAAGTTTAAAATTTTTGAAGAACAAGAAGACAGGTCATTCAAAGAATCAAAGGAAAGAAAATGGATCAATTTTGACCCATGTATAACTTGCAAAATTATGAGATCTCTAGTTAATCAAAGATACTTGGAAAACCTCAAGGATATATTTTACCAATAACTTTGAAATATCAAAAATAAGTGGAATGATGAAGACAAGAAAAGATAATATGAAGACCGAACCAAAAGAAGAAGAAGGACCTAATCGAGATGAAGACCCATATTGAAGACTAAAGTCTTCAATAACCAAATAATGTAATACAATGGGGTGTTGGAATATATTATATTATTTGGTACATGCTAATGTACCATATTGGATACATAATTAGATTAGGAGAGTGTATTAGATTAATTCTTGAGTATTTACTTTATGTAATGTAATAAATGTACAAGTAATATTAGAATGTGCAATGATGTAAATGTGCATGGTGTTCACATGTACATGAGTTATTAGAATAGGTAGATGACGAGTCATAGGAAGATGGAAGACCAAGAGTGATGTCTCATTATATATAGGCCTTTGGTATATGAGTTGAGATAATAGAATAGAGGATATGAGAAAATGAGAAGAGTGAGTAGTAGTAAGAGAGATAGTAGATTTAATTTAGAACTTGTATGAAGCATGGGGCATTGAGATATCCATATATTGTAACAAGTTGAAACTTTCACGAGATTTCATTAATAGTTTTTTCACGAGTAATTTTAGAATTTTCTCATGCTATTTTCTTGATTATTATATTACCATTATCATAGATATAACATTGCATGCTTCTTTTACTACTTGTTGTTGCATTTCCTTTAAGTTTATAGTATAAAAATATAACATAGACATTATGAAAGAAAATATGTCATTAAACCTTCACATAAATACATAGTTCATTGCTCATAAAGAGTTCTATCAAGTAAGGGTACTACAATCTCCTCCTTGAAAGTTGAGAAATCTAACCGATTGAGCTAATACAATTTGATAAGAATAATATGTGATTATAAAGATGATATATTGGAATTTTTGGGGAATGAATAAGGCCCAAAAAGATTTATCAAGTTAATTTTCCAAATTTATTTTAATATTGGAAAAACTAAATAGCGATACATGTAAGGATGCATTTAAAAATATTTAAAATATAGAGGATTGTTTAGTAGTTTCTATTGAGGGAGCTTTAGGAGATGTTATGATGGTTTGGAATAATAGAAAATAGGATGGACATTATTAGACTCAATGGATTACTTGTAATTTTTATATGAAAGATTAAAGTATAAAAATTGGAACCATAAATGAATATGCTTCAAATATAATTACAATATATGAAATATCATTTGGCAAGATTCAAACCTTGATCTTGTCCTTGAAATTTGAGAAATATAATCGATTAATCTAATACCATTTAATAAGAATAATATGTGATTATAAAGATGGTATCTTGGAATTTTTGGAGTAGGAATAAGGCCCCAAAAATATTTATCAAGTTATCATTCTAAATTTATTTAAATATTGGAAAAACTAAACAACGAGACATGTAAGGATGAATTTAAAAAAAATAGAATATAGAGGATTGTTTAGTAGTTTCTACTAAGGGAGCTTTAGGAGATATTATAATGGTTTGGAATAATAGAAAATAGGAGGGACATTGGTAGACTAAATGGATTGCTTGTAATTTTTACATGAAATATTATAATATGAAAATTGGAACCATAAATGATTATGCTTAAATTATGATTACAATAAATGATATAACTTGAGAAAAATGAAGATGATTTATGAGCTTATCGATTTTAAATTCATTTGCTACAAAAGCACATTTATAGAGATGTTAAGAAGTCACTAAAGCCCCTCCAAAATTGAAAGAAAAGCACAAGTAGCAAGGAAACATGATTCAACTACAAGAAAGATACTACTTGTTGCAATGCCATTTTTGGGCTATTTAGAAGCAATTCATCTTGACATGAACAATTTATATTCACAAAAACAAAGGCATGAATCATATATTATAATTTCTTTCAAGAGAAAAAACATTGTATAAACATTCCAAAAGAACGTGAGGACCCGAAGGTAAGTAGGTAGGAGTTGAATGATCCGTTCAATCCAAAAGCACCTGTAGAAAGTGCACATTTAGAATGTAATTGTTTGAGAATAAACTTGAATTGGAGTTAACCACTAGGTAATCAAAATTTATCTCTATCAAAGCATTAATCGACCTGGATATTTTAATATTGAAATGATCATTAATTTACATTAAATGACAAAGTGTAGATTTTGCATGAGTGAAGGAAACATCAAAACAAGCATCTTAGTTTAGCAAATTCATGTTTAGTTTAGATGACCAAACTCATGTTTAAAGTCTAAGAAAATACCTAAGTTTAGATAAGTCCAAGCTTGTATCGGGTAAATACATAGAATTTCAATTTGTTTTGGCAAGAGAAAACTTTTATTATAGGTAAATCATTAAATCCTCTCACAAACTTGGAGAAGATGTAGAGGATTGATGTATTTAAACTTTGCTAAAGAATATATAGAATCATTGAGAGGACAAGAATCAAGTTCTTCAGCTTAAGAGTAGGCATATTTGATATTTATCAACAAAAATATCATAGAAGTGTGCCATATAGTTTAGTATCTCATTGGATATTTAGTCCAAATATAGTCTAAAATATTTGGCAGCCTTAAGACATAGCTTTCTCCAAAGGCATTCCAAAAGTCTAAAATATTTGGGCACCTTAATACATAGCTTTGTCCAAAGGTATTCCAAACATGGGTTGATTTGACTTAGATTTATGCATGTTCAAGTTGGACCTTGACATGTGGACATGCAAAGTAGAACTCTAATCAAGCATACAGTTGGTATCACCCATTTATCATCCTTCATGAACAATTTTTATCTAAAAAAATCATTGCTTATTGCAACTAAAATAAATCCTAGATGATGAAGCAGCTATCAAAATCACTTGCCGGTAAAATTTACCAGGTCAACCAGTAAAATTGTAGGTCTATTTCATAGTTATTCCGTTAAGCAACAATACTCTAATAAAACTTCAAATCATCATTTTAAAAGAAATCACCAAGTTCAATAAAAACATCTAACAATCTTCCTTCAGTAAGAGTTTTCCTTATTTGTCTATCCTTTATCAAATAGTAATACATAAGTATTTTTGTACTAATTCCAAGCACAAGCCATAAAAAACAACAATACAAGAGCACTCATTTATTTTCTTCCTTTATAACATGTTGGACACACAATAATTTAATCAAGCAAACGTAGGGAAACCCCACCAGACTGCTTATTTTTCCATTGCTAGATTCATTAAGTTTTCAATAATGTTTTCTGCACATAGAACATCATTATCCATTCTATAGAAGGAATGTCTACTTTTCACCATATGCAACATACATAATACAAGTTCTTATCAAAAATATATATACATATACCTGTCTCCATTTCAACATCAATTAGAAAATAGAAATTGTTATTTTATTATTTAATAGAAAGTTTGAACCTAAATTACTTTTAATTAAGACTATGAAAAAGGCTTACACCCAAACCTTTAAAACCATCAAGATGCACTCTTGCTATTGTGCCAATCCTTGTTTGGGTAGTAAAAGAATAAATGAAACACAGGTTTATATTAACTTCTCACATCTATGGTTGTCAACAACTATCATGCACAATTCCTACTTGACCAAGAGCTAACTAGAATGGACAAAACATAGTATTGTGTATTTGAAAGGCTAGAATCAAACCCTACAACTACTATTACATGATAACTGTATCGTTCCAAATTTTCCAAACCCTTACCTTCAAGCTAAAGGATCCACGCCCGGAAGGGGGATGCGAGAAGGATGGGACAGTACCTCAGACTGAGAGGCCCTTTGAAGGTCCTGCCTCTCGGGGGAGGGGTATTAAGGTGATTTTTCGACGGATGGTGGGGTTCACCAGGAAACTTTTAGTGGCAGTTTCCACACACAGGTTGGGAATGAGTTTAATGTGTTCAATTTTATTTTTAATCATTCAAGTCCTAGGTTTGGCCATATGTATCTAAACTATCCTATATGAAATGTAGATTTAAATGAATACAGAAAATAGATTTGAACAAAAAACACAGAGAATAAGCTAAATGAAAAAAACCATACCTGATTTTGGATGTCTAATGGAGGTTCTGATTTTTGAAGCAGTCTAGATCACCTCTGATCTGACAGGATCATTTGGTATCAGAAAAGTTCATCTGAGATCTGACGAATTCGTTAGACGAATTCGTTAGAGACTTGCAATTAGAGAAATAGACATAGAATACAGAAAATACAACTATACAAACAGAGGAAAATGATATAAAATGAGAATAATAATATTAAATTGGTAATTACAAATAAAAATATGAGTGCATTACAATAATTTAATGACGATTATGATCTTATTATGCATTTAAGCTACATGGGTGAACTCCAAGATGTAGAATAATAAGGAATAACAATGAAATTAACTAGAGGCAGAATAAAATAGCAGAAAGGTATAGGAAAAATGCAGACTCTGGGCACTGATTGCTCCCAATGTTGGCTGCAGTCGAAATCATCTGCAAAATACTAAATCATCTCTAATTTTGACATGATCGTTCGAGATTGTACAGGATCGTCTGTGACGATCTGAGCTTGCTCTGAATGAAAAACAATGAAGTTCCTGCAAACAAACTTGGAAAAATACGAAGGCAAATAGTGATTTAAGATGGTCTAATGCAAATAGAACTCGTGTTACAGGAAATTTTAGCCAGGGGTAGGTCAAGGGGGGTCCTAAGCTTTAAATAGGACTCGGAAGGAGGTTGGGAGGTTGGAGATCATCCCAATTTGGGAGATCTCCAACGGTGGAGGTCTCTAACTACGCAGACATGCTTTTGCCCCGGTTAGAGACGTCGTTGGAACATAAGCTAATTATGAACAAATCAGTTTGGGATGAAATCGTCTAGACATTTTGCTCCAGACGAATTTGTTCGATCTGAGGCGATATCGTCTGATCGACGACGATATCGTCCAAAGGTCACAACAAATCCTAAAAATGGCACAAAAAATGAGGAAAGCAATTTAACAGGCAGTTAAAGGGCGGTTCGGGGTTAAAATTTGAATTTGAATTATTTATTAAGGTAATTTCAATTATTTAAGGTTTTATTACGTCAATTTTAGGGTGCTACATTTTGCCCCCTCTTTAGCGTATTTTTTGAAGAAAATGCGTTAAAGACGAGTTCTTCTCGGTTTACGAGAAAGCAAAAATTATTCCCATTTTTAGGCGACGATTCCAGGTCAAATCGTACAACAACTTACTATGGTGCCCCCTTCGTGTTTTTACTCAAATCGAACGTTTGAGGTAAAAATGCAAAAAAGCAAAAATTTTAATGTTGTTAATTTGTTTTTGAATAAAATTAAGAAAAATAGGGTAAAACCCTAATTCATTGTTACTGTTCATTTTTTTTTTGTTTCTAGAGCTCTATAGACAAGATGGTTGAGACAGCGCACAGATCGACAGAGGTCCTGCACAGGCTATGGGTAAGGGTCTAAACTTAGTTTAGAATGCTTTGATTTGAATTTAGGTGCTTTTAGATTATTTTTGAATGATTTTTGAGCATCACGGCAATTTTTGGGCCGTCAACGTTGTCAGGATGAAATCATCTCGATTTCGTCAAAATCGTCTCGATATCGTCCATTTCGTCCAAGGGCGAAATCAACGATATGGGGACGATTTCGTCCAATAAGGGACGATTTCGGCTTGCAAAATTGGAGACGAATTTGCTCAAATTTAGGACGATATCGTCCAATAGTGGACGATATCATCATTTGTATAAAATTGAACTGATTTTTCTTTTACTTGCATTATTTTTTTTTGGTAATTATAATAATAGATTAATTGTGGGTTTTTATAGAGGATCCCAAAACCTTATGTACAAAATCAGCCTTGCTAAAAGATATTTCATGCCGCATGGCTAGGTAAGTAGAGCAGATTGTAAAAAAGATAGGGAAATACAAAATTCCCGAGGGCCCCAAAAGACACGGACATTCCTAAAAATCTTGTTCTTGAAATACATTAAAATAGAATAATAGCCGAAGACAATATATCACTGAAACCATAAAAACATCCAACCTACACAAGCTTTGGGAGAAGACCTATGATACAAATTATTCATCATGAGGGAATATCTACCTTGGCTAAACTGTCCACCTCGGTTGGGAAACGAGAACGCCAAATGACCGGACATGTGGTCATCAGAACCTTGTTGGCCAAGTGATCCGCCACCCGGTTACCTTCTCTGTCAATGTGCCCCGCCTCCCAACTGGCACGCTAATAGAGGAGCATCCTAACCTCGAGGATGATGTTCAGGACCCACCACGATGGGTCTTTGGATCCATGAAGGTAGTTGATAATGTTTAGAGAATCACCTTCAATAATTAAAGGCCTAGGATCATTCGATAGGACCTTCAAACCTTTTAACACACCATGGGCTTCGACAAAATGATTAGTCTAGGGGCCCAGATTTTCACAGTAGGCCAAGATCAGCTTCCCATTATGGTCCCTGACAATCCCCTCGGAACCAACGTGCCCCGGGTTGCCTTTAGCAGCCCCATCAAAATTAAGTTTGATCCACCCCAAAGGAGGTTTGGTCCAAGTGACCTCCCTGCGGCCGTTCACTGAGTCAACTCTGGAAGAGGAGCCAAGATCCAATATTTTGAAAAGATTTGCCTCCCAAAGATTATGAGGACGGGAGCTGGGAATAGTTTTTGAATTATTGACATCAAAGGATAAGGCCCGCTGGGCAACAGAGGGTGCCATTCTAGGGGTCTTGCCGAAGACTCTAGCATTACGCTCAAGCCAAATTTGCCAGATGGAATGGTGAAAGGCAGCCTCACAAAGGAATCAGAGCTTAGAATTCTTAAAGGGATTGGGCCATTGGAGGAAGGCATCTTTAAGGGAGCAAGGGGAGCACCAAAGGATTTGGAAGGAAGACAACACATATCTTAGGACCGAATGGGAAAAGGGGCAATGCAAAAATAAGTGATCGGATGTTTCACAGTCAGCTAAGCAAAGATAGCACCTATTGGGAATTGCAAGGCCTCTCTTGTGGAGATTGTCTATGGTAAGGGCTTTGTTATAAAAGGTAATCCAAGCAAAGTAATTTATCTTAGGAATAATCCCTTTCCTCCAAATTGCTTTCCATCGGAGGTCCACAGCAGCCTCACATGAAAGAAGATCATAGGCGGACTTAACAGAAAACTGGCCATCCTGCGTGTTGCTCCAAATAATTTTGTCGTCTCTTATGACCGAAGGAATTAACACCGATTGAAGGACACTATACAAGAAATTCACCTCATTAGCAAACCCATCCACTGCCAGAAGTTTCCACCGAGGGGGAAGGGAACTCCGGTCAATGCAATCTGCAACCTTGAGAGGATTGTTTGGACAATCTGGGCCCTCAAGCCAGCCAAGTTCTGATTCATAGCGAGAGCTTCATCTGTAGCCCACCTGTCTCTCCAAAAAATGATCGTGGATCCATCCCCCAAGATCCAACGAGCACCCCTGTTAATCATCAAACGGCCCTAAAGCACCGTCTTCCAGAAAGCTAAAGCTTCAGGAGGAGACTCAGCTTCCAAGAGAGAATTTTCCCCAAGATACTTTCTTTTAACTAAATTGACCCATTCCACCGGTTCATTGATAAGAATTCTCCAAGCATGTTTGGTAATTAAGACATTTTTCATGAGCCTAGACCTTCTCAATCCCATGCCCCCTTGGTCCTTTCGAAGGCAAACCTTATCCCAAGCCACCAGAGGAATTCTGGATTTGTCTTCACTGTCAGACCAAAGAAAATTCCTTTGAATCTACTCGATCTTGGAATGGATAAACACAGGAAGCATGAGAACAAACATGAAATAGGTGGAAATTCCTTGAAGATAGGCTTTGGTGAGGGTGGCATTCCCAGCTTGAGACAATAATTTGCCTTTCCAAGTGCTGAGTTTCTTATGAAGCCGTTCCAAAATCGAATTCCAGATGTTCCCACCACCTCGCCCATTGCAAACTAGCGGCAACCCCAAATAAGTTGCAGGTAGGGAATCAATAGTGCATTAGAGGATTCTGGCAATGCGAATTTTCCTACGCAGAGGGGTATTAACAAAATAAATTTTTCTCTTCAAATAGTTAACTTTTTGGCCAGAAGCCTTCTCATATCGGGACATAATGCGCTTGATAGATTTGGCCTGGGTGACAGATGCTCCAGTGGATATGAGCATGTCATCCACAAACTATTGATGAGTGACAAGATCAACTCTAGAAGTAGGCAGAATGCCATAAATATTGCTTCGACGGAGGGCTTCATTCAAGGACCAGCTAAGGACCTTTGCCAAAAGAATGAACAAAATAGGAGACAAAGGATCACCTTGTCTGAGGCCGCGAGCACTCTGGAAGAATCCAACGAGGGACCCATTGATCAGCATAGAAAAGGATGGAGTGGAAATGCAACTATTCACAAGGTCAATCCAATGATGATGGAAGCCCAACTTGCAAAGGACAGCACAAAGGAACCTCCTGTCCACTCTATCAAAATCTTTGTTCATGTCTAGTTTAAGGAAAAGCACAACATTCTTGGAACATTGGGCAGAATGGAGGGTTTTGTGGATAGTGATAATGCCATCAAGGATGTTTCTATCCTTAATGGTTCTCCCCTTAGAAGAACCAACCAAGGAAGGGAGGAGGGATCTCAGACGATTGGCAATGGTCTTGGTAAGAATTTTGTAGAAAACATTGCAGAGGCTGATGGGACGATAGTCAAAATTTTTTTTGTAGGCGGGCAACTTAGGAATGAGAGCTAGGAAGGTAGAGTTGAGATTCGAATGGATGGATCTTGATGCTTGGATTTCTAAGATAGCCTCACAGACATCAGGCCCCACAACATCCCACATAACTTGAAAGAATCGAGGGGGGAACCCATCAGGCCCGAGGGCCTTATCTGGTTGCATGGAAAAAAGAGCATCCTTAATCTCAAAATGGGAAAAAGGTTCCAAGAGTTTAATACTTGCCTCATGGGGAACTTTGGTAGGGAAATTAGAAAGAAAGGATTTTTGAACTTGGAGGACGCTATCAGGAGGAGCATCTAGCAAATCCTGGAAGAAGTCGACTGCTTCACTTCGAATTTCCTCAATATCCCTGGTAGTGTGACCATCCTTACACAACACCTATATGATCTTGTTGGCCCCCATGTGTCTCATGGTAGACGTGTGGAAAAAATTTGAATTTGAATCACCACTCTTCAGCTAGAGATCCCTAGACTTCTAACACCAAAACGTTTCCTCACTGGCAAGAATGGAATGATAGTCCACCAGGAGGCTCCGTTCCTCCTCTCTGAGGCCTTTAGAATACCCTTCGACCTCCATATTTTCCTCTAAAATCTTCAAGTGCTCAGAGATGGACCTTTTAGACTCAAAAATGTTGTCAAAAACCTCCTTATTCCATGCCTTTAAATTCTTTTTAATCATCTTGAGTTTTAGGGCCAGTCTTTTGGATGCTGAACCAACCACCGTCACCTTCCACCATTTCAAAACCAACTATTTGAAATCCTTGTGGGAAATCCACATGGACTCAAATATGAAAGGGATCTTAAACCTAGGCCCGCTAGTGGCCTCTAATAGAATGGGATTATGGTCCGACCCGATTCTTGGCAAAGCTGAGAGAGTTGCAACATCGAGGAAGGGAATAGCTTCATGGGAAATGAGGAACCGGTCGAGCTTGACCTGGATGAGATTGCTCCCAATCCTCTTGTTGCTCCATGTGAAGGATGCCCCCTTAAGTTTGATGTCTAGTAGATTATTGGAAGAAAAAAAATCTCTAAAATCCTCCATGCTACGGCTGGCCAGCTCAGCGCCTCCCTTCTTTTTAGAGGGATGAAGAGGGCAATTGAAATCCCCTCCCACAACCCACGAGAAGTCACTAAAACTTTCCCTCATCAGAGAGATGGTTTTCCACAACTCAGCTCGCTCCAAAGCAGAGTTCGAGGCATAAACATTGGTCAAAATCCATGAAGAATTATCAACCTTGGAATGAAACAGAACATTGATAGTCCTGCTTGAAGCCGATAGAAGACTACCCTCGACCTTGTCAGAGTCCCACAGCACCATGAGACCGCCTGTAGAACCTATTGTAGGGCTAGAAAGGAATTTGGCCTTGGCCCAAATGGCCCTGGAAACCTTGACAGAGGTAGAGGCATCAGACTTAGTCTCCTGCAAAATGAGGATGGATGGGTTAGACTTATTTTGGAGATCAGCCACCACCCTACGTTTGGCCGCTCTGTTAAGACCTCTCACATTCCATGAGAGGATTTTCATCTGGACATTTTAAAGACTTTCTTGCCTCCCTTTCCCTACTGGATGGGAGGTTTTGGGATAGGCGAATCACCCACCAGGGAGTCGAAATCTTCTTGAAAAAGCAATTGTTGGGATCCATTTGCAATGTCTGATGCCATTTCCTTATCCCTTCTTTCTTTGTTAGGAGGTCGCCCCTATTTTCTTTCATAGCCAAAATCCACCCCTTGCTTCCGACTTCTAGTGTTTTGTGGACTAATGTTGCCATGCTGTTCGTCCCTCTTTCCCAATATATAATCTTCCAGTAGGGTCTCGAGAGGTTTCTGGTTTTGACATATAGGGGAATCAGCCTGAGCAGACATACGAGAAGGAGACTGATCCTTTTCCACTTGAGGTTCTGGTTGGGAACTTTCATTGCATAGAATGACATCCAACTCGGGGAGAACCCCAGAAGGATCTGGAGACTCAGGCACTATCGCTATAGGGTGTTTCGATAGTCCTTCTTCTTGCTCCAAGGGGTTTCTAGAAACCCCACCCTTCATCCTCGACTTTTGAAGAGGACAATTTGACTGAAGGTGCCCCTGGGTACTGCATTGGGGGCAAAAGGTCGGTCTATTTTCATAATTAATGACTTGCTTATGAAGAATGGAGCCTCCAGACCGTAGAGTGATGGAGGATGGAAGGTTCACCTCCAAATCTTCCAGGACACAAAAGTGAGCTTGGAAAAATCTGGTTTAGGCCCGAGTGGGAGGGTCAATGGTGACCAACTCATCGATGGAACGGATGATACCCCTGATAAAATTTTCATGCGAGCAAAAAATGGGAAGGTTCGGCAGCCTAACCCATATTGGGGCAATGTTAATACTCTGGGTTTCAAGGTTAAAATCCATCCCCCACTTCTTGAGAAAGAGACTCCTGCATCCTAGAAACCAAGGGCCCCCAGCCAAAATTTTACAATAATCCTCCACATTATTCAGCCTAATTGCGAAAAAACCTCAGGATAGGGCAGCCAAATCCATATGACCCAAAGTCCGCCATTTTCCTGCCGCCCACCTGCGGATGGTCTCCATATCGGGATACCCTCCAATAAACTTCCCTATTAGGGTAAATTTTTCAAATTCGATGAAACTTGATAGGATTTCCTCCGGGATGTCCAGTTCATCCCCGGACGAAAAGAGGTCCTTAGTGAAAATACCATTTGGGGTTTCAGAAGCCGCTGCCTCTGCATACGATTTATGTTGGCAATCTCTCCCTTTGCCAGGCGGATCCTTCCTATGTCTGCCTCCATATTTGGGTAACTCCGTCGAGCCTCCATTTTTTGACTACCCTCCCTTCGCCTTGCTGCGGCCCTCCAACTTGCCGGTGCCCAGGTTCAAAGTGCTGGCATTCCCACTCCCATGCCCTCCCGCCACTACCTTCCCGCTCATCGCTGCTTCCTCAATCTTTGATTAAGCCACTTTCAAATTTTGATCTCTATTCTTCCTTCAAATTTTGATCTCATTTTACTTGCATTATTAATCACTGTGTATTAATGATTTTTATTGTTTTGTTGTTTATGTTGCAGAGAGGATTACTAAAGAGCAGAGAATGGAAATACGACTGGCTAAGGGATGACTTGGATGCTCTATCTCAGTCAGAGCAAGATCAGCTGGCTCAAGTCGGCTTGCAGCATGTGGCAGATATGCCACAGGTTTCTATGAATATGGGGCTATTGACAGCCCTAGCAGAGAGGTGGTATCCGGGTTCTTCCTATTTTCGATTACCGATAGGGGAGATGGCTCCCACATTGGAGGATGTATGGAGGATCTTAAGGATCCCCATATAAGTATGGATGATAACTCCCGTGGCCAACCAAGGCCACGAGATGATGCGACTGTGCGGAGATCTGAGCTTCGCCCTAGAGAAGGGTAGAGTGAATATCGAGTCGCTACGCCAGATGCCTGGGGCATCTAGACTAACATGGGTTTTGACCAGGGTGGTAGGTAATACTTCTGCTGTGCCACCAGAGTGGGTGCAGGGTACCATGGTTATTGATAGATGTGGTCTACGACATGAGAGACCATAGGTACATGTTTGCTTGGGACAGCTTCATACTATGCCAATTGTACAGGATCCTGTATGGGGTCGTGTACAAGGGTGGCCAATGTCTGGTCATGACATCGCTACTGCAGGTTTGGTGCTGGGAGCACATCACGGTGCGAAGGGAGGTAGGGCTCTCTCTAACAAGGATTGATGAGGAGAGGCCCCGAGTTTTCTACTGGTGGCTCCAAAGAGGGTCACAGCGACGGATAGATCTGTTGATGTCCCAGAGACTACTTGATGACCTTGTCTTTGACCAGATCACCTGGAGGCCTTGGAGAGATCATCCAGGGTGGGCCGAAGATGAACAGGAGCTAGCTTGCATCAAGCGAACCTGTTGGCTAAGGATGGAGAGGGGAGGGGTGGAGATCCACCGCTATGATCGAGTTTTGAGGCAGTTCGGTCTACAACAGGGGATCCCATCTCTCAAGGACTACGAGTTTTATCAGACCATCCAGGATAACACCATAGTCAGTGGGGCTCTAGATATGTAGCACTTCTAGATTCAAGACATAGATGATGCCCCTATCTAGCCAGTGGATGGGGATGACACTGGGGTAATTGACGGCTACGATGCCTGGTACACAGGCATTCACCCTTTTTGAATGACGAGGGCTCAGGGTCTGATTCACATTATTGTGCATTGGATGGGGAGGCAGTGCCAGGCAGCCATTGATGTGACACAGGGTCATGGCGAGAGAGAGCAGAGGAGGCCACAGGCTCAGTAGAGGCCGAGGCAGTAGGAGAGGAGGGAGGAGAGACCCCCTTCTCCACGGAGAGAGAGGGCACCATCGCCCGATAAGGGCAAGGGTGTGGACACAGGAAAGAGTAGCGAGATGGCTACTCTCTAGGCAGAGACTATCCATCTCCAGGCATAGGTGTAGACCTTACAGGATGAGGCTGCACAATGCCGAGCTGAGGCCACACAGCTCAGAGATGAGGTCGTACACCTCAGAGCATGGAACAGAGAGGCAAGCATTCAGGATCTGGCGCGGTCGGTTGCTCAGACTACGTTCTATCAGGGGATATAATTCTAGCTGGTGCCAGAGGGTCAGAGGGTACAACTACCAGTCGGCATTGTGGATCCGATCAAGGTGGGGTCATCTAGGACTTCACCCCAATCAATGACTAGGACTCGTAGTACCACACAAACTGCAATGGGGCCACCTCGTCCACCTCAGGGCGGGGGAGGAGATGAGGCTGAGATCTCGAGGGGTTCTCGAGGCTAGCTGGATGACTGCACAGCACGGATTGTATATATTGTTGAGAGGATTGAGTATGCCAAGATGTAGATTGTGGCATACCAATCCAGTTTTGATATGATGTACATATTTTTTTGAGATATATATATATATATATATATATATATATATATATATATATATATATATATATATATATATATATTGATATTTTTGATCATATGATTTGTCTTATGTGTTTGTATGATGCTTTAATGTTTTGATGTGATTGATTTGATGGTTCATGTGTTTATGTCGTTTGGAAATATTATAATTTTAATGTCATGCTTTTTTTAAAAAAATTTAAATGAAATGATCTGATGTAAACAAAAAAGGTTTTTTGTGATATGATGGTGATAAAAAATAAAAAATAAAAAAAGAGACTTTTAACAATAATTTCAAAGGACATTGTTGCCATTTATGACCATTTTATGGAGTCGCCGCTCGCTAGGTCGTCAAGCTAATCCCAGTATAGAAATATTGCTAAAAGTAAAAGAGTGCTTAAGAGACTGTCTTAAGACTTTGTTGGGATAATGCAAATGATGATGATGATGGTGATTTGTTTTCAGATTTTCATGAAAATATTTTGCATGAAATATAATAAAAATGATTTTTGCTAGGCATAAATTCCTAAGTGTGATAATTTTTTTGAATAATTCCCTAGGAATTATACCATCATTGCAAAATTGAATATTGACATAATGATATGAACTAGCAAAGTATTCATTTTTTTTTAAAGCATAATTATGTAACATAATGATTTAAGTCATATGTTTTTATGATTTTAAATAAATGGGGAACAAAAATTAATACGATGGTTTGCGCTAGGCATAGAATATTTAGGTATAGACTTATACCATCATCGCGAAATCCAAAGAAAAAAATTGATATAATAGTTTTATTGCATTAATTAATTTTTTTTTTTTTTTTTTGAAAATAAATAGAAAAAATATAATATGAGGACTTGCGCTAGGCATAAAATTCCAATTTAGGTTTTGGAACTATACCATTGTCGCGAAAGTCAAAATTATATATATAAATGTAACTTTATTGCATGTTTTTGAAAAAGATTTTGATTTTTTTGAAAATGCATGTAGTTGTCTTTATACAAAACAACCGCTCTTAAGTAAGAAAATGAAATTATTCCAGACAGCTTGCAAAAATATTTCAAAGTATCTCAAAGACAAAAGTTAGATTTATAAGGAATCCCTTGTGCATATGTGAGTTCATTTCCGATCTCGATTTATCATAATGATACACAAAATCACTCAAATACAAATGTGTGTGCAATTGCTTTGTGCATTTACCAGTTTTGAGCAAGATACTTTGATACAAGTGATTTGAACTAACCAAATAAGTGTTCATTAACCATGATTTAGATGCATATAACCATACCAGACTACTATGTAATTCGGGTTATCAAGAGCTAGCTAATCCATAAGCGGACATAGGTCTGTACAAAAGAAGGTCGCTAATGTGACAAACATATCACCACGCTAGGAGTTACCCAAGGCCAAGTGGGTTGGGCACAAACCACCTGTTATGGGGCTTACCTCATAGTTTTTGAATAATTGAGAATTCCAGGGATTCAAGCTCATTCACCCCTTTTTTTTTTCTTCAATGGGTAGGGATAGGGATTTTATTGCTTTTTGCATTTGCTTTCTTTGCTTTTTTTTTTTTTTTGTATTCTTGATTGATATTTGAGATAATGCTGAAATAGTATTGAGATAGTATAACATGATACTGGAATAATGCTTCTTTATGTCATGCTTTTTCTTGATTTTTATTTTTCTTTTGCTTTCTATACTAGGGATACTTGCTCGGATTGGATGTAGAGCAAGGGATTTTTATTCTGGGTAGGGGTGAGCTTGTCCTTTTGTCAATTCTCAAAGATTCTATACCATGTGCATGATAGGATAGCAGGGGAAACTTTTTGCTCAAGAAACCACTTCTACTATGTAGCATAGTATTGAAATTACAAATGTCATCATTTTATTGTGAAAAGATATGCTTGGTTTAAGTAAATAACAAGATCAATTCTCTATGCTCAAACTTTATTTAATTCAATTTGTGGACTTTGATATAAGAGAGATTAGTAATCATGCCAGATAAAATCAAGATATTTATTGTTGTGTTTGCAAAAGTGAGGGATTCCAAATAAATGCTAATTTATCCAAAATAATTTGAAAATATAACTACAATACTTCAAGAATAAATATATACAACAAATATTTATTTTTTTTGTGGAGAGTTTGATAATTTTGACTCTCTCTTTCTGTCTTTATGTTTTGTATGTTTTTTTTTTTCGAAAGAGTCAATAATATTGCTGATTTCACTTTTATTTTATTTTTGTTTGTTTTTGTTTAAAATTTTTTATATACTTTTAAAATGAAACAACATGCAAAATATATACAAATGATGAAATGACCAAATTTTATGCGTAATATCGTTTAAGATGCATAATATTTATAGGTTCTTTAAGATATTTACCATCTAAGGTAGCTAATTTGTATGCTCCCGATTCAAATTTAGCAGTGATAATATATGGTCCAAGCCAGTTGGGCTCAAATTTACCTTTAAGGTCTTTAGTTGCATTAGTATTTTTTTTATTTTCTTTTAAAACAGGGTCGTCGATCTCAAAGGATCGATGACAAACTTTTTTAGCATATGATATTTTAAGCTTGTTTTGGTAGGCACGAAGATGCTCCAAAGCATTGATGCACTTTTCATCTAGGAGTTCTAGCTGACTGAGTCTACCAGCTCGATATTCATCTCCTACTTTAGTATCTTGAAGTAGTAGAGCCAAAGAAGGAACTTCTAATTCAAAGGGAAAAACAACTTCAACACCATAAACCAAAACAAAAGGTGAAGTACCTGTGGGAGTACGCACGCTAGTGCGATATGCCCACAAAGTCGGATATAATTGAATGTGCCAATCACGGCGGATTTATTGACCAATATTTTAAGGATTTTAATTAATGTTTTATTAGATGCTTCTGCTTGGCCATTACCTTGAGGATAATAGGGAGTGGACCAGTGATGTTGAATCTTATATTTTTGGCATAATTTCTTAACATTTTTATTTTTGAAACAAGTTCCATTATCTGAGATGAGATTTGCAGGAATTCCGAACCTACAAATGATTTGATTAAAAATATATTTAGAGACTTGAGTTCTAGTGCAGGAGGCTAAGGGCATAGCTTCAACCCACTTCGTAAAATACTCAGTGGCGGTTATGATGAATTTGTGTCCATCATATGACACAGGATTAATTTTGCCAATAATGTCTAAGCCCCATTTTGAAAACATCCAAGGAGATGAAATAGCTTGCAGTTCTTGTGCAGGGGCATGGACAAGGTCAGCATGTTTCTGGCACTTGTCGCAATGGCACACATAATCATGTGCATCATTCTCCATGGTAGGCCAAAAGTATCCTATCCTAAGGAGCTTTTTAGCAATGACACTACCACTGAAGTGTCCTCCATAAGATCCATCATGGGCTTCACTCAAAGCTGATTTAGATTCTTCTAGACTCAAACATCTCAGTAAAATACCTTCAAAAGATCTCCTATATAAGGTATTTCCAATTATAACAAAGCGACTTGCTTGTCTACGTAATAACCGGCACTGGTTTCTATTAGAACTGGCAGGGAAAGTCTCGTTTTGAAGAAAATCAAATATATCTGTATACCAAGGTTCAGGAGTAGTTTCATTGATTAGAAACAGATCCAAAGGTTCTAAGCATGACTTATTCAAAGTGGGTTCTTGGAGTCGATGAATAATGATGGTGGCATATTCGTCATCTAACTCCAAGGGCAGAAGAGATGCAGTGGCAGCCATAGCGTTTGCCGCATGATTGCTAGTTCTAGGAATAGCTTCCAAGGTAACTTGATCAAATAGTGATATTAATTGTAAAACATATGCTTTATATGGGCACAATTTATCATCTCTGGTATGATAAAATTCATTAATTTAGTTTATGAAAAGTTGAGAATCACCAAAAACTAGCAGATGTTTAATTTTTAATGCTAAGGCAGCTCGTAACCCAAGGATTAGAGCTTCATATTCGACAGTATTATTAGTACAAGCAAATGTTAATTTAAAGGACAAAGGTATAATGTGTTTTTGCGGAGATATTAAAATAATACCTGCACTGACCCCACTCATGCATCGGGCTCCATCAAAGTATAAGGACCATTGTTCAACATGGTCTGCCTCTAGTTGAAGGCATTCATCAGGAAACTCAATGATGAGGGGATGGGTAGACTCTAAGGGTACAGTAGCTAATTGATCTACTATGATTTGACCCTTAATAGACTTTTGTCCTATAAATGTGAGTTCAAACTTTCTTAGAGCAAGAACCCACTTCGCTGTGCGACCCGATAGATAAGTTCGACTCATGAGATATCGCAAAGGATCAGATTTAGCAATGACATACAATTTTTGGCTGAGCATATAATGGCATAATTTTTGTGTAGAAAATACGACTGCTAAACAGAGTTTTTCTAATGGTGTGTAGCGGGTTTCATAACTAATTAAAGTTTGGCTAATATAATAATTAGCATGTTCTCTTTTCTCATCATCAAGTTGAGCTAACATAGCTCCTAAAGCAAAATTTGAAGCTGAAATATACAGGATAAATGGGAGATCAGGTCTAGGTGGTGAAAGCACAGGTGGGTTAAGGAGGTATTGTTTAAGAAGTTAAAATTATTCCTTACATTCGTCGTCCCATTTAAAAGGGACATATTTCTTAAGAAGCTTAAGAAAGGGACCGGTTTTGTCTGCCAGCTTATCGATGAAGCGACGGATAGCTTGAAGCTTACCTTGTAAAATTCGTAACTCAGATATATTGGTAGGTGCGGGCATATCGATGATAGCCACAATATTGAGAGGGTCGATTTTGATACCACGTAAAGAAACTATAACCCCCAATAATTTACCGGACTTGACTCTGAATATACATTTGGTTGGATTTAATCGGATAAGGTATTCTCTTAACCGATTAAATACTTTTCTCAAATCATCTAAATGATCATATTCATTAATAGAATGAGCTATAATATCATCTACATAATCATGTAGGATATCATGCATCATATCATGAAAGATATAAGTCGTGGCTCGTTGATAGGTTGCACCTGCATTCTTTAAACTAAAGGGCATCACTTTCCAACAAAAGGTACCCCAGGGGGTAATAAAGGCTATTTTAGCCTGATCTTCAGGAGCTATCCTGATCTGATTATAGCTGTAAAATCCATCCATGAGGGACATCATTCCACTCCTAGAAGTAAAATCAATGATTTGATCCATGTTGGGAAGAGTAAAATCCTCTTTAGGGCATGCATCGTTAATATGTCTAAAGTCTATGCAAACCCTAACTTTGGTAGCTTCTTTCTTGGTGACTGGAACTATTGGTCATCAAATCCGCACAGGAAAGGACTTTCGGTGGGTTTGCGCGCCCTGGACCTGCGACCAACATTGAAAGGCCGAAGGGAAGAGATGCCCCTCGTGCCAATCTCCAGAGAAGGCCGGCTCCTATACTAATCTACTTTTGGGGTTTGAGATAAGAGTGCAGGAAAGAGATAAAAGGAGTTCGGGTTAGAGAAAGAAATAAAAAGGGGTAAGGGTTAGAGATTGATGATTCAAGGTGGGGAAGAACAGGAAGCACGATCACTCACTAATAACTCGAATAGCAGCAAAGAACACCAAGAATAGATGAAAGAAACGCAGTGCCGACCTTCCTATGTATCCTCTGGATGGGTTCACAGGGTTCTCCTCTCTCTCTCGCTGGAATTCAGGGTTCAGAGTAACAACGATTAAGACGAGGGAATAACAGAAACCTCGATCCACCAGGCAGCATAAAAGAAAGCAACAAGGACGTTTTTTCTCTCCTATGTATCCTTCAGGGCGAATTTTAGGGTACAGTCCCCAATCGCACACCGGATTCAGGATTCGAGTCTCAGTATACGAGTGCAGACAGACAAAAGAATTAAGCACAGAAGGCAGCATAAAAGAGAGAAATGGAGCACAAAAGATCTTTAGTATTAGACGCAGGACATCAAGTTACAACAGCTTTCTAGCAAAAAGTTCCCCCCCTTTTACATTGCAAAGCCTGGGTTTTTATAGAGGACCCGACCCTCTGAATCATTATTACAAAAAATGGCGGAGTACGCCCTCGGGCCCTGAGAAATCGGCTCCTCGCTGCTGCTGCGGATGATCCCTCAAATCGGCTACCAAAATTGGCAATGGCGACCGAGTCAACCGGGGAAAGATGCATTAAATGAGCCACCTGGGTGTCCTCGGATTGCAGGTGCGGTGCTCGAGTGGCGGCCATGCTTGTCGGGCTCTCCTTCTCGGACTGATACTTCGCATCCAATTGCCAAAAATGAGCAACGGGCTTATCGGGCAAGAAAATATGCATTTATGAGGCTCTCTGACTGCCTCGGGAAATGCCCAACTTGGGAAGCATTCTTGGAAAGTGCCTCGCTGATTTTCGCTTCGCAAAATTACTTCGAGGGCGTGGAGTGCCGAAGCCGATCTTTTTCTATCCTTCGCTGCTTCGGGGGCAAGACCGCTTCGCTGACGGGTCGAGAAAAAATGCTTCGGGCCGATCTTCTTTTGAAAAGGCGGTTCGGGGGAGTTTCGGCCGAAACACTTTCTCGACTTGCACCGCTTCGGGAGAAATCTTGCCGAAGTGGATTTTAGAAATACTTCGGGCCCGAAGTATTTTCTTTGCCTTAGCCGATTCGGGCTATCTTTTCTCCTTCGGCGAAGTTGTTTGGATGCCGCTTCGCAAAACTTCCGCCCGAAGCGGCTGCCAAAAATGTTTCGGGTGCGAAGCGTTATCTTTGTATCTTCGGCCAACTTCTCGCCCGAAGTGATGATTGGAAGCGCTTCGGGCCCGAAGTTCTTTTCTTTTCATTTTGTCCACCAGGGGGCGATAGGAAATCAAAATTGCTATAACTTATAAACAAAGAAAATTTTCAAAACAAATATCATACAAAGTTTTTAATTTTTCTGCCCCTTGGTGGAATGTGACAATATTGTCAACATTCTTGGTGGCTCGCGGGGCAACGAGCTCGTCTCGGTGGTAGAACCCTCAGCTTTCATCCATTGGGCCAGAGTTACCTCCAGACCCTTCTCCTTGTTCCTTTTCTGGGGATGCTTCCACAGCTTGTCCCTCTTCTTCCTCTTCTCCTGCTTCTGCTTCTTCCTCTCCTGTCGCCATTGCTTCTGCTACGTCTTCAGCCATTGGCGATGGGGCCAGGCGGACGCGGATGTTTCTTAAGGTTCGACGAATCTGAGACCAGACCTTTTTCGTGAATAGCTCCTGATCTCCCAGAGATTTGACCAAGGCGCGGAACCTATCGATCTGCCCGATTTTTGCATGTTGGGACCTGGTATACAGATCGTTTAGGGAAGCGACGATTCTACAGTATTTCAGTATGTAATCAGCAACCTGCTTCTCTGTTATAGGTTCGGCCCACTCGTCTATCTCCGAGACGTTGTCTTCAAACTGCTGCCACTTCGGCATGATTTCTTCCTTGGCTAAGGGCTTTCCATCATCATCCGTGAAGCTCGGGAAGCCTAGGGAGAAGAGGTCTTCGAAGTAGCCCATTGACGTGCGCCTCTCGCTTTCGAATGCATCCAGTAGGATTTTTGCCTTTTGAGCCTTCTTGGCTATGGAGAAAAAGGCGCGAACTGTGTCCTGGGCTGTTGACCAATCCCTTGTTGTCCGACTCATTGTTGCGAGCTTCAAATCTTGATACCCTGCATCTTGGACCTTCAGGGCCAGCTTGAGTCGGGCTCTGACATTCTGAATGACTTCTTCGATGATTGGTCCTCCTTCGACGGCAGCAACCTGGGCTTCTACGGTGTAAACTAAAACTGAAAGGGCACTAACAGCCCGAGACCTAAAATTCTTGAGCAGACATGAGCGAATCTCTTTGATTTTGCTCCTGTCGAATAGCCCTAGGCCTTCCTTCTCGTGCAGCTGGATCTGAGCTTGCAAGATCCTACTTTCAAGCTCCTTGACCCTCAAATCATTTTTGATCTGCCTTTGCGCTTGATTCTCACTTGTGCATTCCAGCTGTGCTATCTGTAGCTTTAGGGCGTGTGCTTCTTTCCGCATCAGCTTGCACTGCCCCTCGGCCTCTGCCAATTTGGAGCGAGTCCTTGCTAGCTCCTCCTCCAGCTTGATGTTAGTACTCTCGGCTTCGAACCTGCGCTTGTTGGCAATGTTGGCGTGCGCCTTGAAGGTCTCGATTCCAATGTGCATAGAGGCGGACTCCTCGTCCACGTTCAGATGCTCCAGGTCCTTTTCTTTATCTTGATATTCATAGTCCGCTGGAGTCATTTCATCCAGGGGCTTCTGGACTTTGGGTATCTTCTTTACTTTATGCACCTTTCCCGCCTCAAAGTCAAAGACGGCACATTTCTCAACTTGAGCGAGCGAACGCCCTCTTTTCTTTCTTGCCTCTTTCAACATTCTCTCTGTGTTCTGTCGGGCTTGGAGGAGTTTTTTGGCCAAGGGGGACTCCCGTATTGAGGACAGCTCGGAGTCGAATGCGGCTGGGTCTAAAGCCGAGGGATTGAACAAATATAGGGAGTTGAAAGGGATAGCCTCACCCGAAGGTTCGACAACAGGGGTGACAGGGGCTTCGACGAGTGGGAACACGTTATGTACAATGGAGGAATGAGCCTCGGGGTTCGCCACTGGACTATTAGCTTCATCCTGGTCGATGACTGGAGGATTGGCGGTGTGGCTGGGCGAAGTAACCTCGACAGGTTTGTCCTGGCCGAAAGACTCAGGGGGAGTAGTTAGGGGCACGGCGTAAGGAGGTGACTGACCTTGTAGAGGCAGGGCGGATGGGTGAGAGCTTTCGGCCAGGGCTGGGGTGGACTTACGAGCAACCAGAGCATAGGATGAAGAAAACGTACCTGCGTGCCCTCCTGGCAGAGCGGTCATGGCGATCTCCTGGGTGATTGGCGTTTGTTCCTTCTGGGCCTCGGTACTCTCGGCTTCCATGACCTCCACGAGTTCCTCCACGTCGATGACATCTATGTCTGGGATTGCTTCGGCACTTGGTGGAGTTCCTTCGTCATTTACTTCGACCGAACCCGATATTGATCTTTCGACAGGGGCGCTCGGCATGCCTGTACGTGGTCATTTTGGGAAGTTCGGGGGTGCCTGGGTAGGTTCCCGCTCCTTTCTTTTCCTCCTCTCGAGGGGTTGCTCTGATTCTTCTATCGTCGTCTCGAGATCTTCCGATGGACTCTGTGGTAAAGCTTTAGGCGCGGCCCTGGCTGCTTTTTCTTTAGGAGCATTATCAGTCTTCCCGGGACCTTCGTCTAAACTTGGGGTGGCCGGTGGAATGAAATCGGCAAAGGACAAGGGTTTCCAAGACCCAATATTGGTCTGATACACAATTGCGAATTCCCTGTCCATTGTTAGAAGCCCGAAAGAATTCATCTTTCGACGATGGACTCTCATAATCCACCATTCTCTTAACTGCTCCTCATCCCAGTCCTTCAACTCCTCTTTTAAATCGTCCCTTGCTTTTCTCCAGAAAGTGGAGTCGGGAGTTGGGAATGGGTACTGGTCTGGGTCGAATTCGACCTCCATAGGGTAGAAATCATGCCAAGGAGGCAACGTCCTCATCTCCTCTAAGTGCCACTCCAGGTCCGTGCCGTTGGGGTTATTCCTCTGCTCCAGGACTTCGGGGCGAGGACAGGCATGGAAGTTCTTGCTTTTCAAATGATCTCTCATCACCCCCAATGGGTCGTAGAGCCACCTCTGTGGTATTTGGAGCAGACCAAAATCAGCGAGTTTCTCCTCCAGGTATATGTTCTGCTTCAGGGCAAAGACCTCGATAACTCCCATCTTGAAGGGGAAGTCGCAGGTGTGTGCCCACTTTCGCCCGTGGCCATAGGCTTCGTCGGTCGCGTCACTTTGTCGAGCAACTTCCAGGGCAAATTGGTACTCCGAAGGGAAAAAGGGCAGCAAGAAGGGCTTCCCTGTGAAGCCAAAAAGGCGGATCACAAGCCCTTGTGTCAATTGAAACACATCCCCTTTTTTCTCTAGTACCACTTTATCTCTAAGGCCGAGAGGCACCCGAGGGCTAGACCCTGTCAGAATGTGCATCGCAGGTCCCAAAAACTGTTGATTGAAAGGGTAATAGGACTCCGACCTCAGCAAGAGTCGGGTCCATTGATATACAGGCAAAGGGGTCCCATCCTTGCCGACTGGTGAAACATCACAATGGGGAAGGGCTTTATGTACATGAAAGAAGAAGAGCCAAACCAAGAAAGAACAAGGCTGGAAGTGAGGCTCCTTGCTAGCTTCCTTTATGGATGACAACCGCATATGCAGATTTTGGGCCACCCATTCTGCCCAATCGAAGAAAACTGGGTCGGTGTTCGGCCGCGAAGCGTCGGGAGCGTAGAACTCTCCTCTGGAAATGCATTCGGCTAGCGACACCTGCCATGGGCATACCGAAGTATCGCTTGACAAGCCCCCTACCCATGCAATGATAGAGAATATATCTATGTTCTTAAATGCCTCCAGGGGCAGGGGCATCTGGGGTCGCTTGCCGGAAGGAAGTCCGCTCTTGAGACTTTCACGCAAAAAACTCAGAATGAAGGGATTAGAGGCGAACTTATCCGTTTGTTCACTCAGGCTGACCTTGCGAATGGTATAGCCTTTTGGTGGCCTTTGCTGCGGTGCGAATGCTGCCTGCACATCCTCCTTCAGAATGGAAAACAATTTTTTACCCGAGGCGTCCAACACCTGCCTGGTTTGTGGCTGATAGTTTTGAGCAATGGCGTATATAAGCTCGGGGCAGTGATGTGTAGGAAGGACCAGATACCAGTATATGTGGGAATAATACGCCACGGCCCTCTTGTTCTCTGTCGAGAGCCTACTTTTCATGAAATCGATGGTATACCGAAGCTCGACCACGGTTCTTGAGAGCTCTGGGTCTCTGATTTTTGCCCACTTATCGACAGGTGGTTCTATACTGGGCTCATCATCGGACTCTTCCCTTTCCTCCATCACCTGTTTTCTTGTGCGTGGGGGAGGATTGACCCTCCTGGGAGTCTGCTTCTTTTCTTTCGTGGCTCTCGCCTTCTCTGGAGTCATCGTCTCTGGTTCTTTTCCCTTTCGCGTGGGGTTCTTCCTTCCCATTGTGAGCGATTGCAGCAGAATAGTTCAGCGTCTCAAAACAAAGGATGGGGTAATCACGGCGAACAGCGGAACCTTTGATGCAGAATCTCTTCGAGGTGACAGAATGCAGACTCGCCCCTTACACTTGCAAATGGTTTGTTCTTAATGGGCATCTGCATTTTATAGCTTCGGAGGGCAATCTCCGACATTTATGGCAACCACCGTAATTACTTTGCTGGCCTGGCCCGAAAGTATCGCTGCGGCATCTGATTGGCTATATGGCGGCGTCGTACGTGGGGCCATGCAATTCGACAGTTTGATTTTGTATCGAGAGCACGGATTGCTGCCACCTGGTGTTTTAGCATGGCTTTTGGGTTGACGGACTGCCTTGGGATGAGTGCCACCTCCTTCGCATTGAGTTTGTCTGCTTCGGTCCCCTTTTGAGGCTGTTGTCGGCACGTTCCTCGAGGCACATCTTAAATGTGTTCGCCCCGAAGTGGGGTTCGGCAAAAATACTTCGCCGCGAAGCTCTTCTTCGGGCTGATTTTCTTCATTTCGGGCCCGAAGTTCCCCTTTGCTACGTTGTTGCTTCGGTTCATGAATACCGTCGATCGAAACCCATTTCATCGAGGAGGGCTTCGCCAAGAATTACTTCGGACAATGCCTTCGGCACATATTAGCGAAGCGTTTTGCACGTCCTTGATCTGCATGTGGTTTGGTTCTACGAGGATGAACTGCTTCGCGGCGAACTTCCTTTCGTCGGCTACTTCGGACCGAAACCCCCCGAAGGCGATTCCGATCATGCTTTGTGAAGCCGAAGCCAGGAATCTAGCTTCTGCGGTTGAAGTGGCACTTGCTCTCCGTGATCTTTTGAACAGAGTATATACAAGGCATTGAAATCCTATATACAAAATACATGCAAGAGAGATTTTTTTTTTTTGGAGTTGTACATATCTCAGTGATTGAAGGCCTTCAGGTGAAGACCATTGACTGAGATTGGTAAGACTTGGCCATTCGCATCCTTGAGGATGAAGGAGTTGGCCGAATTCACTTTCACTATTTCAAACGGTCCGTCCCAGAACGCGTCCATTTTGTCATGATTCCCAGGCTTGGCCTTCCATGAATCCCACCTCCATACCAGGTCTCCTGCTTTGAATGTGCGATCGGATGACTTCCTTTTGAACCATTCTCGGGTGACTTCAGCATGCCATGCGAAGTTCTGGTAGGCCTTTTCACGTTCCTCTTCTAGTTGTAATAGTTGAACCAGGCGTTCCTCCATCGGGTTAGCTTCATCTTCTTCTAGCAGCTGCAATGCAGGTATCTCAATGTGAGTGGGCAGGATGGCCTCCTTGCCGTAGACCAGAGCATAAGGCGAAGTCTTGATTGACCTTTTGATAGAAACCCGATCGGCCCACAAGGCCCGATCCAGAAGGAGGTGCCAAGTTCTTTTGTTTTGATCAATCAGCTTTCTTAGAATCCTCAACAGGGTTTTGTTGGTGGATTCTGCTAATCCATTGCCCTGGGGGTAATAGTTGGAAGACACCTTGTGATATATCCCATACTTGTATAGGAATTCGTTGATCTTTGCGCCTGTGAAACCAGGACCGTTATCTGTAATAATTGCTTCGGGGATGCCAAAGCGGGTAATCAATCCTTCCAGGAAGGTGACCACAGTATCTTGATCGACATGTTTTGTGGGGACTGCCTCGGCCCACCTGGTGAAGTAATCCGTCGCAGTCAGAATGAATTTGTGCCCAATGGAGGAATTTGGCGATATGGCTCCTACGAAATCCAGTCCCCATTGCTGAAAGGGGGCCTCCACTTGTATTGGTCGGAGTGGCATCGAAGCATTTCTGCTTCGACCGACGAATCTCTGGCATTGCTCGCACCTTCGACAAACGGAGAAGGCATCGACAAAGAGGGTGGGCCAATAGTAACCCGCCTTGATTATTTTTAGCACCGTCGCCCTTCCAGCAAAGTGTCCTCCAGATAATCCTGAATGAAATTCACCCAGGATTCTCCTCTTATCATCATCTTTTATGCATCTGAGAAGGACGCCGTCAATGTTCTTGAAGAACAGGCCTTCTGGGCGCATAGTGTATCGGGCGGACCGCATCCTGAAATGTCTTCACTGTGAAGCATTCAGATGTGAGGGGCATCTGTCGATGTTGAAATATTCTACTATCTCGCCGACCCAATCTCTCTCGGCCTCTTCCTGATTAGCGAGGCATTCTCCTGTTGACAAGTCATCCGACTGACAGTCTGTTATTTCGGCCGTCGCGTTCTTCGCCAGCTCTTGACATAGTGCGCGACCGTGAACTAGCTTGGTGGGCTTGATCTCAATATCGAACTCTTGGATTTTACTCACCCAACCAGCTCTCTTGCTTCCCAGTTCCCCTTGGATAATGAAATTACGCACATCGGGGTGAATGACGAAGATTGTGGTTCGACTCTGAGAAATGAACTGTTTGAATTTCTTGAGAGACTTCATAACTGCATGCACTTGACGCTCGATGAAATTGTACTTTTCTTCATGGGGATTGATTATCTGGCTAAGGAACGCGATGGGACGTTCCTCTCCATCTTCCCCCTTTTGCGTCAAGACCACGACGTAGCTTTCAGGTTCTCCTATTGCATACAGGATAAAATCTCGATTGTAGTCGGGGTTGATCAAGACCGGTGCCTGAACAATTCGGGCCTTGATTTCTTTGAATGCTTTCCTCCTCTCTTCTGTCCAGACAAATTCTGCGCCCTTCTTTAAAAGCTCAGACATCGGCTTAATGACCTGGGCGAAGTCTGGGACAAACTTCCTTACGAAGTTAATCTGACCGAAGAAAGATTGAAGGCTCTTTTTATCTGCTGGGATTGGAAGCTTCATCAGAGCTTCGGCTCTGTCAGGATCCACGATGAGACCCTTTTCTGAAATTGCATGTCCCAGTAGCTTTCCTTCATTGACTGCGAAGATAGACTTTTTTGGATTGATTGAAATGCCAAATTCTCGGCATTTTTCAAAAATTTGTTGAAGATGTTCTGGGTGGTTTTCTCTCCTTCGGGAGAAGACGGTCATGTCATCTAAATAGATAACAATAACCTTGTTCAGAAGCTCACCAAAAGCAAGGTCCATCACCCTCTGGAAAGTAGCTCCCGCATTCGAGAGGCCAAAAGGCATCCGCTGGTAGGCGAATGTGCCCCACTTGGTTGTGAACGCGGTCTTATGTTGATCTTCGTCCCTGACCCAGATTTGATTATATCCAGAGAAACCATCGAGCAGGGAGAATCGTTGAGCTCCAGCCATCGAATGCAAGATCTGATCGATCTGCGGGAGAGGATAGTGGTCCTTGAGGGAAGCATGATTCAGGTTGCGGAAGTCCACGCATAACCGGATGTCTCCATTCTTTTTTCTGACAGGGACCAAGTTCGCTACCCAGGAAGAATGCTTGATGGGATAAATGATCTTTGCTTCGAGCATTTTTAGCGGTTCGGCCTTCATCAGGACCTCGATCTTTGGATTAACCGGCCTTTGCTTCTGTCGAAAAGGTTTGGCCCCTTCTTGTAATTCGATTGTATGTTGGATCAGCTGCCGATCATATCCCTTGAGGTCATGATAAGACCAAGCCACGATATCTGGGTACCTCTTACACAAACATCGGATTCGCTCTATTTCTTTCGAAGTACAATCGGTCCCGACCTTTATTACTTTCCCAGGTTCCAGTTCTAAATCTTGATATTGCTACGCGCTGATCTGGATCCTACGGGAGAGCGATCGATCATTTTGATCGAAAAGGCTCTCAAGCGTGATCAATCCCTTGGGAACATGGTTGTTCTTCAACTGGACCAATCCTTCGTATTCTTCCTCATCAAGGCTTCGGTCTTCGACTGTAGCGGCTTCTTGGATCATGAAATTGACGATCTGCTCGTCATTGTCAAAAACTTGCCAGTGTAAATCTCTGTCTGGGACAGAGGGTCTATAGATCATCCTTACAGCCTTCGGCTTATGCACCATATCATCCACTGGAGAATATCGGGCTGCGATGGATGCTAAGACATCTGCATGTCGATTCTTTTCTCATGGAATAGACTGTAGATTGAGGGATTCAAACTGGTCAAACAGGTCCCATACCCTATTGCGGTATGATTTAAGATAGTGCTTCTTTGAAGAGCATCTGTTGGTGACCTGGTTGCAAACTAGTTCGGAATCTCCGAAGATTTGAAGATGCCTTATGCCTAACTTGTCAACTTTCTTGAGTCCTAAGCACAAGGCTTCATATTCTGCTGCATTGTTGGTGCAGCTCCATGTCAATCGGTAGCAATATTCCTTTTGCTCACCGGATGGGGAAATCAGAAGGATTCCTGCCCCAGCGCCATTCTTGCATCGGGCACCATCGAAGAACAATTTCCATAGTCCTTCTTGAGCAGAAACCTTTCCCTCCATTTTGGCTGGTTTCTCGGACTTGGCGATGGTGTAGCACCCCACCTCAGTCTCTATCATGGCATTGAAATCTGCCAATGAAAATTCATCTTCACAACACAACTGTGCGAGGGATTCCTGGACCAGATCCACTTGCTCTAGCTCCTCCATGATCGTATGCACAGGGCCACTTGCTCTCTTCTTCGAACATCTTTTGAACCAAGAACGTAGAAGGATTTTCATTATAGATCTTCACCTTCTTCCCTTTGAAGGGGATCTCCAGGTGAGTGTAGTCCATGGAGAGATATCCACCCAACTTTGCTGTGAATTCCCTCGACAGGCACATGCTAAAGTAGGGCTCAAGGTCCACGACTACCACCTCTTGTATGACTACGATTTGAGGTGTCTTATGTAGCCGAATAGGAATATCTTTGATGACACCTACAGTCTTCACTGGGGTACCATCCAACTGGAGGACTCCATGACTACTTCGTGTGTATTCCATGCCTATTTCCTCGCATACCGCCTTCGGCATTACTATCGTCGCAGCTCCAGAATCTATCATACAGTTATGCACGATATATCCTTCCATTTGTAAGGATAGGTAGAACGGTGGTGGTCTATTTTTTCCTGTGATGGACACGGACAAAGTCTGCACTAGGGCGAGTGGTTCTGCCTTCTTCGTATTAATCCTCTTCAAGGATTCTTGCAATAGGTCCACTTGTCCAGGTAGCTGCAGAGCATCATACAAGCTGATTTTGGCTGGGATCCTCTTCAATTCTTCTACAATGTTGTAGGCTGGGGAGCTATGCACCTCAGGTTCCTTTCTTGGTTCGTACTTGGTGCGATATTGCTCTGTCGCTTCGACCCTTTGTCGCTTGGTGAGCGAGGGAAACTTGAGCTTCTCCTTAGCCTGTTCTTTGGTCTCCACCTGAGGTGGTTCGGCAGTGGCCTTTTGGGCCTTTTCTTTGACTGGAGCTGGTGGAGGAGCTTCGCTCGGGGCCGAAGAGGATGGTTGTCCCTTCTCAAAATGAGCATGTACCTTCAAAGGAGCCATCTGAGTAGCATCCACCTCTATCGTCCTTTTACCTCCCCTGGTAAGGACCGCGACTGGCTCTTCCTCGCCGATGGACAAGTTCTGATCCAATTGTCGGATGACGTTGACTTGACCGCCTTGACTGCTGCTTGTTAGCGTCTGCACGTAGTGTTGATGCAACATGCATGTATTCTCCTCGTGAGGATCATTACATGTAGAGCACCAGTATACATGATCGAAAGTGCTTGGGACTTCATCTATCGCAGCATTTCTTGCCGAAGCTTTTCCTTGATGGACCGCTTGATCTTTGGTAAGTGCAGGCGTGGGATAAGACCTTCTTGGTAGAAATTCTTGTTGCGCTTGCTTCTTCTTGACAACGGTCATGTCGTTGGACAAGGTCTGCACTTGTGGCATTTAACGATTGCATTTCTTGCAATATCTTGGCTTGCATATCATCGGCCTTGGGAACTGATGGTAAAGAAGCCATGGTCGGTATCGGAGGCAGGGCAGGATGTTGGAGGGGTGCTAGCAACATCAAAAATGTTGGAGTGATAGTGGGTGGCATAGTGGAAAGTGTGGGGAAATGTATCTATGGAGCGGTGATCTACGACACGACAGGATTCGGGTTCCAAGATGAGATCGGATATGCAGGGATTGCAGAAATCTATGGAGCGACTGCGCTCGCATACTGGGCTTGAAGGAACTCGGGGAGTATGGGCATTGGCATTCTTTGAGGAAGTTTACCCATGGCTATGAGGTCCATTTTTGCTTTCTTGGCTAACCCATACAACTCTGGAAAAGTATTGACATTGGAATACCTTATCATAAGGCCGATATCAGGGTTGAAGGCCCGAAGGAAGTAGTATGCCGTGGCTTCGTCAGTTGGGCGAAGTCCAACTGGGACCCTTTGCCAGGTTCGAGCGAACCTAACATTGAAGTCCGCAATCTCTTCTTGTGGATGTCTTTGGATTGAAGTGAATTGCTGCAGAAGGGAAGTTGGATCGGCGGACTCGTTGAAACCTTGCATCAACTGCCCGGCTAGCTGGTCCCATCCCGTAATAGTGCCGGATGGCAGGGATCTATACCAATAGAGGAGTTTTCCTCTAAGGGAGAGAACCAGGAGCTTCACCATCACTCGCTCTTCTATGATATCATGGATTGCAGCCAGGGAAATGATGTCCTGGATATGCTCTAGAGCAGTCTTTCCGGTTTCGTCGAACGTCGAGAGCTTTTTGATTGCAGCAGGTGGAACTTGCCCTTGGCCCGCGAGATTCAACGGTGACGAAGAATTCCATGCTAGAAATAATCTGGGTGGCGGTTGCTGCTATTGTTGTTGTTGTTGTTGTTGTGCCATATTTGTGCCTGGGTTCTGTGGAACAGAAATCCCCGAAGTCCCTCTTGGGTTGCTTGTCGGAAGGCCAAAGGGAACGGAGGCACTAGGATGCTTCGGTGAGTTGGGAGGATTCGGAGGAAAACTAGCTGCTGTGCTATCGAAAGTTAGGCCTTGCTCGTCAACAGCGGCCTCTTGCGAGGATGTCCCGCGTAAGAGATATTCGGGGGTAACTAACCTAGAGTGTTCCCCAGAGGCGTCAATATCAAGCTCAAAGAAATCGGTTTCCTCTCCTCTATTCCTAACTCTCCATCTTGTTTGCATGAAGGCACAGGCTTTAGTACTGGTCTTTACGACTTAAAGATTCTTGGGTAAAATAGAGTCGCCAGATGCTAAGAGTCTCTTAGTAATGAGAGCATCGATTCTCACTACTACTCAGGGGATGAGACTGATCGGATCTCACCGGGAACTTGTTAGAACTACTGGCTCCGGTGAAGACGGGCTAGAAATTTTCTCAAATATGGGACCTTGGGTCCCATCGGGCGTGCCAAAAACTGTTGGTCATCAAATCCGCATAGGAAAGGACTTTCGGTGGGTTTGCGCGCCCTGGACCTGCGACCAACATTGAAAGGCCGAAGGGAAGAGATGCCCCTCGTGCCAATCTCCGGAGAAGGCCGGCTCCTATACTAATCTACTTTTGGGGTTTGAGATAAGAGTGCAGGAAAGAGATAAAAGGAGTTCGGGTTAGAGAAAGAAATAAAAAGGGGTAAGGGTTAGAGATTGATGATTCAAGGTGGGGAAGAACAGGAAGCACGATCACTCACTAATAACTCGAATAGCAACAAAGAACACCAAGAATAGATGAAAGAAACGCAGTGCCGACCTTCCTATGTATCCTCTGGATGGGTTCGCAGGGTTCTCCTCTCTCTCTCGCTGGAATTCAGGGTTCAGAGTAACAACGATTAAGACGAGGGAATAACAGAAACCTCGATCCACCAGGCAGCATAAAAGAAAGCAACAGGGACGTTTTTCTCTCCTATGTATCCTTCAGGGCGAATTTCAGGGTACAGTCCCCAATCGCACACCGGATTCAGGATTCAGAGTCTCAGTATACGAGTGCAGACAGACAAAAGAATTAAGCACAGAAGGCAGCATAAAAGAGAGAAATGGAGCACAAAAGATCTTTAGTATTAGACGCAGGACATCAAGTTACAGCAACTTTCTAGCAGAAAGTTCCCCCCCTTTATTACATTGCAAAGCCTAGGTTTTTATAGAGGACCCGACCCTCTGAATCATTATTACAAAAATGGCGGAGTACGCCCTCGGGCCCTGAGAAATCGGTGCCTCGCTGCTGCTGTGAATGATCCCTCAAATCGGCTACCAAAACTGGCAATGGCGACCGAGTCAACCGGGGAAAGATGCATTAAATGAGCCACCTGGGTGTCCTCGGATTGCAGGTGCGGTGCTCGAGTGGCGGCCATGCTTGTCGGGCTCTCCTTCTCGGACTGATACTTCGCATCCAATTGCCAAAAATGAGCAGCGGGCTTATCGGGCAAGAAAATATGCATTTATGAGGCTCTCTGACTGCCTTGGGAAATGCCCAACTTGGGAAGCATTCCTGGAAAGTGCCTCGCTGATTTTCACTTCGCAAAATTACTTCGGGGGCGTGGAGTGCCGAAGCCGATCTTTTTCTATCCTTCGCTGCTTCGGGGGCAAGACCGCTTCGCTGACGGGTCGGGAAAAAATGCTTCGGGCCGATCTTCTTTTGAAAAGGCGGTTCGGGGGAGTTTCGGCCGAAACACTTTCTCGACTTGCACCGCTTCGGGAGAAATCTTGCCGAAGTGGATTTTAGAAATACTTCGGGCCCGAAGTATTTTCTTTGCCTTAGCCGATTCGGGCTATCTTTTCTCCTTCGGCAAAGTTGTTTGGATGCCGCTTCGCAAAACTTCCGCCCGAAGCGGCTGCCGAAAATGTTTCGGGTGCGAAGCGTTATCTTTGTATCTTCGGCCAACTTCTCGCCCGAAGTGATGATTGGAAGCGCTTCGGGCCCGAAGTTCTTTTCTTTTCATTTTGTCCACCAGGGGGCGATAGGAAATCAAAATTGCTATAACTTATAAACAAAGAAAATTTTCAAAACAAATATCATACAAAGTTTTTAATTTTTCTGCCCCTTGGTGGAATGTGACAATATTGTCAACAAGAACTAATTCGCTTATATAGCTTGTATAAAAACAACATTGGGAGTTTTTCAACTCCCCTTTGACTAGCAAGGCCACTTTAGGATGCATTTTTCTAAGTTTCTATTTAATAGGTTTAGCATCCGGATGGACTACTCGGGTGCATGACTACAAAAGGGTCTAACCTGCATATCTTCTATGCCAAGCGAGACATCTTCAATTCTTTAAGAAATGCAATGTATTGCTCTTGTCTTTCTTGACTTAATTCGATCCTATTTTTGTGGGGTTACCTCGTTCCAATGTTAATTTTAATGGCGTTTTCTACTTCCATGTTAGATCTCTTTCAAAATTAGGTGGGTCGGGGAACGCCCAATTCTTGTAATTATTTTAAGGTTAGCTTAGATAATTCATCTTGAGGAGTCGTGGCCTCGTGGGCTATAGTAGGTATAGAACCATCAAAATAAAAACCATTATGTAACAACTCTTCAACGGAGACATCATGGAAGATATCTCCTTCCAACTCATCATCGGATTCAGCAATCATCTCAGGGTAAGCTATGGATAGCATATTACATGTAAATGGCTGTATTCTTAGAGGCAAATCATCATGCCTATCCAAATAATCTTGATAACATATGAGTTGATCATCATCTTCAAAAGGGAAGGGTTGACCCTTACTAGGAAATAGGCCCACACCACATCGGGCGGGCCATCGTTCTACTTCAAAGGGTTCTTTTATACCATCTTGGAAAGATCCCAAACCTTTCCATTTATATCCCATTTTAAGCATTATAGGTTTAGATTTAGTATACTCATTAGTAAAATAACATCGAGCATATCCATCATAATGAGTTTTGATGTTCCTGGGTATTCTTCCCCGGTCATATCCCTTATAAATAAAGGCACAACTCCCGACTTGATAAGTACTTCCCATAGGTTGTGGGAGGCCCAAAGTATGAGGAGATGGTGGCAAATTATTTAGAATAAGGGAATCTTGCATAGAAGCATTTGTTTGTTTTGATATAAGAATTTTAGATAAATCAGGTAAGAGCTCATCAGAAAGAGCATAAGATGTAGAAGGATCATTCCCTGTATCTTTAGATGTGGAAGATATGGCTTTGGTAGATGTAGATAATGTGGAGGTGTTAATAAATGGATCTATAGGTTTTGAAATTATAGGAGTGGAACATGAAGGATTGGTTGTGGATTTAAGATCCTTTTGAGGTTCTAGTGCGGTTTTTTTAGAATATTGTTGAGCTATATATGAGGGTGAAACTAATGGTGGAGAAATAGATGAAATTATGGGTGTGTGTTTCACAAGTTTAGATGAAAAATAAGAATTAGGATGTGTGGATGATAGAGCAGGGCAAAATTGAACTCCAACAGGTTCTTCCAAAGCACACATATCAAAGGGTCTAGGATCACCATGGATAGTGACCAACTGATTTTTAAATTCAAATTTAACACATTGATGTAAAGTTGATGGAACAACTCGCATTGCATTGATCCAAGGGTGACCCAAGAGTATATTGTACGATGCAGGGAAATGTATAATAAACATGGTCATATCTAAGGTTCTCGGACCAACTTGCAATGGGATGGTGATAACTCCACATGTTTCTTGTGTTTCATCATTGAAAGATTTTATGATCATGTCAGTTTTTTTCATTTCATCACTTCTAAATCCAAATATTTGGTAGAAGTCAAAAGTGCAAATGTTTAGAGATGAACCATTACCAATCAAGACCATTTTGACTGCTACATCTCCTATTAGGGCAGTAATATATAAGGGGTTATCCTTATGTAAACTATGTTGTGGTATATCTCTATCTTGGAAGTCAATACAATAAACTTCTCGAATTATTATAGTATTGGTCATGGCTTCTGGTTGAAAATTTTGTGGTACCATGATTTGGCTTAATGTGAGCATCAATTCATCTCTATGTGTAGGAGAAGATCTCAAAAGGTCTAAAAGAGAAATTCGAGCTATAGTATTTGATAGTTGCTCATTAATATTATAAGGAGGTTTAGATTGAACATTAGGAGCATGATTTCCTTTATTAGGAACTTTCAAAACAAATGGAGTTGATCCATCATTCTAATTTGGTTCTTGTTGAAAATTTTGAGCTTGTTGTCTAGTAATAGCTCTAATGGTACCTACAATATTGTTTTGTGGATGATGAATAGGTCTTGGTCTAGTGTTTATAGATTGTTTATTAGAGAGTAATTGATGAGAAGAAGGTCTAGTAGTAACTTGTCTTGGAAATGGTTCTTCTGGAATCATAAAATTTGTAATAGGTTGAATAACATCTGATTCATCTTCAAAACTATTCGATTGATTCGATGTGATTTCCATGTCACTTTCAGTCTCATATTCTGTATCACTACAATCAAGAGTTTGAATATTATGTATGGGCCTGGTTGTGACCATGGATAAAGTTCTGTCAAATTTTTGTAAATCATGATTAGGTTAATGTCCACTAATGGTTCCTACATATCAGGTAGGAGGAGGGACATTATGATGCTCAATTTGATTGGCCACCTCTTTACCATGTTTTGGTAAAGGATGTTGAAATATATCTAATGATTGATTGGCATTTTGATTCTGATTTTGTTGAATGTTCTTTTGAGCATTATTAGGAAGATTTTGTTTAGGTTGAAAGGCTTGCACCTCCATTTCATTATTATCAATCAAATCTTGTATTTTATGTTTCAATATTTTACAAGATTTGGTAGAGTGTCCAGGTCCTCTATGGAAATCACAGGTGTAAGTCAGCTCTGTATCCGGGTATGGTTGGATCAGGTTCCTGGATATTAGGTAATTGAATCAAACCTCTTTCGAGTAATTGGGGTAGAATAGTTGATAATGGTTGATTCAATCTAGTAAACTCTCGAGGAGGTTTTATCAGGAGGTTTCAATATAAATTTTTTTGTTGTCTTTGTTGTATTGACATTGGCAACATTTCTGCTATCAGTGACTCCATCACCTACAACTTGTTTGTTTTTATATTGATTTCTAGATGTTTTCTCATCATCTTTCTTCTTAAGCTGACCTCTCCTAATGAGAGCATCCTCCACTCTTCGAGCTAAGTCTATAGCCTGATCGAATGTGGTTAAGGTAGTAGTTGATAACTCATAGGATATTTGTTCTTGCAAATTATTAATGAATATGTCCAACATTTCTCTATAAGGTAGCACAAAGTGCAGTTTTCCTGTCAACTGCCTCCATCTAGCTAAGAAATCAGAAAAGCATTCATCTTTGTCTTGTTTTAAGTTGTATAAATATTTAATGGTCATGTGCCTCTCGATGTAGGCACTAAATTGATGGACAAAAGATTCAACTGTTTCTTCAAAATTCCTCAGATAATGGGTGGGCAATTGATAGTACCACTCTAATGCCATTCCTCCTAAAATTTTCAGGAATATTTTTAGTAATAGCAAGTCATCATGTGATATATCATGACATGTTATTCTAAACATGCGAAGATGCTCTATGGGATCTTCAGTTCCTTTATATATAGGTATGACGGACATAGGAAAGTGTTTAGGATATGGTTGTGCTACAACTATGGGATCCAAAGGATGACTACACATCTCTCGATAATTGTACGAGGGACGGTAGGGATCTATCTGGTCCATGCGGGAAGCTAACTGTTTCACCATGGCTTCCAGATTACTAGTTTTCCCACCATATTGGTTTGGTGGGGCATGAATATGGGATTTGTGAGCATATGATGGAGGGACATAAATATTAGATGCCATATTGCTATTGTGTAAATTGTTGGTAGGAAGGGTATTATGAAGAAGTTTTGAAGTTGTATTATGTTGTATCCCAGATTGTTGAAAATTGATGTTTGGCTTCATTTTAGATTTTTGTCTATTTGAAGCATATTGATCAATAATTTGCTGAAATAAAGCAGTGAATGAAGGTCTATTTTGTGTAGGAATGATTTTAGGCTTAATAACAGGTTCCTTAGGAGGTTGGGTAACCTGTTGTTTCTGCTTGTTCTGGATTATAGTGGTCATGTACCTATTAGATGGTTCAGCTTGATCACTTTCTTGATCAACGAAGGATAAGGGATTAGTGTGTATGTTAAACATATCTTCCATGGCTGCTTGAGTGTCACTAATTTGGCCTCTATCAATACGAACTGCCATATTAAGAGCACCAATATTATTATTGAAAAATTTCCGGAAATGATCTAAGTTATCAAAAGTAACAGTTCCATCTGGAGCCATTCTAGGGGATGAGGATCCTTCCTCTTTAATATTTTCTTCTTGTTCATCTACAAAAAGCTCATATTCTGGCTGTTCTAGAGTTCCTCCTTCCAGAATTGAATCCTCAGGAAGGGCATTTGGGTTTTTTGTTTTGTTTCCTAACCAATCTTCTTCTTCAGTTTTTTTACCATTCCTAAGTCTAGGCATTGTGCTTGATTTCAACAAAAAAAAAAAAAAAAAAAAAAAAAAATATATATATATATATATATATATATATATATATATATATATATATATTATATATATATGCAACAAGCTTAAGAGGTATATATTTTAATTATATACCTACTATAGTACTTAAAATAAAATGTTTTTGATTTTGTTATGTTTTTGGTTGTTTTTGTGTTTTGATAACAATATTATAAAGATAACAAACATCACACTAAATGCAAGGAATAATAATAATGAAAGCAATGATCTAGTTTTCTATAAAAAATTTATAAATATCATTAATGGGCTCAAGTTCTTCGAGAGTCATGAAATGTTTTTCTTCAAATTGGAAATTTTCTTTTAAGAATTTGACAAAAAGTGCTATAGTGATATTATCTGTCTCAGACTCTGGTTGGTAGAAATAAAGTTCGTGGCAATACTCTCGATATAACACAGCTCTAGGAACTCTCCTCCACCTTTCCCTATCTGTGAGAACAACCTCTTGATCTTCTACATGACCTAGGAATTGGAGTACAGTGGCTGCGTTCTTGAGGTATTCCTCGAAGGTGAACAATTCTTAAGACACAAGAGCTCTCCTATAAGCTAACCACCTATGGCAAGATCTCTGAAGTTCATGATAAAAAATGAGTTGATGAGGATCCAGGATTCTATCTAGGACAAGCCTTTTGATTTGTTTAAGTTTTTTTGACCTAGATGAAACGATACCTAGTCTCCTATCAAGTTCGTTCCACAAAAGTTGGTTTCTATCTGTTTCAGGCACACTAAGCACAAAATTAATTTCTATGGTTGCTAATTGGTTCTCAAAATTTATAGTAACTGCTTGTCTTTTCTTAGGAGCTACCATATAAACATGATGTGCAACTTAGTAGTTTTCTATGATTTTAAATGCATCTATATATTTTTTTGTTTTTGTTTTCAGAAGGTTTTAGTTTCACGTCGGGTTCACCAAAATGTATCGTTCCAAATTTTCCGTACCCTTACCTTCAGGCTAAAGGATCCACACCCGGAAGGGGGATGCGAGAAAGATGGGATGGTACCTCGGACTGAGAGGCCCTTTGAAGGTATCACCTCTCAAGGGAGGGGTATTAAGGTGATTTTTCGACGGATGGTGGGGTTCACCAGGAAAATTTTAGTGGCAGTTTCCAAGCCTAGGTTGGGAATGAGTTTGATGTGTTCAATTTTATCTTTAATCATTCAAGTCCTAGGTTTTGCCATATGTATCTAAAATTTCCTTTATGAAATGTAGATTTAAATGAATACAAAAAATAGATTTGAACAAAAAACACAGAGAACAAGCTAAATGAAAAAACCATACCTGATTTCAGATGTATGATGGAGGTTCTGATTTTTGAAGCAGTCCAGATCGCCTTTGATCTGAAAAGATCATCTGGGATCAAAAAAGATCATCTGAGATCTAAAAAATTTGTCAGATGAATTTGTCAGAGACCTGCAATCAGAGAAATAGACACATAATACATAAAATACAACTATATAGGCAGAGGAAAATGATATAAAATGAGAATAATAATATTAAACTGGTAGTTACAAATAAAAATATGAGTGCATTACAATAATTTAATGACGATTATGATATTATTATGCATTTAAGCTACATGGGTGAACTCCAAGATGTAGAATAATAAGGAATAACAATGAAATTAACTAGAGGCAGAATAAAATAGCAGAAAGGTATAGGAAAAATGTAAACTCTGGGCACTGATTGCCCCCAATGTTGGCTGCAGTCGAAATCATCTACAAAATACCAAATCATCTCTAATTTTGATGTGATCATCCGAGATTGTATAGGATCGTTTGCGATGATCTGAGCTTGCTCCGACTAAAAAACAATGAAGTTCCTGCAAACAAACTTGGAAAAATATGAAGGCAAATAGTGATTTAAGATGGTCTAATGCAAATAGAACTCGTGTTACAGGAAATTTCAGCCAGGGGTAGGTCAAGGGGGGTCCTAAGGTTTAAATAGGACTAGGAAGGAGGTTGGGAGGTTGGAGATCATCCCAATTTGGAAGATCTCCAACGGGGGAGGTCTCTAACCACACAGACACACTTTTTCCCCGGTTAGAGACATCGTTGGAATAGAAGCTAATTATGAACAAATCAGTTTGGGAGGAAATCATCTGGATGTTCTACTCTAGATGAATTCATTCGATCTGAGGCGATATCGTCTGATCGGCGACGATATCGTCCAGCGGTCACAACAAATCCTAAAAATGACATAGAAAATGAAGAAAGCGGTTTAACAGGTGGTTAAAGGGTGGTTCAGGGTTAAAATTTGAATTTGAATTATTTACTAAGGTAATTTCAATTATTTAAGGTTTTACTGCACCAATTTTAGGGTGCTACAATAACACATGAGGTAACAATAATAACACCAATATATTCCCCCACTATGACTACCTTGAAGGTTTGATTTTAGAGATTATCTAAATTTGTGGTTTAGGTCTTTCTAGAACCTTTAATGGTGGTTGGAGTGATTCCAAAACAACATAAAAGCAATAATAAGCACTTAATTACATCGCAACTTTGAATTGCCCTGACTAGTCATCACCAAAAACTATTCAATCTAAAACAGTTTCTAAAGCATCTATCCTCTAGGTAATAATCCAAGAGACTTCGTTACAACACATGTTGCCCTTCTCAATGCAGTGTCAATAAAAATGGAACACTAACATTATTGTTCTATAGGTAACAATATAGCATAGGTAAGGTTTCCATATTACTTATGCAAATTAATTTCACTTTACCAACAAATATCCAGTTCAGGTTTTGTGCAGCAAAACCGCAAGACTCAATATCTCCCTCTAAGCCTTCTCAAACTTCTCCTCCCACACTACACCCATGTTTTTTCCTTCGTTACTTCCTTTTTCCTTTGGCCAAACTCCCACTATCCAAATTATCCAGCCCATTCTTGGCATGCATTATCTAACCAATTCACACTTAACCTCCCACTTCGATTGAGTATTAAGCTAGCATCCCAATCAAGCATTATATCTCAAACAATACTTAACGTTTCCAAAAAATAAATTACACTTATTTCTTATTTTTTAAATACATATAATGAGCCTCTAACGAAACCATGAACAACGCACAAACTTGCAATAGTAATGAGAAATCCCTCTTTTTTTTGCTATGATAACATTTTTATTTTCCTTATTATCCTCTACATTATCATTGCCAAGCGTGTTTTAATTCTCAAATGCTATTTTATTTTTGAAGAAATTCATTGCATGAAATCAACCAAACATTGCTCAACAATATCCACATCTTCACTCAGAAGGATTTTATTATGAAAAAAAATTGCCAATCAACACACAAAATGCAACTATATTTTAATATTCTTTTTCCTTATGGAAATTATGATATGCAACTTCATGAAGGACATTTATCCATGTTGCCCCTCGCATATTATGATGAATTACCCATCACATAACTTCCCTTAAGGTAAAATTATTCTCGGTGGTTAGTTCTTTCTACCATTGTATGAAACCTATTCCTACAAAAAGGGTGTAATTTCCATTAGCAGTAGCTTATTCTACCAACTACAATATTTTGATAGAAATTATACATGAAATAGTCAATCATTTCCATAGTAAGATATATCATTTCTTCCATACAATCAATGTACTGCAAAAACATAATGAGATAATCAAACATTCCATCAACAATATTCATCATTTACCCTCATAAACCATATATATCTATGCATCTAGTCAAGGAGTATCCAAGCATTCCATCAATAAAACACATAACAAAATATAAATCCATCAAGATGCAAAGTTTGCCAAAGGAGGGTCATGACATCCTCCCCCCTTAGGCTTAACACAGTCCTATGTGTCAAATAGTTTAGTACAAAATAAATTACACATTAATTTTCAAATAGGTATGGAAAATGTTTCTCCATATCTACTACTTTCTCCCAAGTAGCATTCCTCTTGGAATAGCGATCCCACTGGACCTTGCATTGCTCTAAGGTTCCTTTTCTCATTGATTTGGATCAAAACTCAAGGATCTTTACTGGTCGAACCTCTATAGCCTCTGGGTTCACCATATGCAAATTAGAAAAGTCCCACACATGCTTAGGGTTAGCAACATACTTTCTAAGCAAAGAAATGTGAAAGGTGTCATGAATATTGGACAGGCTAGGTGGTAAGGCAAGTTGATATGCCATAGGACTGATCTTCTCTATAATTTTAAAGGGTCCCACAAAATGTGGATCAAGCTTTGTGGACTTAATAGCACTTTTCTTGGTCTCACTCTTAGAAACACCTTGTCACCTACTAAAAACTCTCGTGGTGATCTCTTAAGATCGACATAACTCTTTTGTCGATCTGCGGCTTCTTTCAATCATTCCCTGATCATCCTTAATTGTTGCTCCATCTCCTTGACCATGTCTAGACCAAGCACAATCTGATCCTCTAGATTATCCCATGACAATGGTATCCTGCACCTCCTACCATACAATGCTTCAAAAGGAGCCATGCCTAGAGTTGAATGGTGACCATTATTGTAGGAAAATTCTACCAGGTGTAAGTAATCCTCCCATTGGGTCTTTTGATCCATACAGTACATGCGAAGCATGTCCTCTAACACCTGGTTCACTCTTTTAGTTTATCCATCAGTTTTTGGGTGATAAGAAGAACTGATATTTAGTCTAGTACCAATGGCGCGATGTAAGGCTTGCCAAAACTCGGATGTAAATCTTGAGTCTCTATTCGATATAATTACTTTTGAGAACCCATGAAGCCAAAATATCTCTTTGGAAAATCTATTAGCCACAACCACGACGTCATATCTAGTATTTCCAGGTATAAAATGAGCAACCTTGGTCAATCTATCGACCACCACTAGGATTGCGTCATGTTGAAACCTGGTTTTTAGGCAACCCTACAATAAAATCCATTGAAATTACCTACCATTTTTGCATAGGTACATCATGTGGATACAATAGTCCCATAGGATGTTTATGTTTTACCTTTACTTTCTAGCATTCGAGGCATTGAGTGATAAATTTAGTTATGTCCCTCTTCATCCCAGGCCAATAGAAAGTTTTCTTCATATTCTCTCTCATATTTTCTCCTCTTAGGTGAGCAGAATATGGAGATCTATGTACCTCATTCATGATCATTTTTCTTAGATCACTAGCCTTAGGAATTACCACCCTATCCTTGAAGCATAAGAAACCATATTTGAAACTAAAATCTTTGTTTTCATCTAGTTTCTTTTCCATATTTTCCTGAATTTGATTGCAGTATGCATCCTGATGTTGCATTTCCTTGACTTGTTCCATCAATTCGACATGGATGCGAGACAAAATAACTATGTGTCTCCTCCTACTCAATGCATCAATGACTTTATTCTCCTTTCCTTTAATATACTCAATACCAAAATCATACTCTACAAGGAATTCCATCCACCTTCTTTACCTAGCATTGAGTAAAGGTTGAGTAAATATGTATTGTAGACTCTGATGGTCTATCCTTAGCTCAAAGGGTCTCCCTACCAAATAATGTCACCAAATCTTGAGAGCAAACACTATCATTGCTAATTCTAGATCATGGGTTGCATAATTGACCTCATGTCGTTTTAGTTTCCTTGATCCAAAGGCTATCACTACTTCTTCCTGAGAGAGCACTCCTCCCAAACCTTCCAATGATGCATCTATACAAATAGAAAAACTCCCTTGAGGATTAGGTATCTTTAGTATAGGAGGTATAGTAAGCTTTTGCTTAAGCAATTCAAAAGCTACCTCACATTTATTTATCCACTTGAATTCTTTCCCTTTCCTCTATAGGTTAGTTATTGGAGAGGTAATCTTGACGTAGTCTTTTACATATCACCTATAGTATCCAGTCAACCCCATGAAACTTTGGACCTCTATCACATTTGTGGGTGGTGGCCAATTCAAAATAGCTTCTATTTTCTTAGGATCTACCATGATCCCTTCTATCGAAATAATGTGCCCTAAATATTGCACTTCTAGCACATAGAAATCATACTTGGATAGATTTCCATACAACTGATTCTTCCTCAATAGTTCTAGCACAATCCTAAGGTGTCTATCATGCTCTATCTTATTTCAGAGAATATATCAAAATATCATCCAAGAATACCAAAATAAATTTATCCAAATGCTTCCTAAAGATACTATTCATCAAATTCATAAATGCAATTGGAGCATTTGTTAAACCAAAAGGTAAAACAATAAACTCGTAATGTCCATAATGAGTTTTAAAGGTTGTCTTGTGAGTATCCTCCTCTCGGATCCTCAGTTGATGGTATCCTGATTTCAAATCAATCTTTGAAAATATTGTGGCATCTTTAAGCTGATCGAAGAGGTCTTCGATTCTGGGTAGAGGATATCTATTCTTGATAGTTGCCTTGTTTAACATTCTATAATCTATACATAATCTCAAAGAACCATCCTTTTTCTTTACAAATAGCACTGGTGCACCCCATGGTGACACACTTGGTCTGATTAATCCTTTCTCCAATAACCCTTGTAGTTGCACTTTCAACTCTTGCATTTCTATGGGATTCATTCTATAAGGAGCTCTATGTATAGGTTCTGTTCTAGGTTGGAGCTCAATTGTGAAGTCAAATTCTCGTTTAGGTGGTAATCCAGGTAAATATTCTAGAAATACATCCCTAAACTCCTATAGAAGTGGGTGTTTCCCAAACACCTCTTCCTTATTTTCATTATCTATTTCATTTATCTTAACTACATAAACCATTCCTCCTTTCTTAATGGCTTTCTTGAGTTGCATTGCTGAAAGAATTTGGGGTTGAAAATCCCCTTGTAGGTTGTACACCCTTTGTACTTTCCCACTATCTTCCATGTACTCAATCCATCTATCTTGAAAGTTGATTACAACCCTATGTGCTTGTAGCCAATCCATTCCTAAGACTACATCAAAGGCATGCAATGGTGCTACATATAGACATCCTATGGTCATTCCACTAGGTAGGGTAATTTTTGCCATAGGGTAGCACTGACTTATAGAGTAGGTTTATCTTGAACCATACTCGACCTTCCACCCATGTGCCAAGATTCTAGGCTTTTTTGATATATCTTTAATTAAATTAGTGGAAACAAAACTATCTGTAGCACCACTATCAATCAAAATTTTAACATTCCTACCAAAGATCTTACCCCTTATCAGCATCGGAGTGGCTTGCCCTTCCATATCTTGGTTCCCCATCACCATGCATAAATCTTGTGCATTGGTTCCTTGCATGCAGGTTCCTTGTACATTGGTTCCTTTCCTTTTGAACTCAATCTTGCTCTACGTAGATAATTGTTGGTGTAATGTGGTCCACCACATTCGAAGCATCCAATCTTGGGTCTTGGATGTATTTTCTATTTCTACCCATCATCTACTTTCACTGTTGATGGAGGGTTAGCCTATCCCTATGATGGTCTATTGTTACCACTATTACGATTATTAGGATTATGGTTCTTCCCTTGGAACCTCTTCCTAAAATTTCCTTGCTTCCTATCATTCCTTCTATCCTATTTAGAGAAGTTCTTATTTTCTTGTTCTCCTTCCCACTTTACAAAACCTGCACTATTTCTTTTCCTTAGTGCCTCTTTGCCTTATTCATCTAACCCTTCATAATCAAAATAAGGTTTGAGATAGGTTTCAACTTTTCTAGCCAAATCATAGGCCTTCTGTAGAGTAGTAGGTTCCCACATATCTACCTCTTACCCTATTCTAGGATCTGCTCCTAGTATAAACTTATGGATCTTCATTTTCTCATTGTATGCAGGCACATATTTTAGTAGCTTGACAAATCTTTGATAATATTTTTCCACTATCCTAGTTCCCTATCGAAGTTTAGTGAACTCTTCAAACTTCTGGGAATAGAAGTGTTCTATGAGGAATCTCTCTTTAAAGGCTTCTACAAATGCTTCCCAACTCAAATCCACTACTATCGCAAGATTTTGATCCTCACTAAAAGTTTCCCACCAATCCAAGCCATCACCTTGAAGATGTAGAGTGGCATAGGATGTACAAGTGCTAGTGGAATAGTTCTTCATATTACAATAGGTTTCTATCTCTTTCAACCAAGCTTCGACTTTATCACCATCTTCCTCTCCATTGAACTTGGAAGATTTTAAATGTTTCATATCCTTTCCCAACTCGGCCTCTAGATGAACCCTGGCCTGTTGTGCCTCGGTAAGGGGTTCATTTGTCTATCCCATTCTAGAGTTTCTAGCCTATGTTTCCCGATTCAATATGGAATCCAACAACTATTTTTGTGCTTCCATCTATTCACGAAGTTGGGCCACTATTGTTGTGAGGTCCTCTCCTTCATTGCTAGGATTCTCTGAACCTACATCCAGGGTTCTAACCTCTACATTGGTCTATCATGTCTACCTCATCGATGGGGCAACACTTCCTCTCCTTCTCTTCAGTGGCATTGTCCCTGGCCACACATAGAAGAGTCAATAGGAGTCAATTCACCATAGCAACTAAATTCCTAGTTATTCTATTTGGTAAAGTTTAAACCCTACTTAGGTATATTTCCTATCACACACCAACTAGTTTTTATGCAGTGAGCCTATTCCACTACGAACCATGCTTTTATACCAGGTACCATAACCCAAATTTTACTATCCATATTCGAGAGTTTTTTTCCTTTATTAGGAGACTAAATTATATTTGCTATCATTAGTCTACCACTTTCTCACTCTTCCTCAATATAGAAGAGATCCCTCAAACCCAAAGGTTTGGTTGCTAATCTCCTCCACCTTTCCTCTTATATGAATGGAACCTGATGAATCCTATCTCCACTACTTACATAACTCCTTCTATGTAAGAGTACTAGAATCTATTCAACTTGAGCTATCATTCCATTCCCAACGGTTAGATTATCCCTTTTCAATTATTCAAAAAGGTAAGCACTAATCCATGCATCCCACACAAATCCATATATGTGGATGCACTTAGCACCTCGACTATCTTTCCCATATGAATGACAAGCTAGTCATTCAAGTTCATGGGTTCTTACTAAAGTATTTTTTGTAACTTGAACAGTAAAAGTGGATTTAATAAATACCTACACCCTTACTCGATTACTAGAATTAGGTTCAAAGAAAGCAATACAAATTTCTCCTTATTTAAATGATCATTCCTTATTTAATTTTAAGGTAGTATTTTATTAGTTTTACTATCAACCTCAACATAATTAGCCATGTATTTAATAGGCTCTAAAAAATAGTCTTAGTAAACCACTGCACAATCATTGCATTATCAAGAGTAAGAAAAGTAATACACAATGTGGCTATCCAAGTACCCTTGGAGGTGCGCTACTTTGAGTAAGATTATTTGGATGTAAGACTTACTACCTAGCAAGTTCCAGCTTATATTAAAAGCACAATATAGTTTGAATTTCCTTTACAACTCAGTATTGAAGTGGTTCGTTCACTACATAACTCCAATACAACTAAGATACAATCTTGGTGCTTAGCAAAATAATAACAAGGAGATAAAACTCAATATATCCCAAACATCAAGAAAAGTCTAATTCATCAATAAATTTTAATACAAAACATGATGTAATAATTACAAGAGCTTTCTATTCCTCAGTTGATGAACAAGCATTCGTTGGAACATTATTATATTCTTAAAAAATAAAGTCTCAACCCATTACATATCTCTTCGAAGAAAATAAGACAACAATTCAACTAAAACTGAATTACATCATTGCAAGACTCAGAAAAAATATTTTGGTTGTGTCCCTTTGTTTTGTAAACTCCAATATAGAGTTGCCATAACTGCCAATCCTTACTCAACAACTAAACCTACAACCAATGATCTCTACATTTGTGCCCTCCTTGAAAACCACCCTGAACAAGTTTTCCATAGGACAGGGATCAGAAACGGCTCCCACTCATTTAAGGTGAAATTATATTTGCAACTGAGTCTTTCACATAAGCAATAGTCAATAATTGCAGGTCTATTTTATAGTTATTCCATCAAGCAACAATACTATAATAAAACTTCAAATCATAATTTTAAAAGAAATCACCAATTTCAATAAAAACATATAACAATCTTCCTTCAGTAAGAGTTTTCCTTATTTGTCTATCCTTTATCAAATAATAAGACAAGCATTTTCATACTAATTACAAGCATAAGCCATAAAAAAACAACAATACAAGAGTACTCATTTATTTTCTTCCTCTACAACATGTTGGGCACACAATCATTTAATCAAGAAAATGTAAGAAATCCTACCAGACTTCTTGTTTTTACATTACAAACTTCGTTAAATTTTCAATAACATTTTTTGCACATAGAACATCATTATCCATTCTATATAAGGAATGTCTAGGTTTCACCATATGCAAAATACATAATACAAGTTCATCTCAAACATATATACATATACCTATCTCCATTCTGACATCAATTCAAAAATGTAAATTGTTCTTTTCTTATTCAATAGAAATTTTGAATCTAAATTCCTTTTAATCAAGACTATGGCAAAGGCTTACACCCAAACCTTTCAAAACCATCAACATGCACTCTTGCTATTACACCAAACCTTGGTTGGGTAGCAAAATAATAAACAAAATGCAGGTTTATATTAACTTCTCACGTCTACGGTCACCAACAACTATCATGCACACTTTCTACTTGACTAAGAGCTAACTAGAACGGACAAAACATAGTCTTTGTGTATTTGAAAGGTTGGAACCAAACCCTACAACTACTATTACATGATAACATATGAGGTAACAATAATAACACCAATATATTCCACCACTATGACTACCTCGAAGGTTTCTTTTTAGAGGTTATCTAAAGTTGTAATTCAGGTCTTTCTAAAACCTTTAATGGTGGTTGGAGTGATTCCAAAACAACATAAAAGCAATAACAAGCACTTAATTACACTGTAAATTCAAATTGCCCTGACTAGTCATCACCAAAAACTATTCAATCTGAAATAGTTTCTAAAGCATCTATCCTCTAGGTAATAATCCAAGAGACTCTGTTACAACATAGGTTGCCCTTCCCAATGCAGTGTCAATAAAAATAGAACACTAACACAATCATTCTACAGGTAACAATATAGCATAGGTAAGGTTTCCATATTACTTATGCAAATGAAGATCATGTTACTAGTAAGTGTTCGATTCAGATTTTGTGCAACAAAATCACAAGACTCAATCTCTTCCTCTACGCCTTCTTGGACAAATTCTCTTTTCGCACTACACCACCCATATTTTTCTCTCCGTTACTTCATTTTGCCTTTGGTCAAACTCATATATCCAAATTATCCGGCCCACTCTCGGCATGCATTCTCTAACCAATTCACACTTAACCTCCCACTTTGGTTGAGTATTAAGCTAGCATCCCAATCAAGCATTATATCTCAAACAATACTTAAAATTTCCAAAAATCAAATTACACTTATTGATTTTTTTTAAATAAATATAACGAGCCTCTAATGTAACCATAAACAGCGCACAAACCTGCAACAGTAATAAGAAATCCCCTATTTTTGCTATGATAATATTATTCTTTTCCTTAATATCCTCTACATTATCATTACCAAGAATAATTGAATTCTCAAATGCTATTTTATTTTGGAAGAAAGTCATTGCATGAAATCAACCAAACATTGCTCAACAATATCCACATCTTCACCCAAAAGGATTTTATCATGAAAAATAAATTGCCAATCAACACACAAATGCAACCAGATTTTGATAATTCCTCTTCCTTATTGAAATTATGATATGCAATTTCATGAAGGACGTTTATCCATGTTACCCCTCGCATATTCTGATGAATTACCCATCACATCACTTCCCTTAAGGCAAACTCATTTTTAGTGGTTAGTTATTTTTACCATTATATAAAACCCATTCCTGCAAAAAGGGTGCAATATCTATTAGCAGTATCTTATTCTACCAACTACAATATTTTTATAGAAATTATACATGAAATAATCAATCATTTCCATAGTAAGAAATATCATTTCTTCCATACAATCAATGTCTTGCAAAAACATAATGAGGTAATCAAATATTCCATCAACAATATTCATCATTTACCCTCATAAACCATATTTATCTATGTATCTAGTCAAGGAATATCCAAGCATTCCATCAATAAATCACATAACAAAATATAAATCCATCAAGATGCAAAGTCTTTCAAAGAGGGATCATGACTATTGTAAGGAAATAATTATGTATCTTGGAAGACCAAACTCATAACACAATTTGAATTTGAGAAATTATGAGAAGTTGTAGACAAAACCATCACCTATCCTAATACATAAAGTGAAGATCAAACAAAGTTTGACAAGGTAAATTAAAAAACATGATTGCTCATCATGTTTAGAGTAGTTTATGAAGTAAAACAATGCATTTGAGATTATACCATAGCTAAAAATGCATAGGAGAAACTTTAGATAGTTTTTGAGCTAAGGAACTAGAATCAAATTTTATTTCTTCAAAGTCAACTTCATTGCTTGAAAATATATGTAGATTAAAAATACACGCCAAACAAAAATAAAATCACAATGACAGAGTACAGAATAGTTGCACAAAAACAAACGATTTCTATTAATCGGTGGAGTTTAAAAACTCCTTTTTGAATACAACTGGGCCTGTAACCCTTTATTTGTGATACACAGTTACAAATTATGCTAGGGTTCTCCGAAACCCTAGCTGGCACGAATGGTGGCGCTTCCGAAGAACGTATCTTCAATCCCAACAGAGTGAGTGGGCTTTGTCGTATCCCTTGCTTGGACCACTCCAGCTTAATCAGCTGCCATCAATAAACTGGATCTATTATCAAAAACCTACACACATTAACACTATCAAGGAGTTAGAAATTAATGAGAGGGCTCCACTGCGTGATCCCTCAGAAACAATCTAAAACCCTATAAAAATGGAATGCAGAAAATCAATAACAGATTAATACATAAAATATGGCTACTTGCTTTAAACTAATTTATACCTGTTCTCTATTAACGCAGCTAGACCAGGCGACACCTGGAAGTAATGTTGTTGTCAGAATAGGCTACGGAAGGCACCCTGGTGCACTCACCGAACGCCCGCATGCTTCTGGATCTGGATTACAGACGTTGGTCTGAGTCTGTGGCTGTAGGTAAATGCCCGCGGGCACTTGCTAAATGCCCGTGGGCACTTGGTAAACGCCCGTGGGCACTTGGTGAAGGGGTAAACGCCCGCGGGCACTTGCGACAGGAATGGGAGATTTTGCAGAATGCTGCAGAAGGAATGGCGGCAAAAATGGCGACGGAAGCGGCGATGGATGCGGCGAAAGGGTAGCGGAAGAGGGGAGATAACGGTAGAAGAATTAGAATCAGAGATAGAAGTAGCAAAAGACATAGCGTTTGAGCCATCAAAGTGACTCTATTTATAATCCACTCTTAGGGCACACTTTAGGGTTTTAACGACACTTTGAACGTGTGGCTAAGATTAAAGCGGATCCAAGGGTAGAGAATAAATCTTGGTTGTGGAATGGATTAAGATGGATGGACGGATGAGATTAAATGAAGGATGGACGGCTCAGATTAAATCACTTAAAATATTATTTAAATATATATATTAAAATATTAAAATATTAAAATATATATATAAATATTAATTTAAATAAATTTGGGGATGAAAAATGGCGGGAAAGGTGAAATTGGGCCAAATAATGGCGGGAAGGTGGATGACCGACACGTGGCTGACAGGAAGGTATAGATGACTTGCAAGTGGCTGGATTTTGGTGTCTACAATATAAAATGGAGAAAAACTCAAATCCCTCTTGAAAATAATTATAGAACTACAAGCATCACTTCAAGATTTGGGAGAAAATTTATATGATAAGATACTTGTTCATGTTATTTTAAGATCTCTTACTTCACAATATAATGCATTTGTGACAACCTTGAATATCATCAAACAAACACCAACATCTGAAAATTTGGTGAACTTAATTAAAAAAGTAGAGGCCTCACATACATCACAAGAAGAAGAACACATTCCTCTCACAAATAAAAAAGAAAATTAGTCATTCACAAGAGGTACACGATAAGGATATCAACAACAAAAAAATAATTTTTGCACATAAAAGATATGTGAACTTTGTGGTAAAAAAGGCCATATGGTGAAAGAACGTTTGTATAACCTCTTCATAAATGGCTCTTCTTCAAAATAAATGCATCAACAACAAAATATGTCATAATCACATTTGGAAAAATATTCAATAAAGTAGCATTACAGAAGACACACAAACTAAAGAAGAAGAAAAGGATCACTCAAAAGAAGAGAATCATGTATTTGTTTCATAGGCATAACTATGTTAGTCAAATCTTGTTTGGTATAATTTTGAAACAACCAAACATATGATTAATCAATAGAATTGGATTCATCTAGATTTTTCTAGTTACACAGGAAGAATATCTCCATGAAATACCACATTTAATGATTTCAAGTCACTAGAGAACAAACAAGAGAACAAGGCAATTGTTCAAACTTTGCAACTTCAAATAAAGCATCTTCAAGAGCCTAAGATAAAGCAATTTAAAGTTTAAAAAATTCATTACAAATGTGATTCCTCCTTATCCATAGAAGAATTAGAAGAATAAACCAATGAGAAAGACCTAGAATTCACACATTAAACACTTAATATTTGACCATGTTCATCAAAATCACACAACACAACCGAAAAAAGAAATATTGACTACATCACTTTTCATAAATGTATTATTTAGATTATCAAATCCAGGACAAAGAAGAAGAAAAAAGTGATTGACATCACTACATTAAGTTATTTTAAAAATATGAAATGGATACAAGATAACATAGAAGACATGGCAATGCAAAACAAAATTTTGTGACTAGTCAATTCAATAGTCAATACAGGATGCATGGTAGCACCACCACATGAAGAAATTGGAGGAGACACATGTTTCTTGAATTAAATCTTTGAGTATTGAATAAATTTTTGAATAAGTATAATTTTGGAATGCATGATTGATGGTACCTAACATTCCTAAGTATTATAGTATAATATCTGTAGCAACCCCAAGAAAGGGATGCAACATCCACTACTCTATTTGTGAATATTATTTGATCAATTTACACTTAATCATGCATTAAATGAAATATGCGAAAGCAGATACAATCGAAATACGAAGAATTGAATAAATAATGCTCTTTATTGCTTTTCTCAAGTTCGATTACATATAGATCCCTCTAAGGGATTCCCTTCATTTGATATAGATTTTACAAAATAGGGTAGTAGATGTATAGTATCCCCTTGCAAGGGGTGATATGCTCTCGTAGGCTTCTCGGTGATGCACATGAAACTGTATGAGGGCTTACATATGCCTCATTCTCTATGCCTAGTTCCTAGAGGGATCATTTTGCTTTTGTATGTTGTTAACCTGTCCAGTGAACCTATAGTCCTGCAAGCATGAAAACAAAAAAAAATGCTCAGTTGTCTGAGATTGCCTCCTTGGATGAGGTTGCTAGCAATAACCCTAATGATAAACGGAAATATTCTTAATGACAATAGAAAATAATGCTATGAATGCAATTAAATGCGAGAAATCAAATCTATGCTAATGGCATGAAAATATGTAATAAGCTAAATAAAGGAAACTAATGCTAAGAACCCTAGACTAGGCATCTGGGCCACTGTCCAAGACAGTGGTTGCTAAGATAAAAATCCGTCTCTATTTCTCCAAGGCTATGGATCTAGACTTGTTGCTGATGTTGAAATGATTATCGTTTATGTTCGATGTGTTGAATATCCTATATATTATGAACTCTCAGTCAATTAGCACTTCATTGCTCCTCAAAGGCACTCAAATTTTCTCTCCAATCCAACATGGCTTCGCTACAAGAAAATCTCTCTAAGTCGCACAAAGCTCTTTGAAGGTCTCCCTAAATTCATCCCTGGTGCCCTTAGGTTTGCACCTTATAATATTTTTGAAGCCCTAGGTCAATGTCCAAACCCTAGGACTAAATTTTGCATGCACACTAGATGTTAGCATGAGAAGTTTTGTCTTTCTCTATGTTTGAAGGCCAGTTAAACTGATGTCTAAATCTAGACTTGAGTCTCTCATGTAGACTGGTTGTGAGGAGAAATGCAAAGTTATCCTTGCTCGACTTTATTACATGCAAACTATCACTTCCACCTAAGATTAGGCTATTTTTATGGAAAGTTGATATTTAGGGTTTAGTCATTGTCGACTGCAGTGGCTAGGGTTGGCCTCTTTGAGCTTCAGCAGCCAAGATCCAGCCACTCTGGTTCATAGCAGCCAGGCTTGGATGGGCTAAGACTGCTCCATATGAGTGGTGAAAACTACTTTTGGAACTTGTAAGGTCCTAAGGTTTAGTCACATGGTCTATGAATGTGCCCGCATGAGTAGTTCTCCTAAACATGACATGTTTTAGGTGTCTACAGATGCCCATTTTTGTGATGTTGTACGAGCATAAAGGCGTGCACCCGGTATTGCAATTGCATAAATAGAAGTAAAAAGCGATATTCACACACAAATTGACAAAAGATAAAGCAATTAAGTAAAATGCATCTTTATTTCCTTTTGGAATCAATCCATGCTTTACAAATGAATCCCTCTTAGGGATACCCTTTTTGATACGCAATTACAATGTTGTAATCCCCTTAGGGATAAAATGCACTTTTCAAGCCTTTAAGGTGACACAAACTGCTCTAGGGTGGAGTTGACCCTCTTCTTCGCGTTGAGGAAGGAATTGAATGGTTGAAGCTCCTTTGAATCTACTTTCCTGTGGTCAAGAAACAACACAAAAGCATTAAATGAATAGGCAACCTCTCATGATGAGGCCCTTTAAAGAGAATAAACACAAATATGCCATAACAACTATGAAATCAAGAAGATGGATAAAACATATTAAACTTGTGCAAGATTCATAAATATTGTTAGGAACATGAAAATAGAAAGTGCAACTATCTATCTAATGGATCAATTGCATGAAATTAAGCAAGTTAGCATGAAAAGAAGCCATTAATGTCCTACTTGCTATAATGAAAACAAGATTGATTAAACCCTGAATATACCAGTCAGATTATCTCTAAACATGCATTAACCCACTAAAATGACTAATCTAACCTAATTAAGCATACTATAAAAGAAATAGTAAGGGGATCTTATACCTATTGCAAACCGTAGCTCGGATGAGCGGTCTGCACTATAAACCATAGTTGACAGCTATGACGAGCAACAAAGTAGTTTGCCCTCCAAATCTAGGGCTATGGACTTGATCCTCCTTGTCAAATTGATGATCAAGGGTCACCTCAGTGTCCTCTGATAGGTTTGGCGGTTGAATTGCTCGATTGGGCCTCCGTTTGCCCGAATTAGCATTTCTTGGCGTTCTAGCTCCTTAGGGCATCCATGGCACAATTTTTGATCTTGGGTTGAATAGCAAAGTGGCCTCCTCAATGCATGAATTCAGTATGCAATTTGATAGGGCTTCACTGCTCTTTTAATAAATTCACTCTCTATGATGACAATTCGATAGTGCTTCGCTATCAATTCACCCTCTCTTTTGCCCTATTTGAAGGGGGTACTTATAGGATTACCCAAGGGCTAGGGGTGGCTTCATGGAGAAGCCAAGAACAAGAAGAGGTGGTTAGGATAGTTGGATTGGAAGCCTCTGGAATCTTCCATCCTTTAACCGCCTTCTTCTAGATCAAATGGTCATTCAAACCGATTTGGCTCGGATGAAGGCCAACTGAACTTCAGTTAAGACCGTAGGTGACAGTTACGGTTCAGACTGTAAACCGTAGGTGTCAGTAGTGGTTCATACTGTAGACCGTAGGTCTCAGCCATGGTTCAGACTAATTAGGCCAAGGAGCCCAAATTGAGTGGTTAGAACCACTGCTCTATCTTGGAGTCTGTCCAAGATCTTCCATATGGTCTTGTAGCATGTCCATATGAGTAGTCACCTTCGACATGATGTGTTTTAGGTGTCTACAGATACCCCTTTTGAGATGCATTGTGAGATCGAACAACACTGAGAAAAAATAGACCTCCTAAAATGATGTCGAAGGTTCCATGATGATCATTAGTCTGATCAACATTAGATGCCCCGGTCTTGCAAAATGACATGCATCCTGGAATCATTGCTTCCAACTGGGTGAAAGGCTTACATTTGAAAATATTGTGCCCATCTCATCTCATTCAGTGCAGTTGTGCATTCCATAGGTATCTTCTGACCCATAGATCCAAAATACGAGGAAAAACAAGCAAAACTTTCATATTTGCTATTTTCCCCAAGCAAAGGGGTAAGCTTATGATAGTTGTTAGCAATGATTCGCAAGGACGAACATAATTTTGACAAGATCAAGGGATCTATGATTTCAGGGATCTTCTATTGACTTTGATTATGATTATGATATTATGACTACCCCCTCAAGCGATGAGTCGATGAGGGTAATGACAATGAATGAAGTGATGAAGTCGCTTGACCATAATGAATGATCTGAAAAAACTTAGAATTGAGCATTTTAATGCCTTGGCTAGGCCTAGTTCAACTTATGATTGCAACTGTTAATAGTAATTGCACATTTCTATCCCATGGAGCAGTCGGGCTGCAATAGCCTTCTTAGGGAATCAAAATGATACAATGCCAATTAGATTTATGTTGAATCAATTTGTCGATGATTTGTTGAAAATATGTCATAGGAGAAATGACATGAAACGCCTCATTCCCGTGGAGCGGTCCAGCCTCGAAGGCCTTCTTCGGGATTGAGAAGAAGCATATCAGATCAATGATGACAATTTTACCCCAAATGTCCTTATGGTAATTTACTCATCTTGTCGGATTGCATGGATCACAAGTCGCTGCAACCACCAAGTGTATAGGGTAAATAACTGAATATGAGGTGCATTTGGATTTTTGATTATTTTATTTTTTTTGTTAATTTTGAATTATTAATTGATCCTAGTGCTTGAACATCACCAAATTTGCAAAATTGATTGCTCTTATTAAGATTTTGATCCGTTAGGAGTCATTAATTTACCATTTAAGACCTTCCCACGATGGGATTTGAGTGCATTTAATGTTAGTTGTGAACCGTGGGTACGACCTACGGTTGAAACTTTCAAATTTGGGAACCGTAGGTCTGACCCGCGGGTGGAAAACCCTAATTCTGGGACCGTGGGTGTCAGCTACGGTCCACCAAAATTAGGAAAAGCCTATAAATAGCTTTCCCATTTGAAAATTTCATTATCATTCTTGAAAGCAACTACAATCCAGAGAGCTCTGAGAGGTGAGAAGCATTATCTGATCCAGAATGCTACTAAACCTCTACTTGATATCGCACTCACACCCCGATGGCGGACCCTGGACAACCTTCCACTAGCAGAGGCCTCGGTGTGGGTAAGGTAACTTGAAACCGAGTCCTCACACTCATTTACCAATTTAAAAATGAACCACATTAATTAATGGGCTAAATCAATCTCACTAAATTATTGGCAATGAACCTCACCTTAGACTAGGCTAGTTTAGGATTTAATTTTTGTCTAGCTAGGCTAGGAAGTGACCCAGAAAGGGTCACGTTCCTAGATCGTAGCTGACATTTGTGATTCCCAATTGTCATATTGGGGACCATAGCTATCAGTCATGGTTAGATTCAAATTCCAATGGTCAATTTTTGACCACATGCGGACCGTAGTTGACCCGCGGTTCCACGACTTTAGAAAAATTTATCAAATTTTTTTATTTTTCTAATGTTTTCTGGAAATTAATGCCATTTATTGCACTTTTGAGTTTATTTTTTGATTTTTTTGAATTTTATTGATCACTTTTGGCATGTTTTTATCTTTTTAGCAATTTTTTAGATTTGTTTGATGTTTTTAAGGTCATTTTTTAGCTATTTTTGGTTGTTTTTAGTTAGCTTTTTCCCTTATGCATTGTTTCTTTTTAGAAATTGACCTCTAGAGCTAGGGAGTTGGACATCCTTCACACCCTCCACCCACTGCTTACTGACCTAGAGTGGCAGTGGTTTAGAGCCATCATTCTTTGGCTACATTTTGGATCTACCCACTATCAGGGTAGATCAAGCCTACATGACTGCGTTGGCTCGATGCTGGAATGCATGGACCAACACATTTCACCTATCGATAGGTGAAATGACTATCACTTTAGAGGACATCTACCGGATCTTTAGGATCCCTATTGATGGTGAGGCCATCACCTCCTCCTCCTTCCGAAGCAAGGGGGAGGTTTTTGATTCTATCTTTGGTGATCGGAGCTAGGATGCATAGGGTAAGATTGACCATGGAGGCATCCACATTGGGTACTGGTAGAAGAAGGGCATCTTCTCTATCAGAGAGGTAGTATTCATGCACTTGGTCATGTAGATTGTTCTTCTAGACTCCTCGAGCATGAGGATCCCCTAGAACCTTCTAGCCAATGTCAGGAGGGTTACATAGAGCTCTATAGATCATCCACTACTCCTAGCCTGGGGGAGCACTCTACTGTGCTAGTTATACCAGGAGCTCTACCAGATTACTAGTAGGAGCTAGGTAGGGATCAGCTGTAGTCTACTTCTCTAGATCTAGGGCTGGCAGTACATCATGATCGAGCATCCTACGGAGCTGCCCCTTCCTATCACTTCTATTGATGATGCCCATCAATGCTATGCTAGCATGCTGGCCTCATGAGGAGGAGGGGTTCTATAGTAGGTCCCATGTTGGGGACGTAGAGCACTATATTGCTAGATTTGTAGCACTCTGGCCGAATGATATTGAGTGGCATCCGTATATGGATTGCCCTGCATGGGAGGAGGCTGGTGAGCAATTGTGCTAGGCTCGGTGAGATAGGTGGCTACTCGGCCACAAGGTCGAGGTCCATGAGTACCAATTTTACTCATGGGTCTTATGGTAGTTTGGCCTAGTTTAAGACATCTTGAAGCTGCTATAAGCATCTGGTACTAGAGATACATTTACCTTGGGTTCAGCCGACACCACTTGGGGATGAGGTTGATGACTTCCAGGAGTTAGGGATTGCTAGGGTTGGGACCACCCTAGCGTATGACACTTGGTGGTCCCTTCTACAATGGTAGGGATTGGGATCCCTCGATAGGACAGATGATGGGGCAAAGGCTAAGGCTGACCCGGATGGGTGCAGAGTGCACCAATGGACTGAGGGTGGATGGGGTGCAGAGGCCACTACAGAGGAGGCTCCGTAGGTCGAGGCGAAGGAGGAGGCTTTAGAGGAGGGTGAGGTGCCTCCTGATAGTGAGGTAGGGTAGCTACTGGTGTAGGTTGCTGACTTGTAGAGTCAGGTGGGTAGGCTTCAGACCTAGTTGATGCAGAGGGATACTAGTCTCACCATAGTAGAGGTGAAGTTGAGACATGGTTAGAGCCAGTGGAGGAGCTATGAGGAGGAGAGGCCTATCCTCAAGGCCCAGATTGCCATGATAGATATAGAGATCGAGAGGCTCACTATAGAGCATGATCTGGCATGGACATAGCTGGATCTCATGACTAGAGAGCGGGATTCACTAAGGGTGGTGGAGGGAGATCCCTCATCTTCATAGGCTATTATGGCACCACCCGTAGCACCATCATACACACTTCCAGGAGGTCAGGATCCCATGGCCGAGATTAGGTGGCTCACTTCCCTCGTAGAGGAGGGAAATGCTATACAAAATGTGAGGGCAGCTCGCATCTCTCAGCTAGAGGGCCACATCAGGTTGATAGGTGGTGAGGTTCTAGAGGACACATTTACTATAGGGACCTCCAAGAGCAGATCTAGGTCCAGGACTAGGGAGATAGGGTAGTCTTCCACCAGCTCCAGCCATTGATCTCATAGGATAGGGGTGGTTGTCTCCCATGTGCTAGGCTTCTTTGGCTTGGGCAGTACATAGGATCCTTAGCAGGCCACACAATAGGCACCAGAGTAGACTGTAGAGCAAGCTACAGAGTAGGCTATAGAGCAGGCTCCCAGATATGGGGCTGAGGGAGGTGGAGAGAGCTCCAGTGTAGGAGGAGCAGGCCAGAGCTAGGGCTCTATTGGATACAAGCTACATTTTTGTATATGTATCATTTTTGGTGTAAGGTCTGAGGACCTACATGATTGTAGCCTATGGGTATTTTGTATACTCTTGATGTACTCTTTTGACACACACACACATATATATATATATATATATATATATATATATATATATATATATATATGATATTTGATCATTTATGGCTCATTATGTGTACTTGTATATTTTTAATTTTATGTTTATGTGATGCACATGGATGCAATGCTTATATGTTTATATGATGCTATGTATGGATGACATGCACTAGATAGCTATTTAATTTATGATGATGATGATGAGATGCAGTGATCTAGATGCTTAGATGTGCTATTTATGATGGATGCATATGGATGCAATGTTTACTTTTAAATGCATATTTAAGTTTGATTTATGGTATGCATTTAAATTTTATGATGATATCATGATATGTTGATGCAATGTATGGTAATGCATTATGTTCATGATCGTAATCTAATGGAAATGAACCTGTATGCTTTAATCACTTAAAACATAAGGAATGAATGCAAAATGTATGTATCAATCTAATGGACGACACCACATAATGTATAATAATCATGCAAAATAATTGATAATCCTCATTACAAGAATTTAATCAATTAATCACCCATATATGAAATGCAGTGAGATGAATTGGTATAATGCGAATGATATAATATGTCACTCTATATTTCTTGTTGCATGATATAGTCAGTGGCCATCTAAATATCATTTTTGATATCCATCCGGTATCTATCCTATATCTTTGATTTGTGCTCAATGTAATGCATTTTGATGATTGAATGACTTTTATTTTTTATGGCTCATGATATTTTGTTGCTATTAGAGAAATTTTTGAGGTTTTCCATGAGACTCAAACACCCTAGTAGACTTCTCAAAAGTCACATACTAATTGTACAAGGCTTTTGTTGGACAAAGCTTTCACCACGAATGACCCAACTATTCATTACCCCTGTGTGTGCACGTGAGTATTTTTAGATAGACCATAGGCATACCCCAGATGTCAGTCGGGACTCTTCCAACCCATATGTGAGATCTGGCTCCTCAAATGTTCATATCATCCATGTTTCAAACTTGATTGGACTATAATGCTAGACAACCCTAGGCACCCAGAGCTAGCTCATCTTGCAAATTGATCAGGACTACCCCTCCAAAAGCAATTGGGACTCTTTCAACCCATTGTTGTGATTGGGGATCACCCAATAGAACTACTACTCTAGAAGCAGGTGGGACTCTTTCAACCCATTGCTACGATCGGGGTTCACTCTATGGCTTTGAATAGTGAACAATCCAGGGATTCAAGTTCTCACCCTATTTTTGATACTTGCTCATATGTAGTGATAAAAATCATTATTTTTAACATTTTACTTGAGCAAGGGATTTGTATAGTGCTTTTGATTCACTATATCACTTTAGATTTGAACTTTGAACTTTGAACTTTGGGTTTGAGATTTAAACTTTGTATCTATGTACGAGTAGGGGAAATTCTTGTCCTTTTGCCAAGGTTCACCACTCTAGACCAAACTATTTGCAAGATAAGCAGGTAATAAAACCCTTCTCTCTAAATACCCAGGACCACTTTTGCAGCTTTCATCCTCCCTTATCTTAGCAGGATTTTAAATGTTTTGATTAGTGATGGGATCCTGATATGTCAAGTACTATCACAACTAGTGACCTCATCTACAAAAGAAGCAAGCTTTCTACAACATCTGAGAGACCCACTAGGTATGGCTGAGTGACTGGAAAACTTTGGTATACATACATATTTCATAGCAATAGGTGTTGTGTATGAATGCAATGGATTATGATAAATGCAAAGGTGCATGATTGAGACACAAACGTGGCATCATTTGTAAGATTGACAAACACAATCCATTCTACTATGGAATGCAACGGATGAAGAATGCCTATATGCAATGTAATGAAGTGAATGCATGTGTGAATGCAAATGAAAATGCATAATGCAAAATGCAAATGTTTTTGGATTTTATGCTTTACCAATTTTTTTGGATTTTATATATTTTTAATTTTTATGGATTTTGAGCCTTTATATTTGACCAAATGGTGAGTACATGCCCTTGGAGCCTTTAGGAGTGACCAAACGGTGAGGAAATGCCTTTGGAGCCTTTAGGGATGACCAAGCGACTCTTAGGAATCCTTGGAGCTTTTTGGGATGACCGAGTGGTTTTAAGCAAACCCTCGGGGCCTTTTTGGATTGACCAAAGGGCTTACAAATGCCTTTGGAGCCTTTTTGATTGACCAAACTACTCATAAGAGAGCTTGGAGCCTTTTAGGATGACCGAGCGATTTTAAGCAAACCCTCGGGACCTTTGGGTTGACCAAGCGATTTTTCAAAAATCCTTGGTGCCTTTTTGGGATGACCGAGCGGTTTTAAGCAAACCCTCGGGGCCTTTGATTGACATGACCAAGCGGTTTTTGGAACCCTTGGTGCCTTTTGCTATGCTCTCAAGCATAGAATACCTTAAGATGGATGATGTTGAGAGGTTCAGGCTCTTCAACACCCCCTAGCGACGTTAGGTGATAGGTACCTAGACCAATATTTTTAGATATGATATAGGGTCCTAGCCAATTAGTCATAAATTTGTCTCGCATATCAGGCAACAAATTAGAGTTCTGTTGGTTCTCTTTTAGCACAAGATCCCCAACCTCAAAGTCTCTCTGATGGACTTTGGTATTATAAGCTTATTTTAGTCACTCTTGATAAACGTGGAGATGCTCAAGGGCATTCACGCAACGTTCATCAAGCAATGTCAATTGATCTAGGTGAGCTTGTCGCACGGTGTCATCATCAATGAACTCTTTCAATGCGATGCACAACATTGGAATTTCCAACTCTAAGGGCATAATGGCCTCAGTGCCATATACTAGTGAAAATGGTGTTGCCCTAGTGGGCATCCAAATGCTAGTCCTGTAAGCCCATAATGCAAGGGGCAGCTGGATATGCCAATCTTTGTGGTGTTCTTGTACCATATTTTTCAAGATGGAAACCACTATCTTGTTTGAGGCCTCAGCTTGCCCGTTTTCCTACAAATAGTATGGAGTTGCAAAATTGTGCTTGATTCTATACTTAGACGTCAAAGCTCTCATAGTTTTGTTCTTAAAAGAAGTTCCATTATCCGACACTATCTTGGATGGAATCCCAAAATGACATATGATATGCTCAAGTATAAACTCTACTATGCGAGCTCCAGTTGTCGTTGTTAAGGGAATGGCTTCCACCCATTTTGTAAAATACTCAGTAGCCATGATAATGAATGTATGTCGACCCGATGATGGAGGAGAAATCTTGCCAATAAGATCAAATCCCCACTGAGCAAATGGCCAAGCCGCTTGGATGGGCTGTAAGGCCTGTGATGGCAAGTGCATAAGATTAGCATGATGCTGACATTTGATGCATTTCTTGACATACACATTGCAATCCTTCTCCATAGTGGGCCAATAGTAACCCATTCGAAGGATGCACTTGATGATGGCCATGCCGTTGAAATGGCCACCACACATACCATCATGAGCTTCTAAAATTGCCCAAGATGACTCTTGGGGCTCAAGACAATGAAGGAGAACTCCATCATAACCTTGTTGGTACAAAATATCTCCTAGCAAGACATATTTAGTCACTTTCTACTTGAATGTGCGTCTTGCAGCACGTGACAATCCCTCTGGGATCATACCAAGTTTTAAGAAGTCTTGGATTTGTGACATCTAGCTCTGATAAGCCTCAGCTTCGATTGCCAAGATGACTTGCTCCCCTTGCGTATCTACCTTTGCAAATGCAGACTTGGAAACAACCTTGTGGTGAATGGTAGTACCACTCCCCATAGGACTCTAAGAGGTTAATGACCCCTAGGGTGCCTTCTTAAGAAAGTCTTCAGCTCTGTAGAACCATTCAGCTTTTGGTTCCATGCTAATCATGTTGACTGACTCTTTATTATCAAAGGCTATGCGCTCCACTGTAGGATGCGAGAGCGTTTTAACATGGATGGTAGTAAAATTAGCATATGGATTCTGAGGGATTAAGGATCCCAAAGATGCCATGGTGTCTACGAATCTATTTGATGAATGAGGGATTGCCTCGATGTCATACCATTCCAATTTAGCCAAATATGTAGCAACAAGATCTTTATAAGCTTTCAGTATGGGACATCGACATTGAAAAAGTCCCTTCACTTGGTTGACTATGAGCAAGGAGTCGCCAAAGATGTTTAATCTTTTAATGTTCATGGTGATGGTTGTGTGGAGGCCCAGTAGTAGGGCTTCATACTCAACATTGTTGTTGGTGCATAGAAAGTCTAATTTGAATGACAAGGGCATTGGAGCTCCTTGCGGCATGAAAAACACTATTCTTGCACCACCCCCTTGCTCGCACTTCGAACCATCAAAGAACAATGTCATATCAACATTATTTTTTGGTTCTTCGGGTTCGAGAGCTTCGGATACTATGAAGACCGCATCATCTGAAATCTCAATGGTAAGAGGCCTACTGTTTGACAGTGGTGCCTCAGCCAGCTGATCAGCTATGACTTGTCCCTTAATGGAATTTTGGCTTATGAATTCCAAATCAAATTTTGTCAATAGCATGATCCACTTTGTAGTACGTGTATTATGATATGTCTTGCTCATCATATACTACAAAGGATTTTGTTTTGATATTACATATGTCGTATGACTTAGCATATAGTGCCATAATTTCTTGGTAGCGAACACTACTTCTAAACACAACTTCTCCACATATGCATATCCTAGCTCATAACTCACCAAGGTTCGGCTAATATAATATATGGCTTGCTCTTTGCCTTGCACATTCTTTTGGGCTAACATGGTCCCTAATGCAAAGTCGGTTGCCAATATATATAGCATAAATGGCACATCTGGCCTTGGTGGAGCTAGCACTGGCGTTGTCACTAGGTATTGCTTGATTTTAGCAAAGGCTGCTTGGCAGTCCTCATCCCAATTGAATGGGACCCCCTTGTGTAGTAGTCGATTCATGGGTTGACATTTATCTGATAATTGAGTGATAAATCGCTTTATGGATGCTACTTTGCCCTGAAGGCTTCTTAGTTCTTTGATATTTGTGGGAGGATGCATCTCTAGAATAGCCTTGACCTTTGTTGGGTCGACTTTGATGCCTCATTTAGAAATGATGAATCCTAAGAGTTTACCTAAAGTTATACCAAATACGCACTTCTTAGGATTCAACCTGACATTATGCTCTATCAAGCGATCGAAGACCTTCCTCAGGACCTCAGCATGCTCAAAATGCAACAATGACTTAGCCAATAAGTCATCGATATAATCTTCTAGGATCTTATGCATATAGTCATGAAAAATATATGTCATAGCCTGTTGATATGTGGCACCAACATTTTTAAGACCGAATGGCATAAATTTATAGCAAAATGTCCCCCATGGCGTTATAAACATGGTTTTATGCTGGTCTTCAGGCTTAATCCAAATTTTATTGCATACCCAAAAAAATTGTCCATTAGGGAGAGCATTTCGTGACCTGCAGTAGCATCTACAAGAGCATCGATATTCAGCAATGAAAATGAATCCTTTGGTGTTGCCTTGTTGAGATCTCTAAAATCCATACAAATATGGATCCTTCCATCAGGTTTTCCTACAGGCACCATATTGGATACCCATTTTGGATAGTCGATGGAAATGACAAACTCTACGTCCAACAACTTTTGCAATTCATCTTTCACCATTAAGGCTACTATTGGATGCATCTTTCTAAGATTTTTCTTGACTGGCTTCTTCGACAGATCTAGCAAAAGGTTATGAGTAACCAATTTTGGATCTAGACCTGGCATATCTTTGTAAGTCCAAGTGAAAATATTAGGTCTCTCTTTCAGTAGAGGGATGATGTTGTCACACTCATCTGGAGTGAGACTCTCTCCAAATTTAACCTTCCTTGGATTGGTGGGATCATGAATGATATCCACATTGAAGGTTTCCTCTACTGACATGTGTGATCCCTCCTCAAGCTGATGAGGTGTAGGAATCAAATGGATGTCATCAGCTGGGTTTATAGGTTTCATGTTGGAAGCATCCTCAACATGATAGACATCATAACAATAGCCTCATGCAAAATGAAATGGTTGCAACATTTCTTCATTAGGGAAGAAATATTCAGGCTCAACAGGTGAGTCAGCACAATCCCAATTGATAGCATCTACATTTAGATGCAATGGTTTGGACGGATCGGTTGGATTGTGGAGTGGAGTGGTCAAATCAATGGAGACCATATTGATGGAATGGAATTGATCTCTAGGACCACATGGAAAAACCTCTACATCATCGATGCAGCTCCCATACCCAAGATCTGGCTCTAGTGGCATAGGCACAAATGGGTCCTCTCTATGGGAGGCACGGATGACTGGATCCTCTCTATGCACTGATTGCAAAATGGGATCATTCGGCTCAAGGAGCTCCATGTATGTAGGCGGATTGGGAAACACCATGTGATAGATCACATTGAAATTTGGTGGTCCTTCCCTAAGGCGAGGATGGAGATTAATCTCTTTGTACATCTCCTCAACTGTATACGGTGCATTATGGTGATGTAGGTAGGGAGGTCCTAGAAAGGCCCTCTCTGTTTCATCCTCTTCATCATTGTCATAATACAATCCTTCGCCACTACCTACCGGAATCATAAAATGTTCTGGATGAGGCCCCATGTAGGCTATCTCTTGATAGCCATCATTGTCATTTGAGGGCTCTTCATTCACGTTCATTGATTTCGAAGGTAAAAAATGATGCAAGTTGAGAGGACCTAAATAGGCCAACTCAGCTCCATCATCATGACTACTGTCATACATGGATCTCTCTATCCTACCCACAGGAGTTGGGAGATCAGCAAGATGAGGCCTTAAGTAGGCCTACTCTGTTTCATATTCATAATCACTCTCGATTATGAAGTGCTCATTGATCTCACCCAATTGCTCCATGGGTAGTAGATGATGCAAGAATGTCGGGCCTAAGAAGGCCTGCTCAGTTTCATCCTCATATTGATCATCATTTGAGGATTCACTGTCAGCATCATAGCTAGGTCCACTTATCTTGGAGGTGGACTCCTCTCCATATTCACTACAAATATCTCCTGACTTGATATCGCCTAAAATGATGGGGTTATGCCCTTGCATACCTGTGTCATCGATTGCATTACATATTTGGTGACCCAGGTTGTCTCTAGGGTCGTTATTTGAGAGCCCTTCATGTTCTTCTTCGAGTGGCTCAAAGGTGATGATGGACACCATCGGGTTAGTCCTCCAAAAGTTGGAAGGATTAGGATGATATGGGTTGAAATCCACATCATCCCCTAGACTAAGGTACAAGTGATCTAATGATGCTACAAGAAAATCATCATGTCCTTGTATCTGTAACCCTAGCCCGAACCTATCAGTTTCCAACTGATAATGTGGCTCAAGCGGAGTCCTACATCCTTGCTCAAAAAGACCAAGGCCATATCCATACCAATGATATAGCTCAAAAATATGCATGGAATATTCTGGGTTGGATAAGTAATGAATATTCACTATGAACTATTTATCATCATCTTCATCCATGGGTGTTCGCGTTGGAAGCTGATCCAACCCAACATAGATGAAGTTAGTCTGATTGGGTGGCTCTCCCAATGGCACTACTAATCCAACCAGAAAATGATGGGCATGCGGTTGGCCCATATCTTGTGCAGTCTCCAGAATAGGTCCAAAGGTGACATTCTGCACAAGATATTCACCCAACCCTATGTTGGCTAGATGAATAATCACCCATGGTGCGGATGACCCTGCTGATGATGCAAGCAAGGTAGGCTGAGGTACCTCCTTGACTTTATCTTGAGCTTCTTCCACTTCCATGGGAGTGGGAGCCTCATTGGTGACTGTTTTGGGCACATGCTCCTTTTTTTCCCATTTTTACCTTTAGCTTCTCATCATCCCGATGCATTGTTGATGCAGTCGATTTCAAAGAAGTTGTAGTAGTGTGCTCAGATCTGTTCGATACAGATATCGATGGTTGAGCACGTATTGTTGGTTTACCTCCTAGATTTTTAATCAGCGATGTTGGTTGGACATCCAAGTGCATTGATGGGAGTATGAAACCCCCAGGTAAATCTGCTAGGTTCATGAACTTGAAAGGTTCTTCATCTGATGACACTACATGAACCCATCCCTCATGGATGTACTTTACACATTGGTGTAATATAGAGGGAACACAATGCATTTCTTGAATCCAAGGCCTCTCAAGTAGGATGTTATACTGCATGGCACCTTCTATCACATGACACATCACAGAGATGGTCTTTAGGCCCACCTTGATAGGTAGGATGATTGTGCCAACCGTCGAGCATAGCGCATCATTAAACGCTCTCAACGTGAACATGGTAGGCACAATATGTGACTTGGGCAACTTTAAATGACTCAGTGCCTTGGTCGTTATAATGTTGATCGACGAACCAATGTCGATCAAGACCCTCTTGAATGGCATGTGATTAACACACGCGATGATATGTAATGGTGGGTCAGCCACATCTATAGGAACCATCTTGGTTTCATGATCATAGAATTGGATCATGGGTTCCTGGAATTGTTGTACATGTCCCACAAAATTAGTGAATGCTTGAGCATCCTGGAACTGTACCTTGATAGACCTCAAAATATCCATGAGATTCTCCCTGTTCCTGGGAGACTACTGTATTAGCTCATAAATAGACAACTTTGTAGGAGTTGTCTACAGGTTTTGAACCAACCTGCTCTATATGGTCACCACTGGTCTAGTTGGTGGGCCTGGAATGTTCTGCACTGGCCGTTGATCCGGCATAGCTTATATCTTGATGGGAGCGCGAGGTTGATTCGGCTATTCATATCTCCCATGTCTGGTAACAATGTTCACCATGCCTATGAACCCCTGGGTAGGTGGTTCGACATGCACTTGGTTGACCTGGCCAACATTGTTGCATGGCGCCTCATGGTTTGGTAATGGATTTTTATAAATCCCCATGTTTTGGTTGTCGGGCACCTATGGATTTCTTGGCACTACAAGCTCACCTTTATCTATCATATTTTGTACTATGTGTTTGAAGGACCAACATACTTCGATGTCGTGACCCTTCATGCGATGAAAGATGTAAAATAGATCATCCTAATAGCCCTTTGGCTTGGGTTGGTTAGGATCGATCAACTTGACCTCGGGCAATCTGATTGCCTTAGCCTCGCACAGTTGATGGAAAATCAACGTCAATGATTCCATCAAAGGTGTGAATTTGTGAGGCGGGAATTGTTCTTTGTTTTTTCCCTTATAATTATTTTTGTGCTGCTCGTACTATGTAGGAGGAGGTTGGGCCTGATAATTTGGCTTTTGTTACCCCTTATCCTCTCTTTGGAGATTCAGCACCACTTGATTTACATGGGCCTGCTTGCCCTGATGTTTTGTGGTACTCTTCTTGAATCCCTCTTTCCTATTCTTGAGCTTCAAGTTGCCTTCTTGCAACTTGATATCCTCAATCACTTTGGCTTGCACCAAAGCTTCCTTGAATTTCGGATACTACTGCAACTGCAACAATAATGAGATGTGCTTGGCACAACTCTTGGTGAACATTCGGGTCAATTGTATAGCAGGAATGGGGAATGGTAGCTTCACCATTAATCTCCTCCATATCTTTCCATACTGTTCAATTGGCTCATCATCGTGTTGAGCTAGCGCAGCCAAATCGTAAAGGTTCACTTATTTCTTGATGCCAAAGTAAAAGCATTCAAGAAAAGCATTCGCTAGTTGCTCAAAACTGGTGATACTATGCTTCTTAAGTTGATTGAACCACTCTTGGGTTGGGCCTGAGAGGGTTGTGATGAATGTGCACAACAACAAGGTATCTTTTCTTACAATCTAGAAGCATACATCCAAATGTTGAGCAAGGTGTTGCAAGAGTTTTGTCATTGTTGTCAACACAGGCAATTAGATCTAATGATGCAATGGATAGGCAGTTCAAAAGTCATTCAGATGCAGAGGACAGAAGTTCAAAGGTTATTCAGAGCATGGACAGTGAGTTTCCAAGAAGACCTTAGTTGCCTATTTGCAAAAAATCAAAGAAAAAGACAAGTAAGAAAAGTGTCGCGATATCGCGACATATTCAGCAGGCAAGAAAAACTGTCACGATTTCGCGACATGTTAGAGGAGAGAGAAAGCGCAAGCAAAATTGTCACGATTTCGTGACATGGCCGAGGAGAGAGAAGGCGCAAGGAAAACTGTCACGATTTCGCGACATGTTGGAAGCAGAGAAGGCAAGTAAGAAAACTGTCACGATTTCGTGACATGTTTGAAGAAAAAGTGCTAAGGAAGAAAACTATCGTGATTTCGCGACATGTTCGGAGAAAAAGCACTAAGGAAGAAAACTATCACGATTTCGTGACATGTTTGGAGAAAAAGTGCTAAGGAAGAAAACTGTCACGATTTCATGACATGTTTGGAGAAAAAGCACTAAGGAAGAAAATTGTCGTGATTTCGCGACATGTTTGGAGAAAAAGCGCTAAGGAAGAAAACTGTCATGATTTCGTGACATGTTTGGAGAAAAAGCGCTAAGGAAGAAAAATGTCATGATTTCACGACATGTTCGAAGAAAAAGTGCTAAGGAAGAAAATTGTCACGATTTCGTGACATGTTCGGAGAGAAAGCGCTAAGGATGAAAAGTGTCACGATTTCATGACAAGTTCGAAGAGAAAGTGCCAAGTAGAAAAAGTGTCACGATTTCGTGACATGTTCAGTTTTCGCGGGCCAAAGACAAAAAAGAGACAAGGCAATGAAGATGTCACGATTTCGTGACATGTTTCGATTTCACGGGCGAACGACAGAAAAGACACAAGGCAGAGAAAGATGTCACGATTTCGCGACATGGTTTGTTTTCGCTAGAGTAAGCCAAGTAGAGTAGCGAGAGGGCGAATGTGTCACGATTTTGCGACATGTCTAGTTTTCACGGTTGCAAGCGAAGAAGTGAACAAGGAGGCCGAGAATGTCATGATTTCGTGACATGTCGTATTTTCATGGGTAAAAGGCGAGAAGGGTAGAAAGAGATAGAAGTGTCGCGATATCATGACAAAAGCAAAGCAGAGGCTGTCAAAGACAAAAGTGTCATGATATCATGACAAGAATAGAATGCAAGTCTCTAAAGGGAGAAGTGTCACGATATCGCGACACATTGTGTTTTCATGGCAACAACAATAGAAGAGTTGTAGGGGCAGTCGAGGCCGACAAAGATCGATGCATGTCGACAATTTTTAGGGTTTGCATCCGACAATCTTTAGGGTTGAAATCGACAAAGTTGAATCTAGGCTGACAAAATTTAGGGTTTTGCAGCCGACGTTTCTTAGGGTTACAGCCGACGTTCAAGATTTATTATTGAAATTTCTATTATTTAAGGAGGGCTATTTTTGGAGTTTGTGTTGTGAAGTGTGCGTATCGAATTTGTGTGAATTAAGTGCATGGGTTGCAGAGGTTGAGTCATGTCGATCTAAGTGCGAAGTGAGAGCGAACTGAGAGCAGGAAAGCACAAAGGAGCAGAAGCGATCAGTTGTTTGTGTTGAAGCGAAGTGCATGGGGCTGTTGCGTAGAAGCAAACTGGTGGTGCACGTAGGAGAAGCAGAGTGTACAGGAACAGCAGATAGTTTGCAAAAGGTTGAAGGTATTTTTCTGTTATTTTCATTAAAGTCCAAGTTGTAGCTTGGCATAAGGGGTTGGTGCTCCTTCCAGTAGGTGTTGGTGAATTAGGGGTTAGTACTCCTTTCTGTTGGTGCAGAAAAATAGAGGGGTTGGTGCTCCTTCCAGTTGTTGCTGGTAAATAAGTTGTAAAGTTGTTGCTTTGCAAAGGCTGGATTTGGATGGTAGTCCAAGCAGTCATTTTTGAGGAGTAGCCACATTGGTGAACCTCGTTAAATCTGTGTTGTGTGTGATGCTCTCTTATTATATCTGGTTTAAATTTGCTTTATTTCAGCTTTAAGTATTGCAAGTTTAAAATATTAAAAGATCACACTGATTCACCCCCCTCTCAGTGTCACTGTAAGTCTAACAATTGGTATCAGAGCTAAGTTCCTGAACAGGCTCAATCAGCTAGGGAGATCTTGGAAGTGATGCAATGGCAAGTGGTGAAGGTTTCTCCTCAAACAAAGCACCATTGTTTGATGGAACTAATTATGCTTTCTAGAAAATAAGAATGCAGACATATCTTCGTGCTTTGGGTTTTGACATCTGGGGTGCAGTAGTTAATGGTTACAAAGCTCCCGCCATCGCTCCAATAGACACTGCCAGTAAAAAGGCATTTGAAAATGATTCGAAAGCAAAAAATGCCATCATGTGTGGATTAGTGGACAGTGAGCTAGTCAAGATCATAAATTGTGAATCAACGAAAGATGTATGGGATAAACTAGAGAACATTCATGAAGGAGACGATAGGATCAAGGAGGCCAAGCTTCAAACACATCGAGCTCAATTCGAATCCTTAAATATGGACAATGATGAGAACATAGAGGCTTTCATGCTAAGAGTCAATGGAATCACTAATTCAATCAGAGGTCTCGACGAAGATATGGATGATGCTACGATCATGAAAAAGGTATTAAGATCACTCCCTCCAAGGTTTGATTCTAAAGTCTCAGCCATAGAAGAAGCTAAAGATCTAAATCGCTTTAGTATGGATGAGATGCATGGTTCTTTGACTGCTTTTGAAATGAGAATAGGAAGGTCTAATCCCATAGATAGAGAAGCAACCTTTAAAGCCCTAAAAGGCAAAGACACAAAACAAGAGTCTGAAGAAGAGGATGTTTCAGATGAAATGGAAGCAAATTTTGTCAAAAAACTGAGAAAGGGAAAAGGAAAATACAGAGGAAAGCTACCATTCAAATGCTTTAACTGTGGAGGCATTGGGCACTTTGCGACAAAATGTCCTCTCAATGAGAAGAACCAGGGTGAGGAAGCTTCGCACCAAGAAAGAAGTGACTGGAAGAAGAAATCAAACTTCAGGAAAGGCAACTTCAAAAAGAAAAGCTTCATCTCCAGGAATGCAAATTCTTCAGAGGACAACTCTAGTGAGGATTCAGAAGAAGAAACAGGTGAAGCTCTGTTCATGGCATTTGAATCAAAAAAATCGAAAGAGGTAGAACAATCAAAAAAGAGGGAAGTAATGAATTCTAAAGTTTCTGCTAAAAATCCTGAGGCTGAAGTAGATCTAGAAGGTGAGCTGGTCTCTGCTCTTGTAGAATGGAAATCTGAGAAAAGAAAGAATTATAAACTCTCAAGAAAGCTTGAGGATGCAAATGACATCATAACCAGTTTAAAAATACAGACAAAAGAATACAAAAAAATGTCTGAGGATCTCAAAGTTCAGATAACCATGAAGATAGATTACTGCTATAAACTAGAAGAAGAGAATGTCAGTCTACGAATGCAGATGCAAGAACTGGATCAAAAAATCAGCTGCCATCAAAAGCGTGAAGAAAGTTCGATGAAGCTGGATAAAATTTTAAGTGATCAAAGACCTACTGGCATCAAGTTTGGTCTAGGCTTCATGGAAGGAGAATCGTCAAATGGACCAAAAGCCAAAAATGTAGAAACTATGAGGAATGAAGAGAAGAAACAGACTGATGAAAGAAAAACAACTCAGGCAAATGAAAGCAGTAATGCCAGGCCCGAAAGGAGAACTGACAATGATGGATTTACCAAGGTCACTCATCAAAAGAGAAGAAGATCTATGGCTCCTACAACAACCTGGAAAAAACCATCTGTCAGGTTCAATCATTTCTTTTCTGGCTTCTGTTTCAAGTGTAATGGTTATGGGCATAAAATTGCAGATTGCAAGTATAATGTAGGACCAAGAAATATTTTCAGTAGAAATGCTTTTTCACCGTTAAATTATGCAGTAGAATGTTTTAATTGTCATAACTTTGGACATATTGCAAGAAACTGTCGTAGTCCTTCAGCTGCAAATCAACCTCAAAAAAGAAAATTTCAACCAAATAGGACAAGACAAAATAGAAATCCTTCTGAAAGATATACTCAAGATACTAGAAAAGGAAAGTCCAAACTAGAGCCCAATACGGTAACCAAATCAGAGTGGAAACAGAAAGAGCAGCCTCAGGAAGAAAAAGAATCCCTAATAGTTCAAACAGACTTTCAAGGCACAGAGTAAAAGGGTACCATGGATACTTGACAGCGGATGCTCAAGTCATATGACAGGTGATAAACAAAAATTTGAAAAATTACAGAAATATGAGGGTGGTTCTGTAAAATTTGGAAATAATGATGGAGCTAAGATAATCGAAAAAGGATCAGTTAAAATTAGTGATGGGAAGATCAAGTCAGAAGAAGTTTTGTTTGTGGATGGTTTGAAACATAACCTGTTGAGTGTCAGTCAGATCTGTGATAAAGGTCATGAAGTTGTTTTCAAGAAGCAGGGTTGTGAAGTCAGGAAATCAAACAGTGGGAAATTGATAGCTACTGGATCAAGGACCTCTGGAAACCTGTACACACTCTCAAAAACTTCAGAAGGTAATTGTTTCATTGGACAGGAAGAAGAAAACTGGCTATGGCACAAGAGGCTTGGACACATTAGTTTTGATAATCTAGTGAAAATCAGCTCGAAACAGGCAGTAAGAGACATTCCAACCATCAAAAAACCTTCAAACAACATTTGTGCTTCATGTCAAAAGGGAAAGCAAACCAGAACCTCATTCAAAACAAAAGAGTACCACACCAACAAACCTCTGGATCTTATACATACGGACTTGTGTGGACCCATGAGAACTCAAAGCATAAATGGAGACAAATACTTTATGTTGTGTATTGATGATTATTCCAGAATGACATGGATATTCTTCTTAAAGAATAAAACAGAAGCTTTTGGAATGTTCAGATCTTTCAAACATCTAGTTGAGAATGAAACAGGAAAAAGAATTAAATGTTTGAGATCAGATAGAGGAGGAGAATTCATCTCAGATGAGTTTACAGAATACTATGAACGGCATGGTATCAGGAGACAATATTCAGCAGCTAGAACACCCCAGCAGAATGGCATGGTAGAAAGAAAGAATAGAACAGTACAAGAAATGGCACGTACTATGCTGGCTGAAAACAAAATAGCAGACAGATTTTGGAAAGAAGTAGTCCACACTGTAGTATACATCCAAAATAGGTACATGCTGAGAACTCATGAAAGCAAAACTCCTTATGAGCTGTGGTTTGGTAGAAAGGCAACAACAAAACACCTCAAAGTTTTTGGCTGTAAGTGTTACATCAAAAAAACTGAAGACAATCTTGGGAAATTTGAAAATCGAGCAGATGAAGGTGTCTTTGTTGGGTATTCGATAAAAAGCAAAGCTTATAAATGCTACAACAAGAGACTCAAGAAAATTGTGGATAGTGCTGATGTTAAATTTGATGAAGGAAGGGAAAGAACAGTTAACTATGAAGAAAACTACCCAATTTATGAAGAAGTCATTGAAGGAGATGAGGAAAATGAAATAGAAAAGAAACCAACTCTTAACTCAGATGATTTAATTGATGACTCAGAGGTGGAAGAAAACAAGAAATTCAAAATAGGCAGCTGGCAAAAGAATCATCCCAGAGATCAAATAATTGGAGATCCCACAGCTGGTATTCAGACAAGAAAGAAAGTAGTAAGTAACTACTCTCTTTTATCCAGCATTGAGCCCAAAAATATAGCTGAAGCAAGCAAAGATGATAGCTGGATGAAGGCAATAAATGAAGAGTTAGATCAGATTGAAAAGAATAGAACTTGGGAATTAGTTCCTAGACCGGCAAATAAGAATGTAATCGGCACCAAATGGATATTTCAAAATAAATTGAATGAAGACGGACAGGTAGTTAGAAATAAAGCTAGATTGGTCTGTAAAGGGTATGCACAAGTTGAAGGCATTGATTTTGAAGAGACTTTTGCACCTGTGGCCAGATTAGAAGCAATCAGAATGTTTCTAGCCTTAGCAGTTCATAAGAATTTCAGAGTTTACCAGATGGATGTTAAATCAGCTTTCTTAAATGGAAAACTTGAAGAAGAAGTTTACATTGAACAACCAGATGGTTTCCAAATTGGTGAAGATCCCAATCTTGTCTGCAAATTAAAGAAAGCTTTATATGGCTTAAAATAGGCACCTCGAGCATGGTATGCACGGCTCGATAACTATCTCTCTCAATAGGGGTTTAAGAAAGGTATGGTGGACAGTAATCTGTATGTCAAAATAGAAAATGGGCATCTCATTGTTCTTGTTGTTTATGTAGATGATATCATATTTGGCAGCAGCAAGGATGAATCATGCATAGACTTAGCAAATAAAATGCAGAAAGAATTTGAAATGTCTATGATTGGTGAACTGTCTTACTTTCTTGGGTTACAAGTTAATCAAAATGAGAAAGGCATATTTATTTCCCAAGTCAAATATGTGAAAGAGATGCTAAAAAGATTCACAATGGAGGACTATAAGCCGCTTAGCACTCCTATGGTAACAGTCGCAAGTTGAGTAAAGATGACAAATCTCCACCTGTAGATCAAACCATGTACAGATCAATGATTGGAAGTTTACTATATTTAACAGCTACTGCAGACTCGATATTCTACGAGCGGTTTGCATGGTAGCAAGATTTCAGGCCGATCCCAAAGAGACTCATGTGACAGCAGTAAAAAGGATTCTTCGGTATCTCAAGGGTACCATGGAATATGGGTTGTGGTATCCAAAAGGTAAAGACTTCACTCTTATATCATATTCAGATGCAGATTGGGCTGGTTGTGTAGATGACAGAAAGAGTACCAGTGGAGGCGCATTCTATCTGGGAGACAGATTGGTTGCTTGGCACAGTAAGAAGCAAGAGTCGGTTTCTTTATCTACAACTTGAGGCAGAATATATTGCAGCAACAACATGTTGTACACAAGTTTTGTGGATGAAACAAACTCTGAAAGATCTTGGTATTAATTTTAGTGAGCCAATAACAGTAAAATGTGATAACACCAGTGCAATTAACATCTCCAAGAATCCAGTTATGCATTCTCGCACAAAGCACATTGCCATCAGGTATCATTTTTTGAAGGAGAAAGTTGCAGAAGGAGAAGTTAAATTGGATTTTGTCCCAACCACAGAACAAGTAGCAGATATTTTTACAAAACCATTGCCCAAGGAAGTGTTTGAGTACCTTCGAAACAAATTGGGAGTAGTCACACTTCCCAAGAAGTGACTAGCTACAGGGATCACTTTCTCAGGGGGAGCATTTGAGTATTTGACTATTCTTTTGCTCATGATCATAATTTGTGCTAAATGCAACAAATTATGCCTGAGAATTGTGTGTATAGACTCAGGGGGAGTCTGCAGTAGCCCTTTGGTATTATTGACAAAGGGGGAGAAGAGTTACAGGAATTTACACAAGTGTTGCCAACAATTCCAAAGGGGGAGATTGTTGAGCAAGGTGTTGCAAGAGTTTTGTCATTGTTGTCAACACAGGCAGTTAGATCTAATGATGCAGTGGACAGGCAGTTCAGAAGTCATTCAGATGCAGAGGACAGAAGTTCAAAGGTTATTCAGAGCATGGACAGTGAGTTTCCAAGAAGACCTTAGTTGCCTATTTGCAAAAAATCAAAGAAAAAGACAAGTAAGAAAAGTGTCGCGATATCGCGACATATTCAGCAGGCAAGAAAAACTGTCACGATTTCGCGACATGTTAGAGGAGAGAGAAAGCGCAAGCAAAATTGTCATGATTTCGTGACATGGCCGAGGAGAGAGAAGGCGCAAGGAAAACTGTCACGATTTCGTGACATGTTGGAAGCAGAGAAGGCAAGTAAGAAAACTGTCACGATTTCGTGACATGTTTGAAGAAAAAGTGCTAAGGAAGAAAACTGTCACGATTTCACGACATGTTCGAAGAAAAAGCACTAAGGAAGAAAACTGTCACGATTTCATGACATGTTTGGAGAAAAAGCGCTAAGGAAGAAAACTGTCACGATTTCGCGACATGTTTGGAGAAAAAGCACTAAGGAAGAAAATTGTCACGATTTCACGACATGTTTGGAGAAAAAGCGCTAAGGAAGAAAACTGTCACGATTTCGTGACATGTTTGGAGAAAAAGCGCTAAGGAAGAAAACTGTCACGATTTCGCGACATGTTCGGAGAAAAAGTGCTAAGGAAGAAAAGTGTCACGATTTTGCGACATGTTCGGAGAAAAAGCGCTAAGGATGAAAAGTGTCACGATTTCATGATAGGTTCGAAGAAAAAGTTCCAAGTAGAAAAAGTGTCACGATTTCGTGACATGTTCGGTTTCATGGGCCAAAGACAGAAAAGAGACAAGGCAGTGAAGATGTCACGATTTCGTGACATGTTCCAGTTTCAGGCGAACGATAGAAAAGACACAAGGCAGAGAAAGATGTCACGATTTCGTGACATGGTTTGTTTTCGCTAGAGCAAGCCAAGTAGAGTAGCGAGAGGGCGAATGTGTCATGATTTCGTGACATGTCTGGTTTTTGTGGTTGCAAGCGAAGAAGTGAACAAGGAGGCTGAGAATGTCACGATTTCGCGACATGCTGTATTTTTGCGGGTAAAAGGTGAGAAGGGTAGAAAGAGACAGAAGTGTCACGATATCATGACAAAAGCAAAGCAGAGGTTGTCAAAGACAAAAGTGTCATGATATCACGACAGGAATAGAATGCAAGTCTCTAAAGGGAGAAGTGTCGCGATATCGCGACACGTGTTTTCGTGGAAACAGTAATAGAAGAGTTGCAAGGGCAGTTGAGGCCGACAAAGACCGATGCAGCAGGGAGTTTTAGGGGTTGAAGCCGACAAAGTTGAATCTGAGCCGACAGAATTTAGGGTTTTGCAGTCGACGATTCTTAGGGTTACAGCCGACGTTCAAGATTTATTATTGAAATTTCTATTATTTAAGGAGGGCTATTTTGGAGTTTGGAAAGTGAAGTGTGCGTATCAAATTTGTGTGAATTAAGTGCGCGGGTTGCAGAGGTTGAGTCGTGTCGATCTAAGTGCGAAGTGAGAGCGAACTGAGAGCAAGAAAGCGCAAAGGAGCAGAAGTGATCAGTTGTTTGTGTTGAAGCGAAGTGCGTGGGGCTGTTGCGTAGAAGCAAACTGGTGGTGCACGTAGGAGAAGCAGAGTGTACAGGAACAACAGATAGTTTGCAAAAGGTTGAAGGTATTTTTCTGTTATTTTCATTAAAGTCCAAGTTGCAGCTTGGCATAAGGGGTTGGTGCTCCTTCCAGTAGGTGCTGGTGAATTAGGGGTTAGTACTCCTTTCTGTTGGTGCAAAAAAATAGAGGGGTTGGTGCTCCTTCCAGTTGTTGCTGGTAAATAAGTTGTAAAGTTGTTGCTTTGCAAAGGCTGGATTTGGATGGTAGTCCAAGCAGTCATTTTTGAGGAGTAGCCACATTGGTGAACCTCGTTAAATCTATGTTGTGTGTGATGCTCTCTTATTATATCTGGTTTAAATTTGCTTTATTTCAGCTTTAAGTATTGCAAGTTTAAAATATTAAAAGATCACACTGATTCACCCCCCTCTCAGTGTCACTGTAAGTCTAACACCAAAAATATCATGACATGCTCTTGCACATTTTCATCATATTTAAACTTGTCTAACCTGGGCATGTCAAAATTCTCAAGATATGTTGGAGTAGGCACCAAGGGGTCCAAAGGCTCATTATGGATATTTCTTAATATCCGCTTTTGAAAAGCTACACCTTGCCTCTTGATCACTTTTACCTTCTTAGCTAAGGCCTTATAGGCTTGTGAGGATAGAAAGTCCTCCTTCCTAAGCTGACGTGGAGGCATACTTGGAGGTATAGTCTTCCTCTGTCAAGGTGGAGGATGTGTCTCTTCCTCCTCCTCACCTTGGGATTTTTTAGGATACTCTTGGTTAGCTCTATCTCCCTCTTCTTCCTCATACTATTGCTGCCCCTGATCTTCAACCGAAGGTGGTCATTCTTTTTTTTGGGCAGTGACATAAGTGTGAGCGTCTATGTGCTCTTGATGCATATCAGCTTGTAAAAAAACCTTCCTATGTATGTGCTCTCTATTATCTGTGTGAGTGTATAGAAAAGCCTTGGCTAGCCTATCCTCCTACTCTATGTGCTTCTTTTGGGTAAGGATTCACTCATCATGCATGCACTACTCATATAATCTCTGTCTAATGAGCCTCTGTGCCTGAATATTTTCATCTTCAATGCGCTCCCTCTCTAGGTGAGCATCCTCCAATTGATCTTGGAGGAGTTATCTTTGCTCGAATCCCAGCATATGTGATCTATCAAGGTGATCAGCCGTAGGAGGCCTCTGGTATGTGTGCTCTGTGCAAGTGACCTTATGGGTTCTGTACCCATCAGACTGATGTGTTGCACCTTTATGGAGAGGAACTCCTACGAGTTCTATCAGTCCTCAATTATACTATACTTAATTCAACCCAATTAATAATAAACTATGATATACAACCATACGAAGCATGCAATTTCAAAATTAAATCAATGAAGTTTGAATAAAATGTTGTAGCCACTTGAGGTGGGCACTCCCTCATCGTAAAGGCTCGATACGAATAGCGCAAATAAAATAAAGAAAGATAAAAATGATGATTCCTTCTAAAACATGGAACTATCCTATAAGTAGTGATAATAATATGCTTGGAGAATATAGCCGACGCTATATTCACTTGTTTAGGTATGTAACATGACTCCCCTTCTCGGATAGCTTTGTCCTCAAAGCTGGAAATGTCTGGAAAATACTTTCAGGTTCCCATGTGGCATCCTCCTCTGGTAGGTCTTGCCATTTGATGAGAAATTCTTGAATCTGGCGTGACTTTAGTCTTTGTAGTCTATGTTGTAAGATTTCTTCAGGTTGGAGATATATGCGTCCTTCCTCTTCGAGCACTGGTAATTTTGATTGACCTTGCACTTTCTGACCAATTACTTTTTTGAGACACGAAACATGAAATACCGGGTGTATTCATGATGATGAGGGTAGCTCTAACTGATAGGCTACTTCTCCAATGTGGCGCACAATTTTGTAAGGACCATAGAATCGTGGAGCCAACTTTTGATTGGTCTTTATCCTTAACGATGCTTTTTTATAGGGCTGCAACCTTAGGAAGACCCTGTCACCTACATTAAAAGTTCTCTCTGATCGGTGCAAGTCTTGTTGTTGTTTCATATGATTTTGTTCTTGGAATAAATTCTCTTTGAGGATGGTGAGTGTAGACTGCCTTTGTTGAAACCAATCATCCACTTTGGCTACTTTGGATGAACTTGGTACGTAATCCGCTACTATTGGTAGCTTGGTTCCATACAATGCTTCAAAGGGAGACATCTTAATTGAGTAATGGTAAGAAGTGTTGTACCACCATTCTGCCAATGCTAGCCATTGGCTCCATTGATATTGTTTATCTTGAACGAAACATCGTAGGTACGTACCCAAACATTTGTTAACTACTTCAGTTTGGCCATCTATATGTGGATGGTAAGCCGAAGACATATTCAATTTGGTACCACTAAGTCGAAATAATTCCTGCCAAAAGTTACTAGTGAAGATGGGGTCTCTATCACTTACAATATTTTTTGGCATACCATGTAATTTGAAGATTGAATCCATAAATACCTTTGCCACCTTGCTTGCGGAGAATGGATGTTGTAAAGCCTGAAAATGAGCATATTTGGATAAGCGATCTACGACTACAAAAATTACTGTCCTGCCTTCTAATTTGGGAAGACCTTCAATAAAATCCATGGATATATGTTCCCACTAACGCTCAGGGATGGGTAATGGTTGTAACAACCCTGGTGATTTGACTGTTTCTCCTTTATTGCGCTGGCAAACTTCGCACTCTGCTACCCATTGTTTGACTTCTTCTTTTAATCCTTTCCAACAAAAATATTGTTTGACCCTTAAATAAGTTTTCAAAAATCCTGAATGTCCTGCTGATGGGGTAGTGTGCGATTTGTCGAGAATTTTTTATTTGAGTTCCGAATTATGTGGAATGTATATGCGGTTTTTCTTTCGTAGGATTTTATCTTCATAAGAGAATAATGGGTGTTTAGAGGCCTCTATAGATAATTCTTGAATTATCTAAGCAGTTTCGCTAGTGGACAACCATTCATCTTGTAATTGATTCACCCATTGGGAACAAGGACCCGAAATAGCATTAATGACTACTTCATTTTCATATTTCTTGGATAACGCATTGACAGCTACATTTTCCTTCCCTTTCTTATATTCAATAACAAAATCATAACCCAACAGTTTGGTTAACCACTTATTTTGTTCTGGATAGGAAAACCTTTGCTCGAGAAAATTTTTGAGACTACTATGATCGGTCTTTATAATGAAGGGGCTACTGATTAAGTAGTGTCTCCATTTTTCTACTGCGCGTAGAATGGCCAACATTTATTTTTTGTATGTTGATCTTCCCAAATTTTTTCCGGATAATTGTTTACTTTCAAATGCCAACGGATGACCTAATTGCATTAATATGGCCCCAATTCCTGTGCCTGACGCATCACATTCGATAATAAATGGTTTGTGAAAATTTGGAGTTGCTAAAACTGGAGTGGTACACATGGCCTCCTTAAGAGCTTCGAAGGCTTGAGTGGCCTCTTCTGACCAACGAAAGGCATCCTTCTTCGTGAGTGCTATGAGAGGTGCTGCAATATTACCATAATTCCGTACAAACTTGCGATAGTAGCCCGTGAGACCCAAAAAAACATGAAGTTTCTTGATGGTTTTAGGTAAAGGCCACTCTTGAATTGCCTTAATCTTATTGGGGTCGACTTTGACACCTTCGTGTGAAACTATATGACCAAGATACTCGACTTCTTTGACACCAAATGAACATTTGGAATGTTTGACAAATAACTTTTCTCTGTATAAAATGTGAAGGACCTTATCCACATGATTTAAATGATCCTTCCATGTTTTGCTATATATGAGAATGCCATAAAAAAAAAATAACACAAAATTACGGAGGAGAGGACAAAACACTTGGTTCATGAGACTTTGGAATGTGGATGGTGCATTAGTGAGATCGAAAGGCATGACCAAAAATTTGTAATGACCTTCATGAGTACGAAAAGCAGTTTTGGGAATATCTTCTTCTCTGACACAGATTTGGTGAAATCCCGAGCGAAGGTCCAATTTTGTAAAAAAATTTGCACCATGCAACTCATTTAGTAGGTCATCTATGACAGGAATAGGAAATTTGTCCTTGATAGTGAGTTTATTGAGGGAACAAAAATTAGGACACATACGCCAAGAGTTATCTTTTCGTCGGGCCAGAACTACAGGTGAAGAATAAGGGCTAGTGTTGTGACGAATGACTCCATGGTCTAGCAGATCCTGAACGATCTACTCGATTTCTGTATTTTGTGGTTGAGGATAGCGATAAGGATGACTGTTAGGTGGAACACTCCCTGGAATCAAATGGATGGCATGGTCATGAGATCATTTAGGTGGTAATCCTTTAGGTTCTTGGAAAACCTCTTCGTAATGTGCTATGATGTCCCGTAAATCTAGAGCAGAAATACCCGAAGTTGCTCGAGATTGCTTTTCCAAATAATTAATTTGATCTATTAATCCATATCCACCCTTTTTTAATATTTTCTCCATACTATGAGAGCTCACCATTTGTGATGGGGGAGTAGTAATGCCTTGTAAGCGAATGACCCATCCGTTTTCCTTCCATTCCACAAATAATTTTTTGAAATTGAAGCTAACCGTGTCTAGTGTTTCCAACCATTCGACTCCCAAAATGACATCAGAGTTCCCTAAATTCATTATGAAGAGAGATCCATACCATGTATAAGTTCCCATTTTAATGGAAACTTGAGATGTTCTCCCAACACATTGAGCATTCACCTGGAATTTTTCTTTGTTGGAAGAGTTAATGAATAATTTCAAAGCTTTTGTTGTTGATAAAATTGTGCGTACTGCCTGAATCAATTAGCACATTCATATTTTTCTGGTGGAGAAATCCTAGTACCTTGATTGTATGGTGGGTTGTTAACCCCATGAGGGCATGTACAGAAATATCCATTGTATCCTATTCCTTCTCTTCTAGAGCATTTGATAGTTCTTCTTGCATAGGTTCTTCCTGGTGGTATTATTCTTCCTCTTCTCCTTCATATTGATCGCATTCGATATGAAAGTTTTGTTTTTGTGCACAATGCAATTATGATGACATAGCCTCTGATTGGGCCTCAAGCATGCAAACCTACACATAATTCTACTCTAGCACATTGTATTCTAGTGTGGATTGCAATAAGATATCCATTGTTCCTAGAAGTGCCTTGCCAAAACTTAGAAAAGAAACCTAAGGACCTAATTCTATTTCAGTTCATTTTAGCCTTAGTAAATTTGTGTTTCATTTCTACTTTCTGGAAAACACCAATAGAATAAAAAGTGTAGAGAGTGAAAAATGGGGTCTACCTCAGGTCCTTATTCAATTTAGCTTTGGCTCCCTGCTATCTGTTGTGTCTGCTATGAACCGTAGGTCTATTGCACGATTCAGACTGTAAACCATGTTTTGTAGTTGAAGGCCAACAATGAAACTACAGCTAAAACTTGTGGTTTGCACCTGCAATAAAAAAACACACAAGATGTCATATTAGGTTCTTAAAATGTGGAGTTCCATCATGATCACATTTTGTACGACCATAGATGCATGCACCCGGTATTGCAATTGCGTAAATAGAAGTAAAAAGCAATATTCACACATAAATTGATAAAATATAAAGCAATTGAATGAAATGCATCTTTATTTCCTTATGGAATCAATCCACGTATTACAAATGAATCCCTCTTAGGGATACCATTTTTGATACGCAATTACAATGTTGTAATCCCCTTAAGGATAAAATGCACTTTTCAAGCCTTTAAGGTGACACAAACTGCTCTAGGCTGGAGTTGACCCTCTTCTTCACATTGAGGAAGGAGTTGAATGGTTGAAGCTCCTTTGAACCTGCTTTCCTATGATCAAGAAACAACACAAAATAATTAAATTAATAGGAAGCCTCTCATGATTAGGCCCTTTAAAGAGAATAAGCACAAATATGCCATAACAACTATGAAATCAAGAAGATGTATAAAACTTACTAAACTCATGCAAGATTCATAAATATTGTTAGGAACATGAAAATAGAAAGTGCATCTATCTATCTACTAGATCAATTGCATGAAATTATGCAAGTTAGTAAGAAAATAAGCCATTAATGTCCTACTTTCTATTATGATGAGAACAAAGTTGATAAAACTCCAAATCTACTAGTCAGATTGTTTTTAACATGCATTAACCCACTAAAATGACTATTCTAACCTAATTACAGATACTGTAATAGAATTAGTAAGGGGATCTTATACCTGTTGCAAACTACAGCTCGGATGAGCGGTCTACACTGTAAACCATAGTTGACAGCTACGACAAGCAACCAAGTAGTTTTGCCCTCCAATTCTAGGGCTATGGACTTGATATCCTTGTAAAATTGGTGATCAAGGGTCACCTCAGTGTCCTATGACAGGTTTGGCAGTTGAATTGTTGGATTGGGCCTCTGTTTGCCTAAATTAGTGTTTCTAAGCATTCTAGCTCCTTAGGGCATCCATGGCAAGTTGATCTTGGGTTGAATAGGAAAGTGTCATCCTCAATGCATGAATTCAGTATGCAATTTGACAAGGCTTTGCTACTCTTTTGATCAATTCACTCTCTATGATGATAATTCAACAACACTTCGCTATCAATTCACCCTCTCTCTTTTGCCCTATTTTAAGGGGTACTTATAGGATTATCCAAGGGCTAGGAGTGGCTTCATGGAGAAGCCAAGAATAAGAATAGATGGTTAGGACAGTTGGATTGGAAGCCTCTAGAATATTCGATCCTTTAACCACCTTCTTCTAGATCAAATGGTTGTTCAAACTGATTTGGATTGGATGAAGGCCAAATGAACTTTAGTTAATACCATAGGTGACAAATGTGGTTCATACTGTAAACCATAGGTGTCAGTAGCGGCTTAGACTATAGACTATAGGTCTCGGCCATGGTTTAGACTGATTAGGCCAGAGAGCCCAAATTGAGTAGTTAGAACCACTACTCTATCTTGGAGTCTATCCAAGATCTTCCATATGGTCTTGTAGCATGTCCATATGAGTAGTCACCTTTGACATGATGTGTTTTAGGTGTCTACAGATGCATTGTGTGGGAAAAACACAATGTAGAGCAAAAACATATAATGCTATGTTTTTAGGATGTACGAGGATAATTGGTCTGATCAATGCTAGATGGCCCAACCAAGCAATATGGTGTGCATCCCTAAATCATTGCTTCAACCTAATTGAAGGCTTAATTTTACAAGAAGCTTGCTCATGTTCATTTGCACTTATTCCTCAAATGCAATCGGGTATCTCATGTCACTACAATAGAATAGACCAAAGGAGAGCTACAAACTAGCATGTTATATTTGCTTATGAACCCAATAAATGAGGGAAGTTCTATGACAGATGCTTGCAATTATTTATAGGACGAATGCGATATTGATATGATTGAGTGATATTTGGTTAAATTTGATTATTATTACTTGAAGATTGTAACTATCCCCTCACACAATGAATTGATGAGGGAAGGACAATGAATGAAGTGACAAGTCGCTTGACCAACATGACTAGTTTGGTTCTTTTCTAGTGTTTGTTATTTTAATGGGCAAACCCCCATCCAGGAGTGATTCCAACTATTTATGATGATCATTCATCCCTATCTCGAGGATAAGTCTAGCCATAAATGGCCTTCTTAAGGAGTTAGGATGATTGACTATATTTAGGCTTGTATTGAATCACTTGGCTTAGTATTTTAATGTCATAAAGAAATTAGGATGATTCTATCATGCCCGTGGAGCAGTCCGACCATCTTGGTCTTCTTCGGGATTGAGGTGGCACGTCATGATTCCAAAATGAATGATTTTTCCCAAGTAGACCTATGGTAACTCACTCATCTCACCATATTGCATGGAGTACAAATCGTTGTAACTGTCGAGTTGATAGAGTAAGTAACTAGATACAAGGCTTACTTAAGATTTTGTTTTTATGTGATTTTTTTGTTATTTTGATCATTATGATGATTATGAACCATCACATGTGATTATTTGATTTTTTTTTTGTTATTTCTCATGGAAGGATTTTTTTTGTATTTGCCTATGTTGTTGGCCTTTGTTAGCTCCAGTGACCCCAAAATGTTTGTGCATGGCCGCTCTCGACCCAGCAACCAAGAAGTGTGGGCTAATGAAGATAGCAGTGACTGAGGCATAATTTGGTAAATATAAAAGCAGCTTAGGGTTTTGACTTTTCATTCTTCCTAGCTGGTAAATTATTTTTCTGAGCTTTGAAGAGAAAGTGACATCTTGCGACTTGGAGTGCTTATCGACGAGGACCATGGTTGTGCAAGGCAAGGCATCTATGAGTGGAGGAGTCGGAGCTTCTCGGGTACTCTTCGAAACCCTAACCTTGCTCATTTTTCAATAAAAAAATAAACCATACTAAGTAATTGGTGAACGAACCTCATTAAGCTTACTAGCAATGAACCAAACCTATAGATAGGCTTAGTTTAGGATTTGTTTTGGTGGGCTTGCCCCATTTTTACATTTTTATAATTTTTTTGGTGTTTTTTGCCTAGGGCATACGCAGTTGTTGCATCACCCATCAGTTTTTGTCACACAGAGTAGCCATTTCGGCCTGCGGCTTGGTCATTGTCGATGACAACGGCCGGTTTAAAACCCAAAGGTCAAAATTTTGACCATTGGGGCTTGGTCGTTGCTAGCCTCAATTGTTGATTTTTGGTCACTGTAGGGGAAAGCGAACAGTAAACCTTAGGTAATATTTTTGATTTTTTTTAATTTTTGAGATGATTTTCTAAAATTTATTGCATGATTAGGTGCATTTATTATTCTTTCACTTAGACTTAGGATAGTCTATAATTATTTGCATTGTTTTTCATGTTTTATTATGTTTTATGCCTTAGATGCACTGTAGTTATGCTCTACTTTTTGTACTTATATTATTTCTACTCGGGATCAAGATCAAAAGCTCTTAAATGACCTCCTACCATGTATGGATGATGCGAACTGCGCATGGTTCAATTCCTATGGATTACAACATGTGACCAGGCTGCCCCAAATTATGTCAGATCAGGCCTACCTCATGGCCCTAGCTCACCGATGGGATCCCCAAAATAATACTTTCCACCTCCCTATTGGTGAGATGACTATCACATCGAAGGATGTGTACAAGATTTTCTAAATTCCTTTTAATAGAGTGGCCATCATTTCTTTGGCCACTAATGACCGTGAGGTAGTCTTTGCTTGGGTGTTCAGGAGGCGTGTCCTGGCTACCTTCAAGGACACCAAATTTGGTGGTGTATCTATTCGGTGATGGTACAGAGCGAGGGTATTTTTTGAGAGGCATGCGGTGTTGTTGATGGTCATCAACAACATTGTTCTCCTAGACTACTCAGGCTTGAGGTTCCCTTAGAACCTCCTTGCGATGGTTCAGGATTCGGTGGATAGTGAGGAGCCTATCATTTACGCATGGGGGAGAGCTTTGTTAATGTAGTGCTATGATGAGTTGTATCACATTTTTTGATGGGGTCATACCAAAATCACTTGTATCTTGCTCCTACAGATATGGGGATGGGAGCATATCCATGTAGATCATCCTAGAGGGCTTCCTATTGAGATTACAGCTATAGATAGCTTTATGTAGTGCTATGCTACCAGATGGGCTCAAGAGCATGAGGAGCGCAATAGTCACCCTCATGTAGGGAATATCCCCCATTATATTGCTTCTTTTACTAGGAAATAGGCCCAAGATATCATATGGCATCCATATCATGACTGCTCAGCTTGGGATGAGGTAGCCAAATTTACAACTAGGATGTGGCACGAGCAGTGGATCATTGGTCGCAAGATCGAGATCATAGAGTATTTCTTCTACTCTCATGTCCTTTTTCAGTATGGATTGTAGCAGGATGTGCTACTTACCCCGGTACTGTATAGGTGCATCGTGGCAGATAGAGACCTTCCTCTGTGACACATTATATATCTTACTGATGAGGGGGATGTCCTAGCAGTTGATGCAGGTATTAATGGAGAGTCATAGATGCCTTCATGCAGTGGTGTGGGACTCTATTGTGGCATGAGGAAGGCAGCCTAGGTCACAAGGATGATGGCGAATATGGAGGTGTAGATCTAATAGGGTGTAGAGTTCGAGATAGGACTAAGGGATGGGGCCAACCACTAGAGCAGGCAGCTCCTCAGGAGGAGGAGGAGGAGTTGGATCTCGAGGAGAGAGATTCTCCTCTTAGGGCAGAGCTACATGAGGTAGATACTGAAATCCAGTCGGCTAAGATCTAGGTACAATAGCAAGATTCTACCATAGAATAACTTATCGCATAGGTACAAAAATTGTAGACTACTATTAGGAGTGGTGTTGTTGGGATGCAGTTTGTTGCTGTTCCTCCTACACCATAGGGCCCTACAAAGGTGAAAACAAGGGTAGATATTAGGTGCATGCATACCTTTCTAGATGACTATGAGGCACATATTTATGATAATGCATCCTACATTGCTACTCTCCAGATGAAGATCAAGAGGCTGGAAGCCACTCCTAGGGAGAGGGCAAGTGTAGGTGGGTCATAGGTTAGCAGGTGCTCCACCTCAAGGTAGTCTTACATCTGGCCTAGCCAGAGGACCCAGAATCATACAGAGAGACTGATAGGCTCACATAAATCCACTCAGTATCTAGCCACAAGGGGAGGTGATACGGGAGGTGTAGGCCTAGTTTGATTATATGATGTACTTGGCTTTTGTTTTTGAGGTCAGCTGACCTATATGACTGTAGCCCATGGGAATTTTTGTACATCCATGTATTTGATACACACATTTATATGAGATATTTGCATTATGATTCATTATGTGTATCCTTTATTGCTCATGTTTTTGTTTTATTTATGCGATGTGATGATGGTATTATGATGAGTTGATGTATGTGTTAGATGATAGGTGGTATTTATGATGATGTGGATATTTAGATGGATGCTTATGTAGATGCTTATATGATATGATTATTGTGAAATGATGTGATGTATCATGAGTTGAATTAATTATGGATTTATGATTGTATGTATAGGCAGATTATGAATGCCTATATGGTTTCACGTGCTTTGATTATGGCTATATTATGTGGTGCATATGGATGTTGCCTACATGATTTGATTATTGCTTTATTATGTAATGTATGTGGATGCAATGATGTGATCTTAGATGTAGATGGATGAGTTATGATATATGTTTTTATGGATGCAATCTTATTGTTAAGCACATGTTTAATTTTGCTTTTAATTGTATGCATTTAACTTATGTTATGGTATGGTAAATGCAGTGTGTGTAATGCATTATCTACATGGTTTTTGATCTAATGTAAATGAACCTATATGCTTTAATCATAAGGAATGCATATGATATGAGTTTAACAATATAATGGGCAACACCATAGAAAGTATAATAATCATGAATGTCAACAATCATTCTTATCATAAGAATTAATTATTTAAGCATCCATATGTGCAATGTAAAGGCGTGAAATGCATGTACTTTCTTGATAAGCTTATGTAATTGAAAAGATTCAAAATAGCCAATGGTCATGTAAATATCATTTTTGACATCTATCCGATATCTAGCCTACTTTATTAATACCTCTTAATTCACAAAATCTCATAAATAAAATTGATGATGTGATTGATGATATGATTTTTTGCTATGTAGGAAGTTTTGAGGTTTTTCCTGAGACTCAAACACTCTAGTTACCCTATCAATAGTTGCGTACTGACCATACACTATTTTTGAAAAGCAAGGCTTTCATCATGGACCTAGATATTCATTATCACTATGTGTGAAAATGAATATATTTAGATAGAACTCAAGCATTTCCTCTGATTTCAGGCGGGATTCTTTCAACCCATTTCTAAGATTGGGGATCCTCAAGTGTTCATCTGATCCTATGTTGGACTTAGTTGGACTATACCACTAGGCAGTATTGGGTTACCCAAAGCTAGATCATCCACATACAAACATTGGTCTACACAAATACAAGATGATAATATGATAGACATATCAGCATGCATAAGGTTATCATCATTACCAAGCTAATTGTCCACCAAACCTGTAATGAGGATCACCTTCCGATTTTTACAATGTTGAGAATTCTAGGGATTCAAGATCCATTTCTTTATTTTCTTCATTTCATTTGGGATACTTTCTGATGCTTAGTGATGAAAATCATTATTTATTTTTTATTTATTCTTTTGATTTTTTTTTCTTTTGAGAAAGAGATTTATGTAGTGATGATAATCAGTTGTTTGTTTTTCTTTTGATGTTTGCTTGATTCTGGGATTTTTTCTTGTTTTGGTAAAAGCAAGGGATTTAACTGGGTAGGGTGGAACTTATCCTTTTACCAATTCTTAGCACCTTTGAACCGGTCGGACAAGGGGATAAGCAAGGAAGACCCTTTTCACTTAAGGTAACTTAGACCACTTTTGCAGTTTTCATCTTTCCCTTGTATCAACTAGGATTTTAGTGTTTTTAATTAGTGATGGGATTCTAAAGTATGCTAGGCACTATCACCACTAGAACTCACCTTCTACTAATCAATATGGCTTTCTACAAAAGCTGATAAAATCACTAGGTATGGTTGAATGACCAGAAAACCTTAGCCTATTCCTTATAGCAACAAGAAGCGGTTGTGTTGAAAAACACAGTTACACATAGATGAATGGATGAATATGGATTTGAGTATTTGTGGTTGTGATACAGACTGTGGCATAATTTTTAAGATTGTGATCATAACCTATCATAATGAAAATGCAATGGATATGAATTTTTAATGCAATGCAACTATGTGGATGCAGATGTGAGACACAAATGTTTTTGTATTTTTTATTTTTGCATTGTTTTTGTGTTTTTGATTATTTTGTATTATTTTTGTGCTTTTGATTTTATTTTGACCAAAGGGCTTATTGTGCCTTTGGGGCTTTTAGGGGTTGACCAAGCGACATGAAGATACCCTTGGAGCATTTTGATTGAATTTGACCAAGCGTATTGGATACCCTTGGAGCATTTTGATTGAGGTGACCAAGCAGAGTGAAGATACCCTTGGAGCATTTTTGATTAGAATGACCAAGCGGCATGAAGATATCCTTGGAGCATTTTTTGATTAATTTTGACCAGTTGGCTTAGATACCCTTGGAGCATTTTTATTTTTGGAATCTTGACCAAGCGGCATAAAGATACCCTTGGAGCATTTTTTTTTTAATATTTTATGTTTTTATGATTTGTTTGTAATTTTATGACATATTTGAATGTTTTTGTATTTTATGTATAGGATGCCTTCAAATAGATGATATTGAGAGGTTTTTGCTATTCAACACCATCCAATGATGTGAGGTGATATGCTCTAAGCCCAACCCTTTTTGAAATCATGTAGGGGCCTATCCAATTTGCTACAAATTTGTCTCATAAGTGTGACAAAAAAATTGATTTTTGTTGGTTTTATTTGAGCACAAGATCCCCAAATTTGAATTCCCTTAAGTGGACTTTACTATTGTAAGCTTGTACAAGGTGATCCTGATAAATGTGAAGATGATCCAAGGCATTGACTCAACGTTCATCAAGGAGAGTTAATTGATCAAGGTGGCCTTGTCGTGCAGTGTCATCATCTATGAAGTCCTTCAATGCTATGCGCAGGGTTGGTACTTCCAAATCTAGGGGCATGATGGCCTTAGTGCCATATACAATTGAAAACAATGTTGCCCCAGTGGGTATCCACACACTAGTCCTGTATATGCTCATAATGCAAGAGGTAATTATAGATTCTAGTCCTTATGATTATCTTTCACTGTCTTTCTCAATATGGAGACTATTATTTTGTTTGAGGCTTCTGCTTGCCCATTCACTTACAGATAATAGGATGTTGAAAAACTATGTTGAATATGGTATTTGTTCATCAAAGCATACACATTTTTGTTCTTGAAATATGGCCCATTATCTAATATTATTTTTTAATGGAACCCAAAATGACTTATGATATTGTGGAGTATAAACTCCACAATCCTTGGTCCAGTTGTCAATGTCAAGGAGATCGCTTCGACCCATTTTGTGAAGTACTTAGTGGCCATTATGATGAACGTGTGTTGGCATGAGGATGGGGGTGAGATATTTCCAACTAAGTCTAGTCCCCACTGTGAGAAGGGACATTCTATCTGGATGTGTTATAAGGCTTGGGATGGCAAGTGTGTGAGGTTCACATTATGTTGATATTTAACACATTTCTTGACATACTCGCAATAGTCTTTTTCCATAGTGGGCCAATAGTAGCACATTCTCAAGATGTGCTTAACGATGGCCATGCCACTAAAATGATCACCACATGTACTGTGATGAGCCTATGAAATTACCTAGGATTCTTCTTATGGCTCAAGATAATGGAGGAGCATTCCATAATAACCTCGTCTATAAAGGATATCTCCCAATAAGATGTACCTTATTACCTTTTGTTTAAATGTTCATCTTTCAACATGCAATAGGCCTTGCGGTACCATTCCAAGCTTTAGGAAATCCCGTAATTGGGAAAGCCAATCCTAATATGCCACAGTCTCTATAGAAAAGATGACATGTTCCTCCTGCATTCTGAAACTTGTGAATACAAATTGAGGAATAACCCTATGGTGAATGGTTGTGCCACACTCCGTATGACCTTGAGAGATCAAAGACCCCCAAGGTGTCGTTTGTAAGAACTCTCTAGCTCTGAAGGACCAATCATAATTTGGTTCTATCTAGATTATGTTGATTGATTATTGATTTTCAATAGCCTCACATTGTATCGCTGAGTGCGTGAGCACCTTAACATGAATGGTTGTGAAATTAACAAATGGATTTTGAGGTATTAAGAATCCTAAATATACCATGGTATTTTCAAATCTATTTGATGTACAAGGGATTGCCTCGATGTCATACCATTCCAGTCGGGCTAGGTAGGTGTCAACAAGTTCCTTGTATAATTTAAATATTGGTAATTGGTATTGGAACAAACCCTTGACTTGATTAACTATGAGCAAGGAGTCACCAAAGATATTCAATATTTTAATGCCTATTGTGATGGCTATTTGAAGTCCTAATATCATGGCCTCATACTCTGTGTTATTGTGTGTTTAAGGGAAGTTTAGTTTGAATTATAAGGGAAATGGAGTGCCCTATGATGTGATAAAGACAATACCTGGTATGCCCCCTTGATCGCCATTCAAACCATCGAAGAAAATGCCATATCTCTTTCTTTCTCAGGTTCTTCAAGTTATGGCAGATCTGATAATGCAAAGACTACATCATCAAGAAATTTTATGGTGAGAGGCTTGCTATCCTGAAGAGGTGCCTCTACTAATTGATCCGCTATGACTTGTCCCTTGATGGAATTTTGGCTTATGAACTCTAGATCAAATTCTATCAATAGCATGATCCACTTTACAGTATGTATATTATGATAGGTCTTGTTCATCATGTACTACAACCAATTTTTTTTGGATATAATGTAGGTCGTATGGTTCAACATGTAGTGTCACAAATTTTTGGTCGCAAAGATCACTACCAAATACAAATTTTCTACATACGCATACCCTAGCTCATAACTCACCAAGGTGATATTGATATAATATACGGCTTGCTCTTTGTCTTGTGTATTCTTTTTGGCCAACATGGTGCCCAGAGCAAAATTAGTAGCCAATATGTAAAGTAAAAATGATACATCTAGCCTTGGTGGAGCCAACACTGGTGGTGTTTCTAGGTAAGTTTTGATCTCTACAAAGGCTTTTTGGCACTCTTCATCCCAATGAAAAGGGAATCCTTTGCATAGCAGCCGATTCATGGGTTGAAATTTGTCTGATAACTAAGCAATGAATTATTTTATGGATGCTACCTTGTCTTATAGGCTTCTTAACTCCATAATGTTGGTAGGGGAGGCCATTTCCAATATAGCCTTTACCTTTATAGGATCAACTTCAATGCCTCTATTGGAAACAATGAACCCCAAGAGCTTACCAAAAGTTATTCCAAACACACACTTCTTAGGATTCAATCTAACATTGTACTCAATGAGGCGATCGAAGACTTTTCTAAGGATTTCAGTGTGCTCTTGCCGCAATAAAGACTTGTCCAATAAGTCGTCAATGTAGTCCACTAATATTTTATGCATATAGTCATAAAATATGTATTTCATGGCCCACTGATATGTGGCACCCACATTATTTAGGCAAAATGGCATCACCTTGTAATAGAATATCCTCCATGGAATAATGAAAGCAGTCTTATGCTAGTCTTTGGGTTTGATCCAGATTTGATTGTATTCAGAAAACCCATCCATTAGGGAGAGCATCTCATGTCTTGCAGTGGCATCAACAAGAGCATCTATGTTTGGAAACAAGAATGAATCTATGTGTACGAATCAATGGAGATTGTGTTGATGTATGGAATGAAATCTCTAGGACCACATGGGTGAAATATTGTCTTAGAGGTTTTCCCTCCATACTCACGATGAGGCTTTGGAGAAAAAAATATCTTCAGATCTGGTCCATGAGTAGGCCGGATAATAGGATTGTTGGGTTCCAAGATATTTCTAAACGTAGGCAGAGGGGGATTGATCGCATGGTAAATAGCATTGAAGTCAAAAGGTCTTCCCAAAAATCATAATCCAAGGTCTATAGCATGAAGTGCCACTTCTATTTCTACCAGCATGTTGACTTGTCGTCAGTGGCGAGGCCCAAGATAAGCGATCTCAATCTCATATTCATAGTCATCATCACTTATCCAAATACCATATGCATTGGTATGTGGTCCTAAGACAAGGGGCACGTGTCTTGGCCCCAAGTAGGCCATATCTATCTCATACTCATATTATTATTTACTTATGAAGATGATATTTGCATTAGTTCCTTAACCCAAGCTATGGTGCCACTACCTTGCCCCTAGGTAGGCTCTTTCTATTGAGTCCTCTGAATCATAGCCACTTTCATCTGATATGTATCCACTCTCATTATGGCTAGACCTGACACAACTTTGTAAATAGTGAGGCCCATGATAGGCTAATCTTGCCTCTACTTCATCATCACTCACTGCATATATATTTTCTTATTGCTCTTAATCCCGTAAGATGCAACCTATCGGGGTGGCATCAATTGCAAAGTTTGGATGATAAATATCTGGTGGTGGTATGTTTACCACTACCACTTGTCTCTTGATCAAATGTCTTGCACTTGGTGGGTGATAAGGAATAAAATTGATGTCTTCTCCTAACCCTAATCTTAGTTTATCCAAGGATGCTTCTAGAGAGTCATCTTGACCTATGATGTGGTAGCCTAACCCAAACCTATCAGTAAAAAGTTGGTATTGTGGCTCGTATGGCTGCCTGCATCCTTGGTCATATATACCAAGACTGTAGCCATGCCAATCATAACATTCAAAGTATCTTAGAGCAAACTTAGGATTAGAGAGGTAACAAACATTAACAATGAATATTTCATCATTATCCTCTTCTACGTCTAAAGACTCATGGGCGCAGTCAAGGCCATCATAGATAAAGTTGGTCTGGTTGGGAGGGATGCCAAGTGGAACCACTGTTCCCACTGGTGGTCTTAGATATTTTGGTCATCCCATGTCTTGTGCAGACTCAATGATGGGTATGAATGTTATGTTTATCATAAGGTACTCTCCTATCCCTATAATTTCTAAGTGTATTGTCGCAAGTGATGTGGATGACCCTACAGATGACACTAGCAAAGTGGGTTCTAGTATTTCCTTGGCTTGATCTTGGAGATCTTATTCTTCCATGGGACTTGGGACTTATGCAATGGCTATAGTTAGCAATTCTTTGGGATTTTATTCCTCAATAAAGGGCACCTTTAGCTTCTTATTTTATTTAGGTTTAGACGTTTATGGTCTCTTAGAAGCGTCAGTTGTTTTGGGTGCAAGAGGAGGTGCCGATGTGGATGGGTCTTTTTTGTACCCATTTGTCTCTGTCATCTAGTTGCATAGTTGGAGATGAAGGACTTACATACAGGTGGGTGGAATGCATCACAATATCTCCTAGAAAATCCACCTTATGGACATATTTGAATGGTTCTTCATCATCTAGAACCACATAGACCTTTTCATCGTACACATACTTGACACATTAGTGTAAAATCTAAGGAACACACTTCATATCTCTTATCTAGGGCAACCCTAGGAGGATGTTGTATTGCATGATCCCTTCCAATATATGACACATCACAGGTATGGTCTTATGCCCACCTTAATGGGTAGGACTATCATTACCATAGTAGAGCATAAAGCATTATTAAAAGCTCTCAACGTGTAGGATCTTGGAATGATATTGGATTTAGGGATCTTAAGGTTCCCTATTACTATTATTGTGATGATGTTGATTGATGAACCTGTATCGATCAAGACCCACTTAAAAGGTAAATCATTGACTAACACAACAATGTGCAGTGGAGGGTTTGGTAAGGTAGTAGATATTATCTTAATCTCATGATCATAAAATCAAATTACAGGTTCTTGGCAATGTTGTACTTGTCCAACAAAATGAGTGAATGCATTTGAATCTTGTGGTTGAAGCTCAATTTATCTCAAAATCTCCATCAAAGTAAATTTGTGCTTTGGGGAATTTTGTATGAGCTTATAGATAGATAGCTTGGCTGGATTCATTTGTAAGTTTTGTTCTAGTCTACTCTGAACATTTACCATAGGTCGGGTTGGTGGACCTAGAAGGTTGTTTTACCCCTACCTCTGCCTAGGTGCAGGTGGGACATTAATGGGATCCGCAAGAGACTATGGTTGACCATACCATCTACTCTTGGTTGCTATGTTGACAATTTCAACCATCCAAATGCATCCTTGGGTAGATGCATCAACTTGAACCTGATTGACTTGGGAACCTTACCCTCTAGGGGCCTCATGGTTTGGTAGTAGGTTTTTGTATATACCCATATCTCTATTATCGGGATTTAATTGGTTATAAACTTTAAGTTCTCCAACTTCAATCATATTTTGCACCTGGTTCTTGAAACCAATGCACACTTCAATGTCATACCTCAGTATTTTGTGATAATGGCAAAACTAATCATCCCTATATCCACTTAGGATGATTGGGATCTAAAATGGGTACGTCAAGGAATATGATCTTCCCCGCATCGCTTAACTGGTTGAAAAATGATTGCATTTATTCTGATAGATGTTTATAATAGCGAGGTAGCTTGCATTCTCTATTTCAATCCTGATTGTTATTTTGATCATAATTGGCTGGTGTGGGATGTGCTTGATAATTTTGGGGTTGCTATGCAGCCCCATCCTTTGGTGCAACCAATATGACTTGATTAACTGGAGCAGGGTTGCCTTGCTTTTGCTTGTATTTGTCATTCTTGCCATTCTTGTTCCACTCCTTCTTGGTTCGGAGCTTAATGGTTCCCTCATCTACTTTTATGTCATAAATGAGTTTGGCTTGTGCCAAGGCTTCCTCAAATGAAGTATATTTTTGAAGTTGTAGCAAGAGGGAGATGTGTTTAGAGCAACTATTGGTGAACATGTGGACAATCTCTTTTGTGGGTATGGAGAATGATAACTTTGCCATGAATTTTCTCCACTTATCCCCATCCCCATACTACATAACTGACTCATCATCATACTGCTTAAGGTTGGCCAGATCTGAAAGGTTCACCTTTGTTTTAGCATCAAAGGAGAAATATTTTAGGAAAGCGTTTACTAGTTGTTCAAAACTGGATATGTTGGGTAGTTGTTTGAACCATTGGGTGACAACCCCCAAAAATTTCATAATTAAAGTCCTTAGCATAAGGGCATTGCTCTCTTCTAGATGAAAGCATGCATTAATTTTGGTGACGTGCTCTTGTCCATCCTCTTCACCCTTGAATTTTTCCAACCTGGGCATCTCAAAATGCTTAGGATATGCAGGGCTAGGAACTGATGGGCACAATGGTTGGTTGTGTATTTTACTCAATTTTGGTTGGTTCCCAGTTGTATCTTGCTTCTTAAAGGACTTCATATTTTAAGTGAGTGCCTAGAATGCCTTTGAGACAAGGGGTTCCTCTTCTTGTAGGCCCACTCATGATGGTAACAGAGGTAACCATTTATCCACTTGACTTGTTCTATTCTCTTCCCTCCTACGAGGGGATTCAGGATGTGTTTGATCTTGATTTATCATGTTTATCCTTTCCCCACCAGTTAGATTTTGTTCATGATTTGAGTGGTGGTTTCATTGTGGGTTGTATTATTGCCTAGTGCACCCTTATTTTGGTGATTCAACACTTTTATATCTTTGGTGATCATCACCATTTTCTTGTAAATTGATACGAGCTAGCTGCTCAGCTTATTCTCTTAAGCATTGCTCATGTTGGTGCAAAAGCCTCTCTCTTTGTTTGTCATGTTCAAGAGCTTCCACTAGCTCTCACTCTTTGCATAATGTATTTTCTAACCATAAAACATGGTCATATTATGTTGTTAAAGAAGACTTATGTTTGTATGATTTTTTTCTTGTGGTTCTGATTCACAGATTCCTCGAAGGGGTTTTCACTATTTATTTTCTCTTGCTAGCTAATGTAACTTTTTCAGTGTGTTGATAAGTGCCTCTATGATCAGACTCTGTATGTATACTACAGGGTTGCTCTGAAGCATCCCTAGGTTGAGTGGTGCATTTATAAGTAACACTTTACAAAATTCTAGATGCAAAATTTTCTATGGCTATAATTTTGGGAGTTTTCCTCGAATGAAACTGATCCAACTCATCTAACTGTCTTGTTTTCTATGGTTGATCCCGTGGGGTGCTATTTACTCCAATGAGGTCATAATATATTGGAATCATTTCTCTTGTGTGAAGGGTATCTTCTGTTTGGTTCCTATGACTGGATGTAACTCTGGTTTCATGCCCCTCAGTGGGAATATTTGTTCTAAGTGTCTCATGTGAATTTTGAGATGTTGTGACTCTTGTGTGTATTTTTGGTGATGAAGGCTTTGTGGCCCCACCATTCCTTTGTGATGATGGATTTGGGGAAACCTCATCATATCTATGTGAAGAGTGAGGTCTAGAACCCCTTTTATGTCCATTTTTGGAGGAAGCTCTTGAAGCCTCCTCATGTCTTTGAGAAGTTTTTGTGTGTTTGGGGGAGGGCCTTGAGGCCTCCTTGCATCTACTTGATGATGATGGTTGTGAAGAATATTTATGTTTTTATGACTTGGTTCCATAATGTGACTCCCTAATTGGGGTTTCCTGAGGAGAACCCCCAAGGGTTGAGTTATCACCCTTTAGGCTCGTGGAACTACGCCTCAGATCTTATGAGTAGGTGGTTCAATGTTACTACGACTTTACATATGGGTATGTGTTGCTTCAAGTTATACCTCGATATTGGACTGAGGATGTTTACTTTTGGTTTTGACCATTGTGTTTATGAATTAGTCTTTTGTGTTGCAATTAAAAATAGCCAAACAATATCAAGCAAGTTTTTATCTTGATTACCAATTTATGTGTACCCTAAACTATTTGCTATATTTTGACGTGTTGTTCTTATTTTCTTTGCTATTATTTTGGATTTAGAATGAGGAGACTCATCCATAGTGGGAATAAATAACACCCATGCCAAACATGATTTTCTCAAAAAGAGACTAGGGTACACCGCTTAAATCCTAGTGGGGGGTTTGCCTAGCTCTTCCACTTTGAACCAATGATTGTTCCAATATTGGGAGATAGTTTGAACACGAGTAACTTAGTACCATTATAAATAAGTTCCTTATTCTATTCTAGTAAAATCTAGGGGACAAGCCAATGGAAGGAGATGAATACCAATGTTACCAGACTGAATTGGGGGTTAGTGATGAAATCCAAATCCTCAATGTTTAAAACATGTGTGCGTGTGTGGGGTTCATTTTAAGTTTGCATAAAGTAAAATGCATCATATAGCAGCAATGACTCTTTCCTATATGCCTGATATAAATGAAGTTTCACTTTTTAGAAATATGCATAACTAATATGAGTTTCATGGATGCACTCTATTTTGTGCAAATATGGCTTCTAGCAGGGCCTCAAAGCAAGCAAACCAACACACGATTTCTAGCACACTGGATTCTAGGGCAGAATTTACAAGCATAAGTCATTGTTCCTAGCAATGCCTAGTGGAAATCTAAAAAAACCCTAAGATGCACAAGATGCAAGTTCTTTCCTTTCCATTCTTTAGTTTCCAAATTAAAATGTGTCTTAATATTCACTGTTTTAGGAAACCAAAAGTAGACAAAAAACCATAAAACATCAAAAAAGTGTACCAACCTCTAATATAGCTCAGAGAACAGAGATTTTTTCCTCTACTGCACTCAAGTTCTGGCCACTGTTGACCACAGCAGCTAATTTATGTCCACTGTTAGTAGGAGCGGCTAAGACTGTGGGTCGTTTTAGACCAGAGCAGCTAAACCTATACAAAAAAACCCAAGTTGGTAAATCGATAGAAAATAAAAACTTGGTGGTATCCCACTATGATCACCATATGTAGTGATCCTGGGGAAGTGGCACACCATCCACTAATCTATTGGAAAATATTATTTGATCATTTTACACTTAATAATTCATTAAATGAAAGATACAAAAGAAGATACAACAAAAATACGAAGAAGTGAATAAATAATGCTTTTTGTTGCTTTTATCAATTTTGGTTACATATATATTGTTCTAAGGGATTCCCTTAATTTAATACATATTTTACAAAATAGGGTAGCAGATGTATGGTATCCCCTTGCAAGGGGTGATGCACTCTCACAGGCTTCCTAGTGCACATGGAACTGTATGAGGGCTTACATATGCCTCCTTCTCTAGGTCTAGTTCCTAGATGGATCCTTTTGCTTTCATATATTGATAACCTGTCTAGTGAACCTATAGTACTACAAGCATGAAAACAATAGAAAATATTCAGTTGTCTGAGATTGCCTCCCCAGATGAGGTTGTTAGCAATAACCCTAATGATAAACAAAAATATGCTTAATGACAATAGAAAATAATTCTATGAATGCAAGTAAATGCAAGAAATTAGATCTATGCTAATGGCATGAAAAAATGTAACAAGCTAAATAAAGGAAACTAATGCTAAGAACCCTAGACTAGACCTACAGGCCACTGTCTAAGACAGTGGCTGCTAAGATGAAAACTTATCTCTATTTCTCCAAGGCTATGGATCTAGACTTGCTGCTAATGTTGAAATGATTATCATTTATGTACGATGTGTTGAATATCCTATTTATGATGAACTCTCAATCGATTAGCACTTTGTTTCTCCTCAAAGGTGCTCTAATTTGCTCTTCGATTCGACAGGGCTTCACTACAAGAAAATCTCTCTAAGTCTCACAAAGCTCTTCGAAAGTCTCCCTGAATTTGTCCTTGGTGCCCTTAGGTTTGCACCTTATAATTTTTTTGAAGCCCTAGGTCAATGTCCAAACCCTAGGACTAAATTTTGCATGCACACTAGATGTTAGCATGATAATTTTTATCTTTTTTTGTGTTTGAAGGCCAGTTAAACTGATGTTTAAATATGGACTTGAGTCTCTCATATAGACTGTCTGTGAGGAGGAATGTAAAGTTATCCTTGCTCAAATTTATTACATGTAAACTACCACTTCTACCTGATATTAGGCTATTATTATGGTAAGTTGCTATTTAGGGTTTACCCATTGTCATCTGCAACGGCTAGGGCTGGACACTTTGATATTCAATGGCCATGATCTAGCCACTCTGATTCATAGCAGTCATGCTTGGATGGACTAAGACTGCCCCAGATGAGTGGTGAAAACCACGTTTGGCACTTGGAATATTCCAAGATTTAGTCACATGGTCTATGAATGTGGCCACATGAGTAGTTTTCCTAAACATGACATGTTTTAGGTGTCTACAATATCGACATTGGAGGGGATTTCCTCTTTCAATTCTAGATATTCTAGTATCACCCTAGAAATTATTTTCCTCTAAGTCATTAGTCAAGATCCAAATCCAATTGCAAAAGATAGATCAAGTGTCTGAGCCAAAGCTGAAGTTAGAGACAAAGTCGAAGTTATAGCCAGAGCTAAATTTAGAATGAGAGCTAAAGCAAGAGCCACAACTAGACTATGATGTAATAAGGGAGGGTATGCTAGGAATTATTACATCATAATCCATTTGAAATTGTGTGTGGCATAACCATCCATCACAAGGACTGTGTCCACTAAAGTTCAAGGGTAGTTAGAGGACTAGTTAAGGTTTGTTATGCTAAAATTGAGCATCTATAGTATTTAAGTATCCATTATTTCATAATGCAAAACATAGAAGCATATAAGCATAAGCACCGTTAGTGTAAGAGAAATATGAAAATATGATATGGGAAAAATAAGCAATGATATGGATTAGAAAAAAGTGGTTGAGGATGCAACACAACATAACAATGACATAATGAGGAAATAAAACAATGACAATGTTTCTATAATTTGTTGTGTGAAGTGTCATGCAACTCATTTAGATACTTGACTACAACATTGCACACATAGAGTGGATGATAAAAAATATGATGAGGAATTTATTGGTGGTTTAAGATGCCTAGATAAATAATCCTCTAAGATAAGTTGTTGTTGCAATTTGAATTTCTTCATCATGGAATCTATAAGGAAAGAGATATGCTTTGTTGAATTCATTACACGTCAGGCTATGTTCATGGTATTTTCCATTACATATCCTAATAGTCATTATATCTCATGTTATGTTTATGTTCTATTTTGTTTTAGATATCAAGTTTGTTAGATGAAATATTTAATTGAAAACAACATATTTAATTTTTATTATGTCAATGGATAGTACAAAGACTCAATATTTATTTGGTTAGTAGTCCAAAGAAAGATTATTACAAGAGAGAATCTGCAAAAAAGAGGATATCATGGAACTTTTAGGCCTTGGTGAGAATGATATAGAAACTTAAAAACATTTACTTCTTCCTTATCCCTTTACTTACACCATTTGACATAAATTAATTAAAATATAAATAAATATTGGATGGCTCTTTTAACATACCAAAACATGCCCAACCCGAAAAAGAATTTTTTTTTAGAAGGAAGAATTAAGTTCGCTAAGATGTTACCAAGAAAGGATTTCAACATTTTGTGTAGGGCTTAACCACATTTAAGCTTCACAACGTTGCAAATATTGCTCAAGTTGACAGAAGTGGCCATTTTCCCGTAGATTACTCTGGGTTTTACCTAGTACACCTCTGTGGTATATAGGATGTCCTATCATGGTTTTCCCATTTCCAATATTTCTTTCCGAAAGATGGATAATTCAACCATAATGCTAGATTAACCCTTTCTCTATACTTTGAGATCAAGGAATACATAACTCCAAGAAGCATAATAGATCCTTTTATGATGTTACTTATTAGCGTAAAGCCCTTCAAGTCTAGATGATATCACCTCCATGGTGTACCTCTAACCACACTATTCTTAGCTATTTTCATCTTCTCGATGTAATAACTAAGGCAAACTCTATTTGTCATACCTCACCTTGGAAAGACTTTTTTCTAGATAGACTATGTAATAAAAAATTACTAACTAATGATTAGTTTTGATGCTTTGACTGACTATGAATTGTTTATAATTATCTATATTAATAGAATATGAACTACTAATGTTTTTTTGATGTGCAGCACCAGGTACATTCATGGGTGGAAGAGGTATAATCAACCATCGAGAATGAAGTACTTGAAAAGGGAAGTGATGATTTAGATAGCTCAAGATAACATGAACAACTACCCTCATATAGGCATGCATTATTGCTTCTAAGGATGGCCTTTTGTGATATATCCACCTAGAACCAAAGTTTATAGCCTCAAAGCTATCATAAATCCTCGACTAGGATAGATGACTGGGTTAATGATAAATAATCCACCTTATTTTGATGCTCCTAATTGTTTGATCTATTATGTGTTTGTTGTTTGAAAAAGGACTAGTTAAAGAAAAACCTTAAAAAAAGAGGCTAATGGATATAGAGGACCCATTATCCTAAGTTTGTTTAAAATACCATGCTAATGTTCAATATTAGTATGGGTATTTTATTTTAAATAATAAATGGTTTTTTTTTTTGTAGGTAAAAGTAAAATTTATTTACTTTACGGGTTGAAGGGGCCTGACCCTATTTACATATGGAATAGCTACATAAAAGTTGTAGATAATACAAACATGAATAGGCCAGGCCACGAGGCTGGAAACAATCCAAAAAGAAACAAGACCTCTAACTTGGGTATCCCAAAACCATAAACATATGTAACCGAGCAACATAGAAAAATAAAGGAAACCCCCCTCTAAAACCACTGGAACTATCGTCGTCATTTCCCAATCTCCTGGGACTTGTCACCGCTGGGAAGGAGAGCCTATAGGATTGTTGGGAGCCTCTTGAGCTCCTCAGTGGCCCTCATCATGAGGTTGGTCCCTTCGTGGAGAACGTTGGATGTCGTTAGATAGTTTTCCACTACCTCCGTGATTTGACTGATCACAACCGTGCAAAGCATATTGTACGGACCAGGGTCTAGGCTTTGGGCATTATGCTCAACTTGCTTGGTCTTGTCCAAAATTTTCCCCTTGTGCTCTTCCATATCACCTCTGAGATAGACTTTGTTGCCACTATACATATCTTGTATGGTCTAGGTGTCCTCAATATTAGGTGTCACCAGTCGCTTGGATACCCTTCTCTTGGGCCTAACTAGTTTCCAAGGTGGCAGAAAGCCTGGATGGTCTTTTTGAGGTGTTGAAAAACATCAGTATAGGTGTTGAATCCTAGGTGTGGTGGCTAGAGCCACCGTTGAAAAATAATTTTGCAACATGGCATTGAGGAGACATCGTTGTGGTGGCTACAACCATCGTTGCTTCTAAAACTAAGGTTGGACGAGGACTCTGAATGGTCCCTTTTCGGGACTAGCCTGAGATAGACCTTGACAGGACGGAGCTAACTGGTGGGTATTTTTACCATATCATGGTTAACCTTTTCAATAACTTTTGTGGGAAAATTTCTTTCCCAAATGATGAGGGAGCTTCCTCTGATAGCTCTATTGGCGAGGATGTCAGCCACTTGGTTGGCTTCTTTGTAGATGTGCTTGATCCAGTTTCTCTCCCTATCGTGGATCAATTTGCATTGGCAATCCAGGATGATATTTTGGATATTTTTCACTCCCCTGCTACTACTCTGAATGATTTTCACTATGATTTTAGAGTCCCCTTTGAAGATAACTAGGCTTGCCAAGTTTTTGCATAAATCCATGCACCTCCAAACCGCTCTAGCCTCAGCAAAGTTGTTGGTTTGGGTGCCCAGGTTTTCATTAAAGGCCTTGATGATGTTGCATTTATGATCTTTGATGACTCCACCTACCTGAGCTTTGCATGGGTTCCCTTTGTATGCTCCATCGAATTTGGCCTTTAACCAGCCTTGAGTGGGGATTCCACTTGACTAGGGCTCTATCCTTCGAGGGGTTCTTGGTTTTATAGTAGTCTTGAGGGATATTAAGGGAAGAAAAGAGATGCTCTTCAATCCCAAGTGGAGGCAAGAACTTGCAAGGGATGATACTGCTATTTTCTATGGTGAATACCAAGGCTTTAATAGCCACTGCATCCTAGGTTTTGGGTTCTTTTATGAAAACTCGCTTGTGACGTTCTAGCCAGATCTGCCAGAAAATGTGGTGGATGATGGAACTCCATAGGAAATTGAGTCTTGGATGCCTGAAGGGTCTTTTCTATTGATTGATCAACACTTTGACTAAGTTGGGCCATGCCCAACAAACCTAGAATCTATCAGTGGCTACAGGAAATACTTTCTTGGCAAAGGAATAGTCCATTAATATATGTTGGGCTGATTCCCAATACTCCATGTAAAGGTAGCACCTGTTAGGGACCATGAGCCCTCTGTGAATTAGGTTGTCCATGGTGAGGATTTTATTATGAACAATAGTCCAGTAGAAGTGGGCTATTTTGGGGATGAGGGACCTGAGCCATATCCTTTGGGCAACCAGTTTCCCACTGTTGGAGCCTTCCCCAATGTCCTTCCTTTCATAAAGGTGAGACGCAGTCTTGACTGAGAAATTTCTGTCGATGGTGCCATTCCAGCATTTTTCGTCCTCCTTCCTAGAATGGGGAAGAAAAATTGACCTTAGGAACTCTTGGATCCCTTATACTATCATGGCGATGGTATCATTAGTAATCATGAACTTGATCGGATTCCAATCCTGGATCCCTTGGTTAGAGGAAATGAAGTCGACAACTCTAGGCCCAAACTTGCTATCGATTAGATGCCTAACTACAGCCAACTTGGTATTGCTGTTGAGGGCTTCTTTCCCAACCCATACGTCCTCCCAAAATTTGATGTTCGAGCCATCACCCAAAATGCACCCAGATCATTCGTAGATGATTCTTTGGGAGAGCGAAATGGATTTCCAAAAATGGGAGCAATTACGGGGCATGGTGGCTTGGAGAAAGGGGTGATACTGGAGGTACTTTCTTTTTATAATGTTCACCCACTAAGTGCTAGCATTGGTAACCACTCTCCAAGCTTGCTTGGACAGAAGTGCTGGATTGGTGACATTAATGCGGTGCAGACCCAAGCCTCCCTAATATTTGGGGGTGTAGAATTTATCCTAGGCCATAATGTGGAACTTCTTCTGGGTTTCAGACCTCGACCACAAGAATTGTTTCTAAATTTTTTCAATGGCTTCACCCATGGTCGTCGAGATTTTACAAAATAAAAAATAATATGTGGGAATACTCTGCAAGATTGATTTTACCAGGGTTTCCCTCCCTACGCTGGAGAGGAGAACGCCCTTCCACCCTGCTAGCCTATTGCGGATCTTGTCCACCATGTTCTCCCACATGCCAAGGTGGGCCCTTCCCTAGAACATGGGAAGGCCAAGGTAGGTGGTCGGGAAGTCTGCTATGGAGCATCCTAGAATTTTGGTAATCTTGCACTGCCTTCTGATTGGGGTGTGGATGAAAAATAGCTTGCTTTTGGTGTAGTTGATCTTCTATCTAGAAGCCTCTTCAAAGAGGTTAAGGATATCATTGATCATGGTGGCATCTGCAACAGAGGCTTTGGTTGCGAGCAGGGTGTCATCCATGAACTATTGGTGGGTTGAGGGAGGGAGCACTGAAGCTGTTTTGATGTTGGAGAGTTTATTGCTAGAATAGGCTTCTTTAATATTTCTTCCCAAAATTTTAGCAAGAATGATGAACAGGATAGGAGACATGGGGTCTCCTTGTCTCAGGCCCCTAGAAATCGAGAAGTAGCCTGCAACAAAACCATTCACCATTATCGAGAACTAGGAAGAGGAGATGCAATTGTAGACTAGATTCACCCAAGACTCGTGGAACCCAAAATTGAGGACTTGGCTAAGAAATTCCCTGTTGACCCTGTCAAAGGCTTTATTCATGTCCAGTTTGAGGAAAAAAGCAGTGGTCTTGGACATATGGGTAGAGTGAATCATCTCATTGATGGTGATGACCCCATCTAGAATTTTGCGGCCTTTGACTGTACTCCCCTGGCATAGATCAATGATGGTAGGGAGGATGCTCGATAACCAAGTGGCTATGGTTTTGGTAAGGATTTTATAGATGATGTTGAAAATGCTGAGGGGGTGATAGTCTGAGAGGGATAGAAGATTAGATCCTTTGGGGATAAGATACAAGAACATGGAGTTAATGTATCTAGGAATTGTTTTGGAAGAATACATTTCCTTGACTACAGCACAGAGGTCTGGGTCGACAACATCCCAGAAGGTCTGTAAAAACCTAGACAGGAATCCATCTGGGCTGGGAGCTTTGTCAAGATTCATGGAAAGGAGGGCCTGGTGGATTTATTTGTGGGATAGAGGGCTAAGGAGGAACTCGTTGGAATCCTGGGAAATGAGGATGGGGATATTGGCAAGGAGGGATTCCATGGCCAAAGAGGACTAGGAAGAAGAGGGGCCAAGGAGGGCTTTGAAGTGGCTAACAACTTTCTCCCTAATTAGATGGATGTACAAAGTGGCTACCCCATATAGAGTGACTAGTCTCTTGATATTGTTGGCTCCTTTATGCCTAAGGGTTGAAATGTGGAAGAACATGGTGTTGGAATCCTCTTCCCTAAGCCACAACTACCTTGACTTCTAGTTGTACAAGGTTTCTTCTTTAGAGAGTATATTCTGGTACTCAACCAATAGGTTATGCTCCTCATCCCTGAGGCTGTCACTACCTTCCCCTCTCTGAAAGGTGTCCTCGATCTGGATGATTTAGGATTTGACCTGCTGCTTAGATTCAAATATATTCTTGAAGGTTTCCTTGTTCCACTTCTTTAGGTTTCCTTTGATGAATCTAAGTTTATGGGTGACCTGGTTAGTGGCAGACCCTAGGAATTTTTGCTTCCACCATGACTCAATCAGCCCCTTGAGGTTAGGGTGGTGGGTCCACATTGATTCTAATATGAAGGGAGTCTTGAATTTTGGCTTTGGTATCTGATTCTAACAATAGCAGGCTATGGTCAGAAATGATCTTCGGGAGGGCTCATAGACTAGCATCTCCAAACCAGGGGAGGGCTTCCTAGGAAAGGATAAATTTGTCTAGGTGCTCCTAGATGAGACTGCCACCTTTCCTTCTATTGCTCTAGGTGAAGAGGGATCCCTAGAGGTGGATATCCATGAGGGCATTGGAATCAATGAAGTGCCTAAAAGCTTCAGTATCCCTATGAGTGATTATGGCTCTGCCCTTCTTGTCATTGAAGTGTAGAGGGGAATTTAAATCCTCATCCAAGATCCACGGGGTTCCTTAAAAGGATTTCCTCATGGATGTGAGTGTGTTCCATAGAGCTTCCCTTCCCAAGGGGGAGTTAGGGACATACACATTTGACATTACCCAAGAAAGCTAGGACTCAGGATCATGGAATAAAATATTACTTATCATGTCCTATCCTAAAATGAGCTTTCCTTGGAATTTTGTAGGGTTCCACAGGCAAAGGATCCCTCCTGATGTCCTAGACATCCGGGATTGCACGAAGTCATAGTTTTGCCAGATATTTCTAGCAATGCTGGGGGACCACTGATTGCCTAGTTTTGTTTCTTGAATTAGAAAGATAGTTGGGTTATGCTCTCTTCTCATGGCTACAACTAGTCTTTGTTTGGCTTCCCAATTTAGTCCTCTCACATTCTAGGAGAGGACTTTTATTTATAACTCTTGGAGGTTTTCATGCCCCTTTTTCCTTGCTAAGCAAGGTGTTTGGTTCTTTAGACTTCATCCTTTGAGCTACTTGCCCCTTCCTGAAAGAGCGTTCTTTGGGTCCCATTGTCTATGTCTTCCACTGTGTCTTTATTCCTTCTATCTGAATCCGTCAGTCTACCTTTATTTTTTTCTTTCCCCACATCCATCTGGTATTTTTTGTAGCTTCGAGTCTATCTAGGGCTTCTTTTCTTGGGGTATGATAGACCCTCATCCTCATAGTCAGAGGTTACGGGGTCGAAAGGGGCTGGTGAGGCTAGTATTTCATGGATTAGGCAGGGAGAAATATGGGGTGGGTTGGAGGGGGCTTTGAAGGGTTCCCAGGGGAGCTAGGGCTTGAGGAAGGAGGGGGGATGGGAGTTTTATTGGCTAGGGGAATGGTCTAGGAAGGGTAGGGAGGGATGACATAAAGGTTTTGGAGGATCGATGGGATGGGTATCAGCTCAGAGGTCCCCAAGATCTCCCCTTCATCAATGTCCTTGATAGAAATAGAATTTTGCGAAGCACTAAATTTATTGGCCATGGGAATAGAGGTACTTGCCTTATGAGAGAGCTATCTCAGTGGGGGTCTAGCGGTGGTTCTATTCTATGCTGGAGGAAAGGAAGATTTGTGGTAGTACATCATTCTTGGTTGATCCTTAGAGCAAGCCGTTTGGGGCAAGAATCGGAACTTGGGACACTACGACTAGAGATGACCCTGGGATTGACATTTGGGGCAAAAAGTTGATTTGTTTTCATAGATGAGCATTTGTTTCCACTTAAAGTCCCTATAAATTGTGTTCAGGTGATCTGGTAGCTGGCTCTCCAGATTCATATTTACACACACACGCACCTGGGTTATACAGTTCCTTGCATGAGTGGTCAGGTCAATGGCCACAAGTTCGCCAATGGCATTGGAAAGTCCCTGAAGGGCATCTTCATAGTAGAAGTGGGCTGGGAGATTCAGGAGCCTAACCCAGATGGGGGTGAATTTGATATTATGAGAATTGGGATCAAATTTTGCTTGCCACTTTTTTAGAAATAGACTTTGCCTTCCAAAAAACCATGGGCCTCCAGATAATATGCGCTCGACATCTTCCTGGGTGTTGAGCTGGATCATGAAAAACCCTCAGGTCATTGCTGAGATATCTATATTCCCTAGGGTTTTCCACTTGGAAATAGCCCATATGTAGATGATGTCTATATTTGGGCAGCCTATGATAAATTTTCCCACCAGGAAGTGGGTGTCCCGGGACTCATAGCCCTCCATAAGGCTTTTAGGGCACAAAACATTGCTTCCATGGGTGATGAATTGGAGGGAACCAATTTCTTTGCAAAATATCTATGAAGGATGCTTTCCCACAAAGGATTCTACCCTTAGAGAGTTGTAGGTCCACATGGAGATTATTGTCTCCTCCTAAGAGTGGACTGATTCGATCGTAGGTCATGGAATCAGTCTCGCTAGGGTTCGAGGCACCATAGTCCCTGGACTCAAGAATGCTTGGTGGCATCATGGGGAACCTTTGTGTTCCACATTCACGCATCGTGCTAGTCCCAAACAGCTAGAAGACCAGTGATGCAAGGAATTCTGGCAACGACGCAGGGAAAATATTGAGGGGGGATCATCATCACAAAAATTGCACGTGCCCTAAACTTTCACCGTAGGGAGGGATTCTACCGATCGTCAAAAAAAACAAATAATAAATGGTTTTTATTTTACTCAAAGAATTTTTATTTGAATATATATATATATATATATATATATGTCTAAATAATAAATGATTATTTTTATATATTTAAAAAAAATTATTTTGGGAGTTTATTCTGAAGTTGTGGATAATGCCACGATGATGACGATCGAAGGTCTACGTAGTAGCAAGTAAATTCTGCCTCCTAGCGGCTTTCGACCTTTTCTACGTGGATTGGTGTTTGACCATTTGTTTCCCTCCTTTTCTAGTTTTTGATTCCATGTTTTTCCTTGGCAGATTATTTCCTACCCTTCGCCCATACTCCCCTCACTTCCTAGGGCTAGTCGGGTGCTTTCATCGACTCCTAAAATTTGGTCATGCCAATGAAATGATTCTCATAGGCACTCCCATGGCGATGCACTTAGATCCTAATAATTGTAGCAGAGACATCGAGGGCTCCGTCAAGCCTGGCACCATGGTCAAGCAAGGGCCCCATATCCCAGGTGAGGTTCCAATAGCAGGTGGTAAGCCATCCTTTGCTGGCTTGCTCCAAAAAAAATGAATTCCTATGTCGGCTACGGCTAGCAAATTCATCACGCAAGGAAATAATGTTCTATGCCCTAAATCCCTCATGGAAAACTATGAATCTCGGGATACCAACTCCTTGGTAGGAAAATTTATTAGCGAGCTACCTGACTTAGATGCTATTTGTAGATGGGTAAATTCAAAATGGAAAACCCTAGGCAACTTGGAGATCTCGACAATGACAAGGGGTTTTTTCATGATTCAACTCAATTCCCATGAAGATGCAGAGCACATCTTATCTGAAGGGCCCTCGTTCTATGGAAGGCAAAGTCTATTCCTCAAAAATGGCAACCAGACTTCAACCCCAACTCCTAGAACATCAATTTCACCCCCATATGGGTTAGACTTCCAAATCTCCCAACCCACTTCTTCTATGAAGATGCCTTGCTTGGTATTTCTAAGGTGATCGGCAAGCTTGTGGCTATCGACCCGGCGACCTAGGAAAGAACCCAACTAACCCAAGCCCGCATTTGTGTGAATGTGAACCTAGAAAGTAAGCTTCCAGACCACCTGAACCTCATATATGGTGAATTCAACTGGAAGTAGCCACTCTTCTATGAAAACAAGCCAGCTTTTTGCCTTGAGTGCCAATCCCAGGGTCATCTTTAGTCGCAGTACCCCAAACTTTGGATCCTGACACAGTAAAAACCCACCAAGGACCAGTCAAAGAAGATGCAGCATCAACCCCCTCCGGTCTTGCCAGTGGATATCAAAGCTATTTATAGACCCCCTCCAGGACCGCTCAATCGTAAGGCAAGTACCTTTGTTCCTCTAATCAATAAATTCAATCCTTTGCATAGTTCTATTATCAGTGAGGATTGTGAGGAAAGCGAGATCCTGGTCACCTCTGAACCAATGCTCATACTCTCACCCCCTTGACCTCACCTGGTCTGCCCCCCTACAGCCCCTATCCATAATCCTCCTCCCGTCCTCGATGCCCCCACTTCCTTGAGAATCCCTCAAGGACCACCTCCCCTCCCTCCTCCTTTGTCCCCCCACTCGGGTCTTGAATACCCAGCCTCTCCTGTGTACTCACACTTTGTCTCTACTGATGATGAAGCCAAGGACCAGTCATCCCCTGAGAAAAGTAGTCCCAGGATAACTTGGAGCTCCCAAAAATCCATGATGGATGTAGGAGGGGAAAAAAAGAGAGGAAGACCCTCTAATTCGGATATAAGGACCAAAAATGTGGCTGAAGATATAGCCAATGGAACCTAGAGAACGCTATTTCAGGAAACATAAAAAAATTCCAAAGATGAAAGTCGAATATCCAAACCCCCTGCTCAGCAAGGAAAATGGGGCAAGAGAATTTCCAAGAGTTTGAAATGAAAGTCCTCTCTTGGAATGAAAGATGCCTAAATGGTGCAGCCAAATAGAGACTGGCTATAGCCATGAGGAGAGAACATAATCCAATTTTTTTCTCATTCAAGAAACAAAATTGGGTGATCAATGGTCCCCTAACATTGCTAGAAATATTTGGTGAAACTATGATTTCATTCATTCCCCAACTTCTAGGACGTCGGGAGGGCTCCTGTGTCTCTAGAATCCTGCCAAGCTCCAAGAAAACCTTATTTTGGGCCACGATAGGGTAAGTAGCATCCTTTTATAGGATATTAAATCCCAAAAATTTTGGGTGATGTCAAATTTCTATGCCCCGAACACCTCTATGTGCAGATAATCTCTATGGAAAATGCTCAATTCAATGAGGCAGGTCTTCGAATGAACTCCCTAGATCCTAGTAGCGGACTTCAATTCTCCTTTGCACCTCAAGGAAAAAAAATAGGGAACATAATCACTCACAAAGATACTACATACCTAAGAAACTTCATTAATTCCAATGCTCTCATGGATGTCCAGCTTTAGGGGTCCCTCTTCACTTGGAGCAACAGAAGGAAGGTCACCAATTTGATCCAAGAGCACCTAGACAGATTTCTGCTTTCCCAGGAATCCCTCCCCTACTTTGGGGATGCTAGTTTGCAAGACCTCCCAAATATAGGCTCTGATCACAGTCCCCTCATCCTAGAATAATATTTGGGACCATAGTTCAAGACCCCTTTTAGGTTTGAAGCAATGTGGATTCACCACAAGGATCTCGAGGGCTTGATACAGTCTTGGTGGAGTCAAAAATTCCTAAGGTCTACTATTAACCAGGTAACCCAGAAACTCATGTTCATCAAAGGGAACTTGAAAAAGTGGAATAATGAAACCTTCGAGAACATCTTTGAAGACAAACAACAAGTCAAATACTGAATTAGCCATATTGAGAAGTCCTTTTAGAAAGGCAAAGGTAGTTACAGTCTTAGGGATGAGGATAACACCTTATTTTATGAGTACCACAACATCCTCACCAAGGAGGAAACTTTATGGTGCCATAAGTCAAGATAGCTTTGGCTCAAGGAAGGTGATGCCAATACCAAGTTCTTCCACATCTCAATCTTGAGGCATAGGAGTGCCAATAAGATAAAAATCCTTATCTTGCAATATGGGGTTTCCATTTTGGATATCCATGCAATCATAGAAGAAGCCATCAATCATTTCAGAAGCCTCCTAGGTTCCAACCCATCCCAAGACCCTAAGGCCATGGACTCCCTCCTGGCCATCATCCCCACCATCATATCCTAGGAATTAAATGATTTTCTCCTTAGCCCCATCTCCCAGGATGAATTTCACTAGGCCCTCTTTTCCATGAAGCCTGACAAAGCCCCTGGGCTAGACAGGTTCTCGCCCAGGTTTTTCCATACCTTTTGGGACATCATGGGGCAGGATATTTCTAACGCCATTAGGGAAATGTAAATCTCTAGGTACATTCCCAGAGATGTGAATTCCACCTTCTTAGCTCTCATACCCAAAGGGGAAAATTCTTGATCCCTATCTAATTACTGACCCATAAGCCTATGCAATATCATTTACAAAATCCTCACCAAAGCCCTGGCATCTAGGATATCCAACATTCTTCTATCCATAATTGACCCATGTCAGGGGAGCATAGTCAAAGGATACAATATTCTCGATGGGGTCATCACCATCCATGAATTGATCCATTCAGCCTAGGTTTCAGACACGACTGCCTTCTTCCTCAAGTTGGACATGAACAAGGCCTTTGACAGAGTCAACAAGGAATTCCTCAGCCAATCCTTCTCAAGTTTGGGTTCCATGAGTCCTGGGTAAACCTGATCTACAATTGCATTTCCTCTTATTTGTTCTCTGTCATGGTAAATGGTTCTGCTACAGGTTACTTCCTAAGTTCTCAGGGCCTGAGGCAGGGTGACCCTTTTTCCTCCATTTTTTTCATCATCATGGCAGAGATTTTGGAGAGAACTATCAAGGAGGTCTACTCCTATAGCCAGGTTTCTAGGATCAGGGTAGTGTCTGGGCTTTGCCCCACCACTCACCAGTATTTTTTAGATGACACGTTGATGGCTACTAAGGATTCGGTAGCAGATGCCAAGGTGATCAAGGATATTCTCAACTACTTCAAGGAAGCTTCTAGCCAAAAAATTAATTACACTAAAAGTAAGCTATTATTCATCCATACCCCAACCAAAGTATAGCACAAGATCGCTAGAATCCTAGGATGTTCCATTTCTGAGTTCCCGACCACTTACCTTGGGCTCCCCATGTTCCATGGTAGGGCCCAACCAACCATGTGGGCAAACATGGTGGACAAGATCCGTAACAAGTTAGCTAGGTGGAAAGGGGCCCTGCTCACTAGTGCAGGGAAGGCAACTTTGGTCAAATCTATCTTGTAGAGCATCCCCACATATTTCATGTTTGTGTTAAAAATATCGGCCTCTGTGGGAGAAGCCATTGAAAAATTTCAAAAGCAGTTCCTTTGGTCTGTATCAGAGGCCTCAAGAAAGCTCCACCTAGTAGTTTGGGATCAAGTTTGCTCTCCCAAATATTAGGGAGGTCTTGGTCTGTGCTGAATCTTAGTTGCCAACCTAGCTCTCCTAGCCAAGCAGGCTTGGAGAGTAGTGATTAAGGCCAATATTGAATGGGTAAATATTGTGAAAAGAAATTACCTTCAGCACAAGGCCTTCCTCGAAGAACCTCCCTCGCACAACGATTCCCATTTTTGGAAATCCATCACTCATACCCAAAACATCATCCTTGAAGGGTCTTCCTAGAAGCTAGGGAATGGGGCCAACATTAAATTCTTGGAAGATACCTAGGTTAGGAATTCCCCCCTCATCAGCAATCCAGTTTTGATCCCTGCCAGACATTTGACTAACAACAAATTCGAGCTCAAGGTTGCAAACTTCATTTCCTCCAGCTCGAAATCCCAGGAGTGGAAGAAGATCAATTTTAGAATAAGAAATGAACCCATCAGGGAAGCCATGAAAGGGATTCAGGAGATCCAACGATCAACTTTCCTCCCCCGTGTCAATAGGAGAGATGAGCAGTGTTGGAAAGGCAACAATGACAGGAATTTCTCTATCAAGACCACGACCCATATTATTTATAAGATGGGTTCCTAGGGCACCCCCAGCTATGAGAAGGTGGTCGCTAACAAGGTGTGGATCAAATCCCTCATTCCCAAAATCATGCACTTCTACTAGATGGCCATCCACAACAAAATCCTTATTGGGGACAATCTCATGTGGCGAGGTATCATGGTGCCGAATATATGTTTCCTATGCCTCCAGGCCTAGGAATATATTCACCACATATTGATGGATTGCCCCTACTCCATAAGTGTTTTCTCCCTAGCCACCCAAATCTTTTAGGTTAGCTGGACCTGCCCAAACTCTGTCAAAGAGTTCATTTGCCAATGGCCTAAGCCCTTCAAGCATCCCAGGCTAAGATTTTTGTGGAAAGTCCTCATCCATCACATATTCTGGTAGCTCTGGTTGGAGCGCAACAAGTGAGTTTTCAACAAAGGCCCTAGAACCCATGAAGTCGTAGCTTCCAGAGCTCTTGCTTACGCCACAAAAAAATTTGGACTCATCCCTTGCCAAGCCAACCCTCTTCTAGGGATTGAAGAATTGCTTTGTTCCACCCTCAAGATTCCCCAGGATCGTAGTAAGTCTCAGAAACCCAGAAAAGATAGATCTCAGGTCACTTGGGTCCCTCCCCCCAAGGTTGGCTCAAGGCTAACTTCGATGGTGCCTCCAAAGGGAACCCCAACAAAGCGAGAGTAGGAGGGATCTTTAGAGATAATAGTGGCAAAATCCTTAAGGCCTTTGTTGAAAATTTGGGGTCCCTTACCAACAAATTCATGGAAGCCAGGGCCCTATGGAGATGTATTGACATTTCCAAAAACCTGGCAGCCCTTGTCATCTACGAAGGGGACTTGGAGATCATTGTCAAACTCATTCAAAGAAATAGCAAGGATGGAAAAAATATATAGAACATTATCCATGAATGCCAGCTAGGCCTTTACAACAATGAGCAATCCCAGATCAAGCATGTGTTCAGGGAGGCCAATCAAGTGGTCAACACCTTGGCAAACAGAGCAATCAAAGAGAGCTCCCTCACCATTTGGGAAGACAACTTTCCCATGGAATTCATCGAGAAAGTCAACCTGGATAATGAAAAAAGATCAAACACTTAGCTCTACCGAAGCAGGAGGGTACCTCTTCTCTAACATTGTTAGAATATTTGCAAAGGCCAATAATCAGTGGCCAAATTTTATCGATGGTTCTAACCACCTAAAAGGTGTCTCTTCGACACCATCGATCAGTTTGTTTTGGTTTAGCTCGGCTATTAGTTTTTTTTGGTTTTCGACTGTGGTGCTGGTGTTTTTGCCCTGCATTACGAATGCAGATGAACTATTGCAAATTGGTGTTTTTGGCCTGCATTTTGAATGTAGATGATCTTCTTGTAAATAGGGGTGGGTCCTTTCAACCTGTAAGTAAATAAATTTTACTTTACCTACCAAAAAAAAAGAATTATTTATGTTTTGAAAAATAATAAGATAAATTTCATTTTAATGATGGGAGACTTTTCAATATAATGTCCTTGGAAAGTTACATTTATGTTTAAATACTTTTAATAAAATATGAAAGACTCATTTAAAAGTTTGGTATTTTGGGGGGAGTGAAATAATTTAAAAATTGATCAAATTTCCTTGGCCACCATGAGTGGATAAGGACCCCATTAATTTTATATATGGTATTGATTGCTTTTGGGAGACTTTAGGATAAAGTAGATAGTTTCCTTTGGTAAAAGGGATGAGAGAAAGAAGGAAAGGGACTCTGCATTCAAACTAGAAGGATTGTATGAAAGGAGACACTAAGATAGCATGAAAAAGAAGGGCGTATCTTCGAACGAATCAAAGAATTTCAAAACAAAACCAGGAAGCTTGTATTCATGTTGGGTAGCTTTTAACCAAACAAATAAATATTTATTAAAAAAAGGAAAGAGGATATTATCTTGTGATTCGCTCTCTATTATGCTCTTTGAATTTATTTTAGCTTAGATCAAAGGTATTGAAGGCCTGTTGATGCTGGTATTTTCTTTCAAACTCTGGTAAGCCGATTGGGTGAGCTTATTGCTCCCCATAAAATAAATCTAGTGATATCCTTTTTGATTCTGCCTCTATGTCAAGACCGAACCCGTTGGAGGCTTAGTGTGTCTCTTATGCACCTATGGAGATTTAATTATTCTTTGGAATTTTTTTGGTGATTTAATATCATTCTTCTTCCCTTGCTTACCTCTATTGGGTTGCCATCCATGTTTGCACTGTAGAAATGCCTGGGGTCTCTAAGAGAATCCAAGGTGCTCCTTATTTTTATCTCCTATTAGTTGTTTCACTGCTTGAGAACCCAGGGTGTTGCGCAAGGTTTCTATAACCTCCCTTTGATGCTATGTAAATAGCACCTTCTACCTCTCTCGTCTATGCATCTAGTGCCTTTGTGCATCTTGTTTTCCTAAGAAGTATTCTTTTGCTCAATTGTAAGACTTTTTAGGTGAGTTTTAAATTCAAGAATCTTTCCCTCTACTTCTACCATGTGGGATTTTTATGGCTAGTCATTTAGCTCTCCTTTATGGATTTGTTGGGTGATTAAAATTGGCTAATACATGACCTTCGCATTGATGTACTTCACCCAAAACTATCCTAGAATTTTCTCTCACATTCATCTTGCGGGGAGGCATCTAATACCTCAAATATAGGAAGTTACCCTTCTTTGAATAGCCACCAAGGGGTGATCTTGAAATCCACTACTTGGAAAGGCATGTTTCACCAGTTGTTGATAGCATGGGCATCCTGTCCACTAGGGTTATGTTTTATCTGGACCTTGCATTGTTGGCTACTTAGTAGTGACTGTAAGTGATAGACCTACCAAGGTTTCAGACCATTGCATGGATAATGAGGGCTCCATTGTTGATAAGGTTGACTGGTCGAGTCGACAATCATCCTTATATAAGAACCCCCCTTTTTGGTTTTATGGTTAGGTTTGATCATTGGTCATTTTAATTGAGACCTTTTAGTTAATAAATAAAGTGGATCTTGTTCTTGAATCAACAAGGATATATCAATTAAGTTTAGGGAAAGATGATTTCTAGGATTATGTTTTAGTTTGATTTAAAGTTATTTCACTTTAAAAAATGATTAATGATGTTTAAATTTAAAAAAAAACATAGTTTATTAAATGATGATATTATTAAAGAAAGCTTAAATTGATTGATTTAAAAGGACTATGTGTAAATTGAGGAACCATTGAATTTATTGATTAAAAGAATAGTTGATAATAATAAAGGGATAATTTAGGAATGATTTAATTGATCAACTTTATTTATATCAATTAGAGGATGGTTTAATTAGTCAAATAAATGGGTGTTATTAAGTATTTAATTAATTAGGGTTTATGGGATCTTAATTAGTTAGAAAAATAGATTTTGCTAAGTATTTAATTAATTAGGGTTTATAGGGCCTTAATTAGTTAAAAAATATATTTTATAAAGTATTTAATTAATAGGGTTTACGGGGCCTTAATTAGTTAAAGAAATGGATGTTATTAAGTATTTAATTAATTAAGGTTTATGGGGCCTTAATTAGTTAAAAAATGGATGTTTTTATGTATTTAATTAATTGGGGTTATGGGGTCTTAATTAGTTACTGAAATAAATGTTTAAAGTTATGGAACCTTAATTGATCTTGGTATGGCTTTTATGTTGGAACATGAAACTTTGATTGATAAAGGGATGGTATATTGAATTACTCATGTTTAATAAATGAATTTTCCTTTGTTATCAAGTGAATTATTAATAAACATGTTTGGTGATTGTATAGTTGTAATTTGGCATATTAAATTATAAATGCACTAATTAAAGAATAATTTAGTAGAAGTATTAGTTGCATGTTTCATAGATCCATGAGATTTCTTGATCCCTTAATATCATCAATTGAGAGATTAACAAGCAAGAAGGACCAAGGAGGACACCTGAGAACTAGAAATTATCCTTTGATTTATGTTAAAGTAAATACTTTATGTAAAATTCTTTTATTGATATAATAATGTAATGATTATTCTTTAAAAGTATGGATTACTCTTACCATACTTGAACTATGTAATGATTTGTTTAAAATAATGGATGATGTAACTCTTATTGGTTATTTAATTATTCATGTTTTAGATAGATCTTGAAATTATTTTAAGTATCTCTCCTTAATGTTTCTTTATAGTTATTATTTTCATGCTTGATTTAATTAGATAGTCTTAGTAATTATCCTCCTATGATTTGAAGGCTCTTGAATGTTTAATCTAGTTAAATAAGCTAAATAGATATTTTAGTATGGTTGAGTTATGCTAGAAGTAGAGAAGAAGAACCTAAGAGATTATGGGATCTCTTAGGATTGTTGATGGATAAACTTCATTTAGAGAACATCTTCCAAGAAAAACTGAATAGACTATACAATAGAGTAGTCTAAATGAAAATGACTATCTATGAAAGGATTAAGTTACTTCATCACAAAGATGATATGAGTAGCTTATTTGTAGTATGCGTAGTATACCTACATAGATAGACTTGTGTATGGTATAGATATGGACATACCCTTCAATTGATAGGAGATATGCTAGCCCTCATAGAAACCTGGCTAGTAGTTTATCATAATATGTAGCATACCTACATAGATAGACTTGTGTATGGTATGAAGATGGGTGTATCCTACATAGAATTCAAAAATAATGTTAGTTATTGAAAGAGATAACAAACAAATTTAAACATGAGGTTATCTTAGTTCTCTTCAAGATAGTGTTAGTTGTTGTTTAAAAACAAACACAGTCTGTTTAGTTAGATTTTTGGGTTGTTACATTTGGTATTAGAGCTCTAGGTACGAGGGACTAGAGATTCATGGAATGTTCTAGGGATTCACATATATTCCTATGTAGGCCTTGCTTACTTCTTAAGCTAAAGCTGGGAAGGCCCATAATTCCCACTTGCTATAAATCTAAAGGGGATTAATACCAAAAGTAGTTAAGTATGCTATGATACCTTACATAGTAACTGTGGCCATTGGTATTAGAATTACATAATAGTTTTAGAGTACCACCCCTCATATAATGAGGGTGTTTTTAGCAAGAGAACTTTATTTTTAGTTAGAATTAGTAGTGCATTTCAAGGAAAAGTTGTAACCTAATCTACTACTCTTATTGGATGTGATCAGGATAAATGGCACCAAGGACAAGAGGAGGGAAGTCCACTCCCTCAAACAAAAAAACCCCTCAAAAAAATTTATGGGGAATTCTAGGGTTGAAATCTCAAGGAGTTTGAGCAAGGAGATAAAGAACCATGCTACTAAAATATCCTTGTTACAGGAATAGATAGACCAACAAAAAGAGTTATTAAATCAATAGAAAGAGCTGACAAATCAACTCAAACCAGTAAATAATACCTTGTAAACCCACCCAAGGAAGATTGATGATCCCTAAAGAGGGGAAGGGGTGTTGAACTAAGTAAATGGGAACCCACTCAATTTATGACAAGTATAGTTAAGCCATTTCTTTTGAACTTCGGTAAGCTGTTTGGGCAAGATTATTGCTCACCATCAAAGAAATCTAGTGTTATCCTTTTTTCTTTTGCCTCTATGTCAATACCAAACCTATTGCAGGCTTAGTGTGTCTCTTATGCATCTATGGAGATTTAATTCTCCTTTAGGATTTGTTTGACGATTTAATTTTTTTCTTCTTCACCTGCTTACCTCTATTGGGCTACCGTCCATGTTTGCATTGTAGTAGTACTTGGGTTATCTAAGATAATCTAGGCCACTCTCTTCTTTTGATCCCCTCGTAGTTGTTTCTCTACTCGATAATATAGGGTGTTGCATGGGGTTTCTATAACCTCCATTAAACTATCCAAATAACACCTTCTCCCTTTATCATCTGTGCGTTCAATGCTTTTACCCATTCTATTTTTCTAAGAAGTCTCCTTTTGCTCAGTTGTAAGACTTGTCAAGTGAGTTTTAAATTCAAGACTCTTTCCCTCTACTTCTACCACATGGGATTTTTGTGGCTAGCCATTTAGCTCTCCTTCACGACTTCATCAGGTGGTTAAACTTGGCTAATGCATGACCTTGCACGTTAGAATCCTTCTCCCAACACTATCATGGGAGTTTATCCCACATTCATCTTGTGAGGAGGCATTTAACGCCTCAAATATAGGAAGTCACCCTTCTTTGAATAGCCACCAAGTGGTGGTCTTGAGAGCCATTACTTTGCAAGGCATGTGTTTATCTATCGACATCGTGGGTGTCTTGTCCTCTAGGATTATGTTTTATCTGGATCTTGCACTATTGGTCGCTTGGTAGTGATTGTAAGTGATAGACCCACCTTAGTTTTGGACCGTTGCATGGATAACAAGGACTCCACTATTGTTAAGATTAACTAGTCAGGTTGATAGTCATCCTTATCTAAGAACCCTCCTTTTTGTTGTTATGGTTAGGTTTGACCATTGGTCATTTTAATTGAGACCTTTTAGTTAATTATTAAAGTGGATCTTATTCTTGAATCAACGATGAGATGTTGATTAAGTTTAGGGAAATATGATTTCTAGGATTATGTCTTAGTTTGATTTAAAGTTATTTCATTTTTAAAAAAACATAGTTTGATTAATGATGTTTAAATAGAAAACAAAAACATAGTTGATTAAATGATGATTTAATTAAAGAAAGTCTGAATTGATTGATTTAAAAATACTATGTGTAAATTAAGGAACCATTGAATTTATTAATTAAAAGAATAGTTGATAATAATAAAGGGAAAATTTAGGAATTATTTAATTGATCAACTTTATTTATATCAATTAGAGGATGGTTTAATTAGTCAAAGAAACAATTGTTTTTAAGTATTTAATTAATTAGGGTTTATTGGACCTTAATTAGTTAAATAAATGGATGTTGTTAATTATTTAATTAATTAGGGTTTATAGGACCTTAATTAGTTAAATAAATGGATGTTATTAATTATTTAATTAATAGGGTTTATGAGGACTTAATTAGTTAAAGAAATGGATGTTATTAAGTATTTAATTAATAGGGTTTGTGGGGACTTAATTAGTTAAATAAATGGATGTTATTAAGTATTTAAGTAATTAGGGTTTATGGGGTCTTATTTAGTTAAAGAAATGGATGTTTTTATGTATTTAATTAATTGGGGTTATGGGGCCTTAATTAGTTACTAAAATAAATGTTTAAAGTTATGGAACCTTAATTGATCTAGGTATGGCTTTTATGTTGGAACATGAACCTTTGATTGATAAAGGGATGGTATACTGAATTACTCATGTTTAATAAATGACTTTTCCTTTGTTATCAAGTGAATGATTAATAAACATGTTTGGTGATTGTATAGTTGTAATTTGGCATATTAAATTATAAATGCACTAATTAAAGAATCATTTAGTAGATGCATTAGTTGCATGCTTCATAGATCCATGAGTTGTCTTGATCCCTTACTATCATCAATTGAGATATGAACAAGAAAGAAGGACCAAGGAGGACACCTGAGAACTAGATATTATCCTTTATTTTATGTTAAAGTAAAGAATTTATATAAAATTATTTTATTGATATAATGATGTAATGATTATTCTATAAAAGTTTGAATTACTCTTACCATACATGAACTATGTAATGATTTGTTTAAAATAATTTATGATGTAACTCTTATTGGTTATTTAATTATTCATGTTTTAGATAGATCTTGATATTTTTTAGAATAATTAAGTATCTCTTCTTATTTTTTATTTATAGTTATTATTTCCATGCTTTATTTAATTAGATAGTCTTAGTAATTATCCTCATATGATTTGAAGGATCTTGAATTTTTAAACTAGTTAAATAAGCTAAATAGATATTTTAGTATGGTTAAGTTATGTTAGAAGTAGAGAAGAATAACCTAAGATATTATGGGGTCTCTTAGGATTGTTGATGGATAAACTTCATTTAGAGAACATCTTCCAAGAAAAACTTGAATAGACTATACAATAGAGTAGTCTAAATGAAAATGACTATCTATGAAAGGATTATGTTACTTCATCACAAAGATGATAAGAGTAACTTATTTGTCATACAATTAGTATACCTACATAGATAGAATTGTGTATGGTATAGATATGGGCGTACCCTTCAATTGATATAAGGAGATAAGCTAGCCCTCACATAAACCTAGCTAGTAGCTTATTACAATACGCATAGCATACCTACATAGATAGACTTATGTATGGTATGGAGATGGGCGTATCCTACATAGAATTAAGAAAGAATTTTAGTTGTTGGAATAGAGAACAAACAACTTTAAACATTAGTTTAGCTTAGTTATCTCTTTCAATATAGTGTTATTTGTTGTTTTTAAAAAAAAAAACACTCTCCCTTTAGTTATATTTTTAGGTTGTTACACTACTTCTCGTAGATAACCCACATGGAACCCTTAAGCCTACCCTTCATGGTTCCACCATAAAATCCATAACAAAAATGAGATCCAATCCTCCACATATGGAAGGAGATTCCAGGTTACACCACCAAACTCATGTTTCAAAGAATATCCTCGAAAACTTCTCAAAGTTTCTTCATTATGAAGTGCTCATTGTGTGCCTTCTAAAGGATTACGCATCCAAAGACTACTTTAGAAAGTTATATCCTTAATGTTTCTCCATAAGGAAAATCTTGGTTCAACCCTAACCCAAAACTTATCCTAATCCCAAAAGGAAACCTAAAAAAAAAAAATACTTTTCCAATATACGAACACTATCCTTCTTTGATTATTTTAAATGCACATATTTATTAAAATCGTCATGATCCTTTATGATGTATTAAAAATATATTCTAACACTATGCTTAAATAAAAGAACTTTAATAATATTTCTTCTTAATCCACTTAGGTCCATTCACCTCATCAATGAATAATATATCTCATCCATATAACTAAAATACCCATAACCAATGAAAACGACAATTCTTTCCAACTTTATTGTCAGATATAAAAGCTAACAATCCATTAGCAACAATACATATGGGTCATAATAAATAGCTTGTTGGTTCAAATATAATTGTCCATCATTAATACACTTAACATAAAATTCAACAACTATATAGTTTTCAAAGAATTCTCTCTTCTCAAGAGAATTCTAGAAACAATTTTTATTACAAAGAATACATCCAAGTATCCTATAATCAAATGAATATACAATGCTTACAAATTCCATTCCAAACATGGACTAAAATAATGGTAATAGAAACTCTCTCCACTATCCTATGCTCATGTGCTTCTTAAGTCCCACCTTCTTCGAGTTCTCTTTTAAACCACTGAGATGGAGATGTATTAAGGGATCAAAAACAACTCCTTAGCATGAGAGTGCATTCCTAAATGCATGTATATCCTTTTTCATCGCAAATGGATTTTCATAGTAAACCAAGACATACTTTATTATGTTCTTTCTAATTAAATTGTAATTTTAAGTATGATCACTTATTTTAAAAGAGATTTTAATAAAAAACCAAAAGAAACCCCATAATCTCTTTTGCAAATTGTGGGCTCCATGCCTCACAATTTAAAGAAAACCATAAGTGTCCATTATTTGCTTCAATTTAAAGGGACCCCATAATCTCTTTGCTAAAAATTGGAGTCCACATCCACTTTATTTAAACATAATTAAAACACACCAACATACCTCTAAAAAACAAAGCATATATTATTCAAACCCAAAAGAAAGAATCATTTAAAATACTTTACTTTGAATTCCATAAAATATTTTCTTTCCTATGAGGATAAAATATACAACTCCAAAATTCACATGTGTGGCATGCGAAAATACGAACATACAACAACCATCATATACTAATATATAATGATATTATTAACATATATCAATAAGGATCTTCTTTAAGCAATGAAGAAATATTTGTTTTCATTGAAAACACATTTCGACACACACTAAATAGTTTAATTAACAAAATATTTAATTGGAAATTGATATCTTCACCACGCATTTCCAACCAAAAGGGATTGAATAGGGTGTTTCCAAACAATTTCTAAAGTCTCATTATAGGCTATAGTGAACGTATATGATGCTATAACCCCATACGAGTGACCATGTAAGTTCTTTCTCAAGCTTTGCGGTATGCAAACAATGTCAAAAGAGAACCATGCAGTATTCCATATGACAGTAAAAATTTTATCTAAAAAGAATAGTAACACCAGGCCATCTTATGCCTGCAAACTCATTATAATAGATACAAAAATGCTTACCATACCATATCCAAAACATATAATATAAAAATAAATTTTATGATGTTCATAGTAAAAAGGAAAGCATTTGATAGTATTTTCACCATGCAAAACTATCAAGTTCCCAACATAATTTGAACACAGTCGAATTCCTAGATATAATATGCAAAAAAAAGGTTTTTACATAAATAACTTAAGCAATCTACCCAGTATATATTATATCCAAGGCTTCAACAATATTATCCAATTGCCCTCGAAGAGCTACAAGCTTGCAGATTAATTCTCATATAGTATACTTCCAAAAAGGAAATTCGTTAAACCAAAATTTAACTCATACAAGATTGCACTTGAAGAGCTACAAGCTTGCAGATTAATTCTCATACAGTCTACTTCCAAAAAGGAAATTCGTTAATTCTCATACAAGATTGCTAGTTTAGCAACAAAATCACCATAAGGTAAAATAATAACTCAATTAACCAAACACAAAGTCATTAAGTCCCCACTTAATGAACCTCTCCATCAAGAAGTACTTTTCTTTTCTATGGTAGATGAAAAAAAGAATCATTAATAAATATATTAATGAAAATCCTTAATCATTATTGAATTCAAGCAAGCATAATAATAATCCTTCCTTATTAATGCCAAAGCAATAATGTCAATCAAAATATAAATCCCTTATATATTTTTTTAAAGAAGAAACAATAAAATTAAACATTTATTCTTCTTTACAATGAATCTCTTTATATCAAATAAAAATCTCATCTAAAAGAAGATTATAAAGCAACAAAAAAGTTTCATCCAAAACTTGGTACGTTTCCCTCATGCAAATCATGATATGCAACTACATGAAAAGAGTATTCATCCATGTTACTCTAAGTTGTTCGTTGAATAAATCATGCACATTATTTCCCTTTCTTATGGAATCCCATCTCGGTGGTTAATTCTTTCTTCCACCTATAAGAAAGCTTGTTCCTATAAACGTGCAAATCCATTAGCAACATCATATTATTTCATAAAATGGATGTTTATAAAAGCTAAACATAAAATAGTCATACATCCCATCGATAAGATAACATATCAGTTCATAAGTCCATCATATGAATAAGTTTACCAAGGGAGGGTCATGACATCTCTATTGATATTGAAAGAATTTATGAAAATAAGAGTAATTATTTCAAATTTAAGACATCATGCATTCTATGTAGGATGATTACTACCATTATTTATTGGAATTTATGGATTAAGAATAATAATATATTTAAAAATAAAAATCTCAAATCTAGGCCCATATTTGGGATTGTACTTTTTCCTCTCTTACAAAGTATTTATATACATGGTGCCCATCATCTCAAGTATGGAAAACAAAGTGCTAACCTCTTGGTTATAAGATTTGAACATAAATGAAAGGGTCATCTTCAATAATGGATTTCACATGATATTCTACTTTGATCTATGGTAAAATGGAAACATCCAAAAAATGAGTTTATTAAAATTAATATTAATGGTGCTTCCAAAGGAGACCTAGGAAGAGTTGGTAAAGGTGGTTTTTTCAAAATAATGAAGGTAAGCAAGGAGTGATTTCAAGCTATATGTAAGGTTCACCTTTTTATTTCTCTAATTATTTGGGGAATATTGAAGAACATGTGCTTATACTGAGAGGGGGGTGAACAGTATACAATAAAACTTTTTCCCTTTTAATCCAAATAGTAGCATCAACATTAATAAAATAGTAAACATCACACAAAGCATCACACACATGAGAGACATCATTTTTAACGTGGTTCACCCAATGTGGGCTACCTCCATAGAAAAATATTTCTTCTAAATATTTCTCAAATAATATTTTGGGAATCCTTCCCAATTACAATGTTTATGGACCTCTGTCCAAAGGAGATGTTGATCCCCTAAATCTGGTTTGTGGATCTCTATCCATAGGAGAACTCCTTCTCCTCTGCTCTGGCTGGTGAACCTCTAGAAGACTACCTCCACTGCACTGACTGTGGATCTCTCTCCACTTGAAGACTCTTGTCCTCACTCAGAAGACCTATCCTCAATGTCCTGGCTGATGGATCTCTATCCACTGGAGACTCTGTCCTCTCTACTCTATCACCTCCAAAGCTCTGCTCAATAGGTTCACTCAGAACCTTCTCAAATCTGCTCAACAGGTCCACTCAAAACCTGCTCAAATCTGCTCAACAGGTCCACTCAAAACCTTCTCAATAGGTCCACTCAAAACTTGCTCAAATATGCTCAATAGGTCCACTCAGAACCTGCTCAAATATGCTCAACAAGTTCACTCAAACTTGTCCAAATCTGCTCAATAAGTTCACCTTTCATATTCTCAACAAGCTCACATAGAACTTGTCCAATCTCATAGAATCATAAAGAGAATTGTTAGAGACTCAATATGTTCTATACTCAAAAACTCAATCTCAACTCAAATTAGAATATAGAATAGTTTGTTTTATGGAACTTGAACAACCACTTCACACAATCACTTGACTAGGCTCAATCAACTCTACTCAACCAATCACCTCAAGGAACAACCCTTTCTCACAAACCCTAGTCCAAGCATGTATCAACCAACTCAAAATGTTTCCAACAATGCTCAATAACAAATCTCACATAACAATGATACTCATGTTCTTTTCTAACTCAAGTTCAAGTTCTTTGCATAACCAATGGCTTCAACAACAATGCTTATAAAACAAGGTTTTAATCACAACTCTCAATCCAAAAAACCTTGAAGCATTAACTCAACCACTTTTGAAAAGGAAACCCTAATCAAATCCTTTTCACTCCAAACTTAATTTTCAATCAAGCCAATCATCTAACTCAACAAAGAAGAATTTTGCCCATACCTTTTCTTGAAGAGTAGTTGTCCTTACAAATCTGCCACACTCACAATTACTTCTTTGACAAACTCAATAAGGGTTAGAGGATAATTTTTATATCACAAAAATAATATCACAATTACACCTTATCACTCCAACTTAAACAATAAACAATATCCTCACAATAATCACAAAACCCTTTATTCAAAATAACACACAACCCACAAAGTCTTAACCTTTCAATATTCCACAATAGCAAAATTTAAGACTTGAAAATAAAAATAAAATTCTCCTTATACCTCCTAATAATATTTCTCAACTACCAACCTTTATCACAATGCAAAGACTTCAACCACCAAATACCTTATACCTCCAACTTAGGCATTAATAAAATAAAACATTAAAAATGTACCTTTGCCTTTGGAGAGTTTTGAACTCTCAACGCAGCCCACACAACGTCTTTGCCCACGGTGCAAACCACCACACGAGCTACAAGCTCATTGGGAAGGAAGAAGCACCACGTGCTTCAATACCCCTTCCTTGCCTTGCAAAATATAGTATGCACCTAATGATTGGTGCCTTCAACACGTCCACCAAAAGCTTCCATGAGATTCGAACACTAACCACCATGCACACCAAAATGTAAGCTTGCAGCCCACTTGCCACTAGGCCAAGGTGCCTTGTTGGCTTCCAACTAATCAATGCGCTTGCTTTTGTCCTTTTTACCATCAAGTCAAACCATGAAATTCGCACAAAACTATCACGAGCTCTACATTAAATTCAATATGCTTCTCTTTCAAATCGAGCAAGGATAATTCGAAATCAACTTTGGCATGGTATTAATATGCATTCCCATTATATTAAAAATGTCGGCGCTTCCCTTGTGCCTTCCCTTTGGAAATAAACTTTGCCTTGTTTAAAACTTTAAATCCAACCTTTGGATTTATTTAAAATAATATTTGGTCTTAAACCTTTAAACCCAACCTTTGGGTTTAGATATTTTTAGACTTTATAAACCCACTTTTGCAATATAAAATATTGTAATGAAAATTACAAATATTTTATTTGGGTTTTCACTATGGCACTTCTAACCATTATAATATTTCACCTTTGATAAAGTACTTTTAATATTATTTATAAAATTTAAATTCATCCTGAATTTAAATAATTTATAAAATAAATATTATCACTCCTTTTTAACTTCTATCTTTTGCACTGTTTCACTTGAACTTCTGCCTTCTTGCTGAATATCAAATGACCATCTTTGTCACCTTTATTTCCTACTGAAATCTTTGGTATTAATGATGACTCCATCTGGTGGCATCAATGGTGACATCAATGACAACTTTGACTTAGGGACTCAAAATGTCCAACAATCTCCCCCTTTGTCATTGATGGCAACCCATATCCTTTTACTGAAACCTGACCTTTCTTTTTCTTCTGCTCCCCCTGGGACATTGCTCCCCCTGGCTCAATGCTCTCTCAAATATCAAATCTCTCCCCATATCAAATCTCTCCCAATACACAAATCTCTCCCCCTTTGACATCAATGGCAAAGGGTCACCTTTGGGGCTCGGGGCTAAGAATGAGCCTCTTAGCTTAGCCCCTCCCCCACCTCCACATGAGGTGGTTAATTTTGGGGTGGGAGTCTCACTCCCAATTTTCCTCGAAGATACTCAAAAGTTTCCTTTGAGAGTGGCTTAGTGAAAATATCTGCTATCTGTTCCTTTGTAGTGACATACTCCAATCTGACCTATTTATCTAACACCTGTTCTCTCAGAAAATGATACTTAATCAGAATGTGCTTTGTCCTGGAGTGCATTACCAGATTTTTTGAGATACTTATGGCACTCGTATTATCACATAGTATAGGAATGGGCTGATCATGCTTTATCTTGAAGTCTTCTAAAGTTCTCTTCATCCATAACACCTGTGTACAACTGGCTACTACTACAATATATTCTGCCTCTATTGTAGATAGTGATACTGAAACCTACTTCTTACTTAACCAGGAGACTAGACTTTCTCCAAGAAAGAAGGCTCCTCCACTTGTGCTTTTTCTATCATCAATGTTGTCGGCCCAATCTGCATCTGTATATGTTGTTAGTGTGAAACTGTCACTTTTGGGATACCAAAGCCCAAAATCCATAGTCCCTTTTAGATACCTAAAAATTCTTTTTACTGCTGCCACATGTGTTTCCTTAGGTGCTGCTTGAAACCTTGCCACTAATCCCACTGATTGTACTATGTCTGGTCTTGTAGTTATGACATATAATAAGCTACCAATCATGGATCTGTATAATCTCTGATCTACCTCTGGAGATTCATCATCCTTACTCAACTTGCACCCTGTGACCATAGGAGTACTTACTGGTTTGCAATATTCTAACCTGAATTTCTTCAACATCTCCTTGATGTACTTGGCTTGAGAAAGAAACACTCCCTTTCTTGATTGTGAAATCTGAAGACCAAGAAAGAAGGATAATTCACCAAGCATAGACATCTCAAATTCACTTTGCATATTCTTAGCAAATTCTTTGCACATCTTGTCATTGTTTCCCCCAAAAATTATGTCATCAACATAAACAACCACTATTAGAAGATCATTTCCTTCATTTTTGATATACAAGTTACTATCTGCTATTCCTTTCCTGAATCCCTATTCCTATAGATACTTATCCAATCTTGAGTACCATGCTCTAGGAGCCTGCTTTAAACCATACAATGCCTTTTTCAATCTGCATACCTGATCTGGTGTATCTGCTAGTATGAATCCCTCTGGCTGTTCAATGTAGACCTCTTCTTCTAGAACCCCATTTAGAAATGTTGACTTGACATCCATCTGATATACCTTGAAGTTCTTGAAACTTGCAAAAGCTAAAAATATCCTTATAGCTTCAAGTCATGCAACTGGAGCAAAGGTTTCATCAAAATCAATTCCTTCTACTTGTGCATAACCTTTGCATACTAACCTTGCTTTATTTCTGACCACTTGTCCATCTTCATTCAACTTATTTCTGAATACCCATTTTGTGCCAATCACATTTTTGTCCTTTGGTCATGGAACAAGTTCCCAAGTTTTGCTCTTCTCTATCTGATCCAATTCCTCATTCATTGCTTTAACCCAAAATTCATCTTCACTAGCCTGAGTGAAATATTTTGGCTCAATCTTAGATAGCAAAGAAAAATTTGCTTGTTGAGATGGTTTTATTATTCTTCTCCTTGTTTGTCTTTCATCTGGATTCTCGATGATCTGATATTTTGGGTGATGTTTCTGTACATACCTGGAAGGAGTCTTAGGAAGAAGCCTTTGTGTTTCTTCTTCATCTTTATCTGATTCCTCACAAAATTCTTCTTGACAACATCCATCTTCTTGGTACACAGTTTGTTGAACTGGTTCTCTAGAATCTATCTTCTCATCAATTGTTACATTCATACTTTCCACCATAGTGCGTGTTCTTTTGTTGAAACATCTGTAAGCCTTGCTCTTTGTAGAATAACCAAGAAAAATTCCCTCATCACATCTTGGATCAAATTTGCCCAAGTTCTGATCTTCCCGTCTTATGTAACATTTGCTTCCAAATATTTTGAAATGTTTTACAGTAGCAGGTCTTCCTTTCCAAAGCTCATAAGGAGTCTTATGATGATTTACCCTTAATTGAGCCCTAGTAATTATGTATACAACTGTAGATACTACTTCTTTCCAAAAACCATCTGATAACTTAGATTCATTTAACATAGCTCTAGCCATGTTTTCAATAGTCCTGTTCTTCCTCTCAACTACTCCATTTTGTTGGGGAGTTCTTGCTATTGAGTACTCTCTCTTGATTCCATGTTGTTCACAAAATTCTACAAACTCATTTGAAGTAAATTCTCCTCCTCTATCGGATCGTAGACACTTAATCCTTTTGCCTATTTCATTTTCAACCAATTCCTTGAATGCTTTAAATTTTTCAAAGGCCTCTGATTTCTCTTTTAGGAAGGTTACCCAAACCATTCTGGAATAATCATCTATAAACAACATGAAGTAACTCTCACCCTGAATACTTTGTGTTCTAGTAGGACCACACAAATCAGTATGTATTAAACTCAATGGCTCAGATGATATATAGCCTTTTGGTTTAAAGGTTGTCCTAGTTTGCTTTCCATGTTGATAGGGTGCACAAATTGTGTTTTGAGGTCTTCTTATTTTGGGTAAATCTCTAACTGCCTGTTTATTGCTTATACTGACTATGTTGTCAAAATTCAAATGACCCAATATTCTATGCCATAACCAACTCTCATTTTCTTGTGATAGAAAGCACTTTTCCCCTTTGATCTCATTGAGCATATATAAGTTGTTTGGGGTCCTTCTTGCATTTGCAATAATTCTTCCAGTTTCTATTTTTCTTATCTCACATCTATCTGGATGGAAGGTGACCATGTATCCTTGATCACAAAGTTGACTTATACTCAGAAGATTGTGTTTTAACCCTTTGACATACAAAACATTCTCTATTTTTGTTTTTCCATTGTCTAGACTTAGAGTTCCTCTCCCAACAATCCTTGTTGATCCATTATCACCAAAACTTACTGATCCTCTATTTGTTTCCTTTAGTACAATGAACTTATCTTTGTCTCCTGTCATGTGACTAGAGCAACCACTATCAAGATACCATTGTTCTTCTTTATCTTGAGCATGCAGGGTTGTTTGTACTAACATAGATCTGGCCCTAACATTCTTTCTTTCATCCTTCCTAGTTGTTGGAATTATTTTTCTAGACTCAGGAAATATCATTTTACACCATCTAGCCTTGTGCCCAAAATTATTGCATTTGTAACATATAACATCATCATCCATGAGAGGTGCAAAGGAATTGAAATTTCTATTGTATCTTGCATGATGAATACAATGTGCAGCTCTATGACCATATTTATTGCAAGAAAAACAATGACCATGGAAGAAATTATGTAACCTGTTTGGAGGTCTTGGATGTTGTGAAGAAGTCATCTTCTTCTTGTGATTAACCCTTATCCAGGGTTCTTCTTTGCTTTCTTCCTTTCTGATGTCCTTTGCTTGCTTTTATTTGTTTGAAGTTTTTGCCTTTTGGAAGCTTGATTCCTCTTTCTGCTTCTCATATTCTGTATCTTGTAGTATCTTGGTCCTTTCCAGTTTATTCCTTAGGAGAACAATTTTTGCTTCCAATATTTCACATTCTGTTTCCCTGGCTCTCAATAGATCTATCATATCTTGCTCAATATTCTTTCCTTCTTCTACCTTAATCTTGAGTTCTATGAGATTCTGTATAAATTCCACTCTTGCTTCTTCATCTTCCTGAATTTGTTCTTTCAAGCTTGAATTTTTCTCTCTAAGTCTTTCCAATTTTTTGAGAGCAACAAAGAACTCTTCTTTTATATCAAACATAGTCTCTTCTTCACTTTCTGAAGTCATGTGTGCTACCGAAGGATCCTCTTCCAAGTTGTTAGACTCTTCACGGAGAGACCTCTCTGATACCAATTGAAGAACATGTGCTTATACTGAGAGGGGGTGAACAATATACAATAAAACTTTTTCCCTTTTAATCCAAATAGTAGCATCAACATTAATAAAATAGTAAACATCACACAAAGCATCACACACATGAGAGACATCATTTTTAACGTGGTTCACCCAATGTGGGCTACCTCCATAGAAAAATATTTCTTCTAAATATTTCTCAAATAATATTTTGGGAATCCTTCCCAATTACAATGTTTATGGACCTCTATCCAAAGGAGATGTTGATCCCCTAAATCTGGTTTGTGGATCTCTATCCATAGGAGAACTCCTTCTCCTCTGCTCTGGCTGGTGATCCTCTAGAAGACACTTCCTCCACTACATTGACTGGTGGATCTCTCTCCACTTGAAGACTCTTGTCCTCACTCAGAAGACCTATCCTCAATTATCTTGGCTGATGGATCTCTATCCACTGGAGACTCTATCCTCTCTGCTCTATCACCTCCAAAGATCTTCTCAATAGGTTCACTCAAAACCTTCTCAAATCTTCTCAATAGGTCCACTTAGAACCTTCTCAAATCTACTCAATAGGTCCACTAATTCTAATACCTAACCTCAAATCTGCTCAATAAGGTCCACTTAGAACTTGCTCAAATCTGCTCAATAGGTCCACTAGAACCTGTCAATTCTTATCAATAGGTCCACTAGAACTTGTCCAAATCTGCTCAACAAGCTCACACAGAACTTGTCCAATCTCATAGAATCATAAAGAGAATTGTTAGAGACTCAATATGTTCTATACTCAAAAACTCAATCTCAACTCAAATCAGAATATAGAATAGTTTGTTTTATGGAACTTGAACAACCACTTCACACAATCACTTGACTAGGCTTAATCAACTCTACTCAACCAATCACCTCAAGGAACAACCCTTTCTCACAAACCCTAGTCCAAGCATGTATCAACCAACTCAAAATATTTCCAATAATGCTCAATAACAAATCTCACATAACAATGATACTCATGTTCTTTTCTAACTCAAGTTCAAGTTCTTTGCATAACCCATTGGCTTCAACAACAATGCTAATAAAACAAGGTTTTAATCACAACTCTCAATCCAGAAAACCTTGAAGCATTAACTCAACCACTTTCGAAAAGGAAACCCTAATCAAATCCTTTTCACTCCAAACTTAATTTTCAATCAAGCCAATCATCTAACTCAACAAAGAAGAATTTTGCCCATACCTTTTCTTGAAGAGTAGTTGTCCTTACAAATCTGCCACACTCACAATTACTTCTTTGACAAACTCAATAAGGGTTAGAGGATAATTTTTATATCACAAAAATAATATCACAATTACACCTTATCACTCCAACTTAAACAATAAGCAATATCCTCACAATAATCACAAAACCCTTTATTCAAAATAACACACAACCCACAAAGTCTTAACCTTTCAATATTCCACAATAGCAAAATTTAAGACTTGAAAATAAAAACAGAATTCTCCTTATAACTCCTAATAATATTTCTCAACTACCAACCTTTATCACAATGCAAAGACTTCAACCACCAAATACCTTATACCTCCAACTTAGGCATTAATAAAATAAAACATTAAAAATGTACCTTTGCCTTTGGAGAGTTTCGAACTCTCAACGCAGCCCACACAATGTCTTTGCCCATGGTGCAAACCACCACACGAGCTTACAAGCTCATTGGGAAGGAAGAAGCACCACGTGCTTCAACACTCCTTCCTAGCCTTGCAAAAATGTATGCACCTATTGATTGGTGCCTTCAACACGTCCACCAAAAGCTTCCATGGGATTCGAACACTAACCACCATGCACACCAAAATGTAAGCTTGCTGCCCACTTGCCACTAGGCCAAGGTGCCTTGTTGGCTTTCCAACAAATCAATGCGCTTGCTTTTGTCCTTTTTACCATCAAGTCAACCCATGAAATTTGCACAATACTCTCATGAGCTCTGCATTAAATTCGTATGTATTTCTCTTTCAAATCGAGCAAGGATAATTCGAAACTCAACTTTGGCATGGTATTAATATGCATTCCCATTAAATTAAAAACGTCGCGCTCTTCCTTTGGCTTCTATGACGTCGAGCTTGGAAATAAACCTTTGCCATTTTTAAAACTTTAAATCCAACCTTTGGATTTATTAAAATAATGCTTTGGTCTTAAACCTTTAAACCCAACCTTTGGGTTTATTAAAATATTTTTAGACTTTATAAACCCACTTTTGCAATATAAAATATTGTAATGAAAATTACAAATATTTTATTTGGGTTTTCACCATGGCACTTCTAACCATTATAATATTTCACCTTTATTTATTTATAAAATTTAAATTCATCCTGAATTTAAATAATTTATAAAATAAATATTATCACTCCTTTTTAACTTCTGTCTTTTTCATTGTTTCACTCGAACTTCTGCCTTCTTGCTGAATATCAAATGACCATCTTTGTCGCCTTTATTTCCTGCTGAAATCTTTGGTATTAATGATGACTCCATCTGGTGGCATCAATGGTGACATCAATGACAACTTTGACTTAGGGACTCAAAATGTCCAACAAAGATCAAGGAGAGAGTGCTACTATGAATCAAGTGCAAGTAAGGGGAAAGCCTCATCTTTTTTTTCTCTAGATCTTTGAGAATTTTTTATAATAAATAATTAATATAAGGAAAAGCTATATGGCATGGAATGAAAGCCATATTTGAAATCCCTATGTGGAAGCAAGGATACTTAAGTTGGAGATAAGTTGAAAAGTGAATACATGACAAGTCTAGTACATAGAGAAGATGTTATACCAAAAGTGACTATGAATGATGAGATGATTGAGAATGATACAATGTTTTTTAAAAGTAGAGGCTTAATATGTAAGTTCCATAAATATTGGTCAAGTTTTTCAAATATTCAAAATTGGATCAAGTGGAAGTGAGGATTGAATTCAAATTATTCCATGACTTTGCTTCCTAAAAGTTTTTTTGTCATCATCTTTTTAGTTTTGAAATAAAGGATAAAATAATGGGTGGTAGCCCATATTTTAGGGTAAGATATGCTCTATATTTAAGAACATGGAGTAGATTTTTTTATCAAGACAAAAGCTATTAAAAATATTTTAGTGCAGGTTAGGCTTTTTAGGACTTTCATGTCAACTTATTCATAAGGATGTTTTGAAGAATATTGGCAATAACAAAGAGTATTTCATCTAGGATGGAAAAACTACTAAGGGAAAAAACCATGTTGTATATATCTAAATATGTGTTGCTATAGGTATTGCAAGACCTTTGACATAAACCATTAAGATTAAATCTAAATAAAGGTAATGGGATCAGCAAGTGGATTATGAGAACATTGTATTCTAATGCTATAAATGTTATGAGACTAGACATATGACAAGATATTTCATAGTGAAAATGATAAAGTAAGAGACATAATTTTTTGATCAATAGACAAAGTTAAATATGAAGCAAGGAGATCATGTTGTGGAGACTAGATTAGATGAAGTATATTCCATTTTTAAAAAGAAGCAAGGAAAGCTTATTTGTAGTATTAGATGACAAAGGTCATCATAGTTCACTCAAGTCAATCACTAGAAGAAATAAAATAGGATATAAGAGATTAGGGAGTACAATGTGCAAGTTCATATTTAGGAGGAGTTAAAGGTGTAAAGGAAGATGTAGAGGAAATTTTTAAAACAAATAAGGTAGAAGATCTCTAGTTTATGTCCGGTAAATCATCTTCAGTTTTCTCAAATAGTATAGAATATTCTCCTTGAGTAGAAATTAAAGCAATGTAGAGGTCATCCCTTACACTTTAGGGTTTAAATAGAAACATAATAAATAAATGAGTATGGAAGATATCCATAGCAATTTAGGGTTTTAAGAGTAGTATAAGAAGGTAATTACTAAGGAGAAGCAACCTTGCACTTAGGATTTCCATGACAATATAAATAAAGAAGACTTTTTTAGGTTATTCATTACACTTCAACTCCTTCAAAGCAAGACAAACCTATAGATGATAAGTATCATTATGAAGTGTATTAAAAAATCAAGGATATTGATGAAGATGAAATTGTTAGTGGAAATTAAGAAAGAAGAGGACAACCCAAGAATTAGTGCTACTAGGAATTAAGAAAGAAGAGGAAGACTTAAGAAGTAAAAATAATAAAAAAATAAAAACTTAAAAAGGGATATTGATATGGGAAAACAAAAGCAAATATTGCAAATGTTAATAACAAGTAAGGCTAAGCCATAAATAGAAAATAAAAAATATGACAAAAATGACATCATGGAATATTAGGGACATGAATAAGACCCCTAAAAAGGTCAAATTAGAAAATTGGTAGGTACTATTATAGAGAAGGAAACTTGGTAGGAAATATTTTAGCCTTTTGAATTGTTATTTTTGTCTTGGCAAAATATAAATTTTAAAAGGCAATTGGTTGAGTGAGATTTTATCTTTTAATGAAATTTATCTCAATGAGTTGAGTGTAAAATCATAGTATTATGATTAAAAGAAAGAATATGTTTGATAGAAAAACAAATGAAGAATATCTTTTATAAAAGGACAAATTGAAGATGGTTTAATTAACCTGACAATAATCTAATGAGACTAATGTATTGTTTTGTTGTTTTGATTGGAGTGACCCCAAATAAAAGCCAAATGTAGCTTAATTTAAAAACAAAACAAAAAAACGATTGTTAAAGTTAATCTCTTGGAAATGTGAGTATAATTATAAGGAATAAAATTGGGTAGTAAATAATTTAGCCAATTGTGATTTTGATCTTCATCTTGGTGAAATAAATTTTTTAGAAGATAATTGGTTGAGTAAGACTTCATCTCTTAATACAAATCATGTGAAAGAGTAGACTGAGAAAACATATTAGTTTTATGATAATGAAGAATATATTTGATAAAAAGGAAATAAAAAATATCTTTAGTAAAAAAATATAAAGTAAATATGATTTAATTGTCCTAATAAAAAATATATTATTTTATTATTCTGTGAAAAAGTTGGAGAATATTACATTATATGGTATATGCTAATGTACCCTCATGGTACCGTTGGTCATCAAATCTGCCTAGGAAAGGATTTTGGGAAAGTGTATGCGCCCTAGACCTGCGACCAACGTTGAAAGGCCGAAGGGAAGAGATGCCCCTTGTGCCAATCTCCGGAGAAAGATCGGCTCCTATGCTAAACTACTTTGAGGGTTTTAAGATAAGAGTGCAGGAAAGAGATAAAAGGAGTTAGGGTTAGAGAAAATAAAAAGGGGTAAGGGAAGAGATTTCAGTAGTTCAGTGGTGGGAAGGAACAGGAAGCATGATCACTAACTAATAACTCGAATAGCAGCAAGGAACACCAAGAATAAATGAAAGAAACATGATATTAACTTTCCTATGTATCCTCTGGATGAGTTCACAGGATTCTCCTTCTCCCTTTAATCGAAATTTAGAGTTCAGAGTAAAGGCGATTAGGAAAAGTGAATGTAACAGAAACCACGACCCACCAGGCAGCATAAAAGAAAGCCAATATGGCGTTTTTCCTCTCCTATGTATCCTTCAGGGTGAATTTTAGGGGTACAGTCCCCAATCGCACATCGAATTTAGGATTCAAAGTCTCAGTATGCAAATTAAGAAAGACAAAAGAATTAAGCATAGAAGGCAGCATACAAGAGAGAAATAGAGTCCAAAGCTCTTTAGTATTAATCGTAGGACATCAAGTTACAGCAACTTTCTTAGCAAAAATTTCCCCCCTTTTTACATTATAATGCCTGGGTTTTTATAGAGGACCCGACCCCTTGAGTCATAATTACACAGCATGGAGAAGTACCCCCTCGAGCCCTGAGAAGTTGGCTTCTCGCGGCGCTCATGACCGAGCTCTCAATTCTGTTACCAAAACTGGCAACTACGATCGAGTCAACTATGGAAAAATGCATTAATGGGTCACCTAAATCATCCTCAGCCTCTGGGTGTGGTGCTCGAGTGCCGCTATGCTTGTCGGTCTCTCCTTCTAGGACTGATGCTTCATGTTTGATTGCCAAAAATGAGCAGTGAGCTTATCGGGAAAGAAAAAATTGCATTTATGAGGCACTTGATCGCCTCGAGAAAATGCTCAGCTTGGAGTGCGTGCTCGTGGAGTGCTTCGCTGGTTATCTATTGTAACTCTGCTTCGCAAAGGGGTTTGGGCCGAAGCAGATTCTCCTCCTTGGTTTGTATTTTGCAGCATCAAGCTTCGCAAAACTGCTTCGGGGGTGGTGAGTTTCGAAGTAGATTTTCTCTTCAAGCTAGGGCCCTTCGTTCTTTGCCGCTTCGCACTCAAAATTGCTTCACTGGTGTGTTGGAGAAATGCTTCGCAGCGATCCTCTTTCAAACTATGGTTCGGCAAGGCTTTCGACTGAAGCAGAAACAGTTCGTTGGCGAAGGGACCCGAATTGGGTGTTTCAGTGACTTTCTGGCGAAGTATTTTCAATGCTCCTTCGAGTTCTGCTTCACAAGTTTTTCGCCGAAGTAGCCATTGGAAATGTTTCGGGCCTGAAGTCTTTTTATTGCCCTCCTTGCATTTTTCTTTTGGCAATTGCTACGTTGGAAATCTTTGGCCCAAAGCATCTTTTTGAAGTGTTTCAGGCCCGAAGTAGTTTTCTACATCCTTTGTGTTCTTCCTTCGGCAAATTCCGCTTCAAAAAACTTGGGTCTGAAGTTACTGCTGGAAATTTTTCGGGTGCCCAGCTCTTCTCTTCTTTCTTTCGATGAAGCTCTTTTCACTAGCTTGTTCGACAATGAAGCTCTTTATTTTCTAAATTATGTACAAGGGGGTGGCAAGGAAAGCCAAAATTTCCGCAACTTTGTAAAAAAAAAAACAACAAAGAAAAACTTTACAAATACTGTACAAAATTTTGATTTATTTCTACCCCTTGTATAATGTGACAAAATTGTCAACATTCTTGGTGGCTCGCGGGGCAACGAGCTCGTCTCGGTGGGAGAACCCTCAGCTTTGATCCATTGGGCCAGAGTCACCTCTAGACCCTTCTGCATTTTTTGTTTCAAGGGGCATTTCTATAGTTTGTTCTCCCTCCTCTTCTTATTCTCCTTCTTCTGCTGGCGCGGCTCCTTCTGGCATGGCTTCCTGTTGCGATGATGGGGCAAGGCATTTGCAAATTTTTTTCATGGTTTTGCAAACCTGAGACCAAGAACCCTTCAAGAAAGATTCTAGATCTTGTAATGCCTTGATCAAAATGTGAAACCGATCAATTTTCCTGATATCAGCATGTTGGGCTCTAGTATACAGATCATTTAGGCAGGCCACGATATTGCAGTATATCAAAAGGAAATCTGTGATCTGCCTCTCTGTCATAGGCTCTATCTAGTTGTCTATCTTTGAGATGTCACTTTCAAATTGAAGCCATGTCAGCTTAATTTCTTCCTTAGTCAGAAGGTTCCCATCATCATCTATGAAGCTCGAGAAACCCATGGAAGAGAGATCTTTAAAATAGCTCATCGACGCACGCTGTTCATTCTCGAACACATCCAGGAGGTCCTTTGCCTTCTACGCTTTTCTCACCTTGGAGAAGAAGGTGTAAACTGTGGCTTGAGCTATAGACAAATTTCTAGCTATCTGACTCATCGCCCTGCAAATATTGATATTTGGCATTTTGGACATCGAAAGCCAGTTTGAGTCAGCTTCTAACTTTTTGAGTGATCTTGTTGATGATTTGATCAAGAGTCAAAATTACAGAGAAGAAAATAATTCAATTTTATTCAAAATACATGGAGAGATTACAGTAATAGCAAAAATTACAGAAGTGGCAGAAGAGTTGCTCTTGCCAAAGTCCCTTATTTTGAAAGACAGATTATTATTATTGTTACAAAAAATTTCCAGCCCCTTGTGCAGGCCATTGCTCTCCCTTTTAAAATATCTCGGGTGACGCTCCATTTCTAGTTGGTGACCCTTCGTTTCCACTTCCAGAACTTGTCGTTTTGTCTTCTCGTGTTGCTTCGTTGTCTTGGTATTTGAAACGTCTCCCTTTTTTACTCTTGGCCTTCGTCTTCTCTTTTGGTCATGAAAATGTGACCTGTCGCGATATCGCGACACTTTCCTGTCTCTGGCTCCTTCTCTGTATTTTTGTCATGAAAATGTGACATGTCACGATATCGCGACACTTTTCTGTCTCTGGCTCCTTCTCTGCCTTTTTGTCATGAAAATGCGACATGTCGTGATATCGCGACACTTTTCTGTCTCTGGATCCTTCTCTACCTTTTTGTCATGAAAATGTGACATGTCGCAATATCATGACAATTTTTTGTCTCTGGCTCCTTCTCTGCCTTTTCATCGCGAAAATGCAACATGTTGCGATATCACGACACTTTTTTGTCTCTGGCTCCTTCTCTGCCTTTTCGTCGCGAAAATGCGACATGTCACAATATCACGACACTTCTGCTCTCCTGCGCTTCCTCTTGTCTTCTGGTTGTGAAAATGCGACATGTCACGAAATCGTGACATTTTTCCTCTATGCCTTCTCTCTCCTGTTTCGGTCGCAAAAATGCGACATGTCATGAAATCATGACATTTTTCCTTTGTGCCTTCTCTCTCCTGTTTCGGTCATGAAAATGTGACATGTCGTGAAATCGTGACATTTCTCTTCTATGCCTTCTCTCTCTTGTTTCGGTCGCAAAAATGTGACATGTCATGAAATCATGACATTTCTCTTTTGTGCCTTCTCTCTCCTATTTTGGTCATGAAAATGCGACATGTCGCGATATCGTGACATTCTCCTCCACATCTTTCTCTCTCCTCCCTGAGTCGTAAAAACGTGACATGTCATGATATCGTGACATTTTCCTCCACATATTTCTCTCTCCTCCCTGAGTCACGAAAATGCAACATGTCACGATATCGCGACACTTTTCCTATCGCGATATCGCGACACCAAGGCAAAACACTTAGAAAATTTTTGTTGATGCAAGATTGCTCTGCTACCATTGGATGCTCCTACATCAGACACCCGGGGTGGATTGAGAAGTGACCTTCACTTCTACACTGTTAGAGGAAGACCCAAGCGATCAACCTCTATTTTTGACAACCAAGTTGCATCTTCTACCGGTCTGCCCTTCCACTTGACCAAATATTCAAAATACTATCTATTCCTAGTACTTTTGCCTTCTCGAGTGTCTAATATTTCCTCGATCTCGTCTGTGATTGGAGTAGATGCTGGAATACTCCATAACTCTGCACTTGGTGTCTCACTACTGTCACCTTCATGGTATTCCACCAAATCAAAAATATTAAAAATAGGTGATATGTTAAGCCCACTTGGCAATTCCACTTCATATGCATTGCCTAAATCTCGTTTTTCTATGATTCTGTATGGTCCAAACTTCTTCATCTTTAGCTTGTTATAGGTTTTAGTAGGAAATATTTCTTTTCTCAGATGGACCATGACCTCATCTCCCACTTCGAATTTCTTAAACCGTCGCTTATGGTCTGCCCTTGCCTTGTATTGAGTATTAATCTTATTAATTTTCCTCTTAACTTCTTCATGCAAGCTCTTCAGATGCTCTGCAAAGTCCTCAGCCTTGGCACTGCACTTTTCCCTTGGATCTAGCTTCCTCAACTCAGAAGCATTTCTTGGACTGCTTCCATATATTATCTAGAATGGTGATTTGTTAGTACTCTTGTTGACAAAATTGTTGTATGCAAATTCTTCCTGCGGCAAAACCAAATCCCATACCTTGGGCTTATCTCCTATCAAGCATCTCAATAGGTTATCGAAAATTCTATTCACCACCTCTATTTTTCCATCATTTTGTGGGTGGTATGCTGAACTGAATTTCAAATCTGTCTTCAACTTCTTCCATAAGGTTCTCCAGAAATACCCAATAAACTTGGTATCTCTATCAGAAACGATACTCTTTAGTAGACCATGAAGTCGTACCACCTCTTTGAAAAATAAACCTGCAACATAAACGACGTCATTAGTTTTTTGGCAGGGAATAAAATGTGCCATATTTGAAAACCTGTCAACTACCACAAATATGGAATCATTTCCCCTCTGTGTCCTAGGTAGGCCAAGAACGAAATCCATCCTAACGTCCTCCCATGGTCTTTGTCTCACACCTTTTGCCATCTGGCATACCCTACAACTTTGCACAAATATCTTCACATATTGCTACAGTTGCGGCCAATAGTAGTTTTCACTCACCAGGGCAATGGTCTTATCCCAACCAAAGTGTCCAGCCAGCCCTCCACTGTGTTTTTCCTTGACTAGATTTTCCCTCATTGAACTCCTTGGAATGCATAATTGACTTCCTGTAAACAAAATTCCATCTTGGATCAGAAAATCCAACCACTTGGTCTTGTCCAAGGTAACAGGTGCCAAGCAAGCCCTCCAAGCTTTTGCAAAATCAAGATCTTCAGGGTACAAACCTTTTAGTTCATCAAATCCTACCACTTCCACCTTCATTTCTATCAACAAACACTGCCTTCTACTTAAGGCATCTGCAACTCTATTTGACTTTCCACTCATGTGCTTCAACACAAAGGAATAAATCTGTAGAAACTCAACCCACTTCAAGTGCCTCTAATTTAGCTTCCCTTGTCTATTAATATACTGTAATGCCTGATGATCAGTATATAGAACAAACTCTTTTGGCAACAAATAATGTCTCCACTTCTTTAGAGCCTAAACTATAGCATAAAACTCTTGGTCATAAACTAAATACTTCTTCCTAGCATCATTGAGTTTCTCACTAAAGTAAGCAACAGGTTTGCCTTCTTGACTCAATACAGCTCCTATGGCACTACCACTGGCATCACAATCTACCTGAAATACCTTATTAAAATTTGGAAGTGCTAAAATAGGTTGCTCTGTGACCTTCTTCTTTAACATATCAAAGCTCTTATCTGCTCCTAAGGTCCACTTAAAGTCTTTCTTATCCCCTCTCATTATTTCTGTAAGGGGTGCACAAATACTGCTAAAATTTCTAATGAATTTCTTGTAAAAACTTGCTAGACCATGAAATGATCTCACTTCAGTTATGCTTCTTGGAGTAGGCCATTCAATGATAGCCCTCACCTTTTTTGGGTCCATTTTTAGACCTTCAACTGAGATGACAAATCCCAGATATACTAACTCCTTCACAAAATTACACTTTTTCAAATTTATCAACAACTGTTCCTCCCTCAGCTTCTCAAAAACCTTCCTGATATGCATCAGGTGCTCTTCCAGGGTCTTGCTAAATATTAAAATATCATCCAAATAGACAATGACAAATTTCCTTAAAAACTCCTTCAATACTTCATTCATCATCCGCATGAATGTGCTTGGTGCATTGGTTAGCCCAAATGTCATGACCAACCACTCATACAAACCCTCTCTGGTCTTGAAAGTTGTCTTCCACTCATCTCCTTCCTTGACATGAATATGATGGTAAGCACTCTTCAGGTCAATCTTGGTGAAGTACTTGGCTCCACTCAAACAGTCCATAATGTCATCCATCCTTGGCAATGGAAATCTATATTTTATGGTGATCTTGTTAATAGCTCGAGAGTCTGTACACATTCTCCACTCTCCATATTTCTTTGGTGCTAGTACTGTAGGTACTACACATGGACTCAAGCTTTCCTGAATCAGTCCCTTCTTCAGCAACTCTTGGACCTACCTGTTTAGCTCCTCACTTTCTACAGGAGTCATTCTGTAGCACCCTAAAATTGGCATAGTAAAACCTTAATAATTACACTTACTCTAGTAAATAATTCAAATTCAAATTTTAACCTCCAAAACCGCTCCCAAACCGCCGCTTAATCCGTTTCCTCATTTCTCGTGCCATTTTTAGAGTTTGTTTTGACCGTTTGACGATATCGTCGCCGATCAAACGATATCGCCTCGGGATCGGACGATTTCGTCTGGGCTAGGACGTCCAGACGATCTTGTCCCAAAACTAATTTTTCACAATTAGCTTTTGTTCCAACGGCATCTCTAATCCAGGCAAAAGTGTGCCTGCACCGTTAGAGACCCTCCCCGTTGGAGATCTCCCAAATAGGGATGATCTCCAACCTCCTAACCTCCCTCCTAAGCCTATTTAATCCTAGGCCCTCCCCTTAGCATCCCCCTGGCTGAAATTCCCTGTAAATCGACTTCTACACACATTAGAATAATCCTAAATTACCATCTGCACTTGTTGCATCCAAATTTTCTTGCAGGAACCTTAGTCATTTTTCAGTCGGAGCAAGCTTACATCGTCGCAGACGATCCTGTTCAGATCGGAGGTGATCCTGTCAAATCAGAGACGATTTCGACTGCAATCATCATTGGGGGCAATCAGTGCCCAGAGTTTGCATTTTCCTCTTTTCAATCTACTATTTTATTCTGCAATTAGCTAGTTTATTTATTATTTTTTGCTATTCTGCATTTTGGAGTTCACCCATGTAGCTTTAAATGCATAATTAAGTCACCAATTGTCATTAAGTCATTGTAGTACACTCGTATTTTGTTTATTATCATCATTTTAATGTTATTCCTATTATTCTACATCATTGCCCTCTGTTAGAATAGTTGCATTTTTTGCATTTTGTGTCTACTTCTCTGATTGCAGGTCTCTGACGAATTCGTCTGACGAATTCGTCAAATCTCAGATGATCTTGTCTGATAGCAGACGATCCTATCAAATCAGAGGCGATCCTGACTGCTTCAAGAATCAGAATCTTCATCAGACATCCGGATCAGGTATGACTTTTTAATCTTGCTTACTTTCTCTATTTTTTGTCCTAATTTGTTCTTCTGTATTCATTTAATCTGCATCTTCATATAGAGCAATTTAGATTCATTTGGCCAAACCTAGGACTTGAATGTTTAAGGATAAAACTGAACACATAAAACACATTCCCAACCTAGGCATGGAAACTGCCATTCAAACGTTTCTTGGTGAACCCACCATCCATCAAAAAATCACCATAATACACCTCCCCTGAGAGGCGGGACCTTCGCAAGGCCTCTCAGTCCGAGGTACCACGCCATCCTTTTCACATCCCCCTTCCGGGCATGGATCCTATAGCCTGAAGGTAAGGGTGTGAAAAATTTGGAGCGATACATTTTGGTGAACCCGACGTGAATGCATTTAAAAACCTTTTGAAAACAAAAACATAAAAAAAATATATATATATATATGTATACAAGAAAAAAAAAAACAAAATCATCATTTCAAGTTTGTATGTTTTAGATTCAATTCTAAATAGTAGATACTAAATATTACTTTTAGAAGTACTAAAGAAACCATGAGTTTTTACTCAAATCAATATGAGCCCATCAGTAATGTTGGAAGAATTCAGCCAAATACATTTGTTGATTATGACCAACCTCATCCCTATTCAACATCACCTCCATCACACTTTTCTCATTTTTCATCCTTACCCCAACAGGACAATCCCTTTTCCAATCCTCTTCATAACGATATTATCTATTCTCCCATATATCCATATTATGTCTATCGATCCACATACAATCCTCCTCCACCATTTCAATATTCTTCTTTCAATACAACACATCCATTTCAACAAGAAAATACTTATTCTTCCAATTCTACCATGCACTCACCTCATACTTCGCAATCTTCCTATCATCATTCTACCCATAATAAAGAAAGTAGAGGTGAGAAACCATTAGGTCCTTTTATGACTGAATTCCTAAGGCACGTATCAAAAACCTCTCGAAAACCTTCATCACGTAAATTTACTAAGCTCAATCAACCAATGGATATAATTCTCAAGCATTTACTTGACACAAATAAGATTGAACTCCATTCCATAAGACAACTTTGATACCACAGCAGATTGGTTTAAACCCGAGCTACATTGTGAATATCATAGAGTAGATGGACATATGACACAAAATTGTAAAGATTTAAGATGTGCAATTCAAGATTTGATTGATGAGGGTCTTTTTAATATAAAGGAATTACAATCTACAACTGATTATAAATCTCCAAGTAAACAATCAAACTCCTACACAACAAATACCAATAATCAATCAAGACATGGGGATCTCCCAAGAACCCCTATTCAATTATCAACAACAAGAAACCAATCAAATATTGCATGTTAATGTGTCCCATCATGATGATATTATTAATATTGTAACAGAAACTACAAATGAGCAACCTCAAGTTCAATCAACTCAATCCGATATTCAAGAGATGGATTCCTCATTTGACCAACCTTCAAAACTATCTTTGGCTCTAGAGAATGATCCAAAATGGAATGTAAGCATAGAAAGCTCATATTTAGAATCAAAATCTCAATCTGAAATCCACTTTGATAGCCAACAACAAGTGATTAATCCTCAAGCAAAGATATCCCTTTTAGAAGTATTACAAAGTTCTCATAAGGAAACTTTGTTCAAGATACCTAGCCAACAATTTGTTCCTCATCATATTTTCTCTAAGAACATAATTAATGGTGTAAACCCTCTTGAGGTTAACCATATTTCATTCTATGATGAGGAGATTCCTTCCTCTACTCCACAAGAAGACTACTATCTTTACATTACAGGATCTAGTAAAGAAACACTTGTTAAAACTATCATGGTAGATAATGGCTCCTCTCTTAATTTATGCACTTATCAATTATTCCAAAAACTCAAATTAAAGGAAGAAGATCTTAATGAATCAAATGTTATTATAAAATCTTTTAACAATGAAATTCAAGAAGCTCAAGGTACTATAATTTTTCCCCTTAATATTGGATCCAAGATCCTGGATACTTTGTTTTATGTAGCATATTGCCCTTCACCTTACAACCTACTTCTCGAAGTCCTTGGATTCATACGATGAGGGTTGTCCCTTCCACTCTTCACCAATGTTTGAAGTTTGAAATTGCAAATAAAATTGTTACCATACATGGTGACCCAAAACCATTTGAAGAATATTTAATGGTTGAAACATCAAGTTCTATACATTCTCTATTATCACAATTATCTTCTATCCATCACTTTTCTTCATCCATATATGATCATCCTTGTTTACCAAATAACACCCATGCATATCTTTCACATATACTCTCTCCATCTTATCAAGACTTGGAAGATAGTGATAAGAATGAAGAACTTTCTTATCCTTCTTACATTTTATTTTGTAACATGATCAATTTTACACATATAAAAGTAAAATCTTTTGCTACATTATTCTACATTATAACAAAGCTTTTGTTATCACTACCTTTTATTCATCACCTTTTGTTCTTACCTTCAACACAACCAAATTATCCTTCAAAACCTCCTTTGATTTTGAAGCAACCTTAGACATGCTATACTCAAATAACCTTGTATAGTGTATATAGATCATCTTGTATATACCACCAATTCCATCATCTAAAAATTCATATAAAAATAAAAAATTTCAAAAACCACTATCTTGTATTTCTTTCAATTTATAAATTCAAAAACACCAAAAACATTCATAATCATCAAAATATTCAAAACTATTTGTTGTATTTATTTATGGCACTTGTTAATTCTTTCAAAAACAAAAAAAATAATAATAAAAATAAAAAACAGCAATATTCTTGACTCTTTCGAAACCAAAACAACATAAAGAAGAAAGAGAGAGTCAACATTCTCAAAACTTCTCAAAAAGTATTTATTTATATATATCTTCTTACAAATGTTGCGGTTATATGTTTCAAATTATTTTGGATAAATTAGCATTTATTTGGAATCCCTCACTTTCACAAACACAAAAATAAATATCTTGATTTTATCTGGCATGATTACTAATCTCTCTTATATCAAAGTCCACAAAATTCAATTAAATAAAGTTTGAGCACAGAGAATTGATCTTGTTATTTACTTAAACCAAGCACATCCTTTCACAATAAAATGATTATATTTGTAATTTCCATGCTTTGCTACATAGTAGAAGTGGTTTCTTGAGCGAAAAGTTTCCCCTGCTATCCTATCATGCACATGGTCTAGAATCTTTGAGAATTGGCAAAAGGACAAGCTCACCCCTACCCAGAATAAAAATCCCTTGCTCTACAGCTAATCCGAGCAAGTATCCCTAGCATAGAACAAAAAGAAAAAGCAAAGTTCAAGAAAAAGAGAAAAAGAAAAATGTTATTTTATATCATTACAGCATTATTTCAGCATTATCTCAAACAAGCAAAAATACAAAAGAAAGCAAAAGAAAGCAAAAGCAAAAGCAATAAAATCCCTTTCCCTACCCTTTGAAAAGAAAAGAAGGGTTGATGAGCTTGAATCCCTGGAATTCTCAATTATTCGAAAACTGTGAGGTAAGCCCCATAACAGGTGGTTTGTGCCCAACCCGCTTGGCCTTGGGTAACTCCTAGCATGGCGATATGTCTGTCACATTAGCGACCTTCTTTTGTACAGACCTATGTCTGCTTATGGATTAGCTAGCTCTTGATAATCCGACTTACATAGTAGTCTAGTATGGTTATATGCATCTACATCATGGTTAATGAACACTTATTTGGTTCATTCAAATCACTTGTATCATATTATCTTGCTCAAAACTGGTAAATGAACATAGCAATTGCACACACATTTTATATTTGAGAGATTTTGTGTATCATTATGATAAATCAAGATTGGAAATGAATTCACATATGCACATGGGATTCCTTATAAATCTAACTTTTGTCTTTAAGATACTTTGAAATATTTTTTGCAAATTGTCTGGAATAATTCATTTTCTTCTTTAAAGTACGAGTTGTTTAGTATAAAGACAACTACATGCATAATACAAAAAATCAAAATTTCTTTCAAAACCATACAATCAAAACACATATATATATATATATTGTCGACTTTCACGACGATGGTATAGTTCCAAAACCAAAATTGGAATTTTATGCCTAGCGCAAGTCCTCCTCTTCATATTTTCTATTTATTAAAAATCAACCATGCAATAAAACTATCTCTTTTTGGATTTCGCGATGATGGTATAAGTCTATACCTACATATTCTATGCCTAGCGCAAACCATTGTACCAATTTTTATTCCCCATTTATTTGAAAATCATGAAAACCATATGACTTAAATCATTCTATTATACAATTATGTTTTTTGACAAAAAACATGCACATTATCACTATTTCATGTCATTATGTCAACCTTCAATTTTGCAATGATGGTATAATTCCTAGGGAATTATCCAAAAAATTTATCACACTTAGGAATTTATGCCTAGCAAAAATCATTTTAACATTATTTCATGCATACTATTTTTATGAAAATCTGAAAACAAACCATCATCATCATCATTTGCACCATTGCACCAAAGTCTTAAGACAGTCTCTTAAGCACTCTTTTACTTTTAACAATATTTCTATACTGGGATTAGCTTGACGACCGAGTGAGCGGCGACTCCATGAAATGGTCTATAATAGCGACAATGTCCTTTGAAATTATTGTTAAAAGTCCCCTTTTATTTTTTATCATCACATCACAAACAACCAATTTGTTCCATCAGATTATTTCATTTAAATTTTTCAAGCATGACATTTCAACCATAATATTTCCAACGACGTAATTACATGAATCATCAAATCAATCAATCAAAACATTAAAAGCATCATAAAAATACATAAGACAAGTCATATGATCAAAAAATATCTCATCTATATATATATCAAATATATGTACATCATATCAAAAATAGATTGGTATGCCACAATCTACATCTTGGCATACTCAATCCTCTCAATCATATATCCTCTGTGCAGTGTCTCGAGAACCCCTCGAGCTCTTAGCCTCATCTCCTCCCCCACCCTAAGGTGGAGGAGGTGGCCCCATCATAGTCCGTGTGGTAACAATGAATTAGGGTTTTACCCTATTTTTCTTAATTTTATTCAAAACACAATAATTTTTTTAAAATTTTTGCTTTTTCACGTTTTTACCTCAAACGTTCGATTTGGGTAAAAACACGGAGGGGGCACCATAGTAAGTTGTCGTACGATTCGACCAAGAATCGTCGCCTAAAAATGGGAATAATTTTTGCTTTCTCGTAGATCGAGAAGAACTCATCTTTAACGCATTTTCTTCAAAAAATTCGCTAAAGAGGGGGCAAAATGTAGCACCCTAAAATTGGCACAGAAACCTTAATAATTACACTTACTCTAGTAAATAATTCAAATTCAAATTTCAACCTCCAAAACCGCTCCCAAACCGTCGCTTAATCCGTTTCCTCGTTTCCCGTGCCATTTTTAGAGTTTGTTTTGACCGTTTGACGATATCGTCGCCGATCAGACGATATCGCCTCAGATCGGATGATTTCGTCTAGGCTAGGACGTCCAGATGATCTTGTCCCAAAACTAATTTTTCACAATTAGCTTCTGTTCCAACGGCGTCTCTAATCCGGGCAGAAGCGTGTCTGCGCCATTAGAGACCCTCCCCATTGGAGATCTCCCAAATAGGGATGATCTCCAACCTCCTAACCTCCCTCCTAAGCCTATTTAATCCTAGGCCCTCCCCTTAGCATCCCCTTGGCTGAAATTCCTTGTAAATCGAATTCTACACACATTAGACATCCTAAATTACCATCTACATTTGTTCTATCCAAATTTTGTTGCAGGTACCATAGTATTTTTCAGTCGGAGCAAGCTTACATCGTCGCAGATGATCCTGTTCAGATCGGAGGCGATCTTGTCAAATCAGAGATGATTTCGACTACAATCATCATTGGGGGCTATTGCATAACTTTTATTATTAAACATGAACCATTCACCAATATGCAAAAATATCAAATCATTCATCCACAATATATTATCCACAATAACAATCCACAAATGAGAGAGAGATAGATAATACCCTTAAGGTAGGGCAACACCAATAATAATCCTTAAGGAAGGAATAACTCCACAAGATCTCCCAAGATGAGAGGCCACTTCGTGGGCACGACGATTACATAAGATTCTTCTTCAATGATATGAATATCCTTACAATGACAAATATCTCTTCTTTATATATCCATATTCTTATTCTACTTTGGAGAGCCTACTACTAATATTATATTATATTAAAATATAATATAATATTATAATACAATCAACCTTGGGTTATGTGTGGCCCATGCCAACCCTTATACAATATAATAATATATCCCCAAATATCTATTCCTAGGTACCCTACCATGCCACCCTCCTTACAAATGTTTCGTCCTCGAAACATATGAAGAAACCTGATAGTATGATTTGCTAAGCAATGTTAGCAATTGGTACCAATCTCGCTCATCCATCCATCCAAGTGAAACTCGATGATGCTTGGTACGCCATTTTGTTACTTGAGTATCCAAATCTGCTTCGTTGGCTCCACGCTTCTGCTGTTGTATTTTGATAACTTGAATGATGGGTCCACTTGTTCCTTGATCTTGATGAACCATGCTGAAAACCATGATCACTATGCTTTCTTTGCCAAACACCGCCATAGTTGGTGCCCTGCTGATTACATGTAGAACCATAATATTGTTGCCTTGAACCATGCCTCCAATATTGTTTCCGCTCATGGTGGTGTGGATGGCGATATGGTGCAACCTTTACTTGATGTTCTACCTTCTTTGACTTTTCAACCTTTGGCTTCATTGTTTTAAATTCTTCTACACCTTGTTCTTTCATGTTATCTTTGTTTGGTGTGTCCTTGTGCTCTTCTATCAAATATTCCTTGGACTCTATTGTTGCTATCGCCCTTCTTGGATTCTGTTTCATGTTCTTCAATTTGTTCTTCTACAACCACTTCTTGATTTTCCTTGTATCCTTGCTCCTCAAGTTGAGAAATATCCTGCAATGTTATTTCCACTAAATTAGTTACTGCTACTTCTTTCATGGACTCTGTTGCTACTATCGCCTTCTTGGATTCTGTTTCATGTTCTTCAATTTGTTCTTCTACAACCACTTCTTGATTTTCCTTGTATCCTTGCTCCTCAAGTTGAGAAATATCCTGCAATGTTATCTTCTTTTTTCTGTACCATAACTTCATAAACTTCTTTTGCACATTAATGTTAACAGTACCCAAAGAATCTAACCAAGGATAACCAAGAACAATATCCTCATCATCCATCTCAATAGCATAGAAATCTGAATGTAAAACATATTTATCCATGGTGATCTTCAAATCTTCAAAAATCTGAACATTCTCACCCTCTAGTCTGTATGTCCTTAATTTTTGTTGCTTGAACTTGCAACTTCTTAGCCAAAGCAATATTAATAAAATTATATCTGCTACCAGGGTCAATGGAAATAATAACTTGTTCCTTTTGAATGCTTCCATGAACCTACAAAATAGACTTTTTAGATTTAAACAAATTCCTTTGTCCATTTTCTAATTTATCTTCCACCAAAGGTATGGTTTCCTCTGTCTGCATATTGACATCTTTTTTATCTTCCCTGACCTTTTCCTCTTTCTTCTTGAGTAATTTTATTTCTTTTTCATAGTCTTCGATCAAATCCCTTAGGTGATCTACATAATATGGGTCCCATTTACTCAAGAATGCATGCTCTATTTCATCCCAAGTGTATTCATTATTCCTTTCTTTACAAAACTTATCCAACCAAAACCAAGCTTTCCCTTGAATCCATATACCAAGCAAGGATTTCCCACATGAGACATTACAACATCGAGATCTAAAATTTTTCCACCATTCCCTAGCATCAATATCATCTTCTCTAGAAAAATTTTGGAGTACCATTGTTCATGCCCTAATGCAACTAGGGTTTTTTGATAATAAATATCATGCCCTAATGCAAACTAGGGTTTTATGGAAAAAAAATATCTTCCCACCAAGTTGAAGCTAAAAATCCCATAGACAACTACATCTGCAATTTTTCTTCCAAACAAAATAAAGTGCAACTGATTTGCTTACCCGAACTAAACAAATTGTCTTTTGAAAAATTCACGACTTGAAAATTCGTCACTTTCCTTGTTCTAGATGGCTGACTTCAAAAGGTCGTATCTCCCTCAATACTACTTGGATTCCTTCATATGACCACTCATTTTAAAGCTCTTCAAATTCTGCACAATCTGATCCAAGAATCGCCTCAATCGGATTAACTGTCGCAAAGATATGGCTTTTGAAAGATGAGACATTTTTCCAAAAAAATCTATGAAATTCGTCACTATCCTTGTTTCGTATGACTAACTTCAAAAGGTCGTATCTCCCTCAATACTACTCGATTCCATCATATGACCACTCATTTTAAAGCTCTTCAAATTCTGCACAATCTGATCCAAGAATCGCTTGAATCGGATAAACTTGCGCAGAGATATGGCTCCTGAAAGATGAGATGTTTTTCCAAAAAAAATTGCCCTAATTCTAGGGTTTCACACAAAAATCCCCACTTTGCCAAAATCGTTGCTCTTGATACCACTTGTTGCATAACTTTTATTATTAAACATGAACCATTCACCAATATGCAGAAATATCAAATCATTCATCCACAATACATTATCCACAATAACAATCCACAAATGAGAGAGAGATAGATAATACCCTTAAGGTAGGGCAACACCAATAATAATCCTTAAGGAAGGAATAACTCCACAAGATCTCCCAAGATGAGAGGCCACTTCGTGGGCACGACGATTACATAAGATTCTTCTTCAATGATATGAATGCCTTACAATGACAAATATCTCTTCTTTATATATCCATATTCTTATTCTACTTTGGAGAGCCTACTACTAATATTATATTATATTAAAATATAATATAATATTATAATACAATCAACCTTGGGTTATGTGTGGCCCATGCCAACCCTTATACAATATAATAATATATCCCCAAATATCTATTCCTAGGTACCCTACCATGCCACCCTCCTTACAAATGTTTCGTCCTCGAAACATATGAAGAAACCTGATAGTATGATTTGCTAAGCAATGTTAGCAATTGGTACCAATCTCGCTCATCCATCCATCCAAGTGAAACTCGATGATGTTGGTACGCCATTTTGTTACTTGAGTATCCAAATCTGCTTCGTTGGCTCCACGCTTCTACTGTTGTATTTTGATAACTTGAATGATGGGTCCACTTGTTCCTTGATGTTGATGAACCATGTTGAAAACCATGATCACTATGCTTTCTTTGCCAAACACTGCCATAGTTGGTGCCCTGCTGATTACATGTAGAACCATAATATTGTTGCCTTGAACCATGCCTCCAATATTGTTTTCGCTCATGGTGGTGTGGATGGCGATATGGTGCAACCTTTACTTGATGTTCTACCTTCTTTGACTTTTCAACCTTTGGCTTCATTGTTTTAAATTCTTCTACACCTTGTTCTTTCATGTTATCTTTGTTTGGTGTGTCCTTGTGCTCTTCTATCAAATATTCCTTGGACTCTGTTGCTGCTATCGCCTTCTTGGATTCCATTTCATGTTCTTCAATTTGTTCTTCTACAACCACTTCTTGATTTTCCTTGTATCCTTGCTCCTCAAGCGGAGAAATATCCTGCAATGTTATTTCCACTGAATTAGTTACTGCTACTTCTTTCATGGACTCTGTTGCTACTATCGCCTTCTTGGATTCTGTTTCATGTTCTTCAATTTGTTCTTCTACAACCACTTCTTGATTTTCCTTGTATCCTTGCTCCTCAAGCTGAGAAATATCCTGCAATGTTATCTTCTTTTTTCTGTACCATAACTTCATAAACTTCTTTTGCACATTAATGTTAACAGTACCCAAAGAATCTAACCAAGGATAACCAAGAACAATATCCTCATCATCCATCTCAATAGCATAGAAATCTGAATGTAAAACATATTTATCCATGGTGATCTTCAAATCTTCAAAAATCTGAACATTCTCACCCTCTAGCTGTATGTCCTTAATTTTTGTTGCTTGAACTTGCAACTTCTTAGCCAAAGCAATATTAATAAAATTATATCTGCTACCAGGGTCAATGGAAATAATAACCTGTTCCTTTTGAATGCTTCCATGAACCTGCAAAATAGACTTTTTAGATTTAAACAAATTCCTTTGTCCATTTTCTAATTTATCTTCCACCAAAGGTATGGTTTCCTCTGTCTGCATATTGACATCTTTTTTATCTTCCTTGACCTTTTCCTCTTTCTTCTTGAGTAATTTTATTTCTTTTTCATAGTCTTCGATCAAATCCCTTAGGTGATCTACATAATATGGGTCCCATTTACTCAAGAATGCATGCTCTATTTCATCCCAAGTGTATTCATTATTCCTTTCTTTACAAAACTTATCCAACCAAAACAAAGCTTTCCCTTGAAGACATATACCAAGCATGGATTTCCCCCATGAGACATTACAACATCGAGATCTAAAATTTTTCCACCATTCTCTAGCATCAATATCATCTTCTCTAGAAAAATTTTGGAGTACCATTGTTCATGCCCTAATGCAACTAGGGTTTTTTGATAATAAATATCATGCCCTAATGCAAACTAGGGTTTTATGGAAAAAAATATCTTCCCACCAAGTTGAAGCTAAAAATCCCATAGACAACTACATCTGCAATTTTTCTTCCAAACAAAATAAAGTGCAACTGATTTGCTTACCCGAACTAAACAAATTGTCTTTTGAAAAATTCGCGACTTGAAAATTCGTCACTTTCCTTGTTCCAGATGGCTGACTTCAAAAGGTCGTATCTCCCTCAATACTACTTGGATTCCTTCATATGACCACTCATTTTAAAGCTCTTCAAATTTTGCACAATCTGATCCAAGAATCGCCTCAATCGGATTAACTGTCGCAAAGATATGGCTTTTGAAAGATGAGACATTTTTCCAAAAAATCTATGAAATTCGTCACTATCCTTGTTTCGGATGACTAACTTCAAAAGGTCGTATCTCCCTCAATACTGCTCGGATTCCATCATATGACCACTCATTTTAAAGCTCTTCAAATTCTGCACAATCTGATCCAAGAATCGCTTGAATCGGATAAACTTGCGCAGAGATATGGCTCCTGAAAGATGAGATGTTTTTCCAAAAAAAATTGCCCTAATTCTAGGGTTTCACACAAAAATCCCCACTTTGCCAAAATCGTTGCTCTGATACCACTTGTTGCATAACTTTTATTATTAAACATGAACCATTCACCAATATGCAAAAATATCAAATCATTCATCCACAATATATTATCCACAATAACAATCCACAAATGAGAGAGAGATAGATAATACCCTTAAGGTAGGGCAACACCAATAATAATCCTTAAGGAAGGAATAACTCCACAAGATCTCCCAAGATGAGAGGCCACTTCGTGGGCACGACGATTACATAAGATTCTTCTTCAATGATATGAATGCCTTACAATGACAAATATCTCTTCTTTATATATCCATATTCTTATTCTACTTTGGAGAGCCTACTACTAATATTATATTATATTAAAATATAATATAATATTATAATACAATCAACCTTGGGTTATGTGTGGCCCATGCCAACCCTTATACAATATAATAATATATCCCCAAATATCTATTCCTAGGTACCCTACCATGCCACCCTCCTTACAAATGTTTCGTCCTCGAAACATATGAAGAAACCTGATAGTATGATTTGCTAAGCAATGTTAGCAATTGGTACCAATCTCGCTCATCCATCCATCCAAGTGAAACTCGATGATGCTTGGTACGCCATTTTGTTACTTGAGTATCCAAATCTGCTTCGTTGGCTCCACGCTTCTACTGCTGTATTTTGATAACTTGAATGATGGGTCCACTTGTTCCTTGATGTTGATGAACCATGCTGAAAACCATGATCACTATGCTTTCTTTGCCAAACACTGCCATAGTTGGTGCCCTCTTGATTACATGTAGAACCATAATATTGTTGCCTTGAACCATGCCTCCAATATTGTTTCCGCTCATGGTGGTGTGGATGGCGATATGGTGCAACCTTTACTTGATGTTCTACCTTCTTTGACTTTTCAACCTTTGGCTTCATTGTTTTAAATTCTTCTACACCTTGTTCTTTCATGTTATCTTTGTTTGGTGTGTCCTTGTGCTCTTCTATCAAATATTCCTTGGACTCTGTTGCTGCTATCGCCTTCTTGGATTTTGTTTCATGTTCTTCTACAACCACTTCTTGATTTTCCTTGTATCCTTGCTCCTCAAGCGAGAAATATCCTGCAATGTTATTTCCATTGAATTAGTTACTGCTACTTCTTTCATGGACTCTGTTGCTACTATCGCCTTCTTGGATTCTGTTTCATGTTCTTCAATTTGTTCTTCTACAACCACTTCTTGATTTTCCTTGTATCCTTGCTCCTCAAGTTGAGAAATATCCTGCAATGTTATCTTCTTTTTCCTGTACCATAACTTCATAAACTTCTTTTGCACATTAATGTTAATAGTACCCAAAGAATCTAACCAAGGATAACCAAGAACAATATCCTCATCATCCATCTCAATAGCATAGAAATCTGAATGTAAAACATATTTATCCATGGTGATCTTCAAATCTTCAAAAATCTGAACATTCTCACCCTCTAGCTGTATGTCCTTAATTTTTGTTGCTTGAACTTGCAACTTCTTAGCCAAAGCAATATTAATAAAATTATATCTGCTACCAGGGTCAATGGAAATAATAACCTGTTCCTTTTGAATGCTTCCATGAACCTCGCAAAATAGACTTTTTAGATTTAAACAAATTCCTTTGTCCATTTTCTAATTTATCTTCTACCAAAGGTATGGTTTCCTCTGTCTGCATATTGACATCTTTTTTATCTTCCCTGACCTTTTCCTCTTTCTTCTTGAGTAATTTTATTTCTTTTTCATAGTCTTCTTTTTAATTTTTTTTTTGTGTTAGTGATGAAATCCATTAGGTTATCTATATAATATGGGTCCCATTTACTCAAGAATGCATGCTCTATTTCATCCCAAGTGTATTCATTATTCCTTTCTTTACAAAACTTATCCACCAAAACAAAGCTTTCCCTTGAAGACATATATCAAGGAAGGATTTCCCCCATGAGACATTACAATATAGAGATCTAAAATTTTTCCACCATTCTCTAGCATCAATATCATCTTCTCCAGAAAAATTTGGAGTACCATTGTTCATGCCCTAATGCAACTAGGGTTTTTTGATAATAAATATCATGCCCTAATGCAAACTAGGGTTTTATGGAAATAAATATCTTCCCACCAAGTTGAAGCTAAAAATCCACATAGACAACTAGATCTGCAATTTTTCTTCCAAACAAAATAAAGTGCAACTGATTTGCTTACCCGAACTAAACAAATTGTCTTTTGAAAAATTCGCGACTTGAAAATTCGTCACTTTCCTTGTTCCAGATGGCTGACTTCAAAAGGTCGTATCTCCCTCAATACTACTCGGATTCCTTCATATGACCACTCATTTTAAAGCTCTTCAAATTCTGCACAATCTGATCCAAGAATCGCCTCAATCGGATTAACTATCGCAAAGATATGGCTTCTGAAAGATGAGACGTTTTTCCAAAAAATCTATGAAATTCGTCACTATCCTTGTTTCGGATGACTAACTTCAAAAGGTCGTATCTCCCTCAATACTACTCGATTCCATCATATGACCACTCATTTTAAAGCTCTTCAAATTCTGCACAATCTGATCCAAGAATCGCTTGAATCGGATAAACTTGCGAGAGATATGGCTCCTGAAAGATGAGATGTTTTTCCAAAAAAAATTGCCCTAATTCTAGGGTTTCACACAAAAATCCCCACTTTGCCAAAATCGTTGCTCTGATACCACTTGTTGCATAACTTTTATTATTAAACATGAACCATTCACCAATATGCAGAAATATCAAATCATTCATCCACAATATATTATCCACAATAACAATCCACAAATGAGAGAGAGATAGATAATACCCTTAAGGTAGGGCAACACCAATAATAATCCTTAAGGAAGGAATAACTCCACAAGATCTCCCAAGATGAGAGGCCACTTCGTGGGCACGACGATTACATAAGATTCTTCTTCAATGATATGAATGCCTTACAATGACAAATATCTCTTCTTTATATATCCATATTCTTATTCTACTTTGGAGAGCCTACTACTAATATTATATTATATTAAAATATAATATAATATTATAATACAATCAACCTTGGGTTATGTGTGGCCCATGCCAACCCTTATACAATATAATAATATATCCCCAAATATCTATTCCTAGGTACCCTACCATGCCACCCTCCTTACAAATGTTTCGTCCTCGAAACATATGAAGAAACCTGATAGTATGATTTGCTAAGCAATGTTAGCAATTGGTACCAATCTCGATCATCCATCCATCCAAGTGAAACCCGATGATGCTTGGTACGCCATTTTGTTACTTGAGTATCCAAATCTGCTTCGTTGGCTCCACGCTTCTACTGCTGTATTTTGATAACTTGAATGATGGGTCCACTTGTTCCTTGATGCTGATGAACCATGTTGAAAACCATGATCACTATGCTTTCTTTGCCAAACACTGCCATAGTTGGTGCCCTTTTGATTACATGTAGAACCATAATATTGTTGCCTTGAACCATGCCTCCAATATTGTTTCCGCTCATGGTGGTGTGGATGGCGATATGGTGCAACCTTTACTTGATGTTCTACCTTCTTTGACTTTTCAACCTTTGGCTTCATTGTTTTAAATTCTTCTACACCTTGTTCTTTCATGTTATCTTTGTTTGGTGTGTCCTTGTGCTCTTCTATCAAAGCTTCCTTGGACTCTGTTGTATGATAATTTGTTCTTCTACAACCACTTCTTGATTTTCCTTGTATCCTTGCTCCTCGAGAAATATCCGAATGTTATTTCCACTGAATTAGTTACTGCTACTTCTTCCATGGACTCTGTTGCTACTATCGCCTTCTTGGATTCTGTTTCATGTTCTTCAATTTGTTCTTCTACAACCACTTCTTGATTTTCCTTGGATCCTTGCTCCTCAAGCTGAGAAATATCCTGCAATGTTATCTTCTTTTTCCTGTACCATAACTTCATAAACTTCTTTTGCACATTAATGTTAATAGTACCCAAAGAATCTAACCAAGGATAACCAAGAACAATATCCTCATCATCCATCTCAATAGCATAGAAATCTGAATGTAAAACATATTTATCCATGGTGATCTTCAAATCTTCAAAAATCTGAACATTCTCACCCTCTAGCTGTATGTCCTTAATTTTTGTTGCTTGAACTTGCAACTTCTTAGCCAAAGCAATATTAATAAAATTATATCTACTACCGTGGGGTCAATGGAAATAATAACCTGTTCCTTTTGAATGCTTCCATGAACCTGCAAAATAGACTTTTTAGATTCAAACAAATTCCTTTGTCCATTTTCTAATTTATCTTCCACCAAAGGTATGGTTTCCTCTGTCTGCATATTGACATCTTTTTTATCTTCCCTGACCTTTTCCTCTTTCTTCTTGAGTAATTTTATTTCTTTTTCATAGTCTTCGATCAAATCCCTTAGGCGATCTATATAATATGGGTCCCATTTACTCAAGAATTCATTCTCTATTTCATCCCAAGTGTATTCATTATTCCTTTCTTTACAAAACTTTATCCACCAAAACAAAGCTTTCCCTTGAAGAGATATATCAAGCAGGATTTCTCATGAGATATTATGATATGGAGATCTAAAATTTTTCCACCATTCTCTAACATCAATATCATCTTCTCCAAAAAAATTTGTAGTGCCATTAGTTCATGCCCGATAATGCAAACTAGGGTTTTTTGATAATATATATCATGCCCTAATGCAAACTAGGGTTTTATGGAAAAAAAATATCTTCCCACTAAGTTGAAGCTAAAATTCCACATAGACAACTAGATCTACAATTTTTCTTCCAAACAAAATAAAGTGCAACTGATTTGCTTACCCGAACTAAACAAATTGTCTTTTGAAAAATTCGCGACTTGAAAATTCGTCACTTTCCTTGTTCCATATGGCTGACTTTAAAAGGTCGTATCTCCCTCAATACTACTTGGATTCCTTCATATGACCACTCATTTTAAATCTCTTCAAATTCTGCACAATCTGATCCAAGAATCGCCTCAATCGGATTAATTTGCAAAGATATGTCTTTTGAAAGATGAGACTTTTTCAAAAAATCTATGAAATTCATCACTATCCTTGTTTTGGATGACTAACTTCAAAAGGTCGTATCTCCCTCAATACTACTCGTATTCCCTCATATGACCACTCATTTTAAATCTCTTCAAATTCTGCACAATCTGATCCAAGAATCGCTTGAATCGGATAAACTTGCGCAGAGATATGGCTCCTGAAAGATGAGATGTTTTTCCAAAAAAAATTGCCCTAATTCTAGGGTTTCACACAAAAATCCCCACTTTGCCAAAATCGTTGCTCCGATACCACTTGTTGCATAACTTTTATTATTAAACATGAACCATTCACCAATATGCAGAAATATCAAATCATTCATCCACAATATATTATCCACAATAACAATCCACAAATGAGAGAGAGATAGATAATACCCTTAAGGTAGGGCAACACCAATAATAATCCTTAAGGAAGGAATAACTCCACAAGATCTCCCAAGATGAGAGGCCACTTCGTGGGCACGACGATTACATAAGATTCTTCTTCAATGATATGAATCCTTACAATGACAAATATCTCTTCTTTATATATCCATATTCTTATTCTACTTTGGAGAGCCTACTACTAATATTATATTATATTAAAATATAATATAATATTATAATACAATCAACCTTGGGTTATGTGTGGCCCATGCCAACCCTTATACAATATAATAATATATCCCCAAATATCTATTCCTAGGTACCCTACCATGCCACCCTCCTTACAAATGTTTCGTCCTCGAAACATATGAAGAAACCTGATAGTATGATTTGCTAAGCAATGTTAGCAATTGGTACCAATCTCGATCATCCATCCATCCAAGTGAAACCCGATGATGCTTGGTACGCCATTTTGTTACTTGAGTATCCAAATCTGCTTCGTTGGCTCCACGCTTCTACTGCTGTATTTTGATAACTTGAATGATGGGTCCACTTGTTCCTTGATCTTGATGAACCATGCTGAAAACCATGATCACTATGCTTTCTTTGCCAAACACTGCCATAGTTGGTGCCCTTCTGATTACATGTAGAACCATAATATTGTTGCCTTGAACCATGCCTCCAATATTGTTTCCGCTCATGGTGGTGTGGATGGCGATATGGTGCAACCTTTACTTGATGTTCTACCTTCTTTGACTTTTCAACCTTTGGCTCCATTGTTTTAAATTCTTCTACACCTTGTTCTTTCATGTTATCTTTGTTTGGTGTGTCCTTGTGCTCTTCTATCAAAGCTTCCTTGGACTCTTGTTGCTATCACCTTCTTGGATTTATGTTCTTCAATTTGTTCTTCTACAACCACTTCTTGATTTTCCTTGTATCCTTGCTCCTCAAGATGAGAAATATCTTGCAATGTTATTTCCACTGAATTAGTTACTGCTACTTCTTTCATGGACTCTGTTGCTACTATCGCCTTCTTGGATTCTGTTTCATGTTCTTCAATTTGTTCTTCTACAACCACTTCTTGATTTTCCTTGTATCCTTGCTCCTTAAGCTGAGAAATATCCTGCAATGTTATCTTCTTTTTTCTGTACCATAACTTCATAAACTTCTTTTGCACATTAATGTTAATAGTACCCAAAGAATCTAACCAAGGATAACCAAGAACAATATCCTCATCATCCATCTCAATAGCATAGAAATCTGAATGTAAAACATATTTATCCATGGTGATCTTCAAATCTTCAAAAATCTGAACATTCTCACCCTCTAGCTGTATGTCCTTAATTTTTGTTGCTTGAACTTGCAACTTCTTAGCCAAAGCAATATTAATAAAATTATATCTGCTACCAGGGTCAATGGAAATAATAACCTGTTCCTTTTGAATGCTTCCATGAACTTGCAAAATAGACTTTTTAGATTCAAACAAATTCCTTTGTCCATTTTCTAATTTATCTTCTACCAAAGGTATGGTTTCCTCTGTCTGCATACTTGACATCTTTTTTATCTTCCCTGACCTTTTCCTCTTTCTTCTTGAGTAATTTTATTTCTTTTTCATAGTCTTCGATCAAATCCATTAGGCGATCTACATAATATGGGTCCCATTTACTCAAGAATGCATGCTCCATTTCATCCCAAGTGTATTCATTATTCCTTTCTTTACAAAAATTTATCCACCAATACAAAGCTTTCCCTTGAAGACATATATCAAGGAAGGATTTCTACATAAGATATTACAATGATAGAGATCTAAAATTTTTCCACCATTCCCTAACATCAATATCATCTTCTCCAGAAAAAATTTGGAGTTCCATTGTTCATGCCCTAATGCAACTAGGGTTTTTTGATAATATATATCATGCCCTAATGCAAACTAGGGTTTTATGGAAATAAATATCTTCCCACTAAGTTGAAGCTAAAAATCCACATAGACAACTACATCTACAATTTTTCTTCCAAACAAAATAAAGTGCAACTGATTTGCTTACCCGAACTAAACAAATTGTCTTTTGAAAAATTCGCGACTTGAAAATTCGTCACTTTCCTTGTTCCAGATGGCTGACTTCAAAAGGTCGTATCTCCCTCAATACTACTCGGATTCCTTCATATGACCACTCATTTTAAAGCTCTTCAAATTCTGCACAATCTGATCCAAGAATCGCCTCAATCGGATTAATTGTCGCAAAGATATGGCTTGAAAGATGAGAGATTTTTAAAAAAATCTATGAAATTCGATCACTATCCTTGTTTGGATGACTAACTTCAAAAGGTCGTATCTCCCTCAATACTACTGGATTCCTTCATATGACCACTCATTTTAAAGCTCTTCAAATTCTGCACAATCTGATCCAAGAATCGCTTGAATCGGATAAACTTGCGCAGAGATATGGCTCCTGAAAGATGAGATGTTTTTCCAAAAAAAATTGCCCTAATTCTAGGGTTTCACACAAAAATCCCCACTTTGCCAAAATCGTTGCTCGATACCACTTGTTGCATAACTTTTATTATTAAACATGAACCATTCACCAATATGCAGAAATATCAAATCATTCATCCACAATATATTATCCACAATAACAATCCACAAATGAGAGAGAGATAGATAATACCCTTAAGGTAGGGCAACACCAATAATAATCCTTAAGGAAGGAATAACTCCACAAGATCTCCCAAGATGAGAGGCCACTTCGTGGGCACGACGATTACATAAGATTCTTCTTCAATGATATGAATCCTTACAATGACAAATATCTCTTCTTTATATATCCATATTCTTATTCTACTTTGGAGAGCCTACTACTAATATTATATTATATTAAAATATAATATAATATTATAATACAATCAACCTTGGGTTATGTGTGGCCCATGCCAACCCTTATACAATATAATAATATATCCCCAAATATCTATTCCTAGGTACCCTACCATGCCACCCTCCTTACAAATGTTTCGTCCTCGAAACATATGAAGAAACCTGATAGTATGATTTGCTAAGCAATGTTAGCAATTGGTACCAATCTCGATCATCCATCCATCCAAGTGAAACCCGATGATGCTTGGTACGCCATTTTGTTACTTGAGTATCCAAATCTGCTTCGTTGGCTCCACGCTTCTACTGCTGTATTTTGATAACTTGAATGATGGGTCCACTTGTTCCTTGATCTTGATGAACCATGCTGAAAACCATGATCACTATGCTTTCTTTGCCAAACACTGCCATAGTTGGTGCCCTGCTGATTACATGTAGAACCATAATATTGTTGCCTTGAACCATGCCTCCAATATTGTTTCCGCTCATGGTGGTGTGGATGGCGATATGGTGCAACCTTTACTTGATGTTCTACCTTCTTTGACTTTTCAACCTTTGGCTCCATTGTTTTAAATTCTTCTACACATTGTTCTTTCATGTTCTCTTTGTTTGGTGTGTCCTTGTGCTCTTCTATCAAAGATTCCTTGGACTCTGTTGCTATATCTTTGGATTGTTTCATGTTCTTCAATTTGTTTTCTACAACCACTTTTGATTTTCTTGTATCTTGCTCCTCAAGGAGAAATATCTTGCAATGTTATTTCCACTGAATTAGTTACTGCTACTTCTTTCATGGACTCTTTTGCTACTATCGCCTTCTTGGATTCTGTTTCATGTTCTTCAATTTGTTCTTCTACAACCACTTCTTGATTTTCCTTGTATCCTTGCTCCTCAAGCTGAGAAATATCCCGCAATGTTATCTTCTTTTTCCTGTACCATAACTTCATAAACTTCTTTTGCACATTAATGTTAATAGTACCCAAAGAATCTAACCAAGGATAACCAAGAACAATATCCTCATCATCCATCTCAATAGCATAGAAATCTGAATGTAAAACATATTTATCCATGGTGATCTTCAAATCTTCAAAAATCTGAACATTCTCACCCTCTAGCTGTATGTCCTTAATTTTTGTTGCTTGAACTTGCAACTTCTTAGCCAAAGCAATATTAATAAAATTATATCTCGCTACCAGGGTCAATGGAAATAATAACCTGTTCTTTTTGAATGCTTTCATGAACTTGCAAAATAGATTTTTTAGATTTAAACAAATTCCTTTGTCCATTTTCTAATTTATCTTCTACCAAAGGTATGGTTTCCTTTGTCTCGCATACTTGACATCTTTTTTATCTTCCCTGACATTTTCCTCTTTCTTCTTGAGTAATTTTATTTCTTTTTCATAGTCTTCCCCCCTTTTTTTCTTGATCAAATCCATTAGGTTATCTACATAATATGGGTCCCATTTACTCAAGAATGCATGCTCAACTTCCTCCAAATTGTCTTCATCATTCGTTTCTTTACAAAACTTTATCCAACCAAAACAAAGCTTTCCCTTGAAGAGATATATCAAGGATGGATTTCTCCATGAGATATTACAATGATGGAGATCTAAACTTTTTCCACCATTCCCTAACATCAATATCATCTTCTCCAAAAAAATTTTGGAGTGCCATAGTTCATGCCCTAATGCAACTAGGGTTTTTTGATAATATATATCATGCCCTAATGCAAACTAGGGTTTTATGGAAAAAAAATATCTTCCCACCAAGTTGAAGCTAAAAATCCACATAGACAACTAGATCTACAATTTTTCTTCCAAACAAAATAAAGTGCAACTGATTTGCTTACCCGAACTAAACAAATTGTCTTTTGAAAAATTCACGACTTGAAAATTCGTCACTTCCCTTGTTCTAGATGGCTGACTTCAAAAGGTCGTATCTCCCTCAATACTACTTGGATTCCTTCATATGACCACTCATTTTAAAGCTCTTCAAATTCTGCACAATCTGATCCAAGAATCGCCTCAATCGGATTAACTGTCGCAAAGATATGGCTTCTGAAAGATGAGACGTTTTTCCAAAAAAATCTAGAAATTCGTCACTATCCTTGTTTCGGATGACTAACTTCAAAAGGTCGTATCTCCCTCAATACTACTCGGATTCCTTCATATGACCACTCATTTTAAAGCTCTTCAAATTCTGCACAATCTGATCCAAGAATCGCTTGAATCGGATAAACTTGCGTAGAGATATGGCTCCTGAAAGATGAGATGTTTTTCCAAAAAAAATTGCCCTAATTCTAGGGTTTCACACAAAAATCCCCACTTTGCCAAAATCGTTGCTCCGATACCACTTGTTGCATAACTTTTATTATTAAACATGAACCATTCACCAATATGCAAAAATATCAAATCATTCATCCACAATACATTATCCACAATAACAATCCACAAATGAGAGAGAGATAGATAATACCCTTAAGGTAGGGCAACACCAATAATAATCCTTAAGGAAGGAATAACTCCACAAGATCTCCCAAGATGAGAGGCCACTTCGTGGGCACAACGATTACATAAGATTCTTCTTCAATGATATGAATCCCTACAATGACAAATATCTCTTCTTTATATATCCATATTCTTATTCTACTTTGGAGAGCCTACTACTAATATTATATTATATTAAAATATAATATAATATTATAATACAATCAACCTTGGGTTATGTGTGGCCCATGCCAACCCTTATACAATATAATAATATATCCCCAAATATCTATTCCTAGGTACCCTACCATGCCACCCTCCTTACAAATGTTTCGTCCTCGAAACATATGAAGAAACTTGATAGTATGATTTGCTAAGCAATGTTAGCAATTGGTACCAATCTCGATCATCCATCCATCCAAGTGAAACCCGATGATGCTGGTACGCCATTTTGTTACTTGAGTATCCAAATCTGCTTCGTTGGCTCCACGCTTCTGCTGCTGTATTTTGATAACTTGAATGATGGGTCCACTTGTTCCTTGATGCTGATGAACCATGCTGAAAACCATGATCACTATGCTTTCTTTGCCAAACACCGCCATAGTTGGTGCCCTTTTGATTACATGTAGAACCATAATATTGTTGCCTTGAACCATGCCTCCAATATTGTTTCCGCTCATGGTGGTGTGGATGGCGATATGGTGCAACCTTTACTTGATGTTCTACCTTCTTTGACTTTTCAACCTTTGGCTCCATTGTTTTAAATTCTTCTACACCTTGTTCTTTCATGTTCTCTTTGTTTGGTGTGTCCTTGTGCTCTTCTATCAAAGCTTCCTTGGACTCTTTGTTATCCCTTCTGGATTTTTCATGTTCTTCAATTTGTTCTTCTACAACCACTTTTGATTTTCTTGTATCCTTGCTCCTATGAGAAATATCCTCAATGTTATTTCCACTGAATTAGTTACTGCTACTTCTTTCATGGACTCTGTTGCTACTATCGCCTTCTTGGATTCTGTTTCATGTTCTTCAATTTGTTCTTCTACAACCACTTCTTGATTTTCCTTGTATCCTTGCTCCTCAAGTTGAGAAATATCCTGCAATGTTATCTTCTTTTTCCTGTACCATAACTTCATAAACTTCTTTTGCACATTAATGTTAATAGTACCCAAAGAATCTAACCAAGGATAACCAAGAACAATATCCTCATCATCCATCTCAATAGCATAGAAATCTGAATGTAAAACATATTTATCCATGGTGATCTTCAAATCTTCAAAAATCTGAACATTCTCACCCTCTAGTTGTATGTCCTTAATTTTTGTTGCTTGAACTTGCAACTTCTTAGCCAAAGCAATATTAATAAAATTATATCTACTACCAGGGGTCAATGGAAATAATAACTCTGTTCCTTTTGAATGCTTCCATGAACTTGCAAAATAGACTTTTTAGATTTAAACAAATTCCTTTGTCCATTTTCTAATTTATCTTCCACCAAAGGTATGGTTTCCTTTGTCTGCATACTGACATCTTTTTTATCTTCCCTGACCTTTTCCTCTTTCTTCTTGAGTAATTTTATTTCTTTTTCATAGTCTTTGATGAAATCCATTAGGTGATCTACATAATATGGGTCCCATTTACTCAAGAATGCATGCTCTATTTCATCCCAAGTGTATTCATTATTCCTTTCTTTACAAAACTTATCCAACCAAAACAAAGCTTTCCCTTGAAGAGATATATGAAGCAGGATTTCTCAAAGAGATATTATGATATCGAAGATCTAAAATTTTTCCACCATTCTCTAGCATCAATATCATCTTCTCCAAAAAAATTTTGGAGTGCCATAGTTCATGCCCTAATGCAAACTAGGGTTTTTTGATAATATATATCATGCCCTAATGCAAACTAGGGTTTTATGGAAATAAATATCTTCCCACCAAGTTGAAGCTAAAAATCCACATAGACAACTAGATCTACAATTTTTCTTCCAAACAAAATAAAGTGCAACTGATTTGCTTACCCGAACTAAACAAATTGTCTTTTGAAAAATTCATGACTTGAAAATTCGTCACTACCCTTGTTCTATATGGCTGAATTCAAAAGGTCGTATCTCCCTCAATACTACTCGGATTCCTTCATATGACCACTCATTTTAAAGCTCTTCAAATTCTGCACAAACTGATCCAAGAATCGCCTGAATCGGATTAACTTCGCAAAGATATGGCTTCTGAAAGATGAGACGTTTTTCCAAAAAAATCTATGAAATTTGTCACTATCCTTGTTTCGGATGACTAACTTCAAAAGGTCGTATCTCCCTCAATACTACTCAGATTCCTTCATATGACCACTCATTTTAAAGCTCTTCAAATTCTGCACAATCTGATCCAAGAATCGCTTGAATCGGATAAACTTGCGTAGAGATATGGCTCCTGAAAGATGAGATGTTTTTCCAAAAAAAATTGCCCTAATTCTAGGGTTTCACACAAAAATCCCCACTTTGCCAAAATCGTTGCTCTGATACCACTTGTTGCATAACTTTTATTATTAAACATGAACCATTCACCAATATGCAAAAATATCAAATCATTCATCCACAATACATTATCCACAATAACAATCCACAAATGAGAGAGAGATAGATAATACCCTTAAGGTAGGGCAACACCAATAATAATCCTTAAGGAAGGAATAACTCCACAAGATCTCCCAAGATGAGAGGCCACTTCGTGGGCACGATGATTACATAAGATTCTTCTTCAATGATATGAATCCTTACAATGACAAATATCTCTTCTTTATATATCCATATTCTTATTCTACTTTGGAGAGCCTACTACTAATATTATATTATATTAAAATATAATATAATATTATAATACAATCAACCTTGGGTTATGTGTGGCCCATGCCAACCCTTATACAATATAATAATATATCCCCAAATATCTATTCCTAGGTACCCTACCATGCCACCCTCCTTACAAATGTTTCGTCCTCGAAACATATGAAGAAACCTGATAGTATGATTTGCTAAGCAATGTTAGCAATTGGTACCAATCTCGATCATCCATCCATCCAAGTGAAACTCGATGATGCTTGGTACGCCATTTTGTTACTTGAGTATCCAAATCTGCTTCGTTGGCTCCACGCTTCTGCTGTTGTATTTTGATAACTTGAATGATGGGTCCACTTGTTCCTTGATGTTGATGAACCATGCTGAAAACCATGATCACTATGCTTTCTTTGCCAAACACTGCCATAGTTGGTGCCCTGTTGATTACATGTAGAACCATAATATTGTTGCCTTGAACCATGCCTCCAATATTGTTTCCGCTCATGGTGGTGTGGATGGCGATATGGTGCAACCTTTACTTGATGTTCTACCTTCTTTGACTTCTCAACCTTTGGCTTCATTGTTTTAAATTCTTCTACACCTTGTTCTTTCATGTTATCTTTGTTTGGTGTGTCCTTGTGCTCTTCTATCAAAGCTTCCTTGGACTCTGTTGCTACTATCGCCTTCTTGGATTCTGTTTCATGTTCTTCAATTTGTTCTTCTACAACCACTTCTTGATTTTCCTTGTATCCTTGCTCCTCAAGTCGAGAAATATCCTGCAATGTTATTTCCACTGAATTAGTTATTGCTACTTCTTTCATGGACTCTGTTGCTACTATCGCCTTCTTGGATTCTGTTTCATGTTCTTCAATTTGTTCTTCTACAACCACTTCTTGATTTTCCTTGTATCCTTGCTCCTCAAGATGAGAAATATCCTGCAATGTTATCTTCTTTTTCCTGTACCATAACTTCATAAACTTCTTTTGCACATTAATGTTAATAGTACCCAAAGAATCTAACCAAGGATAACCAAGAACAATATCCTCATCATCCATCTCAATAGCATAGAAATCTGAATGTAAAACATATTTATCCATGGTGATCTTCAAATCTTCAAAAATCTGAACATTCTCACCCTCTAGCTGTATGTCCTTAATTTTTGTTGCTTGAACTTGCAACTTCTTAGCCAAAGCAATATTAATAAAATTATATCTACTACCAGGGTCAATGGAAATAATAACCTGTTCCTTTTGAATGCTTCCATGAACTTGCAAAATAGACTTTTTAGATTTAAACAAATTCCTTTGTCCATTTTCTAATTTATCTTCCACCAAAGGTATGGTTTCCTCTGTCTGCATACTGACATCTTTTTTATCTTCCCTGACCTTTTCCTCTTTCTTCTTGAGTAATTTTATTTCTTTTTCATAGTCTTCGATCAAATCCATTAGGTGATCTACATAATATGGGTCCCATTTACTCAAGAATGCATGCTCCATTTCATCCCAAGTGTATTCATTATTCGTTTCTTTACAAAAATTTATCCACCAAGACAAAGCTTTCCCTTTAAGAGATATATCAAGCAGGATTTCTCCAATGAGATATTATGATATCGAGATCTAAAATTTTTCCACCATTCCCTAGCATCAATATCATCTTCTCCAGAAAAATTTTGGAGTTCCATTGTTCATGCCCTAATGCAACTAGGGTTTTTTGATAATATATATCATGCCCTAATGCAAACTAGGGTTTTATGGAAAAAAAATATCTTCCCACCAAGTTGAAGCTAAAAATCCACATAGACAACTACATCTGCAATTTTTCTTCCAAACAAAATAAAGTGCAACTGATTTGCTTACCCGAACTAAACAAATTGTCTTTTGAAAAATTCGTGACTTGAAAATTCATCACTTTCCTTGTTCCAGATGGCTGACTTCAAAAGGTTGTATCTCCCTCAATACTACTTGGATTCCTTCATATGACCACTCATTTTAAAGCTCTTCAAATTCTGCACAATCTGATCCAAGAATCGCCTCAATCGGATTAACTGTCGCAAAGATATGGCTTCGAAAGATGAGACGTTTTTCCAAAAAAATCTACGAAATTCGTCACTATCCTTGTTTCGGATGACTAACTTCAAAAGGTCGTATCTCCCTCAATACTCCTCAGATTCCTTCATATGACCACTCATTTTAAAGCTCTTCAAATTCTGCACAATCTGATCCAAGAATCGCCTGAATCGGATAAACTTGCGCAGAGATATGGCTCCTGAAAGATGAGATGTTTTTCCAAAAAAAATTGCCCTAATTCTAGGGTTTCACACAAAAATCCCCACTTTGCCAAAATCGTTGCTCTGATACCACTTGTTGCATAACTTTTATTATTAAACATGAACCATTCACCAATATGCAGAAATATCAAATCATTCATCCACAATACATTATCCACAATAACAATCCACAAATGAGAGAGAGATAGATAATACCCTTAAGGTAGGGCAACACCAATAATAATCCTTAAGGAAGGAATAACTCCACAAGATCTCCCAAGATGAGAGGCCACTTCGTGGGCACGACGATTACATAAGATTCTTCTTCAATGATATGAATCCCTACAATGACAAATATCTCTTCTTTATATATCCATATTCTTATTCTACTTTGGAGAGCCTACTACTAATATTATATTATATTAAAATATAATATAATATTATAATACAATCAACCTTGGGTTATGTGTGGCCCATGCCAACCCTTATACAATATAATAATATATCCCCAAATATCTATTCCTAGGTACCCTACCATGCCACCCTCCTTACAAATGTTTCATCCTCGAAACATATGAAGAAACCTTGATAGTATGATTTGCTAAGCAATGTTAGCAATTGGTACCAATCTCGATCATCCATCCATCCAAGTGAAACTCGATGATGCTGGTACGCCATTTTGTTACTTGAGTATCCAAATCTGCTTCGTTGGCTCCACGCTTCTACTGCTGTATTTTGATAACTTGAATGATGGGTCCACTTGTTCCTTGATGCTGATGAACCATGCTGAAAACCATGATCACTATGCTTTCTTTGCCAAACACTGCCATAGTTGGTGCCCTCCTGATTACATGTAGAACCATAATATTGTTGCCTTGAACCATGCCTCCAATATTGTTTTCGCTCATGGTGGTGTGGATGGCGATATGGTGCAACCTTTACTTGATGTTCTACCTTCTTTGACTTTTCAACCTTTGGCTTCATTGTTTTAAATTCTTCTACACCTTGTTCTTTCATGTTATCTTTGTTTGGTGTGTCCTTGTGCTCTTATATCAAATATTCCTTGGAATCTGTTGCTGCTATCACCTTCTTGGATTCTGTTTCATGTTCTTCAATTTGTTCTTCTACAACCACTTCTTGATTTTCCTTGTATCCTTGCTCCTCAAGCTGAGAAATATCCTGCAATGTTATTTCCATTGAATTAGTTACTACTACTTCTTTCATGGACTCTGTTGCTACTATCGCCTTCTTGGATTCTGTTTCATGTTCTTCAATTTGTTCTTCTACAACCACTTCTTGATTTTCCTTGTATCCTTGCTCCTCAAGCTGAGAAATATCCTGCAATGTTATCTTCTTTTTTCTATACCATAACTTCATAAACTTCTTTTGCACATTAATGTTAATAGTACCCAAAGAATCTAACCAAGGATAACCAAGAACAATATCCTCATCATCCATCTCAATAGCATAGAAATCTGAATGTAAAACATATTTATCCATGGTGATCTTCAAATCTTCAAAAATCTGAACATTCTCACCCTCTAGCTGTATGTCCTTAATTTTTGTTGCTTGAACTTGCAATTTCTTAGCCAAAGCAATATTAATAAAATTATATCTGCTACCAGAGTCAATGGAAATAATAACTCTGCTCCTTTTGAATGCTTCCATGAACCCGCAAAATAGACTTTTTAGATTTAAACAAATTCCTTTGTCCATTTTCTAATTTATCATCCACCAAAGGTATGGTTTCCTTTGTCTGCATACTGACATATTTTTTATCTTCCTTGAACTTTTCCTCTTTCTTCTTGAGTAATTTTATTTCTTTTTCATAGTCGTCGATCAAATCCCTTAGGTGATCTACATAATATGGGTCCCATTTACTCAAGAATGCATGCTCTATTTCATCCCAAGTGTATTCATTATTCCTTTCTTTACAAAACTTATCCAACCAAAGCAAAGCCTTCCCTTGAAGACGTAGACCAAGCAGGGATTTCCCCCATGAGACATTACAATACCGAGATCTAAAATTTTTCCACCATTCTCGAGCATCAATATCATCTTCTCCAAAAAAATAGTGGAGTACCATTGTTCATGCCCTAATGCAACTAGGGTTTTTTGATAATAAATATCATGCCCTAATGCAAACTAGGGTTTTATGGAAAAAAAAATATCTTCCCACCAAGTTGAAGCTAAAAATCCCAAATAAAACTACATCTGCAATTTTTCTTCCAAACAAAATAAAGTGCAACTGATTTGCTTACCCGAACTAAACAAATTGTCTTTTGAAAAATTCACGACTTGAAAATTCCTCACTTTCCTTGTTCTAGATGGCTGAATTCAAAAGGTCGTATCTCCCTCAATACTACTTGGATTCCTTCATATGACCACTCATTTTAAAGCTCTTCAAATTCTGCACAATCTGATCCAAGAATCGCCTCAATCGGATTAACTGTCGCAAAGATATGGCTTCTGAAAGATGAGGCATTTTTCCAAAAAAATCTACGAAATTCGTCACTATCCTTGTTTCGGATGACTAACTTCAAAATGTCATATCTCCCTCAATACTGCTCAAATTCCATCATATGACCACTCATTTTAAAGCTCTTCAAATTCAGCACAATCTGATCTACGAATCGCGTAAATCGAATAAACTTGCGCAGAGATATGGCTCCTGAAAGATTATATGTTTTTCCAAAAAAAATTGCCCTAATTTTAGGGTTTCACACAAAAATCCCCACTTTGCCAAAATCGTTGCTCTGATACCACTTGTTGCATAACTTTTATTATTAAACATGAACCATTCACCAATATACAGAAATATCAAATCATTCATCCACAATATATTATCCACAATAACAATCCACAAATGAGAGAGAGATAGATAAAACCCTTAAGGTAGGGCAACACCAATAATAATCCTTAAAGAAGGAATAACTCCACAAGATCTCCCAAGATGAGAGGCCACTTCGTGGGCACAACGATTACATAAGATTCTTCTTCAATGATATGAATCCCTACAATGACAAATATCTCTTCTTTATATATCCATATTCTTATTCTACTTTGGAGAGCCTACTACTAATATTATATTATATTAAAATATAATATAATATTATAATACAATCAACCTTGGGTTATGTGTGGCCCATGCCAACCCTTATACAATATAATAATATATCCCCAAATATCTATTCCTAGGTACCCTACCATGCCACCCTCCTTACAAATGTTTCATCCTCGAAACATATGAAGAAACCCGATAGTATGATTTGCTAAGCAATGTTAGCAATTGGTACCAATCTCGATCATCCATCCATCCAAGTGAAACTCGATGATGTTGGTACGCAATTTTGTTACTTGAGTATCCAAATCTGCTTCGTTGGCTCCACGCTTCTACTGCTTTATTTTGATAACTTGAATGATGGGTCCACTTGTTCCTTGATGTTGATGAAACATGCTGAAAACCATGATAACTATGTTGTCTTTGCCAAACACTGCCATAGTTGGTGCCCCTGTTGATTACATGTAGAACCATAATGTTGTTGCCTTGAACCATGCCTCCAATATTGTTTCCGCTCATGGTGGTGTGGATGGCGATATGGTGCAACCTTTACTTGATGTTCTACCTTCTTTGACTTTTCAACCTTTGGCTTCATTGTTATAAATTCTTCTACACCTTGTTCTTTCATGTTATCTTTGTTTGGTGTGTCCTTGTGCTCTTCTATCAAATATTCCTTGGAATCTGTTCTTGCTATCACCTTCGTGGATTCCGTTTCCTGTTCTTCAATTTGTTCTTCTACAACCACTTCTTGATTTTCCTTGTATCCTTGCTCCTCAAGTCGAGAAATATCCTACAATGTTATTTCCATCGAATTAGTTACTACTACTTCTTTCATGGACTCTGTTGCTACTATCGCCTTCTTCGATTCTCGTTTCATGTTCTTCAATTTGTTCTTCTACAACCGCTTCTTGATTTTTCTTGTATCCTTGCTCCTCAAGTCGAGACATATCCTGCAATGTTATCTTCTTTTTTCTATACCATAACTTCATAAAATTCTTTTGCACATTAATGTTAACAGTACCCAAAGAATCTAACCAAGGATAACCAAGAACAATATCCTCATCATCCATCTCAATAGCATAGAAATCTGAATGTAAAACATATTTATCCATGGTGATCTTCAAATCTTTAAAAATCCGAACATTCTCACCCTCTAGCTATATGTCCGTAATTTTTGTTGCTTGAACTTGCAATTTCTTAGCCAAAGCAATATTAATAAAATTATATCTACTACCAGAGTCAATGGAAATAATAACCTGTTCCTTTTGAATGCTTCCATGAACCTGCAAAATAGACTTTTTAGATTTAAACAAATTCCTTTGTCCATTTTCTAATTTATCTTCCACCACAGGTATGGTTTCCTTTGTCTGCATATTGACATATTTTTTATCTTCCTTGAACTTTTCCTCTTTCGTCTTGAGTAATTTTATTTCTTTTTCATAGTCTTCGATCAAATCCCTTAGGTGATCTACATAATATGGGTCCCATTTACTCAAGAATGCATGCTCTATTTCATCCCAAGTGTATTCATTATTCCTTTCTTTACAAAACTTATCCAACCAAAGCAAAGCCTTCCCTTGAAGACGTAGACCAAGCAGGGATTTCCCCCATGAGACATTACAATACCGAGATCTAAAATTTTTCCACCATTCTCGAGCATCAATATCATCTTCTCCAGAAAAATAGTGGAGTACCATTGTTCATGCCCTAATGCAACTAGGGTTTTTGGATAATAAATATCATGCCCTAATGCAAACTAGGGTTTTATGGAAAAAAAATATCTTCCCACCAAGTTGAAGCTAAAAATCCCAAATAAAACTACATCTGCAATTTTTTCTTCCAAACAAAATAAAGTGCAACTGATTTGCTTACCCGAACTAAACAAATTGTCTTTTGAAAAATTCACGACTTGAAAATTCCTCACTTTCTTTGTTCTAGATGGCTGAATTCAAAAGGTTGTATCTCCCTCAATACTACTTGGATTCCTTCATATGACCACTCATTTTAAAGCTCTTCAAATTCTGCACAATCCGATCCAAGAATCGCCTGAATCGGATTAACCGTCGCAAAGATATGGCTTCGAAAGATGAGGCATTTTTCCAAAAAAAATCTACGAAATTCGTCACTATCCTTGTTTCGGATGACTAACTTCAAAATGTCATATCTCCCTCAATACTGCTCAAATTCCATCATATGACCACTCATTTTAAAGCTCTTCAAATTCAGCACAATCTGATCTACGAATCGCGTAAATCGAATAAACTTGCGCAGAGATATGGCTCCTGAAAGATTATATGTTTTTCCAAAAAAAATTGCCCTAATTTTAGGGTTTCACACAAAAATCCCCACTTTGCCAAAATCGTTGCTCTGATACCACTTGTTGCATAACTTTTATTATTAAACATGAACCATTCACCAATATACAGAAATATCAAATCATTCATCCACAATATATTATCCACAATAACAATCCACAAATGAGAGAGAGATAGATAAAACCCTTAAGGTAGGGCAACACCAATAATAATCCTTAAAGAAGGAATAACTCCACAAGATCTCCCAAGATGAGAGGCCACTTCGTGGGCACAACGATTACATAAGATTCTTCTTCAATGATATGAATCCCTACAATGACAAATATCTCTTCTTTATATATCCATATTCTTATTCTACTTTGGAGAGCCTACTACTAATATTATATTATATTAAAATATAATATAATATTATAATACAATCAACCTTGGGTTATGTGTGGCCCATGCCAACCCTTATACAATATAATAATATATCCCCAAATATCTATTCCTAGGTACCCTACCATGCCACCCTCCTTACAAATGTTTCATCCTCGAAACATATGAAGAAACCTGATAGTATGATTTGCTAAGCAATGTTAGCAATTGGTACCAATCTCGATCATCCATCCATCCAAGTGAAACTCGATGATGTTGGTACGCAATTTTGTTACTTGAGTATCCAAATCGCTTCGTTGGCTCCACGCTTCGCTGTATTTTGATAACTTGAATGATGGGTCCACTTGTTCCTTGATGCTGATGAAACATGCTGAAAACCATGATAACTATGCTGTCTTTGCCAAACACTGCCATAGTTGGTGCCCTGTTGATTACATGTAGAACCATAATGTTGTTGCCTTGAACCATGCCTCCAATATTGTTTCCGCTCATGGTGGTGTGGATGGCGATATGGTGCAACCTTTACTTGATGTTCTACCTTCTTTGACTTTTCAACCTTTGGCTTCATTGTTATAAATTCTTCTACACCTTGTTCTTTCATGTTATCTTTGTTTGGTGTGTCCTTGTGCTCTTCTATCAAATATTCCTTGGAATCTGTTGCTACTATCACCTTCGTGGATTCCGTTTCCTGTTCTTCAATTTGTTCTTCTACAACCACTTCTTGATTTTCCTTGTATCCTTGCTCCTCAAGTCGAGAAATATCCCGCAATGTTATTTCCACCGAATTAGTTACTACTACTTCTTTCATGGACTCTGTTGCTACTATCGCCTTCTTCGATTCTGTTTCATGTTCTTCAATTTGTTCTTCTACAACCGCTTCTTGATTTTCCTTGTATCCTTGCTCCTCAAGCTGAGACATATCCTGCAATGTTATCTTCTTTTTTCTATACCATAACTTCATAAACTTCTTTTGCACATTAATGTTAACAGTACCCAAAGAATCTAACCAAGGATAACCAAGAACAATATCCTCATCATCCATCTCAATAGCATAGAAATCTGAATGTAAAACATATTTATCCATGGTGATCTTCAAATCTTTAAAAATATGAACATTCTCACCCTCTAGCTATATGTCCGTAATTTTTGTTGCTTGAACTTGCAATTTCTTAGCCAAAGCAATATTAATAAAATTATATCTACTACCAGAGTCAATGGAAATAATAACCTGTTCCTTTTGAATGCTTCCATGAACCTGCAAAATAGACTTTTTAGATTTAAACAAATTCCTTTGTCCATTTTCTAATTTATCTTCCACCACAGGTATGGTTTCCTTTGTCTGCATACTGACATATTTTTTATCTTCCTTGAACTTTTCCTCTTTCGTCTTGAGTAATTTTATTTCTTTTTCATAGTCGTCGATCAAATCCCTTAGGTGATCTACATAATATGGGTCCCATTTACTCAAGAATGCATGCTCTATTTCATCCCAAGTGTATTCATTATTCCTTTATTTACAAAACTTATCCAACCAAAGCAAAGCCTTCCCTTGAAGACGTAGACCAAGCAGGGATTTCCCCCATGAGACATTACAATACCGAGATCTAAAATTTTTCCACCATTCTCGAGCATCAATATCATCTTCTCCAGAAAAATAGTGGAGTACCATTGTTCATGCCCTAATGCAACTAGGGTTTTTTGATAATAAATATCATGCCCTAATGCAAACTAGGGTTTTATGGAAAAAAAATATCTTCCCACAAAGTTGAAGCTAAAAATCCCAAATAAAACTACATCTGCAATTTTTTCTTCTAAACAAAATAAAGTGCAACTGATTTGCTTACCCGAACTAAACAAATTGTCTTTTGAAAAATTCACGACTTGAAAATTCCTCACTTTCTTTGTTCTAGATGGCTGACTTCAAAAGGTTGTATCTCCCTCAATACTACTTGGATTCCTTCATATGACCACTCATTTTAAAGCTCTTCAAATTCTGCACAATCTGATCCAAGAATCACCTCAATCGGATTAACCGTCGCAAAGATATGGCTTCGAAAGATGAGGCATTTTTCCAAAAAAAATCTACGAAATTCGTCACTATCCTTGTTTCGGATGACTAACTTCAAAATTTCATAACTCCCTCAATACTTGCTCAAATTCCATCATATGACCACTCATTTTAAAGCTCTTCAAATTCAGCACAATCTGATCTACGAATCGCGTAAATCGAATAAACTTGCGCAGAGATATGGCTCCTGAAAGATTATATGTTTTTCCAAAAAAAATTGCCCTAATTTTAGGGTTTCACACAAAAATCCCCACTTTGCCAAAATCGTTGCTCTGATACCACTTGTTGCATAACTTTTATTATTAAACATGAACCATTCACCAATATATAGAAATATCAAATCATTCATCCACAATATATTATCCACAATAACAATCCACAAATGAGAGAGAGATAGATAAAACCCTTAAGGTAGGGCAACACCAATAATAATCCTTAAAGAAGGAATAACTCCACAAGATCTCCCAAGATGAGAGGCCACTTCGTGGGCACAACGATTACATAAGATTCTTCTTCAATGATATGAATCCCTACAATGACAAATATCTCTTCTTTATATATCCATATTCTTATTCTACTTTGGAGAGCCTACTACTAATATTATATTATATTAAAATATAATATAATATTATAATACAATCAACCTTGGGTTATGTGTGGCCCATGCCAACCCTTATACAATATAATAATATATCCCCAAATATCTATTCCTAGGTACCCTACCATGCCACCCTCCTTACAAATGTTTCATCCTCGAAACATATGAAGAAACTTGATAGTATGATTTGCTAAGCAATGTTAGCAATTGGTACCAATCTCGATCATCCATCCATCCAAGTGAAACTCGATGATGCTGGTACGCCATTTTGTTACTTGAGTATCCAAATCTACTTCGTTGGCTCCACGCTTCTACTACTGTATTTTGATAACTTGAATGATGGGTCCACTTGTTCCTTGATGTTGATGAACCATGCTGAAAACCATGATCACTATGTTGTCTTTGCAAAACACTGCCATAGTTGGTGCCCTGTTGATTACATGTAGAACCATAATGTTGTTGCCTTGAACCATGCCTCCAATATTGTTTTCGCTCATGGTGGTGTGGATGGCGATATGGTGCAACCTTTACTTGATGTTCTACCTTCTTTGACTTTTCAACCTTTGGCTTCATTGTTATAAATTCTTCTACACCTTGTTCTTTCATGTTATCTTTGTTTGGTGTGTCCTTGTGCTCTTCTATCAAATATTCCTTGGACTTTGTTGCTACTATCACCTTCGTGGATTCTGTTTCCTGTTCTTCAATTTGTTCTTCTACAACCACTTCTTGATTTTCCTTGTATCCTTGCTCCTCAAGCTGAGAAATATCCTGCAATGTTATTTCCATTGAATTAGTTACTACTACTTCTTTCATGGACTCTGTTGCTACTATCGCCTTCTTCGATTCTGTTTCATGTTCTTCAATTTGTTCTTCTACAACCGCTTCTTGATTTTCCTTGTATCCTTGCTCCTCAAGCTGACACATATCCTGCAATGTTATCTTCTTTTTTCTATACCATAACTTCATAAACTTCTTTTGCACATTAATGTTAACAGACCCAAAGAATCTAACCAAGGATAACCAAGAACAATATCCTCATCATCCATCTCAATAACATAGAAATCTGAATGTAAAACATATTTATCCATGGTGATCTTCAAATCTTTAAAAATCTGAACATTCTCACCCTCTAGCTGTATGTCCGTAATTTTTGTTGATTGAACTTGCAATTTCTTAGCCAAAGCAATATTAATAAAATTATATCTGCTACCAGATTCAATGGAAATAATAACCTGTTCCTTTTGAATGCTTCCATGAACCTGCAAAATAGACTTTTTAGATTTAAACAAATTCCTTTGTTCATTTTCTAATTTATCTTCCACCACAGGTATGGTTTCCTTTGTCTGCATACTGACATATTTTTTATCTTCCTTGAACTTTTCCTCTTTCGTCTTGAGTAATTTTATTTCTTTTTCATAGTCGTCGATCAAATCCCTTAGGTGATCTACATAATATGGGTCCCATTTACTCAAGAATGCATGCTCTATTTCATCCCAAGTGTATTCATTATTCCTTTCTTTACAAAACTTATCCAACCAAAGCAAAGCCTTCCCTTGAAGACGTAGACCAAGCAGGAATTTCCCCCATGAGACATTACAATACCGAGATCTAAAATTTTTCCACCATTCTCGAGCATCAATATCATCTTCTCCAAAAAAATAGTGGAGTACCATTGTTCATGCCCTAATGCAACTAGGGTTTTTTGATAATAAATATCATGCCCTAATGCAAACTAGGGTTTTATGGAAAAAAAAATATCTTCCCACCAAGATGAAGCTAAAAATCCCAAATAAAACTACATCTGCAATTTTTTCTTCCAAACAAAATAAAGTGCAACTGATTTGCTTACCCGAACTAAACAAATTGTCTTTTGAAAAATTCACGACTTGAAAATTCCTCACTTTCCTTGTTCTAGATGGCTGAATTCAAAAGGTCGTATCTCCCTCAATACTACTTGGATTACTTCATATGACCACTCATTTTAAAGCTCTTCAAATTCTGCACAATCTGATCCAAGAATCGCCTCAATCGGATTAACTGTCGCAAAGATATGGCTTCGAAAGATGAGGCATTTTTCCAAAAAAATCTACGAAATTCGTCACTATCCTTGTTTCGGATGACTAACTTCAAAATGTCATATCTCCCTCAATACTGCTCAAATTCCATCATATGACCACTCATTTTAAAGCTCTTCAAATTCAGCACAATCTGATCTACGAATCGCGTAAATCGAATAAACTTGCGCAGAGATATGGCTCCTGAAAGATTATATGTTTTTCCAAAAAAAATTGCCCTAATTTTAGGGTTTCACACAAAAATCCCCACTTTGCCAAAATCGTTGCTCCGATACCACTTGTTGCATAACTTTTATTATTAAACATGAACCATTCACCAATATACGAAATATCAAATCATTCATCCACAATATATTATCCACAATAACAATCCACAAATGAGAGAGAGATAGATAAAACCCTTAAGGTAGGGCAACACCAATAATAATCCTTAAAGAAGGAATAACTCCACAAGATCTCCCAAGATGAGAGGCCACTTCGTGGGCACAACGATTACATAAGATTCTTCTTCAATGATATGAATCCCTACAATGACAAATATCTCTTCTTTATATATCCATATTCTTATTCTACTTTGGAGAGCCTACTACTAATATTATATTATATTAAAATATAATATAATATTATAATACAATCAACCTTGGGTTATGTGTGGCCCATGCCAACCCTTATACAATATAATAATATATCCCCAAATATCTATTCCTAGGTACCCTACCATGCCACCCTCCTTACAAATGTTTCATCCTCGAAACATATGAAGAAACCTCGATAGTATGATTTGCTAAGCAATGTTAGCAATTGGTACCAATCTCGATCATCCATCCATCCAAGTGAAACTCGATGATGTTGGTACGCAATTTTGTTACTTGAGTATCCAAATCGCTTCGTTGGCTCCACGCTTCTATCGCTGTATTTTGATAACTTGAATGATGGGTCCACTTGTTCCTTGATGCTGATGAAACATGCTGAAAACCATGATAACTATGTTGTCTTTGCCAAACACTGCCATAGTTGGTGCCCTGTTGATTACATGTAGAACCATAATGTTGTTGCCTTGAACCATGCCTCCAATATTGTTTCCGCTCATGGTGGTGTGGATGGCGATATGGTGCAACCTTTACTTGATGTTCTACCTTCTTTGACTTTTCAACCTTTGGCTTCATTGTTATAAATTCTTCTACACCTTGTTCTTTCATGTTATCTTTGTTTGGTGTGTCCTTGTGCTCTTCTATCAAATATTCCTTGGAATCGTTGTTGCTATCGCCTTCGTGGATTCTGTTTCCTGTTCTTCAATTTGTTCTTCTACAACCACTTCTTGATTTTCCTTGTATCCTTGCTCCTCAAGTTGAGAAATATCCTACAATGTTATTTCCACTGAATTAGTTACTACTACTTCTTTCATGGACTCTGTTGCTACTATCGCCTTCTTCGATTCTGTTTCATGTTCTTCAATTTGTTCTTCTACAACCGCTTCTTGATTTTTCTTGTATCCTTGCTCCTCAAGCTGAGACATATCCTGCAATGTTATCTTCTTTTTTCTATACCATAACTTCATAAAATTCTTTTGCACATTAATGTTAACAGTACCCAAAGAATCTAACCAAGGATAACCAAGAACAATATCCTCATCATCCATCTCAATAGCATAGAAATCTGAATGTAAAACATATTTATCCATGGTGATCTTCAAATCTTTAAAAATCTGAACATTCTCACCCTCTAGCTATATGTCCGTAATTTTTGTTGCTTGAACTTGCAATTTCTTAGCCAAAGCAATATTAATAAAATTATATCTACTACCGAGTCAATGGAAATAATAACCTGTTCCTTTTGAATGCTTCCATGAACTCGCAAAATAGACTTTTTAGATTTAAACAAATTCCTTTGTCCATTTTCTAATTTATCTTCCACCACAGGTATGGTTTCCTTTGTCTGCATATTGACATATTTTTTATCTTCCTTGAACTTTTCCTCTTTCGTCTTGAGTAATTTTATTTCTTTTTCATAGTCTTCGATCAAATCCCTTAGGTGATCTACATAATATGGGTCCCATTTACTCAAGAATGCATGCTCTATTTCATCCCAAGTGTATTCATTATTCCTTTCTTTACAAAACTTATCCAACCAAAGCAAAGCCTTCCCTTGAAGACGTAGACCAAGCAGGGATTTCCCCCATGAGACATTACAATACCGAGATCTAAAATTTTTCCACCATTCTCGAGCATCAATATCATCTTCTCCAGAAAAATAGTGGAGTACCATTGTTCATGCCCTAATGCAACTAGGGTTTTTGGATAATAAATATCATGCCCTAATGCAAACTAGGGTTTTATGGAAAAAAAATATCTTCCCACCAAGTTGAAGCTAAAAATCCCAAATAAAACTACATCTGCAATTTTTTCTTCCAAACAAAATAAAGTGCAACTGATTTGCTTACCCGAACTAAACAAATTGTCTTTTGAAAAATTCACGACTTGAAAATTCCTCACTTTCTTTGTTCTAGATGGCTGAATTCAAAAGGTTGTATCTCCCTCAATACTACTTGGATTCCTTCATATGACCACTCATTTTAAAGCTCTTCAAATTCTGCACAATCTGATCCAAGAATCGCCTCAATCGGATTAACTGTCGCAAAGATATGGCTTCTGAAAGATGAGGCATTTTTCCAAAAAAAATCTACGAAATTCGTCACTATCCTTGTTTCGGATGACTAACTTCAAAATGTCATATCTCCCTCAATACTGCTCAAATTCCATCATATGACCACTCATTTTAAAGCTCTTCAAATTCAGCACAATCTGATCTACGAATCGCGTAAATCGAATAAACTTGCGCAGAGATATGGCTCCTGAAAGATTATATGTTTTTCCAAAAAAAATTGCCCTAATTTTAGGGTTTCACACAAAAATCCCCACTTTGCCAAAATCGTTGCTCTGATACCACTTGTTGCATAACTTTTATTATTAAACATGAACCATTCACCAATATACATAAATATCAAATCATTCATCCACAATATATTATCCACAATAACAATCCACAAATGAGAGAGAGATAGATAAAACCCTTAAGGTAGGGCAACACCAATAATAATCTTTAAAGAAGGAATAACTCCACAAGATCTCCCAAGATGAGAGGCCACTTCGTGGGCACAACGATTACATAAGATTCTTCTTCAATGATATGAATCCCTACAATGACAAATATCTCTTCTTTATATATCCATATTCTTATTCTACTTTGGAGAGCCTACTACTAATATTATATTATATTAAAATATAATATAATATTATAATACAATCAACCTTGGGTTATGTGTGGCCCATGCCAACCCTTATACAATATAATAATATATCCCCAAATATCTATTCCTAGGTACCCTACCATGCCACCCTCCTTACAAATGTTTCATCCTCGAAACATATGAAGAAACCTCGATAGTATGATTTGCTAAGCAATGTTAGCAATTGGTACCAATCTCGATCATCCATCCATCCAAGTGAAACTCGATGATGTTGGTACGCAATTTTGTTACTTGAGTATCCAAATCGCTTCGTTGGCTCCACGCTTCCTTGTATTTTGATAACTTGAATGATGGGTCCACTTGTTCCTTGATGCTTGATGAAACATGCTGAAAACCATGATAACTATCTTGTCTTTGCCAAACACCGCCATAGTTGGTGCCCCGTTGATTACATGTAGAACCATAATGTTGTTGCCTTGAACCATGCCTCCAATATTTTTTCCGCTCATGGTGGTGTGGATGGCGATATGGTGCAACCTTTACTTGATGTTCTACCTTCTTTGACTTTTCAACCTTTGGCTTCATTGTTATAAATTCTTCTACACCTTGTTCTTTCATGTTATCTTTGTTTGGTGTGTCCTTGTGCTCTTCTATCAAATATTCCTTGGAATCTGTTGCTACTATCACCTTCGTGGATTCTGTTTCCTGTTCTTCAATTTGTTCTTCTACAACCACTTCTTGATTTTCCTTGTATCCTTGCTCCTCAAGTCGAGAAATATCCTGCAATGTTATTTCCATTGAATTAGTTACTACTACTTCTTTCATGGACTCTGTTGCTACTATCGCCTTCTTCGATTCTGTTTCATGTTCTTCAATTTGTTCTTCTACAACCGCTTCTTGATTTTCCTTGTATCCTTGCTCCTCAAGTCGAGACATATCCTGCAATGTTATCTTCTTTTTTCTATACCATAACTTCATAAACTTCTTTTGCACATTAATGTTAACAGCACCCAAAGAATCTAACCAAGGATAACCAAGAACAATATCCTCATCATCCATCTCAATAGCATAGAAATCTGAATGTAAAACATATTTATCCATGGTGATCTTCAAATCTTTAAAAATATGAACATTCTCACCCTCTAGCTATATGTCCGTAATTTTTGTTGCTTGAACTTGCAATTTCTTAGCCAAAGCAATATTAATAAAATTATATCTACTACCGAGTCAATGGAAATAATAACCTGTTCCTTTTGAATGCTTCCATGAACCCGCAAAATAGACTTTTTAGATTTAAACAAATTCCTTTGTCCATTTTCTAATTTATCTTCCACCACGGTATGGTTTCCTTTGTCTGCATACTGACATATTTTTTATCTTCCTTGAACTTTTCCTCTTTCGTCTTGAGTAATTTTATTTCTTTTTCATAGTCGTCGATCAAATCCCTTAGGTGATCTACATAATATGGGTCCCATTTACTCAAGAATGCATGCTCTATTTCATCCCAAGTGTATTCATTATTCCTTTATTTACAAAACTTATCCAACCAAAGCAAATCCTTCCCTTGAAGACGTAGACCAAGGAGGGATTTCCCCCATGAGACATTACAATACCGAGATCTAAAATTTTTCCACCATTCTCGAGCATCAATATCATCTTCTCCAGAAAAATAGTGGAGTACCATTGTTCATGCCCTAATGCAACTAGGGTTTTTTGATAATAAATATCATGCCCTAATGCAAACTAGGGTTTTATGGAAAAAAAATATCTTCCCACAAAGTTGAAGCTAAAAATCCCAAATAAAACTACATCTGCAATTTTTTCTTCCAAACAAAATAAAGTGCAACTGATTTGCTTACCCGAACTAAACAAATTGTCTTTTGAAAAATTCACGACTTGAAAATTCCTCACTTTCTTTGTTCTAGATGGCTGACTTCAAAAGGTTGTATCTCCCTCAATACTACTTGGATTCCTTCATATGACCACTCATTTTAAAGCTCTTCAAATTCTGCACAATCTGATCCAAGAATCACCTCAATCGGATTAACCGTCGCAAAGATATGGCTTCGAAAGATGAGGCATTTTTCCAAAAAAATCTACGAAATTCGTCACTATCCTTGTTTCGGATGACTAACTTCAAAATGTCATAACTCCCTCAATACTCGCTCAAATTCCATCATATGACCACTCATTTTAAAGCTCTTCAAATTCAGCACAATCTGATCTACGAATCGCGTAAATCGAATAAACTTGCGCAGAGATATGGCTCCTGAAAGATTATATGTTTTTCCAAAAAAAATTGCCCTAATTTTAGGGTTTCACACAAAAATCCCCACTTTGCCAAAATCGTTGCTCTGATACCACTTGTTGCATAACTTTTATTATTAAACATGAACCATTCACCAATATATAGAAATATCAAATCATTCATCCACAATATATTATCCACAATAACAATCCACAAATGAGAGAGAGATAGATAAAACCCTTAAGGTAGGGCAACACCAATAATAATCCTTAAAGAAGGAATAACTCCACAAGATCTCCCAAGATGAGAGGCCACTTCGTGGGCACAACGATTACATAAGATTCTTCTTCAATGATATGAATCCCTACAATGACAAATATCTCTTCTTTATATATCCATATTCTTATTCTACTTTGGAGAGCCTACTACTAATATTATATTATATTAAAATATAATATAATATTATAATACAATCAACCTTGGGTTATGTGTGGCCCATGCCAACCCTTATACAATATAATAATATATCCCCAAATATCTATTCCTAGGTACCCTACCATGCCACCCTCCTTACAAATGTTTCATCCTCGAAACATATGAAGAAACCTCGATAGTATGATTTGCTAAGCAATGTTAGCAATTGGTACCAATCTCGATCATCCATCCATCCAAGTGAAACTCGATGATGTTGGTACGCAATTTTGTTACTTGAGTATCCAAATCGCTTCGTTGGCTCCACGCTTCTACTGCTGTATTTTGATAACTTGAATGATGGGTCCACTTGTTCCTTGATCTTGATGAAACATGCTTGAAAACCATGATAACTATCTCTGTCTTTGCCAAACACTCGCCATAGTTGGTGCCCTGTTGATTACATGTAGAACCATAATGTTGTTGCCTTGAACCATGCCTCCAATATTGTTTTCGCTCATGGTGGTGTGGATGGCGATATGGTGCAACCTTTACTTGATGTTCTACCTTCTTTGACTTTTCAACCTTTGGCTTCATTGTTATAAATTCTTCTACACCTTGTTCTTTCATGTTATCTTTGTTTGGTGTGTCCTTGTGCTCTTCTATCAAATATTCCTTGGAATCTGTTGCTGCTATCACCTTCGTGGATTCTGTTTCCTGTTCTTCAATTTGTTCTTCTACAACCACTTCTTGATTTTCCTTGTATCCTTGCTCCTCAAGCTGAGAAATATCCTGCAATGTTATTTCCATCGAATTAGTTACTACTACTTCTTTCATGGACTCGTTGCTACTATCGCCTTCTTCGATTCTCGTTTCATGTTCTTCAATTTGTTCTTCTACAACCGCTTCTTGATTTTCCTTGTATCCTTGCTCCTCAAGTCGACACATATCCCGCAATGTTATCTTCTTTTTTCTATACCATAACTTCATAAACTTCTTTTGCACATTAATGTTAACAGCACCCAAAGAATCTAACCAAGGATAACCAAGAACAATATCCTCATCATCCATCTCAATAGCATAGAAATCTGAATGTAAAACATATTTATCCATGGTGATCTTCAAATATTTAAAAATCTGAACATTCTCACCCTCTAGCTATATGTCCGTAATTTTTGTTGCTTGAACTTGCAATTTCTTATCCAAAGCAATATTAATAAAATTATATCTACTACCAGAGTCAATGGAAATAATAACCTGTTCCTTTTGAATGCTTCAATGAACCTGCAAAATAGAATTTTTAGATTTAAACAAATTCCTTTGTCCATTTTTTAATTTATCTTCCACCACAGGTATGGTTTCCTTTGTCTGCATACTGACATATTTTTTATCTTCCTTGAACTTTTCCTCTTTCGTCTTGAGTAATTTTATTTCTTTTTCATAGTCGTCGATCAAATCCCTTAGGTGATCTACATAATATGGGTCCCATTTACTCAAGAATGCATGCTCTATTTCATCCCAAGTGTATTCATTATTCCTTTCTTTACAAAACTTATCCAACCAAAGCAAAGCCTTCCCTTGAAGACGTAGACCAAGCAGGGATTTCCCCCATGAGACATTACAATACCGAGATCTAAAATTTTTCCACCATTCTCGAGCATCAATATCATCTTCTCCAAAAAAATAGTGGAGTACCATTGTTCATGCCCTAATGCAACTAGGGTTTTTTGATAATAAATATCATGCCCTAATGCAAACTAGGGTTTTATGGAAAAAAAATATCTTCCCACCAAGATGAAGCTAAAAATCCCAAATAAAACTACATCTGCAATTTTTTCTTCCAAACAAAATAAAGTGCAACTGATTTGCTTACCCGAACTAAACAAATTGTCTTTTGAAAAATTCACGACTTGAAAATTCCTCACTTTCCTTGTTCTAGATGGCTGAATTCAAAAGGTCGTATCTCCCTCAATACTACTTGGATTACTTCATATGACCACTCATTTTAAAGCTCTTCAAATTCTGCACAATCTGATCCAAGAATCGCCTCAATCGGATTAACTGTCGCAAAGATATGGCTTCTGAAAGATGAGGCATTTTTCCAAAAAAATCTACGAAATTCGTCACTATCCTTGTTTCGGATGACTAACTTCAAAATGTCATATCTCCCTCAATACTCGCTCAAATTCCTTCATATGACCACTCATTTTAAAGCTCTTCAAATTCAGCACAATCTGATCTACGAATCGCGTAAATCGAATAAACTTGCGCAGAGATATGGCTCCTGAAAGATTATATGTTTTTCCAAAAAAAATTGCCCTAATTTTAGGGTTTCACACAAAAATCCCCACTTTGCCAAAATCGTTGCTCCGATACCACTTGTTGCATAACTTTTATTATTAAACATGAACCATTCACCAATATACGGAAATATCAAATCATTCATCCACAATATATTATCCACAATAACAATCCACAAATGAGAGAGAGATAGATAAAACCCTTAAGGTAGGGCAACACCAATAATAATCCTTAAAGAAGGAATAACTCCACAAGATCTCCCAAGATGAGAGGCCACTTCGTGGGCACAACGATTACATAAGATTCTTCTTCAATGATATGAATCCCTACAATGACAAATATCTCTTCTTTATATATCCATATTCTTATTCTACTTTGGAGAGCCTACTACTAATATTATATTATATTAAAATATAATATAATATTATAATACAATCAACCTTGGGTTATGTGTGGCCCATGCCAACCCTTATACAATATAATAATATATCCCCAAATATCTATTCCTAGGTACCCTACCATGCCACCCTCCTTACAAATGTTTCATCCTCGAAACATATGAAGAAACTTCGATAGTATGATTTGCTAAGCAATGTTAGCAATTGGTACCAATCTCGATCATCCATCCATCCAAGTGAAACTCGATGATGCTGGTACGCAATTTTGTTACTTGAGTATCCAAATCTGCTTCGTTGGCTCCACGCTTCTACTGCTGTATTTTGATAACTTGAATGATGGGTCCACTTGTTCCTTGATGCTGATGAAACATGCTGAAAACCATGATAACTATGTTGTCTTTGCCAAACACTGCCATAGTTGGTGCCCTGTTGATTACATGTAGAACCATAATGTTGTTGCCTTGAACCATGCCTCCAATATTGTTTCCGCTCATGGTGGTGTGGATGGCGATATGGTGCAACCTTTACTTGATGTTCTACCTTCTTTGACTTTTCAACCTTTGGCTTCATTGTTATAAATTCTTCTACACCTTGTTCTTTCATGTTATCTTTGTTTGGTGTGTCCTTGTGCTCTTCTATCAAATATTCCTTGGAATCTCGTTGTCGCTATCACCTTCGTGGATTCTCGTTTCCTCGTTCTTCAATTTGTTCTTCTACAACCACTTCTTGATTTTCCTTGTATCCTTGCTCCTCAAGTCGAGAAATATCCTACAATGTTATTTCCATCGAATTAGTTACTACTACTTCTTTCATGGACTCTGTTGCTACTATCGCCTTCTTCGATTCTGTTTCATGTTCTTCAATTTGTTCTTCTACAACCGCTTCTTGATTTTTCTTGTATCCTTGCTCCTCAAGTCGAGACATATCCCGCAATGTTATCTTCTTTTTTCTATACCATAACTTCATAAAATTCTTTTGCACATTAATGTTAACAGCATTCCAAAGAATCTAACCAAGGATAACCAAGAACAATATCCTCATCATCCATCTCAATAGCATAGAAATCTGAATGTAAAACATATTTATCCATGGTGATCTTCAAATCTTTAAAAATCTGAACATTCTCACCCTCTAGCTATATGTCCGTAATTTTTGTTGCTTGAACTTGCAATTTCTTAGCCAAAGCAATATTAATAAAATTATATCTACTACCAGAGTCAATGGAAATAATAACCTGTTCCTTTTGAATGCTTCCATGAACCTGCAAAATAGACTTTTTAGATTTAAACAAATTCCTTTGTCCATTTTCTAATTTATCTTCCACCACAGGTATGGTTTCCTTTGTCTGCATATTGACATATTTTTTATCTTCCTTGAACTTTTCCTCTTTCGTCTTGAGTAATTTTATTTCTTTTTCATAGTCTTCGATCAAATCCCTTAGGTGATCTACATAATATGGGTCCCATTTACTCAAGAATGCATGCTCTATTTCATCCCAAGTGTATTCATTATTCCTTTCTTTACAAAACTTATCCAACCAAAGCAAAGCCTTCCCTTGAAGACGTAGACCAAGCAGGGATTTCCCCCATGAGACATTACAATACCGAGATCTAAAATTTTTCCACCATTCTCGAGCATCAATATCATCTTCTCCAGAAAAATAGTGGAGTACCATTGTTCATGCCCTAATGCAACTAGGGTTTTTGGATAATAAATATCATGCCCTAATGCAAACTAGGGTTTTATGGAAAAAAAATATCTTCCCACCAAGTTGAAGCTAAAAATCCCAAATAAAACTACATCTGCAATTTTTTCTTCCAAACAAAATAAAGTGCAACTGATTTGCTTACCCGAACTAAACAAATTGTCTTTTGAAAAATTCACGACTTGAAAATTCCTCACTTTCTTTGTTCTAGATGGCTGAATTCAAAAGGTTGTATCTCCCTCAATACTACTTGGATTCCTTCATATGACCACTCATTTTAAAGCTCTTCAAATTCTGCACAATCTGATCCAAGAATCGCCTCAATCGGATTAACTGTCGCAAAGATATGGCTTCGAAAGATGAGATATTTTTCCAAAAAAATCTACGAAATTCGTCACTATCCTTGTTTCGGATGACTAACTTCAAAATGTCATATCTCCCTCAATACTGCTCAAATTCCATCATATGACCACTCATTTTAAAGCTCTTCAAATTCAGCACAATCTGATCTACGAATCGCGTAAATCGAATAAACTTGCGCAGAGATATGGCTCCTGAAAGATTATATGTTTTTCCAAAAAAAATTGCCCTAATTTTAGGGTTTCACACAAAAATCCCCACTTTGCCAAAATCGTTGCTCTGATACCACTTGTTGCATAACTTTTATTATTAAACATGAACCATTCACCAATATACATAAATATCAAATCATTCATCCACAATATATTATCCACAATAACAATCCACAAATGAGAGAGAGATAGATAAAACCCTTAAGGTAGGGCAACACCAATAATAATCTTTAAAGAAGGAATAACTCCACAAGATCTCCCAAGATGAGAGGCCACTTCGTGGGCACAACGATTACATAAGATTCTTCTTCAATGATATGAATCCCTACAATGACAAATATCTCTTCTTTATATATCCATATTCTTATTCTACTTTGGAGAGCCTACTACTAATATTATATTATATTAAAATATAATATAATATTATAATACAATCAACCTTGGGTTATGTGTGGCCCATGCCAACCCTTATACAATATAATAATATATCCCCAAATATCTATTCCTAGGTACCCTACCATGCCACCCTCCTTACAAATGTTTCATCCTCGAAACATATGAAGAAACCTGATAGTATGATTTGCTAAGCAATGTTAGCAATTGGTACCAATCTCGATCATCCATCCATCCAAGTGAAACTCGATGATGTTGGTACGCAATTTTGTTACTTGAGTATCCAAATCGCTTCGTTGGCTCCACGCTTCGCTTGTATTTTGATAACTTGAATGATGGGTCCACTTGTTCCTTGATGTTGATGAAACATGCTCGAAAACCATGATAACTATGCTGTCTTTGCCAAACACTGCCATAGTTGGTGCCCTGTTGATTACATGTATAACCATAATGTTGTTGCCTTGAACCATGCCTCCAATATTTTTTCCGCTCATGGTGGTGTGGATGGCGATATGGTGCAACCTTTACTTGATGTTCTACCTTCTTTGACTTTTCAACCTTTGGCTTCATTGTTATAAATTCTTCTACACCTTGTTCTTTCATGTTATCTTTGTTTGGTGTGTCCTTGTGCTCTTCTATCAAATATTCCTTGGAATCTGTTGCTACTATCACCTTCGTGGATTCTGTTTCCTGTTCTTCAATTTGTTCTTCTACAACCACTTCTTGATTTTCCTTGTATCCTTGCTCCTCAAGCTGAGAAATATCCTGCAATGTTATTTCCATCGAATTAGTTACTGCTACTTCTTTCATGGACTCTGTTGCTACTATCGCCTTCTTCGATTCTGTTTCATGTTCTTCAATTTGTTCTTCTACAACCGCTTCTTGATTTTCCTTGTATCCTTGCTCCTCAAGCTGAGACATATCCTGCAATGTTATCTTCTTTTTTCTATACCATAACTTCATAAACTTCTTTTGCACATTAATGTTAACAGTACTCCAAAGAATCTAACCAAGGATAACCAAGAACAATATCCTCATCATCCATCTCAATAGCATAGAAATCTGAATGTAAAACATATTTATCCATGGTGATCTTCAAATCTTTAAAAATATGAACATTCTCACCCTCTAGCTATATGTCCGTAATTTTTGTTGCTTGAACTTGCAATTTCTTAGCCAAAGCAATATTAATAAAATTATATCTACTACCGGAGTCAATGGAAATAATAACCTGTTCCTTTTGAATGCTTCCATGAACCCGCAAAATAGACTTTTTAGATTTAAACAAATTCCTTTGTCCATTTTCTAATTTATCTTCCACCACAGGTATGGTTTCCTTTGTCTCGCATACTCGACATATTTTTTATCTTCCTTGAACTTTTCCTCTTTCGTCTTGAGTAATTTTATTTCTTTTTCATAGTCGTCGATCAAATCCCTTAGGTGATCTACATAATATGGGTCCCATTTACTCAAGAATGCATGCTCTATTTCATCCCAAGTGTATTCATTATTCCTTTATTTACAAAACTTATCCAACCAAAGCAAATCCTTCCCTTGAAGACGTAGACCAAGGAGGGATTTCCCCCATGAGACATTACAATACCGAGATCTAAAATTTTTCCACCATTCTCGAGCATCAATATCATCTTCTCCAGAAAAATAGTGGAGTACCATTGTTCATGCCCTAATGCAACTAGGGTTTTTTGATAATAAATATCATGCCCTAATGCAAACTAGGGTTTTATGGAAAAAAAATATCTTCCCACAAAGTTGAAGCTAAAAATCCCAAATAAAACTACATCTGCAATTTTTTCTTCCAAACAAAATAAAGTGCAACTGATTTGCTTACCCGAACTAAACAAATTGTCTTTTGAAAAATTCACGACTTGAAAATTCCTCACTTTCTTTGTTCTAGATGGCTGACTTCAAAAGGTTGTATCTCCCTCAATACTACTTGGATTCCTTCATATGACCACTCATTTTAAAGCTCTTCAAATTCTGCACAATCTGATCCAAGAATCACCTCAATCGGATTAACTGTCGCAAAGATATGGCTTCGAAAGATGAGGCATTTTTCCAAAAAAATCTACGAAATTCGTCACTATCCTTGTTTCGGATGACTAACTTCAAAATGTCATAACTCCCTCAATACTGCTCAAATTCCATCATATGACCACTCATTTTAAAGCTCTTCAAATTCAGCACAATCTGATCTACGAATCGCGTAAATCGAATAAACTTGCGCAGAGATATGGCTCCTGAAAGATGATATGTTTTTCCAAAAAAAAATTGCCCTAATTTTAGGGTTTCACACAAAAATCCCCACTTTGCCAAAATCGTTGCTCTGATACCACTTGTTGCATAACTTTTATTATTAAACATGAACCATTCACCAATATATAGAAATATCAAATCATTCATCCACAATATATTATCCACAATAACAATCCACAAATGAGAGAGAGATAGATAAAACCCTTAAGGTAGGGCAACACCAATAATAATCCTTAAAGAAGGAATAACTCCACAAGATCTCCCAAGATGAGAGGCCACTTCGTGGGCACAACGATTACATAAGATTCTTCTTCAATGATATGAATCCCTACAATGACAAATATCTCTTCTTTATATATCCATATTCTTATTCTACTTTGGAGAGCCTACTACTAATATTATATTATATTAAAATATAATATAATATTATAATACAATCAACCTTGGGTTATGTGTGGCCCATGCCAACCCTTATACAATATAATAATATATCCCCAAATATCTATTCCTAGGTACCCTACCATGCCACCCTCCTTACAAATGTTTCATCCTCGAAACATATGAAGAAACCTGATAGTATGATTTGCTAAGCAATGTTAGCAATTGGTACCAATCTCGATCATCCATCCATCCAAGTGAAACTCGATGATGCTGGTACGCAATTTTGTTACTTGAGTATCCAAATCTGCTTCGTTGGCTCCACGCTTCTACTGCTGTATTTTGATAACTTGAATGATGGGTCCACTTGTTCCTTGATGCTGATGAAACATGCTGAAAACCATGATAACTATGCTGTCTTTGCCAAACACTGCCATAGTTGGTGCCCCTGTTGATTACATGTAGAACCATAATGTTGTTGCCTTGAACCATGCCTCCAATATTGTTTTCGCTCATGGTGGTGTGGATGGCGATATGGTGCAACCTTTACTTGATGTTCTACCTTCTTTGACTTTTCAACCTTTGGCTTCATTGTTATAAATTCTTCTACACCTTGTTCTTTCATGTTATCTTTGTTTGGTGTGTCCTTGTGCTCTTCTATCAAATATTCCTTGGAATCTATTGTTGCTATCACCTTCGTGGATTCTGTTTCCTGTTCTTCAATTTGTTCTTCTACAACCACTTCTTGATTTTCCTTGTATCCTTGCTCCTCAAGCTGAGAAATATCCTGCAATGTTATTTCCACTGAATTAGTTACTACTACTTCTTTCATGGACTCTGTTGCTACTATCGCCTTCTTGGATTCTGTTTCATGTTCTTCAATTTGTTCTTCTACAACCGCTTCTTGATTTTCCTTGTATCCTTGCTCCTCAAGCTGAGACATATCTTGCAATGTTATCTTCTTTTTTCTATACCATAACTTCATAAACTTCTTTTGCACATTAATGTTAACAGTACCCAAAGAATCTAACCAAGGATAACCAAGAACAATATCCTCATCATCCATCTCAATAGCATAGAAATCTGAATGTAAAACATATTTATCCATGGTGATCTTCAAATCTTTAAAAATCCGAACATTCTCACCCTCTAGCTATATGTCCGTAATTTTTGTTGCTTGAACTTGCAATTTCTTATCCAAAGCAATATTAATAAAATTATATCTACTACCAGAGTCAATGGAAATAATAACCTGTTCCTTTTGAATGCTTCAATGAACCTGCAAAATAGAATTTTTAGATTTAAACAAATTCCTTTGTCCATTTTTTAATTTATCTTCCACCACAGGTATGGTTTCCTTTGTCTCGCATACTCGACATATTTTTTATCTTCCTTGAACTTTTCCTCTTTCGTCTTGAGTAATTTTATTTCTTTTTCATAGTCGTCGATCAAATCCCTTAGGTGATCTACATAATATGGGTCCCATTTACTCAAGAATGCATGCTCTATTTCATCCCAAGTGTATTCATTATTCCTTTCTTTACAAAACTTATCCAACCAAAGCAAAGCCTTCCCTTGAAGACGTAGACCAAGCAGGGATTTCCCCCATGAGACATTACAATACCGAGATCTAAAATTTTTCCACCATTCTCGAGCATCAATATCATCTTCTCCAGAAAAATAGTGGAGTACCATTGTTCATGCCCTAATGCAACTAGGGTTTTTGGATAATAAATATCATGCCCTAATGCAAACTAGGGTTTTATGGAAAAAAAATATCTTCCCACCAAGTTGAAGCTAAAAATCCCAAATAAAACTACATCTGCAATTTTTTCTTCCAAACAAAATAAAGTGCAACTGATTTGCTTACCCGAACTAAACAAATTGTCTTTTGAAAAATTCACGACTTGAAAATTCGTCACTTTCCTTGTTCCATATGGCTGACTTCAAAAGGTTGTATCTCCCTCAATACTACTTGGATTCCTTCATATGACCACTCATTTTAAAGCTCTTCAAATTCTGCACAATCTGATCCAAGAATCGCCTCAATCGGATTAACTGTCGCAAAGATATGGCTTCGAAAGATGAGGCATTTTTCCAAAAAAATCTACGAAATTCGTCACTATCCTTGTTTCGGATGACTAACTTCAAAATGTCATATCTCCCTCAATACTGCTCAAATTCCATCATATGACCACTCATTTTAAAGCTCTTCAAATTCAGCACAATCTGATCTACGAATCGCGTAAATCGAATAAACTTGCGCAGAGATATGGCTCCTGAAAGATTATATGTTTTTCCAAAAAAAATTGCCCTAATTTTAGGGTTTCACACAAAAATCCCCACTTTGCCAAAATCGTTGCTCTGATACCACTTGTTGCATAACTTTTATTATTAAACATGAACCATTCACCAATATACAGAAATATCAAATCATTCATCCACAATATATTATCCACAATAACAATCCACAAATGAGAGAGAGATAGATAAAACCCTTAAGGTAGGGCAACACCAATAATAATCCTTAAAGAAGGAATAACTCCACAAGATCTCCCAAGATGAGAGGCCACTTCGTGGGCACAACGATTACATAAGATTCTTCTTCAATGATATGAATCCCTACAATGACAAATATCTCTTCTTTATATATCCATATTCTTATTCTACTTTGGAGAGCCTACTACTAATATTATATTATATTAAAATATAATATAATATTATAATACAATCAACCTTGGGTTATGTGTGGCCCATGCCAACCCTTATACAATATAATAATATATCCCCAAATATCTATTCCTAGGTACCCTACCATGCCACCCTCCTTACAAATGTTTCATCCTCGAAACATATGAAGAAACTCGATAGTATGATTTGCTAAGCAATGTTAGCAATTGGTACCAATCTCGATCATCCATCCATCCAAGTGAAACTCGATGATGCTGGTACGCAATTTTGTTACTTGAGTATCCAAATCTGCTTCGTTGGCTCCACGCTTCTGCTGTATTTTGATAACTTGAATGATGGGTCCACTTGTTCCTTGATGCTGATGAAACATGCTGAAAACCATGATAACTATGCTGTCTTTGCCAAACACTGCCATAGTTGGTGCCCTGTTGATTACATGTATAACCATAATGTTGTTGCCTTGAACCATGCCTCCAATATTTTTTCCGCTCATGGTGGTGTGGATGGCGATATGGTGCAACCTTTACTTGATGTTCTACCTTCTTTGACTTTTCAACCTTTGGCTTCATTGTTATAAATTCTTCTACACCTTGTTCTTTCATGTTATCTTTGTTTGGTGTGTCCTTGTGCTCTTCTATCAAATATTCCTTGGAATCTGTTGCTACTATCACCTTCGTGGATTCTCGTTTCCTGTTCTTCAATTTGTTCTTCTACAACCACTTCTTGATTTTCCTTGTATCCTTGCTCCTCAAGTTGAGAAATATCCTGCAATGTTATTTCCACTGAATTAGTTACTACTACTTCTTTCATGGACTCTGTTGCTACTATCGCCTTCTTCGATTCTCGTTTCATGTTCTTCAATTTGTTCTTCTACAACCGCTTCTTGATTTTCCTTGTATCCTTGCTCCTCAAGCCGAGACATATCCTGCAATGTTATCTTCTTTTTTCTATACCATAACTTCATGAGCTTCTTTTGCACATTAATGTTAACAAGTACCCAAAGAATCTAACCAAGGATAACCAAGAACAATATCCTCATCATCCATCTCAATAGCATAGAAATCTGAATGTAAAACATATTTATCCATGGTGATCTTCAAATCTTTAAAAATATGAACATTCTCACCCTCTAGCTATATGTCCGTAATTTTTGTTGCTTGAACTTGCAATTTCTTAGCCAAAGCAATATTAATAAAATTATATCTACTACCGGAGTCAATGGAAATAATAACCTGTTCCTTTTGAATGCTTCCATGAACCCGCAAAATAGACTTTTTAGATTTAAACAAATTCCTTTGTCCATTTTCTAATTTATCTTCCACCACAGTATGGTTTCCTTTGTCTCGCATACTCGACATATTTTTTATCTTCCTTGAACTTTTCCTCTTTCGTCTTGAGTAATTTTATTTCTTTTTCATAGTCGTCGATCAAATCCCTTAGGTGATCTACATAATATGGGTCCCATTTACTCAAGAATGCATGCTCTATTTCATCCCAAGTGTATTCATTATTCCTTTATTTACAAAACTTATCCAACCAAAGCAAATCCTTCCCTTGAAGACGTAGACCAAGGAGGGATTTCCCCCATGAGACATTACAATACCGAGATCTAAAATTTTTCCACCATTCTCGAGCATCAATATCATCTTCTCCGGAAAAATAGTGGAGTACCATTGTTCATGCCCTAATGCAACTAGGGTTTTTTGATAATAAATATCATGCCCTAATGCAAACTAGGGTTTTATGGAAAAAAAATATCTTCCCACAAAGTTGAAGCTAAAAATCCCAAATAAAACTACATCTGCAATTTTTTCTTCCAAACAAAATAAAGTGCAACTGATTTGCTTACCCGAACTAAACAAATTGTCTTTTGAAAAATTCACGACTTGAAAATTCCTCACTTTCTTTGTTCTAGATGGCTGACTTCAAAAGGTTGTATCTCCCTCAATACTACTTGGATTCCTTCATATGACCACTCATTTTAAAGCTCTTCAAATTCTGCACAATCTGATCCAAGAATCACCTCAATCGGATTAACTGTCGCAAAGATATGGCTTCTGAAAGATGAGGCATTTTTCCAAAAAAAATCTACGAAATTCGTCACTATCCTTGTTTCGGATGACTAACTTCAAAATGTCATAACTCCCTCAATACTGCTCAAATTCCATCATATGACCACTCATTTTAAAGCTCTTCAAATTCAGCACAATCTGATCTACGAATCGCGTAAATCGAATAAACTTGCGCAGAGATATGGCTCCTGAAAGATTATATGTTTTTCCAAAAAAAATTGCCCTAATTTTAGGGTTTCACACAAAAATCCCCACTTTGCCAAAATCGTTGCTCTCGATACCACTTGTTGCATAACTTTTATTATTAAACATGAACCATTCACCAATATATAGAAATATCAAATCATTCATCCACAATATATTATCCACAATAACAATCCACAAATGAGAGAGAGATAGATAAAACCCTTAAGGTAGGGCAACACCAATAATAATCCTTAAAGAAGGAATAACTCCACAAGATCTCCCAAGATGAGAGGCCACTTCGTGGGCACAACGATTACATAAGATTCTTCTTCAATGATATGAATCCCTACAATGACAAATATCTCTTCTTTATATATCCATATTCTTATTCTACTTTGGAGAGCCTACTACTAATATTATATTATATTAAAATATAATATAATATTATAATACAATCAACCTTGGGTTATGTGTGGCCCATGCCAACCCTTATACAATATAATAATATATCCCCAAATATCTATTCCTAGGTACCCTACCATGCCACCCTCCTTACAAATGTTTCATCCTCGAAACATATGAAGAAACCTGATAGTATGATTTGCTAAGCAATGTTAGCAATTGGTACCAATCTCGATCATCCATCCATCCAAGTGAAACTCGATGATGCTGGTACGCAATTTTGTTACTTGAGTATCCAAATCGCTTCGTTGGCTCCACGCTTCTACCGCTGTATTTTGATAACTTGAATGATGGGTCCACTTGTTCCTTGATGCTGATGAAACATGCTGAAAACCATGATAACTATGCTGTCTTTGCCAAACACTGCCATAGTTGGTGCCCTGTTGATTACATGTAGAACCATAATGTTGTTGCCTTGAACCATGCCTCCAATATTGTTTTCGCTCATGGTGGTGTGGATGGCGATATGGTGCAACCTTTACTTGATGTTCTACCTTCTTTGACTTTTCAACCTTTGGCTTCATTGTTATAAATTCTTCTACACCTTGTTCTTTCATGTTATCTTTGTTTGGTGTGTCCTTGTGCTCTTCTATCAAATATTCCTTGGAATCATTGTCGCTATCACCTTCGTGGATTCTCGTTTCCTGTTCTTCAATTTGTTCTTCTACAACCACTTCTTGATTTTCCTTGTATCCTTGCTCCTCAAGTCGAGAAATATCCCGCAATGTTATTTCCACTTGAATTAGTTACTACTACTTCTTTCATGGACTCTGTTGCTACTATCGCCTTCTTCGATTCTCGTTTCATGTTCTTCAATTTGTTCTTCTACAACCGCTTCTTGATTTTCCTTGTATCCTTGCTCCTCAAGCTGACACATATCCTGCAATGTTATCTTCTTTTTTCTATACCATAACTTCATAAACTTCTTTTGCACATTAATGTTAACAGTACCCAAAGAATCTAACCAAGGATAACCAAGAACAATATCCTCATCATCCATCTCAATAGCATAGAAATCTGAATGTAAAACATATTTATCCATGGTGATCTTCAAATCTTTAAAAATCTGAACATTCTCACCCTCTAGCTATATGTCCGTAATTTTTGTTGCTTGAACTTGCAATTTCTTATCCAAAGCAATATTAATAAAATTATATCTACTACCAGAGTCAATGGAAATAATAACCTGTTCCTTTTGAATGCTTCAATGAACCTGCAAAATAGAATTTTTAGATTTAAACAAATTCCTTTGTCCATTTTTTAATTTATCTTCCACCACAGGTATGGTTTCCTTTGTCTCGCATACTCGACATATTTTTTATCTTCCCTGAACTTTTCCTCTTTCGTCTTGAGTAATTTTATTTCTTTTTCATAGTCGTCGATCAAATCCCTTAGGTGATCTACATAATATGGGTCCCATTTACTCAAGAATGCATGCTCTATTTCATCCCAAGTGTATTCATTATTCCTTTCTTTACAAAACTTATCCAACCAAAGCAAAGCCTTCCCTTGAAGACGTAGACCAAGCAGGGATTTCCCCCATGAGACATTACAATACCGAGATCTAAAATTTTTCCACCATTCTCGAGCATCAATATCATCTTCTCCAGAAAAATAGTGGAGTACCATTGTTCATGCCCTAATGCAACTAGGGTTTTTGGATAATAAATATCATGCCCTAATGCAAACTAGGGTTTTATGGAAAAAAAATATCTTCCCACCAAGTTGAAGCTAAAAATCCCAAATAAAACTACATCTGCAATTTTTTCTTCCAAACAAAATAAAGTGCAACTGATTTGCTTACCCGAACTAAACAAATTGTCTTTTGAAAAATTCACGACTTGAAAATTCGTCACTTTCCTTGTTCCAGATGGCTGACTTCAAAAGGTTGTATCTCCCTCAATACTACTTGGATTCCTTCATATGACCACTCATTTTAAAGCTCTTCAAATTCTGCACAATCTGATCCAAGAATCGCCTCAATCGGATTAACTGTCGCAAAGATATGGCTTCTGAAAGATGAGGCATTTTTCCAAAAAAAATCTACGAAATTCGTCACTATCTTTGTTTCGGATGACTAACTTCAAAATGTCATATCTCCCTCAATACTTGCTCAAATTCCATCATATGACCACTCATTTTAAAGCTCTTCAAATTCAGCACAATTTGATCTACGAATCGCGTAAATTGAATAAACTTGCGCAGAGATATGGCTCCTGAAAGATGATATGTTTTTCCAAAAAAAATTGCCCTAATTTTAGGGTTTCACACAAAAATCTCCACTTTGCCAAAATTTTTGCTCTGATACCACTTGTTGCATAACTTTTATTATTAAACATGAACCATTCACCAATATGCAAAAATATCAAATCATTCATCCACAATATATTATCCACAATAACAATCCACAAATGAGAGAGAGATAGATAAAACCCTTAAGGTAGGGCAAAACCAATAATAATCCTTAAGGAAGGAATAACTCCACAAGATCTCCCAAGATGAGAGGCCACTTCGTGGGCACGACGATTACATAAGATTCTTCTTCAATGATATGAATCCCTATAATGACAAATATCTCTTCTTTATATATCCATATTCTTATTCTACTTTGGAGAGCCTACTACTAATATTATATTATATTAAAATATAATATAATATTATAATACAATCAACTTTGGGTTATGTGTGGCCCATGTCAACCCTTATACAATATAATAATATATCCCCAAATATCTATTCCTAGGTACCCTACCATGCCACCCTCCTTACAAATGTTTCATCCTCGAAACATATGAAGAAACCTGATAGTATGATTTGCTAAGCAATGTTAGCAATTGGTACCAATCTCGATCATCCATCCATCCAAGTGAAACTCGATGATGTTGGTACGCAATTTTGTTACTTGAGTATCCAAATCTGCTTCGTTGGCTCCATGCTTCTACTGCTGTATTTTGATAACTTGAATGATTGGTCCACTTGTTCCTTGATGTTGGTGAACCATGCTGAAAACCATGATCACTATGTTGTCTTTGCCAAAAACTGCCATAGTTGGTGCCATGTTGATTACATGTAGAACCATAATGTTTTTGCCTTGAACCATGCCTCCAATATTGTTTTCGCTCATGGTGGTGTGGATGGCGATATGGTGCAACCTTTACTTGATGTTCTACCTTCTTTGACTTTTCAACCTTTGGCTTCATTGTTATAAATTCTTCTACACCTTGTTCTTTCATGTTATCTTTGTTTGGTGTGTCCTTGTGCTCTTCTATCAAATATTCCTTGGACTCTGTTGCTGCTATCACCTTCGTGGATTCTGTCTGTGGATTGTTATTGTGGATAATATATTGTGGATGAATGATTTGATATTTCTGTATATTGGTGAATGGTTCATGTATATTTTAATAAAAATATGTCTGCATACTGACATATTTTTTATCTTCCTTGAACTTTTCCTCTTTCGTATTGAGTAATTTTATTTCTTTTTCATAGTCGTCGATCAAATCCCTTAGGTGATCTACATAATATGGGTCCCATTTACTCAAGAATGCATGCTCTATTTCATCCCAAGTGTATTCATTATTCCTTTCTTTACAAAACTTATCCAACCAAAGCAAAGCCTTCCCTTGAAGACGTAGACCAAGCGAGGATTTCCCCCATGAGACATTACAATACCGAGATCTAAAATTTTTCCACCATTCTCGAGCATCAATATCATCTTCTCCAGAAAAATAGTGGAGTACCATTGTTCATGCCCTAATGCAACTAGGGTTTTTGGATAATAAATATCATGCCCTAATGCAAACTAGGGTTTTATGGAAAAAAAATATCTTCCCACCAAGTTGAAGCTAAAAATCCCAAATAAAACTACATCTGCAATTTTTTCTTCCAAACAAAATAAAGTGCAACTGATTTGCTTACCCGAACTAAACAAATTGTCTTTTGAAAAATTCACGACTTGAAAATTCGTCACTTTCCTTGTTCCATATGGCTGACTTCAAAAGGTTGTATCTCCCTCAATACTACTTGGATTCCTTCATATGACCACGCATTTTAAAGCTCTTCAAATTTTGCACAATCTGATCCAAGAATCGCCTCAATCGGATTAACTGTCGCAAAGATATGGCTTCTGAAAGATGAGATATTTTTCCAAAAAAATCTACGAAATTCGTCACTATCTTTGTTTCGGATGACTAACTTCAAAATGTCATATCTCCCTCAATACTGCTCAAATTCCATCATATGACCACTCATTTTAAAGCTCTTCAAATTCAGCACAATTTGATCTACGAATCGCGTAAATTGAATAAACTTGCGCAGAGATATGGCTCCTGAAAGATGATATGTTTTTACAAAAAAAATTGCCCTAATTTTAGGGTTTCACACAAAAATCTCCACTTTGCCAAAATCGTTGCTCTGATACCACTTGTTGCATAACTTTTATTATTAAACATGAACCATTCACCAATATGCAGAAATATCAAATCATTCATCCACAATATATTATCCACAATAACAATCCACAAATGAGAGAGAGATAGATAAAACCCTTAAGGTAGGGCAACACCAATAATAATCCTTAAGGAAGGAATAAATCCACAAAATCTCCCAAGATGAGAGGCCACTTCGTGCGCACGACGATTACATAAGATTCTTCTTCAATGATATGAATCCCTACAATGACAAATATCTCTTCTTTATATATCCATATTCTTATTCTACTTTGGAGAGCCTACTACTAATATTATATTATATTAAAATATAATATAATATTATAATACAATCAACCTTGGGTTATGTGTGGCCCATGCCAACCCTTATACAATATAATAATATATCCCCAAATATCTATTCCTAGGTACCCTACCATGCCACCCTCCTTAAAAATGTTTCATCCTCGAAACATATGAAGAAACCTGATAGTATGATTTGCTAAGAAATGTTAGCAATTGGTACCAATCTCGATCATCCATCCATCCAAGTGAAACTCGATGATGCTGGTACACCATTTTGTTACTTGAGTATCCAAATCTGCTTCGTTGGCTCCATGCTTCTACTGTTGTATTTTGATAACTTGAATGATGGGTCCACTTGTTCCTTGATGCTGATGAACCATGCTGAAAACCATGATCACTATGCTCTTTGCCAAAAACTGCCATAGTTGGTGCCTTGTTGATTACATGTAGAACCATAATGTTGTTGCCTTGAACCATGCCTCCAATATTGTTTCCGCTCATGGTGGTGTGGATGGCGATATAGTGCAACCTTTACTTGATGTTCTACCTTCTTTGACTTTTCAACCTTTGGCTTCATTGTTATAAATTCTTCTACACCTTGTTCTTTCATGTTATCTTTGTTTGGTGTGTCCTTGTGCTCTTCTATCAAATATTCCTTGGACTCTGTTGCTGCTATCACCTTCGTGGATTCTATTTTCTGTTCTTCAATTTGTTCTTCTACAACCACTTCTTGATTTTCCTTGTATCCTTGCTCCTCAAGCTGAGAAATATCCTGCAATGTTATTTCCACTAATTAGTTACTACTACTTCTTTCATGGACTCTGTTGCTACTATCGCCTTCTTGGATTCTGTTTCATGTTCTTCAATTTGTTCTTCTACAACCGCTTCTTGATTTTCCTTATATCCTTGCTCCTCAAGATGACACATATCCTGCAATGTTATCTTCTTTTTTCTATACCATAACTTCATAAACTTATTTTGCACATTAATGTTAACAGTACCCAAAGAATCTAACCAAGGATAACCAAGAACAATATCCTCATCATCCATCTCAATAGCATAGAAATCTGAATGTAAAACATATTTATCCATGGTGATCTTCAAATCTTTAAAAATCTGAACATTCTCACCCTCTAGCTATATGTCCGTAATTTTTGTTGCTTGAACTTGCAATTTCTTAGCCAAAGCAATATTAATAAAATTATATCTACTACCAGAGTCAATGGAAATAATAACCTGTTCCTTTTGAATGCTTCCATGAACCTGCAAAATAGACTTTTTAGATTTAAACAAATTCCTTTGTCCATTTTCTAATTTATCTTCCACCACAGGTATGGTTTCCTCTGTCTGCATACTGACATCTTTTTTATCTTCCCTGAAATTTTCCTCTTTCTTCTTGAGTAATTTTATTTCTTTTTCATTGTCATCGATCAAATCCCTTAGGTGATCTACATAATATGGGTCCCATTTACTCAAGAATGCATGCTCTATTTCATCCCAAGTGTATTCATTATTCCTTTCTTTACAAAACTTATCCAACCAAAGCAAAGCCTTCCCTTGAAGACGTAGACCAAGCAGGGATTTCCCCCATGAGACATTACAATACCGAGATCTAAAAATGTTCCACCATTCTCGAGCATCAATATCATCTTCTCCAAAAAAATAGTGGAGTACCATTGTTCATGCCCTAATGCAACTAGGGTTTTTTGATAATAAATATCATGCCCTAATGCAAACTAGGGTTTTATGGAAAAAAAAATATCTTCCCACCAAGTTGAAGCTAAAAATCCCAAATAAAACTACATCTACAATTTTTTCTTCCAAACAAAATAAAGTGCAACTGATTTGCTTACCCGAACTAAACAAATTGTCTTTTGAAAAATTCACGACTTGAAAATTCGTCACTTTCCTTGTTCCAGATGGCTGACTTCAAAAGGTCATATCTCCCTCAATACTACTCAGATTCCTTCATATGACCACTCATTTTAAAGCTCTTCAAATTTTGCACAATCTGATCTAATAATCGCCTCAATCGGATTAACTGTCGCAAAGATATGGCTTCTGAAATATGAGGCATTTTTTCAAAAAAAATCTACGAAATTTGTCACTATCCTTGTTTCGGATGACTAACTTCAAAAGGTCATATCTCCCTCAATACTGCTCAGATTCCATCATATGACCACTCATTTTAAAGCTCTTCAAATTATGCACAATTTGATCTAAGAATCGCCTGAATCGGATAAAATTGCGCAGAGATATGGCTCTTGAAAGAGGAGATGTTTTTCCAAAAAAAATTTGTCCTAATTTTAGGGTTTCACACAAAAATCTCCACTTTGCCAAAATCGTTGCTCTGATACCACTTGTTGCATAACTTTTATTATTAAATATGAACCATTCACCAATATGCAGAAATATCAAATCATTAATCCACAATATATTATCCACAATAACAATCCACAAATGAGAGAGAGATAGATAAACCCTTAAGGTAGGGCAACACCGATAATAATCCTTAAGGAAGGAATAACTCCACAAGATCTCCCAAGATGAGAGGCCACTTCGTGGGCACGATGATTACATAAGATTCTTCTTCAATGATATGAATCCCTACAATGACAAATATCTCTTCTTTATATATTCATATTCTTATTCTACTTTGGAGAGCCTACTACTAATATTATATTATATTAAAATATAATATAATATTATAATACAATCAACCTTGGGTTATGTGTGGCCAATGCCAACCCTTATACAATATAATAATATATCTCCAAATATCTATTCTTAGGTACCCTACGAGGGGTAATCAGTGCCCAAAATTTGCATTTTCCTCTTTTCATTCTATTGTTTTATTCTTCAATTAGCTAGTTTATTTATTATTTTCTGCTATTCTGCATTTTTGAGTTCACCTATGTAGCTTTAAATGCATAATTAAGTCACCAATTGTCATTAAGTCATTGTAGTACACTTGTATTTTGTTTATTATCATCATTTTAATGTTATTCCTATTATTCTACATCATTGCCCTCTATTAGAATAGTTGCATTTTCTGCATTTTGTGTCTACTTCTCTAATTACAGGTCTCTGACGAATTCGTCGAACGAATTCGTCAAATCTCAGACGATCTTGTCTGATAGTAGACGATCCTATCAAATCAGAGGCGATCCTGACTACTTCAAGAATCAGAATCTTCATCAGACATTCGGATCAGGTATGACTTTTTAATTTTGCTTACTTTCTCTGTTTTTTGTCCTAATTTGTTCTTCTGTATTCATTTAATCTACATCTTCATATAGAGCAATTTAGATTCATTTGACCAAACCTAGGACTTGAATGTGTAAGGATAAAACTGAACACATTAAACACATTCCCAACCTAGGCGTGGAAACTGCCATTCAAAATGTTTCTTCGTGAACCCACCATCTATCGAAAAATCACCATAATACACCTCCCCCGAGAGGCGGGACCTTCGCAAGGCCTCTCAGTCCGAGGTACCGCGCCATCCTTTTCACATCCCCATTCCGGGCACGGATCCTATAGCCTGAAGGTAAGGGTGTGAAAAATTTGGATTGATACACATTCTATGGGCTACCTTATTGGGTAAACTAGATCCTGGTACCAAATCTATATGGTGACTGATCTTCTTCACTGGTGGTAAACCCTCAGGCACATTATCTGATATAATATCTAGAAATTATTCTAACAGATGTTTGACCTTTGCTGAAATTTCTGTATACTGTTCCTTCTTAACAGTAGAAATTAATGCATAGCACATAGAATCCTTCTTCAGGCCCCCCAAAACTTTTCTACCATCTACCAGACAGATTCTAGCACTGCTGCATACTTTTTCATCCACCTCCTTCAATGGCTTCAATTTGTGATGTACTCCATATTTTGTTAGAGAGTATGTAATTGCATGCCCATCATGCATCGCACGTATGTCAAATTGCCATGGTCTCCCCAATAACAAATGACAAGCATCCATAGGCAAAACATCACACAGGACCTCATATTGATAATTTCCAATGTGAAATTTGACTAAACACTACTCACTGACTAGTTCTTTGTGGTCTTTATATAACCACGCAATCCGATATGGATGCGGGTGCTTCCTCTTCCCCAATTTTAACTTAGAAACCATATCTTCTGAAACTAAGTTATCTATGCTACCATTATCTATGATAACATTACAGACCTTCCCTACACATTTGCATCTAGTGCAGAATAGGCTCTTCCTCTGGTCTGGTTCTTTCTTTTCATTCAATAATGCTCTTCTTGTCATCAGCACTTCTCCTCCTTCTACTTCTTCAGAATGTTCTGATTCAGAACCTTCATCTGCCACAGTAGATTTGGCATGACCCTCAGGTCTCTTATTCGTTCTTTCTTGGTGTTGGGGACACTCGTATGACCGATGTCCCTCTTCCCCACACTAGAAACATATTCCACAGAATCCTCCTCTTCCATACCCACGTCTAGGTCTACCTCTTCATATTTGATAATAATTGTTTTGATTACAGGTACAATAGGTATTTTCCTCTTTTTGGTCTTGGTTATTACTTGTTTCACCAGTCTTCTGCTGATCTTTATAATTTCCTCCACTGGTTCTTCCACCAGTTCTTCCACCATGATCTCTTCCTCTTTGTTTGCCTTCAAATTTTCTGTTCAGCTTCTCTTCAACCTTCAAGGCCAACTGATATGCATCCTCTATGGTGGTTATTCTGACCAAACTGAGTTCTTCTTGGATGTTCATTCTCAACCCATTTATGTACCAAGCTACTTTCTCCTTATTAGCCCCTAAATGGCCAGTTCTGATGGAGATCTTGTAAAACTCTTTTGTATATTCTTGGACAGACTTTCCTGACTGTCTCAAACTCTACATTTTCCTCAGCAGATCCAATTCATAATCTATAGGAATAAATTGTCTCTTCAGCTTCTCCACCATTCGGTCCCATCTGGTTATCTTTTCCTTTCTGCTTCTATTTCTTTCGAGCTGCACTCCTTTCCACCATATACTAGCATGGCTTTTCAATTTTGTTTTTGCAAACTTGATCCGATCTGGATCTGCAACCTCTTCATATTCAAAATATTCCTCCATATCGTTGATCCAATCAATCAAATCCTCTAGGTTGAGATTCCTAGAATACACAGAGACATCAAACTTGGACCTCTTCTCGGCCTATGATATGGCCTTAAACAATCTAGCTTCAGCAGGATTCATTGCTTCTTCTTCATCTGATGGGTCATTAGTTTCCCTGGCTTCATCGTCACTATGGTCTTCTCCTTTTGGCTGGACCCTTCTTCACAAATCTTCTTGTAGGGCTTGCACTTGCCTCTACAATGCTCTGAAATATTTTTCAGGTACCACATTTCTCCCATGACCATGGTTCTTTTGTGGAGGCATCCTGATCACTTCTCTAGCAAATCCGAATCGATCCTGGTGCAAACTGCCTCACGTTCGGTGATCTGCTTACACACTTAGGGACCTTAAATTCTCTCTTCTCAGAACCCTTCCATAGATCCTGGCATAAGCTGCCTCACTTTAGGCGATCTGCTCACACACTCAGGAACTCCTGCTCTGATACCACTTGATCGAGAGCCAAAATTACAGAGAAGAAAACAATTCAATTTTATTCAAAATACATGGAGAGATTACAGTAATAGCAAAAATTACAGAAGTGGTGGAAGAGTTGTTCTTTCCAAAGTCCCTTATTCTGAAAGACAGATTATTATTACTATTACAAAAAATTTCTAGCCCCTTGTGCAGGCCATTGCTCTCCCTTTTAAAAGATCTCGGGTGGCGCTCCATTTCCAGTTGGTGACCCTTTGTTTCTGCTTCCAGAACATGTCGTTTCACCTTCCCATGTCACTTTGTTGTCTTGGTATTTAAAACGTCTCCCTTTCTAACTCTTGGCCTTTGTCTTCTCTTTCGGTCACGAAAATGCGACCTATCGCGATATCGTGACACTTTCCTGTCTCTAGCTCCTTCTTTGTCTTTTTATTGCGAAAATGCGACATGTCACGATATTGCGACACTTTTCTGTCTCTGGCTCCTCTACATTTTTGTCATGAAAATGCGACATGTTGCGATATCACAACATTTTTCTGTCTCTGGCTCCTTCTATGCATTTTTGTCATAAAAATGCGACATGTCGCGATATCACGACACTTCTCTAGCTCCTTCTTTGCATTTTCGTCACGAAAATGCGACATGTCGTGATATCGTGACACTTTTCTGTCTCTAGCTCCTTCTCTGCCTTTTCGTCATGAAAATATGACATGTCACGATATCGTGACACTTCTGCTCTCCTACGCTTCCTCTTGTCTTATGGTCGCGAAAATGCGACATGTCGCGAAATCATGACATTTTTCCTCTGCGCCTTCTCTCTCATGTTTCGATCATGAAAATGCGACATGTCACGAAATCGTGACATTTTTCCTCTGTGCCTTCTCTCTCCTATTTCGGTCATGAAAATGTGACATGTCACGAAATCGCAACATTTCTCTTCTGTGCCTTCTCTCTCCTGTTTCGATCGTGAAAATGCGACATGTCGCGAAATCATGACATTTCTCTTCTATGCCTTCTCTCTCCTATTTTAGTTGTGAAAACATGACATGTCACGATATTGTGACATTCTCCTCCGCATATTTCTCTCTCCTCCCTGAGTCACGAAAATGTGACATGTCACGATATCGCGACATTTTTCTCCACATATTTCTCTGTCCTCCCTTAGTCGCAAAAACGCGATATGTCGCGATATCGTGACACTTTTCCTGTCACGATATCATGACACCAAGGCAAAACACTTCGAAAAATTTTGTTGATGCAAGATTGCTCTGCTACCACTGGATGCTCCTGCATCATGATTGGCCCTCCTTCAGTAGTGGCATTCCGGGCTTCCATGATATAGGCCAAAATTGAAAGGGCACTGGAGGCCCGAGTTCTAAATTTTTTTGGCAAGTATGAGTGAATCTCCTTGATTCTGCTCCTGTCGCATAGCCCTAGGCCCTCTTTTTTGTATAGCTGATTGTGCATCTGCAAGATTTTGTTTTCAAGTTATTTGGCCCTCAACTCATTTTGGGCCTGTCTTTGTGCTTGGTTTTCAGCTGTGCACTCTAGTTGTAGTATCTACAATTTTAGGGCATGCGGTTCTTTCCTCATTAGCTTGCACTGTTTCTCGGTATTTGCTAACTTGGAACGGGTCCTTGCTAGCTCTTCCTCTAGTTTGATATTGGCACTTTCAGCTTTGAATCTACGCTGGTTAGCGATGTTCGCATGCGCTCGAAAAGTCTCGATCCTGACATGCATGGATGCCGATTCATTGTCCACATTCAGATGCTCCAGGTCCTTTTCTTTATCTTGATATTCGTAGTCCTCTGGAGTCATTTCATCCAGGGGCTTCTGGACCTTGGGGATCTTCTTCACCTTGTGTAGCTTCCCGACCTTCAAATCAAAGACCACGCATTTCTCAACCTATGCCAGAGAGCGCCCTCTCTTCTTCCTCGCCTCCTTCAGCATTTTCTCTGTATTTTGGCGAGCTTGGAAGAGCTTTTCAGCTAGAGGGCTTTCCTTTATTATGGATAATTGGGATTCAAATAAGGCTGGATCTCCAACCGAGGGGGTAAACAAATATAATGAATCAATGGGGGATGCCTCACCAGAAGGTTCGACGACAGGGGTGATGGGAGCTTCGACGAGTGGGAGAACGTCGTGTACGACAGGGGAATGGACTACAGGGTTTGGCGTTGAAGCACCATCTTCGCCTTGACTCGGGATGGAAGGATCGATGACGTGGGTAGGCGAAGTAGCATCAACAAAATTGTCCTAGATGGACGACTCGAGTGGAATGGGGTTAGCAAAATCATGGGGTGATATTGGAATGGCAATGGGCACCACGTGAGGAGGCGATTGACCTTGCAGGGGCAGGGGAGACTGATGAGGACTTTCGGCTAGGACCACGGTGGATGTGCGAGCGACCAAGGCAAAGGGGGAAGAAAGCGTACCTACGTGCCCTCCTGGCAGAGCGGCCATGGTGACTTCTTGCGTGACAGGCTCCTGCTCCTTCTGGGCTTCGGCACTCCAAACCTCCATAATTTCCACTTTGATGTCTCCTTCTGATTGGAGGAGTTCCTCCACATCAATGATGTCAATGCTTGGGACCGTCTCGACGCTTGGTGGCACTACACCCTCGACGTTTGCTTTGGCTGGGCCCGATACGGGTTGTTCGGCAGGAGCACTTGAAAGCCCTGTGCGGGGTCGCTTCGGGAAGTTTGGAGGCACTTGAGCAGGCTCTTGCCTCTTCCTTTTCCTCCTCTCCAATGGTTGCTCCTCTTCTTCGGCACTTGAATCATGGTCCTCAGATGGCCCCTGTGGTAGTGCCTTTGATGCAGCTTCGGCCTCTTTTTTTTTTCGAGGCGTCGTCAGTTCTTCCTGGGCTTTCGCCCGATCCTGGGGTGGCTGGAGGAACAAAATCGGCAAACGATATGGGCTTCCAAGATCCAACATTTGTCTCATAGACAATCGTGAAGTCCCTATCTATTGCCAAGAGTCCGTAGGAATTCATCTTTCGGCGATGGACTCTCATGATCCACCATTCCCTTAGCTGCTCCTCGTCCCAGTTTTTTAATTCTTCTTTTAAATCATCCTTCGCCTTTCTCCAGAATGTGGAGTCTGGAGTTGGGAAGGGATACTGGTCAGGATCAAATTCAACCTCAATGGGGTAAAAATCATGCCAGGGAGGCAATGTTCTCATCTTTTCTACATGCCACTCCAGATCTTTCCCGTTGGGATTATTTCTCTACTCCATAATTTTGGGGTGAGGGCAGACATGAAAATTCTTGCATTTCAAGTGATCTTTCATCACTCCCAGAGGATCGTATTGCCATCTCTGAGGAATCTGGAGCAGGCCAAAATTGGTAAGCTTTTCTTCCAGATGTACGTGTTGTTTCAAGGCAAATACTTCGATCACCCCCATCCTGAAGGGGAAGTCGCATGTGTGTGCCCACTTTCGATCATGGCCGTAGACCTCATTTGTTGCATCGCTCTACCGAGCGACTTCCAGTATGAACTGGTACTCAGATGGGAAGACAGGCAGTAGGAAGGGCTTCCCTATGAAGCCGAATAGGCGTATCACAAGCCCTTGTGTTAATTGAAACACATCCCCTTTTCTCTCCTGCACTATCTTATTTCTTAGACTGAGGGGCACCCGAGGGCTAGACCCCGTTAACAACTTCATGGCGGTTCCCAAAAATTGTTGATTGAAAGAATAATAAGACTCCTTCCTCAATAGAAGGGGAGTCCACTGGTATACGGGCAGAGGATTTCCATATTTGTCATTTGCTGTAATAGCCACATGGGGAAAATTCTTGTGCACATGGTAAAAGAATAACCAAATCAGGAAAGAGCAGGGATTGAAGTGCTGGTCTGAAGTGGAGTTCTTCATAGCGGTGAGCCACGAATGCAGGTTCCGGGCTACCCATTCTGCCCAGTCGAAGAAGACTGGGTTGGTGTTTGGCCTTGAAGCATCGGGGGCATAGAACTCCCCTCTAGAAATACATTCGGCCAACGACACCTGCCAAGGGTACACCGAAGCGTCGGTTGACAAGCCCACCACCCATGCAATGATGGAAAAAATATTTGTGTTCTTGAAGGCCTCCAAGGGCAGGGACATTTGGGGTAGCTTGCCCGAAGGGAGCCCGCTTTTGAGATTTTCGTGCAAAAATTTCAACACGTAGCTGTTTGAGGTGAACCTCTCCGTTTGTTCACTTAGAATGACACTGTGAACTGTATACCCCTTCGGTGGCCCTTGCTGCGGCGCGAAAGCTGCTTGCACGTCCTCCTTCAAGATTGAGAACAATTTATGACCAACGGCGTTCAGCACTTGCCTGGAAGAGGGCTGGTAGTTCTGTGCAATGGCATAAATCAGCTCAGGGCAGTGATGTGTGGGTAGGGTTAGGTACTAGTATATCTGGGAATAGTATGTCGTGGCCCTCTTGTTGTCTGTCAAGAGTCTGCTTCTCATGAAATCGATGGTGTATCGGAGCTCGACCACGCTCCTTGAGAGCTATGTATCCCTGATTTTTTCCCACCTGTCAATGGGTGGTTCTATAGTTGGCTCATCATCAGATTCTTCCCTCTCCTCCACGACTTGCTTTTCTAGGCAGAGGTTTGGATTGACCTTCTTAGGTCTCTGCTTTTTCTCCTTCAAGCCCTTTATTTTCTCAAAAATTGCTACTTTTGGCTCCTTCCCTTTTTGCGTGGAGCTCTTCTTTCCCATGGTGGATGATGTTTACAGTAGAACTTGCAATGCACAGGATTTCAGTGTTGAGGAACCTCTTAGCAAATGGAAGTAGAGTAGCAAAGCTAATGGGCTAAATAACCATAGGCAGACAACAGAGTTCTCGCTTGCATGCAATAGTGGGCAAATAAGCTCCTTGTTGCCGAGGATTAGTTTTTATAACTTTAGAAGGCAACTACCTTCATTTATGGTTACTGCCATAATTAAATCCGTAAGCCTACCCGGGATATCGTTGCACTTTTTGATTGGTCTTCTGGTGTTGTCGTATGCGGGGCCATGAGCTTTGATGATTACGCCTTGCATTGGAAACGTGACCTGCTGCCACCTAGTACTTAGGCGCGAGCTTTTCTCTAAACCAAATCGCCTTGAGATATGTTCTGCCAACTTTGCATTAATTTCATCCGCTTCGGGCTCTTTTCAAGGCTACTATCGGCATGTTCTCCGAGGCATATTTTAAATGCTCCCACTTTTGAGATTTTTGGTTCGACGAAGTTGAAGTTGGCGTTGAAAATACTTCGTAGCAAAGCTCCTCTTCGGGCTGGTTTTCTATGTTTCAGTCCTGAAGTTCTTTTTTTTTGCCATGCTCCTGCTTTTTTTCACGAAGGATGCCTACCGAACTTCATCCCTTTTAGAAATACTTCGCCAGAACTTTGCTTCGAAACTGCTTCGGTCATATTCCTTTTGCGAAGTACTTTTCGTGCCTTAGTTCGAATTTTGGTTTGGCCCTTGCGAGGGTGAATTGCTTCGTTGCGAACCTCCTCGCACTTGCTACTTCGCAACAAAATTTGTCGAAGTAGATTTTGGCTATTCTCGGTGAAGCTGGAGTTTGTATTTACAACGAAATGACACCTGGCTTCTGTGATTTTAGAAAAGATATACATAGAAATGAAAAACTATATACAAATGCATATATACACACTTTTTTTTTTTAGAGCAAAATTCGTGAAAAGTCTTAGCGATAGAAAGTCTTCAGATGAAGACCATTGAAAGAGATCGGCAAAACCTGACCATCTGCATCCTTGAGGATGAAGGAGTTGGCCGAGTTCACCTTCACAATTTTGAAAGGCCCATCCCAGAAGGCGTCCAGCTTGTCATGATTTCTAGGTTTGGCCTTCCAGGAATCCCACTTCCATACCAGGTCTCCCACCTTGAATGTGCGATCGGATGATTTCTTCTTGAACCATTCTCGGGTGACCTGAGCATGCTTGGCGAAGTTTCGGTAGGCTTTCTCGCGATCTTCCTCTAGCTATAGCATCTGAGCTAATCTATTCTCCATTGGATTAACTCCATCTTCTTCTAACAGCTGCAATGCAGGGATCTCCATGTGGGTGGGTAGGATGGCCTCTTTGCCATAGACCAAGGCATAAGGTGAAGTCTTGATTGACTTCTTGATAGAAACTCGATCGGCCCACAAGGCACGATCTAGAAGGAGGTGCCAAGTCCTTTTGTTTTGCTCTATAAGCTTCCTTAGCACTCTCAACAAGGTCTTGTTGGTGGATTCTGCCAATCCATTGCCCTGTGGATAGTAGTTGGAGGATACCTTATGATATATCCCATACTTGTAGAGGAAGTCATTGATTTTGGTGCCTAAAAATCCAGGACCATTATCGGTGATGATTGCTTCGGGAATGCCGAACCTGGTGATCAAACTCTCTAGGAAGGCGATTACAGTCTCCTGATCTGCATGCTTTGTGGGAACTGCTTCGGCCCACCTGGTGAAGTAGTCAGTTGCGGTCAGGATGAATTTATGCCCAGCAGAGGAGTTCGGCGATATGGCCCCTATGAAATCCAACCCCCATTGTTGAAAGGGCCTTTCTACTTGTATCGATCGAAGGGGCATCGAAGCATTTCTACTTTGGCCGACGAACTTCTGACACTGCTTGCATCTACGACAAACGGCGAAGGCATCGACGAAGAGTGTGGGCCAATAATAACCCGCCTTGATGATTTTCAATGCCGTTGTTCTCCCTGCGAAGTGACCTCCTGATAATCCTGAATGAAACTCGCCCAGGACTCTCCTTTTATCATCATCTTTTATGCACTTAAGAAGGACACCATCAATGTTTCTGAAGAACAGGCCTTCGGGGTGCAAGGTATATCGGGAGGACCGCATCCTAAAATGTCTCCACTGTGAAGCATTTAGACGCGAAGGGCATCTATCGGTGTTGAAATATTCAACTATCTCATCGACCCAATATTTCTCGTCCTCTTCTTGGTTTGCGAGGCATTCTCTAGGTGGTGAGTCATCCCACTAGGATTCTATTGCTTTGACCAAAGCGCTCTTCACCAATTCTTGACATAATGCGTGACCGCGAACCAGTTTTGTGGGCTTGATCTCGACATCGAATTCTTGTATCTTACTCACCCAACCGGCTCTCTTGCTTCCCAATTCTCCTTGGATGATGAAATTGTGCACATCAGGATGAATGACAAAGACTGTGACCCGACTCTGGGAGATATATTGCTTGAATTTTCTTAGAGATTTCATCACTGCATGGACCTGTCGTTCTATGAAATTGTATTTCTCCTCATGGGGGTTGATCACTTGGCTTAGAAATGCAATGGGGCATTCTTTGCCATATTCCCATTTCTGTGTTAGGACCGCAACGTAGCTCTCAGGTTCTCCTATGGCGTATAGGATGAAGTCTCAACTATAATTAGGATTGATCAAGACTCGGTGCCTGAGCAATTCGGGCCTTGATCTCTTCGAATGCTTCTCTTCTTTCCTCCGTCCAGATGAATTTGGCACCCTTCTTCAAAAGTTTGGACATCGGTTTGATGACTTGGGCAAAATCGGGGACAAACTTCCTCACGAAGTTAATCTGTCCAAAGAAATATTGAAGTCCTTTCTTGTCTACTGGGAGTGGGAGCTTTGTTAGAGCCTCGGCTCTGTCAGGATCTACAGCGAGACCCTTCTCCGAGATTCTATGTCCCAACAATTTTCCTTCGTTGACTGTGAATATAGACTTCTTCGGATTGATTGAGATGCCAAATTCTTGGCACCTTTCAAAAATTTGTTGTAGGTGTATAGGGTGATCCTCCCTTCTTCGGGAGAAGACGGTCATGTCATCTAGATAGATGATGATAACCTTATTCAGAAGCTTGCCAAATGCTAGGTCCATGGCCCTCTGGAAGGTGGCCCCCGCATTCGAAAGGCCAAATGGCATTCGCTGGTAAGCAAATGTGCCCCACTTGGTGGTAAATGTAGTTTTATGCTGGTCTTCGTCCCTGACCCAGATCTTATTATATCCGGAGAAACCATCGAGCAAGGAGAAGCGTTGAGCTCCAACCACCGAATGCAAGATCTGATCGATCTGCGAAAGAGGGTAGTGATCCTTGAGAGAAGCCTAGTTCAGGTTGCGAAAGTCCACGCATAGCCATATATCTCTGTTCTTCTTTCTGATAGGGACCAAGTTCGCTACCCAAGAAGAATGCTTTATGGGATAGATTATCTTTGCCTCGAGCATTTTCAAAAGTTTGGCCTTCATCAGGACCTCGATCTTCGGATTAACCGGCCTTTGCTTCTGTCGAAAGGGTTTGACCCCTTCCTGCAACTCAATCGTATGCTGGATCAACTGCCGATCATATCCTCTGAGGTCTTGATAAGACCATGCAACTATGTCAGGATACTTCTTGCACAGAATCTGGATCTGCTCTAGCTCATCTGAGGTGCAATCAGTTCCAACCTTTATTGCTTTCCTAGGTTCAAGTTCTAAATCTTGATACTGCTTTTCATTCACTTTGATCCTGTGAGAAACTGCTCGATCATTCCGATCAAAGAGGCTTTCAAGAGTGATCAATCCCTTGGGAACATGATTATTCTTCAATTGAACCAGCCCTTCATCTTCTTCTTCATCAGAGCTTTTGCTTTCGACTGTGGCGGCTTCTTGAATCAAGAAATTTACAATTTGCTCATCATTGTCAAAGACTTGCCAATGTAGGTCTCTATCCGGGACAGAGGGTCTATAGATCATCCTCACAGCTTTGGGCTTATGCACCATATCTTCTGTTGGAGAATATCTGGCTGCGATGGATGCTAGAACATCGGCATGTTGGTTCTTTTCTTGGGGAATAGACTGCAGATTGAGAGACTCGAACTGGTCAAACAGGTCCCACACTCTGTTGCGGTATGACTTGAGATAATGTTTCTTTGAAGTGCATCTGTTTGTGACCTGGTTGCATACCAATTCGGAATCTCCAAAGATTTGGAGATGCTTTATGCCTAACTTGTCGGCTTTCTTGAGTCCTAGGCATAATGCTTCATATTCTACTGCATTATTGGTGCAGCTCCATACCAATCGGTAGCAATACTCCTTTTGCTCTCCGGATGGTGATACTAGAAGAATCCCTGCCCCGACGCCATTTTTGCATCGAGCACCGTCGAAGAACAACTTCCATAGTCCTTCTTGGGCACTTGTTCTATTCTCTGGTTGGGTGTGTTTCTCAGGCTTGGCGATCGCATAACATCCTATCCCAGTTTCTATCATGGCATTGAAGTCTGCCAATGAGAATTCATCTTCATAACTTAATTGCGCAAGAGATTCTTGAACCAGATCTATTTGCTCTATTTCCTCCACTATCGCATGCATAGGATCGCTGCTCTCTTCTTCGGACATCTTCTACACAAGGAAGGTAGAAGGTTTTTCATTGTAAATCTTCACCTTCTTTCCTTTGAATGGGATTTCCAGATGAGAGTAATCCATGGACAGATATCCACCTAGCTTCGCCATGAATTCTCTTGACAAGCACATACTGAAGTACGGCTCCAGGTCAACGACCACTACCTCTTGTATGACCATGATCTGAGGCATTTTATGTAGTCGAATAGGAATGTCCTTGATCACTCCTACAGTATTCACTAGGGTACCATCCAACTGGAGTATGCCATGGTTGCTTCATGTATACTCCATCCCTATTTCTTCGTAGACCGCCCTCGGCATGACTGTTGTCGCGGCTCCAGAGTCAATCATACAGTTATGCACAATATACCCTTCCATTTGTAGTGATAGGTAGAATGGAGGTGGTCTGTTCTTCCCCATAATGGATGTGGACAGGGTCTGTACAAAGGCAAGTGGTGCTGCTTTCTTCGCTTTAGTCATCTTCAACGCTTCTTGCAGCAGGTCCACTTGTCCAGGTAGTTGCAGAGCATCATACAAACTGATCTTGGCTAGAATCCTCTTTAACTCCTCAACAATATTGTATGCCAGGGGGTTCGGCACCTCGGGTTCCTTTCTCGGCTCATATCTGGTGCGATACTGCTCCGTGGCTTCGACCCTTTGTCGCTTGGTCAGCGAAGGAAATTTGAGCTTTTCCTTAGCCTGCTCCTTCGTTTCCACCTGAGGTGGATCGGTAGTGGCTTTTTGAGCCTTCTCTTTGACTGGTGCAGGCGGAGGAGTTTCATTTGAGGCCGAAGAAGATGACTGTCCCTTCTCGGGCCGAGCATGCACTTTCAAAGGAGCCATCTGAGTGGCGTCCACCTCCATCGCCTTCTTTCCTCCTCTGGTAAGAACTGCAACCGACTCTTCTTCACCAATCACCATGTTTTGATTCATTTGCCTAATGACGTTGACTTGACCACCATGACTACTGCTCGCCAGCGTTTGTATATAGTGTTGGTGCAACATGCAGGTATTCTCTTCATGTGGATCATTGCACGTGGAGCACCAATATACATAATCGGAAGTGCTCGGAGCTTCATCGATTGTAGCATTCCTTGCCGAAGCCTTCCCTTGTTGGACTGCTTGATCTTTGGTAAGCGCAGGTGTAGGATAAGATCTTCTCGGTAGAAACTCTTGTTGCGCTTGCTTCTTCTTTATAACGGTCATGTCATTGGACAGAGTCTATACTGTGGAATTCAGAGATTGCATTTCTTGTAGTATTTTGGCTTGCATGTCATCGGCTTTGGGGATTGATGGCACTGGAGCCATTGTCGATATTGGAGGAAGGGCAGGGGGTTGAGGTGGTGTTGGCAACATTGGGAATGTTGAAGTGACAGTGGGTTGCATAGTCAAAAAAGTGGGAAAATGGATTTGTGGAGCAGTGATCTAGGATACAATGGGATTCGGGTTCCAAGATGAGATCGGGTATGCAGGGGTTGTAGAGATCTGCGAAGCAGCTGTGCTCGCATACTAGGATTGAAGGAATTCGGGAAGTATGGGCATCGGCATCCTTTGGGGAAGCTTACCCATAGCTATGAGATCCATTTTTGCCTTCTTGGCTAACCCATACAACTCGGGAAAAGTATTGACATTCGAGTACCTTATCATGAGACCGATATCAGGGTTGAAATCCTAAAGGAAATAGTATGTTGTAGCTTCGTCGGTTGGTCGAAGTCCAACTGGTACTCTCTTCCAGGTTCGAGCGAACCTAACATTGAAGTCTATGATCTCTTCTTGTGGATGTCTTTGGATTGAAGTGAACTGATGCAAGAGAGAGGTCGGATCGACGGACTCATTGAAGCTTTGCATCAACTATCCAGCTAACTGGTCCCATCCCGTAATGCTATCGGGTGGTAGAGATCTATACCAGTAGAGGAGTTTTCCTCTAAGGGAAAGAACCAGAAGCTTTACCATAACTTGCTCTTCTGTGATCTCGTGGATCATCGCCAGAGAAATTATGTCCTGGATGTGCTCCAGGGCCATCTTCCCGGTTCCATCAAACATTGGGAGCTTCTTGACTGCAGCAGACGGCACTTGCCCTTGTCCCGCTAGATTTAGCGGTGATAAAGAATCCCATGCTGGGCATAGCCTAGGCGGCGGTTGCTGCTATTGTTGTTGTTGTTGTTGTTGTTGTGCCATACTTGCTCTTGGATTCTGAGAAATAGGGATTCCTGAAGCTCCTCCTTGATTGCTCATCGGAAGACTAATAGGAACAGAGGTCCTAGTAGGAATGGAGGCACTAGGATGCTTCGGTGAGTTGGGAGGATTAGGAGGAAAACTAGCCGTTGTACTATCAAAAGTTAGAACTTGTTCGTCAATAGCAGCCTCTTGCGAGGATGTTCCGCGTAAGAGAGACTCGAGGGTGACCAACCTAGAGCGTTCCCCGAAAGCGTCAATATCAAGCTCAAAGAACTCAGTTTCCTCTCCTCTATTCCTAACTCTCCATCTTGTTTGCATGAAGGCACAGGCTTTGGTACTGGTCTTTACGACTTAGAGATTCTCGGTTTGAATAGAGTCGCCAGATGCTAAGAGTCTTTCAGTAATGAGAGCATCGGTTCTCACTACCACTCAGAAGATGAGACTGACCGGATCTCACCGAGAACTGTTAGAACTTGGCTCCGATGGAGACGGGTTTAAGTTTTCTCAAATATGGGACCTTCGGTCCCATCGGGCGTGCCAAAAACTGTTGGTCATCAAATCCGCCTAGGAAAGGGTTTTGGGAAAGTGTATGCACCCTAGACCTGCGACCAACGTTGAAAGGCCGAAGGGAAGAGATGCCCCTCGTGCCAATCTCCGGAGAAAGGCCGACTCCTATGCTAAACTACTTTTGGGGTTTTAAGATAAGAGTGCAGGAAAGAGATAAAAGGAGTTAGGGTTAGAGAAAGAAATAAAAAGGGGTAAGGGAAGAGATTTCAGTGATTTAAAGGTGGGAAGGAATAGGAAGCACGATCACTAACTAACAACTTGAATAGCAACAAGGAACACCAAGAATAAATGAAAGAAACGCGATATCAACCTTCCTATGTATCCTCTGGATGAGCTCACAGGATTCTCCTTCTCCCTTTCACCAAAATTCAGGGTTCAGAGTAAATGCGATTAGGACAAGTGAATGTAACAGAAACCACGACCCACCAGGCAGCATAAAAGAAAGCCAATATGGCATTTTTCCTCTCCTATGTATCCTTCAAGGCGAATTTCAGGGTTCAGTCCCCAATCGCACACTGGATTCAAGATTCAGAGTCTCAGTATGCAAATGAAGAAAGACAAAAGAACTTAAGCACAGAAGGCAGCATAAAAGAGAGAAATAGAGCTCAAAGATCTTTAGTATTAATCGCAGGACATCAAGTTACAGCAGCTTTCTTAGCAGAAAGTTCCCCCCCTTTTTACATTACAATGCCTAGGTTTTTATAGAGGACCCGACCCTCTGAGTCATAATTACACAACATGGAGAAGTACACCCTCGAGCCCTGAGAAGTCGGCTTCTCACGGCGCTCGTGACCGAGCTCTCAATTCTGTTACCAAAACTGGCAACTACGATCGAGTCAACTATGGAAAAATGCATTAATGGGCCGCCTGAATCGTCCTCAGCCTCTGGGTGCGGTGCTCGAGTGCCACCATGCTTGTCGGGCTCTCCTTCCAGGACTGATGCTTCATGTTCAATTGCCAAAAATGAGCAGCGAGCTTACCAGGCAAGAAAAATTTTCATTTATGAGGCACTTGATGGCCTTGGGAAAATGCTTGGCTTGGAGTATGTGCCTGTGGAGCGCTTTGCTGGTTATCTTTTGCAACTCCGCTTCGCAAAGGGGTTTAGGCCAAAGTATATTCTCCTCCTTGGTTTGTACTTCGCAGCATCGAGCTTTGCAAAACTGCTTCAAGGGTGGTGAGTGTCGAAGTAGATTTTCTCTTCAAGGTGGGGCCCTTCGTTCTTTGTCACTTCGCACTCAAAATTGCTTTGCTGGTGTGTTGGAGAAATGCTTCATAGCGATCCTCTTTCAAACTGTGGTTCGGCGAGGTTTTCGACCGAAGCAAAAATGGTTCGTTGGTGGAGGGACCTGAAGTGGATGTTTTGGTGACTTTCTGGTGAAGTATTTTCAATGCTCCTTCGAGTTCCGCTTCGCAAGTTTTTGGCCGAAGTAGCCGTTGGAAATGTTTCATGCCCAAAGTCTTTTTATCACCCTCGTTGCATTTTTCTTTTGGCAATTGCTGCTTTGGAAATCTTTGGCCCGAAGCAGATTTTTGAAGTGTTTCGGGCCCGAAGTATTTTTCTACATCCTTTGTGTTCTTCCTTCGGCAAATGTCTCTTCGGAAAAATTTGGCCTGAAGTGACTGCTGGAAATGTTTCGGGTGCACAGCTCTTCTCTTCTTTCTTTCGACGAAGCTCTTTTCACTAGCTTTTTCGGTAGTGAAGCTCTTTCTTTTCTAAATTATGTACAAGGGGGTGGCAAGGAAAGCCAAAATTGCCGCAACTTTGTAAAAAAAAACAACAAAGAAAAACTTTACAAATACTGTACAAAATTTTGATTTCTTTCTACCCCTTGTATAATGTGACAAAATTGTCAATAGTACCTTCATGGTACAAATGTAAATATATAATAGATTAGGGTTGAGTCTATAGTTTAGATGAGTGATATACATTTTCCCATTTATGTAAGTGTCTATGTGCAATAAATGCACAAGTGTCATGCAAGAGTGTAATGTGCAGGAAATACACAAGTTTCATATAAGTAAGAGTGCAAGTGTGTGCACAAGTGTCATGTATGTAAATGTACAAATATGTAATATGATTAGAAGTACATGTAGGAGAGTAAGAGTCATGTAGAAGTGTGCAAGTGTCATAGAGTCAAGTATGCATATAAGAAGAGAGTGAAGAGTCTAGTATACAAGTGGTAAGATGATAAGCCAAATGTCATGGGAGTTGTCATATGGAGATAAATAATCAAGTACATGAAGAGTCATCTTCTATATCTATATTTTGAAGACAAAGCTCCATACAATGTTTTGGGAAATGATCTGTAAACGATCACCACATAGCAAGCATTGATAATAAAGCCTGTATACATATTTTGAGCAATTCATTTTGTAAGTATTCTTCATGCATGTACATGAATTATTATTGACCATTTTACATTCATATTTGATATTATAAGTGAATGTTATTTTATCTTTATATTGGCCTAGATATATATTTGATTGCTCATATATATAATTCTACTCTTCATTATTGATATTTTGACCTTTAATATTGTGGCTTATTTATTAAGGGACCTGTTATATTTTGTGGTAGTAAGGCTTAAAAGCCAACAATTTTGACGAAAATAAACCTAATAAAAGCCAAAATCTTATTTAGAAAAATTCAAGATAATAAATAATGTTGAGTTTATCAAATGGCACTGGCTCAATAGGTTATATTCCTAAACTTTCAAGTACTAGACCAAGGTTTGAATCTGGCCAAAAAAACTTGTATAATTTGTTAGATTTTGTTACATTATTTATGGTTATGTAATCTAATAATTACATGTTTGGAATTATTGGGGATTGATAATTATTTTGATAGCAAAGTGAATCAATTTCATTGAGGCATAAGCCTATTTAATACATGTTTTAGGATTACAAATTGAAATATCGATACTTTTGAGGAGTTCATTACATGCAATAAATATTAAAATAATAACTATTGGCAATTTTGCATTATGCCACATTAAAATTTTGATCAAATTGTGTTGAAGGGTTTTTTATTGTAAAGCGGTAAAATATATTAATGTTATAATTCCAGTATTTTGGCCGATATAATATGTTGCAGTTTTTTGTGTGTTAACTTCTTCCTTTGTTTTCCATGTGATTCTTGTTTGAAAATAACGGGTGTTGTAAGGAAAATGGTTGGGAGAATTGATTGGTGACTTCAGTTGAAATCGCTTAAGAATATTTGCAAAAATGGCACCCAAGGACTAAGCACATACTAAGAAATGGTTAAAATCATGTTCGCCTAAGAAATGGACGAGGGACCCATTCACCTCACTCTAAGGCGAACGTAAAATTTTGAATGGACAAGGAAGTGATTCGGTCGGAAAAGTGCTTTTGCTCCAAGTGAGGGGTGAAAGTCCCAATTGCCCCTCATTGGGGTGAAAACACATCGAAGTGATTTGAAATTATGGTGAGCTCAAAGAAAATTTGGCAAAAGGGTGCGTTTTCCCCAAAGTTGGGGTGAAAGCTTTATTCGCCCCACCTTGGGGCGAACATCATTTAAAACAAGGCATTGACAATTCAACATCGCATTCACCCCGATTGAGGGGTAAAAGTCTCATTTGCCCCTCCTGGGATGAAAACACAATAAAGGGTGAGTTTTAGATGAACATAGAGGGAATTGCAAAACACCAAGGTGACATTGAAAATTCAATTGCGTGTTCACCCCAATAAGGGGACGAAGGTACCTTTCACCTTTCCTCTAGTTAAACACATATATATAAAGAGTAAGGTGTGGACCCCACTTTGGTGCACAAAAGAAAAATAGAAATTAAAAGTGCTTTCACCCCAGATGAAGGGCGAACATCCCATTCACCCTTCACTAGGGTGAAGCTACATGAAAGAAACCAAATGATGTATCAAAAGTTTTAGTTTGCTTTGAGGTGAATGTGAAAGAGTTGGTCGCGTTGACATGTCAATGCAAGGTTTACCCAAAGTAGAGGATGACAATGTCGTTCATCCGTTTTTGGGGTGAACGTATATTTTTAAGGGAGATGACGTCCTATCGAAGGTGCTTTCATCTCGAAAGAAATAATAATTTTCAATCATTCCTTTTAAGGGCAAAACAACTCAAAAATGGTTCGAAGTAGTCTTTTGCTCATATTTCTTCCCAATTAATTGTTGTTGTGATGAAGAGAGAAATGTAATATGTTGAATTATAATTCGAATGGATTCAATGGTTGTACATGAATGCAAGGGGTGCCTTCTCTACTAGGGAACACACATGAGTAGTGATGCAGAAATAATTTTCGCTCATTGCTCCATTTTAGATTAAAAAAATTGAAATTCAGTGAAGACTTTTAAAAGGGTGCCTTGACCAAATGAATGCGGAATATTTAATTATTAGGGTGAAACTTAATGAGATTAATGATTTCGTGCTAAAAAGGAATGCAATTTTTCAAACACAAGGCGATTTCTACCAATTCCAAGAAATTCTAAACAAGGATAAATTTTTGAGGTGCAATGAACATACCAAGTCATGAACCACCTTTGCAGTTTTCTGTGCATTGATACCAAAATATGTCTATTTACAAGAAGTATTTCCTTAAAAGTTGGATCGTTGTTTCAAAAGGATGAAATTTTAAGATTTTTAAGAAGGAATTTATTCACCAAGGTTCTTGATCTGTAAACGTTTTGTCTTCATATGCATTTAATGAAAGAGGAAAAATCCTCTATAAATACTAATCATTTTAATGTAATAAAGGAGGATAGACATTCTGCAAAAAACTATTCAATTTTTCTGTGCAAATAGAAGAAGTTGTGGCTTCTGATTTTCAAGTAGTTTCTTTGTGTGATTTATTTCTTTTCAAGCATTTCTATTTTATATTCATATTTGTTATTTGTTGTTAAGTTCAAATTTTGCACTTGGATTTGAGCATTGTTGGTGTAAGTGTGTGTACTGGAATGCAATTCTAGAAGTTGTCCCCAAGGAACTGTAAGTGGATTCTCTCACATCCTTTCTATTTTATGTTGCTATAACACTTGATTGGAATTCCTACTGCTAGTTGGTCCCTAATCCTACATATTTGGCATGTGGATATATTTCCCATTTATTTTCATAATTTCTAATTTATTTTTTATAAATATAGTCTTAAACTAGTGTAGGATTAGTAAGGGATCCAACCCTCTATGGATATTGGCATAAAGGATATTTCTTTCCTATGGCCTTTCAATGTTGGTCATGTCTAGGGCACACAAACACATGTTTTATATTTTAGGCAAATATTTGACCAATATTTTTGACATGCCTGATGGAATGGATAATCACTGTCCTAGTAAGACCCATAGTCGATGGAACGAATATTATCTCAAGTTGACACTTAAAGTTCCACTTTTAACAGTATTAAGATTTTATGTTTGCCTTTGTGTTGTTAAGTTTGAACATCTGGTGACTCAACAATACCCAAAATCCTTCGAACGTGAAGGAAATGAAAGTTGTACTACATGATCACAAGATCAAAGGTCAAAATTTTTGAAAACCCCATTGAGTTCTTTGAACTTGACACCCAAAAACTAGGTGAACATCCTAGGATGGTCACCCCATAACATACATCATATGTAACATCCTCATAAATAGTTGGTGTATTCTCTACTCCTTCAAGTCCATCTAGTACTGCTACTAGTGTTCCTCAGTCTCAAATGCACACACCAGTACATATGGCTCAGAACCCACCACCACGACAACCACAAACATAGAATAGCTCAGGAGCCTTGAATTTAAAAGCTCAAAATCCAGTTCCCCAAGTAGCATTGAATGCTTTGCCTACCTATGATGGTACTGGTAAAACTGCTTATGAGCATATCCAAGATGTAGGTTCTTTAGCTACAATTCATGGTATTGTAGACAAAGATATTATGGTAATATTACTAGTGTTGTCTCTTAGAGGAAAGTTTTTATACTGGTATCGGTCTTTGCCATCCGCTACTATTACCACATGGGATCATTTGGTAAAATTTTTGATCAAGAACTTTCATGAGCAAGTTGATCCAATTTCCTTGCTGCATCAATTCATGACTATTCAAATACATCCATAAGAGGAGATAGTGGACTTCAACATTAGGTTCACTTAAAGTTGACAAAGAGTTCTTAATGGCCTTCAATCCACACATGAGCAAGTCACATTTTACTATCTTTGGGCCTTCAACTCAGACATTGGTATGGATTTTCGGTAGGCCAATGTTAATATGTTCCTAGATCTATACACACAATCATAGAAAGCTGAAGTATCGCTATAAGCAAGCTTCCCCTGAAGGTAACAATACCCATTCTATCTGACCTTCCATAGCATTTGTATTCTAGTTCATTTTTGTAGCTTATGCCTTCCATGTATCCCATTCCTTCATGGAGCTCAAGTCCACCTCAAATAGCCTCAGTTCCAATCCCATAACTTCCTACTCCAAGCATTCCGTAATTACCCGCATCAGCTTTCCAAAGCTGCCCGCACCAGTTTCATTTCCAGTATTACCTCCTCCGCTAGCACCTTTACCTTTACCAACACCTCCTACACCCTCAAATATCGATCCCATAATGAAAATATTATAGGAGATGCAATCGCTCAATTCATTAGTGTAAACAATGTCGAATGATATTACCTCTGTTAAGAAAAAGCAAGCTTAAGTGGACTCTCGATCAAGAAGGTTTCAAACACCACCAATTACTAGAGAGCAACTAACCACTAGCAAGGGCTCTAAGAGGAACACAATTGTATTAAAAAATGAAGAATCTAGTATTTTGGAGAGAGCATACTAGTGCTTCACCTGTAATGATCCTCATGGTAAATACATGTGCATGGTTCATCTAAACTATGTACATACATTAGCAGAAAGTTCTACTGGTGGACAAGTCAATATGATAATGGAAATCGATTATAATTTTATGGTCCCTTCCTTGGAGCAATTTTCAATCCTTACGAGGGTTGGAAAGAAGCTTGTGATTGTTGATCCAATAGATATGGAGCCTATGAAGGTTCCTATAGAGCCGAAGGTGCAAAATTAAAAAGTACAATCATAAGAAAAAGTGCCTGGGATGGCAAAAAAACATCAAGATATTGTACTGTTGAAGGATTTATGGCCAAAGCAAGCTCAAGAGAAGTTGCTTACAAAGGTATCAGCCTCATATCTTGAAGCTGCTTAAGCACAAATGGAGGTGAAAGAGCAAGCTAAATATCACCTTAGATACCCATCATTGACTAAGAGATAGAGGGTAGAGGCCACTCAATAGTATCGGGACAAGTATGAGTCGGCTGAAAAAGAGAAGATTCTTGGTGCTTCTAATTATAATATTATGGAATAAATGAAGAATATTCTGGTAAAAGTAAGTTTTTATGATGCTTTGTAGTTACCTAGGCAAGTGGACCTGTTGTAAGAATCTCTCAAATCTCTAAAGGATAACAAGAAAAGCCCCATTCATATGGTGTTTGCATAGACACTTCCAACCTTTGCCATTGGCAAGAACATACCACGCATGTTCTATTTATCTCTTAGAATGTAAGGTTGGGTTGTGCATAATTATATTATTGACTCTAGCACTGTAACTACTGTCATGCCAAAGGCAATATGTGAATTCATGGGAATAGAGTACACAAGAAGCATTCTAGGGGTATTGTAGTTAGGTGGGACCCTGATTAAGATAGTAGGTGTGATTAAAGATATTATGATCGTTCTACATAGCATACCTCAAATTACTATCATCCAAGAAGTAGTGGTGGTTGACTTGGAACCGTACTTTAGCATGTGTCTTTCGAGGGAGTTCACAAAAAAACTAGGAGGATACCTTTCCTTGGATTATTCACATTTGGAGATACCATTCAAGGGAAGAATAATAAGCATATATAATGAAAAGCCATATACTTTTCATATAGAAAATTTGGAAGAAGAAGAAAAGCTCGTTGGTGCAGTTAACATGATGATAGAGGAAGTATAGGAAGTGGACTTGATGGAAGAAGCTCTTGGTGAACTCTGCCTAGAGGATGAGTTCACATTGATGGATTTCAATATGATGGTTGATATTGACATTGGTTGTTATACCATAACTAAACTTGAGCAGACTAAATAAAAAGTTTTTTATTCTCCAGATCCTATCCTTGATCAGCTATGAAAGTTGTATTTTGATGGGGCAAGGTGCAATAATGATGTAGGGGCTAATATTGTTCTTATTTCTCCTATAAGGTTGCATAAACACTATTCATATCAGTTGACTTGGAGCTCCATGAATAATATTGTTGAATATAAAGCGTTGTACCTTAGTTTGAAGAAAGCTAAAAAGTTGGACATAAAATAGCTGCAGATCTTTAGATATTTTGAGCTCATCATCAACCAAACTACAAACAAATGTGTGTCAAAGTAGCACTATTTAAAGGCCTACCATAACAAGGTATGGGATTTTTTGATTCATTTACTGCATTTAACATTCGAGCAATTTTGTGAGAGTAGAACAAATATGTAGATATCTTAGCTTATTTGGATGCTAATTTCTCTCCCGTAGAGCAAGTAGTCAGGAAACCCAAGACTGTGAGGGTAATTTATAGACTCTCGGTCCCTTATAAAAACCTTCCCTAGAAAGTGTTCAAAAATGATGAGTAGATAATCAATTTTTTGATTAAGGAAGCTGCAAGTGTAAATAACAGAATACTCATCAAGGAAGAAATGGAAGGAATGATTTAATTAAAGAACAATCACATTCCTAGGGATTTATTTCCCTTGAAAGCTTGTTTGATCAAAATGACAGGGCAGAGAAGCATAATATCAAGGTGGATGCAAAATAATTCAAGAAAATTCAGCTAGAGTGAGAAAAATTATCAAAGTCGGGATAGATTGTACGTCGAAAGAGCTCAAGGATATCAAAAATTTGTGTTATGAGTTTCTTGACATCGTTGCATGGAGCTATTATAATTTAAAAAGATATGATAAAAATGTGATTTAGCACACCATTGAACTGCAGGAGGAGGTCAAGCCTTTTTGGCAGAAACACTAGCCTATTAATCCCAAAATTGAGGTGCTCATGAAGACAGAGCTATTACAAATATTGGAGGCAAAAATAATTTATCCAATTAAGCACTCGTCATGGGTGGTAAATTTGGTGACGGTTCAAAAGAAAAATGGAGATATTTATTTGTGTGTGGATTTTTGGAATTTGAACCAGACGTCATTAAAATATTACTACCCTCTTCCATAGATTGATCAAATTCTCCAAGTGGTTTCTAGAGTGTAGAGGTTTTCATTGTTGTATGATTTCTCTGGTTATAACCAAGTTTGGGTGAAGGATGAGAACCAGCACAAAACTGCATTTACCATAAAATGGGGTACTTTCGCTTACCAAAGAATGTCATTTGGCCTTTCAAATGTTGGCGATACCTTACAAAGGGATATGGATGTCACTTTTAGTGAGTTTTTGAATAGAGTTATTTTTATTTACCTTGATGACATGATTGTTTTCTCACATTGTAGGGAAGAGCACATCTCTCATCTAAGACAAGTATTCAAGAAATATTGGGAATTTGGAATTTCCATTAACGCAAAGAAATCTATTTTTGCTATCAAATAAGGGAAGATTTTGGGACACGTGATTTCACAATAAGGATTGGTGATTGATCCTATGAGAGCTGAGGCACTCTTGAAATTACCGCTTCTAGTTAACAAGGATTTGCAATCGTTCTTTGGCCAAATCAATTTCATTTGGAAGTTAATTGCTGATTTTGCCCAAATGGTGAACCCAATGACCCAAATTTTAAATAATAATGTGGACTTTAAGTGGATATAAGCATGAAGATAGGAATTTTAGGATATTAAGGAAAGAATAACTCAAGCACCTGTACTAATTAATATATATTATTCAAAATATTTCATCCTTTATGCAGTAGGCAAGCAGGAGAGTTATGCTGTTGTTCTCACCCATAAGCAAGAAGATGGAGATGAAAATTAAATTGCCTTCTTGAGCCAAGTGATTTAACTACACCAGGAGAAGTATAATTTCATCAAAAATTAGGTATATGTTGTCATGAAATCCTTAAATAAATTATGGCACTTCATCTCACAGAGCAAGATAGTCGTCTATGATATTCACCCCGATGTCAAATACTTCATATTTCAAGGGAAATTATGCGACAAAAGAGCAGGTTGGGTCTCAAATATTCAAGAATATGATGTGGATATCTGAATGACTAAGTTGGTGAGCTCTTTGCCAAGAATTATCCAAAAGCGCAACTTCTAGATCATTGACTTCAATACAGAACAAGAAGCTTAGCAAAAGCATTTGTGTAAATCACGCTACAATTAATTGACTGGATAGAGAACCTTGTTGAATTATTTACCTCTAGGAGATGTCCATCACATCTTGATGCTTCACAACAATGAATATTTAGGCTGCAAGCACTTAAGTATGTCATGTTGCCAAGCAAGCTATTTCATAAGAATATTGATGGAATACTCCTCAGATGTATGAGGAATTCTAAAAAATAGATGATATTAGAGGAGTTCCAATATTGTTTATCTGGAGAACATTATGCAAGAAATCTTGTGGCTTTGAAGATCATCTGGGTTTGTTATTGTTGGCCTAGCCTTTTCATGGATGCTCACAATGTGAGACAAAGTTGTGATAACTGTCAACAGTATGTTGGTAGGAATAAGAAAGCATCTCTGCCCTTGCACTTGATTCAAGTAGAAGAACCATTTCAACAGTGGAGCATGCATTTCATTGTATTAATTGATCCTCATTCGTTGTCTGAGCACAAATACATCTTGATAGTGACTGATTATTTCACTAGGTGGGTAAAATCCATTTCGACTAAAAAAGCATATTAGACTATGGTTATCGCGTTTCTCAAGGGATTGATCACCCATTTTGGTGTTCCATTTGCTATTGTAATGGATAACAAGACTCCATTCATTGCGGCAAAGATCACTAAATTCATGCGGAAATATGGGATTTATCTAAAGACATCCTCCAATTACTACCCGCAAGGAAATGGCTTGGCCAAATCCACAAACAAAAACTTGTTGCAGATTTTAAAAAGGACATTGGAAAACAATAAAAGAAGCTGGCACTTATTGTTGAATAAGGCTCTGTGGGCAAATTAGATATCAGTAAAGAAGTCCATTAAAGCTTATCCCTATTCTTTGGTATATGGGAAAGAAGTAGTGTGGCCCACTCACATTAATATTTCTATCCTCCAAACGTTATAGTTGTGCCAAGATGAAGATGGTGAGTTTGACCCAATGAATGCAAGGTTGGGTCACTTATTGTAGCTAGAGGAAGAGAGAGAAAAAAAATACAACATAATGCAAGTTTCAGGTAGGGGATCTGGTTCTCAAATGGAACGAAAACAAATCTAAGCCAGGAAAACACCACAAGTTTTATGTGATCTTGGAAGGTACATTTCAGGTTTCTAAAATCAATTCAGCAAATGCATATCATCTTCGATATATGGATGGTCGGTATCTCCTGATTCCAGTTAATGATCTTCATCTGAAGGCCTATGGTCAAGAGGTACAAGTTTGTAAATATATACAGATTTCATTTTTAGTATTTCATGTTTTTTTATTATATAATTTTTTTTTTAAAAGAGAGAAAAAAAAAGGAAAAATATATATATGCTTCCCCTCTCTTATAGGATCAATTTTTCCCTGAAATGGTTCAATAAAGAGATGTTATGATTTCATATAGAATTAATGTTTACACCTAAAATAGGAAATTGTGACATGCTCAAATGATCCAAAGTTTTAACTGGTTGCTTTACCTTGCAAGTGTTTTAATCTAAATATTTTAGGTAAGCTAAACGATAATGTTGGGAAGCACAAGTAAAGTTCCTAGTCAAAAAACCAAAGCACAAGATCCGATTTCGAAAGTATGGAGAGCAACATACTGGATGTGCTTTTTCCCGAAATAAAGGGTAAAAGTGTTGGACATTTTGAGCTCATTTAGTTGTCATTGATGTCAAGGTGAAAAGTCGTCATTATGCCAGTAAAGAAGCATCATTAATACCATGGAGCACACCATCAATAGGACACAGGAACAATGCGAAGAGTTGAAGAGAAAGTTGGAAAAATAATATTTTATGAGGGTTTATGGTAAACCCATGGTGGAAGATTAAATAATTTTTATTAAAATCATTTACATTTTGATATGGCAGTTAAGATTTTAAAAGACCCACGGTGGCAGAATAATATATTACAAGTTAAAGGTTTAAGTTTAAACCCAAGGAAGGCTTTAATCTCTTTAAAGCTAAAGTTTATAAATATAATTTATAAAATTTAAATTCCTTAGAATTTAAATAATTTATAAATTATAAATGTTGAAAGTGTTGACATCATCAAAAATGAGAAAGCACCATTTATAAAAAAAAGGTTTTATATATAAATGAGCAAATAAGAGGAGGATTCATGTATAAATGATTGCCAAAGAGGCATTCAAAACTTACCCCTCAACATATTTAATTCATGCGATAAAGGTGAACTATTTTCGTGCAATTCGTTGTTCGATTGAGGAAGAAGACAAGAAGATTTACTTGTCTTATACGTCAAGTGTAAAGATAGGAGAGGGCATATTGGTTGAGACATGTAAGGACATGGTGGTCCATTGGCAATGCACGTTTTGCGAAGGCGTTGGGAGTTGAGAGACACACGATCAATTTGCATGGAGTGGTGTGTCTTGAGCACCAAGGGAAAAGTTTTTGTTGCATTTTTCATTCGGGTTCCAAGGAGAGAATAAAGGGGACAAAGAGCTTTTAAGCTCTTAACCGTGCATCTAGCGCACATGGTTGTTAAGCCCATGGCTAGAGCGCTCACGGAGGCAGAGATTGTGGGTTCGAAACCCACTAAGAGGCAAAGGTAATTTTTGATAATTAATTTTTGCCTAAGGTTTTTCTAAAGGATAATGTGGAGTAATAAGGGTTTGTGAAAAGTTGTGTGTTTGATTTATATTATTGTTGGAGTTATAAGGGTTTGAGAAAGGTTGTTGATTTGATAATTGATTTATATTATTGTGGAGTAATAAGGATTAATGAGAGGTTGTTTTATTGATGAGTGATTTATATCATTGGAATTATAAAGAAAGTTGATTTGATTTTTATCAAAGTTTCTCTTGCCATTAAATTAAATTAAAGAGGTTTGAGTTAATTTTTGGTGGATGTTAAGTTTATTTTAGTTGGGAGTTTATAAGGTGTTATTGGATAAATATTTTATGTATGTTGATGGTTGTTTTTGAAAGGTGGAGTGATAAGGTGTAATTGAGTATTTACATTATATTGTGAGAAAGATTTATCTTCTAACCTCTTTGAGATTGGCATAGAAGTGGTTGTGGTTGTGGCAGATTTATGAGATCCCTTCATCATCAAGAAAAAGGTATGAGCACATTCTTCCATAGTTGAGTTGATTGATTGGTTTTCTAGAAAATAAGTTTGGAGTGAAAAGGACTTGATTAGGGTTTCCTTTTCGAGAGTGTTTGAGTTAATGCTTCAAGGTTTTCTGGAATAAAGAGTTGTTGTTTTATAAGCATTGTTGTTGAAGCCATTGGTTGTGTGAAGAACTTGAGTTAGGGTTTTGAAAAGAACATGAGTATCATTGTTATGTGAAGATTGTTTTATAAGCATTGTTGTTGAAGTGAGTTGTTGTGCAAAGAACTTGAACTAGGGTTTGAAAAGAACATGAGTATCATTGTTATGTGAGATTTGTTGTTGAGCATTGTTGGAAATATTTTGAGTTGGTTGATATATGCTTGGACTAGGGTTTATGAGAAAGGGGTGTTTCATTGAGTGATTGGTTGAGTAGAGTTGATTGAGCCTAGTCAAGTGGTTGTGTGAAGTGATTGTTCAAGTTCCATAAAACAAACTATTCTATATTCTAATTTGAGTTGAGAAAGTGATTGAGCATTGAGTGTAGAACATATTGAGTCTCTAACAATTCTCTTTATGTTTCTATGAGATTTGGACAAGTTTTGTGTGGACTTTTTGAGAAGGTTTGGGGTGTGTTTTGTGTGAGACTTGTTGAGCATATTTGGACAAGTTCTGAGTGAACTTGTTGAGCATATTTGAACAAGTTTTGAGTGGACTTGTTGAGCATATTTGAGCAAGTTCTAAGTGGACTTGTTGAGAATATTTGAGCAAGTTTTGAGTGGACTTGTTGAGCATATTTGAGCAAGTTCTGAGTGAACTTGTTGAGAAGATTTGAGCAAGTTCTGAGTGGACTTGTTGAGCATATTTGAGCAAGTTTTGAGTGGACTTGTTGAGCAGATTTGAGCAAGTTCTGAGTGGACTTGTTGAGATATTTGAGCAAGTTCTGAGTGGACTTGTTGAGTAGATTTGAGCAAGTTTTGAGTGGACTTGTTGAGCATATTTGAGCAAGTTGAGTGGACTTTGAGAATTTGAGAATTGAGTGGATAGTGTAGATTTGAGATAAATCTTTGGAGGTGATAGAGTAGAGAGGATAGTAGTCTCTAGTGGATAGAGATCCATCAGCTAGGGTAGTGAGGATAGGTCTTCTGAGTGGGGATAAGAGTCTTCAGTGGAGAGAGATCCACAAGCCAGTGTAGTGGAGGTAGTAGTCTTCTAGAGGATCACCAACTAGAGTAGAGGAGAAGGAGTTCTCCTATGGATAGAGATCCATGAACTTGATTTAGGGGATCAACATCTCCTTTGGATAGAGGTCCATAAACATTGTAATAGGGAAAGGATTCCCAAGAGATTATTTGAGAAAATTTTATAAGAAATATTTTCTTCATGGAGGTAGCCATATTTGGGTGAACCACGTTAAATTGGTGTCTCTATTGTGTGTGGTGATTTATGCATTGCTTTGATTACTACTATTGATATTGCTATCTATACATTGCATAATATTGATTTGGAAAGAAAAGTAAAAAGTGGTCTTATACTGTTCACCCCCCTCTCAGTATAAGCTTGTGTTCTTCAATTGGTATCAGAGCGGGTTCCTTCATAAGAGTTTAACAACTTGAAGGAAAAGCTAACAAGAACACAATGGATCCTAAGGAGGTGTCCTCAAATAATTTAGCACCAGTATTTGATGGAAGTGACTATATGTATTGGAGTATGATGATGAAGATCTACCTAATGGCACTTGGCAATGAAATTTGGGAAGTAGTTGAATTTGGATATGATCCCTTAGTCAATCCTCCTACAGATAAGGAAGGTAAGCTTCTACAACACTATAATTCAAAAGCAATGAATGCACTTGTGAGAGGTTTGCATAGAACAGAGTCTATGAAAGTTATGCATTGTAAAACTACAAAAGAAATGTGGGATAAATTGCAAAATATATATGAAGGAGATAAAAGTGTCAAGAAAGCAAAGATGCGAAATCTCAAAGGACAACTTGAAGCATTAAGAATGAATGATGAGGAAAATATTAGTGCTTATCTAATTTGAATTGATGAGGTTGTTAATGATATGCAAGGACTTGGAATGAAGATTGATGAATCCGATGTTTGTGATAAAGTCTTAAGAACTCTTCCAAAAATATTCAGTGAACAGGTTTCTGCTATAGAAGTGTCAATGGATGGTGATACTTTGACAAGAGATAAGTTGCTTGGTATGCTTACAACTTTTGAGATAAGAACAAAAGATCCCATTCCCCAGAAGGAAGCAACCTTCAAAGCAATCAAGAAGGCAAAAGGTAAGAAGTCAGAATCAAGCAATGAGTCATCCAGTGATGAAGAAGCTAATTATGGTAGAAAAGATAAAGATTCCAGAAGATCCAGAGATCTAAGATCTGTTAAGTGTTTCAATTGTGGAAAGTATGGATATTTTGCAACAGATTGTCAAGAACCCAAGAACAACAATGGTGAAGAAAAACAGGATCACAGGTATAGGGAATCATAAATATATAGGCACCAAAAGAAAAGCAAGGATGGACAAAGTAGACAAGGAAAGAAGTTCTTCCAAAGGCAAAAGAGGAGCTACTATGCGGATAAGGCAAGTAAGTACTCAAGTGATAGTGATGCTAGTTTTTCAGACAATGATAGAGATGAAGTCCTATTTATGATTGAAGAAAAAGAGCAAGTTAAGAAAAGGACTCCAGTAATTCTCAAGTGTTTTAGATGTGGTAACTTTGGACATCTTGAAGATGATTGTACAAGGGATGGTTATAGTTTCAGTGATGATGAATATGAGAATGCACTTGAAGGACTAGATGAAAATATTCTAATGGCATTAGAAGAAGAAGTAAGTGATCCTATAGAAGACAAGCCAATAGAAAATAAATATGTGGACAAAGGTAAAAAAATAGAGGAATATTCAAAAAAGGATGGTTATGATCTCAAGGGAGAACTTATTTATGCCCTTGACATGGTAAAGAAGGTAAGAAAGCAACACTCTAAACTTGAAATTCAGTTTCAAGAATGTGATGAAGAGAGAAGATTGCTTATAGAGGATTTAGAAAAATCAAAGGCTAAGGCAAAGAGGTTCAAAGATAAGTTAGAAGCAAAGATCTTAGAATGTGAGAAGTTAGCACAAGAAGTGGCACTACTAAGAGAAGATTTAGAAGACTCCAAGGTCAAGATGAAAGGGTTTAAAAATAGCTCAAAGAACTTGGATAAGTTCATCAAGACACAAAAGACTACATCAAGCAAAACAGGTCTTGGATTTGAACAGGTTCAAAAGAAATGGGAAGGAGAGTCAACTTCAAGTTTTGGAGGAGAAGAAACTTCAGATGAAGATACTTCAGAAGAAGATAATGTAAAATAAAGTGAGACATCTGAGGATGAGTTGGACAATAGAGAGTTCAACAAAAATAGGAACAATGCACAAAGAAGATACAGATGGAACAACAATCAGAATAGGTCAAGAGAGACTAAGAGACCAATGAGGTCAAGACAAGGAAACTTCAATGGAAGATGCTTTTCATGTCACAGGTTTGGGCACATGGCTTCACAATGCAGGACACATGAAAGATAGGAATATGGGAACAAACAACCTTTCCATGGGTATTGCTACTCATGTAATCAGTTTGGTCACAAGGCAATGAATTGCAGGGTTCATGACAGAAGAGGATATGGCTTCACTAGGAGAAATCCTAAGACATTTGCACCTCCAAGGAATAATAACATTAAGTGTTATAAGTGCAATAATGATGGTCACACAACAAAGTGGTGTAGAGCAGACATTCCAGAAATAGGTATGAATAAGAACAAGAATAGGAATATGAACATGAATAGAATAGGAACAAGAACATGAATATGAACAGAATAGAATAGGAACATGGATATGAATAGGAATAGGAACAAGAATAGGAATGTAGACATGGATAGGAACATGGACATGGATAGAAACAGTTAGAGGAATCAAAAAATTTAGATAAGAAGAAAAGAGGATAAAGGTAAAGAACAATGCTTTCTAGGAGTAGAAATACTCCCACCCTAGAATTAACCACCTCAAAGAAGGTGGGGAGGGGCTAAGCTAAGAGGCTCATTCTTAGCCCCGAGCCCCAAAGGTGACCCTTTGCCATTGATGTCAAAGGGGGAGAGATTTGAGTAAGGGGGAGAAATTGAGAGAGCATTGAGCTAGGGGGAGCAATGTCCTAGGGGAGCAGAACAAAAGTCAAGTTTTTGGTAAAAGGAATTTGGGTTGCCATCAATGACAAAGGGGGAGATTGTTGGACATTTTGAGCTCATTTAGTTGTCATTGATGTCAAGGTGAAAATTCATCATTAATACCATGGAGCACACCATCAATAGCACCAGGAACAATGCGAAGAGTTGAAGAGAAAGTTGGAAAAATAATATTTTATGAGGGTTTATGGTAAACCCATTGTGGAAGATTAAATGATTTTATTAAAATCATTATCACATTGAGATGGTAGTTAATATTTTAAAATACCCATGGTGGCAGAATAATTTACAAGTTAAAGGTTTAAGTTTAAACCCAAGGAAGGATTTAATTTATTTAAAGCTAAAGTTTATAATTATAATTTATAAAATTTAAATTCCTTAGAATTTAAATAATTTATAAATTATAAAGGTGTAAATTAAAAAAATGGGGTTATGTATAAATATATGCCAAAGAGACATTTGAAACTTATCCCTCATCATTTATTAATGCGACTAAGGTGAACTATTTTGTGCATTTATTGTTCGTTGAGGAAGAAGACAAGAATTTTCTTGTCTTATGCACTAAGTTTAAGAGATAGAGAGGGTTTATTGGTTGAGACATATTGGACACGGTGGTCCATTGGCATGCACGTTTTGCGAAGGCGTTGGGATTGAGAAGCATACGATCGATTCATGTGGAGTGGTAGTGCCAAAGGGAAAAGTTTTTTTGCATTTGTTTTTGTGTGCTAGGAGAGGAATAAATTGGATGAAGAGCTTTTAAGCTCTTAACGTGCATCTAGCACACGTGGTTGTTAAGTCCATGGCTAGAGCGCTCATGGAGGTAGAGATTGTGGGTTCGAAACCCACTAAGAGGTAAAGGTAATTTTTGATAATTAATTTTTGCCTAAGGTTTTTGTAAAGGATATTGTGGAGTAATAAGGGTTTGTGAAAAGTTGTGTGTTTGATTTATATTATTGTTGGAGTTATAAGGGTTTGAGAAAGGTTGTTGATTTGATAATTGATTTATATTATTGTGGAGTAATAAGGGTTAATGAGAGTTTGTTTTATTGATGAGTGATTGGAATTATAAAGAAAGTTGATTTGATTTTTATCAAAGTTTCTCTTGCCATTAAATTAAATTAAAGAGGTTTGAGTTAATTTTTGGTGGATGTTAAGTTTATTTTAGTTGGGAGTTTATAAGGTGTTATTGGATAAATATTTTATGTATGTTGATGGTTGTTTTTGAAAGGTGGAGTGATAAGGTGTAATTGAGTATTTACATTATATTGTGAGAAAGATTTATCTTCTAACCTCTTTGAGATTGGCATAGAAGTTGTTGTGGTTGTGGCAGATTTATGAGATCCCTTCATCATCAAGAAAAAGGTATGAGCACATTCTTCCATAGTTGAGTTGATTGATTGGTTTTCTAGAAAATAAGTTTGGAGTGAAAAGGACTTGATTAGGGTTTCCTTTTTGAGAGTGTTTGAGTTAATGCTTCAAGGTTTTCTGGAATAAAGAGTTGTTAAAACTTGTTTTATAAGCATTGTTGTTGAAGCCATTGGTTGTGTGAAGAACTTGAGTTAGGGTTTTGAAAAGAACATGAGTATCATTGTTATGTGAAGATTGTTTTATAAGCATTGTTGTTGAAGTGAGTTGTTGTGCAAAGAACTTGAACTAGGGTTTGAAAAGAACATGAGTATCATTGTTATGTGAGATTTGTTGTTGAGCATTGTTGGAAATATTTTGAGTTGGTTGATATATGCTTGGACTAGGGTTTATGAGAAAGGGGTGTTTCATTGAGTGATTGGTTGAGTAGAGTTGATTGAGCCTAGTCAAGTGGTTGTGTGAAGTGATTGTTCAAGTTCCTTAAAACAAACTATTCTATATTCTATTTTGAGTTGAGAAAGTGATTGAGCATTGAGTGTAGAACATATTGAGTCTCTAACAATTCTCTTTATGTTTCTATGAGATTTGGACAAGTTCTGTGTGGACTTTTTTGAGCAAGTTTTGTGTGGACTTGTTGAGCATATTTGAGCAAGTTTTGAGTAGGACTTGTTGAGAATAATTTGAGCAAGTTTTGAGTGGACTTGTTGAGCATATTTGAGCAAGTTTTGAGTTGAATTGTTGAGTATATATTGAGCAAGTTTTGAGTGGACTTGTTGAGCATATTTGAGCAAGTTTGATGTGGACTTGTTGAGTAGATTTGAGCAAGTTCTGAGTGGACTTGTTGAGCATATTTGAGCAAGTTTTGAGTGGACTTGTTGAGAAGATTTGAGTAGGTTCTGAGTGGACTTGTTGAGCAGATTTGAGATAGATCTTTGGAGGTGATAGAGTATAGAGGACAGTAGTCTCTAGTGGATAGAGATCCATCAGCTAGGGTAGTGAGGATAGGTCTTCTGAGTGGGGACAAGAGTCTTCAGTGGAGAGAGATCCACAAGCCAGTGTAGTGGAGGTAGTAGTCTTCTAGAGGATCACCATCCAGAGTAGAGGAGAAGGAGTTCTCCTATGGATAGAGATCCATGAACTTGATTTAGGGGATCAGCATCTCCTTTGGATAGAGGTCCATAAACATTGTAATAGGGAAAGGATTCCCAAGAGATTGATTGAGAAAATTTTAGTAAAATATTTTCTCCGTGGAGGTAGCCCATATTTGGGTGAACCACGTTAAATTGGTGTCTCTATTGTGTGTGGTGATTTGTGCATTGCTTTGATTACTACTATTGATATTGCTATCTATACATTGCATAATATTGATTTGGAAAGAAAAGTAAAAAGTGGTCTTATACTGTTCACCCCCTCTCAGTATAAGCTTGTGTTCTTCAATTGGTATCAGAGCGGGTTCCTTCATAAGAGTTTAACAACTTGAAGGAAAAGCTAACAAGAACACAATGGATCCTAAGGAGGTGTCCTCAAATAATTCAGCACCAGTATTTGATGGAAGTGACTATATGTATTGGAGTATGATGATGAAGATCTACCTGATGGCACTTGGCAATGAAGTTTGGGAAGCAGTGGAATTTGGATATGATCCCTTAATCAATCCTCCTACAGATAAGGAAGGTAAGCTTCTACAACACTATAATTCAAAAGCAATGAATGCACTTGTGAGAGGTTTGCGTAGAACAGAGTCTATGAAAGTTATGCATTGTAAAACTGCAAAAGAAATGTGGGATAAATTGCAAAGTATATATGAAGGAGATAAAAGTGTCAAGAAAGCAAAGATGCAAAATCTCAAAGGACAACTTGAAGCATTAAGAATGAATGATGAGGAAAATATTAGTGCTTATCTAATTTGAATTGATGAGGTTGTTAATGATATGCAAGGACTTGGAATGAAGATTGATGAATCAGATGTTTGTGATAAAGTCTTAAGAACTCTTCCAAAAAGATTCAGTGAACAGGTTTCTGCTATAGAAGTGTCAATGGATGGTGATACTTTGACAAGAGATAAGTTGCTTGGTATGCTTACAAATTTTGAGATAAGAACAAAAGATCCCATTCCCTAGAAGGAAGCAACCTTCAAAGCAATCAAGAAGGCAAAAGGTAAGAAGTCAGAATCAAGCAATGAGTCATCCAGTGATGAAGAAGCTAATTATGGTAGAAGAGATAAAGATTCTAGAAGATCCAGAGATCTAAGATCTGTTAAGTGTTTCAATTGTGGAAAGTATGGACATTTTGCAACAGATTGTCAAGAACCCAAGAACAACAATGGTGAAGAAAAATAGGATCACAGGTACAGGGAATCAGAAAGATATAGGCACCAAAAGAAAAGCAAGGATGGACAAAGTAGACAAGGAAAGAAGTTCTTCCAAAGACAAAAGAGGAGCTACTATGCGGATAAGGCAAGTAAGTACTCAAGTGATAGTGATGCTAGTTTTTCAGACAATGATAGAGATGAAGTCCTATTTATGATTGAAGAAAAAGAGCAAGTTAAGAAAAGGACTCTAGTAATTCTCAAGTGTTTTAGATGTGGTAACTTTGGACATCTTGAAGATGATTGTACAAGGGATGGTTATAGTTTTAGTGATGATGAATATGAGAATGCACTTGAAGGACCAGATGAAAATATTCTAATGGCATTAGAAGAAGAAGTAAGTGATCCTATAGAAGATAAGCCAATAGAAAATAAAGATGTGGACAAAGGCAAAAAAATAGAGGAATATTCAGAAAAGAATGGTTATGATCTCAAGGGAGAACTTATTTATGCCCTTGACATGGTAAAGAAGGTAAGAAAGCAACACTCTAAACTTGAAATTCAGTTTCAAGAATGTGATGAAGAGAGAAGATTGCTTATAGAGGATTTAGAAAAATCAAAGGCTAAGGCAAAGAGGTTCAAAGATAAGTTAGAAGCAAAGATCTTGGAATGTGAGAAGTTAGCACAAGAAGTGGCACTACTAAGAGAATATTTAGAAGACTCCAAGGTCAAGATGAAAGGGTTTAAAAATAGCTCAAAGAACTTGGATAAGTTCATCAAGACACAAAAGACTACATCAAGCAAAACAGGTCTTGGATTTGAATAGGTTCAAAAGAAATGGGAAGGAGAGTCAACTTCAAGTTTTGGAGGAGAAGAAACTTTAGATGAAGATACTTCAGAAGAAGACAATGTAAAATAAAGTGAGACATCTGAGGATGAGTTGGACAATAGAGAGTTCAACAAAAATAGGAACAATGCACAAAGAAGATACAGATGGAACAACAATCAGAATAGGTCAAGAGAGACTAAGAGACCAATGAGGTCAAGACAAGGAAACTTCAATGGAAGATGCTTTTCATGTCACAGGTTTGGGCACATGGCTTCACAATGCAGGACACATGAAAGATAGGAATATGGGAACAGACAACCTTTCCATGGGTATTGCTACTCATGTAATCAGTTTGGTCACAAGGCAATGAATTGCAGGGTTCATGATAGAAGAGGATATGGCTTCACTAGGAGAAATCCTAAGACATTTGCACCTCCAAGGAATAATAACATTAAGTGTTATAAGTGCAATAATGATGGTCACACAACAAAGTGGTGTAGAGCAGACATTCTAAAAATAGGTATGAATAGGAACAAAAATAGGAACATGAATATGAATAAGAACAAGAATAGAACATGGATATGAACAAGAAGATAGGAAGAATGAATAGGAATAGAACATGGATATGAACAGGAACATGAATAGGAATAGGAATGTAGACATGGATAGGAACATGGACATGGATAGAAATAGTCAGAGGAATCAAAAAATTTAGATAAGAAGAAAAGAGGATAAAGGTAAAGAACAATGCTTTCTGGGAGTAGAAATACTCCCACCCTAGAATTAACCACCTCAATAGAAGGTGGGGGAGGGGCTAAGCTAAGAGGCTCATTCTTAGCCCCGAGCCCCAAAGGTGACCCTTTGCCATTGATGTCAAAGGGGGAGAGATTTGAGTAAGGGGGAGATATTTGATATTTGAGAGAGCATTGAGCTAGGGGGAGCAATGTCCTAGGGGAGCAAAAGGAAAGGTCAAGTTTTTGGTAAAAGGAATTTGGGTTGCCATCAATGACAAAGGGGGAGATTGTTGGACATTTTGAGCTCATTTAGTTGTCATTGATGTCAAGGTGAAAAGTCATCATTAATACCATGGAGCACACCATCAACAACACTAGGAACAATGCGAAGAGTTGAAGAATAAGTGGGAAAAATAATATTTTATGAGGGTTTATGGTAAACCCATGGTGGAAGATTAAATTATTTTATTAAAATCATTAGAGGATATAACTAAATTGAGATGGTAGTTAATATTTTAAAAGACCCATAGTGGCAGAATATTTTACAAGTTAAAGGTTTAAGTTTAAACCCAAGGAAGGCTTTAATTTCATTAAAGCTAAAGTTATAAATATAATTTATAAAATTTAAATTCTTTAGAATTTAAATAATTTATAAATTAAAGTAAATGTGGACGGACATCATCAAAAATAAGGAGATAAAGGATTGATGTATAAATTATTGCCAAAGAGACTTTAGAACTTATCCCTCATCATTTGATTAATGCGACTAAGGTGAACTATTTCGTGCATTTGTTATGTTGAGGAAGAAGACAAGAATTTTATTGTCTTAAGCACCAAGTTTAAAATATAAGAGAGTGTTTATTGGTTGAGATATATTGGACATGGTGGTCCATTGGCAATGCATGTTTTGCGAAGGCGTTGGGAGTTGAGAAATAACATGGATCGATTCATGTGGAGTGGTTTAGTGTCACAAAGGGAAAAGTTTTTTTGCATTTTTGTTTGTGTGCCAAGAGAGGAATAAATTAGATGAAGAGATTTTAAGCTCTTAACCGTGCATCTAGCACACGTGGTGGTCAAAGCCATGGCTAGAGCGCTCATGGAGGTAGAGATTATGGGTTCGAAACCCACTAAGAGGCAAAGGTAATTTTTGATAATTAATTTTTGCCTAAGGTTTTTTTTTTAAAGGATAATGTGGAGTAATAAGGGTTTGTGAAAAGTTGTGTGTTTGATTTATATTATTGTTGGAGTTATAAGGGTTTGAGAAAGGTTGTTGATTTGATAATTGATTTATATTATTGTGGAGTAATAAGGGTTAATGAGAGTTTGTTTTATTGATGAGTGATTTATATCATTGGAATTATAAAGAAAGTTGATTTGATTTTTTATCAAAGTTTCTCTTGCCATTAAATTAAATTAAAGAGGTTTGAGTTAATTTTTGGTGGATGTTAAGTTTATTTTAGTTGGGAGTTTATAAGGTGTTATTGGATAAATATTTTATGTATGTTGATGGTTGTTTTTGAAAGGTGGAGTGATAAGGTGTAATTGAGTATTTACATTATATTGTGAGAAAGATTTATCTTCTAACCTCTTTGAGATTGGCATAGAAGTTGTTGTGGTTGTGGCAGATTTATGAGATCCCTTCATCATCAAGAAAAAGGTATGAGCACATTCTTCCATAGTTGAGTTGATTGATTGGTTTTCTAGAAAATAAGTTTGGAGTGAAAAGGACTTGATTAGGGTTTCCTTTTCAAGAGTGTTTGAGTTAATGCTTCAAGGTTTTCTGGAATAAAGAGTTGTTAAAACCTTGTTTTATAAGCATTGTTGTTGAAGCCATTGGTTGTGTGAAGAACTTGAGTTAGGGTTTTGAAAATAACATGAGTATCATTGTTATGTGAAGATTGTTTTATAAGCATTGTTGTTGAAGTGAGTTGTTGTGCAAAGAACTTGAACTAGGGTTTGAAAAGAACATGAGTATCATTGTTATGTGAGATTTGTTGTTGAGCATTGTTGGAAATATTTTGAGTTGGTTGATATATGCTTGGACTAGGGTTTATGAGAAATGGGTGTTTCATTGAGTGATTGGTTGAGTAGAGTTGATTGAGCCTAGTCAAGTGGTTGTGTGAAGTGATTGTTCAAGTTCCTTAAAACAAACTATTCTATATTATAATTTGAGTTGAGAAAGTGATTGAGCATTGAGTGTAGAACATATTGAGTCTCTAACAATTCTCTTTATGTTTCTATGAGATTGGACAAGTTTGTGGACTTGTTAAGAGATTTGAGGTAAGTTTTGAGAAGACTTGGAATGTTGAGTTTGGAAGAAAATATTTGGATAAGTTTTTTGTGGACTTGTTGAGCATATTTGGACAAGTTCTTTGTGGACTTGTTGAGCAGATTTGGAAAAGTTCTGAGTGGACTTGTTGAGCATATTTGAACAAGTTCTGAGTGGACTTGTTGAGCATATTTGAGCAAGTTCTGAGTGGACTTGTTGAGCATATTTGAGCAAGTTCTGAGTGAACTTGTTGAGCATATTTGAGCAAGTTTTGAGTGGACTTGTTGAGCATATTTGAGCAAGTTTTAAGTGGACTTGTTGAGAATATTTGAGCAAGTTCTGAGTGGACTTGTTGAGCAGATTTGAGCAAGTTTTGAGTGGACTTGTTGAGCATATTTGAGCAAGTTCTTGAGTGGACTTGTTGAGAATATTTGAGAAGTTTGAGTGGATTTGTTGAGTATATTTGAGCAGGTTCTAGAGTGGACTTTGAGTAGATTTGTGTAGGTTTGAGTGGACTATGTGAGTATATTTGAGATAGATCTTTGGAGGTGATAGAGTAGAGAGGATAGTAGTCTCTAGTGGATAGATATCCATCAGCCAGGGTAGTGAGGATAGGTCTTTTGAGTGGGGATAAGAGTCTTCAGTGGAGAGAGATCCACAAGCTAGTGTAGTGGAGGTAGTAGTCTTCTAGAGGATCACCAACCAGAGTAGAGGAGAAGGAGTTCTCCTATGGATAGAGATCCATGAACTTGATTTAGGGGATCAACATCTCCTTTGGATAGAGGTCCATAAACATTGTAATAGGGAAAGGATTCCCAAGAGATTGATTGAGAAAATTTTAGTAAGAAATATTTTCTCCATGGAGGTAGCCATCTTTGGGTGAACCACGTTAAATTGTGGTGTCTCTATTGTGTGTGGTGATTTGTGCATTGCTTTGATTACTACTATTGATATTGCTATCTATACATTGCATAATATTGATTTGGAAAGAAAAGTAAAAAGTGGTCTTATACTGTTCACCCCCTCTCTTAGTATAAGCTTGTGTTCTTCAATTGGTATCAGAGCGGGTTCCTTCATAAGAGTTTAACAGCTTGAAGAAAAAGCTAACAAGAACACAATGGATCCTAAGGAGGTGTCCTCAAATAATTCAACACCAGTATTTGATGGAAGTGACTATATGTATTGGAGTATGATGATGAAGATCTACCTAATGGCACTTGGCAATGAAGTTTGGGAAGCAGTGGAATTTGGATATGATCCCTTAGTCAATCCTCCTACAGATAAGGAAGGTAAGCTTCTACAACACTATAATTCAAAAGCAATGAATGCACTTGTGAGAGGTTTGCGTAGAATAGAGTCTATGAAAGTTATGCATTGTAAAACTACAAAAGAAATGTGGGATAAATTGCAAAATATATATGAAGGAGATAAAAGTGTCAAGAAAGCAAAGATGCAAAATCTCAAAGGACAACTTGAAGCATTAAGAATGAATGATGAGGAAAATATTAGTGCTTATCTAATTCGAATTGATGAGGTTGTTAATGATATGCAAGGACTTGGAATGAAGATTGATGAATCAGATGTTTGTGATAAAGTCTTAAGAACTCTTCCAAAAATATTTAGTGAACAGGTTTTTGCTATAGAAGTGTCAATGGATGGTGATACTTTGACAAGAGATAAGTTGCTTGGTATGCTTACAACTTTTGAGATAAGAACAAAATATCCTATTCCCCAGAAGGAAGCAACCTTCAAAGCAATCAAGAAGGCAAAGGGTAAGAAGTCAGAATCAAGCAATGAGTCATCTAGTGATGAAGAAGCTAATTATGGTAGAAGAGATAAATATTCTAGAAGATCCAGAGATCTAAGATCTGTTAAGTGTTTCAATTGTGGAAAGTATGGACATTTTGCAATAGATTTTCAAGAACCCAAGAACAACAATGGTGAAGAAAAACATGATCATAGGAATAGGGAATCAAAAAGATATAGGCACTAAAAGAAAAGCAAGGATGGACAAAGCAGACAAGGAAAGAAGTTCTTTCAAAGACAAAAGAGGAGCTACTATGCGGATAAGGCAAGTAAGTACTCAAGTGATAGTGATGCTAGTTTTTCGGACAATGATAGAGATGAAGTCCTATTTATGATTGAAGAAAAAGAGCAAGTTAAGAAAAGGACTCCAATAATTCTCAAGTGTTTTAGATGTGGTAACTTTGGACATCTTGAAGATGATTGTACAAGGGATGGTTATAGTTTTAGTGATGATGAATATGAGAATGCACTTGAAGGACCAGATGAAAATATTCTAATGGCATTAGAAGAAGAAGTAAGTGATCCTATAGAAGACAAGCCAATAGAAAATAAAGATGTGGACAAAGGCAAACAAATAGAGGAATATTCAGAAAAGGATGGTTATGATCTCAAGGGAGAACTTATTTATGCCCTTGAAATGGTAAAGAAGGTAAGAAAGCAACACTCTAAACTTGAAATTCAGTTTCAAGAATGTGATGAAGAGAGAAGATTGCTTATAGAGGATTTAGAAAAATCAAAGGCTAAGGCAAAGAGGTTCAAGGATAAGTTAGAAGCAAAGATCTTGGAATGTGAGAAGTTAGCACAAGAAGTGGCACTACTAAGTGAAGATTTAGAGGACTCCAAGATCAAGATGAAAGGGTTCAAAAATAGCTCAAAGAACTTGGATAAGTTCATCAAGACACAAAAGACTACATCAAGCAAGACAGGTCTTGGATTTGAACAGGTTCAAAAGAAATGGGAAGGAGAGTCAACTTCAAGTTTTGGAGGAGAAGAAACTTCAGATGAAGATACTTCAGAAGAATACAATGTAAAAGAAAGTGAGACATCCGAGGATGAGTTGGACAATAGAGAGTTCAACAAAAATAGGAACAATGCACAAAGAAGATACAGATGGAACAACAATCAAAATAGGTCAAGAGAGACTAAGAGACCAATGAGGTCAAGACAAGGAAACTTCAATGGAAGATGCTTTTCATGTCACAGGTTTGGGCACATGGCTTCACAATGCAGGACACATGAAAGATAGGAATATGGGAACAGACAACTTTTCCATGGGTATTGCTACTCGTAGACACCAAATCAGCACCAATCCGATTATGTGACAACAAGCATTGATCGCACTAACACACATAGCTCCCAGGGCAGCCCTCAGAGGTTAAAACAGTGGTTCTAACCACTCGCACAACAGTTTTGCAAGTCAGAAACCAATTTGGCACCTTTTAGACACTTTATTACTTATTCGTCCTACCCAGGGACGAGTGCAGGTTTTACTCGTCTTACCCAGGGACGAGTGTTGACTGATACTCGTCTCACCCAGGGACGATTACCAGCGCTCACTTCGGGGTGGGACGATTGTCAGGTTTGACCGGCAAAAAGTCAAATCTCGACATATAACAACTCAGAACTACCACTCAGCTTTTCATGCATGACATAAGAGTGCGAGTGAGTTCTTTTGACAACACACATCTGCCAATTGACTTTCCCTTCACTGCATGGGAAGGAGAGTGAGCTTTTCTAAAACATACAAAGACATGCACAGAGGCAGTTAAGAAGCCCTTGATCAAGAAGAAGTCTTCTCTTCACAAACAGAAACATTCATGCAAAGAGACACTTTTGCATGTTGATTCAAAGAGACCCCTTGGGTTTATAAAACGGTGAGTTTCCTCACCCAAAAAATAGACCGAGCAGGAGCATTTTGAGCGACGAAGTGCTGCTAAATCACTTACTTGCGATTTGTGCCCAAACGCCATTCTTTTGACCACAATAGTATACGAATTTGCCGACAACACATCACATCAGGTTTCGGACCCATCTCAAGCGGTTTGGTGTCGAAGCAACGTTTCATCTGCGGGTGGTCTGCCTTCGGGCACCTCCCCGCTTTATTTCTTTTATAGTATTTTAGCTAGTTTCATGTTTATGCTTTTGTCAAGTTTTTATTTCATTTAGATTCATCTTAGTCATAGTTAGATTTACCTTTTATTTTTCATATACAGGTGCTATTGATGCTTTGTTTGTTTCTTTGAACGCAGATCTGCAGCATTGGAGGAGCAGCAAGGAATCGACCTGTATCAACGCAAGCGGCGACAACGTTTTGGTTCGCCCATGTTATATGTGGGCACGCGGAAGAGGAAATCTTTGCGAACAAGTTGTAGAGATCAATATCTAATGCTCCTATCCCCTAAAAAGGAAGGAGACGCATTGTAACACGAATTGAAAAGAATATCAATAAAAAGGGCCATAGTTTATATTGCTTTTAATCTTGTGTTCATTCATTTGTGTTCTTTCATTTTAATGCAATTTTGTTTAGTATTTCCTTTTTGTTTTCGAAATCTCGTGTTTTCAATGGCGATCACGGTGGGACCTCTGTCCTCTATTTTTTTTTAGGTTAAATTACTGATCTAAAATTGCTTGCTTGTTTTTTTTTACAGGTACCTATTTTTCAACAATCGGACTGTTATTCGTCTCTGCAAGTGACGATTACAGAATTGTTACTCGTCTCACCCCGGGATGAATAAACTATTCGTTCCACCCTGTGACGATTACGGTTCTGTTATTTGCCTCACCCAGGGACGATTATAGATCTGTGCAAATTTTCAGAGCAAATCAGAAATTTCCGATTAGGCAGAGAAGAGGTAGGGGTTTTTTTTTTACAGCTTCTATTAAATTTTTGTTTTTCTGTTTCTGGTTTTCAGTTTGAATGGCTTAGGGAAAGATTTCTTTTCGTTTGCTTGTTTCAATTTCGCAAAATTAAAACGAACCCCACACATCACGTTACATTTTAAACCAAGGCGTTGGTCGTAAGACCCCAACCCTTGAGCAAGACCAACGGTGGGTTCATCACCACCTTGGCTTAGCTTTGCATCCATTCCCCGATTGTCAACTGTTGTTAGGCGTAAATCCTGACGAAAGCTGACCGAGTGTCGCTGGGGTGATTCCCATGCGCGCGAGGATAAGTCTTCTATGGTAGGTGCCATTAACAGGACAATCCCCCTTTCGTACCGCCTACGTACCACGTACCATCTGCTCTCACGTACCTATAGTCTCCCTCTCGTAAGGGCGGGTATATAGAGAGGTTGGTATATCGGCCTGGCTGGTATATTGAAGGGGCGACCATTTTGGGAGTTATATGAGCCATCATAATGCATTTAAACGTTCTTCAAAACCTACAAAAACAAAACAAAACAACAAAAACACACTAAACCAGATTTAGGGCACACTATTAATCTTTAAAAGAGATAAGCATTGCTTGTGAGTGTGTATGCTATTTTCTGTTTAGACCAAAAAAAAATCATAAAAAGAAAATCACAAAAAGAATTTTTGCATTTTTAGGTTAGCATTACCATGGTGAATACTCGTAGCCAAGCCCAATCACGGGCAGAAGCTGCAGAACATGCACCAAGAGGGACAAATCGTCTCCGATATAGCCTTGAAGACTTAGCCATTCCGCCTCACCGACGGGATATAACAGTTAGTTCACACCATGCAGAACATGGTTCTAGAGGCCCCTCCGTGAGGGGCACTCCAACCCATACAGTCATAGAACATGGTTCTAGAGGTGCTTCAAGGAGTGGCTCTCCAAATCAGGCCTTCAATAGACGAGACTTTAGAACCCCCTCTCTAAGGGAAACTCATGAGCAACAAGAATCTTTTCAAGACAATAACTTATATATACCACCTGGTCTAAGCACGAAGCCTCCCTTTGAAGTTCATTATGGATGGCCTAGTGATGAAGCATTGTGTAATGCTATGGAACAACAACGGGTCCAGAACGAAGAACTCTATGATGTTGTGGTTCCTAATTTACCCCCAATTAATGTCAAAAATAGTAGACCACATCCAGAACAACAAGTCCTCCCGACAGGGCAAGGCAATTATGCCCGCACCTTTTATGCATATCACAGACAAAGAGAGGAGGATCACTACATCCCTCCAGTCCAGTATCCAATGCCAAAAATATGCACGTCTGCACCCGCATTATATCCAGATCGCTTATTGAGACCAGAGTTTCAAGTTAATGCGGCCAACCTCGACAGAGGGAAGCAACATATAGGGGTCTCAGAGTACTATGATCGAAACAGATATGTAGGAGAGACATCTAGGCCTATCAAACAAGAGACAACAGCACAAAGTAACTTGGCATTTACACAACTAGCCGCCCGCCAAGCGCAAATCATGCGGCTTAAGCAAGAACAACAGGAATTAGAACATTTGTGTCACCTTGATCAAGAGCGCATTCAGCGTCAGACTGCTGAAAGGTTTTATAACTATGTGCCTGAGAAGGCCCCAGTACCTCACGCACAGCAATCTGAGATGTATGTGAGGCATAACCCCTTAGTGCACGACAGGTCTCCGCGACTTCAGCAAGCACTGCCTCCAAGACCTCTTAGACCTGAGCGGGAGGCCATTCCCCGTGACCATGATGGGTATCCTCCGCGGGCACCCATCCATATTTACAGGCCTAGGCCAAACACTCCTCACGAAGATTATGAGGATTATTACCAAGAAGAAGAGCGGGTTGAAACACCCTATCAAGGCAGAAGGGATGCTAACCATTTAGTCATTCAAAGGCCTCAAGTTCCCCGCAACCCACAACGGGAACAAGCTAAGGAGGAGGAAATCATATCCTCCGATGCCTACAAAGTGTTGTTAGAATGCTTGGAGACTATGGAACTTAAGACTGGTGGGCCTCAAAAGCCTACCTTACGCCAACTCCGTAGTCATCCGATACATCCGTCAGTGCCAGCACCTCCGTACCCCGAACATTTCAAGCTGCCCCAGTTGGCACTCTTTAAAGGGGATGAGGATGCTCAAGAACATGTGACTCGATTTTTGAGTCAGTGCTTTGGTATACAAGACAATGATGCATTGCTATTGAGAACATTCATAACCACATTCGCAGGGTCTGCCTCGGATTGGTTTACCCATCTACCAAAGCATAGCATCTATAACTTAGATCAACTAGTGGATGCGTTCCTAGAACGTTTTGCTTTCAATACAAAGAAAAAGGCATCACTCAGTGATCTAGCTAGCCTCAAACAGTATGAGGAGGAGTCTATGGTAGCATATGGGAATCGGTGGAGGACAATGCTTTCAAAGTTGTCCTACCTCCCTCCTATGTCCGACTTAACTCAAATGTTCGCAAAGAGTCGTTTGCGATCGATCTCTGTGCTATTGCAACTACAGAGAATACGCCACTTTAGAAGAAGCTCTGGTGCAAGCTAGACGTATCAAAGAGATCAAGATACAGGATGGCGAAATTGCCAAGCCTAAAAAAAAGAGTGGAACAAGAGCACCAAAACAGGGAATACGCAACGTAAAACCCGCCGCGGTCAATCAAGTTGCTATTAATGCCCCTACGCCTGCCCAAGAAACACAGCCTTCAAAGGCTAACTATCAGGCGGTGCCTCACAATAATTATGAGAAAGATAACAAGAAGCAAGATCAAAATCAGCAGCATCGCCCAAAGCGACAATTTACACCATACACTGAGTCTAGAGATTCCTTGTTTGACCGTTTGTCAGCAGCAAACTTGATTAATCTACCAGATATTCCAACAATTGATCCCAATGCGCCAAAGCCTAAAGGTTACAGAGAGGATCTCTTTTGTAGATTCCATAGAAGGAAAGGGCATGACCTTAATGTCTGTTGGTCGTTTAAAGGTTTAGTGCAAGATCTTATTGATAATCACACATTGGTAGTGGATAACCCTATCGCACCCAACAACCAACAAATGGGTGTTTTCAAAGATCCTTTACCTACACATGATGCACAAACAAAACCTCTACATGTCAATGAAGTGCAACAGAGTTACCCCATGGAAGGGTATGTTGGAATGATTAGCATTGTGACAAGAAATAAGAGACACCCAGGAGTTGTCCCCGCGATAGCCACTAGGGAAGCTTCATCCACGTCACAACATCAACCAAATCCTACACAGTTGCCCCCACCTAGACCAGTGGCCATGATTCGAACTAGACTTACCCAAAGTCTAAGGACCACATCGGCTAGGCTCTCCATTTATGAGCTTATTCAACAATCAGCACCCCATCGGGAAGCTCTTATGGAGATATTAAAGGCAATTGAATTGCAACCCCACGAAGCGGATTCGTTCAACAATTTTGTGGGGCATGTCAAATAGTGTACTAAACCAGTCATTACCTTTCGGGAAGATGAGTTAAAAATGGTGACTGGAGATGTAACGGATCCACCCCTGCACGTTATTGCGCGGGTCAACGGGACTCCATACAAACGGGTGTTGATAGACACTGGTTCGTCCAAAGAACCTTATTACAACCGCTGCACCGAAACATTTGAAACTACCACCTCTCACATTGCACCTTCCACTTATACCCTTCGAGCATTTAATGATACGATATGCTCGACAGCTTGGCACAATTGTCCTGCCCATCCAAGTGGGACAAAAGACCATTCATACGTTGTGCCACATTTTAGAAGGTGAGATGGCTTACAATATCTTGCTTGGGCGGCCTTGGATCCGAGATATGAAGTGTGTCCCTTCAATTGCTCATCAATGTTTGAAGTATACATTTGAAGGACAAGTGCACGTGGTCCCCGTAGATTTGGAACCTTTTAAGTATTGCAACTCAGTGCAAATCATGCCACAGTCGACCCTTCCTTCAACGCACGTGGATTTCCAGTTAAATCCATCTAAACGGGGTCCGACTAAGCAAGAATCTTCATCACCAAATCCATCAAATTCTCAGGTGGGATCATCTTCTTCATCCAGTCCTCCCACAACGATGCCACCTACGGTGGCCACTCCAACGGACAAAGGAAAGAAGCCCCTGGAAACGGAACCACCTTTAGTCTCTAACATCTCTACAGGAGAGAAGCCTAATAGAATGGAAGTTGAGACGCCTAGTTCACCCCACCTGGAGTGGACTCAAGGAGAACTCCCATTCACTTCCTCTCAATCACCAACGATTACTGTTGAGATGTCTAACACAGGCATGGGGGAGTACATAGTGCGCAATGTTGTTGCAACGCCCACACTTCAGTCTATGCAAGACATGGGAAGACCTCGACTCCCCATAGGCTCCGTGGTTCCTTTAGGCTACCCACCTAATCAGACAAACTTTATTTTTGGGGGCCTAGATCATGGTGTTGAACCTTCTCAAAAAGAAGAAGAAGATGAAGATCCCTTTATGGAAGATGTCAACTATCTGGCTAACCCAGACTTCGCATTACGCTATCTTAGCCAATGCAATTGGCATGGATACGGGTTAGGCCGATATGAACAAGGAATGCATGTTTTGTGTCAACCAAGATACCAAATGCCTTATGACAAGTCAGGAGTAGGGTTTAATCACCCTTTGCCCCTCGACATCTTGGTCGAAAACATGCAAGGCCTAGGGATAGGCAACAAGGATGGGTTGGCATCAGATCCATATGCCAATCCAAATACGACTTATACATTGGGGGATTATTTCCCATTGCAAACAAATAACCTTGTTGACCTCAACAACCCTTTCCCTATGGCTGAACAAGGAGAAACCTCACGGACTCACCCACAAGGGGAAGATGGACAAGACCACGAAGGGTCTTCTGAAGATGAGTCGAAGGACGATCATTCGCATGAATATCAAATGAATGACGATCAGGAAAGCTTCCTGAGGATGTTCCCATTGAATGATCCTAGTGAGCATAGGTTACAAGATCCTTTGGACATAGATGACATGTTTGAACACTTACACATAGATCCAAGACCTAGGAGGCATTTCAATTTGGCGCAGTTATAGCAATTACTGCATCCGCCACTCCAGGAATACAACGAACATCTTTCGCCTGGAGATCCTATCAAACCATCAGTGCCTAGGGTGGACCCTATTTGCAGGGCCACGTATAGGGCTGATCCCTTTGTGCCAGTGCCCACAGAGCCAGATCCAAAACACCAAGAACATCTAGAATGTCAAAGTTGTCACATTTGCGGTTATGGAGATTACAATCATTTCATCAACATGGTCTCCATTGACTTGACCGCCCCCATCCATGATCCAGCCAATCCAACACGATTATTGCATCTAGACATAGAAGCTATTGATTGGGATCGCGCTGACACACCACCATCTCCATCAGAGTATTGGCCTTGCGGTGGGATGTTTCATTTCACTCCGTGACAGACTCAGGATGTCTTCCATGCTGAAGAGGAACTTGACGTTCCTAATGATGATCTTAATTCAGCAAATGATATCCATCTGATCCCAATTCCACACCAGTTGGAAGACGGATCCCATATGTCAGTTGAAGCAACGACTGATATAGACATCGGCACAGATCCAATGAATCCACGGATTCTCAAGCTGGGGGTAAGTCTTTCCCCCGAAGAGCGAGCCGATTATGTTGCCCTTCTTAAGGAAAAGAAGGAGGTTTTTGCATGGTCATACAAGGATATGCCAGGACTAGACCCACAACTAGTCACGCACAATTTAACGCTTGATCCGACAATCAAGCCGTAAAGCAAAAACTACGCAAGATGCATCCAACAGTGGCCTTAATGGTAAAATATGAGTTACAAAAGTTGTTGGATGCCCAGCTTTGTCATCTTGTGTGGATTATCCGCCATGGTTGTCTAACATGGTTCCTATCAAGAAACCCGACGGGAGGATTCGCATATGCACTGATTTTCGAGATCTTAACAAAGCGAGTCCTAAGGATGATTTTCCCTTGCCGAGCATCGACGCGTTGGTAGACGCTACAGCGGGCCACGAAATGCTTTCCCTTATGGATGGTTTCTCAGGATACAATCAGATTCGTATTAATCCTGAGGACCAACTAAAAACGGCATTCACAACGCCTTGGGGGACATTTTGCTATAAGGTCATGCCTTTTGGCCTTAAAAATGCCGGAGCTACCTACCAACGTGCCATGACATACATCTTTCATGATTACATGCACAAAACTTTGGAAGATTACATGGATGATTTGTTGGCCAAATCTCTTTTGCGCCCAGATCACATCGGTGACTTGAGTAAGGTCCTTGATCGCCTCATTGAGCATAAAGTCGACTAAACCCCAAGAAGTGCGTCTTTGGCGTCACCTCTGGAAAGCTCTTGGGTTTCATTGTCTCCAAACGAGGAATTGAGGTTGATCCAAACAAAGTCAAGGCAATCCTTGAAATGCGTCCCCCAACCACCATCAAGCAGCTCAGAGTCTCGCAGGGAAAGGTTGCGTCGATCAAGCGCTTCATAGCGCAGTTATCTGACAAATGCCGACCCATGAATAAATTATTGCATAAAGGGGTCACATTTCATTGGGATGACGAGTGCCACTCAGCCTTTGACGACATTAAACAAGTACTTGGCTTTGCCGCCGTATTGGCACCACCTAGACCAGGAGTGTCGTTCTATTTATACATCTCAGCCACCGAGGTGGCACTGGGCGCCATGTTGTCCCAGAAAAATGAACTTCACAGAGAACAAGCTACATACTATCTTAGCCGCACCCTGGTCAGTTATGAACTTAACTATGCATATGTTGAAAAACTCTGCTTGGCAAGTGGTGTTTGCTACCAAAAAGCTACGCCACTACATGCTTAGTAATAAGACGTATGTTGTGTCTAAGGAGAATCCATTGCGATACATGATGAGTCGTACTTATCATAGTAGCCGCACGGCGAAATGGATCATGTTGTTGATGGAGTTTGACATAGAGTTCATTGGACAAAAATCTATAAAAGGTCAAGTCATCGCCGATCAACTAGCTGAGGCTCCTCTTGAAGACGATCAGCCTCTGACTTTTGAACTACCTGATGATGGGGTCTTCCATGTTTCGTAGTCGCCAGATTCTCGATGAGCCTGAGTCACAGGTTGACATAACCCTATTCTTCGATGGTTCTAAATGTGAGCAAGGGGGTGGTGCGGGAATTGTATTCTTCACTCCGCAAGGCGCTCCAATGCCCTTGTCATTTAAATTAGACTTCCCGTGCACCAACAATAACGCAGAATACGAAGCCTTGCTCATAGGTCTTCAGACAGCCATCACCATGAACATTAAACGATTGAACATCTTTGGTGATTCACTGTTAATTGTCAATCAAGTAAAGGGGATATACCAATGTAAATGTCCACTTTTGAAGTCTTATAAAGCCCTTGTGGATAAATTCTTGGCACAACTTGAATGGTATGACATCGAGGCACTCCCTCGATCATCAAATCATTTTGCGGATACTATGGCCTCCTTGGGGTCACTTATTCCGCAAGACCCTTCTGGTGAAATGACAACCATTCAGGTTAAAACATTATCGCAATCTACGATGGAGCGTGCAAGCTCTGATCTGACGTCAGGAATCCACATGATTCAGATTGAACCATCTCCGGATAAGTTCTCTCGAATTCGAGATTGTTTGATTCAAGCCAACTGGGGGTCCTTGTTCTCCTCGACCCCTCTTACTAGCAACACCACGTTGTTTTTACAAGTTCTTTCCTGCTCAGCTTTTGTTCGGGATAAACTTCAAGAGGGATTGGTCGTTCATACTATCGAGGTTTCTGATCAGCAAGACTGGTATACACCCATTCGGGATTACCTCAAGCTAGGTAATCTCCCACTTGGATTGACACAAGCCGCGAAAAGATCATTCAAACAGAAAGCGGCAAAGCATGTCTTATTGGGAGACATTTTGTATCGTCAAAATTATGAAGGAATCCTCCTTCGTTGTTTGGACCAAACAAGAGTCCGCTTGGGCGATCACCCAAGCTCACGATGGTACATGTGGTGGCCACTTCAGCGGTATGGCCATCGCAAAGCGCATTCTTCGCATGGGTTATTATTGGCCATATTTAGAGCGAGATTGTTGCACATATGTGAAGAAGTGCGTGAAGTGTCAGCACCATGCTAATTTGACACACGTACCTTCTCAGGCCTTACAGCCGATTCAATCGGTTTGGCCTTTTTCATAGTGGGGCTTTGATCTAATTGGAAAGATCTCCCCTGCATCGTCTGGTCGTCACACGTTCATTTTAACGGCCACATAGTACTTTACCAAATGGGTGGAAGCAATTCCGCTGACCACTACGACTGGAGCCCGCATTACGGAGTTCATTTTGCATAACATCATATGTCATTTTGGTATTCCATCCAAAATAGTCTCGGATAATGGGACGCCATTCAAGAATAAATATGTGCGTGCTTTGACCACAAAGTACAAGATTCAACATAGCTTTTCAACACCCTATTATCCGCAGGCAAATGGGCAAGCAGAGGCGTCAAACAAAATGCTAGTCGCCATTCTCAAAAAGATAGTTGCAGACAATCATAAAGACTGGCACATTCAGATCCTGCTTGCCCTATGGGCTTATTGCACCAGCATTCGGATGCCCACTGGGGCAACTCCTTTTTTGTTGGTGTATGGCTCCGAGGTAGTCATGCCTTTTGAGTTGGAGATTCCTTCCCTGCGCATTTCAATGCAAGAGTTCATCGATGATGACACTGCACGGCAGGCCCGGTTAGACCAACTGACGTTGCTTGATGAATGACGCGTTAATGCTTTCGAGCATTTGCGTATCTATCAAGAGCGACTTAAGAAAGCATACAACATGAAAGTCCACTTTAGGGAATTTCAGGTTGGTGACTTGGTCTTAAAAGAAAACCAACAGAATTCTAATTTGTCGTCCCATCTACGGGATAAGTTTGAAGCAAACTGGTTAGGTCCTTACATCATTGATAGTAAAATAGGACCCAAAACATACCAGCTTGCCTCTCTTGAAGGAATCAAGGAAACAGAACCCTTGAACATCATTCATTTGAGGTCATTCCACAGCTAGAGAGCCATAGTCCAACAAAAAGCTCCAAGGATTTCCACAATCGCTTGGTCAACCCAAAAAGCTCCAAGGATTTTTATAATCGCTTGGTCAACCCAAACGCTCCAAGGATTACCACAATCGCTTGGTCAACCCTAAAAGCCCCAAAGGTATCTATCAACCCTTTGGTCAACACCAAAAGTTCCAAGCGTTACCATAATTGCTTGGTCAACATAAATATTCAAAAATCAACAAAAACAACATAAAAATCAAAATCACAAAAACAATTGCATTTCAATTCCATGCATTCTCAAAAAAAAAAAAAAAAAAAAAACAAAAAACAACAAAATCACAAAAACATTTGCATTTCCATGCATTCTCATAAAAATCAAAATACAAAAATATAGGTTGCATTAAGCATTGCATCCATACATTGCATACTTCGCTAGGTCATCCCAGTCAAACGCACCATAGGTTGTCATTACTTGGCAATTCCACCATTTCCATCGCAAATCCATTTTCATAAACACCTACATCCAGCATATCACCCTTTTATTTTAGCATCGTCAGTGTCGCCTAATGTATATAGGGTTTTCGTCATTCAGATGTCTTTAAATTTCTAGCCAAGAACTATAAGTTAAGCAGATTTTACATGGGAAAGTTTTACTTGGATCACACCTTGTTACGTAGCATCCCAACACATATTAACACACATAAAATAATTCCTAAGTTGTGTGAACGAAAGATGAAACCTGCACCGTCATCCTGGTTACCATAGGCGAAATGGCTATCTTGCTTATCCTCCTGTGCAATTGACCCTAGAAATGCTGAGAGTTGGCAAAAGGACAAGCTTCCTCCCTACCCAATTCCCCATGAATCCCAAGTTCTCAAAAGTTGCAAAAACATCAAACATTTGCAAAACGTCAAAACACTAAAATTTGACATCCTACAGAGGCACACATCAAAAGGCACAAACAATAGTGATTCTGATCACTCCATATTCAAATCCCTTGCTCAAAAAAAAAAAAAAAAAAAGACGAGTACTATCATAAAAATAAACAGTGATTTTATCACTACCAAAGAGCAAGTATCCCAATACCCTTAAAAAAAAAGAAGGGAGTTGAACTTGAATCCCTGGAATTCTCAGCATTTCGACAGGTCATGAGGCAAACGTCGGTATCGGTTTGGTTGATAGCCTATCGGTCACTGATGGTAAACCTCCCGCATGACGATATATCTGTCACATTAACTTGTGTGCAGATCAATGTTTGCATGTGGATGAGCTAGCTTATGGTATCCTAGATAACATCGCAGACAAATCTGACTAAATACAATAAAGGAGTTAGTGGAGCTAATTAGGTGATCCTCAATACAGGTTCGGTTGAAAGCCCATCTGGCACTGGCGGTATCCTGATGAATAACACATAAATGAACTCAATTGCACACACAGGGATGTGAAATACCTTGCTTAAATTCAAGTCAAATTTAGACCTTGTTCAGAAGTCTTGTGAGATAAACGAACAGTCTTGGCTAGTTAGTTAAAAATATCTGCATCTCAAAAAGGCTTAACTACATTTAAAAAAAAAAAAACACCTGTCACATTTTCTTTCGTACATCACCATCAAAATATATGCAAAATACAAACACACAGTTTCCACATGCACAAGCATTCCACAAAGTTATACCATTAGTATCGTAAGTCCCTCCAATTTTGTACAGTCTATGGTGCATCGACAAACCATCAACAATTCATTTCATTCATTCCATACGCATACATCATACCACATAGAATCATCACATTCATAATCGCATATGCATACATCAATGTAAAAACATGCACATAAAACTAAATCACAACACATGATAAACACCAAAACGAATCATCTGTATATATATCACAATAAAATTGCCCGTAGGCTACAAAACTGGTCCTCAGACCTCTCTCCCATCCTCTAAAATCCCAAAACCCCCAGCCTAGGGCGTCGGCCACCATGATCACGCAGGATCGGTGCGACGAGAGCTACCCCCTGCGGTATCAGTCCTCTGAGATCTCTCAGGGCGACTGCTCGCCCCTGCATCCCGACCACTCGCACCGCCCTCCTCTCGTCGCCTGCATCGGGATGATGTCGACTGCTCCGTCCTGCTATCTCTCGTCCTGTACGACGAGCCACTGATCGGAGGCTCTGGTATACGCCCACCTAGGCAGATAATCTCACCCTCCATCTCCACCCGATGCCACCCCCAATCTGCCTCCCGTAGCCTCAACTCTGCCTCTCGCCTACGGTAGTACGTGATGGCATCATCGCGCTGTGCTAGCTGCACCCGCAGGAGATCCCTCTCCCGTGCAGCATCCGTATCACCCTCCTGCTGGTGAGCCGTAGCCCCTGTGCTCCCCTGCCCTGCCAACTATGTCCGTAGGCGATCCCTCTCCTACGTCATCTCTGCCAGCTCTCCCGTCAGTCGCGCTACCTCAACAGTAACCCCGCCTCTGTCTCCCCCGAGCCAGCTAGCTCTGGAGCACCCTGCATCTCCGGCTGCTCCTCCTCCTCAATGTCATCTCCTGCCTCTGCCACCTCCACCATCTCCACATCTGCAGGAGCTCCCCAACCCTCTCCTGGTGCCTCTGCACCCTCTCCGCCTCCCGCTGCCTCCTCTCCTCCCAAGGGTCCCTCCCCTCGCCACTGCCGCAGCGTCCACCACTCCTGGTACTCGACTGTCACTCCGACGTCATCGACGTCCGAAATGTCCAAAATGGTATCAGACTCCTCCCCCAGCGGCTCGAGGATCGACGCAGCTAGGGTCCTCTCATCACTCCGGCGTCGGTAGGCTACGGGCTCCCCAGGCAACCCCTGGCGTACCCCAAACTGTCGCGTCACTCGGAGGTAATGGAAGTACTCCTGCTCTGTCCCATGTCGTCCAATAACCCATCTCCCCCTCTGAACCCACCGAAGCCAATCATCTGCCTCTGGCCATGCGGGGCAATCCCGATATGGCCTCCATCTCACATCTCCGGGAGTCAGTCGTGACAGTGCATCTTGTATCGCTCCAAATTTTTAGCACCCCTACCTTCAGGCTATTGGATCCGCACCCGGAAGGAGGATGGGAAAAGGATGGTGTGGTACCTCGGATGAGAGGACTTTGCGAAGGTCCCGCCTCTCAAGGGAGGTGCATTTTGGTGATTTTTCAATGGATGGTGGGTTCACCAGGAAACATTTGACAGTAGTTTCCACGCCTAGGTTTTGGGAATGAGTTTTGATGAGTTCGTTTTATTTTTAAACATTCATCCTAGGTTTGGCCGAATGATTCTAACTTAAACTACATGAAAATACAATTTAAATGCATACAAAGAAACGTAAAGGAAAATAGAAACAGAGAATTTGCAGGAGGCTAATGAAGATTACCTGATCCGGAAGTCTGATGGAGTTTCTGAAGCTTGAAGCAGTCTGGATCATCTGCAATTCAACAGAATCGCCTTCAATTTGATAAAATAATCTAAACTGACAAGATCATCTGCAATCTGAGGAATTCGTTAGACGAATTCATCAGAGACCTACAAAACAGCAAACAGATGCGAAACACAAGAAATTCTATTTTGCAAACAGGGGCAAACTATGTAAAATAGTAATATGAGTGTTGAACAATATACAAGAACAGAAGTAAATGCAAATAACTGTGTTTAGATAGCAGAATATGATCCTAATATGCAAACTAGACAAAATGGGTGAACTCCAGATGCAATATAGTATAAAAACTGAATAAACAATCTAATTTATAGCATAAAATGACAAAAAAAGAGACAGAAGAGCAAACTCCAGGCACTGATTGCCTCGATGTGTGCTGCAGTCAAAATCGTCTCGCATCAGTACGAGATCGTCCCGAATTTGACAAGATCGCCTCCGATCTTGACAGGTTCGTCGGCTACGATAGGTGCTGGCTCCGGCTGAAAACCAGTGGTGTACCTGTAATGAAATGACTATAGGACTAATGCAAAATATGAATTACGATGTTTTTATAGCATAAGGGTTCAATTTGCATAAAAATTCAGCCGAGGGGTTGGGGAGGGAAAAGTCTTAGAGTTAAATAGGCATAGGATAGTTGTTGGGAGGTTGGAGATCATCCCAATTTGGGAGATCTCCAACGGGGGAAGGGTCCCAACGGCGCAGACACGCTTCTGCCCGAATTGGAGACCCGTTGGAACGGATTTCAACTATGCAAATTCAGTTTTGCGATGAAATCATCTGGATGTTCTAGTCCAGATGAAATCGTCAAATCTGGGGTGATATCGTCTGATCGGAGACGATATCGTCAAACGGTCAAAAAAACTGCTAAAAATGGTGCGAAAAAGGAGGAAACGGGTTTCTCGGCGGTTAACGGGCGGTTTGGGAGGTTAAATTTGAATTTAAATTTATTTACTAAGGTGAATGTAATTATTCCAATTTTACTGCGCCAATTTTAGGGTGCTACATTTTGCCCCCTCTTTAGCGAATTTTTCGAAGAAAATGCGTTAAAGATGAGTTCTTCTTGATCTACGAGAAAGCAAAAAATTATTCCCATTTTTAGGCGATGATTCTTGGTCGAATCGTACGACAGCTTATTATGGTGCCCTCTCCGTGTTTTTACCCAAATCGAACATTTGCGGTAAAAACACGGAAAAGCAAAAATTATTTGTGAAATATTTTGAATAAAATTAAGAAAAAATGTATCACTCCAAATTTTTCGCACCCCTACCTTCAGGCTATTGGATCCACGCCCGGAAGGAGGATGGGAAAAGGATGGTGCGGTACCTCGGACAAGAGGACTTTACGAAGGTCCCGCATCTCAAGGGAGGTGCATTTTGGTGATTTTTTTACGGATGGTGGGTTCACCAGGAAACATTTGACGACAGTTTCCACGCCTAGGTTTTGGGAATGAGTTTTGATGAGTTCGTTTTATTTTTAAACATTCATCCTAGGTTTGGCCGAATGATTCTAACTTAAACTATATGAAAATGCAATTTAAATGCATACAAAAAACAGAAAGGAAAACAGAACCAGAGAATTTGCAGGAGGCCAATGAAGATTACCTGATCCGAAAGTCTGATGGAGTTTCTGAAGCTTGAAGCAGTCTAGATCATCTGCAATTCAACAGAATCACCTTCAATTTGATAAAATCGTCTAAACTGACAGGATCGTCTGCAATCTGACGAATTCGTCAGATGAATTCATCAGAGACCTGCAAAATAGCAAACAGATGCGAAACACAAGAAATTCTATTTTGCAAACAGGGGCAAACTATGTAAAACAGTAATATGAGTGTTGAACAATATACAAGAACAGAAGTAAATGCAAATAATTGTGTTTAGATAGCAGAATATGATCCTAATATGCAAACTAGACAAAATGGGTGAACTCCAGATGCAATATAGTATAAAAACTGAATAAACAATCTAATTTATAGCATAAAATGATAGATAAAAAAATACAGAAGAGAAAACTCCAGGCACTAATTGCCTTGATGTGTGCTGCAGTCGAAATCATCTCGCATCAGTATGAGATCGTCCCGAATTTGACGAGATCGCCTCCGATCTTGACAGGTTCGTCGGCTGCGATAGGTGTTGGCTCCGGCTAAAAACCAGTGGTGTACCTGCAATGAAATGACTATAGGACTAATGCAAAATACGAATTACGATGTTTTAGAGCATAAGGGTTCAATTTGCATAAAAATTCAGCCAGGGGTTGGGGAGGGAAAAGTCTTAGAGTTAAATAGGCATAGGATAGTTGTTGGGAGGTTGGAGATCATCCCAATTTGGGAGATCTCCAACGGGGGAAGGGTCCCAATGGCGCAGACATGCTTCTGCCCGGATTGGAGACCCGTTGGAATGGATTCCAACTATGCAAATTTAGTTTTGCGATGAAATCGTCTGGACGTTCTAGTCCAGACGAAATCGTCAAATCTGGGGCGATATCGTCTGATCGGAGACGATATCGTCAAATGGTCAAAACAACTGCTAAAAATGGCACAAAAAATGAGGAAACGAGTTTCTCGGCAGTTGTGCATCGGATAGGGATGCGGCACCAGGCGGTGGTAGAGGCAGCCCGGGGTCACAGCAGAGGAGAGCAGAGGAGGCCACATGCACAGGAGAGGCCACGGCAGAGGGAGAGGGAGAGGAGGGAGGCGAGACCCCCATCTCCACAGAGGCCACCATCGCCTGATAGGGGCAAGGGTGTGGACATTGGAGAGAGTAGCGAGATGGCTACTCTCCAGGGAGAGAGAGATCGTCTGCGAGCTTAGGTGCAAACATTACAGGATGCAGCTGCACAGCACCAGGTTGAGGTGTCGCAGCTACAAGACGAGAATGTTTGTCTCAGGGCACGAGGCGGAGGGGTAAGCACTCAAGAGCTACTATGGTCAGTTTCTCAAACCGCATTCTATCAGGTGCTATACTACCAGGCGATGCCATAGGGCCAGAGGGTATAGCTGCCACCTGCCATAGCAGATCCTATCAGGATAGGGTCGACGAGGAGCTCATCCCGGTCGATGATGATGACTCGCAGTACCACACATACTACGATGGGACCACCTCATCCTCCGCAAGGCGGGGGAGGAGATGAGGTCGAGAGCTCTAGAGGCTCTCGAGGCTAGAGGGCGGGATACTGCCACTGATATTGTACTTGTATTGATAGAGGATTGAGTATGCCGAGGTACAGATTGTGGCATACCAATCTAGTTTTGATGATGTATATATTCTGTTGATATATATAGATGAGATATTTTTGATCATATGACTTGTCTTATGTGATGCTTATGATTCTTTTTATGTTTGATTGATTGATTGAGTTGATTGATGTAATGATTTTATTGATGAGTCATGTAATTATGTCGTTTTGGAAAAAATTATAACTTGGATGTCATGCTTTAAATATTTTAAATGAAATAATCTGATGTAACAAATTGATTGGTTGTAATGAAAATGTGATAAAAAATAAAAAGAGATTTCTAACAATAATTTCAAAAGACATTGTCGCTATTATAGACCATTTCATGGAGTCGCTGCTCACTCGGTCATCAAGCTAGTCCCAGGATAGAAATATTGTTAAAAGAAAAGAGTGCTTAAGAGACTATCTTAAGACTTTGTTGTGATGATGCAAATGATGATGATGATGGTTTGTTTTCAGATTTCCATGAAAATATTATGCATGAAATATTGTAAAATGATTTTTGCTAGGCATAAATTCCTAAGTGTGATAAAAATTGTTGAATAATTCCTTAAGAATTATACCATCATTGCAAAATGCAAAGGTTGACATAATGATATGAAATAATAAAAATGTGTTTGCTTTTGAAAAGCATAATTTGTGTAATAAAATGAAGTCATATGGTTTTTATGAATTTTGATAAATTGGGAAAAAATTGTTACAATGGTTTTGCGCTAGGCATAGAATATGTAGGTATAGACTTATACCATCATCGCGAAGATCAAATAAATGATAGTTTTATTACATGATTGATTTTTTATGAACAGAAAAGATGAAAATGATGACTTGCGCTAAGCATAAAATTCCAATTTTGGTTTTGGAATTATACCATCGTTGTGAAAGTCGATAAGATATATATGATATGTTGTTAAATAATTGTACTTGATTATTCCAAACAAGTTGCAAAATAATATTTCAAAGTATTTTGAAGACAAAAATTAGATTTATAAGGAATCCCATGTGCATAAGTGAATTCATTGCCAATCTTGATTTATCATAATGATAGACAAAATCTCTCAAATACAAATGTGTGTGCAATTGTATGGTTCAGTTACCAGTTTTGAGCAAGATACTATGATACAAGTGATTTGAATAAACCAACTAAGTGTTCATTAACCATGATGTAGATGCATATAACCATACTAGGCTACTATGTAGATCGGATTATCAAGAGCTAGCTAATCCATAAGCAGACAGAGGTCTGTACAAAAAAAGGTCGCTAATGTGACAGACATATCGCCATGCTAGGAGTTACCCAAGGCCAAGCGAGTTGGGCACAAACCACCTGTTATGGGGCTTACCTCACAGTTTTCGAATAATTGAGAATTTCAAGGATTCAAGCTCATTCACCCTTCTTTTCTTTTCAAAGGGTAGGGAAAGTGATTTTATTGCTTTTCTTGCTTTCTTTTGAACTTTGCTTATTTTTTCTTTTGCTTGATAATGCTTGGAACATTGTTGACATAACATTTTTTTTTCTCTTTTTCTTGAATTTTTCTTTTCTTTTTCTTTTTCTTTTTCTAGGGATACTTGCTCAGATTAGCTGTAGAGCAAGGGATTTTTATTCTGGGTAGGGGTGAGCTTGTCCTTTTGCCAATTCTCAAAGATTCTAGACCATGTGCATGATAGGATAGCAAGGGAAACTTTTCACTCAAGAAATCAGTTTTACTATGTAGCAAAACATGGAAATTACAAATATAATCATTTTATTGTGAAAAGATGTGCTTGGTTTAAGTAAATACCAAGATCAATTCTCTATGCTCAAACTTTATTTAATTGATTTTTGTGAACTTTGATATAAGAGAGATTAGTAATCATGCCAGATAAAATCAAGATATTTATTGTGTGAGTGTGCAAGTGAGGGATGCCAAATAAATGCTAGTTTTATCCAAAATAAGTTGAAACATATAATTGCAATAATTGTAAGAAAATAATGATTTTGAGAAAGTTTTGAAAATGTTGACTCTCTCTTTATTCTGTATATTATTTTGGTTTCGAAAGAGTCAAGCATATAGCTGTTTTTGGATTTTTATGTTGATTTTTGTTTTAAAGCAAAAGGAAATTTACAAAATAAATGCAATAAATATTTTTGAAGATTTTTGAAGATTTTATGAATGTTTTTGAGGTTTTTGGATAAATTGAAAGAAATACAAGATAATGATTTTGAACAAATATATACATGGATGAAATAATCAAATTTATGCATAATAACGTTTGAGATGTAAAATATTCATGGGTTCTTTAAGTTCTTTACCATCTAAGGTAGACAATTTATATGCTCCTGATTCAAATTTTGCAGTAATGATGTATGGTCCGAGCCAGTTAGGGTCAAATTTACCTTTTAGGTCTTTGGTTGCATTTGTATGCTTTTGATTTTCTTTTAGAACAAGATCGCCAATCTCAAAGGACCGATGACGAACTTTCTTATTATATGCTCTTTTAAGCTTGTTTTGGTATGCACGGAGATGCTCTAAAGCATTGATGTGTTTTTCATCTAGGAGTTCCAGCTGACTGAGTCTACCAGTGCGATATTCATCTCCTACTTCGGTGTCTTGAAGTAGCAGAGCCAAAGAAGGAACTTCTAATTCAAATGGAAAAATTGCTTCGGCACCATATACCAAAACAAATGGTGAAGTGCCCGTGGGGGTTCGAACACTAGTTCGATAAGCCCACAGGGCTGGATATAATTGAATATGCCAGTCACGGCCAGTTTTATTGACTAGTCTTTTGAGAATTTTGATTAGGGTTTTGTTAGAAGCTTCTGCTTGACCATTACCCTGAGGATAATAGGGAGTAGACCAGCAATGTTGAATCTTATATTTTTGACATAATTTTTTAACATCTTTATTTTTGAATGGATTTCCATTGTCAGAGATGAGATTTGCAGGAATTCCGAACCTGCAGATGATTTGATTAAAAATGAATTTAGAGACCTGTGAACCAGTGCAGGAAGCTAAAGGCATAGCTTCAACCCACTTCGTGAAATACTCAGTGGCGGTTATGATGAACTTATGTCCATCAGAAGACACAGGATTAATTTTACCAATAATATCCAAGCCCCATTTAGAAAAGGGCCAAGGAGAAGAAATAGCCTGCAGCTCTTGTGTAGGCGCATGGACAAGGTCAGCATGTTTTTACACTTATCGCAATGGCGCACATATTCATGTGCATCCATTTCCATGGTAGGCCAAAAGTATCCTATCCGAAGGAGCTTTTTAGCAATGACGCTACCACTAAAGTGTCCTCCACAAGATCCATCGTGGGCTTCACTTAAGGCTGATTTAGACTCTTCTAAATTTAAACATCTTAATAGGATACCTTCAAAAGATCTCCTATATAAAGTATTGCCAATGATTACAAATCAACTTACTCGTCGACGTAATAACCGACGCTGGTTGCGATTAGAATTAGCAGGGAAAGTCCCATTTTGGAGGAAATCAAATATGTCTGTATACCAGAGTTCAGGAGTGGTTTCCTTGATTAAAAACACATCCAAAGGCTCTAAGCATGACTTATGTGAAGCGGGTTCCTGGATTCGACGAATGATGATAGTGGCATATTCATCGTCTAACTCCAAGGGCAAGAGAGATGCAGCGGCGGCCATGGCGTCTGCTGCACGGTTGCTAGTTCGAGGAATGGCTTCCAAGGTAACTTGATCAAACAAGGCCATTAGTTGTAAAACATAGGCCTTATATGGGCGAAGTTTATCATCTCTAGTTTGATAAAATTCATTAATTTGGTTTATAACCAATTAGGAATCCCCAAAAACTAAGAGGTTTTTAATTTTAAGTGCTAAAGCAGCTCGTAATCCAAGGATTAGAGCTTCATACTCAGCAGTATTGTTGGTGCAAGCAAAGGTTAGTTTGAAGGACAGAGGAATAAGGTGTTTTTATAGAGATATTAAAATAATATCCGCACCAGCCCCACTCATGCATCGGGCTCCATCAAAGTATAAGGACCATTGTTCAACAAGGTCTGCCTCTAATTGAAGGCATTCATCAGGAAACTCGATAATGAGGGGATGAGTAGACTCTAAGGGTGTAGTAGCTAATTGATCTGCTATGATTTGACCCTTAACAGACTCCTGTACTATGAAGGTGAGATCAAACTCGCTTAGAGCAAGAACCCACTTGGCTGTGCGACCCGATAAATAAGGTCGACTCATGAGATATCTTAAAGGATCATATTTGGCAATGACATACATTTTTTGGCTAAGCATGTAATGTCGTAATTTTTGCGCAGCAAACACGACTGCTAGACATAACTTCTCTAACGCTGTATAGCGGGTTTCATAACTGATGAAGGTGCGGCTAATGTAATAATTAGCACGTTCTCGTTTTTCATCATCAAGCTGAGCTAACATAGCTCCTAAGGCAGAATCTGAAGCATAAATATATAAAAGAAATGGGCAATCAGATTTAGGCGGTGAAAGCACCTGAGGGTTAAGGAGATATTGCTTGAGAAGTTCAAAAGCTTCTCTACATTTTGTGTCCCAATTAAAGGGGATGTCCTTCTTAAGGAGTTTAAGAAAGGGACCAGTTTTGTCCGCCAGCTTATCAATGAAGCGACGGATAGCTTGAAGTTTACCTTGTAAACTTCGTAATTCAGATATATTAGTGGGTGCGGGCATATCAGTGATAGCCGCAATTTTGAGAGGGTCAATTTCGATACCACATAAAGAAACTAAAACCCCTAATAACTTGTTGGATTTAACTCTGAATATACATTTTGCTGGATTTAATCAAATGATATATTCTCGTAATCGATTAAAAACTTTTTTTAAATCGTTTAAATGATGATCTTCAATAAGAGAGCGAGCTATAATATCATCTACATAATCATGTAGGATATCATGCATCATATCATGAAATATGTAGGTCATAGCCCATTGATAAGTTTCCCCAGCATTATTTAGCCCAAAGGGCATCACTTTCCAGCAAAAGGTACCCTAGGGGGTAATGAAGGCTATTTTAGCCTGGTCTTCAGGAGCTATCCTGATCTGATTATAGCCAGAGAATTCGTCCATTAAGGACATCATCCCACTTTCGACAGTAAAATCAATAATTTGATCCATATTTGGAAGAGGAAAGTCATCTTTAGGGCATGCAGTGTTAATATCTCTGAAATCTGTGCAAACCCTAACTTTGGTGGATTCTTTCTTGGTGACTGGAACTACATTGGAGATCCATTCAGCATAATCAATAGCTTGTATGAAGATAACATTCAAGAGTTTTTCTAACTCCCCTTTGACTAGCAGAGCCACTTTGGGATGCATTTTTCTAAGTTTTTGTTTAACAGGTTTAGCATCCGGATGGACCACTAGATGGTGCATGACTACGTAAGGGTCTAGACCTGGCATATCTTCATATGTCCAAGCGAAGACATCTTCATACTCTTTAAGAAATGCAATGTATTGTTCTTGTTTTTCTTGACTTAGTTCTGCTCCAATGTTGATTATGTGAGGGTTGTCCTCAGTTCCAATATTAATTTTAATGACATTTTCTACCTCCATGTGTAGATCTCTTTCAAAATTAGGTGGGGTAGGTGAAACGCCCAACTCTTGAATTCTTGTAAATTTAATTTAGATAATTCGTTCTGAGGGTCAGTGGCCTCAAGTTTAGCTATGGTTGGTATAGAACCATCAAAATAAAACCCATTGTACAACATCTCGTAAACAAAGACATCATGGAAGATATCTCCTTCCAACTCTTCATCGGGGTCAGCAATCATTTTAGGGTATGCTATGGATAGCATGTTGCATGAAAATGACAGATTTTCAAGAGGTAAATCAACATGTCTATCCAAATAGTCTTGATAGCATATGAGATGATCATCATCCTCAAAAGGAAAGGGTTGACCCTTACTAGGTAATAGGCCCACATCGCATCGGGCAGGCCATGGTTCTACCTCGAAAGGTTCTTTCATGCCATTTTGGAAAGGTCCTAAGCCTTTCCCTTTATATCCCATTTTAAGCATCATGGGTTTAGCTTTAATATAATCGTTAGTAAAATAGCATCGAGCATATCCATCATGATGGGTTTTGGTATTCTGAGGGATTCTTCCCTAGTCATATCCTTTGTACATAAAGGCGCAACTCCCGACTTGATAAGTACTTCCCATAGGTTGTGGGAGGCCCAAAGTACGAGGAGATGGCGGCAATTGATTTAAAAGGTCTGAATCTTGCATGAAAGCATTCATTTTTTCTGATATTAAGGTTGTAGATAAATCTAGTAAAAGATCATCAGAAAGGGCATAAGATGTAGAAGGCTTATTACCTATGTTTTGAGATGTGGAAGGTATGATTGATGTGTCTGAAGGTTTTGAATTTATGGGATTAGAACTTGAAGAATTGGTTGTAGTTTTAAGAGCTTTTTGAAGTTCTACAGTAATTTGTTTAGAAGGTGGTTGATCTAGATGGGAAGATGAAGTTAATGGAGGAGGAATAGATGAAATGATGGGTTTATATTTCACAATTTTAGATGAAGAAGAACTAGGATATGTGGATGACAGAGCAGGGCAAAATTGCACTCCAACTGGTTCTGCCAATGCGCACATATCAAAAGGTCTAGGGTCACCATGAATAGTGACCAACTGATTTTTAAACTCAAACTTAACACATTGGTGTAAAGTTGATGGGACTGCTCACATGGCGTTAATCCAAGGGCGACCCAAAAGTATATTGTACGATGCTGGGCAATGTACAATGAACACAGTTGTCTCAAGGGTTCTAGGACCAACTTGCAATGGGAGGGTAATGACTCCACACGTTTCTTGTGTTTCGTCATTAAAGGCTTTGATAATCATATCAGTATTCTTCATTTCATCACTTCTAAAACCAAATCATTGGTAGAAGTCAAAGGTGCAGATGTTTAGAGATGAGCCATTATCAATCAGGACTCGTTTGACAGCTACATCCCCAATTAAAGCTGTAATATACAAGGGATTATCCTTGTGTAAACTGTGTTGTGGGATATCTTTATTCGAAAAGTCAATACAATCAATCTCTCGTGTGATGATAGTATTGGCCATAGCTTTGGGTTGGATTTTTTGAGGTACCATAATCTGGCTCAAAGTAAGCATCAATTCATCCCTATGGGTGGGGGAGGATCTTAATAAATCTAAAAGGGAGATTCTGGCGGTGGTATTAGACAATTGCTCATTAATGTTGTAAGGGGGTTTAGTTTGAACAATAGGAGCATGATTTCCTTTATTAGGATTTTTCAGAACAAATGGAGCTGATCCATCATTCTGGTTTGGTTCTTGTTGGGGATTTTGAGCTTGTTGTCGGTGACGACTCCGATGGTACCTACAATGTTATAGTGACGACGTTGAAACGGTCTCGATTGAGAATTTATGGCTTGTTCATAAGGAAGGACTTCATTAGAAGAAGGTCGAGTAGTGACTCTTCTGGGAAATGGTTCTTCTGGAACATTAACATCTGTGATAGGTTGAATAGGATCTGATTTGTTTTCAGAACTATTCGATTGAATGGTGTCTACTTCACTCTCACTATCTGACTCTATATCGCTAGAATCAAAAGTTTGAAAATTATGTAAGGGCCTGGTTGTAACCAGGGATAAGGTTGTGTCGAATGTGTGAGAGTCTTGAACAGGTAATTGCCCGCTAATGGTTCCTACATATCGGGTAGGAGGGGGAACATTGTGATGTTCAATTTGATTGGCTACCTCTTTACCATGTCTTGGTAAAGGGTGTTGAAATATGTCTAAAGTTTGATTGGCATTCCGATTTTGATTTTGGGGAACATTCTTTTGGGTATTATTAGGAGGGTTTTGTTTAGGTTGGAAGGCTTGCACTTCCATTTCATTATTGTCAATCAAATCTTGTATTTTATGTTTCAATCTCTTACAAGCATTGGTAGAATGTCCAGGACCTCTATGAAAATCATAGTGCAAATCAACTCTATATCCGGGTATGCTTGGGTCAGGTTCCCGGATAGCTGGCAGTTGGATTAAACCTCTTTCAAGAAGTTGAGGTAAAATAGTTGATAAAGGTTGGTTTAATCTAGTGAACTCTCGAGGAGGCTTATCAGGAGGTTTCAAGATGAATTTTTCTGTTGTTTTTGTTGCATTGACATTAGCAACATTTCTGCTGTCAGTGACTCCATCACCGACAACCTGTTTGTTTTTATATTGATTTCTAGATGTTTTCTCATCATCCTTCTTTCTAAGTTGGCCTCTCCTAATGAGGGCATATTCTACCCTTCGAGCTACGTCTATAGCTTGATCGAAGGTAGTCAAAGTAGCTGTTGATAGCTCATAAGAAAGTTGTTCTTGTAAATTGTTAATGAAAATGTCTAACATTTCCCTATAGGGTAGCACAAAGTGTAGTTTTCCTGTCAATTGTCTCCATATTGCTAAGAAATCAACAAAACATTCGTCTTTATCTTGTTTTAAATTGTATAGGTCTTTAATAGTTACATGCCTCTCGATGTAGGCACTAAATTGATGAACAAATGACTCAGCTGTTTCTTCAAAGTTTCTTAAGGAATGAGTGGGCAATTGATAATACCACTCTAACGCCATTCCACCTAAACTTTTGGGGAACATTTTTAGTAATAGCAATTCGTTATGCGATATGTCGTGACATGATATCCTAAACATGCGAAGATGTTCTATGGGATCTTTGGTTCCTTTATAGATAGGCAGGACGGGCATGGGAAAATGTTTAGGGTATGGTTGAGCTACCACTATGGGATCCAATGGTTGGCTACAAATCTCTCGATAATTATACGAGGGACGGTAGGGATCTATCTGGTCCATACGTGAAGCCAATTGTTTCACCATAGCTTCCAAACTACTAGTTTGCCCCCCATATTGATTCGGTGGGGCATTGTCATAAGTGTTATGGGCGTAGGATGGAGGAACATGCAGATTAGATGCCATGTTACTATTGTGTAAAACATTGGTAGGAAAAATATTATGGAGGAGTTTTGAAGTTGGATTGTGTTGTATTGTAGATTGTTGAAAGTTTGTATTTGGCTTTGTTTTAGATTTTTGTCTATTTAAAACATTTTGCTCAATAGTTTGAAGGAAGGAAGTAGTGAAGGGAATTTTCTTTTGTGCGGGAGTGATTTTAGGTTGAGTAACAGGTTGCTTAGGAGGTTGGGTGACCTGTTGTTTGGTCATGGCTTGGGCTATAGTGACCATATTCGCATTAGATGGTCCACCCTTATCACTTTCTTGATCAATGAAAGACAAGGGATTAGTTTGCATATCAAGCGCCCGTTCTAAGGATGTTTGAGCATCACTAATTTCCCCTTTATCAATACGGACTGCCACATTAAGGACGTCTATATGTTGATTAAGAAATTTTTGAAAATGTTTTGCGTTGTCAAAAGTGATGCCTCCATTTGGAGCTATTCTAGGGGATGAATATTCTTTAACACTTCCTTCTTGTTCCTTATCTTCACCTAAGTCTTCATCTGATTGACCTAGAGTTTCACCTTTCGTATTTCTATCTCCAAGAAGGACATTTGGGTTTTCAATTGTATTTTGTAGCCAATCTTCTCCTTCTCCTAAAATTTCTTTACCATTCCTAAGTTTAGTCATGGTGCTAAGTTTTAATTTCAGCAAATATATATATATATATATATATATATATATATATGCAACAAATTAAAAGGTATATATTTATATATACCTAATGCAATATTGTAAATGAAATGTTTAAGTTTTTTACTATGTTTTTTGATTTTTTTGATTTTGATTTTTAGTTTTTCTTTGAAACAATATAATAAAGACAGCAAATGAAACAATAAATGCACACAATAATAATAAGGCTGAAAGTAGATGAACTAATCTTCTATGAATAATTTATGAATATCATTAATTGGTTCAAGCTGTTCAGGGGTCATGAAATGTTCTTCTTCAAATTGAAAATTTTCTTTTAAGAATTTGATGAAAAGGGCTATGGTGATATTATTTGTCTCAAATGTTGGTTGATAAAAGTAAAGCTCATGGCAATATTCTCGATATAGCACAGCTCGCGAAACTCTACTCCATATTTCCCTATCTGTGAGAACAACTTCTTGGTCCTCTACAAGGCCTAGGAATCGGTGTACAATGTTTGCATTCTCGAGGTACTCCTCGAAGCTGAACAACTCTGAAGATACTAAATCTCTCCTATAGGCTAACCACCTATGGCAAGCTCTCTGAAGTTCATGATAGAACACTAATTGATGAGGATCCAGGATTCTATCCAAGACTAGCCTCTTAATCTATTGAAGTTGTGTGGACCTAGATGAAATGATACTAAGTCTCCTGATAAGCTCGTCCCACAAGGATTGATTTCTACTTGCTTCAGGGACACTAAGGATAGAATTAACTTCTATGGCCACTAATTGGTTTACTACGTTTATAGTAACTGCTAACCTCTTTTTAGGAGCTACCATATAAACATGATTTTGAACCTTAAATGTTTTAAAATGCATCTAAGTTTTAGTTGTTCTAATTTTTTTTTTTTTTGTCTTTGTTTGTTTTTTTTCAAAAGGTTATGATGCATTCACGTCGGGTTCACCAAAATGTATCGCTCCAAATTTTTTGCACCCCTACCTTCAGGCTATTGGATCCACGCCCGAAAGGAGGATGGGAAAAGGATGGTGCGGTACCTCGGATGAGAGGACTTTGCGAAGGTCCCGCCTCTCAAGGGAGGTGCATTTTGGTGATTTTTCGACGGATGGTGGGTTCACCAAGAAACATTTGACGGTAGTTTCCACGCCTAGGTTTTGGGAATGAGTTTTGATGAGTTTGTTTTATTTTTAAACATTCATCCTAGGTTTGGCCGAATGATTCTAACTTAAACTACATGAAAATGCAATTTAAATGCATACAGCAAATAGAAAGGAAAACAAAAACAGAGAATTTGTAGGAGGCCAATGAAGATTACCTGATCCGGAAGTCTGATGGAGTTTCTGAAGCTTGAAGCAGTCTGGATCGTCTGCAATTCAACAGAATCGCCTTCAATTTGATAAAATCATCTAAACTGACAAGATCGTCTACAATCTGACAAATTCATCAGACAAATTCATCAGAGACCTGCAAAACAGCAAACAGATGCAAAACATAAGAAATTCTATTTTGCAAACAGGGGCAAACTATGTAAAACAGTAATATGAGTGTTGAACAATATACAAGAATAGAAGTAAAAGCAAATAACTGTGTTTAGATAGCATAATATGATCCTAATATTCAAACTAGACAAAATGGGTGAACTCCAGATGTAATATAGTATAAAAACTGAATAAACAATCTAATTTATAGCATAAAATGACAAAAAAAAGAGACAGAAGAGCAAACTCCAGGCACTGATTGCCTCGATGTGTGCTGTAGTCGAAATCGTCTCGCATTAGTACAAGATCGTCTCGAATTTGACAAGATCACCTCCGATCTTGATAGGTTCGTCGGCTGCGATAGGTGCTGGCTCCGGTTGAAAACCAGTGGTGTACCTGCAATGAAATGACTATAGGACTAATGCAAAATATGAATTACGATGTTTTTAGAGCATAAGGGTTCAATTTGCATAAAAATTCAGCCAGGGGTTGGGGAGGGAAAAGTCTTAGAGTTAAATAGGCATAGGATAGTTGTTGGGAGGTTGGAGATCATCCCAATTTGGGAGATCTCCAACGGGGGAAGGGTCCCAACGGCATAGACACGCTTCTACCCGGATTGGAGACCCGTTGGAATGGATTCCAACTATGCAAATTCAGTTTTGCGATGAAATCGTCTGGACGTTCTAGTCCAGACGAAATCATCAAATCTGGGGCGATATCGTCTGATCGAAGATGATATCGTCAAAAGGTCAAAACAACTACTAAAAATGGCATGAAAAAGGAGGAAACGGGTTTCTCGGTGGTTAATGGGTGGTTTGGGAGGTTAAATTTGAATTTAAATTTATTTACTAAGGTGAATGTAATTATTCCAATTTTACTGTGCAAATTTTAGGGTGCTACACATCTCTGTAATGGTCGACGTCTCCCGCAAACCGTCGACTTTGTCCCCGCTCCTCTGATCGGTACCATAAGGCACCATACCCAATATCCCTGTCCACCATCTCAGCTCGGGTAGTCCAGGGCAACCCTCGTGGTCACTCTATGGCTATGTGCTGCCATGCCCAGCACTGCAACAAGAAACTGCACCCCAACCCCTTTCGCCTTCGACAGCGAACCTCGTACAACTCATCATATAACTATGCCAATAGTGTCTAACCCCATCTCATAATAATCGGCTCTATCATCGGGCAATCCACCAACTGCCATACTACCTCCAAGAGGTTCCATGGGAACCTCGCTCCTGATGAGTCTGGCAGGAGCATGTTGGAAATGAGGCTCATGAGTACCACATGCCTCACTCCCAACATCCCCCTCGCATACCAATATCGTACCAAGATCCCCCCAATATGGCAATCCAACTTTGCCCTCTCCAACGAGGTCATCCCATCCTCATCCGCTCCGTATCCAAAATATCGTGTCAATACTGCCGTCCTCTGGCCCCGTGGTGTCGTCCGAATGGGAATCCCGTCTATCGGAATCCAAAGGATCCGATACACGTCCTCCAAGGTGACAGTCATCTCCCTTGTCGGAAGATGGAAGGTGTTCGTCCGAACATCCCATAGGCCAATCAGTGCTGTAAGGTACGCCTGGTCCGCCACAACTACATCCAATCGAGCCACGTGCTTGAGCCCTAGGGCATCAAGCCACTCCCAGTCATCATCAGTCAATGCCTCGTGGGCATTAGAAAAAATGGTCGGTACTCGATGTCGACTCTTCACCACCTGCACATCACAAAAAAACAACAAACATCAAAAACATGCATCCAAATTACCATCACATGTACAAAAATGCCTAACTGTACAGTAACATCTTTCATTCACATGTACATCCAAAAAAAAAAAATTCCATTTTTCAATTGTGCATCTTTAATTTCAACAAAATGACAAAAATTTGACATGGTTTACCTACGGTTTACCTAAGTTTACCATTTCAAAAAAAAAAAAAAATTCATCAATTTTGCATCTTTAATTTCATCAAAAAACAAATATGACAAAAATTTGACATGGTTTACCTACGGTTTTACCTAAGTTTACCATTTCAACCAAAAAAAATCATCTTTAATTTCATAAAAAATGACAAAAATTTGACATGGTTTACCTAAGTTTACCATTTCAACCAAAAAAAAAAAATTCACCTTTCATTTCATCAAAAACGACAAAAATTTGACATGGTTTACCTACGGTTTACCTAAGTTCACCATTTCAACAAAAAAAAAAAAAAAATCACCTTTCATTTCATCAAAAATGACAAAAATTTGACATGGTTTACCTACGGTTTACCTAAGTTTACCGTTTCAAAACAAAAAAAATAAAAAAATTCATCAATTTTGCATCTTTCATTTCATCAAAAAATGACAAAAATTTGACATGGTTTACCTACGGTTTTACCTAAGTTTATCATTTCAACCAAAAAAAATTAATCTTTAATTTCATAAAAAACGAAAAAAATTTGACATGGTTTACCTACGGTTTTACCTAAGTTTACCATTTCAACCAAACAAATTCATCTTTAATTTCATCAAAACCAATAAAAAAATCGACATGGTTTACCTACGGTTTCGACCTAAGTTTACCATTTCAATAAAAAAAACAAATTCATTCATTTTCCATTTTTTAATTTCATAAACATAACACAAAAATATGGGCATGGTTTACCTATGGTTTCGACCTAAGTTTTACCATTCACATAGAAAAACATTTTTTTAACCATGGTTACCCTAAAGTGTTACTCTAAGTTTCATTTTGGGTTTATCTTATGGTTTTCCATCTAAGTTTCCATCAGGTTTGCATCCATGTTTCATTCGGTGTCATTCATTTACCTTTTAATTTAATTAATTAGGGTTTCATGTTTAAACACAAGAAAAACACCATAAAAACAACTTTGCATTTTTCAAATTGACAATCGAGGAGATAGTGCACTTACTGGTCTTGCCTCGGCTCCGCCGCTCGATGACCCGATCCGTGCACTCATGGTGGTTGGATGATCCGGTAGCGCTTTGCGTCAGAAATCTACCTACTCCTCCCAGAGCTCCAAATCGCAATCGCTGAACAGTGCAAATGAGCCAAAACCATCATTTTCGCATATTTATACTTTTTGTCAGCTGGTACTCGTCCTTTATCGGGATGAGCACTTTTCGGCGTGCTCGTCCCACCCCGGGACGAGTACCTTCAGAGATGCACTCGTCTCACCCCGGGACGAGTGAAATCCTGTCACTCGTCCCACCCCGGGACGATTAAAAGAAAAAAAAAAAAAGGTCAAAACAGTCGGGGAACTGCTAGAGCATGCTTAGCGGTAAACCATCTAAAGGCACCCTTGCACAAGTCATCTTGGGTCAAGCGACTCGTCGCTTTTCTCATGTCGGTCATTCCCTCATCGATTCGTCACTTGAGGGGGTAGTCACACTTAGTTGCCAATCAACACCATTATACCCAGTCTTGGAAATGACACGCATTCAAAGGATCATTGCAAAAGACAATCGCGCCCCTGCTTGGGGCAGCAAACAAGCAATCATCACAAACTAATCATATACTTGGCATTCATGAATCATGAACTCAAGGTTCCCACAACAAAAGGTTGCGCCCTTTGCCTCTTCATGACTGATCAATGTCTAAGTTCAAGTAATACCTCATCGAACCAGGTTAATGCTTGATTTTAGTTCCTTAGCTCGTTGAAGTAAGGATTCAAGAATGCGTGCCCTTTCCATACTTGGGGCATCAAGAGTTGGTTAGGTTATTGAGAAACCCTAATCATTAGTGCTTTGGTTATATTTTTGCTCAGCACTGCACCATGTGCAATGCTTCCCAAAAAGGGGCATCTGTAGACACCAAATCAGCACCAATCTGATTATGTGACAACAAGCATTGATCGCACTAACACACATAGCTCCCAGGGCAGCCCTCAGAGGTTAAAATAGTGGTTCTAACCACTTGCTCAGCAGTTTTGCAAGTCATAAACCAATTTGGCACCTTTTAGACACTTTATTACTTATTCGTCCTACCCAGGGACGAGTGCATATTTTACTCGTCTTACCCAGGGACGAGTGTTGACTGATACTCATCTCACCTAGGTACGATTACCAGCGCTCGCTTCGGGGTGGGACGATTGTCAGGTTTGATCGACAAAAAGTCAAATCTCGACATATAACAACTCAGAACTACCACTCAGCTTTTCATGCATGACATAGGAGTGCGAGTGAGTTCTTTTGACAACACACATCTGCCAATTGACTTTCCCTTCACTGCATGGGAAGGAGAGTGAGATTTTCTAAAACATACAAAGACATGCACAGAGGCAGTTAAGAAGCCCTTGATCAAGAAGAAGTCTTCTCTTCACAAACAGAAACATTCATGCAAAGAGACACTTTTGCATGTTGATTCAAAGAGACCCCTTGGGTTTATAAAACGGTGAGTTTCCTCACCCAGAAAATAGACCGAGCAGGAGCATTTTGAGTGACGAAGTGCTGCTATATCACTTACTCACGATTTGTGCCCAAACGCCATTCTTTTGACCACAATAGTATACGAATTTGCCGACAACACATCACATCAGGTTTTGGACCCATCTCAAGCGGTTTGGTGTCGAAGCAACGTTTCATCTGCGGGTGGTCTGCCTTCGGGCACCTCCCCGCTTTATTTCTTTTATAGTATTTTAGCTAGTTTCATGTTTATGCTTTTGTCAAGTTTTTATTTCATTTAGATTCATCTTAGTCATAGTTAGATTTACCTTTTATTTTTCATATACAGGTGCTATTGATGCTTTGTTTGTTTCTTTGAACGCAGATCTACAGCATTGGAGCAGCAAGGAATCGACCTGTATCAACGCAAGTGGCAACAATGTTTTGGTTCGCCCATGTTATATGTGGGCACGCGGAAGAGGAAATCTTTGCGAACAAGTTGTAGAGATCAATATCTAATGCTCCTATCCCCTAAAAAGGAAGGAGACGCATTGTAACACGAATTGAAAAGAATATCAATAAAAAGGACCATAGTTTATATTGCTTTTAATCTTGTGTTCATTCATTTGTGTTCTTTCATTTTAATGCAATTTTGTTTAGTATTTCCTTTTTGTTTTCGGAATCTCGTGTTTTCAGTTACTCATGTAATCAGTTTGGTCACAACACAATGAATTGTAGGATTCATGACAGAATAGGATATGGCTTCACTAGAAGAAATCCTAAGATATTTGCACCTCCAAGGAATAATAACATTAAGTGTTATAATTACAACAATGATGGTCACACAGTAATGTGGTGTAGAGCAGACATTCTAAAAATAGGTATGAACAGGAACAGGAACAGGAACTTGAATATGAACAGGAATAGGAATATGAATAGGAATAGGAACATGGATATGAACAAGAATAGGAACAACAACATGGATATGAATAGGGATAGGAACAATAATAGGAACATGGATATGAACAGGAATGGGAACAAAAATAGGAATGTAGACATTGACAAGAACACAGACATGGATAGAAATAGTTAGAGGAATTAGAAAATTCAAACAAGAAGAAAAGAGGATAAAGGTAAAGAAATGTGCTTTCTGGGAGTAGAAATGCTCCCACCCCATAATTAACCACCTCAAAAATATGGGGGAGGTGCTAATCTAAGAGGCTCATTCTTAGCCCCGAGCCCCAAAGGTGACCCTTTGCCATTGATGTCAAATGGGAAGAGATTTGAGTAAGGGGGATAGATTAGATATGGTTGAGTAAAGGGGGGAGATTTTCTATTTGATAGAGCATAGATCCAGGGGGAGCAATGTCCCAGGAGAAGTAGAACAAAATTTAAGTTTTCGGTAAAAATAATTTGGATTACCATCAATGACAAAGTGGGAGATTGTTGGGCATTTTGAGCTCTTTTAGTTGTCATTGATGTCAAGGTGAAAAGTCATCATTGATGTCAAATTGAACAAAGGAAGACATCATTAATGCCATGGAGCACACCATATTCAGTACCACGAACAATGCGAAGAATTGCAGAAGAAGTGGGAAAAATAATGTTTTATGAGGGTTTGTGGTAAACCCATTGTGGAAGATTAAATTATTTTTATTAAGACCACTTACATTTTGATATGGCAGTTAAAAGTTGAAAAGACCCATGGTGGTAGAATAATATCCAATGGAGTACAAGTTAAAGGTTCAATTTTAACCCAAGGAAGGCTTTAAAAGCTAAATTTTATGATTATAATTTATAAAATTTAAATTCCTTAGAATTTAAATCATTTATAAATTACAAAGGTCTAAATGTGCTGACATCATCAAAAATTATAAAGCATCATTTATAAAACATAAATTTATTTTAATACGTCGATTTCATCGAGAATATTGGAGCACCGATGTTCGAATCCTATGGAGGAATCGTGTATAAATGGTGGCCAAAAGACTTTCAAATTTATCCCTCATCGATTTGATTAATGCGACTAAGGTGAACTATTTTGTGTGATTCATTGTTTCGATTAAGGAAGAAGACAAAAATATTTTTGTCTTATGCACCAAGTTTAAAACATAGAGGGTTTATTGCTTAAGACATGTTGGACATGATGGTCCATTGGCAGTGCACATTTTTGCGAATGCATTGGTGGAGAAATAGTCTGCGATCGAATCCCGTGGAGTGGTAGCGCCAAAGGGAAAGTTTTTTGGGTTGCATTTTTTGTTCGGGTGCTAGGAGAGGAATAAATTGATTGAACAGCTTTTAAGATCAAAATGTGTGTCTAGTGCACATGGTTGTTAATCCCACAACTAGGGCATTCACAGAGGTATAGGTTAAAGGTTCGAAACCCACTAAGAGCCAAAGGTAATTTTTGATAATTAATTTTTGCCTAAGGTTTTTGAAAAGGATATAGTTGGAGTAATAAGGGTTTGATTGTGTGTTTGATTTATATTATTGTTGGAGCTACAAGGGTTTAATAAAGGTTGTTAAATTGATAATTGATTTATAGTATTGTGGAGTTATAAGGGTTAATGAGAGTTTTTTTTTTTATGAGTGATTGGAATTATAAAGAAAGTTGATTTGATATTTATCAAAGTTTCTCTTGCCATTCAATTATATTAAAGAGGTTTGAATTAATTTTTTGTGGATGTTAAGTTTATTTAAGTTGGGAGTTTATAAGGTGTTATTGGATAAATATTTTATGTATGTTGATGATTTTTTTTAAAGGTGGAGTGATAAGGTGTATTATATTGTGAGAAAGATTTATCTTCTAACCTCTTTGAGATTGGCATAGAAGTTATTGTGGTTGTGGCAGATTTATGAGACCCCTTCATTATCAAGAAAAATGTATGAGCACATTCTTCCATAGTTGATTTGATTGATTGGTTTTCTAGAAAATAAGTTTGGAGTGAAAAGGACTTGATTAGGGTTTCCTTTTCAAGAGTGTTTGAGTTAATGCTTCAAGGTTTTCTGGAATAAAGAGTTGATGTTTTATAAGCATTGTTGTTGAAGCCATTGGTTGTGTGAAGAATTTGAGTTAGGGTTTTGAAAAATAACATGAGTATCATTGTTATGTGAAGATTGATTTATAATCATTATTGTTGAAGTGAGTTGTTATGCAAAGAACTTGAACTAGGTTTTTGAAAATAATATGAGTATCATTGTTATGTGAGGTTTGTTGTTGAGCATTGTTGAAAACATTTTGAGTTTGATGATATATGCTTGGACTAGGATTTATGAGAAAGGGGTGTTTCATCAAGTGATTGGTTGAGTAGAGCTGATCAAGACTAGTCAAGTGGTTGTGCGAAGTGATTGTTCAAGTTCCTTAAAATAGACTATTGTATATTCTATTTTGAGTTGAGAAACTGATTGAGAATTGAGTGTAGAACATATTGAGTATCTAAAAATTATCTTTATGCTTCTATGGGATTGGACAAGTTTTGTGTGGAATTGTTAAGCAGATTTGAGGTAAGTCTTTGAGAAGACTTGTGGACTTATTTTTGTGTGAGCTTTTTGTGGAAGCTTGCAATATAGATTTGGACAAGTTCTAAGTGGAATTGTTGAGCAAATTTAGATAAGTTCTGTGTGGATTTATTGAGAAGTTTTGGACAAGTTCTGTGTGGACTTGTTAAGCAGATTTGGATAAGTTCTGTGTGGACTTATTGAGTAGTTTTGGATAAGTTCTATCTGGACTTGTTGAGGATATTTGGATAAGTTTTGTGTGGACTTATTGAGCAGACTTGGGCATGTTCTATGTGGAATTATTGAGCAGACTTGGACATGTTCTATGTGGACTTGTTGAGCAGATTTAGACAAGTTCTGAGTGAGCTTGTTGAGTAGATTTGAGCAAGTTCTGAGTGAGCTTGTTGACCATATTTGAGCAAATTCTGAGTGAGCTTGTTGTGCATATTTGAGCAAGTTTTGAGTGAGCTTGTTGAGCATATATAAGCAAGTTTTGAGTGAGCTTATTGAGAAGATTTGAGCAAATTTTGAGTGATTTTATTGATCATATTTGAGGAATTTTTGAATGAGATTGTTGAGCATATTTGAGCAAGTTTTGAGTGAGCTTGTTGAGCATATTTGAGCAAGTTTTGAGTGAGCTTGTTGAGCAGATTTGAGCAGGTTCTAAGTGGACCTGTTAAGTATATTTAAGTAGGTTCTGAGTGGACCTATTGAGCAGATTTGAGAATGATCTTTGGATGTGATAGATCATAGAGGATAGTAGTCTCCAGTGTATAGATATCCATAAGCCAGGGCAGTGATAATAGGTCTTTTGAGTGGGGACAAGAGTCTTTAGTGGAGAGATATCCACAAGCCAGTGTAGTGGAGGCAGTAGTCTTCTAGACAATCACCAGCCAAAGCAGAGGAGAAGGAGTTCTCCTATGGATAGAGATCCATGAACCTAATTAAGGGGATCAACATCTCCTTTAGACAAAGGTCCATAAACATTGTAGGTAAAGGATTCCCAAGAGATTATTTAAGAAAAATTTATTAGAAATATTTTCTCTATGGAGGTAGCCATATTTGGGTGAACCACGTTAAATTGGTGCCTCTATTATGTATAGTTATTTATGCATTGCTTTGATTACTATTATTGATATTGCAATATATACATTGGATAATATTTATTTGGAAAGAAAAGTAAAAAGTGCTCTTATAATATTCACCCCCCCTCTCTTTGTATAATATTATGTTATTCAATTGGTATCAGAGCGGGTTTCTTCATAAGAGTTTAACATCTTGAAGTAAAATCTAATAAGAACACAATGGATCCTAAGGTGTCCTCAAATAATTCAAAACCAGTATTTGATGGAAGTGACTATATGTATTGGAGTATGATTATGAGGATATACCTAATGGCACTTGGCAATGAAGTTTGGGAAGTAGTGGAATTTCGATATGATCTCACAGTCAATCCTCATACAAATAAATAAGGTAAGCTTCTATAGCATTATAATTCAAAAGCAATGAATGCACTTGTGAGATTTTTGCATAGAACAGAGTCTATGAAAGTTATGCATTGTAGAACTGTAAATGAAATGTGGGATAAATTGCAAGGTATATATGAAGGAGATAAAAGTGTCAAGAAATAAAAGATATAAAATATCAAAGGACAACTTGAAGCATTAAGGATGAACAATGATGAAAATATTAGTTCTTATCTAATTCAACTTGATGAGGTTGTTAATGATATGTAAGGACTTGGAATGAATATTGATGAATCAGATTTTTGTGATAAAGTCTTAAGAACTCTTCCAAAAAGATTTAGTGAATAGGTTTCTACTATAGAAGTGTCAATGGATGGTGATTCTTTAACAAGAGATAATTTGCTTGGTATGCTTACAACAATTGAGATAAGAACAAAATATTCCATTCCTCGAAAAGAAGTAGCTTTCAAGGCAATCAAGAAGGCAAAAGGTAAGATGTCAGAATAAAGCAATGAGTCAATTAGTGATGAAGAAGCTAATTATGGTAGAAAAGATAAATATTCTAGAAGATCCAGAGATATAATATCTGTTAAGTGTTTCAAATGTGGAAAGTATGGACATTTTGCAACAGATTGTCAAAAACCCAAAAACAACAATGGTGAAGAAAAATATGATCATAGGTATAGGGAATCAGAAAGATATAGGCACTAGAATAAAAGCAAGGATGGACAAAACAGACAAGGAAATAAGTTCTTTCACAAACAAAAGAGAAGCTATTATGCGGGTAAGGCAAGTAAGTACTCAAGTGATAGTGATGCCAGTTTTTTAGATAATGATAAAGATGAAGTCCTATTTATGATTGAAGAAAAAGAGCAAGTTAAGAAAAGCACTCCAGTAATTCTCAAGTGTTTTAGATGTGGTAACTTTGGACATATTGAATATGATTGTACAAGGGATGGTTATAGTATCAGTGATGATGAATATGAGAATGCACTTGAAGGACCAGATGAAAATCTTCTAATGGCATTATAAGAAAAATTAAGTGATCCTATATATGACAAGCAACAAAAAATAAAGATGTGGACAAAGGTAAACAAATAGAGGAATATTCAGAAAATAATGGTTATGATCTCAAGGAAGAACTTATTTATGCCCTTGACATGGTAAATAAGGTAAAAAAGCAACACTCTAAACTTGAGATTCAGTTTCAATAATGTGATGAAGAGATAATTTTGTTCATAGAGGATTTAGAAAAATCAAAGGCTAAGGCAAAGAATATCAAATATAAGTTAAAAGCAAATATCTTGGAATGTGAGAAGTTAGCACAAGAAGTGGCACTACTAAAATAATATTTAGAGGACTCCAAGATCAAGATGAAAGGGTTTAAAAATAGCTCAAAGAACTTGGATAAGTTCATCAAGACACAAAATACTACATAAAGGAAAACAGGTCTTGGATTTGAACAAGTTCAAAAGAAATAGGAAGGAGAGTCAACTTAAAGTTTTGGAGGAGAAGAAACTTCAGATGCAGATACTTTAGAAGAGGACGGTGTAAAAGAAAGTGAGACATCCAAGGATGATTTGGACAATAGAGAGTTCAACAAAAACAAGAACAATGCACAAAGAAGATACAAATGGAACAACAATCAAAATAGCTCAAGACAAGTTAAATTCAATGGAAGATGCTTTTCATGTCACAGTTTTGGGCACATGGCTTCACAATGCAGGACACATGAAAGACAGGGATATGGGAACAGACCGCATTTCCATGGGTATTGTTACTCATGTAATCAGTTTGGTCACAAGGAAATGAATTGTAGGATTCATGACAGAAGAGGATATGGCTTCACTAGGAGAAATCCTAATATATTTGCACCTCCAAGGAATAATAACATTAAGTGTTATAAGTACAACAATGATAGTCACATAGTAAAGTGGTGTAGAGTAGATATTCTAGAAATATGTATGAACAAGAATAGGAACAGGAACTTGAATATGAACAGGAACAAGAATAGGAACAGGAACATGGATATGAACAATAATAGGAATAGGAACATGGATATGAACAGGGATAGGAACAAAAATAGGAACATGGATATGAACAGGAACTAGAACAGAAACAGGAATGTAGATGTTGACAGGAACATAAACAAAGATAGAAACAGTCGGAGGAATAAGAAAATTCAGAAAAGAAGAAAAGAGGATAAAGGTAAAGAAAAGTGTTTTCTAGGAGTAGAAATACTCCCACCCCATAATTAACCACCTCAAAAATATGGGGGAGGGGCTAATCTAAGAGGCTCATTCTTAGCCCCGAGCCCCAAAGGTGACCCTTTGCCATTGATGTCAAATGGGGAGAGATTTGAGTAAGGGGGAGAGATTTGATATGGTTGAGTAAAGGGGAGAGATTTGGTATTTGAGAGAGCATTGAGCCAGGGGGAGCAATGTCCCAGGGGCAGCAGAACAAAAGTCAAGTTTTTGGTAAAAATAATTTGGGTTGCCATCAATGACAAAAGGGGAGATTATTGGAAATTTTTTGCTCTTTTAATTGTCATTGATGTCAAGGTGAAAATTCATCATTGATGCCAAAGTGAACAAAGGAAGACATCATTAATACCATGAAGCACACCATCTTCAATACCAGGAACAATGCGAAGAATTGCAGAATAAGTGGGAAAAATAATGTTTTATGAGGGTTTGTGGTAAACCCATTGTGGAAGATTAAATTATTTTTATTAATACCACTTACATTTCGATATGGCAGTTAAAAGTTGAAAAGACCCATGGTGGCAGAATAATATCCAATGGAGTACAAGTTAAAGGTTCAAGTTTAACCCAAGGAAGGCTTTAAAAGCTAAAGTTTATGATTATAATTTATAAAATTTAAATTCCTTAGAATTTAAATCATTTATAAATTACAAAGGTTTAAATGTGCTGACGTCATCAAAAATTATAAAGCGCCATTTATAAAACATAAATTTGTTTTAATACGTCGATGTCATCAAGAATATTAGAGCACCGACGTTCGAAGCCTATGGAGGAATCGTGTATAAATGGTGGCAAAAATAATTTCGAATTTATCCCTCATCGATTTTATTAATGCAACTAAGGTGAATTATTTTGTGTGATTCATTGTTTCAGTTGAGGAAGAAGATAAAAATATTTTTGTCTTATGCAAAAATTTTAAAATAGAGAGGGTTTATTGATTAATACACGTTGGACACGGTGGTCCATTGGTAGTGAACATTTTTGCGAAGGCATTGGTGGAGAAATAGCCTGCGATCGAATCCCGTGGAGTGGTAGCGCCAAAGGGAAAAATTTTTGGGTTGCATTTTCATTCGGGTGCCAGGAGAGGAATAAATTTCATGAAGAGCTTTTAATCTCTTAATGTGCGTCTGGCACACGTGGTTATTTAGCCCATGGCTAGGGAATTCGTGGAGGTAGAGGTTAAGGGTTTGAAACCTACTAAGAGGCAAAGGTAATTTTTGATAATTAATTTTTGCCTAAGGTTTTTGAAAAGGATATAGTTGGAGTAATAAGGGTTTGATTGTGTGTTTGATTTATATTATTGTTAGAGCTATAAGGGTTTAAGAAAGGTTGTTAAATTGATAATTGATTTATTCTATTGTGAAGTAATAAGGGTTAATGAGAGTTTCTTTTTTGATGAGTGATTGGAATTATAAATAAAGTTGATTTGATATTTATTAAAGTTTCTCTTATCATTAAATGAAATTAAAGAGGTTTGAATTAATTTTTGGTGGATGTTAAGTTTATTTTAGTTGGGAGTTTATAAGGTGTTATTGGATAAATATTTTATGTATGTTGATGATTGTTTTTGAAAGGTAGAGTGATAAGGTGTATTATATTGTGAGAAAGATTTATCTTCTAACATCTTTGAGATTGGCATAGAATTTGTTGTGGTTGTGGCAGATTTATGAGACCCCTTCATTATCAAGAAAAAGGTATGAGCACATTCTTCTATAGTTGATTTGATTGATTGGTTTTCTAGAAAATAAGTTTACATTGAAAAGGACTTGATTAGGGTTTCCTTTACTGTTTGAGTTAATGCTTCAAGGTTTTCTGGAATAAAGACTTTATTTTTTATAAGCATTGTTTTTGAATCCATCGGTTGTGTGAAGAATTTGAGTTAATTTTTTGAAAAAGTACATGAGTATCATTGTTATGTGAAGATTGATTTATAAGCATTGTTGTTGAAGTGAGTTGTTATGCAAAGAACTTGAACTAGGGTTTTGAAAAGAATATGAGTATCATTTTTATGTGAGGTTTGTTGTTGAGCATTTTTAAAAACAATTTGAGTTGGATGATATATGCTTGGACTAGAGTTTATGAGAAAGGGGTGTTTCATCAAGTGATTGGTTGAGTAGAGTTTATTGATACTAGTCAAGTGGTTATACGAAGTGATTGTTCAAGTTCCTTAAAACATACTATTCTATATTCTATTTTGAGTTGAGAAACTGATTGAGAATTGAGTGTAGAACATATTAAGTCTCTAACAATTCTCTTTATGCTTCTATGAGATTGGACAAGTTCTGTGTGGACTTGTTAAGCAGATTTGAGGTAAGTATTTGATAATACTTGTGGAATAATTTTTGTGTGAGTGAGATTTTTGTGGAAGCTTGCAATATAGATTTGGACAAGTTTTGTGTGGACTTGTTGAGCATATTTGGATAAGTTCTATGTGGACTTATTGAGTATTTTTGGACAAGTTCTATGTGGACTTGTTGAGCAGATTTGGATAAGTTTTGTGTGGACTTATTGAGCAGTTTTGGATAAGTTCTATTTGGACTTGTTGAGCAAATTTGGATAAGTTATGTGTGGACTTATTGAGCATACTTGGACATGTTTTGTGTGGATTTGTTGAGCATATTTAGACAAGTTCTGAGTGAGCTTGTTGAGCAGATTTGAGCAAGTTCTGAGTGAGCTTGTTGAGCAGATTTTAGCAAGTTTTGAGTGAGCTTGTTGAGCATATTTGAGAAAGTTCTGAGTGAGCTTGTTGAGCATATTTAAGCAAGTTCTGAGTGACCTTATTGAGCATATTTGAGCAAGTTCTGAGTGAGCTTTTTGAGCATATTTGAGCAAGTTTTGAGTGAGATTGTTGAGCATATTTGAGCAAGTTTTGAGTGAGCTTGTTGAGCATATTTGAGAAAGTTTTGAGTGAGCTTGTTGAGTATATTTGTGTAGGTTCTGAGTGGACCTATTGAGTATATTTTAGCAAGTTCTAAGTGGGCCTATTGAGAATATTTGAGACAGATATTTGGAGGTGATAGATCAGAGAGGACAGTAGTCTCTCGTGGATAGAGATCCATCAGCTAGGGTAGTGATAATAGGTCTTTTGAGTGGGGATAAGAGCCTTTAGTGGAGAGAGATCCACAAGCCATTGCAGTGGAGGTAGTAGTATTCTAGAGGATCACCAGTCAAAGCATAGGAGAAGGATTTCTCATGTGGATAGAGATCCATGAACCTAATTTAGGGGATCAACATCTCCTTTGAATAGAGGTCCATAAACATTTTAGGGAAAGGATTCCCAAGAGATTATTTAAGAAAATATTATAAGAAATACTTTCTCTGTGGAGGTAGCCATCTTTGGGTGAACCACGTTAAATTGATGTCTCTATTGTGTGTGGTGATTTATGCATTGCTTTCATTACTGTTGTTGATATTTCTATCTATACATTGCATAATATTTATTTGGAAAAAAAAGTAAAAAGTGCTCTTATTCTATTCACCCCCCCTTTCAGTATAATCTTGTGTTCTTCAATTGGTATAAGAGCGGGTTCCTTCGTAAGATTTTAACATCTTGAAGAAAAAACTAACAAGAACACAATGGATCTTGATAATGATAGAGATGAAGTCCTATTTATGATTGAAGAAAAAGAGCAAGTTAAGAAAAGCACTCCAATAATTATCAAGTGTTTTAGATGTGGTAACTTTGGACATCTTGAAGATGATTGTACAAGGGATGGTTATAGTTTCAGTGATGATGAATATGAGAACGCACTTGAAGGACCAGATGAAAATATTCTAATGGCATTATAAGAAAAAGTAAGTGATCCTATATAATATAAGCCAACAGAAAATAAAGATGTGGAAAAAGGTAAACAAATAGAGGAATATTCAGAAAAGAATGATTATGATCTCAAGGGAGAACTTATTTATGCCCTTGACACAGTAAAGAAGGTAAGAAAGAAACACTCTAAACTTGAGATTCAGTTTCAATAATGTGATGAAGAGAGAAGTTTGCTCATAGAGGATTTAGAAAAATCAAAATCTAAGGCAAATAATATCAAAGATAAGTTAAAAGCAAAGATCTTGGAATGTGAGAAGTTAGCACAAAAAGTGGCACTACTAAAATAATATTTAGAGGACTCTAAGATCAAGATGAAAGGGTTTAAAAATAGCTCATATAACTTAGATAAGTTCATCAAGACACAAAATACTACATCAATGAAAACATGTCTTGGATTTGAACGGGTTCAAAATAAATAGGAAGGAGATTCAACTTCAAGTTTTGGAGGAGAAGAAACTTTAGATGCAGATACTTTAGAAGAGGACAATGTAAAATAAAGTGAGACATCCAAAGACGAGTTGGACAATAGAGAGTTCAACAAAAATAAGAACAATGCACAAAGAAGATACAAATGGAACAACAATAAAAACAGGTCAAGAGAGACTAAGAGACCAATGAGGTCAATATAAGGTAAATTCAAAGGAAGATGTTTTTCATGTCATAGGTTTGGGCACATGGCTTCACAATGCAGGACACATGAAAGATAGGAATATGGGAATAGACAGCCTTTCCATGGGTATTGTTACTCATGTAATCAGTTTGGTCACAAGGCAATGAATTGCAGGATTCATGACAAAAGAGGATATGGCTTCACTAGGATAAATCCTAAGACATTTGCACCTCCAAGGAATAATAACATTAAGTGTTATAATTGCAACAATTATGGTCACATAGTAGAGTGGTGTAGAGCAGACATTCCAAAAATAGGTATGAATAGGAATAAGAACGGGAACATGAATATGAATAGGAACAAGAACATGGATATGAACAAGAATAGGAAGAGGAACTTGGATATGAACAGGGATATGAATAGGAATAGAAATATAGATATGAACAGGAATGGGAACAAAAATAGGAATGTAGACATTGACAGGAACATAGACATGGATAGAAACAGTCAGAGGAGTTAGAAAATTTAGACAAGAAGAAAAGAGGATAAAGGTTAAAAAAAGTGCTTTTTGGGAGTAGAAATACTCCTACCCTAGAATTAACAACCTGAAAAATATTGGGGAGGGGCTAAGCTAAGAGGCTCATTATTAGCCCCAAGCCCCAAAGGTGACCCTTTGCCATTGATATCAAATGGGGAGAGATTTGAGTAATGGGGAGAGATTTGATATGGTTGAGTAAAGGGGAGAGATTTGGTATTTGAGAGAGCATTGAGCCGGGGGTAGAAATGTCCTAGGGGGAGTAGAACAAAATTCAAGTTCTCGGTAAAAATAATTTGGGTTGCCATCAATGACAAAGGGGAATATTGTTGGACATTTTGAGCTCTTTTAGTTGTCATTGATGTCAAGGTGAAAAGTCGTCATTGATGCCAAAGTGAACAAAGGAAGACGTCATTAATACCATGGAGCACACCATCTTCAATACCAGGAACAATGTGAAGAATTGCAGAATAAGTGGGAAAAATAATGTTTTATGAGGGTTTGTGGTAAACCCATTGTGGAAGATTAAATTATTTTTATTAAGACCACTTACATTTCGATATGGCAGTTAAAATTTGAAAAGACCCACAATGGCAAAATAATTTCCAATGGTGTACAAGTTAAAGGTTCAAATTTAACCCAAGGAAAGCTTTAAAAGCTACAGTTTATTATTATAATTTATAAAATTTAAATTTCTTAGAATTTAAATCATTTATAAATTACAAAGGTCTAAAGGTGCTGACATCATCAAAAATTATAAAGTGACATTTATAAAACATAAAGTTGTTTTAATACGCCGATGTCATCGAGAATATTGGAGCATTGATGTTCGAAGCCTATGGAGGAATCGTGTATAAATGGTGGCCAAAAGACTTTCGAATTTATCCCTCATTGATTTGATTAATGCGACTAAGGTGAACTATTTCGTGCGATTTTCTATTTTGGTTGAGGAAGAAGACAAAAATATTTTTGTCTTATGTGCCAAGTTTAAAACAGAGAGGCTTTATTGCTTAAGACACATTGGACACGCTGGTCCATTGGCAACGCACATTTTTGTGATGGCATTGGTGGGGAAAATGTCTACGATCGAATCATGTGGAGTGGTAGCGCCAAAGGAAAAATTTTTTGGGTATTCGGGTGCCAGGATAGGAATAAATTGCACGAAGATATTTTAAGCTCTTAATGTGCATCTAGCACACATGGTTGTTGAGCCCATGGATGGGGCATTCACAGAGGCAGAGGTTAAGGGTTCGAAACCCACTAAGAGGCAAAGGTAATTTTTGATAATTAATTTTTGCCTAAGGTTTTTGAAAAGGATATAGTTGGAGTAATAAGGGTTTGATTGTGTGTTTGATTTATATTATTGTTGGAGCTATAAGGGTTTAAGAAAGGTTGTTAAATTGATAAATGATTTATACTATTGTGGAGTAATAAGGGTTAATGAGAGTTTATTTTTTGATGAGTGATTGGAATTATAAAGATAGTTGATTTGATATTTATCAAAGTTTCTCTTGACATTAAATTAAATTAAATTAAAGAGGTTTGAATTAATTTTTGGTGGATGTTAAGTTTATTTTAGTTGGGAGTTTATAAGGTGTTATTGGATAAATATTTTATGTATGTTGATGATTGTTTTTGAAAGGTGGAGTGATAAGGTGTAATTGAGTATTTACATTATATTGTGAGAAATATTTATCTTCTAACCTATTTGAGATTGGCATAGAAGTTGTTGTGGTTGTGGCAGATTTATGAGACCCCTTCATTATCAAGAAAAAGGTATGAGCACATTCTTCCATAGTTGAGTTGATTTATTGGTTTTATGGAAAATAAGTTTGGAGTGAAAAGGACTTGATTAGGGTTTCCTTGTGGATTGATTTTTTGTGAGCTTTTTGTGGAATCTTGCAATACATATTTGGATAAGTTTTGTGGACTTATTGAGAATATTTGGACAAGTTCTATGTGGACTTGTTGAGGAGATTTGGATAAGTTCTATGTGGACATATTGAGTAGTTTTGGACAAGTTCTATGTGGACTTGTTGACTAGATTTGGATAATTTTTATGTGGACTTATTGAGTAGACTTGGACAAGTTTTGTGTGGACTTGTTGAGCAGATTTGGATAATTTCTGTGTGGACTTATTGAGTAGTTTTGAACAAGTTTTGTGTGGACTTGTTACATAGATTTGGACAATTTCTGAGTGAAGTGAGCTTGTTGAGCAGATTTGAGCAAGTTCTGAGTAAGCTTGTTGAGTAGATTTGAGCAAGTTCTGAGTGAGCTTATTGAGAATATTTGAGCAAGTTCTGAGTGAGATTGTTGAGTAAATTTGAGCAAGTTTTGAGTGAAATTTTTGAGCAAATTTGAGCAAGTTCTGAGTGAGATTTTTAAGAATATTTGAGCAAGTTTTGAGTGAGCTTGTTGAGTATATTTGAGTAGGTTTTGAGTGGACCTGTTGAGTAGATTTGATTAGGTTCTGAGTGGACCTGTTGAGCAGATTTGAGATAGAGCTTTGGAGGTGACAAAGTAGAGAGGATAGTAGTCTCCATTGGATAGAGATCCATCAACTAGGGTAGTGAAGACAAGTCTTCTGAGTGGGGACAAGAGTCTTTAGTGGAGAGAGATCCACAAGCCAGTGCAGTGGAGGCAGTAGTCTTCTAGAGGATTACCAACCAGAGTAGAGGAGGAGTTCTCCTATGGACAGAGATCCATGAACTTAATTTAGGGGATCAGCATCTCCTTTGTACAGAGGTCCATAAACATTGTAGAGAAAGGATTCCCAAGATATTATTTGAGAAAAATTTATAAGAAATATTTTCTCCATGGAGGTAGCCATCTTTGGGTGAACCATGTTAAATTGGTGTCTCTATTATGTGTGGTGATTTATGCATTGCTTTGATTACTGCTTTTTATATTGCTATCTATACATTGCATAGTATTGATTTGAAAAGAAAAGTAAAAGATGCTCTTATACTGTTCACCCCCCTCTCAGTATAAGATTGTGTTCTTCAAAAAGCCTCGTTCGCCTCCTAGTGGGGTGAATGCATTCTAAAAAAAGGAAAGCACTGAAGCTCATGGTCAATAATCGAAAGGGCTTTTCATTGAAATTAAATGGTGAAATCCCAAGTTAAAGATGGTCAACAATGCTTTCACTAAACAAAGGGGGAAAATTTGTATTTACCCCAAAGGGAGGCGAACGCATGTTATAAGAGAAAAGGATGTACGAAGGCACAAAGTCAACATAACAAAATGGCCAAAAGTATTTTTACCCCAAATGAGGGTCGAAAACCCCATTTGCTCCTCATTGGGGAGAAAACATCGAAAAATTCTACAAATCGTGCTATTTAGTTTAAAAGTCGCATCGAGAGTTTAAATAAAAATCAAAAGGGACCAAAGGCGCTTTCACCTTGCATATAGGATGAAATCCTTATTTGACCTTCACTTGGTTTAAAAAATGTGCAAAGGTTTTAAAAATTTAGAGGTATGCTCTGGCTCTTTTCGGGCGATTGCATACAAAGATTTATGTTGAATTTTCAAGCGAGGATCAAAGGCAAAAATTAAACAAAGAAAAGTGCAAAAGCAAGGGTTATCATAGATTCACTATTATTAAAAGCTTTGAAAAAATAAAAAGAGCATTAAAAGCATTTTTTAAGGGATTTTGATTATATATATATGGCATGCAAGTGAAAACGAAGAAAAGAGAAAAATCAAAAAGAAAAAGCCCTAAAATCAATGGAGTTTTTTTAGAAAATCCATGATTTTTCTAAATTTGGGCAAAAAAGAGAAGCAAGAAGTTGTTTTAAAAGAAGAACATTCACCATGGAGTCACATCAAGTAGGTAAAAGATATTTTTGGAGTGAAAGAAAAGAAGATCAAGTGTGACTTAGTAGTATTTCCGCCCCCCATCGTTCTTTGGGCGTATGACGGTTTTTCAAGTGCGAATCCAATTTTTTAGAGCATCCCTAGAAGTGGTTTTGCCCCAATACGTGGTAATTTTTGGAGCACATTATGGCATATTTTTGAGGCATTTAATTTTAAACATGTGTTCGGGTTGCATCGGGAGACGTTTTTGCCATCTCGGGAGCCAGAATTTCACCACATCAGAAGCAAAGGTACTCATTGGTTCGTAGGAGGCAGATTTATTTTTTTAAGATATTTTTTAGGATCCAGGGCATGATTTTTGAAAGCATAACACGACAAGGAGGGCACATTTTTCTAAAATTATTTTTTGGTGAATATCATTTAGTTGCAATTTGAGCATTGAGAATAGTGCCATTCGGATGAAATGAGGGCACCCCCATCTAAACTTGTTGAGACAAAGTGCAGCATTTACTCCGGTGGTTGAGGACACACCCTATATATAGAGCACAGGTAAATTCACTTAGAAGTTAAAATTTTTTAAAAGAATTTTCCTATCAGTGCGTTTTCTGGTTTGTTGCTTGCAAAATTTGAAGAACTTCTTGGGAATTATTGAGTTTCCAGAATTAACATAATGGAAAAGAAAAGCAAAGAGTTTAAAGAGGTTGTAGAGCCCAAAAATTCTAAAAATAAAATAGAGGGCGTGTCAAAATCCAAAAAAATCCGCAAAAATGAGAATGTAGATTTGGACCCGTACTCTGACACCATGGCAAAGGTTGGGGACTACTTGATCACAAACAAGGGCATGGTGAAGCTCCAATAATATGTGTAATTCATAGTGAATCAAGGAGTTATGGTAGATAGCACATTAACTATGTCATTTCATGTGCAGTTATTTTGGTATTTGTGTACGCTCATACACCCTTTCCCGAAACTGGTGAAATTAATTGCTAGACATTATAATCCAGTTACTAGGGTCATTTAGAAAGCCAATGGAGAGGTGATATTTTCTATTTAAGCTACTAAAGTTAGAGAAGCATTACCTATGGGTTAAAACCCGCATATAATTTGATCTTCAAGAAGTTACACATCAACGAGCAAGAAGACATATATGTTTCTCCGATGACACTGCACCAGTTTATGAAAACGTAGTTGATCAAGGAGCTACAGTTAGGGCAGTTGTCAAATCTATCGAAACCTTTGTCAAAATTTAAGAGCCCTGACTTATTCTTGAATTTGGCACGGGTTTCTGGTCTTTTGGCAGATTCTATAGTGCACAAGTGGCAAGAGGCGCTGGTGTAATGTATATCTCAAAGGGAGTTTTATGTTCCAAGAGCCATGAGAAGGGATATAAATCCAATTTATTTTGACTGGGACGATTTCATTTATCAAAATATGCATGTCCAGTTGGATAAAATGCATATGGGAGAAGAGACTTCATTCAAACACACATCCTTCCTCGTATGGTATTTCTTTTTTCATTTGCACCAACATTTTTCATTCATTGCAATAAAATAGGTTGATGAAAAGGATGAATTTTTGCCTATTTATATGTGGACTCCCGCTTTGTTGATGAGGGAGTCATACTATAGTTTTAACCACCTATTTTTGGGGCTCGTGATTGATTTTATTTGCAACCAAATTGAAAGAGTACCATGGGCAATGAAGGAGGCAGTTGTTACAGTTGATAGAGATGACATATTTTTGTTGACTCAAGGTGTGTTCGTAAGAATTTATGGCTTTACGTCCAAGCCATTCCTTCTCCCATACTTCACCACCAAGCACATTTTTACCATGGAGGTGGTACGTCAGATAGATTATACCAATAATGTGTATGGAGTAGGGCACGAAAAAAGAACAACTTGTACCATACCGTTCAAGTTTGATAGTATCGAGGTGAACCAGGTCGAGCATAATAGGTTGCTCATAAAGGCACTCCAAGACCTGGGGTTGATAGAGTTGCCCTAATGGTGGAGATATGACCCGTCAATAAAATTTATAGAAATAATCAAGGTCAAGATCTTTCATTGTTTTCCATGGCCTGACATCTAGGAAAGGCAAAACAATTTTGATGGACGAGATTTAGAGTGGCATGTTGAAGAGATGATGATGCTTCCTCTATGGCATATTTTTATGAGTAGGAGGTTGAATATAACCTGACAACGCATAGATATCACATTCTTTCGTTGGGTTTGTTTGACCAAATGAAGGAACAATTACCCTAGACTGAAGAAAAAATTATGAATTGGTGGATAATACGAGTCCACAGAGGAAAAATTGCATCACCCTATGGGTCAAATATGGATGAGACACTTTTGGAGGGATATGATAAATTTGTAAACATCTATCAACCCACCACTTTCACCAAAGTCGTGCCTCAAATTTTTCAACATTCTAATAGTGGTGGAAGCATGGCAAGAGAAGAGCGCCCAACAACTAAGGAAGAGACACCTAAGGAAGAAGAACAACAATATGTGTTTCAAAAAAAATTGTAGTAATCAAAGTGAAAGGTAGATGGGGTGTCTTTTTTGGAAAAGTAGACTATTTGAGAGGCACTTCTATTTTTGAAAGCTACGATGAAGTTAAGGACTGGCTCTACTTCCTTATCTACTATTGCAGCTTTGGTTTTAGTTCCTATAGTTGCATGTGTTACAGTAACCATAAATTTACCTCTATTAGAACCAGCTACTTTGGTTAGTATCGCTCAAATATTTCCATTATTTTATGAGCAACCAAAGGACCAGTAGAAGGAAATCATTAACCTCGATGTGGAAGTGAAGGAGCAGTAAGAGGAAATTACTACACACTTGCTTCCATAACAAAGATACACGACACCCACACCTGAAGGTACATTTTCCCTTCCCTATTATTCTACTTTGGAGCATGTAGTGGCCATCAATTCATTTCCATCAGTTTCTATGTCAGTCACTCCCCCTTTCGGTATGCCATCCATGTCCATTTCACTTCCCTCTTATAACCTACAAGTCACTACTACTCCTTATTTTTCCCTTTATTTGGTCTCATTTTCTTTCAGTTCATTCACATCAGATCCAAATATATTTTTACGCCCTTCCCCTTCCATTGCTGCCACCACTGCCACTGAGGTTGTAAGTATGCAAGCTCCTCCAAGAGTGAGCGTAACTACAGCCAAATTAGGTTCTTCTATCCACTCCACTATTTTTGTTCCCCCTCTCATAGCTATCTCCTCTTCTTCCTTTGAGTCAGATCGTTCATAGATTATCATTCTCTTCATGCCATTTTTGGAGTTACAAGTATTGCTCAAAGTCGAGGTAGCACCTAAGTAGCCTAATGTAGATAAAATCAATTGAGCACACCTCATTTCATCATAGTGGTTGAAGAGCCATAGGGGAAAAGAGGTACTTGCTCCAGCTCAACCTCTCAATAAAGTTGCCTTCGATCCAATTGCTATGCAGGATCATACAACCAATATAATTTCCCTAGTTCAAAATCCGTAAGGAGAGATGACACCAAGCAATTATGCTTACAAGATCATGATAGAGGACTTGACCAAGATCAATCCCATCGATAAAATGGGGAATATATAGGTTGATATGAGCTCTGTTTATCTACATGGTGAGTACTATAAGCAAAGATGTTTTGACACCAAAACAAAAATTTATAAGCTTGAAGATGCCTTGGCAGTGATCAGAGCACAACAAGAGAATATGATGACAAAAATTGAATACTTGCATCTACAAGCAAGGGCACATCAAAAGTAAAAGAACATGGTAGAGAAGTAGGTATACTTCTCTCCAAAAATTATTAAGGAGGCTCGCCTTCACTCATATTAGAGTTGTGAGAAGTTAGCGATGAAAGTAGGTCAGGTTTTATAGTATCTATGGGTAGCACATATACAAATTCAGTTGAGCCAGCAAGTGATAGATACTACTGAGGAGATGCTAGAACCCTATATGGAAATAGTTTTAAAAATTTAGGCTTTGGTTCAGTCCAGTATGTACATTCACCCTCTAAGAGAGATGGATCAAGCTTGGTCTACCGCTAAGGTCACATTGCACAGTTACTTTCATAGGATGGACCTGGTGAGAGAAGGAAGAAATATCCTTAACACAATAGAGCAAGAGCATATTATTTCCATGATTCATTTTGATGCTCTCGCTGATATGGGCTTTCCAGGTTTTACTGATGAATGGGGCGAACCTCTGCCAAAGGAACAGTTGGAAGTGGCTTGGAAAATTTTTGTGGAAGACACCTCAGATATTGATAAGTGGGAGGAGCCCATCATAGAGGAACAGGTATTGCCGCTTATGAATAAGTTTACCCCCATGGAGCTATCACTGTTCGAGCTAGCCCTACGAGCTAAGCACCTTAGCCTATAGGATGTACAAAACCTGTGATATGTGTACGAGTTACTTAGTGTTCCTTGCCTATTCACTACACATGCTTGGACTGATGCGGTCACAGTCTACAAAGTTACCTATGAAAGCTTGAAGGATTAGGAAGAATAGGTTGTGGAAAAAAAAGTAGTAACAAAGCAAGCAACAACTGAAGCAGAATGGGTAGAAGTGCTACAGGTAGAAACCGAGGCAAAGGTGGTTGAGAAGGGAGTAGAAGAGCAAGAGCAAAAAAGGCATCCACATCAGGAGTGTCAACCAAAGCAGCCATCAAGAAGACTCAATATTGTTCCCAATGGATAAATGCTTGGGATTGCTTGCATCCATGCAAGCAGGATACCCCGTGAGCCGCTAGAAATATTGACAATTTTGTATGATGCCACATTAAAATTTTGATCAAATTGTGTTGAAGGGTTTTTTATTTTAAAGCGATAAAATATATTAATGTTATAATTCCAGTATTTTAGCTGATATAATATGTTGCAATTTTTTGTGTTAATTTCTTCCTTTGTTTTCCATGCAATTCTTGTTTGAAAATAATGAGTGTTGTAAGGAAAATGGTTGGGAGAATTGATTGGTGACTTCAGTTGAAATCGCTTAAAAATATTTGCAAAAATGGTGCCCAAGGACTAAGTGCATACTAAGGAATGGTTAAAATCATGTTTTCCTAAGAAATAGACGAGGGACCCGTTCGCTTCACTCTAGTGCGAATGTAAAATTTTGAATGGACAAGGAAGTGATTCGGTCAAAAAAGTGCTTTCACCCCAAGTGAGGGGTAAAAGTCCTAGTTGCCCCTCATTGGGATGAAAACACATCGAAGTGCTTTGAAATTATGGTGAGCCTAAAGAAAAATTTGCAAAGGGGTGCGTTCACCCCAAAGTTGGAACGAAAGCTTCACTCACCCCACCTTGGGGCGAACGTCATTTAAAAAAAGGCGTTAACAAGTCAACATCGCGTTCACCCCGATTGAGGGGTGAAAGTCTCATTCATCCCTCCCGAGGGTGAAAGCGTAATAAAGGGAAAGTTTTGGGTGAACATAGAGGGAATTGCAAAGCACCAAGGCGACATTGAAAAGTTAATTGCACGTTCATCCCAATAATGGTATGAAGGTACATTTCACCTTTCCTATGGGTGAATGCATATATATACAGAGTAGGGTGTGGACCCCACTTTGGTGCACAAAATAAAAATAGAAATTAAAAGTGCTTTCACCCTAGATGAAGGGAAAATGTCCCATTTGCCCTTCATTGGGACTAAGCTACATGGAAGTAGTCGAATGATGTATCAAAAGTTTTAGTTTGCTCTGAGGAGAATGTGAAAGATTCATGTTGATAGGTCAATGTAAGATTTACCCAATGTAGAGGACGACAATACCGTTCACCCGATCTAGGGATGAACATATATTTTTAAGGAAGATGGCGTCCTATCGAAGGAGCTTTCACCTCGAAAGAAAGAAGAATTTTTAATCATTCCTTTTAAGGGTGAAATAGCTAGAAAATGGTTCAAAGTAGTCTTTTGCTCATATTTCTTCCTAATTAATTATTGTTGTGATGAAGAGAGAAATGTAATGTGTCAAATTTTAATTCGAAAGGAGTTAGTGGTTGTAAGTGAATGTAAGGGGTGTCTTCTCTACTAGGAAGCACGCATGAGTAGTGATGCAAACATCATTTTCACTCATTGCTCCATTTTGGGTAAATTTATTTTTTTAATTTAGTGAAGACTTTTAAAATGGCATATAGACCAAATGAAAGAGAATTATTTAATGATTGGAGCAAAATTTAATGAGATTAATGATTTTGTACTGAAAAGGAATGCAATTTTTCAAACACAAGGTGATTGCTACCAGTTCCATGAAATTTTGAATAAGGATAAATTTTTGAGGCACAACGAACATACCAAGTCGTCAACCACCTTTACAGTTTTCTGTTCACCGACACTCAAATGTGCCGATTTATAGGAAGTCTGTCCTTAAAAGTTGAATCATTGTTTCAAAAGGATGAATTTCAATATTTTCGAGAAGGAATTTCTTCACCAAGGTTCCTGATCTGTAAACATTTTTTCTTCACGTGCATCTAATGAAAGAGGTGAAATCCTCTATAAATACTAATCATTTTGATGTAATAAATGAGGATAGACATTCTACAAAAAAACTATTCAATTTTTATTCATAAATAGAAAAAGTTGTGGCTTCTGATTTTTCTAGTAGTTTTTGTGTGATTTCTTTCTTTTCAAGCAATTTCTATTTTATATTCATGTTTGCTATCTACTGTTAAGTGAATAACACAAGCTTATACTGAGAGGTGGGGGTGAACAGTATAAGACCTATTTTTACTTTTTCTTTTATACTTCAATACAGTAAAACAATATACCCAAAGCAATATCAAAGCAATGCACAATATCATCCACAAAGTGACACCAATTTTAACATGGTTCACCCAAAATGGCTGGGCTACGTCCACAAAAATTTTCTCTAAAAGTTATCTCAAAGTTCTTTGGGAATCCTTCCCAATTACAATGTTTATGAGCCTCGGCCCAAAGGAGATACCTTCCCCTAATCAAAATTTATGAGCCTCGGCCCAAAGGAGATACTTTCCCCTCTGCTCTGGAAATGATCCCTCAGAAGATCAATCGCCTCTACCTCTTGCCGGCCACGTGGAACTCCTTTCCACTGAAGACCTCCTGTCCTTAATGCTTAGCCTAAGAGACCTATGCCTTCTATGATCACGTCCACAGTAGCTCAGCAACCTATACCAAACATAGTCAATCGGTCTATTACAAGTCTTCCTCTGTCTGTCAGATCTTTCCAACGCTTAAGCTTGAAAAAATCAATCCTATGCACACAAGCCTTCTCAAAGACTTGCCAAATCTGTCCTCAGGTTCTTCTCAAAGAACCAGTGCACCTCTGTCCTCAAGTTATCTGATAGAACTATCAAACTTAGCTCACAAGTCCTCTGCTAGGACCTGTTCAAATCTGCTCACAAGTCCCCACCGAAACTTGTCCAAAATTGCTCACAAGTCCCCACCGGAACCTATCCAAGACTGCTCACAAGGCCCCATCGAAACCTGTCCAAAACTCAGCAGGCTTACCAAAAAAAAAAAACTTTCTTAGTAGGAAATCACAAGGTGAATTGTTAGAGACCCAATGTGATTTGTCAAACTCATAGAAGCATAAAGAGAATTTTTAGAGACTCAATATGTTCTATACTCAACTCCCAATCTCAAAACTCAACTCAAATCAACTCAGCTCAAACTCAATCTCAAATCTGAAAACTCGACTCAATATCTAAAATGGATAGGATAGAATGCTTTCTTTCAAGAACATGAAACCCCAACAATTTCCAACTATGCAAAGAATCACATAACAATGATACTCATGTTCTTTTCACCATCAATTAGGGCTTCAACAACAATGCTCATCAAACAAGGTTCAATCAACACCATTCAACTCAAAACACAACCTTGAAGCATTTCACAATCAACATCAGAAAAGGAAACAATTAGAACTCCTTTTCTCTCCAATATTGTTTGAACAAAAAAACATCCACCAACTCAAATCAACAAGAGCGCACACAACTTTACAAATCATCAACAAAGGAGTAAGCCCAACACTTTAACCAAGTAAAGAATAGCTTGATTATTACCAATTTAATGAAAGCAAATGTCAATCTCAAAGCTGCCCACTTAAGGTTTCACAACTTCACACAAGAAGCAATTTTAACCTTAAAACATCATGCTTTCATTTCCATAATCAACCAAAAGCACTCTCAACGTTACAAGAAAAATTTATCCCTTATACACCTTATTTCTCCCTTATAGTCTTATCAAAAATAAAATTTATTTCTCATAAGAATGCAATAAGATATTTCAAACAACACCTTCAAAAGAATCTTTTATCAAAATAAAACAAGCTTTAAACTCCTTATAACTCCTAAGTTGTTTTTCCCTCTAATAAACTTCCTCCATCCGCAAAATACACTTAGCAAAAATTAATTTCGAAAATACCTTGGCCAACATCAAAAATCGTGCTATGGAGAAATTGCGCATGAATTCTAACACCACCCGCTGCGTCCACTTCATGATGAAAAACCCTTTCGCGTTATTCGAACGCGAAACCTCCTGTTTGGGTAGCGTGCCAACAACCTAGCCGCTATCGGTGCACCAAAGGCGCCCGATGAGGTTTAAACCTCATGTTGTTAGCCTTGTTCCTTCTGTGCCAGGGATTAAATAAAACAACAGTGCCTCCCTTTCTTCTGACGCGAACACAAATACGAAAACCTTACGATGGATTTACGACAAACGACGAGGACACAATCGAACAAGAAATCCAAACAGTGGATTACGAAATCACAGCGAGCAACTCTTTTCAAAAATGCATATGGGATCATTCTTGATTTTCATCGAGGGAGATTTATATGCATTTTTACCATAAGCTCTTGATGTCGGCGAGGAGTTTAACACGTCAACGTAGGTCTTGGCTAGTTCCCACAATATTAAAACATAGCGCCCACATAGTTAAGACATTTGCGCCATGGGTTAGGAGAACCCATTGCAAACAATAATTTAATATTTATTTAAAAATAATTAAAGGGAACCTTAACAAGGTTTTTAATTATTTAAATAAATACTTCCTCCTGGACCCAAATGCATTAAACTAATGCATCCACCTGTAGTCTTTAAACCTGCCAACTTAGGGTTTACAAAAGACCTTTGAAACTGCCATGCTAGAACCTTCAAGAAACCTTTTTATCAAAGCAAAACTTTTGACATCAAACAAATTCTTTCAAGAGCTTCTTGACATCAATGACAACTTATACACATGATCAAGGGCAATGTACCCAATGTACCCTAAATTGCCAACATTAAGTTCAAATTGTGCACCTGGATTTGAGCATTGTTGGTGTAAGTGTGAGTACTGTAATGCGATTCTAGAAGTTTTCCCCAAGGAACTGTAAGTGGATTCTCTTGCCTCCTTTCTATTTTATGTTGCTATAACACTTGATTGGAATTCTTGCTACTAGTCTATCCCCAATCCTATATCTTTAGCCTGTGGTTATATTTCCCACTTCTTTCCGTTATTTCTAATTTCTTTCCTATAACTCTAGTATTAAATCAGTGTAGAATTAGTAAGGGAGACAACCCTTTCTGGAGATTGGCATGAAGTACATTTCTTTCCTTCAGCATTTCAATGTTGGTCGTGTCTAGGGCGTACAAACACATGTTATGTATTTTAGGTAGATATTTGACCAACAATAATCCATCTAACAATGCATGATCTAATAATAATAAAATAAATGATATAAATCCTATCCTAACACCCTCCCCTTATTACATTATTTGATAAGAAAAGAAAATTGTGAAACAATTCAAACTTGACACGTTTAAGTGCCTTTGTAAAAATATATGTAATTTGTTTGTCGATGGGAATGTATCGGAGCTGGATCTCTTAATTTTGAACATGGTCTTGAATGAAATGGTATGAATTTTCAATGTATTTTGTTCTTTTGTGAAATATTGGATTTTTAACCAATTTTACAACACCTTGGTTGTCACATTTTAATAGTGTTGGATGTTTATTCTCTATGCTTATTTTTTGATAAAATGCAATGTAACCAAATTACCTCACATGCAACTCCTTGTGCAACATGATATTTTGTATTCGTGGATGATAGTTCTAGTACATGTTGTTTCTTTCTATTCCATGATACATGTCTAAATACTAGATTAAATACATATCCAAATGTTGATTTTATGTCATCCAATGATCTGGCATAATTTGAGTCCATGTATCCTTGTAAAAATTGATCATTATTCTTATACTTCAAGTGATATTTTGCTATACCATGGACCTAATGTAGTATCCTCTTTGCTGATTTCTAATGACTTTCCTTAGGATCCTACATGAACCTTGAAAGATATCCTACATCAAAATCGATGTTAGACCTATTATTAGTTAGGTAAAAGAGACTCCCAATTAGCTAGCAATAAATAGTGTCAAATACTTGAGGAGACTTATCATATCAGGATAGTTGCAATATTGGATCCATTTGTGTTGCCTTATACTTATAGTCTATCATCCGATATCTTTCTAGTATGGTCTTGGCATATTTGGTATGTGTGATCACAATGCGATCTTTCTTCTACCAAACATCCAAGCTAATACAATAATGTAGAAGTCCTAGATTTTTCATATCACAATATTTTTAAGTAATTTTTATGGCATCTATAAATTCAACTAAATTGTCTATAATGATCAAATGATCAACATACAACACAAGTATAACTTTCTCAGATCCAACTTTCTGATAATAGAGATATGTGTATGAAGGACTTCTTTTGAAACTATGTTGCAATAGGTGCTCATCCATTTTGATGTACCTTGCTCTAGGAGCTTGCTTCAATCGGTATAAGTACTTAACAAGTCTATATACTTTTTATTCTTTCCGTTTGGTAGCAAAGCCTTTGGGTTGAGTCATGTACACCTCTTCTTGAAGATCACCATTCAGGAAGGCACTTTTGACATTCATTTGATGTAACTTCTAACCAAATTGTGTTGCCATGGCATAAAGAATGTAGATGATGGTCATATTTATTATGGGTACAAAATTTTCTTTATAGTCTATCACTTCCTTTTGTGCATAGCCCTTTGTAATGAGTTGTGTCTTATATTTTTCAAGTGATCCATCTACCTTGTACTTGGTTTTGAAGACCCACTTGTAGCCTATGGGCTTCTTTCCTTTAGGAATATCAACAAGCTCCCATGTTTTATTTTTCATTCGAGAGTCATATTCTACTTCCATTATTGCCTTCCACTAGGGTGAGCTAAGGGTGTCCTTCACTACTACTAGTTTTGAATTATCCATCATCGAATACATCAAACCTAGATTCACTTATTGATGAGGAATATTATGAGTTTGAGGGTGAGTGGAAGTGATATTAGAATGTGCACCAAGCTTGGAATATCTAATGGTACTCTTGACCTATTTTGGAGTCTTTCACTATTATATGGAGTAATTGTTGTAGGTTCATCATTCATAACTAGAATATCTTCATGAACTTCCTCATTAAACTCTATGCTTACAGTAGGAGATGTAGCATCTTAAGGGATTTCAATATCTAACTTTGGCCCAATAACTTTATCGAATATTATATCTCAACTTATATGCAATTTATTGGTTTTGGGGTCTATACACCGATATCCTTTAGATTCATCATCATTTCTAAAAAATATGTATGGGAGGGATTTCATATCTAACTTGGTCCTATTCTTATTTGACACATGCATGTATGACTTATTCCCAAATACTCTGAGATGTTTGATATATGGCTTCCTTCCATACCACACTTCTTCCAATGTAATCCCTTGTAGTGCCTTTGTAGGTGCTCTGTTTAGAAGATACACTACACTGGTGACAACTTTAGCCCAATATTGTTTCTCTAGATTGTCTCATGTGAGCATGCAACTAACCATTTCCATGATGAAATGATTTCTTCTCTTAGAAACCCCATTTTTTTGTGTAGTATAGGGTATAGAGAGTTGTCACTTTATTCTATTTTATGCAATAAACCTTGTGAATTCCTTGGATGTATATTCCCCTTTCAATATGAGTGAAGGAATTTAATAGAACATCTAGTTTCTTTTTCCATGCACTGATTGAAATGCTAAAAGTGTTGGAATACATTAGACTTTAGTTGAAGGACACCCATATGTTTTTGGAGTAGTCAACAAACAACTAGAATTATCTTTTACCACCAATATTGGCTTTCATGGATCCACATAGATCGACATGTATTGCATCCAATGGACCTTTGGATCTATGAGAACTTAATTCAAATGGTACTCAATGTTGCTTTCCTACTAAACATCCTAAGCAAAATGGTAATGTGGGTGAAGTATCTAATGCTTACTCAATCAAAGTATCCAAAATTGAGATGCATATATCTCCTATACCATAGTGAGGTTGCATTTGTTGTAGTTTCTAACAATGATATTTTTGGAGCATATTGGACATATAGGGTAAACAAACCACTTTTTTAGGAACCGATGGCAATATGTCCACCATTTTTTGTGATAAAAGATATCTTATGACCATTATCAACTTTGAAATCAACTGCCATGTATCGATCCAGTATTTGGGGTATAGAAATCAAGTTGTTCATAATATCTAGTACATAGAGTACCTATTGTAGCGACCCCAGGACGCACGCACCACTTCTACTCTACTTGCAATATCGTACCCAAAATGAAATGAAAGACCATAAAAAGCATATAACATAGAAATAACAAAGATAGATCCTTTCATTTATATTAAAATCCGGTTACATGTCGATCCCTCTTAGGGATAACCATTTTGATACAATAATATTACAAGTGGGTAGAATGTCCCCTCGCAAGGGGTGGTATGCTTTTAAAATCTTCCTGGTTTCACACACAAAAATGTATGAGGACTTACAGTTGTCTCCTTATCCAGGTATATTTCCTATAGGTATCCCTTTTGCTCTCGTATGTTGTAGATTCCGTACGATGAACCTGTGGCCCTTTAAGCAATGAAACAACAACACATGCTTAGATGTCCAGGAGTTTCTCCTCGAATGAGGTTGTTAGCAATAAATATATGTAAATGAAAGTAAGTACAAATGAAACTAATGCTATAAACGTGAATGAATGATTCTATGCTAATGATATGCAAATATGAAGAAACCAAAGTAATGAAACTAATGTCTAAAACCCTAATCTAGGCCTACGGGCCACTGTCCAACACAACAGCTGCTAAAATAAATTGTGTCTTCTTTGATCCAAGTCTATGGACCAAATCTTGTATCCAATTTTGAAATAGTGGTCACTTTGCTCAATGTTTTGAATATCATGTGTGTGGTAAAACCCCCAAAAGGCTAGCACTTTTTCACTCCTCAAAGGTTCTCCAATTTGTCAGGGCTTCACCATCCAATATGTTCCTATAAATGGTGATTATCGTGACATTTGATCTCTCAAAATCTTGACGTATATATGAATTAATAGATTGTGTATCTCTCTTTGATTGTGGATTGTTTTGGTGCTCTCAGGCTTACACCTTTTAAAGTGTGAAATCCTAGGTCTATGTTCAAAATCCTAGGATTGAATCCCTCATGCGTAGTGAATGTCCGCATGAGAAGATTTTTGTCTTTTCTATGTTTAAATACCAGTTAACTAAAGTCTAAATACAAACTCAAGTCTCCCATGTGAACTGGTCATGAATGGGAATGCAAAGTTACTCCCGCTCACCTTTATTGCATGCAGACTTCCACTTTCACCCATGATTAGACCTATTTGTCGGTAAAACTGCTGCTTATGGCTTAGTCATTGTCATCTACAATGACTAAGATCTGGTCGTTGTCGTCTGTAGTGGCTAAGGTCTGGCCACTCTAAGCTTGAGTGTCTAAGGTCTGGCCACTCTAAGCTTGAGCGGCTAAGCTTGGATGGGTCTAAAAATACCCCTGATGAGTGGTGAGAATCACTTTTGAGGCTTGGAAGGCCCAAGGTTATGTCATATGATCTTATGAATGTGCCTATGTGAGTAGTTCCTCTAAACATGACATGTTTTAGGTGTCTACAGATGCCCATTTTTGTGATGCACTATGTGGAAAACACAATGCTAAGAAAAAACGTAGACTGATATGTTTATAGGGTTTATGGTGATCAGTGGTCTGATCAATTCCATATGGCCCAATCATGCAATATGGCATGCATCCTTTGAATCATTGCCTCAAATTTTGAAGGACTTAACTTAGCTTAGTGGCTTGCACATGTTCAATTGCACTCATTCCTCAAACTCAATCAAGTAGCTTCAGCTGCTACAATAGTTCTGATCAAAAGGATAGCTACAAATTGAAGATGTTATGTTTTCTTACGCTCTCAGCAAACAAGGGAGATGTTATATAATTTTTGTATGCAATGATTCGTAGGACGAACACGATTTTGATATGATCGAGTGATCTTTGTTGACTTTGATTATGATTATTTTGAATATTTGAACTACCTCCTCACACAATGAATTGGTGAGGAAATTACAATGAATAAAGCGACAAATCGCTTGACCAATATAACTAATATGGTTCCTTTCTAGCATTTGTTCTTTTAATGGGTGAATCCCCATCCAAGTGTGAATCCAATTGCTTATGATAATCATCCATCCCTATCCTATGGATCGGTCCGACGATTCATAGCCTTCTTAGGTAATTAGGATGAGTGATTATGTTTATGTTCATATTGTATCACTTTTAGCTCAATGTTTTTGATGTCATAAGGGAATGAAAATGATTCTATCGCACCCGTGGAGTAGTTCAACCATCTTGGTCTTCTTCGGGTTTGAAATAAGACATCATGGTTCCAAAATGAATGTTTTTGTCCCAAGTATCCCTATGGTGACTTACTCATCTCACCGAATTGCATGGAGTGCAAGTCGCTGCAATCGTCAAGTTGATAAAGTAAGTAACTGAATACGAACCTTGCTTGAGATTGTGTTTTATGTGATTTTTATCATCATGATGACTGGAAGTCTTCAAAATGTGCTTATTTTAATATTTTTGTTATTTCTCATGGAGGGGCTATGATTGTTTTTGCCTAGTATCTCGGCCACTGTCAAGTCCAACGGCCACCAAATGCTTGGTCATTGCTGCTCTGGTCCTGAGAGGCCAAGAGATGCGGGCCACTGATGTCAGTAGTGGCCAAAGCAATATAAAAGGCAACCTAGGATTTTTGACTTTTCACTTTACCAGCTGTCAGTTTACTTTCTTAAGCTCTGAGGTGAAAGTGAATTTTGCAACTTGGAGTGTTTTTGTAATTTGGAAGATCATAGTTGCATGGGGTGAAGCATCTTTGAGTGGAGAAGCCAGAGCTTCTCGAGTACTCTCTCAAACCTTAACCCTGCTTGTTTCTTTTTTGGGTAAAATTGAACCACATTAAGTAATTGGTAAATGAACCTCATTAAGCTTGTTGGCAACGAATTAAACTCATAGCTAGGCTTAGTTTAGGATTTCATGTGGTGGGTTAGTCCCCATTTATTTTTTTTCTTTTTTTGGTATTTTTTGGCCTAGGGCCCACGTGTCTACCACATCACCTATTGGTCGCTATCGATCAGAGCGGCTAAAATGGCCTGTAACTTGGTCGTTGTCGCTGGTAGTGACCGATTTGAATCCCAACGGTCAAAAATCTAACCATTGGGGCTTGGCCGCTCTTAGCTTCAGTGGCCAATTTTTGGCCGCTATAGGCGACAGCAGCCAAGAGCACTTAGTGAATTTTTTTATTTTTGGTGTATTTTTTGGGTTGACTTATTAATTTTTTTTTTATTTTTACTTGTTTTATTAGGTGCAATTCTGTTCTTTTTCCTAGACTTAGAATAGCCTGTCATCATTTGCACCATTTTCATGTTATCCTTCATTATATCCTAATTATGTTGATAGAATGCTACAGAGATCCCATCAGAACCTGGGGATTGATTCTTATCAAAAAATAAAAAAGCTAAATGAACTTCTTCCATAGTAATATGCTCTATTAGTTTCCTATTGTCTTTATCTATTATACTCGAAGGCACTTTTTCTAGTAGTCTATCATTAAAAATTTCAAACTCCTCTGATCCTATAATATTTTGGTAAAAAGACATTACCTCCTTTTTTATTTCACTTTGGTCTTCAATCTAAACCCCTTCTACTAATTATGGATGTTGATCTTTGTACTATTGCCATCCTATGGAAAAACTTTATTTTTAATCTCCTTTTAACCAATTTTATCTCGATTTTAATCTCCAAAATTTATCTTCCTTACTCAAAACATTATGATATACACTAAGCAACTCCCTTTCCTCCAATCTTGGATTATTATGATCACCTATTTGAAAATTTGAAAGTTTATCTTTCAATTATTCTTTCTTCTCAAAAATAATTCCTAAAGTGTTTTTGTTCCATTTTTTTTGTGGAAAACACCCCAATTGGATGCCACTTTTGAGTAAGTCCCAAGGAGACATGGGCATTTATTCCACCAAAAATACTCAAGGCTCACACCTAGCCTACTCCCTCTGACACACTCAAATAGCATTGCCTAAAACAACAAAAACACAAACAAACAAACACAAAAACATTAAAACAACAAAACATAAAAAAACCACAAAAATACAAAAATATAAAAACCACTAAAAACAACACAAAAACACAAATAAAATAGAACAAAAACAATACAAAACAACACACACACTAAAAAACTAGAAAGAAGGAAAAATAAAAAATTACTATGGCCTTTCTAGGCCAAAAGGCTATTCAAGCAAGATTCAATAGAGGAAACATAAGAATGATCAGTCTGAGCAAGGGAACTAAAAACCCTGATCGAACCAAAGAGAAGAAAAAACAAATAAAAAAGGAACTAGGTACCTCTAGTACTACAACCATTTATAAAAAGGATAGAAATAAGAGTTTCTTATTTGTTAATCCCACCATCTAAGAGGGTGGTCCTATTAAGTAATATCACCTTTGTCCAATGTCCAATAATATAAAGCATCAACAATCCTATTCCATTCTCTAACCACATGATTATATTCAAATTTCAAAAAGTCCATATAGATTAATTGAATCTTCCCAACAATTATTTTTATTCTCCAATCAACCTTATGATTCTTAGGAGTCTTCAACAGATTAATCATTTCTTGAGAGTCATATTCAACCAACACATTTTTCCATACGACCTTAGCAACCTCTCGAAGCCTCTAAGGATACCATACCCCTAAACAAGGTTATTGGAAAGGATACCCAAATTCTTAGCAAAAGTGAAAACCAGGGAACCATATGAAAGTCTACCAATTCCTCTTGCACTAGCTTTTCCAGGGTTCCCCTAGATGCTCCATCGATATTGACTTTTCCAAAATCCTTAGGATAAGGTTACCAATTTCTTGTTTTATCCATATTTCGATTACTCACATTCCCTTTAAGTTGGTTGCCCTTAAAAGAGTTAATCTTCAATATTTGCATCACTTGATCCCACTAAGTTGGCAATGGTATTTTTCCAAATATAGTGAATGTCATTCCTTTCTTGATTTAAAATTTGGTGTTTATTTCCTTCTAGATATTCCAAGGTAGAATGGTAGAACCCATCAAAAATAGTTGCCTAATAAAGTGATCAACACCCTCCTGATTAGGCCAATCCCTCCAAAATTGTTCAAAAGTAAAATAATTGGACCACTATAAGCCAATTAAGATGACCATTCTCCTTCATAGCTTAGAGGCTAAGGTACGCTTAATAAAAATATGGTTGAGATTTTCCACATTCTTTCCATACATTTCCTATCTAAACGGGCCATGAAAACCACATTTCATAAGTTGCTCACTAGTAAGCACCTTGCTATGCAATAAAAGCCATGTAAAGAACCTCACCTTAGGCCATAGATTTTTAGCCCATAACTAAGTAAAAATATCATATGTTTGGTTAGGATTATTATGGCATAAGGTCAAATAACCTTGAGCAACTGAATACTCACCCTTAGTAGTGTTGTTCCATCCAAAAAAATCTTTATCACGAGATCAAGAGAGAGATATCTCATATGAAGGATGATTTCGATGTCTTTTTTTTGCCTTTCTGGCATTTGAATAGTTTTATCCTCAGCGGGGATCCAATATATACCACCTATAAATTACCATTATGGTACCAATAGTAATTAACAAACTTTATCCAGTTAGCTCGATGAAGCTCCTCTATACAAGACCTCTAATCAAGAAACTGAGTTATCAAAGGTTGGTGACCATCCCAAGAATCCATCCAAAAAAAAAATTGTTGACCATTATGAATGATCCAAAATAGATTTTTCTTAATCAAATCCTCAGCAGTATTAAGAATTTCTAAAATGGGAGAACCTTTGGTAGGCAATTGATAGCGAACACGGTCTTTAGGACTTTTGTTCTCGACATATTTAACACTAAGATTCTTGGCCCAAAGAGCATTGGGCTTACCCAAATTCCTCCAATATAATTTAGCAGCTAAAGCCTTATTGTTATTAATAGCAGACTAGAATCCTAACCCCCCTTCATTATTGGGAAGGCATAAAGTATTTCATTACACCAAGGCCTATTTTCTTTTCTTCTTAGTACCAATCCAGAGGATCCGATGATTGATTTGATATAATTCTCGAAGAACTACCTTTAGGATATTCAACACAACAAGAACATAAATATGTATAGCTTGAAGGACTGATTTTACCAAGGTAATTTTACCCCCAAATGAAAGCCACCTATTGGTCCACTTTCCAATTTTCTTCTTAACTCTATCCAACAACCAATTCTAGTCTTTTTTTGTCTTTGAATATTGATAGGAATGCCTAAATAAGTGATTGGAAGGGAGGTTTTCTTATATCTTAATTTATCAAATATCATGGATTCCTGTCTAGGAGAGCAATGAAAGAAAATGACTTTAGATTTGTATTCATTGATCAATTACCCAATAGCATTATAAAAACAACTAATGATTTGCTTAATTTTAGAAGCTTCCTTAACTATAGATTTACCTAACAAGTAAAGTCATCAAAAAATTGAAGATGAGAAATAGGCCTAACTCCATGAGCAATGGTAACTCCCTCAAGGGTTCTATTTTCTCTATTTTTGGTTATAGTCCTACCTAAGCATTCAACAAGAATGATGAATAAATAAGGTGAGAGGGGGTCGCCTTGCCTAATCCTTTGGAAGAATGGAACATCTGATAATGCCTACCATTGATAAGAACATAGTAGGACACCGAATAGATACATACCATAATCCATTCCATCCAATCCTAAGAGAAGCCAAACTGACCTAAAACTTTGACAAGTACCAATCCACTCTATCATAAGCTTTAGATAAGTTTAAACGAATGAACATAGATGGATATTTTTGCATTTCCATGGAATGGATGGCTTCTTGAGCAAGAACTATCTCATCCACTATTTGATGCCCTTCCACATAACCCCCTTGTTTAGGGGAATTAATCTTATGTAAAAGAGGCTTCAACCTTTCTACCATGATCTTTGTAATTATTTTGAGAACATTACATAAAGCTATAGGTCTAAAAGCTGAGATATGATCTGCCTCTTGAGCTTTTGGGACAAGAGCTATATAATTTTTATTGATAATCTTCAAATTTTCTTTAGATTTCTTGGCTTCTTCCACCACCTCTAATAAATCAACATGAAGGATATCCCAAAACTCTTTATAAAAATCAATGGGACTCCTTTTTGTATTTTAAAAACCACCTATTGAATCTCATTGATAGTAAATGGAGTAGTCAAAACAAAGTTATTAGAAGTGATAAGAGTAGGGATAACTTGAAGAATATTTTTTTGATAAGTTGATTCAAGAGGTTTAACAACAAATATCTTGGAAAAGTAATTGACAACAAAAAATTTCATGCCATACCAAGTGTAGACAACATCTCCAGAATCATATTTTAGTTAAGAAATAAAGTTGTTGGATCTTTGAGCTAGAATATATTTGTGGAAGAAATATGTGTTTTGATCTCTTTCTTTGCACCATTGGATCCTAGATTTTTGTTTCCATAAGAATTCTCTTTTTTCCCATTCCTCTAACTAAGTTTTGAGTCTAATTTCATCTGTACTTCTACTCTCTGTGAGGCCATCTAAGAGGATTTTATTATTCAAATTTTTAGGCTGAGCAATAACTTCATGTTTTTTTTTGGACATCTCCAAACTCCTTCCAGTTCTAAATCTTGATTTTGGATTTAATGTATTGCAACCTTTTGGTAAAAAAAAACATCTTAGTCATATACCTTGGTTTACCTTCCTTCCACCATTGCTGCACTCAAGCTCTGAAGGAACTATCTCTAAACCACATTAATTGAAATCGAATAGGTAAGAAACTCACATTGGTTTTTCAAATTTCCACCATGACTGGCCAACGATCCGAACCAACATTTTTTAGAGTCTTCACCTTAGGAATGTGACCATGGATTAAGAAATTATTAGAGAACAAAAACCTATCCAATCTCTCCATGATACAAGCTAAGCTTTACCTTGTTAGACTAAGTCATAAGGCCTTAATCTGGTTGGATGTCCACAAGATGAAGGTTTGTAATATATTTACTCATGAGATTAGTGATTTTGTCCAAATTTCCATTTCATCCTATTTTCTCATCCAAAGAGAGGATGGTATTGAAATCTCCTTCGATCAAGAACCAAACTTCAAGAAAAAGAGAGATAATATAAGTTATATCCTTCCATAGTCTTCTCTTTTCCTCCAAATAAGTTAGAGCATAAACAATTATGCAAAGCATAATTTTGTTAGAATGTCTACTTTGAATAACTATAGCCAAAATACCCCAACTACCAACCATTGGTGAATAACTACCTCTTTTGGGTCCCAAATACAAGCAATGCCACTATAATTTCCTTGGGAACTGAGGGAAGCAACTTTTGAAACTGGCCAGATTTTACTAGAAATTGAGTCCATTTCCTCTATTGACATCTTTATTTCCTGAAGGAAAACTATATGTGGATGGTTTATATGAATAATTATTCTAATTTCATTTTGTTTTGAAAGACTCCCTTTGAGTCATCTAATATTCCAAGTGATGATCTTCATTAATATCAAGGCTAAAAAAATTGGTAAGGGCATTAATCTTACCTTCCTCTACAAGATTTTCACCTTCTTTTACCATATGATGTTGATTGGTCTTGTGACCTGCCTTTTGGTTGGAATCCATATTTAGTTTTTTTTCCTATTTCTTGACTTACCCCAATTGAATATGAGATGTCTTCTAACCTCAAAGAATGAATGTACAAAGCCAAAGTGTTACTAGAGGCGAGTGTTATGCCAAAAGGTATTTGGTCAAGTGCTAAGCATTCCTAGTTTGAAAAGGTGAAGGTTCAATAGATTCTACCTTGGGACCTGTATTATTTGAAGTCTCAACATTTAAAATATTATTTTTCTTGTGTATATTTCCTCTTTTTTTTCTGTTGAAAACCTTTAATTTGTTGGTTTATCTCTAAGTACTTCATTGCATCTTTAAAATGTGTTTCTAATATTTTTTTCTCCATTATTTCCTCTTCCTCACTTGGAACATCATTTGTGAAAATATTTTCAAACATATTAGCTGATAACTTTGATTGATCCTTAATAAATCATTTTTCTGAGTGTTCATATTAGGTATTTGGAAACTTGCTAAGTTTATATCCTCTTTCTTTTGATCTGGAATTTTATTTGGGAAATCACTAGCCAAATGACCATATCATGGTAAATTCTGCAATGAAAAGGAATGTTCTCATAGTCCACCACTTGTTCCCAAGTGTCCTCCCAAAATTGTAATGAGATATATTTAGGTAGGGGTTTTTTAAAATCCATTAGAACACAAATTCAAGCATAAATAATGTGTTCAAATTTTTGATTACAATCAACAGTAATCATAAAATTTCCCAAAGAGTTTTCAATTGAAGAAAAAATAGTCAAATTTCATAATTCAACTGGGAGGCCAAAGAGTCTAACCCACACAGGACTTGTAGAAGGCATCTCTTCTTTGGATTTAAATTTAGTATGCCAAAGCTTCATGAAAAGCCTTGACCTTTCAAAGAACCAAGGACCCCCTTGAAAACATTTCTCTATATCTTCATTATTAGCAAATAAAACAAGAAAATAACCATTTGGATAAATAGATATTTGTAACTCACCTTTTGTTTTCTAGTTTTTTGTAGCCCAAACTTTGAAAGCAAATAGGCTCGAACGAAAACCCAAGAAACGATAAATTAGTCCTCTTTTTCCAAATCTTCTATGCTAGTTTGAATGACGTCCATATCTAACTTAACAATCGAAGTTCCATCAGTTGCCTTAAGATATCCCGACTCAATTTTATAGGAAACCCTAATATAAATGTTAGCATTAGGCTAAGGTTGTACACCATGGAGGGCATTCCTAAAATTTATTTTTGGGGCCTAGTCTTTGAAATCCTTACCCTTGAAAAGTATTTCCACTACGAATTTGTTTTGGGGTACTCCTTAGCATAGGATTCACTTGAGATCTGAACCATTTTTTGATTAGTTGCTTGATACTTATTTCAAGATCTCTTTAATCCATGCCTTGGATGCCAATAAAAGGTATGATTTTCACTTTTTTGGTGCAACAAAATGGAAGTCGTTGTTAATGAAGTTTGCAGCATGAATATTGTTAGCTTTTAGAGCCTTAAACATAAAGGAAATACATTCACAAGTATTTAAATAAGCATGCAATGTTATAAATATGATAATGACAACTTAACATGCATGAAAATATAATAGAAAACTTGATACAAAGCTCTAGAAATACTCATATAAAAAGTCTCACGAAAATTATAATGCTCCTATCATGAAGTTTACAACTCCTCCATGATATCAAAAAAGGAGCTTACTACTACTCTCACTTATGCACTACACAAATATCTTTTCTCAAACACTCACAATGAGGCATTTATATAGAATAATAGATTCCTTGCCTCTCACTCAATTCTAATACTTATGTACATGTGGACTACATGCACATTTACATCATTGCACATTCTAAAACTTGTGCATTTATTAAATTACTCTAGTAAACTATTTATCTCCTAATATAAATCTAATCTAAATATGTACCCATGAAGGTACATTAGTAAAGAACCAAATTATGTAATATATTCCAAAAAATATCTATTGAAAGACATATTTATAACCCATCTTGAGTCCCCTGCAACATATCCCGCTAAAATCTTGAGCAAAAACCACAAAAATATTGGCTGCTAGGGCCCAAAGGCCTCGAAAAACAACCTCTAGAGCCACTTGCACTCAACACAAATGAAACCCTTGCACAGTCACTCATTTTCAAAAAAATCGTAATTAGACATAATATTTAATTAAGTGAAAAGCTTAATGTCTCTTTGTTTCATTCTTTTAATCTAGATAGCATTGATTTAATTTGATTAGGAAGTGTATACAACCCACCATTTCTTGAAGAATTTCATGTTTGTGCTATCATATCAACAATTGATGATGGTCTTCCCACATGTGCTCATATTTAAAATAAATATTTTTTAATTCAAAATGATCTATACCAATCCTTGTCAAGGTATTAATTTTAGCACAAGTCCCTTCATCTAGCCAATGATCTGAGAGTATGTATAAGTATAATTTTTCTACTATTATGTTATGGCCTCTCCTATTGTTGGTTCATGTATAATTGTCTTCTTCAAACTCAACCTCCCATAGATTATTATTATGAATAAAAGTTGAGAAATCTCTCATACTTTGTGTTAATATCTTCATCATTACTTTGGATTGTGCCAACAATATTTAAACATCAAAATTCTTCACCACCATTCTGATATATGTCACTATTACCAAAGATGTTCAAATATTTAAAATTATCACCATCATAATTACCTTTAACACATTATTAACTATCATTCTCATCATTTCTAATTCAACATATCTCTTCATTATTATTCTGAACTTTACTATTCCCAATATTCAAACACCTAACTTCTTCATCATCACTATATTATTCAACAAGATGAACAATATGGCCTTTGTCATGGCCAATACAATCATCTTCTATACAAACTCTATTCTCACCATCTATCTTCAAATCATTGGTGTCACATGCAATATCTATCCCTTGTATGAGATCACTTGTGTTGCAATACACATTTATCACTATAGGCTTGAAATCACCTATATCAAAAGCAAAATCTATCTTTTGAAGAAGGTTGTTGTATCATAACAAACATTTGCCACCTCAACAATATTTAAATCACTAGTATCACAAGCAAAATTTATCTTTTTGATAAGGTTGCTTGTGTCAGAATAAATATTTGTCATCATGGTGTTATCTTTCAACCTTTCAATTATTTTCTCTTGCTTTTTGTACTTCATATTAAGGATAATAAGAGTGATTAATGTCATGTATATTATATTTCCTACATCAATAGGTAATACAACAATATTTTCACAATAATCATCAACTTCATTGAGAATAAGATTTAAGTAGTTCTTAAGTATTAATAAGTCTTCATATTTAGCTTCTTCGAGAATTGTTTGTAAATACCACATTAATTTTTCTAACACATACTTTTCAACTTTAACTTGTTTCTCTTCATTAGCTTCTTGGGAAATTTTATATAATGTCTTTACACCATTTTTAAGACTATCTTCACAAGCATCAATATATCTGATAATGGATTGTAAGTAGGAGCTTAGTATTAAGAATTATTAAATTTTGTAAAATCTCTATCCTCTTGAAAATAGAATTTTCTAGCTTGCTTCTCTTATTTTTTCACTTGTTTTTTATGACCCATATTTTTTAATTTTTGTTTGCTTTTCTCAACTATACTATCTTCTAGTGAGGCACACTTTTATATTTTAACTTACCTCTATTTACCTTTTATTTATTTTTCCTATGTTATCTAGTGATGTGAACACTTCTATTTATAGACTTTGTGTTTTGTTTTTTCCAACACAATGGTGAGGATCCTTTATATCTCCCAAAAATGGTCCATTTTCTATATACCAATCATTTTTATATATTGACCCTTATGATATACGTATTAGTACATGGAAGAAGCTAGTCCTCTTGATATACACAATTGTACATGAGAGAGACCTTAAGGTATGTGAAAGATATCCAACGTCGTACCAATATATTACTAAAAAAAATTAATTTTATTAATGACATATGCTTAAAGAAAAATCCTCATACATGGACGTAACTTCCCTATATACTTAGATTTTCTCAATTTTAGGATTTATGTCTAACGATAGTAATGAATGGGGTAAATGATGGAGTGAAACAAAATATCACAAAAATGTGTCTTTATTTCTCCTCAAATATTTATAGGGTCAATGCCCAAACATTGTTATGGAAGACATATTAGACTTTAGACAAAGTAACTTAACATGACAGCATTACCTATAAACATTAGTTAGAGGTGTTAGTACCAAACTTGCAATTGTGCAAAACACATGTTTTTATTTTTGCGTACAAAAATATTTTTGATGCAAAATTTATTTTGAAAAAATAATATGTTGATCATTGTCGAAAATGCACGTTTACTAAAAATTATAATTCTCCTTAGAAAAAAATTACTATAGAACCCTAACTTCAAAATTCAAAAATTTTAATTTTCTTTCAAAAAGTTATTTTCTCTCTTTTTTTTTTTCAAAAAAAGTCGTAATTTCATATTAAGTAAATATGAAATTGCATTCTTCATATACCTCTTTGGCATTTCTTTTTAATAGTGACCTAAAAATCAAGTCATCGATACATCATAATTAGTAGTCTCTATCATGCTAAGTTCTAACCTTACGCACCTTCCCAATTTATCAAACAATATCCTTTAAATCGCTAACTTCTGAGTTTTTTGAAAAAGTTGCTTTGTCTGTGCTTGCATTAACTAGAGTGTATTATTCCCCTCAGATAGATATTTTGACTAGCTGCAGTACATTGTCCTCATTGAATTCTTGTACTACGCACATATTTGGATCAATCTAAATTGTATTTTTTGAGAGTTTATCTGATTCCCTATTTGGTTCTCTATAAATATGCGAAAATGTAAAAGCTTCACTTCGATTCACAAAAAATTTATTTATTTTTTTATAAATATCAACTTCTCACTTAAAAAAACCTACATAAACAAATATAATCCACTTTTACACTCTTTTAACTTGCTAGATGCACTTTTAAAAAAATATGAACCCTCTTTCAAATAAGCACCCAAAAAAATTCAACCCACAACCACTATTCTAAAATTTAAACTTTGTTTCAATAACCAACTATCCAGCATGCAAGTTATGTTTTATAAATAAAAGCAACATGTTTTAAAGATGAAGTATCTCATTGCCAAAGTATAAAGTGTCGCCTTCCACTACTATATATAAACACCACAAACTCATACCTCATACCTATTTGCATTCCCTAAGCTCACCAAAAATTTGTATTGAACTTCTACTAGATAGTTACAACCATGTAAGACAACATTCCATCATTGATAAGTGTCGGTCTTTTTACATTTGGGTAGCTCACAAATGCGTAAGTATAGAAAAATGACTTATTACCTTGTTAGAAAAACATCTACATTTAAAATAGCATTGTTTGACAAGTGGACCTTGCTCTGCACACAATTGCTATGTATATTTAAAGAAAAAAAAACAAGAGAGGTTTTCTTTTTTTTTTCAACTTCATTTGCAGCAGCCTTGATATGCCCACATGAAGGATGTCTCCACTAATTCAATTTTTTTTTCATTGGTCACAACCACATTATTTTTAGTAATTTATAAGTGTATGGTTTAAATTACATAGGCTGCTTCCACCAAATTTTATTTTCTTCATTATTGTTGTCCCAACGTGAAGAGGATCGTCAATCGCTTGGGACTTATACCATCATCATCATTCTAATGTACACTCAAAAACTTCAAACTATTATCTTTGTTCAAAAATATTATTCTCATTCCTTTCCCTAGTGAGATCACACATTCATCATGCTTTTTCTACGGAGTCACCTCGTGGACCACCAAAACTTCTCATAGGAATCCATTGAAAAACGACCATGCAAGCTTTCGATTACACTCAATCCACAATTTTGAGAGAGAATTTTTTTTCCTTTTATACAGGAAGATACATGGTTTTACTCAAACCATCGAGAGATGTAGTCCATGTGTCTATGTTATTAAAATAATAAATACATAGGATTCTAGCGTTATAATTGAGTTTATTTTGAGTAAGAATTTCAACATTGTTTCTTAGAATGAGCTAATGTAGCTAGTAAAGCATTTATTTTAGGCTTCGAAGATGTAGAAAATTATCTATAATATGGTTGTAACCATGTTTGAGCACTTAGAAAGAAATTATGGAATTACGAGTTATGAGACAACCTAAAATTTTAGGAAGCTAAAAAAAAAATCATTATGGAAGGACAAGGAGGTATTATTGATCTAAATAAAGGAATTAAAGGATTAGTTAAAGACATGCAAAAGGAGATGGTGCATGATATACAAAAATTATGTCAATTTATAACAAACACATTGGAAAAAGTTTGATTTGGAAAACTACAAGGAATGAAAGTGTTTTAAAGAGGGAATTACAATTTTAGAAATCCATTTCATTGAACTGGATTAGACTTGCCATTTACAATTGAATTTTGGTACATTTTAGGACTTTTAGGTATTGTCTTTAATTGTTCGATCACCATTTGAAGTTGGATTCTTCCTTTTTTTATTATATTTTCTTATCAGACTGTTATTCATACATTTACATTGAGCCTTGTAGCACCCTAAAATTGGCGCAGTTAAACCCTCAGTAAAAAGATAAAAATTTGAATTTTAACCCCAAAATCACTTGTTAATCGCTCCCCTCATTTTTTGTGCCATTTTTAGAATTTGTTTTGATCGTTGGACGATATCGTCGTCGATCAGAAGATATCGTCCCAGATTGGACGAATTCTTCTGGAACAGAATGTCCACATGATTTCGTCCCAGATCGGACGAATTCATCTGGAATAGAACGTCCACACAATTTCGTCCCAAAACTAAATTTTTATAATTAGCTTATGTTTCAATAGCCTCTTCAACTTGGGCAAAAGCATGTCTGCATAGTTGGAGATTCCTCTATTGGAGATCTCCCAGATTGGGATGATCCCCAACCTCCTAACCTCCCCCTAATCCTATATAAACTAGGATTTTCTCAGTTTATCCCCCTGACCCCCTGAATCTTTGACTCTTTCCCTGTTTACTCTCCCTGACTCCCTGTCGAATTTTATATTTGTGTTTGCAAGTCATTTTGTTGCAGGATTTTACTATGTTTTAGCTAGAGGAAGCTCAGATCATCGCAGGCGATTCCACACGATTTTGAACGATCCTGTCAAGATAGTCGATGATCTCGTACGATTGGAGGCGATTTCGACTACATTTTAGATTGGGGGCAATCAGAGCCCTGAGTTTGCATTTCTTGCCTTTATTTCTCATTTTCTTGTGCATTAGGTCAATTTATTTCTATTCTGCATCCTGGAGTTTACCTAATTTAGCATAAATGAATGATAAAGTTTAAAATAAGTTATTAAAACAGTGCATTTCCTTTAATCTGCTATCTAGATTTATCATTTAAGCATCTTTACTATTATTTCTATCATTTTGCATTATTCTTGCAGTTGCATTTTTAGTTTTTGGTGTCTGTTTTTGTGATTACAGGTTTCTGACGAATTCGTCTGTTGAATTCGTCAGGTCAACGACGATCTTGTCTGATCTTAGATGATCGCCTATGGTTTGGGATTATTTTGTACAATTACAAATGATCCTATCATATCTGACATGATTTGGACTCCTACAAGCTTCAGAATCTTCATCAGACATCCGGAACCAGGTGCATTCTTTCTCATTTAACATATTCTCTGTATTTAGGATTCATTCATGTTTTTTGTCTTCATATAAATCGAAATTTTCATATAGAATAGCTTAGATTCATTTTGGCAAACCTAGGAATATGGATGATTGAGTATAAAATGAACACATCAAACCCATTCTCAACCTAGGCGTGGAAACTGCCACTCAAAGTTTCCTGGTGAACCCCACCATCTATCAAAAATTCACCCTTATACCCCTCCCCCGAGAGGCACGACCTTCAAAGGGCCTCTCAGTCCGAGGTATTGTCCCATCCTTCTCGCATCCCCCTTCCGGGCACGAATCCTTTAGCCTAAAGGTAAGGGTGCAAAAAATTTGGGCAATATATTTTGGTGAACCCGACGTGAAACTAAAAACCTTTTGAAAACAAAACAAACAAATAAAAAAATATAAAAATATAAAAAAAAAAAAACACATTATTAAAAACATCTAGAACCATTAGAAGACTGTTAAGTTTGCATGTCATAATTAGATGGTAGATTATAATAAAATACGAGATGCCACCATAAATGTTGAAAATCAATTAACAGCCATAGAGATTACTTCTTTGCTTAGAGTACCTCAAACATATAGAGTCTCGCCTTTGTGGGATGAACTTAATAGGATATTGGGTATTATTTCATCTAGATCAACAGAACTTAGGCAAATTAAGAGGTTTGTCCTAGATAGAATCTTGGATCCTAATCAGGTGAATTTGTACCATGAACTTCAGAGAGCTTGCCATAGGTAGTTAGCCGATAAAAGAGCACTTGTGTCTTCTGAATTGTACACCTTTGAGGAATACCTCGAGAATGCAGTTGTAGTACACAAATTTCTATCTCGTATAGAGGATCAATAAGTCATTCTTACGGATAGAAAGAGATGGAATAGAGTTCCTAGAGCTGTGTTATATTGAGAGTATTGCTATGAACTTCATTTCTATAGGTCAGAGTCCGAAACAGATCATATTACCATAGCACACTTTATCAAATTCCTGAAAAACCACTTCCAATTTGAAGAGGAGCATTTCATGACTCTTGATGAACTTGACCCTATCAACGATATCCATAAACTATTTATAGAAAACTAAGTCATTCTTTTTATTATTGTAACTAGTATGTTGTTTGTTATCTTTATTCTTGCAAAATAATAATATAATCAAAAAAAAAATAGAACAATCATAAAACACAATAACAAAATCAAAAAATTTCCTTTTAAGTATTATAGTAGGTATATAATTAAAATATATACCTCTTAACCTTATCGCATATATATATATATATATATATATTTGCTAAAATATAAGTTTAAGCACAATGCCTAGACTTAGGAATGGAAAATAGACTAAAGAAGAAGAATATTGGTTAGGAAAACCATTAAATGACCCATATGTCCTTCCTGAAGATCAAGTTTCGAAAGAAGGAACTCTAGACCAACAAGAAGAAGAGCTTGATGTAGGAAATGAACATGAAGAAACTGTTAGAGAGGAAGGATCCTCATCCCCTAAAATGTCTCTGGGAGGAGTTGTTACTTTTGAGAACATGGAACAATTCTAGAAGTTCATCAATACTAATATTGGTGTTTTAAATAGAGCAGTCCATATGGACAAGGATCGAATTAGTGACACTCAAGCAAATCTAGAAGAATTATTTCACACATGCACTAATCCCTTGTCCTTTATTGATCAAGAAAGTGATCAAGTTAGACCATCCAATTTGGATATGGCAGCTATGATACAGAAAATGCAACAACAATAGGTTACCCAACCATCTAAAGTTCCTGTTAACAAGCCTAGGGTCATTCCCACACAAAATAACCCTTCATTTACTACTTTATTTCACCAAGCTATTGAGCAACATACCTCAAATCAACAAAAACCCAAAACAAACCCAAACACCAATTACCAACAATCTGGGATACAACATAATACTATTACAAATCCCCTTCATAATACTCTTCCTACCAACACTTTACATAATAGCAATATAGCATCTAATCCTTATGTCACGCCATCATACACTCACAAGTCCCATACCTATGTACCACCGAATCAATATGGTGGACAAACTAGTAACCTTGAAGCCATGGTGAAACAGTTAGTTTCCCGCATGGACCAGATAGATCCCTATCGTCCCTAGTATAATTATCGAGAGATGTGTAGTTAGCCTTTAGATCCCATAGTTGTAGCACAGCCATACCCTAAACATTTTCCTATGCCTGTCTTGCCCATATATAAAGGAACCGAAGATCCCATAGAGCATCTTCGTATGTTTAGGATAGCATGTCATGATATATCACATGATGACTTGTTATTACTAAAAATGTTCTTGAAAATCTTAGGAGGAATGGCATTAGAGTGGTACTATCAATTACCCACTAATTCTTTGAGGAATTTTGAAGAAACTGTCGAGTCTTTTGTTCATCAATTTAGTGCCTACATCAAAAGACATGTGACCATTAAATATTTGTACAACTTAAAACAGGACAAAGATGAATGTTTTGCTGATTTCCTAGCTAGGTGGAGACAGTTGATAGGAAAATTGCACTTTGTGTTACCTTATAGGGAGATGTTGGACATATTTATTAATAATTTACAAGAACAACTATCTTACGAGTTATCAACTGCTACCTTGACCACCTTCGATCAGGCTATAGACTTAGCCCGAAGAGTGGAATATGCTCTCATTAGGAGAGGCCAGCTTAAAAATAAAGACGATGAGAAAACATCCAGAAATCAATATAAGAATAAACAAGTTGTGGGTGATGGAGTCACCGATAGTAGAAATATTGCTATTGTTAATGCTGCAAAGACAACGGAGAAGTTTATACTAAAACCTCCCGATAAACCTCATCAAGAATTTACTAGGTTAAATCAACCTTTATCAACCATTCTACCGTAATTATTAGAACGAGGTTTGATTCAATTACCAAATATTTGGGAACCTGATCCAACTATACCCGGATACAGATCTAATTTACACTGTGATTTCCATAGAGGACCTGGACACACTACCAACTCTTGTAAAAGATTAAAACATAAAATACAGGACTTAATTGATAACAATGAGATGGAGGTGCAAGCCTTTCAACCTAAGCAAAATCCTCCTAATAATGTTCAAAAGAACATTCCCCAAAATCAGAATCAGAATGCCAATCAGTCATTGGACATCTTTCAACATCCTTTACCAAAACACGGTAAGGAGGTGGCTAATCAAATTGAACATCATAATGTTCCCCCTCCTACCTGATATGTAGGGACTATTGGTGGGCATTTCTTGCTCATGATCTAGAAATATTTGACACAACTTTATCCGTGGTTACGACCAAGCCTCTACATAATATTTAGACACCTGATCTTAGTGATATAGAATACGAGACTGAGAGTGATATGGAAATCACATCAAATCAATCGAATATTTTTGAAGATGAATCGGATGCTATTCACCCTATCACAAGTTCTATGGTTTTGAAAGAACCATTTCCAAGAAGAGTCACTACTAGACCATCTTCTCACCAATTACTTTCTAATGAGCAAGCCATAAATGCTAGACCAAGACCCATTCATCATCCGCAAAATAATATTGTGGGTACCATCGGAGTTGTTACTAGACAACAGGCTCAAAACTCTCAACAAGATCAAATGTAGAACAATGGATCAGCTCCATTTGTTTTGAAAGTTCCTAATAAAGGGAATCATGCACCTAATGTTCAACTTAAACCTCCTTATAATATTAATGAGCAACTATCAAATATTAGAGCTAGAATTTCTCTTTTGGACCTTTTAAGATCTTCTCCTACACATAGAGATGAATTAATGCTCACATTAAGCCAGATGATGGTACCACAAGACATTCAACCTGAAGCCATGGCTAATACTATAATAACTCATGAAGTTGATTGTATTGACTTTCGTGATAAAGACATATCGCAACATAGTTTACATAAAGATAACCCCTTGTATATTACTACCTTAATTGGAGATGTAGCAGTCAAACGAGTCTTGATTGATAATGGTTCATCTTTAAATATTTGCACTTTTGACTTCTACCAAAGATTTGGGTTTAGAAGTGATGAAATGAAAAGAACTGATATGATCATAAAAGCCTTCAATGACAAAACACAAGAAACTTGTGGAGTTATTACCATCCCATTGCAGGTTGGTCTGAGAAACTTGGATACGACCGTGTTTATTGTACATTGCCCTACATTGTACAATATACTCTTGGGTCACCCTAGGATCAACGCGATGCGAGATGTTCCCTCAACTTTACATCAATGTGTTAAATTTGAATTTAAGAATCAGTTGGTTACCATTCATGGTGACCCTAGACCCTTTGATATGTGTGCTTTGACAGAACCTGTTGGAGTTCAATTTTGTCCTGCTCTATCATCCACACATCCTAATTCTCATTATTCATCTAAACATATGAAACACACACCCACAACGTCATCTACTTCTTCTCCATCAGTTCCACCTCTACATATAACTCAACCATCCTCTGAACAAACCACATTAGGACCTAAGAAATATCCTAATCCCACAACCAATGCCTCTTGTTCTACTCCTATAACTTCTATACCTATAATAGACCCATCTATCGGCACTTCTACACTGTCTACATCCACCAAAGGCATATTTTCCGCATCAGAAGATGTAGGAAATGTTTCTTCTACCTCTTATGCTCTTACTGACGAGCTCTTACCCGATTTATCTAAAATTCTTATATAAAAAAAAAAAATGCTTCTATGCAAGAGTCTCTTACTTTAAATAATTTGCCACCATATCCTCGTACCTTGGGCCTCCCACGGCCTATGGGAAGTACTTACCAAGTTGGTAACTGTGCTTTTATTTATAAGGGATATGACTGCGATAGAATACCCAAAAACATCAAGACTCATTATGATGGATATGCTCGATGTTATTTTACTAATGAGTATATTAAAGCCAAAACTATAATGCTTAAATTGGGATATAAAGGGAAATGTTTGGGACCTTTCCAGAATGGTATGAAAGAGCCTTTTGAGGTAGAGTCGTGGCCTGCCCGATGTGGTGTGGGCCTATTTCCTAGTAAGGGTCAACACTTCCCATTTGAGTATGATGACCAACTCATATGTTACCAAGATTATTTAGATGAACGTGATGCTTTGCATTTAATGAATAATCCATTTACATGTAATATGCTATCTATAGCTTACCCTGAGATGATTGCTAAATTCGATGATGACTTGGAGGGAGATATCTTCCATGATGTCTCCGTTGAGGAATTATTACATAACAAATTTTATTTTGATGGCTCTATACCTTGTATAGCCCAACTTGAGGCCACGACTCCTCAAGATGAATTATCCAAGCTAACCTGGGAAGAATTACAAGAATTGGGCGTTTCACCCGCCCCACCTAATTTTGAGAAATATCTACACATGGAAGTAGAAAACATCATAAAAATTAACATTGGAACCGAGGATAATCCTCACATAATCAACATTGGATCAGAATTGAGTCAAGAAAAATAGGATAAATACATTGCATTTCTTAAAGAATATGAAGATGTTTTTGCTTGGACATATGAAGATATGCCAGGTTTAGACCCTTATGTAGTTATGCATCACCTATTATTCCATCCGGATGCTAAACCTGTTAAACAGAAACTTAGAAAAATGCATCCTAAAGTGGCCTTACTGGTCAAAGGGGAGTTAGAAAAACTTTTGAATGTTATTTTTATACAAGCCATTGATTATGTTGAATGGATCTCGAATGTAGTTCCAGTAACTAAGAAAGAAACTACTAAGGTTAGGGTTTGCACAGACTTTAGAGATATTAATGTTGCATGCCCTAAAGATGATTTTCCTCTTCCCAATATGGATCAAATCATTGATTTTACTGCTGGGAGTGGAATGATATCCTTAATGGATGGATTTTTTGGTTATAATCAGATCAGGATAGCTCCTGAATATCAGGCTAAAATAGCCTTTATTACCCCTTGGGGGACCTTTTGTTGGAAAGTGATGCCATTCGGTTTAAATAATGCAGGTGCAACCTACCAATGAGCCATGACTTATATCTTTCATGATATGATGCATGATATACTATATGATTATGTAGACGACATTATAGCTCGTTCTATTAAAGAATATGACCATTTAGATGACTTGAGAAAAGTATTTGATCGGTTAAGGGATTATCTTATCTGATTGAATCCATCCAAATGTATATTCGGAGTTAAGTCCGGTAAATTATTGGGGGTTATAGTTTCTTTATGTGGCATCAAAATTAACCCTCTCAAGATTGCAGCTATCACTGATATGCCCGCGCCCACAAATATATATGAATTATGAAGCCTCCAAGGTAAGCTTCAAGATATCCGTCGCTTCATCGATAAGTTGGCAGATAAAATCGAACCCTTTCTTAAGATTATTAAGAAGGATGTCTCTTTCCATTGGGACAACGAATGTCAGGAAGCATTTGAACTCCTCAAACAATATCTTCTTAACCCACCTGTACTTTCGCCACCTAGACCTGATCGCCCATTTATCTTGTATATTTTTGCTTCAGATTTTGTTTTAGGAGCTATGTTAGCTCAACTTGACGATGAAAAGAGAGAGCGTGCTAATTATTACATTATAAAAACATTAATCAGTTATGAAACCCGCTACAAAGCATTAGAGAAATTATGTCTAGCAGTCATATTTTCTACATAGAAACTACGCCATTATATGCTCAATCAGAAAACATATGTTATTGCTAAATTTGATCCCTTACGGTATCTCATGAGTCGACCTTATTTATCTGGTCGCACAAAAAAGTGGGTTCTTGCGCTAAGTGAGTTTGAACTCATGTTTATAGGATAGAAGTCTGTTAAGGGTCAAATCATAGCAGATCAATTAGTTGTTGCACCCTTAGAGTCTACCCATCCCCTCATCATTGAGTTTCTTGATGAATGCCTTAAACTAGAGGCAGACCATCCAGAGCAATGGTCCCTATACTTTGATGGAGCCCGATGTATGAGTGGGACTGGTGCAGGTATTATTTTTATATCTCCACAGAAACATATTATACCTTTGTCCTTTAAATTAACATTTTCTTGTACTAATAACACTGTTGAATATGAAGCTCTAATCCTCGGCTTACGAGCTGCCTTGGCACTAAAAATTAAAAATCTATTAGTTTTCGGTGATTCTCAACTTGTTATAAATTAAATCAATGATGTTTATCAGACCAAAGATGATAAATTACGTCCATATAAAGCATATGTATTACAATTAATATATTTATTTGATCAAGTTACCTTAGAAGCTATTCCTAGAACTAGCAACCGTGCGGCTGACGCTATGGCTACAGCTGCATCTCTTTTACCCTTGGAGTTAGATGACGAATATGCTACCATCATTATTCGTCGACTCCATGAACCATCATTATTATTTTGTCTTTCCCTTTGAATTAGAAGTTCCTTCTTTGGCTCTACTACTTCAAGATATTGAAGTAGGAGATGAATATCGTGTTGGCAGATTTAGTCAGTTGGAACTCCTAGATGAGAAGCGCATCAATGCTTTGGAGCATCTTTGTGCTTACCAGAACAAGCTTAAACGAGCATACCTCAAGAAATTTCATCACCGATCCTTTGAGATCGGCGACCTTGTCTTAAAAGAAAATCAAAAAAATACTAATGCAACTAAAGACCTTAAAGGTAAATTCGAGCCCAATTGGCTTGGACCATATATTATCATTGCTAAATTCAGATCGAGAGCAAACAGATTAGCTACCTTAGATGGTAAAGATCTTAAATAACCTATGAACATTATGCATCTTAAACGCTATTATGCATAAATCTGCTCATTTCATCATTGTATATATTTTTATTTTGAATCTTGTTTCATTTTAGTAATTCATATAAAATTTTCAAAAACAGTAATAGTATGTATTTTCTCAATTCATAAATTAAAACCAAAATATAAAAAAAATTAAAATCATCAAAATCTTCACAACATATTTTATTTTTGCACCTGCCAATTCTTGAAGAATTGCACTTATATTTTCAGTTATTTTGGATAAATTAGCATTTATTTGGAATCCCTCACCTTCACACTCACATGAATAAATATCTTGATTTTATTTGGTATGATTGTTAATCTCTCTTATGTCGAAGTCCACAGTTGAATTAATTAAATTTTTGAGCATAGAGAATTGATCTTGTTATTTACTTGAACCAAGTACACCTTTTCACATTAAAATGATTTTATTGCAAATTCAATACGATGCTACATAGTAGAAGTGGTTTCTTGAGCGAAAAGTTTCCCCTGCTATCCTATCATGCACATGGTCTAGAATATTTGAGAATTGACAAAAGGACAAGCTCACCCCTGCCCAGAATAAAAATCCCTTGCTCTACAGCCAATCCGAGCAAGTATCCCTAGTATAGGAAGAAAAATAAAAAGAAAGTCAAAGAAAAATCATTAGAAAAAGAGAAATTATTTCAATAGCATTTTGTACCATCTCAGCAATATTTTAGCATTATCTCAGTATCAAGAAAAAATACAAAAAAAAAAAGAGAAGAGAAAAGAAAAATCAAAAAGCAATAAATCCCTTTCCCCTACCCTTTGAAAATAAAAGAAGGGTGAATGAGCTTGAATCCCTGGAATTCTCAATTATTCTAAAACTATGAGGTAAGCCCCATAACAGGTGGTTTGTGCCCAACCCGCTTGGCCTTGGGTAACTCCTAGCGTGGTGATATGTTTGTCACATTAGTGACCTTATTTTGTACAGACCTATGTCCTCTCATGGATCAGCTAGCTCTTGATGACCCGACTTACATAGTAGTCTAGTACGGTTATATGCATATAAATCATGGTCAATGAACACTTATTTGGTTAATTCAAATTACTTGTATCAAATTATCTTGCTCAAAATTGGTAAATGAACAATACAATTACACACACATTTGTATTTGAGAGATTTTGTATCATTATGATAGATCAAGATCGAAAATGAACTCACATATGCACATGGGGTTCCTTATAAATCTGCATTTTGTCTTTGAGATAATTTAAAATATTTATGCAAATCTTCTGAAATAATTTGATTTTCTTATTTGAGAACGTCTATTTAGTGTAAAAACAATTACATACTTTTTTTTTTCAAAAAATCCAAAAATTTCTTTCAAAACATGCAATACAGTCACATTTATATATATTTTCGAATTTTGCAATGATGGTATAGTTCCTAAAACCTAAACTGGAATTTTATGCCTAGCGCAAGTCTTCATCTTATATTTTCTATTTATCTCAATATCAAAAATCAATCATGCAATAAAATTATTTTTGGATTTCGTGATGATGGTATAAGTCTATACCTATAATTCTATGCCTAGTGCAAACCATTGTTCTAATTTTATCTCCCATTTATTTAATTCATAAAAACATATGGCTTACATCATTATGTTACATAATTGTGTTTTAAAAAGAATGAATACTTTTTCTATTTTCATTTCATTATGTCAACATTTAGTTTTGCGACGATGGTATAAATTCCTAGGCAATTATTCAAATTTCTATCCTACTTAGGAATTTTATGCCTAGCAAAAATCATATTTTTAATATATATTTCATGCATAATATTTTCATGGACATCTGAAAACAAATCATCACCATCATCATTTTTCATCATCACAACACAAAGTCTTAAGACAGTTTCTTAAGCACTCTTTTACTTTTAGCAATATTTCTATACTGGGATTAGCTTGATGACCTAGCAAGCGGCGACTCCATGAAATGGTCATATAACAGTGACAATATCCTTTGAAATTATTGTTAGAATTCACTTTATTTTTTATCAAATCATACCACAACAACCAATTTGTTTACATCATATTATTTCATTTAAATTTTATAGCATGACATAAAATTATAATATTTCCAACGACATAATTACATGAATCATCAATCAACAATTCAAATATTAAAGCATCATAAAACATATGCACAAGTCATATCACAAAAATATCATATATATATATATATATATATATATATATATATATATATATATATATATATCAAAAATATATGTACATCATATCAAAACTGGATTGGTATGCCATAATCTATACCCTGGCATACTCACTCCTCTCAAAATATATAGTCTTTGGGTAATGAGCAGCTAGCCTTGAGAAGCCCTCGAGCTCTCAGCCTCATCTCCTCTCCCGCCCTGAGGTGGAGGAGGTGGTCCCATCGAAGTTCGTGTCATATCATGGGTCCTTGATGTCGATCATGATGATTTCCTTGACGACCCCATCCTTATTGGCTTTGTAATGCCAGTTGGCAGCGGTATCCTCTGCTCCTCTAGAACCAGCTGGAAGTACAATCCCTAGTAGAATGCGGTCTAAGCAATAGTCCACACTAGCTCTCGTATGCTCGCCCCTCCACTCTAAGCCCTGATTTGTGTAGCCTCATCCTGCAGTGTCTGCACCTGAGCTTAGAGGCAGGCATTCTCTACCTGGAGAGCCGCCACCTTACTGCTCTCACCCACCTCGACACCCTTTCCCTTATCAAGCAATGGTGGCCTATCCCTCTACTGATAAGGGAGTCCCTCCTCCCTCCTCTCTAGTTGTTGTAGTCTCTCCAGAGCCTATGGCACTCTCTAGCGTCTCTCTTGAGGAAGCTGTCACTGCTCCCTCCCTCCATGATTCCTCACTACATCGATGGCAACATGGTGCCGCCTCCCCATCTATCACACAACAGCGTGCATCAGATCCTGTGCCCTCATCATTCGAGGAGGGCGGATGCCTGTGTACTAGGCATCATACCTGTCTATGACCCCAGTGTCATCCCCATCCACTAGCTGAATGGGGGCATCATCAATGTCCTGACTCCAGAATCGCTGCATATCTAGAGCCCTGCTCAATCTAGTGTTATCCTGGGTAGTCTAGGAGTACTCGTAGTCTTTGAGAGATGGAATCCCCTACTGAAGACAAAACTGCCTCAAAACTCGGTCATAGTGGTGGAGCTCTACCTCTCCTCACTCCATCCTCAACCAGAAGACTCGCCTGATGCGAGCCAACTCTTGTTCATCCTCTCCCCACCCTGGATGCTCTCTCCATGGCCTCCAGGTGATCTGATCAGGGATGAGGTCATCTAGCAACCTCTGATACATCGACAGATCTATCCATTGTTGTGACCCTCTCTAGAGCCACCAATAGAAAAATTGGGGTCTCTCTCAGTCAACCCCTATCAATGGAAGCCCTACCAGCCTCCTCACTACAATGTGCTCCCAGAACCAAACCTATAGCAGCGATGTCAAAACCAGACATCGACCTCCCTTGTATACGACCTCGTACAGGATCCTATATAAGCGACATAGTACAAAACTGCCCCAAGCAAACCTGTAGCCGTCTCTCATATCATAGATCACTTTTGAGAGGAGCCACGGTAACCTGCATCCACTCTGGTGGCATAGCAGAAGGCCACCCATCACCCCTGCCAGAACTCGGGTCAATCGAGACACCCCAGGCATCTACCTCAATACCTTGATGTTCCCTCCGCCCTTCTCTAGGGTGAAGCTTGGGTCCATGCATAGTCGCATCATAACATGGCCCTGATTGGATGCAGGAGTCATAAACCGCCCATGTATGCGGATCCTCAAGATCTGTAATACATCCTCTAGAGTGGGAGCCATCTCCCCTATCGATAGCCGAAAGCAGGACGACCCCAGATACCATCTCTCCGCTAGGGCTGTCAGTAGCCCCATGTCCGTAGGAATTTGTGGCATCTCTACCACATGTTGTAGTCCAACCTCTGCTAGTCGGTCTTGCTCATCCTGATCGAGCGCAACTACATCGTCTCTGAGCCCCCCGTATTTCCATTCCCGACTCTTTAATAATCCCCTCTGCAAAATAAACAATAAAACAACAAAAATCATTAAATGCAATTAAAATCAATTTCATCTCATAAAAAAATGATATCATCCATTATTGGATGATATCGTACTAAATTAAGTTAAATCGTCCTTGGTAGGATGAAATCGTCTTCGATTTCTCAATTTGGGGATCGCCCCTTGTTGGACGGGATCGCCCCTATTTCATCGATTTCGCCCCTAGATGAAATCAGCGATCGAGGGACGATTTCGACAAAATTGGAATGATTTCGTCCCGACGTCATCGACGGCCTAAAAATGGCCGCGATGCCCCAAAAATAATCAAAATTTAAATTAAAAATCAAACAAATCAAATTAAAAACATAATGCATCAAGTTTAGATCCTTACCCACAACCCGCGTCGGACCTCTATCGATCTGTGTGTCGTTTCCACCATTTCGCCTACAGAGCTCTGCAAACAGCCAAAGTGAACAGTAACAATGAATTAGGGTTTTACCCTATTTTTCTTAATTTTATTTTAAAACAACATTTTTTTAATTTTGCTTTTTCGTGCTTTTACCTCAAACGTTTGATTTCGGTAAAAACACGGAGGGGGCACCATAGTAAGCAGTTGTACGATTCGACCTAGAATCGTCGTCTAAAAAATGGAATAATTTTTGCTTTCTTGTAAAGCGAGAATAACTCGTCTTTAATGCATTTTCTTTGTAAAATACGCTAAAGAGGGGAAAAAATGTAGCACCCTAAAATTGGTGCAGTTAAACCCTCAGTAAAAAGATAAAAATTTGAATTTTAACCCTGAAACCGCCTGTTAACCGCTCCCCTCATTTTTTGTGCCATTTTTAGAATTTGTTTTGACCGTTGGACGATATCATCGTCGATCAGACGATATCGTCCCAGATCGGACGAATTTGTCTGGAACAGAACATCCAGACAATTTTTTCCCAAAATTAAATTTTTATAATTAGCTTCTATTTCAACAGCCTCTCCAACTTGGGCAGAAGCGTGTCTACGCAGTTGGAGATTCCTCCGTTGGAGATCTCCCAGATTGGGATGATCCCCAACCTCCTAACCTCCCCCTAATCCTATATAAACTGGGATTTTATTAGTTTATCCCCCGGACCCCCTGAATCTTTGACTCTTTCCCTGCTTACTCTCCCTAACTCCCTGTCGAATTTTATATTTGTGTTTGCAAGTTATTTTGTTGTAGGATTTTACTATGTTTCAGCTGGAGGAAGCTCGGATCATTGCAGGCGATTCCACATGATTTTGGATGATCCTGTCAAGATAGTCGATGATCTCGTACAATTGGAGGCGATTTCGACTGTAGTTCAGATTGGGGGTAATCAGAGCCCTGAGTTTGCATTTCCTGCCTTTCTTTCTCATTTTCTTGTGCATTAGGTCGATTTATTTCTATTCTGCATCCTAGAGTTCACCTCATTTAGCATAAATGCATGATAAATTTTAAAATAAGCTATTAAAATAGTGCATTTCCTTTAATATTCTATCTATATTTATTATTTAAGCATCTTTACTGTTATTTCTATCAATTTGCATTATTCTTGCAGTTGCATTTTTGGTTTTTGGTGTCTATTTCAGTGATTGCGGGTTTCTGACGAATTCTTCAGGTCGACGACGATCTTGTATGATCTTAGACGATCGCCTATGATCTGGGATGATTCTGTACAATTACAGACGATCTTGTCATATTCGGGATGATCTAGACTCCTACAAGCTTTAGAATCTTCATCAGACATCCAGAACCAGGTGCATTCTTTCTCATTTAACATATTCTCTCTATTTAGGATTCATTCATGTTTTCTGTCTTCATATAAATCAGAATTTTTATATAGAATAGCTTAGATTCATTTTTGCCAACCTAGGAATATGGATGATTAAGTATAAAATGAACACATCAAACCCATTCTCAACCTAGGCGTGGAAACTGCCACTCAAAGTTTCCTGGTGAACCCCACCATCCGTCGAAAATTCACCCTTATGCCCCTTCCCCGAGAGGCATGAAATTCAAAGGGCCTCTCAGTCTGAGGTATTGTCCCATCCTTCTCGCATCCCCCTTTCGGGCATGGATCCTTTAGCCTGAAGGTAAGGGCACGAAAAATTTGGATCAATACAAGCCTCATCTTCAATCGAGACTTGTATAAGATTAGATTATAAGCGCATGTCATAAAATGGTTATAATTTTCCCTTCTCAAAACCTTATAAATTCTCAAATCTCTAATACCAGATGTTAGAAGCAAGCAATATTTTAAACAAAAAAAAAATATTACATTTCTTTTTTAGTATTTTTCATAATTTGCTAGTAAATACTTGCATACAACATTCCTCTTCATACATCAATATGTCTTCAATTCAAGAGAATCTTCAATGTTTCACCTTTACCATATTTTTTCATCTCCTCATATTCTCATTGGAGATGTGACTATTCAATTTTTATATGGGAGAAATATGTTAGAATAGGATTTATTCCATTATTTTATTATTATTATATCATGCATTGTTAGATGGATTATTATTTTAATATTCATTGCATGTCACGATCTCCTCATTAGGAGTATTGATCTTTCAATTTGTAACCCTAAAGCATGTATTAAATTGGCTTATGCCTCAATGAATAAATTGATTTGCTTTACTATCATTGGTATTAAAGTAGGGTAATTTGAGTATGCTCTAAACCTACAACGTTACCCTGATCTGATTTATCAAAAAGGATTCCTTGATCTGAAGCACCACCGAGTGTGTGAGATCAAAGCTGAAGAGACAATTGTTACTCTATGATGATAACCCTTTTATTTGTTTGAATTGTGTAGTATTTTTCAAACTAACTAATGTGTGGTGGATGCTTTGATGAGTAATAGTTTATTTCTACATGGAGTCTCCAAATATTACCAGAGTTATTGCATAATGGGTTGTGCATATTTACTTTATTGTAGATTAACTACACCATCTCACCTTCTCATAGAGAAAGAGAAACCCACTACATCATGAAGGAGATTTGGAGATATCTGTGTTGTGGACCCCACACAAGCTAAGACCCTAGGTGCTCCCACTAGTGGAGTAGGACACAAGCCATATTGAGCCATTATTTTTGGGTCATTTCCTTATGACAAGAGTAGACGACCTATAGAGGCATCCAATACTCAACCACATTAATAGAACAACCCACTCTTGGTGGTTCTCGTCATTGAAAATATGCAACCAGACATCTTTTTGATAGATATCTTAAGTGCTTTCTCGGCCAAAGATACAATGGTAACATGTGAGGAGGCTCTTAGAAAATGTGAGGGTTTTGAATATTCTTGTTAGTTGCTAGTTGCAAACTACGAATGACTCTAACTTGGATCGACAAAGGTGCTTGACATGGAAACTATAATCGACCCATTTGCATAGCGGTCCTGCTTGTCAACACACATGTAGAGAAATATCTCCACAAGCACCATCTTGCATGTTTTTGCAACCAATAAATTAAGGGACTAATTTTTGAATAATGCACTCCTTAGTCAAAAATATAGGACCCATAAAATACTATAGGGTTCTTTAAAAAGGGTTCTTCATAGAGAGGTTCTTCCTCCTCATCCTCATCATCACAGAAACATCCTTATAAGTATAAGAGGCATTGCCATATTTTTGAATAAGAAGGACATGATACCAAATATTGTTGATACAATGCAACCACACATGGTGATAAAATCTGTAAACCTTAGCAAAAGAATCAATATAGGCCACATCCCAAATAGAAACAACATAAAGGGCATGTTACCATTATAGAATCAAAATCATATTTTGATGTTTTTATTGAAGAGGCATATTCATATTCTAAATAGACACACAAGGTGCTCATGACAAAAGCTATCATCAAACCCCATAGATGATGTTTGATTCATTGATTATAATGCTAGTAGACACATGACTAGGGACAAAGCATGGTTTGCTACCTTTAAATAAAAAGAAGAGAAATTGATGACCATCACCAATACTCAAACCTACATGGTGAAAGGATAATATGATGTTTCAATTCATATTCAAGATGGATAATACACCATCAAATAGGTGTAGACACCTAAAACATGTCATGTTTAGGGGAGCTACTCACATAGGCACATTCATAAGATCATATGACATAACCTTGGGCCTTCCAAGTATCAAAAGTGGTTCTCACCACTCATCAAGGGTATTTTTAGGCCCATCCAAGCTTAGCCGCTCAATATTAGAGTGGACAGACCTCAGCCACTCAAGCTTAGAGCGGCCAGACCTTAGCCACTACAAACAATAGAGGCTCGATCTTAGCCACTACAGATAACAACGGCTAAGCCATAAGAAGCAGTTTTGTCGATAAACATGCCTAATCATGGGTGGAAGTGGCAGTCTGCATGCAATAAAGGTGAGCGGGAGTAACTTTGCATTCCCCTTCATGACCAGTTCACATGGGAGACTTGAGTCTAAATTTAGACTTTAGTTAACTGGTCTTTAAACATAGAAAAGACAAAAAGCTTCTCATGCTAACATTCACTATGCATGAGGGATTCAATCCTAGGGTTTTGAACATAGACCTAGGGTTTCACACACTTTAAAAGGTGCAAGCCTAGAGAGCACCAAAGGATCCATCCACAATCAAAGAGATACATAATCCATTCATTCATCCATATGTCGAGCTTTTGAGAGATCAAAGGTCATGACAATCATCATTTATAGGAACATATTGGATGGTGAAGCCCTGACAAATTGGAGAACCTTTGAGGATTGCAACAAAGTGCTAGCATTTTGGGGGTTTACCACATACAGGATATTCAACACATTGAGCAAAGCGACCACCATTTCAACATCGAATACAAGCTTTGATCCATAGCCTTGGAGCAAAGAAGACAAGATTCACTTTAGCGATCGCTGTCTTGGACAGTGGCCCGTAGGCCTAGCTTAGGGTTTTAGACATTAGTTTCATTATTTTATTTTCTTCATATTTGCATATCATTAGCATAGAATCATTCATTCATTCACATTCATAGCATTAGTTTCATTTGCACTTGCTTTCATTTAAGTATATTCATTGCTAACAACCTCATCCGGGGAGGCACTCTCGGACATCTAAGCGTGTGTTGTTGTTTCATTGCTTACAGGGCCACAGGTTCATCGGACAGAATCTACAACATACGAGAGCAAAAGGGATCCCTCTAGGAAACATACCTGGAGAAGGAGGCATCTGTAAGCCCTCATACATTTTCGTGTGCGGAACTGGGAAGCTTTTAAAAGCGCACCATCCCTTGCGAGGGGACATTTTACCCACTTGTAATCTTATTGTATCAAAATGGGTATCCCTAAGAGGGACCGACATGTAACCGGGTTTTAATACAAATAAAAGGATCTATCTTTGTTATTTTCATGTTATATGCTTTTCATGGTCTTTCATTTTATTTTGGGTACGATATTGCAAGTAGAGTAGAGCGATGCATGCATCCCGGGGTCGCTACAGATGGCGATCACGGTGGGACCTCCACTGATTTTTCATTTTTTTGCCTAAATACTAACTTAGTTTTGTGTGCAGGTTTAGCCGCTTTGAGCTACAGTGACCAAGAATCAGCCGCTCTAATCTACAGCGGCCAACAACCTTAGCCACTCCTGCTAACAACGACCAAAAATCAGTCGCTCTGGTCGACAATGACCAACACTGGAGTGCAGCAGAGGATAGAACCTTGGTTCTCTAAGCTGGATTAGAGGTTGGTACAACTTTTTTGATACTTTATAGTTTTCTGTCTGCTTCTATTTTTCTAAAATAGTGAACTTAAGGCACATTTCTATTTGGAAATTGAAAGAATAAAAGAAGAAAGAATTAAGCATGTTGCATATCTTAGGTCTTCTTTTAGATTTCCACTAGGCATTGCTAGGAACAGCGGCTTATGCTTGAAAATTTCACCCTAGAATCCAATGTGCTAGACATTGTATGTTGTTTGCTTGCTTTGAGGCCTTGCAAGAGGCCATAGTTGCATGGAATAAAGTGTGTCCATACAAATCATAGTAGTTCATGCATCTTTCTGAAAATCAAAACGTCTTTTGCATTTAGGCATATAGGAAAGATTCATTGCTGCTATATGATGCATTTTACTTTATGCAAGCTTAAAATGAACACCACACATGCACGTATCATTTAAACATTAGGGAGTTGGATTTCATCACCAACCCTCAATTCAGTCCGATGACGTTGGCATTCATCTCCTTCCATCGGCTTGCCCCCTAGATTCTCATAGAAATAGATTGAGGAACTTCTTCATAGTGGTACTAAGTTACTTGTGCTCAAACTATCTCCCACTATTGGAACAATCATTGGTTTAGAGTGGAAGAGCTAGGCGAACTCCCCACTGGGACTTAAATGGTGTACCCTAGTCTCTTTTGGGAAAATCATGTTTGGCATAGGTGTTCTTGATTCCCACTATGGAAGAGTCTCCTCATTCTAAATCCAAAACAAGAGCAAGAAAGCAAAGAACAACACATCAAAACACATCAAACAGTTTAGGGCACACTTAAATTGATAATCAAGATAAAAACTTGCTTGGTATTGCGTGGCTATTTCTAATTGCAACTCAAAATATTAAATCAGCAAACAAAATGGTCAAAACAAGAAGTAAACATCCTCGGTTTGATACCGAGGGAGAGTCTGAAGCAACCCATACCCATAGGCAAAGTCGTAGTAACATTGAACGACCTACCCGTAAGACCGTGAGATGCAGGTCCACGAGCCTAAGGGGTGATAACTCAACCCTTGGGGGTTCTCCTCGAGAAACCCCAAATAGGGAACCACATCATGGAACAAAGTCACATAAACAAAAAGAGGCTTCATAACCATCCTCATCAAGGAGACACGAGGAGACCTCAAGGGCCTCCTCTAAACATATAGAAACTTCTCAAAGACATGAGGAGGCTTCAAAGGCTTCCTCCTCACATAGACATAAATAAGGTTCTAAAGCTCACTCTTCACATAGGGATGACGAGGTTGCTACATCTCCATCCTCATGGAGAAAACATGTGACCACAAAGCCTTCCTCATCAAGAGGGCACACAAGAGTTACAACACCTCAAGCTTCACAAGAGACACATAGAATAGGTCTGCCCACTGAAGGGCAAGAAACTAGAGAAACATCGAGTCATAGGCATCAAATAGAAGATACCCTTCACACAAGAGGAAGGATTCCCATAGACTATGACCTCATTGGAGTGAATGGCACCCCATGGGATCAGCCATGGAAAACAAGACAACTAGATGAGTTGGATCGGTTTCTTACATGACCAACTCAAAGAACTGTAGCTACAAAACACTCTACATCTGGAAGCTCACGAACTATGACTTCTAAGCATACCTCTCAGTCTAGGGGTGCCTCAGGGTGACCCCATAGTAAACATATAGAGTCTGATCATAGAGACACTCAACAATACACTGAACAAGTCACATTAGCTAGCAAGAGCAAAGACATTGCAAAAACCTCCTTGAGGAATCTATGAGTCAAAACCACAAGAACAGAGTCAGAAAAACATGAGTCTTCTATGACAATGCAAGTTGACCACATGAGATGGTTAGAAAATGCATTACATAAAGAGTGAGAGCTAGTGGAAGCTCTCAAACAAGATAAACAAAGAGAAAGACTCTTGCGCCAACATGAGCAATGTTTAAGAGAGCAAGCTGAGCAGCTAGCTCGTAGTAATTTATAGACAAATGGTGATGATCACCAAAGAGGTAGACGCATTGACTCACCAAAGGAAAGGCACACTAGACAAGAGAGCCCACAATGAAACCACCCACCAAACCATGAATGAAATCCAACTGGTGGGGAAAGGGTAAACATGACAAACCAGGATCACAATCCTGAATCCCCTCATAGGAGGGAAGAAAATAGAACAAGTCAAGTGGACAAAGGGCTACCTCCATTACCGCCACGAGCGGGCCTACAAGAGGAGGAAATCCTTGCTTCAAAGGCATTTCAAGCACTCGCTAAAAATATGAAGTCCTTTGAGAAGCAAGAGACTGCTAGGAATCAACCAACATTGAGCAAGATACACAACCAACCATTGTGCCCATCAGTTCCTAGCCTTGCATATCCTAAGCACTTTGAGATGCCTAGGTTAGAAAAGTTCAAGGGTGAAGAGGATGCACAAGAGCATGTTACAAATTTCATCAATGCATATTTTCACCTTGAAGACAATGATGCTCTCATGCTAAGAATATTCATAATGACATTTTCAGGTGCTGCCACTCAATGGTTCAACCAACTGACCAAGCATAGCATAACCAACTTTGAACAACTAGTAAACGCTTTCCTAAAGCATTTCTCCTTTGGTGCTAAGAAGAAGGTGAACCTTTCAGACCTGGCCAACTTGAAATAGTATGATGATGATCTAGTAATGGATTATGGGAATAGATGGAGAAAAGTCATGGCAAAGTTATCATTCTCCATTCCCACAAAAGAAATCATTCGCATGTTCACTAAGAGTTGTTCTAAACACATCTCCCTCTTGCTACAACTTCAACAATATCCTTCATTTGAGGAAGCCTTGGCATAGGCCAAACTCATCGAAGACATAAAAGTAGATGAGGGAACCATTAAGCTCCGAACTAAGGAGTGGAACAAAAATGGTAAGAATGATAAGTACAAACAGAAGCAGGCAAACCCTACTCCAGTTAATCAAGTAGTATTGGCTGCACCTAAGGATGGGGGTGCGCATCAACCACAGAATTATCAAGCACAACCCCCGCCAGCCAATTACGATCAAAAGAACAACCAGGGGCAAAACAAAGAATGCAAGCCACCTCGCTACTTCACACCCCTGAATGAATCGATGCAATCAATTTTCAATCAATTGAGCAAGGCTAGGAAGATTAGGTTTCCTGATATACCTCTCATAGATCCCAACCATCCTAAGCCAAAAGGATATAGGGAAGACCAATTTTACCCCTATCATAGGATATCGGGGCATGACATTGAAGGGTGCTATGGTTTTAAGCACCAAGTACAGAACATGATTGAGGCGGGAGAACTCAAAGTTGACAACCCATTGGCTCCCGATAACATAGATATGGGCATATACAAAAACCTTATTCCTAATCATGAGGTCCCTAAGGGGCAAGACGCCCAAGTCAATCAAGTCTGAGTCGATGCACCTACCCATGGATGCATTGGGATGGTTGAAATTTATCAATATAGCAACCAGGAGTAGACAGTATGGTCAACCACAACCTCCTACAGCTCCCATGAATGTCCCAGTGGCACCTAGGCAGAGGTAGGGGCAAGACAACCTTCCAGGTCCACCAACCTCACCTGTGGTAACTGTTCGGAGTAGACTAGAGCAAAACCTACAAATGACTCCGACCAAGTTATCTATTTATGAGCTCATACAACAGTCCCCAAAGCATAGGGAGACTTTAATGGAGATTCTGAGATCAATTGAGCTCCAACCACAAGATGTGAATGCATTCACTCATTTTTTGGGACAAGTACAATAGTATTAGAAACCTGTAATTTGATTCTATGAGATTAAGACAGTGCCTACTGCCTTACCAGACCCTTTGTTACACATTGTAGTGTCAGTCAATGATTTACCTTTCAAACGGGTCTTGATCGATACAGGTTCATCCATAAACATCATCACAACAACTGCCATAGGGAACCTTAAGATCCCCAAGTCCAATATCGTTCTAGGAGCTTACACGCTAAGAGCTTTCAATGATGCTCTATGCACTACTGTGGGAATGATAGTCCTACCCATTAAGGTGGGACACAAGACCATCCCCGTGATGTGTCATGTCTTGGAAGGGGCCATGCAATACAACATCCTCCTAGGGTATCCTTGGATAAGGGACATGAAGTGTGTTCCCTCAATTTTGCACCAATGTGTCAAGTATGTGCATGATGACAAAGTCTATGTGGTTTTGGCTGATGAAGAGCCATTCAAATACGTCCATCAGGTGGATTTTCTAGGAGAATTTGTAATTCCTTCTACACACCTGTATGTAGGACCTTCATCTCAAACCACACAATTGGATAACAAAGACAAAGGGGTAAGAAAAGACCCATGCACATCAACACCTCCTGGTGCACTCAAAATAGTCAACGCTTCTAAGGGACCATCAACATCTAAACCTAGAGATAATCAGAAGCTAAAGGCACCCTTAGTCGAGGAGGAAAGGCCTAGGGAAGTGCCAACTATAGCCATTGCTGAGATGCCAAGTCCAATGGAAGAGGAAGTTCTCCAAGATCAAGTCGAAGAAATGCTAGAACCCACTTCGCCAGTGTCATCTATGGGGTCATCCACATCGCATGCATCGATACACTTGGCAAGTACAGGGATAGGAGAATACCTTATGCATAACATAACATTCACACCCATCATTGAGTCTACACAAGACATGGGAAAACCAAAAGACTTGAGACCGCCAGTGGGAATAGTGGTTCCACTTGGAATCCCTCCCAACCAAACCAACTTTGTCTATGCTAGATTAGACTGTGCCCATAAATCATCAGATATAGAAGAGGATCATGATGAATTATTCACTGTTAATATTCATTACCTCTCTAACCCCGAGTTCACTCTAAGCTACTTTGAATGTTGCCATTGGCATGGCTATGGTCTTGGTATATATGAGCAGGGGCGCAGGCGGTCGTACGAGCCATAGTATCAGCTTCCTACTGATAGGTTTGGGTTAGGTTATTACATCGGAGGTCAAGATGACTCTCTAGTAGCAGCCTTGGATAGATTAAGCTTGGGGTTAGGAGAAGACATTGATTTCATCCCTTACCACCCCCCAAGAACCATATATCTGCCCAAAAGTCAAGTGGCCATGGTGAACATACCACCACCAGAAACTTATCATCCGAACTCCTCAATCGAAGCCACCCTAACAGGTTACAACTCATGGGATGAGGAGCAAGAAGAGAATGGATATGAGGCCAGTGATGATGAGGCACAAGCAGGCTTGGCCTACCATGGGCCTTGCTATTTACATAGCTTTACCTGGTCCAGCCACAATGAGAGTGGATACATATCGGATGAAAGTGACTATGAATCAGAGGACTCAACAGAAAGAGCCTACTTAGGACCAAGGCATCAACCCCATACCTTGGGGTAAGAAACTAATGCAAATGGCATCTTCATAAGTGATGAAGAGTATGAGGATGAAATAGAGATGGCCTACTTGAGGCCAAGATACATGCCCCATATCTTGGGGCCACACACTAATGCCAATGGATTCTTCATAAGTGATGAAGAATATGAAGATGAAACAGAGATGGCCTACTTGGGGCAAAGACATGAGCCTCTTGTCTTAGGGTCGCATACCAATGCTAATGGTTTCTGGATAAGCGATGATGACTTTGAGGATGAAACTAAAATGGCTTATCTTGGGCCTCACCACTTGCGACAAGTCAACATGCTAGTAGAAAGAGAAGCGGCACTTCGTGCCATAGATCCTGGCTTGCAGTTTTTGGGGAGACCTATTGACTTACGTGTCATTCACCACATGGTCAATCCCCCTCCACCTATATTCAGAGAGCTCTTGGAGCCCAATGATCCTATTATCCACCCTACTCATGGGCTAGATCCAGATATTCCCATTCCTCTAGAGCCTCATCATGAGTATGGAAGGGAAACCTCTGAGATAAGATTACACCCATGTGGTCTTGGAGATTTCATTCCATCCATCAATACAATCTCCATTGATTTGACCACTCCACTTCATAATCCAATAGATCCTACTAAATCATTGCATCTTGATGTAGAGGCTATTGATTGGGATCACGTTGATTCACCCATAGAGCCTGAGGATATTTTCCCTAATGAAGAGATGTTACAACCATTTCATTTTGCACCAAGCTATGCGCATGACGTGTTCCATGCCAGTTTGGATCATGAGTCAGTAGGACCTATGAATCCTATCGATGACATTCATTTGATACCCACACCTCATCAGCTGGAGGATGGGTCACATATGGCTATAGAAGCAAATTTCGAGGTGGACATCAGTGATGATCCTACTCAACCAAAGAAAGTCAAGTTTGGAGAAAGTCTATCTCCAGAGGAACAAGCCATCATAATCCCTCTCCTCAAGGAGAGGCCAAATATTTTTGCTTGGACTTACAAAGACATGCTTGGGATAGATCCAAAGTTAGTCGTTCACAACATTTCATTGGATCCCATGAAGAAGCCAGTCAAGCAAAAGCTGAGGAAAATGCATCCAACCGTCACTTTGATGGTGAAGAACGAATTGCAAAAACTATTGGATGCAGTTTTCATAGTTCCTATCGACTACCCTGAGTGGGTATCGAACATGGTGCCCATGGGGAAACCCGATGGAAGAGTCCATATCTGCACAGACTTCAGAGACTTAAATAGGGCAACTCCAAAGGATTCATTCCCATTGCCAAACATAGATGCTCTTGTAGATGCCACCATAGGTCATGAGATGCTCTCCCTAATGGATGGTTTTTCTGGATACAATCAAATCCGGATTAAACCCAAAGACCAACACAAGACTGCTTTCATTACTCCATGGGGAACATTTTGTTACAAAGTGATGCCATTTGGTCTCAAGAATGCTGGTGCCACATACTAGCGGGCCATGACATACATATTCCATGACTACATGCATAAGATCTTAGAGGACTACATGGATGACTTACTCGCTAAGTCTTTGCTACGGCAAGAGCATGCTGAAGTCCTTAGAAAAGTATTTAATCGCCTCATTGAGCACAATGTAAGATTGAATCCTAAGAAGTGCGTGTTTGGCGTAACTTTTGGAAAGCTTTTGGGATTCATCATTTCTAAGAGAGGCATTGAAGTCGATCCTGCAAAGGTAAAGGCTATACTGGAAATGGCCACCCCTACCAACATTAGGGAGTTAAGAAGCCTACAAGGCAAGATAGCATCCATAAAAATATTCATTGTGCAATTATCAGACAAATGTCGACCCATGAATCGGTTGCTACGTAAAGAGGTCCCTTTTCATTGGGATGAAGAGTGCCATCAAGCCTTTGCAGAGATCAAAACTTACCTGGCAATGCCACCAGTGTTGGCTCCACCAAGGCCAGACATACCATTTTTACTATACATATCGGCTACTGATTTCGCATTGGGCACCATGTTAGCCCAAAATAATGCACAAGATAAAGAGCAAGTCGTATATTACATTAGTCGCACCTTGGTGAGTTATGAGCTAGGGTATGTGTATGTCGAAAAAGTTGTGTTTAGCGATGGTCTTTGCAACTCGAAAGTTGTGACACTACATGTTGAGCCATACGACCTACGTTATATCAAAAAAAAATCCTTTGCAGTACATGATGAACAAGACATATCATAATACACGTACCACAAAGTGGATCATGCTATTGATAGAATTTGATCTAGAGTTCATAAGCCAAAAGTCCATCAAGGGACAAGTCATAGTTGATCAATTAGCAGAGGCTCTTCAGGATAGCAAGCCTCTCACCATAGAATTGCTTGATGATGCAGTCTTTGCATTATCAGATCCGCCAAAACTCGAAGAACCTAAGAAAGAAAGAGACATGTCATTGTTCTTCGATGGTTCAAAGTGTGAACAAGGGGGTGGAGCAGGGATTGTCTTTATCACACCGTAGGGCACTCCATTACCCTTATCATTCAAACTAGACTTCCCTTGCACAAACAACAACATAGAGTATGAGGCTTTGATCTTGGGACTCCAAATAGCCGTAGCAATGGGCATTAAAATATTGAATATCTTTGGTGACTCCTTGCTCATAGTAAACCAAGTCAAAGGACTATTCCAATGTAGGTGCCCACTCTTAAAAGCTTACAAAGAACTTGTTGACACTTACCTAGCCTAGCTAGAATGGTATGACATCGAGGCAATCCCTCGTACATCAAATAGATTTGTAGACACCATGGCCTCTTTGGGATCCTTAATCCCTCAGAATCCATCTGCTGATTTTATAACCATTCATGTGAAAGTGCTTTCGCACTCAGCAATACAATGTGAGGCTTTAGACAATCAAGAATCAGTCAACATGATCAACATCGAACCAAATCAGGATTGGTCCTTCATAGCTAGAGATTTCTTGCGAACGACACCTTGGGGGTCTTTGATCTCCCAAGGCCCTATGGAGTGTGGCACAACCATACACCACAAGGTTGTTCCTCAATCTGTTTTCACTAGTTTTGGAATACAGGAGGAGTAGGCCATATTTTCTATAGATGTTGTGGCTTATCAGGATTGGCTTTCCCAAATGCAGGATTTCTTGAAGCTTGGAATGGTACCTCAAGGTTTGTCGCCTACTGAAAGGCAAACATTTAAATATAAGGTAACAAGATACATCTTGCTAGGAGAAATACTCTATAGATGAGGATATGATGGAGTACTACTCCATTGTCTTGAGCCCCAGGAAGCATCCTAGGTGATTTCACAAGCTCATGATGGTACATGCGAAGGATATTTTAGTGGCATGGCCATCGTTAAGCGCATCTTGAGAATGGGTTACTATTGGCCCACCATGGAAAAATACTGTTGCGAGTATGTCAAGAAATGCATTAAGTGCCAGCATCATGCAAACCTCATGCACTTGCCATCACAAGCCTTGCAACCCATCCAGGAAGCATGGCCATTCTCGCAATGGGGACTAGACTTAATTGGGAAGATCTCACCCCCATCCTCTGGCCGACACACGTTCATCATAATGGCCATTGAGTACTTCACTAAATGGGTTGAAGCGATCCCCTTAACATTGACAACTAGACCAAGGATTGCAGAGTTTATACTTCATAATATCATAAGTCATTTTGGGGTCCCTTTGAAGATAATATCAGATAATGGGCCATCTTTCAAGAAAAAAAATGTGCATGCTTTAATGAACAAATACCATATACAACACAGTTTTTCAATGCCATATTATCCACAAGCAAATGGGCAAGTAGAAGCCTCAAACAAAATAATAGTCTCCATCTTGAGGAAGACGATGGAAGATAATCACAAGGATTGGCACATGCAATTGCCTCTGGCACTATGGGCATATAGGACTAGTGTACGGATGCCCACTGGGGCAACATCGTTTTCACTTGCATATGGCACTGAGGCCATCATGCCCCTAGAGTTGGAAATTCCAACTCTATGCATAGCATTGAAGGACTTCATAGATGATGACACCGCGTGACAAGGCCACCTTGATCAGTTGATGCTTCTTGATGAACGTCGAGTCAATGCTTTAGAGCATCTTCACGTTTACCAAGATCGCCTTGCATGAGCTTACAATAGTAAAGTCCACTTAAGAGATTTCAAAGTTGGGGATCTTGTGCTCAAAGAGAACCAACAAAATTCCAATTTACCGTCGCACCTACGAGACAAATTTATGATAAATTGGATAGGCCCTTACATGGTTTCAGAAAGAGTTGGGCCTGGAGCATATCACTTTATATCATTGGATGGTGTTGAAGAGCCTGAACCTCTCAATATCATTCACTTGAAGGCGTTCTACACATAAAACACAAAAACATTCAAATATGTCATAAAACACAAAAAAATTCAAATATGTCATAAAACACAAAAACATTCAAATATGTCAAAAATACAAAAACATCATAAAGAATAAAAAATACAAACAAATCATAAAAACATAAAAAATCCAAATTCAATCAAAAATGCTCCAAGGGTATTCAAACCGCTTGGTCAAATTCAATCAAAATGCTCCAAGGGTATTCAAACCGCTTGGTCAAATTCAATCAAAATGCTCCAAGGGTATCCAAACCGCTTGGTCAAATTCAATCAAAATGCTCCAAGGGTATTCAAACCGCTTGGTCAAATTCAATAAAAAATGCTCCAAGGGTATTCAAACCACTTGGTCAACTTCAATAAAAAATGCTCCAAGGGTATTTTCATGCTACTTGGTCAAAAATCAAAAAGCCCCAAAGGCACAATAAGCCCTTTGGTCAAATTAAACAAAAAATACAAAAACAAACATAAAAATCAAAAATACAAAAATAATTGCACCTTACATTTTGCATCCACATAGTTGCATTACATTATACATTCATATCCATTACATTTGCATATATCATGATCACAATCTTACAAGTAATGCCACAATTTGTATCATAACCACAAGTAAATCAAAATCCACGACATCCATTCATACATGTGTGTAATTGTGTTTTTCAACACAACCATTTCCTGTTGCTATACATAATATACTAGGGTTTTCCGGTTATTCAACCACACCTAGTGATCTTATCAACTTTTGTGGAAAGCCATCTTGGTTAGTAGAGAGTAAGGTCTAGTGGTGACAAAGCCTAGCATATTTCAAGATCCCATCACTAATTACAAACACTAAATTCTAGTTGGTACAAGGGAAATATGAAAGTTGTAAAGTGGTTAGGTTACCTAAAGCGAAAAGGGTCTTCCTTGCTTATCCCCCTGTGTAACCGGTTCAAAAGTGCTAAGAATTGACAAAAGGACAAGCTCCGCCCTACCCATAAATCCCTTGCTTTAATCAAAATGAGCAAAAATCCCAGAGTCAAAGCAAATTTCAAAATCCTCAAAAGTCATACATCAACATCCAAAGTCATAGTTCAAAGTATCAAAAGGTACAAAAACAAAATAAATAGTGATTATCATCACTACAAGAATCCCTTGCTCAAAAAAAAAATCAATCAAAATAAACAGTGATTTTCATCACTAAACACGAGCAAGTATCCCAAGTCAAAAGGAAGAAAATAAGGGAATGGAGCTTGAATCCCTAGAATTCTCAGCATTATACAAAACTGGAAGGCGATCCCCATTACAGGTTTGGTGCACAACCAACTTGGCAATGGTGATATCCTTACGCATGACGATATGTCTATCACAATAGCTATGCATTTGTGTAGACCAATGTTTGCATGTGGATGAGCTAGCTTTAGGTAACCCAATGCCGCCTAGTGGTATAGTCCAACTAAGTCCAACATAAGAATGAGATGAACACTTAAGGATCCCCGATCTTAGCAATGAGCTGAAAGAATCCCGCCTGACATCGGAGGAAATACTTGAGTTCTATCTAAATATATTCATTTGCACACATAGGGATACTGAGTATCTAGGTCCATGATGAAAGCCATACTTTTCAAAATCCTTACATGGTCAATACACAACTGTTGATAGGGTGACTTGAGTGTTTGAATCTCAGGAAAACCTCAAAAATTCGTATATAGCAACAAGCCATATTATCAATCATACCATCATTTTATTTATAAGATTCTATAAATTAGGGGGTATTAATAGAGTAGGATAGATACCGCATATATATTAGAAATAATATATAGACGACCACTGACTACATTATATTTTTTAATTTACAGAAACTTATCAAGAAAATACATACATTTCATGCCATTTACACCTCACATATGAATACTTAATCAATTCTTATGATAAGAGTGGTTATTTAAATTCATGATTATTTTTTTTTTTACTTTCTATGGTATCACCCATTTAGATTGTTAAAATTCATATGCATTCCTTATGTTTTAAGTGATTAAAGCATACAGGTTCATTCATACCATATCATCACATAAGCTAGATGCATACAATTAAAGCAAAATTAAACATGCATTTAACAATAACATTGCATCCGCAAATAACATAAGTCATCATTGCATCCATCTACATTGCATCCATAAATACATAAGTCATCAATCATCCATCATTACATCATAAAACATATAGGCAATATCCATTTGCATACAATCATAAATACATCATTAGATCAACTCATAATACATCACATCATATCATATAATCATCTGCATAAACATCCATCTAAACATCCACATTATCATAAATATCATCTATCATCTAAACATGTACATCAAGTCATCATAATGCCATCATCACATCTCATCATAAAACAAAATAACAACAAAAACATGAGCAATAAACGATACACATAATGAGTCATAATGACATAATCATATAAATGTGTGTATCAGGTCCATAAAGGTACAAAAATGCTCGTGGGCTACAGTCATATAGGTCAATCTGACCTCAAAAATAAATTAAAGCACCATCAATAAAATACGGGGCCTGTGCCCCCTGCATCACCTCCCCCAGTGCCACCTCCCCCTGCGATGATGTCACGGTTTGAATTGTGTGAACCTGTTGGTCTCTCTATCCAAGTCTGGGTCCTCTGGCTAGGACGGGTGGAAAACTACCCTGAGGTGGAGCGTCTGTTGACCTATGAACCACCTACACCTAGTGCCTCCTTGGGAAAAATCCCATGCCACTTGAGCTGCATTTGAAGAGAAGAAATATGAGCAACATGACCTAAGATCTTATCCTCATAATCATCTACCAGTGACTGCAAGTATAGAACCTCTACCCCTAAATCTGTCCCTATAGCACCCTGTGATGTGGAAGGAGGTACAATAAACTGCATCCTAGCACCGTCGCTCCCAATAGTAGCCTATAGAGCCTGTATCTGTGTCGTAAAATTCTCTATGGTGGCATCCTCAGAGTAGAAGAAATGCTCCCGGATGCCAACCTTGCAAACAAGGAGCCACCGCTCACATCGTGTCCTAGCACTAAAACTAGCCGGATCATCCCACGCTGGGAACTCATGATATGGGTGCCAAATAACATCCTCAACCTACAACCTAGTGAAAGTAGCAATGTAATGGGGAATCTCCCCCGTATGAGGATGACTCTTGTGCTACTTGTGCTCTCGAGCCCATATAGAAACATAGCACTGGATCCACTCCACAAATGTGATCTCAACAGGAAGCTCTCTGGGATGATCTACCATGATGTGCTCCCATCCCCAAACCTATAGAAGCAAACTGAAAGCAATTTTGACGTGACCTTGCCGACGAATGTGGTACAACTCATCATAGCACTGAGCCAACAAAGACCTACCCCATGCATAGATGATAGGCTCCTCACTATCCAACAAATCTTGAACCATCGCCAAAAGGTTCCATGGAAACCTCAAGTCTGAGCAATCTGGAATCAAGATGTTGTTGATAGCCATCAGCAACACTACATGCCTTGTAGAGAAGACCTTCTCATCATACAACTGAGATATGGACACTCCTCCAAATTTGGTGTCCTTGAAGGCCTCTGCAGAGTGCCCTCTGAACACCCGAGTGAAAATAGTTTCTCGATCATTAGTGGTCGAGGATACAATAGCCACTCCATCAAAGGGGATCCAAAATATCCTATACACATCCTCCGACATGATGGTCATCTTTTCGGTCGAGAGGTGGAAGGTATTGGTCCGAGGGTCCCATCGATAGACCAAAGTCGTAAGGTAGGCCTGATCTGACATAATTGTAGGTAGTCTAGTGACATATTGTAGCCTACGGGCTTTAAGCCATGCCCAGTCCATGCCATCTAAGAGGGGCATAAGTGTATTCATGAGCTTCGGGTCCCGAGCCCGAGCAGTAAGATTCTAAGCAAAAAGAAAAGAAAATGAACCATAACTACAATGCATCTAAGGCATGAATCATAATATTATTTATTGATGGTAGTGCAATAGTCTATGTAAAATAATACATTCCTTATAAATTAAATGCAACATATCTTACCCTAATTCCAAAAAAGAAGGATGCATAATTGTTTGATTCATTTAGGCCCATAAGCCTATGTAATATGGCATATAAGATTATTTTCAAGTGATGGTGAATCGATTAAGACCTCTATTAGACAAAATTATTTTGGAAGAGCAAGGAGGATATGTGAAAGGAAGACAATTTTTGGACAGGATCATAGTAGCTTATGAATTTATGCATTCAAAAACTTCAAGAAAAGAGAGAACAATGATCTTAAAATTTGATATGAGTAAAGCCTATGATAGGATTAAATAGATTTTTTTTTGCAGTATTAGAAAAGTTTGGTTTTGGTAAGAAATAGGTCATTTGGATTAAAGCTTCTGTCTCTACAGTTTCATGTTCAATGTTGGTCAATGGGTTAGTAATATAATATTTTAAACCAAGAGAGGTCTTATGCAAGGAGATCCTCTATCACCATATTTGTTCATTATTATAGAAGAGGTTTGGGTAGGAACTTGAAGAATACTAATAAATATGGATTGGTAAGTAGTCTTAAGGCTAGTAATACCATCAACAACATCACCCATCAACAATTTGTAGATGATACAACCCTTTTTGTGAGGGCAAGGATATATGAGGCCAAAGCTTTGAATAACTTATTAAAGGAATAAGAAAGAGTGTCAAGGCAAAAAGTTAATAGGAAAAAATCCCAAAGCTACTTCCTAAACACCCCAACTAGACTCAAAGTAGGGATATGCAGGTTACTTCAAATGGGGGAGGCAAATTTATCATCAACTTATCTAGGGATGCCCTTATTTGAGGGGATAATGAGGATATGATTATGGAATCCAACTATAAGTAAAGTTTAGAATAAACTACCAACATGGAAAGGTAGATGCTTATCATCAACAAGAAGAGTACAACTAATTAAATTAGTCTTACATGCCATTCTAACTTATTATATGTCCTTGTATACTATGCCAAAATCAATAGAAAAAATTTAATCTTTATTATGCAGTCCTTTTTTGGTCAAGTTTACATGATACAAAAATTACTTTGGTGAAATGGAGTAAGGTGTGTGATGATAAAACCAGAGGAGGTCTTGGTTTAAGAGTTCTTATGGATGCAAACTTAGCTCTCAAGGGAAAATCAATTTGAATATTGTACAAAGAGAATCAAAGACAATGGACAAGAGTTCTTCTAAGTATGTTGATACCAATGACCAAAGCTTAATATTTACTACATTCTTACTTCCAAATGGTTTTGCTCTATAAAATAGTTAAAAAAATCTATTGATCTAGTGATTAAAGGTCTAAGATGAGTGGTGGGAATTGGAGAAAATATTTCTATTTCAATAGATACTTGGTGTGATAAAAAACCACTCAATCTAGATCCAATTTTAAAACCATTGATGAGATTACTTCAAGATAAATATGGTGATAGGGTTTCAAACATTATGTACAAGGATCGGGAAGGAAGATACAAATGGAAAGAATATTTTTTTACAAGTATACTAGACATTGATGCTAGGAGGTAGTTGAGCATAAATAATACAACAATGATAATATCGAGCCGAGCCAAGAATAAGATAATTTGGGAGTTGAATAGCTAAGGAGAATACAAAACAAAAAGTGGATATAATGTAAAGCACCAACAAAATAGAAATATCACAAGAATATGGATATTTATTTGGGATAGCCCAAACATTCCTTAAGTTAAAATGTTTGTTTGGCTAGTATGTCGTAGAAGAATTTTATCCTGGGATAACCTTATGAAAAGGGGTTTTTATGACCCCTCACAATCATTTTTTTGTGAAAGGGAGGAGAAGAGTATATACCATATCTTGGGACACCGCTCAATAGTCTAGAATCTATGGAAATAAATTCTTAATGTGTTTGGTAAATGTATGGTGATGAATGGAAATTTTGAAAAATGGTTAAAGTAATGAGAGAGAAATTTTAAAAGTGAGGCTTTACAAACAATTTGGGATATATCAAAAGTACAATACTTTAGACTATTTAGCTAGAAAGGAATAGAATAATATTTAAATGAAAGGAACACAATTTAGAGGTAATGACAAGGAAGAATTATTTAGCCATGGAGGATTCTAATCTAGAATAAGAGAGCATTGATAGATGAAGTCAAGTCATCAAATGGAATTATGATGTTGGGTACAAGAGAACAAAAAGAAGGCAAAAAATATAAAGCGGAAACCACCAGATGCAGAGTTGGTCAAATTGAATTTTGATGGAGCATATAAAAGGAATCTAGGACCAAGAGAAGGAGGAGGAACAATTAGAAATAATAGAGGGGAGATTTTATCTCATTATGATTTCAATAGTAGATTCAAGACAAATAATGAAGCTAAAGCTTGGGTAGCTTTAGAAGGGTTAAAAATAAACAAACAAATAAAATGGAATAGAGTATGTATGGAAAGTGATTCACTAATAGTAATAAATGTAATTTTGAGGAAAGTAAAGACTCCATGGAACATACAAGAGATACTTGTGAAAATTCAAGATCTTGCTATAGAGTTTGAAAAAATTAGGTTTACACATACGTTAAGGGAAGGAAACAAATGTGCAAATAGGCTAGACAATAGAGGGGTTTTAATTGAGGATTGTGAAGTTAAATTCTCTTTTCCATGGTTAGAGGAAGTAGTAAGTTTAGTTGAAACTAACAAGAAAATGTTGACTTCTTGGATCAAATAATGATTAAGATTTACTTTAATGTTTTTCATTGGTAATATTTGCTTTATTTTATAACATTAATGTGTTTTCATAAAAACTATTTATTATAATTTTTATGATTGCACTTATTATTTATGAAGGAAATTAACAATCTAGATCTGGTAAAGTGGACTATGATAGTGTGATGTTTTGAAAATATTACTCTACTAAGATGCAATGCTAGTAGAGGTGTTGTTCTGGTATTGTGAAGGTTGTTATAGAAAAATATCAAGAAGGATGTTCAATTCTAGAATATTTGTATTCACACAAAAAATTGAAGAAGAACCAAAAAATGAAAATCAAGAATTCAAACATTTTATGAAAAATGTAGGTATCTAGCTATAGCATCTCAGTTGTGATGAGAATTGAATTTGTTTGTAAACTCTCAAGCTCTAAAGAAGATAGTTGTGACTTGTCAAGGGTGGGGGACTCGAGTACAACCCCTTGTTCTCCGACAAAAAAAATGATGAAGAGATTTGGTTCTGTGGCAAATATCATAATAAAGAGGAAGAAATTGGGTGCTTTGAAAGATATACCAAAGGAATTGGCTCACAATCAATGAGAATAATGGGATACGATGGCACATAATTGGGAAGCTATGGGCAAGGTGTGAAAATACCCATTATGCCAAAGAATGAAGGCCTTCGATATATAGGTCAAACAGGTAGTAGTGAGACCAATTTTGTGAAGAAAGGAACACATACTCCTAGGATGAGTTGTTGTGGTCATTGTGGAAGAAGTAGACATATGACAACTAGGTGTTGGAATACACATCCTTGTGAGATTTGTGGAGGTAATAATCACTCTAAAAGAAATTTTTGACATAGAAAGAGACAAACAAATAAAATACATATGAATTATGGATGGATGAATATGACATAATGTGATAAAGATAAAAAAAAATGTTGAATGGTTTCTATAGAAGGAGACCAGGCTGAAAACATCACAATTTGTTGGATGTGAATAATGTGTTTTTTTTTCCATAAAAAATGTGTTGGAAAACTTGAGATAAATGATTTCAGTATCAGAAGAAAATAACCCAAGTAGTGTTTAGAAGATCTATAATGACAAGACCTATAGATGAAACATTATGTGGAAGATTCCAAAGATATAAATCACTGGTGATTTCTTAAAGGTGATGACCCAAAGGCTAATCTAGAAACTAACCTAGAGGTGAACTAGGGGCAATGAAAACCTAAAGGTGAACCACAGGTGAAAAGATGACCTAGAGACAACGACCCAAAAGCAAATACCCAAAGGCAACCTAGGGGTAATGACCTAGTTCAAATGCGACCTAGAGGTAGAGACCCATAGGTGACGTAAAGGTAGACCCAAACACAAACCTAAGAGGCAGACTGAGTGGAGATTACATAGATCTAGCTAAGCTAGGGCTTGTAGAGCCAAAGCCAATAAAGTTAGAGCCAACAAAGCCAGAGCAAACAGAGCCAAAGCCATAGAATAGTTCTAGTGTAACACGGAGGTAATAATTTAATAAGTCATATCTTCCGTGAGAACACGAAGAGATGAAAAAACATGTTAAAAATAAAACACGTAAAGAATGAAACATCGAAGAATCTCTTGGATGAACTAGATATTTTGATGTATAAAGATGAATGTTATATGCAAACATGTTGGTCACCAATTGTGAAGAATATGGGTAAAAAATACAATATTATATTTTTGTTTAAAACATTACCCGTTTCCAACATAATTTATCAAGCTTTCGTAAAACTACTTTGTGATTATGTAATATAAATGAAATCCATTTCAATCCTATATAATCAAACCTATTAACTTTCCCAATTTTGAAAAAAAAACAAAGATTTTTTTTTTCAATAAGTTTACACATGTTTTTATCAGGGATCCTAGTCCCTCATATTGAGTGGCGTTTGAACTTTGGACCTCTCAAAGAGAGGCTAAACCCTTACCATTGTAGTAAGCTTGCAACTAAAAAAATATTAATATTTAATTTTTTTTTTTTTGGTAATATTAAGAGATGGGTGTTTTGACCAGGAATCCCCCAACCTGTTACAACAACTCCACGAGGGAGACACACACCCACCCCCTCACACACTCACCCACGCCACGGTTTGAACAATTATAATAACATTATATAATCTTAATGTAATATAAATAAAATCTGCTTCAATCTCATATAATTAATTTAAAAAACAATTATTATCTGCTTGTGCAGGGCAGTTGGTGAGAGTCTTGAGTGTTGGTAACAGGCTGACCTAGGTTTCATTCTTCCTACCTTCATACTGCAGATATATGGCGTAGCTAGAAATATCCTATGTGTTGGTAAAACCCAACAGAGCTCCATTCCTCCTACATCCACTTTATTGATAGGGGTCCAAGCCCCTCTAAAAATCTTGTATTTACCTTAAACAATTTTGTTCTACCTAAATATATGGCGTAGCTAGGAATGTCCTATGTGCTGATAGAGGCCAACTAAGATTCAATTCCTCCAACACCTACCTTGTTGATAGAGGTCCAAACCCCTCTAAAAATCCTGTGTTTACCCTTGACAATTTTGCTTTACCCAACGGATTTAAAGTTTGTGGAGACAACCTATTTATGAAGTTACCGATTTTCTTATGAATTAAAAAATAAATAAAAAAACAATAATAAGCGCCATCGTGAACTAATTAACGAGTTAAAAAACAATCTCACACGCATATGTATTCCTTCCATAAGACCACGGATTTATGAAGATACTATAATTTTGACCTTTCCCCTCCTTCCATGAGACCAGGGGCTTATGAAGGACATTTCGAGAGGTGGTTTCCCACAGCCTTCCTTTCGACGTTAAATTCGCTAACCGCGTAGTACAAACCCTAGCCACGCATTTTCCACTAAAGCCACATTTTCAAAGCAACAAAACTTAATCCCGCACGGCATTTACTCCTCCGTCCATAAAAGAAATCATTCCGTGTTCTTCATCATTATTGTCATCACCATTTTTGTCTGCACACCTGCATTTGCTCTGCAAGAAATCCATGGCGATCGAGGACAGAATGAAACTTTTTGACCTCAGCTCTGCCTTATGATTATGGATCTATATTTGTTTCTCATTTTCTGTTGAGATTTCTTTTTACCTGTGGTAAATTTTATTTATTTATTTTACCTTTTATCTTTTTTTTACTTTGGATCGGCTCTTAGACGAGAACGGGGGGATTGCATTAAAATGCCGGCATGCCACCCCTTTGCACAGGGCCCAGAGCGAGTAAACAACTGCTTTTACCCGATTGGGGGAAGTTAATTTTGGCAATGGCTTCCCTCAAATTTATGGCAGATACAAATCCTTAAATGCTTTTGTTTTCTTTCTTTGATTTCTCCGTAAATCTTGTATAATCCTTTAATATTTTTGTTTTCTTTGTTTGTGGTTGATAAATCGTTAGTACATCGGCGATTCAACTGTGTACAGGTGTTTATGTGCGCTTAATGCAAAGGATTTTGGTTTCCTGTTTTCATTTTGTTTGTTTCTGATCAAATACTGTTTTTCACATTTTGTTTGTTTGAGTCTATGCAATGTAAGGGATTTTTGCTGCAGTATTTATTTGATTTTCTCAGGGATTAGGGTTCGAAAATATTTGGCTGGTGTTGGGGCATCAAGGCGACGTTAAGATCCGGTTGAGTTGGAGAGATTAAATATGTCTAAGGAATTGAGTTAGATTTCATTTCAGTATTTAATAAAAGTCTTCTGAAAAAAAGACTATCAAAACAGAAACAGAAACAGATAATATGAATGATTTTTGTTTTGTCTTCTACGGGTGAGTTCCATTTTTTTTTTTTTTTTGTTAAAGAAATACAGATTATGCATAGATGATAGTTTGTTTGGGAGTTAAGTTTCAAATCGCTTCAATTAACGAGTTGATTTTTAATGGAAACATAAATTTTTGGTTGATTTTTTTTAGGTTTGGTTATTGTGAATTTTTTTTTAAGGACGGATGTATTTTTATTTTTATGATTTTTTTTATAGAGTTGAGCTTATTAATAGAAAATTTAATTTAACTTACAGCACAACCACACATAGCTGAGCTTATCAATAAGAAATTTAACCTACAGCCACAACCACACAGTTTGAACTACTTTAGACCACACACTCTCACAGTTTGAACTACTTTAGACCTCTTGAAGAAGAGCTTTTGGTATAAAGGAGTCTTTGACTGAGTTAAATACTTATATATTATATCTGGTTTTTATTAATATTTTAAAATATTATATTTACTGTTATTGCTTTTTTTCACTGGGTTATATGGGATTGAAACGGATTTACTTATATTAAGTTAGTACAACAAAGCTAATGTATCTCCTTTTTGAAATGTTGAGGAATCTAACCCTGTTAATTAAATTAAATTATATTTAATTTATTTTTTTACTAAAATATTTTTTATATATTTATTATTAAAGACATTTTTTATCTTTCTTAAATTCTTGTGAAGAGGCAGATCAACAACACTACAATTTGCTAAATTATACCCAATATCTTTTTCTTTATATATACTTGCATTTTCAAGAGATTGCTTCTAATAGCAAATTATGAACATCAACATTAATATTTAATTTTATGCAATCCCTACATCTAATTTTTTGATAGCATTTGGTAATTTGTGAATCATCTCAATTGAAAATATATTTTTATCCTTTTTCAATTGCAATTTTAACATTCTTTAAGTACCATGTAATTTTGATTTTGAGTGAGAAATCTGTTTTTCAATTTCAATTTTAACCTTTTTTTTTTTTTTGGTATAAGGTAGAGGTGGTTATAAGGTCCACAAACCTTTTACATAGTCAAAATGGGCTGGTTCTAGCATCAAGCCCGTATAATCAAAATACAAAATGGATCTTTCTAAGACCCACATTAAGCCATACTTAGAGTCCACAGTCCTATACTTGTCGCTTGACTATTCAGGATAAAACAAAAACCAAACAACACCTAGCACTTACTAATACCACTAGGTTGTTGTACTGTACACTTGTCACCTCCCAGGCCCCAGCAAATGGGATGCCTTTTCTGCCTAATTCCATCTGTCGGATTACTCATCATCAACCCCTCTGATCTCCTGATGCTCTAACAGGTTTGATCTTAGCTCTTCTCTAGAAGCCAACACCAATAGTTCTTGAGGGAAGTTATCCTTCCAAATTTGCATCTCCCCAACAAAAACTGCAATATTTGCCATTAGATCCGTCGCCTGGTTCCCTTCTCTGAAGGTGTGTTGGATTCGGGCATTAACCAAATGAGATTTATGAATCTTTGCTTCTAGGATAAGCTCCAAGATGGTCCAGCTGGGGTCTTTATCCTCCTTAATTGCCTTGATTATATTAAGCGAATCCCCTTCAAAGATAACTTCCTTATAACCCTCAAGTCTGGCAATTCTCATTGCTTGCATGCAGGCTCGGGCTTCTGCAAAATGATTTGTTTGAGTTCCCAAAGGCTCTGCAAAGGCAAGGACCACTTTTCCTTCCTCATTTCTCAGAACTCCTCCTGCTCCTGCAGCCCCCGGATTTCCTTTAGCTGCCCCGTCAAAATTAAACTTAACCCACTTTTGTGTGGGGGTATCCACTTGACACCATCCCGTGGGTTGGTTGTAATGTCTAGGTCTGGAAGTTCCTCTCCCCAGTTCCGCAAAATCCTCCTTTCCCTTAGAGACATGGTCTCATTTTTGAAGAAGAAAGTTTTCCAGTTTTCTTTCAAAGCTCTGATTATTTTATTACCACATAACCTAGGATCTTTCTTACGTCCTTTAAATACTCTCTTATTTCTCTCATTCCATATCCCCCATAAAAAATGGGGTAAGTTGAGCTTCTAGAGCCAAGTCAAAAGTTTCACCCGGAAGGGGGAAGCCCATTGTATGCAGAAGTCAGACATGCTATTTGGACAGACCCAATCTATATGAAATTTGGACAGGATCATTTGGAAGACTGTACAAGAAAATTCACAAGTTAGAAATATATGACTTACAGATTCTATCGCTTTCTCACACAAGATACATCGATTGATGAATTGGAAACCTCTCCTTTGCAGATTATCTGTTGTCAGAATCTTATTTTGAACTGCCAACCAAAAGAAGAAAGCTATTTTTGGGGTTAAATTATTTAACCAAATAATAGAAGTCGAAGTCCAGCCATTGAATCCTGAGTGGATTAACTTATAGGCAATTTTTATTGAATAGATCCCACTTGTAGTTTTGCCCCAAATCGCCTTGTCTCTTCCTTCCCCAGGAATGATCGGGAACACCCTTAAAGCATCATTGAGTTTGGTTAGGGCCACCTTCTCTTGCTCTGACAGATTATGAACTGTGATTTTCTTCCAAGAGGAAGTTTCTTGTGCTACAACAATAAAATCCCCTACTTTTCCTCCCATTTCCTCCGAAAGTTTATGTTGGAGGACACGAAGGTCTAAGTTATCTTTCAGAGGGGCCTCTTCCAACCACGGGTCTTGCCAAAAGTCCACTTGTCTTCCATTACCAATTCTCCATCTGATGCCTTTCTTGACTACCTCCCGACATTCGAGCAAACAATTCCAGAAATAGGATCCTCTAGGGAGATTATCAGCTTTCAGGAAGTCTTGATTATTTTTGATATATTTTGCCTTAAGAAGTTTTACCCATCCCAATTGATCATTATTGATAAATCTCCATACTCGATTTGCCAATCAGAGCTTGATTCATTTCTTTCATTCTCTTTAGCCCCGAGCCCCCCTGATCCTTGCTTGCACACACCTAATTCCATGCTACCAACGAAATTCTCTTTCTCTCCTCTGAACCTGACCACAAGAAGTTGCGTTGAATTTGCTCCAATGTAGCTCGGACCTTTGCAAGCATTCTAAATAGAGACATGCAGTAAATTGGAATGCTCTGTAAAGTAGTTTGAACTAATAAGGCTTTTCCTGCGGAGCTGAGAAGGCTGCCCTTCCACCCTGCTAACTTTTTGGAGATCCTGTCAATGATTGAGTTCCACAATGTAGCCTTCATTCTTCCTTCGAACATAGGCATGCCTAGATAAGTTGTTGGTAGAAGCTCCTTTCCACAACCGAAGAGGTTAGCTATTCTTTCCTCCCTCCCACCAGGCGTGTTAAAGAAATAGATGCTACTCTTCTTATAGTTTATGTATTGTCCTGCTTCTGTCTCATACTTGGTTAGAATTCTCTTCAGCTTCCTAGCTTTGAGGCACCGAGGCTTTGGACACAATGATTGTATCATCCACAAACTGTTGGTGAGACACTGGCTCTGCTGTTGAGGCTGGTTTGAAACCTTCCAATCGACCATCTGCCACCGTTGCTGAAATGTTCCTACCCAATGCTTCCGCTAAAATAATAAACAAGTATGGAGACAAAGGATCTCCTTGTCGCAACCCCCTTTCACTCTTAAAGTAACCGGAGGGTGACCCATTCACCATGACAAAAAATCTTGTAGTAGAGATACAACTAAAAATCAACTTAATCCATTGGGGATAGAAACCAAACTTACCCAAAATCTTGGTGAGGAACCGCCATGAGACCCGGTCGTAGGCTTTATTCATATCAAGCTTTAGTAACATACCTGCTTCCTTACTAGCCACCATTGAATGAATAACCTCATGAATTGTGATGATACCATCCAGTATTTGTCGCCCTTTCACAAAGCCTCCTTGGTTCATATCAATGATGAAAGGAAGGATAACCTTCAACCTATTGGCGATTGTTTTTGTGAGAATCTTCATCAGAGTGTTACATAAACTGATAGGGCGAAAATTGGAAAATTCCATTGCTCCCACTAGTTTAGGGATGAGGACTAAAAATGTAGCATTAACTCCTTATGGGATTTCCATGTCCTTTTGAGCCTCAATTATAGCTTCCACTACATCATTGCCTAGGATATCCCAAAACTTCTGGAAGAAAGCTGCGGGGAAGCCATCCGGTCTGGGGGAGCTGTTACCATCCATGTCAAAAACCACCTTCTTGATTTCCTCCTTTGTGAAAGGACTAAGTAAGAATCCATTAAGATTCTCAGTTACGAGGGGTGGAATGGCTGCCAACAGAGAGTCCTCTTCTTCAATAGTCGGATTTACATCTTCTAGCAATGATTTAAAGTACTCAACCGCTTCCCTCCTTATGTCTTCCATATCTTTGGTGTTAGACCCATCGGCCATCTTGATCTCCTTAATTTTGTTAGTACTCCTGTGGCGAAGAGTAGAGACATGGAAGAACTTTGTATTTCTGTCACCCTCCTTTAACCAACGCAGTCTGGATTTCTGCCTCCAAAAGGTTTCTTCAAATCCTAGCATCGTGTGGTATTCGACTAACAACTCCCTCTCCTGGTTTCTCAGATCCTCTGTAAGCTGCTCTGACTTCAACTTCTCCTGTAGTTCATTGATCTTGTCTTTTAGTTCTGCCTTTTTAACAAAAATATTGCCAAAGGAAGTTTTGTTCCACTCTCTAATGTTAGCCTTCACATTCCTTAGTTTACATGCCACTTGGGCTAGTTTCGAACCATTATACTTTTTGTCCCACCATTGGGCAACTAGATCCTTGAGATCCTGATGTTGGAACCACATAAGTTCGAATCGAAAGGGTCTGATGTATCTTTTCTTAGAGTCCTCCCCTGTTTCCCACAGAATTGGGTTGTGATCAGACCCGATTCTTGGGAGTGTCGTTAATGAAGAGTCCCCAAACCTCTCCAGGCATTCTTGAGAAAGAAGAAACCTATCTAATCTGATCTGAATTTGGTTTTCCTTCAATATTTTGTTAGACCATGTATAGGAGAATCTACGCAGGTCCACATCCATCAGCTCATGTTGCTCAACAAAATCTCTAAACTCGTAGATATCAGTAGTTATTCTTTGAGAGCCCCCCAATTTATCTGCAGGATTAAGGTAGCAATTGAAATCCCCGCCACAATCCAAGGGTAGTTGGGGACCGTCTCCCTCAATTCAGCTAGTCGACTCCAAAGAACCCTTCTCGGTCCTTGTCTAAGCTGGAGCATATACATTCGTTAAGATCCACTCTTCCTGCGTGGTTTTATCCACACATAAGAGACAAATAAACCAACTAGACATCGGAATCACTCTACTATCAATCACATTCTTGTTCCACATAACCAACAACCCTCCTGCTATTCCGGTGGCCTCTTGGCCTACTACTTCAACTTCTCGCCAAGTCCTATTCTTAAAAGGAATAACTCTACTCTCCTCCATTTTAGTTTCTTGCAGTAAAATCATATCCGGTTTGTGTTCTTGTCTAAGAGCATACAAAGCTCTTATTTTTGTAGGATTACTCCCATGAATATTCCATGAAAGAATCTTCATTTATGGGCTTTGGATCCTCGAGCCTTCGCCCCAAAGAGCAATACTGCTTGAGTGCCATCAGCCACTCCTCGCTCTGCTTCTTTCTGCCTTAAGGCAGCATTGCTAGGTTTCCCTCTTCCTACCGAACCATATCCCCATACATCCGCTCTAGGCTGGGGTTCCTTGGGATTCACTTGGCTTCTAGTAACCATCTTGGATAGGTCAGTCTTGGTCTTTGGGGTAACAATCTGGCTTTCCAGGTTAGCTGGTCTTTTCGACAGTGGAGATGATTCCGTGCTCTTAGCTTCTTGATTAGTAGATTCTTTTTTCCCTGCTTTGGGGTTACACCGATCTTGGTGGTTCACCTCTTCCTCCTGAGTATCCTTGCCTGTATTATTAGTTTCCTGCTCCTTCCTCTGATTTTTCTCCTCTAAATCCTTCTCTTGAGTCTCCTCTACCTCAGATTCCACTTCTTGGCTATCCATCTGATCTCCCTTCAGATGATTTAATGCATCAAAACTGTTCTCCACTGGGATGTTGATCTCCTTGGAATTTCTTCCCATAAATTCCTCTGTAGTACATGGGACCACTTCCACCGAGCCTCCATAGGCCTCCCGTATTACCCAATCAAACTTACTTGCCCCAGGGCGTTGATCTATGGGGTTCTTTCCTTTGTGATTTGGCTCTGAGGCTTGCTGTATCATCTTAGGAGCAGGTTGAGCTTGAGGGTTCCCATCAAAGGGACCAGCTCCCCTGTGAGAGGGTTTCGGGGCATAGGTATTTTTGGGAGGAGGGTTATAACGTTGCCTCTTGCTTACAATAGGGCGAACAGGGTCTCTGATATTCGGATTTTGAGCTCCACGTCCTTGAGGCCCATGTTGGGTAGGAATGGAGATCTGCGGGGGAGGGATATTATTCTGGGTTTGAGGAGCAGTATTTTGGAGTGGGGGCTGGTTCTTGGAAATGCAGTGGATACCCTGGTGCCCTACCTTCCCGCAAACACTACACTTAAAAGACATATTTTCATATTCAAAGACCTGAGTATGAAGGCCAAACATAGACGACAATATAATGGATTTAGGGAGCTCTTTACTCAGGTCCGCCAACACACACATGCGAGCAGAAAGGAGTCTTGTTTTGCTCAAGGTTGCAGGATCAATAGCTATTAGTTCTCCAATCTCTGTAGCTATCCCAGCCAAGATTTGTTCATTCCAAAAAAGCAGAGGTAATCCCGACATCTTAACCCAAATAGGAGCCAAATCCAGCACCTGAGTCTGGGGGTTGAAATCGGGGGACCAACGCTTCAGATACAAGCCCCTTTTCCCAAAAAACCAAGGACCTCCTTGGAGAGTCCTTTCCATGTCCTGTTCACATTGAAATGTCACCAAAAGAAAACTCTTGGGTAAAGCCTTAATCATCATACCGGCCCTTGGCTGCCATTTTTGGACGGCCCATCTCCTTATGACTTCCAAGTCCGGCCTCACCCCCATAAATTTAGCCACCAGAGATGTTCTGCCCTCCATAGCCACATGTTGAGCTAAGGTATCCAGGACGTGCAACCTACCATTGACAGATTTTAGATTAAAACAAGAGTCGGATAATTTTTGCTTACCGCGAAGAGCATTAAGATATGAAGGTCTCCAGTTGCCAGGTTTCTCTTTGTCTCCTTCCTGGGTCTTCCTTTGATCCTGATGCACAGAGTCCTGGTCCCCCTCAGAGATATCTTCAACCGCATCCGCCCAACGCCCTTGGACCGGTTCCAATAGAACTTCCTTGTCCACATCCTCCACCTGGGGGCCTGCTATCTCACCAGAGCCCCCACCTGCCGCATCTGCTGATCTACCCTCCAAAGCCCCACACCTAGGGTTTGTTGCCCCTAGACCTCCCGCTCCTCCTCCTTGCTGCTCCATCCGTCACAACTTGCTGCCTCCAAAATCTACCATTTTTTTTTTTTTTTTAGGGCCAAAATTTTTGCGGCCGCTATAGTGCATGGGCTACTGTGGTGGAGATACGGTTTGCTAGCTTCTATAGTGTTGGGCTACGGTGGGGGGCTACTATCCACAGCTACGATGTGCCAATTTTAACCTTCTTTAAGTGCCATATAATTTTGATTTTGAGTGAGAATTTTGTTTTCGATATAATTTTGATTTGGACTAATTTTGATTTTGAGTAATGAAGGAGAATTTTGCCTTACTTATTTCAAACACCTGACTTTTTTTTTTTTTTATTTGTGGAAAACATCCCAAAAGGGATGCCACTTTCGGGTAAGACCCAAGGAGGCAGGGGTATCCATTCCGCCAAAAATGCCCAGGACTCGGACCTGGCCTACCACCTTTGACATACTCAAGGAGCAAACAAACACACAAAACCAAATTAAAAAAAGTAAATAACAACAAAAATAATAAAATAAAATAAAAAACATACTCCTTGAGTGTGTCAAAACCAAAAGCACAACCAAACACGCACAATAAGATAAAAGAAACCACAACACAAACCACATAGAAAAACACAAGAACCACATAACAAAACACAAACAAGACAAAAACAAGAGAACACTACAAAGACATAACCCAAAAAAACATGAAAAATAAACACAACCAAAACCTAAAAAATAAAATAAATAAAATAAAAATAAAAACAACCAACAACAGACAATAAACAAAAACAAAAAACATAGAAAACACTCACACATAAAAAAATGAAATAACACAAACAAAGAGAAACCCAAGAACAAGAACGAAAAAAACACAAGAACAATAACAATAAAACATAAAAAAAAAAAAACAACAAAAACACAAGAACAACAAAAAACAACACAAAGAACACAAAAACAAAACAAAACAAAAGAACCCACCCACCTTAAAAAACTAAACAAAAAAACAAAGAAGACAAAAGAAAAAAAATGAACAAAACAATGACCTATCTAGACCGAGAAGACTATTAATGCAAGAATCAACAGAGGAAACAAAATAAAGAATAGAATGAGCTAGGGAACTAAAAAAACTGAATGAACCAAAGAGAAAAAAAAAAAACAAGAAGAAACTAGGTACCTTGAACTGGAGCCATCCAAAGAAATGATAGAAAGAAGAGCTTCCCTAATTTGAGAAGCCCACCATATAGGAGGGTGGCCATAACAAGTAAGATCACCTTTGTCCAAAGCCCAATTAGCTAAAGCATCAACACTCTTGTTTTGATCTCGACCACATGATTGTAATCAACTTTCAAAAATCCCATCCGGATTAACTGAATCTTCTCAATAATTCTTTTTATTCTCCAATCCACCTTATGATTCTTAGAAGGAGTCTTCAAGAGATTAATCATAAGTTGAGAGTCGGACTCAACTAACACCTTTTCCCATCCAACCTTAGTAGCCTCCTGAAGGCCTCTAAGGATACCATACCCCTCGAGCAAGGTTATTGGAAAGAATACCCAAATTCTCGGCAAAAGTAAAAACCAGGGAGCCATCCGAAAGTCTACCAATTCCTCCCACACTGGCTTTTCCGGGGTTCCCTCTAGAGGCTCCATCGGTATTGACTTTTCCAAAATCCTTAGGAGGAGGTTGCCAATTTCTAGTCCTATCCATCTTACTAATACTCACATTCCCTTTAAGTTGGTTGCCCTTAGAAGGTTTAATCTTCAATCTTTGCATCACTTGATCCCATCTTTGGTGGGAGTTTTGGGGGTGATTAAGGAGTTGATGGACTGATTCAACTAAGTTGGCTATGGTCTTTTGCCAAATATAGTGAATATCCTTCCTATCTTGATTAAAAATTTGGTTGTTCCTTTCATTCCAAATATTCCAAAGAAGAATGGTAGAACCCATCCAAACTAAGCGCCTAATAAAATGATCAACACCCTCTTGATTAGGCCAATCCCTCCAAAGTTGTTCAAAAGTGAAAAAATTGGACCATTGTAAGCCAAGTAAAGTTGCCATTCTCCTCCATAGCTCGGAGGCTAAAGTACACTCAATAAAAATATGGTTGATATTTTCTACATTCTCTTCACACATTTCACATCTAAAAGGGCCATGAAAACCACGCTTCATAAGTTGCTCACCGGTAAGCACCCTACGATGCAATAAAAGCCAATTAAAGAACCTCACCTTAGGCCAGAGCTTTTGAGCCCACAATTGAGAAAATATGTCGGAAGAATGGTTGGGATTATTATGGCATAAGGTCAAATAACCTTGAGCAACTGAATACTCACCCTTAGTAGTGTCGTTCCATCCAAAACAATCTTTTTCATGGGACCAAGAGAGGGATCTCATATGAAGGATGCCTTGGATATCTTGTCTTTGCCTTTATGGGATTTGAATAGGCCGAGTCCTCAATAGGGATCCAATATCTACCAACCTTTGAATTACCGGTATGGTACCGATAGTAATTAGCCACCTTTATCCAATTAGCTCGGTGAAGCTCCTCCATCCAAGGCCTCCAATCGGGAAGCCGAGTTATCAAAGGCTTGTGACCATCCCAAGAATCTGTCCAAAAATTTGCATGTTGACCATTATGAATGATCCAAAATAATTTTTTCTTTATCAAATCCTCACCGGTCTTAAGAACTGCTAAAATGGGAGAACCTTTGGTAGGAAGTTGATAGCGAACAAGGTCTTCGGGACTTTTGTTCTCGAGCATATTTAGCACGGAGATTATTGGCCCAAAGAGCATTGGGGTTATGCAACATCCTCCAATATAATTTAGCAGCTAAAGCTTTGTTGTTATTAATTGAAGACCGGAATCCTAACCCCCTTCACTCTTAGGAAGACATAAAGTATCCCATTTCACCAAGGCCCATTTTCTTTTCTCCTTAGTACCACTCCAAAGGAAACGATGACTGATTTGATCCAATTCTCGAAGAACAACCTTTGGGATATTCAAAATGGAAGAAACATAAATAGGAATAGCTTGAAGGACTGATTTTACCAAGGTGATTCTACCCCCAGAAGAAAGCCACTTGTTGGTCCACTTTCCAATTTTCTTCTTGACTTTGTCCAACAACCAATTCCAATATTTATTTTTGCCTTTGAATATTTATGGGAATACCTAAATAAGTGATTGGAAGAGAGGTCTTCTTATATCTTAATTTATCCAAGACCATGGATTCCTGACTAGCGAGAGCGGTGAAAGAAAATAACTTTAGATTTGTCTTCATTGATCAAGCTGCCTGGTAGCCTTAGAAAAATAGCTAATGATTTGCTTAAAATTAGAAGCTTCCTTAGCTGTAGCTTTACCTAAAAGGGTAGAGTCATCCACAAATTGAAGATGAGAGATAGGTCTAGCTCCATGAGCAATGGTAACTCCCTCAAGGGTTTTGTTTTCCCTCTTTTTGGTTATAGTCCTACCCAAGCATTCAACAAGAATGATGAATAAATAAGGGGATAAGCGGGTCACCTTGCCTAATACCTCTGGAAGATAGGAAATGCTGAGAAGGCCTGCCATTGATAAGAACTAAGTAGGAAACTGAAGAGATACATCCCATAATCCAATCCATCCAATCCTTAGAGAAACCAAATTGCCTCAAAACTTTGATAAGGAAGTGCCAATCCACTCTGTCATAAGCTTTGGATAAGTCTAACCGGATGAACATAGAAGGAGAATTTTGCATATCCATGGAATGGATGGCTTCCTGAGCAAGAACTATCTCATCTACTATTTGACGTCCTTCCACATATCCCCCTTGCTCTGGGAAATAATCTTATGCAAAAGAGGCTTCAACCTTTCTGCCATGATTTTAGTAATAATTTTGAGAAGAACATTACATAAAGCAATAGGTCTAAAAGCTGAGATATGATCAACCTCTTGAGCTTTTGGAACAAGAGTAATATAAGTTTTATTGATAACCTTCAAAATTTCTTTGGATTTCCTGGCTTCTTCCACCACCTCTAATAAATCAACATGAAGGATATCCCAGAACTCTTGGTAGAACTCAATAGGAAAACCATCAGGACCTGGGGTTTTCCCTTTTTGCATTTAAAAACTACTTGTTGAAGCTCATTGATAGTAACAGGAGCAGTCAAAATAGAGTTCTCCTCAGAAGTGATAAGAGAAGTGATTGCTTGAAGAACATTTTGTTGTGAAGGTGAGTCAAGAGGAGTAGCGACAAAAATATTGGAAAAGTAATCAACAACAATAGAGTTCATGCCATCCCAAGTATAAACAACATCTCCAGAATCTGATTTTAAGGAAGAAATAAAGTTGTGAGATCTTCGAGCTAGAAGAGATTTGTGGAAGAAATTTGTGTTTCGATCTCCTTCTTTGAGCCATTGAATTCTAGATTTTTGCTTCCATAAGATTTCTTCTCTTTTTTCCCATTCCTCTAAGTGAGTTGTGAGTTTAATTTCATCTGCACTTCTCTTCTCTGTGAGGCCATCTAAATGGATTTTCTTATTCAAATTTTCAAGATGAGCAATAACTTCATGTTTTTTTATGAACATCCCCAAACTCTTTCCAGTTCCAAGTCTTGATTTTGGATTTAATGTATTGCAGTCTTTTGGCAAAGCAGAACATCTTAGTCCCATGCCTAGGTTTACCTTCCTTCCACCATTGTTGCACACGAGGTCTGAAGGAAATGTCTCTAAGCCACATTAATTGAAAATGAAAAGGAGAGAAACTCACATTGGTTTTCCACATTTCCACCATGACTGGCCAATGATCCGAACCAGCATTATTAAGAGTCTTCACTTTAGGAATGTGACCATGGATTAAGAAATTTTAGAGAGCAAAAACCTATCCAATCTCTCCATTATACAAGCTAAGCCTTGCCTTCTGTTAGACCAAGTCATAAGGCCATTATCTGGTTGGATATCCACAAGATGGAGGTTTGCAATATATTCGCTCATGAGGTCAGTACTTTTGTCCAAATTTCTATTTCCCCCCCTTTTCTCATCTAGAGAGAGGATGGTATTGAAATCTCCTCCGATCAAGATCCAAGCTTTAGGAAAATGAGAGATAATATGAGTAATATCCTTCCACTTGTCTTCTTTTTCCTCCAAAGAAGTCGGGGCATAAACGATAATGCAGAGCATAATCTGGTTGGAATGTCTACTTTGAATAGCTATAGCCAACAAACCCCAACTGCCAACCATATGGTGAATAACTACCTCTTTTGGGTCCCAAAGACAAGCAATGCCACCCGAAGTCCCTTGGGAGCTGAGGGAAACCACTTTCCAGTTGGCCAAATTTTATTGGCAATTAAGTCCATATCCTCCATTGACATTTTTGTTTCTTGAAGGAAAACAAGATGTGGATGATTTATCTGAATCATTCTTCTAATTTCATTTTGTTTTGAAAGACTCCCTTTGAGTCCTCTAATATTCCAAGTGATGATCTTCATTAATACCGGGGCTAAAAATGTTGGGAAGGGCATTAATCTTACCTTCCTCTACAAGCTTTTCACCTTCTTTTACCATATGATATTGATTGGTCTTGCGACCTACTTTTTGATTAGAATCCATCTTCAATTTTTTTCCCTGTTTCTTGACTTATTCCAATTGAATCCGAGATGGCTTCTAACCTTGAAGAATGCTCATACACGGCCAAAATTTTACTAGATGGTTCAATGGAGTCTATATTGGGACCTGCATTATTTGAAGTTTTGACATTTGAAATATTGTTTTTCTTGTGTAAATTTTCTCCTTTTTTTTTGTTGAAAACCTTTGATTTGTTGGTTTGTCTCTGAGTTCTTTCCTTCATATTTAAATTGTGTTTCTAAGATTTCAGTTTCCATTATTTCCTCTTCCTCACTTGGGACATCATTTGTGGAAAGGATTTCAAACATATTAGCAAATGACTTTGATTGATCCTTCATTACTGGTTTTTTTGAGTGTTCTTCTTCTTAGGTATTTGGAAACCTGTTGAGTTTATATCTTCTTTCTTTTGATCAGGGGAATTTTATTTGGGCAAGCACTGGCCAAATGACCATATTCATGGCAAATTCTACAATGAAAAGGAATGTTCTCATAGTCCACTACTTGCTCCCAAGTGTCTTCCCCAAATTGTAATGTGATCTTTTTAGGTAGGGGTTTGTCAAAATCCATTAAAACACAAATTCGAGCATAAATAATATGTTCAAAATTTTGAGTACAATCAGCGAGTCATCATAAAAGTTCCTAAAGAGTTTCCAATTGAAGAAAAAATAGTAGGATTCCAAAATTCAATAGGGAGGCCAAAGAGTCTAACCCACACGGGAGCTATAGAAGGCATCTCTTCTTCGGCTTTAAATTTAGTATGCCGGGGCTTCATGAAAAGCCCTGCCCTTCCAAAAAACCAAGGACCCCCTTGAAAAGTTTTCTCTCTATCTTCATTATTAGCAAATAAAACAAGAAAATAACCATTTGGATAAATAGAGATTTGTAACTCACCTTTAGTTTTCCAGCTTTTTGCAGCCCAGACTTTGAAAGCGGATAGACTCGGACGAAAACCCACGAGCCGACAAATTAGTCCTCTTTTTTCCAAATCTTCAATGCCGGTCTGAATGTTACCCATATCAAGCTTAACAATAGGAGTTCCATCAGTTGCTTTAAGACATCCTGACTCCGTTTTCCTGGGATCAATCTTAGGCATTCTTAGAGGTTTATGAGAAGCCCTAGTATTGATATTAGCATTGGGCTGAGGCTGTCCACCATGAAGGGCATCCCTAAAATTCATTTTTGGGACTGAGTCTTCAAAATTCTTACCCTTGACAGGGGTTTTCACAGTAGAATTATTTTGTGGGTGCACCTTAGCACCAGATTCACTTGAGATATGAGCCATTTTTTGATCAACTGCTTGAAACTTATTTCGTGGTCTCTTTAATCCTTGCCCTAGACGTCGTGGAAAGGTATGGTTTTCACTTTTCTTTTGTGCAGCAAATTGGAAGCCGTTGTCACTCAAGTTCACAGTATGATCTATTGAAAGACAAATTTCTAACCCATCTTGTATCCCCTGCAACATTTCTTGCTAAAATATTGAGCATAAACCACAAAAATATTGGCCGCTAGGGCCAGAAGGCCCTAAAAACCAACCTCTGGAGCTGCTTGCACTCAACCCAGATGAAACCCTCGCATAGCCGCTTGCCAAATATATCGTTCACACATAGGGATGCGCTAGGATCTGTGTTGCTCCAAATGATATGAAAATTGGTGGAGACGTTCTAGGGTTTTTCAGGCATCTACCCTCAAAATTTCAGCTCAATCCGAGTTCGGATGAGTGAGATATGGCCGAAACGAGTTCGGCAGTTTGGGCAGTCCTGCGAAAAACGTCTCTACCATTCAGCTCCTTTTTTTGATTTATTTGTGAATTGAGATCTTAAATTCTTCTCAAACACCTGACTTTCATTAGCTTTTCTTGGATTTCTTTTTAGATATTTCTATTTTTATCATATATCCAAGCAAATTCTTTGTTTTAATGCGATTGTCTAAATAATAACCTTTATATATTAAAATCTTGTAACAAAATTGCTAACCCCATATTTGTATGTTCCAATTTTAGTATAAATTCCAACAAATAATGGTAGGACCAATATTCTATAAAATACATATTGCTTTAGCTTGGAAATAATCAATCTAACATTCCATCTATTTTTTATATTAATGGAGCTACCTAATGTATTCTGATATTTTTTTCAAAATTAACCTCAAATGGTACAAGCAAAGAGACCATGGATGAGTAACTAGTATGATGTTTTTAGGCCCTTCTTAAACAAGGCACATCTCAAAGGCCCATGATATCCTTTTTTTGTGTAGGCTCTTCCATATAAGATCTTATTTTGGACTATTAACTATAGGAATGTTGAGGCCTTAGGTATAGCCTCTAGTGACCAAACATTCTTCCAAGGGAAATCTATGGGAGTAGGAAACTTAGATTGTTTTAAATCCTCATATCCTAACTTGAGAAGTATCCATCGTCTTTTGATAAATTCCAAACCAACATGTGCTTTCTTGTAAAGAACGACAAATAAACTCTTGAAAAATCTTTAGAAACTCATCTTCTATTTGTTTGAGTCATTCACTTCAACTAGATTATTAATAAAAAACCATGATTTGGAGTTGTTGACATTAATATAATATTTGACCTTCGGATCTTTACAAGCTAGAGATTTTTTTTGTTTTTGTTGGAGAACAAGGGGTTGTAGTTGTTAGTCTTACAATGGCACTGAGAAGGGGAGGTGAATCAGTGCAGCTATTTAAAACTTAAAACTTTAACTCTTAAAGCCAAAACAATGAAAGCTTAAAACCAGAAACAACAAGTACCACAAGAGAGCATCACATAACACAAGATGTAACGAGGTTCACCAATTTTGGCTACTCCTCAAATTAGACTGCTTGGACTCCCATCCAAATCCAACCATTGCAAAGCACCAACTTTACAATCAATTTACCAACATCCACTGGAAGGAGCACCAACCCCTAATTTACCAAAGCACCAACTGGAAGGAGCACCAACCCCTGATTCCAAGCACCAACTTGGATTGCTATTTTAAATCTTGATTGACATAAAAATGCCTTCTGTGTTACAAGACCCTCACTGGTCTATCTTAACTCAAATCAATCTCATGGAAGCATAAGGAGAATTGTTAGAGACTCAATATATTCTATTTCTTACTCTTAATCTCAACTTCCTGTCCACAAAGCATACACTCTTTTACTGCTCTACCTACTGCACACTTACAGCCCTTTCATATGGCTTGCACTTGCAGCTCTCATAGCTCTGTACTTCTTACAGCATTCTTCCAGCCCACAACACTATCCCTCTATACAGCAGCACTCTTTCCTCATCGCTATTTTCTCTCAGCAGTTCTCTATCTCTCTTAACCAGCTCTCCAATGCACCTCCTCTATGGATAGCGACACACTTTATTTTATCTTACTATACTGAGCTTAAACCCTAAATTCTTGCGGCTCTGCACTCTGACAACCTTATATTCTTATTTCGATGCTCTGACATCCTTATCAACGACACCTTCCCTCTTTATGGCGGCACCCTTTTCAATTCTGAGCTTCATTCACTTTTGCATGCAACTGCCCTTTTATAATAATATATTCATCTTGAAACCCTAAGTCTTCTGTAACTGCCATAATCTCGCATGCAGCCTATTAATAGACTTGTCTCTTTAATTTGGATTCTCGGAGCCATCGCTCGTCGAATTTACTTCGTAATGGACCCTATAACTGCCACTCTAACTTCACTGACACTCCTGTAACTGCAGTTCTGACTCCCATTTACTGTTATCGTAACTGCCCCTTTAACTGTCGCTCTTTCTCGGCTTTTGCATGTTTTACAGCAACCTATTATATTCTATTACAGCCCATGCTTTCTACGCTCTTTTTGTAGCACTGCGGACCCACTACTGCACTCTGCTTTTTCCTTGTTTTCTCGTGCTTTCCTTTTTACCATGTTTTGCCATGCTTTCATTTTCCTCGTTTGCCATGCTCATTCCGTTGCACTGTAGTTTTTGTCTACTTGTTACACTGTAGCATTTCTGTAACCCCACCTGTAACAGTTCTTGTTTTGCTGCATGATTTTATTCTGCAACTGTCCCTGTGTATGCTTCTTGGCTTTTACCCATGAAACTAAGACATGTCACGATATCATGACATTTATGCCCCTTTGAATTTTTCTTGGCAGTTGACCATGAAAACAAGACATGTCGCGATATCGCGACACTTTCGCCTTCTTGCTTCATTATTCGGCTTGCACCCACGAAAACACATGTCATGAAATCATGACACTTTTTGCCTTCGTACACTCTACTTGGCATGCACCCAAAAATGGAACATGTCACGAAATCGTGACACTTTTCGCTTCCTTACACTTCTCTTTGCATGCACCCACGAAAATGAAACATGTCACGAAATCGTGACACTTTCTCTACCTTGTACTTCTTTTCGCATGCACCAGCGAAATCAAACATGTCACGAAATCGTGACACTTTCGCTGCCTTATACTTCTTTTCGGCATGCACCAGCGAAATTGGAACATGTCGCAAAATCGTGACACTTTCGCTGCCTTGCACTTCCTCCTTGACTTTGTCATGAAATCGTGACGCTTTCTCTTCCTTGCTCTTTCATTTTGCTTCTGTCGTGAAATCGTGACACTTCATCCTTCGGAGCCTTCCTCTCTGTTGTCGTGAAATCGTGACATCTTTTCTCCTTAGCTCTTCTCTTCTCTTCAGGTCGTGAAAACGTGACATGTCACGATATCGCGACACTTTTTCTCTTGAGATCTTCCTTATGCAATATGTCATGAAATCATGACACTTTTTCTCCTTAGTGCTTTCTCTTGACATCACATGTCACGAAATCGTGACACTTTTTCTCCTTAGCGCTTTCTTGACATCGATCAAATACATGTCATGAAATCGTGACACTTTTTCTCCTTAGCACTTTTTCTTGACATCGAATCGTGAAAACCCAACATGTCGTGAAATCATGACAGTTTTCTTTGCCTGTGCCTTCTCTCCAACCATGTCATGAAATCATGATAGTTTTCTTTGCTTGCGCCTTCTTTCCAAACATGTCACAAAATCGCGACAGTTTTCTTACTTGCCTTCTTTGCTTCCAACATGTCACGAAATCATGACAGTTTTTCCACTTGGCTTCTTTGCCTCCAACATGTCACGAAATCGTGATAGTTTTCCTACGCCTTCTCTCTCTCCACATGTCACGAAATCGTGACAATTTTGCTTGCCTTCTCTCTCCTCGGCCATGTCATGAAATCATGATAATTTTGCTTGCGCCTTCTCTCTCCTCGACCATGTCGTGAAATCATGACAATTTTGCTTGCGCCTTCTCTCTCCTTGGCCATGTCGCGAAATCGCGACAGAAAACATGTCGCGATATCGCGACAATTTTCTTACTTGTCTTTTTCTTTGATTTTTTGAATCTGGGCCACTTCTGTCTTCTTGGAAATTCATTGTACATGTTCTGACTGACCTCTAAACTCTTGTTCACTTCATCAACTGATCTATCTAATGACTTTTGCACTCCTGTCCATTGCATCAACCGATCACTCTCCTGTTGACAACAATGACAATACTTTGGCTGCACCTTGCTCATCAATCAACTCCTGTCCATCACCTTGCTCATCAATCAACTCCAATCCATTGCATCAACTGATCAACCTGACTGTGTTGACAACAATGACAATACTTTGGTTGCACCTTGCTCATCAATCTCCCCCTTTGGAATTGTTGGCAACACACGTAATTGCGTGCAATTACCTGTAATTCTTCTCCCCCTTTGACAATAATACCAAAGGGCGGCTGCAAAACTCCACCTAGTCCATGCACAACATTCTCAGGCAAAAATATTATAGTTAGCAAAAACCACATATATGAGCAAAAAGATAAACAAACACATAAATGCTCCCCCTGAGAATTTGATCCCGATAGCTAGTCAATTCTTAGACTATTCTTGGGAATATGTGACCTCTTCAGTTCACGCTGTCTTCTGAGCCTCAACCCTCTGTACTCTATCATAGGCTCACTAAGAACCTGTTTAACAAGCTCACATAGAACTTGTCCAAATCAGCTCACAAGTTCATCAAGAAAAACTTGCTTAGCATGAACCCACAAAGAGAATTGTTAGAGACCCAATGTGATTCATCAACCTCATAGAAGCATAAAGAGAATTGTTAGAGACTCAATATGTTCTATACTCAACTCCCAATCTCAATCTCATCTCAATCTCAATCTCAAAAGAATAAGATAGATGAAGTATGCTTTTCTCAAGAACATGAAACACAACCCAACAATTGCCAACCATGCAATAACTCATATAACAATGAGACTCATGTTCTTTCCACAACCAATATCTTTTCTCAACCAATTAGGGCTTTAACAACAATGCTTATAGACAAGGTTTAACCAACATTATTCAACTCAAGATTAACCTTGAAGCATTCAACCATTCACTACATGAAAAGGAAACTAGTAGACATCCTTTTCCTTCCAAAGGTATTTGAACAAAACAGCCACCAACATAAATCACCAATGCAGAGAATAACTTGCTCAAATCAATCTCAATGGAGTAAGCCCAAATCATGTATCAAGTAAAGCATTAACTTGATCAAAACAACCTCTATGAAGGCAACTCAACCATCAATCTCAAAACAGCCAACTAAGGGTTTCACCATCTCAATGCAAGTAGCAAGACTTGCTAACATAAACCCTAGTGCAAAATGCTTCCTCTTTGTTTGAGGAAGAAGAGAATAGTTCTTCAACCTGTTACCAACACCACCCTCAACTTTGCCACCAAGTTAGGGTTAGATCATAAAAGTAACCACAAAAATATTTATTCCATTTAAAACACCTTATGACTCCAATCCTTAGAAGTCAACTAACAAAGAATATATAAAGCATACAAACAATATATCCTTTTACACCTTACTCAAACTCATACTTCTGGACCGTTACCTCTAGCGTTGGAACCTCAAACTGTGCCCAGTCATCAACTCTCGGTATTCTGCTTCCTCAGGCAATATCTCGCATTCCTCAAATAATGCAAGACTTTCTTAGGTGCATAGGCATCTTGTCCTCCTTGACGCTTCACCACCTGGGCGCTATTCTCTCAACGTCTCTGCCTTGCATGTGCCACTTGGCACTCTTGACGAACTGGGTGCAAGTGCCACTATTTGCTTTGACTCTGGCATCTCTTTGCTGCATGTTCTATCTCAGATAATGCCTATCAGCTGCTGCATCGAAACACAAGTACGCAGCTAGGGCACGCACGCATTCTTTCATTAAACCAAAAAATCTGAACTGTTATGATCCATAATTTTGAACAGTGGCAGAAGAATCATCAACAGTATAACAATGACAAATATCAAAACTACCAAGGGTGCCAGCTCTCAATTTAATCACAACCCTTCACGGTACTTCCACAGTCCACTACATAAATCGACAAAAACTTTGACAACTGTACAACAATTTCCTGACTGCTGGTCTTTCATCCTCAGATACCCAGACAAATACATAGGAGCATTTAAAATAAAACTTTAATATTGCTCCCCCTGAGGATGTGCCACCTGGAGTTGCTTAGAGCAATGGCGGAGTAGCCTCCTTCAGTCCAAGGAGACACGATTTCCTTTCTTCTACCTTTCTCCAGACTTTCCTGAACTTGGGCTTGGGTTTTTCAACAACATCCCTATTTTGCCCTTGTTCGTGAACTTGAACATTTCTCTTGCGGGGTTGTCTCTTGTGCATTCTTGATGGATGATTATTTTCTTTTCTTTTATGCACATGATATGTTCCTTGTCTGTGTTGTCCTCTTTGTGTCTGATGAAATCTAGGGTTTTGCCTTAGATTAGATACAGAAGTGCTTGGACGAGAACCTTGCTATGTGCCCTTGACCGTTGCATTTAAAACATTGCACATGTTTTATTCCCCGTCTCGTATTTGCATTCTATGTGTATGATGAAATCTATGGTCTTGCCTTAGATTGGATGCATAAGTGCTTGGACAAAACCTTGCTATGTGCCCATGGCCATTACATTTAAAACATTGCACAGGGTGTTCACTCAGAAAAGCAGATGTATTTTTATCAGCATAACTCTTTGATCTATTGTTCAGTCCACAATAAATTGCCTTGTGACCAAAGTGGTTGCATTTAGAACAATAGCCATTAAAAGCATTATTATTAAAAGAGTGAGAGTGAGAGAACCTCTTTTGTTGTGGTTGCTTTGCTGTAGATCTTCTTTGATATTTTCTTCCTTTTGAGGATTCAGCTTCAGACTTTTCTTGCTTCAATCCTTCAACCGTGGACTTCTTCTTCTCTGCATATTTGGAGGATGAAGGTTGTTCAGCTTCATATCCAAGACCAAACTTAGCCGTGGAGCTTCTTTGTTGATTTATCATTGTATCTAGCAACTCTGTGCTCTTCTCAAATTTGAGATTTATATTGGCCTCTTTTAGTTGTTTCTTCAATGAAACAATCTCTTCTTCTTGTTGGCAAGCATAGACGGTCTCTTTCTCATTGATTTGAGACCCGAGAATATCTTCAATCCTTTTGTACTGTTCTACTTGCAGCTTTAGATCAACAATAACTTTGTTAGATTCCTCTTCACTTGTGCTGCATACATCATCCTCATCATCCAGGTGTGTCTTCAAGGCTTCTTCTGATTTCTTGGCCTTTTGAACTTGTAGGAAGAGATCTTCAATCTCATCCCCATATTCTTCTAACTTCTTGGACATTCTTTTGTTCTTTTTCTTTTCTATACTCAACTCTTCAAGTGCAGATATCAACTCTCCTTCAAGATCTACTTCAGCCTCAAGATTTTCATCACAAACTTCAGGATTCACTTCTTCTACCTTTTTCGGTTCAAATTTCTCTTCTACAGGAACTGAAACTGATTGGGATGCCTTTTTGGAGGAGGATCTATTCTTCTTAGCCATTGTGTACTAATCCAAGATCAACCCTGACTGATTTAGCCAAAACTGGGAACTTGGCTCTGATACCAATTGTTAGTCTTACAATGGCACTGAGAGGGGGGGGTGAATCAGTGCAGCTATTTAAAACTTAAAACTTTAACTCTTAAAGCCAAAACAATGAAAGCTTAAAACCAGAAACAGCAAGTACCACAAGAGAGCATCACATAACACAAGATGTAACGAGGTTCACCAGTTTTGGCTACTCCTCAAATTAGACTGCTTGGACTCCCATCCAAATCCAGCCATTGCAAAGCACCAACTTTACAATCAATTTACCAGCATCCACTGGAAGGAGCACCAACCCCTAATTTACCAGCACCAACTGGAAGGAGCACCAACCCCTGATTCCAAGCACCAACTTGGATTTCTATTTTAAATCTTGATTGACATAAAAATGCCTTCTCTGTTACAAGACCCTCACTGGTCTATCTTAACTCAAATCAATCTCATGGAAGCATAAGGAGAATTGTTAGAGACTCAATATATTCTATTTCTTACTCTTAATCTCAACTTCCTATCCACAAAGCATACACTCTTTTATAGCTCTACCTACTGCACACTTACAGCCCTTTCATATGGCTTGCTCTTGCAGCTCTCATAGCTCTGTACTTCTTACAACATTCTTCCAACCCACAACACTATCCCTCTATACAACAACACTCTTTCCTCACCGCTATTTTCTCTCAGTAGTTCTCTATCTCTCTTAACCAACTCTCCAATGCACCTCCTCTACGGATAGCGACACACTTTATTTTCTCTTACTGTACTGAGCTTAAACCCTAAATTCTTGTGGCTCTGTGCTCTGATAGCCTTATCTTCTTATTTCGGTGCTCTGACATCCTTATCAGCGGCACCTTCCCTCTTTATGGCGGCACCCTTTTCAATTCTGAGCTTCATTCACTTCTGCATGCAACTGCCCTTTTATAATAATATATTCATCTTGAAACCCTAAGTCTTCTATAACTGCCATAATCCCGCATGCAACCTATTAATAGATTTGTCTCTTTAATTTGGATTCTCAGAGCCACCGCTCATCGAATTTACTCTGTAATGGACCCTATAACTGTCGCTCTAACTTCACTGACACTCCTGTAACTACAGTTCTGACTCCCATTTACTGTTACTGTAACTGCCCCTTTAACTGCCACTCTTTCTCAGCTTTTGCATGTTTTACAACAACCTATTATATTCTATTACAGCCCATGCTTTTTGCGCTCTTTTTGTAGCACTGTGGACCCACTACTGCACTTTGCTTTTTCCTTATTTTCCCGCACTTTCATTTTTACCATGTTTTGCCATGCTTTCATTTTCCTCGTTAGCCACTCTCATTTCGCCGCACTGTAGTTTCTGTTTGCTTGTTACACTGTAGCATTTCTGTAACCCCACCTATAACAGTTCTTGTTTTGCTGCATGATTTTATTCTACAACTGTCCCTGTGTATGCTTCTCGGCTTTTACCCATGAAACTAAGACATGTCGCGATATCACGACATTTTTGCCCCTTTGACTTTTTCTTGGTAGTTGACCACGAAAACAAGACATGTCGCGATATCATGACACTTTCGCCTTCTTGCTTCATTATTCGGCTTGCACCCACGAAAACACATGTCACGAAATCATGACACTTTTTGCCTTTGTACACTCTACTTGGCATGCACCCACAAAAATGGAACATGTCACGAAATCATGACACTTTTCGCTTCCTTACACTTCTCTTTGCATGCACCCATGAAAATGAAACATGTCATGAAATCGTGACACTTTCACTGCCTTGCACTTCTTTTCGCATGCACCAGAAAAATCAAAACATGTCACAAAATCACGAACTTTCACTGCCTTATACTTCTTTTCGGCATGCACCAGCGAAATCGAAACATGTCACGAAATCATGACACTTTTGCTGCCTTGCACTTCCTCCTTGACTTTGTCATGAAATCATGACGCTTTCGCTTCCTTGCTCTTTCATTTTGCTTCTGTCGCAAAATCGTGACACTTCATCCTTCGGAGCCTTCCTCTCTGCTGCTGTCATGAAATCGCGACATCTTTTCTCCTTGGCTCTTCTCTTCTCTTCAGGTCGCAAAAACGCGACATGTCACGATATCGTGACACTTTTTCTCTCGAGCTCTTCCTTATGCAATATGTCACGAAATCGTGACACTTTTTCTCCTTAGCGCTTTCTCTTGACATCGGATCGTGAAAACCCGACATGTCACGAAATCGTGACACTTTTTCTCCTTAGCGCTTTCTCTTGACATCGGATCGTGAAAACTCGACATGTCATGAAATCGTGACACTTTTTCTCCTTAGCACTTTTCTCTTGACATCGGATCACGAAAACCCGACATGTCATGAAATGCAACATTTTTCTGTGCCTATGCCTTCTCTCCAACCATGTCACGAAATCATGACATTTTTCTTTGCTTGCGCCTTCTTTCCAAACATGTCACGAAATCACGACAATTTTCTTACTTGCCTTCTTTGCTTCCAACATGTCATGAAATCGTGACAGTTTTTCCACTTGGCTTCTTTGCCTCCAACATGTCACGAAATCATGATAGTTTTCCTTGTGCCTTCTCTCTCCTCGGCCATGTCACGAAATCATGACAATTTTGCTTGCGCCTTCTCTCTCCTTGGCCATGTCATGAAATCACGACAATTTTGCTTGTGCCTTCTCTCTCCTCGGCCATGTCGCGAAATCATGACAATTTTGCTTGTGCCTTCTCTCTCCTCGGCCATGTCGCGAAATCATGACAATTTTGCTTGCGCCTTCTCTCTCCTCGGCCATGTCGCGAAATCGCGACAGAAAACATGTCGCGATATCGCGACAATTTTCTTACTTGTCTTTTTCTTTGATTTTTTGAATCTGGGCCACTTTTGTCTTCTTGGAAATTCATTGTACATGCTCTGTATGATCTCTGAACTCTTGTTCACTTCATCAACCGATCCATCTAATGACTTCTGCACTCCTATCCATTGCATCAACCGATCAACCTGACTGTGTTGACAACAATGACAATACTTTGGCTGCACCTTGCTCATCAATCAACTCCTGTCCATCACCTTGCTCATCAATCAACTCCAATCCATTGCATCAACTGATCAACCTGACTGTGTTGACAACAATGACGATACTTTGGTTGCACCTTGCTCATCAGTAGTTGGGTCCCCCACCCTTACAAATCACAACTCTCTTCTTAAGAGCATTAGCGTTTACAACCAGATTCACTATAGCTAGAAACCTACATCATTTTGCATAAAATGTTTGAATTATTTCATTTTTTTGAACTTTTTTAAATTTTGTGTGAATACAAATATTTTAGAATTCAACATATTTCTTGACATTTTCCTATAACAACCTTCACAATACCAAAACTTCACCTCTACTATCTATGCATTGCATCTTACTATCATAGCCCGATTCACCACATCTCGATTGCTAGTTTCCTTCCTCAAACACAAGTGCAATAACAAAAATTGTAATAAATAGTATATATGAAAGCACATTAATGTTATAAAATAAAGCATATATTACCAATGGAAAATATTAAATTAAATCTTAATCATTATTTGATTTAGGCAATCAACATTTTTTTGTCAGCTTGAGCTAAATTTACCATTTCCTCTAACCAAGGAAAAGAGAATTTAACTTCACGATCCTCAATTAAAGCCCCTCTATTGGCTAGCCTATTTGCATATTTGTTTCCTTCCCTTAATGTATTTGTAAACCTGATTTCTTCAAACTTAATGGCAAGGTCTTAAATTTCCACAATTATCTCTTGTATGTTCCATGGAGCCCTTGTTTTCTTCAAAATTACATTTACTATTACGAGTGAATCATATTTCATCCATACTTTGATCCATTTTATTTGTTTGTATAGTTTTAACCCTTCCAAAACTGAAGCTTCAACTTCATTATTTGTCTTAAATCCACTATTGAAAGCGTAATGAGACAATTTCACCATTATTATTTCTAATTATTCTTCCTCTTGTTGGTCTTGGATTTCCTTTATATGCTCATCAAAATTTAAATTGACCAACTTTTTCTAGTCCTAGATTTCCTTTCCTTTATATGCGATCAAAATTTGTTTCTCCTATTCCCAACATTATAATTCCATTTGATGACTTGACTCCATCTATCAATTCTCTTTGATTACAGATTAAGTATTAGGTGAGTTGATTGGGTTGACTCCATCTATCAATTCTCTTTGCTTCTAACTTGCCTTTCTTGGCAAGGCTCAAAATGCGACATAACTTTGTTCCTTTGATTGTCCAACTTTAAGAAGTTTTAGTCCTTGCTTGGTGACCTCTAAAGGTGTTCCATTTATCCTTTCATTTTGAATCCATAGACTTCCTCTTGAGTCTATGAAGCCCTATTTCTATTCTTATCCTTCCTTTTTTAGTTTCCATATTGCAGTTTTTTTTGGACCTGTGTCCATATATCTGCTTCATCCTTTACAATCTGAGAGTCCTATTAGGTTTTAGCCTACACTGTCTCTAAAAGTTTCCTAATTAGAGTGCCCCAGATACTTTCCTCTGGTCTAAATTCCTCGTTGAAAATCCTATTATTACATTCCAACCAAAGTTGTCAGCAGATGAAACCCAAACCCAAATACCAAGTTATCTTCAAGGTCTTTGATTTGAATCTATTGGTCTTCCAATAGTCCCAAAAGTTGTTCTCGACGAGAATGGATCTTTCTGATTGACAAAAAATACTGTACCACCAACTCCAGACTGTTTGGGCTCCTGTTATTACATTCCAACCAAAGTTGCCAGCAGATGAAACCCAAAACCAAATCCCAAGCTATCTTCAAGGTCTTTGATTTGAATCTATTGGTCTTCCAGTAGTCCCAAAAGTTGTTCTTGGCGAGAATGGATCTTTCTGATTGATAAAAAATATTGTACCATAAACTCCAGACTTTTTGGGCATAGAAACACAAAAAAAGGAGGTGGCCCATTGTTTACTCCTCTTAGTGATACATTACACACTAGTTGGGTCCAATAAATCCATGTCTCATGTTATCCTGAGTTATAATACTATTATGTGCAACCAACCACATAAAGTAATTTATCTTTGGCCATCCTTTGGGTTGCCATAATTGCAACCAAGGGTGCTTTGGACCAATTTGAGTGCTTTGGATAAGCTTTCTATAACCTTCTTTGATAGTATAAATTCCAAATTGGGTATGTCCCCAACCAAGTTGATTAGGTCCATTACTCCTTGGCCACTTTTTTCCATCCAAGATTTATTTCAATTCTCTTTTCTCCTCAACCCATTCTTCCCTCAACTTCTCTGGGACTTACCACTGACTAATATTATCCTGCAGTTGATTTGGCATTTTAAAATAGTGGCTTATGAGATTCCACCATTTCCTTTGAAAGTTTTCCTTGAGTCCTATTAAATGGGGGTACTAATCAATTATGGGAGGAAATGTTCCCAAGAATCTTCCCATAATCTAGTAGTTTTGCCATCTCCCACTTTCCAGTATAACCCTTCTTTGATAAGTGATGCTCCTTTCTTTAGAGCTTTCCAGGTCTTTGATCCCTCTCCTGAAACTGGAAGACGAGGAAGATCTTTTGTGTTTTGTGAGGGATAGTATTTAATTTTTAATACTTTGCTCCAAAGTTGGTCAAGATGAGTTAGCCATATCCAATACAACTTGACTGTTAGATCTTGGTTGTTTGTCATTGTTCTAATTCTCAAACCTCCAACTTCTTTAGGCTTGCAAAATTTGTCCCAACTGACTAGTGCCCTTGTGTGGTTACCCTGCACTCCAAACCAAAGAAAGTGTCTCATAATTTTGTCCAAATCTTTTAGGATGCTCTTTGGGGCAGCCAAAATGGAGAATTTATACACTGGAATTGCTTGTAAAACTGATTTAAGCAATGTTACTCTACCTCCAAAACTTAACCACCTGTAGGTCTAATGCAAAACTTTCAAGTGGATTTTGTCTCTTATTGATTTCCAATATTTATTTTTGAGGCTCTTCTCTGTTAAGGGGATACCCAAATATTCTAAGGGCAGTGATGCCTTTGAGAATCTAAGGATGTGGGTTATCCGTTCTCTTAATTTTTTATCACATTAAAAAAACACTATTGCACAGTCCAAAGAAAGTGTCTCATCATCTTGTCCAAATATTTTAGGATGCTCTTTGGGGAAACCAAAATGGAGGATTTATACACGGAATTTCTTGTAAAACTGATTTAAACAATGTTACTCTTCCTCAATTGCTTGTAAAACTGATTTAAACAATGTTACTCTTCCTCCAAAACTTAACCACCTGTAGGTCCAATGCAAAAGTTTCAAGTGGATTTTGTCTCTTATTGATTTCCAATATTTATTTTTGAGGCTCTTCTATGTTAAGGGGATACTCAAACATTCTAAGGGCAGTGATGTCTATGAGAATATAAGGATGTGGGTTATCCGTTCTCTTAATTTTTTTTATCACATTAAAAACACCACTATTACACTCTAGACCAAAGAAAGAGTCTCATCATCTTGTCCAAATATTTTAGGATGCTCTTTGGGGCAACCAAAATGGAGAATTTAAACACTGGAATTGCTTGTAAAACTGATTTAAGTAATGTTACTCTTCCTCCAAAACTTAACCACCTGTAGATCCAATGTAAAAGTTTCAAGTGGATTCTGTCTCTTATTGATTTCCAATCTTTATTTTTGAGGCTCTTATTTGTTAAGGGGATACCCAAATATTATAAGGCCAATGATGCCTTTGAGAATATAAGAATGTGGGTTATCCGTTCTCTTAATTTTTTTATCACATTAAAAAACCACTATTAATTTTTCTTCATTTAGTAGTTGTCAAGTAGCCACTATGTAGAAATCCAACATTTTTCTGATATTGGTTGCTTCTCTTATTGTTGCTTTCCCCCACATTTTTGTGTCATTCACAAATTGGAGGTGAGTAATATTTATGTTCCTGCTTATCCTTACCCCTGAAATGGTATTCTCTGCTTTTCTCTTTTGTATGAGTCTTCCCAACTCCTCCGCAAAAATGATGAACAAAAATGGTGAAAGTGGATCCCCTTGCCGGATTCCTCTAGAAGCTTTGAATAGTTGGGATGGATTACCATTGATGAGCACTGAGAAAGAAACTGTAGAGATGCATTCCATAATTTATTTTATCCATTCTTCACTAAAATCAAATTTATGCAGTATTTGGGCTAAACATTCCCAACTTACTCTGTCATATGCCTTGGATAAACCTAGCTTAAGGAACATACCTTTGTTTTCCTTTTGGCAAAGCTCATAAATATTTTCTTGTGCTATCACAACTCCATCTAGAATTTGTCTACCCTACACAAATCCCCCTTGTTCTAGAGAGATTAACCCTAGTAAGATTCATTTCAACCTATTTTCCATCAATTTGGTTATGATCTTATAAACCACATTGTAAAGAGCAATTGGTCTATAGTTAGTGAGATTTTCCATATCTCCACCTTTCGGGATGAGAGCCAAAAAGGTGTGATTCAAGGATTTAAAGATTATTCCACTAGTCTTGACTTCTACTACTTGGGTTACATCCTTTGCAATTATATCCCAATAGGCTCTATAGAACTCTACTGGAAATCCATCTGGACCTGGAGCCTTCCCTGTCTACACATCAAAAACTGTTTCTTTAACTTCTTCCTCTCTAACGTCTCTTAATAGCTCCTCATTTTGTTTCTATGAAATTAACATTGGTATGCTTTCTAAAATTTTCTCTTGGTGCTAAGTGTAAAGATGTGAATTTGCAGTAAATAAAGTTAAAAAGTATTTATTTGCAATTTCTTGCATACGTAGGGTAGTAGTTTCCCTAATCCGATTATAGTGGTTACGTGCTGTGGCTGAGTGATGGAAAACTTTGTATTCCTATCTCCCTCTTGCAGCCAGATTATTCTTGCTTGTTGTCTCGAGTAGGCTTCCTATTTATTGTCTAACTCTTCTTCCTCTTGCATCAAAAGACTTTCTTTGTGGAGAAGCTCTTCAGATATAGGTTATGAGTGGATCCTTTTTGCAATTTCTTGCACTTGAACTAAAAGATTTGCTCTCTATTGCTAGAATTTTTTTCGATGAGATTTACTCCATTTTTTTAATTTACCTTTGATAAAATTTAATTTGGAATGAAGTTAAAATTGTGTTACCCCATGTTCTGGTTTTCTTTGCTACCACCACTATTTCATTAGTTTCGATAAGTCATTATTTTGGAGCTAAAAAGTCTCAAATTTGAAAGGATGATTGACTTGAGGTATTTTTCCTATGTAGATAGATACTAGAAAATGGTAAAATGCTAATTGGTTCAAAATTTGTGATTTATAGTGCCAAAGGGTGGAGACTTTCTCCCCCACAAGAAACCTATCTAATATAGATTTGATTGTGAATGCTCCTTTTCTCTTTTAGTCCATGTGTTGCTGCATTATATTGGGGGTATGTCAATCAAATCTAGGTACTCTGATTGAGCCAAGAACAATCTATCCTTCTCATTGAGCTGGGTCAAACCTCCTTCTTGATCCTACACTGACATTTTAGCATTGAGATCCCCTCCCACTATCCAAAAGTCTTCCGAATGGGTTTCCCTCCACTTTTGTATTTCCTTCCATTGGATTTTTTGAGCTCGTACCTCTATCATGCCATAAAATTAATTATCATCCAAACCAGCCCAGAGTCCCTCTCCCTAAGTCTGGTCATGAGGATTCCTTTGGCTGAAGTTGAGTCCATCAATTGGAAGTAATTTTTATTTCATAAAGTGGTAATTCCTCCTGAAAATCCTTGAGAGGCCTGGGCCATAAATTATGCATGCCTCCAACATTTCTTGGCAATATTTTCCATAGCTTCTAAGGAAGTTCTAGTTTCTTGTAGCAAAACCACATTTGGTTTATTTTCTAAAATCATTTTTTTAACAACCAATTGTCGGTTGGCTGTTTAAAACCCTTACATTGTTAGAGTTTCTTTGGGATATTTACCCTTTTACTCCACTAGGTAAAATAGGTAGTATATTGCATTATACTACATAGGTTATTACATTTAATTTTTACCATAGAAGATATTTACTGTTCTATAATATCTTGTGGTTAATTTAGGTTAGTAACTAAAATATCCGATATTTTAGTCTAGGTTGTTAGCATAATTATATTCTAAACAACTCTGTTAGCGCTACTTATGCTAATTGGTTAATTATCCTATTTTGTAACCTATATAAGGCTACGACATTCCTAAGTCTAGTCTAATGTTGAAATATATTATTTTTATAATAATTCTTGGGCACCTATTTGTTACATTGGCATCAGAGCCAGTTTTTTTTGCCCGCCCGAAGGAAGAGCAGGTGACACCATTTGGCCACCTCACCTCACCTCAACAAGCGAACAAGAGATGGCACGATTCGCGCCCATCTGAGGAGCCTTACTAGCCAGGTCAAACTGCTTGGCTAGGCCCCACATTTGAGGTAGATCAACTAGATCAGCTACAATCGGCTAGACCGGTGACCAGGCCCCTCATTTGAGGTGGATTGGCTAGCCCGATGACCCGATCACCCCTCATAAGAGGTGGATCAACAACAATCGGCTCCAATCCAATTGCTCGAGTCAAATATGTGACAGGTCGCAGACCTACCAGACACTCATCCTCAAGGACTTCATTGGCCCATCAGGTTTGTCCCCCCATAGAGCAGCTAGAGGGACTGCGTGAAGGGCAGGAGCACCCTCACACTCCCACGTGGCTACTGTTGACTGGGAGTGCCACGAGTGCAGGAGCACCCTCTCACTCCCAACAGGACACGATCGACCACCTAGACCTCAAACTTTGAACACCTAGACCTACTAAACATGATACTTAGCACACACATCGAGGTGACACATGGCGAGGGCAGACCGCTGACACTTGGTCGAGCTAGGACGTTGAAGGGGCGAGCCAGTTGGGTGACACAGATGCGAGAAAATTTTTGTTTGTTTTGGGGGTCGAGCAACACATGGCAGATTTTGTTTGGTCAATGGAGCAACATGGCGAGAAATCAACGACAAAGGGGTGCAGTGATGGCCTAAGCCAATCACGCATCCAAATGAGTGTGATAAGGCCTATAAAGGCCTAAAGCATCCGTTGTCGGATGCATGTGGGATTAATCCCACAAAGCCTATTCAAAAGACTCATGCTCATTAAATCTTGCACCTGAGGGACGACTTTCAAAGCCACCCCAATAGTGCAGTGGTCAAGGCTAAAGCCTTGACAACGCTAGGTTCTGAGATCGAAGCCCAGCGCACAAATTTTTTTCTTTCGAGCGAAAAAAAGCAAAGGTGCAAACATTTTTTTTAGAAAAATTATAGTCTAAAGTTTTTTTTTTTGCTTTAAAAATATTTAATTTTTTGATATTTTTTTATATAGTTTAGTGTTTTTTGGTTAACTAAATCATTTTTAAATATTTTTAGATGATTTTTTTCCCAAAACCTTTATTATATAAAATTTTTCATCATTAAATGTATTTTTTTTAAGCATTAAAACTTAGACGATTATTCCAGACAATGTTTTTTGCAACTATAGCCATACAATTTCTTAAGTTTGCAACTATAGCCATACAATTTCTTTTGTTTTCTTCAAAACTTGGAGATAAAGAGACAAAGATATCAACTATTTGGTTGCAAAACATAGCATCTTTTATTTTTTGCAATACCTTCTCACATTCCTATAGTTTTCTCCCACATTTTTTTGGAGATAAAGAGACATAGGAACTCCATATTCTATTGCAAAACCAAAAGACTTAAAAATTGGGCAAGGACAAAGGTCATTTTTTTTGCAAAAAAACCAAATAATTGCTTTTGTTTTCTCCTCTAAAGGGGATATAAGACATAACATTGCAAATTTTTTGTTGTAACCTTGAGAAGAATTTTGAACCTTTTTTGATCCTAATGCTCAACCTATTCTTCGAGTGTTGAAGAAATAAACCAAGTCGTATGTCGACTGGTCTAGAAGCCTTTCAAACACGGGTCGTGTGTCGACTTGTCTTGGAAGGAGTGCTCGAATTGTTAATTTTGCAAAATTAAGGGGGGGAAGACAACAATGTGCTTCTTTTGTAAAATTGTAAAACAAAGGAGGAGACATAAAATATCAAAGGTGCATTTTTGATTTTACTCGACACCTTCATTGGCAAATTAGGTGCATTTTCGGTTGCATCCGACACCTAAGTGATAAGAATTTTGTGGGCATTCTTGTTTGATTATTGCATTCTTTATTTTGCAATTATAAGTCATAGAATCAAGAACACACTAAACCCCAAAATTTCACAAATTTGTGTAAATCATTGCACAGGTTTAAAGCCAAAATTCACTTGATATTCTCTCCTAAATCAACAAAACCCCTAATTCAATCTTTTTGTTTGGCTTAATTTCCTCAAACTAATTATTCCTCTTCAAGAGGATTTTTAGGCAGGTGCCATTAAATATCTTTTTGAGTGAATTATGTTTCATCTCTTATTTGTTTGGCTTAATTTCCTCCAACTGATTATCTCTCTTCAAGAGAGTTTTTTAGGCAGGTGCCATTAAATACCTCTTGAGAGTGAAAGAAAGAACAAGTTTTTTGTAAAATAAAGGAACCTTGAAAGTGGCAATTCTTTTGCACTAAGGGGGGATAATTCCTTTCTTCCTTCAAACACAGATTTTGACAAGAGGGAGATAAAACTTGTAAAGGCAATCAGAAAAGCAAAAGTCATCATAAAATTATACCTTTTCTTTTAGGCTTCATAATAGCAACCATGCTTGAAGTACTTGCAATAAGGAAGGACAATTTGGTGAACTTTTTTGATAAAATTGCCTAGGAAACAAAGTTTTGCACAACTTGTAAAAATGACAACCAAGACACCATTCAGTGTTGGTTTCAAAACAAGCAAAACTAAAATGGCAAAGGCACATCACAGAAGCCATGTTTCTTGTGAAGTATCTCATTCTGATTCTGATTCTGGTTCAAAGACAACACAGGGAGTGCTCATTGCTAAAACAATATTGTAGAGGGAAAACACATTTGTCACCTTAAGCAAAGCACCATTTCCTCTCTCTCTTTTTAGGCTTCATAAATAGCATAAGTTTTTGTTTGAAGTACTTGTAATAAAGGGGTGTTTGTACCTCTTTTAGGCTTCATAAATAGCAAACTCTTATTGTTTGAAGTTCTTATAACAAAAGGAGAGAATTTTTTGGTGTAAAATTGCCTAGGAGGCAATATTTGTAAAATCCTTCTCAAAGCTTATTAAGTTGCACATATTTTGCAATTAAGGGGGATATACTTTATTTTATTCACAAATTTTTGTAAAAATGGAAGAAGACTTATAAGGGTGCATTTTCGGTAGTGACCAACACCTTAGTCATACTTCTTTCAGAAATTAATTACAACATGTTTTGCAACAAGAAGGGGGGAACTTATAAGGGTGCATTTTTGGCAGCGATCGACACCTTAGCTACCTTATATTTTGCAAAATCATATTGTAAACTGAATGAATCTCGTATGAAGTAATCTATTCTACTACACCTAGTAATTACAGTGGCTGGTTACCCATGCAATTCAGTTGGATGATGAGATTACTATAAGGACATTCATTGGTGTGAAGACAAAGTGAGAAATGACCCATTTTTTGCTTAGGAGCATCCAGAGCACTGTGACATAGCAAGAATCAACAGATCAACATATTTTTTTACTGTATTGGGACAATTATATACTTTACCCAAATATTTTTGTATAGGAGGATGTATATGTATTATCCAAATAATGTAATAAGGGGGGGGATGTTAGAGTAATATTCCTTTCTTTGGGATATTTATCCTTTTACTCCACTAGGTAAAATAGGTAGTAAATTGCATTATACTACATTGGTTACTACATTTACTTTCTACCATAGAAGATATTTGTTGTTCTATAATATCTTGTGGTTAATTTAGGTTAGTAACTAAAATATCCTATGTCAAGATATTTTAGTCTAGGTTGTTAGCATAATTCTATTCTAAACAACTCCGTTAGTGCTACTTATGCTAATTGGTTAATTATCCTATTTTGTAACCTATATAAGGCTACGACATTCCTAAGTCTAGTCTAATGTTGAAATATATTATTTTCATAATCATTCTTGGGCACCTATTTGTTACATACATTCCATGTGTTTATAATAATTAGGGATATGTAATGTAGAAGTTAGCAATGGACTTCACCAATCCAAATTCTCTCATTTGTTCTCCTTATTGTTGTATTTTATCCTTATTTGTTTTTCTTCCCATCCTTTGTGAACTTGCAATATTTGGTTGCTTCTCTATCTGGATGATTCCTAGTGTTGGCTTCTCTCTGTTTTTCTTTGCCACTCCCATAATTATGTCTTTTGATGGATCTTGATCTTATACATGCACAATCATTGCCCATACCATATAATTTTGTTGAAACATAGATATCTCTGGTGTTTTTTTTGCTCTTCCCAAGCCCATAACAAGTCAATTTGTTGGGGCCTAGATGTCTTTGATTCTTGTTTTTGTGTCATAATCTTATGATTTTATTGAATCTCCCCAATTTTAAAATTTTGAGCAATTATAATTTGGGAGGGGTTTGTCTCCTGTGGGATGGGGGTGTGCTCCCGATGGATTTGTTATTCTTCTTGGTGTTGGCCCTTATCATTGACCATTTCCACCTCTGAATCCTCTTGCACTTCCATTGGATCATCTAATTTAAGGATTTCATATTTATTAGAAGACACCGTCCAATCTAGGTGTTGGTTCATTTTTCCTGCTTTAGTTGGATTTTGTCCTCTTGCTTGATAATTATTTCTTTAGAATCTCCTTGTTACTGTTTGAAACCCTTCATCATTTTATTTCTATGGGGATTTCGTCCTCTTGCTTGATAATTTTTTTTGTACTCTCCTTGTTATTGTTTGAAACTCTTCATCATTTTCTTTTTGTGGAGGAGGATTTTTAGGATTAGTTTTAGGTTGATGCATCTCCTCTCTTCCTATTCTAGGGTGATTTATTACTAGATTCCCATACTCATTGAAAGATCTCCACCTAAAAGGAATCATTTCATAATCCACTTGTCTCCATGTATTTCTTCCCACTCGCAATTCAATTTCTACTAGGAGTGGTTTTTCCAGATCCATCTCCACACATATCCTTGCATATGCTATTGATACCCCATTTACTGATTCTCATGATCTTCCTATATATGTACCCAAGATATTATCAATCATCCCAAGGATATCCTCTCTCCAAAATTCAAGTGGGAGAGCAAATAGCTTTAGCCATATTGGAGCGATCGATGGCTCCACACGAGGATCGAATGCAGGTCACCAGTGTTGGATGAATAAACCTACCGGTCCAATGTTGTATGGTCCCCATTCAAAAGCTTTGTTCCTATCTAAAAATAATATAAAATCTGCTACAAAGTACCCATTTGAAAGAAGTAAAATATCAACTTCTCCTTGGGTATCCCAATATTTCCTTGCCTAGTTGTATAAGAAATGATGGGATGGCCTCAACCCCACAAATTTACAAATCAAAGCATGGGTGGATTTGTACATAATGTCTTCTACAATTAATTCTTCTTCAATATCAAGGACAAGAACTGAGTCTGCTTGAGGGAAACACCCATTTCTCCGTGTTTTCTCTAGTTCTATATTTTTTTGTTTATTAGATTCTTGCATTTTTTTTCCAGATTGTGCCTTTATGTGGACCTCTCTCCTACCGTTACCCTTAACTGTTTCTACAAAATATTATTGGTTGAAGGACACACCTATTTTATTAACTCATGAATCATCAATAGTAAAAACTTATGGGGATGCTAAGTGGGTTCCATTTTTGCTTAAATCTCTTCAATATTTCCAGCACTATTTGATGACCCACCAGGGTTGGGGGCCATTGAAAACCATAGAAAATCACAAAAAACCTAACAATTCACACCAAGAGAAAAATAGACAAATAAAAAGTACTTGTAATTGTTTTGAACAGAGTTTGATGCAAAGAAGTCTCAACCTAAGCCTTGCATTCTGCCATCGCTTTGCCTCAAACCCTATTTCTCCTCCTCCTTTTGCTTCCCTACCTCTAAACTACTTTTCTTTCCTTTAAATATTATTCTATTCCTTTTTAGCCACTTGACTCCATCTATCAATTCTCTTTTCTTCCAGATTAGGGATTGGGTGAGTTCATTGGGTTGGTTTTTAGATTCCTCTATGGGTAATCAAATATATTTTTCATTACCTCTAAACTACTTTTCTTTCCTTTAAATAATATTCTATTCCTTTTTAGCTAAATAGTCAAAATTATTGTATCTTTTGATATATCTAACATTGTCTTAAAGCATAACTTTTAATATTGTATCTTTTGATATGTCTAACATTATCTTAAAGCGTAACTTTTAGAAGTGCTCTTCACCATGCATTTACCAAACATATTAAGAATCCATTGCCATAGATTCTAGACTATGGAGCATATTGAGTAGTATTCCAAGAGATGTCTATACTCTCCATTTTACAAAAAACACATTAAGATAATCTACATATTTTTGAAGTAACATTTTCGTCCAACTTGTTTTTTGATCTTTGAATAATATCTTAAGTTTTTGTCCCTAAGACCAAACTCATAAGTTTATAAAAAGCTTGCCCCTACAATATTCTTTCCTATGTAAACCCATTCCCACTTGTAAAAAGGAAACCCATTTTTTTCCTCACATTCTTTTCAAAAAAACTCTTTAAATTTTATCAAATTCTAATGTTATACCTATTGGCAATTTTGAGAATCTTGAGTCTTAGAATAATCATCATTGAGTAATCTTGAGTTTGGAAGCAAGATGGGTTTAGATGATAATTATTGAGTATCACAAGACAAAATAATGGGTTTATAAACTAATCTTACTCACAACAAAACATCTGAAGAGATTTTATACTTTGTTTGTAATCATGTATTGGATAACAAAAATCTATCAAATCTTTCTATTATATTAGTTTACCCAATGCATCTATGATTCCATGTATATTAAAAATTTGAAGGAATAACATTCCAATGGCCAATAGAATTGACAGATGAAGCAAAATCTTGCATTGCTTTATATCATCTGGGAGGACACCCCTCTTTCCAAAGGAGATAGAATTATGTTGAAGTCACCCCCAAGAATCCATAGATCACAATTACGAATCATCATTACGTTTTAAAAAAATATATAAGGTCCTAATGTCTTTCATGAGGATTAACTATAGTTGGAGCATACACATTTATAATCTGAATTTTAATGTTTTCCTCTTTCCTACAAAATAGTCCAAAAACCCAATTACTTTTTTCTTCTAACAATTGCCCATCCCATTTGCATTTGTTCTACAAAAGAAATTGTCATTAAATCCCTCATCTTCCAAATATTTTTAAGAACATATTTACATTTCTCACTACTTAATTTTATTTCATGTGTTAAAATAAACTTAGGACTATAAAAACCTATCATTCCTTAATTAGGGGTATTTCTTTTTACTTGGTAATAAGGGGTTGAACTCGGGTCATCCACCCTTGATAAATTACATCTCTCTTATTTAAAAATTGAGAGTTTACAAATGGATACACTTATCATCTCAATTGAGATGCTATAGCTAGAAACCTACATCATTTTACATAAAATAACTAAATTCTTGATTTTCATTTTTTGGATCTTTTCAAATCTCTGTTTGAATACAATTACTCTAAAATTTAGCATATTTCTTGATATTTTTCTATAGTAGCCTTCACAATGCCAAAAAATCACCTCTACTATCTATGCCTTGCATCTTAGTAGAGTAATATTTCCAAAACATCACACTATCATAGTATGCTTTACCAAATATGGATTGCTAGTTTATTTCCTAAAACAAAAGTGCAGCCACAAGAATTATAGTAAATAGTCTAAATGAAAACACATTATTATTACAAAATAAAATAGATATTACCAATGGAAAACATTAAAGTAAAACTTAATCATTAATTGCTTTAGGCAATCAACATTTTTTGTGAGGTTCAACTAAACTTTCTACTTCCTCTAACCATGAAAAGGAGAATTTAACTCTTCAACTAAACTTTCTACTTCCTCTAACCATGGAAAGGAGAATTTAACTATTCAACTAAAATTTCTGCTTCCTCTAACCATGGAAAGGAGAATTTAACTTCATGATCCTCAATCAAAACCCTCCTATTTGCTAGATTATATTCACATTTGTTTCCTTCCCTTTATATATGTGTAAACTTGATTTCTTCAAACTCTTTAGCAAGATTTTGAATTTCCATAATTATCTCTTGTATGTTCCATGGAGCCTTTGCTTTCCTCAAAATTGCATTTATTACTATGAGAGAATCAAATTCCATCCATACTCTATTCCATTTCATTTGTTTACATATTTAACCCTTCTAAAGCTGCCCAAGCTTCAAGTTCATTATTTGTCTTAAATCCACTATTGAAAGCATAATGAGACAAAATATCTTCTCTATTATTTATAATTAGTCCTCCTCCTCCTGTTGGTCCTGGATTTCCTTTAGATGCTCCATCAAAATTCAACTTAACCCACTCCATATCTGGTGATTTCCACTTTATATTCTTTACCTTATTTTTGCTTCTCTTATACCCAACATCATAATTTCATTTAATGACTTGAATCCATCTATAAAGACTCTCTCCTTCCAAATTAGGAATTGGGTAAGTTGATAGAGTTGGTTTAGACTCCTCTATGGCTAAAAATATATTCTTTTTCATTACCTCTAAAATGCTTTCATTTCCTTTAAATATTATTCTATTCCTTTCTAGCCATATAGTCCAAAGTATTTTATCTTTTGATATATCCCATATTGTCTGTAAAGCCTCACTTTTATAAGTGCTTTGCCATTGCTTTAACCAATATTCAATTTTTCTATTCATCACCATGAATTTACCAAAAATACTAAGAATCCATACCATAGATTCCAAACTATTGAGAAATTTCCCAAGATATGGTCAATACTCTCCTCCTCCTTATTACTAAAAACATATTGAGAGGGGCCTTGAAAACCCCTTTTCATAAGGTTATCATAGGATAAAATTCTTCTATGACCTACTAGCCAAACAAACGTTTTGACTTTAGGAATGCTTGGGTTATCCCAAATATCTCTCTATATTCTAGTGAGATTATTATTATGTTGGTGTTGAACATTATATCCACTTTTTGTTGTGTATTCTCCTGAGATATTCAACTCCCAAATCAATTTATACTTGGCACCCCTCAGAATAGTCATAGTTGTTATCTTTCTACTCAATTGCATCCTAGAATCAATGTCTTGTATATTTATAAAAAATCTTTTTTCCATTTGTATCTTCTTGCTCAATCCTTGTACAAGATGTTTGAAACCCTATCACCATATTTATCTTGAAATAATATCATCGAAGGTTTCAAAATTGGATCTAAATTGAGTGGTTTTTTTATCACACAAGTATCCATCCAAACAGAAAATTTTTCTCCAGTTCCCACAACCCATATTAAACCTTTAATCATAAGATCAATAGATTTTTTTAAACCATTCCAAAGAGCAAAACCATTTGGGAGAGAGAATGTAGTAAATATTAAACTTGGGTCATTGGGATCAACATACTTAGAAGAATTATTGCCCATTGTATTTAACTCTCATTGTACAATATCTTAATTAGGGGTCTTAATCATACTCCTCCATATCATTTTTATCACCATTTTTAATTTTTATTAGTGGTTTTAGTCCCACTTCTTGTTAACACCTGCTATATTTATTTTTGGCTTCCCAAATTGATATTTCTTTTTATTTTCTCTTTTTTCTTGCTTTGACAACCTTCCTCTCCTTTTTTCATTCCCACCAAAACTTCTATCTTCATCAATATATTCTATTTTTCCATGTTGTTAAAAATCAAACTTATCTTCTAAAGATTTATAAAGAATCTAAAATGCAAGGAATAGCCTCATAAAAACTTTCTTTTTATATTGCCCCAAAAAATTTAAATTACAAGGATGATCCTCTATAGTAATCACTTTATTATGGTGCCTTGAAAACCATAAATTTCCATCAATATGCTTGATATGCATTTCTTTATTATGTTGCTATTGAAACCCTAAAGTGCAACAAATACACTCTGTACCACTTTTATTTTTATTGCAAGGATAGGATTATGCTACTTGGGGAAAAAGAAGATGATTTACCTAAAAATTAACTCCCTTCATCTCATTTGCTTTAAAATGTGCCTTCCCATCTTCCTACACACCTTGAATTTTTAAATTTGGACTTACACATTGTACTTGCTCGTACCTTCTATCAAAATTTTCTTCTAATGGTTGATAAAATAAACTATAATGGTCTTTTCCATTCAATGATGTAGATGTGTATTTTTTACCACTTTTTTGAGAGTAAAAAATCCTTGATTTGACCTAGCTTCTACTATGATATGATCTCCTTGCTTTTTATCATGCCCAAAGTTTTCCATCACTTCTCCATCATTTCACTTTGCAATCTCTTACCATGTGTCAAATATCATAATATTTATGAAATTAGAATGCAATGTTTTCATAATCCACTTGTTGATCCCATTCTTTTGATTCAAATTTAATCCTAATGGACTATGGTAAAGGTTTTGAAATATCTTGAGCAACAAATACACATGTCTTCTCTCCTTAGTAGTCGGTTCCTCTTGGATGAACTCCCATAGAGTATTGTTGATATTCTTCAAAACCATATTATTAATAACCTGATAAGAAAAACCCTAATCCATATGAGAAGACTTTTAATGGTCTCTTTCTCCACATAAAAATTCTCACTCTATGGTTTTAAATATAATGCATCTTTGCCTCTAAACCAAACATCACTATCAATTATTTTGTCCTTGATTTTTGAACTAGAGAAGATGATGAGGATACATATTTTGGAAGAAAATTCATGGAGTAATTTGAATTCAATCCCCACTTCCACTTGATCCAATTTTAAATCTTCAAAAATCTACCAAATATCCATGGAACTAACATGTTAACCCTCTGGTTTTAACAGCCATTATATTGTGCTTGATTATCTAATATTTCATAATGAATTCTAGTGTTGTATTTGCTACTTGTATAAGGTTTGCCAGATGTTTGCTTTTCCTCTTATCCCCCTTCTAGTATGGACCTTTAGAAATGATTTTCTTACCATGTCACTTAGATTTTATTCATAAGAATCCTTTAGTTTTTGAGTTTCTTATAAACTATAGAACAAGAATAAGTAGTGCTCTCTCCTTGCTTGCATTTTGATTCTTGCTCACACTGACAACATTTGCTTTCTAATCAAGAAAAGGTGAGGTCCACTCCTGTATTGCACTTGCTCTTGACTAGAAATCTCTCCCAAATTATATATTATTGATGTTGATATAATAACAAAACACTAAAGAGAAAAATAAATTATGTAAATGATTCTTTGTTATTTTTATTACTATTATTTGAGTCAAATTGATATCCACTTTACTACTAGATAAAAATCTTGTTTATAGTCATTTTGGAATGTTTCAAAAAATTCTTGAAAAGTAAATCAAAGAATATTTCTAATGTCTAAGACGCCATATGGGACAATGTGTTTTTATCATATATGTGTTTATCCAACCAAACCCATATTATTGGATCATGGTGTATAAACCTATACCCTTTGGATTTGAACCTTGAACCTCTTATTTAGAGGTCTAAAAAAATTAGGCATTATGGAATTAAATTTTTTTCATGTTAAGCATGTAGAATATATACTGGGATGGCTTGTTAGAGAACATTATAGCTTGATATCATGTTTGAGATGCTTACGACATAATAAAATCACCAACAAGGTCATGATGACTATTAATTATGGTATTAAATGCATTATCTGTATGAAATATGTATAAAACAAATATTATGATACAAGTCATGGTAAAAAACAATAGTAAATAGAAAAAATAAAAGTGTCATTATCATGGTAAATTGTCTTTATCCCAAGGAGATATGTTGTAATTAATAAAATATCTAGAAATCCATGATAGTCAAAAGAATATTTGAAAGTATTGTATTATTAGAGGAAAAGTCCAAAAGGAAAATCTTTAGAAGCATGTGATATTTTGACTATCTTATGTAATTATAAATATCTTAGAAAAAAACCAAGAAAGATATATAGAATATCTTGATATTATGAAAGAAATAAAAAAGGATATTTTTAGAAAATGTTGTCATATGTCCACCTAGAATTATCCTTGCATGTAATATCTAGTTGTCATAAGCCTATAATAGGGGAGATCCCCCTCATGAGAGGTAAGTTTAGCAAGTGTGAGCTCAAGGAAGTAGTAGAGAGTAGTGTGAAAGTGAGAGCTAGCAAGCCAAGCAAGTTAGAGAAGACTCTCTTTGTCCAATGTGTGGCCAAGATTGTTAGACTGAGGATGTAGAGCATGGTCAATGGGAAAATCCATAGAAAGTGTTCACAAGGTAATCTGGTAAAAATTCATTTACTTTTGCAATTTTTATTTATAATAAAGTTTCTTCTATTTTAATTATGCAATCTATTGAATTTTTTATTTATAATTTTTTATATTTTTTTAACGTCTTATTGTGAATAAGATTTTTGTGTTAGTTTACCACCACTAGACAAAGACTATGCATAAATCATAACAACCATAGTAAGAGAAGGGCTTTACCACAATAAATTCTAAATTTACCATGTTAATAATGAGTTGCCTAGCAGCTACAATCTTACTACAGTGGTAAGGGCTTTTACCTCACTTTGGGAGGTCCAAGGTTCAAACCCCACTCAGTATGAGAGGACCAGGACCCTTCATAAAAACCTATGTAAACTCATTGAAAAAATGAGTTGCCTAGTAATTTTAGAGTTACCATTATAACTCTAGAAGTTATTATGTGATAAGGCCCTCCTCTTACTATGGTTATTATGATTAATGCAAAATATCTTTTTGTTGGTGGTACACTAACACAAAAATCTTATTCAAAATAAGATGTTATAACATCATAAAAAAAGTAAATGAAGACAACACAATAATGGCACAATGAAAACATGAAGAACATTATCACAAAAATAAACTATAAAATTACATGAATGCTAACTAGATTACCTTGTGAGCTTATGTGACCCTCATGTTGAGCCTCCATAACTTGTGGAATTGACCAATTATCTATCCAAAGCCCTCACTTTGAAAATATTGGCCACACCTTGGACAAGGAGATACCATTTTCTAGCTAACTTGGCTTGCTAGCTCTTACTATTAGACTAGACTCTCTATTACTTCTTGTTGAACGTGAAAATGACACATTATCAAGGGAAAGCCAACATACTTGAAACAAAAATATGCTCCTATTAAAAGGGGACTCGTTCTCCCAAGGTTTGGGTATGTCAAGTCTTGGTTGGTGCAGATGAACTTAGAGGTCATTAATAACTATTCCTTCAAAGAGGCCTTTGCTGGTTATGATTTAGAAAGAAATTTTCTAGGCACAATGCTTTAAAACCAAACACTTAACTATCTAAAACTAATTCCACCATATTGGTATTATAATGTAATAATTTTAGTGGAACTAAATGATTGCAAAATAAAATTATCATTCACTACATTAATTGGTTTTCAACTTAAATAATTTTCAAGCTAGCACAACAAAGAACCAACTTGAAGCTTTAAACTAAAGTTAAATCCTAAACTAAATGAGCTTCAAAGAAAGGTCAAAGGTTTAAAGGCAAGAGAAAATAAATAAAAACAACCCAATACTACTATGAACTTCAACTCCAATCTGATAATACAACAATTTTGATTTAAACTGATCTTGACCTAACCAGTATTCACACAACCTAAAGTTCAAGATGGTGCAATATTCAAAGAAGAAAAATATTATGAAATAAGCTAAGTACAACCACCATAAACATGTGTAGATTGAACCCAAAAAGTTTTATAAGCCTTGTATTATAAGGATATGCATTGAGTACATTTGTTTTAGATTTGCTCATTTCAGTAGATTACAAAAACAAAACTCAAAACAATAAAAACTTGGTTCATATATTTCATCTAACTACCAAGAGAAAATAGAAAGAAAGAAGAAAGTTAAGGGATCAACTAATAGATGTTTTTCGACCTACTACCAATAGTCAAAGGAAGAAAACTAAAAGAGCATGCTACTAGATGGATTCCGACCATTGTAACAGGCTAGTGAGACACGATTTATATAACTTTTGGCCTTCACTCAACATTACATTTTGCAATAAATGACGTGCTTCTCAAGATTGCTTTTAGCCATACTATGTCCATGTGTCATTAAACCTCCACTATGATGCTTGACCATGTCTCATTAAATATTAAATACGATGCTTGACCACATCTCATTAAATCTTCAATACGATGCTTGACCATATCTCATTAAATCTTCAACAAAGTCTAGGTTATCCATTAATTTCACCATGTTCGTTGTGCTTGTACCCCCCTGATCAACATTAACATTTCATATTTGTCTGGATTTTACTTGTGCAATCAATATTAAATCCTATGCTTGCCATCATGTCCATCATATTTACATTTAAAGCAATCATTACAATTATCCTACAAAGCAAAGCAAAAATATAAGTGTTAGAAGCTAATATATTATTTTTATTTATTTATTAAATTATTTATTTAATTTTATTTTCAATTATTATTATATATAAATTATTTTACGGTATGCACATATATATTTATTTATTGTTTTATTTTATGCGCTCTTTTATTTTATTTTATTTTTTAAAATAACTTCATGCCAACGGCTAAAGACTTTTGACCAAGATTTTTTCTTTTCTTTAATTATTAAAACAAATATCAGGTATTTTAGCGTTCCTTCTTGCTTTTTGTAGATGATACCCTATAATAACGATCGGGGTAATTTTTTTCTTTTTTTTTGAGTTGTCGGTTTCATTCAGACAAAATTTCCACCTTCTAGACTTAATTTCCAATGGTTGGGCTGATTTCCTCTTTAGATTGCTTCTTGCTTTGCTTTTATATTTCCCTAGGCTTCCAAAAAAAATTAATTAATTAAGTGTTCCCCATTGTTATTGCTAAAAAGGTCTAGCATCTAATAATTTTCTTAAACTTAGTTTTTCTTTTACCGAGGTAAAATTTTCAATTGTCGGACTCTATACCTTAGTCAATTTTTGTGTCCAAGTTTAATTTCCACTAAGGTAAAAATTTCAATTGTTGTACTCCATGCCTTAGTGATTTTTTTAGTGTTGAGTTAATTTACTCTAGGCTTAATTTCCATTTATCAATTTAAAAATTTTAATTGCCAAACCCCATGCCTTAGTGAAATTTTGAGTGCCGGGTTAATTTCCACTTCATCAAGCTTTCTTCCAAGTATCCAAGCTTTTGCTTCGCTGAATTTTTTTTTATTTTTGTGCTTAAGTCAACAATTAAAAGTCCAACATTTCTATTTGCCTTAGTTTTTTTATTGTTTTATTTCCTCTTGCATATCGCATGAGCAACCATGTTCGGGTAAGGGGAAGTGCTAATGTTATAGCCAATAAAGTTTGGCATCCACATTCTTTGTACTTAGCTTTTTTAATGTAATTGTATGAAACACTAAGGCACATGTACAAGTTTCCAATGATCAAGGTAAATTTCCTATGGTAGAGTTGATTTCCACTTTGTTGGGCTTAGTTTCTGATGATCAAGATTACCTCTAGACACTTTTATACTTTTATATAATTACCCTCATTCTCGATCCAAGGGAGAGAGCTAATTTATTTTTCTACAAGGATTAACTACCCTATTAAAAAGATCGAATAATTCACAGTATTAAGGCATCTTATTTCCCTACTCTTCCCTATATGAGACAACTTGACCATGACATATGGATTACATTTTAAGGCCCATATCACTTGAAGGCGATGCCTGTTCCCCAACCCTATATACTAGCATCTATGTAGGATTACTATGATGTAATGCCTTAGTGATTAGTTTATTTTATCTACCCATGAAACTAACTAAGACCATTACCACTCACCTGATAATGATCATGGTCACACTTGCCTACCCATAAGGTACCACCACTATACTGCCTTGGTGAATGATCCGATGGATTATCCCATATCAGTCTACTGCTAGGATTACCAAACCCTCACCGCCAGGAATTACCAAAGCCTCATTTCTATGACCACCCAATCCTCACCACTAGGATTTTTCATTCACCAAAATTACCTAGATGATTTTTCTACCTGCAATTCAACTAGGATTGGGTGTAACTCAACTCTAGGGTTAGCTAATATGGAGCTTAAAAATCATGCCCATAATAAAACCCCCTCTTAACCCAAAGATCCTATTCAAACATTTTCATCTAACTCATAAAAATATAATGTTATAATAAATCATACCAAAATTCAATACTAACATTAATATATCATATACTTGTTAAAAAAACATCAATATATCATATTGATAAAGACTAAATAATTTAGGTACTTCATTCCATATTAACACTAGAATTAGGTATTTCCTATATTTGTATGAAATGAAGTAAAACATCATCTAGAATATCATAACCAAATTCTTATTAATTACTTTCCCTATTATTCCATCATCTTCTTCAATAAATACAATTTATCTATCTTGCTATCAACAATTTATTTTCAAAGAAACTTAACATAGAAGGAAAGCAATAATTTATCTTTTACTCTTTGAATAAAATATATGACAATATAACAAGAATGTTTACAAGGATATCATAATCATTGCATAACATAACTTCCACACATGATATCCTTTTAAGTATTTCTTATCTCCAAATACAATATTATATTTCAGAATACTAATACATAATTGTCACTAGTCTCATCTTCCTTTTCAATGTCTTCTATTTGCTAAGCTTTTCTCCACCGATCCTTGAATTTCAATATAGGAATTAGGATGACTCTTTGGATGACTATGCAAGCCTAACATGCAACATGCAAATAAATTCAAACAAGAACAATGCAAGTTTGAGAGAAGCCCATACTTCTCACACTCAATTATGGATTCCTTAGCTACACAAGCCTCATCCATCCCTTTGGTTAAACTTACTATTCAATCCTTCATGATTAAATAATAATTTCCTCATTTATTTTATATAGAAATATTTTGAATACATTTTTCCAATATTATTTCTTACCATTCCTTATAACATAGGTTTATTACTCTTCTAATAAATCCTTATATCTTTTCATATTTAATATTGATTATTAATCAACCTCATCAATAAATCAATATTAATAAGACAAAGGTCTTCAATCAATAAATAGATTCAACCCTATTAATATGAGTTAATAAGACTATTATTACTGATTATTAAACAAACACGTTATTAAATCAATAATAATAAATATTATAAAAGTTTTACATAGTTATTAAGGACCCGTTGACTAAATAAATAGTCGTAGTTTGAACCTTAGACCCTCCAAAGAGAGGCCAAATCCTTAACCAATTGTGTTGTCCTTACCAGAATCAAAGTGAATGTAATTATCTACATGAACAAATATTAAACTAAACCAATAAAATAAGTTTAAGTATCACTGTTAATTATAAGAAAATATACAGGGAGATAGTTATAAACACTTTGGCTCATTAAAAATTCTTAAGAAGAAAAGCAAAGACACATTCTTCTTCATGAGTTTAGAATGACTATTTAAGAGCAAACATAACAAGATCTTCTTTAAGGATTTTAAGCATATTTGTAATAGGTTTTTATAATAAAACTATGAGAGCTACTAAGGATAAAACTCATCAATGATAAAGTGATGTGCTTCAAAAATGAAGCAACATTGCCCATCCCTCTATCTTATTCATATACAGGGAATACAATTCAACCACAAATATTTTGCCATGCTTTTACATAAATGGACATCGGTAATATTGGATTGCTATTAGAAGAACATTAATCTATAGAATTCTCATAATAATACAAGTTCTTTTACCTATTACATAAAGCCTAAATAATGGAGATTCTTTCTTTTTGGTATTTAATGATCTCTTCATAAACTAGAGAAATATAAACATGATTGATTGGTTGCAATTTACTTACAATCCATACCTAAAATTATTTAAAATACGATTGATTTTGTAGCGAAAACTTAACACAACAATTTAATTAAAACTAGGTTGAAAGACGATCACTCAACAATTTTTAGGGAAGAAAATTTTAAGAAGAAAGAGAAAGCATGAGCATGAACAAAATAAGATATTACCTCTTCAAAAACAACCCAAAAATCCTCTTCCACTGTTAGGATCCTCCATCCTAACATTATTAGTTACTATTATTAATCATTTAATTATTATATTATTAACTCATAAAGTGAACCATCACATCTCTTCACCAACGTAGCTTTAGGTTATATATATATATATATATATATATATATATATATATATTAGGTTGGCCATTCACACAAATCATCCATGAATAAGAATATATAATTGTTTATTGAATGCATTGGAGGGACCTTCCTACCAATGAAATAATGATTCTTTATAAAAGTGATTCTTTTAATTTAGATGCTATTTTAATTATTTCTTTATTAAAATTATGCTAGAACCTTCAGGGTTCTACCATTTGGTATCAGAGCCATGTGGGACCCAACCATGTGGGATTTTCTTAAGGACCTTCATCAGAACACTTGGGACCTTCGTCAAAACACTTTCGTGCATGAGTATGAAATTTTATTTAAGGATATCACCAAACAATACATAGGGTTGGATGTAAAATTTTTCATATATTGTTTCATCAGTGGATTAAAGGAAGAGATTCGGCTAGAGGTACAAATGTTCAACCCTAGTACCATGATGCAGACTATTGGATTGGCCAAATTAGCCAAAGATAAAATCAACACACAACATCAATTAGGGAAACCACCTATGGGAAAATATCAAACCACTTACATTACCCCCAATCCTATGCATAATGGAAAGGCACAAAGCACTTACACAACCCCCAAACTTAACCCAACCCTAGGAATTAAACATATCAGTTTTGAAGAAATGAAAGAAGAAAAATCAAAAGGCCTCTGCTATCATTGCGATGAGAAATTTATTCACAATCATCAATGTATTACACCTACACTATATATTTCAATTGCAACTATTCCTTGAAGTTTTCCCAATGACAAAAATGCAATTGAAGTAGACATAGTGATAAATACACCTAAAGATAGCCCTAAAGATGGAAATTATGAGTAAGGGAAGGAATATGAGGAAGGCATGAAATATAAGAAAGAGGAGAAAGATGTGGAAAATAAGGACAATGAATAAGAAATATCTCAAACACCCGATCACAACGATAAAGGCAATACGGTTGATATGCCAGAAGTGATCGATGCATCAGGTAAGGATGAGGTAGACATTTCCAAAATGACCCATTATGGCCAAACTTACACTCTACAAGAACTACACTCAAATTTCCTCCCAATTATGAGTTCTTGTCATATAACCAAACCTATTCAAAAACAACACAGAAAGGTGATTACACACTCATTCACTATTGGCTCTCCTAGGGAACAACAAAAGGATATGGAAGCATTACCACCACTTTTGATGCATCCTTATAAAGTGTTTGAGGAACCCCAAGGGTTGTCCTCCCATCATCATCATGATTCTCCTAAGGAATATTCTACTATTGTTCTTGGAAACCCCCCACTAACACTCCAACCTTCAAGATATCCCTACCTTCAAAAAAGTGACATTAAAATAGTACAAGAACTTACAAAATTTTGCTTGGAAAACAAAAGATAAAGCTCCTCACTTTGAGCTTTGAGGACAAAGCTCTTTTTAAGGAAGGTGGCATGTTAGGATCCTCCATCCTAACATTATTAGTTACTATTATTAATCATTTAATTATTATGTTATTAACTCATAAATTGAACCATCACATCTCTTCATAACATGAACCATCACGTCTCTTCCTAATGTGAACCATCACGTCTCTTCACCAACATAGCTTTAGGTTAGATATATATATTAGGTTGGCCATTCACACAAATCATCCATGAAGAAGAATATATAATTATTTATTGAATGCATTGGAGGGACCTTCCTACCAGTGAAACAATGATTCTTTATAAAAGTGATTCTTTTAATTTAGATGCTATTTTAATTATTTATTTATTAAAATTATGCTAGAACATTCAAGGTTCTACCATCCAATTTTCTCCTCAATCCTTCACGCCTTCCAATTCCTTCCAGCCAACCCAAATTTCTCCCCAAAAACTTGGCAACCCCAAGAATCAAATATCGATCGAAGGGAGATCAAGCAAAGGAAGAAGTTCAAAGATTAGGAACTTCTTGTTTTATTGATACGTTAAACATTCCAACATTCACCATATTTAAAAAAAATGAACTTTATTTATTTTAGTAATAATTAATCATTAAATGTACCCGGTGTTGTAGGTGAGTTGGAGAGGAGAGGGCAATCCTCCAAGGGAGGTCCTAGGTTCAAATATCCACCCTACCAAAAAGCTGAATTGGGTATCCAAAATCCAATTGATAATGTTGGTGCGAGAAGGGTCGGGTGCGATCCTCGGGTGACTTTGACGGTGTAGAACCCCCTGTTCGTGGTCTCTCAGACCAAGGTAGCCCTACAAGGGTTTTTTCACTTAATAATAATAATAATAATAATAAATCATTAAATGTAACTGTAGAGGGGGAAAACTGCCCTACCACGTACGATTCTCAAGGCTGGATCTGCAGGGAAGCCTTGAGGTGAACCACGGGGGTATGTTGTTCTCTACAATCAATGTAAAAGAGGGGGGAAGGGTTCACCAGGAATGGTTTAAGGACTCACTCCAAGTCCTCTGGTTTTCAATAATTTTTGATGTATTCGATTCAAGACAATCACCTATGTTTGGCCCTTCTAGAGCTATGCTATGAAAGATAAAGGACAATGTCGAAATATAGTATGTAATAAGACAAGAGATAAACCTAGAATGATTCCTATATTTGAATGCTTTTTAACCCTAGGGTTTCAAAATAGAAAACCTTCAATCAAGGGTCCAAGAGAAGGTGCACAAATAGTATTAACCCTAAGTGCACACTATATGCTATATTTCTTTCAATGCCTAGAAATCAATTAAGTATATTATTTTAAATCTGATCTAGGATTTGTAATAGAAATAGAGGGCACTCAAAAAATAACCTAAAAAAACTAACTAGAGCACTTATCTTGTTCGGTGGTTGATATTTGCTTTTATATTTTTTCCAATGATATTGATAATTCTTATTCCTACAAGATAACTTAGCAAGCACTTGAAAAATACAATTAGCGTTAGGGGGCCTACTTAGGCCACTATATGATAATACTTGGAGGCACAAAAATGAAGCCCCCTAGGTCCTTTTATTTGAACTTTGAAAATAGAAGTGAAAGTTGACCTTTAGAAGATGAACAAGCATAGCACAATATAGTAGAACAAAATGATAAAACCATAGAATATAATGTAGCAATAGGTCTTATATGCAGTCTAGAATATAATCCTAGGGTCTGGGAACAACAACTTGCCCCATACATGGTCTGGGTGAAATCATACCCCGTAATGGGTGACCGTAATTTTGTAGATCGATGAAATCACACCTTGTAGAGATCAGGCACGATTTCACAAAAGCTATGTGAAAAATAAAATAATGATGCAAGAACTTAATTACGTCATAAAAAAAATCAATGCATGCATGAAAAGATGCAAAAAAACCTGGTAGACAGTGTGAAAGCAGATGGAAGGGTTAAGACCTCTTGAATAGTCAATATCTCCTTAGGGATCCAACACAAATCCACCAAAGTGAATGACAACAACAAATAGTCCAATGCAACATAAAATAGATTATGCTTTACAATTGCAAGTTAGCTTGCTTGAAGAAGAAGAATAATGCAAATCACTTAGACATAACTTTAGAAATCACTTGAAGAAAAGAGCTTAAGTGAGATTGGTATTCCAAAAATCACTTCTTGTTGGAAAGAAGATTTCAAACCCTCCTTATATAACGGATTTGAAAGCATAATGCATAAGGAAAACCAAGGAGAGCCAATGCCAAACATCACACATTAAATAATTAGGGTTTCCTTGTGAGAAAATCCTAAAATGCGAAATCACGCCCCGCCAGGGCCAACCATGATTTCCATTATGCAAAATCACACCCCATCAAGGGCGACCAAAATTTCACATAAAGAGATAAAAAATCTAAAAAAGGAAAGATAAACCTAGCCCTTGCCTTAGGCAAGTCTAAGGGGTCTCTCTGAAGGGCTCAGGGAAAATTGCTTACTTGGGTGGGTCAATTTTATGTGTCTACATGTACCTTAAATAAAGTGTTATTTAATAATATTAACTAATACTTTTTATTTTTTTAAAACAAAGGTATTAGTAATGAAATTAGTTACTCATTTCATAGTATAATACTATTTCTAAATTTTCTTGTCTAATTAAATATTAACATTAGAATATATATATATATATATATATATATATTTTAAAAGTATTAATAATACTAACATTATTATTAATACCTTACTTGGCAATAATTGACCAATTAAGTTCTATACTTTGAAACACAAGTATTAATGCATCCTAATAATAAATTAAGAGCCTAAGCAACACAAGGGCTCTTGCTAAAAGTTGTCCTCACCCGAACTAAGATGCAATCAACAATAAGCAAGGATATGCACAACATTACTATTCCCTAAGTAGGAGGTATTATGATAACTACAAGGTTATTAACCACATACAAAGGATCCCTAAGCATAGAGGTATGAGATATTTTACCTTTATACAAACCTCCTTGCCTGATGATGCTTTTAATCATAAATACACACATGCAAATGCTTCTACATGAATTTTTTACCCCTATGGGATTTCAACTGAAAATAATCCATCATTTCCCTTTTCATACTTCTCTCAACTTTGATGGTTGTACCATATCAATCCATCCATGAGAGTACTTGATCTTGCAACCACAAAAATTAGCAATACGATGTTCTAAAATTAGCATAATCCAACTGAAATACAACTATCAAATCATCTTGATAGAACAAAATAGAATCATGCATTAACTATTAAGACATCGGTACATCAATCAAACAAGAGAAATCCTACCAATATGACCCATTACATACTCCCCCAATACCTTGTATTTTTTGAAACAAAATATTTTATTAAAAAAAATGAGAATTGCTTTCTCATCACATCTACATCTTCTCAAGCAGCACAATTTTTAGAAAAATGGTCCTACTGTACCTTACATTGATATGAAGTTTGGTTTCTCAAGTTCTTAGAGTGAAACACTAAAATTTTTATCGATCGCACCTCAATATTTGTGGGATATACCATCTGCAATTTAGATATATTTCAAACATGAGAGGGATCAACAACATATTTCCTAACTAGGGATATGTGGAGCGTGTCATGGATTTTTGATAGGTTGGGTGGTAAGGTGAGCCAATAGGCTACTAGAATAATCTTATCAATTATTTCAAATGGCCCAAAAAATCAAATATCCAACTTAGTTGACTTGATGGCACTTTTCTTAGGTCACACCCTTAAGAAGACTCTATTTCCCACAAAAAAATCCTTGGTGACCTTTTTAAATTTGCATAGCTTTTTTGGTGATTAGTTGCTTCCTTGAGTCTTTGTCAAATCACCTTGAGTTGTTCCTCCATATCATTTACATTGTTTTATCTGATCACTACCCATTTTTTTTGTATTATCTCAAGATAGAGGTGTTTTGCATCTTCTTCCATATAAGGCCTCGAATGGGACCATTTCCAAGGATGCATGGTATCCATTGTTATATGTAATTCTACCAAATGCAAATAGTCTTCCCACTTAAAATTTGGATCCATGCAATACATATAGAGCATGTATTTGAGGACTTGATTTACCATTTTCATTTTTCTATTTGTTTTTGGATGGTAGAAAAAATTGATATTTAACTTGGTGCCCAAGGCACGATGAATATGTTACCATAATTCTGATGTAAATTTGGAGTCTCTATCTGAGATAATTACTTTAGAAAAATAGTACAATCAAATTATTTCCTTGGCAAAATTGTTTGCCACTATGAGTGCATCATCCTTAATGTACCCTAGTTTTAAGTGTGCAACCTTTATCAAATTATCCACCACCACAAGGATTGCATCATGTTGGTACCTAGTTTTAGGTAAACCCACAATAAAATCCATTGATATGACGTGTCACCTTTGAGTGGGTATATCATGTGGATATATTTTTCTTGCTAGATTTTGATGTTCTACCTTTACTTTCTAACATTTCAAACACCTAGCAATGAAATCATCGATATCCCATTTCATTCCAAGCTAATAAAAGGTAATTTTCATATTCTCTCTCATCTTGGCACCTCTTGGATGAGCAAAATATGGAGAACAATGTGCCTCTTGCATAATAATTCTCTTTAAAGCTCTATTTTTTGGTATAACAACACTATATTTGAAGTATAAAAACTCATACTTTATGTCTCCACTTTCCTCGAGATTTGTTTCTACTTTAGTTTAAATTTTAATGCAATATGGGTCCTGTAATTACATTTTTTTTACTTTTTTCAATCAAGTCAACATGACTCCAAGTTAAAGCTGTTATATTCCTCCTCCTACCCAAGGCATAAACCACCTTATTTTCCTTTCCTTTGATATATTCTATACCAAAGTCATACTCAACTAAGAACTCTATCCACCTTATTTGCCTTGCATTCAATATTAGTTGGGTAAAGATGTACCTTAAGCTTTGGTCATCTATCCTTAGCTTAAATTTTTTTCCCAACAAGTAATGTCTCCATACCTTAGAGCATAGATAACCACTACTAGCTCTAGATCATTCGTAGAATAGTTCAATTCATGCTTCTTAAGTTTTCTAGATTCATAGGCTACTGTGGCTTCATTTTGTGATAAAAATCCTCTAAATAAGCATCTATGCATATTGTAAAATTCTCAAAAGGATAAGGTGTTTTGCAAATCTGTGTCATAGTAAGCTTATTATTTAGAGTTACAAAGCTGGCCTCACACTTCTCCATTTATTTGAACTCTTTTCCTTTTATTTGAAGGTTATTAATACAATATGCAACCCTTGATAAGTTTTTCACAAATCGCCTATATTAACCAATAATTCCTATGAAACTTCAAATTTTAGACACATTAGTAGGTGCATGCCAACTTAATATGGCTTCAATTTTCTTTGGATCAATAATAATCCCTTATACAGATATAATATACCCTAAATACTATACTTGTAAAACATAGAAGTCACACTTCAACAAATTTCCATAAAGTTTATTCTTCCTCAACACCGCTAAAACCAATCTCAAATGTTGATCATGTTCTTCTTTGGTGAGAGAATATATCAAGGTATTATCCATAAATATCAAAATAAAATAATTTTAATATTTTCTAAACACACTGTTAATTAGGTTCATGAAAGCCATTGGTCCATTTGTCAATCCAAATTGGTTCTTGTCTTGAAAGCTATTTTTTTAGTGTCTTTCTAATAAATTCTCAATCGATAGTATCACAATCTTAGGTAAATCTTTGAGAAAACACTAGCATATTTTAATTGATAAAAAATATCATCAATTCTTGATAAGGGATCCTTGTTCTTGATGGTCACATTATTCAACATCTTGTAATCTATACATAGTCTTAAGGATCCATACTTTTTTTTATAAATAACACCAGAGCACCCTAGGGTGACACACTAGGTTTAAAAAAAAAAAATTCCAACAAGTCTTGGAGTTGCACCTTTAACTCTTGCAACTCAATAGTGGTAATTCTATAGGGCATCCTCACAATAGGTTTGGCTTTGGACATTAATTCAATAGTGAAATCAAATTCATGTCAAGGTGGAAGGCCTATAATTTTTTTTGAAAACACATCCCTAAATTCATACAATATTGGATGTTCTTAAATAGTTCTAAATATCCATTACTTCCTTCCTTTCTATTTATTTTGACCACATATAACATTCCACCTCTTTTAATTGCCTTCTTAAATTGCAAAGCCAAAAATAAATGGGGTTGGAAACACTCTTGCTTGCTTTGAACCCTTAATATTTGTTTATCTTTATCAATATAATCCATCCACCTTTCTTGGAAATTGATTAGGGTACCATGGGCTCTCCAACCAATCCATCCCTAAAATTACTATCATTTGATTAGCCAATTTTTCCATGGGGTCATGTTCAGTTCTCTTATGTAGGTTGAATCCTACTTTCTTAGGTTTCCTATCAGGTTGATTATCTTCTAAGGAATATGGTTTCATTTTCCCACTATCTAACATATTCCTTTTGATTTATATGGCTTTCTCCATGCATTCATCTATTGTATTAACCTGTTCTTGTCTTAATTCATAGTTAAATTCTCTTGGGAAGACATTTTTATAAATATAGATTGATTGTATATCGTTTGGCCTTAGAGCAGTGGAAATTTAAGTCTTGGATTTAGAAAACCTTCTATTAAAATCACTTACTGTCTCATTTTCTTTCTTTTTCATTGTTGCCAAGTCTGTTAATAGTGACTACTCATTTTTTATTTTGCCAATTTTTTTAGAAAGATAATTTCCATCTTAGTGAAATTGGCAATGTCATTATTATAAATATTATTAAACCAATTCTCTAGCATCCTTTTCTAGGGTTTGAAGAAACAATATTAACACTACATATTCATGTTCTACTTATAGAATGTCCAAAGCATAAAAGAAGCTTTTAATGTGACCCTCTCTAGTAACTGCATTGTTTCCTTGAAATTTAGGTAAATAATTATGAGCTTTACTGGTAAGATCATGCAGTGGTGTGGGTAACTAAAATGGCTTGTACCTATTAGTCCTCCATAGATTAACAGGTGGTGAATTATCCATGTTAACTACCAGAGGTTTTTGGATTGGATTGTTAGGAATTACAGTAGGAAGTGTGGTATTTATTCCACTAGGGATAGTGGGGGGTGTTTCAAATATATTCTCTACTGTAAAAATATCTACATCAGAACCTCTTTAATATGAACTAGAAGGATTGGTTCTGAAAAATACCTTTAGATCTAAGAATTATGGATATAGTTCCTGAGCAGTTCTTCTTGTTCACACCAACATGTTCTTCTTTCAATAATTTTAATATTTCTAGATTTTATCAATCAGAGTCACTAGCACTATGTGTGTAGAAGTAATAAAAATCTGGTCTTAATCACTCAGGGTATAATATTTTTCAAGAATCAAGAATCAATTAACAAGAAGATCAAGAAATTTAATAAAATCTAGAAAATCAAGAAAGCGACATAACCGTTTGTTCTTGAAAAAGAAAATTGGAAACTATGAGCATAGGCAGGAAATAGATTCAAGAATTCAAAAATAAAATTGGATATACTGGTTCCCTCTAGGCTGACTGTTGCTAATAAATATTTATTGTCAGGTCCCAAAATGTAATGAAAATTACAAGTTCGTTCCCCCAAAAATTGTGCCAATAAACTGTTGGGGATTTTTCCTGCATCCTTAAGATATGTTGTCATGCTATAGGAAAATATATTGCCAACGAGCAATTATAGACTCTAGTTGACTTGCCTCTTTAACCTAGGAATATAGTTCTTCAATTTTTTTAAATAGACCAGGTATGGTAAGGATACCCTCTAGGTGAACTTAAATTTTTGATGTTTTCATGCTCTTCTATATTTATGGTGATGAATTAAAGATATTATAAATTTGATCGAGCTAAAATGATAATAGTTCAATTATACCTTATGTTGACCGATGCTTTAATCCTTTGGGCTATTGTAGAAAAATTTAATAACCATATAATGAAAATAGAAATAATGGAGAAAGAGAGAATTGGTGCAATTACATTCATTTGAATATCGTAATAAACATAACAATTGACCAACGAAAGAAATGTTCACTATACGTTCAAATAATGTAACTCATAATGAAGACACACACAAGACTTAAAAAAAAATATAATAGGAAATAAGCCCATAATTGTATTAATATTTAAAAAATATTACATGAAGATTTGACTTGGAATCACCATTTAACTCTTAGAATGATTAATACAATAAATATTATTGTTTGAATATCATAAAAAGGACCTTTCATTTTCTCATTCGAATATCGTAACAGTCGAGTCTCTAGAACTCTGGCTCAATATTCTGGAAATAATATCATCTTCTATGGTACTTTATTATCAAAACCTCTTATCAAAAATATGCTATGTCAAAGCTCGATCTATATTCTGGTTGAATATGTCCTTCTTATAGTTGTGGTGACCCTGTAACTGCCTAAAATGCTTTCATATGAACTATCCACTTGGCACCATCTCTTGCCTTGTTATCATCTAGGTTCTATACAATATATTATTTAATTGCCTAAAAAATAAAATATATTATCAAAACTGGTTGAAGTCTTGCCTAGCTATCATCCATATTCTCTATCCCTTTCTCTCTTGCTACAAGCCCATGCTATTTATTTACTTAGGCATCACTTGAATTCTTGTGATCACCTCCTTATCTTCCATGTTAGCACCAACCAAGTCTGCTATTTGGATCCAGAATTTATCGTTGATCGCACTGAGTACACTAATTCTATCTAAGACCCTTATTCCTTTGGCTCTGCTTCTTTAAAGACTATTTTCTAATCTTAAAGAGTTTGAGAGTGTCAAGGGTGGTGATTGACAAAGATATGAACTGGTCAAAAAGCTTATCTTCATCAATCTCCTCGCATGGGAATTCTTGTATATATTTTATGACTAATTTACTAAATCCTTCAATGTTGAGTAATTTGTGGAGTTCAATATTGAGGTGGATCAACCCGTTTATTGTATCATGTTCCACATTTTCCAGCTCCTTGATTGTGTTATTCCATCGAGGTCTATCTGCCATAAAGTTAATGATTTTCTCATATTCTATTTGGCAATTATGACTCTTACCATCCATTGTGACCACCTGTTTGGATCTTATCTGCTCATAATTAGCCTTGCACTTCTCATACACTAGAGAAATGGCTGCTACCCTTTTATCTACCTTTTCTATTAAGGGTTTAATTTTTTGTTAGCTTCTATTATTGCTAAAAAATACCTGCAATAATTATCGATCAATTCTGATTCTATATCTATGATTTTGGCCATATTTTCCTTGTACTTTGCTATGAGCACTGTAACTTGTAATTTTATAGCCTCTATAGGCAATCGCCCTTGATTCTTATTGATTTTAGCTTTCAAATTTTCATTTTCTGCCTGCAATAGTTCTACTTTATACTTCTAGGTTGTTACTTCTTTTTCAATGGTGAGTGCAATCTATCCATGAACTTGCACTCCATGTTTCAATAAGGAGACTATATCTCCTATTTTTGCATAACTTGTATCATGATTTATCTATAGTGAATGTACTCCTTGAGTGGGAATGGTGATAGTAGTCTTGGAGGTAGGCTTTGAACATGATGAAGGTGGACTTTGAACTTTGCTTCTAGCCTAAGCTTTTGTTACTCTTTCTTTCATTATTGCTTCAATATGCTCTTCCTCTTTGGAAGTGAACTTTGTGAAGTCCTCTTTTCTGACTAGAGTGAGGCTCATAGGCTCATCGGTGCCCATTCTGATCCTAGCTCTCTAATGTGGAGGTATTTTGAGGTATCGAGGAATACTACTTGGTAATCTCTAAAGGTATCATCGAATCCTCTAGCCTTCTATATTATTTTCCATGCTATAGTAGATATTCTAATCTATTTATTGTTTACCATGAAATCCACTAGTACCATCTGAGGAGAAATGTACCCTTAGGCATGAGTGTAGAGGGGAAGGATTGCCTTATCATGTATAATTCCCAAATACTGGATCCACAATAGAGAAGCCTTTAGGGTGAACCACAAGGGTATGTTGTTCTCTAAACTTTATGTTAGGGGGGAAGAGTTCACAAGGAACAATTTAAGGACTCGCTCCAAGTCCTATGGTTTTCAAGAATGTTTGATGTGTTTAGTTTAAAGCAATCACCTAAATTTGACCTTTTGTAGATCTATGCTATGAAAGATAAAGGACAATGTAGAAGTACTTAATGAAAGAATACAAGAACTAACCATAGAATGATTCTTTCTTTGAATGCTTTTCTAACCTATGGTTTCAACCAAAAAACCTAAAAGCAAGATTTCAAGAGAAAGTGCACAAATAGAATTAACCCTAAATGCACACTATATGTTGTTATATTTTAAATGCCAAGAAATCAATATAAAACTATATCTAGAGTTTTAAATTAGAAATGTAAACACTTAGAAAACAACCTATAGTTTAATCAGAACACTTATCTTAACCGATGGTTGATCCAAGATTTTGTCCTCTTGTCCAATGATATAAAAAATTCCTATTCTTGCAAGATAACTTAAGAAACACTTAAAAATAGGATTAGTGTTATGGGGCCTGCTTAGGCCACTGTATAATAATGCTTGGAGGTGCAACAGTCAAGCCCCATATGTCCTTTAGATAATATTTAAGAATAAAAAGCAAAAATGGACATTTGGATATTAATCATAAAACAACAATGCAACATAATAGCAATAGTGTAGCACCCTAAAATTGGCACGGTTAAAACCTTAGTAAAAAGATAAAATATTAAAATTTGAATTTCAACCCCAAACTTCCCGTTAAATTGCATTTTACCCGCTTTCCCCATTTTTCGCACCATTTTTAGGATTTTTTTTGATCGTTGGATGATATCATCGCAGATTAGACGAAATCGTCCCCGATCTGACGAATTCGTCTAGAATAGAACTTCTAGACGATTTCGTCCCAAAACCAAATTTTCATAATTAGCTTTTGTTTCAATAGCCTCTCCAACTCGGGCAAAAGCGTGTCTGCGTAGTTGGAGATTTCCTTGTTGGAGATCTCCCAGATTGGGATGATCCCCAACCTCCCAAACCTCTTTTTAATCCTATATAAACTAGGATTTTTCTAGTTTATCCCCCTGCCTCCCTACCTAATTCTTGTTGATTCTCCCTGAACCCCCAACCCATTTTTTGATAGGATTTCATTGCAGAGTTAGCTCCTTATTCCCTCGCATTATTGCTTGCATTTTGGTATTTTGCATTTTTTTTATTGTAGGAATTCTACTATTTTTTAGTCGAAGCTAGCTTGGATCGTCGCAGACGATCTCGGACGATTGCGGACGATTTCGTATGATTGGAGGTGATACTGACTATAGTCTAGATTGGGGGCAGTTTGAGTTTAGAGTTCACATTTTCTTAAGCTTTTTTGCATTTTCCAAACATATTTCTGCACTGTTTTAAGTTATTATGTTTTATGCACCTTGGAGTTCACCTCATTTAGCATAGTTGCATGATAAAGGTAAAATCAATCATTAAATTTACTGCATTTCCTCATTTGTTATTAGACACTATTACTTAGGCATGTTTGCTGTTATTTCTATCATTATCCCTTGCTTTTGCATTTGCATATTTGGTATTTTATGTCTGTTTCTGTGATTGCAGGTTTTTGACGAATTCGTCTGATGAATTCATCAGATTTCAGGTGATTCTGTCCTATTTCAGATGACTTTCTATAATTTGAGATGATCCTGAGAAATATCAGATGATAATGTGCAAACTGAGATGATCTAAACTGCTACAAGACTCAGAATCTCCATAAGACATCCGAAATCAGGTATGAATTCTTCTAGTTAGCATATTCTCTGTAATTTGCATCTATTTTTATTTTTTGTATTCATTAAAATCTGCATTGGCATATAGAATAGTTTATATTCATATCGGCCAAGCCTAGGAGTTGAATGATCAAGCATAAAAATGAACACATCAAACACACTATCAACCTAGGCGTGGAAACTGCCATTCAAAAGTTTCCTGGTGAAACCACCATCCATAAAAAATTCACCCTTATACACCTCCCCCGAGAGGCGGGACCTTCAAAGGGCCTCTCAGTTCGAGGTATTGTCCCATCCTTTTCACATCCCCCTTCCGAGCATGGATCCTATAGCCTGAAGGTAAGGGTGCAAAAAATTTGGAGCGATACATTTTGGTGAACCCGATGTGAAAACTAAAAACCTTTTGAAAATAATTCAATCCAAAAAACAAAAACAAAAAAAAAACATAAATGCATTTAGAATCAAAGATTGCATGTCATATTTAGATGGTAGATTATAATAAAAGATGAGCTGTCACCATTAATGTTGAAAATCAATTAGCAGCTATAGAGATTACTTACGTGCTTAGAGTACCTCAAACAAATAGGGTTCAACCTTTGTGGGACGAACTTAATAGGAGATTAGATCTCATTTCATCTAGAGCAACTGAACTTAGGCAAATCAAGAGGTTTGTCCTAGATAGAATCCTGGATCCCGATCAAGTGATTTTGTACCATGAACTTCAGAGAGATTGCCATAGGTGATTAGCAGATAAAAGAGCCCTTGTGTCTTCTGAGTTGTATACCTTTGAGGAATACCTTGAGAATGCAGCCATAGTACATCAATTTCTAGCTCGTATCAAGGACCAAGAAGCTGATATTGCAGATAGAAAAAGATGGAATAGAGTTCCCAGAGCTGTGTTATATTGAGAATATTGCCATGAGATTTATTTTTACAAAACAAAATCTGAAACAGATAATATCACCATAGCACACTTTGTTGACTTCTTGAAAAACAATTTCCAATTTGAAGAAGAGCACTTTATGACTCCTGATGAACTTGATCCTATCAATGACATCTATAAACTATTTATAGAAAACTAAGTTATTATTTTATTATTGTTGTTTCTTGTATTTAGTGTGTTGTTTATTGTCTTTATAAAAAAAATAAAAACAAAAACAAAAACAAAATAAAATTATCATAAAAAAAAAAAAATCAAAACATTTTCTTTTAAGTATTATAGTAGGTATATAATTAAAATATATACCTCCCAAGATCTGTTGCAAATATATTAATATATATTTGCTAAAACCTAAATTTAGACACAATGACTAGACTCAGGAATGGAAAACAAATTGAAGTAGAAGAATATTGGTTAGGAAAAACCAATAAACCAGATACCCTTCTTGAAGAACCAATTCAAGAAGAAGTAACCTTAAACCAACAAGAAGAAAAATTTGTGGACGTAAATGAACAAAAAGAAAATGATAGAGAGGAAGGATCCTCATCTCCTAAAATAACTCCAGACGAAGCTGTTACTTTTGAGAACATGGACCATTTTTGGAAATTTCCTAATAATAATATTGGCACTCTTAATAGAGTAGTCCATATGGATAAAGATCAAATTAGTGATACTCAAGCAACACTAGAAGATATATATCACACATGCACTAATCCTTTGTCCTTTGTTGATCAAGAGAGTGATCAAGCTGGACCATCCAATTTGGACATGGCTGCTATAATCCAGAACATGCAACAACAACAGGTTACCCAACCACCTAGAGTGCTCAGTTACCAAACCAAGGGTTATTCCTACACAAAAGAAACCTTCATTCACTGCTCTATTTCGCCAAGCTATCGACCAATATACCTCAAATCAAAAAAAGCCTAAAACAAAACCAAATGTTAATTTCCAACAATATGGGATACAACATAATGCTACCACAAATCTTCTTCATAATACTCTTCCTACCAATCATTTGCATAATAGTAACATAGCATCGAATCCTTATGTTCCGCCTTCTTAGGCTCATAAATCCCATGCTCATGTACCACCGAACCAATATGGTGGGCAAGCTGGCAATTTAGAAGCCATGGTGAAATAGTTAACCTCCCGTATGGGCCAAATAGATCCCTATCATCCCTCGTACAATTATCGAGAGATGTGTAGTCAACCTATAGATCCTATAGTTGTAGCACAACCATATCCTAAACACTTTCCCATGCCTGTCCTACCTATCTACAAAGGAACCAAAGATCCCATAGAGCATCTTCGTATGTTTAGGATAGCATGTCATGATATATCACATGATGACTTGTTATTACTAAAAATGTTCCCGAAGAGTTTAGGAAGAATGGCATTGGAGTGGTATTATCAACTACCCACTCATTATTTGAGAAATTTTGAAGAGACCGCTGAGTCTTTTGTGCATCAATTTAGTGCCTATATCGAAAGGCATGTAACCATTAAATATTTTTACAACCTAAAACAAGACAAAGATGAGTGTTTTGCTAACTTCTTAGCTTGATGGAGACAGTTGATAGGAAAACTACACTTTGTGTTACCTTATTAGGAGATGTTGGATATTTTTATCAATAATTTACAAAAACAACTATCCTATGAATTATCAACTGCTACCTTGACCACCTTCGATCAAGCTATAGACTTAGCTCAAAGGGTGGAAGATGCTCTCATTAGAAGAGGTTAGCTCAAAAAGAAAGACGATGAGAAAACATCCAAAAATCTATATAAAAATAAACAAGTTGTGGGTGACAGAGTCACTGGTAGTAGAAACATTGCTAATGTTAATACTACAAAAACAACGAAGAAGTTTATATTGAAACCTCCTGATAAACCACCCCAAGAATTTACTAGGTTAAATCAACCTTTATCAACCATTCTCCCCCAATTACTAGCACGAGGCTTGATCCAATTACCAGCTATCCGAGAACCTGATCCAACTATACCCGGATACAGAGCTGATTTACATTATGATTTTCATAGAGGACATGGACACGCTACAAACTCTTGTAAAATATTAAAACATAAAATAAAGATCTGATTGATAATAATGATATGGAGGTGCAAGCCTTACAACCTAAACAAAATGCTTCTAATAACGCTCAAAAGAACACCCCTCAAAGTCAGAATCAGAATGCCAATCAATCATTGGAAATATTTCAACATCCTTTACCAAAGCATGGTAAAGAGGTGGCTAATCAAATCGAACATCATAATTTTCCCCCTCCTACCCAATATGTAGGAGCCATTAGTGGGCATTTACCTATTCACGATCTAGAAATATTTGACACAACTTTATCCATGGTTACATCCAGACTCCTATATAATACTTAAACACCGGATCTTAGTGATGTAGAATCAGATACTGAAAGTGAAATAAACATCACCTCAAATCAATCGAATAGTTCTGAAAACAAATCAGATCCTATTCAACCTATCACATATTCTATGGTTTCGAAAGAACCATTTCCTAGAAGAGTTTCTACTCGACCCTCTTCTCATCAGTTCCTTTCTAATGAACAAGCCATAAACGCTATATCAAGACCAATTCATCGTCCTCAACATAACATTGTAGGTATCATCGAAGTCGTTACCAGACAATAAACTCAAAATTCTCAACAGGATCAAACTCAAAATGATGGATCAGCTCCATTTATTTTGAAAAATCCCAATAAATGGAATCATATGTCTAATGTTCAACCTAAGCCTCCATATAATATTAATGAACAATTATCCAACACTACAGCTAGAATTTCCCTTTTGGATCTTTTAAGATCTTCTCCTACCCATAGGGATGAATTAATGCTCACATTAAGCCAAATTATGGTACCACAAAATATTCAGCCTGAAGCCATGACCAATACTATCATCACTTGAGAAGTCGATTGTATTGACTTTCGAGATAGAGATATACCACAACATAGTTTACATAAGGATAATCCCTTATATATTACTGCCCTAATTGGAGATGTAGTCATTAAACGAGTCTTGATTGATAATGGTTCATCTTTAAACATATGCACTTTTGACTTCTACCAAATATTTGGCTTTAGGAGTGACGAAATGAAAAGAACGAATATGATTATCAAAGCCTTCAATGACGAGACACAAGAAACGTGTGGAGTCATTACTATACCCTTGCAAGTTGGTCCTAGAACCCTAGATATGATTGTGTTTATTGTACATTACCCTGCATCGTACAATATACTTTTGGGTTGCCCTTGGATCAATGCGATGCAAGCGGTTCCCTCCACTTTACATCAATGTGTTAAATTCAAATTTAAAAACCAGTTGGTTACCATTCATGGTGATCCTAGACCCTTTGATATGTGCGCTTTGGCAGAACCTATTGGAGTGCAATTTTGCCCCGCCTTGTCATCCACACATCCTAATTCTTATCATCCATCCAAACGTGTGAAACACACACCCATAACATCATCTACTTTTTCAACTACACCTTTACATTTAGCTCAACCATATTTTTAACAAACCGCATTAGGACCTCGAAAAGAGCCTAAACCTACACCCAATGCTTCCCGTTTTACTCCTATATCTTCCATACCTCTAGATTCACCCGTCAATATCCCTATGATATCTACATCCACTACTGGCATCCTTTCTACACCCGACAATGTAGGAAATGTTCCTTCTACCTCTTATGCTCTTACTGATGAGCTCCTACCCAATTTTTCTAAAATTCTTATATCAGAAGAGATCAACACTGCCATGTAGACTTCCCTCCTTTTAAATAAACTCCCACCTTCTCCTCGTACCTTAGGCCTCCCACAACCTATGGGAAGTATCTACCAATTCAGAAGTTGTGCTTTTATTTATAAAGGATATGATTGGGGAAGAATACCCCGAAACATCAAGACACATTGTGATGGATATGCTCGATGCTATTTTGCTAATGAATATATTAAAGCTAAACCCATAATGCTTAAATTGGGCTATAAAGGGAAAGGTTTGGGACCTTTCCAAAATGGCATGAAAGAACCTTTCGAGGTAGAACCGTGGCCTGCCTGCTGTGGTGTGGGCCTATTTTCTAGTAAAGGTCAGCCCTTTCCATTTGAGGATGATGACCATCTCGTATGTTATCAAGATTATCTAGATAAACAAGATTCTTTGTATCCAAAGAATAATTCTTCTACCTGCAATATGCTATCCATAGCCTATCCTGAAATGATTGCCGAATCCGACGAAAAGTTGGAGGGAGATATCTTTCATGATATTTCCATTGAGGAATTGTTATATAATAAATTTTATTTTGATGGATCTATACCTAGTATAGCCCAACTTGAGGCCTCGACTCCTCAAAACAAATTATCCAAGCTAACCTTGGAAGAATTACAAGAATTGGGTGTTTCATCTGCCCCACCTAATTTTGAGAGATATTTACATATGTAAGTTGAAAACGTTATAAAAATTAACATTGGAACCGAACATAACCCTCACATAATCAATATTGGATCAGAATTAAGTCAAGAAAAACAAGATAAATACATTTCATTTCTTAAAGACTATGAAGATGTCTTTGCTTGGACATATGAAGACATGCTAGGTTTGGACCCTTTTGTAGTTATGCATCATCTAGTAGTCCATCCAGATGCTAAACCTATTAAATAGAAACTCAAAAAAATGCATCCTAAAGTGGCCTTACTAGTCAAAGGAGAACTAGAAAAACTGTTGAAAGTCATTTTTATACAAGCCATTGACTATGCCGAATGGATTTCAAATGTAGTTCCAGTAACTAAGAAAGAAGCCACTAAAGTTAGGGTTTGCACCAACTTTAGAGACATTAATGCTGCATGCCATAAAGATGATTTTCCTCTTCCCAACATGGATCAGATCATTGAATTTACTGCTAGAAGTGGAATGATATCCTTAATGGATGGATTTTCTAGTAATCAGATCAGGATAGCTCCTGAAGATCAGGCCAAAACAACCTTTATTACCCCTTGGGGAAATTTTTGTTGGAAAGTGATGCCATTTGGCTTAAAGAATGCAGGTGCAACCTATCAACGAGCTATGACTTATATTTTTCATGATATGATGCATGATATCCTACATGATTATGTAGATGATATCATAGCTCATTCCATCAAAGAAGATGATCATTTAAATGACTTAAGGAAAGTATTTGATCGGTTAAGGGAATATCTTATCCGACTAAATCTTGCTAAATGCATATTCGGAGTTAAGTCTGATAAATTATTAGGGGTTATAGTTTCTTTATGTGGCATTTAAATTGACCCTCTCAAGATCGCGGCTATCATAGATATGCCCACACCCACAAATATATTAGAATTACGAAGTTTACAAGGTAAGCTTCAAGCTATTTGCCGCTTCATCAACAAGTTGGCAGACAAAACTGGACCCTTTCTTAAGCTTCTTAAGAAAGATGTCTCTTTTCATTGGGACGATGAATGCCAAGAAGAATTTGAACTCCTTAAGCAATATCTCCTCAAACCTCCAGTGCTTTCCCCACCTAGATATGATCGTCCTTTTATCTTGTACATTTTTGCTTCTGATTCTACCTTAGGAGCTATGTTAGCTCAGCTTGATGATGATAAGAAATAACATGCTAATTATTACATTACTAGAACCTTAATCAGTTATGAAACTCGTTATACCATATTAGAGAAATTGTCTAGCAGTCATATTTTCTACACAAAAACTATGACATTATATGCTCAGTCAGAAAACGTATGTTATTGCCAAATTCGACCCTTTGCGATATCTCATGAGTCGATCGTATTTATCTAGTCGCACAGCCAAGTGGGTTCTTGCACTAAGCGAATTTGAACTCACCATCATAGGACAAAAGTCTGTCAAATGTCAAATCATAGCAGATCAATTAGCTGCTGCACCCTTAGAATCTACTCATCCCCTCATCATTGAGTTTCCTAATGAATGCCTTAAACTAGAGGCAGACCATTCGAAGCAATGGTCCTTATACTTTGACGGAGCCCGATGCATGAGTTGGGCTGGTGTGGGTATTATTGTAATATCTTCGCAAAAACATCTGTCCTTCAAATTAACATTTGCTTGCACCAATAACACTGCTGAATATGAAGCTCTTATCCTTGGATTACGAGCTGCCTTGGCATTGAAAATCAAAATTTTATTGGTTTTTGGTGACTCCCAACTTGTCATAAATCAAATCAAGGATGTTTATCAGAACAGAGATGATAAATTACGCCCATATAAAGCATATGTTTTGCAGTTGTTATCCTTGTTTGATAAAGTTATTTTGGAACCTATTCCTTGAACTAGCAATTGTGCGGATGACGCTATGGCTATAGTTGCATCTCTTTTATCCTTGGAGTTAGACGATGAATATGCTACCATCATTATTCGTCGACTCCAGAAACCCGCTTCAAGAAAATCATGTTTAGAACCTTTGGATGTGTTTCTCATCAACGAAACAACTCCTAAACCATGGTATACTGATATATTTAATTTTTTGCAGAAAGGAACCTTCCATGATGGTTGCACTAGCAACTAGCATAGGTTATTACGTAGACAAGAAAGTCGATTTGTGATTATTGGTAATACCTTGTACAGAAGATCGTTTGAAGGCATCTTATTGAGATGTTTGAATTTAGAAGAATCCAGATCAGCTTTGAATGAAGCCCACAATGGATCTTATGGGGGACATTTTAGTGGTAGCGCCATTGCTAAGAAACTCCTTCGGATAGGATATTTGTGGCCTACCATGGAAACTAATGCACATAATTATGTGCAACATTGTGACAAGTTCCAGAAACACGCTGAACTTGACCATGCGCCTGCACAAGAGCTACAGGCTATTTCATCTCCTTGGCCCTTTTCAAAATGGGGCCTAGACATCATTGAAAAAATCAACCCTATGTCATCCGATGGACACAAATTCATCATAATCGCCATTGAGTATTTCACGAAGTGGGTTGAAGCTATGCCATTAGCTTCTTGCACTGGAACACAAGTTTCCAAGTTTGTTTTTAATCAAATTATTTGTAGGTTTGGAATTCCTGCCAATCTCATTTCTGATAATGGAACTTGTTTCAAAAATAAATATGTCAAGAAATTATGTCAAAAATATAAAATTCAACATCGCTGGTCCACTCCCTATTATCCTCAGGGTAATGGTCAAGCGAAAGCATCTAATAAAACCTTAATCAAAATTCTTAAAAAATTGGTCAATAAAACCGGTCGAGACTGCCACATTCAGTTATATCCTGCTTTGTGGGCCTATCGAACTAGTGTTCGAACCCCCACTGGAACTTCACCTTTTGTCTTGGTTTATGGTGCTGAAGCCATTTTTTCCTTTGAATTAGAAGTTCCTTCTTTAGCTCTACTACTTCAATATACTGAAGTAGGGGATGGATATCATGCTGGCAGATTTAGGTAGCTAGAACTTCTAGATGAAAAGCGCATCAATGCTTTGGAGCATCTGTGCACCTACCAAAATAAGCTTAAGAGAGCATATCTTAAGAAAGTTCATCCTCGATCCTTTGAGATCGGTGACCTTGTCTTAAAAGAAAATAAAAAAATACTAATGCAACTTCAAACCTTAAAGGTAAATTTGAGCCCAACTGGCTTGGACCATATGTCATCACTGCTAAATTTGGATCAAGAGCATACAAATTATCTACCTTAGATGGTAAAGAACTTAAAGAATCTATGAACATTATGCATCTTAAATGTTACTATGTGTAAAAATTGGTCATTTCATCATTGTATATATTTGTTTAAAACATTTCAAAAAACCACTATCTTGTATTTCTTTCAATTCATAAACTTAAAATATAAAAACACCAAAAACATCCAAATCATCAAAATCTTCAAAACCGTATTTTATCTTTGTACCTCTCAATTTGTGAAGTATTGCAGTTATATTTTCAGTTATTTTGGATAAATTAGTATTTATTTGGAATCCTGCACTTTCACATTCACATGAATAAATCTCTTGATTTTATTTGTTATGATTATTCATCTCTCTTATATCAAAGCCCACAGTTGAATTAAATAAAGTTTTGAGCATAGAGAACTGATCTTGTTATTTACTTGAACCAAGTATATCTCTTCACATTAAAATGATTTCATTGCACATTTGATATGATGCTACATAGTAGAAATGGTTTCCTGAGCGAAATGTTTGTTGTTGTTCATGATTACAATGAGAATATCTCAAAACATAAAGTATAGTCTTCAAAATTTTTTGTTCAATTCTCCTCTAATTTGTATTGAATCTTCTTGGAGTGAGAGATGATAGTGAATGGATCAGGAAAAATCAGATGTAATTTATGCCAAATGCATTACAAGCAAACCATGCTTATCCAAATTAAATGCAATCATGCATCAAGTATTTGCCAAATGTATAACATATCTCAAGAAATCACCAAGCATGATTAAACAATTCATTCATCATTAATATTTTCATAACAAGGATTAATTCTTAATCTCATTCATCATTAATTTGGATTAACACAAAAAAAAAGGAAGATTCCCATACCTCTTCCCCAAGGAATGGACACCAATCCATCCTTCTTAAAATTGAAAAATATTCCATTTTATAAAATTCCTCAAACACATAATATTTTACTGTTTGTTTCCTAGAATATACAAAGACTATGATTTCACTTGTTCATTCTACTTGTCTATCTAATAGACCTCAAATCATAGTTATTTTTTTCTTATTTTATAATCCATTCAAATTTAAAAAAACAAAACCAATATTTACAAATCTAATTGATTTCAATTTGATTTTCCAATCATTCCAAAAATAAAGGAAATTGCTTTAATTTTAAAGCCATTCAAATTTTAATAACATATGATTCCCAAACATACTATAAAATTGCTATACAATTTCTAATCAACATAACCCATAATGTTTATCTCCTATATCATACAAAATCATACAATTTTGCTTCAAATAAGACAAATATGCTACTTATAAGTAGGAAGGAAGTTATTCCTATTAAAATTTAAAGCATCCTATAAATCTCCAAAAGATAACATGCATATTATACAATATAGCACATTTCACTATAAGACAACCATGGAGTTTGCTTAATTTATAAAGCATATAATACAAAAGATCATTAACCATTTGATTTTCATATTATAATGATTTTACTAAAATCTACTCCTTTCTTTCTTTTCATATACATAGACACTATAGCTTCCTAGGTTAATACGAACAAACCTAAGGCAATATTTTCCATTAATAATACGAAGAGATGATATCTCTCGTTGGATTAAGGGCATATATTTTACTATGCAAATGTCACATATAACAGAAGACACCTCCTAAAAAAGATGAATGAAATCAATACAAAGATCAACTACCTACCCTGGCTCCAAAATCGAGGAAGAATTAGGGAATTCATGGTGGGAAATGAAAATCGTATTCAAGGCGATTCTATTACAAGAATATTCTTATAGGAAACATATGATTTGTAACACAACATGTCCCAATGGATATAAATTATGGCTGCTAGATTCAGATCACTATAAATAAAATCTTGAAATAGGCAATGTATACATTCAAGGATACATAGATATTCGTCAAATCCCACGGTGAAACCATCGTGTATGGAGCAAGACTTAGCTTCAAACAAGATACAACCGAGAGAATAATTAAAGTGGAATGAAATTCAAACCGAGTAATAGTTTGTAACGAAAAACATCCCACAATGAGTGATTTTATTATCCCTTGGTTTATTTTTGATCAGATCAATACGTTGTTAAGGAATTTTGGTTTGCTTGCACCCCTAATTTATACCAATTGTAGATACCAATTATACAACACAAAAATTTAGACTTAATGTCTACTCATGATGATGATATGGGTAATCCCTATAATAGGCAAATATGGTACATCAAAATACTATTTCAATCTACAAGTATATCGATAATACAATTTGTTATTACTCGAAGCATTATGAGGGCTTGGTTCTTTCGGTAAGGGTGTATGACTTGTTACATGGTTTCTCCAATATATATATGCATGTTCTTAGATTACTTCAGTGCTTAATGCAGTACTTAAATATATAGAGACAAACTGGCTAGAGAGAGAAGCTAAAAGTATGACCATCATGGCTTCTACGAGCTTGGACAGATGGCCTTTGAGCAATGGGGTCATATTACATGTATGTGGGAAAAAATACTTAGTGACATATTATATATTACCCTTATTTGGACAACATCAACAAAATTAACCATACTATTTGAACACCCAAATTAAAATAGAAAGCAAATAGCTTATAAACAATTTTCCAAAGATTAACATGGAAAACCATTTAGGGTATTAGCATAGAAAGGAGTAAACAATATAATAATACGTAAAGGAAGAGGAAAATTCCACACCTGGATTTTGTGAACCCCAAACTAAGTTTTTCTTGAATTTTCTCCTTCTGTCCACCCCTTCTAGCCTCTTCTCCACCATAACATAACCTCTCTTTCTCAATTTTAATGGTAATTGTTGACAATTTTGTCACATTGCATAGAGGGGTAGAAAAAAATAAAAAAATTTCTCTTTGTAAAGTGTTTTTTGTTGCTTCGAAAGTTTTTGTAAGTGTTGCAGCAATTTTGGCTTTCAATGCCACCCCCTTGTACACAAAATGAAGAAGAAGAGCTTCGCTTCCAAACTAGCCAAAGAAGATAGTTCCGCCAAAAGAAAGAAAAAGTGTCGCGATATCATGACATGTTGCATTTTCATGGCTGAGAGCGACAAGAGTGAGCAGGGAAAAAAAGTGTCATGATATCGTGACATGTTGCATTTTCACGGTTGAGAGCGACAAGAGGATCAAGAAAGAAAAAGTGTCGCGATATTGCGACATGTTGCATTTTCGCATCCGAAAGCAAGGAGAAGAGCAAGAAGGAAAAAGTGTCGCGATATCGCGACATGTTGCATTTTTGTGGCTGATAGCAAGGAGGAAGAGCAGAAGAAGAAAAGTGTCACGATATCACGACATGTTGCATTTTCGTGGCAAGGAGAAGAGCAAGAAGGGAAAAGTGTCGCGATATCACGACATGTTGCATTTTTGCGGCCAAAAGCAAGGAGGAAGAGCAGAAGAAGAAAAGTGTCGTGATATCGCGACATGTTGTATTCTCGTGACCAAAGGAGGAAAAGTGTCGCGATATCGTGACATGTTGCATTCTCGCGACCAAAAGAGGAAAAGTGTCGCGATATCACGACATGTTGCATTCTCACGACCAAAAGAGGAAAAGTGTCGCGATATCGTGACATGTTGCATTATCGTGACCAAAGGAGGAAAAGTGTCATGATATCGCGACATGTTGCATTCTCACGACCAAAGAAGGAAAAGTGTCGCGATATCGTGAAATGTTGCATTTTCATGGCCAAAAGCAACAAAAGAGGACAAAGACATAGAAATTTCACGATTTTGTGACATGTCATATTTTCACCATGCAAGAAGAAGAACCAAGTTGAAGACATAAAAATGTCATGATATCGTGACATGTTTTTTTGTGACTCAAAAGGGGCATGCACTCCAAGCTAGGTATTTTCTCGAGATGATCAAGTGCCTCATAAATGCATTCTTACTTGCTCGGTCAGCTCGCTGCTCATTTTTGGAAATTGGAAGCAAAGTATCAGTCTCTAAAGGAGAGCTTGGCAAGCATGGCGGCCACTCGATCATTACACCTAGAAACCAAGGACACTCAGACGGATCATCAATGCATGTTTTCACGGTTGACTCGGTCACAATTGCCAGTTTTGGTAATAGATTTGAAATCTCAGTCACGAGGGCCATGAGGAGCCGACTTCTCAGATCTCAAGAGTATGCTTTGCTATTCTATGTAATTATGGCTCAGAGGGTCGGGTCCTCTATAAAAACCTAGGCATTATAATGTAAGAAGTGGGGGGAACTTTCTGCTAGAAAGCTGCTATAACTTGATGTCCTGCAATTAATACTAAAGAGCTTTGGGCTCAATTTCTCTCTTTTATGCTGCCTTCTGTGTTTGATTCTTTTGTCTTTCTTCATTTGCATACTGGACTCTGAATCTTGAATCCGATGTGCGATTGGGGACTGTACCTTGTGTAGCACCCTAAAATTGGCGCAGTAAAACTTAGTAAATAATTAAAATTACCTTAGTAATAATTCAAATTCAAATTTCAACCCCAAAACTGCTCCCAAACTGCCTGCTACCCGTTTCCTCATTTTTTGCGCCATTTTTAGAGTTTGTTTCGTCCGTTGGACGATATCGTCTCCGATCAGATGATATCGCCTCAGATCGGACGATTTCGTCTGGAGCAGAACGTCCAAACGATTTCGTCCCAAAACTAATTTTTCATAATTAGCTTTTGTTTCAACGATGTATCTAATCTGGGCAGAAGCGTGTATGCACCGTTAGAGACCTCCCCCATTGGAGATCTTCCAGATTAGGATGATCTCCAACCTCCTAACCTCCCTCCTAAGCCTATTTAAACCTTAGGACCCCCCTTGACATTCCCCTGGCTGAATTTTTTTGCACTTCAAGTTTCACATGCATTAGGATATCCTAGACTATTGTTTGCCTTTGTCCCTTTTCAAATTTTCTTGCAGGAACTTTGTTATTCTTCAGTCGAAGCAAGCTCAGATCATCGCAGACGATCCTGTCCAATTCGAGACGATTTCATACCAATCCGAGATGATTTCGACTGTAGTCAACATTGGGGGCAATCAGTGCCCAGAGTTTGCATTTTCTCCACTCTTTTCTGCTGCATTATTCTGCATTTAGTTAATTCTATGGTTATTCCTTATTACTCTACATTTTGGAGTTCACCCATATAGTTTTAATGCATGATAAAATCATAATTTGTCATTAAATCATTGAAATACACTCATATTTTGTTTATAATTATCCGTCTAATATTACTGTTGTCATTCTACATCATTGCCCTCTATTTGTATTGCTGCATTTTTTGTATTTTGTATCTACTTCTCTGGATTGTAGGTCTCTGATGAATTTGTCAGACGAATTCGTCAGATCTCAGACGATCCTGTCTGATCACAGACGATTCTATCAGATCAGAGGCGATCTTGACTGCTTCAAGAATCAGAACCTCCATCAGACATCCGGATCAGGTATGTCTCTTTAATCTAGCTTATTCTCTCTATTTTCTGTTCAAATCTATTTTTTGTATTCATTTAATTTACATTTTCATATAGAACAACTTAGATTCATCTGGCCAAACCTAGGACTTGGATGTTTAAAGCTAAAATTGAACACATTAAACACATTCCCAACCTAGGCGTGGAAACTGCCACTAAACGTTTCCTGGTGAACCCCACCATCCGTCAAAAAATCACCTTAATACCCCTCCCCCGAGAGGCGGGACCTTCAAAGGGCCTCTCAGTCCGAGGTACCGTCCCATCCTTCTCGCATCCCCCTTCCGGGCGTGGATCCTTTAGCTTGAAGGTAAGGGTGCGAAAAATTTGGAACGATACATTTTGGTGAACCCGACGTGAAACTAAAACCTTTTGAAAAAAAAAAAAAAAAAACAAAAACATAGATGCATTTAAAATCATTAGAAAACTACTAAGTTGCATATCATGTCTAGATGGTAGCTCCTAAGAAAAGACTAGCAGTTACTATAAATGTTGAAAACCAATTAGCAGCCATAGAAATTAATTATGTGCTTAGTGTGCCTGAAACAGATAGAAACCAACTTCTGTGGAACGAACTTAATAGGAGGCTAGGTATCATTTCATCTAGATCAACCGAACTTAGACAAATCAAGAGGTTTGTCCTAGATAGAATCTTGGATCCTCATCAACTCATTTTTTATCATGAACTTCAGAGAGCTTGCCATAGGTGGTTAGCTTATAGGAGAGCTCTTGTGTCTTCAGAATTGTTCACCTTCGAGGAATACCTCGAGAACGCAGCTGTTATACACCAATTCCTAGGTCATGTAGAAGATCAAGAGGTCATTCTTATGGATAGGGAAATATGGAATAGAGTTCCTAGAGCTGTGTTATATCGAGAGTATTGCCACGAACTTTATTTCTACCAACCAGAATCTGAGACAGATAATATCACTATAGCACTTTTTGTCAAATTCTTGAAAGAAAATTTTCAATTTGAAGAAGAACACTTCATGACTTCTGAAGAACTCGAGCCCATTAATGATATTTATAAATTGTTTATAGAAAACTAGATCATTGCTTTCATTATTATTATTTCTTGCATTTAGTGTGTTGTTTGTTATCTTTATAATATTGTTACAAAAACAAGAAAAACCAAAAACATAACAAAACCAAAAACATTTTATTTCAAATACTATAGTAGGTATATAATTAAAATATATACCTCTTAAGCTTGTTGCATATATATATATATATATATATATATATATATATATATATATATATTTGCTGAAATCTAAATTTAAGCACAATGCCTAGACTTAGGAATGGTAAACAAAGCTGAAGAAGAAGGAGAAGATTGGTTAGGAGACAAAACAAAAAACCCAAATGTCCTTCCTGAGGAATCAATTCCGGAAGGAGAAACTCTAGAACAGCCGAGAAGATGAGTTGGTTGAAGAAAATGAACAACAAGAAAATCTTAAAGAGGAAGGATCCTCATCCCCTAGAATAGCTCCAGATGGAACTATTGCTTTTGATAACTTAGATCATTTCTAGAAATTTTTCAATAATAACATTGGTGCTCTTAATATGGCAGTTCGTATTGATAGAGGACAAATTAGTGACACTCAAGCAGCCATGGAACATATGTTTGACATACACACTAATCCCTTGTCTTTCATTGATCAAGAAAGTGATAAAGCTGGACCATCCAATAGAGATATGGTCACTATGATTCAGAACATGCAAAAACAATAGGTTACCCAACCCCCTAAGGAACTTGTTATTGAGCCTAAAATCATTCCCACACAAAAGAAACCTTCATTCACTGCTTTATTTTGCCAAACTATTGATCAATATGCTTCAAATCGACAAAAATCTAAAATGAAGCCAAACACCAATTTTCAACAATCTGGGATACAACATAATACAACTTCAAAACTTCTTCATAACACCCTTCCTACCAACAATTTACACAATAGCAATATAGCATCTAATCTTCATGTCCCTCCATCATATGTTCACAAATCCCATATTGATGCCCTACCGAATCAATATGGTGGGCAAACCGATAATCTGGAAGCCATGGTGAAACAGTTAGCTTCGCGTATGGACCGAGATAGATCCCTACCGTCCCTCGTACAATTATCGAGAGATATGTAGTCAACCTCTGGATCCCATAGTTGTAGCACAACCATACCCTAAACACTTTCCCATGCCCGTCCTGCCTATATATAAAGGAACTGAAGATCCCATAGAGCATCTTCGCATGTTTAGGATAGCATGTCATGATATATCACATGATGACTTGCTATTACTAAAAATGTTCCCAAAAATCTTAGGAGGAATGGCATTAGAGTGGTACTATCAATTGCCCACTCATTCTTTGAGAAATTTTGAAGAAACAGTTGAATCTTTTGTTCATCAATTTAGTGCTTACATCGAGAGGCATGTCACCATTAAATATTTATACAACTTAAAACAAGATAAAGATGAATGTTTCGCTGATTTCTTAGCTAGATGGAGGTAGTTGACAGGAAAACTGCACTTTGTGCTACCTTATAGGGAAATGTTGGATATTTTTATTAATAATTTACAAGAACAAATATCCTATGAGTTATCAACTGCTACCTTGACCACCTTCGATCAAGCTATAGACTTAGCTCGAAGGGTGGAAGATGCTCTCATTAGGAGAGGTCAGCTCAAAAAGAAAGATGATGAGAAAACATCCAGAAATCAGTACAAAAATAAACAAGTTGTAGGTGACGGAGTCACTGATAGTAGAAACATTGCTAATATCAATACAATGAAGACAACAAAAAAATTTATATTGAAACCTCCTGATAAACCTCCTCGAGAGTTTACTAGACTCAATCAACCATTATCAACTATTCTACCCCAATTACTCGAAAGAGGTTTGATTCAATTACCAGCTATCCGGGAACCTGATCCAACTATACCTGGATACAGAGCTGATTTACATTGTGATTTTCATAGAGGACCTGGACACTCTACAAACTCTTGTAAAATATTGAAACATAAAATACAAGATCTGATTGATAATAATGAAATGGAGGTGCAAGCCTTCCAACCTAAACAAAATGCTCCTAATAATGCTCAAAAGACCATTCCCCAAAATTAGAATCAAAATGCTAATCAATCATTAGATATATTTCAACATCCTTTACCAAAACATGGTAAAGAAGTGGCCAATCAAATCGAACATCATAATGTTCCCCCTCCTACCCGATATGTAGGGACTATTAGCGGACAATTACCTATTCAGGATCCTCAAATATTTGGCACAACTTTATCCATGGTCACGACCAGACCCCTACATAATATTCAAACTCCCGATCCTAGTGATGTAGAATCGGATACTGAAAGTGAAGTAGACATCACCTCAAATCAATCGAATAGTTCTGAAAATGAATCAGATCCTATTCAACCCATCACAGATGCTATGGTTCCAGAAGAACCATTTCCTAGAAGAGTTACTACTCGACCCTCTTCTAATCAATTCCTTCCTAATGAACAAGCCATAAACGCTCAAGCGAGACCAGTTCAACGTCTTCAATATAACATTGTAGGTACCATCGGAGTTGTTACCGGACAACAGGCTCAAAACTCTCAACAGGATCAAACTCGGAATGATGGATCAGCTCCATTTATTTTGAAAAATCCCAATAAAGGGAATCATATGTCTAATGTTCAACCTAAGCCTCCTTACAATATTAATGAACAATTATCCAATACTACAGCCAGAATTTCCCTTTTGGACTTGTTAAGATCTTCTCCTACCCATAGGGATGAATTGATGCTTACATTAAGCCAAATGATGGTACCTCAAAATATTCAACCCGAAGCCATGGCCAATACTATCATCACTAGAGAAGTTGATTGTATTGACTTTCGAGATAAAGATATACCACAACATAGTTTACATAAGGATAATCCCTTATATATTATTGCTCTAATTGGAGATGTAGCTGTTAAAAGAGTCTTGATCGATAATGGTTCATCTCTAAACATTTGCACTTTTGACTTCTACCAAATATTTGGCTTTAGAAGTGATGAAATGAAAAAAACTGACATGATTATCAAAGCTTTCAATGACGAGACACAAGAAACGTGTGGAGTCATTACTATACCCTTGCAAGTTGGTCCTAGAACCCTAGATACAACCGTGTTTATTGTACATTGCCCTGCATCGTACAATATACTTTTGGGTCGCCCTTGGATCAATGCGATGCGAGCGGTTCCTTCCACTTTACATCGGTGTGTTAAATTTGAATTTAAAAATCAGTTGGTCACTATCCATGGTGACCATAGACCCTTTGATATGTGTGCTTTGGGAGAACCTGTTGGAGTGCAATTTTGCCCTGCTCTGTCATCCACACATCCTAATTCTTATTTTTCATCTAAACGTGTGAAACACACACCCATAACATCATCTACTCCATCAACTACACCTATACATTTAACTCAACCATCTTCTGAACAAACCACACTAGAACCTCAAAAAGATCTTAGATCTACAACCAATCCTTCATGTTCTATCCCTATAATTTCAAAACCTATAGACCCATTTATTAACACCTCCACATTATCTACATCTATCACACCTTCCACATCTAAAGATATAGGGAATGATCCTTCTACATCTTATGCTCTTTTTGATGAACTTTTACCGGATTTATCCACAATCTTAATATCAGAAAAAACAAATGCTTTTATGCAAGATTCAATTCTTTTAAATAACTTGCCACCATCTCCTCGTACTTTGGGCCTCCCACAACCTATGGGAAGTACTTACCAAGTTGGGAGTTGTGCTTTTATTTATAAAGGATATGATTGGGGAAGAATACCCAGGAATATCAAAACTCATCATGAGGGATATGCCCGATGTTATTTTACTAATGAATATATTAAAGCTAAGCCCATAATGCTTAAAATGGGCTATAAAGGGAAAGGCTTGGGACCTTTCCAAAATGGTATGAAAGAACCTATCGAGGTAGAACCATGGCCCGCCCGATGTGGTGTGGGCCTATTTCCTAGTAAGGGTCAACCCTTCCCTTTTGAAGATGATGATCAACTCATATGTTATCAAGATTATCTAGATAAACAAGATTCTTTGTGTCCAAAGAATCAGCCATTTACATGTAATATGCTATCCATAGCTTACCCTGAATTGATTGTTGAATCCGATGAGGAGTTGGAAGGAGATATTTTCCATGATGTCTCCATTGAAGAGTTGTTACACAATGGTTTTTATTTTGATGGTTCTATACCAACTATAGCCCAACTTGAGGCCACCACTCCTCAAGATGAATTATCCAACTTAACCTTAAAATAATTACAAGAATTGGGTGTTTCACCCGCCCCACCTAATTTTGAAAGAGATCTACACATGGAAGTAGAAAACGTCATTAAAGTTAACATTGGAACTGAGGATAATCCTCACATAATCAATATTGGATCAACATTAAGTCAAGAAAAACAAAATGAATACATTGCATTCCTTAAAGAATATGAAGATGTCTTCGCTTGGACATATGAAGATATGCCAGGTCTGGACCCTTACGTAGTCATGCATCATCTAGTAGTCCATCCGGATGCTAAACCTGTTAAACAAAAACTTAGAAAAATGCATCCCAAAGTGGCCCTGCTAGTCAAAGGGGAGTTAGAAAAACTCTTGAATGTTGTTTTTATACAAGCTATTGATTATGCTGAATGGATCTCAAATGTAGTTCCAGTCACCAAGAAAGAAGCTACCAAAGTTAGGGTTTGCACAGACTTTAGAGATATTAACGCCGCATGCCCTAAAGATGATTTTCCTCTTCCAAACATGGATCAAATCATTGACTTTACCGTCGAGAGTGGAATGATGTCCCTAATGGATGGATTTTCCGGCTATAATCAGATCAGGATAGCTCCTGAAGATCAGGCTAAAACAACCTTTATTACCCCTTGGGGTACCTTTTGTTGGAAAGTGATGCCATTTGGTTTAAAGAATGCAGGCGCAACATATCAACGAGCTATGACTTATATCTTTCATGATATGATGCATGATATCCTACATGATTATGTAGATGATATTATAGCTCGCTCTATTAAAGAAGATGATCATTTAGATGATTTGAGAAAAGTATTTAATCGGTTAAGAGAATACCTTATTCGATTAAATCCAGCCAAATGCATATTCGAAGTTAAGTCCGGTAAACTATTAGGGGTTTTAGTTTCTTTACATGGTATCGAAATCGACCCTCTCAAGATTACGGCTATCACTGATATGCCCGCACCTACCAATATATCTGAGTTACGAAGTTTACAAGGTAAACTTCAAGCCATCCGTCGCTTCATCGATAAGCTGGCGGACAAAACCACTCCCTTTCTTAAGCTCCTTAAGAAGGATGTCCCTTTTAATTGGGACGACGAATGTAAGGAAGCTTTTGAACTTCTCAAACAATACCTCCTTAACCCACCTGTGCTTTCATCGCCTAGACCTGATCGCCCGTTTCTCCTATATATTTTAGCTTCAGATTTTGCTTTAGGAGCTATGTTAGCTCAGCTTGATGATGAGAAGAAAGAGCGTGCTAATTATTACATTAGCAGAACACTCATCAGTTATGAAACCCGTTACACAACATTAGAGAAATTATGTCTAGCAGTCGTATTTTCTATGCAAAAATTATGACATTATATGCTTAGTCAAAAAACATGTCATTGCTAAATATGATCCCTTGCGGTATCTTATGAGTCGACCTTATTTATCGGGTCGTACAGCCAAGTGGGTTCTTGCTCTAAGCGAGTTTGAACTCACGTTTATAGGACAAAAGTCTGTTAAGGGTCAAATCATAGCAGATCAGTTAGCTGCTGCACCCTTAGAGTCTACCCATCCCCTCATCATTGAGTTTCCTGATGAATGCCTTCAATTAGAGGCAGACCATATTGAACAATGGTCCTTATACTTTGATGGAGCCCGATGCATGAGTGGGGCTAGTGCGGGTATTATTTTAATATCCTCGCAAAAACATCTTATACCTTTGTCCTTTAAATTAACATTTGCTTGCACCAATAATACTGTCGAATATGAGGCTCTAATCCTTGGATTACGAGCTGCCTTGGCATTAAAAATCAAACATCTGCTAGTTTTTGGTGACTCCCAACTTGTCATAAATCAAATTAATGAAGTTTATCAGACTAGAGATGATAAATTATGCCCATATAAAGCATATGTTTTGCAATTGTTATCCTTGTTTGATAAAGTTACTTTGGAAGCTATTCCTCGAACTAGCAACCGTGCGGCTGACGCTATGGCCGCAACTGCATCTCTTCTGCCCTTGGAGTTAGATGACGAATATGCCACCATCATTATTCGTCGACTCCAGGAACCCGCTTCAAATAAGTCATGTTTAGAACCTTTGGATGTGTTTCTAATCAATGAAACTACTCCTGAACCTTGGTATACAGATATATTTGATTTTCTTCACAATGGGACTTTCCCTGCCAATTCTAATAGAAACCAAGCATCGGTTATTACGTAGACGAGCAAGTCGATTTGTAATAATTGGCAATACATTATATAGGAGATCTTTTGAAGGTATCCTATTGAGATGTTTGAATCTAGAAGAATCCAAATCAGCTTTAAGTGAAGCCCACGATGGATCTTGTGGAGGACACTTCAGTGGTAGTGTCATTGCTAAAAAGCTCCTTAGGATAGGCTACTTTTGGCCTACCATGGAAAATGATGCACATGATTATGTGCGCCATTGCGACAAGTGCCAAAAACATGCCGACCTTGTCCATGCGCCTGCACAAGAGCTGCAAGCTATTTCCTCTCCTTGGCCCTTTTCAAAATGGGGCTTAGACATTATTGGCAAAATTAATCCTGTGTCATCTGATGGACACAAATTCATCATAACCGCCACCGAGTATTTCACGAAGTGGGTTGAAGCTATGCCTTTAGCTTCCTGCACTGGAACACAAGTCTCTAAATTTATTTTTAATCAAATTATTTGTAGGTTCAAAATTCCTACAAATCTCATCTCAGACAATGGAACTTGTTTCAAAAATAAAGATGTTAAGAAATTATGCCAAAAATATAAGATTCAACATCGCTGGTCCACTCCCTATTATCCTCAGGGTAATGGCCAAGCAGAAGCTTCTAACAAAACCTTAATCAAAATTCTCAAAATATTGGTCAATAAATCTGGCCACGACTGGCACATTCAATTATATCCAGCTTTGTGGGCCTATCGAACTAGTGTTCGTACTCCCACAGGTACTTCACCTTTTGTTTTGGTTTATGGCGCTGAAGCCATTTTTCCCTTTGAATTAGAAGTTCCTTCTTTGGCTCTGCTACTTCAAGATACCGAAGTAGGAGATGAATATCGAGTTGGCGGACTCAGTCAACTGGAACTCCTAGATGAAAAGTGCATCAATGCTTTGGAGCATCTTCGTGCCTACCAAAACAAGCTTAAAAGATCATATGCTAAGAAAGTTCGTCATCGATCCTTTGAGATCGGCGACCTTGTTTTAAAGGAAAATAAAAAAAACACTAATGCAACTAAAGACCTTAAAGGTAAATTTGAGCCCAACTGGCTTGGACCATATATTATCACTGCTAAATTTGAATCGGGAGCATACAAATTAGCTACCTTAGATGGTAAATATTTAAAAGAACCTATGAATATTATGCATCTTAAGCGATATTACGCATAAAATTTGGTTATTCTATCATTGTATATATTTGTTTTGTATATTATTTCCTTTTTTGTATCTTATATAAACAGTTTCAAAAAAAAAAAACAATCACATTGTATTTCTTTCAATTCCTCAATTAAGATCAAAATACAAAAACATCAAAATTATCAAATTCCTCAAAAATATTTGTTGTATATATTTCTTCTTAAAGTATTGCAGTTATATTTTCAAGTTATTTTGGATAAATTAGCATTTATTTGGAATCCCTCACTATCACAAACACAAAAATAAATATCTTGATTTTATCTGGCATGATTACTAATCTCTCTCATATCAAAGTCCACAAAATTCAATTAAATAAAGTTTGAGCATAGAGAATTGATCTTGTTATTTACTTAAACCAAGCATATCTTTTCACAATAAAATGATTATATTTGTAATTTCCATGCTACGCTACATAGTAGCAGTGGTTCTTGAGCGAAAAGTTTCCCCTGCTATCCTATCATGCACATGGTCTAGAATCTTTGAGAATTGACAAAAGGACAAGCTCACCCCTACCCAGAATAAAAATCCCTTGCTCTACAGCTAATCTGAGCAAGTATCCCTAGAATAGGATGCAAAAGAAAAAAAAGAATCAAGCAAAATCATTTAGCACTATTTTCGCATTATCTCAAATATCAAGCTAAAATACAAAAGTACAAAAAAAAAAAAAAAAGACAGCAAAGAAAGCAAAAGCAAAAGCAATAAAATCCCTTTCCCTACCCATTGAAAAGAAAAGAAGGGTTGATGAGCTTGAATCCCTGGAATTCTCAATTATTCGAAAACTGTGAGGTAAGCCCCATAACAGGTGGTTTGTGCCCAACCCGCTTGGCCTTGGGTAACTCCTAGCGTGGTGATATGTCTGTCACATTAGCGACCTTCTTTTGTACAGACCTATGTCTACTTATGGATTAGCTAGCTCTTGATAACCCGACTTACATAGTAGTCTGGTATGGTTATATGCATCTAAATCATGGTTAATGAACACTTATTTGGTTAATTCAAATCACTTGTATCATAGTATCTTGCTCAAACCTGGTAAATGAACAATACAATTGCACACACATTTGTATTTAAGAGATTTTGTGTATCATTATGATAAATCAAGATTGGTAATGAACTCACATACGCACATAGGATTCCTTATAAATCTAACTTTTGTCTTTAAGATACTTTGAAATATTTTTGCAAATTGTTTGGAATAAATTCATTTTCTTCTTTGGAGAACAATTGTTTAGTATAAAGACAACTACATGCATTATCAAAAATCAAAATCATTTTCAAAAACATGCAATAACATTACATTTATATATATTATCGACTTTCGCGATGATGGTATAGTTCCAAAACCACAATTGGAATCTTATGCCTAGCGCAAGTCCTCATCTTCATATTTTCTATTTATTTTCAAAAAATTAAAAATCAACCATGCAATAAAACTATTATATTATTTTCTTCTTTGGATTTCGCGATGATGGTATAAGTCTATACCTAAATATTCTATGCCTAGCGCAAACCATTGTGTTAATTTTATTTTTCCCATTTATTCCAAATCATAAAAACCATATGACTTAAATCATTATGTTACACAATTATGCTTTAACAACAACGCACATTGTTTCTATTTTCATGTCATTATGTCAACTTCAATTTTGCAACCATGGTATAATTTCTAAGGAATTATTCAAAAATTTTATCACACTTAGGAATTTATGCCTAGCAAATCATTTTAAAATATTTCATGCATACTATTTTTATGACAATCTGAAAACAAATCACCATCATCATCCTCATTTGCATCATCACAACAAAGCCTTAAGACAGTCTCTTAAGCACTCTTTTACTTTTAACAATATTTCTATATTGGGATTAGCTTGACGACCGAGTGAGCGGCGACTCCATGAAATGGTCTATAATAGCGACAAATGTCCTTTGAAATTATTGTTAGAAGTCCCTTTTCTTTTTCATCAAATCACATCACAAACAACCAATTTGTTTACATCAGATTATTTCATTTAAATTTTACAAGCATGACATTCAAACCATAATATTTCCAAACGACACAATTACATGAATCATCAAATCAAACAAATCCAAACATTGAAGCATCATAACAAACACATAAGACAAGTCATATGATCAAAAATATCTCATTTATATATATATCAATAATATATACATCATCTCAAAACTGGATCGGTATGCCACAATCTGTACCTTGGCATACTCGATCCTCTATCAAAAAATAATCAACACTATGTATCAATCTGTGTAGCCCAATCTGTAGCAGCTAGCCTCAAGAAGCCCTCGAGCTCTCAGCCTCATCTCCTCCCCCGCCCTGAGGTGGATGAGGTGGCCCCATCGTAGTTCGTGTGGTGCCATGAGTCTTGGACGCCGATCGTGATGATGTCCTAGATGACCCCATCACGACAGGCTCTACAATATGAGCTGGTAATGGCACCCTCTGCCCCTCTGGCACCGCCTGGTAATATAGAGCCTGATAGAATGTAACTTGGGCAATAGCTCATGCTAAATCCTGAGTGCTCGCCCCTCCGCCTCCGAGCCCCGAGGCATGCAACCTCATCTCTGGTAAAGTCTGCACTCGTGCCTGGAGACGGAAAGTCTCCACCCGGAGAGTAGCCATCTCACTACTCTCTCCTGTGTCCACACCCTTGCCCTTATCGAGTGATGGTGGCCTCTCTCTCCATGGAGAAGGGGGTCTATCCTCCCTCCTCTCCCACTGCCACGACCTCTGCTGAGCCTGTGGTCTCCTCTGCTCTCTACCTCCGTGACCCTGTGCCACCTCAATGGCCACCTAGCGCCGCCTCCCCATCCGATGCACAACTACATGAATCGGACCCTGAGCCCTCGTCATCCGAGGAGGGCGGATGCCTGTGTACCAGGCATCGTAGCCATCGGCTACCCCTGCATCATCCCCATCCACTGGCTGGATCGGGGTGTCATCTATGTCTTGACTCCAGAAGAGTGCTGCATATCTGGAGCCCCACTAACTGTAGTGTTATCCCGGACAGTCCAAGAAAACTCGTAGTCTCTGAGAGATGGGATCCCCTGCTATAGACCGAACTGCCTCAAAACTCGGTCGTAGCGATGGAGCTCCACCTCTCCCCTCTCCATCCTCAGCCAGCAGGTTTGCCTAACGTGAGCCAGCTCCTGTCCATCCTCGGCCCACCCTAGATGATCTCTCCAAGGCCTCCAGGTGATCTGGTCGGAGACAAGGTCGTCAAGTAGTCTCCGGGACAGTGGCAGATCTATCCGCCGCTGTGACCCTCTCTGAAGCCACCAGTAGAAATCTCGGGGCCTCTCCCCATCAATCCCTATCAGTGGGAGCCCTACCGGCCTCCGCACCACGATGTGCTCCTAGCACCAAACCTGTAGTAGTGATGTCATAACCAGACATCGGCCGCCCTTGTATACGACCCCATGCAGGATCCTATACAATCGGCATAGCACAAAACTCCCCCAAGCAAACCTATACCCGTGGTCTCTCATGTCATAGACCACATCTATCAATAGCCATGGTAGTCTGCATCCACTCTGATGGCATAGCAGCAGACCACCTACTACCCCAGCCAAAACCTATGTCAGTCTAGATGCCCCAGGCATCTAGCGTAGCGACTCGATGTTCACTTCGCCCTTCTCCAGGGTGAAGCTCGGATCTCCGCATAGTCGCATCATCATGTGGCCCTGATTGGCCATGGGAGTGATTAGCCATCCTTGTATGGGGATCCTCAAAATCCTCCATACATCCTCTAGTGTGGGAGTCATCTCCCCTATCGGTAACCAAAAATAGGAAGAACCCGGATACCACCTCTCTGCTAGGGCTGTCAATAGCCCCATATCTGTAGAAACCTATGGCATCTCTGCCACATGCTGCAAGCCGACTTGTGCCAACTGATCTCGCTCTACCTGAGATAGAGCGGCCAAGTCATCCCTCAACCCATCGTATTTCCATTCTCTGCTCTTTAGTACTCCTCTCTGCAACATAAACAACAAAACAGTAAAAATCATTAATAAAATAGTGATTAATAATGCAAGTAAAACAAGTTCAATTTCATCAATGATGATATCGTCCACTATTGGACGAAATCGGCGATATCGAGACGATTTCGACGAAATCGAGACGATTTCATCCCGATGACGTCGACGGCCCAAAAATGGCCGCGATGCTCAAAAATCATCAAAATTTAAATCTAAAAAGCATAGAAAATCAAAATTCAAGCATTCTAAACTAAGTTTAGACCCTTACCCGTAGCCCGCGCCGGACCTCTGTCGATCTGTGTGCTGTCTCGACCATTTTGTTTGCAGAGCTCCAGAAACCAGAAAATGAAAATGAACAGTAAAAATGAATTAGGGTTTTTCCCTATTTTTCTTAATTTTATTCAAAAACAATTAAAAACATTTTAAAATTTTGCTTTTCCACGTTTTTACCTCAAACGTTCGATTTGGGTAAAAACACGGAGGGGGCACCATAGTAAGCTGTCGTACGATTCGACCAAGAATCGTCGCCTAAAAATGGGAATAATTTTTGCTTTCTCGTAAATCGAGAAGAACTCATATTTAACGCATTTTCTTTGGAAAATTCGCTAAAGAGGGGGCAAAATGTAGCACCCTAAAATTGGCACAGTAAAACTTAGTAAATAATTAAAATTACCTTAGTAATAATTCAAATTCAAATTTCAACCCCAAAACCGCTCCCAAACCGCCTGCTACCCATTTCCTCATTTTTCATGCCATTTTTAGAGTTTGTTTCGTCCGTTGGACGATATCGTCTCCGATCAGACGATATCGCCTCAGATCGGACGATTTCGTCTGGAGCAGAACGTCCAGACGATTTCGTCCCAAAACTAATTTTTCATAATTAGCTTATGTTTCAACGACGTCTCTAATCTGGGCAGAAGCATGTCTGCGCCGTTAGAGACCTCCCCCGTTGGAGATCTTCCAGATTAGGATGATCTCCAACCTCCTAACCTCCCTCCTAAGCCTATTTAAACCTTAGGACCCCCCTTGACATTCCCCTGGCTGAATTTTTCTGCACTTCAAGTTTCACATGCATTAGGATATCCTAGACTATTGTTTGCCTTTGTCCCTTTTCGAATTTTCTTGCAGGAACTTTGTTATTCTTCAGTCGGAGCAAGCTCAGATCATCGCAGATGATCCTGTCCAATTCGAGACGATTTCGTACCAATCCGAGACGATTTCGACTGCAGTCAACATTGGGGGCAATCAGTGCCCAGAGTTTGCATTTTCTCCACTCTTTTTTGCTGCATTATTCTGCATTTAGTTAATTCTATGGTTATTCCTTATTACTCTGCATTTTGGAGTTCACCCATATAGTTTTAATGCATGATAAAATCATAATTTGTCATTAAATCATTGAAATACACTCATATTTTGTTTATAATTATCCGTCTAATATTACTGTTGTCATTCTACATCATTGCCCTCTGTTTGTATTGCTGCATTTTTTGTATTTTGTATCTACTTCTCTGATTGCAGGTCTCTAACGAATTCGTCAGATCTCAGACGATCCTGTCTGATCACAGACGATTCTGTCAGATCAGAGGCGATCCTGACTGCTTCAAGAATCAGAACCTCCATCAGACATCCGGATCAGGTATGTCTCTTTAATCTAGCTTATTCTCTCTATTTTTTGTTCAAATCTGTTTCTTGTATTCATTTAATTTACATTTTCATATAGAACAACTTAGATTCATCTGGCCAAACCTAGGACTTGGATGTTTAAAGCTAAAATTGAACACATTAAACACATTCCCAACCTAGGCGTGGAAACTGCCACTAAACGTTTCTTGGTGAACCCCACCATCCGTCGAAAAATCACCTTAATACCCCTCCCCCGAGAGGCGGGACCTTCAAAGGGCCTCTCAGTCCGAGGTACCATCCCATCCTTCTCGCATCCCCCTTTCGGGCGTGGATCCTTTAGCCTGAAGGTAAGGGTGCAAAAAATTTGGAACGATACACCCTGAAACTCGCCTGAAGGATACATAGGGGAGGAAAAATGCAATATTGGTTTTCTTTTATGCTGCCTGGTGGGTTGTGGTTTTTGTTACATTCACTTGTCCTAATCGTCTTTACTCTGAACCCTAAATTTCGATGAAAGGGAGAAGGAGAATCCTATGAGCTTGCCCAGAGGATACATAGGAAGTTTAATGTTGCATTTCTTTCATTTATTCTTGGTGTTCCTTGCTACTATTCAAGTTGTCATTTAGTGATCATGCTTCCTGTTCTTTTCCACCTTAAATAACCGATCTCTCTTCCCTTACCATTTTTTTATTTTTTTCTCTAACCTTAACTCCTTTTATCTCTTTCCTACATCCCTTATCTCAAAACACCAAGGTATTTTAGCATAGGAGCCAGACTTTATCCAGAGATTGGCATGAGGGACATCTCTTCCCTTCGGCCTTTCAATGTTGGTCCAAGTCTAGGGCACATATATTTACCTAAAATCCTTTCCTAGGAAGATTTGATGACCAACAATTTTTGGCACGCCCGATGGGACCAAGGTCCCATGTTTTAAGGAAGCCTGAGTTTGGTGAATCTCTGGCTTGCCTCCATCTGGAAAAATCACCTGGGGACTCTGACTGAGCTGAAGATCCAGATTTCTAGATCGAAGGCACATTTTAAATTTGAAAGAAGATATCCCAGAGGAATCGAGGTTCAATGAGCAGCCTTGACCTCACAAGCAGAGAAAACTATGTTCACCTGGTGAATCCGACTTAGTGGTGAGAACTGTGATCTCTACAGGCCACTGCTATAATGGAGAGGGTATGCTATCCCAGATGGGATGTCATGGCCCTCTAAATCTCCAAAGTTACCATGAAATTCTTGAAAACGCCTTGGAGACATTGACAAAATATGATGGCACTAAGGGAATGGCTTGAGAGCACCTTGAAGATGTTGTTGCTTTAGCTCCCCTCCATGACATAATCCATGAAGATGTCATGATTAGACTCTTGGTTCTATATTTGGAAGGAAGGGCATTGCAGTGGTACAGACTACTCGGGCATAAAAGCATCTTCTCATGGGATGACTTAGCGGGAGCACTATTCAGAACATTTGATGGCTCTCAAGACCCCTTTCAGCTTTTCACGTACCTCTCCACCATCAGGAGAGCACCTCTAGAGAACATCACGAACTTCAATGTCTGATTCTACAGAAGTTGGAAGAGAATTCCAAGGGATATCCAACTGACGCCCGCCCAAACCCACCTCTTCTATGTTTAGGCCTTTCACCCAGACATGGGCCTCCTCTTACTGTGATAAGGTGAGCGAAGATTCCCTCAAATATTTGAGGAAGCAATACGAGAAGAACAACTTCTACTCTTATCGGGAAAGTGGCAGTGGGGAGCAGCCCCATCACCCTACCCGATAATTATTGCTCCTATTTATCCAATGCAGTATTCATCATGACAAACTCCTCATACTGAGTAGAGGCCTGAGATGTAGTTGTTTAAAGCTCAAGAGGTGGGTTTCATCCAAGTCCAACAACAGTAATATGCAAGCGATGATCCAGCAATGAATAATATGGTTGCTTGCAGTCTCCATCAAGAGATGGGCCAAGGAGAGGAGCAGACTCAAGTGGTAGAGCCTGAGAACAAAGAGGGCACATTTTTGCACCCTTTTTGTATCCCAAGAGATGGCACGCAAGTACTCAGCCAGAATCCATTAAGCATGTCTCATCAAGATGAACCTGAAGAGATCCTAGAAGATTACTCTTTGTCGGAGGAACCCTGTTACCGCATCAGGAGGATGGAAGAACCTGTACCCAGCCCATAGTTAGTAGATTATTTAGTATTCTGGTATTGGTTCTAGCCATCACCATGACCAGTACCCCAAGAGGCCCCTCATGCGGTGAAATTCTTTGCCACATCTTTCATCAACAGTACGGGTACTGGCAGGAGTGACAACTCACCGCATTGCTCCCTGTTCGCAACATGGACAACTTTGGGAAGAGGCCAACCGGACTTCAAATATCAACTGAAGTTCAATCAGATCTGGTTCAGACATTGCAGGTTCACCGGATAGGCACCTAAAGCTGGGTTTATGGTGGTGACATGCCAATCATGTCACAAAATTTTGTGTAAATACTGTAAATGGCCTGGCTAGTAAATAAGTGCCGATGGCGCTAAGTGTTTCTTAGGAGCTTAGACACAAAAAAAAAATGTCGTCAGTGGATAGTCAGAGAAGAGGATAATGGGAATGAATTTGTTTCCCAATGGATAAAGTCTTGGGATATCTACATTCAGATGAGCTAAATGCCCCTTGAGCCACCAAGAATGTTGACAATTTTGTCACATTGCATAGAGGGGTAAAAATAAAAATAAAAAAATTTCTCTTTGTAAAGTGTTTGTTGTTGCTTCGAAAGTTTTTGTAAGTGTTGCAACAATTTTGGCTTTCAATGCCACCCCCTTGTACACAAAATGAAGAAGAAGATCTTCACTGCCGAACTAGCCAAAGAAGATAGCTCCATCAAAATAAAGAAAAAGTGTCGCGATATCGCGACATGTTGCATTTTTGCGTTTGAGAGCAACAAGAGCGAGCAGGGAAGAAAAGTGTTGCGATATCACGACATGTTGCATTTTTGCGGTTGAGAGCGACAAGAGGAGCAAGAAAGAAAAAGTGTCGCGATATTGTGACATGTTGCATTTTTGCAGCCGAAAGCAAGGAGAAGAGCAAGAAGGAAAAAGTGTAGCAATATCGTGACATGTTGCATTTTTGTGGCCGAAAGCAAGGAGGAAGAGCAGAAGAATAAAAGTGTCATGATATCGCGACATGTTGCATTTTTATGGTAAGGAGAAGAGCAAGAAGGGAAAAGTGTCACGATATCGCGACATGTTGCATTTTCGCGGCCAAAAGCAAGGAGGAAGAGCAGAAGAAGAAAAGTGTCACGATATCGCGACATGTTGCATTCTCACGACCAAAGGAGGAAAAGTGTTGCGATATCACGACATGTTGCATTCTCACGACCAAAAGAGGAAAAGTGTCACGATATCGTGACATGTTGCATTCTCGCGACCAAAAGAGGAAAAGTGTCGCGATATCGTGACATGTTGCATTCTCGTGACCAAAGGAGGAAAAGTGTCACGATATCGTGACATGTTGCATTCTCATGACCAAAGAAGGAAAAGTGTCACGATATCACGACATGTTGCATTTTCGTGGCCAAAAGAAACAAAAGAGGACAAAGACATAGAAATGTCACGATTTTGCAACATGTCATATTGTCACAATGCAAGAAGAAGAACCAAGTTGAAGACATAAAAATGTCACGATATTGTGACATGTTGCTTTTTCACGACTCAAAAGGGGCACGCACTCCAAGCCGGGTATTTTCTCGAGATGATCAAGTGCCTCATAAATGCATTCTTACTTTCCCGATCAGCTCGCTGCTCATTTTTGGCAATTGGAAGTGAAGTATCAGTATCTGAAGGAGAGCCCAACAAGCATGGCGGCCACTCGAGCATTGCATCCAAAAACCAAGGACACTCAGACAGATCATCAATGCATGTTTTTGCGGTTGACTCGATCATAATTGCCAGTTTTGGTAATGGATTTGAAAGCTCAGTCACGAGGGCCGCGAGGAGCCGACTTCTCAGATCTCAAGTGTATGCTTTGCCATTCTATGTAATTATGGCTCAGAGGGTCGAGTACTCTATAAAAACCCAAGCATTATAATGTAAGAAGTGGGGGGAACTTTCTGCTAGAAAGTTGTTGTAACTTGATGTCCTGCAATTAATACTAAAGAGATTTGGGCTCAATTTCTCTCTTTTATGCTGCCTTCTATGTTTGATTATTTTGTCTTTCCTCATTTGAATACTGGAATCTGAATCCTAAATCTGGTGTGCAATTAGGGACTGTACCCTAAAACTCTCCTGAAGGATACATAGGGGAGGAAAAACGCAATATTGATTTTCTTTTATGCTACCTGGTGGGTTGTGGTTTCTGTTACATTCACTTGTCCTAATCGTATTTACTATGAACCCTGAATTTCGATGAAAGGGAGAAGGAGAATCCTATGAGCTCGCCCAGAGGATACATAGGAAGGTTAATGTTGTGTTTCTTTCATTTATTCTTGGTGTTCCTTGCTACTATTCAAGTTGTCAGTTAGTGATCGTGCTTCCTATTCTTTCCCACCTTAAATCATCGATCTCTCTTCCCTTACCCCTTTTTTATTTCTTTCTCTAACCCTAACTCCTTTTATCTCTTTCCTGCATCCCTTATCTCAAAACACCAAGGTAGTTTAGCATAGGAGTCGGCCTTTCTTCAGAGATTGGCATGAGGGGCATCTCTTCCCTTCGGCATTTCAATTTTGGTCCAGGTCTAGGGCGCATACATTTACCCAAAATCCTTTCCTAGGCAGATTTGATGACCAACAGTTATTTATAGCTTTATTTCTTTAAAAAAAGATGCTTCTAAATATATATATATGTATATATTTTATCTTCTTTTTCTTACCCCATGTGTAAAATTATTTTAATATATATTATTTTCATGGAAAGGGAATCCATAGAGATAAGAAAAAAATCTTCTCCACCATTTCAACCTTCCCAAAGTAAATATGTGTAGGAAGGATTGATTATTTAAATCTACAAGGTAGTTTTTTTTCATGTTTTAATCCAATCACAAATTGAGCAAGTTCATAAAAAAACAAACTACCTAATTTCCTTCTAAAATAGGATCAACTAGATCAAATAAGCATGCTCAACAACTAAATATTTTTTTCTTCTTTAGAAATTGCTCAAATTAAGATTTCACAAAATCATAATAAATTGCATGATATTCTTTTCAATATATATATATTTGTTAGAGTAATTTGTAAAATGCAAAATATTATTTAATGTGCATTTTCAAAGTAAAATTCAATTAAGCCAATCTCATGCAAATTAATTGTGAAATCAAATACCCAGGTGTTGTAGGTGAGTTGGAGAGAAGAGGGAAATCCTCCAAGGGAGGTCCCATGTTTGAATATCCACCCTACCAAAAAGCTGAATTGGGTACCCAAAATCCAATTGATAATGTTGGTGTGGGCAGGGCTGGGTGCGACCCCCGAGTGAATTTGATGGTGTAGAACCCCTGTTCGTGGTCTCTTAGACCAAGGTGGTCTGCAAGGGGTTTTTTCTAATAAAATAATAATAATTGTGAAATCAAATATAAATCACACACAACTGGAATACAAGCACTCAATGCATGTGCTCAGTATCCCCCATCATTGTTTTTCCTTTGATTGTGCAAGACTTTTAGATTAATACTCAAGTAAAACTACCATTAGGGAGGTAACTAGTGATTATAGGAATATGAGCTTTACTTGTTGAGTTTTCATAGTCATAATTTCCCTTCTCATCTCTTGGTGGTGAGTCTTCCACTACGAGAATAAATGTTCCTGCAATCAAGCAATGTAGCATCATTTTATTTTGACAAATACAATGCAAATATATTAAGCATTAAAACCAGCTATCACTACACAAATAACATCTTAAAAATAGTCCTCCAAGGTGGGATGTGACATACTCCCCCCATTAGATTAAACACAATCCTTTGTATTTTCCTGCAATTATTACATAACAATCAATAAAACATAGTTTTTGGTATAGTTTTTACTTTGTATAAGTGGTCCATAGTTCAACCTGTATTATTACATAGCATCATTAAGTAAATAAGGAAAGTGTCTTTTCATATCTTCCACTTTTTCTCAAGTGGAATTCTTTTCAGAACACTAGTCCTACTGGACCTTGCATTGATCAATATTACACTTCCTCATAGTATTGGAACGAAATTCCAAGATCTTAATAGGTCTCACTTCAAATGTTTTCGGATCTACCATATATAAATCAGAAACATATAACACATGATCAAGATCAACAATATATCTTCTAATTAGGGATACACGAAAAGTATTATGGATCTTTGATAGGTTAGGTGGTAATTAAAGCCGATAGGCTACATGACTTATCTTCTCCACAATCTCAAATGGACCAACAAATATAGGATCCAATTTTTTTTTATTTAATGGCACTCTTCTTAGGTTTTACCGTTAGAAACACTCTATCACCTATGGAGAATTCTCTAGGGGTTCTTTTCAAATTTGCATAACTCTTTTGTCTATTTGTGGCTTCCTTGAGCCTTTGATGGATTAGTCCTAGTTGCTCTTCCATTATTTTGACCATTTCTAGTCCAATGACAACCTGATCCTCAAGATTGTCCCATAATAATGGAGTTTTGCACCATCTTCCATACAAAACTTCGAAAGGGGCCATATTCAAGGAAGAATGATAGCTATTATTATAAGTAAACTCAACCAGATACAAATAGTCTTCCCAATGAGACTTCTGGTCTATGCAATACATGCGTAACATATCTTCCAAAACTTGGTTAACCCTTTTTTTTTGTCCATCCATTTCAAGATGGTATGCAAAACTGATATTTAAAGTTGTGTGTAATGTCCTACCCTATTATGAGAATGGAGTTTGCAATCTATTTTTTTTTTGTATTCTAATTTTTTTGTGTTTTTTTAGATGATGAAAATGTACAAAAATTGCATAAACAACAAACTTTGAAAAACAATAACTTTCAAAGTACTTATCTAGAAGCTCTAAAAATCAGTATCTAGATAATAAATATATAGCGCTAGCAACCCATTAAAGGAAATTGGAAAATATCAATGTACTAGGTATTTATGCAATTTTGGAAATGATTGTTCAAACTCTGATCAACAACCCAGGAAACTTGAATTTTCATTTCAAAACTTCAAATACAATGTTCTATTTGCACATAAATCAGTACAAATTGCTCCTAAGAGCCAAGTGACTATGTTTAGACCTAGAAACTATCAAAAAAAGTAGATTTACAATTTGCACAAATTTCAATACAGGCTCCAGTTGTACGACTAGGCAAGAAATTGGTATGGTAGCCTTGGAAAAAAGTGTAGCAATAGAAAATAATCTTCAATATTTGTCGATTTACTCCTCTAACCTAGGCACCTTGATATCAACACCAAATCCTAGCTTATTTCCTCAAAAAATGGCTCTATGAATAATTTTTAGGTGGTGTGCTACAACCGGTAATGGTGTCCAAATTCAAGTATGAAGTCAACTCTTGAAACCCTTGAAAATACTTGCCCAAACTTGAAAAATATCTCTAAAAATGCAATCCTTATCAGCTCTAATGCATTTCCAGTGCTGGAAATGCTCCAACCAACCTAAGGATGTCTTTCAATCCTGAAGTTGATGTCCCTGTAGGAGGATTTCATCTCCAACAAGCTTAGAAAACCCTATAGATGCTCGAAAAGTCTCCTTACCAAATATATCCCAATTATAATAGCCAAGAATGAATGAAATGAAGCATTTCAAGTCCTTTTATATCCTCCTCCAAAGTGGTCAGCTCTTTTTGGCTATCACAAATACATTATATAACATAAAAATTTTTTAAATTGCAACTTTATGAATGTGGTGTCCAATATTGGCCCTTTCATAATCACTTTTATGAAGTAAAATTAAAATTTAAGTGATTTTTTTTGCTAAGTAAATGTATTATATTGCAAAAAAAGGGTTTTAAGGATCCCTGAACCTTTTACATAAGCAGCAGAGAAACAGATCCAAGTTTGAGACAGAGCTGAAAAACCCAGAAAGGACTAAAAAATGTAAAAGGCCATTGAAGAGGACACAACCTCGGCCACAAAGGAACTAAAGCCTTAACATAGAGGAAATGAGGACATAGCCTTAGAACAAAAGGGGAGCCCATAAGTCTGAAACATAACAAAAAAAGAAACCTATAGACTAGAAATTTTGTAAACACAAAAAAAAAACCTTACACAACAGAAAAGACCAAAAAGGAGCAGGGTGGAGCCGAGGAAGTCAATCCTCACCCTCAACATATTCTTCCTCCTTATTGTCCTCCTTAGCCTTGGTGGGCTTTGGTTCATCCTCCTTAGGTTCGGTCTTGACGGTCGCCATCACCTTCTCAGCTGTAGACATGTCTGCTTGACTAATCTATTTGTTGTAGAAGAGCTTATGTAGCCCCTCCCTAATGTCCATGGTGCAGTTCATCATACAGTTCATCATTGTCATAGTGGAGGAAATTATGTAGTCCTTCAAGCACTTGTTCTCCTCATTATCATATTTGATTTCAATCACTTTGGACTTGGCTATCAGGTTCTAAATCTAAGCTGATTTCCTCACCGGTTCATCACTGGTATCAAAGGAAATGGTTTTCTTGGCCTTCAATTTGGACAGGGCTTCATTGGCCTTTTTTCTTTTTTTTTTCAGCTTTGGATAGATGCTCAGCAGGGGGAGTCAATTTGGTAGGGCTGCTTGGGTCAGGGTTGACCTTAGGGCTATTGGCAAGGATATAGGTGTATATAACTTTGAACATGCCTTGGTGTCGGGGGAGGTCATGGTTGACCTTGTCTCTACAGGAAGATATGGAGTGATTCATGGAATTGAGGAAGAAAAGGGGAATGCTTAAGGGGTTAAGTTCTCTGAAGTGATTGACGAAGGCCAGATGATAGGTTTTCATAGGTTTGTCAGGGTCATCAACACAGATGAATTGCATGATAGGTTTCATAACAACATTCCAGGGAATGGATAGGTCAGTTCTAAAAAGGCCAGGCCCCTTGACCTTCTTGATAATTTTATCGTTTCCTTTGAAATGTTCCAGTTCCACCTCCCAATTATGCTTATGGTGGTGGATGGATCGCCCCCTTTCAGCAGCCTGACTAGTGATAGCACCAAGGAGGTGGGCATCAATGATAAAATTTCTTCCCCTGATAGTAACAGTGCCATTGTCCCATGTCTCAAGGAATGCCATAGTAATCTCAATATCATCGCTTGAGAAAAGGTGGAGGAATGGAAAAAAATGCCTATCCTCAAGGACAGGGTCGGCAAGCTGGTCACACTCATACGCATTGGGTTCAATGTATTCGCTTGACATGGTGGGGACAAAGAAATGGGTAATGACAAAGTTTGGACAGGGATAGGGCGATCGGGAGATGGAAAGCAAAGGTAAACAGGGTGATGGTGAAAATGGAGGGTGAAAGAGAAAATGGAAGAGAAACAGAGTGTGGGGGTTAATGAAGTGAGGAAGGAAGAGGTAGTGGGCACGGCGAATGTGATGGAGGGGGAATAGGTGGAAGAGGGAAGGCTCCCACACATGGAGAGGCACCTTAACCAAGGGGGCTGGTGACCAAGATGCAAAGAAAAATTTGGCCTCATGAGGCACGAGAGGAAAATAGTGCACTTAAGGTTGGGCATCCCAAAGTGGTCCCGAGCTTTCCATAAATATTTTAGCCGAATGTCTAGGTGTCGATAGGTCTTGACAACATTGCACACACTAGATGTCTGCCATGAGTGAATCTTGTTGACGTGGATGATGATTTTGATGGGGGCCTTGAGCCAAGCTGGAACATTGGAAATATCACCTTTGGTAACCAGAAAGAGAGCCCTCCGAAGCTGCCTAGAAGTTGTGCGAGGGAAAATATGCTGAGAAGTCACGTTGTCAACATTGTAATCAACACACGATGACCTGCACAAGTGAAACAAATAACAATAATAATTGTTGTGATCGTTAGAAAGTGAGCCAAAGATATTTTACCAGTGATATAGATCCGAGGAGTACAAAACAGGGAAAACTGGGTGAATGTGAATGGAGAGGGGGTCAAGAGTGGCGGTAGAGGGGAAGGCATGATGGGTGGAAGAAAGGCTGGCAAAAAGGAGGTGGAGAGGGGTGATGTGGATTTGCTGAGTGAGACGATGGAGAGGATGAAAACCCGTGAAGGTGATGGGTAGGACAAAACAAAGACTCGTCATGTGACATAGAGGCATACGACAACACTCGATGCTGAATTTATTCATAAGGATTAGGAAATGACGATCGGGGGAATAATTTCCTACTGAGGATGACTTGCCAACTATTTTTCATTATTCATGAGAGCCTGGACTTCCCTTGGCAAATTTGTGTTCCATATTTGCAAATTGTCTAAATTGACTCCAATATTTGCTAAGTTATCCACCACCTTATTAGATTCTCTAAAAGTATGCTGGAAAATGACTTCCTGCCTGTTGAAGATGATAGACCTGGCTTCCTCAATATAATATTTGACTCTCCATGAAGGTTTGGAATTGATATTTTTGAGGTAGTTGATGATATTAAGGGAATATCCTTCCACTATTAACTTATTGGGGAAATCCTTTGCAATACTGAGCCCTCTCCACATACTTTTGGCTTCTGCCACATGATTGGTCTGATCACCTAAGCCTTCAACAAAGGCAAGTAGAAAGTTTCCTTGATGATCCCTAAGAATACCTCCAGCTCTTGCTTTCCCAGGGTTGCCCTTGGTAGCTCCATCAATGTTAAGTTTGATCCAACCAACTGGGGGAGGTGTCCACATGGTTTGAGGTCGTAAGGCAGAAGGTCGAACATCCTCCAAAGATAGACCCAAATATTTGCCTAGATCCTTCTCAGCCTTGGAGGCAGGTTTGGAGGAAGGGGGAATGAGGGAGGTATTTTCTAAGGCAAAGGCCAAAATTTTAGATAATATAAGCTTAGGGGCTTTGGCCTTAAGGGAAAATACCCTATTGTTTCTTTCAAGCCAGACTTGCCAAAGGAAGTGGTGGAGGGAAATTTTCTAAAGAAACTGGAGGCATGGGTCATGAAAAGGGTTAGGCCATTGTTGAAAGAGATCACTGATGGAAGGAGGTGGGGCCCATTGGATGTGGAAGTGGTGGAAAATGGATCCGAGGATGGATGAGGAGAAGGGGCAATGGAGAAAGATGTGGCTAGTGGATTCCCAATCATTGAGACACAGAAAACACCTGTTAGGAATGGGCATTCCTTTTTTAATGAGGTTATCAATGGTAAGGATTTTCTCTTGGATGGCTAGCCAAGAGAAGAAGGAAATCTTAGGGATGAGGTGTTTGACCTGTTAGGGTAAAATAAGGTAGTGTATTGCATTACACTACGTAGGGTTATTACATTTACTTTTCTATGTAATTACCATGAGATATTTTACCTCATGGTTAAACTAGGTAAGTATCTAAATATCCTATGTTAGATATTTAGGTTAGTGATTTTGTTAGAACTCTCTACCTAGGTTAGTGGTTAGCTACATGTCTCTCCTACCATGATGGTTAGTGAGATAGATGGTAGTTTATTAAATCACATTATAAATACTATACACTATCCTATGTAATCACTAATTTTGAAATCAATATTTCTTTTTGATTAATTGAGCATACTTCTGGTTACATTGGTATCTTCGTTGGGTGGCTTAACATGAGCTTTGCTCATTCCACCCTTCCTGGACCCTACATGGATATCGAGGCACCTTGTTGGCATCCTATACTTGCATGACTCTCGAGGCCCTTTTCTTGGCGATCCTTTCACGGCATGACTTCACTAATTTTGTTGCACGTTATGCTCATCCCGACACCTGACTAGGCCCTGATTCAACTGGCATAGATCCGATCAGGGCAGACTTGGTGCACGATTGAGATAGATCTCCCATCTACATAGATCCCATGACAATCTCCTACTGCCATGTCTGCACATGACAATCACCCTCGATTCAACCTGATGCACTCTTTGGAGGAGGACTATGTCTGTAGTGGCACGAATCCTAAGCAATGGGATTTGCAACACTCAAACACACGGATGACTCATGGATTGCCATGTGGCATTCATTAGCACTGGCCCAATCCCTCACATGGCGATCTGAAGACATCAATATGACATGGCAACCATCTTGTAGGACCCCCGATTTGACGTGGCAACAACCTGGGAGGACCCTCGATCTGACATGGTAGTGATCTGATGTGACGTCATTTGATTCATTCAACTGGCTTGCTGATGTGGCGTCATTCGATTCGTTCCTGTGACTTGTTGAGGTGGTGATCTATGATTGGTTGAGGTGGAAAAATGTAGCTCTTCATCGACTACCTAAAGGAAGTCAACGATAAAAGGGTTCGCCCACCCTTTTACATCCCACAAGATCGCCTACACGGGTAATGTGGGATAATTCCCATTTTTTTCCTGCCTGCGCAAGCAAATAAGGGAAAAGTAACTGTGTTCCTTTCCCTTCCCGTCGCTAGCATAGCTCGACTGGCTAGCTAGCCAATCGACAAGATTCATGGTCGAGGGATCGTGGGATCGATTCCCATTGTGCGATTTCGAAAGGTATTTTTTTATGGACCCCTCCTAATTTTTTTTTACATTATTTTTTTTATTTTAAGTTTTTTTTTTTAATAATAATTTAATCACTTTGTTTTAAAAATCAAATTTTTTCTTTACTAAATGATTTTTAACCCATAGTTTTTTTTTATTATTAATCAATTATGTTTAAAGTAACTAAAATTATGCATTAGAATTACAATTTGGTGGTCCATTTTTATTGAACATTAAATACTTCGAAAATCATTCAGGCACACCCATTTTTTTTTTTGCAATAATTACACTCCATTTCTATTGTTTTCTCCCAATTTTTTGGAGATAAAGAGACATAGGAACTCCCTATTTTTATTGCAAAACCAAAACACTTCAAACTTGAGCAAGGACAAAAGTTTTTTTTAGCAACAAAACCCAACATTTGCTTTTGTTTTCTCCTTCACAAAGGGGATATAAGACATAATATTGCAAATTTTTTTGTTGTAGCCTTGAGAAGGATAATTGGATATTTTTTGATCCTAATGCTCAACATATTTTTTTGAGTGTTGAAGACATAAAAACCAAGTCGTGTGTCGACTGGTCTGGAAACCTTTCAAATGCGGGTCGTGTGTCGACTTGTGTAGCACCCTAAAATTGGCGCAGTAAAACCTTAATAATTACAATTACTCTAGTAAATATTCAAAATCAAATTTCAACCCCCAAAACCGCTCTCAAACCACCGTTTAACCCGTTTCATCCTTTCCCATGCCATTTTTAGAGTTTGTTTTGTCCATTTGATGATATCATCTCCGATAAGACGATATCGCCTCAGATCGGACAATTTTGTCTGGCATAGGATGTCTAGATGATCTCGTCCCAAACTGATTTGTGCATAGTTGGACTCTGTTCCAATAGCGTCTCTAATTTGGGCAGAAGCGTGTCTACATCGTTAGAGACCTCGCCCGTTGGAGATCTCCCAAATTGGGATGATCTCCAACCTCCCAACCTCTATCCTAAGCCTATTTAATCCTAGGCCCTCCCATTAGCATTCCCCTGGTTGAATTTCCCTATGATTTGATATTTGCATGCATTAAAATACCCTAGAGCATCATTTGCAATTTGTTATTTGAAGTTTTCTTGTAGGGACCATATCGATTTTCAGCCGGAGCAAGTTCAGATCATCGCAGATGAGCTTGTTCAATCTCGGACGATCTCGTCATAATTCAAGATGATTTCATCGCATCTAGACTATTTCGACTATAGTTTGCATTGGGGGCAATCAGTGCCCAGAGTTTACATGTTTTCTTACATTTATCCACTATTTTATTTTGAATTTAGTTAGTTTTATCGTTATTCCTTGCTATTCTACATTTTGGAGTTCACCCATCTAGATCAAATGCATAATTAAGTTATAATTGTCATTAAATCAGTATAATGCATTCATGTTTTTGTTTATAATTTTCAGTTTGATATTGTTATTGTCATTTTACACTGTTTCCCTATGTTAGCATTGCTATATTTCCTGTGTTTTGCACCTATTTCTCTGTTTGCAGGTCTTTGACGAATTCATCAGATCTCAGATGATCTTGTCAGATCACAGACGATTCTGTTAAATCAGAGGTGATCCTGACTACTTCAAAAATTAGAACCTTCATCAGACATCCGGATCAGGTATGGGTCTTTAATCCATCTTGTTCTTTCTGTTTTTCTATCCAAATCTGTTTCTATCTTCATTTAAATCTGCATTTCATATAGAATAGCTTAGACGCATTTTGGCCAAACCTAGGACTTGGATGATTAAAGCTAAAACTGAACACATCAAACACATTCCCAACCTAGGCGTGGAAACTATCATTCAAAAGTTTCCTGGTGAACCCACCATCCGTCGAAAAATCACCATAATACACCTCTCCCGAGAGGCGGGACCTTCGCAAGGCCTCTCAGTCCAAGGTACCGTGCCATAATTTTTCCATCCTCCTTCCGGGCACGGATCCTATAGCCTAAAGGTAAGGATGCGAAAAATTTGGAGCGATACATTTTTGTGAACCCGACGTGAATGCATTTAAAACCTTTTGAAAACAAAAAAAACAAAAAATAAAACAACCAAAAACATAGATGCATTTCAAATAATTTAAAACTAATAAGTTGCATATCATGTTTATATGGTAGCTCCTAAGAAAATATTAGCAGTTATTATAAATGTTGAAAACCAATTGGCTGCCATAGAAGTTAATTCTGTGCTTAGTGTGCCTGAAACAAATAGAAATCAACTTTTGTGGTATGAACTTGATAGAAGACTAGGTGTCATTTCATCTAGGTCAACAAAACTTAAACAAATAAAAAGACTTGTCCTAGATAGAATCCTGGATCCTCATCAACTTGTCTTTTATCATGAACTTCAGAGAGCCTGCCATAGATGGTTAGCTTATAGCAGAGCTCTTGTGTCTTCAAAATTTTTCACCTTTGAGGAATACCTTGAGAACGCAACCATTATACACTAGTTCCTAGGTCGTGTAGAAGACCAAGAGGTCGTTCTTATGGATAGGGAAATATGGAATAGAGTTCCTTGAGCTATGTTATATCGAGAGTAATGCCACGAGCTTTACTTCTATCAACCAGAATCTGAGACAGATAATATCACCATAGCCCTTTTCATTAAATTTTTGAAAGAAAAATTTCAATTTGAAGAACACTTCATGACTCTTGAAGAACTTGAGCCCATTAATGATATTTATAAATTGTTTATAGAAAATTAGATCATTGCTTTCATTATTATTTCTTGCATTTATTGTGTTGTTTGTTATCTTTACAATATTATTACAAAAACAAGAAAAACTAAAAAACATAACAAAAACCAAAACATTTCACTTTAAATATTGTAGTAGGTATATAATTAATATATACCTCTTAAGCTTCTTACATATATATATATATATATATATATATATTTTTTTGAAATCTAAATTAAGCACAATGCCTAAACTTAGGAATGGTAAACAAACTGAAGGAGAAGAAGAAGATTGGTTAGAATATAAAACTAGAAACCCAAATGTCCTTCCTGAGGATCCAATTACGGAAGGAGAAACTCTAGATCAACCAAAAGATGACCTAGGTGTAGACAATGAACAAGAAGAAAATGTTAAAGAGGATGGATCCTCATCCCTTAGAGTAGCTCTAGATGGAACTATTGCTTTTGATAACCTAGATCATTTCTGAAAATTTTTCAATAATAACATTGGCATTCTTAATATGGTAGTTCGTATTGATAAAGGGCAAATTAGTGACACTCAAGCAGCCATGGAACATATGTTTGATGTGCACACTAATCCCTTGTCTTTCATTGATCAAGAAAGTGATAAGGCTGGACCATCCAATAGAGATATGGTCACTATGATTTAAAACATGCCAAAACAATAGGTTACCCAACCCCCTAAGGAACTTGTTATTGAGCCTAAAATCATTCCCACACAAAAGAAAACTTCCTTCACTGCTCTACTTTGCCAAACTATTGATCAATATGCTTCAAGTAAACAAAAACCTAAAATGAAGCCAAACACCAATTTTCAACAATCTGGAATACAACATAATACAACTTCAAAATTCCTTCATAACACCTTTCCTACCAACAATTTACACAATAGCAATATAGCATCTAATATGCATGTCCCTCCATCATATGCTCACAAATCCCATATCAATGCCCTACCGAACCAATATGGTGGGCAAACTAGTAATTTGGAAGCCATGGTGAAACAGTTAGCTTCGTGTATGGACCAGATAGATCCCTATCGTCCCTTGTACAATTATCGAGAGATATGTAGTCAACCTTTAGATCCCATAGTTGTAGCACAACCGTACCCTAAGCATTTTCCTATGCCCATCTTGCCTATATATAAAGGAACCGAAGATCCCATAGAGCATCTTCGCATGTTTAGGATAGCATGTCATGATATATCACATGATGACTTGCTATTACTAAAAATGTTCCCGAAAAGTTTAGGTGGAATGGCATTAGAGTGGTACTATCAACTACCCACTCATTCTTTGAAAATTTTTGAAGAAACAGCTGAATATTTTGTCCATAAATTTAGTGCCTACATCGAGAGGCATGTAACCATTAAAGATCTATACAACTTAAAACAAGACTAGGATGAATGTTTTGCTGATTTCTTAGCTAGATGGAGGCAGTTGACAGGAAAACTACACTTTGTGCTACCTTATAGGGAAATGTTGGATATTTTTATTAATAATTTACAAGAACAAATATCTTATGAGCTATCAATCGCTACTTTAACTACCTTCGATCAAGCTATAGATTTAGCTCGAAGAGTAGAAGATGCCCTCATTAGGAGAGGCCAACTTAGGAAGAAGGATTATGAGAAAACCTCCAGAAATCAATATAAAAACAAACAAGTCATAGGTGACGAAGTCACTGACAAAGAAAAATGTTGCTAATATCAATGCAACGAAAACAATAGAAAAATTTATATTGAAACCTCCTGATAAACCTCCTCGAGAATTTACTAGATTGAATCAACCATTATCAACTATTTTACCTCAATTACTCAAAAGAAGTTTGATCCAATTACTAGCTATCCAGGAACCTGATCCAACTATACCCGAATACAGAGCTGATTTACACTATGATTTCCATAGATGACCTGGACACTCTACCAACACTTGTAAAAGGTTGAAACATAAAATACAAGATCTGATTGATAATAATGAAATGGAGGTGCAAGCCTTCCAACCTAAAAAAAATGCTCCTAATAATCCTCAAAATAACATTCCCCAAAATCAAAATCAAAATGCTAATCAATCATTAGACATATTTCAACACCCTTTACCAAGACATGGTAAAGAGGTGGCCAATCAAATCGAACATCATAATGTTCCCCCTCCTACCCGATATGTAGGGACTATTAGCGAACAATTACCTGTTCAGGATCCTCAAACATTTGACACAACCTTATCCCTGGTCACGACCAGGCCCCTGCATAATATACAAACTCCTGATTCTAGTGATGTAGAATCAGATATTGAAAGTTAACTAGACATCACCTCAAACCAATCGAATAGCTCTAAAAATGAATCAAATCCTATTCAACCTATCATAGATGCTATGGTTCCAGAAGAACCATTTCCTGGATGAGTTACTACTCGACCCTCTTCTAATCAGTTCCTTTCTAATGAACAAGCCATAAACGCTCAACCGAGACCATTTTAGCGTCTTCAATATAACATTGTAGGTACCATTGGAGTCGTTACCCGAAAATAGGCTCAAAATTCTCAACAAGAACCAAACCAGAATGATGGATCAACTCCATTTGTTTTGAAAAATCCCAATAAAGGGAATCATGCTCCCAATGTTCAACTTAAACCCCCTTACAATATTAATGAGCAATTATCTAATACTACAGCCAGAATTTCCCTTTTGGATTTATTAAGATCTTCTCCTACCCATAGGGATGAGTTAATGCTTACATTAATCCAAATGATGGTCCCACAAAATATTCAACTTGAAGCCATGTCCAATACTATCATCACTCGAGAAGTTGATTGTATTGATTTACCGGATAAAAATATCCCACAACATAGTTTACATAAGGATAATCCCTTATATATTACTGTTTTAATTGGAGATGTAGTCGTTAAACGAGTCTTGATTGATAATAGCTCATCTCTAAACATTTGCACTTTTAACTTCTACCAAAGATTTGGCTTTAGAAGTGATGAAATGAAGAAAACTGACATGATCATAAAAGCTTTCAATGACGAGACACAAGAAACATGTGGAGTCATTACTATACCCTTGCAAGTTGGTCCTAGAACCCTAGATACAACCGTGTTTATTGTACATTGCCCAACATCGTATAATATACTTTTGGGTCGTCCTTGGATCAATGCGATGCGAGTAGTTCCATCAACTTTACATCAGTGTGTCAAATTTGAATTTAAAAACCAGTTGGTCACCATCCATGGTGACCCTAGACCCTTTGATATGTGTGCTTTGGTAGAACCTGTTGGAGTGCAATTTTTCCCCGCTCTGTCATCCACACATCCTAGTTCTTATTTTTCATCTAAATGTGTGAAACACACACACATAACATCATCTACCCCATCAACTACACCTATACATTTAACTCAACCATATTCTGAACAAATCACACTAGAACCTCAAAAAGATCTTTACAACCAATTCTTCATGTTCCATCCCTATAATCTCAAAACCTATAGACTCATTCATTAACACCTCCACATCATCTACATCTATAATACCCTCCACATCTAAAGATATATAGAGAATGATCCTTCTACATCTTATGCTCTTTCTGATGAATTTTTACCAGATTTATCCACAATCTTAATATCAGAAAAAACGAACGCTTTTATACAAGATTCAATTATTTTAAATAACTTGTCGCCATCTCCTTGTACTTTGGGCCTCCCACAACCCATGGGAAGTACTTACCAAGTCGGGAGTTGTGCCTTCATTTATAAAGGATATGACTGGGGAAGAATACCCTGAAATATCAAAACTCATCATGAGGGATATGCCCGATGTTATTTTACTAATGAATATATTAAAGCTAAACCCATAATGCTTAAAATGGGCTATCAAGGGAAAGGCTTGGGACCTTTCCTAAATGGTATGAAAGAACCTTTCGAGGTGTTGAGCAAGGTGTAGAAACAATATTGTCATTGTTGTCAACTCAGACAGTTAGATCAATTGATGATGCAGTGGACAGATGTTCAGAGATCAGTCACAACAGGTACAGTGAATTTCTAAGAAGGAAGAAGTGGCCCAGATTCAAAAAAATCAAAGAAAAAGACAAGTAAGAAAACTATCGTGATATTGCGACATGTTTTCTGTCACGATTTTGCGACATAACGAAGGAGAGAGAAAGTGCAAGAAAAACTATCGCGATATCGCGACATGTCGGGTTTTCACGATCCGATAAAAATAAAAAGCGCTAAGGAAAAAATATGTCACGATATCGCGACATGTCGGGTTTTCACGATCCGATAAAAAGAAAAAGCGCTAAGGAAAAAAGATGTTGCGATATCGCGACATGTCAGGTTTTCGTGATCCGATAAAAAGAAAAAGCGCTAAGGAAAAAAGATGTCACGATATAATGACATGTCAGGTTTTCACGATCCGATAAAAAGAAAAAGCGCTAAGGAAAAAATATGTCGCGATATTGCGACATGTCTGGTTTTCGCGATCTGATGAGAAGAAAAAGTGCTAAGGAAAAAAAATGTCGCGATATCGCGACATGTTGAGTTTTCGTGGTGCAAAGTGAAGGAAAGAGGAGAGAGAAAAAGATGTCATGATTTCGCGACATGTTCCATTTTCACGGGCGAAAGCGAAGGAAAGAGGAGAGAGAAAATGATGTCGTGATTTTGTGACATGTTTCATTTTTGTGGGCGAAAGCGAAGGAAATAGGAGAGAGAAAATGATGTTGCGATTTCGTGACATGTTCCATTTTTGTGGGTGAAAGTGAAGGAAAGAGGAGAGAGAAAATGATGTCACGATTTCATGACATGTTCCATTTTCGTGGGCGAAAGCGAAGGAAAGAGGAGAGAGAAAATGATGTCGCGATTTTGCGACATGTTCCATTTTTGTGGGTGAAAGCGAAGGAAAGAGGAGAGAGAAAATGATGTCACGATTTTGTGACATGTTCCATTTTTGTGGGTGCATGCAAAGAGTGTCGAGAAGAAGACAAAAAGCTATCGAAGCGACAGTTCTGCTATCAGAGCAGTAGGTTCGGTTGTCAGAACTGTAAATACGTAGGTAAGATTGTCAGAGCCATAAAAATGCAGGTAAGATGGTCAGAGCTGTAAATAGAAATGTAAATCTTTCAGAATAGCAGATTTACTTACAAAGCGTCGAAAATGCTGTTAGAGCTGTAAAGTGGGCAGATAAGTCTGTCAGAAACGTAAGTTTTTAAGGCTATTAACAGCGCAGTAAGCAGAGCTGAAAGAATGTTTTTATGTGTAGGAAGTTAGGGTTAGGGTTGAACTCTGCACGTGGCAAGAGTGTTGTGATTTTTTGGTTAAAAAGTAAAAAGTACACAAAATATTTATGTTGAAAAAGTACAAGAGAGAGTATTTTGCTGTGAAGAGAACAGAGAGCATTGTGCTATGAAAAGTACAAAGAGTATTATGCAGAGAAAATACAGAGTGCTGTAAAAGTATAGAACAGAGTGCTGTAAAAGTATAGAAGACTGTGCTGTAAAACATACAGAACAGAGTGCTGTAAAATTACAGAAGACTATGCTATAAAAGATACAAAACAGAGTGCTGTAAAAGTATAGAACAGAGTGCTATAAAAGTACAAAGGAGTGTATTATGCTAAAAAATATATAGAAGAGAGAGCTATAAGAGAGAATAGCAGAGCTATAAGAATATGCAGTTTTTGTTATAAAGGATTTAGACCAGTGAGGGTCTTGTTGCAGAGAAGGCATTTTTATGTCATAAAATCTGTTCAAAATTGAAGTCCAAGTTGGTGCTTGGCATTAGGGGGTTGGTGCTCCTTTCTGTTGGTGCAGATAAATTGTTTGTAAAGTTGGTGCTTTGCAAAGGCTAGATTTGGATGGGTGTCCAAGCAGTCTAATTTTTGAGGAGTAGCCAAATCTGGTGAACCTCAATAAATCTTGTGTTGTAGATTGCTCTCTTGTTAATTTGCTGTATCTATTTTTAAGTTATCTCTGCTTAAGTTTGAAATAGCCGTAGATCTGTATTTAAATTGCTACACTGATTCACCCCCCATCTTAGTGTCATTATGAGAATATCAATTGGTATCAGAGCAAGGTTCCTGAACTAGCTTAATCATCTAAGGTGATCTTGGAAGAATCACAATGGCCGATGGTGAAGGATTTTCATCCAACAAAGCTCCTTTGTTCGATGGAACTAATTACTCCTTCTAGAGACTCAGGATGCAAACTTATCTGTGTGCTTTAGGTTATGACATTTGGGAGTCAATAGAAAGTGGGTACACAATATCCTCTACTCCTCCATCTGATGCTACTGAGAAGAAAAAATTTAAGAATAACTCTAAGGCAAAGAATGCTATAATGTGTGGGTTAGTAGACAGTGAACTGATAAGGATCATGAGCTGTAAAACAGCAAAAGACATGTGGGAAAAATTACAGAGCATTCATGAAGGAGACAGCAAGATCAAGGAATCCAAGCTTCAAACACATCGAGCTCAATTTGAGGCTTTAAAAATGAATGATGATGAGAACATAGAGGCCTATATGCTGAGAGTCAATGGAATTATTAATGCAATTAGAGGACTCGATGAGGAAATAGAAGATGCAGTCATCGTGAAAAAGGTATTAAGAACTCTTCACAAAAGATTTGATTCTAAAGTTTCTGCTATAGAAGAAGCTAAAGATTTAAATTCTTTTAGCATGGATGAAATACATGGTTCTTTAACTGCATATGAAATGAGAATAGGACAAACTAAGCCCTCAGACAAAGAAGCTACTTTTAAAGCTCCCAAAAATATAAAATATTTTCAAGAATATGTAGAAGAAGAGTCTTCAGATGAAATAGAAGCAAACTTTGTTAGGAAACTAATAAAGGGAAAAGAAAAGTACAGAGGTAAGTTACCATTTAAGTGCTTCAAATGTGGAGGAGTCGGGAACTTTGCTACTAAATGTCCAATGAATGAGAAAAACAAAAATGATGAAGGGTCACACCAAGAAAGAAGTGACTGGAAGAAGAAACCACATTTCAGAAAAAACAACTTCAAGAAGAAAAGTTTCATATCCAAGAATGTCAGCTCTTCTGAAGAATGCTCCAATGAGGATTCTAAAGAAGAAGCAGGTGAAGATCTGTTCATGGCTTTTAAAGAAAGAATAACAGAGGAAAAACTGGAATGTAATGAAAAACCTGAGGATGAGGCTGAAGTTTATCTGGAAGGTGAGTTAGTTGCTGCTCTTAAAGAACTGAGCATAGAAAGGAAAAAGAATAAAAAGGTTTCAAGAAAGCTTGAAGATGCCAATGAAATAATAAACAGCTTGAGAGTATAGACAGATGAATTCAAGAAAATGTCTGAAGTTCTTGATGAAAAATTAACTATAAAGACAGACGAATGCAACAAGCTAGAAGAAGACATTGTTAAGTTAAGGATGCAGCTAGAGGAGATGAATAGGAAATTGAGCTGTTATCATAAGTTTGAAGAAAGTACTGTAAAGCTGGATAAAATTTTAAATAACCAAAGGCCCTTCAACATCAAATTTGGTTTGGGATTTGATGAAGGAGAATCATCAAAGGGTTCAAAGGCCTTAAATGTAGAACCCATAAAGAAAGAAGAACATATTAGAGTTGATCAAGAAAAAACAAATCATGCCAAAGAAAGCAATAATGCCAGACTCAAGAAGAGTACTGACAAAGATGGATTCACAAAAGTCACACATCCAAGAAAGAGAAGATTCATGGCTCCTACTTCAAACTGGAAAAGACCTGCACCTAGGTTTAATCATTCTTTTTTTAGTTACTGTTTTAAATGCAATGCTTATGGTCATAAGATTTTAGATTGCAGTTATAATGTAGCACAAAGGAATTTCATCAGTAGCAATGTTTTCTCTCCATTAATGAATTATGCAATTGAATGTTATAACTATCATAATTTTGGACATATTGCAAGAAACTGTAGAAGCACTTTTGTAGCAAATAATTATCAGGGTAGAAAATCTCAACCAAATGGGTTGAAACAAAACAAGAAACTTCCTAAAAAATAGGCACATGCTAATGAAGGGGAAAGGCAAAACAAGTAGCCAAATATGCTATCAAACCAAAATGGAAAGAAAAGAAATATTTGATTGTTCAGACTACTTTTAAAGCACAGAACAAATCTACACCATGGATACTTGACAGTGGTTGCTCTAGTCACATGACAGGTGACAAGCAAAAATTTGAGAAGTTACAGAATTATGAAGGTGGTTCTGTGAAATTTGGAAATAATGATGGAGCAAAGATAGTTGGCAAAGGATCAGTCAAGATCAGTGATGGAAAGATCAAATCAAAAGAAGTCTTCTTTGTGATTAGTCTGAAGCATAACTTGCTCAGTGTAAGTCAAATCTGTGACAGAGCCATGAAGTAGTTTTTAAGAAGCAGGGGTGTGAAGTAAGAAAAGCTAAAAGTGGGAAGTTAATTGCTACTGGATCAAAGACTTCTGGAAATTTGTATACTCTCTCAGAGACCTCAGAAGGAGCATGCTTGATTGGACAAGAAGATGAAAATTGGCTGTGGCACAAGAGGCTCGGTCATATCAGCTTTGATAATTTGGTAAAAATAAGCTCAAAAGGAGCAGTAAGAGATATACCCTCCATTGGCAAACCATTAAATAGTATCTATGCTTCATGTCAAAAGGGGAAGCAAACTAGAGCCACATTTAAATCAAAGGAGTACTTTATCAGCAAACCTTTAGAACTAATTCATACTGATTTATGTGGACCCATGAGAACACAAAGTATAAATGGAGATAAATACTTTATGTTGTGCATAGATGACTATTCCAGAATGACCTGGATATTCTTTTTGAAGCAAAAATCTGAAGCTTTTGAAATGTTCAAGTCATTCAAAAACCAAGTTGAGAATGAAACAGGAAAAAGGATCAAATGCTTAAGCTCAGATAGAGGAGGAGAGTTCATCTCAGAAGAATTTGTAGAATATTGTCAAAAATATGGGATTAGAAGACAGTTTTTAGCAGCAAGGACACCTCAGCAGAATGGTGTTGTAGAGAGAAAGAAAAGAACTGTATAGGAAATGGCACGAACAATGTTGACTGAAAGCAAAATTGTAGACAGATTTTGGAAAGAGGCAATCCATACTGCAGTTTATATCCAAAACAGGTGCATGTTGAGGACACATGAAAGCAAAACCCCTTATGAGCTTTGGTTCGGCAAGAAGGCAACATCAAAATACTTCAAAGTCTTTGGCAAGCAAGTGTTACATCAAAAGAACAGAAGATAATCTTGGTAAATTTGAAGATAGAGCTGATGAAGGTATTTTTGTTGGCTATTCATCAAAAAGCAAAGCTTACAAATGCTACAACAAAAGGCTAAAGAAAATTGTAGACAGCGTTGATGTTAAATTTGATGAAGATAGGAAACAAGTTGTCAGCTATGAAGATAACTACCCCATTTATGAAGAATTTATTGAAGGAGATGAAGGAAAGGAATCAAAAGAAATCAAAAAATTGACCCAAATGATTTAAGTATTAATTCAAAAGTAGAAGAAAACAATAAATTTAAAACAGGAAGCTGGCAAAAAAATCATCCTAGAGAAAAAATTATAGGGGACCCCACAGTTGGTGTTAAGACAAGAAGAGTAGTAAGTAACTACTCCCTATTATCCAGCATTGAGCCCAAAAATATTGCTGAAGCAAGCATAGATGAAAGTTGGATGAAGGCAATAAATGAAGAACTAGATCAGATTGAGAAAAACAAAACCTGGGAGTTAGTACCACGGCCTGTAAATAAAAACATAATCGATACTAAATGGATTTTTAGAAACAAATTGAATGAAGATGGATAGGTAATGAGGAATAAAGCAAGATTTGTCTGTAAAGGCTATGCTCAAGTTGAAGGTATTGATTTTGAGGAAACTTTTACACCAGTGGCCAGACTCGAGGCAATCAGAATGTTTCTGGCTTTAGCAAATCCACGAGAATTTCAAAGTTTATCAGATGGACATGAAATCAGCATTTCTGAATGGAAATCTGGAAGAAGAAGTTTATATTGAGCAACCAGATGGTTTTCAACTCGGTGATAATCCCAAATTTGTGTGCAAGTTGAAGAAAGCTTTGTATGGATTAAAACAGGCACCCAGAGCATGGTATGCAAGACTTGACAACTATCTCACTGAACAAGGGTTCAAGAAAGGTATGGTGGATAGTAACTTGTATGTCAAAATAGACAATGGCCAACTTATTGTCCTTGTTGTTTATGTTGATGATATAATTTTTGGCAGCAGCAATGATGAGTCATGTATAGACATAGCAAATAAAATGCAAAAAGAATTTGAAATGTCTATGATTGGTGAACTTTCATATTTCCTTGGACTACAAGTTAACCAAAGTGAAAAGGGAATTTTTATTTCTCAAGTTAAATATATGAAAGAAATGCTAAAAAAGTTCATAATGGAGGATAGTAAACTTGTAAGCACTCCCATGATAACAGGTTGCAAATTGAGCAAGGATGAAAAATCTCCAGATGTAGATCAAACCATGTACAGATCTATGATTGGAAGCCTGCTGTATTTAACAGCCACAAGACCAGATATCTTACAGGCAGTATGCATGGTAGCAAGATTTCAGGCTAGTCCCAAAGAGACTCATGTGACAGCTGTGAAGAGGATATTTAGGTACCTCAAGGGAACTATGGAGTATGGGTTATGGTACCCAAAAGGTAAAGACTTAACTTTTTTTGCATATTCTGATGCAGATTGGGCCGAATGTATAGATGACAAAAAGAGTACCAGTGGAGGTGCATTCTATCTTGGAGACAGGTTGGTAGCATGGCACAACAAGAAACAAGAATCAGTCTCTCTATCCACATCAAAGACAGAATACATTACTGCAACAACATGTTGTACACAGATTTTATGGATGAGACAAACCCTGAAAGATCTTGGTATTAATTTCAAAGAGCCTATTTCAATTAAATGTGATAATACCAGTGCTATTAACATTTCAAAGAATCTGTTTATGCATTCTCGAACCAAACATATTGCAATTCGATATCACTTTTTGAAGGATAAAGTTGTAGAAGGTGAGGTTAAATTAGATTTTGTTCCAACTATAGAGCAAGTAGCAGATATCTTCACTAAACCGTTGCCCAAGGAAGTTTTTGAATATCTCCACAGTAAGTTGGGTGTGGTCGCACTACCCAAGAACTGACTAGCTTTTGGGAACACATTCTCAGGGGGAGCATTTATATATTTGATTATCAGCCCTTTGATATATATTTATTTGCTCTTGTTTGTATTTTTTGCTAACTGTAATAGTGTGTGCCTGAGAATGTTGTGCATGGACTCAAGGGGAGTCTGCAGCCCTTTGGTATTATTGTCAAAGGGGGAGAAGAATTTCTAGAAATTGCACATGTGTTGCCAACAATTCCAAAGGGGGAGATTGTTGAGCAAGGTGCAAAAATAGTATTGTCATTGTTGTCAACTCAGACAGTTAGATCAATTGATGATGTAGTGGATAGATGTTCAGAGATCAGTCAAAATAGGTACAGTGAATTTTCAAGAAGGAAGAAGCGGCCCAGATTCAAAAAAATCAAAGAAAAAGACAAGTAAGAAAACTATCACGATATCGCGACATGTTTTCTGTCACGATTTCATGACATAACGAAGGAGAGAGAAAGTGCAAGAAAAACTGTCGCGATATCGCGACATGTCAGGTTTTCACGATCTGATAAAAAGAAAAAGCGCTAAGGAAAAAAGATGTCGCGATATCGCGACATGTCGGGTTTTTGTGGTCCAATAAAAAGAAAAAGCACTAAGGAAAAAAGATGTCGCGATATCATGACATGTCGGGTTTTCGTGATCCGATAAAAAGAAAAAGCGCTAAGGAAAAAAGATGTCGCGATATCGTGACATGTCGAGTTTTTGCGATCTGATAAAAAGAAAAAGCGCTAAGGAAAAAATGTGTCACGATATCGCGACATGTCGGGTTTTCACGATCCGATGAGAAGAAAAAGCGCTAAGGAAAAAAGATGTCGCGATATCGCGACATGTCGAGTTTTCACGATCCAAAGCGAAGGAAAGAGGAGAGAGAAAAAGATGTCACGATTTTGCTACATGTTCCATTTTCGCGGGCGAAAGCGAAGGAAAGAGGAGAGAGAAAATGATGTCACGATTTCGTGACATGTTCCATTTTCATGGGAAAAAGTGAAGGAAAGAGGAGAGAGAAAATGATGTCACGATTTCGTGACATGTTCCATTTTTGCGGGCGAAAGCGAAGGAAAGAGGAGAGAGAAAATGATGTCATGATTTTGCGACATGTTCCATTTTCACGGGCGAAAGCGAAGCAAAGAGGAGAGAGAAAATGATGTCGTAATTTTGCGACATGTTCCATTTTCGTGGGCAAAATCAAAGGAAAGAGGAGAGAGAAAATGATGTCACGATTTCGCGACATGTTCCATTTTCGCGGGTGCATGCAAAGAGTGCCGAGAAGAAGACAAAAAGCTGTCAGAGCGACAGTTCTGCTGTCAAAGCAGCAGGTTCGGCTGTCAGAACTATAAATACATAGGTAAGATTGTCAGAGCCATAAAAATGCAGGTAAGACGGTCAGAGCTGTAAATAGAAAGGTAAATCTGTCAGAATAGCAGATTTACTTACAAAGCGTCGAAAAGTGGGCAGATAAGGCAGGTAAGACGGTCAGAGCTATAAAGTGGGCATATAAGTCTGTCAAAGACGTAAGTAAGTTTTTAAGGCTATTAACAGCACAGTAAGCAGAGCTGAAAGAATGTTTTCGTGTGTAGGAAGTTAGGGTTATGGTTGAACTCTGCACGTGGCAAGAGTGTTGTGATTTGTCAGTTAAAAAGTAAAAAGTACACAGAATATTTGTGTTGAAAAAGTACAAGAGAGAGTATTTTGTTGTGAAGAGAATAGAGAGCATTGTGCTGTGAAAAGTACAAAGAGTATTGTGCAAAGAAAATATAGAGTGCTATAAAAGTACAGAATAGAGTGCTGTAAAAGTATAGAAGACTATGCTGTAAAAGATACAGAACAGAGTGCTGTAAAAGTATAGAAGACTGTGTTGTAAAAGATACAGAACAAAGTGCTGTAAATGTACAGAACAGAGTTCTATAAAAGTACAAAGGAGTGTATTATGCTAAAAATTATACAGAAGAGAGAGATGTAAGAGAGAATAGCAGAGCTGTAAGAATATGCAATTTTTGTTATAAAGGATTTAGACCAGTGAGGGTATTGTTGCAGAGAAGGCATTTGTATGTCATAAAATCTGTTCAAAACTGAAGTCCAAGTTGGTGCTTGGCATTAGGGGGTTGGTGCTCCTTTCTTTTGGTGCAGATAAATTGTTTGTAAATTTGGTGCTTTGCAAAGGCTGGATTTGGATGGGTGTCCAAGCAGTCTAATTTCTAAGGAGTAGCCAAATCTGGTGAACCTCGATAAATCTTGTGTTGTGGATTGCTCTCTTATTAATTTGTTGTATCTATTTTTAAGTTCTCTCTGCTTAAGTTTGAAATGGATGTAGATCTGTATTTAAATTGCTACATGATTCACCCCCCCTCTCAGTGTCATTGTGAGAATATCATGAGGTAGAACCATGGCCTGCCCACTGTGGTGTGGGCCTATTTCCTAGTAAGGGTCAACCCTTTCCTTTTGAAGATGATGATCAATTCATATGTAATCAAGATTATTTGGATAGGCGTGATGATTTGCCTCTAAAAAATCAACCATTTACATGTAATATGCTATCCGTAGCTTACCCTAAAATGATTGCTGACTCCGATGAGAAGTTGGAAGGAGATATCTTCCACGATGTCTTCGTTGAAGAAATTTTACACAATGGATTTTATTTTGATGGTTCTATACCAACTATAGCCTAACTTGAGACCACTAATACTCAATATGAATTATCCAACTTAACCTTACAAGAATTACAAGAATTGGGCATTTCACCTGTCCCACCTAATTTTGAAAGAGATCTACACATGGAGGTAGAAAACGTCATTAAAATTAATATTGGAACTAAGGATAGTCCTCACATAATCAATATTGGATCAGAATTAAGTCAAGAAAACCAAGGGCAATACATTATATTCCTTAAAGAATATGAAGATGTCTTCGCTTGGACATATGAAGATATGTCAGGTCTAGACCCTTCTGTAGTCATGCATCACCTAGTAGTCCATCCGGATGCTAAATCTGTTAAACAAAAACTTAGAAAAATGCATCCCAAAGTGGCCCTGCTAGTCAAAGGGGAGTTAGAAAAACTCTTGAATGTTGTTTTTATACAAGCTATTGATTATGCTGAATGGATCTCAAATGTTGTTCCAGTCACCAAGAAAGAATCTACCAAAGTTAGGGTTTGCACAAATTTTAGAGATATTAACGTTGCATGCCCTAAAGATGATTTTCCTCTTCCAAACATGGACCAAATCATTGACTTTACTGCCAGAAGTGGGATGATGTCCTTAATGGATGGATTCTCCAGTTATAATCAGATCAGGATAGCTCCTGAAGATAATCATTTAGATGATTTGAGAAAAGTTTTTAATCGATTAAGAGAATATCTTATTCGATTAAATCCAACCAAATGCATATTCGGAGTTAAGTTCGGTAAACTATTAGGGGTTATAGTTTCTTTACGTGGTATCAAAATTGACCCTCTTAAGATTGCGGCTATCATTGATATGCCCACACCTACCAATATATCTGAATTACGAAGTTTACAAGGTAAGCTTCAAGCTATCCATCGCTTCATCGATAAGCTGGCAAACAAAACCGGTCCCTTTCTTAAACTCCTTAAAAAGGATGTCCCTTTTAATTGGGAGGACTAATGTAAAGAAGCTTTTGAACTTCTTAAACAATACCTTCTTAACCCACCTGTGCTTTCATTGCCTAGACCTGATCACCCATTTCTCCTGTATATTTCAGCTTTAGATTCTGCCTTAGGAGCTATGTTAGCTTAGCTTGATGATGAAAAGAGAGAACGTGCTAATTATTATATTATTCGAACCTTCATCAGTTATGAAACCTTCTACACAACATTAGAAAAACTATGTCTAGCAGTCATTTTCACTATGTAGAAATTACGCCATTGTATGCTTAATTAGAAAACTTATGTCATTGCTAAATATGATCCCTTGAGGTATCTCATGAGTCGACCTTATTTATCAGGTCGTATAACCAAGTGGGTTCTTGCTCTAAGTGAGTTTGACCTCACGTTCATAGGACAAAAGTCTGTTAAGGATCAAATCATAGCATATCAATTAGCTACTGCACACTTAGAGTCTACCCATCCCCTTATCATTGAGTTTCTTGATGAATACCTTCAATTAGAGGCAGACCATATTGAACAATGGTCCTTATACTTTGATGGAGCTCGATGCATGAGTGGGGCTGGTGCGGATATTATTTTAATATCCTTGCAAAAACATCTTATTCCTCTGTCCTTCAAATTAACATTTGCTTGCACCAAAAATACTACTGAATATGAAGCTCTAATCCTTGGATTACGAGCTACCTTGGCACTAAAAATTAAACATCTATTAGTTTTTGGTGATTCTCAACTTGTCATAAACCAAATTAATGAAGTTTATCAGACCAGAGATGATAAACTGTGCCCATATAAAGCCTATGTTTTATAATTAATGTCTCTATTTTATCAAGTTACCTTGGAAGCTATTCCTCGAACTTGCAACCGTGTGGCTGATGCTTGGCCGTAGCTACATCTCTTCTACCCATGGAGTTAGATGATGAATATGCCACTATCATTATTCATCGACTCCAGGAACCCACTTCAAATAAGTCATGCTTAGAACCTTTGGATGTGTTTCTAATCAATGAAACTACTCCTGAACCTTGGTATACAGATATATTTGATTTTCTTCAAAATGGGACTTTCCCTGCCAATTCTAATAGAAACCAACGTCGGTTATTATGTCGACGAGCAATTCGATTTGTAATAATTGGCAATACTTTGTATAGAAGATCTTTTGAAGGTATCCTATTAAGATGTTTGAATTTAGAAGAATCCAAATCAGCCTTGAGTGAAGCCCACGATGGATCTTGTGGAGGACACTTCAGTGGTAGTGTCATTACTAAAAAGCTCCTTAGGATAGGATACTTTTGGCCTACCATGGAGAATGATGCACATGAGTATGTGCGCCATTGCAAAAAGTGCCAGAAGCATGCTGACCTTCTCCATGCCCCTGCACAAGAGCTGTAGGCTATTTCATCTCCTTGGCCCTTTTCAAAATTGGGCTTAGACATTATTGGCAAAATTAACCCTGTGTCATCTGATGGACACAAATTCATCATAACCGCAACTGAGTATTTTACGAAGTGGGTTGAAGCTATGCCTTTAGCTTCCTGCACTGGCACACAAGTTTCTAAATTTATTTTTAATCAAATCATTTGTAGGTTTGGAATTCCTGCAAATCTCATCTCTGATAATGGAACTTGTTTCAAAAATAAAGATGTTAAAAAATTATGCCAAAAATATAAGATTCAACATCGCTGGTCCACTCCATATTATCCTTAGGGTAATGGTCAAGAAGAAGCATCTAACAAAACCTTAATCAAAATTCTCAAAAGATTGGTCAATAAAACTGGCCGCAACTGGCACATTCAATTATATCCAGCTTTGTGGGCCTATTGAACTAGTGTTTGAACTCCCACTGGAACTTCACCTTTTGTTTTGGTTTATGGTGCTGAAGCCGTTTTTCCCTTTGAATTAGAAGTTCATTATTTGGCTTTGCTACTTCAAGATACCAAAGTAGGAGATGAATATCGAGTTGGCATCTCAGTCAGCTGGAACTCCTAGATGAAAAGTGCATCAATGCTTTGGAACATCTCTGTGCCTACCAAAACAAGCTTAAAAGATCATATGCTAAAAAAGTTTGTCATCGATCCTTTGAGATCGACGACCTTGTTTTAAAAGAAAATAAAAAAAATACTAATGCAACTAAGGACCTTAAAGGTAAATTTGAGCCCAACTGGATTGGACCATACATTATCATTGCTAAATTTGAATCGAGAGCATACAAATTATCTACCTTAGATGGTAAAGAACTTAAAAAACCCATGAATATTTTGCATCTTAAACGTTACTATGTGTAAATTTGGTCATTTCATCCTTGTATATATTTGTTTAAAATATTTCAAAATCACTATCTTGTATTTCTTTCAATTTATAAATTCAAAAACACCAAAAACATTTAAAATCATCAAAATATTCAAAACTATTTATTGTATTTATGGCACTTGTTAAATCTTTCAATAAAAATAAATAAAAATAAAAATAAAAACAATGATATTCTTGACTCTTTCGAAACCAAAACAACATAAATAAGAAAGAGAGAGTCAACATTCTCAAACTTCTCAAAAAGTATTTGTATATATTTCTTCTTACAAATGTTGCAGTTATATATTTCAAATTATTTTGGATAAATTAGCATTTATTTGGAATCTCTCACTTTCACACTCACAAAAATAAATATCTTGATTTTATCTGGCATGATTACTAATCTCTCTTATATCAAAAGTTCACAAAATTCAATTAAATAAAGTTTGAGCACAGAGAATTGATCTTGTTATTTACTTAAACCAAGCACATCCTTTCACAATAAAATGATTATATTTGTAATGTCCATGCTATGCTACATAGTAGAAGTGGTTTCTTGAGCGAAAAGTTTCCCTTGCTATCCTATCATGCACATGGTCTAGAATCTTTGAGAATTGGCAAAAGGAAAAGCTCACCCCTACCCGGAATAAAAATCCCTTGCTCTACAGCTAATCCGAGCAAGTATTCCTAGCATAGAAAAAAAAAAAGCAAAGTTCAAGAAAAAAAGAAAAAGAAAAATATTATTTTATATCATTACAACATTATCAAGCAAAAATACAAAAGAAACGAAAAGAAAGAAAAAGCAAAAGCAATAAAATCCCTTTCCCTACCCTTTGAAAAGAAAAGAAGGGTTGATGAGCTTGAATCCCTGGAATTCTCAATTATTCGAAAACTATGAGGTAAGCCCCATAACAGGTGGTTTGTGCCCAACCCGCTTGGCCTTGGGTAACTCCTAGCATGGCGATATGTCTGTCACATTAGCGACCTTCTTTTGTATAGACCTATGTCTTCTTATGGATTAGCTAGCTCTTGATAATCCGACTTACATAGTAGTCTAGTATGGTTATATGCATCTACATCATGGTTAATGAACACTTATTTGGTTCATTCAAATCACTTGTATCAAATTATCTTGCTCAAAACTGGTAAACGAACATAGCAATTGCACACACATTTATATTTGAGAGATTTTGTGTATCATTATGATAAATCAAGATTGGAAATGAACTCACATATGCACATGGGATTCCTTATAAATCTAACTTTTGTCTTTAAGATACTTTGAAATATTTTTTTGCAAATTGTCTGGAATAATTCATTTTCTTCTTTAAAGTACAAAGACAACTACATACATAATAGAAAAAATCAAAATTTCTTTCAAAACCATACAATCAAAACACACACACACACACACACACATATATATATATATATATATATATATATATTCGACTTTCGCGACGATGGTATAGTTCCAAAACCAAAATTGGAATTTTATGCCTAGCGCAAGTCCTCATCTTCATATTTTCAAAAAGTAAAAATCAACCATGCAATAAAACAATCTATTTTCTTCTTTGATTTTCGTGATGATGGTATAAGTCTATACCTACATATTCTATGCCTAGCACAAACCATTGTACCAATTTTTATTCTCCATTTATTTCAAATCAAATCATAAAAAACATATGACTTAAATCATTATGTTACATAATTATGCTTTCAAAAGCATGCACATTATCACTATTTCATTGTCATTATGTCAACCTTCAAATTTTGCAATGATGGTATAATTCCTAGGGAATTATCCAAAAAAAATTATCACACTTAGGAATTTATGCCTAGCAAAAATCATTTTAACATTATTTCATGCATACTATTTTTATGAAAATCTGAAAACAAATCATCAAACCATCATTATCTCCATCATTACAACACAAAGTCTTAAGACAGTATCTTAAGCACTCTTTTAATTTTAACAATATTTCTATATTGGGATTAGCTTGACGACCGAGTGAGCGGAGACTCCATGAAATGGTCTATAATAGTGACAATGTCCTTTGAAATTATTGTTAGAAGTCCCTTTTATTTTTTATCAAATCACACCACAACCACCAATTTTTTACATCAGATTATTTCATTTAAAATCTTACAGCATGACATCAAAATTATAATATTTCAAAACGACATAATTACATGAATCCTTAATCCAATAAGTAAACAATTCAAAACATTAAAGCATCATAAAACATATACACAAGTCATATCATCAAAAATATCATCAGAGAAAATGAATAGTAAAAATGAATTAGGGTTTTACCCTATTTTCTTAATTTTATTCAATTAACAACATTTTTAAATTTTGCTTTTTCGTGTTTTTACCTCAAACGTTCGATTTGGGTAAAAACACGGAGGGGGCACCATAGTAAGCTATCGTATGATTCGACCAAGAATCGTCGCCTAAAAATGGGAATAATTTTTGCTTTCTCATAGATCGAGAATAACTCATCTTTAACACATTTTCTTTGAAAAATTCACTAAAGAGGGGGCAAAATGTAGCACCCTAAAATTGGTGCAGTAAAACCTTAATAATTACAATTACTCTAGTAAATATTCAAATTCAAATTTCAACCCCCAAAATCGCTCCCAAATCACCGTTTAACCCGTTTCCTCCTTTCCCGCATCATTTTTAGAGTTTGTTTTGTCCGTTTGACGATATCGTCTCCGATAAGAAGATATCGCCTCAGATCGGACAATTTCATCTAGCATAGGACATCCAGACGATCTCGTCCCAAACTAATTTGTGCATAGTTGGACTCTATTCCAATGGCATCTCTAATCCGGGCAAAAGCGTGTCTGTGTCATTAGAGACCTCCCCCGTTGGAGATCTCCCACATTGGGATGATCTCCAACCTCCCAACCTCTATCCTAAGCCTATTTAATCCTAGGCCCTCCCATTAGCATCCCCCTAGCCGAATTTCCCTATGATTTGATATTTGCGTGCATTAAAATACCCTAGAGCATCATTTGCAATTTGTTATTTGAAGTTTTCTTGCAAGGACCGTATCGATTTTCAGCTGGAGCAAGTTCAGATCGTCGCAAATGAGCTCGTTCAATCTCGGATGATCCCATCATAATTCAAGATGATTTCATCACATCCAGATGATTTCGACTGCAGTCTACATTGGGGGTAATCAGTGCCCAAAGTTTACATGTTTTCTTACATTTATCCACTATTTTATTCTAAATTTAGTTAGTTTTATCATTATTCCTTGCTATTCTACATTTTGGAGTTCACCCATCTAGATCAAATGCATAATTAAGTTATAATTGTCATTAAATCAGTATAATGCATTCATGTTTCTGTTTATAATTTTCAGTTTGATATTGTTATTATCATTTTACACTATTTCCCTATGTTAGCATTATTGTATTTCTTGTGTTTTGCACATATTTCTCTGTTTGCAGGTCTCTAACAAATTCATCTGATGAATTCGTTAGATCTCAAATGATCTTGTCAGATCGTAGATGATTCTATTAAATCAGAGGCGATCCTGACTGCTTCAAAAATTAGAACCTTCATCAGACATCCGGATCAGGTATGGGTCTTTAATCCATCTTATTCTTTCTATTTTTCTGTCCAAATCTGTTTCTGTCTTCATTTAAATCTGCATTTAATATAGAATAACTTAGACGCATTTTGGCCAAACCTAGGACTTGGATGATTAAAGCTAAAATTGAACACATAAAACACATTCCCAACCTAGGCGTGGAAACTGCCATTCAAAATTTTCCTGGTGAACCCACCATCCGTCGAAAAATCACCATAATACAGCTCCCCCGAGAGGCGAGACATTCGCAAGGCCTCTCAGTCCGAGGTACCGCGCCATCCTTTTCCCATCCTCCTTTCGGGCACGAATCCTATAGCCTGAAGGTAAGGATGTGAAAAATTTGGAGCGATACAACTTGTCTTGAAAGGAGTGCTCGAAAATTCTTCAATTTTGTAAAACATTAAGGGGGGATAGAACTCATTTTGTTGATTCTATTATTTGCAAACTTGTAAAGAACAAGGGGGGATTTTTTTTCAAACAGTAAGAAAGGTGCAATTTCGATTGTACTCGACACCTTTCTCAAAAATTGACTTTTTTACTAGGTGCATTTTCGGTTGAACCCGACACCTAGAGTGATAATAATGTGGGTTACTCTCATGTTTTTATTACTGCACTAACACTCATGTTTGTTGTGTGCAATTAAACAATCAGATACAACATAGTCTGAAGCATTTCACAAAACCCATATTTCACTCCAAAAACGTGCTACACTTTGCACAGGTTGAACATAAGTCAATTTTCTTTATCCCCATCAAAGGTCAAAATACAAACACCTTGATTCACTCTCTTTTTTTGGCTTAATCTCCTCAAAATTTCCATCCTTCTTGAAGGGTGTTAAGGCAGGTGCCATTAAATATCCTAGAGAGCACAATCAAAAGTCTTTCAAAACCTACCCCTTTAATTTGCTCTATTTGTTTGGCTTAAAATCCTCAAACTTTTCATCCCTTGTTAAGGGTGTTAAGGCAGGTGCCATTAAATATCTTCTAGAAGCAAATTGAAACATCTTCCATATACTCTTTTGAGGGTATAGTGCAAGATACAACAATCTTAGTCCTATCAAATTTGAAACCTTTACCATGGCCATGATGCACAAGTATCTCACTGAGAGCCAACTGCTCAAAGGTTCAAATTATTTCGCATGGAAGACTAAGATGAAAGCTATCTTAACTGTAGAGGATCTTTGGTCTATAGTGGATGGAAGTGAAACTAGACCTCAATCAGCAGGAGCAGATCAAACAACATTTGATAAAAAGGATAGAAAACTATCCTTAATGATCTTGCTAGCTATTACTGATGATATCCAACCTCATATCAGTGAAGCTAAGAATGGTAAGGAGGCATGGGATGCCTTAACAACCATCTTTGCGGGGAAGAATCAATCAACAATTCTTCACCTCCAAACATAGCTTCATACTCTTCATATGAAATCAGGAGAAACAGTAGAGCTATTCCTCTGCAGAGTGGCAGAATTGAAAACAAAACTGCAATCCTTAGGAGAAAAAGTGGAAGACCAAGTCTTGACCTCTATCATTTTGAGGGCTCTTCCCGACTCCTACAGAATGTTGATCACTTCATTACAAGTCTCTGGAAGGACAGTGACTTTTGTCGAGTTGGTAAATATGCTTCAAACAGAAGAAGCTAATCAACTCCAAAGAGATGAGGCATCCAACAATGCTCTTTTCTCAAACAGACAAGGTGGTAAGAAAAAGTGGAATCAACAAAAAGGTTCTTCTTCTAATAAAGACAAGGGTAAAGGCAAAGAGACTCAGAAGAAGAAGCAATATTGTAAGATTTGCGACAAGGACACTCATGAAACCAAAAGATGTTGGTTTAAGAACAAACCGCCCAATGAACAAGGAAACAAGAAGGGCAAAGGCAAACCAAAGAACAAGAATAAACAACAACAAGGACACATTGCAGCTGAAGATTCTAGTTTGGACTCTGAACGAGCACACAAAGTGCTCATGACACATACAGATTCCCCTCACAAGGACACTGTATGGTACATAGATTCAGGTGCTAGTAAGCATATGACTGGCGATAAGTCCTGGTTTGAGACATTTGAGGCTCGAGAAGGTAGACCGGTCACCATTGCTGATGATCAAACCTATCGAGTTCAGGGAGAAGGAAGTGTTTTTGTCTCCCTTCTAGATGGTGAATGTAAAATTCAAAAAGTTCTTTATGTACCAGGATTGAAAAATAATCTCTTGTCAGTTCCACAAATCCTGGACAATCACATGAATGTCAATTTCAAAGTGGACAAAGAAAAGAAACGTTGCTTTATCACCAAGAAAGGAAAACAGATAGCAACAGGTTCTTACAAACATGGTTTGTTTGTCTTAGATGCAATTACCTCAACACATACTGCAATGGTAGTAACCACAAAGGAGGCCACTTCTCTTTGGCATAAGAGATTTGGGCATTTAAGTTCAGGATATTTACTAGAGTTGAGTAAATATCAAATGGTGAAAGGGCTGCCTACTCTTTCATCTACTTTGCCAGTGTGCTCTGATTGCTTGTCAGGAAAGCAACATAGAGTACCCTTTGAACCTAGCTCCTTTCGAGCTAAGGTACCTTTGGAGTTGGTTCACACATATTTGTGTGGTCCCATGTCTACAAGTTGTGGAGGAAAAAGGTATTTTCAATTGTTTGTCGATGATCACTCACGAAAGATGTGGGTCTTCTTCTTACAGTTGAAGTCTGAAGCATTTTCCTATTTTCAACAGTTCAAAAAGCTTGTTGAGAAGGAATCAAAATGCTTTATTAAGACCCTCCATTCAGATCGAGGGGGGGAATACACATCAAAGGAATTTTCCTCATTTTTATAGACACATGGGATAAAAAGATAGTTAACAACAACCTATTCTCCTCAGTCAAATGGGGTTGTTGAGAGAAGAAATCGGTCCATTATGGAAATGGTTCGATGTATGCTTAAGGGAGCGAATCTTGAGCAAATTTACTAGGTTGAAGCTATTCAAACTATAGTATATCTTCTAAATAGGGCACCCACAAGGGCTCTTGAAGGTATGACTCCTCAGGAAGCATGGAGTGGAAGGAAACCCTCCATATCTCATCTACGGGTATTTGGGTGTAAGGCATTTATGCATATACCCAAGGAGAAAAGAAAGAAATTAGATGAGAAGTCCCTACCATGTGTATTTCTTGGATATGATGAATTCTCAAAAGGCTATCGGTTGATAGACCCACTTACCAAGAAGATACATGTCAGTAGAGATGTAGTGTTTGATGAAGCTTTCACACCCAACACTACATCGAGTATACCTAGATGATGAGGAGGAACATCCACTTCCTCCTTCACAACAGAAAAAGCCACCCAAATGGTATACAAGCACAATGAAAGATTCCAAACTCACTTCCCCACCTGATCTTACTCTCAATCATCCAAAGACACGAAGCATGACTCAAAAAGAAAAGAATGAAGCATCCACTTCAGTTGATGATCTTTGTGCAGATTTTCAAGATCTTTCTGTTGATAGAGAGTTACCAAGGGAAGATGATATGGAAATAGATGAGGAGAGGGTTTACTTATCAGCATATGATGAGAATGAACCTTCTACAGTTGATGAAGCACTTAGACTGCCTCAGTGGAAGGCAACTATGGGTGCAGAATATAACTCCCTCATCAAGAATAAAACATGGAAGCTGGTAGATTTGCCTAAAGGAAAGAAACCCATAGGCTACAAATGGGTTTACAAAGTCAAATATAAGGTAGATGGTACCATAGACAAGCATAAGGCCCATCTTGTGGCAAAGGGCTATGCTCAAAAGGAAGGCCTTGACTATGAGGAAACCTTTGCTCCTACAACAAGGATGACCACCATTCGAGTTCTTTGTGCTATGGCAGCACAGTTCGGATGGAAATTACATCAGATGGATGTAAAAAGTGCCTTTCTAAATGGTGACTTAAAAGAAGAAGTGTACATGACTCAACCTCCTGGATTTTCTGAGGAAGGCCATGAGCAACAAGTTTGCAAGTTGGTCAAATCATTATACGGGCTAAAACAAGCCCCAAGAGCATGGTACATAAAAATGGATAGTCACCTACTGCAACATGGATTTAAGAGAAGTCCATCTGACGCAAATATCTATATCAAGAACACAGGTTCTGAGATAGTGATTCTTGTGTTATATGTAGATGATCTGATCATCACTGGCAATTCAGAGAACTTGATTAAAGCCATGAAAGATGACTTGAAAGAGTCATTTGATATGACAGATCTAGGACTTCTCCACTACTATCTTGGCCTTGAGATAGAACAGAAAAATAATCATCTTAGGGTGACTCAGAAAAAGTATGCCAAGACTTTAGTAGAAAAATATCGTATGACTGATTGTAAGCCCAAAGCAACACCAATGGAATCAGGGCTACAATTATCATGATATGAAGACTCACCACAGGTAGATGGCACACTTTATAGATAGATGATTGGGAGCCTCATCTATCTGACTAATACTAGACCAGATATTACTTATGTTGTAAACTATCTCTCACGGTTCATGCAAGAACCAAAGGTCTCTCATTGGAAAGCAGCTAAGAGGGTTCTTCACTACATTCAGGGTAGTGCAGATTATGGTCTAGAGTATAAGAAGAATAACTCATTCTTCTTATAGAGTTATACTGACTCTGATTATGCTGGATCCATAGATGACAGAAAATCAACATCAGGCTATGTATTTCATCTTGGATCTGGTCCTGTCTCATGGCATAGTAAAAAGCAACAGGTGGTTGCTTTATCTTCAACTGAGGCAGAATATCATGTTGCACGTGGAGCTGTGTGTGAAGCGATATGGTTAAGTCGCATCTTGGCTACCATGGGCCTACCAAAGAAACTTCCCATTCACATGTTTTGTGACAACTCAGGTGTTTTGAACTTGGTCAAAAATCTAGTGCATCATGAATGAACTAAGCATATTGATACAGATTGTCATTTCATTCGTGATGAAGTTCCTAAGCACAAAATCAAGCTCCAACACATTCCCACCGACGAACAGGTTGCAGATATTTTTACAAAGGCACTTGGACGTGTCAAATTTCAACTGTTCTGGAGCAAACTTTGTATATCAAAGTAATGTAATAAAGGGGGGATGTTAGGGTAAAATAAGGTAGTGTATTGCATTACACTACGTAGGGTTATTACATTTACTTTTCTATGTAATTACCATGAGATATTTTACCTCATGGTTAAACTAGGTAAGTACCTAAATATCCTATGTCAGATATTTAGGTTAGTGATTTGGTTAGAACTCTCTACCTAGGTTAGTGGTTAGCTACACGTCTCTCCTACCATGATGGTTAGCGAGATAGATGGTAGTTAGTTTATTAATTCACATTATAAATACTTTGCACTATCCTATGTAATCGCTTAATGTTGAATCAATATTTATTTGATTATTTGAGCATACTTCTAGTTACAAGACCCAGACTTTATCCATAGGAGGTAGACTTTCTTCAGGAACAAGGAGGAGGAGATAAGCTGATTTGATAGTGTAATATCCGCTTTCAGTGTGTTCCCAGATGATGCGATCGGGCGTTCTAGAGGAAGGGATGATGGTGGAAGATAGAATGGAATTTAAGATATTAGATTCAGTAGGAAAATCTGGGTGCACTATGGGAATCCAAGTAGAAGGTGATCCTGGAGTAAAAAATTCAGAGACTTTCTGTCCTATTCTATCATCAGTGAAGATTTTGAGTTTGGACAGAATTGGGTCATTGAGGAGAGGTCCTCGAGATGTCCAATTGTCTTTCCAAAAATTTATATTTTGTCCATCTCCCAACATCCATATTAGACCTTTCATAATAAGAGACTTAGAGCTTCTGATGGAATTCTAGAACGCTGACCCTGTGTTGGGAATGCCTTCATTGAAGAAATCACCATTTTGAAGATATTTCCTTTTTACAATAGTGATCCATGCATTGTCATCGCCTGATATGAGCCTCCAAGCCTATTTAGCAATCAGTGCAGAGTTAAGGGACTGGATCCTCCTAAGTCCGAGTCCTCCCTGCATCCTTGGTCTGCAAACCTTGTCCCAAGCCACCAAATGGAATCTTTGTTTGTTGTCTGTTCCTGTCCACAATTTTTTTTTTGTATTTGCTCTATTTTAGCTGAGATAGGAGAGGGGGCCTTGAATATGGATAGGAAATAAACTGGAATGCTTTGAAGGACCACTGTAGTAAGAGTGCATTTGGCAGCCTGAGATAGAAGATGTCCTTTCCAGCCTGCAAGTTTCCTTTGGATGCGCTCGAGGACATTGTGCCACATGGAACCTACAGGTTGGCCATAGAACAGAGGGAGGCCGAGGTAGGTGACAGGAAGGTTAGCAATGGAACACTCTAGAATTTTGGTGATCCTGATTTGTCTCTGCATAGGTGTATTCAAGAAATACAATTTGCTTTTATTGAAGTTCACTTTCTGACCAACCGTTGCTTCATAGATTTGGAGGATGAATTTGATAACTTTTGCCTCAGGAATAGAGGCCCTAGTTGATAGAATGGTATCATCTACAGATTGTTGATGTGAAACTGGAGTGGTTTGAGAGGAAGCTTTAATCCCTGTCAGCAACCTGGATCTACAAGCAGCTTGAATAGTCCTGCCTAGAGCTTCTGCTAAAATAATGAACAACATTGGAGAAATAGGATCTCCTTGCCTAAGACCTCTGGTGCTTTGGAAAAATCATGCCACAGACCCATTGATAAGGACAGAAAACCAAGATGAGGAAATGCAAGATCTGATCAGATCTATCCAATCCGCATGGAATCCAAACTTGCCCAAGATGGCTAGGAGAAAATTCCAGTTGACTCTATCATAGGCTTTATTCATATCCAACTTGAGGACACATGTGGGTTTTTTAGATTTGGAAGCTGAATGAAGGGCTTCGTGGATGGAGATAACCCCATCAAGGATAGACCTACCCAAAACAGAGCTGCCCTGAGAAGGGTCAATGATGGTGGGCAAGATAGTTTTCATTCTAGAAGCCATAATTTTAGTGAGGATTTTATAGACAATGTTGCAGAGGCTAATGGGCCTGTAATCAGCTAAGGTCTTGGCTGAAGGAAGCTTAGGAATGAGAGCTATGAAAGTAGAATTGTACCCCCGAGGAATCCCTCTGAGCGATTGGAATTATTTGACAGTCAAACACACATCAGGTCCCACAATATCCTAGAAGTGTTGAAAGAAGCGAGGAGGGAAGCCATCTGGGCCTGGGGCTTTGTCGGGCTGCATGGAGAAAAGAGTCATTCTGATTTCATCATCCTTGAAGGGAGAAATAAGGGAGGAATTGATGGATTCAGGGATGGAATTAGGAGGGATATGGTGAAGAAGGGCCTCCTGAGCTAAAACAGAACAAGAATCATCATCCTCAAGAAGCTTAGAAAAGTAGGAGCTGGCTTCATCCCTGATTTCCTCAATGTCTGACATAATATTACCATCCTCCTTAGTTAGATTTTTGATACTGTTGTTGCTTCTATTGTGGAGGGTAGCCACATGAAAATATTTTGTATTCGAATCACCTTCTTTGAGCCAAAGAGCTCTGGATTTTTGGTGCCAAAAGGTCTCTTCACAAGCAAGGATATTGTGATACTCAGCAAGAATCTGCTTTTCTTCAATTTTGGTTTGGGAGTCTAGCTCTTCACGTTCATTTTTTATTTCAATTTGATTGAGTCTTTCTAAGAGAGACTTCTTGTTGGCAAAAATATTGCCAAAGACTTCCTTATTCCAGATTTTTAGGTCTGATTTGAGAGTTTTGAGTTTCTGAGACAGTCTGAAGGATGCGCACCCCTGGTATTCTTGTTGCCAAACATGAGAAACACGTTGTCTGATGTCTGGGTGATGAAGCCACATATTCTCGAATCTGAAAGGCTTTTTGAAAGGATTTGGTCTGTTGATGTCCAGGATGAGAGGATTATGGTCAGACCCCACTTTGGGAAGAGGATGGAGAGTCGCATCACCAAAAACCTGCACTACTTCTTGAGAAAGGAACACTCTGTCAAGTTTAACTTGGATGTGTTGTGCCCCAACTCGTCTATTGCTCCAGGTGTATTTGCCCTTTTTTAGATTGACATCCATGAGCCTGTTAGTGTTGACGAATTCCATAAACTCCTCAGTACTTTTGGTAGGAGTTTCACATCCTCCTTTCTTATCTGAAGGATAAAGGGGTGTATTAAAATCCCCAACCACTATCCATGGTATGTTTTGAAAGGAATATTTCATCTTTGTTAGGGTCTCCCACAGCTGAGTTCTCCCAGTAATCATGTTAGGGGCATAAACATTGGTGACAACCCAAGATAAGTCACTATTGATGTCATGAAAGAGGACACTTAACAGTATTTCACTGGAGTGAAGGAGGCGTCCTTCAACTTTCTGCCTATCCCACATACATATGAGTCCTCCAGAAGTTCCTCTAGCATTACTGGTTATAACTCCTACATTTTTCCATATGATTTTAGCAACTTCAGAACTGTTGGCATTAATTTTTGTTTCCTGCATGATGAAAATGGAAGGTCTAATGTCTTTCCTCATAGACTTGACAAGTCTTTGTTTGGATGCCCCATTGAGGCCTCTCACATTCCATGAGAGAAGCTTCATTTGGAAGGTTTGGGGGTTTTACGGCATCCCCTACCACTTGGGTGAGGGGGTTTGGTGCTCTTGCTCTCATCTAAAAGATGAGAAGTAATATTTGGGAAGAGGGTCTTCTGAACTCCATTTGCTATATCATCTGTTGTTTGGGAATTCCTTTGATCCTCCTTGGAAGGTCTGCCTCTTTTCTTTTCACTCCCAAAATCCATAGGGGATTTGGCAAAGCTTCTAGTTTTCTTGGGGCTGGGTTTGTAAGGAATAATTTGTTCAAGAACTGGGCTAAGGGGTCTAATGGAATGATTTAGACTAGGCGACGAGGTTTCTTCCAACAAGGAATTTGTTGCTAGTTCATCAAGGGGACTCCGAGATGGTCCAGATTTAGACGGGGTGTTGAGGAAGCTGAGATCGACATTAGGCTCAGGCAAGGTTTCACAAGAATTAGAAGGAGGTCTGGGTTCCTCAGAAGTACTAAAGGGGATGGAAGGATGAGAGGGAACAACTCCTATTGGTGGTTCTGGGGCATTCAAACCCTTCAGGGAGGAAACCACAACATTTCCTTGTTCCAAATCTGCAGTCTCATTTAGAATATTGAATCTGTTGGCAGTAGTGATAGATGAACTTACTTGATGATGAGTCGGATGCATCTTCTCCTTTCCTCTAGGGGATTGGGCTTCTCCAGTACCACCTACCACTGCCTTGTTCTGATGATTCTTTGCCTGATATTGTTGGGTCCCTTTCTTTTGGGGTTTGAAGCTTTCACCTCTATTACCACTTTGAAGAATGCCAGTTGCTTGAGATTGACTGTTTCCTATGTTGGATTTAGCCTTGAGGAGAGGGCATTGAGACCTCAGGTGACCTTGGGTGTTGCATTCCACATAGAAAGGTGGTTTATTCTCATATTCTAAAGCTTGCTTGAAGAAGAAATTCTTGTGAGTTAGGGTGACAAAGGTAGGGAGCTCAGAAGCTAAATTTACGTTAACGCAAATCCTAGCTACATTCATCCTTCTACGTGCTCTTGTAACCGGATCAATGGCCAGGAGATCTCCTATAACACTTGCAATGGAAAGGAGGACGTCATCATGCCAACAATGGAAAGGTAAATTAGGGATACGCACCCAAATGGGGGCAATATTTATGTCCTGGGTGTCCGGATTGAAATCTAAGTCCCATTTCTTCAAGAAAAGGCTCTTGCGGCCTAGGAACCATGGACCCCCGATGAGAATCTGATTAGTATCTTCCTCATTACTCAATATGATGGCAAAAAAACCCCTGGACTGAGCTACTATTTCCATGCTCCCCAGGGTCTTCCATTTGGTTGTTGCCCATCTACGGATAGTATCGATGTCAGGCCTACCTCCAACAAACTTCCCTACCAGTGTAAATATTTCCATGGCTAGGTATTGGTCAGCAATGTCATCAGGGATGACTATATTTCGACCATTTGGGATGATAGTGGTGTTGGGGGGCAAAGTGGGGGCCCGACCATTTAAGGTCGTAGCATAGGAAACTACCTTGGTTGGTGTGACAGTGGGACCCAAAGCAGGAAACTCAGACTGAGGAAAATCATCTCCCCAAAAGTGTTGCTCCCGAGGCTTAGCAGGTGGTAGACCAACTCCTGTACCTCCTTTGTCCTCTGCATCTTCGTCCTTATCACTGCAATTGCTTTTGACCGTAGGTGGTCTGCCAGCCTTACCTAGCGAGGAATTGGTTCCTCCACACTTACCTCCTGGGCCTGGTTTCCCTCCATCTCCTCTCCTCTCCTGGTTTCCCTCCATATCCTCTCGACTTAAGTGACTTACATTATCCATATGTCCCCATTTTATAAAATAAAGTTATAACCATATTAAATTAAATATTTAATATAATTAAAACTTCGCTCATTAAAATATCAAACCTCTGGTTATCCAATCCATGAACAGAAGGTAGAATTGGACACCCATTTTGCCAAAGAATCTCACTACACCGTTCGACACTACCAAAAACCCTAATAATTGACTTACTAAAAATAGTAAGTCCATGCTCCACTATTCGAAATGGCCCTAAAATCTAGCAACTAAAAGCTTAGCACGTCTAGACGATAATCCCCCAACCTATAATGGGATCCCCCAACACCTAACACAACCTATGGGAACCCAAGAGTAGGCTAGTCCATAAGGCTCCTATTGATTGATTAGGAAGGGGACATTATAGTCCTCCCTCCCTAAAATTGTTTGTCCTCAAACAATTGGAGTGTCGGATGCTGTAATATATGCTCATCCTCCCAAGTAGCATCCTCAATTGGTAAATCCTTCCATTTGATCAAGTACTTTCTAATTGCTCATCTCTTGAGAGTATGATCCCTACTATTAATGATGGCCTCAAGAACAAGTATCAGCTTCCCCTCATAATCCAAGGGTGGTAGAATTAAGGAAGGAAAAACATTATGTCAAAGTACCTTCTTGAGGCATGACACATGAAATACATTATATACCTTACTATCTGCTAGCAATTCTAACTCATAAGCCACTTCACCGACCCCATGATAATTTAAAATGGATCATAAAACCATAGTTTGAGTTTTTTAGCTCCACTCTTCTTGAGAGTAGACTGCTTGTACGACTACAATATCAAATAAACTAGATCACCCACCTCAAAATTATGCTTTAAACACTCCTGATCTGCATAAAGCTTTTGCTAATTTTTTACCTACTGAATGTTCTCTTTCAATGCCCTCATGATATCTTGGTTTTCCTGTAACATCTCCTTTGCCTTATGCACTGTGCAATCCTATATTAGTAAATCTATGAAGCTAGGATCCTCATATCCATAAAGGGCCATAAAGGGTGACATTTTAATTAACATGTGATAAGTGGTATTGTAGCAATACTCACTGAGGTGCAACCATCTAACCCATGCCTTCTGCTGCCTTGAAATACAATTTCTCAAATATCCTTCCACCCATTTATTCACTATTTCCATCTATCTATGGGTGGTAGTTGGTGCTAGGAGTGAGTTCTGTCCCACTCAGATCAAAGAGCTCCTGCTAAAAGTGACTCATAAACTTACTGTCCCTGTCACTAACTATGTTCTTAGGCAATCCATGCAATATAAAAATTTCTTTGAAGAACAAATCAACAACCTGAACTGTGGAGTAAGTGGCTTAAATAGTAAATAAATGTGCAAATTCGGTTAGTCTATCAACCACAACATATATATAGTATCTTCCTTGCACCTTAGGCAACCATGTTATGAAATACATTGACACACTTTCCCATTTTTGGTTGGGAATAGGCAAGGGCTGCAATAAACCAACCGGTAAGGTGTGTTCATCCTTATTTTATTGGCAAGTAGCACACTCTCTTACATATTTAAGGACTTCATCCTTGAGTCCTTTCCATGTGAATATCTCTCTTACTTGCTTATAAGTCTTGTAGAACCCCGGATGACCAGTCATCGGTGAGTCATGTAAAGATATCAAAATAGTGTGCTTGATTTGAGAATTAGGTACCAAAAATATCCTATCCTTAAATATTTTTGGGTGCCTGTAGGGGGTGGTTATTATCGATTTGGATCCCTCATCCAGATCGATAACATGATCTATCCCTCTCTCAAGAGGTATCCCTAGTGGTATGTTCTCAAAAATCTTATGATGCTTTTCCAAAAAAATGTGAATATCTGGATGATAGTCCTTACCCTGTTGCTCATCAATTGTTGGTATTATAATGCACTCAAACACCCACTCTATCTAGTTGTGCCAAAAAATCCTCTCTATCAATCTTAGTGGCACTATCCTAATACCACCATATGATATTCCTTGTAGTACTATATTCTTCCCATCAGACTCAAAATTCATCTCCATGCTATGCAAGTTCATAGTGAACTCACCCATTGACCTCATCCAATGCATGCCAAGTACTACATCTGTATCACCAATATTCACTACATAGAATTCATATTTTAATTCATACTTGCCCATCCTAATGCATAATTTAGGGATCCTCTATGTGTAAGTAATGGTAGTACCATTAAAAACCAACACCTTAAATCCTCCAAAAGACTTTATCTGTATCCCACATCTAGCAACAAGGTCTTCATCTATGAAGTTGTGAGTGACACCTATATCAATAAGTGTGGTAACTCACTACCCATTCAACACTCCCCAAGCCTTAAAAGATCCAGTCCCCTGAAGACTATATAATTGTGCCACCATATCATTATTCTCATGTATCCTGTCAACCTTGTCATAACTATCTATGTTGTTGCTACTAGAATCACTTTGTTGATCAGCCCTCTCAAAATCTGATTCTTTAGCTGTAAGATACTCCATCTACTTAGCTTTGGCCTTTTTAGAACATTTATGTGAAGGGTTCCATGGTTCTTTACATTTAAAGCACAAGTTTTTTTTCCTTAAGTCATTCATACTCTCATTGTCCATCCTATTGGAACTCTTTTTTTCTGATCATACTCTTTTTGGAAGTGATTCTTGTCTTAATTTTTTTGTAATCAACACCCTTAAAATGGAACTTACCTTTTGAATTTGATGACTCCATATCTCTAGCCTTTCAAATGGCCTCCTGTAAACTGAGTGGATTAAGGGCTTTGATCCAACACCTCAAAGGATCTTATAGGCCATCAATGAAGAGGACTATTAGCCTCCTCTTAGAAATATTTGTAACCAATACTGAGAGCCTTTGTAAATCAACAACGTAGATCTCAATCGAACCCCATTGTTTGAGCTAGGCTAACTCCTTAAACTACAGTTCTGGATCCTTCTTATCAAATCCATCAATTAGTCTCTCTGTGAATTTTGCATAGGATACTACTTATCCATGCACTAGGGTGATCATCCCATGATACCACCACTTATGTGTCAATCCATATATATGAAAAACTAAAAATTTGATAGCCTCTATCTTTGGCATTGAATTCAGCTAAAAATATGTCTAACTTTTGAACTCATGCTCTTGCAGTACTCTTCCCGGATCTGTCAAAATAAGGAATAGAGAGTTTTTTGACCCTCTTTTGAATTTTATGGTTATGATACCTTACCCTTTGTGGCCTATTATGGGCCCTCCAATCTGCATATTCATAGAAATACCATTCAGTCTCGAACTCAATGCTGAATTTATCCCAATCATGTAAAATTTGCTCTTGGAAGTCCTGTTGAGTTGGTTCCACTTTAGGTTGAACCTCAAATTTGGATGGAAAAATAGGTATTAAGGGTTTATTTATTTCTGCCCTAGATCTATAGTTTTGATCCACACCTCCTTTGTTTACCGAATCATATCCGTTACCATTATTCTTGTTGTTTCCCTGCTATACATTATTGTTTTGGTTTTGATTAGCAATGTTTACCAACATTTGCATTTGTTGAGTCATAAGGGAAAGCAATTGAGCCATATTATGTTGTATATCACGTTGACCTCTCTACAATATATTAATTATTTATCTATTTGTGGGCTCTCTCACTCCTCTATTATCCTTGTTATCACCGATATTTACTTTCCTCAACTCTAGCACTGTATCAAATGGATTTTCCTCTTTATTGGGATTAGACCTGTTTCTCCTTAAATAATATTGATGACTACTCGACTGCATTCAAACCCTTAGGATGGTAGTAAGAGCTGAGATTGATACCACTGTAATGTCCTACCCTATTTTAATAATGGAGTTTGCAATCTATTTTTTTTGTATTCTAATTTTTTTTGTCTTTTTATATGATGAAAATGTACAGAGATTGCATAAACAAGAAAATTTGACAAGCAATAAATTTCAAACTACTTATCCAGAAGCTATAAAAATTGGCATCTAGATAATAAATATATACAGCTAGCAACCCATTATAGAAAATTGGAAAATAACAATATATCAAGTATTTATAAAAATTTGGAAATGATTGTTTAAACTATGATCAACAACCCAGGAAACTTAAATTTTCATTTCAAACTTCAAATACAATGTTCTATTTGCCTGAAAATTAGTACAAACTACTCCTAAGAGCCAAGCAACCAGGTTCAGATCTAGAACTATAAAAAAAGTAGATTTACAATTTGCACAAATTCCAATATAGGCTCCAGCTATATGACTAGGCAGGAAATTGGTACTGCAACCTTGGAAAAAACTATAGCAATAGAAAATAGTCTTCAATATTGGTCAATTTACTCCTTTAACCTAGGCACCTTGATATCAACACCAAACCATAGCTTATTTCCTCAAAAAATGGATTTGTGAATGATTTCTAGGTGGTGCGCTACAATCGATAGTGGCATCCAAACTGAAGTATGAAGTCAACTCTTGAAACCCCTAAAAATACTTGCCCAAACTTGATAAATATCTCTAAAAATGCAATCCTTATCAACTCCAATGCATTCCTAGTACTAGAAATGCTTCAATAAACCTAATGATGTCTTTCAATCCCAAAGTTGATATCCCTGTAGGAGGATTTCATCTCCAACAAGCTTAGAAAACCCTACAGATTCTCTGCAAGTCTCCTTACCCTATATATCCTGATAAAAATAGCCAAGAATGAATGAAATGAAGCATTTAAAGTCCTTTTATATCCTCCTCCAAAGTGGTCAACCCTTTTTGGCTATCACATATACATTTTATAACATTAAAATATTTTAAATTTCCACTTTATGAATGTTGCGTCCAATATTGGCCCTTTGATAAGTCACTTTTATGAAGTAAAATTTAAAATTAAGTGAATTATATTATCCTTATGTTCCCATGTTATAAAATAAAGTTATAACCATATTAAACTAAATATTTAATATAATTAAAACTTTGCTCATTAAAATATCAAGCCTCTAGTTATCCAATCCATTAAAATGAGGTAGAATCGAACACACATTTTGCCAAAGAATCTCACTACACTATACAACATTATCGAAAACCTTGATAACTAACTTACTAAAAATAGTAATTCCATGCTCCGTTGTCCAAAATGGCCCCAAAATCTGGCAATTGAAAGCTTACCACATCAAAATGACAACCCCCCAACCTCTAGTGGGCTCCCCCAATATTTGACACAACCTACAAGAACCCAAGAGTAGGCTAGTCCACAAGGCTCTTACTGACTGAATAGGAAGGGAATATAACATTGTGCCAATTGCACGATGGAGAGCCTGTCAGAACTCAAAAGTAAACCTAGAATCCCTGTCAGAGATAATCATCTCTAGAAATCCATACAACCTAAAAATTTCTTTTTCAAATTTATTGGCAACAATTACATCATCTGTAGTACATCCTGGTATAAAATGTGCAACCTTAGTGAGTTTATCTACTATGAAAAAGATTGCATCATGATGATATTTTGTCTTTGGCAAACCGACAATAAAATCCATTGATATTACTTGCCATTTGTGAGTGGGTATAGCATGTGAAAACAATTTTCCTGTTGGATGTTGATGTTTATATTTCACCTTCTGACACTATAAACATCGTGCCACAAAATTAGTGATATCTTTCTTCATGCCCGACCAGTAAAAGGTCTTTTTCATATTTTCCCTCATCTTGGCTCCTCCAGGATGAGAAGAATAAGGAGAATTATGAGCTTCTCGCATGATCAATCTCCTCAAATCACCCAATTTAGGTATGACTACTCGATCTCTAAAGCATAAAAGTCCATATTTCATGCTATATTCTTGGTTTTCATTCAATTTTTGATCTATCTTAACCCGAATTTCACTACATTTAGGATCCTAACACTACATCTTTCTGACTTGCCCCATTAAATCCACATGACTATGAGTCAATGCAGCTATGTGCTTCCTCCTGCTTAAGGCATCAGTAACTTTATTTTCTTTTCCTTTGATATACTCAATTCCAAAAATCATATTCTGCTAAGAACTCTATCCACTTTCTTTGTCTAGCATTTAGTAATGGTTGAGTGAAGATATACTTCAAAATTTGGTGATTGGTTCTTAACTCAAATGGTCTACCAACTAGATAATATCGCCAAAATTTCAAGGCATGCACAACTGCAACAAGTTCTAAATCATGAGTAGCATAGTTAACTTCATGCTTTTTGAGTTTCCTAGACTCATATGCTACTACAGAACCATCTTGGGATAGGACTCCTCCTAACCCTTCCAAAGAGGCATCGGTGCAAACTAAAATATTCTTGTGGGATCCAAAATCTTCAGAATAGGAGCTGAGGTTAGTTTTTGTTTAAGCAAATTAAATGCTTCTTCACACTTTTATGTCCATTTAAACTCCTTCCCTTTCTTTTGAAGGTTGGTTATTGAATAAGTAATCTTAGAGTAGTCTTTAACAAACCTCCTATAATATCCTGACAAACCCATGAAGCTTCTTACTTTTGTCATATTTGTTGGAGGTGGCCAATTCAAAATGGCTTCTATTTTCTTTGGATCAAAATCGATCCCATCCGTTGATATAATATACCCCAAGTAATGCACTTGTGGAACATAGAATTCACATTTAGACAAATTCCCATAGAGTTGGTTCTTCCTTAAAATTTCTAGCACTATCCTCAAGTGCTTATCATGTTCCTCTCTATTATGAGAATAAATCAAAATGTCATCCAAGAATATCAACACAAACCGATCCAACTATTTTCTAAACACACTATTCATCAAATTCATGAAAGTTTTTTGGTGCATTAGTCAATCCAAATGGTAGGACTATAAATTCATAGTGCCCATATCTAGTCTTGAATGCGGTTTTATGTGTATCTTCTTCTCGGATTCTCAGTTGATGATATCCAGATTTTAGATCAATCTTTGTGAAAATGGTGGCATATTTTAGTTGATCAAATAAATCTTCTATCCTTGGCAATGGATATTTGTTCTTGATAGTTGCCTTGTTTAGCATTCTATAATCTATGCATAGCCTTAATGAACCATCTTTCTTCTTCACAAATAAAATAGGTGCTCCCCAAGGTGATACACTTGGTTTTATCAACCCTTTTTCTAGCAACTCTTGAAGTTGCACTTTCAATTCTTGCATCTCGATGGGGTTCATTCTATAAGGAGCTCTATGGATAGGCTAAGTACCTGGCATCAATTCTATGGTGAAATAAAATTCACGTTTAGGCAACAATCCAAGTATCTCATCAACAAAAACATCATGAAATTCCTGCAATAGTGGAAATTTTCCAATAATTTCTTCCTTTGGAATTTCCTCTTTTTCCTTGAGTTTAACTACATAAACCATTCCTCCTTTTCTAATAGTTTTCTTCAGTTGCATTGCTAAAATTAGCATTGGTTGAAATTTTCTTGGTTCACTATACATCCTTTGCCTTTCTTTGTCTTCATTGGTAAACTCAATCCATCTCTCCTGAAAATTTACCAAGGCTTCATGAGCCTTCAACCAGTCTATTCCCAAGATGATGTCAAAAGCATGTAGGGGTGCTACATACAAATGCCACCTAGTAAAGCCATTGGGTAGGGTAATTTGAGTTGAGGAAAAACATTGATTAACATGATAAGTTTACCCTGATCCATACTCAACCTTCCACCCTTGTGCCAAAGATCCTGGCTTTTATGGCATATCCCTTACTAGGTTACTAGAAATAAAACTATCGATAGCCCCACTATCAATTAAAATGCTAACTTATTTATCAAAAAATTTACCATTTAGTAGCAGAGGTGTAGCTTGTCCATCCAAGTTTTGTGTTGTTGTTGCTACATAGATCTTGTGATTTGGCCTATCAGAGCTAGTGCTTGCATGTTGTGGGTAGTTAATAGCAAAATGTGAACCTCCACACTTGAAGCACTTTATCCTTGAGTTTGAATCTCCTTCTTGAACCTATTTTCCTGTATCCACTGCTTGTAGCGGAACTGGTTGCTTAGGAGCCTGGAAATCCCTATTGTTGTTGTTGGAGTAGTTGTTATTCTTGTGGTGAAATTCTTTCTTGAAATTCTTCTTACCACCATTGTTGTGCTTCTCAAATTTTAGATTTCCTTTGTTCTTCTGATTTTATCCATTATCCCACTTTCTCTTTTTTTAAAACTTCTATCCCTTGTTTGACCATTTTGTGGAACTATTGTGAGTTTCATTAGTAGTCTGAGTAGACTCTGTCCTTTGAGCCATATCATAAGCTTCTTGCATAGTGTTATGAACATGTACGCTTACCCTATCTCTAATCCAAGGCTTCATTCCTAGGACAAATTTATGTATTTTCATCTCATTATTCTGGTTATAGGATGACACATATTTAAGGAGTCTCACAAACTGTTCATAGTATTCCTCCACAAATCTTGATCCTTGTTGAAATGCAAAGAATTCCTTAAATTTATTCAAATAAAATTTCTTTGTAAGGAATCTATCCTTAAAAGCTTCCACAAAAACTTCCCACTTCAACTTGTTAGGTGAGATCTTATGTTCATATTTATATGCATTCCACTAGTCAATTCCTATTCCTCCCAGATGAGAAAGAGAAAATATCATTTTAGTTTCAGAGGAGTAGTTTCTTATGGAAAAATGAAGTTCCAATTCATCTAACCATGACTTAGCTACATCTTCTCCTCCTTTTCCCATGAACTTAGTCACTTTAATATGCTTTATGTCATTGCCCATTTCTTTCTTTATGCGGGCCTTATTTTCATGCTATTCGAGATCTTTATCCTCTCTAATCTCAACCTCTGGATTTTCCATCTCCTGATTATTGTTGTGGTGATGCTGTGAATTTATAGCTTGCAAAATCTATTGAATTTGATCTTGCATTGTGGAAACCATGGCATTAAGGTTCTCCATATCTTTATCTAAATTCCTAGAAATTTCTCCTATCTGTCTAGATTTAGGACTTTTAGGACTAGCTTGTTGTAAGGTTCCTTTCTTCCTACCTCTCAAACTTGTCGCCATGTTTACCTGGAGTAAAAATTTGTATTTATTCTCACTAGTTTTCGTAGTTGAAATTCTAGACAACTAGATTTTATCATAATTTCTCAAGTAATCTATTACTACCAGGTTCATTCCTTAGTTTAGTCCACTAACTCTGTTGTTGTCCATACACACTTGAGAATAAGGAGTAAGTCAAAAAACATAGATGTCGATTAATTTTTCGAAAAGAGTCTAAGGTACACTTCTTAAAATTAATAAAGCGAGGGTTCGCTTAGCTATTCCACTTTCGAACGACTGTGGATCTATTTATGGGGGATAGGAACTTAGGCATCGATAATCTCAAGTACTAACTTTGTTCTTACCAAGTGTGCATCATTTAGAGTTATGGAACTTATGTTTGAGTTGTTTTGTTTCATGCCCAAATATTTTGCTAACCTAGATCTAGCTAGAGTCTACTAGTTAGCCTGGGCTCTGATACCAACTATAAAAACCCCAATTTTTACCACCTCTTATCCATATTTTTTTATATAAATACATATTTCATGAGGCAAGGTACATAATCATGATCTAAGATAGAATAATTCCATTTGGATTGTAAGTTATTAAGGCACATATTATCAAGAGATATTGAGACTTGATCAGAGTCACTCTTGAGTAGAAGTGATCAGCTTCTACGAAATCCTCATACCACTCGGATATGAGAATGCTCAAAGCGTTAGGTTTCATCCCTCATAAAAGGGAAATTGCCTTATATAGGCGAATTCCTTGAAGATGGAAAACCATCATAGATGAAATAACCTCAATAATGGTTATTCATAGATCTTAGATCCTACCCACATCTTCTCTATGGGGTCACTAAGATAATAAAATTAATACACGTGATTAAAATTACATAATTCTTGTAATGCCATCTTATTTGTTTGGTGATTGATTGTCATCCTCTCAAATGTATTGAGTGTTTGGTTTGCTTCTAATTAACTTAGATTAATGTAATGTTCTATCTAGTATTGTTGTGTAGGTCCTCCATAAGTTTCCCTCTACACTATTGTAATCAATAAGAGATAAAAATTATAAACATTCATTAAACATCATATATTTGACAAAATATACTAATCAAAGAATTTTTATTACTTGATCAATTTCCAAAACATATATCACTTAACATTCGTTAGAGGTGAATATTACAATATGAAGACTTTATCTCTAATTTACAAAGCTAGTAATAAAATACATAAAGTATTACAAATCATGGCTGATTTTCCATAAATTATTTCAGCCCTACATAATTACATTGGATCTATATCAATACAAGCTTATTCATGATTACAATGAGAATATCTCAAAACATAAAGTATAGTCTTCAGAATTTGTTGTCCGGTTCTCCTCTGATTTGTCTTGAATCTTCTTGGAGTGAGAGATGATAGTGAAGGGATCAAGACAACTCGGATGCAATTTATGCCAAATGCATTACAAGCAAGCCATGCTTATCCAAATTAAATGCAATCATGCATCAAGTATTTGCCAAATGTATAACATATCTCAAGAAATCACCAAGCATGATTAAATAATTCATTCATCATTAATATTTTCATAACAAGGATTACTTCTTAATCCCATTCATAATTCATTTGGATTAACACCAAACAAAAGGAAGAGTCCCATACCTCTTCCCCAAGGAATGGACACCAATCCATCCTTCTCAAAATTGGAAAATATTCCATTTTATAAAATTCCTCAAACACATAATAGTTTACTGTTTGTTTCCTAGAATTATACAAAGACTATGATTTCACTTGTTCATTCTACTTGTCTATCTAATAGACCTCAAATCATAGTTGTTTTTTTCTTATTTTATAATCCATTCAAATTTTAATAAAACAAAACCAATATTTACAAATCCAATTGATTTCAATATGATTTTCCAATCATTCCAAAAATAAAGGAAATTTTAAAGCCATTCAAATTTTAGTAACATATGATTCCCAAACATACTCTAAAATTGCTATACAATTTCTAATCAACATAATCCATAATGTTTATCTCCTATATCATACAAAATCATACAATTTTGCTTCAAATAAGACAAATATGCTACTTATAAGTAGGAAGGAAGTTATTCCTATTAAAATTTAAAGCATCCTATAAATATCCAAAAGATAACATGCATTATATACAATATAGCACATTTCACTATAAGGCAACCATGGAGTTTGCTTAATTTATAAATCATATAATACAAAATATCATTAACCATTTGATTTTCAGATCAGAATGCTTTTACTAAAACCTACTCCTTTCTTTCTTTTGATATACATAGACACTATAGCTTCTTAGGTTAATACGAACAGACCTAAGGCAATATTTTTTCATTACTAATACGAATAGATGATATCTCTCATTGGATTAAGGGCATACATTTTACTATGTAAATATCACATATAACAGAAGCCACCTCATAATAAAGATGAATGAAATCAATGCAAAGATCAACTACCTACCCTGGATCCAAAATCGAGGAATAATTAGGGAATTCGTGGTGGGAAATGAAAATCGTGTTCGAGGTGATTCTGCTACAAGAAGCTTCTTATAGGTAATGTTCGATTTACAACACAATGTGCCCTGATAGGTATAAATTATGGATGCTATATTCAGATCAGTATAAACAAAATCTTGAAATAGGTGATGTATACATCCAAGGATACACAAATATTCGTTAAATCCCGTGATGAAAACATCGTGTATGGAGCAAGACTTAGGTTCAAAAAAGACACAACCAAGAGAAGAAGTATTAAAGTGGAATGAAATTCTAATCGAGTAACAGTTCGTAATGGAAATCAACCCATAGTCAGTGATTTCCTCAACCCTTGGTTTATTTTTTATCAGATCAGTACGCTATCAGGGAATTTTGGTTTACCTGCATCCCTAATTTCTACCAATTATGGATACCACTTACACAACATGACAATTTAGACTTATTGTCTGCTCATGATGATGATATGGGCATATCGGGTACAACATAAGACTATTTCAATCTACAAGTATATCGATAATACCATCCATTGTTACTCAAAGCATTATGAGGGCTTGGTTCTTTCGGTAAGGGTGTATGAATCGCTACATGGTTTCTCCAATATATATGTGTGCGCCTAGCTTACTTCAGTGCTTAATGTAGTACTTAAATACATAGAGACAAATTGGCCGGAGAGAGAAGCTAAAAGTATGACCATCATGGCTTCTACGAGCTTGGACAAAATACCTTTGAGCAATGGGGTCATATTACATTTATGCCAGGGATCAAATACTTACTGACATATTATATATTACCCTCCTTTGGACAACATCGACAACATTAACAATAATATTTGAACACCCAAATTAAAACATAAAGCAAATAGCTTATAAACAATTTTCCAAAGATTAACATGGAACACCATTCAGGGTATTAGCGTAGAAAGGAGTAAACAATCTAATCATACGTAAATGAAGTGGAAACTTCCACGCTTGGATTTCGTAAACCCCAAACTAAGTTTTGCTTGAATGTTCTCCTTCTGTCTACCCATTCTAACCTCTTCTCTAGTATAATATAACCCATTTTTCTCAATTTTAATGGTAATTTATAGCTTTCTTTCTTTCAAAAAAGATGCTTATATATATATTATTTTTATATATATATATATATATATATATATATATATATATATATATATCTATATTTCTCTTACCCCATGTGTAGACTTCTTTTTAATATATATTATTTTAATGGAAAGGGAATCCATAGAGATAAGAAAAGAATATTATCCACCATTTCAACCTTCCCAAAGTAGCTATGTGTAGGAAGGATTGATTATTTAAATCTACAAGGTAGTTTTTTTTTCATGTTTTAATCCAATCACAACTTGAGGAAGTTCATAAAAAACCAAACTACCTAATTTCCTTCTAAAATAGGATCAACTAGATCAAATAAATATGCTCAACAACTAAATTTTTTTTCTTCTTTAGAAATTGCTCAAATTAAGATTTCACAAAATCATAATAAATTGCATGATATTCTTTTCAATATTTTTTTTTGTTTAGAGTAATTTGTAAAATGCAAAATATTATTTAATGTGCATTTTCAAAGTAAAATTCAATTAAACCAATCTCATGCAAATTAATCATGAAATAAAATATGAATCACACACAAATGACATACAAGCACTCGATGCATGTGCTCAATATCCCCTATCATCGTTTTTCCTTTGATTGTGTGTGACTTTTAGAGTAATACTCAAGTAACACTGCCATCAGAGAGGTAACTAGTGATGATAGGAATATGAGCTTTACTTGTTGAGTTGTCATAGTCATCATTTCCCTTCTCATCTCTTGGTGGTCAGTCTTCCACCTACGAGAATAAATGTTCCTGCAATCAAGCAACGCAACATCATTTTATTTTGATAAATACAATGCAAATATATTAAGCATTAAAACCAACTATCACTACACAAATAACATCTTAAAAATAGTCCTCCAAGGGGGATGTGATAGTTGGAATTATCAAATTACCCCCAGATTGGCTTTGGGTAAAGTCACACTCCTTAGAGAGTTGATACGATAACATAGAAGGTGAAGTCACACCCCATATGGATCGGGCGTGATTTTGATTCTATGAAGAAGAAGCCCTAATGCAAGCCTGTGAAGTCGCGCCTCATTAATACTTGGCACGATTTTTTCTAAGGTGTAAATATAATAAAAATAGGATGCAAAATGCAATGCAAACGTCTAAAACTAAATGAAAACACCTGATGAATGGTGCAGAAGTAGACAGAAGGGTTAAGACCTTTGAGTAGTTAATATCTCCTTCAATCTACGACATGAATCCACCAGAGCGAACAACAAATTAAATCAATGCACCAAAAGATAAATCAAAATTCACACTTAGGAGTTATCTTGCTTACAGAAGAAAAGAAATCATATAGAAAACAAGTGTGAGCATGTTAGAATAATCGCATACATGAATCATAAAATTATTTCTCTCAAAATGAGTGATCAAACCCTCCTTTTATAGTGAGTTTGAAGGCAAAAAAAGCAAGAAAAAACCTAGGAAGGGCGATGCCAAACACACCAACTAGAAAAATTAGGGTTTATATTGGAGAAACCCTAAAAAGGTAAAATCATGCTCCGTCTTGGTCGACTACAATTTTGCCTATGCGAAGTCATGCTAACTGAGTGTGATCTTGCATAGAGGAGGAAAAAAGGAGAAACAAAGGGAAAGGGGCCTATCCCATGCCTTGGGAAAGTGTTGGAGGACTCTTAGGGGGTTCATGGAATATTGCCCACTAAAGTGTGTCAATTTTTTGTGTCTACATTTTTTCGCTTTCTTTGAAGCATTTATGGCTTAATAAATGTGTCAAAGAAATATGTAAACACACACTCAAATAAGAAACAACAAGCGAAAGTGGGGTAGCTAGTTTAGAAGAAAGGGATGGTGCACAAATGGTGTCATCCCGAACACGTTCTTGTTTTACACATAAATCAAGGCATTAGGGATCTTAATGTCTCTATAGACCGGGGTTCCCATCGAGTTTTATGATGGAGACATGCCTCATAAAAAATTGAGGATAATATCAAAAAACAAAGAAAAGAGGGTAAAAGAAGTGAGGTTAAAAGTGAAAAAGGGGAAAACCATAATTCATTTTCATTGCACAAAGGAGGGAAAGAGAGCTTTGGGGAAGAATGGTGATGTCCAACTGATGCACCATTCGGTGATTGTGAGAGGTGATGCTGGCATAGAGGCGGACCAAGCATAGGTAGACCCAAAAACCATCACCTTTACACAAATTTTCTTTCGATTTGCATTTTTTTCTTCAAATTTTAGGGTTTTAGAAATTCATCACCATGAAGGGCAATGATTTTTATGCTCAACCAGGGCATATTTCATGGTATATCCACAATTATGCCCTGGTCGATGCATTGTAAAATCACACCCAAGAAAAACTAGGCACGATTTCACTCCGATGAAATCACACACCCAAAAAACCAGGCATGATTTAATCGAAGAGAAGAAAGGGAAATAAAGGAGAAAGAAAGGGAGAAGAAAAATAAAAAGAAGAAGAGGGAAAGGTAAGTAAGCTAAGTGAAGTACAAAGTAATCAATTTAGTCGACTATCATTTTTATTAAAATATTTTTGATGTATTTTTAATTTTAAAAAATTTATGAAACTGATAGATTTTATTTCTTTTTTATGAATGCATCTCAATGTACTCAAGAGCTAAGAGTGGTGAGCAGGCTCACTAGGGATGGATCTAGACACACTAGGGCTGGTGGAGATGGATCAACTAGATGAGGTGGGGCTAGACCACCTAGCGAGGATGCCTCACATCAAGACATATAGGGATTTGCTGATAGCCCTTGCAAAGAGATGGTATCCAAAGTCGTCCACATTTCAGTTATAGATATGGGAGATGACTATCACTCTGGAGGATATATGGTGGATCTTACACATTCCCATAAAGGAAGCAAAAATTTATAGGGCACAAGTATGACCAACCACTCTAGTAATTTTCAAGAGGTTGGGCCCACCAAGTGCAATGGAGCACCATTGTAGTCGATTATTTGGTGGGTAGATATGGGGTAGATCCATTGACGACCGTGTTCTACAGAGTGGTGGAGGAACTACTGATGTGCCAAACTAGTAGGCAACATATATCATGGGCCATAGTGGGAGTAGTTTCAGACATGAGATACTAGGGAGTGAGGTCTGCATGGGACCCATATGTATTGGCATGTTTATATAGGATGTTGTACAACATCGTGTACAAGTGGTGCACATGGATGGTTTATATGAATTTTCTCTAGGTGTGGTGCTGGAAGCACACAATGGTTTAGAGTTCAAATGCACTACTAGATCCACTACCTAGCCCAAAGTGGCTAACAACATACAAGTTGCTAATATCCCTTGTGATGTTCATGAGGGCCTATACTAAGAACTTACCACTAGCTAAGTGGGTGATCGATAAGATTCGAGAGGTGAAGATCATCTTGCGACCATGGCATATTCACCCTAGATAGGTTGAGGATAGGGTAGATCTAGCCAGGGTGAGAAGGAAAATATGGCTAATGACTGAGAAGGGGGAGCTAGAGGTCTTCCACTTTGATAGATTCCTAAGGTAGTTTAATATTTTGTAGGGAGTCCTATACCTAGGGGACTACTGGTACTAGAGGGTGTACTAGGACCTAGTAGGGGTTGGAGATGATCCAGACCTCACTAGGTGGGTCAAGGAGGATTTGTATGATCCTCCCTATTTTGACCCAAGGGTAGACAATGCAAGAGTGGCTATCGGGTATAGGCGCTAGTATAGAGGAGTTATGACCCAAAGGATCTTCTCGCTTGTCTTGATATAGAGATGCCAGATCATGAGCTTGGGTATGCAATAGTATTTCTAAGAGGTTGCTCACCAATTTAAAAAAAAAGGTATAGTATGGTCCTACAACTTTGAGACAGAGGTAGACATGTGTTTGGATCATGGTGGTTGTGGAGGCCACCACATTTGTAGGAGCCGAGGAGGCAAGGGCAGTGAGAGTTTTCCCATAGAGGCCAGAAGGCAATAGGGTAGATATATGAGAGAGACCTCGACATCTATAGTGGTGGTTGGCCTAGACCATGGTAAGGAGATATAGAGGAGCTATGGGCATAGGTAGCGACTCTACAAGGACAAATGAACCAGATCTAGGAGGATAGGGCTAGGAATCTAGAGGTACTGTAGAGCTCCCCAAGTGTCATAAAGACAGAGAGGGATGTGGCTTGAGTGAAGGCTGACCAGATCTAAATGGAGGTGACCCATATAGATGAGGAGTGTTAGAGGGTCAGGGCTGAGGGGATGGCTATCATCAAGAGCAACCAAGTAGGCAATGGAGCTTAGCTCTTACAGGTAGAGCTACAGAGGATAGAAGATAGGCTAGAGGTAGCTATCTAGTAGGCTATATTTTTTGAGATAGTGTACTACACAATGGTCCTGATGGAGTGAAGGATACCACTTCCTCCATCCCTCCATTCAGCTAGCAAGTCACGATATTGATCCCAGATAGTGTCAACTTCATAGTCTGTGGGAATGCAGTAGCCTAGGTTGCCTCCTCCTAAGGGTTGGCCAGAGGGAGCAGGCTCCTAGATCTAGGGCTAGGGATTAGGATGATGCATCAATTTTTTATTGTGGTGTGCATCCCTAGTTTGAGTTTACTGATTTTGGATTATGGTACACCAATAAGATACTATGATGTATCTCTTTTTATCTTGAGTAATACAGAGTTTCTCCTTTATTTTACTTTATGTGTTATGCATGTATGATGGTTTACTTTATTTTGTTCATTATTTTATGTTTCATTTTTTTATGTATTCAAAACTATCTTAATGCAAAACTACATGAAATGCATGGATGAAAAATAAATAAGAAGAAGAAATAAGGAGAAAGAAGAAGAATGAAGAAGAAGAAATAAGTATAAAGAGGAAGAAGGAAGAAGAAAGGAGAAAGAAGAAGAAGGAGGAAGAAGAAGAAAGAAGAATGAGAAAGAAGATCCAAAGGTCAACCATCTAAAACAAAGAAGGATCAGTGATTCACAATATAAAACTAACATAGGTTGCAAGGAACCAGTGTAGGAAAATACTATGGATAATACCAGAAAAGAAAGGCTAAGTCTACTATAGGCATAGCACTTATTGTGTCACAAAAGTACTTGGAGTCTAACCCACTATGAGTGGTTGCTCCCTTATTTAATATTGTGAGGCGATTACCTTCTAGGATGTATGCTGAGATCTATTGATATCGACCAAGGAGCTTATCCTATAATGGGGTTTTGAGCCTACTGAGTCAAAAGAGAGTATGACCCGATAGAAGATCATAGATGATGTAATACCTGCTAGGATGTACAAGTATCCCATGTGGGGTGTAGTATGAAATTATGCAAGTGCTATCCCAGATAGAGGTTTTGAAAATATAGAGGACATTGTGAGTGTGTGCTAGTGTGAAAAAGAGGTTGAAGAGAAATAAATAAAAATAAATTCATGTTTTTTCAAGAGAAAGAAAAGATAATAGGAAAGAAGCAACATTGGAAAGAATACGAAAGAAAAATATCTATGTGGGTACCTAGCTAGGCATCAGAGCCCTAATGATAGTACAATGCATGTGACCTATGACCTAACTAGGTATCCTCACGTGCCATTGTCACAAGATCCCCAAAAATCTACATGATTATGCAATCATGAACAATCAATCATGCAATTTTATGACACTCAATCATGCAAGTTATTTTATATGTTAAGAAATCATGCAAATATGACAAGAAACAATGCAATATGAGCAGGCTGGTGGATGCAACGAAAGTGTAAATGCAGCTAAATGATGATTTTATTTCATTTTTTCATTTTTCTTGTTTTATTTTATTTTGAGTGAGCAGAATTATGCTCAATGCAAAATATAAATGCACCATTTATCTTATTATAATGATTAAGTGTACCATGACCTTCTGGACTAAGGAGATTTCCAAAAAGTGTGTCCTCTCAATAATGAAAATCACAGAGGAGTTCCTCTAAGGATTCTATTTTGACAATCACGGCACGGTAGTCATTATATTTTAGGACAACACCGTTCTTTTTAAAATAAGGAACACCATATAACAAATCATGTTTTTATTTTAAAGTAGCAGGTTTATTTTTAGAACAAACAGAACTGATCATAGTACAAAACAATATTTTTTAAGAAAAAGGAAAACCATCATTTTTATTTTTATTCTTTGTTGAATTATGATAATCTATATATTATGCATAAGTTATAAGATGGTCATCATCCTCAAATGGTAAAGGTTAATTTTTTTTAGGTATAAAACCTATGCCACATATCCCAAGGCAAATCTTGACATCTAAGGGTTCTTGAATGCCCTTTTGTTGTGGCCCCAAACCTTTACCTACATATCCTATACTAGATACGATCTACTTAGAAATAGGTTAATCATTAGTGAGGTAACATTGAGCAAAAGAATGCTCACTAGGAGAGGTATTGCTACCACAAATATTTTATTCAAAGGTAGTTCCTATGAAGATAAAGGTACACGTGCCAATGTGTACAACATCATATTTCTTATAGGGCAAGCCCATGGTTCTTGGTGAGGGTGGTAGCTTAGCTAGATCTAAAAGAGGTTTTTGAAGAAATTGATTATCGTGATCCATAGATGAAGATGTGGAGACATGTTCCTCACTCACTTTTAGACTTTGAAAATAATCTAATATTTGAGATGAGGAACATGGCCAAATTTTTGAATAAATAGAAGGACATGAATTGAATTCAAATTGAGGTAACTCTATATTTGAACAAAATTCAAATGGTCAAGGGTTATTTGAGATGGTGACAACTTGATTTTTATATTCAAATTTGAGATATTGATGAAGAGTAGAAGGGAAAACCTTTATTGCATGAATCCAAGGATTCCCAAGAAGAAGATTAAAAGATGCATGACAATGTACCACATAGAATAAATTATCCAATATTTTAGGTCCAACTTTGAGGGGAAGAGAAATGACACCAAAGGCCTATTGGGAGTCATTATTGAAAGCTTTTATGATGATATCAATTTTTGTTAAATCTTCCTCTCTTAAACCAAATTTTTGAAAAAATTGATATGTACACAAATTGAGGGAGGAGCCATTATCAATCAAGACTCATTTGATAAGGGTGTCCCCAATAAGTGCAATGATGTAAAGTGAAGAATCTCCATGTGAGTTTGAGTAAGGTTTATCATCAGCTAAGAATGAAACATGATGTATCCCAAAAGAACCTACGACATCAACTATGGCATCAGGGGAAATATTTGGAGGAACTAATTGTTGCTTTAAAAATTCCATCAAAGCATTTCTATGATCAAGAGAAGTCTGTAATAGTTCTAAAACTTATATATTTGTTGGAGTATTATCTAACTGATTTTGAAGATCAAATGAAGTCTTGGGTTGTGGTTTCAACACTAAAGGTGGAATCCTTGTAGTTGAATGCTTTTTTATTTTCCTTAAAAACTGCACTGGGATACAACATTGAAATTTGTCCTTGTTGATTATGTTGATTCTAATCTTGTTTCCTTGTGGTTATTCCAACCATGCTGACCACATTATTATGGTGTGGGGGATCATTATGGTGAACCACCTGATTTGCCATTTTTTGGTTATTTTGGCAGTGGATCTTTGAATATTCCCATGTCTTGAGTAGTAGTTGAATCTTGTTGAGTAGGAACCTGATTGTTTATGGTTTGAGCATTCCTTAAATCAATGCATTTGCATCAATCAAATCCTGAACCACATGTTTCAACTTTTTACAAGAATTAATCCAATATCCTTCTACTTTGTGATATGCATAGTATTAACCTGCCTTATACCAGTGAGTTGTAGTATCTAGTTTTTTTGAAAAATTTGAAAAAACTTGTATTAAAACAAATATTAATTACAATATGGGAAGAGACTTTTCCCAGCCAAATTTAGAGATAACACAAGCTTACAATAGTAGAAGAAGATTTGCAATGGAGCCAAATCTCCTAAACCATTAACTAGCTAGCAGGGGGTCGGCATGGACAGTTAATGTAGCTTGTCACAAAATCACAACACTATTCTTCTCCTTAGGTTGCGAACATGCAACATGTTGTGATATCATGACACCTTTCCCCTTTGGCCACAAAAAATCAACATGTCGTGATATCACGACATTTTCCTCCTTTGGCTACGAAAATTCAACAAGTCACGATATCGCGACACTTTTCTCCTTTGGGCACGAAAGTGCAACATGTCGCGATATCGCGACACTTTTTCTCTCTCGGCCATGATGAAGCAACATGTCGTGATATCGCAACACCTTTTCTCCTTTGGCCGTGAAAATGCAACATGTCACGATATCGCGACACCATTTCTCCTTTGGTTGCGAAAATGCAACATGTCGCGATATCGCGACACCTTTTCTCCTTTGGCCATGAAAATGCAACATGTCACGATATCACGACACCTTTTCTCCTTTGGCCATGAAAATGCAACATGTCATGATATCATGACACCTTTTCTCCTTTGGCCATGAAAATGCAACATGTCGTGATATCGCAACACCTTTTCTCCCTTGGCCACAAAAATGCAACATGTCATGATATCGCAACACCTTTTCTCCCTTAGCCACGAAAATGCAACATGTCACGATATCACGACACCTTTCCTCCATTGGCCGCGATGAAGCAACATGTCACGATATCATGAAAACTTTCCACCCTTGGCCCCGATGAAACAACATGTCACGAAATCATGACAACTTTCCACCCTTAGCCATGACGAAGCAACATGTCACAATATCGCGAAAACTTTCCACCCCTGGCCGCGACAAAGCAACATGTGATATCGTGACAACTTTCCACCCCTGGCCACGATGAAGCAGCATGTCGCAATATCATGACAACTTTTCACCCTTGGTAGTGACGAACCAACATGTCGCAATATCGTGACAAATTTCCTCCCTTGGCCACGACAAAGCGACATGTCTTGATATCACGACAAATTTTTGCCCATATCGCGACAAATTTCCTCCCTTGCCCGCGACAAAGCGACATGTCACAATATCGGGACAACTTTTTGCCCATGACCATGATGACGCAACATGTCACAATATCGCGAAAACTTTCCTCCAGTGACCGCGACAATGCAACAAGTTGCGATATCGTGACAACTTTCCTCTAGCGACCACGACAGTGCAACATGTCGCGATATCATGACAACTTTCCTCCCTTTACTTTTTCTTTGATCATTGGCTCAAGGACCTTTCCATACCCTATCTAATCACGTCATCCTCAATATCCATGTCACTGTGCAACTGAACTCCAACCTCCTTTTCCGCACCCATCTTAGCCAGAAAGTCAGTCGCTTTGTTCAAATCTCTACTCGCATAAACTGGGATCACGTCCTCCAATTCCTTCCATAATTCTTTAATTTTGGTAACAATAGCCCTTAACCTTAAAGCTTTCAGATAAAAGTTCCTCATGCAGTCTAGAGCTCCAACCATTATTTGTGATTCTGATTCAAGAATAATCCTGCGGTGGCCATGTTTCACTGCCCAAACAGAAGCAGACTTGATGGCAATGGCTTTGGCTTCATTGTTAGTGGATCTTCCCAGGTCTTGCAATTCCCAATAGAGCACAGTCCTAGCATGGTTCTGACACACCACTCCAATTCTGGCTCTACCCGGATTGCCTTTTGTAGCTCCATCAGTATTGATTTTAATCCAACCTTCAGGGGGAGGTTTCCAAAAATTTTTGTCCTATCCCTCTTGCAGTTCAAGGCGTTCTTCCAAAGATCCAATGTCAATTTGAGATTCCTCCTTAGCATGAACAACCACAATTTTGGTCTGCCAAACCCCGTCTAGAGCAGTAAAATTTTCTTTAAAAATTTTGGCATTTCTTTCCAGCCATACTTGCCACCAGATAAAGCTTAAACCGAGCTCCCAGCGAAAGCAAAGAGGTTTATATTTGAATATACATTTCTGCCATTTTTCCCAGATATTCATCCGGTTTAGGTCACCACTTGAATTTTAAAGTAAGCAAACCAATGCAACCAAATATGTCGGGTGAAAGGGCAACCAAATAGCAAATGGTCAATAGTTTCCTCGCTCTTGTAGCATAGTACACATTGAGAAGGGCCGATGATACCTTTTGATCTGATATTATCAAAAGTGAGGATTCCATTGTGCATGCACTGCCAGGAAAAAAAGTTAACTTTTGTCCAGCCTTTAGAGTGCCAGATTTTCCTCCAGTCCTCAACCTAAAAAGTATGAGGGGGGGCTCTGGGAGAATGTTGTCATATCCGTCCTTTACTGTATAGATGCCAAGACTCCCAAAGCCCCAGGCTAATTCATCCTCCACATATCCACCTGTAAGAAATCTTTCTATTAGAATTTTAGTCATGATGGGAGTCAAATCCATAGGGATTGAAATGGGCCACTCATCCAACTTCTTGAACTGCTTAAACTTACACTCCCCTAGCTAAGTAGTTGTGAAATAAATTTCAATATAGATCCATCCCTTGGATTCAATGGCTACTTTTATTGGTTGTAATTCTAGAAATTCAGCAATTATGGGTGGGAACTGATCCCAAGAATATATCTAGAAACAAGCCTTCTCCCCTCTTCCCACTTTCCAAAATAAGTGGTCTTTAACAACCTAAGACCCTAACTTGAGAGCCTGCCAAACTAGGGACCCAGTACCATCCAAGGGGATGCGAGCTACATCAATTGGGTTGGCCTATCCCAGGTATTTTCTAGTTAGGATTCTACTGAAAAGGGAGGTGGGTTGGGAGATCCATCTCCAGTACAACTTTCTAGCCAAAGCTTTATTATTCAGCTTAGATTTTCTCAAACGCATACCTCCTTTAACCTTGGTCTGGGTAACTTTGTCCCAGCCCACTAAGGCCCACTTTCTCTCTCCCTTTGCTCCTTCCCATAAAAACTTTCTAGAAATCCTATCCAACTCTTTCCATATTGTAATTAGGGCAGCCAGGATAAAGAATTTGTAAATTGGCATGGCTTGAATGACTGACTGTAAGAACGTTAATCTACCACCATAACTTAACCACTTGTGAGACCAGTGATTAATTATGTCCTTGATACACTCCAGAAGATTCCTCCATGTGTCTAATTTTAGCTTCTTAAAGTGCAAGGGGACCCCTACGTAAACCACTGGGAGAGAAGTCCTTGTGAATCCTAGGATTTCTAAAATTCTTTTATGAAGCCTTTGCTCCGGATTAAAAAAACCCACTTTGGATTTCTTGTCATTAATGACCTGTTGAGTAGCCCTGAGATAGACATTAAGAGTATCCCTAATCATTCTTGCTTCCTTGAAGCTAGCCACTCCCACAAAACTAGTGTCATCCACAAACTACAGGTGCGTTAAAACTTCATCACCCACCCTGATACCCAATAATCTACCTTGCTGTCTTCTCATCAAGAAAATTCTACCAAGACCTTCAGCAAAAATGAGAAAAATATAAGGAGAACATGGATCCCCCTGGCACAATCCCTGAGTAGATCCAAATGGTTGTGAAGGAAGGCCCTTGATTAGCACAGAGTAAGTTGGGGTAGAGACATAGCTCATGACCCACTCTATCCAGTCCTAAGAGAAACCAAAGGCTGCCATAATTTTAGCCATGAAACTCCATTCAACCCTGTCATAAGCCTTTGACATGTCCAATTTTATGAACATCCCTTTATTACCAAAAGTGTGCATTGAATGGATTGCTTCCTGGGCCACAACCACCCCATCCCGAATCTGTCGTCCCTCAACAAAACCCCCTTGCTTAGAGGAGACAATGTTGTGAAGAAGAGGTTTTAGGCACTCAGCCATTACCTTTGTGATTATTTTGTACAACACATTACATAATGCAATAGGCCTATAATCTGAAATATGAACCCCCTCCTCCCATTTTGGAATTAAGGTAATGAAAGTGTGGTTTATAGCTTTAAGCATTCTCTTATTTTCTCTGGACTCTTCTACAATAGCCCTTACATCTTCCTCTAAGTAGTCCCAAAAATCCTGAAAAAACTCAATTGGGAAGTCGTCTGGACCTGGATTTTTACCAGTGCTCATTCCAAAGACCATAATTTTCAATTCATCTCTATAAATGGGTTTGATGAGGGCCTAATTTTCATCCTCATAAATAATAGCAGGTATGACAGAAATAACTTCATTCTGGGCCTCTACATCTTGTACCACACTTTCCTTAAAAAGCTTAGAAAAATAATCCATAGCATGGGAATGCATACCTGGAAGTGTATCAAAGGAATGACCGTTCTCATATTGAAGGGCCTCCATCTTATTCATTTGTCTTCGAGCACAAGCAGTCCGATGAAAGAATTTTGTATTTCTGTCCCCTTCTAATAACCAGGTGGTTATTGCTCTCTGCTTCCAATAGGTCTCCTCCTAGTTGTCAATGTCCTCAACCACTGTACACAAGGCATCATCCTCAGATTTGAGATGGTCTGTAATTACTCCTCTGAACTATTTTTGGACCTCATCCCATCTGGCCACAAATGGAGCTCTTTGGGCCTGGAAGTCTGTTTTATTAGCATGCCTCCAATACTTCAACTAAGTTTTGACATATTATAGTTGTTTGTGGATTCTGAAAATTGCTCTCCCATAATTTGGGCGGCCTTCTTCCCACCACTATGGAATTTTCTCCCAAAGTTCTTTCTGAAGCCAAAAATTCTCAAATATGAAAGGTTTGTGATGCTGCCCCATCCTAGTCCCACCTACCAACAGAATGGGACAGTGATCTGAAACTAGGCCTTCTAAAATTTAAAAATTTATATTCCATTTTACAAACGCCTCCTCTAAAACCAAAAAATGATCTAGCTTAACCTTCCTGCTATGTGGCTCCCACATTTTATTAGTCCAAGTGTAGTTAATGCCAGGACATTTAATGTCCACTAAGTGCAAATCCTGGACTTGGGCAATCATGAAACGGTCCCCTGGGTCCAAAAATGGTGTTCCCCCTTCCTGGTCTCTAGAAGATAATTTAGCGTTAAAGTCCCCCGCTATAATCTAGTCTAGATCTTCCCTTGAGGTTCACATGTTATGCATAGCCTTCCACTACCGCCTCTGACCATCTAGGTTTTGAGACCCATAAAAGTTTGTGATTAGAACGTGTTCTGCAGTGACATTATTCCTAAAAAGAGAAGTGAGAACACCCCTCCAGGCAAGATGTTCTATTGCAGACCATTCAAGAGAGTTCCACAGAGTAAAAATCCCCCCCGAGGCACCTTGGGTAGCCACATCCATATGACCAGCACCCCTCCAAATTATGTTGACTTTTTTGGACATAAGATATAATGACATCTTAGTCTCCTGTAAAAGCAAAAAATCAATATTACGATTCTCTAAAAATCTTCGAATAGCAGATTGATGGGTTCTGTTGTTTAAACCCCTCACATTCCATGATTGTATAATCATTGGTTACCCTGGGAGCAATAAGAGTCTATTTTCCTCACCGATCCTCCCATGATCAGTTTGTCTCCTTGGACTGCTAGCAACTCCTTATTGGATCTTCTACCTACTCCCCGAGAATTGTTGTTTTTTTATTTTTTTCTACCCGGGTTATCCCCAAAGTTGGCCTTTCCCTATTCTTCTCTCGCTATTCCCATGCTGACATCCTGAGATACTGTCTGCTCCTGGTTATGCACTACTAAAGCCCCTGAACACACTGGCTATGATACCTCACAGAGTTCAACTACCTACTATATGACGGGAGGAGATGAGAGAGGGAGTTTCCCGAGAATATTAGAATTTTCCTTATTACCCTCCATGCCCTCCATAGATTATTCCTCTTCGTCAACCAGTGACTTAAAAATATCATACCTATTGGCAGGTCTGAGATGGGATTGCTCCTTTCCCTCTTTTTTCTTTGTTCGTCTTTTTCTTGTGGGATGTTTAAAACCCTCTCTCTGAGCTTCTTGGCCCTGAACAGTGCTATTAGAATCTTTATTAAGTGTTGCATTATCCTCTTTAGGCAGGTTTGGCATTCCTAAAGGGGCCTCCATTTTAGCATTCATATTATTAGGGCAAAAATGGGCCAAATGTCCATGTTTGTGACAAACCCTACATCTAAAGGGTAGGGCCTCATAGTCCAATTGTTGAATCCAAGAGAGTCCTGCCAATTCAATTTCCATCTCTGTCGACAAAGGCTAGCTGAGATCCATCTCCACACATATTCTTGCATACACCACCATGCTCCCTTCAATTGTGTCTCTGGAAACACCCAGATGTCTTCCAATAGAATTGCCAATCCTTGCCAACACCTGATCACTCTAGAATTCCATTGGACGAGCATATAGTCGGATCCATACTGGGACAGTAGTAGGTTCAACTTGGGGATCGAATCCCACTCTCCATGGTTGAACAAATAGCCTTGTCGGGCCATGATTTTTCTTCTCTGACTCGAAATCCCTATTTCTATCGGCCAAATATGAAAAGCTAACAATAAAATATCCATTGCTATAAACCACAATGAATACTCACCATGAGGCTCCCAGTTTTGGTAGATCCAAGAGTGCAAAAAATTCAGGGAAGGACGTATACCCATGAACTTGTAGATTAAATCGTGATTAGCTCTGTAAATGATCAATTCTCCAACCATACTTGGCTCGATGATAATTTTTGGCTTGGTTTCGGCCTGCGGCAAACATCCATTCACATGATGTGCTGTCAACCTATTCCCAGTAGCCGTGAAGAGCATTTTATATGCCATTTTTTGAGCTTCGTCATTCTTTGGAGGAGAATTTTCTTTAAACAAATCTACGTATGAGCTGCTACTCCCTGGAAAAGGAGTTGGAGAAGTCCCCATTGGACCCTCCTAGGGCACCAATCTAGCCTTCAGATCCACCGTACCCCAAAGGCACTTCTGTAATCCAGCTGATGCCCTAGATTTTTTGAAGTTCCAGAAACCCTAGTTCAGAGGAAAAAATTGCCAGAGCTCATTTCCTGCCTCCTTTTCTCTAGTATCTAGTTGCCTTATAGGAGGTAGCTCAATTGCATTGAATTCTAAAAGTTATTTCAAAAATTCTTCCATAGTCATGTTAAGTATTATAAAATTCCTTTGAGGAGGTTTTTTTAGTATTATCTTTTGTTGTAGGCTATTAGTGACATTTTTAATAGGCCTACCATCACTATCACCTCCTATATGCTTATTCTTATGTTGAGATTTAGTGGGATTTTATTATTTAACCTTAAGTTGGCATCTTTTAATAAGGGCATGTTCCACTTTTCTAGCTATCTCAATTTCTTGATCAAAATATGTGACAATAGTGGTTTCTATTGCATAAGATATTTGTTCTTATAAATTGCCAATAAATATGTCAAGCATATCTTTCTGAGGTACAGGATGTCTTAACCGACCCACTAAACTTATTCTTTCATTGAAACTTCTTTTCAATGTATGCACTAAATTTATGAACAAATAGTTTTGCAATCTCTCCAAAACTTTTCAAAGAATAATTAGGCAATTGATAATACCATTCTAATGTCATGCTAGAAATAATCTTCAGAAAAGTTTTCAACAATAACATATCATCATAAATGAGACCATGGAAAGCTATTTTGAACCTTCTTAAATGCTCTATTGTATCTTCTATCGCTTTGTAAATTGGTAAAACTAGCATAGGAAAATGCTTAGGATAAGGCCTGGTAGCAACAATGGGATCCAATGGCTGATTACACATCTCTTTATAACTATAAGTGAAACCTAAAGGCTGAATTGTTTCCATATTTGAAGCTAAATTTTTTACCATATTTACAAAACTTTGCACTTCTAGATTACTATTATGTGTATTCCCCATATTCCCAAAAGAAGGAATGTATGGATGTTGAGGATTTGAGATTTGATTGAAGTTGGAGATTTGGATACTTTTATTACTTATGATGCTTTGTGAAAATGGATGACAAAAATTCGGTGGGACAGAAGTAAGAGTGTTGACATTTGAATATTGAGAAGGAAATTGGAAATAATTTTGGATGCCACTACTAATTAGAGGAGCTTGCAGATTCCTTCCAATGTTGGTGGTTGTAGTAGTGGTACTAGTCATTTGGTTTTTCAGATTATCAAAATGCATTAATTGGGATGTAGGGTTATCTTGATTAAGCAAAGGAGATCTAATTGGAGGAGAATGAGGAGCACCCTCTTTTTCAAGATGAGCTTCTCATTTGATACCTTCCAATAGCTTATCCTTATTAGCTTTCATGAAATCCCAAATGTGGTCAAATGATGAAAAGATAAACCCACAATTGGCTCCTTCATAAGGATCAAAATTTGTATGAGTTTCCATATCCATTTTATGTTGCTCTTTTGGATCTATATTAGGGTCTTCCCTATCAATATGATCATATTTCAAAGGAACATAATCAGATTCCAACAGTCTCTGCTAACTTTTAAGGAAAGGAGCCATTAGAAGGAGTGAAGATGGATTGAGGAAAATACTAACACATGGGTTTAATACTGTTATTAAATATTTTAAACCACACACAAACAAAATTAATGATATTTTTTAAATTTTTAAAAATAAAAGGTGTTCACGTTGGGTTCACCAAAGATGTAGAGGGGGAAAACTGCCCTACCGTGTACAATTCCCAAAAGCTAGATCTACAAGAGAGAAGCCTTTGGGGTGAACCAAAAGGACATGTTGTTCTCTACACTCAGTTCTAGGGAAAAAATGGTTCATCAAGAATGGTTTAATAACTTGCTTGAAGTCCTTTGGTTTTCAAGAATGTTTGATGTGTTCAGTTTAAATCAATCATCTAAATTTGGCCTTTTCTAGATCGATGCTATGAAAGATAAAGTATAATGCAAAAATATAGAATGCATAAATACAAGAACTAACCCTAGAATGATTATTTATTTGAATGATTTTCTAACCTAGGGTTTCAACTAGAAAACCTATATGTGAGAGTTCAAGAGAAAGTGCACAAATAGAATTAACCCTAAATGCACACTATATGTTGTTATCTTTTAAATGCCTAAAAATCAATATAAAACTAGATCTAGGGTTTTAAATCAAAAATGTAAACACTTAGAAAATAGCCTATATTTTAATGGGAACACTTATCTTAACCGTTGGTTGATCCAAGATTTTTTCCTCTTGTCCAATGATATCATCAATTCATGTTCTTGAAAGATAACTTAAGAAACACTTGAAAATAGGATTACCATTAAGGGGTCTACTTAGGTAGCTGTATAATAATGCTTGGAGGTGTAGAATTCAAGTCCTGTAGGTCCTTTTAGATGACCTTTAAGAATAAAAGCAAAAATTTAACTTTGGATATTAATCATAAAATAGCAATGTAGCAGAAAAGAAACAGAATGCAGAGCATGCAAATATGATCTAAATGCAATCTAAGATGCTATCATGTAGTTGGAATTATCAAATAACCCCCAGATTGGCTCTGGGAAAAGTCATGCTCCTTAGAGAGTTGACGTGATAATGCAGAAGGTGAAGTTACACCCCATCTGGATCGAGAATGATTTCATTTCTATGGAGAAGAAGCCCTAATGCAAGCCTACAAAGTCACACCGTATTAATACCTAGCACAATTTCACCTAAGATGTAAAGAAAAAAAATAGGATGTTAAATGCAATGCAAACATCTAAAACTAAATGAAAACTTCTTATGAATAGTGCAAAAGCAAGCAGAAGGATCGAGGCCTCCGAGTAGTTAATCTACCCTTCAAGCTACGACACAGATCCACCAGAGCAAAAAACAAATCAAATCAATACACCAAAATATAAATCAAAATTCGTACTTAGGAGTTAGCTTGCTTGTTGAATAAAAGGAAGTAGATAGAAAAAAAGTGTGAGCATGTTAGAATAATTGCATACATGATCATAAAATTGTGTCTCTCAAAAGGAGCAATCAAACCCTCATTTTATAGTGAGTTTAAACTCAAAAGAGTAGGAAAAAAACCCAGTAAGGCCGATGCCAAACATGCCAACTAGAAGAATTAGGGTTTCTATAGGAGAAACCGTAGAAAGGAAAAACCATGCTCCATCTCGACTGACTACGATTTTACCTATGTGAAGCCGTGCCCCATATTAGTTGGGCGTAATCTCGCATAGAGGAGGAAAAAAATAGAAACAAAGAGAAAGGGGCATATCCCATGCCTTAGGCAAGTGTTAGAGGTCTCTTAGGGGGTTCAGGGAAGATTACCCACAAAAGTGGATTAATTTTTTATGTCTACAAATATCTTTTCCAAAGGGGTCCTCCACTTATTGTAATGGGGACTAGTCTTGTCTTTGTTTAAATATACTTTCTTGAAGATATTCTATGTTTATCTTATTGAATGACATATTTTCATATAATACCTTGACTCTTGTCTTGGGGATAACTTTTCTGGAGGAGGAAACCATTTCTTGAATCTTTGTTACTCAGCTCTTTGAATCTTAATCAACTCAAGAATACTATAAGCATTATGAGTTTCTTGTTACTACTATCATGTATTTAACCTGGTTCATGCGCGAAGCATCATTAATATTGCACCAACCACCATTGTATTGTTGCTATTCTCAGCTCACCACCTTATTTTTCATAACAGTTGCCCTATCATGGATCATCACCTTCTATTTGATTTGCGTAACTAGCCACTAGATCATACATGCGTTAGATCTTGAATCATTTGATTGACACACATTGTATTAAATATTGTGTCTAGATAGATTTGAGGTTAAGATCTATAGTTGGCTTGCATGTCTGTAGTTTCCAAATTAGTTTTTGGCCATGTCAGTGAAATCATCATTGATTTAAGTGTTGTTTCAACTTTCTCAGGTAAGGGTCCATGAAATTTGGCTTTAGTGGAACATCGTTTCAATGGTATGGTATACCAACTAATGTTCATCACAGATTACAAGGTACTTGTACCTTAACTATTTTTTGTGGTTGATCATTTTATTGATGCTTTAATTTGATCAAGGATTTCTGGTTTATTAATTGGGTGTTTGGTTGGTTACCCTTATCCTCTATAATATTTTGGTCGATAGATCTCTTTTATTTTGCACGAATGAATATTTTGGCCATCGAACATCATTACTCAATCACATGGCTTAGAGTAATTTTGCATGTGTTGCATTTAAAAAAATATTATGCTAGCTTTAATCAAGGAGGTCAGTATTAAACCATAACTCATGCAAAGTTAAATGTTGGCGTACCTTGATTTTTGCTAAATTTTACCTTTATTTAGCTCAATTGATCTCCACCATTGGTTTTGCTCGATCGATAATATTTTGATGACTATGATCTGTTCGGTTGATGATATCTTATTATTGGTCCTTTTTCGATCAAAAAATATTTTAACGACTCTGCTTTAGCCATGTAATTGCTTTATTCGGTTGATTATTATCTTTGCTTAGCGTTGGCTGGTTGATCTATGTTATTCATCAACCAAGTGATTTACACCATGTAGGATTTTGTTCGATTGAAGGGTTTTGTTATTGAATGGTCTGACTAGATTTTTGGCCAAGTAAATTGTTGACCAGTTGATCCTTGTCGTGTTTCAATCGATTTTTTATTGCCATTGATGTCTTTCGATCAATGATCTTTTTTTTTTGTGGAAAACATCCCAAAAGGGATGCCACTTTCGGGTAAGACCCAAGGAGGCAGGGGTATCAATTCTACCAAAAATGCCTAGGACTCGGACACGGCCTACCACCTTTGACATACTCAAGGAGCAAACAAACACACAAAACCAATTTAAAAATAAGTAAATAACAACAAAAATAATAAAATAAAATAAAAAACATGCTCCTTGAGTGTGTCAAAAACAAAAGCACAACCAAACACGCACAATAAGATAAAAGAAACCACAACACAAACCACATAGAAAAACACAAGAACCACATAACAAAACACAAACAAGACAAAAACAACGAGAACACTACAAAGACATAACCCAAAAAAACATGAAAAATAAACACAACCAAAACCTAAAAAATTAAAAAAAATAAAAATAAAAAACAACCAACAACGAGACAATAAACAAAAACAAAATACATAGAAAACACTCACACATAAAAACACGAAATAACACAAACAAAGAGAAACCCAAGAACAAGAACGAAAAAAACACAAGAACAATAACAAAAAACATAAAAAAAAAACAACAAAAACACAAGAACAACAAAAAACAACACAAAGAACACAAAAACAAAACAAAACAAAAGAACCCACCCACCTTAAAAAACTAAACAAAAAAAAAAAAAAAAAAAAAAAAAATGAACAAAACAATGACCTATCTAGACCAGAAGACTATTAAGGCAAGAATCAACAGAGGAAACAAAATAAAGAATAGAATGAGCTAGGGAACTAAAAAAAACTGAATGAACCAAAGAGAAGCAAAAAAAAAAACAAGAAGAAACTAGGTACCTTCAGAACTGGAGCCATCCAAAGAAATGATAGAAAGAAGAGCTTCCCTAATTTGAGAAGCCCACCATATAGGAGGGTGGCCATAACAAGTAAGATCACCTTTGTCCAAAGCCCAATTAGCTAAAGCATCAACACTCTTGTTTTGATCTCTAACCACATGATTGTAATCAACTTTCAAAAATCCCATCTGGATTAATTGAATCTTCTCAATAATTCTTTTTATTCTCCAATCCACCTTATGATTCTTAGAAGGAGTCTTCAAGAGATTAATCATAAGTTGAGAGTCAGACTCAACTAACACCTTTTCCCATCCAACCTTAGTAGCCTCCTGAAGACCTCCGAGGATACCATACCCCTCGGCAAGGTTATTGGAAAGAATACCCAAATTCTCAGCAAAAGTAAAAACCGGGGAGCCATCCGAAAGTCTACCAATTCCTCCCACCTTGGCTTTTCCAGGGTTCCCTCTAGAGGCTCCATCGGTATTGACTTTTCCAAAATCCTTAGGAGGAGGTTGCCAATTTCTAGTCCTATCCATCTTACTAATACTCACATTCCCTTTAAGTTGGTTGCCCTTAGAAGGTTTAATCTTCAATATTTGCATCACTTGATCCCATCTTTGGTGGGAGTTTTGGGGGTGATTAAGGAGTTGATGGACTGATTCAACTAAGTTGGCTATGGTCTTTTGCCAAATATAGTGAATATCCTTCCTATCTTGATTAAAAATTTGGTTGTTCCTTTCATTCCAAATATTCCAAAGAAGAATGGTAGAACCCATCCAAACTAAGCGCCTAATAAAATGATCAACACCCTCTTGATTAGGCCAATCCCTCCAAAGTTGTTCAAAAGTAAAAAAATTGGACCATTGTAAGCCAAGTAAAGTGGCCATTCTCCTCCATAGCTCAGAGGCTAAAGTACACTCAATAAAAATATGGTTGATATTTTCTACATTCTCTTCACACATTTCACATCTAAAAGGGCCATGAAAACCACGCTTCATAAGTTGCTCACCGGTAAGCACCCTACGATGCAATAAAAGCCAATTAAAGAACCTCACCTTAGGCCAGAGCTTTTGAGCCCACAATCGAGAAAATATGTCAGAAGAATGGTTGGGATTATTATGGCATAAGGTCAAATAACCTTGAGCAACTGAATACTCACCCTTAGTAGTGTTGTTCCATCCAAAACAATCTTTTTCATGGGACCAAGAGAGGGATCTCATATGAAGGATGCCTTGGATATCTTGTCTTTGCCTTTCTAGGATTTGAATAGGCCAGTCCTCAATAGGGATCCAATATCTACCAACCTTTGAATTACCGGTATGGTACCGATAGTAATTAGCCACCTTTATCCAATTAGCTCGGTGAAGCTCCTCCATCCAAGGCCTCCAATCGGGAAGCCGAGTTATCAAAGGCTTGTGACCATCCCAAGAATCTGTCCAAAAATTTGCATGTTGACCATTATGAATGATCCAAAATAATTTTTTCTTTATCAAATCCTCACCGGTCTTAAGAAGCTGCTAAAATGGGAGAACCTTTGGTAGGAAGTTGATAGCGAACAAGGTCTTCGGGACTTTTGTTCTCGGCATATTTAGCACGGAGATTATTGGCCCAAAGAGCATTGGGGTTATGCAACATCCTCCAATATAATTTAGCAGCTAAAGCTTTGTTGTTATTAATTGAAGACCGGAATCCTAACCCCCTTCACTCTTAGGAAGACATAAAGTATCCCATTTCACCAAGGCCCATTTTCTTTTCTCCTTAGTACCACTCCAAAGGAAACGATGAGTGATTTGATCCAATTCTCGAAGAACAGCCTTTGGGATATTCAAAATGGAAGAAACATAAATAGGAATAGCTTGAAGGACTGATTTTACCAAGGTGATTCTACCCCCAGAAGAAAGCCACTTGTTGGTCCACTTTCCAATTTTCTTCTTGACTTTGTCCAACAACCAATTCCAATATTTATTTTTTGCCTTTGAATATTTATGGGAATACCTAAATAAGTGATTGGAAGAGAGGTCTTCTTATATCTTAATTTATCCAAGACCATGGATTCTGTCTAGCAGAGCAGTGAAAGAAAATAACTTTAGATTTGTCTTCATTGATCAACTGCCCGATAGCCTTAGAAAAATAGCTAATGATTTGCTTAATATTAGAAGCTTCCTTAACTGTAGCTTTACCTAAAAGAGTAGAGTCATCCACAAATTGAAGATGAGAGATAGGTCTAGCTCCATGAGCAATGGTAACTCCCTCAAGGGTTTTGTTTTCCCTCTTTTTGGTTATAGTCCTACCCAAGCATTCAGCAAGAATGATGAATAAATAAGGGGATAGCGGGTCACCTTGCCTAATACCTCTAGAAGCTAGGAAAGACTGAGAAGGCCTACCATTGATAAGAACTAAGTAGGAAACTGAAGAGATACATCCCATAATCCAATCCATCCAATCCTTAGAGAAACCAAATTGCCTCAAAACTTTGATAAGGAAGTGCCAATCCACTCTGTCATAAGCTTTGGATAAGTCTAACCGAATGAACATGGAAGGAGAATTTTGCATATCCATGGAATGGATGGCTTCCTGAGCAAGAACTATCTCATCTACTATTTGACGTCCTTCCACATAACCCCCTTGCTCTGGGGAAATAATCTTATGCAAAAGAGGCTTCAACCTTTCTGCCATGATTTTAGTAATGATTTTGAGAAGAACATTACATAAAGCAATAGGTCTAAAAGTTGAGATATGATCAACCTCTTGAGCTTTTGGAACAAGAGTAATATAAGTTTTATTGATAACCTTCAAAATTTCTTTGGCTTTCCTGGCTTCTTCCACCACCTCTAATAAATCAACATGAAGGATATCCCAGAACTCTTGGTAGAACTCAATGGGAAAACCATCGGGACACTGGGGTTTTCCCTTTTGCATTTTAAAAACTACTTGTTGAAGCTCATTGATAGTAACAGGAGCAGGTCAAAATAGAGTTCTCCTCGGAAGTGATAAGAGAAGGGATTGCTTGAAGAACATTATGTTGAGAAGCTGAGTCAAGAGGAGTAGCGACAAAAATATTGGAAAAGTAATCAACAACAATAGAGTTCATGCCATCCCAAGTATAAACAACATCTCCAGAATCTGATTTTAAGGAAGAAATAAAGTTGTGAGATCTTCGAGCTAGAAGAGATTTGTGGAAGAAATTTGTGTTTCGATCTCCTTCTTTGAGCCATTGAATTCTAGATTTTTGCTTCCATAAGATTTCTTCTCTTTTTCCCATTCCTCTAAGCTGAGTTGTGAGTTTAATTTCATCTGCACTTCTCTTCTCTGTGAGGCCATCTAAATGGATTTTCTTATTCAAATTTTCAAGATGAGCAATAACTTCATGTTTTTTTTATGAACATCCCCAAACTCTTTCCAGTTCCAAGTCTTGATTTTGGATTTAATGTATTGCAGTCTTTTGGCAAAACAGAACATCTTAGTCCCATGCCTAGGTTTACCTTCCTTCCACCATTGTTGCACATGAGGTCTGAAGGAAATGTCTCTAAGCCACATTAATTGAAAATGAAAAGGAGAGAAACTCACATTGGTTTTCCACATTTCCACCATTGCTGGCCAATGATCCGAACCAGCATTATTAAGAGTCTTCACTTTAGGAATGTGACCATGGATTAAGAAATTTTCAGAGAGCAAAAACCTATCCAATCTCTCCATTATACAAGCTAAGCCTTGCCTTCTATTAGACCAAGTCATAAGGCCATTATCTGGTTGGATATCCACAAGATGGAGGTTTGCAATATATTCGCTCATGAGGTCAGTGCTTTTGTCCAAATTTCTATTTCCCCCCCTTTTCTCATCCAGAGAGAGGATGGTATTGAAATCTCCTCCGATCAAGATCCAAGCTTTAGGAAAATGAGAGATAATATGAGTAATATCCTTCCACTGTCTTCTTTTTCCTCCAAAGAAGTCGGAGCATAAATAGTAATGCAGAGCATAATCTGGTTGGAATGTCTACTTTGAATAGCTATAGCCAACAAACCCCAACTGCCAACCATATGGTGAATAACTACCTCTTTTGGGTCCCAAAGACAAGCAATGCCACCCGAAGTCCCTTGGGAACTGAGGGAAACCACTTTTCCAGTTGGCCAAATTTTCCTGGCAATTAAGTCCATATCCTCCATTGACATCTTTGTTTCTTGAAGGAAAACAAGATGTGGATGATTTATCTGAATCATTCTTCTAATTTCATTTTGTTTTGAAAGACTCCCTTTGAGTCCTCTAATATTCCAAGTGATGATCTTCATTAATACCAGGGCTAAAAAATTTGGGAAGGGCATTAATCTTACCTTCCTCTACAAGCTTTTCACCTTCTTTTACCATATGATATTGATTGGTCTTGCGACCTACTTTTTGATTAGAATCCATCTTCAATTTTTTTCCTTGTTTCTTGACTTATTCCAATTGAATCTGAGATGGCTTCTAACCTTGAAGAATGCTCGTACACAGCCAAAATTTTACTAGATGGTTCAACGGAGTCTATATTGGGACCTGCATTATTTGAAGTTTTGACATTTGAAATATTGTTTTTCTTGTGTAAATTTTCTCCTTTTTTTTTTGTTGAAAACCTTTGATTTGTTGGTTTGTCTCTGAGTTCTTCCCTTCATATTTAAATTGTGTTTCTAAGATTTCAGTTTCCATTATTTCCTCTTCCTCACTTGGGACATCATTTGTGGAAAGGATTTCAAACATATTAGCAGATGACTTTGATTGATCCTTCATAACTAGTTTTTTTTAGTGTTCTTCTTCTTAGGTATTTGGAAACCTGCTTGAGTTTATATCTTCTTTCTTTTGATCAGGAATTTTATTTGGGCAAGCAATGGCCAAATGACCATATTCATGGCAAATTCTACAATGAAAAGGAATGTTCTCATAGTCCACTACTTGCTCCCAAGTGTCTTCCCCAAATTGTAATGTGATATTTTTAGGTAGGGGTTTGTCAAAATCCATTAAAACACAAATCCGAGCATAAATAATATGTTCAAAATTTTGAGTACAATCAGCAGTCATCATAAAAGTTCCTAAAGAGTTTCCAATTGAAGAAAAAATAGTAGGATTCCAAAATTCAATAGGGAGGCCAAAGAGTCTAACCCACACGGGAGCTATAGAAGGCATCTCTTCTTCGACTTTAAATTTAGTATGCCGGGGCTTCATGAAAAGCCCTGCCCTTCCAAAAAACCAAGGACCCCCTTGAAAATTTTTCTCTCTATCTTCATTATTAGCAAATAAAACAAGAAAATAACCATTTGGATAAATAGAGATTTGTAACTCACCTTTAGTTTTCCAGCTTTTTGCAGCCCAGACTTTGAAAGCAGATAGACTCAGACAAAAACCCACGAACCGGCAAATTAGTCCTCTTTTTTCCAAATCTTCAATGCCGGTCTGAATGTTACCCATATCAAGCTTAACAATAGGAGTTCCATCAGTTGCTTTAAGACATCCTGACTCCATTTTCCTGGGATCAATCTTAGGCATTCTTAGAGGTTTATGGGAAGCCCTAATATTGATATTAGCATTGGGTTGAGGTCTGTCCACCATGAAGGGCATCCCTAAAATTCATTTTTGGGACTGAGTCTTCAAAATTCTTACCCTTGACAGGGGTTTTCACAGTAGAATTATTTTGTGGGTGCACCTTAGCACCAGATTCACTTGAGATATGAGCCATTTTTTGATCAACTGCTTGAAACTTGTTTCGTGATCTCTTTAATCCTTGCCCTAGACGTCGTGGAAAGGTATGGTTTTCACTTTTCTTTTGTGCAGCAAATTGGAAGTCGTTGTCACTCAAGTTCACGGTATGATCTATTGAAAGACAAATTTCTAACCCATATTGTATCCCCTGCAACATTTCCTGCTAAAATATTGAGCATAAACCACAAAAATATTGGCCGCTAGGGCCCGAAGGCCCTAAAAACCAACCTCTGGAGCTGCTTGCACTCAACCCGAGATGAAACCCTCGCATAGCCGCTTGCCAAATATCTCGTTCACACATAGGGATGCGCTAGGATCTGTGTTGCTCCAAATGATATGAAAATTGGTGGAGACGTTCTAGGGTTTTTCAGGCATCTACCCTCAAAATTTCAGCTCAATCCGAGTCCGGATGAGTGAGATATGGCCAAAACGAGTTCGGTAGTTTGGGCAGTCCTACGAAAAACGTCTAATCCTCTATTTTCAATCCATTCATAGTCATTATAGTTTTTTTATAAAAATGAATATCTTTCGAGCAATGATATTTTATGCCATATTTTTGGTCGATTGCTTTTTCCTCTCGACCGAGCGCCTTTTAATTTTGACTTTTTACTTTTGAACCTTCAGCTGATTCATCACTCGCTTTGGATGAATGGTGCTACACACATAATTTTTACTAAGCATATTAACTTGTGTTTGACCGATACAAATTTTTTAGCTGGTTTGATATTGCACTCAACCGAGACATTTTTTAACTGTTTCGATCGGTAGATTAGTTGACAGGTCGATGCTTCTTTTCCATCGTTCGAGTGATCGATCCGGTTTTCTTTCATTTTCGTTGGTCAAAGGCTTTTTGAATCACTTATCGATCAGTTGATGATTCCTTATAGATAGTCGAAATCCCATTTTCTTAGATTTTATGCTTTTTTCTTTTGGTAGTAATTTCCTCCTAGTCGATCGAATAAGACTTGCTTTGTTTTCATGTTTTGACTATTCGGATTGGGTGGTCAGTCTATGATTTCTTATCATTGGCCAAATATTTATTGCACTAAATTTTATCGGCTCATCTATTATTACAATTGACCGAATGCCTTTTGATTTAGTGTATTAGTCAGCTGATTATTCCTTATCATCGGCATAAATGACCTTTTACTTTCGATCATGGTTTTTTTCTAGTCTATCGATGGATCAAAATATTTTTGAAAAAGTGGGCAAGGAACCCCTTAAGTCTTAATAAAAGGAAATATTAAGCTGCTTAAGGGTGAGATATGACCATGATGATGAATGTAAATTTTGCTCACTTAGTGGAGGATGACCAATTTGATTTTGATAGCATTTTCTTAGGTATTTTGAAGGTGTTGGTTAAAAATTTTAATCTATGCAATTATTTTGAGATAATTAATTACTTAAAATTGACTTTATCATTAGCATATCACAAAACATACACCTCATTTAAGACCTTTAAAAATTTAAAATTATAGGTACATTCATGTTGTATCAATTTTTGGCTACAACAGGACTTTAAAGGTAAATTCCATGGCCCTTTGGAATGTTACTCCTACATTCATTACACCAAATGGAATTCTTAGATATTCAAAGGTACTCCAAGGGGTAGTGAAAGAATTTTTATATCTATATTTAGGATTTACTTGAATTTGATTGTATCCTAAGAATCCATCCAGTAATGACATTCTGGATGAGCCTACTACATCCTATAACAATTGTTCCATGTTGGGTAAGATATAATTATCCTTGAGCGAACTTTTATTCAAATTTTAAAAATCAACACAAAGCTTGATATTCCCATTCTTCTTCTTTACTGGTACTAGGTTTGCTATCCAGGAAGAAAACCTTACCTTTCTAATTATTTTGGCATCCAGTAATTTTTGAACTTCTTTTTGCATAACTAGGTGCAATGTGGATTGAATTTCCTCTATTTTTTCCTGAAAGGTTTAGCACCTTCCTTAAGGGGAATGATTTGATTCATGACATCAGTTTTAAATGTTTTTAGGTCTCCATAACTCCAGGTAAAAGATTCTTTATTTTTCCTTAGAAAGCTAATGTACTATTCTTTTTCTTATTTGGATAAAGCCTTATCAATTTTAACTAATCTAGGCTCCTTTATTGTTCCAATGTTTACCTCGTCAGTTTCTATTTATTTGAGAAGTGTCTTGTAGGATTTATCAAATTCATTGAATAAGCTTTCTAAAGAAACTAACCCCTTAGGAATTCGGTGTTTTGAGTTGAATTACTTCAACTGATTCTCCAATTATATTTTTTAGTTTTTCTTCATCCTCCTCTTTGCATATAACATCTGAGTACATATTCTAGAGGGTCATGAAGTATTTAATATCCATATCATATTGAAACACTTGCAGGTATACAACATTATCAGGTACATAAGGTTTATATACAGAGATAGTTGAAAAACTATCCATATAATCAGTGTCATTTTCTGTACAATCTGCACTTGAAGCATTGATTACTAATAGGTTTGCAATATGATTCTATTCTCTAGGAATGTGAGATGTTAAATGCTAGGAATTTATTAATTTTAGCTAGAACTACATATTTACATTATTTTAATCTAGGATGTTTGGTTTGATATTTGCTCTTGACCTGTTGAATAATCAGTTCAACATCACCAATAACAGTCAAGAAATTTATCCCTAGTTCTTTGGATTTTCTGAGGCCTACCAATAAATCTTCATACTCAACAACATTATTAGTACATGGGAATTCCAATCTGTAAGGTATTCCTAGATAGTTTCCTTTAATATATGTTAAATTTACCCCAACACCTACTCTTGTTTGATACTTTACCCAATCCACATTTCCTGAGTGAGAACTCTATTAGATTTTGCATCTATTAGTTCTTTGGTTTCGAGATTTGTATCTTTTGCTTCAAGGACTTCTACCAAGAAAGGATTATGCCAGACTGAGTAGGCTCCTATTTATTTTTCTTCTACAAAATTTACCAAATTAATCATAATGTCATCTGGTCTTACCAATTCTATAGAATATTTTTTAAATAGTTCTCTCCTTAGGGTCACGTTTTATTTCCTCAAAGTAGGAATTGTGGCATAATATCAATCCAATTGTATGGAACCACCTAACTGTTATTCCAAATGCCTGCTCAATAGTAATGAGAAGAAAGGATCTACATAAACTATTGAAATATCCATAACTATACGCTTCTTTGGATATTTATCTAAGAAAACCAGTAGTCCAATAATAATTCCCACACAAGGTATTTACCTACTATCCATTACTGACACCGAGAGAGACTCCTTGGTAAAAATTAAACCTAGTTGGTCTACTATCTATTTGGGCATGATGTTATGGGATGCACCACTATATAACATGCAATTGTGAATGATATACCTTTATCCCTCATCTGATTTATACCTGAGGGACACATAAAATGGTTTGATAGATGAGGGTGTTATGGTTTCTTGATTGGATGACTTGACTGCATTACAAGACTATGCTTCTTTTTGTTCAATTAATTCAAAATATTTACACACATGTTCTCTATATTTTTTAATATTCATTAACTCACCAAAGGTAATGTTAATGTTTACATAATTCAGAACCAACGTCAAACTCCATTTTTTTGACATATAGTGTTTTGGTACATTCCTCATGTGGTAATGATTCATTTATTTCTACATTTTTAGGATTAGTTTTCTTTTGATTTTGTTATTTTTTATTTTTATAAATTATTATTTACAGTAGACTATCCTCTACTCTCCTTGTTTGATATTTTATCATTTTTATTACGAACAATCATATTTTTGAGATTTAGGGCATTTACTTCTAGTTCTTCCAACTCTTGAATTGTTGGGATCACCTTCCCTTGTTTCATTTTATCATACCTAGTTTCTTGTCCTCTTTGTAATATCTGAGCATTTTCTGCAACTAGGATTTTAGGGTCATGATTTGAAGCATATGAATTCATATCTTCTTCAAAAATTCTTTCTCATATTCATCTTCAAGGGTCCATCATGCATTAATTCTGATGTCCTCTTCTGATTTCTCATCTAAGTCCACAAGATAATGGATCCCTAGATATATACCACAACAGTCTAGATTATGAGGGGTATCATAGGATAAGCAGTAATAGAGGAAGTTTTCTACCAAGTTGACAGTAGGTATAGGATTGGGAACTGAGTCTTGGTCCTTTTCTGTTTCTCTACCATTATTTTTGTTTCTTTCATAAGAATTATTTTTACTTCAGTTCCTATTAAAAAAAAAATTGAATGGTGGTCTATTATCCCCTTGTCTATCAATATGATGTTTAGAAGTATCACCATTACTCTCTTTATTTCTCTCTATCCTGGCTAATCTATTGTTCATTGTGTTGAACATTTCAGTCATTTTATTATCCAGTATCTCCATGAGATCCTATTTAGTTCTCTTCTGTAGGTTGAATCCTACTTTCTTAGGTTTCCTATAAGGATGACTATCTTCTAATGAGTATGGCTTCATTTTATCACTTTCTAGCATGTTCCTTTGAATTTCTATGGTTTTTTACATGCACTCATCTATCGTATTAACCTATTCTTGTCTTAACTCATACCTAAATTCTCTTAGGAAGGCATTTTTATAAAAAACTATTGATTTTATATTTTTTAGCCTTAGATTAGTGGGAATTTTATTCCTGTCTTTAGAAAACCTTCTATTAAAATCACTCATTGACTCATTTTCTTTCTTTTTCATGGTTGGTAGGTCAGTTAGCAGTGATTGTTCATTTTTTCTTTCACAAAAATTATTTAAAAAGATAGTTTTCATTTTAGATAAATTAGCAATGTCATTATTTGGAAGAGTATTAAACCATTCTCTAGAATATTTCTCTAAAGTTTGAAGGAACAACATTAAAACTACATCTTCATGCTCTACTTCCAAACTGTCTAAAGTGTACAAGAAGCTTTTAATATGATCTTCTCCAGTAACAACATTGCTTCCTTAAAATTTAGGTAAATACTTATGAGCCTTACTGAGCAGATCATGTAATGGTGTTGGTAATTAAAAAGGTGTGTATCTATTGGTTCTCCATAATTGAACATTAGGTGGATGATTGGCCATATTAATTATTGAAGATATTTGGATCGGATTAACATAAATTACAGCAAGAGGTGTAGTATTTATTCCACTAGGAATAATAGGAGGTGTTTCAAAAATATTCTCTACTGTAACAATATCTGCATCATAACCTTTTGGAGATGAATTAGAAGGATTAGTTCTAAAAAACACCTCTAGATCTGAGAATTTTGGATATAGCTCCTGAGAAATTCTTCTCCTTCACACCAATACATTCTGCTCTTTCTTTTAATATTTTTATTTTTTTTGGATTTGATCAGTAAAAGACATCAGCACAATGTGTACAAAAGGAAAAAACATCTGGTTGAGATTGCTTGAATTATAACACTCTCAATCACTCAAGGTATAATATTTTCAAGAATCAATAAAATCAATAAACTCAAGAAAATAAAACAATATAACTGCTTGTTCTTGAAAAAGGAAAATTAGAAACTGTGAGCATAGGTGGGGAAACAAATTTGAAAATAATTTTAAGAATGATAAACTGATACTCTGATTCCATTTAAGCTAACTATTACCAATAAATATTTGTTGTTAGATTCCAAACTATAATGAATATTACAAATTTGATCCCCAGCAACGACACTAATAAACTGTTGTGAAATTTTCCTGCATCCTTGGGATAAGCTATCACACTATAGGAAAACCTACTAATAAAGAGCAATTATAGGCTCTGGTTGACCTACCTCTTTAACTTGGGAATATAGTTATTTAATATTTTCAAAACAGACCAGGTATGGTAAGGATACCGTTGAGGTGAACATAAAGTTTTTAATGTTTTATGTTCATGCTCTTCTAGATTTATGGTGATGAATTAGAGTTCTTTATAAATTTGACCGAGCTAAAATATTAACAGTTCAATTATACCTTATGTATGACCGATGCCTTAATCCTTTGGCCTATTGTAGCAAGATTTAATAATGATCCAATAAAAATAGAAATAATGGGGAAAGAGATAATTGGTGCAATTACATTCATTTGAATATCATAATAAACATAATAGTTGACCAATGAAATAAGCATTCACTATGCATTCAAATGATATAACCCATAATGAAGACATGCACAAAGACTAAAATAAAAATATATAACATGAAATAAGCATAAAATTGTATTAATATTTGAGAATGATTACATGAATAGTTGGCTTGAAATCACCATTTAACTCTTAGAAATATTAATACAATAAAGGTCCTCGTTCAAATGTTGTAGCAAGGACCTTTCACTCTTCCATTAGAATATCATAACAGTCGAGTCTCTAGACCTCTAGCTCAATAATCTAGAAATTATCTTAGCTTCTTGGGCACTTTCCTATCAAAACCTACACATCAATGGGAAGAATAAGTGGTGGAAAATGGAGAAAGAAACAAAGGAAATACAACAACAAAGAACAGACACTCGAGTATACCTCTTAGAAAAAATATGCTATGTCAAAAACTTGATCATTATTCTGGTTGTAGAAGTCCTTCTTATAGTTGTGATGAATCTATAACTGCCTAACTGCTTTCATCTGAATTTCCACTTGGCACCATCTCCTACCTTGTCATCGAATGGGTGTCGTACAACATGTTATTTAGCTATATCAAAAATAAACTTTATCTTCAAAATTGGTTGAAGTCCTGCCTAGTTGTCATCCATATTCTTATTTCCTTTCTTTTTCATTGTGGTCCCCATGTCGCTTGTTGACTGAGATGTATTTTTACTTCTCTTGATCGCATCCTTCTCATCTTGACTTGCACCAATGAAATCAGCTATAAGTATCCATATTTCTTCATTGATTTCATTGAGTGTTCGAATCCTATGCAACACTCTTATTCCTTTGATTTTATCTTATTTCAGGACTATCTATTTGATCTAAAAGAATTTGACTATGTCCAAGGTGATCGTCATCAAAGAGATGAGTTGATCAAATAGTTTATCTTCATCCATTTCTTTGTATGGGAATTCTATGATATGTTTGATGATTAAATGATTGAATTCTTCTATGCTAAGTAATTTGTGAAGATCAACATTGAGATGCTTCATCATATTTATTGTATCATTCTCCATGTTCTCCAACACTTGACTATGTTATTCCATCTAGGTATTTCTACCTTAAAACTTGTGACTTTCTCATACTCTACTTGGTAGCTATGACTTTTATCATCAATGGTGACAACCTGTTTGGACCTAATTTTTTCATACCTAGTTTTACATTTTTCATATATTGGGGAAATAGCTACCATCTTCTTATTTGTTCTCTCTATCATGGGTTTTATTTATTTATTTATTTCTATTATTGTCCCAAAATATCTACAACAATTCTCAATCATTTTTGGTTCTTTTTCTATGATTTTGGCCATCTTTTCTTTGTATTTAGCTGTAAGCACTAGATCCTATAATGGATTACTATCCGAAGGCACTTGCCCCCAATTATTATTAATTTTAGCTTTTAGTTTTTTATTCTCTACCTGTAAATTCTGCTTTAGACTTCCAAGTTGTCATCTCTTTCTCAATGGCCAGTGCAGTTTGTGCATGTACTTACACTCCATGCCTTAACAATGAGATTGTGTCTCCTCTTATCTTTGCATCACTTGTACCAATATTTATCTGAAGTGAATGTACACCCTGAGTGGGAATGGTGATGGTAGTCTTAGAGGTAGGCTCTAAACTTGATGGACTTTGAATTTAGTTCCTTGTCTGAGCTTCTATTACCCTATCTTCTATTATTGCTTCAATATGCTCTTCCTCCTTAGAAGTAAATTTTGTGAAGTCTTCTCTTTTGACTAGAGTGAGGCTCATAGGCTCACCAGTGCCCATTCCAATCCTTGCTCTCTTATGGGGAGGAGAGTTTGAGGTGTCAGGAATTACCACTTGGTAATCTCTGAAGATATCACCAAATCTTCCAACCTTCTATATTATTTTCCATGCTATGGCAAAGATTTTGATCTCTTTGTTGTTTATCATATTGTTACCACCTAAGGAGAGCCTATGGCCATTTGCTATAAATATCATGAGGTCATTAAAGTCACTGCTAGGCTTTCAAATGTGAAGCATCTCGAGGTAGCAGAAGTGAGCACAATATCTTTTCATTTAATCATAGTAGGATACTGAGAAGTGGAAGAGACACCAACTACTTCTTATGTTATTTGATTTTTCACCTTAGCTATGATTTTGATTTGTTCAAGGTCTAAGCTCATGACTTCTACGATGGGATCTGGGAAGTCTTCTCGAGAAATGACAACTACTAGTGGTATAAGTTTATCCACCATATCTTTTCTTACCATCCTAAGTTCTACAAAGTAATTTCCTACCATCTCTGTATGAGTATGTGCTCTTGTCAAGTTTAGGTTGTTCCATATGTCTTCTAGATTCACCCCATTTTTCTGTGCCCACAAGAGACTTTTCTCGATTTATATTATTTGTATGCCATTGGTTTAGGCTCAACAGTAATGTCCCTATAATAGCCTTTAGGATTATATGGTCTCCAGATGATTTATTAAAAATGGTAAGAATCCATCTTGGAAAAAGCTTTCATTATTCTAGGATACCCTATATAAACATATTACCCTATTTTCCCTGATGCTGTGATCCAAAGAATTCTAGCTTATTTCCTCTTCCATCTCAACCTTGCTTCTTCTGTAGATTGCCTCACTATCTCTAAGGTAGCCAACAATTTTGGATAGAAAGTGAGTAAGGCATTAGGTGGAAACTTGCCCCCATACATCCTGATAAAACTATAGTGTTCAATGAGAAAGAAATATCCAACTTTCATGTCTTCAAGATATTTGACTATACCTGGGCTCATTCTGGAGGGTTCTTTCTCCATGAGTACGTGATATATTGATGCCAAACATCTTCCATAGAATTTAAAATAAGTGTATGTTCCATCATAAATACAAGGTAGTCTATTATGGATAATATCCCCTGGTATACCCCCAACTAAGTGATTGCATTGTCTTTAAACTATTTGATGATTAAAAGGATGAGGAACGAGTAGTGTGAGAAATGGAGCATGAAATCTCTATCCTTCTTTATGGCCTACTACAATTCTTTAAATTATTTTTCCATTGTATTACACATTATATCTTTCCATCTATACATTGGCATCCCCCAAGTCTTGTTGCACTGCACTATTAGATACATGAATTCGATGATGATCTAGTTAAGGTCCTCGACCCCCATAATTATATGGATTATGTTAGCATAATCTCTGGCCCATTTGTGAAGCAATGACTTATGAATTGTGAAGTAGGAAAAAATGGTGCACCAAATTATGTAATAAAATATGCGTATCTACCCCATATTGATCATGAGCATCAAAAAGGAAGCATGCATATGAAAATGAAGCAATACCAAGCAATAAAGAATGAAATAAAATGAGTGTCTTCTTTATTAATTGGATGGATCAGATATAAGGTTACACAGCAGTCCCATTGAGGGCTCAAAATTTTATACAATTTTTACAATGTTGGGTGCCCAAAGACCAATTCTTTCACGGATTCAAGGTGCACATCCAATGTTTCTCCGCGTACCCACAATCAAGGTGGACAAGCCAATGCTGCCGATTCTTGTATATCTGATATCTGATGTCTGATATTCCTTCCCAATGCCTTATAATAACCTGCACCTGCACACAAAGAAGCCAAAGGGGTCAAATAGCAAGGGTGTATGGTGGAAAACATGCAATCCCCACAAGGGCAAAATAGCGCATATATTAAAAATATATCAAAACATGTCCAAATGACTTAAAAAAATTTCATAGATGTTAAATAGGATAGTTTGAATGGATATCACCAAAAATATATCAGAAATTGCATATGTAGACCCCTCGATTTGGTGTCGCCCGCCTGCAACCTACGAAGAAGAATACAAGCACATCCCAAACCTAAACATATCCAAAACTCATGAAATTTGTAAAGTATGTATAAATTGACATTTCAAGACAACCCATATGATTATATTTTCAAATTGGGGCCCAGATCCACCTGCATCAAATTGGGGTGCCCGGATGGGCCCTACAAGCCTACAAAAACTTTAAAATGCTATAACTTTGTCAATTTAACTCCAAATAACCTGAAATTTGAACTGTGTCATAATGAGATAATATATATAAATACCAATTAAAAAAAGTAGTGAAATTATGTAAAAATTTACCCTCATCCCAGGGGGGATGGTGGTGACTACAACTATTTGGGGGGCACCTTGGGAGGGGATACCCACCAATTCCAGCCACTTTTTGCTACCAAAATCACTAGCAGATGTTCCTAAAAAATATAAGGTGTTTTTTCATCGAATTTGGTGAAGAAATTCACCCATATGGAAAATTTATGCTCGGATTACCTTCTTGAAGTCACCCGGTAACCTCCTTGGAAAAAGAGATATTTCGAGGGCAAAAAGGTGCAATAAGGTGGGGGGAAATATCAGTAGTACTCTGTTGCATATCCTAGAAATCCTCTCTATGTTTTTGTGTGGATATTGGATCCATTTTATAGCCCAAAGGGGCTGATGTGCAAAAGGGCATGCAAGGGCATGCATGGCAGGGGGTGCCACTTGTAAAATGTGAGGCATGCAATGGGTGTGGAATAGAATCTCCAATTTTGGCCTCCATTAAGAAGTGTGTCATAATATTTTAGTGCCTTATAAATTGCATGCTCCATATGGCATGTTAAATGGCAGTTTTTGGGTGCCAAATTTCCTATATTTGACTTTTTTTGGGTTAAACCTGCTCATTGTCCCACCCTGGGACGATGGCTCACCACCGTCCCAGGGTAGGACGATGGGAATCTACCACCATCATAGGGTGGTATGGTGGTGAATTTTGGGCCAAAACCTCCCAAAATTGGGCCGATAGCCTCCAAAAACTTTTTCGGAGTGGCTAGAACCATTGTGAGTCTCCTGAGGGATGCCCAAGGGGCCATATGATGTCAATTTGATCCTTGTTTATGGATGTTTAATTGGGTTTACCACATTTTAGTGTCTACAGATGCCCCTTTTTGAGATGTGTTGTGTACAGTACAGTGCTGAGCAAAAATAGATGACCAAAATGTTGAATGATTAAGGTTACTCGATAACCTAACCAACTTTAGATGCCCCAATCATGAAAAGGGTGTGCATTCTTGAATCCTCACTTATGACTCAGTAAAGACATTGGTCTTGGTTTCTCTTTAGCTTCTAGGTATGCTCAGGAGACTTATAACCCTAGGTGTTAGAGAAAACCAAGTATTTTGATAACTTTTGAGGTTACCAACAGGCAGGTTCATCTGCACTGTTATGTGCTTAATTAAGAAATTTTCTTGTTTTCCACCCCAAGCAAGGGCATGATTATCTTTGTCAAAGATTCATTGGATGAATGCAAATTGCATGAGTGAGTGTTTAGTTTTTGATTTTTTATTATGAATTTGTTAAGCATGACTACCTCCTCAAGCGATGAGTCAATGAGGGAATGATCAGTGAGAAAAGTGACAAGTCGCTTGACCCAAATGATGTTTGTTAATGTTGCCTTCAATTGTTCTCATTGAAAAATAGCATAGTTTTGAAAGGATTTGGATGATGCTATGGAGATTTCATGGAGTAAAAGAGTTGAAAACCTCCTTCCCATGGGGCGGTCTAGCCATAATGGCCTTCTTGGGGAGTGAAGTAGTAACTTGTCCATGCATCCATGAGAAGTTTGCATTCCATCTTGACCCCGAATGAATTCCATCATATGTGAATTGTTTTGGTGGGTGTTGAACCCTTTTCTTTGGTTTTTGTGTTGTTTTATTGTTTTTTTTATTATTTTTTGGTTTTTGATTAATATATATGTATGTATACTTGACCAATGGGCTTATTGGATGCCATTGGGGCATTTTGAGTTGACCAAAGGGTTTATGGATACCTTTGGGGCTTGTTGGGTGACCAAAGGGTTTATGGAGACCTTTGGGGATTTTTGAGTTGACCAAAGGGTTTATGGATACCTTTGGGGCTTTTTGGGTGACCAAAGAGTTTATGGATACCTTTGGGGCTTTTTGGTTGACCAAAGGGTTTATGGATACCTTTGGGGCTTTTTGAGGCTCTTTCGACTCTTTTTGGATTTTTGGATGTTTAGCATTGTGAGGTCTAAGGACCCACTTTATTGGAGCCTACGGGAAACATGATGTATCTTTTTGTCCCATACATATACACACACATATATATATATATATATATATATATATATGAATTTTTATGTGATTTATCATCATGTGTTTATTTTTTTATGAAATGTAGGTGTAGCACCTTAAAATTGGCGTAGTTAAACCCTTAGTAAAAAGATAAAAATTTGAATTTTAACCCCAAAACCGCCCGTTACCTACTCCCCTTGTTTTTCATGCCATTTTTAGGATTTTTTTTGACCGTTGGACGATATCGTCGATGATCAAATGAAATCATCCTAGATCTGACGAATTCATCTGGAACAGAATGTCCAGACGATTTCGTCCCAAAACTAAATTTTCATAATTAGATTTTGTTTCAACAACTTCTCTAACTTGGGCAGAAAGCATGTCTGCGTGGTTAGAGTCTCCCCCGTTGGAGATATCCCAAATTGGGGTGATCTCCAACCTCCTAACCTCTCCATAAATCCTATATAAACTTAGGATTTTTCTTGACTTCCCCCTGGTTGATTTTCCCTACAACTTTAGTTTCTTATGCATTAGAACACCTTCGCACCATTGTTTGCATTGTGTATTTCAAGTTTTTCTTGTAGGAATTTTACTGTTTTTCAGCCGGAGCAAGCTCGGATTGTCGCTGGCGATTCCAGATGATTTTGGATGATCCTATTGTAGATCGATGACGATCTCGTACGATTGGAGGCGATCTCAACTACAGTCTAGATTGGGGGCAATCAGAGCCAGGAGTTTGCAATTTTTTTATTTCTCTCTTCATTTTCTTATGCATTAACTTAGTTTATTCTATTTCTGCATTCTGGAGTTCACCTCATTTAGCATAGATGCATGATAAAGTTAAAATAAATTATTAAAATAATGCATTTTTATTAATTGTTATCTGGATTTATCATTTAGGCAAGTTTACTGTTATTTCTATCATTTCCCCTTGCTTTTGCAATTGTGTTTTTGGTCTTTGGTATCTGTTTCTGTGATTGCAGGTTTCTGATGAATTCGTCAAGTCGATGACGATCTCGTCTAATCTCAGATGATCGACTGTGATCTGAGATGATTTTGTGCAATTGCAGATGATTATGTAATATTAGAGACAATTTGGACTTCTACAAACCTCAGAACCTTCATCAGACATCCGTAATCAGGTACATTTTGTCTTATTTAGCACACTTTCTATGTTTAGCACTTATTCATGTTTTTTGTATCCATATAAATCAACATTGGCATATAGAATATCCTAGATTCATTTTGGCTAACCAAGGAATATGAATGATTAAAATACAAAATGAACACATCAAACCCATTCTCAACCTAGGCATGGAAACTACACTCAAAGTTTCCTTATGAACCCACCATCCGTTGAAAATTCATCCTTATACCCCTCCCCCAAGAGGCACGACCTTCAAAGGGCCTCTCAGTCCGAGGTATTTTCCCATCCTTCTCGCATCCCCCTTCCGGGCGTAGATCCTATAGCATGAAGGTAAGGATGCAAAAAATTTGGAGCGATACATTTTGGTGAACCCGACGTGAAAACTAAAAACCTTTTGAGAAAAAAAAAATGATTAGAATCATTGATAAGTAAGATTGCATATCATATTTAGATGGTAGATTATAATAAAATATGAGTTGTCACCATAAATGTTGAAAATCAATTAGCAACCATAGATATTACCTCTTTGCTTAGAGTACCTCAAACAAATAGAGTCCAACCTTTGTGGAACAAACTTGATAGGAGATTGGGTATTATTTCATCTAGGTCGATAGAACTTAGGCAAATTAAAAGGTTTGTCCTAGATAGAATCCTAGATCCTGATCAGGTGACTTTGTACCATGAGCTTCAGAGAGCTTGCCATAGGTGGCTAGCTAATAAAAGAGCACTTGTGTCTTCCGAGTTGTACACCTTTGAGGAATACCTCGACAACACAGTTGTAGTACATAAATTTCTATCTTGTATAGAGGATCAAGAGGTCGTTATTATGGATAGAAAGAGATGGAATAGAGTTCCTATAGTTATGTTATATCAAGAGTATTTCCATGAAATTTATCTCTACAAGTTCGAGTATGAAGCAGATAATATCACCATAGCACACTTTGTCAAATTCTTGAAAAACCATTTCCAATTTGAAGAGGAGCATTTCATGACTCCTGATGAACTTGATCCTATTAATGATATCCATAAACTATTTATAGAAAACTAAGACATTCTTTTATTATTATTATTTCTTGCATTTAGTATGTTGTTTGTTGTCTTTATAATATTATTATAAAAACAAAACAAAAATTAAAACATTTTCTTTTAAGTATTATAGTAGGTATATAATTAAAATATATACCTCCCAAACTTGTCGCATATATATATATATATATATATATATATATATATATATATATTTGCTAAAATCTAAGTTTAAGCATAATGACTAGACTTAGGAATGGAAAAGCAGATTGAAGTAGAAGAAGATTGGTTAGGAAAACCATTAAATAACCTAGATGTCCTTCCTGAAGACCCAATTCAGGAAGAAGGAACCCTAGACCAACAAGAAGAAGAGTTTGCTATAGAAAATTAACAAAAATAAACTGTTAGAGAGGAAGGATCCTCATCCCCTAAAATATCTCCGGGAGGAGCTGTTACTTTTGAGAACATGGAACATTTTTGGAAGTTTCTCAATACTAATATTGGCACTCTTAATAGAGCAGTCCATATGGACAAGTATCAAATTAGTGACACTCAAGCAACCCTAGAAGAAATATATCACACACGCACTAATCCCTTGTCCTTTATTGATCAAGAAAGTGATCAAGCTGGACCATCCAATTTGGATATGGCCGCTATAATCCAGAACATGCAACAACAACAACAGGTTACCCAACCACCTAGAGTGCCTGTTAGCAAGCCTAGGGTCATTCCCACACAAAAGAAACCTTCATTCACTGCTCTATTTTTCCAAGCTATTGATCAACATACCTCAAATCAACAAAAGACCAAAACAAAACCAAACACCAATTTCCAACAATCTAGGATACAACATAATACTACTACAAATCTTCTTCATAATACTCTTCCTACCAACCATTTACATAATAGCAATATAGTGTCTAATCCTTATGTCACGCCATCATACGCTCACAAATCCCATACTCATATACCACCGAACCAATATGGTGGCCAAACTAGTAATCTGGAAGCCATGGTGAAATAGTTAGTCTCCCGCATGGACCAGATAGATCCCTACCGTCCCTCATACAATTATCGAGAGATGTGTAGTCAGCCTTTAGATCCTATAGTCATAGCATAGCCATATCCTAAACACTTTCCTATGCCTATCCTACCTATATACAAAGGAACCGAATATCCCATAGAGCATCTTTGTATGTTTAGGATAGCATGTCATGATATATCACATGATGACTTGTTATTACTAAAAATGTTCCCAAAAAGTTTAGGAGGAATGGCATTAGAGTGGTATTATTAATTACCCACTCATTCTTTGAGGAATTTTGAAGAAATAGCCGAGTCTTTTGTTCATCAATTTAGTGCCTACATCGAAAGGCATGTAACCATTAAAGATTTGTACAACTTAAAACAAGACAAAGATGAATTTTTTGATGATTTACTAGCTTGGTGGAGACAGTTGATAGGAAAATTGCACTTTGTGTTACCTTATCGGGAAATTTTGGATATCTTTATCAATAATTTACAAGAACAACTATCCTATGAGTTATCAACCGCTACCTTGACCACCTTCGATCAAGCTATAGACTTAGCTCGAAGAGTGGAATATGCTCTCATTAGGAGAGGACAACTTAAAAAGAAATATGATGAGAAAACATCCAAAAATAAATATAAAAATAAACAAGTTGTGGGTGATGGAGTCACTGATAGTAGAAATATTGCTATTGTTAATGCTGCAAAGACAACGAAGAAGTTTATACTGAAACCTCCTGATAAACCTCCTCGAGAATTTACTAGGTTAAATCAACCTCTATCAACCATTCTACCCCAATTATTAGAACGAGGTTTGATTCAATTACCAACTATCCAGGAACCTGATCCAACTATACTTGGATATAGAGCTGATTTACACTGTGATTTCCATAGAGGACCTGGACACGCTACCAACTCTTGTAATATATTAAAACATAAAATACAAGACCTAATTGATAACAATGAGATGAAGGTGCAAGCCTTTCAACCTAAACAAAATCCTCCTAATAATGCTCAAAAGAACATCCCCCAAAATCAGAATTAGAATGCCAATCAATCATTGGACATATTTCAACATACTTTACCAAAGCATGGTAAAGAGGTGGCTAATCAAATTGAGCATCATAATGTTCCCCCTCCTACCCGATATGTAGGAACTATTAGTGGACATTTACCTGCTCATGATCTACAAATATTTGACACAACTTTATCCATGGTTACGATCAGACCTCTATATAATTTTTGCAAACTTGATCTTAGTGATACAGAATACGAGACTGAAAGTGACATGGAAATCACATCAAATCAATCGAATAGTTCTGAAGATGAATCGGATGCTATTCAACCTATCACAAGTTCTATGGTTTCGGAAGAACCATTTCCAACAAGAGTCACTACTAGACCATCTTCTCACCAATTACTTTCTAATGAGCAAGCAATAAATGCTAGACCAAGACCCATTCATCATCCGCAAAATAATATTGTAGGTACCATCGGAGCTGTTACTAGACAACAAGCTCAAAATTCTCAACAAGATCAAACTCAGAACAATGGATCAGCTCCATTTATTTTGAAAATTCCTAATAAAGGGAATCATGCGCCTAATGTTCAACCTAAACCTCCTTATAATATTAATGAACAATTATCAAATACTACAGCTAGAATTTCCCTTTTGGACCTTTTAAGATCTTCTCCTACACATAGGGATGAATTAATGCTCACATTAAGCCAAATGATGGTACCACAAAATATTCAACCTGAAGCCATGACCAATACTATCATAACTCGAGAAGTCGATTGTATTGACTTTCGGGATAGAGATATACCGCAACATAGTTTACATAAGGATAACCCCTTATATATTACTACCCTAATTGGATATGTAGCAGTTAAACGAGTCTTGATTGATAATGGTTCATCTTTAAACATTTGCACTTTTGACTTCTACCAAATATTTGGGTTTAGAAGTGATGAAATGAAAAGAACTGATATGATCATAAAAGCCTTCAATGACAAAACACAAGAAACATGTGGAGTTATTACTATCCCATTGCAAGTTGGTCCAAGAACCTTAGACACGACCGTGTTTATTGTACATTGCCCTACATCGTACAATATACTCTTGGGTCACCCTTGGATCAACGTGATGCGAGATGTTCCCTCAAATTTACATCAGTGTGTTAAATTCGAATTTAAAAATTAGTTGGTTACCATTCATGGTGATCCCAGACCCTTTGATATGTGTGCTTTGGCAGAACCTGTTGGAGTTCAATTTTGCCCTGCTCTGTCATCCACACATCCTAATTCTTATCATCCATCTAAACATGTGAAACACACACCCATAACATCATCTACTTTTTCTCCATCAACTCCACCTCTACATATAGTTCAACCATCTTCCGAATAAACCACATTAGGACCTCAAAAAGATCCTAAACCCACAACCAATGCTTCTTATTTTACTCCTATAATTGCCATACCTATAGACCCATCTATCGACATATCTACAACATCTACACCTACCAGAGGCATATTTTTCGCATCCGAAGATGTAGGAAATGTTCCTTCTACCTCTTACGCTCTTACTGATGAGCTCTTACCTGATTTATCTAAAATTCTTATATAAAAAAAAATAAATGTTGCTATGCAAGATTCCCTTATTTTAAATAAATTGCCACCCTCTCCTCATACCTTGGGCCTCCCACAACCTATGGGAAGTATTTACTAGGTCGGGAGCTGTGCTTTTATTTATAAGGGATATGATTGGGGTAGAATACCCAGAAACATCAAGACTCATTATGATGGATATGCTCGATGTTATTTTACTAATGAGTATATTAAAGCTAAGCCTATAATGCTTAAATTGGGATATAAAGGGAAAGGTTTGGGACCTTCCCAGAATGGTATGAAAGAACCTTTTGAGGTAGAACCATGGCCTTCCCGATGTGGTGTGGGCCTATTTCCTAGTAAGGGTCAGCCCTTCCCATTTGAGGATGATGATCAATTCATATGTTACCAAGATTATTTGGATGAACGCGATGCTTTGCATCTAATAAATAAGCCATTTACATGTAATATGCTATCCATAGCTTACCCTTAGATGATTGTTGAATTCGATGATGAGTTGGAGGGAGATATCTTCCATGATGTCTCCATTGAGGAATTATTACATAACGAATTTTATTTCGATGGATCTATACCTAGTATAGCCCAGCTTGAGGCCACGACTCCTCAAGACGAATTATCCAAGCTAACCTCAAAATAATTACAAGAATTGGGTGTTTCACCCACCCCACCTAATTTTGAGAGAGATCTACACATGGAAGTAGAAAATGTCATAAAAATTAACATTGGAACCGAAGATAATCCTCACATAATCAACATTGGATCAGAATTGAGTCAAGAAAAACAAGATAAATACATTGCATTCCTTAAAGAATATGAAGATGTATTTGCTTGGACATATGAAGATATGCCAGGATTAGACCCTTTTGTAGTCATGCATCACCTAGTAGTCCATCCGGATGCTAAACCTATTAAACAGAAACTTAGAAAAATGCATCCTAAAGTGGCCTTACTAGTCAAAGGGGAATTAGAAAAACTCTTGAATGTTATTTTTATACAAGCCATTGATTATGCTGAATGGATCTTGAATGTAGTTCCAGTAACTAAGAAAGAAGCTACCAAAGTTAGGGTTTGCACAGACTTTAGAGATATTAATGTTGCATGCCCTAAAGATGATTTTCCTCTTCCCAACATGGATCAGATCATTGATTTTCTTGTTGGGAGTGGAATGATATCCTTAATGGATGGATTTTTTGGTTATAATCAAGATCGGGATAGCTCTTGAAGATCAGGCTAAAATAACCTTCATTACCCCTTGGGGGACCTTTTGTTGGAAAGTGATGCCATTCGGTTTGAAGAATGCAAGTGCAACATATCAACGAGCCATGACTTATATCTTTCATGATATGATGCATGATATTCTACATGATTATGTAGATGATATTATAGCTCGTTCCATCAAAGAAGATGATCATTTATATGACTTGAGAAAAGTATTTGATCGGTTAAGGGAATATCTTATCCGATTGAATCTAGCCAAATGTATATTCAGAGTTAAGTCCGATAAATTATTGGGGGTTATAGTTTCTTTACGTGGCATTGAAATTGACCCTCTCAAGATCACGGCTATCACTGATATGCCCGCACCCACAAATATATCTGAATTATGGAGTCTACAAGGTAAGCTTCAAGCTATTCGTCGCTTCATCGATAAGTTGACAGAAAAAATAGGACCTGTTGAGAAGCAACACACCCCCACTGAAAAATGAATTTCCATCCTTTGAAAATATTGAGCTTTCATTTTGCAGTAAGGACCCTCTTGAGTTTTCCAGGTTTTAAATTCCAAATTTGCTTGCCTCCTTTTTCAAGTTGTGCATTTATTTGCATCTGGCTTTGATTTACTTTAGAATTCATTTTTCACATGTTAGAATCATTCATGAATAAAGAAAATCTTTCACTGATATGAAAAAAATGCAGAATACAGACAGATAAATTCATTAGAGGCCAAAACTTTCCATTTTTGGAAAAGTCACGAAATCGCGACACTTTCCATTTTTGGAAATGTCGCGAAATCGCGACGGGTTTTAGAAAAATCGGCTAAGTCCTGAAAACGTAGCGAAATCGCGACACTTCCATTTTTGGAAATGTCACGATATCGCGACACTTTCCATTTTTGGAAATGTCACTTTTTCCTTTTGGAAATGTCACGAAATCGCGACGGGTCTGGAGAGAGAGAGCAAGTGCGTACGGAACGTAGCGATTTCGCGACATGTCGCGAAATCGTGACATGTCGCATTTTTGCGACAGTAGGAGGCAAAAGGAAGCGAAGGGCAGAAACGGGCACGATTTTGCGACATGTCACGAAATCGCGACATGTCGCGATTTCACGGCATGGAGAGAAAAGTGCCTAAGGCGAGCATGTGAAATCATGACGTGAAGGGAAAAGGCAAGTGAGAAGTGTCGCGAAATCGCGACACGAGAAAAAGAGGTAAGGCAAAAGTGTAGCGAAATCGCGACGTAGTCGAAAAAGCAGAGGAAAGGAGCAAAAGGTAGCAAAATCAGAGTGACTCGAAATCGTGACAAGAAACAAAGGAAGAAGCAAGAAGGCGAATGTGAGAAAGGCAAAAGGTGTCATGAAATCGTGAGTCGTTGGACTCGTGAAATCGCGACACAAATCAAGGAAGGCACCAAGGGCAAAGGGAACAAAGGGAACCAAAACCAAAGTCAAAAGGAGCTAAGGCAGGAACACGTCACGAAATCGTGACGCGTTTGGCACAAAGAGCAAGGGTCCCAAAAGTGTCACGATTTCGTGACGGGGGAAATGGATAAGAAAGAGAGAGCGCATGACGAAAGGCGCACGACAGCGTGAAAGAAAGAGGAAGAAGAGGGAGGGCGAGAAAGGGGTGCGATTTGAATGTGAAATCGTGACATGTCACGTTAGCCATAAAGGGAAGAAGTGCCAAGGAGAGGCAGATTTTGATGTCGCGAAATCGTGACATGTCGCGTTTGCGGCCATGAGGCAGAAAGAGCGTAGAGGGGAAGGTCGCGATTTCGCGACATGTCACGAAATCGCGACATGTCATTCATGGCGAAAAAAGAGCCAAAGCGAAAAGGTCGCGATTTCATGACATGTCGCGAAATCGCGACATGTCGCATTTTCGTGCTAGAACAGGAAAGATGTCGAAATGGAAAAACATAGAAATGGACACGTGTCACGATTTTTGTGACACGTGTCAACACGAAGCAGGCCAACATGTAATGAACTTTAGCGGGTGATTTAATGATTAAAGTTTTAATCTGATTTAATTAAAGTACTAATCCTTCTTTTGTCTTTTTTGCAGAAAGCCATCTGGCACTTGCATGATAACGGGAGAAATGGCCAGAAAGACAAAGTTAAGCGCAGATTAATCGAGGACCGTCATATTGAAATGAGAGATGCCGAGAATTGTTGTTTCATCCAGATTTTATAGATCTGGCCGCAAAGAGACTTTACGGTGACTAAGCAGCTGCCCATTTAATGGAGTATGTCGAGAATTGGTCGAAAAATGAAAATATCTACACTCGGTTACCGAAATTTGCCGATGGATGCATTTAATGAAAATTTATGGCGGAATTAATGGCGTGCAGAGATTTTCAACTCAGGGATGGCTCTACGGAGATGAAATGTCAGAGAAGTGGTGACTCATCCAAATTTCCGTGGGAATTAATGAGGACATTTACACACAGTTGCGGGTGGATGCAAGTGGCATTCGAATTCTGCCTTCTCCATTTATGGCAAGTAACTGCACTGATTTGCAGAATGGTTAAGTTTTATCGAAAGCTTTATTTTAAAAGGCTTTATATTGTAAAACCCGGGTAGTAGGGTTTAAGGTGATAAGATTTAGGGTTTGAGAAGAAGATATTTCTGAAAAGATCAGGGTCTGTCCTGAGTCTATAAATACTTCTTCTAAATGTAATCGTAGGAGGCGAAAACTTAGAAAAAAGGCTATTGAAGCAATTTCTTGCAAATCTTGTTAAATGCTTTATTCTGGACTTGGAGTGGATGTGACTTTTGTTTTTTGTGATAGCATGGCCAGGAGCCTAATCTCTTTCAGATTGTGATAAGTTCATCTTCTTTTGTTATCCGTTTCATTAAAGTTTATTAAATATATGTTGTAAATCCGTGTTATCAAGATTAAATATGTTGTTGGGCTTCATTTGTTTTATTGTATGCTAGGGAAAATCATAGATTTAAGGTTCAAGTCTGTTCTAATTGCTCTGTCCTCACTGTGTGAGCTATGCTGCTGGTGAGAGATACCAATTTTAACCGACTTCCCTTCTGTTTATGATTTTCTTTCAGATCTGTTCCATCTCTGTCTTATGCTCTTAGTAGAAGGTGATCTTAGAAATCTGGACACCTTCTTCTTTGATTTGTTCTATTGTGAAGCTGATAGTATAAATAAAATTGGTAGTTTTGGTTTTACAGCTAAGTTTGATAGACTTCTCTTTCTGCCCTACCCTACTCTCTCTGTTTTACCGTGAAATGATCCATTTTTATTTTCTTTAATTTGTCTTTTATTTAAATCTGTTGACCCATAAGAGCTAGATCAAAGAACTGATTTTAAATCTGATTGTCAACAAGATAACAACTTCTAAACATTATTGAACAAGTTCAAGAACCCGTTGTAAGGTAACAGACAGTCCATATTGAAAACTATTCCAGAAGTGAAAAAGAGTGAATAGACATTCGACCCAACTCTGTAACTCACACCTTGGATAACCAGCAAGATCCTAAAGTGAGTGGGATTTATCCCTTATAAGTGTTATCAGAGTTTCATGCTCATTCTTCATAGGGTGTGTATAAAAGTCGGACCAACATTTAAAAATGGCGCTAGAAGGAGGGCCCACTGAACTCCGTTCAGTATTGTAAATTGTCTGTACAATATTTAAAATTGCCAGAAAAGAGGACCAAGTTCAGTAGTCTGTTAAGGATTGTGAGATTATAAGTTGCTTGTGAAAAGCTAGATTCTACATACAGGGTAACAAGGTCCCACCCCAGAGCTGGAGAGCTCCTTGTGCCTGAATTAGAAACTCCAAGAAGAAGTAGCCTCAGAAGGGCCAAGTCTCTGTCTGAAATAGTTTTATCACCACTGGTAGTTACTCCAACTACAACTCAGAATATCACCGTCAATCAAGTAGTAATGGCAAATTGGTTGGGTTCCACTGCTTTAAATATTCTGGGTATAGCCCATGACCTACCCAAAAATCCGGAGAGATATCTTCCCAGATACAAGCATGATGGGACTAGGACAGCAGAAGAACATCTAGTTGCATTCAAGAATGCTTTGAAATTGTTAAATGTACAACATGAAGATGTTGCTTGCAGATTGTTCCCGTTCACTCTCCAGGAGGGAGCTTATGACTGGTTTCTAAATCTCACTAATGATTCTATTACCAGTTGGAATGACTTGGAAAAGGTTTTTGTGTCACAGTTTGGTGAGGTAATAGATCCCAGTATATTATATCAGCAGTTTTCTAGTATTAAAAGAGAATTAAATGAATCTGTCAGATCTTACAATGTCAGATTTCAGAAGGCTTATGGTAGACTGACTGGTTATTATGTGCCAAATGCAGACCTGGCATTAGAAATTTTTAGAAATTCTCTGGATCCAATGACCTCTGTCTTCTTGAAAAGAGATGCCACTGTTACTAATTTAACAGAGGCTTATAAAGAAGCTTTGATTCTGGAAAGACAGTTGGGACCCCAACCTTTAAATGCTCAACAAATTCCTTTGGTCACACAAGCTGCCCCTATTTTCAATCCCATACCACATCAAATGATGTTGCCAGTATGTCAGACTCTACCATCAGGAAATCCATTGGCTGTAACACCTGCTGAAAATGTACAAAACCCAGGTAAAGAAGCTGATAATGCAAGAGTTGAAGAAGTCTCAAAAATAGTCCAAAAGTTGGCCAATGATTTTTTGAGTTTTAAAAGGCAGGTTTCTACTGGGGAGAACTCAAACAAGTATTCCTATCAACAGAACAGATTCACTCGGCCCCCATACGAACCCAATAAAGATTACAAAGGTAAAGGTCATGATGTAAATATCTGTGATTTGGCTTTACCTAACTGGTGCAGGATACATGCTACTTCTCAGCACGGGGAGTTGGATTGTTTGGAATTTTGTAACGCCTTTGAAGCTTTGTCTGGGGATTTGATTTCTCCTGAACATCAAAGAACTACGGATGGCCCAAGTTCATCCAGCCACAGTGCAGCTATGGTCTTGGATTCTTTCACTTTCCCGGGTGAATCTGAGAATGTAGTTGAAATGCCTATGGATGAGGTGCATGCTTTTCAACAATACAGGAGGGACAACTACAACCTCAAAAATAGAAATCCGGAGCCCAACACTACATCTACCCCTCCGGACAACTCTCACAATGTTCCTCCAGATCCATCTTCAAGCAATAACCCATCTCCACCTAAGGGAGGAAATCCGAAAGGACCAGATGCATTTGTCCCTCCACTCAATAAGGGATATAACATAGTGGAGGACATGAAAAAGATCAAAGCCAACATCACTCTTCATGAGTTGGCCCAAATTTCAGAACAGAGGGATAACTTGATTAAAACATACTCTGGGCCTACTACCAAATCTTTGGACAAGGGAAAGAAGATGGCAAATGCAAATGTAGCCATGTATAAAGAGAAAACTGAGGTTCCACCCTTTTTATTGACTGTACGTATTTTTGGGAAGAACTTACACAATTGTCTGGTAGATTCGGGTGCTTCAACTAATGTTATGCCTTTGGCCATTTGTCAACAGTTGGGTTTGACCCCAATGAAGTCTGAAAGAAGAGTTGTCCAATTGGACAAATCAGAGGTTAAAGTAGTAGGTGAACTTCAGAATATTCATATCCAATTAGCATCTGAGCCCAGGGCTCAACATAGAATTGAAATTCAGGTGGTGGATATCCCCGTGGGGTACGGGATGCTTCTGAGCAGGGATTGGTCGAGATCTTTGAATGGATACTTGGCAACTGACTTTTCACACATGTGGTTGCCATGGAAAGGAGTGGCAAACCAATTAAGGGTTGAAAGAGAACCCAGATACAAACATACGATCACTGAATACAATGCAAAAAATGAGACTGTAAATATTGCTGAGGTAGATATTGGAGTTTACAATTTAACAACGGGACAAAATGAGAAGTTTAGTAAAGCTCATCCTATTCATAGTAATGAAGTCCTGGACGCTTCATGTGGATGGGGCTAAATCTAAACAGGGTTCTGGTACAGGGGCAGTCCTTAAAGGGCCTGAAAGTCAGACATATTTTATGTCTTATCGCCTACAGTTCCCTTGTACAAATAATTTAGTGGAATACGAAGCATTGGTATTAGGTTTGAAATTTGCTTTGGACAGAAGTGTAAGAAATATCCGAGTTTTTACAGATTCAGAATTGGTGGCTAATCAAGTTAAAGGTAAATTCCAGTGTAAAGCATCTTATTTAAAAGGATACAAACACCGGGCTTGGGATCTTGTAGAAGATTTTGATGCTTTTAATCTGACACACATACCCAGAGAGCAGAATTCATGTGCAGATGTCTTGGCTTCTTCAGCCGCAAGTTTAAAACCACTGGAAGAATTTAAATGGAACAAGTTTTCAATTGAGTTAGTCCCTTGTCCTTCAGTCCCAAATAATATGGATAATTTTCAGGTTTTCTCTGATGATCAACAGATTATAAATTTTTTGCAGAGTACTAACACATTTGAAAATGCTATAATCGATGATGGACAAAGGGATACTCTGTTGGAGCAGTTAGATGATGACAGGGGAATAATAAGGTTGAAAGATAACAGAATTCCAAAAGGGATGGTGGAACTGGAGCGGCTCTTTGATGTTGACCAAATCAGGCAAAAGGTGAGTTCTGAGGATTCTATGGGTGCAACAGAACAGTGAGACCGAGAACCTGAACGTGGGGACTGAAGAAGATCCCAAGCACATCAAGTTGGCTAAAAACTGTGATCCAAAAATAAAAAGAAATATGATTGATTTTCTTCACAGGTCCAAGGATGTTATGGCCTGGTCTTACAAAGACTTAAAGGTATTTGATCCGAAAGTTTACACTCATATTATACCTTTAAAAGAATTTTGTAAACCTTTCCGGAAAAAATAGAGGCATGTCAACGCTCTGCTAGAGCCCCTCATCCAGAAGGAGGTAGAAAAATTATTGAGTGCCGCCATAATTTTTCCCGTTAGGCATTCTACTTGGGTGGCCAATTTGGTGCCAGTCAGAAAGAAAAATGGAGAGATCCGCTTGTGTGTGGATTTTAGAAATTTGAACAAGGCATCTGAGAAAGATAATTATCCTCTGCCTTCCATGGATGAGGTGTTGCAGATTGTCAATGGTTCGGAAATGATGTCTTTCCTGGACGGTTTCTCAGGGTATAATCAGATATTGGTTGACAGGGAAGACAGGATGAAAACTGCTTTCACAACTAAGTGGGGAACTTTTGCTTACAAGAGGATGCCATTTGGATTAATAAATGCCGGAGCTACGTTTCAACGGGCAATGGATCATGCCTTCAAAGGCCTTATGGGTAAATGCATTGTTGTTTACATGGATGATTTAACAGTCTTCTCTAAATCTCGGTTTGACCATGTAAAACACTTGGAGTCTGTGTTCAACAAATGCAGGGAGTTCGGCATTTCTTTGAATCCGAAGAAGTGCATTTTTGGTGTAACGGAAGGAAAGCTCCTTGGGCACTTGATCACAAAAGATGGCATTTCCATGGATCCGGACAGAGTTGAAGCCATATCCGGCATACCCTTTCCCAACTCCAAGAAAGAGTTGAGGTCCTTCTTTGGAAAAATTAATTTTGTCAGGAAGTTCATCTCCGGTTTTGCAGAGATAGTCAAGCCACTGAATGACATGCTAAAGGAAACTGCTCAGATTTTCTGGACAACATAAGCTAAAACAACGTTCCAAGAAATCAAGACCGCCATTAAGCAAGCACCAGTTCTGGTGAGCCCAGATTTCAGTGCAGATTTTTATCTGTACACCTTTTCTTCTGAACACACACTTGCTGCAGTTCTGACCCAACGAAGAGAAACGGGGGAGCATCCAATTGCTTTCAAGAGTACCAATTTAAAGGGGGCTGAGCTGAAATATTCTCGTTTAGACAAACAAGCTTATGCCTTGGTGAGAGCAGTTAAGCAGTTCAGGCACTACATACTAAGAAGCAGAGTTCATGCTATAGTTCCGGACCCAGCTGTTAAATACCTATTAAGTCAGGACGAATTGGGTGAACTAAGAGGTAATTGGGTTACAAGGCTGCAAGAATATGACTTAGAAATTTGGCCTACAAAATTAATCAGAGGACTTGGTTTGTCCCGACACATTGCCGAAATACCTGTACGGGAAGAAATTAATCAGTTAAATTCTGAATCTGATGACTGGTATGGAGATATTATTCATCTGCTGCAATTTGGAATTTGCCCGTCTCACTTGAATAGAACCCAAAGGAGAGCACTAAAACTGAAAGCTGCTCATTATCTCCTCAAAGGAGGTAATTTGTACAGAGAAAATTATGCTGGCATTTTCTTAAGATGCATTTCTCAGAGTGAAGTCAATGAAGTCATGTCCAATTTTCATGAAAAGTTAGGGGCAGGGCATTCCTCAGGATCTGCTACTACGCATAAAATATTGAGAGCAGGCTATTACTGGCCTACGTTATTTAAAGATGCCCATCAGCATGTGAGAACTTGCCATCAGTGCCAAACTTTTGCAGCCAAAGAGGCCAACCGGGCTCTACCATTGCAGCCTGTTGTAATAAATAAACCTTTTATGCAATGGGGACTTGATTTTGTGGGAGTGATTAATCCAAATTCTTCAGCAGGGCATAAGTATGTTCTAACAACTACTAATTACTGCATAAGATGGGTCGAAGCGGCAGCCACCACAAGAAGTACAACTCATGAAGTGATCGAATTTCTAGAGTCAAATGTCATAACCAGGTTTGGGGTTCCTCTGAATTTGGTGTGTGATAATGGACCAGCCTTCCAATCATTGGAGTTTGCGAGAATGGGCATACCGGATGGGGATAGTTATCAGATTTTCATCCAACTATTATCCCCAAGGTAATGGACTAGCTGAGTCCACGAATAAGAATTTAATGAATGCCATTAAGAAATCTACAACAGACAAACCCAGGCAATGGCATACATTATTGAAATATGCACTTTGGGCTGACAGGATAAAATATAAAGTGGCTCTTAAAACTTCCCCATTTGCTTTGCTGTATGGTACTCAGCCCATTGTTCCCATCTCTCTGAAATTACCTACTTACCAATTTGTCTTAGACTATTTTGAGGATCAAGCAGATGCGAGAGGCCCGTGTTTTGGATCTAACTAATTTGCAGGATGAAAGACTCCAAGCCCTGGAACATTTCAATCGGCACCAAGAAACCGTCAAGCGCTGGTTTGACAAAAGAGCCAGAGTGAAAGCTTTCAGACTTGCAGACCTGGTGCTTCTATGGGACAAGGCCCATGAAAAGAAGGGTAAGCATACAAAGTTGCAGCCGCTATGGATAGGGCCATACCAGATTGTTGAGATTCTGGGTAATAACGCATTTCGTTTACAGGACCTTGATGGTAATTTTCTGGACCTCCCTGTTAATGGTCAATACTTAAAGCATTATTTCTCAGCTGTTCCATCCAATATATCGTTTGAATGAGTCACAAAGAAGTTGTAACATGTGTATACATTGTAAATAAGCTTTAAAGTTATTTTATTTTATTTTTAGTTTTATTTTATTTTATTTTATTTTAATGTCTGTGCAGTTTTTAGTTTTATTTTATTTTATTTTATTTTAATGTCTATGCAGTTTTTAGTTTTATTTTATTTTATTTTATTTTAATGTCTATGCAGTTTTATTTTATTTTGTTTTTTTATTGTTTTTTTGTTTTTAGTTTATTTTATTTTATTTTTGAGGTCTGTGTTTATCCTTGAGGTCTGTACAGTTTATTTTATTTTAAAATTCTATTTTTTAAGTTTTGCCTGAGCATCAATGAAAAAGTCAGCCTTCTAAAAATTGTTTTATTCTGAGTTCAAAATCCAGTGTTCATTATTCTAATTGAGAGATAGTCTGCTTAAACTGAGCAGTGGAACTATTTTGTTATTCAGAACAATAGTGGAAGGATGATTGGATTTTGTGTCTTGCTTGCCACAGTTATTTTAATTATAAAGAAACTGCTATACTGTTTGGTTGGAGAAACTCCTAGGGAATCCAAGAAAAGTTGGTCATAAGAGGGGACTATGATTCGTGAAATTATTTGAGTATCCATAGAGGCTATCAGTACCCAGGCTGAAGCAGTTCCAGACTGATGAGATATTAAAAGAAAAATTGTTGTTCTTCTTTTAAAGGCTTTTCAGACTTCGGTATATTTCAAAGAAGAGAGAGAGAAGATGAAAGTTGAGCAAGACAACATAGAATTGGCACTATTATTTCCATATATATAAAAAAAAAAAGAGAAGATTATGTAATGAAAGAGGCAGCCAAGACTTCAAAAGATGTTTTTCTTCTACCAAGTTGTAGATTCTACCTTACAGTTGTGAATCTGGGTCGTGTAAATCTAAAGGGTAACTCTGTCGAGGCTGTAAAAGGCTAAACTAGTAAACAGAGCTCTACTCGGTTTCCCCTTTTACAATCTAGAAAAGCTGATCAATCCAGAGTTCAACATTCGAAGGCCCAGTCATTCTTGAAGAAAGTTTTATACGCTTGTAATTGCACATCAGAAATCTTCCTTAAATGATTCAGCCTAGTATGTCCTTGGGAAATTTTGACAACTATCAGCTAGTAGTTAAATTGTTTTGAAGAATATCTGTGGCAAGGCATGATACATGGTCTATGTTGTTTTGAAACTAGAGTCCTGGGTTCTAAAATAATGCTACTATTTTACCTGCAGATATCGCCATTTGTTGAGAAGCAACACACCCCCACTGAAAAATGAATTTCCATCCTTTGAAAATATTGAGCTTTCATTTTGCAGTAAGGACCCTCTTGAGTTTTCCAGGTTTTAAATTCCAAATTTGCTTGCCTCCTTTTTCAAGTTGTGCATTTATTTGCATCTGGCTTTGATTTATTTCAGAATTCATTTTTCACATGTTAGAATCATTCATGAATAAAGAAAATCTTTCACTGATATGAAAAAAATGCAGAATACAGATAGATAAATTCATTAGAAGCCAAAACTTTCCATTTTTGAAAAAGTCATGAAATCGCGACACTTTCCATTTTTGGAAATGTCACGAAATCGCGACGGGTTTTAGAAAAATCGGCTAAGTCCTAAAAACGTAGCGAAATCGCGACACTTCCATTTTTGGAAATGTCACGATATCGCGACACTTTCCATTTTTGGAAATGTCGCGAAATCGCGACGGGTTTGGAGAGAGAGAGCAAGTGCGTACGGAACGTAGCGATTTCGCGACATGTCGCGAAATCGTGACATGTCGCATTTTCGCGACAGCAGGAGGCAAAAGGAAGTGAAGGGCAGAAACGGGCACGATTTCGCGACATGTCGCGAGACATGTCGAGAAGAAGGAGAAAAAATAAAAAGGAGAAGGAAAGGACAAAGGGAACAAACAAAGTAAAAGTGACTAAGGAAGAAGAAGGAGAAGGCAAACAAAGGAAAAGTGAAAAAAGAGGAAAAGGAGAGGACAGAAGGACAAAGAAGAGGAAAAGGGCGGAAGAAGGAGGGAGAAAGGGGGGAAAAGGGAGAAGGTGCGATTTCGCGACATGTCATGAAATCGTGACATGTCACGGTTTCGCAGAAAAAAGAGTGAAGCGAGAAATAGGTCACGATTTCGCGACATGTCGCGAAATTGTGACATGTCACATTTTCACGCCAGAACAGGAAAGAGGCCGAGAATGGAAAACAACTGGAAATGGACACGTGTCACAATTTTTGCGACACGTGTCAACACAAAGCAAGCCAACATGTAATGAACTTTAGCGGGTGATTTAATGATTAAAGTTTTAATCTGATTTAATTTTAAAGTACTAATCCTTCTTTTGTCTTTTTGTAGAAGCCATCTGGCACTTGCATGATAACGGGAGAAATGGCCAGAAAGACAAAGTTAAGCGCAGATTAATCGAGGACCGTCATATTAAAATGAGAGATGCCAAGAATTGTTGTTTCATCCAGATTTTATAGATCTGGCCGCAAAGAGACTTTACGGTGACTAAGCAGCTGCCCATTTAATGGAGTATGTCGAGAATTGGCCAAAAAATGAAAATATCTACACTCGGTTACCGAAATTTGCCGATGGATGCATTTAATGAAAATTTATGGCAGAAGTAATGGCGTGCAGAGATTTTCAACTCAGGGATGGCTCTGCGGAGATGAAATGTCAGAGAAGTGGTGACTCATCCAAATTTCCCGTGGGAATTAATGAGGACATTTACACACAGTTGCGGGTGGATGCAAGTGGCATTCGAATTCTGCCTTCTCCATTTATGGCAAGTAACTGCACTGATTTGCAGAATGGTTAAGTTTTATCGAAAGCTTTATTTTAAAAGGCTTTATATTGTAAAACCCGGGTAGTAGGGTTTAAGGTGATAAGATTTAGGGTTTGAGAAGAAGATATTTTTGAAAAGATCAGGGTCTGTCCTGAGTCTATAAATACTTCTTCTAAATGTAATCGCAGGAGGCGAAAACTTAGAAAAAAGGCTATTGAAGCAATTTCTTGCAAATCTTGTTAAATGCTTTATTCTGGACTTGGAGTGGATGTGACTTTTGTTTTCTGTGATAGCATGGCCAGGAGCCTAATCTCTTTCAGATTGTGATAAGTTCATCTTCTTTTGTTATCCGTTTCATTAAAGTTTATTAAATATATGTTGTAAATCCGTGATATCAAGATTAAATATGTTGTTGGGCTTCAGTTGTTTTATTGTATGCTAGGGAAAACCACAGATTTAAGGTTCAAGTCTGTTCTAATTGCTCTGTCCTCACTGTGTGAGCTATGCTGCTGGTGAATGATACCAATTTTAACCGACTTCCCTTCTGTTTATGATTTTCTTTCAGATCTGTTCCATCTCTCGTCTTATGCTCTTAGTAGAAGGTGATCTTAGAAAGTTGGACACCTTCTTCTTTGATTTGTTCTATTGTGAAGTTGATAGTATAAATAAAATTGGTAGTTTTGGTTTTACAGCTAAGTTTGATAGACTTCTCTTTCTGCCCTACCCTACTCTCTCTGTTTTACCGTGAAATGATCCATTTTTATTTTCTTTTAAATTTGTCTTTTATTTAAATCTGCTGACCCATAAGAGCTAGATCAAAGAACTGATTTTAAATCCGATTGTCAACAAGATAACAACTTCCAAAAACATTATTGAACAAGTTCAGAGCCCGTTGTAAGGTAACAGACAGTCCATATTGAAAACTATTCCAAAAGCGGAAAAGAGTGAATAGACATTCGACCCAACTCTGTAACTCACACCTTGGATAACCAGCAAGATCCTAAAGTGAGTGGGATTTATCCCTTATAAGTGTTATCAGAGTTTCATGCTCATTCTTCACAGGGTGTGTATAAAAGTCGGACCAACAGGACCCTTTCTTAAGCTTCTTAAGAAATATGTCTCTTTTCATTGGGACGACGAATGTCAGGAAGCATTTGAACTCCTCAAACAATATCTTCTTAACCCACCTATAATTTTGCCACCTAGACTTGATCGCCCATTTATCTTGTATATTTTTTATTCAGATTTTGCCTTAGGAGCTATGTTAGCTCAACTTGATGGTGAGAAAAGAGAGCGTGCTAATTATTACATTAGCCGAACCTTAATTAGTTATGAAACCTATTACACAACATTAGAAAAATTATGTCTAGCAGTCATATTTTCTACACAAAAATTACGCCATTATATGCTCAGTCAAAAAACGTATGTTATTGCTAAATCTGATTCTTTGTGGTATCTCATGAGTCGACCGTACTTATATGGTCACACAACAAAGTGGGTTCTTTCCTTAAGCGAGTTTGAACTCATGTTTATAGGACAAAAGTATGTTAAGGGTCAAATCATAGCAGATCAATTAGTTGCTGCACCCTTAGAGTCTACCCATCCCCTCATCATTGAGTTTCCTGATGAATGCCTTAAATTAGAGGTAGACCATCCTGAGCAATGGTCCCTATACTTTGACAAAGCCCGATGCATGAGTGGGGCTGGTGTAGGTATTATTTTAATATCTCCATAGAAACATCTTATACCTCTATCCTTTAAATTAACGTTTTCTTGCACTAATAACACTACTGAATATGAGGCTCTAATCCTTGGATTACAAGCTGTCTTGGCACTGAAAATTAAAAATCTATTGGTTTTCGATGATTCTCAACTTGTCATAAATCAAATCAATGATGTTTATCATACCAGAGATGATAAATTGTGCCCATATAAAGCATATTTATTACAATTATTATCTTTATTTGATCAAGTTACCTTGGAAGTTATTCCTCGAACTAGAAATCGTGCGGCTGACGCTATGGTTGTAGCTGCATCCCTTTTGCCCTTGGAGTTAGATGACGAATATGCCACCATCATTATTCGTCGACTCTAGGAACCCGCTTCAAATAAATCATGCTTAGAACCTTTGGATGTGTTTCTAATCAATGAAACTACTCTTGAACCTTGGTACACTAATATATTTAATTTTCTTCAAAATGGGACCTTCCCTGAAGGTTGTAATAGCAACCAGTGCCGGTTATTGCATAGACAAGCAAGTCACTTTGTCATAATTGGCAATACATTATATAGGAGATCTTTAAAAGGTATCCTACTTGAATCTAGAAGAATATAGATTAGCTTTGAGTGAAGCCCATGATGGATCTTGTGGGGGACATTTCAGTGGTAGCGCCATTGCTAAGAAACTCCTTAGGATAGGATATTTTTGGCCTACCATGGAAAATGATGCACATGATTACGTGCGCCATTGTGAAAAGTGCCAAAAACATGCTGACCTTGTCCATGCCCCTGCACAAGAACTACAGGCTATTTCATCTCCTTAGCCCTTTTCAAAATGGGGCTTAGACATTATTGAAAAAATCAATCCTGTGTCATCTGATGGACACAAATTCATCATAACTGCCATCGAGTATTTTACAAAGTGGGTTGAAGCTATGCCCTTAACTTCCTACACTGGAACCCAAGTTTCCAAATTTATTTTTAATCAAATTATTTGTAGGTTCAAAATTCCTACAAATCTCATCTCGAATAATGGAACTTGTTTCAAAAATAAATATGTCAAGAAATTATGTCAAAAATATAAAATTCAACATTGTTGGTCCACTCCCTATTATCCTCAGGGTAATGGCCAAGCAGAAGCATCTAATAAAATGTTAATCAAAATCCTCAAAATACTGGTCAATAAATCTATCTAAGATTGGCACATTCAACTATATCTTGCTTTGTGGGCTTATCGAACTAGCGTTCGCACTCCCACGGGCACTTCACCTTTTGTTTTGGTTTATGGCATTGAAGTAGTTTTTCCCTTTGAATTAGAAGTTCCTTCTTTGGCTCTACTACTTCAAGATACTGAAGTAGGAGATGAATATCGTGCTAGTAGACTTAGTCAGCTGGAACTCCTAAATGAGAAGTGCATCAATTCTTTGGATCATCTTCGTGCCTACCAAAACAAGCTCAAACGAGCATACCTCAAGAAAGTTCATCATCGATCCTTTGAGATCGGTGACCTTGTCTTAAAAGAAAATAAATAAATACTAATGCAACTAAAGATCTTAAAGGTAAATTTGAGCCCAACTGGCTTGGACCGTACATCATCACTGCTAAATTTGGCTCAGGAGCATACAGATTATCTACCTTAGATGGTAAAGATCTTAAATAAACTATGAACATTATGCATCTTAAACGCTATTATGCATAAATCTAGTCATTTCATCATTGTATATATTATTGTTTTGCATATTGTTTCATTTTAGTCATCCATATAAAAATTTCAAAAATAGTAATAGTATTTATTCTTTCAATTCATAAATTAAAATCAAAACATAAAAAAATCAAAATCATCAAAAAAATCAAAAAACATCTTTTATTTTCACACCTATCAATTCTTGAAGTATTGCAGTCATATTTTCAGTTATTTTGGATAAATTAGCATTTATTTGGAATCTTGCACTTTCACACTCACATGAATAAATATCTTGATTTTATTTGGTATGATTATTAATCTCTCTTATATCAAAGTCCACAGTTGAATTAAATAATTTTTTGAGCATAGAGAATTGATCTTGTTATTTACTTGAACCAAGTATATCTCTTCACATTAAAATGATTTCATTTCAAATTTGATATGATGCTACATAGTAGAAATGGTTTCTTGATCAAAAATTTTCCCTTGCTATCCTATCATGCACATGGTCTAGAATCTTTGAGAATTGACAAAAGGACAACCTCACCCCTACCCAAAATAAAAATCCCTTGCTCTAAAACCAATCCGAGCAAGTATCCCTAGTATAGGAAGAAAAAGAAAAGTCAAAGAAAATGAGAAAAATAAAATATCATTTTGTACCATTGCAGCAATATTTCAGCATTATCTCAACTCCAAGCAAAAATACAAAAAAAAAAGCAAAAGCAAAAGCAAAAAGCAATAAAATCTTTTCCCTACCCCTTGAAAAGAAAATAAGGGTGAATGAGCTTGAATCCCTGGAATTCTCAATTATTCGAAAACTGTGAGGTAAGCCCCATAACAAGTGGTTTGTGCCCAACCCGCTTGGCCTTGGGTAATTCCTAGCGTGGTGATATGTCTATTACATTAGCGACCTTCTTTTGTATAGACCTATGTCTGCTTATGGATCAGCTAGCTCTTGATGACCCGACTTACATAGTAGTCTAGTACGGTTACATGCATATAAATCATGGTCAACAAACACTCATTTGGTTAATTCAAATTACTTGTATCAAATTATCTTGCTCAAAATTGGTAAATGAAAAATACAATTGCACACACATTTATATTTGAGAGATTTTGTGTCATTATGATTAATCAAGATCGTCAATGAACTCACATATGCACATGGGGTTCCTTATAAATCTATATTTTGTCTTTGAGATAATTTAAAATATTTTTGCAACTCTTTTTGGAATAATTTCATCTTCTTATTTAAGAACATCTGTTTAGTATTAAAAAAATTACATACATTGTTTTCAAAAATCCAAAAATTCTTTCAAACAACATATTAAAAAAATCTAGCAATAAAGTCACGTTTATATATTTTTTTTGTTTATCTCAAAATCAAAAATCAATTATGCAATAAAATTATTTTTGGATTCCACGATGATGGTATAAGTCTATACCTATAATTCTATGCCTAGCGCAAACCATTGTTCTAATTTTATTTTCCAATTCATTTTAATTCATAAAAACATATGGCTTACATCATTATGTTACACAATTATGCTTTAAAAAGAACGAACACTTTTTCTATTTTCATTTCATTATGTCAACATTCCATTTTGCAACCATGGTATAATTCCTAAGGAATTGTTCAAAACTTAATCACACTTAGGAATTTTATGCCTAGCAAAAATCATATTTTTAATATATATATATTTCATGCATAATATTTTTATGAAAATCTGAAAACAAATCATCACCATCATCATTTTTCATCATCTCAACACAAAGTCTTAAGATAGTTTCTTAAGCACTCTTTTACTTTTAGCAATATTTCTATACTAGGATTAGCTTGACGACCTAGCGAGCGGTGACTCCATGAAATGGTCTATAACAGTGACAATGTCCTTTGAAATTATTGTTAGAAGTCCCTTTTATTTTTCATCAAATCACACCACCAAAACAACCAATTTATTTACATCAGATTATTTCATTTAAATTTTACAGCATGACATAAAATTATAATATTTCCAAATAACATAATTACATAAATCATCAATCAACAACCAAACGATTCAAACATTAAATCATCATACAACATATACACAAGTCATATCACAAAAAGATCATATATATATCAAAAATATTTGTACATCATATCAAAACTGGATTGGTATGCCACAATCAATACCCTGGCATACTCAATCCTCTCAAAAATATATCCAATCTATAGTCTATAGCAGCTAGTCTCGAGAAGCCCTTGAGCTCTCAACCTCATCTCCTCTCATGCCTTGAGGTGGAGGAGGTGGCCCCATCGAAGTTTGACTTGTGTCGTGGGTCCTCGACATCGATCGTGAGGATGTCCTCGATGACCCCATCCTGATCGGCCTCGCAATGTCAGCTGGCAGCTGTAACCTTTGGCCCTCTAGAACCAGCTGGAAGTATGCTCCTTGATAGAACACGGTCTGATCCATAGATCGTGCCAACTCCTACATGCTCGCCCCTCTGCTCTGAGGCTTGATCCATGTAGCCTCATCCTGTAGTGTCTGCACCTGAGCCCGAAGGTGGGCAACCTCAGCCCAGAGAGCCATCGTCTCGTTGCTCTCCCCCACCTTGACACCCTTGCCCTTATCGGGTGATGGTGGCCTCTCCCCATGTTGAGAAGGGAATCCCTCCTCCCTCCTCCCTATCCGCTATGGTCTCTATGGAGCCTGTGGCATCCTCTGGCATCTCTCCTATGGAGACCATCATTGCTCTCTCCCTCTATGACCTCGTACTGCCTCAATAGCAGCCTGACACAACCTCCCCATCTATCGTACAACCATGTGCATCGGACCCTATGCCCTTGTCATCTAAGGAGGGCGGATGTCTGTGTACCAGGCATCATATCCGTTAGCAACCCCAATGTCATCCTCATCCATTGGCTAGATGGGGGCATCATCCGTGTCCTGGATCTAGAATCATTTTTCATATTCGGAGCCCCACTCAGTGTGGTATTATCCCACACAGTCTAGGAGTACTCATAGTCCCTAAGATATGGGATCCCTTGCTATAGATTGAACTGTTACAAAAATCGATCGTAGCAGTGGAGCTCTACCTCTCCTCGCTCCATCCTCAGCCAACAGACTTTCCTGATGTGATCCAACTATTGTTTGTCCTCTTCCCACCTTGGATGCTCTCTCCATGGCCTCCAGGTGATCTGGCCTGGTATGAGGTCGTCTAGTAACCTCTGGGACATCAACAAATCTATCTACCATTGTGACCCTCTTTGGATCCACCAATAGAAAACTCGGGGTCTCTCCTGATCAATCCCTATCAGTGGAATCCCTATAGGCCTCCACATCATGATGTGCTCCCAGCACCATACCTATAGTAGCGATGTCAAAACTAGACATTGACCTCCCTTGTATACGACCCCATGTAGGATCCTATACAGCCGACATAGTATAAAGTTGCCCCATACAAATCTGTACCCGTGGTCTCTCACGTCATAGACCACATCTAAAAGGAGCCATGGTAATCTACACCTACTCTGGTGGTACAGTAGTAGGCCACCCACTACCCCTACCAAAACCTAAGTCAACCTAGATGTCGTAGGCATCTACCTTAGAGATTCGATGTTCACTCTGCCCTTCTTTAGGGTGAAGCTCGGGTCTCCACACAACCTCATCATAGCCTGGCCCTGATTGGCCATAGGAGTCATAAACTGTCCTTGTATGGGGATCCTCAAGATCCTCCATACATACTCCAAAGTGGGATCCATCTCCCCTATCGGTAATCAAAATAGGACGACCCCGGATACCACCTCTCTGCTAGGGCTGTCAATAGCCCCATGTCTATCGGTATTTGTGGCATCTATGCCACATGTTGTAGTCTGACCTCCACTAGTTGGTCTCACTCCACCTATTCAAGTGTGGCCACGTCATCCCTCAGCCCCTCATATTTCCATTCCCAACTTTTTAGTAATCCCATCTACAAAATAAATAATAAAACAATAAAAATCATCAATAGATAATCATTAAAATCAATTATATCAATTTAATATTCTAAAAAAAATGATGATATCATCCACCATTAGATGATATCATCCTAAATTGGGTCAAATCATCCTTGGTAGGATGAAATCATCTTCGATTTTGCAACTTGGGGATCATCCCTTTTTGGACGGGATTACCCTTATTTCGTCGATTTTGCCTCAGACAAAATAGGCGATATAGGGGCGATTTCGATGAAATTGGGACAATTTCGTCTCGACGTTTTCGACGGCATAAAAATAGTCACGATGCCCTAAAATAGTCAAAATTTAAATAAAAAATTACACAAATAAAATTAAAAACATAATTCACTAAGTTTCGATCCTTACCCGTAACCCACGTCGGACCTCTATCGATCTGTGCGTTGCTTTGACCATTTTGTCTGCAGAGCTCTAAAAACAATGAAAATGAACAGTAAAAATGAATTAGGGTTTTACCCTATTTTTCTTAATTTTATTTAAAAACAAACATCTTTTAAAAAAAACAAAATTTTGCTTTTTCGCGTTTTTACCTTAAACGTTCGATTTGGGTAAAAGCACGGAGGGGGCACCATAGTAAGCAGTTGTATGATTCGACCTAGAATTGTCATCTAGAAAATTGAGTAAATTTTGCTTTCTTGTAAAATGGGAAGAACTCATATTTAACGCATTTTCTTCGAAAAATATGCTAAAGAGGGGACAAAATGTAGCACCCTAAAATTGGAGCAGTCAAACCCTTAGTAAAAAGATAAAAATTTGAATTTTAACCCCAAAATCGCCCGTTACCTGCTCCCCTTGTTTTTCATATCAATTTTAGGATTTGTTTTGACCGTTGGACGATATCATCGATGATCAGATGAGATTGTCCCAGATCTGATGAATTCATCTGGAACAGAACTTCTAGACGATTTCATCCCAAAACTAAATTTTCATAATTAGCTTCTGTTTCAACAGCTTCTCTAACTTGGGCAAAAAGCGTGTTTGCGCAGTTAGAGTCTCCCCCATTGGAGATCTCTCAAATTGGGGTGATCTCTAACCTCCTAACCTCTCCCTAAATCCCATATAAACTTAGGATTTTTCTTGACTTCCCCCTGGCTGATTTTTCCTACAACTTTAGTTTCTTATGCATTATTACACCTTCGCACCATTGTTTGCATTGTGTATTTCAAGTTTTTCGTGCAAGAATTATACTGTTTTTTAGCCGGAGCAACCTCGGATTGTCGCTGGCAATTCCAGATGATTTTGGATGATCCTATTGCAGATCAGCGATGATCTCATACGATTGGAGGTGATATCGACTGCAGTCCATATTGGGGGCAATCAGAGCCTGGAGTTTGCATTTTTTTTATCTTCTCTCTTCATTTTCTTATGCATTATCTTAGTTTATTCTATTTATGCATTCTAGAGTTCATCTCATTTAGCATAGATGCATGATAAAGTTAAAATAAATTATTAAAATAATGCATTTCTATTAATTGTTATCTGGATTTATCATTTAGGCAAGTTTACTGTTATTTCTATCATTTCCCCTTGCTTTTGTAGTTGTGTTTTTGGTATTTGGTATCTGTTTCTGTGATTGCAGGTTTTTAACAAATTCGTCTGACGAATTTGTTAGGTCGATGATGATCTCATCCGATATCAGATGATCGACTATGATCTGAGATGATTCTATGCAATTGCAGATGATTATGTAAGATTCGAGATGATCTGGACTTCTACAAATCTCAAAACCTTCATCAGACATCTAGAATCAGGTACATTTTTTCTTATTTAGCACACTTTCTGTGTTTAGCAGTTATTCATGTTTTTTGTATCCATATAAATCAACATTGGCATACAGAATAGCTTAGATTCATTCTACCCAACCTAATAATATGAATGATTAAAATACAAAATGAACACATCAAACCCATTCTCAACCTAAGCGTGGAAACTGCCACTCAAAGTTTCCTAGTGAACCCACCATTCGTCGAAAATTCACCCTTATACCCCTCCCCCGAGAGGCACGACATTCAAAGGGCCTCTCAGTCTAAGGTATTGTCCCATCCTTATACCATCCCCCTTCCGGGCATGGATCCTATAGCCTAAATATAAGGATGCAAAAAATTTGGAGTGATACAGTAGGCAAGTGTATGCAATTTGATTTATGAGATGATGATGGATGTCTACCTTGTATGCATATGTTGTAATGTGATTTGATTTGTTTTTGTACATGCATGGATGTATGGTGAGATGGATGATTTATTGATTTATAGGATGCAATGTGTAGACTATATGACATATCGTGCTAGCACCATAGGTGATTTCTATTGCACCAACTCATATGTAATGTTGTCATGAGACTTATATAATGGATTTGTGAATAATGTAACTAAAATGAATGAGGTGAAGTGATATGAATGAAATGTTGTTTAGGGAATGCCCATTAGGTTTTCATGAGACTCAAACACTCTAGTCAACTCATCAAAAGTTGTATACTAACCATGCAGGACTTTTTGACAAGGTATGAATCTGCTAGGACGACCAAGGTACTTCATATCCCTATGTGTGTAGGTGAGTTCATTCTTGTGAGATTCATAAGGATACCGCCAGTGCCAAGCAGGCTCTCAACCAAACCTGTACTAAGGATCACCCAATGAATGCCACCATACTAGGTTTTGTATTAAGTATGACTAGACCACTAGGCAATCCAGGTTACCAAAGCTAGCTCACATGCAAACATTGGTCTACACATATGTCCAAAAGCTAATATGGTAGACATATCGTCATGCGGGAGGCTACCACCATTGATGGATAGGCTAGCTACCACCATGCCCAAAAGCTAATATGGTAGACAAACCCGTAATGAGGATCACCTGATGGTTTTCCAAATGCTGATAGTTACAGGGATTCAAGTTTGACTCCCTACTTTATTGAATTGTATTGGGATACTTGCTCTCATATGAAGTGATAAGAATCACTGTTTATTTTTGTTTTTAGTGATAATAATCACTGTTTATTTTGAGTTTTTTATTTTTCTCTTGAGCAAGGGATTTGAATTTTGAGAGATGGGGATCACTGTTTCTTGTGCTTTTTTATGTGTGCACTTTTTTATTTTTGTATTTTTTGTACTTTGAATTTTTTCTCTGTGGGGGTTTGCAAATTTAGACTATTGAAAATATGTGAAAATGTGGAATTTTGCGACAAAAAAAAATGGAAAACCACTTATTGTTGTGGGGGGAATTGGGTAGGGGAGAACTTGTCCTTTTGCCAACTCTCAGCATTCTTGAACCATTCACACAGGGGGATGAGCAGGATGACCTTTTTACATAAGGTAACCTAGAAAACTTCATGGATTTTATCTATCTTTGTACAAAACTTGGATTGTTAATGATTAATTGTGTTTGGGATATGATGTACACAAGGCATAATCTAAGCAAGATTCTACCTCCTAAAAATCAAGCTAGCCTTCTAAAAAATCTAAGTAGAGATTGGATATGGTTGAGTGATTGAAAGCCTTGCTGATATTTTAAAAAAGTGGCTAAGTGAATGGAATAGAAACGACTATGGAAAAGTGAAAAATGTGGGTGAAAATGATAATTGTGGCATTGAGCTATGAGTACTTTCACAACATTAATTTTGAGCGGTAAGTAATGTACCATCATGATGCTAGACATGTATGAGCAACTCTAAAATGTAAAGTGCTAATGATGAATATGTTGAGCAAGGTGCAGCAACAGTATTGTCATTGTTGTCAACACAGTCAGACAGATCGATTGATGCAGTGGACAGGAGTTAAGAGGTTCTTCAGAGTATGTACAATGATTTTCCAAAATATCGAAGTGGCCCATATGCTAAAAATCAAAAGAAAATCACAAGGAAGAAAACTGTCGCGATATCGCGACATGTTGAGCAAGAAAGAAAAACTGTCGCGATATCGCGACATGTTGAGCAAGAAAGAAAAATTGTCATGATATCGCGACATGTTGAGAAGAAAGAAAAATTGTCGCGATATCGCGACATGTTGAGAAGAAAGAAAAATTGTCACGATTTCGTGACATGTTCGAAGAGAAAGCGCAAGCAAGAAAAACTGTCACGATTTCGTGACATGTTCGAAGAGAAAGCGCAAGCAAGAAAAACTATCACGATTTTGTGACATGTTCGAAGAGAAAGCGCAAGCAAGAAAAACTGTCATGATTTCGTGACATGTTCGAAGAGAAAGCGCAAGCAAGAAAAACTGTCATGATTTCATGACATGTTCGAAGAGAAAGCGCAAGCAAGAAAAACTGTCACGATTTCGCGACATGTTCGAAGAGAAAGTGCAAGCAGAAAAATTGTCACGATTTCGTGACATGTTCAAGAGAAAGTACAAGCAAGAAAAATTGTCACGATTTCGCGACATGTTCGAAGAGAAAGCGCAAGCAAGAAAAAGTGTCACGATTTCGTGACATGTTGGAAGAGAGAAATGCAAGTAGAAAAAGTGTCACGATTTCGCGACATGTTGGAAGAGAGAAAGGCAAGTAGAAAAAGTGTCACGATTTCGTGACATATTGCAAGAGAGATTGTACGGAAGAAAAAGTGTCACGATTTCGTGACATATTGCAAGAGAGAGAGTCCGAAAGAAAAAGTGTCACGATTTCATGACATATTGCAAGAGAGATTGTACGAAAGAAAAAGTGTCATGATTTCATGACATATTGCAAGAGAGAGAGTCCGAAAGAAAAAGTGTCACGATTTCATGACATATTGCAAGAGAGATTGTATGGAAGAAAAAGTGTCATGATTTCGTGACATATTGCAAGAGAGAGAGCCAAAGAGAAAAAGTGTCACGATTTCGTGACATATTGCAAGATGAAAGTGTCATTTGTGACATATTGCAAGAGAAAGAGCAAAGGAGAAAAAGTGTCATGATATCGTGACATGTCGCGTTTTCAGACCCGAAGGCAAGAGAAAGAGCAAAGGAGAAAAAGTGTCATGATATCACGACATGTCACGTTTTCACGACCCGAAGGCAAGAGAAAGAGCAAAGGAGAGAAAGTGTCACGATATCGCGACATGTCGCATTTTCATGACTAAAGGAGGAGAGAGAAAGTAAGAAGGTAGAAGTGTCACGATATCGTGACAAAAGTAAAGAGGAAGAGTACGGAGGTGAAAGTGTCATGATATCGTGACATGTGTTTTCATGGGTACAAGCCAAGAAAAGTAGCAAGGAGGTGAAAAGTGTCGCGATATCGCGACATGTTGTTTTCATGGGTACAAGCCAAGAAAAGTAGCAAGGAGGCGAAAGTGTCGCGATATCATGACATGTTGTGTTTTTGCGGGTACAAGCCAAGAAAAGTAGCAAGGAGGTGAAAGTGTCACGATATCGCGACATGTGTTTTCGTGGGTACAAGCCAAGAAAAGAAGCAAGGAGGCGAAAGTGTCACGATATCGTGACATGTTGTGTTTTCATGGGTAAAATCCGAGAAGAGGACAAAGAGGCAGAAGTGTCACGATTTCATGACAGGTCACTTTGGCACGAGCTAAGAAGAGAACCCAATTGAAATAAGATATGTGATAGTTAACTAAAGTTATACGATAGTTATAGGGGCCGTTGTAGAAGAAAATCATGCAGCTAAAATAAGAAGAGTTAACTGAAGTCAGTATGATAGTTACAGGTGTAGTTATAGAGAAAAATCATGCAGCTAAAATAAGAATAGTGAACTGAAGTCAGAATGACAGTTACAGGGCCAGTTATGGAGTGAAATCATCGAGCGATGGTTAAACTGAAAGTCATCAGTCGAAGACCAAACAAAGAGCCGTAACTATTAATAGGTTGCATGAGAGAATACTGTGTGATAAAGGAGTTACATATAGAAGTTTCTATTAATAAGTTGCATGCAAAAATATGGAAGTTAAAAATAGAGTCAGAACTTTGTTATAAAAGGAGGTCTGCATGGAGAATTACAGTGCTAAAAAGAGTGAAAGTGCTACAAAAAGAGGGTTGGAAGAGTGTCGTAAGAGAGCGTTAAGCAGAGCCGTGAGAGCCGTAAGAGTGCAGTAAGAAGCACAGCAAGAGGGTTGTAAGAGGGCCATAAAAGTGTAGTAAGCAGAGCCTTAAGTGTGTGTGATGTTTTGGTGAATAGTGAGAGAGGTTGGGTTAGCAATAGACCAGTTAGGGTCTTGTATAAGCGAAGGCATTTTTATGTCAATCTTATAGTTTCAAAATTGTAGTCCAAGTTGGTGCTTGGAATTAGGGGTTGGTGCTCCTTTCTATTGGTGCAGATAAATTAGGGGTTGGTGCTCCTTTCTGTTGGTGCAGATAAATTAGGGGTTGGTGCTCCTTCCAGTGGGTGCTGGTAAATTGATTGTAAAATTGATATTTTGCAAAGGCTGGATTTGGATGGGAGTCCAAACAGTCAATTTTTGAGGAGTAGCCAAAACTGGTGAACCTCGGTACATCTTGTGTTGTGTGATGCTCTCTTGTTATATTTGCTTTATGTGGTTTTAAGTTTTCATTGTTTTGGCTTTAAGAGTTGAAGTTTTTAAGTTTTAAAGAGCCACACTGATTCACCCCCCTCTCAGTGTCATTGTGAGACTAACAATTGGTATCAGAGCCAAGTTCTTGAACAAAGCTTAACCAGCTAGGGTTGATCTTGGATTAGTACGCAATGGCAGGTGGTGAAGGCTTCTCATCAAACAAAGCACCATTGTTGGATGAAACTAATTACACATTTTGGAAACTCAGGATGCAGACATATCTTTGTGCTTTGGGATACGACATTTGGGATTCAGTAGATAGTGGATACACAATACCCACCACTCCTCCAACCGATGTTGCCGGTAAGAAACTGTTTGAGAATAACTCTAAAGCAAAGAATGCTATCATGTGCGGTTTAGTGGATAGTGAACTAATAAATATTATGAGTTGTAAAATGGCAAAAGACATGTGGGACAAACTAAGGAGCATTCATGAAGGAGACGACAAGATCAAGGAGGCCAAGTTACAAACGCATCGAGCTTAGTTCGAAGCATTAAAGATGAATGATGATGAGAACATAGAGGCATACATGCTGAGAGTTAATGGAATCATTAATGCGATTAGAGGACTCGACGAGGAAATGGAAGATGTTGTCATCATGAAAAAGGTACTAAGATCTCTTCCCCAAAGATTTGATTCTAAAGTTTCAGCAATAGAAGAAGCTAAAGATCTAAATACTTTTAGTATGGATGAGATGCATGGTTCTTTGACTGCATATGAGATGAGAATAGGAAAATCTAAACCCACAGACAGAGAAGCTGCTTTTAAAGCCCATAAAAATATGAAAGCAAAACAAGAATCCGAGGAAGAAGAGACATCAGATGAAATGGAAGCAAACTTTGTTCGAAAACTAAAAATGGGAAAATGAAAATACAGAGGAAAGTTACCATTTAAATGTTTCAATTATGGAGGCATTGGGCATCTTGCAGCTAAATGTCCACTTAATGAGAAGAACATAAGTGATGAAGGATCGCACCAAGAAAGAAGTGACTGGAAGAACAAAACAAATTTTAGAAAAGGCAACTTCAAGAAGAAAAGTTTCATCTCCAAGAATGTCAGTTCATCAGAAGACAGCTGCAGTGAGGATTCTGAAGAGGAAACAGGTGAAGTTCTTTATATGGCACTCAAAGAAGAAAAAACAGAAAAAGAACAAGTATGTGATGAAAACCTAGAGGTTGAAGTAGATCTAGAAGGTGAGTTGATCGCTGCACTTGAAGAGTTGGGTTTAGAAAGGAAAAAGAACAAAAGACTGTCCAAGAAGTTGGAAGAATATGGGGATAATATTGAAGATCTCTTCTTACAAATTCATAAAGCCAAGAAAATAGAAGAAGCCTTGAAGTCACAGATCAATGAGAAAGAGATTGTTTGCTTGCAAACAAGAAGAGGAGATTGTTTTATTGAGGAAACAACTAGAAGAGGCCAATACAAATCTCAAATTTGAGAAGAGCACAGAGTTGCTAGATAAAATGATAAGGCAACAAAGAAGCCCCATGTGTAAGCTTGGTCTTGGATGTGAAGCTGAACAACCTTCATCTTCTAAATCTACAGAGAAGAAGAAATCCACTACTGAAGGATCAAAGCAAGAAAATCTTGAAGTTGAATCCTCAAAAGGAAGAAAATCTCAAAGGAGATCTACAACAAAGCAACCACAACAAAAGAGGTTCTATCACTCTCACTTTATTCATAATAATGCTTTTAATGGCTATTGTTTTAGATGCAACCATTATGGTCACAAGGCAATTTATTGTGGATTGAATAATAGATCAAAGAGTTATGCTGGTAGAAATACATCTGTTATTCCGGTTGAACACCATGTGCAATGTTTTAAATGTAATGGTCATGGGCACATAGCAAGGTCTTGTCCAAGAACTTTTGTATCTAATCTAAGGCAAGACAGTAGATTTCATCAGACGCAAAGAATGCAACACGAGACAGGGAAGAAATCATGTGCATCAAAGAAAGGAAAATAATCATCCATCAAGGATGTACAAGAGACAACCACCCAAGAGAAATGTTCAAGTTCACGAAAAGGTTCAAAATAGGGATGCGATTGAAAACCTTCGACCTAAGTTCAAGAAATATTGGAGAAAGAAAGAAGAGAGGAAATCGTGTCTCCTTGGACTGAAGGAGATTACTCCTCTATTGCACTAAGCAGACTCCAGGTAGCACATCCTCAGGGGGAGCAATGTTAAAGTTTTATTTTAATGCTCCTATGTATTTGTGTGGTTATCTGAGGATGAAAGGAAAGTAGTCGAGGAGTTGTCGTATAGTTGTCAAAATGTGTTTCAGTTCATGTAGATGTTTGTGGAGATAGTATCAAACTGATGTGCTTCAGTAGAACAACATGGTGAACAACTAGGTTTTCGATGCAGTAGCTGATAGGCGTTATCTGAGATAGAACATGCAGCACAGGTCGACGTGTCATGGAAGCATAAGCTGGCAGGTGCTGGTTTTGAAGCCTATAACATTCCCAATCTGTAGATAAAATAGAATCCATGTTGTGAGTGGGAAGGCGTGCGTTTCTTAACCAAAAATACAACACATCATTTGGTATAAGAGAGCATTAATTTTCTCTAAAGAAGTAGCAGTTGTCAAAGAGATGCCAGAGTCAAAGCAAACAGTGGCACTAGCACCCAGTTGGTCAAGAGTGCAAATTGGCACATGCAAGGCAAAGACATTGAGTAGCCCTGACATATGCCCTAGCAAGAAGCAAAATATCGAGTGTTGATGACTGCGCATAGATTGAGGTTCCAATGCTAGATGTAACGGTCCACTGTCAATACCTACGCAGGCGATGAAAACATTCATGGCAGCCATTAGAAACCAGAGACATTGAGCTGCACAACTGATGCGAGGCAAAGTCATTAGTCACGGAGGAGATGGCAGTCAAAAGGCTAAAGAAATTATGCGCAGGCTACCTGGAGAGTCGATCATTTTTAATTTGGGAGTAACTTTTGCACAGTTGAAAGTTGAGTGTTGATCATACTATACTAAATAAGTAAAAGCAAGGTACAACAAGAATTCTAATATGATGAGCAGAGATTAGAGTTCTTATCCAAGAAGACTTTATGATAGAAAGAGTACCAGTGGAGGTGCATTCTATCTTGGAGACAGGTTGGTCGCGTGGAACAGTAAGAAACAAGAGTCAGTTTCCTTATCCACAGTAGAGGTAGAATATATTGCAGCAACAGTGTGTTGTACGTAGGAGAAAGTTGTGAAAGGTGAGGTTAAGTTGGATTTTGTTCCAACAATAGAGCAAGTAGTGAATATCTTCACAAAATTGTTGCCCAAGCAAGTCTTGAGTATCTTCACAATAAATTGGGAGTGGTCACGTTTCCCAAGAACTGACTAGCTATCGGGACCACATTCTCAGGGGGAGCATTTATATATTTGATTATCTTTTTGCTCATGTTTGTAATTTTTGCTAACTGTAATAATTTGTGCCTGAGAATGTTGTGCATGGACTCATGGGGAGTCTGCAGTAGCCCTTTGGTATTATTGTCAAAGGGGGAGAAGAATTATAGGAAATTGCATGTGTGTTGCCAACAATTCCAAAGGGGGAGATTGTTGAGCAAGGTGCAGCAATAGTATTGTCATTGTTGTCAACACAGTCAGACAGATCGGTTGATGTAGTGGACAGGAGTTAAGAGGTTCTTTAGAGTATGTATAGTGATTTTCCAAAAGATCGAAGTGGCCCATATGCTAAAAATCAAAATAAAATCACAAGGAAGAAAATTGTCGTGATATCGCGACATGTTGAGCAAGAAAGAAAAACTGTCGCGATATCGCGACATGTTGAGCAAGAAAGAAAAATTGTCGCGATATCACGACATGTTGAGAAGAAAGAAAAACTATCGCGATATCATGACATGTTGAGAAGAAGAAAAGATTTTGACATGTTCGAAGAGAAAGCGCAAGCAAGAAAACTATCATGATTTCCCGACATGTTAAGAGAAAGCGCAAGCAAGAAAAACTATCATGATTTCGTGACATGTTCGAAGAGAAAGCGCAAGCAAGAAAAACTATCATGATTTCATGACATGTTCGAAGAGAAAGCGCAAGCAAGAAAAACTGTCATGATTTCGTGACATGTTCGAAGAGAAAGCGCAAGCAGGAAAAACTATCATGATTTCGTGACATGTTCGAAGAGAAAGCGCAAGCAAGAAAAACTGTCATGATTTCGTGACATGTTCAAGAGAAAGCAAGAGGAAAAGTGTCCGATTTGCATGTTGAAGAGAAAGGAAGTAGAAAAATGTGTACGATTTTGCGACATGTTGGAAGAGAAAGCGCAAGTAGAAAAAGTGTCACGATTTCATGACATGTTGCAAGAGAGAAAGGCAAGTAGAAAAGTGTCACGATTTCGTGACATGTTGGAAGAGAGAAATGCAAGTAGAAAAAGTGTCACGATTTCACGACATATTGCAAGAGAGATTGTATGGAAGAAAAAGTGTCACGATTTCGTGACATATTGCAAGAGAGAGAGTCCGAAAGAAAAAGTGTCACGATTTCGTGACATATTGCAAGAGAGATTGTACGAAAGAAAAAGTGTCACGATTTCGTGACATATTGCAAGAGAGAGAGTCCGAAAGAAAAAGTGTCATGATTTCGTGACATATTGCAAGAGAGATTTGAAAGAAAAAGTGTCACGATTTCGTGACATATTGCGAGAGAGAGTCCAAAGAAAAAGTGTCATGATTTTGTGACATATTGCAAGAGAGACTGTATGAAAGAAAAAGTGTCACGATTTCGTGACATATTGCAAGAGAGAGAGTCCGAGAGAAAAAGTGTCACGATATCGCGACATGTCGCGTTTTCATGACCCGAAGGCAAGAGAAAGAGCAAAGGAGAAAAAGTGTCACGATATCGCGACATGTCACGTTTTCGTGACCCGAAGGCAAGAGAAAGAGCAAAGGAGAGAAAGTGTCACGATATCGCGACATGTCACATTTTCGTGACTAAAGGAGGAGAGAGAAAGTAAGAAGGCAGAAGTGTCACGATATCATGACAAAAGTAAAGAGGAAGAGTAAGGAGGCGAAAGTGTCACGATATCACGACATGTTGTGTTTTCATGGGTACAAGCCAAGAAGAGTAGCAAGGAGGCGAAAGTGTCATGATATCGCGACATGTGTTTTCGCGGGTACAAGCCAAGAAAAGTAGCAAGGAGGCGAAAGTGTCGCGATATCGCGACATGTTGTGTTTTCATGGGTACAAGCCAAGAAAAGTAGCAAGGAGGCGAAAGTGTCATGATATCACATGTTTTTCGTGGGTACAAGCCAAGAAAAGAAGCAAGGAGGCGAAAGTGTCACGATATCGCGACATGTGTTTTCATGGGCAAAACCCGAGAAGAGGACAAAGAGGCATAAGTGTCACGATTTCATGACAGGTCGTTTTGGATACGAGCTAAGAAGAGAACCCAACTGAAATAAGATATGTGATAGTTAACTAAAGTTATACGACAGTTACAGGGGACGTTGTAGAAGAAAATCATGCAACTAAAATAAGAAGAGTTAACTGAAGTCAGTACGACAGTTACAGGTGTAGTTACAGAGAAAAATCATGCAGCTAAAATAAGAATAGTGAACTGAAGTCAGAACGATAGTTACAGGGCCAGTTACGGAGTGAAATCATCGAGCGACGGTTAAACTGAAAGTCATCAGTCGAAGACCAAACAAAGAGCCGTAACTATTAATAGGATGCATGAGAGAATATTGTGTGATAAAGGAGTTACATATAGAAGTTTCTATTAATAAGTTGCATGCAAAAATATGGAAGTTAAAAATAGAGTCAGAACTTTGTTATAAAAGGAGGTCTACGTGGAGAATTAAATGTGTAAAAGAGGGAAAGTGCTGCAAAAAGAGGGTTGGAAGAGTGTCGTAAGAGAGCGTTAGGTAGAGCCATGAGAGCCATAAGAGTGTAGTAAGAAGCATAGCAAGAGGGCTGTAAGAGGGCCGTAAAAGTGCAGTAAGTAGAGCCTTAAGTGTGTGTGATGTTTTGGTGAATAGCGAGAGAGGTTGGGTTAGCAATAGACCAGTCAGGGTCTTGTATAAGCGAAGGCATTTTTATGTCAATCTTATAGTTTCAAAATTGTAGTCCAAGTTGGTGCTTGGAATTAGGGGTTGGTGCTCCTTTCTGTTGGTGCAGATAAATTAGGGGTTGGTGCTCCTTTCTGTTGGTGTAGATAAATCAGGGGTTGGTGCTCCTTCCAGTGGGTGCTGGTAAATTGATTGTAAAATTGATATTTTGCAAAGGTTGGATTTGGATGGGAGTCCAAACAGTCAATTTTTGAGGAGTAGCCAAAACTGGTGAACCTCGGTACATCTTGTGTTGTGTGATGCTCTCTTGTTATATTTGCTTTATGTGGTTTTAAGTTTTCATTGTTTTGGCTTTAAGAGTTGAAGTTTTTAAGTTTTAAAGAGCCTCACTGATTCACCCCCCCTCTCAGTGTCATTGTGAGACTAATAAAATATGCCTAAATGCAAGTGACGATAAAATACAATGGGATGCAATGTGATGTGATGCAATATTTTTTAATTTTTTGAAATTTTGATGATGTTTTTGAATTTTTAATTGATATGTATACACATATGACCAGCGAGCTTATTTGGGGGTCATTTGGGAATTTTAGGGAACCAAAGGGCTTATGGATACCTTTGAGGCTTTTAGGTTTGACCTAGACGATCATAGATAGTCCAGAAGAATTTTTATTTATCCTAGACGATGAAAACCTACTAGGAGCCTTTTGGGTGATCCAGACGGGCGAAGACACTTAGAAAATATCTACGACTACCTAGGGGCATTTGGCTATGACCAAAGGGCTTATGGATGCCTTTGGTGCTTTTATGTTTGATTTAGACAATCATAGATAGTCCATGAGCATTTTTGTTTGACCTAGACGATGAAAACCCGCTAGGAGCATTTTGGGTGACCCAGATGGGTGTTAGCACTTAAAAAGTGTCTACAACTGCCTAAGGGCAATTGGCTATGACCAAAGAGATTATGGGTGCCTTTGGGGCTTTTAGGTTTGACCTAGATGATCGTAGATAGTCTAGGAGCATTTTTATTTGACCTAGATGGTGAAACCCACTAGGAGCCTTTTGGGTGGCCTAGATGGGTTGCGATACTTAGAAAGTGTCTATGACTGCATAGGAGTATTTGGCTATGGCAAAAGAGCTTATGGATGCCTTTGGGGATTTTAGGGTTGACCTAGATGATCATAGATAGTCCAGGAGAATTTTTATTTTACCTAGATGGTGAAAACCTGTTAGGAGCCTTTTAGGTGACCTAGATGGGCGATGACACTTAGAAAGTGTCTACGACTACCTAGGGGTATTTTGCTATGACCAAAGGGCTTATGGATGCCTTTGGGGATTTTAGGATTATCGTAGATAGTCAAAGAGTATTTTTATTTGACCTAGATGGTGAGAACCCACTAGGAGCCTTTTGGGTGACCCAGACAGGCGACGACACTTAGAAAGTGTCTACGAATACCTAGGGGTATTTGGCTATGACCAAAGAGCTTATGGATGCATTTGGGGCTTGTAGGTTTGACCTAGATGATCGTAGATAGTCCAAGAGCATTTTTATTTGACCTAGATGGTGAAAACCCGCTATGAGCCTTTTGGGTGACCCAAATGGGTGATGACACTTAGAAAGTGTCTACGATTGCCTAGGGGCATTTGGCTATGACCAAAGGGATTATGGATGCCTTTGGGGCTTTTAGGTTTGACCTAGATGATCATAGATAGTCCAAGAGAATTTTTATTTGACCTAGATGGTGAAAACCTATTAGGAGCCTTTTGGGTGACCTAGATGGGCGATGACACTTAAAAAGTGTCTACGACTACCTAGGGGTATTTGGCTATGACCAAAGGGCTTATGGGTGCCTTTAGGGCTTTTAGGGTTGACCTAGATGATCGTATATAGTCTAAGAGCATTCTAGGTTGACCAAACGATATGTAGATACCCTTGGAGCCTTTTGGGGTGACCTAGACAGTTCTAGACCACCTAGGAGCCTTTTAGGTTGACCAAGCGGGATGTAGGCACCCTTGGAGCATTTTGGGGTGACCTAGATGGTCATAGACTGCCTAGGAGCATTCTAGGTTGACCAAGCAAGATGTAGGCACCCTTGGAGCATTTTGGGGTGACCTAGACGGTTCTAGACCGCCTAGGAGCCTTTTAGGTTGACCAAGCGGGATGTAGGCACCCTTGGAGAATTTTGGGGTGACCTAGATTGTTCTAGACCACCTAGGAGCCTTTTAGGTTGACCAAGCGGGATGTAGGCACCCTTGGAGCATTTTGTAACTTTGATTATTTTGTGCTTTTAGGAGGAAGGTGTAATACCTTGTGTACCCCCAGTATGCAAGATGTTTTTGTGTTTTAATATTTTGCAATGTTTTTGGATTTTATTGCTTTTTGATTTGTTTGAAATTTTTATTATTTTGTGAGGGGAAGGCATGATACCTTAGGCACCCCCAGTGTGTACTGTGATTGATGCAATGTTATTGGCTTGGCTAGGAGGAGCAACAGGAATTGACTCCCCCTATTTTGGCAAGGCATTCTGGGTAATGCCAATGTCTCTATGGGGTGAAAGGAGTGACCCACTCATGGATAAAGCTCCCTCATCAATAAGATCTTGGACCCTATGTCTAAACATATGACAATTGCTAATGGCATACCCTCTCATCCGATGATAGAGGCAATAATGATCCTCCCTATATTGTTTAGGTTTGGGCCCATTTGGATTGAACGGGCGTATGTATGGCAATACGATTGCCTGTGTATCTTGCATATTGTGGAAGATGGTTGACATAGGCTTAGATAATGGAGTCTAGGTATGATGTTGATGCCTTAAACAAGGCAAACTTGGTTGACTCATTTTACGAGGTGATGAGGTTGTATGTCTTAGTCACCTGTTTAAGTTGCTCTTCTTGACTGCCATCTATAGATAATAGATGCTACACTATGTCAATTTTTTTGTTATTGATTTGAAGATCATTCTGGTCAAACATATCCTATACCAGGTTTTTGAATTTAAAGCACTAATGCACATCATGCCCCTTCTGCCTATGGTATTTGTAGTATAGGTCTTTGTGATATCCGTAGGGCTTAGGTGCATAGGGGTTGACAAGTCGACTCTCAGGTAAAGTAATTACCTTTGCCACATACAGTCACTCAAATAGAGAGTCCTTGGACTCATTAATGGGCTTAAATTGTCACTTAGGATGGCATTTTTGGTTTAGCCCTTGATTTGTTTGAGACTTAATATTGGACTGTGCAGGAGTGGGTTGGTCCTGACAATCAAGGGGTCAAGGTTTTGGATGACTCAACTATAACTCAATTCTTGTGAGCCGATCCATGATTTGTTGTAAATCATTTTGTTGGTAACTCACTTGTAACTCCACATCAGCTAGCCTATCCAAGATATGTTGTGGTACTAGTGGAGGCTATGACTGGATGGCTATTGAGGGAGTTGGATGGTAACTTATATGTGGTGGAGGTGAACTAGGTGTGGGAGCTAGGAGATAATTGGTCAAGGGTGGATCAAAAGTCCCTAATGTCTGATTAGATGTGGATGCTTCATGATGATTGGAGCTAGCGATTGTATCCACATGTTCTTGTTCTTGATTTAGCTCATGCTCATGTTCCAACTTAGAGTTTTCAACTATGGTAGTTGGGTTACCCCCACTTTGGTCTAGGGAGTACACTTGTTATTGGTTTTGTAGAGATGTTGAGTGAGATGGAGTAGGTGTGATCGAATCCATCGATGGTATCTCCTCTTTTATGGATGGAATGTTGGATGGTGTCACAATTTGCATAGATGGATTCAGAGGTATTTGGTTCTCTGTCATCATATTAATCATTCCCACAAACTCATGATAATATGCATTTGCATCTAAATGAGTCATGGCTACCTCATCAACTTGTCCAAGGTTATCTGCTTGGCCCCCCTGCTCGAGGGGTGCATCAAAAATACTATCAATTGGTGGAAACTTGGTAGGGGGACTACCTAGATCCTTTATCGACTCAGTGATGAATGCAACATTGGGTACTATGCACTCAACGAGTTCGAGGTAGGTGAATTGAATTGTGTCCTCAACTAGGGTGGATGAATATGGTATGATAGGATTTGATTCATCCATATAAATAGTGGGATATTCCTCTTTTTTGGTAGGAGTGAAAAGATCTTTAGGTGTATTGATGATAGCTATGGGAGCTTCTACAGGTGGATCTTCTTATTCTTCCTTTCTTTAAGATATAGAGGATAGTACTAGCGGTGGTGAAGGTAGCTTCATGACTAACCGTGGAGTTGAATCTGGGCTCTGAATAAGGTCATTGGATTTAGTGTCCAAATGCTTGGGTGACACTATAGGCCTTTGTGGATGATCCACCTACTTATAATAATTGAAGGGGTCTAGGTCAACATGGACCACATGGACCTTACCTTCATCAATGTATTTAATGCATTGATGAACTATATATGGAACACATTCCATGTCTCTTATCCATGGCATTCCAAGCAGTATGTTGTACTGTCTTGCACACTCCAAGATGTAGAACAATGTAGGCACAGTCTTTTGTCCAAGTTCAACAAGTAGGATTATTGTGCCCACAGTGGAGGATAAAGCATCATTGAATGCTTCTAATGTGAACTTGGATGGTGCAATGCATGAGGATGGAAGGTTGAGATGCTTTAGTGAAGTTGTGATAATAATGTTTATTGAGGAACCTGGCTCAACTAATACTCGCTCATAGGGGAGCCTATTGATACTTGTGATGATATGCAAAGCAGGATCTGGTGAATTGGTAGGCACAGGTTTGACCTCATGATTTTGAAAGGATATAACAGGATTCTTGTACATTTGTATGTATTCCATAAAGTTGGTGAAAGCATCAGTCATTATGTTGTACCTCCATGGAATCCAAGTGTAGCACCCTAAAATTGGCGTAGTAAAACCTTAATAATTACAATTACTCTAGTAAATAATTCAAATTCAAATTTTAAAATCCAAAACCACTCCCAAACCGTCGCTTAATCCATTTTCTCATTTCCTACACCATTTTTAGAGTTTGTTTTGTCTATCAGACGATATCGCCTCAGATCAGACGATATCGCCTCAGATCGGACGATTTCGTCTGGGCTAGGATGTCCAGACGATCTTGTCCCAAAATTGATTTTTCATAGTTGGACTCTGTTTCAAAGGTGTCTCTAATCTGGGCAGAAGAAGCATGTCTGCACCGTTAGAGACCTCCCCTGTTGGAGATCTCCCAAATAGGGATGATCTCCAACCTCCTAACCTCCCTCCTAAGCCTATTTAATCCTAGGCCCTCCCCTTAGCATCCCCCTAGCTGAAATTCCCTGTAACTTGACTTCACATGCATCAAGACATCCAAAATTGCTATTTGCATTAGTTTTATCCAAATTTTGTTGCAGGTACATTAGTATTTTTCAGTCGGAGCAAGCTTACATCGTCGCAGACGATCCTGTTCAGATCGGAGGTGATTTTATCAAATCAGAGATGATTTCATATCAATGTGAGACGATTTCAACTGTAATCATCATTGGGGGCAATCAGTGCCTAAATTTTGCATTTTCTCTACTCTTTTCTGTTGTTTTATTCTGCAATTAGCTAGTTTATTTATTATTTTTTGTTATCCTACATTTTGGAGTTCACCCATCTAGATCAAATGCATAATTAAGTTATAATTATTATTTAATCAGTATGATGCATTCATGTTTCTGTTTACAATCCTTAGTTTGATATTGTTATTGTCATTTTACACTATTTCCCTCTGTTATCATAGTTGTATTTTCTATGTTTTGCATCTATTTATTTGTTTGTATGTCTTTGACGAATTCGTCTGATGAATTCGTTAGATCTTAGATGATATTGTCTGATAACAGACGATCCTGTCAAATCAAAGGCGATCCTGACTTCTTCAAGAATCAAAATCTTCACCAGACATCCGAATCAGGTATGACTTTTTAATTTTGCTTAATTTCTCTATTTTTTGTCATAATTTGTTCTTCTGTATTCATTAAATCTACATTTTCATATGGAGTAATTTAGATTCATTTGGCCAAACCTAGGACTTGAATGTTTAAGGATAAAACTGAACACATAAAACACATTCCCAACCTAGGCATGGAAACTACCATTAAATGTTGCCTGGTGAACCCACCATCTGTCAAAAAATCACCATAATACCTCCCTCGAGAGGCGGGACCTTCGTAAGGCCTCTCAGTCTGAGGTACCATGCCATCCTTTTCATATCCCCCTTTCGGGCACGGATCCTATAGCCTGAAGGTAAGGGTGTGAAAAATTTGGAGCGATACATTTTTGGTGAACCCGACATGAAAAACATAGGCATATTTCTAATTCAAAAATATATAAAAAAAAAAAAAACAAAAAAATATATATATGTATACAAGAAAAACAAAAACAAAATCATCATTTCAAGTTTGTATGTTTTAGATTCAATTATAAATAGTAGATGCTAAATATTACTTTTAGAAGTACTAAAGAAACCATGAGTTTTTACTCAAATCAATATGAGCCCATCAGTAATGTTGGAAGAATTCAGCTAAATACATTTGTTGATTATGACCAACCTCATCCCTATTCAACACCACCTCCATCACACTTTTCTCAATTTTCATCCTTACCCCAACAGGACAATCCCTTTGCCAATCCTCTTCATAACGATATTATCTATTCTCCCATATATCCATATTATGTCTATCAATCCACATATAATCCTCCACCACCCTTTCAATATTCTTCTCTCAATACAACACATTCATTTCAACAAGAAAATACTTATTCTTCCAATTCTACCATGCACTCACCTCATGCTTCACAATATTCCTGTCATCATTCTACCCATAATAAAGAAAGTAGAGGTGAGAAACCATTAGGCCCTTTTATGACTGAACTACTAAGGCACATATCAAAAACCTCTCGAAAACCTTCATCACGTACATTTACAAAGCTCAATCAACCAATGGATATAATTCTCAAGCATTTACTTGATACAAATAGTATTGAACTGCATTCCATAAGACAACTTGATACCACAACAGATTGGTTTAAACCTGAGCTACATTGTGAATATCATAGAGTAGATGGACATATGACACAAAATTGTAAATATTTAAGATGTGCAATTCAAGATTTGATTGATGATGGTCTTTTTAATATAAAGGAATTACAATCTACAACTGATTATAAATCTTCAGTAAACAATCAAAATCCTACACAACAAATACCAATAATCAATCAAGACATGGAGATCTCCCAAGAACCCCTATTCAATTATCAAAAACAAGAAACCAATCAAATATTGCATGTTAATGTGTCCCATCATTATGATATTACTAATATTGTAACAAAAACTACAAATGAGCAACCTCAAGTTCAATCAACTCAATCTGATATTCAAGATATGGATTCCTCATTTGACCAACCTTCAAAACTATCTTTGGCTCTAGAGAATTATACAAAATGGAATGTAAGCATATAAAGCTCATATTTAAAATCAAAATCTCAATCTGAAATACACTTTGATATCCAGCAACAAGTGATTACTCCTCAAGCAAATATATCCCTTTTAGAGGTATTACAAAGTTCTCATAAGGAAACTTTGTTCAAGATGCCTAGCCAAAAATTTGTTCCTCATCATATTTTCTCTAAGAACATAATTAATGGTGTAAACCCTCTTGAGGTTAACCATATTTCATTCTATGATGAGGATATTCCTTCCTCTACTCCACAAGAAGACTCCTATATTTACATTATAGGATCTAGTAAAGAAACACCTGTTAAAACTATCATGGTAGATAATGGCTCCTCTCTTAATTTATGCACTTATAAATTATTCCAAAAACTCAAAACAAAGGAAGAAGATATTAATGAATCAAATGTTATTATAAAATCTTTTAACAATGAAATTCAAGAAGCTCTAGATACTATAATGTTTCCCCTTAATATTGGATCCAAGATCCTGGATACTCTATTTTATGTAGCATATTGCCCTTCATATTACAACCTACTTCTCAGAAATCATTGGATTCATATGATGAGGGTTGTCCCTTCCACTCTTCACCAATGTTTGAAGTTTGAACTTGCAAATAAAAGTGTTACCATACATGGTGACCCAAAACCATTTGAAGAATATTTAACGGTTGAAACATCAAGTTCTATACTTTCTCTATTATCACAATTATCTTCTATACATCACTTTTCTTCATCCATATATGATCATCCCTGTTTATCAAATAACACCCATGCATATATTTTATATATGCTCCCTCCATCTTATCAAGATTTGGAATATAGTGATAAGGATGAAGAACCTTCTTATCCTTCTGACATTTTACTTTGTAACATGATTAATTTTACACATATAAAAGTCAATTTTTTTGCTACATTATTTTACATTATAAAAAAGCTTTTGTTATCACTACCTTTTATTCATCACCTTTTGTTCTTACCTTCACCTCAACCAGATTATCCTTCAAAACCTCCTTTGATTTTGAAGCAACCTTAGACATGCTATACTCAAATAACCTTGTATAGTGTATATAGATCATCTTGTATATACCACCAATTTCAATTCATAAATTAAAATCAAAATACAAAAAATAAAAATCCTCAAAATCTTCAAAAAAATACTAATGCAACTAAGGACCTTAAAGGTAAATTTAAGCCCAACTGGATTGGACCATACATTATCACTGCTAAATTTGAATCAGGAGCATACAAATTATCTACCTTAGATGGTAAAGAACTTAAAGAACCCATGAACATTTTGCATCTTAAACGTTACTATGTATAAATTTGGTCATTTCATCCTTGTATATATTTGTTTAAAATTACTATCTTGTATTTCTTTCAATTTCTAAATTCAAAAACACCAAAAACATTCATAATCATCAAAATCTTCAAAACTACTTGTTGTATTTATTTATGGCACTTGTTAATTCTTTCAAAAATAATGATAAAAATAAAAAAATCAGCAATAATCTTGACTCTTTCGAAACCAAAACAACATAAATAAGAACGAGAGTCAACATTCTCAAAACTTCTCAAAATAGTATCTATATCTACATTTTCTTACAAATATTGCAGTTATATATTTCAAATTATTTTGGATAAATTGGCATTTATTTGAAATCCCTCACTTTCACAAACACAAAAATAAATATCTTGATTTTATCTGGCATGATTACTAATCTCTTTTGTATCAAAGTCCACAAACTTCAATTAAATAAAGTTCGAGCACAAAGAATTGATCTTGTTATTTAATTAAACCAAGCACATCTTTTCATAATAAAATGATTATATTTGTAATTTCCATGCTTTGCTACATAGTAGAAGTGGTTTCTTGAGCAAAAAGTTTCCCTTGCTATCCTATCATGCACATGGTCTAGAATCTTTGAGAATTGGCAAAAGGACAAGCTCACCCCTACCCATAATAAAAACCCCTTGCTCTACAGCTAATCCGAGCAAGTATCCCTAGCATAGAACAAAAAGAAAAAGCAAAGTTCAAGAAAAAGAGAAAAAAATATATATTATTTTATATCATTACAGCATTATCAAAACAAAAGAAAAAAAAGCAAAAGAAAGCAAAAGCAAAAAGCAATAAAATCCCTCTCCCTATCCCTTGAAAAGAAAAGAAGGGTTGATGAGCTTGAATCCCTGAAATTCTCAATTATTCGAAAACTGTGAGGTAAGCCCCATAACAGGTGGTTTGTGCCCAACCTCGCTTGGCCTTGGGTAACTCCTAGCATGGCGATATGTCTGTCACATTAGTGACCTTCTTTTGTACAGACCTATGTCTGCTTATGGATTAGCTAGCTCTTGATAATCCGACTTACATAGTAGTCTAGTATGGTTATATGCATCTACATCATGGTTAATGAACACTTATTTGGTTCATTCAAATCACTTGTATCATAGTATCTTGCTCAAACTGGTAAACGAACATAGCAATTGCACACACATTTTATATTTGAGAGATTTTGTGTATCATTATGATAAATCAAGATTGGAAATGAATTCACATATGCACATGGGATTCCTTATAAATCTAAATTTTGTCTTTAAGATATTTTGAAATATTTTTTGCAAATTGTTTGGAATAATTCATTTTCTTCTTTCAAGTACAGTTGTTTAGACAACTACAAACATAATAGAAAAAGATCAAAATTTCTTTCAAACCATACAATCAAAACACACACACACACACACACACACACACACACATATATATATATATATATTATCGACTTTCGTGACGATGGTATAGTTCCAAAACCAAAATTGGAATTTTATGCCTAGCGCAAGTCCTTATCTTCATATTTTCTATTTATTAAAAATCAACCATGCAATAAAAATATCTCTTTTTGGATTTTGCGATGATGGTATAAGTCTATACCTACATATTCTATGCCTAGCGCAAACCATTGTAACAATTTTTATTCCCCATTTATTTAAAAATCATGGAAAACATATGACTTAAATCATTATGTTACACAAATTATGCTTTTAAAAAGCATGCACATTATCATTATTTCATGTCATTCTATCAACCTTCAATTTTGCAATGATGGTATAATTCCTAAGGAATTATCCAAAAAATTTATCACACTTAGGAATTTATGCCTAGCAAAAATCATTTTAACATTATTTCATGCATACTATTTTCATGGAAATTTGAAAAACAAATCATCATCATCATCATCATCATTTGCACCATTGCACCAAAGTCTTAAGACAGTCTCTTAAGCACTCTTTTACTTTTTACAATATTTCTATACTGGGATTAGCTTGACGACCGAGTGAGCAGCAACTCCATGAAATGGTCTATAATAGCGACAATGTCCTTTGAAATTATTGTTAGAAGTCTCTTTTTATTTTTTTTATCACATTACATCACAAACAACCAATTTGTTACATCAGATTATTTCATTTCCAAACTTACAGCATGACATTCAAACCATAATGTTTCCAATGACATAATTACATGAATCATCAAATCAATCAATCAAAACATTCAAGCATCATAAATACATAAGACACAAGTCATATGATCAAAAAATATCTCATCTTATATATATCAACAATATATACATCATCTCAAAACTGGATTGGTATGCCACAATCTGTACCTCGGCATACTCAATCCTCTAAAAAAAAAAAATACTATATATCCATATGTATAGTACAATCTGTAGTAGCTAGCCTCGAGAATCCCTCGAGCTCTCAGCCTCATCTCCTCCCTCACCCTGAGGTGGATGAGGTGGCCCCATCGTAGTATGAGTAGTACTACAAGTCCTAGTCATCGATCGAGATGAAGTCCTCGATGACCCGATCCGGATCGGATCTATGATGTTACCTAGTAGTGGTAATCTCTCCTCCTCTGGCATTATCTGGTAGTATAGAGCCTGATAGAATGTAACTTGGGCAATAGCACGTGCTAAATCCTGAGTGCTCGCTCATCTGCCTTGAGCTCTAAGCCATGTAGCCTCATCTTGCAATGTCTGCACCTGAGCCCACAGGCAGGCAACCTCAGCTCGAAGAATCATTGTCTCGCTGCTCTCCCTAATGTCAACACCCTTGCCCTTATCGAGCAATTTTGGCCTCTCTCTATATGGAGAAGGGGGTCTCTCCTCCCTCCTCTCCTGCTGCCATGGCCTCTACTGAGCCTATGGCCTCCTCTGCTCTCTCCTGCCGTGACCCTGTGCTACCTCAATGGTCGCCTGGCACCACCTCCCCATCTGACACACAATTACATGAATCGAACCCTGAGCCCTCTTCATCCGAGGAGGGTGGATGCCTGTGTACCAAGCATCATAGCCGTTAGCTACCCCAGCATCATCCCCATCCACTGGCTAAATGGGGGCATCATCTACGTCCTGAATCCAGAAGCACTGCATATCTGGAGCCTCGTTAACTGTAGTGTTATCCTGAACAGTCTAAGAAAACTCCTAATCCTTGAGAGATGGGATCCCCTGTTGTAGATTGAACTATCATAAAACTCGATCATAGTGATGGAGCTCCACCTCTCCCCTCTCCATCCTTAGCTAGCAGGTTTTCCTAATGCGAGCTAGCTCCTGCCTGTCCTTGGCCCACCCTGGATGATCCCTCCAAGGCCTCCAGGTGATCTGGTTTGGAACAAGGTCATCCAGTAGTCTCCAAGACATTGGCAGATCAATCTGTCACTGTGACGCTCTCTAGAGCCACCAATAGAAAGCTCAAGGCCTTTCCCTATCAACACCTATCAAAGGAAGCCCTACCAGCCTTTGCACTGCAATGTGATCCCAGCACCAAACCTGTAGTAGCGATGTCATAACTAGACATCGGCCGCCCTTGTACATGACCCCATGCAAGATCCTGTACAACCAGCATAGAACAAAGCTGCCCCAAGAGAACCTATATCCATGATCCCACATGTCACAGATCACATCTGCTAGCACCCATGGTACCCTGCACCCGCTCTGGTGGCACAGCAGAAGTCCGCCCACCACTTCGGCCAAAACCTATGTGAGTTTGGATGCCCCAAGCATCTGACGTAGTGCCTCGATGTTCACTCTGCCCTTCTCTAGGGTGAAGCTCGGGTCACCACACAACCGCATCATAGCATGGCCTTGATTGGCCGCAAGAGTGATCAATCGTCCTTGTATGGGGATCCTCAGAATCCTCCATACATCCTCCAATGTGGGAGTCATCTCCCTTGTCGGTAATCAAAAATAGAAAGAACCTGGATACCACCTCTCTGCTAGGGTTGTTAATAGCCCCATGTCTATAGAAACTTGTGGCATCTCTGCCACATGCAGCAAGTTGACCTATGCCAGCTGATCTCGCTCTGCCTATGATAGAGCAGCCAAGTCATCTCTCAACCCCTCGTATTTCCATTCTCTGCACTTTAGTAAACCTCTCTGCAACATAAACAACAAAACAATAAAAATCATTAATAAAAACTCAAGTGATTAATAATGCAAGTAAAATCAAGTTCAATTTCATACAAATGATGATATCGTCCACTATTGGACTATATCATCCCAAATTTGAGCAAAATCATCTCCGATTTCGCAAGCCAAAATCATCCATAATTTGACGAAATCATCCCCCTTTCGTCGATTTCACCCTTAGATGAAATCGGCAAACTTGAGACGATTTCGTCGAAATGGGGACGATTTCGTCCCGATGACGTCGACGACCCAAAAATGGCTGCGATGCTCAAAAATTGATCCAAATTCACCTAAAAAGCACGTAAATTCAATTTAAAGCATTCTAAACTTAGTTTAGACTCTTACCCGTAGCCCGCGCCGGACCTTTGTTGATTTGTGTGCTGTCTCCACCATTTTTGCTTACAGAGCTCCAAAAACTAAAAATGAATAGTAAAAATGAATTAGGGTTTTACCCTATTTTTCTTAATTTTATTCAAAACACAATTAAAAACATTTTAAAAAATTTTGCTTTTTCGCGTTTTTACCTCAAATGTTCGATTTGGGTAAAAACACAGAGGGGGCACCATAATAATCTATCGTACGATTCAACCAAGAATCATCGCCTAAAAATGGTAATAATTTTTGCCTTCTCGTAAATCGAGAAGAACTCATCTTTAACACATTTTCTTCAAAAAATTCGCTAAAGAGGGGGCAAAATGTAGCAGCCTAAAATTGATGCAGTAAAACCTTAATAATTACAATTACTCTAGTAAATAATTCAAATTCAAATTTTAACCTCCAAAATCGCTCCCAAACTACCGCTTAATCTGTTTCCTCATTTCCCACACCATTTTTAGAGTTTGTTTTGTCCGTTTGATGATATCGTCTTTGATAAGACGATATCACCTCAAATCGAACAATTTTGTCTGGGCTAGGACGTCCAGACGATCTTGTCCCAAAATTGATTTTTCATAGTTGGACTCTGTTCCAACGGCGTCTCTAATCCAGGCATAAGCATGTCTACATCGTTAGAGACCTACTCCATTGGAGATCTCCCAAGGATGATCTCCAACCTCCTAACCTCCCTCCTAAGCCTATTTAATCCTAGGCCTCCCCCTTAGCATCCCCCTGGCTGAAATTCCTTGTAACTTGACTTCACATGCATCAAGACATCCAAAATTGCTATTTGCATTAGTTTTATCCAAATTTTGTTGCAGGTACATTAGTATTTTTTAGGTAGAGCAAGCTTACATCATCGCAAACGATCCTGTTTAGATCAGAGGTGATTCTGTCAAATTAGAGATGATTTCGTATCAATGCGAGACAATTTTGACTACAATCATCATTGGGGGCAATCAGTGCCCAAAGTTTGCGTTTTCTCCACTCTTTTTTGCTGTTTTATTTTGCAATTAGCTAGTTTATTTATTATTTTCTGTTATCCTACATTTTGGAGTTCACCCATCTAGATCAAATGCATAATTAAGTTATAATTATTATTTAATCAGTATGATGCATTCATGTTTCTATTTACAATCCTCAGTTTGATATTGTTACTATCATTTTACACTGTTTCCCTCTATTATCATAGTTGTATTTTCTGTGTTTTGCATCTATTTCTCTATTTGCAGGTCTCTAACAAATTTTTCTGACAAATTCATCAGATCTCAGATGATCTTGTCTGATAACAGATGATCCTGTCAAATCAGAGGCGATCCTGACTGCTTCAAGAATCAGAATCTTCACCAGACATTCGGATCAGGTATGACTTTTTAATCTTGCTTAATTTCTCTATTTTTTGTCCTAAGTTGTTCTTCTGTATTCATTAAATCTGCATTTTCATATAGAGTAATTTAGATTCATTTGGACAAACCTAGGACTTGAATGTTTAAGGATAAAACTGAACACATAAAACACATTCCCAACCTAGGCGTGGAAACTGCCATTAAATGTTTCCTGGTGAACCCACCTGTAGACACCAAAATAGCACCATTCTTATTAAGTGACTACAAAAACTGATCGCATTCACATACACAGCTTTCAGGGCAGCCCTTAGAGGTCAAACAGTGGTCTTGTCCACTTGCATGATAGTTTAGAGGGTCAAAAAATGAGCGGTGCATAGTTGGTCGTTTTGTCAAAACCTTTAACAAAATTTAAGCCTTTAGTCCAAAGAAGCCTTCAAAACTTCACCAAACTTCAAGCCTTAAGCAATCCAAAGCAAAGTCTTTAAAAGCAAACAAGCCTCAAAAAAAAGGGAGCCTAGCCTTAGACGTCGTGAAATCGCGACGTCACGATTTTGCGCGTCGCAAAATCGTGACACCTTTGGCCCCGAGGCTACCCTCGACCAAAGGTGTCATGAAATTGTGACACCTTTGGCCCCGAGGGGAGCCTCGGCCAAAGGTGTCACGATATCGCAACACCTTTGGCCCCGAGGCTCCCCTCCGCCAAAGGTGTCGCGATATCGTGACACCTTTGGCCTCGAGACTACCTTCAACCAAAGGTGTCACGATATTGCGACACCTTTGGCCCCGAGGGGAGCCTCGGCCAAAGGTGTCGCGATATCACGACGCGTGATATCGCGACACCTTTGGTCCCAAGGGGAGCCTCGGCCAAAGGTGTCACGATATTGTGTGTCACAATATCATGACACCTTTGGCCGAGGCTCCCCTCGGGACCAAAGGTGTCGCGATATCACGCGTCACGATATCACGACACCTTTGGCCGAGGCTCCCCTCGGGGCCAAAGGTGTCATGATATTGTGACACCTTTGGCCCCGATGGGAGCCTCGGCCAAAGGTGTCGTGATATCACGACACGCGATATTGCGACACCTTTGGCCCCAAGGAGAGGCTCTGCCGAAGTGTCGCAATATCGCGACGTCATGATATCGCGACACTTTGGCACTTTATGTTTAAAAATGCTACTTACGATAATCAAATACAGACTTTGACGTGGCCGCCGCATCCAAGGGATAACCGCCATGTGGCACCCTTATGTGCCCCTTTTTAAAGAAACCTTGTGGGTCTGCAGAATGGCAGACTTTAATGAAACAAGCGGTTTCAAAACAAATCCGATCCGAGGCCATGCCTCATAACTTCTAATGTCAGTGCGAGCCATGTCTCATAATGATCGGATAGGGATCAAATCTGAGTGGCCCTTGCGGATTTAGGGTTTGACATTAATGCTCCAAGAGGCGAAAACCTCTATAAAACTAGCTCGATGCGAAGTAAAAAAAAATATGAAGCAAATTCTTTCAACAACTTCGTGGGACACGTAAAATGATGTACTGAGCCGGTCATCACCTTCAGAGAGGATGAAGTCAAAGCAATATCAAATGACGCGGTAGATCCACCCCTGCATGTTGTTGCGCAGATCAACAGGATCTCGTATAAGAGTGTTGGTAGATACTGGCTCGTCCAAAGAATATTATTACCACTGCAACCCTAAAACATTTGAAGCTACCAGCCTCTCATATCACAGCCTCCACGTACACACTACGAGCTTTCAATGATGCAATATGCTCGACAGTCGGCACAGTTGTTCTACCTATCCAGGTAGGACAAAACACAACACCAACATTGTGCCATGTGTAAGAAGGCAAGATGGCCTACAATATACTGTTAGGGCGGCCTTGGATCAGGGACATGTAGTGTGTCCCTTCCATCACTCACCAGTGCTTAAAGTATGATTTTGAAGGAGAAATACATGTAGTCCCAATGGACTTGGAACCCTTCTAGTATTGCAATGCGGTACAACTAATGCCTCAGTCGACCCTCCCTTCAACACATTTGGATTTCCAGCTAAATCCATCTAAAAAGGGTTCAATACCGCAGGCACCACTGGTGATCAAAACAACAACATCCCAGCCAGGTGAACCCTCATCATCTACTCCTTCATTACCAATGCCACCTATCATGGCTACATAGAAGGACAAGGGAAAACAAATCATGGAAGAGGCTCAGCCCTTAGAAGAGGGGTTGCCAACAATTTCAATGATATCAACAGAGGAAATATCCAGCACAACGGAAGCTGAGACTCCAAACCTACCAAACATAGAATGGACTCGAGAAGGACTCCGGTTCCCTCCCTCCGAAGCATCAACAATCACCGTTGAAATGGCTAGTACGAGCCCGGGGGAATACATAGTGCGGAATGTTGTGGCAACGCCCGCATTAGAGTCGGTCCAGGATATGGGAAGACCTCGCCTTCCCATAGGAACACTTGTTCCCCTAGGTCACCCACCCAACCAGACAAATTTTGTGTATGGGGGCCTTGATCATGGTCTTGAACCATGTAAGCAAAAGGAAGCAGACGAAGAACCTTATGTTAAAAACATCAATTATCTGTCAAACCCGCAATTTGCCCTCAAATATCTTAGCCAATGCCATTGGCATGGATACGGGCTAGGTAGATATGAGCAAGGGATGCGTCTCCCTTTCCAACCAAGATATCAGATGCCATATGACAAGTCAGGAATAGGGTTCAACCACCCCCTGCCCTTGGACATCTTGGTTGAAAATATGCAAGACCTAGAAATAGGCAACAAGGGGGGGGGATTGGCACCAGATCTCTATGCCAACCCAAATATAGAATTTACATTGGGAGATTACCTCCCATGGTCACCAAATACCCTTGGTAACAGCAGTAATCCCTCTCCTTTGCTAGAGAGAGGCGAAAGTTCAGATACTCATCCCCAAAGAGAATATCAATGGTGTCCGGACATCTTCTCAAAGTTGTTCCCCTTAGAAATTCTAGTTGAGTCAGTACAATGTCTGGAGATTCAGGTCCCTCCACCAAAAGTGGAACAATCGCAATGGGACCAGATTAACGTACTATAACAAGGAGAACCATCAACGTCGCAAGCAATAGTTGCTGAAGAGAATGAACATTTTTGGATCTTTGAAAGTGACTCAGAAGATGAGACTGAGATGGACTATCTTAGACATGCGCGATGACATTATCACACTTTAACTCATGAAGATCTAATGGGACATATGGGCATCAGATTAGGGCATGAATGGTGGGTCGACCCAGCAGGGTGGGACCTGATCTTGGATCTATGGCTCCACATTCACGATGAGCACCGTCCACCTCGAGACCCTATCATAACAACAGTGCCGAGGGAAGACCCTGTCCTCCATTTGGCACATAGGGCTGATCCATTCGTGCCCGTTCCCTTAGAGCCATATCCAGAGCATAGGGAGCATCTAGAAGAATCGCGTTATCATGCCTTCGGTAATGGAGACCAAATTCATTCCATCCACATGATCTCCATTGATTTGACCGCACCCATCCGCAATCCGGCCGATCCAGCATGGTCATTGCATCTAGACATAGATGCCATCGACTGGGATCGCGTCAATTCACCTCTATCACCATCATAGTATCGGCATTTCGGTGAAATGCCTCATTTTACCCCAAGGACAACTCGAGATATTTTTCAGTCGAAGAGGAACCTGAGGTTCCAAGAATAGATCTAAATTCAGCTAATGATATCCATTTTATCCTGACTCCACATCAGTTAGAGGACGGATCCCACATGTCAGTCAAGGAGACGACTGACGTAGATATCGGCACAAATCCAATGAATCCATAGATTCTCAAGTCAGGGGTAAGTCTTTCCCCCGAAGAGCAAGTCGACTACATTGCCCTTCTCAAAGAGAAGAAGGAGGTTTTTGCATGGTCGTACAAAGATATATCGGGACTAGACCCGCAGCCTAGTCATGCATAATTTAACGCTTGATCCGACAATCAAGTCTGTAAAGCAAAAACTACGTAAGATGCACCCAACAGTGGCCTTGATGGTCAAAGATGAATTGCAAAATCTGTTGGATGCATAGTTTGTCATCTGCGTGGATTATTCGCCATGGTTGTCCAACATGGTTCCCGTAAAGAAGCCTGACGGGAGGATTCGCATATGCACCGATTTTCACGATTTGAATAAAGCGAGTGCTAAGGATGATTTCCCCTTGCCGAGCATCGACGCATTAGTAGATGCTACAGCAGGTCACGAAATGCTCTCCCTAATGGATGGTTTCTCAGGATACAATCAGATTCGTATCAATCCTGAAGACCAACTAAAAACGGCATTCACAATGCCTTGGGGGACATTTTGTTATAAGGTCATGCCTTTTGGCCTTAAAAATGCTGGTGCCACCTACCAACGTGCCATGACATATATCTTCCACGATTACATGCACAAAACTTTGGAAGATTACATGGATGATTTGTTAGCCAAGTCTCTCTTGCGCTCAAATCATATCGCTGACTTAGGCAAGATCCTCGATCGCCTCATGGAGCATAAAGTTAGACTAAACCCCAAGAAGTGCATCTTCGACATCACATCTGGAAAACTCTTGGGTTTCATAGTCTCAAAATGAGGAATCGAGGTGGACCCAAAGAAATTCAAAGCAATCCTTGAAATGGTTCCCCCAACCACAATCAAGCAGCTCAGGAGTCTGCAGGGAAAGGTCGCATCGATTAAATGCTTTACAGTGCAATTATCTGACAAGTGCCGACCCATGAACAAACTATTGCACAAGGGAGTTACATTTCATTGGGATGACGAGTGCCAGTCAGCCTTTGACGAGATCAAACAATACCTGGTTTCACCGCCAGTATTGGCACCACCTAGACCAGGAGTGTCGTTCTACTTATACATCTCAGCTATGAGGTGGCACTGGGTGCCATGTTAGCCCAGAAGAATGAACTTCACAAGGAACAGGCTACATACTATCTTAGCCGCACCCTGGTTAGTTATGAACTTAACTATGCATACATTGAGAAACTCGCTGGCGGTGGTGTTTGCTACCAAAAGCTACGCCACTACATGCCGAGCAACACTACGTATGTTGTGTCTAAGGAGAATCCATTGCGATACATGATGAGTCGTACTTATCATAGTAGTCGCACAACGAAATGGATCATGTTGTTGACGAAATTTGACATAGAATTTATTGGACAAAAATCTATCAAAGGACAAGTCATAGCCGATCAACTAGTAGAGGCTCCTCTTGAAGACGATCAACCTTTGGTCATAGAACTTCCTGACGATGGGGTCTTTCATGTCTCAAAATTTCCAGATTCTGATGAGCCTGAGTCACAGGCCGACATAACCCTATTCTTCGATGGTTCTAAGTGTGAGCAAGGTGGTGGTGCGGGAATTGTATTCTTCACACCGCAGGGTGCTCCAATGCCCCTGTCATTTAAATTAAACTTCCCATGCACCAACAACAATGCGAGTATGAAGCCTTGCTCCTAGGTCTTCGGGACAAGAATCGCCATGAACATCAAAATATCGAACATATTTGGTGATTCACCGTTAATAGTCAATCAATTCAAAGGGGTATATCAATGCAAATGCCCGAGCTTCGAAGGCTTATAAAGCCCTTGTGGACAAATTCCTAGCAAAACTTGAGTGGTATGACATCGAGGCACTCCCTCGATCATCGAACTGTTTTGCAGATACAATGGCCTCCTTGGGGTCACTAATTCCACAGGACCTTTCTGGTGATATGACAACCATTCAAGTCAAAACCTTATCGCAATCCACGATGGAGCGTGCAAGCTCAGACTTAACGCCAGGAATCCACATGATCCAAATTGAACCACCCTCGGATAGGTTCTCTCGAATCTGAGATCGTCTGAAACACGCCAACTGGGGGTCCTTATTCTCCCCCACTCCCACTAGTAGCAACACAACACTATTCTTGTAGGTTCTATCTCATTCAGCATTTGCTAGGGATGAACTTCAGGAGGGATTGGCTGTTCATACTATCGAGGTTTCTGATCAACAGGACTGGTATTTACCCATCCGAGACTACCTCAAGTTAGGTAGTCTCCCACTTGATTTGACTCATGCCGCAAAACGAGCACTCAAGCGAAGCGACTAAGTATGTCTTGATAGGAGACATCTGGTATCGTCATAGCTATGAAGGAATCCTCCTTCGTTGCTTGGACCAACAAGAGTCCACTTGGGCGATCGCCCAAGCGCACAATGGTACGTGTGGTGGCCACTTCAGTGGAATGGCCATCGCAAAGCGCATTCTTTGCATGGGCTATTATTGGCCATCTTTAGAGCGATATTGTTGCACCTATGTCAAGAAGTACGTGAAGTGTCAACATCATGCCAATATAATGCACGTACCTTCTTAGGCCTTGAAGACAGTCCAGTATGCTTGGCCGTTCTCGTAATGGGGCTTTGATCTAATTGGAAAGATCTCCCCTGCGTCGTCAGGCCGTCACATGTTTATCATAACGGCCACAGAGTACTTCACCAAGTGGGTGGAAGCAATTTTGCTTACCTCTACGACAGGACCCCACATTGTGGAGTTCATTTTGCATAACATCATATTTCATTTTGGTATTCCATCCAAAATAGTCTTGGATAATGGGACACCTTTCAAGAACAAAGACGTGCGTGCTTTGACCACAAAGTACAAGATTCAGCACAACTTTTCGACACCTTATTATCCACAGGCGAATGGACAAGCAGAGGCGTCAAACAAAATGCTAGTCGCCATCCTTAAAAAGACCGTCGTAGACAGTCATAAGGATTGGCACATTCAAATCCCACTTGCCCTATGGGCCTATCGCACTAGCATTCGAACGCCCACTGGGGCTACTCCGTTTTCACTCGTGTATGGCTCCGAGGTAGTCATGCATCTAGAGTTTGAGATTCCTTCCCTACGCATATCAATGCATGAGTTCATCGATGATGATTCTGCGCAGCAGGCCCAGTTAGACCAACTTACGTTGCTTGACAAACAACACGTTAATGCTCTCGAGCATTTATGCATTTATCAAGAGAAACTTAAGAAAGCTTACAACATGAAAGTTCACCTCAGGGACTTTCACGTTGGTGATTTGGTTTTGAAGGAAAATCAACAAAATTCTAGTTTGCCATCCCACCTAAGGGACAAGTTTGCGGCCAATTGGTTAGTTTCGTATGTCATTGATAGCAAAATCAGACCCGAGACATACTGGCTAGCTTCTCTTGATGGTATCAAGGAAACAGAACCCTTGAATATCAGTCATTTGCGACCATTTCATATCTAAAGAGAGCCATATCCCAAAATGCTCCAAGGATTCTTGCAATCACTTGGTCAAACCAAAATGCTCCAAGGATTCTTGCAATCGCTTGGTCAATCCCAAAAATGCTCCAAGGATTCTTGCAATCGCTTGGTCAATCCCAAAATGCTCCAAGGATTCTTGCAATCGCTTGGTCAATCCCCAAAATGCTCCAAGGATTCTTACAATCGCTTGGTCAATCCCAAAAATGCTCCAAGGATTCTTGTAATCGCTTGGTCAAACCAAAATGCTCCAAGGATTATCACAATCGCTTGGTCAATCCCAAAAATTCTCCAAGGATTCTTGTAATCGCTTGGTCAAACCAAAATGCTCCAAGGATTATCACAATCGCTTGGTCAATCCCACAAAGGCTCCAAGGATTCTTGCAATCGCTTGGTCAAACCAAAATGCTCCAAGGATTCTTGCAATCGCTTGGTCAATCCCAAAATGCTCCAAGGATTTCCATAATCACTTGGTCAAAAATCAAGAAAATTCAAAAACAACAAAAATCATCAAAAACAACAAAAATTTGCATCTCATTTCTAGGCATACTCAAATTCATCAAAAGCAAAGTCTTTAAAAGCAAACAAGCCTCAACAAAAAGGGAGCCTAGCCTTAGACGTCGCGATTTCGCACGTCGCGAAATCGCAACACCTTTGGCCCCGAGGGGAGCCTCGGCCAAAGGTGTCGCGATATCGTGACACCTTTGGCCTCGAGGCTACCCTCGGCCAAAGGTGTCGTGAAATCGCGACACCTTTGGCCCCGAGGGGAGCCTCGAGGCCAAAGGTGCACGACACCTTTTTCCCCGAGGCTCCCCTCGGCCAAAGGTGTCATGATATCGCAACACCTTTGGCCTCGAGACTACCTTCGGCCAAAGGTGTCGCGATATCGCGACACCTTTGGCCCCGAGGGGAGCCTCGGCCAAAGGTGTCGCGATATCGCGACGCGCGATATCGTGACACCTTTGGTCCCAAGGGGAGCCTCGGCCAAAGGTGTCGTGATATCGCGCGTCGCGATATCGCGCGTCGCGATATCGCGCGTCGCGATATCGCGCGTCGTGATATCGCGCGTCGCGATATCGCGACACCTTTGGCCCCAAGGGGAGGCTCTGCCGAAGTGTCGCGATATCATGACACTTCGGCACTTTACGTTTAAAAAGGCTACTTACGGTAATCAAAGGTGGACTTTGACATGGCCGTCGCATCCAAGGGATAATCGCCACATGGCACCCTTACGTGCCCCTTTTTAAAGAAACCCCGTGGGTCTACAAAACGGTGGACTTTAATGAAACAAGCGGTTTCAAAACAAATCCGATCCGAGGCCACACCTCATAACTTCTAATGTCAGTGCGAGCCATGTCTCATAATGACCAGATAGGTATCAAATCTGAGCGGCCCTTACAGATTTAGGGTTTGACATTAATGCTCCAAGAGGCGAAAACCTCTATAAAACTAGCTCGATGCGAAGTAAAAAAAAAGACGAAGCATTTTCTGAAACATAACGAAGTGCTGCAAAATCAGAGGCTCATTTATAGTCTTTTCGAACTCATTCTTCTGTACTTTCAAACCAGACATTGGACACAGTATATTATCAATTTGCCGACAACACATTATCCTGGATTTTGAGCCAATTCCTAGTGGGTTGGCGTCGAAGTCGGATTTTAACAGGGCGGCCCGCTTGGGCACCCTACGCATGTTCATAGCTAATTTAATATATGTTGTCTTCGAATATTTTAAAACAGTTTACGTTTTATATTCTGAATACATGCTATTTTTGAAATGTTTTAAAACAATAGGCTACGTTTCATGTTCGAACATATATTTTTCAAGCAACATAGTCTAAATATACATATATTGAAAGACAATACGTTATTTTGTTAGACGCATTATTTAATACGTTCCACGTTCTATCTTTTAGTGCTTACTCTGATTAAAAGTGCATGTCATTTAAATTCTTTCTATACACTGTTTTTAATGATTTTATGCATACATCTTCTACTTATTTCAAGATTCACTTGTTTCACTTATTAACACAAATGCTATCGATGTTTTTTATGTTTCTTTGACCGCAGGGAGAAACAACAAACGACAAGGATTCACCAAGCACCAGCGGCGGCAATACGTTGGCCCGTCCATTTTGCATCTGGGCATGCGGGAGAAAGAAGATGAATGTGCACGTGTAACAGAGGTTTAGTTAACGCTCCTAGCCCCTTAAAAGGGAGGAGACGTCCATGTAACCGAGGATAAGAAGTCTGAATAAAGAGGGCTATGTTTTGAATACGTTTTCTTTTATTTATCTCTGTTCTTTGTTTCGTGCATAGTGTTTCTTTTATTCCGAAATCTCATGCTTTCACCACCATCTGTCAAAAAATCACCATAATACACCTCCCTCGAGAGGCGGGACCTTCACAAGGCCTCTCAGTCCGAGGTACCGCACCATCCTTTTCACATCCCCCTTCCGGGAATAGATCCTATAGCCTGAAGGTAAGGGTGTGAAAAATTTGAAGCGATACACCAAGACCCTCATGAAAGATTCCCAATATTTGGAGGACTGTAGTAGAAGCTCGATCATGGTCAATTTTGCTAATGGTGCATGCGAACTTCATACAGGCTATAGTAAGCTATCGTACGATTTGACCAAGAATCATCGCCTAAAAATGAGAATAATTTTTGCCTTCTCATAAATCGAGAAGAACTCATCTTTAACGCATTTTCTTCAAAAAATTCGCTAAAGAGGGGGCAAAATGTAGCACCCTAAAATTGGCACAGTAAAACCTTAATAATTACAATTACTCTAGTAAATAATTCAAATTCAAATTTTAACCTCCAAAATCGCTCCCAAACCGCTGCTTAATCTGTTTCCTCGTTTTTCATGCCATTTTTAGAGTATGTTTTGTCTTTTTGATGATATCGTCACCGATCAGACGATATCACCTCAGATCGAACGATTTCATCTAGGCTAGGACGTCCAGACGATCTTATCCCAAAACTAACTTTTCATAGTTAGACTATGTTCCAACGGTGTCTCTAATCCGAGAAAAAGTGTTTCTGCGCCGTTAGAGACCTCCCCGGTTGAAGATCTCCCAAATAAGGATGATCTCCAACCTCCTAACCTCCCTCCTAAGCCTATTTAATCCTAGGCCTCCCCCTTAACATCCCCCTGGCTGAAATTCCCTGTAACTTGACTTCACACACATCAAGACATCCAAAATTGCTATTTGCATTAGTTTTATCCAAATTTTGTTACAGGTACATTAGTATTTTTCAGTCGGAGCAAGCTTACATCGTCGCAGACGATCCTGTTCAGATCGGAGGTGATTCTGTTGAATCAAAGACGATTTTGTATCAATGCAAAACAATTTCGACTACAATCATCATTGGAGGCAATCAGTGCCCAAAGTTTGTGTTTTCTCCACTCTTTTATGTTGTTTTATTATGCAATTAGCTAGTTTATTTATTATTTTCTATTATCCTACATTTTGGAGTTCACCCATCTAGATCAAATGCATAATTAAGTTATAATTATTATTTAATCAGTATGATGCATTCATGTTTCTGTTTACAATCCTTAGTTTGATATTGTTATTGTCATTTTACACTGTTTCCCTCTGTTATCATAGTTGTATTTTCTATGTTTTGCACCTATTTCTCTGTTTGCAGGTCTCTGATGAATTCTTCTGATGAATTCGTCAGATCTCAGATGATCTTGTCTGATAACAGATGATCCTATCAAATCAAAGGCAATCCTGATTGCTTCAAGAATCAAAATCTTCATCAGACATCCGGATCAGGTATGACTTTTTAATCTTGCTTAATTTCTCTATTTTTTGTCCTAAGTTGTTCTTCTATATTCATTAAATCTGCATTTTCATATAGAGTAATTTAGATTCATTTGGCCAAACCTAGGACTTGAATGTTTAAGGATAAAACTGAACACATAAAACACATTCCCAACCTAGGCATGGAAACTGCCATTAAATGTTTCCTGGTGAACCCACCATCCGTCAAAAAATCACCATAATACACCTCCCTCGAGAGGCGGGACCTTCGCAAGGCCTCTCAGTTCGAGGTACCATGCCATCCTTTTCACATCCCCCTTTCGGGTACGGATCCTATAGCCTGAAGGTAAGGGTGTGAAAAATTTGGAGCGATACACCAAGACCCTCATGAAAGATTCCCAATATTTGGAGGACTGTAGTAGAAGCTCGATCATGGTCAATTTTGTTAATGGTGCATGCGAACTTCGTACAGGCCTACTATGGGTTGCTAACACTTGTTGGATGGGAATTCTAGGTGGTGAAGACCATGATGTAGAGGGAGTGTAGACCTCCCTGCTAGGCCCTTTGGAAGGCTGATTATATCTGGTTTGTGATTGGAATTGGTGTTGTCTAACCGAATAATCCACTTGATCATGTCGGTATTCCATTAATTTCTCTTTGTAGAGGTACTTTGGTGTTCGGGTCTTCTAAATGAGGAGTGGACCTCACGACGACTTTCAGGGTGTCATGTAGGAATGATGAGATCCTTAGGAGAATAACAAATGTGACTACTATCAGGGATCCATGCAGGAGTGAGGATATCCTCATATCTATAATTATGGTTCTTAGGACTCTCCTAAATTTTTTTGCTTCACTAGCTCATAATCGAGCTCGGCTATGCATAGTTGTCATGATGTGTTGACTAGGCGAACCCTGAAGGAAACCCACACTAGAGAAAATTTTGACTTCTGAAAAAGGTTATAAGTGTTATATATAAAAATTATTAGTACGATGAGCTGATCATAATGGGATAGATATCCAAAATTTGATTTTTGGATCAAAATTTTATATTTTTGGAATATTTGGCTAACCAGGGCCTGTCGAGAAATGACCACTTTTAGGAATTTTTGGAAAATTTTGAATCGTGAAGATTTAGGACTCAAAATTTCTAGGAGAGGTGCCCTAGGGGCTAACTAAGTCAAAAAAACAAATTTGGCACTTTTCGGAGTTGTCTAGCACACTTTGACTTTTAGTGCAGTTTTCGCTATTTTCAAGGTCGAAAATAAAGTAAAAATAAAACCAAAATAACTTCTTCTTTATAGCTCCGTTTTGCATGATTCTTGAAGTGTTGGATGCAGAATCAAAAATTAGGTTTTTACTTGTTTTTTTTGAAACCCTATTTTTTTGAAAAATTAGGGTTAGGGTTTTGTCCCAAATAACAAAGAAACACACAAAATCAGACAATATGATTATCTTTTTATTGATTAAATGTGTGTCCTAAACTAGTTTAAGTGTGTTTAGATTTGTTGTTGTTCTTTGCTCTTGTTGTGAAATTATAATTAGGGAACTCAACCAAAGTGGTGACTAGGGACACTAGTGCCAAACATGAGTTCTCAAAAGAGTCTAGAGTACATTGCTTAAATCCCAGTGGGGGGTTCGCCTAGCTCTTCCACTTTGAAACAATGTTTCCAATAGTGGAAGGTATTTTGAACATTAGTGACCTATTCCATATTTTCTATATAAGATATATATGGGCAAGCTGGTGGAAGGAGGTGAAATCCAACATCACCAGTCTGAATTGGGGGTTGGTGATGAAATCCAACCTTACCAATATTATAGTGAAATGTGCAAGTGTGTGTGGTTCCTTTTAAGCCCAAAGAAATTAAGCAAATAAGCATTCGATGATCATTCACTAAATGCATGTAATAGGCATGTTTTAATTTCAAAAATATAGAATAAAAGGAACCTACAAATGTCACTTATAGATGCAAGCCCTAAATGCTAGCTTACCCAATGGGTAAGCCACAAGCAATCAAGCCACAAAGATGCATTGCTACTTCAAATTTCTTTCGGTTTTTATTCTTCCTTTTGCTATGTGATGTTATAAGAAAAGAAAAAAATACAAATTTTAACATTTATATGCAAGCAATTGAAGAAAGAAAACTGATTTTTCATAGTCTCTAAAAATGTAGCAGAAAAATAGAGGTTTTAGGCACTTACTTTGTCCATTTTGAGCTCTCAAAATTCTATATTTTTGGGCAAAAATATCTTTGTTTCACCACCGCTCCAGGGTGGGAATATTAGAAGCCTCACCACCATACTAGGGTGGTACGATGAAGCCACCATCCCATGGTGTTCCAGATAAAGGCTCTACCACAGTTACAGGGTGGGGAGGGGAGCACCTGCAACACAAAAAGGGCAAAAATTACAAAATTAAGGTCAAATTTTCACCCAAATCATAAGGTATAAGGGTCCCACCATGATCACCACTAAATTAGGGAAAAATGGTGCACAAAATTATGTAATACAATATGTGTATCTACCCATATCGATCATGAGCATCAAAAAAGAAGCATACATATGAAAATGAAGCAATACCAAGCAATAAAGAATGAAATCAAATGAGTGTCTTCTTTATTAATTGGTTGGATCAGATCCAAGGTTATATAGAAGTCCCCTTGAGGGCTCAAAATTTTATACAATTTTTACAATTTTGGGTGCCCAAAGACCAAGTCTTTCATGAAATCAAGGTGCACATCTAATGTTTCTCTGCGTACCCACAATCGAGGTGGGTGATCCCATGTCGTCGCTACTTGTATATATGATATCTGATGTCTGATATTCCTTCCCAATGCCTTCTAATAACTTGCACCTACACACAAAGAATCCAAAGGGGTCAAATAGCAAGGGTGTATGGTGAAAAACATGCAATCCCCATAGGGGTAAAATAGCGCATATATTAAAAATATATCAAAACATGTCCAAATGACTTGAAAATTTGTAGAGATGTTAAAGAGGATGTTTTTAGGGGACATCACCAAAAAAATATCAAAAATTACATCTGTAGACCCATCGATTTGGCACCACCCACCTGTAACCTACGAATAAGAAGACAAGCAAATCCTGAACCTAAACATATCCAAAACTCATGAAATTTTCAAATTAGGCCCAGATACACCTGCATCAAATTGGGGTGCCCAGGTGGGCCCTACGAGCCTGCAAAAATTTAAAAATGCCATAACTTTGTCAATTTAACTCCAAATCACCTAAAATTTGAACTGTGGCATCATGGGATAATATAGAAAAATACCAATTAAAAATAGTAGTGAAATTGTGTAATAATTTACCCTAGTCCTTGGGGGGATGGTGGTGACTACAACTATTTGAGGGGCACCCTGGGAGGGGATACCCACCAATTGCAGCCACTTGTTGCTACCAAAATCACTAGAAGATGTTCCTAAACAATCTAAGGTGTGTTTTAATCAAATTTGGTTAATAAATTCACCCGGATGGAAAAGTTATGCTCAAATTACCTTCTTGAAGTCACCCGGTAACCTCCTTGGTAAAAGAGATATTTCGAGGGCAAAAAGGTGCAATAAGGTGGGGTGAAATCTCGGTAGCACTCCGTTGCATATCCTAGAACTCCTATATATATTTTTGTGTGGATATTGGATCCATTTTGTGCAAAAGGGCATGCATGGCTGCCACTTGTCAAATGAGGCATGCAATGGGTGTGGAAGAGAATCTCCAATTTGGGCATCCATTAAGAAGTGTGTCATAAGGCTTCAGTTTCCTTTGACCTACATGCTCCATATGTCATGCTAAATGGCAGTTTTTGGGTGCCAAATGTCCCATATTTGACTTTTTCTAGGTCAAACCTGCTCACCGTCCCACCTTGGGACGATGGCTCACCACCATCCCAGGGTGGGATTGTGGGAATCTACCACCATCCCAGGGTGGGACGGTGGTGAATTTTGGGCCAAAACCTCCCAAAATTGGGTTGGTAGCCTCCAAAAACCTTTTTAGAGTGGCTAGAACCACTGTGAGCCTCCTTAGGGCTGCCCAAGGGGCCATATGATGTCAATTTGATCCTTATTTGTGGATCCTTAATCGGGTTTACTACATTTTAGTGTCTACAAATTGGAAAGTCTATCAATACCATTTTTTTATAATCGAACAACTTTCCATAGAAGGTGGTGCCAATCATATGTTGGGCCTATGCTGAGACTATCATGGCATCATAAACCTATTTGACAATTTCCAGCCCAAACATCTGTTCGATCTTCTCTTGCATGATCCTGTAAATAGGCTTATTTTAACCATTAACTATGGCTTTGGTTTTGGGGTTGTATAAAATAGCCAACCACGATAGTAGTTTAGAAGAGAAATGCACTATCAGACATAAGAGTTTTACCAAATTGGTCCTCCACTTGTTATTACAGGGACTGCTCTTATCTTTTTTTGCATACACCTTGAAAATATTCTTTAATAGATAGTGTGAGCATCGCCACTCTTCAGTGCTGAACTGGAAATAGAACTTAGCGAGTTCTTCTTCACCCCATACCTGCTCCTCAGTTATCCTGGTGGTCAACTTCTTAAATGGCTTATTTTATTCCAAAGCTTCAATATTTGTTTTGGAGGCAACTTTGCTGAAGGAGTCCATTGCTCGAGTTTTCGTTACTGGGCTCTTCGGATCTAAACAATTCAAAGATACTATAAGCACTGTGAGTTGCTTATTCCTGCTATCATATATTTAAGCTAATTTGCACATGAAGCACCATTGATATCGCACCAACCATAACTACATTATTGTTATACTCAGCTCACCATCTCATTTCCAATAATGGTCGGTCGATCATGGATCATCACCTTCTGGTTGATTTGTGTAACCAGATTCCAAATCATACATGTGCTAGATCCTAAATAGTTTAATTAGTATATATTGTATTAAATCTCATGCTCAAATAGATCCAAGGCTGAGATTTATAGTTGACTTGCATGATTGTAACTTCCAAATTGGTTCTTGAATGTGTCAGCAAAATCATCATTGATTTGAGTGTTTCATTAGCTTTCTCGAACAAGGGCCCATGAGATTTTGTTTCAATGAAATATTGATCCAATGATATGGCACATCAACTAACATTTGTTGTGTACTTTGAGGTACTCGTACTTTGGATATCATTGATGGTTAATCAATCGATAAATGCTTTAATTTGTTTGAGGCTATTTTATTTCCTAATTAAATGCTTGATCATTTAACCCTCTACCTCTATCATATTTTGGTTGGTGGCCCTATTTGATTTTTCATGAGTGGCAATTTTGGCCATTCACCATTATTGCTTAGTCGAGTGGTTTAGAGTATGCTTTGTATGTGCTGCATTTAAAAGCTTATGTTGTCCTTTATCGAGGAGGTCATTATACAATAACATTCAGTTAAATCATAATGTGTGTAAAATTAAATGTCAATGTACCTTAATTTTACTGATTTTACCTTTATTTGGCTTAGTCAATTCCCATCGTTGGCTTCATTTAGTTGGAAGGATTTTGATAGCTATGATCTATGCAGTCGATGATATCTGGTAGTTGTACATTTTTTGACCAGGAAAGTTTCAAAAACTTTGCTTTTACCACATCATCAATTTAGTCAGCCAAATATTAACTTTGCTTGGCATCGATCGGTCAATCTATGTTATTCATCAATCGATTGGTCTTTGCCATGTAAGTCTTTGTTCGACTAAAGGTTTTCATCGACAAGGATTCAATTAGCTTTGACTGAATGGTCTGACTGAGACTTTGACCAAATGACTTTTTTGTTGTTGATGAGATTTTTGGTCGATGATATTTATTCCATATGTTTGGTCAATTGCTTCTTCCTTTTAGTCCAGTGTCTTTTTACTCTACCTTTGACTTATGAACTTTTGATTGATTTATTACTCACTTCGATCGAATGATAGTGTACGTGTAACTTTTACTGGGCAAGTTGACTATGTTCGGTTGATACATCATTTTTACTAGTTTTATACTATGCTTGACCAAATATTTTTGAACTATTTTGGTCAATCAATCAGTTGATCGGTCAATTATTTTTCTCTGTTGGTCGAGCAGTCAGTTGGATCATATTTTATTGTTGTCGATCGAAGGCTTTGTGAATTTATTTATCGATCGATCGATAGTTCCTTGTCATCAACCAAATGTCCATTTGCTTTGAACTTATACTTTTTGCTTTTGACAGTGATTTTTTGCTCGTCAGCCAATTGAGACTTGCTTTGTTTTCATGTGATCGGGTGGTTGGTCGATGCTTCCTTACCGTCAGCAAAAAATTTTGTTGCATTAAATTTTGTTGGCTCATTTGTTATTGTCATTGGCTGAATACTTACTTGACTAGCATATTGGTCATCCGATCATTCCTTATCATCGATCAAAATTCCTTTTTCTTTTAGCCGTAATTTTTTGCTAGTCGATGGTAGATCAAAGTATTTTTTGAAAAAGCAAGCAAGGAACCCCTCAAGTTTTAATAAAAATAAAATTTTAAGTTGCTTAAGGGTGAGATATGGCCATGTAATTTTGTTCACTTAATGGAGGATGACCAATCTTGATGCTGACAATGTTATCTTAGGCATTTGAAGTGCTGGTTAAAAATTTTAATCCATGAGATTGTTTTGAGATAATTAATCACTTAAAATTGGACTCATTTATCAGCATATCTCAAAACCTGGACTAACTTTTGAGACCTCCAAAATTTTAAAATTATGGGTGCATTCATGTTGTATCAATTTTGGCTGCAACAATTAGATTTTGATAATGTATAATATGGAAAATAATCACAAGATGTAAAATATAAGATAACAGATTTTTGCAATAACTCTAAAATATGCTATTAATAGTAACTCACAAAAATATGGAACTTGGTACAATTACTCTAATAATGCATGTTATGAGCAATGTACCTTCGGTACATATTACAATGCTTTGTCACTAATATATAATAATGTGTGTCTTCATAGGAGTGACCTTCACTCTTCTTAAGACTTTTGACTTTCCTACCCTATGGACACATGTACATAAACTAATGTGCACTTTTACATTAATGAATGTTATGCACACTTGTGCATTTATTATATTACATAAAGTAAAGCCTAATCTAAGGCATGTACCAAATAATATGATATACTCCAAAAATGGGTTCATCAATAACTTTTAGAACCTCCTCATCTAAATCCATACTTACAAGTAGAGATGTCACATCTTTAGACTCCTTAGAATCCTTATTATTTGACTTAATTTTGAATTCTTCATCAAACACATTGATGAGGCCTGGAAATGCCTCAATCATAACATGTTTTGAACACTAAAAATGCCTATAAACTCTTATGTTTTATCTGATATGTTAGTTAATTTGATTCAATATGTTGTATATAAACCATTTTGCATGATCAATGTATTTGGAATATTATATGCTGATTTTACAGCATTTTGCATAGTTTTGTGTTCTTTTTGCTATGATTTGCTACAATGGGATATGCTTAGAATAATAGCAACATTTCACTAATCATGTTTTGATTTGTCTCAAGCATTTATTTCACCTAAATCTGGCAACAGTGCAAGCAAACTGTTGTGCAACAAAAACTGGTCTTTCCCATGTAAATTCCAGCCAGCTATCCATAAATAGCAAGGCATGGAATTCACATGAGAAAAGGGATGAAGACCATTGAAATTTTATCTTAGGAGATAACCCACCTGAGAGATATAGAAGAAATCACTGGAAAAGCATACATTTGTTCATTACGAAGTATCTTCGAAATGAACAGATATCTTCGGAATGAGAGAACACAGCGTCTTCGGAATGAAGAATGCAGTATCCTCGGAATGAGCAAATATTTGAAATGAAGAATGCAGTATCTTTGGAATGAGCGATCTTCGAAATGAGACTGTAGTATCTTCGAAATGAGAGATCTTCATAATGAGAATTGCATTATCTTCGGAATGAAGCCACTTATCTTCGAAATGAAAACAGAGTGTGTTTTTTGACTTGTTGACCGATTTTTGAAGCCAGAAAAAGAGAAATAAAGGTTGGAAAAAGTAAAGGAAAAGATCTTCCATCTGTCTTTGCCATCATTGCTGACCAAAGCCATCATTAAGGGAAAGATCAAGTTTTAATCTTCTTCTAAGATAAAACCAGAATTTGTTGCAGCATTGTAGGATTAGATCTTTTGAGATATTCTTTGTTTGTAATCAGACCTTAGAACATCTATAAATATTGCTCCCATTCAAGTTGAGCCTAGTAGTAGTAGAGAGAAAGAAGCAGAGAATACATAGAAATTGACTGTTACAGTCCTGTAACAGTTTTTTAGTAGAATTATTGTAATCATGTCTTTTAATCAATAAAGTGCACCAGTTCTATTTCATATTGCTTGTAAATGAGTGTGACTAAGATTTAGATAAAAAAGAGACTTATACCTTCTTCTGGAAAAGGAGGCTGGCCACTTCCAGACCTAGGAGGAGGACTAACAGCAGGTTTTATTCTGATTTTGTTGCAACAGAATGAGTTGTAGAACTTGTTATTTCAATTGCTTGTAAACAACTGACAATATTTGCAGTCTTAGTTTATTTATGCTTAGATTAATCTTGTGCTTAGTGTTTTAGCTGTAATATTTACTTTTAGCAAAGCTTCCATTTTATTTTAGACTATTATTTCCAGAATTTTTTGTTTTTCTGTAATTTCTTGCATTTTATGTTTTGCTATCAAAATCCTGCATAGAAGATTGACAACTTTCTGTTACAGAACCTTGACAGTTTTCATTTTCATGTTAATATTAGACTTTCATTGCTGCAAAAATAATTAGATTTCCTTTCTACAATTAGGATCATACTTTCAATTCTGCAACTGTTATTTCTACAATATAATTAGGTCTCATTCTGCAATTGTAATTAGGACTTCATTTCTATATTTAATGATTAGTTTCCAATTCTACAACTTAGATTAAGATTTAATTCATGCAATTTAGAGATAGGAATGTTCCAAAACCCCCCACACAATCGGTTCCACCAATAAGACCTGTTGCTCTAGATTGACCTAAGTTATAGCTGTTTCACTTCTTTCATAGATAGCCTTGTACATTGCCCTAGATTGACAGATTCATTGAGAATTAATGATGGTATAATGACTACGCATAATTTTGGTGCCGTTGTCGGAGAATAGTGTTGCCAAAAGAAAACAAACAGTCCAATAGCTATAATCAGACTAAACTATGAAAATTTAGGTTAAAATCTGAATACAACAGTTGAGGAAGATAACAACTATTGACTTAATTTATGTCATTTAGGAGTAAACATGAATGAATAAGTCAAGGGATGAAAAATGTAGAACTACCCCAAAGGATCCCTGGCTTGTTCCATTAAGGAGATCTTCACTCCTAAGGGGTTAATCACCTATGTTTGAACTACCAGAAAGACTAATAGAAAAATCACCAGTCTCACCATCAGTAGAACATTCTGAGATAGGAAAATCATCAATTTTATCATCATCAGAATATCCTAAGAAATACAATTCATGAGACTCATCATCAACAGAGAGGCTTGGACCTCTTGAGAGAACAATTTGGGAAGCTTTAACTTCTCCCAAAAAATAGACTATGGTAGAAGGAGGCAATATAGATGGCCAACATGGCTATGTTCATAATGAAGGAGATGATCAGGATATACTCCAACCTTCCAGAACATTTGAATATCCTATTCGTCTGAATCCAACACAAAACTCTCCCATGAAGACCATTTCACCTTCAGTACTTCCAACCTTTCGAGGTGTTGTATCTGAAGATCCTGATTAGTTTTTGTTTGAATTCAAGGTAGTGTCAGACCTATGATTATATAAATGACAATAAAAAACATAAGGTTTTTCCCTCAACACTCAAGGATTCAGCATTGCGCTGGTTCATGAGCTTAGAGCCTAATTCCATAAGAACCTAGGATCAAATGGAGACTGTCTTTTTAGACAAATATCAAGAATATTATCGTGTAAGGAATAAAAAATATGAGTTATTCAGAATCAAGCAAGAAGATGATGAGACATTGGAAGATTATCTTGATAGGTTCTCCTTTGTTCAAAGGAGATGTGGACTTGTAGAACCAGAATTATGTAAAACCATATTTTTGAGAGGACTGCAAGATGAATCCAAAGAAGTTCTGGATTTGATGGGAAAAGGGGATGTAACCACTCTCAGTAATGAGGAAATTATGGATCTTTGTAGGAATTACTCTCGCACTAAACAAAGAAGAAGAAAAATCTGCACAAATGGCACTGATGTAAAGGACCTGATAGAGGCACTTACAAATTTCAAAACTGATATTCTAGTGCACCTAAACACTACTTTGGGGGAAATGTCTGCAAAAGCAAAAAGCATAGAACCTTTGGCAATTTATTGCCCAAGATGTAGAAATAAACATGCTTTGTAGGAATGTCCTTTGAATAAAACATCTATCTCAGTCATTTGTAGTATCTGTTCAAAAAGGCATTCAACTGATCAATGCCACCTGCTACCACAACTCAAAACTGTGTTAGAAAATCAGACTGAGGAACTTAACTATATTGGACCAAGACAAGGGGGAAACTTCACTCAATATCAAAATCCTCCTTGTTTTCCTACAAATTGGGGACATAATCCTAGTACTATGCCTTGGGGACAATTAGAACCACCTCAAAGTCCTTGGAATTATCCTCAATGGACAAATTCCCAAGAATGGACACAAGCAAATTGGAGTAACCTAGCCTGGAATCAAAATCACAACAACCCCTCATGGAATCAAAACAACCCATCTTAGAATCAAAACAATCCATCTTGGAATCAAAATTAGACTAATCCACATTGGATGAAAAACCAACCACAATGGAATCAACAATACTAGTCCTATCCAAGGCAACAAAGGAATCAAGGTCAAACTCAGCATTTGTTGCCTGCACCTAATCAAAATTTTCAAGAAAAACAATAGCAAACATAGCAAGTGAAACAACCTCAATTTCCAGCTCAACCAGTCACTAATCCAAATAGTGTGAGACAGACACCTCCTGTCTATGTGGCTGAAGCTGAAGAAAATGTTGAAATTAATGTTCTTGATTGTAGTAACATCCAACTTTGTTTAGGGAAAATTGTACCTAAACCAGTTTTAATTGAAATCAAAGAAAATGAAGAGCAATAATCATTAGAACCATAGAAATTCCAACCAACAATGGAGATAGAAGAATCATTGGAACCAGAAAAAATCCAACCAACAATAGAGAAAGAGACAAAATCACAGGCAGAACAATTACCAAGGATAATTCCATATCCTAAAAGATTCAATGCAATACCAAAAAATTCTGAGTCAGAATTGGTCAAAGAACTCAAAAAGTTGACTATATCATTGCCCTTATTGCAAGCTATTAAGGAAATACCAAAGATTAATAGTACTATTCAAAATTTGTGCATTAAAAGAGCAAGAAGAAAAAAGAAGGCATTTCCCAAAACTATGCAGGTTGAAGGGAAGATAGCTGATCTCTTATCTGGAAAACTAGTACCTCCAAAGTATAGTGATCCAAGAAGCCCAGTTATCACAGTCACCATAGGTTCAGTACCAATATCAAATGTCTTAGTAGATCTAGGAGCTGTAATAAATGTCATGACCAAGGATACAATGGAATAATTACAGCTCAAACATCTTAGCCCCACATTTACAGTTTTAGAAATGGCTAATAGGTTAGTTGCAAAACCTGAAGGAATCATTGAAGATGTCCCTATAGAAGTTTCTTCTTGGGAATTCTCTACATATTTTTTGGTTTTACAGCCAAGAAATTCAGCACATGGATATCCCATTATTTTGGGAAGACCTTGGCTTGCAACTACAGCAGCCTTCATAGACTACAGATCTAGAAATATGACTATTTCAAATGGTATTGATCTAAAATAGATTTCTTTATATCCTCCTGCAAAACCATCCAGCAAATTTTTAGGTCAGTTATGGTTTTTTGACTTAGAGGAAGAACCAGAAGAGGTCATTTCTACACTAGCTACCTTAGTAGTAAGAGAACACATAGAAGACCTCAATGACACAAAAAATTTAGAAAATGAAACAATCCTGATGAATGTTCTGCATGAACAAGGTTTAGAAGGGGAAGCAAAAAATATCCAACAGTTAAGTAATGAGGAGAATCAAAAATCTGAAGATGCACCATCTGTGCTATCATAGGGAAACTCTGTTTCACTACCACATGGATGGCACCATCATCTGATTTTTCCTTCTCACTGTTCCATACAAGATATGCTTCCCTCAAGCAACAATAAAACAAAAACTGCTTCTTTTCTCCCATCTCAACAATGTCCTCTTAATCCCTTAATCACTAGGTATGAAGGAGTGAATTTAGTCCTTCTAAATACAAAACAAATAGAATTCCAGCCAGGCAAATTTTTGAACATCTACGACCAGACTTACTAGGGAAGAGGAAGAAAAATTGATAGTTGTCTTGCAGAAGCATGTTCATGCTTTTGCTTGGAACTACAAAGATATGTCAGGAGTTCATCCTGATATATGTACCCATAGAATCTATACTGAAGAAGTTAAGCCAATTATACAACCCCAAAGAAGATTGAATCCTACCTTAAGAGATATTGTGAAAGAAGAAATTGAAAAACTCCTGGAAGTAGGATTCATTTACCCAATTTCTGATAGCCAATGGGTTTCTCCATTAGTAATAGTTTCGAAGAAAAATGGAAAAATGATAGTATGTGTAGACTATAGAGAGTTGAATAAGGTGACATACAAAGACCATTTTCCATTACCTTTCATAGATCAGGTGTTAGATACTCTTGTTGGAAAAAGATACTTTTGTTTTCTTGATGGATTTAGTGGATATAATAAAATTCAGATTGCACTTGAAGATCAAGAGAAGACAACTTTTACATGTCCATGGGGAACATTTGCCTATAGGGTTTTACCTTTTGGTTTGTGTAATGCCCCAACAACTTTTCAACGAGCAGTCCTAGCAATTTTTGTTGATCTGACCACCAAAAGTGTTGAAATATACATGGATGATTTCATAGTATGTGGACAAACTTTTGATTTTACATTGGAAAATCTTGACAAAGTCTTAACTCACTGTGAAACATACCACTTATCCTTGAATCCAGAAAAATGCTTCATGATGATGAAGGAAGGGATAGTTCTTGGTCATCACATCTCTCCTGAAGGGATCCAAGTTGATCCAAAGAAGGTGAAAATTATCAAGAATCTCCTTCATCCTAAAACTTAGACTAATGTCAGAAGCTTCCTAGGACACATTGGTTTTTACCGTAGGTTTATTCCTAACTTTAGCACAATAGCCAGTCCTATTTTTGCTCTATTGACTAAAGATTTTGAATTCTCCTGGACTGCAAAGTGTCAGGAAGCATTTGAAGCTCTGAAAGAGAAATTGATAACTCCACCTATGCTCAGAGGACCTAATTGGACATTACCATTTCACATACAAACTGATGCCTCCAATATAGCAATTGGAGAAGCATTAGGACAAATTGATAATGGTGAACATTATACCATCTACAACATTAGCAAGAACTTGATAGGAGCCGAGAAAAATTATACAACAATTGAGAAAGAATTCCTAGCAGTAATTTATGCCATCAACAAATTCAGGCATTATATCACAGGTTATCAAATATTTATTCACACAGATCATACAACCATTAATTATTTGATGAATAAACCTATGGTAAGTGCAAGAATTATTCATTGGTTGCTATTTCTGTAAGAATTTGATATCACTATAATCAACAAACCAGGAAAAGCTAATGTTGTGGCAGATTTCTTGTCTAGGTTGCAGAACACAGATGAAGGGGAATTAGTTGATGACACTTTTTCTGATTAAAAACTATTTGCTATATCATTCCAATCACCTTGGTTTGCAGATATAGCCAATTATTTGGTCACAGGGAAAGTTCCTCCACATTTCATTTCAAAACAGAAAAAACAATTGATCAAACAAAGTTCTTCTTTTGAATGGATTAAGGTTATGCTTTTTAAGTGCAGTCCTGACCATGTGTTACGTAGGTGCATCCGAAAGGATGAAGTGTCTGATATCCTTAGAGCTTGTCATGATGAACCCTCAGGTGGACACTATTCTATAAAAAGCACAATTAGGAAAATCTTAGGGACAAGATATTATTGACCATCTCTTCACAAGGATGTGAAAAAGTACATCATGCATTGTGATGCATGCCAAAGAATGGGGAAACCCAATCATACAAATGAGATGCCACTGTAGCCTAAAATGGTTTTAGAACCATTTGAGAGGTGGGGGCTTGATTTTTTAGGTCCTATTGATCCACCTTCTCAATAAAAGGTGCATATTCTAGTATGCATTGACTACCTAACAAAGTGGATAGAGGTGCATGCTTTCAAACATGCTCGTGAAGAGAAGGTCGCTGATTTCTTGTATACTCAGATTTTTTAGAGATTTGGAGCTCCATGGTCTATCACCATAGACCAAGGACCCCAATTTGCATCCAAAGTCATAAAAGCATTTATAGAATTGTATGAAATCAAACATAGGAAATCATCACCTTACCACCCACAAGCAAATGGCCAAGTTGAAGTAACAAACAGGGAACTAGAACGCATCTTGACAAAAATAGTAGCTTTTCATAGGAGAAATTGGCTAGATAAATTACCTGAAGCAGTTTGGGCCTACAATACTACTTGGAAGTCCACTACTGGATTCACACCTTATGAACTAGTCTTTGGTAAAAAGCCTCTCTTACCTATTGAATTTGAGCTACTAACATTGCGCACAACACTAGAAATTAGAATTGAATTGTCATAGGCACAGACAAATAGGATTCTACAACTGAATGCATTGGATGAACTTAGATTGGATGCTCTCCACCAAACTGAGGTAATTCAGGAGTAGAGGAAGCTGTGGCATGATAGTCACATTCAGTAGAGGAAACTTCAACAAGGATATTGGGCTTTACTATTTGATTCTCATTATGAGGACTTCCCTAGAAAACTAAGAACTAGATGGTTGGGACCTTACTAGATTGAGGAGGTATTTGATAATGGAGCAGCTCGTCTATCTCCTATTGATGGGTCACAAAGAAAGTTGGTAGTAAATGGACATCGCCTCAAAGTGTACCATACACCTCTGACTAAATATGAATTCTTGCAATAACTTGATAGTTTGGATACACAAAAGGTGGAGGATATTCCCTCTTCCACTTCAAAACAATCAGCATGATCATGGATTTCAAGAAAAAGCAGAAAATACAAAAAAATCAGAAAAAATAGAAAACAAAAAGATGAATAAATTCTGAGTATGAATTCCTTCATGGGCATGGTTTCAGGGGAAATCATGAAATTCCTTCATGGGCATAGTTAGGATCAAGAAAAAGAAAAAAAAAAAGAGAAAAGGAGAGGTAAAAAAAAAATGGAAAATCAAGAAAAAAGAAGAGAGAAAAATAAATAACTCAGCAGTGAAAACATTTTCTTAAGGCACTACTGGGTTAGTATGCATGAAAACCAATTTTCTGGCATGCATAACCTTGAGAAATTTCTTAACCATCATTGTACAAATTCACCAAATACACTTGTTTTCAAATGTTGCAGAAAATATCAGCAAAATATCAACAAAGGCAGTCATTCTTCAAAACTGGCATTAACTATTTTTATCAGGTATATATTTCTTACATTTCTTCATTGTAAAATGATTAGTGTATAGTATATGACAATTAACCATTAGCATAAAAGGTACTCATAAGAGTTGGCATATTTAAAACATGTTTTGAGAATGAAAATATTGATTTCTGCCTAATCTTCGAAACAAGAATGCCAAAAACAGTGCCTGATGTATTATCTTCAGATTGAGGATTGATCTTCGAAATGAGGATTAATCTTTGAAATGAAGATTTAAATTTGCAAAAGAGGATTTGTCTTCGAAATGAAGACCTGTCTTTGGAATGAAGACTCATCTTCAAAATGAAGTCATAATCTTCGGAATGAAGTTTTGTTTGCGCAATAAGTTATAATCTTTGGAAAGAGCATTTCCACATGGCATCCAAGAAGACAAGGTACGACAAAATCAAATTTTTTAGTTGCATGCGATGAAGGAACACATGTCAGTCAGCACATGGTTTTTTTTTGCATCCATTGGAAATACGGAGGACATGACCAACCATATGCCACCAATTTTTAATGACAATACACATGCATGTGAGAATCTGCGGACTGAACAAAAAAATTAAAACCAAATGAATTAGATCTAATGGCAAGGATGCCCAAGCAATCATTGACAGACATGTTTTTGATGCACCAGTAGAAATGTGTGCCACCTTTCTTTCTGAAGACGTGTTTGCGAAGTACAGTGCTCAGGTTACGGTTCATTTCGAAGAAGAAGACGATAAATAGGGCAACGAAGGTTTCAAACTAAAACTTTGCAAATCTGCAACATAAAATAGCTAGAGATCTAGCAGAAGAATAGCAGCCGCAGTGTACATTTTTTAAACAAAAAAAATGGGGCAAAAAATCAGAACGAAACCTGTAGATACCACCTACCTTCGAGAAAACCTGGCAGTTGTGCAGATTTTTGAAGATGGAGGGTTTATGTCATTTTTGGATAAATTTAATGGGTCTTCTGAAGATTTGGCTGGCATGTTCACCCATACATTTAGAAACAACTGAGCACATGTTAATGGCATGACTATTGAGGTAAGCCCTAAAATTTTAAGTCAAATTATTGAGCTACCATTATAAGGGATTTAAATTTCTAGATCTGGCAAGAACACATTGGCAAATGTAGTTAATCAGTTTATAGAATAAAATGATAGAGAACCAGAGTATTTAACCCATAACAACACATGCAAAGGGTTAAAAGGGCCGACCTACAGGAACCCTAGGATGAAGTAGCCACCTGGGTAATTAAATTCTTAACCTGTGAAGGGCAGTATGTGCTATTGTCAGGGCATCATCTGCAAATTTTGAACCATCTCAGACATGGTGGGCAACAACCCAAAGTTAGGGTAAATCTTCCCCTGTATCTGTATCAAGAATTAAAGAACATGGCAAAGAGATATCAGGAGGGTAAAGGAAGTCTTCGCCACCATGGTCTTATCAAACTAGTTTGCCAACACCATTTTAGAGGAAACCCTAAGAGTTTTGATAGGTTTTACTCTACCCTAAATGATGTCATTTTTGGGGATGAAAGTGAGGAAGAAGAAGAACCAAATGCTACTGATGTTGCTGCAAAAGAGGAAACAGCTACTGTAGAAAATGTTGTAGAAGATGTTGCAGAAGAAACTGTAGAAGGTGCCCTTGAAGCTATTACAGAACTACACCCCACAGTAGTAGTAGAAAACCTTGCTCCTAAACCCTCAACTTCATGAGCCAAGAAACAAAAGAGAAGAGGATCTAGAACTAGCAGCAGAGTAGAGAAACAAAAGAAAGTTTGTTTTTTTAGAGTGACCACTAATTTGACAGAATAGAGAAGTGAAGCACTTAACCAAATAGAGGCAGAAACAACAAGAGAAATAGAGGCATCTGAAACTAACCCCATGACCCCTACTCTCACTAGAAAATAGAGCAAAAATAAGTTTACATCTGGAACTAGGAGGTCTACAAGAATCCATTTGAAAGAAACAGTAGAACAGGTTATGGAGGAAGAAGATAGACCAAGCAACCCAAATGTCACAGAGATACAACCAGCCTCTGAAAACTTTCCAAAATTCCTTGAATAGATAGCTGAGGCAAAAACTGAGCAGGATGGTTTGGAGGAAGCTACAGTTCAATAGGCTACAGATATGGTAGATACCCTCATAGACAGTTTTATAGAGCCTCCTGAACAAGAACAAATTGTTGCAAAAGAGGAATTATTAGTTGAGCAGCCAACTGCAGTTGATTTTTCTGCATCAACTTCTGAAGCAGAAACAGAAATGGAAGACATCACAGAGTAGCTGAGGGCAGTAAGGAGTGTTGTCAAAACATAGACCAGATGGATTTCAAAAAAAGAAAGCATCATTGAGATGTAAGAAAGAAAAATTGTAGAGCTTCAGTAGGAAGTGGCAGAATTGAGAAAACTGTTGTCACAATCTAAAAAATAGCCAGCTATATCCAATGATGAAGACAATTTGGCTCAATTACTTTTGGGTCTATCAAGGTCATATGACTCTATTGAAGCATACATAGGAGTTCATCCTGAAACAACACTCCTTCATTCTGAAGAAGTGTCTGTTCATTCTGAAGCAACACCATCTTATTCTGAAACATTGCCTTCTTATTCTAAAGATGCTTCAAAAATGATAAAGAGCATAGTATAGGATGTTGAAGATGAGCCACCAACACAGGAACAGTCCCAGCAGCAAGAAAATTTTCAAGTAAGGACTTCTATTGAGGTCCCTGCATTTCAACTTGTTACACTTTCAGTAGAAACAATAAATAATGGGGTACAAGTAGAAATACTATCTGATGACAACCCCATAGAAATAGCAAATAAGGGGGTGCAAGTAGAGTTATTGATAGATGAATAGCCAGTAGAAGTGGCAAAAAAGGGATTTCAGATAAATTTGCTGCCTAGGATCCCCCCTGTAGTAATACCACCTAATACTATGTCTCTAGAGCAGTACAATGCAGACATAGCTAGTTGGATGATTAGATATGAGCAGCTTGCCACTAAAACTGAAAAGTTCAAATTGGAAGCAAAATAGCTAGAAGCCAAGGACACAAAAATTTAGGCATTGAAAGAAAAGGTGTCTGACTTATGCCAAATTGCTAAATTTTTAGTCCAATTTAGACGACCAGCCAGATTTTACAGCCTTATTTTAAAGGAAAAATACCTCAGATGGCAGGTCATGAGGATTATTTCAAACCTTCCATATAAATTGGACACTATTGCAAATTTTTTGGAGGCATATTTTGACAGTCCTTTTGAGCAGAAAAATCTCCTATGTGAACTGTTTTTACACAGTTTCTTCATTCCAGAGGAAGTTGACTCTCATCCTCAAATCTACATTGGAGATGTTTAATTGAGAGCATTTATGTCTACTTTGCAGAATTAGCTTTACTGGGATCAAGAGAAAAAGTAGAATAAAGTGATTAAAATAAGGGCTGAGTTGTTAGTCAGAGCAATCCAACCAAATCACCTAGTTATCACCAGGCAGCACTTCTCAATGATGAACAGGGATGATATAAAGAGAATGTACTTGAACAACTTAAGGGACTGTGTGGCCAGATTTAACAATTTCTATGATCACAATTTCTTCCCAGCATTATCAGTATGCAGAGACAGATGGGCTAAACTTTCCATGTCTTTGAGGAAAAGAGAACCTATCTCCCCCATCAACTTAGAATGGTCTAGAAGAAGAGCAGAAGGTGTAATCCAGTTGATTCAAATCATGCAACATAACTGGATAGGTCTCAGGTTCAGGCCTCCGACCATCATTACTCCCTGTTCCATTCTACTTTGAGGAAGATGCCCAACTTGATGAACAATTTGAAGATTGGCTCAGAAACATTCAGGAAAATAGGGGGTATTACATAGGCAAGAAATTATTCTATAGGTCATGGAATCTAAACATGGACATATGTGATTCCATAGCCCAACATAATGCATGAGGGCATGCATTAATATAAGTTGGGGGGAAAATGATGAGGCCTGGAAATGCCTCAATCATAACATGTTTTGAACACTAAAAATACCTATAAACTCTTATGTTTTATTTCATATGTTAGTTAAGTTGATTCAATATGTTGTATATTAACCATTTTGCATGATCAATGTCTTTGGAATATTATATGCTGATTTTATAGCTTTTTGCATAGTTTTGTGTTCTTTTTGCTATTATTTGCTACAATGGGATATGCTTAGAATAATAGCAGCATTTCACTAATCATGTTTTGATTTGTCTCAAGCATTTATTTCACCTAAATTTGGCAACAGTGCAAGCAAACTGTTGCTGTGCAACAAAAACTGGTCTTTCCCATGTAAATTCTAGCCAGTTGTCCATAAATAGCAAGGCATGGAATTCACATGAGGAAATGGATGAAGACCATTGGAATTTGATCTTAGGAGATAACCCACCTGAGATATGCAGAAGAAATCATTGGAAAAGCATACATTTGTTCATTACGAAGTATCTTCGAAATGAACAGATATCTTTGGAATGAGAGAACACAGTGTCTTCGGAATGAGCGGATCTTCGAAATGAAGAATGCAGTATCTTCGGAATGAGCGGATCTTCGGAATGAAGAATGCAGTATCTTCGAAATGAGTGATCTTTGAAATGAGACTGCAGTATCTTTGAAATGAGCGATCTTCGGAATGAGAATTGCATTGTCTTCAAAAAGAAGCCACTTATCTTCGAAATGAAAATAGTGTGTTTTTTTGACTTATTGATCGATTTCTGAAGCCGTAAAAAGGGAAATAAAGGTTGTAATCGATTTTTGAAGCCGTAAAAAATATATTCCATCTATCTTTGTCATCATTGCTGACCAAATCCATCATTAATGGAAATATCAAGTTTTAATCTTCTTCTAGGATAAAACCAAAATTTGTTGCAGCATTGTAGGATTAGATCTTTTGAGATATTCTTTGTTTGTAATCAGACCTTAGGACATCTATAAATATTGCTCCCATTCAGGTTGAGCCTAGTAGTAGTAGAGAGAGGTAGAAGTAGTAGCAGCAGGAAGTAGAAAGTAAGGAAGAAGCAAAAAATAGATAGAAATTGACTGTTACAGTTCTGTAACAGTTTTTCAATAGAATTATTATAATTATGTCTTTTAATCAATAAAGTGCACCAGTTCTATTTCATATTGCTTGTAAATGAGTGTGACTAAGATTTAGAGAAAAATAGAGACTTATACCTTCTTCTGGACAAGGAGGCTGGCCACTTCCAGACCTAGTAGGAGGACTAACAACAGGTTTTATTCTGATTTTGCTACAGCAAAATGAGTTGTAGAACTTGTTATTTCAATTGCTTGTAAACAACTGATAATATTTGCAGTCTTAGTTTATTTATGCTTAGATTAATCTTATGCTTAGTGTTTTAGCTATAATATTTACTTTCATCAAAGCTTCCATTTTATTTCATACTGTTATTTTCAAAATTTGTTGTTTTTCTGTAATTTCCTGCATTTTATGTTTTGCTGTCAAATCCTACACAGAAGATTGACAACCTTCTATTAGAGAACCTTGACAGTTTTCATTTCCATGTTAATATTAGACTTTCATTACTGCAAAAATAATTAGATTTCCTTTCTGCAATTAGGATCAGACTTTCAATTCTGCAACTGTTATTTTTGCCATATAATTAGGTCTCATTCTGCAATTGTAATTAGGATTTCATTTTTGTAGTTAATGATTAGTTTCCAATTCTACAACTTAGATTAAGATTTAATTTATGCAATTTAGATATAGGAATGTTCCAAAACCCCCCACACAACCGGTTCCACCAATAAGACCTGTTTCTCTAGATTGACCTAAGTTATAGCTATTTCACTTCTTCTTCCGCAGATAGCCTTGTACACTGCCCTGGATTGATAGATTCATTGAGAATTAATGATGGTATAACGACTACGCATCACACATCTCTAATTATATGCAATTTCTTAGTGATTGGATCTATCAATTGATAATATTTTGAATCATCATCATATCGAAGAAATATGCATGATAGGATCTTCACATCCAACTTGGTTCTTTGTTGCTTTGGTATATGCATGTATACCTTACTTCCAAAGACTTTGATATTTGTAATGAAAGGCTTCCTCCCAAACTAATATTCTTAGGTGTAACTCTTTGTAGTGACTTTATGGGTGATCTATTCAAAAAATGCTTTGTAGTATGATTGCTTTAGCCCAATACTATTGCTCTATATCGACTCCTATGAGCATGCAACAAATAAATTCCATTATGGAAGGGTTCCTTATTTCAACAACCCCCTTCTATTATGGAGTGTATGCTATAATGAGATATCACTTAATCTCATTTTGTATGAGAAAACTTAAAAATTTGTTGGATGTATATTCTCCCTAGATCAAAATAAAAAACTCGAATAGAATACCCAATTTCTATTTCTACATGCATCTTGAAGTTCTAGAAATACTTGAGCATGTATGACTTTAATTGCAAGAAATATAGTCACATATTCCTTGAGTAGTCATATACAAACAACTGAAAGTACCTTCATCCATCAAAACTAGTTGGCAAGGGTCCACATAAATTGGTTTATATCACATCCAATAGTCCTTTGGATTTAAGAATGCTTAACTAAAGAGTTACTTAGTGTTGTTTCCATGCTAAACAACCAGAGCATACTAGAAATTGTAACAACCATTCTTGCCATAACTCTTTATGGACAATAAACTATGTATTGGTGTGGAAGTTTAATGGCAGAGTTTCTTTTATGATGTTTGTAAAATGGAGTGATTTCATTCTTTTGAGCATGGAATATGGTACTACTGATGTATTTATGGGTGTAGGACTAGGTACTCTCTCTTTGGTGGGAACTATGGGTGAACCACCTATAATGAGATATATTTTAGAAAATGATGATGATGACTTGCTCATTGGAAGCTTAGGGTAACAAGGAAAACTACCCTTCATGTAGATGCATTATTTGTGTGCTTAATCCATGTTCACACCATTGGGCCAAGAATTTGCCTAAGCAATGAGTCTCCTTAATAGATTAATGATATTCTAGGACTATCTTAAAAGAGCCACCTACTTAAGGATAAAACAATGGTATATGAATGGCAATTATGTTATTGATGGTATGATTAGCTTTATGGAAAAATCATTATTTAAGTATTAATGTTGGTGATATTAATACTTGAGGATATTAGTAGTAATTGGAAACTAATGAAATGAATTATTGAAATTAATTCAAAAGAAATTTAATTGTTGTATGATTTTATTCTAAGGTTTAAGGAAGATGTAATAATTACTTTGTAAAAAGAATAGAGCATTAGTTAAGCAAACCATACTCTATTTAATACCTTGGGTATTTCAATGATTGGAATGTTCATGCCTCAAAAGCAATTTTTAAAGTGCATATAGGTAAATTTTTATTTGTTAGAAATATGGGATACAAATGGGAATAGAGGGGGAAGCACAAAAGGGAGGAGCATACTAAAGAAAAGAAGGTAAGCCTTGGGAATCGAAGTACTCTAATGAATGTATTATTTTCTTGTAATCTGATTTATTATGTAATATCTTAAGTTTGATTTGTGCTCTTCCACCTAGTTGATGTTCGGATTTCCTACATCTTGTTTTTTTTTTAAATAAAGGGGTAAAAATGTATTGATAAAATTTTTGGATTACAGAGTACAACTGAGCTTCCAACCAGGACTCAAATAAACATCCAAAGAGGCTAAAACCACTAGACTATAATGACACCCAGAAAATACAACAAGAAAAAACCACATTAATTCAGTACATCCTTATGGATCAACTCCCACAAGCATTGAGAGTCCCCAGATAGGAGACTCTCCCAATTATCGATACTCTAAGGATCCAATAGCTCTGAAGCCCTTTTGGCCAGGTAATCAGCAACCACATTCCATTCCCTTGTAATGTGCACAAAGGATATAAATTCAAAATCTTCACTTATTTTGAGAATCTAAATAGCTATAGAGGCCAACTACCAATTAACTTCCTCAACCCTTTTACTGTTTAAAATATTAACCACAATTTGAGAGTCAGACTTGCAAATAATCCTATGTCAGCCAAGAGAAAACCCCCTCCACAAGGCCTCAAGAATTGTAAGAGCTTCCATAAAATTGTTGGAGTGAACATCTTTATAAATAGAAAATAAAAAATTGACACCACCAGTAGAATCTCTCCTAACACCACCAATGCCAGCATGTCCAGGATTACCCATGGACGATCCATTAGTATTAATTTTTAAAACTCCTCTAGGGGGTGGCCTCCACCTACCATCTCTCCTAACCTTCTTGCTAAGTTGAGGAACCCTACTAGGGCTAGAATATTTCACACCATCCCCAAAGAGACCAAGGGCTTGTTGTACCTTCTCCTCCCTAGAATCCAAAAGAGGGTCCACATCACATTTGCTATGGATGGTTTCCTAAACCATATACAAGATCCTTTGCTAGATCTGTTGAACAGCCAAATAATTGCCCTAAAATATGTGTTGGTTTTGTTCGAGGTAAATTTGCCATATGATGCAAGAAGGGCCCAAATTCTAAGCCACCCAAAGGAAGGGGGCCTTGGTCGGAGGTCTGCCTAGACTACTCTAAAACTTTAACAGGGACAACACATGAAAACATGGATGGTTCTAGGCACTCCACCAACGGTGCCAAATGTCTCTGGCAAAGGAGCATTGGAAAAATAAATGAGAAGAGTCATCCTCATTCTTACTGCAAAGGACACAAAAAGAGGGACCCTAAAATCCCCTCTTCCTTACATTATCCCAAGTGAGGCATTTATTACGAGCTACCAACCAGAGAAAGAAGTTACATTTTGGCCAAGCAAATTTGTTCCACACCTTTTTCCACCAAGTGACAGGAAGACTCCCATACTTTTGCTTATCAAGAACCTGATAACCATAGGCTACCGAGTAGGTTCCCTTAGGATCAGGTTTCCAAGCCAAAATATATTTACCCCTCAATGAAGAACAAGACCTCCCCGTAAGAATAAGAGCAAGCACCTCTCTGTCCTTGGCCAGTCCCCCTTGGGGCCATTCTTGTGGATCTTTCCACCTGTACATATCCATATTTCCAAAAGACTAGATTTTTTTAAAGTCCTCCACATGAGACCAACTTGCTTCCAAGAAAAAAATGCTTAGGGAACGTAACCTAGGATATTGATTCAAGATAGGAGGGTGGCCATCCCAATAATCCTCCCAAAAAAGAGTATTTTATCCTTGATTGCAAATCCAGAACAAACCCTGCTTGATTAAATTAGCTCCTCTTTTTAGAGTGTCCCAAATAATTGAACCTTTCCCAACCAAGTTGAATCTAGGGATCTCAGCCTCAAAAATACCTCTCAAGTATTTACAAGATAATATTTTAGCCCAAATCTGATCTTGAGAGGTACACCATCTCCAATAAAGTTTTGCAGCCAAATCCTGCCCAAAAAGAGCTATTTGTCGCAACCCAAGGCCTCCCTCTTGCATCGGCCTACATATAGAATCCCACCTAACCAAACTCCATTTAGATTGATCAAGTTTTCCAGACCATAAAAACTATCTTGACAAATCATCCATGTCCTTGATGAAGTGAGAGGGATTTATTTGTACAAAACATCTATAAATGGGTAAATCTTGAACAACATATTTTAAAAGCAACACTCTACCTACAGTGGATAGCCATCTAAAAGTCCAGTGATTCACCTTCCTTCTAAACTTATCAATCATAGACTGCCAAGAAGATCTAAGTAGAGGATGAGATGAAATTGGAATACCAAAATAAATGAAAGGAGGAGTTACAACCAAGAATCTTAGAATGCGAGCAATCCTGGCTTGAATAAGAGGAGGCATATTGAAGGAGAAAATAGAAGACTTGTCCTCATTAATCAATTGTCCAGAAGCACCAAGATATATGTCAATAGACTGTCTAATATTGCTAGCTTCCCTGATAGTGGCAACTCCCAACAAGGCAATATTATCAACAAATTGAAGGTGGGAAAGAGGTGGCAAAATACTATCCCACTTCCACCCCTGAATAATACTCTGCATGACTTGAGACTTGAGCAATATTCCCAACCCTTCCGCCATAATGATAAAAAAATAAGGATATAAATTATCTCCTTGCCTCAATCCCCTTGAGGCCTCAAATAGCTCTGATGTCTCATTATTAACAAGAATAGATAATTAGAAAGAAGAAACATAGCTCATCACCCATCTAATCCATTCCTCCTCAAATCCAAAAGTAGCAAGAACTTTTTGAAGAAAGGACCATCTGACCCGATCATAGGCTTTGGCCATGTCCAACTTAATGAACATAGATTTCTCCTTAGAATATTCCATTGAGTGAATAAATTTTGTAGCAATAACAACCCCATCCAATATTTTTTAGCCAGTAACAAACCCTCCTTGCTCCTTAGAGATGATTTTGCTCAACCATATCTTCAGCCTCTCAGTAATAATTTTTGTGATGATCTTATACACAACATTGCAGAGAGCAATAGGCCTGAACATATCCAAGGAATTTTCTCCCTCTTTTTTGGGTATAAGCACCACAAAGGTAGAATTTAGGGCCCTTAGCATCTGTTTGTTCTTTTGGGACTCATGGACCACCTCCAAAAGATCAAATTTTATTAAATCCCAAAAAACTTGATAAAACTCAATTGGGAATCCATCTGGGCTTGGGGCTTTTCCTTTTTTCATCTTGAATACAACATTTTCCAACTCCTTAAGGGAAATTGGACCCATAAAGTGTTCATTCATCTCTGTAGAAACAATCACTGGAATACAATTTAGAATAAGCTTTTAATTCTTATCATCTGATAGGGAGTCCTCCTTGAAGAGAGAGGAAAAATACCTCTTAGTATCTTCTAAAATATCCCTGAAAGAAGAGAGCAGGGCACCCTAAGAATTCACAAGAGAGGTAATCAGGTTACCATTACGGTGAGCCTTAATTGAGTTATAAAAGAAGGTTGTGTTCCTATCCCCTTCCTGAAGCCAATCTACTCGAGCTTTTTGTTTCCAAAAAAATTCTTCCCTCAGTTCCCATTCAGCAAGGTCTTTCGTAGCCTCAGATTCCTCAACAAGAAGCTCCTTCGTGAATCCCTGATATTTAATCTTCCTTGAAGCTTCTTCTATCCTCCTAAGAGCTACCAGCTTAGCCAAGGAAAGGTTCCCAAAATTTAGTCTATTTCATCTCTTCAATTTCTGTTTTACAAATTGTAGTTGCTTCATAAAGGAATACATAGCGATGCCATGAGGATGTTTGCCAGTGGTCCACCAACATCGCATGAAATCATGAAGCTTAGGATCACAAAGCCACATAAGTTGAAACTTAAAGGAGGGATTATTTTTTAGCCCTAACTCCAAAATAGAGAGTTTGATAGGCCAATGATCAGATCCCTTACCCTCCAGAATCACAGAACTAGCACTTTTGTTATTACCCATCCAATAATTGGATATCAAAAACCTATCCAGTATCTCTGAGATGGAAGCTTCCCCACACCTTATATTATGCCAAGTAAATATCCCATTATCTAGCTTGATGTCAATCAAGTTTAGGTCCTGGATATGAGCACTGAAGATAGAAGAAAAAGGCTCAAAACGGTCCACCCCACCATGTTTCTCCTCCAGACAGGTGATAGAGTTGAAGTATCCAACCAAAATTCATGGGTACAAGGGAACCAAACTTCTCAAAAATCAAATGTGCTCTCATAAATTCACTTTACCATTGTAATCAATAGGAGCATACATATTTTTAAGTAGGATGGTTTCACTAGATTCATTATCATGCCCGACCATCGAAATAGACCATATGCTGGAAATCCAAGTAAGAGGGGATATCTTAATCGGATCCCATAAACAAGTGACATCACCAGCATATCCACATGCACCAATACATTGGCATTACCTCCTTCTCAACAACTTGGGAGTAATATTGAACATACTATCAATAGCCAATTTAGTCTCCTGAATAAACACTACATCTAGAGAATGCACACAAACCAAATCACGAACAACTTTTTTTGGGGGATGTTGTTCAAGCCCCTTACATTCCATGAGAGGATAATCATTTTTTGGGGTTATAAAAATGGGAGTCCAATGTTATCAATAAGCCCGACTCCACCAAAGTCTCCCCCATTAACTTAATTTTATCCTGGTCCTTCTTTCGACCCGCCTTCATATTCTTATCCGAAAAACTTTTTTTAATTATTTTCTACTGCAATCCCAACACCATAGGAGTTTTACAATCCAAGTATGACTGCATCAGTGCTTGAGTAGGAGAGGGCATAACTAAATCTATTCCACTTTCCAAAATAGTTTCCCTTATAGGGATATACCCATCCATGTCCCCTATACTCGGATCCAAAGCCCTTTGTTCATCATTTAAACCCCCTAGATCTGATTCCTTAAGTTTCCCCTCAAGAAGAGACATTTGTTTTGGCCTTGTTATATTTGCATTAGGTAGCGATATTTCAGGTATCTCCATGCACTAATCAAGATCATCTAATATTTCAAAATGGTTGAGTAGAGCATCTGGTTGGCTATCCTTAAGGTCTTTGTTTGCCCTTCGTCCTCTATTTTGAGATTTTACCAGAACAAAACCTTCCTTATCCCATTCCCCTTCCTTTATCGGGGCTTTTCCTTTATCCAAACTTTATCCAGAATGAGAGGGCCTAGGATTTGAAGCCACATGTAGGACAAACTTAGGGCATTTTCTTTGCAGGTGGCCATATTCATGGCAAATCTGTCAATGAAATGGAAGAGCTTCATAGTCAATTTTTTGAACCCGTGTAGTTGATCCAAATTATATTTCAATAGAATCTGGAAAAATATTATTTAATTCAATTTCAACACAAATACAAGTAACAAAGATTACCTTTTTATCCATTGTCTATTGTGACGGTCCAACCGGCTTCCCAAGCATAAGGGCAATCTTATGCAAGATATCAATTCTCCAAAATTCCAACGAAAGCCATGGAAGCCGCACCCATACTGGAACCCGTGATGGCCGCTCCTCTGATGGGTTGAAACCCACATGCCAGGGTTTAAGAAAGAGTTCCACTTGGTTATAGAAATAAGGACCACCTTCAAATGATTTGTTACAATCTGCAATACAAGAGAAAACCACCATAAAATAGTTTTTCGCACTCAACATCACCTCCACATCGCCTTCAAGATTCCAAGTCTTCCTGACACAAGCCTCCACAAAGGGGAGAGAAATTTTGATACCCAAGAATTTTCCAATAAGGGCATGTTTGGTTAGATACTCCACATCTTTCACCACTGAGTCTGGTTGAACCACTAGAACTAGCCTAAATTCACATTGTTCCAAACATCCATTGTTCTTTAACAAGTAGTTCCCGACATGCACTGGAAAATCTTGTTCCTTCCAGTCATTTTTAGATTAAAAAACATCATGAACGAGCATGCACTCTCTGTGCCAGATCCAATGCCATCATGACATTCCTCCAATTTTTTATACCTCCTTTGACAGTTGCTGCCATCCCCATAGAGTAGTTTTTCTTCACCAAACCCTATCAGAGTAGTTTTTCCTCATCAAACCCTAACCATAAACATTCATATACTTTCCTGCATCTTGTTAAGCTTCTAATGTATTAGATACTTATTTCTTTTTGTTAAGTTTAGGTACCTTTTAGCATGGGATTCTAGACTCAGTTGTGTGTTGCATATTTATTTTATACATCTTGCAAAGACCTTTAGGCTATGTTTAATCTTGTTGTTGCCTATGTCATGCAACCCAAGCCTGACTTTGTAAAGGTTTTTAGTTCGTGGAATCTCCTGTGTGTCATATTCCTTATCTAACATAGGCTCTCTGATCATCAGGGTTATGCATAGTGGTGAATATTCACAATTTGGGTGAATATTAGGATTTCTAGAATTTGAAATTGGTGAATATGAGGGCCCTTGACGTCATCCCATTTGCCTAAAATTTTTAGGACTAAATGTTTTTTAGGGTCAATTCACCATAATATATATCCAAACATAGGTATATTTGTACTCATTGGAAAGTTCTTTTTGAGCCTGATCTAATGGTGGTGTTTTTATGAATTTATAAGGTCATTTAATAGGTCAAAATTTATCCCAAATATGAATTTATATTTTAGGACTTCAAATACTCCAAATTTTTGTGTGGAGATGATTGATTTGATTTGCTTGTAATTCGCCATGATTCACCTTGATTTTGATTAGGATTCACCATTTTTTTACAAGTACCTTTTCAGTCCAACCTCTTATGTATAACCCTGCTGATCATAGGGTAGTAGCTAAGTTTCCTATATTTTTTAGTAGTAAATTAAGTTGATGTTGCGTTTATTTTGAATCTTGTTAGATTTTTGAGGTCAATTTTTTTATTTTAGCGCTCTCTACATCCAGTTTTATGTTAGTGCCAAGGCTTCTTGTGCAGTACCGATTGTGTGGTTTGTATGCGACCAGAGTGGTTTTATTTGAAGTTAAGTTTTATTTATTTTAAGGTTTAAGATTTATAAGATGTATTGATTAGCTTTCATTTTTTTAGAAATGTTTAAGCTTTATTTATATTAGAGGATGTATTGAAATGTTTAAGCTTTCTTTAGATGATGCAATTTTATATAATAGATTATGTACAAAAAGGATCAAACTTTATTTATTAGTAGATTTAAATTTATATCATGAAATATTTAATCCTTATTTATATTAGAATATGTATTGAAAATTTTAAGCTTTAATTATGTTAGATGAAGAATTTCTATATCATAGAAAAGTTAAAGCTCTCTTTATTAGATGATGTATTTTTATATAGAGCTTTCCTTATGTTAGATGTTATATCTTTTTTTAAAGATGAAGCTTTCATTATATTAGTATAAGAGGATGAGGTCTTTTCATTATGAAAATTGGAATGTATGTTCTTGCTTTAAAAAGGGTAGTTTAATAAAATGGAACATCGTATGTGGGTTTTGAAAGAGAAACTATTATAGTGATTCCTAAGACTCTTGTGGGTTAAGGAATCATTATAAAGAGAAGTATGGGATTCTCTTTTATAAGATGTATTATTGTATGTGGGTTTTGAAAGAGAAACTATTATAGTGATTCTTGAGACTCTTGTGGGTTAAGGAATCATTATAAAGAGAAGTATGGGATTCTCTTTTATAAGATGTATTATTGTATGTGTATTTTGAAAGAGAAACTATTATTGTGATTCCTAAGACTCTTATGGGTTAAGGAATAATTATAAAGAGAAGTATGGGATTCTCTTCTTGGTTGGCTTGTTTATTTGTTTAATGCATGGATGTTTGCAATGTAAAAATGGTATGTTAAATATGCATTGCATATAGAGTTATCCTCATCCCTAAATATCTCTCATAAACCAAATATGGATACCCTATTGTAAAAGTAGTTGTATTTTATAGATGATATGAAGATATTGGCTTCATAGATTTTGAAATGTATAGTTAGTTTGAAAAAAGAAACAAAAGATATGTAAAAGAATGTTTTGTTCAAGGATTTTGTAAACCTGAATTATTGTACAAACTAAAATATTTGGTTGTTTAAATTTGTACATTATGGTGTTTTGAACAATATTTTACTTTGGATAGTTAGTATTGAATGTTATCAATTGCTGATGTGAAATACTTGGGTTATCATGTTATGCAACATTGTTATTAGAAAGCATTTGATTTAAAGCTTTATGTCAAGCATTTGAAATATGCATAATTTGGCTTATGGTTAAAAGGAATCCTTGTGTATGTAATATAGCATTTCAAATTTGATGGATTATATCTTGCTTAATATTATGTAAAGTGCATTTTCTTACTTTAAAGAAAAATTTGTAAAGTTTGTTTATCCTTGGGGTGGTTAGAATTTCCTTTTATAAACCATAAATCCCAATCCTAGGATGAGTTGCATGAATGCAATAACCAAGTAGATATGAGTCTTAGAAGAAGTTGTGATAATTAAGGAAAGCCTCAACCAAAACTCAATCTAGCTCAAGGGAATTCCACTCTAGGAGCAGGAAAAAATAGGCCTTAACCATTCTACTTATCTCTACGCATGGAAGGATGGGTGGTGCATAGTTATATGATTGATTCTAGAGTGGAAAAAACTATAATTCCCAAGGTTGCATGTGAAATAATGGGTATGGAATATACTTAGAGTAGCCCTGATGTGTTACAATTAGATGGTACTCCAGTAAATACTAGGCGAGTAATTAAAGATATACCTATGATGTTGCATAGGATACTTCAAATAAAAATCATTCAGGAGGTGGTGGTGGATTTAGAGCCTTATTTTAGAATGTGTCTTTCTAGGGAATTCATAGCTAAACTAGGTGGATATCTATCTTTATATTATTTGCATATGGGCATCCCATAAAAAGGTAAAAGAGTGAAAATACTCTAAAAATCCATTCATATATCACATAGAAAGGATTGGAGAAGAAGATCAACAAGCCAAAACAATTGTCATAATTAATGAAAATTGATATGATGGAAGATATTATGGATGAATTGCAAATAGAAGATCAATTTTCACTGAAAAAGGTCAATGACGTGGTTGAAATTTGGATCTATACATATTCAATTACAAAATCGAAGGAAAAGAAAATTCCAACTATTATAAAACAAACCATTCAATAAGATGTTATGTGGAAGATTTACTTTTATGGAGAAAGGTGCAAGAATGGTGTCAAAGCTAGAATTGTACTAATTTCCCCCACTAGAGCAAAAAAAACATTCTCATACAGGCTAACTTTGAGTCACACAAATAATGTGATAGAATATGAAGCATTATGCTTGATCCTGAAGAAAGTCAAGAAGATAGGGATTAAACAATTTTTTATCAATGGGGATTTAGAATTAATTTTCAATCAAGTAACAAAGTGATGTAGTATTAAATAACATTATCTCAAAGCTTACTAGAATAGAGAGTGGGATCTATTGGAAGGTTTTGAAGCACTTAACATAAAAGCTATTCCTAGAAAATAGAATACTCATGCTAATATATTAGCTTCTATTGTAGTTAACTATTGTCTAGTGTCTAATATAATACATAAATCCAAGATAGTCAGCTAGTATACAAGCCATCAATACCAAATAAAGACACATTTTGATAAATTTTTGACAGTGATGAATAGGTAGTTGATTTCTTGATACAAGAAATAAATTGTGTAAATGAAAACAACAATCCACTAGAAAATGAGGATGAAAGTGAGTTAATACAACTAAAGAATAATTGTATTCCAAAAGGATTAATCACCTTAGAAATTCTATTTGATGGTAGATATTGGCCAACATTCCACAAGATGAAAACAGATGAACAAGAATATAAGGAAAAAAAAATGGAACCAGGGAAGCATCTTAAGGTGGGAGTGCATTGCTCTAAAGATAAAGTTCATCAAATTTTGAATTTATGCAAGGAGTTCAATGATATTATTGCATGGACCTATGATGATCTTAAAGTATATAGCAAGGATACAATTCAACACACCATTGAACTCACACCATACACTAAACCTTTTTGGCAAAAGCAAAGGTCGATCAACCCAAATATAGAAGCTTTGATGAAGCAAGAGTTGTTGAAGCTTTTGAATGCTAAAATTATCTATCCTATTAAGCACTCTATATGGGTAGAAAATCTGGTGCCAATAAGAAATAAAAATGATGGTATTCACCTCTATGTGGATTTTTGAAATCTGAATAAAGCTTCATTGAAGGAACACTATCCTTTGCCCCAAATTGATCAAATCTTACATATTTTAGCTAAAGAAAAGAGATTCTCTTTTCTGGATAACATTTCTAGTTTTTATCAGGTATGGGTCTAAGATGAGGACCAGAATAAGACTACATTTACTACCAAATGGGGAACTTTTGCCTATCAATGCATGCCCTTTAGTTTATAATGTTGGAGCTACTTTTTAGAAGGCAATGGACTTAGCATTTGGAAAATTGGTGAATGAAGTAATAGTGATTTATTTGGATGATATAAAAATTGTTTCTCACCAAGAGGAAGAACATGTTGAGCATTTTAGATTGGTATTCAAAAAATGTAGCAAATTTGGGGTGTCATTGAATCCAAAAAAGTCAATATTTATCATCCAAGAAGGAAAATTGGTAGTGCATGTGGTGTCTAAAAAGAGGCTACCTATTGATCCAGATAGGGTAAAGGCTATTTTAGAACTCCCACTACCATCTTATAAAATGGGTTTACACTCATTCTTTAGGAATATTAACTTCATCCAAAAGTTCATATCAGATTTTGCTTAGATCATAAAGCCAATGACTGAGATGCTAAAGAAATAGGAAAATTTTACATAGATGGATGATAGAAAATAGGCTTTCAAAAGTATAAATGAAGTAAATTATAGAGCTCCAATGTTAGACAACCCAAACTATGCCAAGGATTTCATCCTCTATATATTTGGTTCATATGAAAGCTATGCAATGGTACTCACATAGAAGAATGAAGAAAATGATGAGCAGCCTATAGCTTTCCTAAGTTAGATGCATAATTTCATTGAAAAGGTCTATGCTCTGATGAAATATTTAAATAATTCTAGGCACTTCATATCTCAGAGAAAAATGACAATGTATGTAGTACACTCAAACATCCAAAACTTTATAATACAAGGATAATTGGGTGATAAGTGAGTTGGTTGGATTACAAAGATTCAAGAGTATGATATTGAGATAAAACCAACTAATCTTATGAGAGGAAAAGTATTGTGATAGAAGCTAACGGGGTTAGCATTGCAGAACATAAATATGCTACTAGAAGAGCAACAATTTCCTAGCCAAAAAAAATATAAGCACGTTAGGACACCTGGATTGAGCAATTAGTGTGTTTTTTTGAATTTGATATATGCCTAGATGGTTTTTTAGTTTTCCAAAGATGTAAATATAGGTTTCAAGCAAGAAACTATGCAGCAAATAATGGCATCCTTTATCGAAGAAATTTTGATGGTGTATTGTTAAGATGCTTACATCTAGATAAGGCAAATAAAGTCTTGAAGGAATTTCATGTTGGTTTCTCAAGAGGGTATTATTTCAAATAAACTATGTCTACTAAGATACTCAAAGCCAGATAATATTGGCCTATGATACTTTTAGATATATTTAAGTTAGCCAAATCATGTGATAAATGCCAAATATTTGTAGGGAAAATTAAGCATCTTATAATACCTCTTCAGATTATAGTTGTAGAATAACCCTTCCATCAATGGGGATTATATTTTAGTGAGGTAACTAATATCAATTCATCCATAGGGCACAAATTCATTTTGATAGCAATAGACTACTTCACTAGATGGTCTAAAGTTGAGGCTACCAAGCATGCAGACTAGGATACAATCATTGATTTCCTAGAAAAGTTGATTACTAGATTTGGAATCCCAACTATCATAATATCTGACAATATCATATCCTTTATTGATATGAAAACCATGGATTTTGAGAGAAAATATGGTATTTATTGGAATGCATCTTCCAATTATTATCCACAAGGAAATGAATTAGTAGAGTCCACAAATAAGAATTTATTAATAATAATAAAATAAAGCATTGAGGATAATCCATAAAATTGACATTTATTTTTTAATCAAGCATTATGGGATGTCAGGATAACAATTAAGAATTCCTTAGAAACTTCACCATATGCTTTGGTGTATGAGAAAGAAGTAACTTTGCCTATCAACTTAGAATTTCCAGCCCTAAATTTTATCAATAAAATTGACTTAGAGGATGTTCAACCAATGGAGAGAAGGATGGAAAAATTAATGCTTTTATAAGAGAAGCATGAAGAGGCTTATAACAACTTCCAACATCATCAAACAGTTTTCAAACAATGGTTTGACAAGAAAGTAGTACCAAATTCATTCAATGAAGGTGATCTTGTGCTCAAATGGGATGTGGACCATGCCAAGCCAGGTGGGCACAATAAATTTGAGTCTATGTGGTCTAGGCCATATTTAATAGAGTAAAAAATGGAATTAAATTATTTGAGCTTCAAGACTTGGTAGGTCGCGTATTACCTATACTAGTAAATGTCCAATATTTGAAGCATTGTGCATAAAGTAGCATATCATTGACTTGTATATATGTATATAGCAACATGTGTAAAATTATACATATAAAATCAAAGTTGTTATAATTGCTCATAGGTGTAAAAGCCTGATTAATCCACAAAATTCATATTAGGTACCAAGATTTAAAATGTTTTCATTCTCATTGGTTGATGGCACACAATTTAAGAGCTTGTGCTACAATCCCCTATGGTAATCGACCATTAAGTGCAATGGAAATAAAGGTTGTCAATACTTCTCATGGAAGATAGTTCCTAATTAATTGGCTAAAATAGATAGATTTTCTAAATTACAAATCTACCAAATTATCATTGGTTGGCAACACGATCTCCTAGAGCATGTGCCTTAATTCTCTACAACAATTGCTAGTCCTAGAAAATATTGCTAAGAAGGCACCATATTTTGCATGTGGAGAATAACAGTCATGCATCAACCACTATTTTAGTTGCACATTATAAAATATCATAAGAGGAATGCCACATATTCGATGCTATTTGCAATTCAAAATTTTGAAAAAACCCTAAAAATCTACTAAAGAAAGTGGTTGTAAAGCAAATTAAGATTAATTTTTTATATGGCTTGACCTAAAAAAAATGCAAAGGTGCAAAGGTCCACCAAAGAGATTTAGTAAGAATTGGTGTACATTCATGACCCAATTTTGATTGTCAAATCAAAATTAAATATTTTTAGAGAAATTGTAAAAGATAAAGGTAGGAGGTTGTAACCAAACCATCTAGACACTACATCATGGAATATACCATTATCCTGCTACAAGCCTAGGACTATTCACCCATGTTCAAAGATAATGAAAGTAATTTTACAATGCTATGACCTAGATATAGCAATGGTGTACAATACAAATCAACAAAAGTTGCTCAATGTAACAAAAGAAGATATCATTAGTGCTTTTGTAGTAGGGGTTGAGCCTAAGGTCAAGCCAAAATTAATAGATATAGATTATCAAAGAGGATTTATAACCAATATCATGATAAATAAATTAGCTAACTAATCTACTAGGAATACTTCCAAATTATTATACAGAGAAAATTGTGAAGCTGAGGTTTTTCAAGGGGATGATATAGATGTTTTTATCCATGTTGGCTATAATTTTAGAGCTAGAAATGGATGCCATTGTATATTTGTATCAGCTATCATTGGCTTATGTGCAAGGACTACTCAACATATTCCTATTTTTCTTGACTGGGTAGAGTTCTTGAGCTCCAAAAATCATGCTCAATTAGTAGCTCTCAAAACTAGCTAGAGTGAGCAATTCACTTACTCATCTTATTTGGCTTGGTTAGGTTTATTTAACATACCCCAAAGACTACATGACCTTGAGTTACAAGAATGGGAAATGGAAGGACAAATGTACCCCATGGTATATTGGACTCACATCCTTAGAGAAAGCACGTCATATTTGTATTTTAACAAAATATTTTTGGGTCTCGCATTTGTTGGCAATTTTGGGTACTTTGGGTACATTGCCTTTGCTCAAATGTATAAGTTGTCATTGATGTCAAAAGGCATTTTTGTGTTGATATCAAAAGAGTGTGATGTCAAGAATATCTTGAGAAGCTTCATTATGTTAAAGGGTTTTTATTAAAACCATGGTGACAAGGCTAAAGGTTTTTCTTAAAACCATTTGGACTCATTAAGGGTTTTTATTAAAACCAAGCTTAACTTAATGCAAAGGTCCATGTTTATTATTAATAATTAAATTAACTCAAACCTTTGTCAAAGGTCCAAGTTTAATTTATTATTAATAAAATAATAATAATTTTATTATTTAATTATTATTAAAGGGTCTTTCAACCCTTAAGCGATGGAAGAAACAAGAATTCTTTCGCCGATATGTTGCCATCGTTGGAGGAGCACCGACGTCAAACAGTTAAGGAAAAATGGCTATATAAGTTGGCATGATTTTCAAAAGTGAGCACCTCCGATTAATGTTGATATCTACGATTTGTGGCTACTCTATTTTAGTTTGATTTGCGCTTGGCATCTACGATTTGCATTTGCTCTGTTTCGTTTGATTTGCGCTTGGCATCTGCAATTTGCATTTGCTCTATTTCGTTCGATTTGCGCTTGGCGTCTGCGATTTGCATTTGCACTGTTTCGTTCGATTTGCGCTTGGCGTCTATGATTTGCATTTTCTCTATTTCATTCGATTTGCGCTTGGCATCTACGATTTGCATTTGCTCTATTTCATTCGATTTGCGCTTGGCGTCTGCGATTTGCATTTGTTCTATTTCCTTCGAACAATGCTTGGTGTCTTCGAGTTGAGCTTGCTCTATGTTTTCGAATCTTCGATTGACGTCTTTGAAATCATGCTTATTCTATGTCTTGGAGACTGTGCTCGGCAAACTCGTATTTGAGCTTGGGCTGCATCCTTACCTTTTTGCTTGACGGCAGTGGATTGTTTGCATGCGGTTTGTGGAAGACGTTTACGTTTTCTAGATTCTTGGCATCAAAGGAAGATAAAAGAGAGGGCAGCAGTGTATTACTTCATTGGGCACTTGTGACCCAATGGCGGTGTCATTTAAGCGTAAGCGCTAGAAGGCAAAGGTGCTGAGTTCGATTCTCTTCATTGATAATTTTCTTTTGGTCGCGGTGTGCAAAGGATGGTGGCTGTGAATGCGTGGGAGGTATAAGGTTAAGGTATCATAATTGTTTTTGACATTGTTTTATTGATGTTTAATGTTTATGTGGAGTAATAAGGTGTAAAGAGGTTTTACTTTGTATGTTATTGTACTTTGGTGGTTTTTACTAAGTTGGAGAAATAAGGTGTTATATTTGGATCTTTTTATTGTGTATTATTGTATAGTTGCTAACTCTAATTAGTGGCAAATTGAGAGTTAGTGTTGTGACAGATTTTGAGTTCTCCTTCTTCATCAAAGTAAAGGTATGGGCAACATCTTCCATGTATGTTGTTTATGGTATATTTTCTGAAATTGAGTTATGGAGTGAAAAGGTTGTCTACTAGGTATTCTTTGGTGTGAATCTTATTTTCTGGATATTGAAGATTGTTTATGCATTAAAGTTATTGTTGAATTTTTGGGTGAATGCATAATTCTGGTTGAGGAAGAAGAAGCATTTTTGCAATAGGGTTTATGTTAGTAAGTCTTGCTACTTGCTTTGAGATGATGAAACCCTAGTTGTTGGTGAAAAGAATATAAGTATCATTGTTATATGAGATATTGCATGGTTGGCAATTGTTGGGTTGTGTTTCATATTCTTGAGAAAAGCATACTACATCTATCTTATTCTTTTGAGTTTGAGATTGAGTTGAGATTGAGATTGGGAGTTAAGTATAGAACATATTGGGTCTCTAACAATTCTCTTTATGTTTCTATGAGATTTGAGATTGAGATTGGGAGTTAAGTATAGAACATATTGAGTCTCTAACAATTCTCTTTATGCTTCTATGAGGTTTATGAATCACATTGGGTCTCTAACAATTCTCTTTGTGGGTTCATGCTAAGCAAGTTTTTCTTGGTGAGCTTGCTTGAGGTTTTGGACAGGTTTCGGTGGGGACTTGTGAGCGAGGTTTTGGACAGGTTCCGGTGGGGACTTGTGAGCAGATTTGGACAGGTCCTAGCAGAGGACTTGTGAGCTGAGTTTTTGAGAGTTCTATCAGAGAACTTGAGGACAGAGGTGCATTGGTTCTTTGAGAAGAACCTGAGGATAGATTTGGCAAGTCTTTGAGAAGGCTTGTGTGTAGAGGATTGATTTGTTCAGAGAGTTGGATGGATCTGAAAGATAGAGGAAGACTTGTACTAGACCGACTGACTGTGTTTGGTATAGGTAGCTGAGCTGCTGTGGACGTGATCATAGAAGGTAGAGGTCTCTTAGGCTAAGCATTGAGGACAGGAGGTCTTCGGTGGAAAGGAGTTCCACGTGTTGGCAAGAGGTAGAGGCAGTTGATCTTCTGAGGGATCATTTCCAGAGCAGAGGGGAAGGTATCTCCTTTGAGCGAGAGGCTCATAAATTCAGATTGGGGGAAGGTGTCTCCTTTGGGCCGAGGCTCATAAACATTGTAATTGGGAAGGTTTCCCAAAGAACTTTGAGATAACTTTTAGAGAAAAGTTTTGTGGACGTAGCCCAGGCATTCTGGGTGAACCACGTTAAAATTGGTGTCACTTTGTGGATGATATTGTGCATTGTTTTGATATTGCTTTGGGTATATTGCTTTACTATTTTGAAGTATAAAGGAAAAAGTAAAAAGAGGTCTTATACTGTTCACCCCCCTCTCGAGTATAAGCTTGTGTTCTTCAATTGGTATCGGAGCAGGTGCCTTCGAAAAGTTTAACGACTTGAAGGAAAAGCTAGTAAAGAACACAATGGATCATTCAAGTGGCAATGCAACACCTATTCTTGATGGGTCAGATTTTGGTCTTTGGAGTGCAAGGATGAAGGTTCATCTAATGGCACTTGGGAATGAGGTTTGGGAAGTGATTGAAGATGAGTACACTATTCCTGAACTTGGTCCTAATACTAAAGAAGAAAGGCTCCTACATCACAACAATTCAAAAGCAATGAATGCAATCTTGAAAGGCTTACAGAAAGTAGATCTCACCAAAGTGATTCACCGCAAGACAGCTAGTGAAATGTGGAATCGGTTGAAGGTGGTTCATACAGGTGATACAAATGTCAGAAAGGCCAAGTTGAGACACTTCAAAGGTATGTTTGAACAACTCAAGATGAATTATGATGAAAATATTAGTGACTACATGCTTCGTATGGATGAGGTTGTTAACTCCATGAAAGACTTAGGTCTTGAGCTTGCTGAAAATGATGTTTGTGATAATATTTTAAGATCTCTTCCTAATAGATTTAGTGAAAATATTTCTGCTATTGAGGAAGCTAAAGATTTGGATAAGTTGAAAAAGGATGAGCTCCATAGTATACTTGCAGCATTTGAGTTGAGAACTCAAGTGAAAGTTGATGTCAAGAAGGAGGCAACTTTCAAGGCTACCAAGAAATCCAAAGGTAAATAGTTTCAAGAGAGTGATGAGTCTTCTAGTGATGAAGAGGCATATTACAGCAAGAAAGGCAAGTTCTCTAGAAAGCACAAAAATATGAAAAACGTAAGATGTTTCAATTGTGGAAAGTTTGGTCATTATGCTACTGTATCGTCTTGTTGCCAAGGATGAAAGTGATGAAGATAAACAGGACTGTAAGAGCAAGGATTCTAAAAAGCACAAGCATCATAGGAAAAACAAAGATGAGCACAACAATCAAGGAAAGAGGTATTCTCACAAACACAAGAAGAGTTTCTACCTAGACAAAGCAAGTAAGTGTTCTAGTAGTGATAGTGAAAGTTCTTCAAGTGATAATGAAAATGAGATGTTGTTCATATCTGAAAAAGAGGAAGAACCAAAACATAGATTCATTATCATGAAATGTCTTAGATGTGGAAATTTTGGTCACCTTGAGGATGATTGCACAAATAATGATTTGGTTTCTAGTATGTATGAGGATGCTTGAGAAAACTATAAGGAAGATGCATGTATGGTTTTTGAAAAGGGTAGCACCTCTAGTGATAAGAAATCTAAAAAATGCTTTGATGATTCTAAAAGCAAACATTTAGAGGAAGGTGAAGTAGATCTTAAAGGTGAACTTATTAGTGCTCTTAGTGCTTTGAAAAAGGAAAGAAAGAAGAATGCTAGACTCAAGGATAAGTTGGATGAATGTTGTATGGAGAGAGATGATCTTATAGAAAGTCTTGACTTCTCTATAGCTAAGACACAAGAACTCAAGGATGAGTTAGAGTCTAAGGTTCTTGAGTATAGTGAGTTAGAACAGAAAATGGCTTCTTTGAAAGAGGAAACTAAAGGGTACAAGGATAAGCTTCACGGGTTTCAAGATAGCTCCAAAAAGGTTAAGTCTCTCATCAAAGGTCAAAGAAAGACAATAGATAAAATAGGCCTTGGTTTTGTTAAGCCTCACAAGGAACAAGTTGGAGAGTCTAGTAAGAGACTCCAAAAGGAAGAGAGTTCTAATGAGGAAAGTATTTCAGATCATGAGTCCTTGAATGATAGATGCACAAAAACAGAAAATAGAATTCAGAATGAGAAGAAGAAGTTTTTAGAGCCTAAGTGGTCAAATAAAGGGAAGTTTCAAGGCAGATGTTTTGCTTGTCACGGGTTTGGTCACACAACTTCACATTGCATGGCTCAAGTGAAGAAGGTAAATGACAGTTTCAGAGGTGGTAATTTCTTTCAAGGGTATTGCTACTCTTGTCAACAGTTTGGGCACAAGGCGAGTTTATTGCAAGGCAAATATCGAGAATAGGTTTGCAAACAGTTTTGATCGAAGTAACGGGTTTGAGGTTTGTTCGAACAGGTTTGGTCAGAACAGGTTTGGTCAAAACAGGTTTGGTCAAAATAGGTTTGGTCAGAACAGGTTTGGTCAAAACTGGTGGATTCAAAGAATAGGTATGCCTAAAAGAAATAACATTGTTACTTGTTATAAGTGCAACAATGAAGGTCACACAATCAGACAGGTGTAGAGCTAAAATTCCAGAGTACGAGGACGAGGAACAGTGGCATGATCAGGTCCAAGGATCAAGGCATGGATAAAAATAGGGATGAGAACAAGAACAAGAACAGTGACAGGAATAGGAATATGGACAAAGAATTCAAGAGAAGGCCCGGCAAGGAAGTTATAGACACTGATGATGATCAGTGCCTAATGGGAGTTTTACTCCCACCCCAAAATTAATCACCTCATCAGGAGGTGGGGGAGGGACTAAGCTAAGAGGCTAATTCTTAGTCCCGAGCCCCAAAGGTGGCCCTTTGCCATTGATGACAAAGGGGGAGAGATATGAGTAAGGGGGAGAGCTTCAAAGTGAAGAGGAAAGCTTCAAGTCAGGGGGAGCAAAACTTCAAAGGAAGATTCTCAGTTGTTAGCATAGTTGGTTTCGATTGGTTTCAGTTTTGGCTCTTGAGAAGTGTTTTCGATAAAGGTTTGCCATCAATGACAAAGGGGGAGATTGTTGGCAATTTTGGGTACTTTGGGTACATTGCCTTTGCTCAAATGTATAAGTTGTCATTGATGTCAAAAGGCATTTTTGTGTTGATATCAAAAGAGTGTGATGTCAAGAATATCTTGAGAAGCTTCATTATGTTAAAGGGTTTTTATTAAAACCATGGTGACAAGGCTAAAGGTTTTTCTTAAAACCATTTGGACTCATTAAGGGTTTTTATTAAAACCAAGCTTAACTTAATGCAAAGGTCCATGTTTATTATTAATAATTAAATTAACTCAAACCTTTGTCAAAGGTCCAAGTTTAATTTATTATTAATAAAATAATAATTATTATTATTTTAATTATTATTAAAGGGTCTTTCAACCCTTAAGCGACGGAAGAAACAAGAATTCTTTCGCCGATATGTTGCCATCGTTGGAGGAGCACCGACGTCAAACAGTTAAGGAAAAATGGCTATATAAGTTGGCATGATTTTCAAAAGTGAGCACCTCCGATTAATGTTGATATCTGCGATTTGTGGCTACTCTGTTTTAGTTCGATTTGCGCTTGGCATCTACGATTTGCATTTGCTCTGTTTCGTTCGATTTGCACTTGGCGTCTGCAATTTGCATTTGCTCTGTTTCATTCGATTTGCGCTTGGCGTCTATGATTTGCATTTGCACTATTTCGTTCGATTTGTGCTTGGCATCTGTGATTTGCATTTGCTTTGTTTCGTTCGATTTGCACTTGGCATCTATGATTTGCATTTGCTCTATTTCGTTTGATTTGCGCTTGGCGTCTATGATTTGCATTTGTTCTATTTCCTTCGAACAGCGCTTGGTGTCTTCGAGTTGAGCTTGCTCTGTGTTTTCGAATCTCCGATTGACGTCTTTGAAATCGTGCTTATTCTGTGTCTTGGAGACTGTGCTCGACAAACTCGGATTTGAGCTTGGGCTGCATCCTTACCTTTTTTCTTGACGGCAGTGGATTGTTTGCATGCGGTTTGTGGAAGACGTTTACGTTTTCCAGATTCTTGGCATCAAAGGAAGATAAAAGAGAGGGCAGCGGTGTATTACTTCGTTGGGCACTTGTGATCCAACGGTGGTGTCATTTAAGCGTAAGCGCTAGAAGGCAGAGGTGCCGCGTTCGATTCTCTTCATTGGATTTTCTTTTGGTCGCGGTGTGCAAAGGATGGTGGCTGTGAATGCGTGGGAGGTATAAGGTTAAGGTATCATATTTGTTTTTGACATTGTTTTATTGATGTTTAATGTTTATGTGGAGTAATAAGGTGTAAAGAGGTTTTACTTTGTATGTTATTGTACTTTGGTGGTTTTTACTAAGTTGGAGAAATAAGGTGTTATATTTGGATCTTTTTATTGTGTATTATTGTATAGTTGCTAACTCTAATTAGTGGCAAATTGAGAGTTAGTGTTGTGACAGATTTTGAGTTCTCCTTCTTCATCAAAGTAAAGGTATGGGCAACATCTTCCATGTATGTTGTTTATGGTATATTTTCTGAAATTGAGTTATGGAGTGAAAAGGTTGTCTACTAGGTATTCTTTGGTGTGAATCTTATTTTCTGGATATTGAAGATTGTTTATGCATTAAAGTTATTGTTGAATTTTTGGGTGAATGCATAATTTTGGTTGAGGAAGAAGAAGCATTTTTGCAATAGGGTTTATGTTAGTAAGTCTTGCTACTTGCTTTGAGATGATGAAACCCTAGTTGTTGGTGAAAAGAATATAAGTATCATTGTTATATGAGATATTGCATGGTTGGCAATTGTTGGGTTGTGTTTCATATTCTTGAGAAAAGCATACTACATCTATCTTATTCTTTTGAGTTTGAGATTGAGTTGAGATTGAGATTGGGAGTTAAGTATAGAACATATTGGGTCTCTAACAATTCTCTTTATGTTTCTATGAGATTTGAGATTGAGATTGGGAGTTAAGTATAGAACATATTGAGTCTCTAACAATTCTCTTTATGCTTCTATGAGGTTTATGAATCACATTGGGTCTCTAACAATTCTCTTTGTGGGTTCATGCTAAGCAAGTTTTTCTTGGTGAGCTTGTTGAGGTTTTGGACAGGTTTCGGTGGGGACTTGTGAGCAGGTTTTGGACAGGTTCCAGTGGGGACTTGTGAGCAGATTTGGATAGGTCCTAGCAGAGGACTTGTGAGCTGAGTTTTTGAGAGTTCTATCAGAGAACTTGAGGACAGAGGTGCATTGGTTCTTTGAGAAGAACCTGAGGATAGATTTGGCAAGTCTTTGAGAAGGCTTGTGTGTAGAGGATTGATTTGTTCAAAGAGTTGGACAGATCTAACAAACAGAGGAAGACTTGTACTAGACCGACTGACTGTGTTTGGTATAGGTAGTTGAGCTACTGTGGACGTGATCATAGAAGGTAGAGGTCTCTTAGGCTAAGCATTGAGGACAGGAGGTCTTCGGTGGAAAGGAGTTCCACATGCTGGCAAGAGGTAGAGGCAGTTGATCTTCTAAGGGATCATTTCCAGAGCAGAGGGGAAGGTATCTCCTTTGAGCAAAGGCTCATAAATTTAGATTGGGGGAAGGTGTCTCCTTTGGGCCGAGGCTCATAAACATTGTAATTGGGAAGGTTTCCCAAAGAACTTTGAGATAACTTTTAGAGAAAAGTTTTGTGGACGTAGCTTGGGTGAACCACGTTAAAATTGGTGTCACTTTGTGGATGATATTGTGCATTTTTTTGATATTGCTTTGGGTATATTGCTTTATTATTTTGAAGTATAAAGGAAAAATTAAAAAGAGGTCTTATACTGTTCACCCCCCCTCTCAGTATAAGCTTGTGTTCTTCAATTTTTATCAGCTATCATTGGCTTATGTGCAAGGACTACTCAACATATTCCTATTTTTCTTGACTGGGTAGAGTTCTTGAGCTCCAAAAATCATGCTCAATTAGTAGCTCTCAAAACTAGCTAGAGTGAGCAATTCACTTTCTCATCTTATTTTGCTTGGTTAGGTTTATTTAACATACCCCAAAGACTACATGACCTTGAGTTACAAGAATGGGAAATGGAAGGACAAATGTATCCCATGGTATATTGGACTCACATCCTTAGAGAAAGCACGTCATATTTGTATTTTAACAAAATATTTTTGGGTCTCGCATTGATTGGTATTTTGGGATGTCACACTTACCTTAGTTCAAAATCTCTAGATAGACTAAGAGGCAAGACGTGGGAGCTAAGTAGTTGGTACTTATTGAAGAAAAGAAAAATAGTCATAATATATGGATTCCCAAGCATCCTTTATTTTCTTCCATATCATGTCACAAATTGGATATTTAGCTTGGAATTCTATAGACAGATCGATGCAATAGAGAAGTATTATGGGGCTAGATTAAAGAAAACAGTTATATTTTTTCCTCCATAAAATTTAAATATATAATCATGACAAAGATGGGGTAATTCAAAATATTGGATGAAAATCTTGGTGCTCCATAGATGGCATTATAACCTAGAGGGCATTTTTAAGGTTAAATTGACAATAAAATAATAAGCCTCCTTCATTTGATCATTTTCTAAAGCCCAACATCGAGATGTTTAGAAATTTTGATGACAATCAGTAAGTAGAGTTGGATATAAAGACAATACAAGAAATACCACCATGGAGGACATGGCATGAATACACGTGCATATTTGATCCCAAAATAAATGAAGATCAATGGATAAGTGTTGAACTTATTAAAAATGTTGAAGATGAATTGGGTTGGGAGGAACACAAAATAAATGAATGGTGGATTTCATGCTATGAACAAAACAAACATAAATATGTTTTTCCAAGTGATGTTGATAAATTATTCATTACGTAATTTGATACAAACTACATCACTTGGACCAAAAAAGTATGAGAATGAGATATTTTTGGAGATTAAAGTAATAAAGGTCTCAGGGGAAGAAGTAGCAAAATATAAAGCAGAGGAAGTTGCTTAGCATCTTGTGCAAGTAACTACTCTGGTAGGATATGATGACTCTAAGGAAGAAATAATCTCCCAAAACCAAAAAAGGTAGCAAATTGATGTCTCTCTCGCAAGCCCAATTACCACAGATAATCCAGAGCAAATAGTTATGGGATATGTTGTAGATTTTTATAGTGCCCATCTAGCTAATTACATAAGGTAACTAAGCACTCCTAGATATTTTAGGTCAAATTCGATAACTCAGCTAGGATCATCTCATAAAAGGCTTACAAAGGGAGCAAAACATAAAATTGCTCTAAGCCTTGTAGATTTAGATACACAAATAGAAACAATAAAACAGTAGTGGCTTGAGCAAGAGGTCTAAAGGATTGAAGCAAAAATTGAGGCTACTAAAGATGAAGTAACTTAGAATATGGAGCTAAAGCAAGCTCTCAATATTCTCATGCATCCTCCTCTTCACTTGATATTATTTTTGGAATAGCACAACCACCATTGCAAATACAACTTTCACCACCCTCCCACCAAGCACCATCATTCCCCTCACACAAATACTCAACACAATCACCCTTTCCATCCATTATAAAATATAGGTAAATGGTCCAAGAAAGCCTTACCCCTATAAAAACCAGCATCTTGCCATCAAGCACCTTGTCTATTTTCTCCTCTTTTCTAGCTACTACAACTCCACCCTCCATTTCTCAAGATCCACTACCATGTTGAAATGGATTATATTATATGGTACATGTTAATGTACCACCACGGGTACATCTTTATATTAGGAAAGTGTCTTAGATTAGAGCCTGAGTATTTAATTTATGTAATGTAATAAATGCACAAGTATTATTAGAATGTGCAATAATGTAAATGTGAATATTATCTACATGTATATGAGTATAGAATGGGAAGATGAAGAGTCATAGGAATATGGAAGGCCAAGAGTCACATCTCATTATATATTAGCCTTTGTGTGAGAATTTTGTGTTGGTTGTAGAGCATGATTCACTCTCTAATTCATAGGTCTTGTTTTTAGTCACACTTGGATCCACTCCATGAAGGGGAGGTGTAGGGGGGTAACGCTCCCTACTTATGTCACTAGGGGGGTCCAGGGGGTAAAAAATAGATGTTTTTTCTCTTTATAAATTGGGACCTGTTGGTCACAAATCTGCCACAGGAAAGGATTTTCTACGTCTATGCACCCTAGACCCGACCAACATTGAAAGGTCGAGAGAAAGAAATGTCTCCTAGACCAATCTCCAGAGAGGGTTGGTTCCCTTACTAAATTCTATGTTGTTGAAGACTAGAGTTGTAGGAAAGAAATAGGAAATATGCGGAAAGAAATGGGAAATTACGGAAAGAGATGGGAAATATGGCCACAGGCCGAATTTGTCAGATCGGGGAAAGAGTAGCAGCAGGAATTTAACATCAAGCACATAAGCAGCATATAATAAAAGAGTGCATCCTAATTCACTTACAACCTTGCATGGACAACCTCCAGAATTGCATTCCAGAACTCACTTCCTCACCAGCAATATTCAAACTCAGATGCAGAATTTAAATTTAGCAGCAGATAAGCAATACGAGCGTAAAGGAGAAATGCAGAAGATAGAAAGAAATCACACAGAAGTTGCTTGCAAAATCAGAGGCCAAATATCTTTTATTTATGCAGAGAACTTGATGAGTGTTCTTGCAAAACATGTCTCTCTTTCGATCCCTTTCTTTGAGATATATAATGATATTTATAGAGGTCTTACCTCTTTGTAGCATTCAAAGCATGGAACAGACTTCCTCGAGATCCACAAAATATATAACAAAAAATGAAAATGATTCACTTAATCCTGCCTCGAAGAATTCATAAGCCGAACATAAACAAGGAACCAGATGTCTTTCATTAAATGATCATCCTCAGACCAAGCTTGAACCCTTAGAAAATCACGAACAAGAGCTTTTAATAATGGAGGCATCTTTAATTCTGGTGGCTTCAACAACTATATGCCTGAGCACATTCTTCCATCTTGCATACATTGGAAAATAGCAAAACATTAAATTCTGGCGAGCTTTTAATTCTGGAAAATCATAATACTTCATCAGGTCGTCGAAATGTCTTTCTGGCGTGAAACCGTGACGGGTCGCGAAAACATGACATGTCACAAAATCGTGACATTTTTCCTCTCCGTACACTTATGCCACTTTCAGTTGCAAAACCATGACATGTCGCAATATCACGACGTTTTGTTGTGCTCTGCCTTCTTCTTCATGCATGTCCGTGAAAACATGACAAGTCACAAAAATGCGACATGTCGTGATGTCATGACATCTTTCTCCATGTTTTTCTTTCGCTACCTAGAACTGCAAAAATGCGACATGTCACGAAATCGCTACATTCTCCTCTCGCTTGGCTTCTTTGCTACTCCTCGTCGTGAAAATGTGACAGGTCACAAAAATGCGACATGTCATGAAATTGCGACAATTTCATCGTGCCTTGTACTTTTTTGCTGTTTCTTCACAAAAACGAGACAGGTCGTGAAAACGTGACATGTCATGAAATCATGATGTTTTCTATCTTCGTCTTCATTTTTATCTCTAGATGTAAAACTATGACATGTCATGAAATCACGACAATTTCTTTCAACTGCTCCGTCTCTGCTTCCCTGTCGCGAAAACGTGACAGGTCATGAAAATACGACATGTCGCGATATCGCGACAATTTCTAAACTTAGCCTTTTTCCCTGTTGGACATCACGAAAATAAGACATGTCATGATATCATGATGTTTTTGAGTCTTCAACTCGGTTCTCTATCTTGCATCGTGATTTTGCAACACATCGCGAAATCGTGACATATTTAGCTCCTTGTTCCATTTGACCACTTTGACCGTGATTTCACAACACGTCACGATATCGCGACGGTTTTCCCACTCTGTCTTCTCTCTCCTCTAAGACCCGTGATAACGCGACATGTCACGATATCGCGACATTTTTTGGTCAACCCTCCTGTTTCCTTGCTTTGACCGCGATACCGCGACATGTCGCGATATCGTGACAGTTTTGCTTCATGGTCGCTACTGCCCTTTTTTTGGTCGTGATTTTGTGACAACTTTGAACTTAGCTGCTTTGGCACCAAAACTCGTAGAGAAACATAGAGGAGTGAGTACTTCAATAATTCATGCATGAACAACAACAACAAAAACAATGTGGCAAAATTGCCAACATTCTTGGCGGCTCGCGGGGTATACAGTTCTGTTGTATGCACGAATCCCAGGCCTAAATCCATTGGGCAATAGAGTCAAGAAAAACTGGAGGAATAGAATCAGGGAATATCTTGCTGATATTTGGCACTCAAGTGGATCTACAGGTCATCTAGCTCGAGTGAGCTGGATAATCACCAGGTGCTGAGAAAGGATCTGCATGAGAAAACACCTGGGTTGCAAAAATAGAAATGAACAGAATGAACAGATGTGCGGGTCATGGAATGGAAATGAGAAATGAGGGAATGGCAGGAGAGGGAGGAATGGAAGCGACAGATACAACAACTGAAGAGGGGGCTACTGAGCTACCGACTGCTGGGACAAAAAAAATGGAAAATGAAATGGACGTAGATGAGATGGAGGAAGGCGGTATGAACTGCAGATAAATGCTAAAAAGAAAATAAAAGATTAGAAGAAAGGAGAAATGAAGAAACAGGAACATCAGAGAGGGGAGTAGAAACAACAGTAGTGGCTTGATGTCAGACAACAGAAGAAAGGGGTGAAAGAGGAAGGGAAGAAGAGGAAGGGAGTGAAAATGAAGAAGTGGAAGAAAAAAAAAGTAGATGGAAGCCACTATCTGTTGGGAGGGAAAAGGAAGAAAGAAAGAAATAACGTACCTGCGGGCTCGCACGCAAAAAGAGCCAAAATTGACAATTTATGTACACAGGGGGACTCCACGACATTTTTTTTTTCTTTTTTCTTTTTTCTCTTTTTGTTTTTTTTTTTTTACTATATACAAAATTTTGCGACATGATTGGCATGCCGCTACCACAAACTCAGTTTTAGGTGCTTATCCAGTGAATCTGCAGTGTCCGGACCAAATCTGATTGTACTTCAGTTGATCTTTGAAGTTTGGCTGGCCTCTTCCTAAAGTTCTCCATGTTGCAAATAGAGTGCAATGCGGCAGGTTATCATTCTTACTAGTACCCGTGCTATTGATGAATAATGTGGCAAAGAGGTTTGCCACATGGGGGCTTTCTTCAGGTACCGATTGTAGTGGCTGGAACCAATACCACCACTTTGAAGACTCCACTGGCTGTGGGCTGAGTACAGGCTCCTCCAATCCCTTGGTGCGATCATAGAACCTTTCTGACGATAAATCTGCTTCCAGGATCTCCTTAGGCTCAACCTTTTGGTGAGGCATGCTTAACGGGTTCTGGCTGAATACTTGTGTGTTGTGCAAAATTGTGCCCTCTTTGTGCTCAGGTTCTACCACTTGAACCTATTCCTCTACTTGGCCCATCTCCTGATAAAAACTACAAGCAATCATATTATCTATTGCTGGGACAGTGCTTGCATATGCCCATCGTTGGCCTTGGACGAAACCTGCCTCTTGAGTTCCACACAACTGCATTTTAGGTCTCTGCACAGTATGAGGGATCGGCCATGATGAATACTGCATGGGATAGACAAGAGCAGGAACTACCGAAGAAAGTAATGGAGTTTCTCCCCACGGTAATTTTCCTGATAGGAGCAGAAGGTGCTCCACTTGTAATGCTTCCTCAAATATTTGAGGGAATCTATGTTCTCCTGATTACAACAAGAGGAGGCTTATGTCCGGATGGAAAGCTCGAACATAGAAGAGGTGGGCTTGGGTGGGTGTCGGTTGGATCTCCCCTGGAATTCTCTTCCAAGTTCTATAGAATCGAACATTGAAATCTGTGATGCTCTCCTGAGGTGTTCTCGTGATGGTGGAGAGATGCATCAAAAGTTGGAAGGGATCCTGAGAGCCATCAAATGTTGTAATGAGCACTCCCGCTAAATCATCCCATGAGCAGATGCTTTTACGCTCGAGCAATCTATACCACTGTAACGCCCTTCCTTCCAGAGATGAGACCAAAAGTTTGATCATGACATCTTCGTGAATTATATCATGGAGGGTCGCTAAAGCAGCAACATCGTCAATATGCTCTCGGGCCATTCCCTTGGTGCCATTGTATTTTGTCAGTGTCTGCAAGGCACTTTTGGGAATCTTGTGTCGAATTTAGAGATTCAAAGTGCCAGGATCATCCCATATAGGACAACATACCCTTGCCATTATAGCAGTGGCCTGCGAGATCACGGATTTCGCCAAGTCAGAGTCACCAAGTGAACATTCTTTCCTTCGCTTGTAAGGTCAAGGTTGCTCACCAAACCTTGATTCCTCCGGGGTATCTTCGTTCAGCTGTAAAATGCACCTACGATCAAGAAATCTGGATCTTTGGCTCAACAGAGTCACCAGATGAACTTACAATCTCCGCTTTTGAGGTCAAGACAGTTCATCAAAAATCTTGATTCCTCTGGGCTGTCCAAATATGTGGATCTTTCTGAGACAGAAACAATCTGTCCCACCGGGCATGCCAAAAACTATTGGTCACGAATCTACCACAGGAAAGGATTTTCTACGTCTATGCACCCTAGACCCGGCCAACATTGAAATGCCAAGAGAAAGAAATGTCTCCTAGACCAATCTCTAGAGAGGGTTGGTTCCCTTACTAAATTCTATGTTGTTGAAGACTAGAGTTGCAGGAAAGAAATGGGAAATATGCGGAAAGAAATGGGAAATTATGGAAAGAGATGGGAAATATGGCCACAGGCCAAATTTTTCAGATCGAGGAAAGAGTAGCAGCAGGAATTTAACGTCAAGCACATAAGCAGCATATAATAAAAGAGCACATCCTAATTCACTTACAACCTTGCATGGACAACCTCCAGAATTGCATTCCAGAACTCACTTCCTCACCAACAATATTCAAACTCAGATGCAGAATTTAAATTTAGCAGTAGATAAGCAATACGAGCGTAAAGGAGAAATGCAGAAAATAGAAAGAAATCACACAGAAGTTGCTTGCAAAATCAAAGGCCAAATATCTTTTATTTATGCAGAGAACTTGATGAGTGTTCTTGCAAAACATGTCTCTCTTTCGATCCCTTTCTTTGAGATATACAATGATATTTATAGAGGTCTTGCCTCTTTGTAGCATTCATAGCATGGAACAGACTTCCTCGAGATCCACAAAATATGTAATGGAAAATGGAAATGATCCCCTTAATCCTGCCTCGAAGAAGTCACAAGCCGAACAGAAACAAGGAACCAGATGTCTTTCATTAAATGGTCATCCTCAGACCAAGCTTGAACCCTTAGAAAATCACGAACAGGAGCTTTTAATAATGGAGGCATCTTTAATTCTGGTGGCTTCAACAACTATATGCCTGAGCACATTCTTCCATCTTGCATACATTGGAAAATAGCAAAACATTAAATTCTGGCGAGCTTTTAATTCTGGAAAATCGTAATACTTCATCAGGCCGTCGAAATGTCTTTCTGGCGTGAAACCGTGACGGGTCGTGAAAACATGACATGTCATGAAATCATGACATTTTTCCTCTTCGTACACTTTTGCCACTTTCAGTCATGAAACCGTGACATGTCGCGATATCGTGACGTTTTGCTGCGCTCTACCTTCTTCTTCATGCATGTCCGTGAAAACGCGACAAGTCATAAAAATGCGACATGTCACGATGTCACGGCATCTTTATCCATGTTGTTCTTTCACTGCCTGGAACCACAAAAATGTGACATGTCATGAAATCATGACAATTTCATTGTGTCTTGTACTTTTTTGTTGCTTCTCTGTGAAAATGAGATAGGTCGCAAAAACGCGACATGTTGTGAAATTATGACAATTTCATCGTGCCTTGTAATTTTCTGCTGCTTCTCCACAAAAATGAGACAAGTCACGAAAATGTGACATGTCATGAAAGTATGACATTTTCTGTCTTCGTCTTCGTTGTTATCTCCAGATTGTGAAATTGTGACATGTCGCAAAATCATGACAATTTCTTTCAACTGCTCCGTATCTGCTTTCCTGTCTTGAAAACATGATAGGTCGCGAAAATACGACATGTCGCGATATCGCGACAATTTCTGAACTTAGCCTTTTTCCCCATCAGACATCACAAAAACAAGACATGTCGTGATATCATGACGTTTTTGAGTCTTCAACTCGGTTCTCTATCTTGCATCGTGATTTTGCAACACGTCGCGAAATCATGACATATTTAGCTCCTTGTTCCATTTGACCACTTTGATCGTGATTTCACAACACGTCGCGATATCGTGACGATTTTCCCACTTTGTCTTCTCTCTCCTCTAAGACCCACGATAACATGACATGTCACGATATCGCGACATTTTTTGGTCAACCCTCCTGTTTCCTTGCTTTGACCGTGATACCACGACATGTCATGATATCGCAACAGTTTTACTTCGTGGTTGTTACTGCCCTTTTTTTGGTCATGATTTCACGACAACTTTGAACTTAGCTGCTTTGGAACCAAAACTCGTAGAGAAACATAGAGGAGTGAGTACTTCAATAATTCATGCATGAACAACAACAACAAAAACAATGTGGCAAAATTGCCAACAAGACCATTTATTATTAGGTCACAGATCAGATGGTGGATTTTAGATGGGCATTTTTGCCTTAAATTGTAACTCTATTTTATAAAGAGGTTTTCATGCAATGGCTAAAGCATGTGAATGCACATATTGTAATTGACAGTGATAGAGTGAAGAGGAAGTTATAACGGATATGTTGTAGGTTGTATCCCTTCATTTTTATAGATGGAATAAAAGGCCTAGTTATTTTCTCTATGGATGTAGGTCATATTGGGTGAACCACATAAATTTGTGTCTCTTATATTATTGTATTCTTCTATATTTTATTCCACATTTATTTATTGCTCACATTTTATTATTTAATCCTAAAAACTGGTATCAAAGTCTAGGGTTTGAAAAACCCACTTGAAAGAAGGGTTTCCTGGTTAGAGTGGGAGCAATAGTAGAAGGTAACTTTAGGATTGATAAGTTTAATAGCTAAAATTACCAGCTATGGAAGATGAAATTTGAGGACTATCTATATCAAAAGGATATTTACCTACCATTAGGTAGAATAGCAAAGAATTTGGTGAATCTATTAGATGAATAATAGGAAGTTTTTGATAGAAAGGCATTGAGAAAAATACAACTGTACCTGGCAGCATCAATGGCATTCAAAATTTTAAAGAAAAATACAATGGAGGATATAATAAATGCACTCACTAAACTATATGAAAAACCCTCAACTTCAAACAAGGTATTTCTTATGAAGCATTTATTTAATATGCAGATGTCAGAAGGTGGGTCTGTTACTGATCATTACAGTCACAAATCAGTTAAGTTTTGGAGGAGTAAACTTTGATGATGAGGTTAGGGATTTTTTGATCTTATGCTCATTGCCAAAAATTTGGAATGGCTTGGTCATGGTTGTGAGTAATTCTATCTCTGGTTTAAGCACTTTAAAGTTTTATGATGTTATTGATGTTATCCTTAGTGAGTAAATGCGATGGAAAAGCGCAGGTGAGACATCAAGTAATGATTTGACTATGGATAATAGGGGGAGACAAAGGGATATAGGAAAAATCCCAGGGAATCATAGAAATTCAAAGAAATTCAGATCCAAATCTAGAGGGAAGCAGCTAGAATGATGACATTGTGGGAAGAAAGAACACCTAAAAAGATACTATTGGTCTCAAAAGGACAAAAAGAGAGATGAAAAATAGGATAATAATTAGGAAGCAAATGTAGTAGGTGATGTGTTGCAAGATGCTTTAATCTTTTCATTATATAATATTAATGATTTTTGGTGCTAGACTCAGGGGCTTCCTATCATGCCACACCCCAAAGAGAAAAAATTCCCAACCAATATTCAAGGTGATTTTGGAAAGGTTTATTTGGGTGATGATCGACCATGTAAATTTGTTGGAATGGATAAGACACAGATAAAATTACCAAATGGGAACCAATGGTTGTTGAAAGAGGTAATACATATTCTTGATTTGAGAAGAAATATAATTTCAATAGGGCATTTGGATAGTGAAGGTTTTATAGTTATATTTTTAGATAAATCATGGAAGGTCACTAAAGCATCACTGATATTACCAAAAGTAAATAATGACAGTATGTTGTATGTATGTACTATTAATACTAATATTTCTATTGTTTTAGCTTCTACAAGAGTGAATATAGTTTTGTGGCATCACAGGCTTAAGTGCATGAGTGATAAGGGGATGCATATTCTCCACTCAAGGAATTTGTTGTTAGGTTTGAAGCAGGTTGATTTGGACTTTTGTGAACACTGTGTTTATGGAAAATAGAAAAGAGTTATATTTCTTAGAGTTGGGAAGGAAAATAAGAGTGAAAAGTTAGAGCTTGTGCATATAGACATATGGGGACTAGATTAGGTATCATCTCTTGGTGGCTGTCATTATTATGTTACTTTTATTGATGATACAACTAGAAAAACTTAGGTTTACTATATTTGAAAAAAATATGATGTCTTTTATATTTTTTAGAAATGGAAAGTTTTGGTTGAAAATGAGACAAGAAAATAATTTGAAGTGTATTATATCAAATAATGGAGGATAATATTGTAGTAAGGAGTTTTATAGTTACTGATCATACCATAGGATTCATAGAGTGAAGATGGTCCAAGAACACCACAAGAAAATGGTGTGTTAGAAAGGATGAACAGGACAATCATGGAACATGCTAGGTGTATAAGATTACATGCAGGATTACCCTTATATTTTTAGTTATATGTTGTGGATACTATTTTTTAATTGATAAACAAAGGAACTTCAAGTTCCCTACATGGTGGTATTCCAAAAGAGGTATCGACAGGTAAACTCGTTAACTTATCATTTTTGTAGATTTTTGGTTGTGAAGCATTTGTTCATATTGATAAAGAAAATAGAACAAAACTTGAGGTAAAGTCTAATAAGTGTAATTTCATTGGATATGGAGTTAATGATTTTGGTTATTGCTTTTGGAATTATGAAAATCATAAAATCATTAGTAGATATGTGGTATTCAATGAGAAGGTCATGTATAAAGATCAATTATAGAGAAACAAATAGGAAAATGCAAACACAAAATACATAGTGCTTGATGAAATCATAGAAAATGAAACTCCAAAGATGCTAGAAAATTAAAATATTCAACAACAACAGTAGCAAGCACCTCAAACTCTTGCAAGTGTTGTTAGAAGATCTACCAGGTTAAGTAGACCCTCTGATTGTTACTCTCCTTCATTGTATTATGTATTATTGAATGATTCAGGTAAACTAGAAATATATGAAGAAGCAATGCAGGTAGAAACCAAAAAGAAGTGGGAGCAAGGTATGAAAGAGGAGATGGACTCTTTGGTACATAACCAAACTTACAATTTGGTTTGGTTGCCTACAGAAAAAAGAGCATTGCAGAATAAATGGGTTTATAGGGTGAAGTAAAAATATGGAGGTAAAAATAGGTATAAGGCTAAACTTATTGTAAAGGGGTTTGCACATAAGAAAGGTATATATTATGATAAAAAAATTCTCTTGTTGTTAAAATGACTTCAATTAGAACTATTTTAAGTCTAGTGGCTGTAGAATATTTGCATCTTGAATAATTAGATGTAAAAATAGATTTTCTCCATGGAGATTTGGAGGAAGGGATATATATGCAATAGCCATAGGGGTATGAGGTCAAAGGGAAGGAGGAATTAGTATGCATATTTAAAAAGAGTTTGTATGGCCTAAAGAAAACCCCAAGGTAGTGGTATCTAAAATTTTATAGGTTTATGATAAAACAAGGATATAGTAGATGCTATTCTGACAATTGTATTTATTTTAAAAGATTAGATAATGGTATCTATATTATCTTGTTATTGTATGTATATGACGTGCTTTTTATAGGGTCTAACATGGAGGATATAAATGTGCTCAAAAGAAAATTAGCAAATTAATTTGCAATGAAGTATTTGGGTATTGCAAAGTAAATCCTTGGTATGAGAATAACAAGAGATAGGAAAAATTATAATTAACATTATCTCAAGGTGAGTACATTGAGAAGGTGTTGAAAAGATTTAATATGCAGGATGCAAAACCTATTAGTACACCTCTAGCTAGTCATTTCAAACTAGCTAAAGAGATGTGTCCTAAGACATAGGAGGATATAGACTACATATTCAAGGTTTCTTATTCATTTGTAGTTGGCAGTTTGATGTATGTGATGGTGTGCACAAGGCCAGATATAGCACATGCAATGGGAGTCATGAGCAAGTTTATGAAAAACTCAAGAAAAATATCTTTGGAGGCAGTGAAGTGGATTCTCAGGTATTTAAGAGGTATTGTCACTCATGCATTATGTTTTGGAGGTTCTAACACTATTCTACATGGATATGCTGATGTAGACATGGCAGGTGATATATATAGTAGTAGTACCATAGGGTATGTCTTTACTGTAGGTGGAAGTATATTAAGTTGGATTTCAAAATTACAACAGGTTGTTGCACTTTCAACAATGAAAGTAGAGTATGTTGTTATTATAGAGGCTACTAAAGAGATGATTTGGTTATAGAGGTTTATTGAGGAATTAGAAAAAAAGTATGAGAATAGCAGATTATATAGTGACAATCAGAGTGTCATTCACCTTGGAAAGAACTCAGCATTCTATTTTAGGATTAAAAATATACAAACCAAGTATCATTTCATACGATCAATTTTGGAAGATGGACAGTTGAAGCTAGAAAAGATACACACTAGATAGAATCCTGCAGATATGTTAAAAAAGGTAGTATCCAAGGAGATACTGAGTTCTTTTTTAGTTTTAATTGATCATAAAACATGATAGTAAATATGAGAAAATTTCTAGTTCCAAAGTAGAAGCATATTCCAACAGGTGCAGTAGATATGGAGTTACTATGATCAGTCTCCAAGTGGGAGATTATTGGTTGTGGATCCTGATTCACTCTATAATTTAGAGGTCTTGTTTTCAGCCATACTTGGACCCACTCCATGAATGGGGGTGTAGGGGGGCAATGGCCCCCATACTTGTGTCACCAGAGGGGGTCCATGGGGGTGGCAACATTTTATGGAGCCCCCTAGTGAGGGTTTGGGGGTAGTGCTCCTGAATCCAAAAATAGATGTTTTTTATCTTTGTAAATCTGGACCATTTATTATTAGGTCATAAATTGAATAATGGATTTTAGGTGGGCATTTTTTTCCCTAAATTGTAAATCTATTTTATAAATATGTTTTTGCATGGTGGTTGAAGCATGTGAGTGCGCGTATTGTAATTGACGGTGATAGAGATAAGAGAAAGTTACAACGGATCTGTTGTAGGTTGTATCCCTTCATTTTTTTGAATGGAATAAAAGGCATGGTTATTTTCTCCATGGATATAGCCCATATTGGGTGAACCATGTAAATATGTGTCTCTTGTATTATTGTATTATTCTATGTTTTATTTCTACATTTATTTATTGCTCATATTTTATTATTTAATCCTAATATTTTGGGGTGAAGCTAGATAGAATATAGTAGAAGAGTAGTACATACAATGTAGAGCATATATAAAATTTGGAGAGGTTAATACCTCCATTTTATATCATTGTACTATTTTTATGAGTTTTCATTAATGGTAGTTTTATGAGTAGTTACAAAAGTTTCTTATGAGTTTTACATGCTTGGTATATTGTCATTATCATATATTTAATATTGCATACCCATTTTATATCTTGTGTTTGATTTCTCATTAAGTATTAAGCATCAAAAGCTAACAGTGGTATCAGAGCATAAGGTAGATTGATAGGATATAGGGAGAGCCATGAGATAGATTGAGAGAATATTAGGAGATTTCATTTTCAAAAAATCTAAAATTACTTTTAGGCTAGAGTCTTTCCACAAGGTTGCAGGAAAACTTGTGAAGACTAAGATTCATTATAAATCTCTTTCCACTATATTGAAGGATAACTAGTGATGTTTATTTATTTATAGAGATCTGGATATTTGCATGAATTTTCTTGCTACTATCTAAGTTTTTTCTATTGCAAAAAATTAGTTCTCAAAATTTGAGAAGCTTCCTACAATGGATAGAGAATAATTTCATCTTTGACTTCCTGAAATTCTATGTGCTTTCCTCATGCAAGGATTAGTTCTTTATTACACAAAAAGTAGATATTAAATATTAAGGAGGTCCAAGAAAGAAATCCCCATTGAATATTGAGAAGACCCAAGAAGTTGGTTCCCATAGAAGATTGAATATTGAGGAGATACAAGAAAGAGGACTCCCTTGAAGATTGAAGATTCTGGATTGAATATTGAGAAGATAAAAAAAAAAACCAAAGGAGATATCCATAGAATATTGAATACTATAGATTGATAAGGAGGAGTCCAAAAAGAGGTATCATTGAAGAACTTCCATATTTGTAAGATTGAATATTGAAGATCGAAGATAGAGGAGGACAAGAAAAGTCCTATTGAAGATTTGAGGAGCTGCAAAATTTGAAGATCCAATAGAAGGTCTCAAGAAAACTTGAAAGGATAAAAGAAGAAGAAGGATAAAGAAGACCTATTGAAGAAATTGAAGAAGTGGTCATTGGAGGATATTTGAATAAAGCTCAAGGTAGAATATTGAAAGCAGTAGTAGCTCTTGAAAATTATAATTTGGGATAATTATCGCCATATGACAACAAACCCAAAATGAAGAAGGATTTGACACGAAGTTTATCAAATCTTGAAATGGATTTTAAATATCTCAATACATTTAGATTCTTGAGAAAGAGTCTAGATTTGGAGTCAAAATTTGACAAGAATATTGGAGGAAAAATAAGCTAGAATAGGCCACCATATTTGAAGGATTTGAAGACAGCCACAAAGGATTTGAAGGCTGATTTGCAAAGGAAAATATTGCTGGTTTTGCAGCGGAAGTTGAAGAGTCACATGACAGTAAAATAAGGCAGCAATTTGGAGAAGTTAAAATATTTTTTGGGTAGCAAGTAAAGCCACAATATTGACAATTTTGAGGCAGAAATTGAGTAGAAAGGAGAGCTGCAAATTTTACAAATTCAAGGCAACAAATAGGTGAATCAAATCACCAAGAAAACTAGCTACAAAAGGAGGCCAAAAGGTATGCCACATTGGTGCTACAAAAGTTTATTATTTAAGCATTAAAACCATTTTACTTTAAGGTTATAAGAGCACCATATTAGAGCTATTAAATCCAGAAAAATAGAGTTCTAAAGTTTAGTCTCACCAAGTTGAGAAAGGAGGTATCATGGTTATCTTTAAACCTGCATATTTTAACAAGATAACACAAGTTAGAAATTGCATAAAGTAGGAGTAATAACGGAAAGTAAAATATTCTCATTTTGAGCATTATTGAAACTAGAGTTAGCAAGTAAATAGGCTACAAAGGAGCACTCAAGTATTGTGCAAAGCTTATAGTTTTCAAAGGAATATAAGTCTGAGTTTATTAGAGGAAGAATAACATCTTCAAAACATACAAAAATTTTAGAATCAAAATTTAGTGCCAAAAGAGGAGAATAAACATTGAAAATTATGTTAAAGAAAGCCAAAATAGAATGGAGAAACTGAGTAGCATCAATTCAAAGTAAGGAGAAGATTTGTAGGTTCAAAAAATGATAGTCAAAGTACAAAGGAATAGCAACCATAAAATGAGAAAGGAGAGGCCACTAAGAAAATTTTGAGCACCATAGGAGAGGATCCAAAGTGACATTGAAGCAAGAAAATATTTGAGTTAGATTCATCCTAAGAGGTTGGTTCTTCGAAGACGTTTTTCGAAGGACTGCCCAAACTACCGAACTTGTTTTGGTCATATCTCACTCATACGAACTCAGATTGAGCTAAAATTTTGAGGGTAGATGCCTTAAAAACCCTAGAACGTCTCCACCAATTTTCATATCATTTGGAGTAACACAGATCCTAGCACATCCCTATGTGTGAACGATATATTTTGCAAGCGGCTATGCAAGGGTTTCATCTGGGTTGAGTGCGAGCAGCTTCAAAGGTTGGTTTTTTGGGCCTTTGGGCCCTAGCGGCCAATATTTTTGTGGTTTATTCTCAATATTTTAGCAGGAAATGTTGCAAGAGATACAATATGGGTTAGAAATTTGTCTTTCAATAGATCATACTGTGAACTTGAGTGACAACGGCTTCCAATTTGCTGCACAAAAGAAAAGTGAAAACCATACCTTTCCATGGTGTCTAGGGCAAATATTAAAGAGATCACAAAATAAGTTTCAAGCAGTTGATCAAAAAATGGCTCATATCTCAAGTGAATCTGGTGCTAAGGTGCACCCACAAAATAATTCTACTGTGAAAACCCTTATCAAGGGTAAGAATTTTGAAGACTCAGTCCCAAAAATGAATTTTAGGGATGCCCTTCAATGTGGACAGCCTCAGCCCAATGCTAATATCAATATTAGGGCTTCCCATAAACCTCTAAGAATGCCTAAGATTGATCCCATGAAAACGGAGTCAGGATGTCTTAAAGCAGCTGATGGAACTCCTATTGTTAAGCTTGATATGGATAATATTCAGACTGGCATTGAAGATTTGGAAAAAAGAGGACTAATTTGTCGATTCGTGGGTTTTCGTTCGAGTCTATCTGATTTCAAAGTCTGGGCTACAAAAATCTGGAAAACTAAAGGTGAGTTACAAATCTCTATTTATCCAAATGGTTATTTTCTTGTTTTATTTGCTAATAATGAAGATAGAGAGAAAAATTTTCAAGGGGGTCCTTGGTTTTTGGAAGGGCGGGGCTTTTCATGAAGCCCTGGCATACTAAATTTAAAGCCGAAGAAGAGATGTCTTCTATAGCTCTCGTGTTGGTTAGACTCTTTGGCCTCCCTATTGAATTTTGGAATCCTACTTGTTTTTCTTCAAATGAAAACTCTTTAGGAACTTTTATGATGACTACTGATTGTACTCAAAATTTTGGAATCATGGTAGAAAGGTTGAAGCCTCTTTTACATAAGATTATTTCCCCAAAAAAATGGGGATATGTGGAAGGACGTCAAATAGTAGATGAGATAGTTCTTGCTCAGGAAGCCATCCATTCCATGGATATGCAAAATTCTCCTTCCATGTTCATTCGGTTAGACTTATCCAAAGCTTATGACAGAGTGGATTGGCACTTCCTTATCAAATTTTTGAGGCAATTTGGTTTCTCTAAGGATTGGATGGATTGGATTATGGGATGTATCTCTTCAGTTTCCTACTTAGTTCTTATCAATGGTAGGCTTTCTCAGTATTTCCCAACTTCCAGAGGTATTAGGCAAGGTGACCCGCTATCCCCTTATTTATTCATCATTCTTGCTGAATGCTTGGGTAGGACTATAACAAAAAAGAGGGAAAACAAAACCCTTGAGGGAGTTACCATTGCTCATGGAGCTAGACCTATCTCTCATCTTCAATTTGTGGATGACTCTACTATTTTAGGTAAAGCTACAGTTAAGGAAGCTTCTAATATTAAGCAAATCATTAGCTATTTTTCTAAGGCTACTGGGCAGTTGATCAATGAACACTAATCTAAAGTTATTTTCTTTCACTGCTCTGCTAGGTAGGAATCCATTCTCTTGGATAAGCTAAAATATAAGAAGACCTCTCTTCCAATCACTTATTTAGGTATTCCCATAAATATTCAAAGGCAAAAAAATAAAGATTGGAATTGGTTGTTGGACAAAGTCAAAAAGAAAATTGGAAAGTGGACCAACAAGTGGCTTTCTTATGGGGGTAGAATCACCTTGGTAAAATTAGTCCTTCAAGTTATTCCTATTTATGTTTCTTCCATTTTGAATATTCCAAAGGTTGTTCTTCGAGAATTGGATCAAAACAATCATCATTTCCTTTGGAGTGGTACTAAGGAGAAAATAAAATTGGCCTTGGTGAAATGGGATACTTTATGTCTTCCTAAGAGTGAAGGGGGGTTAGGTTTATGGTATTCAATTAATAACAAAAAATCTTTAGCTACTAAATTATATTGGAGGATGTTGCATAACCCCAATGCTCTTTGGGCCAATAATCTCCGTGCTAAATATGTTGAGAACAAAAGTTCTGAAGGCCTTGTTCGCTATCAACTTCCTTCCAAAGGTTCTCCCATTTTAGCAGTTCTTAAGACTCGGTGAGGATTTGATTAAGAAAAAATTATTTTGGATCATTCATAATGGTCAACATGCAAATTTTTGGACAGATTCTTGGGATGGTCACAAGCCTTTGATAACTCAGTTTCTCGATTGGAGACCTTGGATGGAGGAGCTTCACCAAGCTAATTGGATAAAGATGGCTAATTATTGTTGGTACCATACTGGTAATTCAAAGGTTGGTAGATATTGGATCCCTATTGAGGACTAGCCTATTCAAATCCCAGAAAGGCAAAGACAAGTTATCCAAGGCATCCTTCATATGAGATCCCTCTCTTGGTCCCATGAAAAAGATTGTTTTGGATGGAACAACACTACTAAGGGTGAGTATTCAGTTGCTCAAGATTATTTGACCTTATGCCATAATAATCCCAACCATTCTTCTGACATATTTTCTCAATTGTGGGCTCAAAAGCTCTGGCCTAAGGTGAGGTTCTTTAATTGGCTTTTATTGCATCGTAGGGTGCTTACTGGTGAGCAACTTATGAAGCGTGGTTTTCATGGTCCTTTTAGATGTGAAATGTGTGAAGAGAATGTAGAAAATATCAACCATATTTTTATTGATTGTACTTTAGCCTCTAAGTTGTGGAGGAGAATGGCCACTTTACTTGGCTTACAGTGGTCTAATTTTTTTACTTTTGAACAACTTTGGAGGGATTGGCCTAATCAAGAGGGTGTTGATCATTTTATTAGGTAGTTAGTTTGGATGGGTTCTACCATTCTTCTTTAGAATATTTGGAATGAAAGGAACAACCATATTTTTAATCAAGATAGGAAGGATATTCACTATATTTTGCAAAAGACCATAGCCAACTTAGTTGAATTAGTCCATCATATCCTTAATCACCCCCAAAACTCCCACCAAATATGGGATCAAGTGATGCAAATATTGAATATTAAACCTTCTAAGGGCAACCATCTTAAAGGGAATGTGAGTATTAGTAAATTGGATAGGAATAGAAATTGGCAACCTCCTCCTAAGGATTTTGGAAAAGTCAATACTAATGGAGCCTCTAGAGGGAACCCTAGAAATGCCAGTGTGGGAGGAATTGGTAGACTTTCAGATGGCTCCCTGGTTTTTACTTTTGCTGAGAATTTGGGTATTATTTCCAATAACCTTGCTGAGGGGTATGGTATCCTCAGAGGTCTTCAGGAGGCTACTAAGGTTGGATGGGAAAAGGTGTTAGTTGAGTTTGACTCTCAACTTATGATTAATCTCTTGAATAATCCTTCTAATAATCATAAGGTGGATTGGAGAATAAAAAGAATTATTGAGAAGATTCAGTTAATCCAAATGGGATTTTTGAAAGTTGATTACAATCATGTGGTCAGAGATCAAAACAAGAGTGTTGATGCTTTAGCTAATTGGGCTTTGGACAAAGGTGATCTTACTTGTTATGGCCACCCTCCTATATGGTGGGCTTCTCAAATTAGGGAAGCTCTTATTTCTATCATTTCTTTGGATGGCTCCAGTTCTGAAGGTACCTAGTTTCTTCTTCTTCTTCTTCTTTTTTTTGCTTCTCTTTCATTCATTCAGTTTTTTTTAGTTCCCTAGCTCATTCTATTCTTTATTTTGTTTCCTCTGTTGATTCTTGCCTTAATAGTCTTATGGTCTAGATAGGTCTTTGTTTTGTTCTTTTTTTATTTATTTTTTCCTTTTCGTTTTTTTTGTTTAGTTTTTTAAGGTGGGTGGGTTTTTTTATTTTGTTTTGTTTTTGTGTTCTTTGTGTTGTTCTTTTTTGTTCTTGTGTTTTTGTTGTTTTGTTTTTTTTTTATGTTTTTTGTTATTGTTCTTGTGTTTTTTTTCGTTCTTGTTCTTGGGTTTCTCTTTGTTTGTGTTATTTCGTGTTTTTATGGGTGAGTGTTTTCTATATTTTTTGTTTTTTTTTATTTTCTGTTGTTGGTTGTTTTTTATTTTTATTTTTGTTTTATTTTTTAATTTTTAAGGTTTAAGTTGTGTTTATTTTTCTTGTTTTTTTTTGGGTTATGTCTTTGTAGTGTTATGTTGTTTTTATCTTCTCTGTGTTTTGTTATGTGTTTCCTGTGTTTTTCTATGTGGTTTGTGTTGTGGTTTCTTTTATCTTATTGTGCGTGTTTGGTTGTGCTTTTGTTTTTGACACACTCAAGGAGCATGTTTTTTATTTTATTTTATTATTTTTGTTGTTATTTTCTTATTTTTAATTGGGTTTGTGTGTTTGTTTGCTCCTTGAGTGTGTCAAAGGTGGTAGGCCAGGTCCGAGTCCTGGGCATTTTTGGCAGAATGGATACCCCTGCCTCCTTGGGTCTTACTCGAAAGTGGCATCCCTTTTGGGATGTTTTCCACAAATAAAAAAAAAAAGTGACATTGAAGCACAGGGGGCAAGTATTCAAGTACTACCTAGGAGAAGAACCATCGAGTAGAACAGAAAAAACACAGTCTACAGGAGAAGAACCACCCACAAAGCACTATTTTATAGAGCCACCGTTGAAATGTGGAGCTACCAATCCTAGGAGGAGTAAAGAAGCATCAAAGTGGAGAAGAGCCACCATTAGAGAAGAATAATCATCGCTTGCAAATTTTGAAATGTAAGCAACATAAGAGACAACATTCAAATATTGAAAAGGCATTAAAAGGAAATCAAATGTCTAGTTTTTTCAATTTCCAAGAAGAGAAGTGAATATTTGGCATCCATAACATTCATTGCAAATAAGACAACGTTGCATCACGTAGTTGGTAAGGTAAAAGATGTTACACAGGTAGCCAAGTGTTGGAAGAAGAAGAAGAATACATTCAAAGAGGAATAGAACATTACTTGGAGCATGAAGCATTAAAATTATTATTTGCAGGTTTGGTTGAACATTAAAAAATTATTCTTGCCACTTTTCACGTGGAAGGAGGAGAACCATAAGCCATTTGAGGTAAGAGAAGTATTTCTAAAACAAGATATTAATTACATGCACTGCATTGATAAAAATAGAACGTGGAGAGAGAGCAAAGGTCAAATTATATTTTAGAGAGCACTTGAAAGAGAAGATATAAGATGTATGCACATTTATTGAAGTCTATCATAGTCGACTGAGTGTGGAAAAGAAGAGATTTCTTCAAGAAGTGCATATATTAAGCACATTGCAAGGTCAAAGCACGTAGAGCAAGCATTGGAGAATAGTCAAAGATAAAAGAGCACCATATACAAGGGAGAACATTAATTATAGTGATAAGACATTGTCTAGCATTGAATATTGAAATGTGGATAATGCATAGTTTAAGAGTGCAAATTGCAAAGTAAAGAAGACTAAGGAGAAGCAGACCATATACGTAGCTCTCCATTTTTAAGAAGGTATATTAATATTCAAATTTATTTACATTTCATAAATATCAAGGAGATATAATGTATATCATTACTAAGGTTAAGCTTAGTTAATATTTTATGCTTAATATTAATTAAATGAATGGAGATATAAGGAAATGAATAGATGAAATGCAACCTTAGATGATTTATTTAATGAAATAAAAGATTTTTGAAGTAAGGAGGATTTAATGTGAAAGCCATTTGAAATTTCTTTATTTGAAATTTCAGCATAGAAATATTTACAAATAATTTGACTTGGAGATATAAGTTTTTCTACATAAAAATTTGAAATATTAAATTTGCAAATACCTTCATTTTCTAAATTTCTAATTAGGGAGTTATAAGGAGTTCAACACCAATTTAGATTCTTGAAATTTAGAAACCTTACTATTGAAAATTAGAAGCACAACATAGATTTGTTGAAAGTTGGAAAGTTATTTTTGATATTAGTATCTTGCTCAAATTAATGAGACATAAGGAATCCAACTTAAAGGTATTGAAAAGAGATAACCTTATCAAAATTAAAGGTGCATTAAATTTATCTTTAGCTTTCTATTCATAAATAAGATGAATTAAAGTACTTGTATTGAAGTTGAACATTAGGGAGACAAAAGGAATTCAACTCAAAGTAAAACCTAGAAAACTAAATATTTTAAGCCATATTGTACTCAAAACATTTGGTAGATACAAGAAAAATTTACAAAATTTGAGAATTGGAAAAGATCATATCAAATTTGATCTTATCTTTAAATACTAGGAAGCTAAAAGGAATTCTACCTAGAAGTTTGAGAAATTAAATCTTTGTCAAAACCATTGGTTGATCATTAGAAATTACAAAGTATACTCAAAAGTTAAATATTTGGGGGGAAGGATGGAGAGCGGGAATGCAGGCGAGCGAGTTGCAGATGAAGAGCGATCGAGAGGATGTAGTAGAAAGGAGGGAGGATGGTCAGGCAAGGGTCCTGGAGGGACAAGCCATGGTAGTGATGACAGGGTAGGGCCCGATGTAGTAGGGGCCTAGGCGGATGGGTTGGACAGGAGCAGAAAATACCCTCCTGATAAGGAGGGACTAAGAGGTGGGGTAAACCTAAACCAAAAAGGATCCTACGTCCAAGTACTAAGTCCAAGATCCCCAACAAAGCAACCCATCCAGGAACTGCTTCCTTATGGAGCAGATTTGGTCATCCTTGAAGACCTAATGAATAGCTTGAGCTTGAGCATTTCACTCTGATTGGCAAGTTCATAGGAGGGCGACCAAACATGGAGACCATTCAGAAATGGGATTTTTCCAAGTGGAATACTAGTGGCAACATGGAAATTGTTGCCCTCTCTCGAGGTTTTTTCGCCATCAGGCTCAACACTCAAGAGGACTGATGCAACTTCTTGGTTGGGGGACCATGGTTCCTGGGGTGTAGGAGCCTTTTCTCTAGAAGTGGGGAGAGGATTTCAACCCTAAAACCCAAAACATAAATGTATCTCCTTTGTGGGTTAGGTTGCCCAACCTCCCTTTCCAATACTAGCACAAAAATTTCTTTTTTTTTTTTTTTGTGGAAAACATCCCAAAAGGGATGCCACTTTTGAGTAAGACCCAAGGAGGCAGGGGTATCCATTCCACCAAAAATGCCCAGGACTCGGACCTGGCCTACCACCTTTGACATACTCAAGGAGCAAACAAACACACAAAACCAAATTAAAAAAATAAAATAACAACAAAAATAATAAAATAAAATAAAAAACAAGCTCCTTGAGTGTGTCAAAACCAAAAGCACAACCAAACACGCACAATAAGATAAAAGAAACCACAACACAAACCACATAGAAAAACACAAGAACCACATAACAAAACACAAACAAGACAAAAACAACAGAACACTACAAAGACATAACCCAAAAAAATATGAAAAATAAACACAACCAAAACCTAAAAAATAAAATAAATAAAATAAAAATAAAAACAACCAACAACGAGACAATAAACAAAAACAAAAAACATAGAAAACACTCACACATAAAAAAATGAAATAACACAAACAAAGAGAAACCCAAGAACAAGAACGAAAAAAACACAAGAACAATAACAATAAACATAAAAAAAACAAAAAAAACAAAACAACAAAAACACAAGAACAACAAAAAACAACACAAAGAACACAAAAACAAAACAAAACAAAAGAACCCACCCACCTTAAAAAACTAAACAAAAAAACAAAGAAGACAAAAGAAAAAAAAATGAACAAAACAATGACCTATCTAGACCAGAAGACTATTAATGCAAGAATCAACAGAGGAAACAAAATAAAGAATAGAATGAGCTAGGGAACTAAAAAAACTGAATGAACCAAAGAGAAACAAAAAAAAAACAAGAAGAAACTAGGTACCTTGAGACTGGAGCCATCCAAAGAAATGATAGAAAGAAGAGCTTCCCTAATTTGAGAAGCCCACCATATAGGAGGGTGGCCATAACAAGTAAGATCACCTTTGTCCAAAGCCCAATTAGCTAAAGCATCAGCACTCTTGTTTTGATCTCTGACCACATGATTGTAATCAACTTTCAAAAATCCCATCTGGATTAACTGAATCTTCTCAATAATTCTTTTTATTCTCCAATCCACCTTATGATTCTTAGGAGTCTTCAAGAGATTAATCATAAGTTGAGAGTCAGACTCAACTAACACCTTTTCCCATCCAACCTTAGTAGCCTCCTGAAGGCCTCTAAGGATACCATACCCCTCAGCAAGGTTATTGGAAAGAATACCCAAATTCTCAGCAAAAGTAAAAACCAGGGAGCCATCCGAAAGTCTACCAATTCCTCCCACACTTGGATTTTCCAGGGTTCCCTCTAGAGGCTCCATCAGTATTGACTTTTCCAAAATCCTTAGGAGGAGGTTGCCAATTTCTAGTCCTATCCATCTTACTAATACTCACATTCCCTTTAAGTTGGTTGCCCTTAGAAGGTTTAATCTTCAATCTTTGCATCACTTGATCCCATATTTGGTGGGAGTTTTGGGGGTGATTAAGGAGATGATGGACTGATTCAACTAAGTTGGCTATGGTCTTTTGCCAAATATAGTGAATATCCTTCCTATCTTGATTAAAAATTTGGTTATTCCTTTCATTCCAAATATTCCAAAGAAGAATGGTAGAACCCATCCAAACTAACTGCCTAATAAAATGATCAACACCCTCTTGATTAGGCCAATCCCTCCAAATCTGTTCAAAAGTGAAAAAATTGGACCACTGTAAGCCAAGTAAAGTTGCCATTCTCCTCCATAGCTCAGAGGCTAAAGTACACTCAATAAAAATATGGTTGATATTTTCTACATTCTCTTCACACATTTCACATCTAAAAGGGCCATGAAAACCACACTTCATAAGTTGCTCACCAATAAGCACCCTACGATGCAATAAAAGCCAATTAAAGAACCTCACCTTAGGCCAAAGCTTTTGAGCCCACAATTGAGAAAATATGTCAGAAGAATGGTTGGGATTATTATGGCATAAGGTCAAATAACCTTGAGCAACTGAATACTCACCCTTAGTAGTGTTGTTCCATCCAAAACAATCTTTTTCATGGGACCAAGAGAGGGATCTCATATGAAGGATGCCTTGGATATCTTGTCTTTGCCTTTTTGGGATTTGAATAGGCTAGTCCTCAATAGGGATCCAATATCTACCAACCTTTGAATTACCGAGTATGGTACCGACGATAATTAGCCACCTTTATCCAATTAGCTCGGTGAAGCTCCTCCATCCAAGGCCTCCAATCGGGAAGCCGAGTTATCAAAGGCTTGTGACCATCCCAAGAATCTATCCAAAAATTTGCATGTTGACCATTATGAATGATCCAAAATAATTTTTTCTTTATCAAATCCTCACCAGTCTTAAAAGCTGCTAAAATGGGAGAACCTTTGGTAGGAATTTGATAGCGAACAAGGTCTTCAGGACTTTTGTTCTCGAGCATATTTAGCACGAGAGATTATTGGCCCAAAGAGCATTGGGGTTATGCAACATCCTCCAATATAATTTAGTAGCTAAAGCTTTGTTGTTATTAATTGAAGACCGGAATCCTAACCCCCCTTCACTCTTAGGAAGACATAAAGTATCCCATTTCACCAAGGCCCATTTTCTTTTCTCCTTAGTACCACTCCAAAGGAAACGATGACTGATTTGATCCAATTCTTGAAGAACAACCTTTGGGATATTCAAAATGGAAGAAACATAAATAGGAATAGCTTGAAGGACTGATTTTACCAAGGTGATTCTACCCCCAAAAGAAAGCCACTTGTTGGTCCACTTTCCAATTTTCTTCTTGACTTTGTCCAACAACCAATTCCAATATTTATTTTTCTGCCTTTGAATATTTATGGGAATACCTAAATAAGTGATTGGAAGAGAGGTCTTCTTATATCTTAATTTATCCAAGACCATGGCTTCCTGTCTAGCAGAGCAGTGAAAGAAAATAACTTTAGATTTGTCTTCATTGATCAATTGCCCAGTAGCCTTAGAAAAATAGCTAATGATTTGCTTAAAATTAGAAGCTTCCTTAATTGTAGCTTTACCTAAAAGGGTAGAGTCATCCACAAATTGAATATGAGAGATAGGTCTAGCTCCATGAGCAATGGTAACTCCCTCAAGGGTTTTTTTTTCCCTCTTTTTGGTTATAGTCCTACCCAAGCATTCAGCAAGAATGATGAATAAATAAGGGGATAGCGGGTCACCTTGCCTAATACCTCTGGAAGCTAGGAAAGACTGAGAAGGCCTACCATTGATAAGAACTAAGTAGGAAACTAAAGAGATACATCCCATAATCCAATCCATCCAATCCTTAGAGAAACCAAATTGCCTCAAAACTTTGATAAGGAAGTGCCAATCCACTCTGTCATAAGCTTTGGATAAGTCTAACCGGATGAACATAGAAGGAGAATTTTGCATATCCATGGAATGGATGGCTTCCTGAGCAAGAACTATCTCATCTACTATTTGACGTCCTTCCACATATCCCCCTTTCTTGGGGAAATAATCTTATGTAAAAGAGGCTTCAACCTTTCTGCCATGATTTTAGTAATAATTTTGAGAACATTACATAAAGCAATAGGTCTAAAAGCTGAGATATGATCAACCTCTTGAGCTTTTGGAACAAGAGTAATATAAGTTTTATTGATAACCTTCAAAATTTCTTTGGCTTTCCTGGCTTCTTCCACCACCTCTAATAAATCAACATGAAGGATATCCCAGAACTCTTGGTAGAACTCAATAGGAAAACCATCAGGACCTAGGGTTTTCCCTTTTTGCATTTTAAAAACTACTTGTTGAAGCTCATTGATAGTAATAGGAGCAATCAAAATAGAGTTCTCCTCGAAGTGATAAGAGAAGGGATTGCTTGAAGAACATTTTGTTGAGAAGTTGAGTCAAGAGGAGTAGCAGCAAAAATATTGGAAAAGTAATCAACAACAATAGAGTTCATGCCATCCCAAGTATAAACAACATCTCCAGAATCTGATTTTAAGGAAGAAATAAAGTTGTGAGATCTTCGAGCTAGAAGATATTTGTGGAAGAAATTTGTGTTTCGATCTCCTTCTTTGAGCCATTGAATTCTAGATTTTTGCTTCCATAAGATTTCTTCTCTTTTTTCCCATTCCTCTAAATGAGTTGTGAGTTTAATTTCATCTGCACTTCTCTTCTCTGTGAGGCCATCTAAACGGATTTTCTTATTCAAATTTTCAATATGAGCAATAACTTCATGTTTTTTTTATGAACATCCCCAAACTCTTTCCAGTTCCAAGTCTTGATTTTGGATTTAATGTATTGCAGTATTTTGGCAAAACAGAACATCTTAGTCCCATGCCTAGGTTTACCTTCCTTCCACCATTGTTGCACATGAGGTCTGAAGGAAATGTCTCTAAGCCACATTAATTGAAAACAAAAAGGAGAGAAACTCACATTGGTTTTCCACATTTCCACCATGATTGGCCAATGATCCGAACCAGACATTATTAAGAGTCTTCACTTTAGGAATGTGACCATGGATTAAGAAATTTTCGGAGAGCAAAAACCTATCCAATCTCTCCATTATACAAGCTAAGCCTTGCCTTCGTTAGACCAAGTCATAAGGCCATTATCTGGTTGGATATCCACAAGATGGAGGTTTGCAATATATTCGCTCATGAGGTCGGTACTTTTGTCCAAATTTCTATTTCCCCCACTTTTCTCATCCAGAGAGAGGATGGTATTGAAATCTCCTCCGATCAAGATCCAAGCTTTAGGAAAATGAGAGATAATATGAGTAATATCCTTCCACTGTCTTCTTTTTTCCTCCAAAGAAGTCGGGGCATAAACAGTAATGCAGAGCATAATCTAGTTGGAATGTCTACTTTGAATAGCTATAGCCAACAAACCCCAACTACCAACCATATGGTGAATAACTACCTCTTTTGGGTCCCAAAGACAAGCAATGCCACCCGAAGTCCCTTGGGAACTAAGGGAAACCACTTTTCTAGTTGGCCAAATTTTACTGGCAATTAAGTCCATATCCTCCATTGACATTTTTGTTTCTTGAAGGAAAACAAGATGTGGATGATTTATCTAAATCATTCTTCTAATTTCATTTTGTTTTGAAAGACTCCCTTTGAGTCCTCTAATATTCCAAGGGATGATCTTCATTAATACTCGGGCTAAAAATGTTGGGAAGGGCATTAATCTTACCTTCCTCTACAAGCTTTTCACCTTCTTTTACCATATGATATTGATTGGTCTTGCGACCTACTTTTTGATTAGAATCCATCTTCAATTTTTTTTCCCTATTTCTTGACTTATTCCAATTGGGGGTGTTTCTTGGGGTGTCAAAACACCAATTTTTTTTGTGGGTTTGTGGGGGTTTTTTTTGGGGCCTGCTTTTTTGAAGTTTTGACATTTGAAATATTGTTTTTCTTGTGTAAATTTTCTCCTTTTTTTTATGTTGAAAACCTTTGATTTGTTGGTTTGTCTCTCGAGTTCTTTCCTTCATATTTAAATTGTGTTTCTAAGATTTCAGTTTCCATTATTTCCTCTTCCTCACTTGGGACATCATTTGTGGAAAGGATTTCAAACATATTAGCAAATGACTTTGATTGATCCTTCATTACTTGTTTTTTTTAGTGTTCTTCTTCTTAGGTATTTGGAAACCTGCTGAGTTTATATCTTCTTTCTTTTGATCGGGAATTTTATTTGGGCAAGCACTGGCCAAATGACCATATTCATGGCAAATTCTACAACGAAAAGGAATGTTCTCATAGTCCACTACTTGCTCCCAAGTGTCTTCCCCAAATTGTAATGTGATCTTTTTAGGTAGGGGTTTGTCAAAATCCATTAAAACACAAATTCAAGCATAAATAATATGTTCAAAATTTTGAGTACAATCAGTAGTCATCATAAAAGTTCCTAAAGAGTTTCCAATTGAAGAAAAAATAGTAGGATTCCAAAATTCAATAGGGAGGCCAAAGATTCTAACCCACATGGGAGCTATAGAAGGCATCTCTTCTTTGGCTTTAAATTTAGTATGCCAGGGCTTCATGAAAAGCCACTGCCCTTCCAAAAAACCAAGGACCCCCTTGAAAAGTTTTCTCTCTATCTTCATTATTAGCAAATAAAACAAGAAAATAACCATTTGGATAAATAGATATTTGTAACTCACCTTTAGTTTTCTAGATTTTTACAGCCCAGACTTTGAAAGTAGATAGACTCGGATGAAAACCCACGAACCGACAAATTAGTCCTCTTTTTTCCAAATCTTCAATGCTAGTCTGAATGTTACCCATATCAAGCTTAACAATAGGAGTTCCATCAGTTGCTTTAAGACATCCTGACTCCATTTTCCTGGGATCAATCTTAGGCATTCTTAGAGGTTTATGAGAAGCCCTAGTATTGATATTAGCATTGGGCTGAGGCTATCCACCACGAAGGGCATCCCTAAAATTCATTTTTGGGACTGAGTCTTCAAAATTCTTACCCTTGACAGGGGTTTTCACAATAGAATTATTTTGTGGGTGCACCTTAGCACCAGATTCACTTGAGATATGAGCCATTTTTTGATCAACTACTTGAAACTTATTTTGTGGTCTCTTTAATCCTTGCCCTAGATGTCGTGGAAAGGTATGGTTTTCACTTTTCTTTTGTGTAGCAAATTGGAAGTCATTGTCACTCAAGTTCATAGTATGATCTATTGAAAGACAAATTTCTAACCCATCTTGTATCCCCTGCAACATTTCTTGCTAAAATATTGAGCATAAACCACAAAAATATTGGCCACTAGGGCCCGAAGGCCCTAAAAACCAACCTCTGGAGCTCCTTGCACTCAACCCAGATGAAACCCTCGCATAGCTGCTTGCCAAATATATCGTTCACACATAGGGATGTTCTAGGATCTATGTTGCTCCAAATGATATGAAAATTTGTGGAGATGTTCTAGGGTTTTTTAGGCATCTACCCTCAAAATTTCAGCTCAATCCAAGTTTGGATGAGTGAGATATGGCCAAAATGAGTTCGGTAGTTTGGGTAGTCCTACGAAAAATGTCTCTACCATTTAGATCTTCATGGATAAACTCACTAGCACAAGAATTTCATCATAGGGATAGCTCAGTCCATAATTGATCTCGTTGCCATTGATTCTTCCACCAAGGTCCGATCCAAGATGGTCCATACTCGCTTCTATGTCCCTACTAACCTGGAAATAGAGTTACCCACTTTCATAAACTTGTATAGAGGATCATGCATCATCAAGAGGCATCCCATCGAGTATGAAAATAAGCAACCATTTTGTACTCACTTTCACACTCAAGGTCACCTCATGAATCAGTGCCCTATCTTGAGGGCCCAGAATCAAAATGCAACAGGTTCAAACAAGGGCATGCAGAGGAACCAAGGTATTCCCCCTCTCAACAAGGATCCAATGCTAGGCCCGAAACACATCATGTGTAATCTCACCCACCAAGCACCTCAGGAGGAAGGTCAAAGTGATGTTCCAGATCAAGGCAAGCAAAACTATGAGCGATGATAAGCCTCCTTGTCAGCCCAAAAGGAGTAGGAGGTGCTCTCAAAATCTCCACTTCACACCAATCCTAGCATAGAGGATCCAGTTACCCAGGTACAGACCCTTCCTAAAATTGTTGTTCCAAATTCTTTTATGGATGAGTAGCTAGTGGGCAATAGGAAATCCCCAAACCACTCAAATAGGGGTGAGGTACCCCTTTCTCCTTTATCTAAAAAAGAAATCCCATCCGTCTCTGGGAGAATCAGTGCTAGAAACATCGGGAGTAGGAAACAGGCCATTGATTATGGCAACAAAAGGAAAAGAAGAAGACCCTTTGTCAATGAGAGGAGAAACAAGGAAACGATGGAGGACATCACAAATGAAACCCAGTTGACACTTTTATCTGACAATTCCAACAACCAAAATGACAAGCAAGGAACCAAACTCCCCTTCTAGATGGTGAAGGGAGGTAGGAAAAACCCTAAACCCTCAAAATTAAGGTCATCTTGTGGAATGTGAGGGGCCTCAATGGGGCATCCAAGCAGTGGCTGGTGGCTGACCTAAGGAAAAGGATCAATCCTTCCATATTCATTATGCAAGAAACCAAAATTGATGAGCTCTCTTCTCGAAAGTCTACCAAGGACATTTGGTCCAAAGAAGAGTGCATTATCAGTCTAGCTCAAGGCACGTCAGGTGGGCTCATGTGTCTTTGGGACCCTACCTTGGTTGAAGGAAGGCTTTTGTCATCCTTGAGCAGGATCCTAAATATTTTTTTTCACTCCAAGACCAGCAATCAGTCTTGGATCCTGTCCAACATTTATGCTTCAAATTCCCCCATCAAGCGGGCTGAAATGTGGGAAATTGTAACTCAAATGATGATCACATTCAACACCTTTCCATGGATCATAGGAGGAGACTTCAATAGCCCACTGCATCTATTTGAGAATAAAGGATATAATGACTCTTTTGGCATAAGCATGGAGGATTTCAAAGGTTTTTTCAATACCAATGAGCTCATGGATGTTAAGCTCAAGGGGTCCTCTTTCACTTGGAGCAATAGGAGGATTGATAGAAGGCTCATCCTTGTGAAGCTAGACAGGTTCCTCATCTCTCAAGAAGCTATCCCTTTGTTTGGAGATGCCACCCTTTTGGCCTTACCTCAGATCGGATCAGACCACAATCCCATCCCCTTGAAACTAGCAGGCCTCCCTCCAAAACTCCTTTCCGTTTTGAAGCCATGTGGACTCTCCACAAGGATTTCAAAGATCAAGTGTCCTCATGGTGGCATCAAAATTTTGGAGGATCTACCACTTCTTGTCTAGCTTAGAAATTTAAGATGGTCAAAGAAAAGAAAATATGAAACAAGGAGGTTTTTGGCAACCTTTTCACCAGTAAAAAGGCCATTACTAAGAAACTTCAGGAGATGGAAAGGAGAATCAAATATGGGGAACACAACAACCCCACTAGGTAGGAGGAAAGGAACCTCCTAGCAGAGTTCCATAACATCCTAGCTAGAGAGAAAACCTTCTAGAGGTAGAAGTCAAGATACCTGTGGGTCAAGGAAGTCAATGCTAACACCAAGTTCTTTCACGCCTCCACTATCTAGCACAGGGCATCTAACAAGATCAGGGAGATTGTGTGTAGCAATGGATCATACACCAAGGACATAGTTTATATTAGGGCTAAAGTGGTGTTCTTTTTCTAGAACCTCTTGGGAAGTTCCCTAGAGAGTGATAGCCAAGCTTAGGATACTCTCCTATCTAATATTCCTTGCATCGTTCCTTAGGAAGCGAACCTTAGACTGGTGGAACTTTTCTCCCATGATGATATTAAGGAGGCCTTGTTTTCAATGCAATATGATAAAGCCCCTGGTTTGGATGGTTTCTCTTCGAGTTTTTTCCAAACCCTATGGGATGTGGTGGGGGAATGATGTCTATGAGGCCATTAGAGAGATCCAATCAACCAAAGTTGTCCCTCGCAGTTTCAACTCCACCTTCTTGGCCCTCATCCCGAAAGCCTCTGACTACAAATTCATCTTTGATTATAGGTATATCATCCTGTTCAATGTCATATACAAAGTGTTGACCAAGGTTATGGCCAACAGGCTGAAGCCCATTCTCCCCATTATCATTGATCAGTCTCAAGGCAGTTTGATGAAAGGGAGGAACATCCTGGATGGGGTCATATCAATCCATGAAACCCTACATTCTGCCTTAATGACCAAGAAGGCTACATTTTTCCTCAAGATTGATATGAAGCAAGGCCTTCGATAGGGTTGATAGAGGTTTCCTTCGGGAGATCCTCCTCAATTTTGGCTTCCATCCCTTATGGGTTGACCTTATCCAAGGCTGCACTTCCTCTCCCTAGTTATCTGTATTAGTCAATGGCTCTCCTACCGATTTCTTTTAGAGCTCAAGAGGTATACATCAAGAGGATCCTCTATCCCCCATCCTTTTCATCATCCTCATAGAATATTTGGGAAGAGCCCTCAAGGATGCCCAATAATGAAAGAAGGTGATCGGCATCCTCCTTGCCTTGGGTATTGAGGTGATCAACCATTATCAGTTTGTGTATGACACGCTCCTATCCACCATAGTGTCAGTAGCTCAAGCCAAATACATCAAATGAATCCTAGGACTCTATGAGAGTGTTGTCGATCAAAAAGTTAACTACATCAAAAGCAAGATCTTTTTTCTCAACACCCCTATTAGGCATCAAGTTTAGATTACAAGGATCCTAGGGTGCTCTATTGACTCCTTCCCCACTACCTATCTTGGCCTCCTTATCTTCTATGGGTGTGCTAAGGAAGGGATGTGGAACATGGTGCTCGAGAGAATCCACAAAAAGCTAGCATCATGGAAAGGCAAGTTCTTATCCCAAGCTACCAAGGCAACCCTCACTATGGCGTGCCTCCAAGGGATTCTGACCTTTTTCATGTCTATTTTTAGATTTCTTGCCTCGGTTATTCATAAGATTGAGCAGACCCAACGAAACTTTCTTTGGTCAGGAAATGAAGACAAGTCTAGGTTTCCTTTGGTGGCCTAGGATAAAGTTTGCAGAAGCAAGAAGCAAGGAGGATTAGGGTTTAGGAGAATGGCCAAGATGAACCTAGCACTCATTTCCAAACACACCTGGAGGATCCTAGCAGATGAACCAGTAGAATGGGTTAGAATTGTCAGGATGAGATACCTCACTAACACTTCCTTTCTTGAGGATGGGATTCCCACTGGGGAGTCGGCTTTCTAGAAAGCCATTGTCCAATCTAGGTAGCTAATCCAAGATGGCATTATGTGGATCCTTGGGGATGGCTAGAGCATAGATTTTTGGAAGGATAGGTGGGCCATAGAGGACCCTTTCTCTGAACAGACTGGGATGGTTCACCTTAAAACTTTTCTTGATAATAACTTTGGGTAGAGGGTGGCCAATTTCATTGAATGGATAAATGGCTCCCTACAATGGAAATTCATTGATGTAGAGGGGCTAGATACTAAGGCTTACTTCCTATCCTCCATAATTAAGGACATCATAATTCCCACCAGTAGAGGTTCAGATCGAATGATTTAGATGATGATCGATGATGGTGGATTCTCTGTCAAATCTGCCTATGAATTTCAATGCAAAGGGCTAAAATCATACTTTCCTTACAACGTGGTTTGTAGGAAATGTTTGATCCCAAAGTTAAATTTCTTCTTGTGGATTTCCTTTCAGAATAAAGCTCTCACAATTGACAATCTTCACAAGAGGGGGTTTATTATTCTCAATAGGTGATTTTTGTGTGAATCTTCCTATGAGTTCTCTGACCACTTGTTCCTGCACTGCATTTTCACTAGGTTAGTCCTTGGCTCCATCCTTTCTACCTTTTAGATCCAATGGATTCCCCCCAAGACCATTAAGGAGGCTTTCTTCCAATGGCCCAATCCTTTTAAAAATCCCAAGCTTTGTTTCCTATGGAATGCTTGCTTCCACCATTTTTTGTGGCAGATATGGTTGGAACACAATGGTCAAGTCTTTGGTAATCCTCCCAGGGATACTCCCTCAGTTTCTCATAGGGCCATCGCCTCTGCCATTGAGAACTCCAAGCTTATCCCTAGCCCATGGCCCAAGCATGTGTTTGAAGAGGGTTTGTTCAAATTCTTGAAGTTATCAGGGGAGATCAAGGAGGGGAGGATCCACGGTTATCCAAGAAGGATGTCAGGTGGGTTAGGCCTCCTCAAGGATGGTTGAAGTTAAATTTTTATGGGGCCTCTCGAGGCAACCCAGGGGTCGTCGCTACGAGTGGATTAGTTAGAGACCATAATGGAAAACTCATCTTGGCTTTCTATGAAAACTTAGGGTTTCAAACCAATCATGTTGTGGAGGCTAGAGGACTTATGAGAGGACTTGAGATCATTTCGAAGGATCCCCGACCCTTGGTAGTTTAAGGGAACTCACTGAACATCATTAACTACATGATGAATTCCCAATATCTGGCATGAAAGGTTTTCAATGTCATTTCTGAGGTCAAGAACCTCCTCCTCCCGAGGAACCTAGTCCAAGTCAAGCACACCTACAAGGAGGGCAATGGTTTAGCCGACCACTTGGAAAATAAGGGATTACTATCCACATGTCTCATGGTGTGGTGGTAGTTGTTTTCGACAGATGTGGAGAATGTCGCCAGTCAGGATATCGCTAATGATTCCATATAAGAAAGAAGATAGGATCGAGCTTGGGTGGATGGGCACAGGGAGTAGGGAGAGGATATTCGGGTTTTTAGAATGGATGCATCTGTTTCTTTTTGTTGGTTTTTTAGCATTTTTTACCTCTAGTTTGAGGTTTCTGATGTAGCCCTCCTGGGCATTACTATGTTTTTTTTGGTAAGGTTTACTATGGTTTCTACTGTACTAGCCCAAGGGGTTCCTTTGGTTACTAAGGGTTGTGGCCTCTCATGTTATAAGGTTTTGGGATCCTCGTAAAAAACCCATTTTGTATATAAATTATCTACTTACAAAAAAAAGGTTGAAGAATTGAAAACTAGTATACTCAAATTTAACTTAAATTTAGAGGATGAAAAGATAGGGAGATATAAGGCTTACAACATAATTGCTTGAAAGGTTGAAAATTGAAAAGTGTTCTTAGACTATCATATAAATACTAAGGAGGAATAAGGAATTCTATTTCAAAGGTCAAAATAAATATGGATGAAATAGTGAAGAATGCATTTAATGATGAAGAACTATTTCATGAACTGAAGTTTTATTCACAAAACTTAATAGATACTTTCGATGGATACAAGCATTTGTCTACTAGTTTAAAAGAAATATTTTCTTTGTTTCTAAGGGAAGCAAAATAAGAAAATTTTATGATATTAATTAGTTTTCTCCATCGAGTCCTCTTAAAGGTATGCTGGAATACTTAAAACATAGATATACTTACTATAAATAATTGTTTGATGATATATCTATCACTAATTACTTTTGAATTCTTTCAAAGGAAACAAAAGAAGATGAAAATATTAGCAATGGAGTACTGAATATTGATCAATACAATTGTGATGATATACTAACTCACCATATTGAAGATACATCACTAGTAAATATGCAGAAGCAAAGAAGAAGAAGAAACAGGAAAAGGAAGCATGACAAAAAGGAAAAAATGAATATGGAAGAAAATACTTTCAAGCTGAATCCAGATATCAATTTTTAGAAGATATATCAAAGTAAACTAAAGGAACAAAATGAATATCCATATTGAATACTAAAGTCTTTAATAACAAAATAATGTAATAAATGGGGGTGTTGGAATATATTACATTATTTGGTACATGCTAATATACCACCATGGATACATATTAAGATTAGGAGAGTGTCTTAGATTAGGGCTTGAGTATTTACTTTATGCAACTTAATAAATGGACGAATGTGCAATGATGTAAATGTGCATGTTGTCCACATGTACATGAGTCTATAGAATAGGAATATGAAGAGTCATAGGAATATGGAAGGCCAAGAGTCACATCTCATTATATATTGTCCTTTGTGTGAGCATTTTGAGGTGAAGCTAGATATAATAGAGTAGAAGAGTAGTACATACAATGTAGAGCATGTATGAAATTTTGAGAGGTTAATACATCCATTTTATATCATTGTTCTATTTTCATGAGATTTCATTAATGGTAGTTTTATGAGTAGTTGTAGAAGTTTCTTATGATTTTTACATGCTTAGTATATTTCCATTATCATATATTTAATATTGCATGCTCATTTTAGATCTTTTGGTTGGTTTTAATCTAACATACTAGAGGTATTCTCCATCATCCAGAATTTGGAGGACAATAAGTAAAAATGGGCAGAGGAGTAGTAGCAACAAGATAAATAAAAAGAGGTGATCACCCTAACATATGATGCAATGGACCCAATAATGAAGGAAAGGATAAAAATGATTGCCTGTACAAAATTTAAAAAGACAATTACAAAAATAAGGTCGAACGATTATCAAATTGAAGTGCACAGACAAGATATATCTAATATTTCAAAAATAGATACACTCTAGGCCCTATACACTTAAGTGGATACACTCTTTCTACATGGTCACATATTAGATAAAAATATTCATGCTATTGAGAAAAAATTTGAAGCCTTCGAAATAAGGTTGAGCAAAGAAAATATAGGGCAAGAGGCTATCAAACAAAAAATCTAGGAACTGAAATAGATCATTAAAAAATCCCCTTCTAAGGAGTAGTTGCAGCAGAAGGATGAAAGAATCCAAAGCTTAGAGGAGAAGCTATAGGTTGCTAACAATAAGGCACAGTGTTGCAAGAGTTAAAATCTAAGTTGAAATAGTAGGAAGAGGCTCTTGTTACTGCTCAATCAAAACTGAGACAAGGAAAGGAAAAACCCCATGGCCAAGAAATATGTAAAAACCTACTCAAGCAAATAAAACACCAATATTGGGATAAAATCGAAGGCGTTGCCTGGTAGGTATTTTCTTATTTTTTCAATAAAATATGAGAAATTTCCAAAGTAACCATTGAAGCAAAAAAGGAGTTTGCAAAGGGGAGAAAATCCCTGTTAAGCAATATTGTGGATGCAAATGTAGTAATATGAATGCTAACAAATAGATAAAAGCATCCTCACTTGGTCCAGCAAAAGGAAAGATATTTGTATGAGTACATATTTGTAATTCATCAGGTGGAGCTTGAAAGAGAATCAACTCATAAAGGAGAAGAAGAGATCAATGCTCTTAGACAAAGCTTTGATGAAATGAGCAAAATTTCTTGAGAAATCAAAGCACTTGACTCTCTAGGATTATGGGATGATTAGGTGCATTTTTATACATAATATTAGATAAGCCAATTGTTTGATCAATAGCTTCAGGATGATAGTGAAATTGAATTGTTGTCAAAACCTCTGGCAATAGAGCAGGTCTTTGCTTTGCTCTATAAGCTCTCCTATATTTTGGCTGGCCAAAAGATACAACAATCCATCTTATGAGAATTATTATCAATTGCAAGACATCCTTGAAATGCTCAGAGGGGTTCCTATGCCACTCCTAGACACATGTAATAAGATGTGTTAATTGTTTCAGATTGTAACACCCTTGTTAGCCCAAGGAATGATGTAGTAGGATGAGTCATCTCAATAAATGCCACAACAAGGTGAATCATTGAGTACATCCCTAGGGGAAAGATCCAAAAAATCAAGTAAACCGACTCATTCTTCAAAAATAGGGGATGTACAGTAAGACATCATTTATATAGTTGTTTTTTTGTTTTTGTATAGTTTTTAGATTTTGTGTCCTATTTACTTTTTGACTCCATAACCCAATGGAAAAAACAAGAAATATGGTGTAGGATCAAAGAATGACATGAGAAAAACTGATTATTGATGTCAAAAATACATTAGAAAACACTATGTTTAAAGCTTTACACAAGCCAAATGCAAAGCAATAAATATGCAAGTGTACAATTGATGAAGAATGTCAAATAAAGTAGAAAATCATTTACATCACATAAATTCGTATCAATTGGGAAGAGAGCCTAATCAAGGAACATGATTATGCAATTATGATAGAATTACTAGATGTCATAGTTGCAGCCTAATGCCTTGTTCTATATCAATGCTCTATTGTTTTTTAATAAGCAAAAGTTTTTCTCATTGCTAAAAATGAGTCTGAAAGGAGAAATGAATATGCACATGGTTGTTGGTGATAGACAAAAGAGGTTCTTGCTCAACTACATTAAAAAGAGGAGAAAGAAAAAAATGGAGATTTCCTAAGGTGCCTTTCCTGGACCTAAAATAGCTACTAGTTGTGATGAATTATGCTCATGAAAGTACATTTTTGTGGGGGTATCCATTACTCTAGGTATCCCCATGCATCATCTCTCCTTTTCTTTCCATATTTATTTTTTATTTACCCATAAATTATTTGTAGCTTCCACTTACTTCACTGTATTTTTGTAAGAATATTTCATATAATGATTTGTATCTATCCTTATCCTTGTTCATCATCTATTTTCCACTATTTTTTCTCCTTTTTGCACAATTTTACCCCTTTTTGTACATATTCCTCTTCATCATCTGCATTGTCTCATAAGTCCATTTTCTTTTTTTTTTCATGCACAAAAAATGAATATATCATTTCTCCTTGGTCTTTTTCCTTGATTAGTTTATCTTCTAGCCCTAGTGGGCTTCTTTTCCTAGTCTCAAGTTTCAAATTCTAGAAATGCTATTTGGGTCCTTAATTTCCATGAGTGAAAATCCCTTGTGAGTTGCTAAGAATATGGGTAATTTCTATAATCATCCACATCCATCCCCTTCAGAGATGTCAAGTAACAATATGGATGTTCTAGAAGCTATGAAGGGCACTAAAGAAGCATTACAATTTTGGCAAAGTGTGGAAGCCATCAAAAAAAAATTACCATGAGGATTCACAAGAGGGGACCAAAAGTCCATTGCCCAATAATAGTAAAGAATACAAAATTTGGTTAAGTATGAAGACCGTTAGAGGTTTTGTACCTTGAATATTTTTTTTTTTGGTAGATAAGATACTATAGCATTGTATCGCTCCAAATTTTTTGCACCCCTACCTTTAGGTTATTGGATCTGTTCCCAGAAGGAGGATGGGAAAAGGATGGTGCGGTACCTCGGACGAGAGGACTTTGCGAAGGTCCCGCCTCTCAAGGGAGGTGCATTTTGGTGATTTTTCGATGGATGGTGGGTTCACCAGGAAACATTTGATGGCGATTTCCACGCCTAGGTTTTGGGAATGAGTTTTGATGAGTTCGTTTTATTTTTAAACATTCATCCTAGGTTTGGCCGAATGATTCTAACTTAAACTACATGAAAATGCAATTTAAATGCATACAGCAAATAGAAAGGAAAACAGAGACAGAGAATTTGCAGGAGGCCAATGAAGATTACCTGATCCTGAAGTCTGATGGAGTTTCTAAAGCTTGAAGCAGTCTGGATCGTCTGCTATTCTACAGAATCGCCTTCAATTTGATAAAATCATCTAAACTGATAGGATCATCTGCAATCTGACGAATTCGTCAGACGAATTCATCAGAGACCTGCAAAATAGCAAACAGATGCGAAATACAAGAAATTCTATTTTGCAAACAAGGGCAAACTATATGAAATAGTAATATGAGTGTTGAACAATATACAAGAACAAAAGTAAATGCAAATAACTATGTTTAGATAGCAGAATATGATCCTAATATGCAAACTAGACAAAATGGGTGAACTCCAGATGCAATATAGTATAAAAACTGAATAAACAATCTAATTTATAGCATAAAATGATAGATAAAAAAAGACAGAAGAGCAAACTCCAGGCACTGATTGCCTCAATGTGTGTTGCAGTCGAAATCGTCTCGCATCAGTACGAGATCGTCTCGAATTTGATGAGATCGCCTCCGATCTTGACAGGTTCGTCGGCTGTGTTAGGTGCTGGCTCCGGTTGAAAACCAGTGGTGTACCTACAATAAAATGACTATAGGACTAATGCAAAATATGAATTACGATGTTTTAGAGCATAAGGGTTCAATTTGCATAAAAATTCAGCCAGGGGTTGAGGAGGGAAAAGTCTTAGAGTTAAATAGGCATAGGATAGTTGTTGGGAGGTTGGATATCATCCCAATTTGGGAGATCTCCAACGGGGGAAGGGTCCCAACGGCGCAGACACGCTTCTGCCCGGATTGGAGACCCGTTGGAACGGATTCCAACTATGCAAATTTAGTTTTGCGACGAAATCGTCTGGACGTTCTAGTCCGGACGAAATCGTCAAATGCAGGGCGATATCGTCTGATCGGAGACGATATCGTCAAACGGTCAAAACAACTGCTAAAAATGGCGCGAAAAAGGAGGAAACGGGTTTCTCGACGGTTAACGGGCGGTTTGGGAGGTTAAATTTGAATTTAAATTTATTTACTAAGGTGAATGTAATTATTCCAATTTGATTGCGCCAATTTTAGGGTGCTACATTTTACCCCCTCTTTAGCGAATTTTCCGAAGAAAATACGTTAAAGATGAGTTCTTCTCGATCTACGAGAAAGCAAAAAATTATACCCATTTTTAGGCGACGATTCTTGGTCAAATCGTACGACAGCTTACTATGGTGCCCCCTCCGTGTTTTTACCCAAATCGAACGTTTGCGATAAAAACACGAAAAAGCAAAAATTATTGTTGAATTATTTTGAATAAAACTAAGAAAAATAGGGTAAAACCCTAATTCATTGTTACTGTTCATTTTACTGGTTTTAGAGCTCTGGAGAAAAAATGGTAGAGACAGCACACAGATCTGTAGAGGTCCACCGCGGTCTACGGGTAAGGGTTTAAACTTAGTTTAGATTGATTTAATTTGAATTTACATGCTTTGTAGATAGATTTTAAGATGAATTTTGAGCATCGCGACCGTTTTTGGCCATCGACGTCGTCCGAACGAAATCGTCCCTAGTTCGACGAAATCGTCTCAAGTTCATCAATTTCGCCCAAGGGCGAAATCGGCGAAAGGGGGACGATTTCATCAAATTAGAGACGATTTCGACACGTGAAATCGGAGACGATTTTGCTCAAATTTTGGACGATATCGACCAATAGTGGGCGATATCATCAATTGCAAAAATTTGATCTTTAAGTTGCATTATTGATTGCTAAAATTGTTATTAATGATTGTTTGTTGTTTATGGTTGCAGAGAGGATTACTAAAGAGCAAAGAGTGGAAATATGGAGGATTAAGAGATGACTTGGCCGCTCTGACACAGGCAGAGCGAGATCAGCTAGCACAGGCCGGCTTACTACATGTGGCAGAGATGCCACAAGTTTCTACTAACATGGGGCTACTGACGGCCCTAGCAGAGAGGTGGTACCCGGGCTCTTCATGCTTTTGGTTACCGACAGGGGAGATGACTCCCACACTAGAGGATGTATGGAGTATTCTTAGAATCCCCATACAAGGGAGGATGATCACACCTGTAGCCAATCAGGGCCATGCGATGGGACGACTCTGCGGTGATCTGAGCTTCACCCTGGAGAAGGGCAGAGTGAACATCGAGACACTGTGCTAGATGCCTGGGGCATATACACTGACACAAGTTTTTGCTGGGGTGGTTGGTGGACTTCTGCTGTGCCACCAGAGTGGATGCAGGGTACCATGGATGCTGGCAGATGTGATCTGCGACATGCGTGACCATGGCTACAGATTTGCTTGGGGCAGCTTTGTTCTATGCCGATTGTATAGGATCCTACATGGGGTTGTATACAAGGGCGACCGATGTCTGGTTATGACATCGCTCCTACAGGTTTGGTGCTGGGAGCACATTGCGATGCGAATGCCGGTAGGGCTTCCACTGATAAGGGTTGACGGGGAGAGGCCCCGAGTCTTCTACTGGTGGCTCTGGAGAGGGGAACAGTGACGGATCGACCTGTCGGTGTCTCGAAGACTACTAGATGACTTGGTCCTAGACCAGATCACCTGGAGGCCATGGAGGCAGCATCCCGGGTGGCCAGAGGACGGACAGGAGCTGGCTCGCATCAGGCGAGTCTGTTGGCTACGAATGGAGAGGGGAGAGGTGGAGCTCCACCACTATGACTAAGTTTTGCGATAGTTCGGTCTACAGCAAGGGATCCCATATCTCAGGGATTATGAGTTTTCTTGGACTGTCCGAGATAACACCATAGTTAGCGGGGCTCCAAATATGCAGCGATTCTAGAGTCAGGACGCGGACGATGCCCCCATTTAGCCAGTGGATGGGGACGATGCAAGGGTAGCCAATGGCTACGATGCCTGGTATGCAGGCATCCGCCCTCCTCGGATGACAAGGGCTCAGGGACCGATCCATGCAGTTGTGCATCGGATAGGGAGGCAGCACCAGGTGGTGGTAGAGGCAGCCCGGGGTTGCGGTAGAGGAGAGCAGAGGAGGCCACAGGCACAGGAGAGGCCACGATAGAGGGAGAGGGAGAGGAGGGAGGCGAGACCCTCATCTCCATAGAGGCCACCATCGCCTGATAAGGGCAAGGGTGTGGACATTGGAGAGAGTAGTGAGATGGCTACTCTCCAGGCAGAGAGAGATCGTCTGCGAGCTCAGGTGCAGACGTTCAGGATGCAGTTGCACAGCACCAGGCTGAGGTGTCACAGCTACGAGACGAGAATGCTCGTCTTAGGGCACGAGGTGGAGGGGTAAGCACTCAAGAGCTGCTACGGTCAGTTTCTCAAACCGCATTCTATCAGGCATTATACTACCAGGCGGTGCTAGAGGGCCAGAGGGTACAGCTGCCACCTGCCATAGCAGATCCTATTAGGATAGGGTCGACGAGGAGCTCATCCCGGTCGATGACGAGGACTCGCAGTACCACACATACTGTGATGGGACCACCTCGTCCTCCGTAGGGCGGGGGAGGAGATGAGGCCAAGAGCTCTAGAGGCTCTCAAGGCTAGAGGGTAGGATACTGCCACTGATATTGTATTATACTTGTATTGATAGAGGATTGAGTATGCCAAGGTACAGATTGTGGCATACCAATCTAGTTTTGATGATGTATATATTCTGTTGATATATATATATATATATGAGATATTTTTGATCATATGACTTATCTTATGTGATGCTTATGATGCTTTTTATGTTTGATTGATTGATTGAGTTGATTGATGTAATGATTTTATTGATGAGTCATGTAATTATGTCGTTTTGGAAAAAATTATAACTTGGATGTCATGCTTTAAATATTTTAAATGAAATAATCTGATGTAACAAATTGATTGGTTGTGATGAAATGTGATAAAAAATAAAAAGAGATTTCTAACAATAATTTCAAAGGACATTGTCGCTATTATAGACCATTTCATGGAGTCGCTGCTCACTCGGTCGTCAAGCTAGTCCCAGGATAGAAATATTGTTAAAAGAAAAGAGTGCTTAAGAAATTGTCTTAAGACTTTGTTGTGATGATGCAAATGATGATGATGATGGTTTGTTTTTAGATTTCCATGAAAATATTATGCATGAAATATTGTAAAATGATTTTTGCTAGGCATAAATTCCTAAGTGTGATAAAAATTGTTGAATAATTCCTTAAGAATTATACCATCATTGCAAAATGCAAAGGTTGACATAATGATATGAAATAATAAAAATGTGTTTGCTTTTGAAAAGCATAATTTGTGTAATAAAATGAAGTCATATGGTTTTTATGAATTTTGATAAATTGGGAAAAAATATTGTTACAATGGTTTGCGCTAGGCATAGAATATGTAGGTATAGACTTATACCATCATCACGAAGATCAAAGAAATGATAGTTTTATTACATGATTGATTTTTTATGAACAGAAAAGATGAAAATGATGACTTGCACTAAGCATAAAATTCCAATTTTGGTTTTGGAATTATACCATCGTTGCGAAAGTCGATAAGATATATATGATATGTTGTTAAATAATTGTACTTGATTATTCCAAACAAGTTGCAAAATAATATTTCAAAGTATTTTGAAGACAAAGATTAGATTTATAAGGAATCCCATGTGCATAAGTGAATTCATTGCCAATATTGATTTATCATAATGATAGACAAAATCTCTCAAATACAAATGTGTGTGCAATTGTATGGTTCGGTTACCGATTTTGAGCAAGATACTATGATACAAGTGATTTGAATAAACCAACTAAGTGTTCATTAACCATGATGTAGATGCATATAACCATACTAGGCTACTATGTAGATCGGATTATCAAGAGCTAGCTAATCCATAAGCAGACAGAGGTCTATACAAAAGAAGGTCGCTAATGTGACAGACATATCGCCACGCTAGGAGTTACCCAAGGCCAAGCAGGTTGGGCACAAACCACCTGTTATGGGGCTTACCTCACAGTTTTCGAATAATTGAGAATTCCAAGGATTCAAGCTCATTCACCCTTCTTTTCTTTTCAAAGGGTAGGGAAAGGGATTTTATTGCTTTTCTTGCTTTCTTTTGAACTTTGCTTATTTTTTCTTTTGCTTGATAATGCTTGGAACATTGTTGACATAACATTTTTCTTTTCTCTTTTTCTTGAATTTTTCTTTTCTTTTTCTTTTTCTTTTTCTTTTTCTAGGGATACTTGCTCGGATTAGCTGTAGAGCAAGGGATTTTTATTCTGGGTAGGGGTGAGCTTGTCCTTTTGCCAATTCTCAAAGATTCTAGACCATGTGCATGATAGGATAGCAAGGGAAAATTTTCGCTCAAGAAATCAGTTCTACTATGTAGCAAAACATGGAAATTACAAATATAATCATTTTATTGTGAAAATATGTGCTTGGTTTAAGTAAATAACGAGATCAATTCTCTATGCTCAAACTTTATTTAATTGATTTTTGTGAACTTTGATATAAGAGAGATTAGTAATCATGCCAGATAAAATCAAGATATTTATTGTGTGAGTGTGCAAGTGAGGGATGCCAAATAAATGCTAGTTTTATCCAAAATAAGTTGAAACATATAACTACAATAATTGTAAGAAAATAATGATTTTGAGAAAGTTTTGAGAATGTTGACTCTCTCTTTATTCTGTATATTGTTTTGGTTTCGAAAGAGTCAAGCATATAGCTGTTTTTGGATTTTTATGTTGATTTTTGTTTTAAAGCAAAAGGAACTTTACAAAATAAATGCAATAAATATTTTTGACGATTTTTGAAGATTTTATGAATGTTTTTGAGGTTTTTGAATAAATTGAAAGAAATACAAGATAATGATTTTGAACAAATATATACATGGATGAAATAATCAAATTTATGCATAATAACATTTGAGATGTAAAATATTCATGGGTTCTTTAAGTTCTTTACCATCTAAGGTAGACAATTTATATGCTCCTGATTCAAATTTTGCAATAATGATGTATGGTCCGAGCCATTTGGGCTCAAATTTACCTTTCAGGTCTTTGGTTGCATTTGTATGCTTTTGATTTTCTTTTAGAACAAGATCGCCAATCTCAAAGGACCGATGATGAACTTTCTTATTATATGCTCTTTTAAGCTTGTTTTGGTATGCACGGAGATGCTCTAAAGCATTGATGCATTTTTCATCTAGGAGTTCCAGTGGTCGAGTCCGCGGCAGCGATATTCATCTCCTACTTCGGTGTCTTGAAGTAGCAGAGCCAAAGAAGGAACTTCTAATTCAAATGGAAAAACTGCTTCGGCACCATATACCAAAACAAATGGTGAAGTGGCCGTGGGGGTTCGAACACTAGTTCGATAAGCCCACAGGGCTAGATATAATTGAATATGCCAGTCACGGCCAGTTTTATTGACTACTCTTTTGAGAATTTTGATTAGGGTTTTGTTAGAAGCTTCTGCTTGACCATTACCCTGAGGATAATAGGGAGTAGACCAGCGATGTTGAATCTTATATTTTTGACATAATTTTTTAACATCTTTATTTTTGAATGGAGTTCCATTGTCAGAGATGAGATTTGCAGGAATGCCGAACTTGCAGATGATTTGATTAAAAATGAATTTAGAGACCTGTGAACCAGTGCAGGAAGCTAAAGGCATAGCTTCAACCCACTTCATGAAATACTCAGTGGCGGTTATGATGAACTTATGTCCATCAGAAGACACAGGATTAATTTTACCAATAATATCCAAGCCCCATTTAGAAAATGGCCAAGGAGAAGAAATAGCCTGTAGCTCTTGTGCAGGCGCATGGACAAGGTCAGCATGTTTTTGACACTTGTCGCAATGCCGCACATATTCATGTGCATCCGTTTCCATGGTAGGCCAAAAGTATCCTATCCAAAGGAGCTTTTTAGCAATGACGCTACCACTAAAGTGTCCTCCACAAGATCCATCGTGGGCTTCACTCAAAGCTGATTTAGACTCTTCTAAATTTAAACATCTTAATAGGATACCTTCAAAAGATCTCCTATATAAAGTATTGCCAATGATTACAAATCGACTTGCTCGTCGACGTAATAACCGACGCTGGTTGCGATTAGAATTAGCAGGGAAAGTCCCATTTTGGAGGAAATCAAATATGTCTGTATACCAGAGTTCAGGAGTGGTTTCCTTGATTAGAAACACATCCAAAGGCTCTAAGCATGACTTATGTGAAGCGGGTTCCTAGAGTCGATGAATGATGATAGTAGCATATTCGTCGTCTAACTCCAAGGGCAAGAGAGATGCAGCGGCGGCCATGGCATCGACTGCACGGTTGCTAGTTCGAGGAATGGCTTCCAAGGTAACTTGATCAAACAAGGCCATTAGTTGTAAAACATAGGCCTTATATGGGCAAATTTTATCATCTCTGGTTTGATAAACTTCATTAATTTGGTTTATAACCAATTGGGAATCCCCAAAAACTAAGAGGTTTTTAATTTTAAGCGCTAAAGCAGCTCGTAATCCAAGGATTAGAGCTTCATACTCAGCAGTATTGTTGGTGCAAGCAAAGGTTAGTTTGAAGGACGAGAGGAATAAGGTGTTTTTGTGGAGATATTAAAATAATACCCACTTCAGCCCCACTCATGCATCGGGCTCCATCAAAGTATAAGGACCATTGTTCAACAAGGTCTGCCTCTAATTGAAGGCATTCATCGGGAAACTCGATAATGAGGGGATGAGTAGACTCTAAGGGTGCAACAACTAATTGATCTGCTATGATTTGACCCTTAACAGACTCCTGTCCTATGAAGGTGAGATCAAACTTGCTTAGAGCAAGAACCCACTTGGTCGTGCGACCCGATAAATAAGGTCGACTCATGAGATATCTTAAAGGATCATATTTGGCAATGACATGTTTTTTGGCTAAGCATGTAATGTCGTAATTTTTGCGTAGCAAACACGACTGCTAGACATAACTTCTCTAATGTTTGTATAGCGGGTTTCATAACTGATGAAGGTGCGGCTAATGTAATAATTAGCACGTTCTCATTTTTCATCATCAAGTCGAGCTAACATAGCTCCTAAGGCGAGAATACGAGAGAAATATATAAAAGAAATGGGCGATCAGATTTAGGCGGTGAAAGCACCGGAGGGTTAAGGAGATATTGCTTGAGAAGTTCAAAAGCTTCTCTACATTCTATGTCCCAATTAAAGGGGACGTCCTTCTTAAGGATTTTAAGAAAGGGACCAGTTTTTTCCGCCAGCTTATCAATGAAGCGATGGATAGCTTGAAGTTTACCTTGTAAACTTCGTAATTCAGATATATTAGTGGGTGCGGGCATATCAGTGATAGCCGCAATTTTGAGAGGGTCAATTTCGATACCATGTAAAGAAACTAAAACCAATAATAACTTGCCGGATTTAAATCTGAATATACATTTTGCTAGATTTAATCGAATGAGATATTCTCGTAATCGATTAAAAACTTTTCTTAAATCGTTTAAATGATGATCTTCAATAAGAGAGCGAGCTATAATATCATCTACATAATCATGTAGGATATCATGCATCATATCATGAAAGATGTAGGTCATAGCCCATTGATAAGTTGCCCCGACATTCTTTAGGCCAAAGGGCATCACTTTCCAGAAAAAGGTACCCCAGGGGGTAATGAAGGCTATTTTAGCCTGGTCTTCAGGAGCTATCCTAATCTGATTATAGCCGGAGAATCCATCCATTAAGGACATCATCCCACTTCCAGAAGTAAAATCAATAATTTGATCCATATTTGGAAGAGGAAAGTCATCTTTAGGGCATGCAGCGTTAATATCTCTAAAATTTGTGCAAACCCTAACTTTGGTGGCTTCTTTCTTGGTGACTGGAACTACATTGGAGATCCATTCAGCATAATCAATAGCTTGTATGAAGATAAAATTTAGGAGTTTTTCTAACTCCCCTTTGACTAGTAGAGCCACTTTGGGATGCATTTTTCTAAGTTTTTGTTTAACAGGTTTAGCATCCGGATGGACCACTAGATGGTGCATGACTACAGAAGGGTCTAGACCTGGCATATCTTCATATGTCCAAGCGAAGACATCTTCATACTCTTTAAGAAATGCAATGTATTGTTCTTGTTTTTCTTGACTTAGTTCTGCTCCAATGTTGATTATGTGAGGGTTGTCCTCAATTCCAATATTAATTTTAATGACATTTTCTACCTCCATGTGTAGATCTCTTTCAAAATTATGTGGGGCGGGTGAAACGCCCAACTCTTGTAATTCTTGTAAAGTTAATTTAGATAATTCGCTTCGAGGGTTCGGTGGCCTCAAGTTGAGCTATGGTTGGTATAGAACCATCAAAATAAAACCCGTTGTACAACATCTCATCAACAGAGACATCATGGAAGATATCTCCTTCCAACTCTTCATCGGGGTCAGCAATCATTTCAGGGTATGCTATGGATAGCATGTTGCATGAAAATGACGGATTTTCAAGAGGTAAATCAACATGTCTATCCAAATAGTCTTGATAGCATATGAGATTATCATCATCCTCAAAAGGAAAGGGTTGACCCTTACTAGGTAATAGGCCCACACCGCATCGTGCAGGCCATGGTTCTACCTCAAAAGGTTCTTTCATGCCATTTTGGAAAGGCCCTAAGCCTTTCCCTTTATATCCCATTTTAAGCATCATGGGTTTAGCTTTAATATAATCGTTGGTAAAATAGCACCGAGCATATCCATCATGATGGGTTTTGGTATTCTGAGGGATTCTTCCCCAGTAATATCCTTTGTACATAAAGGCGCAACTCCCAACTTGATAAGTACTTCCCATAGGTTGTGGGAGGCCCAAAGTACGAGGATATGGTGGTAATTGATTTAAAAGGTCTGAATCTTGCATGAAAGCATTCATTTTTTCTGATATTAAGGTTGTAGATAAATCTGGTAAAATATCATCAGAAAGGGCATAAGATGTAGAAGGTTTATTACCTATTTTTTGAGATGTGGAAGGTATGATAGATGTGTCTGAAGGTTTTGAATTTATGGGATTAGAACTTGAAGAATTGGTTGTAGTTTTAAGAGCTTTTTGAAGTTCTACAGTAATTTTTTTAGAAGGTGGTTGATCTATATGTGAAGATGAAGTTAATGGAGGAGGAATAGATGAAATGATGGGTTTATATTTCATAGTTTTAGATGAAGAAGAAGTAGGATATGTGGATGACAGAGCAGGGCAAAATTGCACTCCAACTGGTTCTGCCAATGCGCACATATCAAAAGGTCTAGGGTCACCATGAATAGTGACCAACTAATTTTTAAACTCAAACTTAACACATTGGTGTAAAGTTGATGGGACTACTCGCATGGCGTTAATCCAAGGGCGACCCAAAAGTATATTGTACGATGCTGGGCAATGTACAATGAACACGATTGTCTCAAGGGTTCTAGGACCAACTTGCAATGGGAGGGTAATGACTCCACACGTTTCTTGTGTTTCGTCATTAAAGGCTTTGATAATCATATCAGTATTCTTCATTTCATCACTTCTAAAACCAAATCGTTGGTAGAAGTCAAAGGTGCAGATGTTTAGAGATGAGCCATTACCAATCAGGACTCATTTGACAGCTACATCCCCAATTAAAGTTGTAATATACAAGGGATTATCCTTGTGTAAACTGTGTTGTGGGATATCTTTATCCCGAAATTCAATACAATCAATCTCTCGTGTGATGATAGTATTGGCCATAGCTTCGGGTTGGATTTTTTGAGGTACCATCATCTGGCTCAAAGTAAGCATCAATTCATCCCTATGGGTGGGGGAGGATCTTAATAAATCTAAAAGGGAGATTTTGGCGGTGGTATTAGACAATTGCTCATTAATGTTGTAAGGGGGTTTAGTTTGAACAATAGGAGCATGATTTCCTTTATTAGAATTTTTTAGAACAAATGGAGCTGATCCATCGTTCTGGTTTGGTTCTTGTTGGGGATTTTGAGCTTGTTGTCGAGTGACAACTCCGATGGCACCTACAATGTTATAGTGACGACATTGAAACGGTCTCGGTTGAGAATTTATGGCTTGTTCATAAGGAAGGACTTCATTAGAAAAAGGTCGAGTAGTGACTCTTCTGGGAAATGGTTCTTCTGGAAAATTAGCATCTGTGATAGGTTGAATAGGATCTGATTCATTTTTAGAACTATTCGATTGAATGGTGTCTACTTCACTCTCACTATCTGACTCTATATCGCTAGAATCAGAAGTTTGAAAATTATGTAAGGGCCTGGTTGTAACCAGGGATAAGGTTGTGTCGAATGTGTGAGAGTCATGAATAGGTAATTGCCCGCTAATGGTTCCTACATATCGGGTAGGATGGGGAACATTGTGATGTTCAATTTGATTGGCTACCTCTTTACCATGTCTTGGTAAAGGGTGTTGAAATATGTCTAAAGTTTGATTGGCATTCTGATTTTGATTTTGGGGAACAGTCTTTTGGGTATTATTAGGAGGGTTTTGTTTAGGTTGGAAGGCTTGCACTTCCATTTCATTATTGTCAATAAAATCTTGTATTTTATGTTTCAATCTCTTACAAGCGTTGGTAGAATGTCCAGGACCTCTATGAAAATCACAGTGCAAATCGGCTCTATATCCGGGTATGCTTGGGTCAGGTTCCCGGATAGTCGCGATTGGATTAAACCTCTTTCAAGAAGTTGAGGTAAAATAGTTGATAAAGGTTGGTTTAATCTAGTGAACTCTCGAGGAGGCTTATCGAGGAGGTTTCAAGATGAATTTTTCTATTGTTTTTGTTGCATTGACATTAGCAACATTTCTACTTGTCGGTGACTCCATCACCGACAACCTGTTTGTTTTTATATTGATTTCTAGATGTTTTCTCATCATCCTTCTTTCTAATTTGGCCTCTCCTAATGAGGGCATCTTCTACCCTTTGAGCTAAATCTATAGCTTGATCGAAGGTAGTCAAAGTAGTTGTTGATAGCTCATAAGAAAGTTGTTCTTGTAAATTGTTAATGAAAATGTCTAACATTTCCCTATAGGGTAGCACAAAGTGCAGTTTTCCGTCAATTGTCTCCATCTTGCTAAGAAATCAGCAAAACATTCGTCTTTATCTTGTTTTAAATTGTATAGGTCTTTAATAGTTACATGCCTCTCGATGTATGCACTAAATTTATGAACAAATGACTCAGTTGTTTCTTCAAAGTTTCTTAAGGAATGAGTGGGCAATTGATAATACCACTCTAACGCCATTCCACCTAAAATTTTGGGGAACATTTTTAGTAATAGCACGTCGTCATGCGATATGTCATGACATGCTATCCTAAACATGCGAAGATGTTCTATGGGATCTTTGGTTCCTTTATAGATAGGCAGGACGGGCATGGGAAAATGTTTAGGGTATGGTTGAGCTACCACTATGGGATCCAATGGTTGGCTTCAAATCTCTCGATAATTATACGAGGGACGGTAGGGATCTATCTAGTCCATACGTTAAGCCAATTGTTTCACCATAGCTTCCAAACTACTAGTTTGCCCCCCATATTGATTCGGTGGGGTATTGCCATAAGTGTTATGGGCGTAGGATGGAGGAACATGAAGATTAGATGCCATGTTACTATTGTGTAAAACATTGGTAGGAAAAATATTATGGAGGAGTTTTGAAGTTGGATTGTGTTGTATTGTAGATTGTTGAAAGTTTGTATTTGGCTTTGTTTTAGATTTTTGTCTATTTAAAGCATTTTGCTCAATATTTTGAAGGAAGGAAGTAGTGAAGGGAATTTTATTTTGTGCGGGAGTGATTTTAGGTTGAGTAACAGGTTGCTTAGGAGGTTGGGTGACCTGTTGTTTGTTCATGGCTTGGGCTATAGTGACCATATTTGCATTAGATGGTCCACCCTTATCACTTTCTTGATCAATGAAAGACAAGGGATTAGTTTGCATATCAAGCGCCCGTTCTAAGGTTGTTTGAGCATCACTAATTTCCCCTTTATCAATACGAACTGCCACATTAAGGACGTCTATATGTTGATTAAGAAATTTTTGAAAATTTTCTGCATTGTCAAAAGTGATGCCTCCATTTGGAGCTATTCTAGGGGATGAAGATTCTTTAACACTTCCTTCTTGTTCCTTATCTTCACCTAAGTCTTCATCTGATTGACCTAGAGTTTCACCTTCCGGATTTGTATCTCCAAGAAGGACATTTGGGTTTTTAGTTGTATTTTGTAGCCAATATTCTCCTTCTCCTAAAATTTCTTTACCATTCCTAAGTTTAGTCATGGTGCTAAGTTTTGATTTCAGCAAATATATATATATATATATATATATATATATATATATATATATATATATATATATATATATATATATATATATATATATTATATATATGCAACAAATTAAAAGGTATATATTTATATATACCTAATGCAATATTGTAAATGAAATGTTTAAGTTTTTTACTATGTTTTTTTTTTATTTTGATTTTTAGTTTTTCTTTGAAACAATATAATAAAGACAGCAAATGAAACAATAAATGCACACAATAATAATAAGGCTGAAAGTAGATGAACTAATCTTCTATGAATAATTTATGAATATCATTAATAGGTTCAAGTTGTTCAGGGGTCATGAAATGTTCTTCTTCAAATTGAAAGTTTTCTTTTAAGAATTTGATGAAAAGGGCTATGGTAATATTGTCTATCTCAGATGCTGGTTGGAAATAATAATTCTCATGACAATATTTACAATATAACATAGCTCTAGGAGTTTTGTTCCATCTTCTCCTAACTATAATATCATATTCTAAGGAATCTATATGAACTAGAAATGGGCGCACTATAACGGTGCTTTCAAGATCTTCCCTGAAAGTTAAAACTTTTGCAGATACAAGAGCTCTCCTATAGGCTAGCCACCTATGGCAAGCTCTCTGAAGTTCATGATAGAACACTAATTGATGAGGATCCAGGATTCTATCCAAGACTAGCCTCTTAATCTGTTTAAGTTGTGTGGACCTAGATGAAATGATACTAAGTCTCTTGATAAGCTCGTCCCACAAGGATTGATTTCTACTTGCTTCAGGGACACTAAGGACAGAATTAACTTCTATGGCCGCTAATTGATTTACTACGTTTATAGTAATTGCTAACCCCTTTTTAGGAGCTACCATCTAAACATGATTTTGAACCTTAAATGTTTTAAAATGCATCTAAGTTTTAGTTGTTCTAATTTTTTTTTTTTTTGTCTTTGTTTGTTTTTGTTCAAAAGGTTATGATGCATTCACGTCGGGTTCACCAAAATGTATCGCTCCAAATTTTTTGCACCCCTACCTTCAGGCTATTGGATCCGTGCCCGGAAGGAGGATGGGAAAAGGATGGTGCGGTACCTCGGACGAGAGGACTTTGTGAAGGTCCCGCCTCTCAAGGGAGGTGCATTTTGGTGATTTTTCGACGGATGGTGGGTTCACCAGGAAACATTTGACGGTAGTTTCCATGCCTAGGTTTTGGGAATGAGTTTTGATGATTTCGTTTTATTTTTAAACATTCATCCTAGGTTTGGCCGAATGATTCTAACTTAAACTACATGAAAATGCAATTTAAATGCATACAGCAAACAGAAAGGAAAACAGAGACAGAGAATTTGCAGGAGGCCAATGAAGATTACCTGATCCGGAAGTCTGATGGAGTTTCTGAAGCTTGAAGCAGTCTGGATCGTCTGCAATTCTACATAATCGCCTTCAATTTGATAAAATCATCTAAACTGACAGGATCGTCTACAATATGACGAATTCGTCAGACGAAATCTTTAGAGACCTGCAAAACAGCAAACAGATACGAAATACAAGAAATTATATTTTGCAAACAAGGGCAAACTATATGAAACAGTAATATGAGTGTTGAACAATATACAAGAACAAAAGTAAATGCAAATAACTGTGTTTAGATAGAAGAATATGATCCTAATATGCAAACTAGACAAAATGGGTGAAGTCCAGATGCAATATAGTATAAAAACTGAATAAACAATCTAATTTATAGCATAAAATGACAGATAAAAAAGACAGAAGAGCAAACTCTAGGCACTGATTGCCTCGATGTGTGCTGCAGTCGAAATCGTCTCGCATCAGTACGAGATCGTCCCGAATTTGACGAGATCGCCTCCGATCTTGACAGGTTCAGTCGGCTGCAATAGGTGCTGGCTCCGGCTGAAAACCAGTGGTGTACCTACAATGAAATGACTATAGGACTAATGCAAAATATGAATTATGATGTTTTAGAGCATAAGGGTTCAATTTGCATAAAAATTCAGCGAGGGGTTGGGGAGGGAAAAGTCTTAGAGTTAAATAGGCATAGGATAGTTGTTGGGAGGTTGGAGATCATCCCAATTTGGGAGATCTCCAACGGGGGAAGGGTCCCAACGGTGTAGACACGCTTCTGCCCGGATTGGAGACCCGTTGGAATGGATTTCAACTATGCAAATTCAGTTTTATGACAAAATCATCTGGACATTCTAGTCTAGATGAAATCGTCAAATCTGGGGTGATATCGTCTGATCGGAGATGATATCGTCAAACGGTCAAAACAACTACTAAAAATGACACGAAAAAGGAGGAAACGGGTTTCTCGACGGTTAACGGGCGATTTGGGAGGTTAAATTTGAATTTAAATTTATTTACTAAGGTGAATGTAATTATTCCAATTTTACTGCGCCAATTTTAGGGTGCTACAAGCATTAATATCGGGTTTTACAGGTTGACCCAAAACCTTTTACAAAAATCACCCCAGGGTTGTTGATGAACATGTCCTTACTAAGGATCCTATATATGTAAAATCTACATACCGCCAAAGCCATTACATCCGGTAAGGCACATAGCCTATTATCAAAAAGAAACTTCCCATACAACATTTTGGATATACTTCGAGAAAACACACTTGCATCATAATTACAAAAAAAGAAACAGACACAGATCCCTTTCTTGAAACATTAGAGAAACAAAAAGTTGTAGACACATAGTAGAGTACTGAAAAAAACTCCCACAAGCTCTGTATTAATAGTTACTCTTAATAATTCTTTGGTAATTGCTTTATTTTGTATATGACATGCTTTGGGACCACATCCTGTCTTGGCCAATCAGCCTTGGAGAAGTGAACCTACTGGCTAGATTTATGGCGGTGGCTATCTGGTGGTCCATGTGGCTCTGGTTCGAAGTCTTATATTGTCATTTCTTTCCTACCCTGTGATTATCAACCAACCTCAAATTACTATGACAACTAGGAGCCATGTTATCTTACATGTGACTATCCCCATTAGTCTTTGTGGTATTTCCAAGCAGCATACACCAATACTAATAGCTCGAATAATTTTTATTGTGAGTCCATTTCAAAAAAGAGATGGGAATACTCATAGCCTTCGAACTTACAGTGCCTTCCTTATTGGTAAATTTGACTATCATTCTTGGAATTCTTGTTGAATAAGCTCCTCTACTTCGCTTGGGACACCGTGTTCCCATTTGAAAAGTCCATCACCATAGACACCCAAATTGGCCAGCTTATCAGCAACTTTTTTAGCTTCCTGAAAGACATGTTGGGCTTTTCTATCTTGTCTTCCCTGGAAAAGGATCCTAGCCTCTTCAACAATTATTTTAATCCTCCAAGGAGGTGTTTTCCAATTATTGAGGAGATTTATAACATGCATAGAGTCTCCTTCTACGATCAAATTGCATTCTAATTCTTGAGTCATTTGAAGGCCTCTCCACATAGCTCTAGCTTCAGCTTCGTTGTTCATCTTTGTTCCCAAATATTCAAAAAATGTAAGCATCATATTCCAATTATGATCTCGCACAATAATGCCAGTGCCTGCTCTGCTAGGATTTTTCTTAGATGCTCTATCAAAATTAAGCTTAAACCAACCTGTAGGAGGTGGGGACCACTTAACATTGGCTCTGGGGTTGACTACACTAGGCACAGACTCATCTAACAAGGTTAAGCTTAAATATTGAGCAATCATGGTCTCCTGTAGATGAGGTTTACGACTATCAAAAGGGATAAAGTTCACATTCTCGTTGGCAAAGGATAGGATCCTAGCAATGATAGTTTGATGATCATGGATAGACTCATTAAAGACTCTATGGTTCCTTTCTAATCACACCTGCCAAATATAGTGATTGAGATAAATTGTCCACATGTATCTAAGTCTTTGGCTTGAAAAGGGGCAAGGCCACTGGATAAAAAATCAAGTACGATGGTTGGTTTAACCCAAGAAATATTGAAGGCCTGAAAAACCCCACTTAGGACAATCAAGGAAAAATGGCACTCAAGTAAAATGTGATAAATGGTATCCCAATTAGCCCTACATAGATAACAACGATTAGTGATACAAATACCTTTATGCATCATATTATCAATGGTTAGAATTCTTCCTTGGATAACCAAACCTAAAAAGACTACAATTTTTGGAATTAATTTTTTTATCCAAACTAAGTCCTTTTGGAGGACAAAATCCTCGTCATCAAGCAGAAGCTTGTAAGCTGATTTAATAGTGAACTGCCAGTTTTATGTAGGAGCCCATGTCACTTGATCTTCCTTGGGTCTCATGGGGATAAAATATTGCTTGAGAATGTTACAAAGATCATTTGATTCCACTTGAAATCCCTGAATCCTTATTTGTTTCCACTTCATTCTGCCTTTGTCCTCAACCATATAATCGGAGACTTTTCTACCAATGAGTTCTTTCGTGATATCTCTAATTTGGGCTAAGTTAGGATATTGCGTCAGTGTTTCATCCTTAGCCCACCTGTCATTCCAATAATTTATCCTCTCACCATTGCCTAAAACCCATATTAAACCTTTTTTGATGATTTCCTTATAATTGAGAATTTCTTTCCAAAAAGTAGAACCTCTGATTGGAACTGAGTCACTTAGAAATTCCATATTTTGAAGATACTTTCATTTGATGATAGTTGTCCATTCATTTTATTCACCATAAATGAGGTGCCACGCTTGCTTAGCTAGTAAAGCTAAATTCATATGAGCAATTCTCCTCAGACCTAAACCCCCATTTTCCCTGGGTCTGCACACTTTGGTCCATCCTACAAGGTGTATCCTTTTTTTCTCCTATGATCTAGTCCATAAAAATTATTTTTGGATTTTCTCAATTTTCTGGAAAACCTTCACAGGGGCTTTGAAAACGAAGAGAAAATAGACTAGAATGCTCTAAAGAGAGGCCTTAGTGAGGGTCAGCTTTCCTATTTGAGATAGAATATGACCTTTCCATCCAATAATTTTTTTTTGAATTCTTTCAATAACCCTATCCCACATTGACTCTCTCGGAGAACCAATGAAAAGAGGGAGACAAAGATATGAAGTGGAGAGGTTTGCTATATCACACCCTAAAATTTTTGCAATCCTTCCTTGCCTCGGAATGGGGGTATTCAAGAAATATAACTTGCATTTACTAAAATTAACTTTTTGACCAACAATGTCCTCATAGAGTTGTAGGATGTATTTAATTCTTTTTGCCTCAACCATCGACGCCTTAGTCAATAGAAGGGTATCATCGATGAATTTTTGGTGAGAAATAGCCCTAGTGAGAGATGTTGCCTTGATTCCTGATATTAGCCTTGAACTGCAAGAATTTTTTATGGTTCTGCCTAAAGCTTCTACCATAATGATGAATAACATGGAGCTGATAGGGTCACCTTGCCGAATTCCTCTGCGACTTTGAAAGTAACCAGCAGTTGTTCCATTAACTAGAATCAAGAACCATGCTTTAGAAATGCATTCTTTGATCAAATTAACCCATTGGCGGTGAAAACCAAACTTAATGAGGACAACAATCAAAAAGTCCCAATTTAGCCTGTCAAATGCTTTGCTCATATCAAGCTTGAGGGTAAAAATAAACCTGTTAGTCTTATGAGTAGAGTGCAGAGCTTCATGAACTATGATAACTCCATAAAATATTGACCTACCCTATACAGAGCTTCCCTAGCATGGATCTATGATGTGGGGAAGAACATCTCTCGTTCTATTTGCAATGGCTTTAGTTAGGACCTTGTAAAAAACATTGCACTAGCTGATTGGCCTGAATTCAGCCATAGATTTAGGGGTTTGCTTCTTAGGAATTAGAGAAATAAAAGTAGAGTTGAGACATTTTGGGATATGATTGCTTGCTTGTAATTATCTGACAATATAAATTACATCCTCACTTACAATGTCCCAAAAATCTTGATAGAAATGAGGGGGAAAGCCATCGAGTCTCGGGGCTTTGTTTGGCTCCATGCTAAACAAGGCTTCCTTAATTTCCTCATCATAAAATGGAGCTAGAAGCTTAAGGTTTATATCCTCATTTATTATGCTAGGAATAGATTACAAGATAATATCTTTGGCCTCCTCATTTCACTACGATTCTTGACCAAGGATAGAATTGAAATAATTTACTGCCTCCTTTTTTATTTTTGTTAAGTCCTAAGTAATAGAACCATCTACTTTTTTAAAAAAAATTATCTTGTTATTGCTTTTGTTTCTAAGTTTGGTGATGTGAAAAAAAATTTAATTTGAATCTCCATATTTCAACCAAAGAGCCCTTGATTTTTACCTCCAATAGATTTCCTCACAGGCCAAAATGTTATGAAACTTTGCTAGTTTTATTCGTTCCTCCTGCCTAGTAGTTTCATTAGCATCACCATGTTGAATCCTCTGATCAATTATATTCAAACTTTAAACAACCTATTTTTTATTTTCAAATAGTTTCCCACAAACCTCTTTGTTCCAAGTTCAAATATTTTCCTTAACAAAATTTAATTTTCTAGTAATTTTAAAAGTTGCACTACCCCTGACAAGCTACTGCCACCACTAAATTAAGTTATCTTTGATACTAGAATTTGATTCACATAGATTGAAATATGAAAGCTTTCTTGAAGGAGAGAGAATTAGAGATCTCCAAAAAAATGGTATTATGATCAGAGGTAATTTTAGGAAGGGCTTGCAGGGTAGAATCACCAAACTGATTTGTAGCCTCCTTTGATAGAAAAAACATGTCAAGCCTTTCTTGAATGAGATGACACCCTATCCGCTGATTGCTCTAGGTATAATTTGCTCCTCTAATTTTTACATCCATCAACATGTTGGAGTTCACAAAGTCATTGAACTCATCCATGATCCTAATAGGTGGTCCATTTCCACCCATTTTGTCTGAAGGGTAAAGAGGAGTGTTAAAATCCCCAGCCAGAATCCAGGGGACATTATGGAAGATTTCACTCAGATTGGGTAAGTACTCCCACATTAGAGCTCTCCCTTGAATTGAAGTTAAGGAATAAATATTTGAAAGGATCCACAACCTATTGTTGTTTATTTCCTTAAATAAAACACTAATAACCCTGTCATATTTCTAAATAATAGTGCATTCTACTATCTAAGGATCCCACAAAGTCATAAGGCCTCCATAAGCTCCTCCGGCTGATTTGCAAACCATCTCCCCTTAATTCCAGATTTTGTTTGCTACTTTTTTGACTGAATCTCATTAATTTTTGTTTCTTGCAACATGATAATAGTTGGATTCACTTGATTTCTTATTGCACTAACTTCCCTATGTTTGGGCAGGCCATTGAGGCCTCTCATGTTCCATGAGAGGAACTTCATTTAGATTTTTTGGGATTTCTTCCTCTCCCCCTCCCTTGAGGGGGTTTTTCTAATTTTTTATATTTAGAACCTGGAATATCCTATTGAAACAAGGTTCTCTGTTTTCCATTGGCAATGTCATTATCAGTTTTAATTTTTTGATGCTCAGCATTTGATATTCTCCCTCTTCTTTTTTCACTGTCAAAATATATAGGAGACTTCATAGTGCCCCTGGTTTGTTTAGGACTAAACTGGGGAGAGGTAATTTGTTGCAAAACCAGACTGTCATATTCCTCAGTCTAAAGAGTTTCACATATCTCCACCCTTACATCCAAATATTCTCCTTTTTTCCTGTATTCCCCTAGTCTGTGGGATGGCCCCTCAGTAGGATTCACTTGGCTCCTTGTGATGATGTTAGGGAGATGAGATTTTTTATTTTCCAATGCTTCAACTTTCTTCCTAAGTTCTTCAGCATTAGGGTTTGTCTTTGGGATGCCCACTGGGCTTGAATAATTTTTAGCATTAGGGTTTAAGTATCTTGACTTGGATGGGGATTCTAGAGATCGGGCATTAGGTTTTGGCTTTGTGATGCCCACAGGCCTTACAGTAATTTTAGCATTAGGGTTTGAGTATCCTGACTTGGATGGGGATCTTAGAGAGTCAGAAAGGTTAGCCTGAAGGTTTTGGGCTTCCATGTCTTTCTATAATCCTCCTACTCCCATATTTTATAGAATTGAAATTTTATTTGAAACTAGAGGATTGGAACTTACCTGAATATTTTGGTTGCCAACAACCTGTTGTTTTTCTTTGTCTATTTGGGACCCTGCACCCTCTCTTTTATTTTTTTAGTAGACATAGTTTACCTGATTGAAATTGCCTCTGCCAGGGAAACTCCTCAAATTTCCTTTGTCTATCATTCCCTGCTTCTGCTTTTCTCTATTCATTGCCAGGTTAGGGCACTGATTACATAGATGTCCTTGATTTTTGCATTCTGCACAGAATTTATGTTTGTTCTCGTATTCTACCAGTTATTTTTGATAGTATTCTCCATACTCTAACTTCCACAAACCTTGGAAATTCATTATCCAAATTAGCATTTATGTAGATTCGTGCATGAGTCATCCTTGTCCTAGCCAAGATCACATGGTCAACAAAGATCAGGTCCCTTATAGTTCTGGTTATTCCCTGCAACCCCATCATCTGAGAAAAAGTCTCCTTTTGCCCAAAAACCAAGGACCTCCTATTAAAATACGGTTAACATCCTCCATATTGTTAAAATAGATATAAATAACCCTCGAGTTAGAGCTACCAACTCCAAGATGCCTATCGATTGCCATTTACCCATCACCCAAGCCCTGATAATCTCCATGTTCGGCCTACCTCCCAAAAACTTGCCTACCAAGGAGAATTCTTCCATTGAAATAAAAGGGCTCATGGAACTTGTTGGGGCCAAAATTTTATTATTTACTGGAACTAGGGGTGGAAGAGAGAGAACCTCCTTTATTTTTCCTCTAAGAGTCTCAGCAAAATACAGCCACTTCTTGGGCCCCACATTGTCCTTCGTATATTTTTTGTCAGGGTATTTCTGAGAAGGGTCGATCCCCCACATGATTCCCACCTCCAAATATATCGTAGCATGATCGTATTCCTCTATATCCTCACTTGATCCACATCAAACATTTTGTATCATTGATGTTAGCAATAGTGGACCAAAATTCTATCACTCAACAAGAGCAAAGAATACAAAAATTAGCTAAGTATGGAGACCGTCGAAGGATTTGTACATTGAAGATTCACAAGAGGGTACCAAAATCCCATCACCTATTACTAGAAAGAAAAGGTAAAAAATGGATAATTCCAAAGGTTGTCAAATATCTGGTACCTCTGATATCAGTAGTGAGGGACCAAGAGTTTGTCACTCAATATCCAAGCAGCATTGCAAGAACAACTAAGTCCAAAAGTCATCAAACATTTTGAACCAAGGGTACTTGAGGATAACAAAACATCATTGTTTGACAAATATTAAGAGCAAATTTGGATAAGTATGGATGTTTTCAAATATCTTGTATTATCAATGTCAGTAGTGGGGGACCAAAATCTCATCTCTAGGCAGCTATTAGAAAGCTCATATTTTTCCAAGTGTAGAAGTTGTCGGGCCTTTTAGAAATCTAATAATAGCACAACAAAACAAAGAAATTAGATTTCTGGCACAGTCTAAAGTGTAATCTAACACTTCTCATATCACATTGGGTGGTTTAAATCTACTATCAGAGAGCCCTAATAACCAAGCCTATCATTAACACTCTTGTGGGTAAACACTCATGGGATGGTTAACAACATAAAAAATTTATTAGAAGATCCTAGTGCTTAGATGGAAACAACACAACCCATATTTCTTAAAATGGAATCTAATCAAGCCAAATTAGCGTAATCATGCCCAGACAATTATAACAAAATAGACTGTCAAAAATTCACTCAGGCTAGCAAATGATCTAATATAACAACATCCACTCTCAAGGCAATGAAGGCCAAGTAAAAAAATTTATCGTAAAGCTACATATACTAGAATGTAATAGATTCTAGGGATTTGTTCTTTACCTTTTTCAATTTTCATTAATGTACGAGGACACCCCTTGCCTTTGAGGAACAAAGACTAGACTATTGTTTAACCTTCTTGTTTGATGCTCTTATTAAAAGTGTATATATGAATTGCTAATTATTTCTATTTAAAGCTATTTGAATGAATGCAATAGTAATTTTGCTTTGGAATTTCTTATTGGAAGTTTATTCTCTAGTTCTGGAATAAGTGCAACTAGCTAATTTTTCAATAGATGAATCATTATGTAAGTAGCACTGGAAAACTAGTCTGTTAGGTGGTTTGTTCATGACTAATTGTTAGAGTCATTTATGCATTATGTTTATTGATGTTGATGAATTTGTGCTATTAAAACTCTAGTTGTTTATCTTTCATTTATTTCTACTCTCTTTTCAACCCCCCAACATTGTAATAGCTAGTTAGGATCCAAAGTAACCGACCTATTTCGGAGGTTGATGCACGAAGCCTCGTTTCTTTATGGTCTTCCAATATTGGTAAAAATATCAAGGTGCAAAACTTATCCTAAGGCAAATTTTTAGACCTACAAAAACATGGGTGAAAATCCTGATGGCCTAGAAGGGCCAAATATGTAATATAATTTGATAATCAGTATAATATAATCACTCTTTTTACCAAAAAAAACCTTTACAATCTCTTATTATGTGTCTAGTCTCATAATATTTGCAACATCAGTGTGCAATGTTTTCATAATCAAGTTACTGATCCCATTATCTTTATTTAAATTTAATCCTAGTGAATTATTGCAAAGGTTTTAAAATATTCATTGCAAAAGGTATTCAGGTCCATAGAACATGCTTTTTCTTCTTAGTATGTGGTCCCTCCCAAATGAACTCCCCTAGAATATTACCAATATTCTTTAAAAACTACTTATTGATAAGTTGATATAGAAGCCCAAAAATCCTAATCCATACTTAAATTCTTTTAATAGTTCTCGTCTCCAAAGAAAAATTCTCACTCTATGGTCTTAAATATAATGAATCCCCCCAAACCATAGATCTCCACCCATTATTTTATCCCTAATTTTTGAATTAAAGAAGATAAGTAAAAACTCTTATAGAAAAGTCATGGAGTTATTTTAATTTAATTTATACTTCCACTTGATTCAATTTTGAATCTTCAAATAACCAAGCCAATAATTATGGAACCTATATATTAACCTTTTGATTTTAAAAACCATTATATCATGCTTAATCATCTCATCCTTGATCATCACTTTTGGTCCTACAACCTAAGTTGGCATAATAGTGGAGACATTGTAAGTTTAAATAGAGGTCCAAGGTTTAAATCCTACAAGGAGTAGGGTTGTAGATAATGCTTTAATAATGGAAGCATAGTTGGATAACTATATATTAGGTAAATAAAATCCTCCATGAGGATCGTCTCATAAGGCCCATGGCCTTGAAAACCATAAAAACTACTTTAGCTTTTACCTTTACCTTTGTTAGGACTTTTAAAAGTGTTTTTCTTTCCCTACTTAGATTTGCCTCATAATAATCCTTTAATTTTTGAAATTTTTAAAGGATCTAGAACAAGACAATGTAATACTTGCTCCTTTCTCACACTCAATTTTTAGATAGAAGTATAAATATTAATGCAATATACTATAATGGATAAAAGTAATGGTTTTTTATAAAAATATCTATGAAATATAATTTCCTGTAAATAAAATATACTCTTTTTTTTAATAAGTTATATGTGACTTCTATTGGGATCCACTCCCATCAAAATACCAAAATATTACATTTGTTGTTAGGTCAATTAAACCATAACCAACAAGCCTTTTTATTACAAATATTTTTTATCTTTTTTTCAATGAAATATATTATTCAAATTCCTCAATGTGTTGTATTTCCATAATTATCTTCTTGACATCATCTTCATTTAGAGATAAAATCTCACTTGGCCAATTTTCTTTTAAATTTAAATTTTACCAAGATGAAGATCAACACCATGACTGGCTAAATTATCTGCGACCTTCTCTAAATATGTTCATATTTCTAAGAGATTACTTCTAATAATATATTATGAACAAAAATAATATTATTTTTGGTCCAAACCCACATCCATTTTATATTTATTGCATTAATGATAATTTGTGAAGTCCCCTCGATTGAAATATATTTTCAACCTTTTTCTATTACAATTTTAATCCCTATAAGAAGTGTCCTAGCCTCTATATAGTTGTTAGTTGAAGTTCTATATGATTTTAAATAAGAAGAATTTTATCTTCATTATTTTGAAAAACACCATCACCATAGACTTTTCTTAGATTTCCTTTAGAAGCACTATCAAAATTAATTTTGATAAACCCAATTTTTGGACAGTTTTATTTTACACTAGATCAACGTAGACCCTTTGCTTTAATATCATTATCATAGATGACTTATATTGAAATCATAACAAAGTTGTTACCATCCTTTTTTCACACTTGAGACTTTTCATGATTAACATAATATATTGAAACATTTTGCAAGAGAGGCACTAATATAGTTTCAAACTTGGGCATGATTTTGATATTTATTTGTAAAAATTATATTATTATTTTTAATCCATAAATTCCAAAAAATAATAGTAGGACCAATCCTCCAAAAAATATGTAATGCTTTATCTTTGAAATAATTAATCCAACACAATATCAACTCTTTCAATGTTGATGGGCCTACCCGATATATTTTCATAGTTTTAAAATGGTAACCCCAAAAGGTGTGAGTAAAGGGACAATGAAAAAGTAAGCGATCTGATGTTTCAAAATCCTTCTCACACAAGGCACATCTAAAAGGTCTATGATATCTTCTTTTTTATAGACTCTCTCCTATAAGAATCTTACTTTGAATTACTAACCAAAGAAATATTGAGGCCTTAGGGAGAGCTTTTAGTGACCAAACATTATTCTCAAGAAAATATTTGGGAGTAGGAAATTTTATTTGCCATAAATCCTCATATCACAACTTGACCAAGTATCCATATTTTGATATATTCCAAAACAACTCATTTTTTGTGTAAAAATAGACAAATAAAACTCTTAAAGCATCTTTTGAAGTTCACCTACAATTTTTTTAAGTTCCTTTCTTTCAACCAGGTTACTAATCGAAATCCATGATCTAGAGTTATCATTCATATTAATAGTATTTGAACTTTGGACCTTTATAATCTAAGCATGTTCAAGAAAATGGTTATAATTTTGATTGAAAGATAAGAGTATAATCCTTCAACAATTAGATCAAAAAATTATAAAATTCCCCTCATTTTTATTTTTTTTTAAGAAAATAAGTTATATATTGATATTCAAATTTGTAAAGAATAATTATCCAACAAGCAGCTTGGATATCACAAGATTTTTATCCAAAAGGAGGAACAAGCAACAAAGAAAATTTAGAAACTTTAAAAAATACAATAGTATACCAGGGTTCTAGAGTTGCAAAGGATACCATAATTACTAAGAAAACTTGAAACACCAAAATCTCTAGAATCATGCAATGTTCCAAAGTTTTCCAAAGGTATCAAAATTTCTAGGGGCACTAATATCTTCAAAGGCTCTAGAATATCCAAAGGCTCTAAAATTACCATATGCTTCCTATCATCTATGTCACTCATTTTTTTTGCTTATATTTTTCTTATTACTCTAAGGTGCAAGTAGGTTATGTTTATGGCCTCATTTGCAAGGCGATCATCCACCATATTATACCTCCTTCTAATATGGTAGTATTTTATATATTCAAACTTTTGCTTCATTTCTCTTAGTCTTCTCTAAACTATTTGTAGTTGTACTAATAAGAAATAATTCCCCTTAGATAGGGTAGAGTTCTTAAGTCTCAAATCACCATACACATGGAGTTGTTTAATGCCTTGTTCTTGAGAAATTTTTTATCCCATTTCATAGCCTATCAATTCTACAACAAATATTGGTTGTTTTCCCTAAATTGACTTTGAATTGAAGCATTTCATAGTGTGGGGCCACTAGTATCACACCACCAGTCGATACATGGTCTAGGTTTGATTTAGAGGCTCCAGCAAAGAAAATTGTATGGAATTTTATCTCTAGAGGTTTGACTATTCTAACCTATGGCCCAAAATTCAAGAGCTTTTGAATATCCATTTGATGTCATAGTTGTATTTTTTCTCCTAATGTCTTGTTGTTTATGATATATAGTTTTTGTGTTCAAGACTATCTCCCTTAACACTCTATTGGTTAACACTCAAAAATTGGTTGTTTTTCATCAAAAATTATCCTATTTTTATCCTTCCATATGTGTCAAATGATGAATATTGGCACTGAATACCATATCTACCTGATAAGGTTCTTGTTCATTAGTCCCCATTTATACATTTAGGCCCAATTGGCTATCCAATATTTTAAGTTGAAGGTTCATGATAATAATGATCCTAGTTAGATTATTTTAATATAAATTTTAACTACTTTTGTACACTGAAAGAATAGATGTGATATTTTTTAATTGTTCTTAACACACCTATGGTATATATTGTTGGATTTTAAGCCACATTATCTTAGGTCCCAATATTTTGGATCTAGAGTAGTCTCAAATATAAGAGCAATCAAAATATAAGTTGGTCAATATAAATAATAATAACATTCAATATAATATCAAATATGAATGTAAAATGGCCAAAATCATTCATGCAATAACATGAATAACACTTATAGTAGAATTTCTCAAAATATGCATACAAGCTTCAATATTAATGCTTGAATGTTTCATACATTTTCTAGATACATTTCATGGAGCTTTGTCTCCATTATATAACCTTATAAATGTGACTCTTCAATACTTGATTATTGCACTCCTCACATATCCGGGGGTTGCAACCTTTCCTATTCTTTACATAAGATAAACCTTGCATGTCCTTTGGATTCTCATCTTGCCACTTGTATACAAGACTCTTGACTCTCTATTTACTTGCATACTTAACTCCATGACACTTGCACTCTTCTATATGAACTCCTAATACATGACACTTGTGCACTTCCTCATATTACATATTTGCACACTTAATTACATGACACTTGTGCACTTTCTCTCATTATACACTTGCACTCTTACATACATGACATTTGTGCATATCCTACACATAAACACTTGCATAAAAAGGGAAATATAAATCACTTCAAAACTATAGACTCAAACTCTATTCTAATATTTGCATTGTATCATAGGTACCACTTATTTAATTTAATATGTGATCCATATTCATTTTTCCTATATTTTTAATAAATCAAGCGATTCATTATTAATCTGACCTTGAGGTAAAATATGCTCAATTTTTCCATGAGATAATCCCATTGAAAGCACATATTCCATCATTTTTTGTATTAATAGAAGTAAGGGGTTTTTAAAGGATCCCTAAACCTTTTACAATTGAATAAGACCTTCAAGGAAGGACCTACAAGATATACTCCCAATAATAAACAAGGAATAAGTCTTAAGTCCATAACAAAATAGAGGTAAACTCCAAGACAACCAAAAAAAAACTACCACAAACAAAAAACAAAATAGGGGTATGAAAATCAAGAGACAGGGGAGCAATAGGAGGGGTTATAATTAGCATCAACAATAGAAGGGGTGTCCTCTAGGTCTTCAGGGTCCTCATCACCATACTTGTTCTTATACTCATCGACCAAGGTGGCTACTTTTCTATATTAAAAATACATATTTTTTTATTTTGTATGTACCTTTGATAAGATCATATAAGCTTATGTGTAGCCTTTTTTACTAGGAAAGTGATGCAATAGCATCAAACTGTCAGCCAAATAAAATAGTTGGGATTGTTATTCAGAGGACAGGAACATCTACCTGGTAGCAGGAAACTAAAAATAGATCAAAAAAAATTTTCAAAGGATGAATAATCCATAAGCATTCAGAGTTACTACATTAAGCATTAAGGGGGAGTGTTAAAAATAATTATTAATAAAAAAATAGAAAAAGCATGATGCTAAAAATAGACTTTTCTTAAGGAAGAAGAAAATTTATTTATATATAAAGACCTTTCTTAAAAAAGGAAAAAGGTTGTTTATAAATAGAAAGACTTTTCTTAAATAAGAAGAAAAGCTATTCATAGATAGAAAGACAACTGAAAATAAAAAAGAGAGATAATAATAAAAATTAGGACAACTAGAAATTTTGCTTATTATTAGCATGAAGGATGTCTATTTATTAGGTGCGAGGCACCCATTGTAATTAAGTTTTATTTAGTATAATTCAAGGGAATTTAGGAGAAGAGGAGAAATACCAATAGATAGGGAGAGAAAAGGGAGAAGAGAAGGGAGAGACTTCCTTGTATAAATGCTTTGTTGTTTTGTAGACATAATATTGTAATAAAGCATCCAAATGTGCCAATGATGAATAGAATTATTTATTTTCATTAGTTTTCAAAGTGTTATGTGGAATTCTTTTTTGTGTTAAGAAACTCATATTGCAGGTTGTAAATGGGTTTTGCAAGTAAACATAGCCAATAAATAAAGATAATTGAGCATCCATAATTGTCATTATTTGAAACTGTTATTGCAAGTTTGTCATTACCTGTCTGTCGCTACATCATTTTGGTATCATAGCCAAAATATCATTCAGGAAGTGTTATACAAGAGATGGCACAATAGGAAAGAAGAAGACCATGAGGACCCCAAATACATAGCTAAAATGCTAAGTAGAATTACTGCTCGACTTGAAGCAATTAAAACCATTCAAAGAAGAGGCATTCATCTAGAGGAGATTAGAGACATAAAATAGGAGCAAGTTGGCCATGTAGAAACTCAAGATGAAGACTAAGAGGGAGAAATAGATGAATTATTGATCCTAAAAATTTCTAATATGGATCAAAAGCCTAATTTAGAAACTTTGTTATGCAATGGAAAAATGAATCCAGAAGAGCTCATAGGCTAGATTTTTGAAATAGAGTACTTTGATTTTTAGTCAATAAAATACCCTAAAAGGATGAAGTTTTCTAGTAGAAATTTAAAAGGGCATGCATCCTTATGGTGGGACCAGGACCATGTGCATATTGAAAGACAAAGGAGAGGAAATAAAAGTATCAAGTCATGAGAGAAAATGGTCACCAAACTGAAGGTCAAATTCCTACCATCAAAAATGAATGTGAAAAATTATACTGAAGAATTCTTTAGGCTAACCATTCAAATTGATCATGTGTAATATGATGAAGAGAAGATATCAAAGTATATAAATGAGCTATGAATGTCGATACAAGATGAAATCAGTATGATAAGGATAAGTATGATAGAAGAGCCTACCAGTATGCCTTGATTATAGAGAAGTTATCATGAAGGAAACAAAATAATACAAGAGGAAAAGGATAATCCTTTCAAGTAAGAGAAAAATTAAACAATGGTAGCAAGTAACATTTATAAGAAGGAGAAACTAGTACTTCTCATAGTAATTTTAGTTATAACACCAAATAAGGTAGAGACTCATCATGAGGAGGAGGTGGTTTTGGTAGAGGAAGAGATAAAGGATTATTTGAAAGATGTTATAGATGAGGAGAAGATGGTCATCAAGCATTTGAATGTCCAACCATGCAATAGAGTGGAAATAAGGGAAAAGAGGTCAAAAACCTTATTACACAAGCATAAGATGAAATTATTACTTCATCAAAGCATTTAGAAGAACCAGAACAATAATAATTCCTTATGATTAGTATGGTATTTTTAAAACAAGCAAAGGAGGTGCATAAACCTACGCAAAGAAGGAACCTATTCAGGATCATTTGTAAATCAGAGGGTAAATGTTGTAAGGTGATTGTTGATAGCAATAGTATAGATAACTTGGTGTTAACAGATATGGTGAAGAAACTTGGGTTGTAAATAATGGGATACCCAAATTCATACAAAGTCTCATGGTTTCAAAAGGGACATTAAATATTGGTAACCAAACAATGTATGGTAGATCTCCAAATTGGCTCTTATAAGGATGTGATTCTATGTGATATCATATCGATGGATGCATGTCATGTCTTTTTTGGAAGACCATGATAGTTTGATAAAAAGGCATTACATGAAGATAGGGAGAACACCTACACTAATGTGAATGATGATAAGATATACATATTAAGCCCATTGAAGGACCAAGGGAAATAAGTGGATAATAGTCCTATAGTGTGCAAGGGTACATAAAAATAATCCTTGAAGGGAAACAAGAAGAAGAAAGCATATTTTTCTTTTATCACTAAACCCACAAAAGAAGGTACAATGAAAAAGATAGATGAAACCCCATATGGAGTGAGGGATTTGCTGGAAGAATATGTAGGGATTCTTTCAAAATATGGGTTACTACTAATAATAAGCATGGGTCATCACATGGATTCTAGTCTTGTATTAAGCTTCATTGATAATCCAAAACCAATGAAGAATGAAAAATAAAGGGTAGATACAAGCAAAAGGATAGGCATAGTGGAGAAGCAGTTGAGATAGGTCACCAGCAGTGGTGACGATGAAGACAAACATGCAATAATTCTTGTTGCAGATAAAGAGAAAGAGAAAATAAATGGTAAAGAGACAATAGAGGAAGATCAACCTCATCTAGTTATTAATGGTCATGACAACAGCTATATTATCAGAGTTGATAGTGACAATGGTACTTTAGAGTGTGGTGAAGGACATTATGAGGATGACCAATATCATAGTGGTGATGGATATTTTGGGTTCTTTGAAAAGCATACAAGAGGCATTGGCTCCAACTTTATGATAAGAATGGGATAATGGTAAGGAATTGGGAAGATATGGGTAAGGTTTGAAATTCTCATAATGTCAGAATTAAGGCCAAATACTAAAGGCCTTGGGTATGTAGGTCCAATATGATGCAGTGGGACTAAATTTTTGAGGATAAAGTAGTGCATAGAATGAAGGTTTTAGAATGGGTTGTTGCAATCAATGTGGAAGAGTTGGATATGTTGCAGCTAGGTGTTCGAACCTGCATACTTATACATGATAACTCCAAAAGAAGGTATTCATATCAAGAGAGTGTCACCAACAAAGTGCATGTTGATTGTGGTTGGATGAATGTGACACAATGGTAGAATGTGAAGAGGATGTTGCTTTCATTCTATGCGAGGAGGTTTGATCCTAAAAGGAAGACCAAGGGAAGATAGTGAAGTTGACCTTATTTAGATAAGAGGATGTTGCTTTCATTCTATGCGAGGAGGTTTGATCCTAAAAGGAAGACCAAGGCAAGATAGTGAAGTTGACCTTGTGTAGATAAGAGGATGTTGCTTTCATTCTATGTGAGGATGTTTGATCCTAAAAGGAAGACCAAGGCAAGATAGTGAAGTTGACCTTGTGTAGATATCCAAGATAGAGTGGTCATAGCTTGTAAAAATCCTTCATGAACTGGAGCTCAGGGTATGATGCAGTTTCATCCAACTGTCAACCAAATAAAATAGTTGGGATTGCTATTCGAAGGATAGGAACATCTAAATGTAACAATCAACTAAAAATAGATCAAAATATCTTTTCTAAGGATGAATAAGCCATAAGCATTCAAAGCTACTACATTAAGCATTAAGGGGGTGTTAAAAATAATTATTAATAAAAATAGAAAAAGCATGATGAGAAAAATTATTGAGGATACTTAGGCATTTGCATTTTAGCCTAAGTCCTCCTACTCCATTTGCATTTTTGTATTTCTTGCATGCACATTTGTACACGTGAAGGTATAGTATACCTCATGACATATTGCATTCCTTAGTTAGAAAACAATTCATATTGCATTTGTAGTTCATAGTGTGTGCATCCAATTGTGATTGTGATCGAGCATTGTCCTTGTTTGGTACTCTATTACAATGCTCTAGGTTCATAATCCTGTATTAAAAATAGACTTTTCTTAAGGAAGAAGAAAAGTTGTTTATATATAAAGACCTTTCTTTAAAACATAAAAAATGTTGTTTATAAATAGAAAACTTTTATTAAAGAAGAAGAAAGGCTATTCATAGATAGAATTATAGTTGAAAATAAATAATAATAAAAAAGAGATAATAATAAAAATTAGGGCATTGAGCTAAAATCTTACTATAGTGGTAAAGTCTTTGGCCTATCTTTGAGAGGTTCAAGGTTCAAACCCCACTCAGTATGAGGGGATCGGGACCCCTCATAAAATCTATGTAAACTCATTGAAAAAAAATAAAGTAAATGAAATAAAACACAAATGTTTGGCTTTAAACATCCACACTATTTTTTTGAGTTGTAACATTGAGGGTTTTGGATGGATGCTTTGAATGATAAAAACTCCCATCCATTAGGGAAAAATGGTGAAATTAGGGATCTAGATGGGAGAGCTAGGGATCTAAGGAATGCTGGTCGATGTATAGAAAAGGGAATAATAGGTGCGAATAATGTTCTACAAGAAGGATCAGGAAAGGATTCTTGGGCATCGATTCTCAAAGGAAGAAAGAAAGTGATTAAAGAAGTTGGCATAGATATAATTCATGAAAATGGAAAAGTGTGTATTTTTGACTCCCTAATCAAAATAATATTGAGGGATAATGAGTTTAGCATGGTAGGCAAATTTATAGGGCCTAGACTAGATTTAGATGTGCTTAGGAGATGGTTTCATTCTAAAATTCAAACAAAGGGTTCAATGAATGTTATTGGTCTATCAAAGGGATACTTCTTAATCCGATTCAATATTGAGGAGGATTTGGTGGTGGCATTATCACGAGGTTCATTTTTCTTTGGTAAATATTGATACTCTTGAAACATTGGCATCATGGCTTCAACCCTCAAAAGAAATAATTTTTTCAATTTCCATTTGGATTAGGTTCCCAGATTTGCCTATAGAATATTGGTATGATCAAATTATTAAGGGTTTGAAAATAAAAATTACATAATTTATAACCATGGATCCACCCACGCATAGCAAAACAAAAATGTTCTGTTTAAGAGTTTGTGTTAACATGGAGCTAGAACAAGACAAAGTAGAAAAATTGGGTATCAAATTGATGCTTGGGAAATAAAACGAAAAACCGAATATGATTTTTTTTTGATATACAATAAGCAATACAAAGTGTTTGGACATGTGGAGGGGAAATTTCATCCACAAAGACAACCCAAATTTACTAATAAGTGGCAAATAAAGGAGAATCAAATAAACCATAGGACTACATGCACAAAAAAAGAAACCTCTAGCCCACAAGAAAGGGCACAAGAAAAGGAACAATATTAGGAAATTTACCAGGAGGTAAATGAAGAGGCAGAAAGTAAAAATACTAATGGATGTTCTATACATCACAAGGAAGAAAAATAGTATTCTAATAAGACAATAGAGTATGCAAGTAAATGTGAAGAGCTAAACCAATAAGCAGATGAAAAACATACCAATACACAACAACAAATTATGACTGCAATTAGCATAGAGAATGTAAATAGTAATTTGAAAGTTGAAGAAGAAATATTAATAGATGATGCTAAAATTGTAGAGGATACCCTATCCACTCAAATGGACTTATAATAGGAGAAGGATTGATTGAAGGAGTTTGGGGGTTTAAAATAAAAGAAATAGAGGTATGGTAGGGATTAAATCAAGTTTTAAATTTAGAGAATGAAACTAAATAATTTGAGGAACAAAAGGATCTAATCTTAATAGAAAGATCTAAGCATATTAAGGAGGGTATGCAAATAATATTTAAAAAAATACTAGAGTTGGGTAAAACAAATCAATCAATAGCAAAAGAATCTCTGACATGATGTAACCAAATGGAAGAGAATAATCCTCTTGGAAGACATAAAAAATGCAAATAATACAAGAAATTATGGGAAAATAAATCAAGGAAGGCCTCCCAAACAAGAAGAACAAAAAGTACCAAGGAACAAGGGACAAGAATTAGATCTAAATGAAGAATGGATGGTTAAGGGTAAAAGCCCATATAAAAAAACCAAAAAATAAAAATCCTTTCTTGGAATGTGTGGAGGTTAAATTTCCCTAAGAAAAGAAGAATTGTTAGAAATCTACTCATGGAAGTAAAACATGATATTTTTTATCTTCAAGAATCTAAAATTGGCACCAGAATACTTGACATTATTCAAAAAAAGGTCTAGCCCAATACTGAATGGATCATAAGCCCAACACAAGGTACTGCTGGAGGTATTTACATCTTTTGGAATATAATGAATTTTTAAGGTACTTTAATTGATCAAGAAGAGGGATTCTGCATAGTCAAATTGAAGAACAAAAAAACTAACTTTTATGGGGTAATGACAAAGGTTTATTCTCAAAATGATGATTGTGAGAGATTCCAACTATGGAATAAGCTATCTTTTCAGAGGAGTATTTTCATTAATTTACATTGGATGGTTTTGGGTGACTTCAATACAATATTAAGAATAGAGGATAAAAGTGGAGGGAGGATTAAAATCACTCAAGGTACGTAAGATTTCAAAGATTTTATTCAGAACAATAAGCTGATTGACCTAAATATATATATATAAAGGTAAGTTTACATGGAAAAACAGAAGGATAGAGGATAATCACATTCAAATGTGCCTGGATAGAGTTCTTATTTTTGGAAGTTGGATAAGTATAATAAGTATTCATAGACTTACGTGTATACCCAAAATAGGATTAGATCATAATCCCCTTATACTAGACATGGAAAAGGAGAAGTAGGGAGGAGCATCCTTTAGGTATGAGCTCATGTGGAATATGCACCTAGACATTATTAAAAAAATTAAATCTTGGTGGTAGGAGGAGGTTCAAGGATCAGCTATGTACAAAGTTACCCATAAATTAAAAAACATCAAGTATCGAATCACAATTTTGAATAAAGAGGTTTTTGGTAACATCAATTAAAGAAAACATATTAAAAATGATATCCAAGATACAAAGGAAAAAATGGAGAGGGAAAGTAGAAAACCATAATGGCATGAAAGAGAAAAACATCTCATGAAGTATCATAATACCATTGCCCAAGAGGAAATTCATTGGAAACAGAAATCCAAAATATTGTGGCTCAAGGAAGGTGACAAAAACACTAAATTCTTCCATGTTTCAACTATGAAACATAGGAAAAACAATAAAAACCTCTACCTTATGGGGGAATATGGAAGAAAGTATGAGGATTTAAATGATATTAAAAATTTGACCATTACTTTATTTTAGAACCATCTTAGCAAAGAAAAACATTGTACAACATGGAAATAGAAAGCATCATTAACAATGTTCCCAAAGGAGTTAATGATAGCATGAATGAACATCTATGCAAGGTAATATCTAAGGAGGAAATTAAAAGAGTTGTGTTCTCTATGGGAGCATCCAAAGCTCCGAGGTTAGATGGTTTCCGATCGGGTTTTTTAAAAATCATTGGGATATTGTTGGAGAAGATGTAGTCAATGCAATCCAAGAAGCTCAGGAATCTAGTCAGTTGTTGAAAGAATGGAATAATACCTTGCTTGATATGATTCACAAGAATTATAGAGTGGATAAATTGTAGGACATTAGACAAATTAGCCTATGTAATACAATTTACAAATTTTTTACTAAAGTGTTGGTCAATTAATTGAAAAAAATCATCCCCTCAATCATTAATGAAGATCAAGGAGGTTATGTGGTAGGCAAGTAGATTATTGAAAGCAAAATTACCATTTATGAAACAACACACTCTCTTCAAAGGAGGAAAGGTTCAGGCATGTTCCTTAAGCTAGACATAAACAAAGCCTATGACAAGGTTTCTTTGTCTTTCTTAGATAAAATAATGGAGTGAATGGGTTTCAGTGAAAAATGAAGGGTATAGATTGGTATGTGTATTTCTAACCTTCACTTTTTGATATTTATCAATGGACAATATGTTGGGCTCTTTACTTCTACTAGAGGAATTAGGCAAGGAGATACATTATATCCGTCTCTTTATCATTATAATAGATGCCCTGGGAAGAACTTTAGAAATTAAATGAAAGGATAGTAATATCAAAGGTCTAAAACATTCATCCATTGGTGAAGCTTTATCCCATAAATAGTTTGTGGATGATACTTTCTTGCTTGGGGAAGCTACAGAGGAAGAAGCTTTGGAGTTTAAAAAAGTCCTTGATTCTTATGAAAAAGCTATGGGCCAAAAAATAAATTATGAAAATGTAGGATTATATTTTTAAATACGGAGGAAAGTATAAGAAATCAAATAATTAAAGTGTTGGGATGTAAGAAAGAAAAGTTTCCTATCATCTATCTTGGTTTACCTTTTTTAATAGGTAAAATGAAAGATGAAATATAGAATCTGATATTGATAAATTTAATAGGAAAATTCAAGGCTAGAAGGGATCTCTGTTATCCTTTGTAGAGAAAGTACAACTTATTAAACATATGCTTCAAAGCCTCCCTATTTACTTCATGTCTTTCCTAAGGATGTCAAGGAAAGTGGAAGACTTTAGAAAAACTACAAAAAAAATTCTTATGGGATGACACTAAATGCAAAAAGTGTATACATTTGGTAGCCTGGGATACCTGCTGCCAACCTTTACAGAATGGGGGTCTTGGATTGAGGAAGTTGAGAGATCTAAACAAAGCCCTTCTAGCTAAACATTGTTGGAGGCTTTGAACTGGAGCATCTAGGAAATGGGATAGCATTATTTAAAATAAATACTTGGAGGGAAAAAACCACTTTATCAGTTATTCTAATCCTCCACGTGGGTCTATTTTTGGGTAAAATATTATCAACAATAGGAAAGTTCTATGTCAAGCTCTAAAATGGAGAGTAGGTAGGGGGTGTTAAACTTATATTCTATTACATCATTTGGGTCATGTAAATGTACCTTTCTAGGTACATACTTAGGATATTATATTACTTTAGGGGGAAGTTATCTAGTTAATTTATTCAATATAATAAATGCATGTGTCAATGTGCAAGTTGTAAATGTGCAAGGTGTCCCTTGTACAGCTAGGTAGAGTGTTGGCCAAGGAATCTATATTTCATTATAAAAGTGTCTCATTGTAAGAGATTTGTGAGATAGTAGGTAGTAGTAGAATAGTTGTGTAACTCCATTAGTTATGGAGTACAATATTGCATGGAGTGTCCATTTCCTCCATAGCAACATTGTATTCATTTCTATCATTTCTATTTATAGCATATTTTTACAATATTGTAAATTTACTTTCTCTCATATTTCTACATATTTTGATTGCCATATCCCATTGTGATCTACCTCAAAATCTAATTGTGGTATCAAAGCCACGATAGATCTAGCCATAGTAGATCTAGCTACTATAGATTGAGAGGAGAACCACCAATATTATTGATCTTGATTTTTTATGAATCTGATTTGACACAGTGCATAGGTTCTTGCAAAAATCTTCAAAAGAATCAAGGTGATAGGGAGAGCTTCAAGAAAGTACTATTGCTAATAATTGGGCTATTCACCATAGCTTTAATTTTTGTAAACTGGATGCACCTTTGGGCCCACTGCATGTAAATTTCAATGCTTTGATATTGTTTGGTAGAATAGACTAAAAAGAGATATTGTGAGATTCATTTGGCTAAGATTCTTCCCACAAAGTTGCAAGAAAACTCATGAAGATAAGGACTCAGCATTTGATCCACTAGTTTTATGAATCAACTAGTGAAGCTCATCTAAGAGATCTAAAAAGTTTACTATTGCCTGAAGTTTCTTTTATTGTTGGGAACTAACTCTTAGATGATTAGGACACCTCCTACAACAAAAATCTAGGATATTTCAACTTCGTTGCCTAAATGTCGAAGTGCCTTCATAGTGTAGATATTAGTTGTTACAAGAGAAGAATACTACAGAAGAGACTCTAGGAGAAAGAGTCATGGTGAAGTCTGGAGATTGAAGATCTCCATCGATAGAGTCAACTTCATAGCAAAAAAGGCCATAAAAGTCTTGATCTAAAGAAAGGCCACAAAATACTTGATCCTAAAGAAGACTCTAGAAGAGAGTACTTGATTCATAAGCAGATTCATATTTTAGTACTAATAACTTGTTGCAGGGAAAGGAGATTTAGTGAGTTGGAAAACTTCCTACAAGAAATTTAGGAAGAGTATCTTCTTTAGAATCAATCCAACACCTGAAGCAAACTTGAAGGTGAAGAGATCAAGTGAAGATATCATTGAAGAAACTTCCATTCTTGGAAGAACGAGAAGGACTAGGAGAGTCTTGTTCAAATCTAGAAGTAATAGAATCAAGAGATCTAGGAAGGATATATCAATTCCATAAGTTGAAGAAGAATATCTCAAGGAAGACCAAAGAAGATACAAAATCAAAGACCTAAGAGAGGTCTCAAGTAAAAATTCTTGGAGAGCCTTGTTGCTGAAACAAGATAAATATCATAAAAAGAATTACTAGAAGAACTCATTGAAGAAATTATCCATAAAGGATAAAGTTTCTAATAAGGGAAATATTTGGGAAAATTATTTTCATCCAACAACAAGCCCAAAAAGAGAGAAGAATAATTTGGCAAAGAGTGTCAAATTTCAAGATACTAAAGACCACAAGACATTCAGAGTCTTGTGAAGGAGATCCTGCTTAAAGTCAAAATTTGACAAGAAGACTTGAAGATAGAAGAAGTTTTCCAAATCCGAGAGATTTGAAGATTGCATTTCATAGCAATAAGGCATTATTTTTTTTAATTTAGCAAAAAACCCCTTGCAAGGCTGCCTTGGTCTGAGAAACCATGACCAAGGGGTTCTACACCGTTAAAATCACTCGAGATTCACGCCTGGTCTTGACTGCACTAGCATAATCAACTAGATTTTGGGTACCCAATGTGTGTTTGGTAGGGTGGAGATTTGAATCAGGTACCTCCCTTGGATAATTGCCCTACCCTCTCCAACTCACCTAAAACACATGGGTGCAATAAGGCATTGTTTTAGAGATAAATATTTCTCCAAATCTATAGCATAAAGGAGAATAATACAAGAGAATAACAAGCCATCAAACCCTAGGCTCATGAAAGAAAGTTCAAGACCACTTTTTGGTGAAGGAGGAGATTTTTGGAAAAGCTAACAAAAGTTGCATAACTCTATATAAAGCAACAAGCTTGATGTTCATCCTCTAAAAAATTCTTTCAAAAAAGATAAGCAACTATTGGTGCAAGTAGATTCATTAATTGGATTACTTATCATATTTTTTAAAGCACCTTATATTGGATCAAATTTGCAAAGATAATAATTGAATTACAGTCTTCAAAAGTGCAAAAAGAGAAAATTCCTTTTAAGGTTCATTTTCACATTAGGAGTTGATTATATTTTAGAGTTAAAATTATCTATCAACTACCTATATTCTACTTTGGAAAAAGATAAAAAGAAGACTAGATCCTACAACTTTGTAGTAAAATTTGTAAGGGTTCATTCCATATTATGCTTGAAAGGTTGCAATGGAATTGTTAAGTGTATTTTTGAGAAATTAGTGGAGCAATAAGGTGAGATTATTGTTACCATTAAAAGTGTATCTATTAAGCACTATACTAGTTGATTTTTTAAACTAGTTATTATCAATTATTTTGTGTTGTTAAAAGCACAAAACTAGCACAAAATTTGTAGCACTTTTGTAGCCAAAAGAATCCACCATTACAAGCAAAAATGTGGATAAGAAATCCACCATTGAATTCCTTAAATGAATCCTCAAATCAAGACCTTGGAAGTCTCAAGATTCAAGGAGAATGTAAGGGTTTCATTTCAGTACAAAGTGCAAGAATCCCTATTCAAAAATAACATCTCATTAGCTTGGATTGACCATCATCCAAGGAAGAAGAAGCAAGAAGGATTACATAAAAAAAATTCATATTGGTGCAAGATCCAGTTATTACAAAGCACCTCTTTTGTTCTTGTGAAAGGACAAAAGTATTTCTATTTATAGGGGAGTAGTAAGGATGTCATATCCAATATATTTAAGGGCAAAATTCAAGAAAATAGAAAATCTCACATGTCCAATAATCAAGGTGTTCAAAAATACAATTTTCCCTCATCTAATCTAGCCCTATAAGCAACACGTCACCTGCAACATTGAAGCCATTGAAAGAAGGCATTATCACATGTGTCTACATAAAAAAGGGTAGCATTTAGTGAGATATTAGCTACATAAAAGCTAAGAAAAAGGGCTACCTATTGGCTATTACAAATAGCACTATATTTCAAGCACTAAATAAGGGCACAAATTGGCATACGAAACCTGCAAAAAGGTGAATAGAAAGGAGCTATACCTAAGGTATCCATTGAAGCAAACATCCACCAAAAAGGAGCTCAAAAGTGTGCCATAGAACCGTGGAGCAATCCAGTTGTAGCCATCTATCATCCTCACCAAGCCAACATGCAAAAGGAAGCTTGCATCTCAAGAAACATAGCAAGCTCACATAGGATGCAAATATAAAGGAAGAATTAGGGTTGAAAGCTCATATTTGAAGCATTATAAATAAGGCTTACATGTACAAGCCTTGAGTTCCACTTGGCACAAATTCTCTAAGCATCCAAAAATTCATGAAGACCCAAGAACTCACATAAAAGGGAGTCACATACATTTGGATGGAGTTAAGAATATTTGAAGGTTACCACCAACCTCATCATTGTCAAAGGTACATTAAAGACACCTACCTTGTAATGCTTCAAGTGACACTTGTCACGACTTACAAGAATTTCATCCTATTTAAGGTGCCTATCCTAGAAAATAAGGGAGAACGAAGTCAAAAAAATCAAGCATTTATGCATTGAATCTCACTTGGAGAAAAAGGCTAATTCAAGCCATACACCATTCAAAGGTGTAAGAGAGAATTTAAGACACTGTCATAAAATCAATAAAACCAGCGCTTGCATTTGGAGGAGCTTTGTCATAATAAAAGTGCATTTCAAGGAGTTTTCAGTACCATTTGTGGAAGAGAAGGAGCGTCATCCTAGGAGGAAACCAATACCAGTCAAATAGGGCTTTGACTTCCCATGAGTGCTACACTCCACAAAGCTATGAATTTGCCACCTCACAACATTGAAGGATTATTAAGGTAAAGGTTGATTTTATTATTTTCTTGCTTTAAACCTAAGGTTTTTGGAGTTATAAGGGTACATTCTATCTACTATTTCAATATTCTACATTAGTGATTTATTAAGCAAGCATATTTCAGGATTATTAATATTTTCAAAAGGTAACCTAGGAGGAATAAGGGTTATTATTGAAATTTAAATTATTTGTACATATTATTTTTTAAATTTTTCCAAATTTGGGAGTTATAAGGAATGCAACATCAAATTATAAATTGGAAATTAGAAAACATTAAAATCAACCATAAGGGGCATTTAAAGAGGTTTATTAAATATTTGCAAAAGTTGGAATTTTTATAATAGTGTTATCTCAAAAAACACTTAAAGGAGGTAAAATATATCCAACATCAAAACCTCTTCAAAAATTGAAATAGTGTTAGTTCAATATGAGTAATAAGGATATAGAAAAGTTGATTTTGGTGTTTACAAATTTCACAAAATCAACCCAAAATTGAACTAAAATTTACAAAAAAGTATTATATTATTCATATATCCTATCCAAAACACCCTAGGGAGTCATAAGTAATTATAAAAAACTTGGTAATATTAGCATCCATCAAAAATTATCAAGTTCTAAATTTATTGGATAGATGTAAGCTTTCTAAAAAACCTAAAATATTAGTGGTTTGTGAACACCAATCATTAGGGAGACATAAGTCATTCTACAAAACCTAAGGATTAACCAAATTTTTAATTAAATCAAGCTTATATATTCTAAGGGTTACATATACCTTAAGGTTGGGATCAATAAGGTATCCTAAGATTCTGTTAAATCCATTTCTACAATTACTACTTCTTATGGATGAAATTTTGAAAAAAACGTTTAATAATTAAGAACTATTCCATGAAGTAGAATTCTACTCTCAAAATTTAATAGATACTTTGGAAGGGTATAGGTATCTATCAACTAGAAACAAAGAAAAATTCTTCTTATTTCTTAAGGAAGCTAAAGAAAGTAACTTTGTAGCCTTGATTGGTTATCTCCATGAAATCCTCTTCACAACATGATGGAACTCACAAAAATTGGTTATATTCTCACAAGAAGAGTGTTTAATGATTTATCTATCATTAATTGTGTTTGTACTTACTCAACACAATAAGAAGGCCAGCAATAAGGAACAATATTATTGTGATGATCAACTAACTTTCCATGAAGTATAAATTCCACTAGCTTCAATGCAGAACCGCAAGAAGAGAAGGAAGAAGAAGAAAAGGCATGCCAAAAAGGAGCACAACACTACAAATATTGAACCCGTTGAGCACTCTCAAAATAAAGAGGAACCTATAGCATTAGCTTACTCTACATCAACTGAAGAAAAAAACTACTGGTTGAATATGATCACAATAAGCAATGAAGAAGAATACAAGTTCCATATCCAATGGAAGAAGATCCATACTGAAGACTAAAGTCTTCGGTATCCAAATAATGTAATACAGGGGGGTGTAAAATTTAGATTCTATTACAACATTTGGATCATGTAAATATACCTTTCTAGGTACATACTGAGGATATTATATTACTTTAGAGGGAAGTTATCTAGTTACTTTATGCAATGTAATAAATACAGAAGTGTCAATATGCAGTTGTAAATGTGCAAGGTGTTCCTTGTACAACTAGGTAGAGTGTTGGCCAAGGAATATATCTTCCATTATAAAAGGGCCTCATTGTAAGATATTGGTGTGATAGTAGGTAGTAGTAGAATAGTTGTGTAACTCCATTGGTGATGGAGTACAGTGTAGTCCTGTAGCTACTTGCATGGAGTGTCCATTTCCTCCATAGCAACATTATATTCATTTTTGTCATTTCTATTTATAGCATATTTTTGCAATCTCATAAATTTGCTTTCTCTCATATTTTTGCATATTGTGATTTTCATATCCCATTGCAATCTACCTAAAAAGCTAACAAGGAGGACAAAATAAACTTTTGGAAAGATCATTGGATTCAATAGGAGCATTTAGTGAACTCTAGAAAGTTCAAATATATTAAAGAACATTTAACTAGAACTATGGTAAGAAAATTAATGGTTACATTCATAGGGTGGGTGATTTTCAAGAGTGAAAAAAATTGTAAGAAGATATGCAAGGCTCGAGGGGTAAATATCTATAAAATATTTTAAGGAGTTATTATTTAGGTAGAGTTTCAAAGGAGGATTAGATAATTTGGGAAAGAAACTAGCAAGGCCAGTACTTGGTGAAGGATATATATAGAATCTTGAGAAAAGTAAATCTGAGCTTAGAATAATTTGGAAGCTAAACATCATCCCTAAGGTTGCTATTTTTTTTGGACTGCCATTCTCAATAAGATCCTCATGAAAGATAATATATTCAAAAGAGGGATTGTGGTTCCAATTGTTTGTGTGTTGTGTAACAAAGAGGATGAGTGTGTGGACCACCTGTTTGGAACTTATGATTTTTTTCGTGATATCCTAAATATGTTATTGAGAGAATTTAATGTTTCTTGGGTCATTCCAGATTCTCTAATCATGATTTGGGAATAGTGGCACTTAGGAAGCAGTATTTTTTGGCAAAAATGCATTCCACATATTTGCTAGGGGATATGGTTGAAAATAAATAGACGAGTGTTCAAAAATAAAACCAAATAAATAATTAGGGTTTATGCTAGGATAAAAATAGCCCTCTTGGAGGATTATATTAAAAACATTGTTAGCCAATAAAATCTTGTAATGATCCTCTCTAGAGAAAAATATATCTTAAATATGTAAAAAATCAATAAGGTGAGACTAGATATTATATGGGAATGTCCTCATAAACATTGGATAAAAATTAACTTTGATGGTGCGAAAGGCAACCCGAGTCATGCTGGTGGTGGGGGGCTCATCAGGAATGACAGAGGTCAAGTTGTGGTTGCATATGCTAAGGATCTAGGAATTACCACAAATCATCAAGTTGAATCAAGGGTGATGCTTACGGGTCTTCGAATTGTGATGAATTTGGGTTTTAGGATAATTTTTCTCAAGAGGGATTCCAAGAATCCCTTAAAAAAGGAGAGCTAAATTATTTTGGCATTTTCCAAATAATTATAGATGCGAGGACTATTTTTGGAAACCTAGAATAAAGTCATATTAAACATATTTATATAGAGGCAAACAAAGTTATCGATAAAATAGTGAATGTGTCGGTTAGATCTAAGAATTTCAAGGTCTGATCATACACCCCATTGAACTAAAAGAGATTTTAAGAATTTATAATGAATCTAGCATATAAAAAGGGTAGAGCAAAGCAGAATACTTATTGGGAACATGCGATGAAGGATTTGAGCACACTAAATTACATTGTTTTCAATGGTTTATTTATCAGTTATATAACGTATTGAGCACTTCATAAGCCTTGTCAAATAGAAGGATAACAGGAGGGATATTATTTTAACTTTTCCATCAGCATGTTTAGCCTAGGTTATTTGTTTTATTAATATAATGCTATTTTGTATTTGTCTGATCTTCTCCTATTTTTTTCATGTAAATATTTTGAGCTCTTTGTAAAGGGTTGGGGTCCTTCAACCCCTTTTTTTATCAATACCAAAAAATAAAAATTAGGGCAACTAGAAAAGTTTGTTTATTATTAGCATGAAGGATGTTTATTTATTAGGTGCAAGGCACCCATTATAATTAAGTTTTATTCAATATAATTCAATGGAATTTAGGAGAAGAGGAGAAATCCCAATAGAGAGGGAGAGAAAGGGGAGAAGAGAAGGGAGAGACTTCCTTGTGTAAATGCTCTGTTGTTTTGTAGACATGTTATTGTAACAAAGCAGCCATGTGTGCCAATGATGAATAAAATTATTTATTTTCCTTAGTGTGATAGGGTACCTAGGAATAGATATTTGGGGATATATTATTATATTGTATAAGGGTTGGCATGGGCCACACATAACCCAAGGTTGATTGTATTATAATATTATATTATATTATAATATAATATTATATTAGTAGTAGGCTCCCCAAAGTAGAATAAGAATATGGATATATAAAGAAGAGATATTTGTCATTGTAATCATTCATATCATTGAAGAAGAATCTTATGTAATCGTCATGCCCACGGAGTGGCCTCTCATCTTGGGAGATCTTGTGGAGTTATTCCTTCCTTAAGGATTATTATTGGTGTTTCCCTACCTTAAGGGTATTATCTATCTCTCTCTCATTTGTGGATTGTTATTGTGGATAATGTATTGTGGATGAATGATTTGATATTTTTGCATATTGGTGAATGGTTTATGTTAATAATAATAAAGTTATGCAACAAGTGGTATCAGAGCAACGATTTTGGCAAAGTGGGGATTTTTGTGTGAAATTGTAAAATTAGGGCAATTTTTTTTGGAAAAATATCTCATCTTTCAGGAGCCATATCTCTGCGTAAGTTTATCCGATTCAGGCGATTCTTGGATCATATTGTGCAGAATTTGAAGAGATTTAAAATGAGTGGTCATATGAAGGAATCTAAGCAGTATTGAGGGAGATACGACCTTTTGAAGTTAGTCATCTGAAACAAGGATAATGACGAATTTCGCAGATTTTTTCTGGAAAAACGTCTCATCTTTCAGAAGCCATATCTCTGCGAGAGTTTATCCGATTCAGGTGATTCTTGGATCAGTTTGTGCAGAATTTGAAGAGCTTTAAAATGAGTGGTCATATGAAGGAATCCGAGTAGTATTGAGGGAGATATGACCTTCTGAAGTCATCCATCTGGAATAAGGGTAGTGACAAATTTTCAAGTCATGAATTTTTCAAAAGACGAAATTTGTTTAGTTCGGGTAAGCAAATCAGTTGCACTTTATTTTGTTTGGAAGAAAAATTGTAGATCTAGTTGTCTATGTGGATTTTTAGCTTCAACTTGGTGGGAAGATATTTATTTCCATAAAACCCTAGTTTGCATTAGGGCATGATATATATTTTCAAAAAACCCTAGTTTGCATTAGGGTATCAACTATGGAACTACAAAAATTTTCTGGAGCATATGATATTGATGCTAGGGATTGGTGGAAAAAATTTAAATCCTTGTATCATCGACATCCTCTTTGGAAAAATATGCTTCATCAATTTCTTGATAAAGTTGCTCTCCTTTGGTTTTATAGTCTTAGTGGCACCCATAATGAGTTGTCTTGGGAAGAAGTGGAGCATGCATTCTTAAGTGATTGGAACCCCTATAAAAAGATAGCTACTTTGATGGAATATGAAGAGGAACTACAAATATATTTTAAGGAAGTGCTTGAGGAAAGGGATAAAAAGATAGATAGCTTGATGGATGTCATCACAGACCTTAAAAAGAAACTACAGGGATTTCAAAATGAGCGGAATGAAATGAAAGGAGAATGGGAAGTTTTCAAGAAACAGAATGAAGATTATGAAAAAGAAATAAAATTACTCAAGAAGAAAGAGGAAAAGGTCAGGGAAGATAAAAAATATGTCAGTATGCAGACAGAGGAAACCATACCTTTGGTAGAAGATAAATTAGAAAATGGACAAAGGAATTTGTTTAAATCTAAAAAGTCTATTTTGCAGGTTCATGGAAGCATTCAAAAGGAACAGGTTATTATTTCCATTGACCCTGGTAGCAAGATATAATTTTATTAATATTGCTTTGGCTAAGAAGTTGCAAGTTCAAGCAACAAAAATTAAGGACATACAGCTAGAGGGTGAGCATGTTCAGATTTTTGAAGATTTGAAGATCACCATGGATAAATATGTTTTACATTCAGATTTCTATGCTATTGAGATGGATGAGGAGGATATTGTTCTTGGTTATCCTTGGTTAGATTCTTTGGGTACTATTAACATTAATGTGCAAAAGAAGTTTATGAAGTTATGGTACAGGAAAAAGAAGATAACATTGCAGGATATTTCTCAGCTTAAGGAGCAAGGATACAAGGAAAATCAAGAAGTGGTTGTAGAAGAACAAATTGAAGAACATGAAACAGAATCCAAGAAGGCAATAGCAGCAACAGAGTCCATGGAAGAAGTAGCAGTAACTAATTCAGTGGAAATAACAGTAATAGAGTCCAAGGAAGCTTTGATAGAAGAGCACAAGGACACACCAAACAAAGAGAACATGAAAGAACAATGTGTAGAAGAATTTAAAACAATGGAGCCAAATGTTGAGAAGTCAAAGAAGGTAGAACATCAAGTTAAGGTTGCACCATATCGCCATCCACACCACCATGAGCGACAACAATATTGGAGGCATGGTTCAAGGCAACAATATTATGGTTCTACATGGAATCAGAAGGGCACCAACTATGGCAGTGTTTGGCAAAGAAAGCATAGTGATCATGGTTTTCAAAGTGGTTCATCAGCATCAAGGAACAAGTGGACCCATCATTCAAGTTATCAAAATACAACAGCAGAAGCGTGGAGCCAACGAAGCAAATTTGGATACTCAAGTAACAAAATGGCATACCAGCATCAACGTGTTTCACTTGGATGGATGGATGATCGAGATTGGTACCAGTTGCTAACATTGCTTAGCAAATCATATTATCATGTTTCTTCATATGTTTCGAGGATGAAACATTTGTAAGGAGGGTGGCATGGTAGGGTACCTAGGAATAGATATTTGGGGATATATTATTATATTGTATAAGGGTTGGCATGGGCCACACATAACCCAAGGTTGATTGTATTATAATATTATATTATATTATAATATTATATTATATTAGTAGTAGGCTCCCCAAAGTAGAATAAGAATATGGATATATAAAGAAGAGATATTTGTCATTGTAATCATTCATATCATTGAAGAAGAATCTTATGTAATCGTCATGCCCACGAAGTGGCCTCTCATCTTGGGAGATCTTGTGGAGTTATTCCTTCCTTAAGGATTATTATTGGTGTTTCCCTACCTTAAGGGTATTATCTATCTCTCTCTCATTTGTGGATTGTTATTGTGGATAATGTATTGTGGATGAATGATTTGATATTTCTGCATATTGGTGAATGGTTTATGTTAATAATAATAAAGTTTTGCAAAACTATGCTCTCAAGTTTCTCTTTCATCTTCATTAGCTCTTGCACAAATTCTTGGTGCCCACAAGAGTGGTGTGGTTGTGGGACTATAAATTTCTTCCCTAAATTGAAACTCATTTTGATGACTTGCACTTTCCATGCTAAATGTTTTCTTGCTTTCATTTAATTTTTTTATCCTTGCTTGTTTTTCCTTCTATGTTCTTATGTGTTGTCACTTTCCCTCTGTCTCTTTTGTCTTCCTTCTTTTGTCCCCTAAGTTTGTATGATTGATATCCTCGTTCAGAGATGGTTAGTACCTTTGATTGTTCCTTATTCTCCACATGTTTATGTGGAAGAATATTCTTTACTATTATTTTTTGATTAGTCCTCTTCATTGTTGTTGCCCTTTTTTGAGCTTATCAACACCTTATTATTATCCAATATTGTTTTGCATTGATATTTATAGGTTTTTACATTCCTTTTTCGGGTGTTGTAGATGGTAGTATTGTTGTATGCTCTATTTGCTTGTGGATATGTCAATCCTCATGTTTTATTAGTTTCACTGATTGGAATAATATGTGAATTAATGGATACCAACTATCCTATGGTTTCTACTTGTTCTTATAATTGTTGTTTCCCTTATTCCATTATCAAACCACCCCTGTACTATCGTTATTTCTTGCTCCATGTTAAAATTTTCTAAAACCTAAATAATTTCAAGCACTAAAACAAATATGCTAAAACTTACCTCGTTGTCGTTTCCTGGCTTCAAACCCTCTATAATCACTACCGTTTGCCTCGGATATGGATTAAAAATCCTTTAAATTCATCATTGCCTAGCTTCAAACCCTCTACAGCCACCGTCTCTTGACTCATCTATGGATTAAAAAACCTCCAAAGTCACCACTACTTTGATTCAAACCTTCTACAGTCGTTGTTGCTTGACTCAGTTGTGGATTAAAAAACCTTCCAGAACCATCGTTTTCTGGCTTCAAACCCTCTACATCCACCATCACCTGACTCAACTATGGATTAAAAACCCTCCAAATTTATTGTTTCCTGGCTTCAAACCCTCTGACTGGGTCTTGACTCAGCTTTGGATTAAAAAACCTCTAAAGCCACCGTTGCTTTGATTCAAACCCTCTACAATTACTGCCACTTGACTTAGCTATGGATAAAACCCTTCAGAACCATTGTTGCATATCTTTAAACCTTCTACAATCACCATCGCCTGACTCAACTATAGATTAAAAACCCTCCAAAGTTATCATTGAGAAGCGGGTGTTTTTTTGTCTTTTTTGTCCCCACACAAAAAATAAAATAAAAATACTCCCCTTTGCACTAAATCAGAGATACCAAAACTTACCTCGTTGCACTTAAAACCCTTTATAGTCACCGTTGCTTGAGAATTTGATCAACTTTCCGCCATCGCCGCTTGAGAATTGAAATAAACTTAATTATTGAAGGTGTATTCAAATTTAACCAAGCATTAGATAAATAGACCACGCCTATGACATTCTCAATGAATATATATCGTCTTACATTTTACATTAGTTATTTTTATTCATAGATATCTTGATGGATGGACTTTCTTTAGATTAATTTTTCAATTTATGTATATACCCCCTAAGATGTATTTTTCCATCATCTAAAGTACCTTATGATATGAATGTTTTGAACCATTACAAACACTAATATCAATACAAATTAAATTAATCAGATTTTTTTATTTGATTGTAATTTTTGAAATCTTACATATATACTTAATTGGCCATTCTTGATCTATTTAACATAGTCAATTTAGCATTTGCACACCCATTGACATATATAAAACATTTAATGGCCTACTCTACCCGGGGAAGACAAGCCAATAGTTGTGTACCTTAAAGATTGAACAGTGGCATCACAACTCATAAAAATGTACCACAAAAAAAAAACATGTCCACTACATTATCTCATTGTTTAAATACCTTTCAAACTTGATTTCTCATTGTTATCATTGCACCATTTTGTGTCGTATATAGCCTTTTAACAGTTGTGCACTACATGTTGAAATTTGTAGAACTGTACATAGTTGTCATCTTGACACCCTAAAATTCATGAGAAATTAAGAGTTAATTGTAGCCACATTGTTTATTATGAATATTTCTTAATGTATGTACCTTTTAATATGAAGTGCTTACTTAAAATGGCATGTGCTAAATTTGTACAAATAAAAATAATATTTTATAATCTCACTTATTAAAATTAAACTATTGGATCTTGTTTAAATATTAGCTTCTACTACGGTGCTATACATGTGATCTGTAATGCTAATCTATGTAACACAAACTTGGGTAGACAAAAAAAAAATAAGAGGCTTACTTAGAATCATATAGAACTTTAATTGAAAAACTATGTAAAGGTTAGGTCATTTTTTGTAAGGATCAAGATTGCCATTGAAAACGAATGGGGATAGGAGGATTCACAAATTATTATTAATGTTGTCAAGAAAAAGGATTTCGGTATTGGATCAATAATAACATATTTATAAAGAAGTAAATAGAGTAGATGATAATTTAGCCAATTACAATGTTAATCTTTATATTAGCAAAATTCAAATGTTAGAAAATAACTAGAGAAGGAAGATTTTATATCTTAATGAAAATGATATCAAGGTGATGATAGAAGAAATCAACTTGAGGAAGATGAAGAATATATTTAATAAAGATGCAATTTGTATCTAATTGACCTAATAATAAATGTAACAATTTGATATTATGGGAGTAGCCCCCGTAGAAGCCACATGTAACTTATTAAAATATATAACTTTGTCATGGTTCAAGATGCTTTGTTCTTTGTTATCTTGTATATAAATAAACATAGTAAAATTAAAATATAATTATTTTTTGAAAAATAATTTGAAAATTTTATATTAAAACAATATCATTTAGACATTGGGATGAGATTTCTCCCAGCCTTACCCGATAAGAACACCTATTTACAATAGTAAAAGAAGATCTGCATTGAAGCCAAATATCCTAAACCATATTTCTACAATGGTTGTCCAAATTAGCTAAACATTGAATTTGCTCACCAACCTGCCTAATCCTCTCATCCTCAATAGCCATGTCATTGTGCCACTAAACCCCTACCTCCTTCTCAGTACCATCTTAGCTAGGAATTCTGCCACTTTATTTAGATCTCTACTCACATAGACTGGAACATCATCTAATTCCCTCCACAATTCCTTAATTTGGGTTACAAGAATCCTCAACCTCCTTATCTTCAAAGTAAAGTTCCTCATGCAATCTAGAACTCGCACTAATATTTGAGAATCGGATTCTAGGATTATCCTCATGTAACCTTGTCTTACCATCCAGATAAAAGCAAATTTGATAGCTAAGGTTTTTTCTTCATTGTTCATGGTCCTTCCGAGGCCTTGCAGTTCTCAATAGAACATTGTCTCAACATGATTCCTACAGACCACTCCAATTCCAGCTCTACCTAGATTGCCTTTTGCAGCTCCATCAATATTAATTTTAATCCAACCTTTTGGGGGTGGTTTCCAACTAGCTCTGTCCTCCACCTCTTGCACATCATATTCCTTCTCCATTATCCCTTTATCAACCTAATTTTCCTATTTAGCATACACTACCATCATTTTTGTGACTTTGCTCCAAATGGCTTGCCAAATGTCATCTAAGGATGAAAAGGTTTCTCTAAAAATTTTGCCATTTTTATCTAACCACACTTGCCACCAAATAAATTTTAATCCAAGCTTCCAACCGATACAAAGAGTTTTATATTTAAATATACCCCTCTTACATATTTCCCAAATATTATTTTAATTCAAATCACCATCGGCTCAAATTTTATAAGATAAAAACCATCGCTCCCAAATTTGGTGCATAAATTTGCACTCAAACATTAAGTGGTCATATGTTTCCTTGATCTTGTAGCATAAAACACATTGATATGGACCAATGATTCCCTACATCTCATATTATCAAAAGTAAGAATTCCATTGTGCATGAACAGCTAGGCAAAGAAGTTTACTTTCGGCTAACCCTTGGATTGCCAAATATTTCTTCAATCTTCAACCTGATATGCATGAGGAGGAGGTTCTGGAAGGATATTATCATATCCATCCTTCACTATGTATACTTCAAGGCTCCCATAACCCCAAGCTAATTCATCCTCCTCATCTCTACCTATGAGAAATCTTGTTGCCAAGATTTTAGTCATGATGGGTGTCGATTTTGGAGGGATTAGAATTGGCCACTCATCCAACTTCTTAAACTGCTTAAAATTATAATCCCCCATCTGGATAGTGTTGAAATAACTTTCAATCTGTATCCAACCCCTACTTTCCATGGTTGTTTTTATTGGTTGCAATTCTAGAAATTCCATAATGATAGGTGGGTATTGATCCCACGAATCTGTCTAAAATTGTGCCTTCTCCCCTCTCTCCATTTTCTATAATAATCCATATTTCACTACCTGATATCCTAACTTTAGATCATGCCACACCAAGGACCCATTACCATCTAAAGGGAAATGACTCACCTCATTTGGGTTCACTTGTCCCAAATATTTACTAGTTAAAACTCTACTAAATAAAGAAGTTGGTTGGGAAATCCACCTCTAGTAAAGCTTTCCAACCAAAGATTTATTATTTAACTTTGATCTCCTCAGTCCCAAACCTCCCTTTACCTTGTGCTAACTTAATTTCTTCCAACCTACTAAAGCCCATTTCCTCTCTTCTTTTACTCCCCCCCATAAAAAATTTCTAGCCATCTTGTCTTACTATTTCCATATGGTATGTGGGGCAGTAAGGATAGAAAATTTATAAATTGGCATGGCCTGAATGAATGACTGTAAAAATGTTAGTCTACCCCCATAGCTTAACCATTTGTGATACCAATGATTAATTATTTATTTGATACAATCTAAAATATTCCTCCAAATATATATTTTTAGTTTTTTAAAATGCAAAGGAACCCCCAAATATACTAGCGGGAGGGAAGTCCTTGTGAATCCCAAGATCTCTAAAATTCTATCCTGAAGCCTTCGATCAAGATTGAAAAAGATCACTTTGGATTTTTTTATCATTGATGACTTGGTTTGTGGCTCTAAGGTAAACATTAATAGTATCTCTAATCATTCTTGCTTCCATGAAGTTGGCCACTCCCACCAATCATGTGTCATCCACAAATTGTAAGTGAGTCAAAATTTCCTCACCCACCTTGATACCTATTATCAAACCTTGTTGTCTTCTCCTCAAGATTATTCTACCCAAGCCTTAAACCAATATGATAAAAATATAAGGGGAACACGGATCTCCTTTACGAATACCTGGAGCATCTCCAAATAGTTGCGAGGGAAGGCCTTTGATTAACAATGAGTATGTCAGAGTAAAAATACAACTCATGACCCATTCTATCCAATCCTAAGAGAAATCAAAGGCTACCATCATCCTTGACAAGAATCTCTACTCCACCCTATCATAAGCCTTTAATATATCCAATTTTATGAACATTCCCCTATTGCCAAATTTTTGCATTGAGTGGATTACCTCTTGAACTAAAACCACACCGTCTAAGATTTGCCTGCCCTCTACAAAATCCCCTTTCTCCAAGGAAATAATGCTATGTAGAAGAGGTTTTAGCCACTCAACCATTACCTTTGTGATTATTTTATATATGATATTGCATAAGGCAATAGGTATATAATTTGAAATATGCACCCCCTCCCCCCTTTCAAAATTAATGCAATGAATGTATGTTTTAATATTTTAAGCATTCTCTTACTACCTCTGGACTCCTCTATAAAAACCATTACATCCTCCTCCATGTTATCCCAGATAATTTGAAAAAACTCAATTGGAAAGCCATCTGGACCTGGTGTTTTTTGGTACTCATTCCAAATACTACTTTCTTTAGTTCCTCTCTATCAATGGGTTTAAGTAGAGCCCAATTTTCTTCTTCAGAGATAATAGAGGGTATGACAACAAGAACTTATTTTTTATCCTCTTCATCTTGCACTATACTTTTCTTAAATAATTTAGAAAAATAATCCATTTAATGGAAATGCATACCTAGGATTGTATCAAAGGAGTGTCCATTCTCATCCTAAAGAGCTTCCATCTTGTTCGTCTGTCTCCTAGCACAAGTAGTTCAATGGAAAAATTTGGTGTTTTTTTCACCTTCTAATAAACAAGTGATTCTTGCTCTCTATTTCCAATAGATCTCCTCTTGTTTTTCAATGTCCTCAATTGCTTTACACAGTGCATCATCCTCTTATTTGAGTTGCTCTGTAATTTTTCCTTCCCTGAAGTGTTTTTGAACCTCATCCCATATAGCCACCAATGGAGCTCTTTAGACCTAGAAGTCTGTCTTGTTAGCTCACCTCCATTGTTTCAATTGATCCTTGATATAATGAATCTGTTTGTGGAATCTAAACATCGTTGTCCCATATATCGGACATCCCTCTTTCCACCATTATGAAATTTTCTTTCGAAGTTCCTTTTTTTTAATGAATAGTTTTCAAATATGAATGGTTTGTGATGTTTTCATGTCTTAATCCCTATTCCAATAGAATGGAAAAATGATCTAAAATTGGACCCTCCAAAATTTGAAATTTTAGATTCCATTTTACAAATGCCTCCTCTGAAACCAAAAAATGGTCTAACTTCACCTACCTGCTATGTGGCTCCCTCCTCTTATTAGTCCAAGTATAGTTGGTTCCAAGACATTTAATATCCACCAAGTGTAATGCATGGACTTGGGCAATCATAATTCGATCCCTTGGATCCAAAATTGGGGTTCCTCCTTCTTGGTATCTAGATGATAATTTAGCATTAAAATCCCTAGCAACAATCTAGTCTAACTCCTCCCTCGAGACTCTCATATTATGCATTGCTTTCCATTGATGAATATGACCATCTAGGTTTTGAGCCCCATAAAAATTTATAATTAAAACCTTCTCAGTTGTCATATTATTCCTAAAATGTGATGTGAGGACACCCCTCCAAGCTATATGTTCTATTGCTATCCATTCAAGATAGTTCCAAAAGGTAACTATCTCCCTTGAGGCCCCTTGGACAACCACTTCCATATGACCAGCACCCCTCCAAAGTCTATTTACTATTTTACACATAAGATCCAACGATATTTTTGTCTCCTGGATAAGCAAAAAATATGTTTTACTTTTTTCTAATATTATTTGAATAGTAGATTGATGGGTTCTATTGTTTAAACCTCTAATATTCCATGATTATATAATCATTGATTACCTTGATACTAGTAAGAGTCTATTATCCTCACCAATATCCTAGTGATTAGTTTATCTCCTTGAACTGCTATCAATTCCTTATTTTATTTTTTACCCACTCTTTGAAATTTGATATTCTTTGATCTCTTTTCCACTTAAGTTATCCTTAGAGTTGGATTTTCTCTGTTCTTTCCTACTATACCCATGATTACATCCTTAATTATTGGTTGCTCTTGGTTATGCACTATCAATGCCCTTGCAATCTCTGATTGTGGTAACTCACTGCACTCTGTTACTTACTTTGGGATAGGAGGTGAAAGAGAGGCTTAAACATGGCTATTATTGTTTTTATTATTCCCATCAACTCCTTCCATGAATTTTTCTTCCTAGTCCACTAGCGTCTTGAATATCTCATACATATTTGAGGGTTTGAGTTGGGTTTTCTCTTTTTCAACTTTTTTCTTTTTCCTTCTCCTTGTTTTGGGTTGTTCAAAACCATCTCCTTATGCTTCTCCACCCTGAGAAATGTTGGCTTTTTCTTTATTGATTGTTGACTTATCCTCCTTAGGAATATTTGACATTCCTAGAGGAGCCTCCATTTTTGTGTTCATATTTTTTGGGTAGGACCAATCAAAATACCCATATTTGTGGTAAAATATACACCTGAAGAGCAATGCCTCATAATCTAGTTGTTGAATCCAAGATATACCTACAAGTTTGAGTTTAACCTCTACCAACAAAGGTTGGTTGAGATCCATTTCCATGCATAATCTAGCATATGCTATGTTTACTTCCATTTTGTCTCTAGAAACACCCAAATATATTCTAAGGTAATTATAAATGATTTCCAATACCTGCTCACTCCAGAACTCCATTGGAAGTGCATACAAAAAAATCCAAACTGGGACAGTATTGGGTTCAATTTAGGAATCAAATCCCACTCTCCAGGGTTGAACAAATAATCCTATTGGACCATGATTCCTCTTTTTCAATTCAATATCCCTATTTCTAATGGTAAGTGAGGAAAAACTAACAATAAAATAGCCATTACTAATAAACCATAAAAAATACTTAGCAAGAGGCTCCCAATTTTGTCGAACCCAAGAATGCAAAAAATTCAAGGTAGGATGAAGACCCATGAATTTATAGATCAAATCATGATTGGATCTATACAATATTGTTTCTTCTAACATCCTTTGCTCAATGACAATATTTGGCCTTGTTTCTAATTGTGGTAAGCATCCATTGACTCTTTGATATGTTGATCTTTTTCCATCAACCGTAAACATCATTTTTAATGTAGTTTTTTATGCTTCTTCAGTCTCTGTTGAAGATTTTTCTTCAACAAATCTGTAAAGGAACTCTTCCTCTCTAAAAGAGGATCCAAAGGTGTCCCCATTGGGCCCTCCTAGGGTAAAAATCTTATCATAAATATCGTATCAACAAGAAAGCACTTCATCTACCCAACCAATGCCTCAGTTTTCTTTTCCATACCTTGTTCCAAAATCTACCACTTACATTCCAAATTAAATATAATTATAAAATTAAATATTCTAGAAAAATCCACAAAAATAAAAACATATATTTTATTTTTGAGCAAGGTGCGAGTGCCACTGCTTGTTCTAGATCTTAGGGAAAACTCAAAAACTAAAGGATTCATATGACTAAAATCTATGTAACATAGTAGAAAGGTCATTTTTGACAGTCCTTATTGGAAATAATGATGCCCTAGTTGGAAGTAAGGATGCTCTAGTTGGAAGTATGGATGCCCTAGTTAGTGATAATAGGAAGAACAAATCTATGGCAAATCTTATATAAGTAGTAGATACTACACCAAAATGATCGAACATGATATAGTGGTTCTTAAAATAGACGGCTAATATGTAAGTTGACTAGGTTTTTTTGAGATTCAAAATCGGATCAAGTAGAAGTGGGGATTGAATTCAAATTATTACTCCATAATTTTTTTTAAAATGAATTTTCCTCTATATGTTGCAGTTAAAAATAAGGGATAAAATAAAGGATGGAGGTCATTGGTTTAGGATAAAATATACATTATATTTAAGACTATGGAGAAAATTTTCTATGGAGACAAAAGACTATCAAAAGGCTTTTGGTGTGGATTATGCTTTTTGGACTTCCTTATCAACTCAACAATAAGGAGGTTTTGAGGAATATTGGTAATACTCTAGGCAAATTCATCCAAAAGGGACCAACTTCTAAGGAAAAAAGGTATGTTTTATGCACTCAAATATTTTTTGCTATGAACATTTCAAAATATTTTACCATAATCCATTAGGATTAAATCTAACTCAAAAGAATAGGATCAAGTGGATTATGAAAATTTTGTGTTCTACTGGCACAAATGCCATGAAACTGGACACATGGTAAGAGATTACAAAAAATATGGCAAATTTTGGGCATGAGGCAAACTTTTTTGTTGCATAAAAATAATTGGTCCCCTCATACCGAGGTCTGAACTTAGGTATCTTAGATGAAAAACCAAATATATACCACTACAATATCCCTCATGGACAAAGTTTTAGGTTAAATCACAGGTTTAAAGAGTCCCCGGTCCCCTTGTATTGGGGTTTGAACTTGGATCTCCTAGATGAAAACCCAAGGATATACCACTACGATATCCTTCATGGGACTAAAATTTTAGAGTAAAGCATAGATTTTTGAAAGGGGTCCTGGTACCCTTTTACTAGGGCTTGAAATTGGATCTCCTAATTGAAAATCCAAAGACATACCACTATGATATACCTCATGGGATAAATTTTAGAGTAAAGCATGGGTTTTTGAAAGGGGTATTGGTCTCGTACCAAGGTTTGGAATTGGGTCTACTAAATGAAAATCCAAAAACATACCACTATGGTATTCCTCACAAGACAAACTTTTAGGGTAAAGCACGATATTATTTGAAAGGTTCCTGGTCCCTTGTGTAGTGGTTTGAACTTGGATCTCATGGATGAGAAATTATAGACATCACTACGGTATCCCTAGAGGGATAATTTTTTTTAAGGGTAAAGCATGGGTTTTTTGAAAGGGTCCTAGTCCCCTTGTATTGGGGTTTGAACTTGGATCTCTTGGATGAAAACCCAAAGATATACCACTACAGTATCCCTCTTGGGACTAAAATTTTAGGGTAAAGTATGTGTTTTTGAAGGGGGCTCTAGTCCCTTTGTAGTGGGGTTTGAACTTAGGCAACCTGGATGAAAACCTAGATATACCACTACTATATCCCTCATGGGATAAAAAATTAGGGTAAAATATGGGTTTTTGAAAGGGTCTCAGTCCCTTGTGTAGTGGTTTGATCTTGGATCTCCTAGATGAAAACCTAAATCTCTACCACTATGATGTTCCAACACAAACTAGCATGAGGTAAACTTCAATATGAAATGAAGAGATCATATCATAAGATAAGCTAGGTCAAATCAAGGATTTTCCACTCCTCATAAAGTGGTAAGAAAAATCAGTATCCCTCATGGGATAAAATTTTAGGGTAAAACATGGGTTTTTGAAAGGATCTCAGTGCATTGTGTAGTGGTTTGATTTTGGATCTCCTAGATGAAAACCTAAATCCATACCACTATGATGTTCCAACATAGACTAGCATGAGGTAAACTTCAATATGAAACAAAGAGATCATATCATAGGAGAAGCTAGGTCAAATCAAGGATTTTCCACTCCTAAGAAAGTGGTAAGCAAAACCCCTCTGCATAATCAAATGATAGAGGCCATTAGAATTTATTTGAATAAACCATTAGAAGAAAAAATAACACAAGGGAGAGGAAGTACAATGTGTAGGTTCAAATATAGGATTTCAAGGTGCGAAGGAAGATGAGGCAAATTTTAAAATGAAGGAGATGAAGAAGGTCAAGGTTAATCTAGGTAAATCATCTTTATTTTCCTTAAGTAGTATAAAATCTTCTCCTTGCGATAAAAATAAAAGTAGTATAGGGTTTATCTATTTGACTTTATAATTTCAAGAGCAACATAATAAATGAAAATATATGGAGGATGTCCAAATGCAGCATAAGAAAGTTATGACCATGGAGGATCATCCATGCAATTTTGGGTTTTTGGGATAACATAAATAAGAAAGTGTTTATGAGGCTATTACTTGCATTTTAGATTTTTAGAGTAACAAAAATATTTATAATATAAGTATCATTAAGAAAAATAAAAAAAATTAGAAGAGATTGATGAAGATGAAAGTGTTAGTGGAAGTGGAAAAAGAAGAGGAAGGCCATCAAATCAAAAACAACGAGAAAAAAACTCAAAGGGATATTTATTTGGAAATCCAAATAAATATATCACGAGTGTTAACAAGAAGTGAGGCTAAGCCCACTACTAAAAATAAATAAAAAGTGATGATGAAGAAAATGATATCGTCGAATATTAGGGGTATCAATAAGATCCCTACGCAAAGAGTTATTAAGGAATTAATAGTCCTAACTTTATTTTAATACAAGAAATAAAATTAAGTGGTAAGGAATGTAAGGATGCTTTTAAAAAGATTTGAAAATGGGTGATTATCTAGTAGTTTCTTTTACAGGAGCTTTAGACAATATTACAACAATATATGACAAACAAAAATGGGATGTAAAATTGTTAGAAGTACAAAGTAAATGGGTCGGTAGACTATTTTGTAGGAAAGAGAAAAACATCAAAGTTGGTTTTACAAACATATATGCTCCAACTATAGTTACTCCTCGTGAACGATGTTGGAAGGACCTTGGTATATTTTTGTTAAACATAATGATAATTCATAATTGTGATCTATGGATTTTTTATGGTTTTTTCTACATTGTTTTGTCTCATTTATCAATTCAAGGGGATGTTAGTCCTTTAAGTTTTCAATATACATGGGATAATATATGCATTGCGCAAACTCATACAATAAAAAGAGTGGAGAGATTCTTGTTATCCAACACATAGTTGCAATTAAAGTATATAATCTCTTTAAACATTTTATTGCAATCAGGATTAGATCACAAACCCATTCTTTTGACCTATGAATTACCCAATAATGGTCATCCAATACCATCTTGCTTCCAAGTCTATGTGGCTTCAAGACATTGATTTCTTCAAGATGGTTATGCTATGGTGTGATAAAGCAAAATTGAGAGCATCATATATGTATAAGTTTGTTCAAAAGATGAAATATGTAAAGAAGCAAATAAATATTTGGAATACCAAATATTTTGGTAAAGCTCAAAAATTTACAAGAGATAGTAGAAATAAATGAAATTAAATATATTTTTTAAGTGAAAGAAAAAATAATTACTTTATGAATATCATAATGCATTTAAAATGAGTCATATTGGTTATAAAAATCTAGGGAGAAATTGATCAAGGAAGGAGATAGAAATACAATTTGTTATTTAATGCTACAAAAAAAACAAAATTTTCCTTTCATCACATAAAAATATTTTAACTCCACATGGAAGAATATTGAGGAAGAAGAAGATAGAAGGAAGGAAACAATTTATTATTTAAAAATATTTTTTTGGGCAATACAAGAAGGTAAAATATAAACTTTTGCAAAACATTCCATCAATGATCACACAGGAACAAAACAAAAGCTCAATGAAGAAGATATCTATGGAGAAGCTATTTAAATCATTTTTCTCTTTCCATCCTAACAAGGCATTTGGCATTGATAGAATTCTTGTAATCTTCTTTCAAACATTGAAAGAAGATATCTATGGATAAGCTATATAAATAAATTTTCTCTTTCCATATTAACAAGGCACTTGGCATCGATGGATTTATTGTGATATTCTTTCAAACATTGAAAGGGTTTATTGAAGAGTGATATGTTGGATATTGTTGAAGAGCTCTAGAAAAGGAAAAGGAAGGCTACAATAAGTGATATCAATACCACTTTTATTACATTGGTTCCCAAGAAATGTGAGAGAAAATATTTTGATAGTTTCATCCAATAAGCCTTTTTAATATGATTTATATGATCTATTAAAAAACTATGGCAAATAGGTTGAAAGACATTCTAGATTGTGTTATCTTAGAGAAACAAGGTGGTTTAGTTCATGGTAAAAAAATTCTTAATGGTATAATTGTAGACACCAAAAATTGGTCATCCACAAATCCACACTTAACACCCCATATTAAATCTTGCATAATAAAGTTATATGTCTAAGTTTATACTTAGGCATATAAATCTTGCACATTATCCTATTTTCTAGATTTATTAAATTTGGAAAATTAGCCTATACCCTGCCTACCCACTAGACATGTTTTCTAGCCACCTCACTATCCCACCTTACCACATCTGACACACCCTTGTCCCCTTTGTGCCTTCACATGGGGTAACCCTTTGTATATCACTCCACTTGCAGTCACATCACCCCAGTTAAGTGAGACACCCTGGGTGACTCACTCTAACTGCCCCCTCTATTTGGTAGCCATGGATTGCCACTTGTTATTCCTGGCTTGCCACCTCTCATTTCCCTCCAAAACTCTAAGGGCCCTATAAAGGCACCTTCACCCCACCAAACCAAGATGGGTTGAGCATTTGTACCATCAGGCTACCAAAATAGGACCAAAAATTTGCATGCATCCCAAGGAGAAGAGAGAACCAAAGCCCAGATGCCCTGTTTCATAACAATCTATCATTCAACTTAAATTACACGCCTATGGTTTCATAGTCTAAACCACACCTACATGGTTTTCCAATCTCCACCTCTCATCCACGATTTTGCAAAGCTAAGAACACAACACAAATTTGATCAGTGAGTTTTATTTAGCAAGGCATTCAGTTTATTTGCTTTTGTTTTTTGTATTGCATGATTATCTAGCTAGGGTTTTATAGCATCATTTTATATCTTGATTTGTAGGTGCTACTAATCCCTATACGGTTTCATGTGTGTAGATAACAAGTATTTTGGAGAAGCTACTAAAGATGGAGTGGTCCCCACATTGGATACAAATTCCCACTCACCCCTTTTGGAGTTGTAGCAAAGGAAGGAAGAACACCAGTTGATTTTTTGGAGAATCTCTATTTCATGATTTGAGCACTTGTCTCACATATTGTAATATTGCACCCAACATAGTTGGGGCAATTCAAAAGAAAATATCTGTAATATTGGGAGGTTCAGGCTCCCCTGTTTAATACAAGATACATCATTCTTTTATTTGCAAAGTGTTCATTTCTATATATTTGTTTGGTGTTAGTTCTTTTGTTACATAAATTGTGATCATGGTGGGACAAGAACTCCAAAGGTGGTTGAATATTTTACCATATTTTATGCCTCATCGAACCAAAGACAAATTTGCAAAAACACAAAAATCCCAAAACTTGGGGCATCAACTTCATCAACTGTCATACATTTGCATCTATCATATTCCATCATTCAATCATCCACATCCTTTCATCATCCGCATTTGGTCAATTGGATTGTGGGTTTCATCCTTTACCCATTCGCAAATTGAGGGGGTAATAAAACAAATAAAAATGTCATCAATTTTTTTTTTAAATCGCTTGTTCTCATGCGTTGAGAAGATTTGAATCTCTCCATCTCATAAAGACAGGTGTCGTTGTTTTTTGCATTGCATCGTGTTTTACACAATGTAGTATAAAAAGGGGTATCTTGTAGACACCAAAAATTGGTCATCCATAAATCCACATTTAACACCCCACATAAAATCCTACATAATAAAGTTATATGCCTAAGTTTAGACTTAGGCATATAAATCCTGCACATTATCCTATTTTCCAAATTTATTAAATTTGGAAAATTAGCCTAGGATACCCTGCCTACCCACTAGAAATATGTCCTAGACACCTCACCACCCCACCTTACCACATCTCACACACCCTTATCCCTTTACATAATATAGTACAAAAATCAATGACACCTATCTTTACGATATGGACAAATTCAAATCTTCTCAACATACTAGAACAAGTGATTTTTGAAAAACAATTATGACATTTTGATTTTTTTGCTTACCCCCTCAACCAAAGAATGGATAAAGGATGAAATCCACGATATAATTGACCAAATTCAGATGATTAGAGGATGTGGATGATTGAATGATGGAATATGATAGATGCAAATGTATGACAATTGATGAAGTTGATACCCCAAGTTTTGGGATTGTTGTGTTTTTACAAATTTGCCTTTGGTTCGATGAGGCACAAAATATGTGGTAAAATATTTGACCATATTTAGAGTTCTTATTCCATTGTGACTATATTAATTTCTCCCAAATGATGGGTTCAAGGAACCAGTCGTTCAGGAATTCGATACTCGAGTTATTATTTGATTATTGCCAAATTGTTTTGTTTGTTTTTCGCTTTTGACCCAACAAAAAGGGTTGAAGGATAACCTTGTGCAAGTCTATTTTGAAAACATCTAAGCTCAAATATTGAGTGACCCAGCTGATTATTGCCATTTTGATTGATGATGAGTGTCCTTATGGTGAGCAATCCAATAATCATTGCGAAGGAGTCCATACGTTATTTTTAATCCATGACAAAACCATGTATGCTTATGAAATTAGATATGAACAAGCATATTGTAGGGTTTCTTAGATTTTTCTACATGATATTATCAAAAATTTTGATTTTGGTTACAGTTGGTGTGAATGGATTAATATTTTTATAGCACTACAAGATATTCTATTTTTATCAATGGTTCTCTTGTTGGTTACTTTACCTCATCTTGTGGATTCTACCAAGGTGATCCACTATATCCTTATCTATTCATTATTATTGTGTTGGCATTAGGATATTTCCCAAAGGTAAAAAAGGAAGGAAAATCAAAGAGGTTCAGGTTGAAAAATATGATACCTTTAAATATCATCTCCAATTTGTTGATGATACTTTGATTTTGGACCATTTCTTAATGAGGTCATGAAGTTTAAATCAATATTATCATGCTATAAAAAGGCTATTTGATAGTTGTTTCATACTACAAAATCTAAGATATTTTTATTAACATTGCCTTAGATTTACAATAAATTATTATGGATATTTTAGGGGTTGTTGTGGCTATTCCACAACGTACCCCAAAATTGGGGACCCACCCTTCTTGTTTTGATATTCAGCTATGTTCGTCTTATTGGCATTCTACCACATCAGTTTTATTGTCGTTGCTCATGCAAAATCTTGCATGGTGGGTTGAAATACTCACTCCTCTATGTTTCCCTATGAGTTTCTATGCCAAAACGAGTAAGTTCAAAGTTGTCGCAAAATCGTGACACGTCATGAAATCACGACACAGATGCAATAGAAGGCACGGAGGCAAAATGAGTCACAAAATCATGACATGTCATGGAATCATTGTTGCAAAATTATGACCCAGATGCAATAGAAGGCACGGAGGCAAAACGAGTCACGAAATCACGACATGTCACGAAATCATGACATGTCGCAAAATCGTGACATGTCGTGAAATCGCGACCCAAAGCACAACGAAAGGTATGGAAGAAAAATGCGTCACAAAATCATGACATGTCACAAAATCATGACCCAAAGCACAATAGAAGGTATGAAAGCAAAATGCGTAGCGAAATCGTGACATGTCATGAAATCGTGACTCAAAATGCCATGGAGGGTACGAAAGTAAAATTGTCATGAAATCATGACACGTCATGAAATCACGACTCAAAATGCCATGGAGGGTATGAAAGTAAAATCTTTGCGAAATCATGACATGTCACGAAATCGTGACTCAAAAGGCCATGGAGGGTACGAAAGCAAAATCATCACGAAATCGTGACCCAAAATGCAATGCAAGATAAACAAGGAAAATAGGTCGCGAAATCGCAACCCGAAAGCAAAGCATGTCACGAAATCATGACCCGAAAGCAAAGCATGTCATAAAATCGTGACTCAAAATGCCATGGAGGGTATGGAAGTAAAATTTTCATGAAATCGTGACATGTCACGAAATCGTGACCTATCGCGAAATCATGACCCAAAAGGCCATGGAGGGTACGGAAGCAAAATCGTCGCAAAATCGTGACATGTCACGAAATCATGACCTATCACGAAATTGTGACCCAAAATGCCATGGAGGATACGAAAGTAAAACTATCATGAAATCACGACCCAAGAGGCAATAGAGGGCACGAAAGCAAAACAGGTCATGAAATCACGACATGTCGCAAAATCGCGACAGGTTTCAAAAGAGCAAGAGCTAGAAAGGAGAAAATCAAGCTGACATGCAATGAACATTAGGGTTTGGATTGATAATAGGAAAATTCTAACTTTTGCCTTTTTCTTTTGCAGGAAGCCAACCGACAGTGGCACAACAGCAGGAACAATGGCAAGAAAGACCAAAGATAAGCCCAAAACAAGAGAGGAAGAATGTTGTCGCAATATCGTGACTTGTCATAAAATCGCGGTCAAAGCAACGAAGGGAGTAGTCAACTCAAAGTTGTAGCGATATCATGACTTGTCATGAAATCGTGGTCAAAGCAAAAAAGGAAGCAGTCAGCGCAAAGTTGTAGCAATATCATGACTTGTCACGAAATCGCGGTCAAAGAAATGAAAGGAACAGTCAGTGCAAAGTTGTAGCGATATCGCGACTTGTCACAAAATTGCGGTCAAAGCAACAAAGGGAGCAGTCAGCACAAAGTTGTAGCGATATCGCGACACTTTCCAGTTTTTATGCTGTGGGTCCCAGGAAAGTTCGTTTTATGTTTTAATACTGCGGGGAAACAGATTTCGGTGAAATGTTCCTTTTCTCCAGTACTTGTTTATGGGCCTTATATTTTAAATACTATAGAGAGACAGATTTCGACGGAATGTTCCTTTTCTCCAGTACCTATTTATGGGCCTTATGTTTTAAATACTACAGAGATAGATTTCGACGGAATGTTTCTTTTCTCCAGTACCTATTTATGGGCCTTATATTTTAAATACCACAAAGAGAGATGTGGATGGATAGATATTTTAAAACACTGCAGAGAGGCAACCTCTATAAATATCAAGATATATCTCAAACAAAAGAGGGGGAAAAACTGCTGGAACAGAGTTGCAGTGTCAAAGGCGAGAGGCCATTCTGGACCTAATTTTTGGGGTTTTTTCTCCCAATTGTTCTGTTTTTGGGAAAGTCAAAAATCTCTATTAGGATAAATGACAAATCTTTAATACAGAGTTGTTTTCAAAAATTTGCATCTTGTGGGCAAGAAAGAAGGAGATCCATCTTTGCATGCTACGGATTTAATGTCTATTTCTTTTCTTTTTAGATTTCGAGTTTGTATATGAAGTTAAATGCAAGTTCACTTGGTTGATTCATATGAATGCCCGAATCTAAAATTTATCTTAAACCCTAGGAGATAGCACTTAGTCTATGGAGATTGTGCTTGTTTTGGTAGGTCCAGTAGGTTAGGTTGCATGCATGGAAACCTCGCATCTTTGGTTTTGTTGAAACAGGATAGCATCATACTGAATGCACTTTATTTTTAATTTCTTGCATTTGTTTTCGATTACTTTCTGCATTTTATTTGATTCCAGAAATCTGTTTCATGTTTCATTCACAAGCCTATGATGACATTCCCTTCATGAAAATCCTGATTTCATCGAAGGAGTTGTGTTTTACGGCTTTTTCACAAAATTCCCTTTAAAGTTACATCGTGGTCATAGGAGGGCCAACACACGTTTGCTTTATTTCGGTTCAATGAACAATCACTAAAGCTTCACGATAAAATAAACCAACATTGCCCCTTGTTTACAGTTACTTGCAATCACTAAGGTGTTCCAAGCATTTATATTGAGTATCTTTATCCAAAGATTATTAATACATATACGTGAAATGCTAATATAGCGGAGACCTTGGAGAAGTTGTGTGTTTAACTTCTTTGCAAGAGGGGATTTGGAAACCCAAATCCTAAAGGAGAGTGTAATTTCACAACTGGGTGAAAGCACCACTCAACAAGGGTTAAAATTAAAAAATTTCCATCAACCTACTTGGGTATTCCTTTATCTCGTAAAAGCAATACATAGGAGCTTTGGGTCTATTTTTTGTATAGAATGAAATCTTGTTTGGTAATTTGGAAAGTAAGTTATTAACCATGTCTAGAAGGCTAAAACTCATAAAGACAACATTGCAATTCATCCCTATTTATATAATATCACTTTCAAGATTGCCAATAGGTATAGCATCAAAAATTAATAAAGTTAAAAGAGATTTTGTTTGAAAAGGGTATGAGAAAAATTTTAGGTCTCCTCTTTGTAAGTGGGATAGGGTTTGCAAACGAATGAATATTAGAGAGCAAGCTTGTGAAATTACATACTTATGAGTTTGGTATTAGGGGCAAAGCTTGGGTGGAGATCATTCAAAGATCAAGGAAAGAAATGGAAAAAAATTATACTTAAAAAATATATAGGTTCTCTTTATACAATAAAATTTTTAGGAAAAGAACCCTACCCAAAAGCTCATCAACATGGAACTTCATATCAAATAGTTTTCAATTGATCAAGAAATATATATGCACTTTACATAATTTTTTCGAGAAAGAAATTGAAGACTTGCTCATAGTAGATATGGCTAGGGAAGAGTTGCAATAGTGTTGGTTTTGATTTTATTATCAAATATTGATGCTTGGATCTAGTTTTTGGACAAGGATTCGTGCCAACTGACACATTATACTTTGCATGTCTAGATTCGGTAGGTATCGTAACAATTTATAGTTTTTTGTAGTTATTTATATTAAGAACTTTTGCTTCTTCCTTTGTTGATTTCCACTACTTTTGCTTTTGATTTCATGGTCTATCCATGAAATTAACAAAGGAAAGTGAGCCAAGAAATAAAATATCTAATATTTTGATAAGGATTTTCTCTTTTGGCTTAGTTTAGGGTTTGGTCACCTTAGAATACCTATCATGGCAATGGTGGTGAGGGATATCCATACTCCCTCCTCCAAACCTTCCTTCTAGGATGTTACCATGATGACTTACTCTATACTCAAGAATGCTAACCATGGCTCATTTTCTTTCTTCTCACTACCTTCTTTGTTTGACTAGTCAAAACTAGAAAATATGATTAAATATTTTAAGACAAGGAGGCCACAACATTCCCAACCAAGTAATAAAGGCTCATTTATTCCTAATTTAGATGATGATCCAGTGGTGGAGATTCTTCCAGACTTTGTTCAAATCCCAATCCTCACCCTAACTGAGAGATCTATTACTTACAAATTTGTGGGTATTTGACCTTAGTTGAACAACCATTCAAATATGGGTCACCTCTTCTTAGGGATCTAAAATATCTAGCTATGAATTCATGATGGTAAGGATATGGTATTTCATAGTTATTTTACCCTCCATAGAGTAAATAGGTGCAATAATAAGGTCCTTGGTTCCTTGGATCAATCCCTCTCTACATGATCCCATGGTTAGTTAGTTTCAACCCACAAGTGGAAGAAATAGAAGAAGTCTCAATTTGGGTAATATTTCTCTTTTTACCCCTATATTTATGGAATAAACCAACTCTTGAGATGATACATAACTATATTGGCACATTTGTAAACTAGGATCCTTTGAAGACCAATAATGTAACTTGTGCTAAGCTATGTGTTCAAATCAATCTTAAAAAAGGCTTCCTAAGAACATAGGTATCAAAGTATTAGATTGGATCCACTCTCAACCATTGGATTATGAACACATTCCCTTTAAATGTATTACCTATCATTAATATGGTCATTTCTCAATTAATTGTCTCAATAAGGTACAACAAGAGGTAAGGGAGGAAGATCAAGAATTCCAACCAGTAAGAAGAAAATAATAGAGAAGATCTAGAAGTAGAAGAATGAGGCCTGAACCAGAGCCAGAAATACAAACCAATAATTTCTCTATTTTATCACAAAATGAGGAAGAGTAACATCCAAGACCATATAAAAATGGGAAATTCCATTATATCATGAATTAGAAGATGAAGTGGAGGAACCTCAAGCTACTAAATAAAACCTTCAATAAGAGGAGATTGAAGAAATAGAAAATACTTAGCAACAACAATGATTCTAGGAGGAACCATAACCACCAAATATTCTACTAGAGGGAGAAAATTTAATCAAGAGGTAAGAACAAAACAAGCAAATATAGAGATTCAAAATATTTTTCATTAACCTTAGACTTCAACAAGGCCAAGAATCCACTTAAGAAATTAATATTCTATCATGTAATGGAATGGGATTGGGTAGTCCCCTAAAAAAACTACCTAGGTCAATTAATAGCCTAAAAAAAGCCAATAGTTATTTGCATTCAAGAAACTAAATTGATAGAGTAGTTAACTAGAATAGAATGAAAAAATCTATGGAGATCCTCAGGCCTAAAGCAATAGATTCAGCAGGTGCCTTACAGGAGATTTTCCTTGCATGGGGTCCATAGGCCTTGATATATATCAATAAAAAAAATACTCAAATTGGATAGATACTTATTTCTCCTCTCCACAGGGACAAACCTGGACCATAGTCAATTTTTATGGGCCAAATAACTTAGTCTAAGAACAAGAGGCTTGGAAATTTTTTTAGCACTAGATTTGTCAGGGAAGACCCACAATTTTAATTATATTAGAGGACTTGAATGTGACTTTAGCCCAATGGGAGAAAAAATGAGGCATTCCCTCAAAATATCCTTCTAAGGACCTGGTTATGCAAATTATAACTAAGCAAAAACTTCAAGACATAATCCCCAAAAATGGAAAATTTACATGGACAAACAAAAGAGTTGGGGTTAAATTCATTGCAAAAATATTAGATAGATTCTTGATACAAGAAGATATACTATTTAGGTATCCACTTGTATCAAGTGGTATAATTCAAAGTTTGGTCTTAGATCATAAGCCTATCTATTTGGATATGGGCAATAGTGCTCTTGGAAAAATGAAAATTCCTTTAAAATATAGTCTAGAATGGATGGAGCATGAGGATTTTGCACCTTTAGTAGAGAGTATATAGAAGTAGCATGTTTGTACAAACAATCCCCAGTAGGTATGGAAAATAAAAATTTCCAATATCAAGAAATCCATTAGGGATTGGATTGCCAATTAGAATAAAGTTCAAAATAGGTCAAGCATATTGCTATAATATATGAAGGAAGTAGAGCAAGAGATAGGTGATCAATCTCCAACCCCTCAATAGGAAGAGAGAAGACTTCAGTTGAACCTAAAATTAGATCAAGCTTTTAGAGAAAGAGGCTCATTGTAGACTTAGATCAAGAATGATTTGGCTCAAGAAAGGAGACAAAAACACAAATTTATTTCATCTAAAAATTATGCATCACTATAAATGAAATACAATTAGAAAAATTCATAAAATTTAAGAAATTTATTCTAATCAGGTAGTCATAAAGGAACTATCAAGAGATCATTATTCAACCCTTATCACAAAGACAACAATAAATTGGAAGGCTTAGGCCACTCTCTTTAACAACATTCCTCCTTTGTTAAAAAATATATATAGATATATCTCTTCAACAATAACTAAAGAAGAATTGGAATAATTTATACGTCCACTGCCCAAGGACAAAGCTCCAAGACTAGATGGCTTCACCAATAATTTTTATTAGTAGTTTTATGAAATTATAGGAGATGAACTATTGACAATGATAGAAGAGATAAGGATAAGAGGTAAGACATATGGGGCAATAAAATCCACTTTCTTAGCTTTAATTCCAAAAGAAAAAAATGTAGTTACTTGTGACAGATTCATACCTATATCTTTGTGCAACTACTCTTATAAGATAATTATTAAAACAATAGCAAATATAATTAATAGGAATAATAATGATTTGATAGAGCTAGAAAAATGGGGTTTTGTTCTAGGAAAACAAATATATGATAATATTATAATTATTCATGAAGCCCTACACTCAAGTTCCAAGTCCAAAAAAAATAGCCATTAAACTTGATATGGCTAATGCCTTTGATAGAGAAGACATTGAATTTGTAACACAGGTTTTATCTAAATTTAGATTTCCAGCTTAAATTGTAGACTGGATAAGAGCTTGTATAGAGGGACCTTGGATAGTCCCTCTAATAAATGGGGAACCTACTAACTTCTTTAAATCCACTAGAGGATTAATACAAGGGTGTCCTCTCTCCCCTTACCTTTATTATATCCTTCTATCTAAAAATTTAGGGAGGATCCTAACCAAATTGAGAAGGAAAGAAATATTGAGAATTAGAGAAACTACAAGATATAGAACAATCACTCATGATCAATTAATAAATGACACTATTTTATTTTGGGGAAGCCACAAAACAAAATTTCATATTGATCAAAGAAGTTTTAGATTACTTTTCTTCAGCCACAGGGATAGAGATAAACATCTAAAAGAGAAAATTTTATACTAAATACTTCAACAACCTAAGGTAGAGGTTTCTCTCAGATTTTGGAATTTCACAAAGGTAGTGATACCTTTAAGTACCTAGTTTTTCCTATGGTTTTCCATAAAAAAATCAAGAAACTTGAAACATGATTCTAGAAAAGATGTCAAGTAGAATACAACAATATAGCAATGGTCAGTTAAGTTTGGATGGAATGTTAATTTTAATCCAATAAGTATTATCAAGTCTTCCCATTTAGCAACTGTTGGTGTCTCATGCACCCTTATATATTTTACAAAATTTATATCCAATATTAAAACTTTACTATGGCAAGGGAGAAGGCAATCAAATAGGAAAAAGTTCCATTTGGTTAATTTGGAGACTATTCCCAAGCCAAAGGAGTAGGGAGGCCTAGGAATAAAAAACAAATGTTAGCAAGGCACTAAGTATTAATTTGCTTCAAAATTTTCTCATTCCACCAGACTCTCCATAGAATCAAATCTTAAAATGCAAATATCTAAATAACTCTAATAGGATCCAACACATAAAAAGTGTGAAATCATAGTAGGATCCTCCTCAATTTAGAAACATATTGTGGAAGCTAAATATATTATATTAAATTATACCTCTTGGATTCTAGGGGATGGTAAAAAAATTAATATATGGGATGATACAATCTTGGGAGGATCTTCAATCATTAAGAATTGTTTCCAAAAAATAAAAGTAGACCTGCAATAGTTGGGTGTTAACTTGCTTGCAAGATTAATTGAATAGGTGAGAGATCCAACCCTACCACATCTTGACCAAGACTCATGGAGATAACTTCACATCCAAATTTAATGGATTAAACTTTCTTTTCAAATTCTAGATCAACTTATATGGGGTTCTATTAGTGGAACATGTGTTTACACAGTTAGTCAAGAGGTATCATTACAATAACAAGATCAGAATAACTCGACAACAATAGGGTTAGAAGAACTCAACCATAGCTAAGGTATGGAATTATAATTTTCCCCCCAAACTTCAAGCCTTTCTTTAGTTTGTGCTCCAAAATGATATTCTTATTGGAGATAACCTCATTAAGAGGAATATCAGGGGACTCATATTTGTTGGAGAATATTACATTATTTGGTACATGCTAATGTATCTCCATGGTACCTATGGTACAATGTAAATAGTAGAATAGAGATTGAGTCTATAGTTTAGGAATTATTTATATTTTCCCTTTTATGTAAGTTCTATGTGTAGGATATGCACAAGTATCATGTATGTAAGAGTGCAAGTGTGTAATGAGATAAAGTGCACAAGTGTCATGTGTTAGGAGTGCATGTAGAAGTGCATAAGTGTCATGTACAAGAGTACAAGTGTCATAGAGTTAAGTATGCAAGTAAATAGAGAGTTAAAAGTCATGTATACAAGTGGAAAGATGATAAGCCAAAGTACATGTGAGGCTTATCTTATGTAAAGAATAGGAAAGGTTGCAACTCTCAAATATGTGAGGAGTGCAATAGTCAAGTACTAAAGAGTCACCTTTCTAAGGTTATATAATGGAGATAAATCTCTATGAAATGTATCTATAAAATGTATGAAACATTCAAGCATTGATATTGAATATTGCATGCATATTTTAAGCAATTCTACTATAAGTGTTCTTCATGTTATTGCATGAATTATTTTGACCATTTTACATTCATATTTGATATTATCTTGAATGTTATTATTATTATTTTTTACTAGGTAAATAAGGGGTTTTGAAAGAGTCCCCAAACCTTTTACATAAAGTGTTTTAAGAGGGTACCCAAATATAAGATCCAGTAATACAAGCATCCAAATAGATTCCAAAACACAAGGAGGTCAGACCCACCCAAGGGAAATAGAAACCAAACTTCAAACAAATCTAAAACTAGATCAGTTGGCTCTCACCCAAATTGAACCAAACATGACCAAATTTAAATCAAATCTCACCCAAACTAAAACCACAAATTTGGGTAGCCAAACTCCACATGAGAAACTAAAACCTGAACCAATAAACTAGGATCTAGGAGACTAGTCGGATCCTGAGGGTCCAAAACAAACATATGCAAACTGAGGGATAAAAAAATTGTGAAATCCAAGAAAATTTAGGAATCCATAAATCCATCAAATTTGACCCCCAAAATATTATTGTCCTAACCTAGAATATTTTAAAATCAAAATCATAGAACAACTTCCCACCCAAGCTAAGAATCGCATAATTGATCCAAGAAAAATAAAAAAGTTCAAAATTCCAATTTCTTGGTCATGGGGGAACACACATTCGAGTCAAGAAATTAAAAAATACTAAATTTAAATTATCTTACCCCAACCATGGGGGGAAGGGGGTTCATTGTAACATTGCTTGTAGACCTAAACACCATATTAGTACTACAACAAGAAGACAACATGAACTAGGAATCTAGGATTGAAACTGGAATGTCTAGAAAATTTGGCGTTGCATCCAGCAAAAAGCCACTAACATAATAGGGAAGAAATATTGAATGAAGAACCACAAATATATCCCCTAGTTTGGTTTTGATCTTGAAATAGAATAAAATACTCCATCCATCTAAAGAACACAAGCTTATATTGAGAGGGGGGTGAACAGTATAAGACCACTTTTTACTTTTTCTTCCAATTCAATATTATGTTGTGTAAAGATAGCAATATCAATAGCAGTAATCAAAGCAATGCACAGAAACCATACACAATAGAGACACCATAATTTATGTGGTTCACCCAATGTGGGCTACTCCACGGAGAAAATATTTTACTAAAACTTTCTCAATCAATCTCTTTGGGAATCACTCCCAATTACAATGTTTATGGATCTCTATCCAAAGGAGAACTCTTTCCCCTTCTCATCTGGCTATGTGATCTTCTAGAAGACTCTGTCTCTCTGTTGCACTTGATTGGTGGACCTCTCTCCACTTGAAGACTCCTCACTCAGATATGTCTTCAACTGTGTTGGTTGTTGGATCTCTATCCATTGAGACTCTATCCTCTGTACTCTATCACCTCCAAAGCTCTATCAATAGGCTCACTAAGAACCTTCTCAATAGGCTCACATAGAACCTGCTTAACAAGCTCACATAGAACTTGTCCAAATTTGCTTAACAAGCTCACACAGAACTTGCCCAAATTTGCTTAGCAAGCTCACCCAGAACTTGCCCAAATTTTCTCCAACAAGCTCACCAAGAACTTGCCCAAATATGCTCTAGCAAGCTCACCAAGAACTTGCCCAAATCTTCTCTAACAAAATTTGTCCACAAAACTATCCCAAACCTTGTCCACAAATCTATCCCAAAACTGTCCCCAAATTTTCTCAAAATTGTCCACAAATGCCTTCTCAAAGGCTCAACCAATCATGCTCAAGTAGCACTCAAATATCATCCACAAATCTATCAAGGCAAAGCTCAAAGATGAACTCAACAATGAATGGCAATGTACTCTTCAATGAATGACAACAATGATCCACAATGCTCTCAACTCAACTCAACTCATAGAAGCATAAAGAGAATTGTTAGAGACTCAATATGTTCTAATCTCAATCTCAACTCAAATCAAATCAAATCAACTCATAGAAGCATAAAGAGAATTGTTAGAGACTCAATATGTTCTAATCTCAATCTCAACTCAACTCAACTCAAATCAATCTCAACTCAACTCAAGTATTATAGAACCATAAAGAGAATTGTTAGAGACTCAATATGTTCTAACCTTAATCTCAACTCAACTCAACCAATCACCACAAGGGACAACTCTTTCTCACACAACCCTAGTCCAAGTATGTATCAACCAACTCAAATGTTTCCAACAATGCTCAACCACAAATCTCACATAACAATGATACTCATGTTCTTTTCTAACTCAAGTTCTTTCACAACCAATGGGCTTCAACCACTATGCTTATAAAACAAGGTTTAAACACAACTCTCAATTCAGAAAACCTTGAAGCATTCAACCAACCACTTTCGAAAAGGAAACCACAAACAATCCTTTTCCCTCCAATGATATTTCAGAAATCAACCACCATAAACAATCAATAGGAGAATGTGCCCATACCTTTTATGAAGATGAAAAAACCTCTTTGTAAATCTGCCACAATCACAAAATTCTTTTGCCAATCTTCACAAGGGTTAGTAGATCACAAAATAATCAACATTACTCCACTTTTCAATAATCATCACCAAGGCCTTTAATTGCACAACTTCCTTATCTCTCCTAAAACCACTTGTACCATAAAATAAAATAAATCAAAACATTGCATAACCTTTTCACTCCCAAAACCACTTATACCATAAAATAAAATAAATCACAATATTGCATACCTTGTCACCTCATGAAAGAATTAATCCTCTTGAAAAAGAACAAGGCAAACTTCACTTTTGGAACCCCTTTGCAAAATCAGAAATATCTCTTTACACACACCTTATTTCTCCTTCTAAATAAGTTAGTCAAATAGCCCTCAAAATAAGCTTTCCGACGATATATAATATGCCCCCTTTCCAAAATAAATTGAAACCTTTATATATATATATATATGCCAACCTCCATTAATTGCACATAGGTCGGCCCTCCATTAATTTAAACTTAAACTTTAAACTTTAATATCTTCATCATCGGAGGTCCTTTTTCGATGAAACAAAATTCCACCTTGGCTTTTAAGAAAATCCCTTTCCACATAAGCCCACCATGGTTTTAAATAAAACCTTTTATTTTTCCTGCCTTGGTTTTCATAAAAATCCTGTAAATAGCCATGCTTTCCAAAATATCATAAATGCTTATTTATGAAATATTTTGGCCACCAAAACCAAATGTGATCCATGTGACATCAATGACAACATAAAATGCCTCAAATTAACTCAAATTTCCAACAATCTCCCCCTTTGTCATTGATGGCAACACCTCTAAAGCAAAAACCACAATCACTGCAAAAACCATCTCTGAGAATCAAAGTTTCTCCCCCTAACTCAATGCTCTCCCCCTTACTCAAATATCTCCCCCTTTGACATCAATGGCAAAAGGGACACCTATGGGGCTAAAAGATATGACTCTTAAGCTTAGCCCCCCTCACCCCCTTCTCTTTTGAGGTGATTAATTTTGGGGTGGGAGTACTTTTACTCCCATATCACTTTGTTTCTTTCCTCTATCAACTTCCTTCCACATATTTTTGATATCCTTTTCTCGATGAGTTCCTTGCTCTTCTTGTTTTGAACTTGTTTGACCTTCTTGTCTTGAAACTGCTTGACCTTCTTGCCTTGGATCTGTTTGGAATTGAGTCCTACACCATCTTGCAATATGCCCAAAGTTATTGCAATTAAAACACTTGATATTGTAGCCTTTGGTTGGTGCCCATGTCCTAAAATTATTCTTGAAATAATTTCCATATCCATTCCTTTCCTGAACCCTGTATTGTGAAGCTCTGTTTTCATGACCATTATGACCATGACTTCTGAATTGTGTAGCTCTAAAACCAAAACCATGTTGCTCATTTCCTTTGCACTGAAAATCTCTATGACCAATCTTGTTGCATGAGAAGCAATGTCCCTTAAAACCATACCTTCTTCCCTTGAAGTTTCTTCTAGCAAAATCAAACTTCTTTGATCCATGGATCCTTTCTTGACCATTATCCTTATGATCATCTTCAACTTGTGCATTGCATTCTTGAACCTTCTTTGTAGCATCTAAAACCTCTTCCTTGCCTTTCTCTTCAAGAATTTATTTTCCCTTTGAGCTTGATTCACCTATCTCAAAACAAGATCCAAACTGAATATTTGGAGCCATAGGAACTTTGGAGCTTTCCTTACAAATATTAGGTGCTTCTTTGCTTTCATATTTTAGAACTTCCTTTCCTTTTGAGTGTGATTCCTCAAACCTAAAATATGGGACCTTTGGTGCTTTGAAACCTTTCCAAAACTTGTGCAACTTATCCTTGGAGTCTTTCACTTCCAACCTTAAGGAAACAACTTCATGTTCTAATATTTCACATTCTTGCTTCCTTACCTTTAATTGTTCAAGCATATCTTCTTCAATTTTCTTTGCCTCTTCAACCGTGATTTTTAGATCAATGAGATCTTGTAGGAGCTTTGCCTTCATATTCTCATCCTCTTGTGCTTGAGCCTTTAGTCTTGAGTTTTCTCTTTTTATTTCTTCAAAAGCTTGTTCTGACACTTTCTTTTCTTCATGATCATAATTGTGCCTGTTTTCCTCTTCATGATAAATTCTTACTTGAGATTCTTGCTTTTGATCTTCAGTAGGAGCTTCTTCTTTTTCACTGACTGAGAGACTTTCATTATTGCTGCTAGAAGCACTGATTGCTTCTTCCATATACAAGCTCTTCTTGTCATGTCTACCTTGTTCATACATGTTTTCCTTTTCTTTTTTATTCTTGCATTCATCTTCACTATTTTGATTGTGCCTGTCTTCCTTGAGTTCCATTTCATCTTCACTATCACTAAAGCCATTGCAGTAACCTGAGACATGATCGAGTTGACCACAAGCAGAATATTCTTCTTTTGAAACCTTGAATGCTGCCTTTTGAGCAACAATATCTTTGAAAATCCAGTCAAGTTCCATTTCCTCTCTATTGCTGCTATACCCATTTTGTGGACAATAAAATGCCTTGTGACCAAGCTTACCACACTCAAGACATCTTACTGATTTTTCTTCTTCCCTTCTTAGAGCTTCAAGATCGGATTCATTTTTCTTCTTAGATCTCATGGTTCTTATTTTGCCTTTCTTTGCCATGTGTGTTCTTGTAGAATCTTCCCTCAAGTTGTTAGCCTTTTTGAAGGAACCCGCTCTAATACCAATTGAAGAACACAAGCTTATACTGAGAGGGGGGTGAACAGTATAAGACCACTTTTTACTTTTTCTTCCAATTCAATATTATGTTGTGTAAATATAGTAGTATCAATAGCAGTAATCAAAGCAATGCACAAAAACCATACACAATAGAGACACCACAATTTATGTGGTTCACCCAATGTGGGCTACTCCACGGAGAAAATATTTTACTAAAACTTTCTCAATCAATATCTTTGGGAATCACTCCCAATTACAATGTTTATGGATCTCTATCCAAAGGAGATGTTGATCCCCTAATCTCAAGTTCGTGGATCTCTTCCACAGGAGAACTCTTTCCCCTTATGCTTTGGCTATGTGATCTTCTAGAAGACTTTGTCTCTCTACTGCATTGACTGGTGGACCTCTCTCCACTTGAAGACTCCTCACTCAGATCTGTCTTCAACTATGTTGGTTGTTGGATCTCTATCCATTGAGACTCTATCCTCTATACTCTGTCACCTCCAAAGCTCTATCAATAGGCTCACTAAGAACCTACTCAATAGGCTCACACAAAACCTGCTTAACAAGCTCACACAGAACTTGTCCAAATTTGCTCTAACAAGCTCACCAAGAACTTGTCCAAATCTTCTCTAACAAGCTCACCAAGAACTTGCCCAAATATTCTCAAGCAAGCTCACCAAGAACTTGCCCAAATCTGCTCTAGCAAGCTCACCAAGAACTTGCCCAAATCTTCTCTAAACTCTGTCCACAAAACTATCCCAAAATTATCCAAAATCTATCCCAAATCTGTCCACAAAGCTTTCTCAAAACTGTCCCAAATGCCTTCTCAAAGTCTCAACCAATCATGCTCAAGTAGCACTCAAATCTCATCCACAAATCTATCAAGGCAAAGCTCAATGATGAACTCAACAATGAATGGCAATGTACTCTTCAATGGATGACAACAATGATCCACAATGATCTCAACTCAACTCAACTCATAGAAGCATAAAGAGAATTGTTAGAGACTCAATATGTTCTAATCTCAATCTCAACTCAACTCAACTCAACTCAAATCAATCTCAACTCAACTCAAGTCAAGTCTTATAGAACCATAAAGAGAATTGTTAGAGACTCAATATGTTCTAATCTCAATCTCAACTCAACTCAACCAATCACCACAAGGGACAACTCTCTCTCACACAACCCTAGTCCAAGTATGTATCAACCAACTCAAATGTTTCCAACAATGCTCAACCACAAATCTCACATAACAATGATACTCATGTTCTTTTCTAACTCAAGTTCTTTCACAACCAATGGGCTTCAACCACTATGCTTATAAAACAAGGTTTAAACACAACTCTCAATTTAGAAAACCTTGAAGCATTCAACCAACCACTTTCGAAAAGGAAACCACAAACAATCCTTTTCCCTCCAATGATATTTCAGAAATCAACCACCATAAACAATCAATAGGAGAATGTGCCCATACCTTTTATGAAGATGAAAAAACCTCTTTGTAAATCTGCCACAATCACAAAATTCTTTTGCCAATCTTCACAAGGGTTAGTAGATCACAAAATAATCAACATTACTCCACTTTTCAATAATCATCACCAAGGCCTTTAATTGCACAACTTCCTTATCTCTCCTAAAACCACTTGTACCATAAAATAAAATAAATCAAAACATTGCATAACCTTTTCACTCCCAAAACCACTTATACCATAAAATAAAATAAATCACAATATTGCATACCTTGTCACCTCATGAAAGAATTAATCCTCTTGAAAAAGAACAAGGCAAACTTCACTTTTGGAACCCCTTTGCAAAATTAGAAATATCTCTTTACACACACCTTATTTCTCCTTCTAAATAAGTTAGTCAAATAGCCCTCGAAATAAGCTTTCCAACGATATATAATATGCCCCCTTTCCAAAATAAATTGAAACCTTTACATATATATATATGCCAACCTCCATTAATTGCACATAGGTCGGCCCTCCATTAATTTAAACTTAAACTTTAAACTTTAATATCTTCATCACCGGAGGTCCTTTTTCGATGAAACAAAATTCCACCTTGGCTTTTAAGAAAATCCCTTTCCACATAAGCCCACCATGGTTTTAAATAAAACCTTTTATTTTGTCTGCCTTGGTTTTCATAAAAAACCTGTAAATAGCCATGCTTTCCAAAATATCATAAATGCTTATTTATGAAATATTTTGGCCACCAAAACCAAATGTGATCCATGTGACATCAATGACAACATAAAATACCTCAAATTAACTCAAATTTCCAACAATATCCCCCTTTGTCATTGATGGCAACACCTCTAATGCAAAAACCACAATCACTACAAAAACCATCTCTGAGAATCAAAGTTTCTCCCCCTAACTCAATACTCTCTTTGGAGGTTGCTCCCCCTAACTCAATGCTCTCCCCCTTACTCAAATATCTCCCCCTTTGACATCAATGGCAAAATGGACACCTATGGGGCTAAAATATATGACTCTTAAGCTTAGCCCCCTCACCCCCTTCTCTTTTGAGGTGATTAATTTTGGGGTGGGAGTACTTTTACTCCCATATCACTTTGTTTATTTCCTCTATAAACTTCCTTCCACATATTTTTGATATCCTTTTCTCGATGAGTTCCTTGCTCTTCTTATTTTGAACCTGTTTGACCTTCTTGTCTTGAAACTGCTTGACCTTCTTGCCTTGGATCTATTTGGAATTGAGTCCTACACCATATTGCAATATGCCCAAAGTTATTGCAATTAAAACACTTGATATTGTAGCCTTTGGTTGGTGCCCATGTCCTGAAATTATTCTTGAAATAATTTCCATATCCATTCCTTTCCTGAACCATGTATTGTGAAGCTCTATTTTCATGACCATTATGACCATGACTTCTAAATTGTGTAGCTCTAAAACCAAAACCATGTTGCTCATTTCCTTTGCACTGAAAATCTCTATGACCAATCTTGTTGCATGAGAAGCAATGTCCCTTAAAACCATACCTTCTTCCCTTGAAGTTTCTTCTAGCAAAATCAAACTTCTTTGATCCATGGATCCTTTCTTGACCATTATCCTTATGATCATCTTCAACTTGTGCATTGCATTCTTGAACCTTCTTTGTAGCATCTAAAACCTCTTCCTTGCTTTTTTCTTCAAGAATTTATTTTCCCTTTGAGCTTGATTCACCTATCTCAAAACAAGATCCAGACTGAATATTTGGAGCCATAGGAACTTTGGAGCTTTCCTTACAAATCTTAGGTGCTTCTTTGCTTTCATATTTTAGAACTTCCTTTCCTTTTGAGTGTGATTCCTCAAACCTGAAATATGGGATCTTTGGTGCTTTGAAACCTTTCCAAAACTTGTGCAACTTATCCTTGGAGTCTTTCACTTCCAACCTTAAGGAAACAACTTCATGTTCTAATATTTCACATTCTTGCTTCCTTACCTTTAATTGTTCAAGCATATCTTCTTCAATTTTCTTTGCCTCTTCAACCGTGATTTTTAGATCAATGAGATCTTGTAGGAGCTTTACCTTCATCTTCTCATCCTCTTGTGCTTGAGCCTTTAGTCTTGAGTTTTCTCTTTTTATTTCTTCAAAAGCTTGTTTTGACACTTTCTTTTCTTCATGATCATAATTGTGTTTGTTTTCCTCTTCATGATAAATTCTTACTTGATATTCTTGCTTTTGATCTTCAGTATGAGCTTCTTCTTTTCACTAACTGAGATACTTTCATTATTTTTTCTAGAAGCATTGATTGCTTCTTCCATATACAAGCTCTTCTTGTCATGTATGCATTTTTCATACATGTTTTCCTTTTCTTTTTATTCTTGCATTCATCTTCACTATTTTTATTGTGCCTGTCTTTCTTGAGTTCCATTTCATCTTCACTATCACTGAAGCCATTGCAATAACCTAAGGCATGATCGAGTTCACCACAAGCAGAATATTCTTCTTTTGAAACCTTGAATGTTGCCTTTTGAGCAACAATATCTTTGAAAATCTAGTCAAGTTCCATTTCCTCTCTATTTCTGCTATACCCATTTTATGGACAATAAAATTCCTTGTGACCAAGCTTACCACACTCAAGACATCTAACTGATTTTTCTTCTTCCCTTCTTAAAGCTTCAAGATCAGATTCATTTTTCTTCTTAGATCTCATGGTTCTTCTTTTGACTTTCTTTGCCATGTGTGTTCTTGTAGAATATTCCCTCAAGTTGTTAGACTTTCTGAAGGTACCCGCTCTAATACCAATTGAATAACACAAGCTTATACTGAAATGGGGGTGAACAATATAAGACCACTTTTTACTTTTTCTTCCAAATCAATATTATGTTATGTAAATATAGCAGTATCAATAGCAGTAATCGACGCAATGCACAAAAACAATACACAATAGAGACACCACAATTTATGTGATTCACCCAATGTGGGCTACTCTACGGAGAAAATATTTTACTAAAATTTTTTTTTTTTTTTAGTTTTTAATTTAATAGGATTTTAAATAATATGAGAATGCCATAAATTTTATGAATATGAAACCTCTTTGTAAATCTTCCACAATCACAAAATTATTTTTCCAATCTTCACAAGGGTTAGTAGATCACAAAATAATCAACATTACTCCACTTTTCAATAATCATCACCAAGGCCTTTAATTGCACAACTTCCTTATCTCTCCTAAAACCACTTGTACCATAAAATAAAATAAATCAAAACATTGCATAACCTTTTCACTCCCAAAACCACTTATACCATAAAATAAAATAAATCACAATATTGCATACCTTGTCACCTCTTGAAAGAATTAATCCTCTTGAAAAAGAACAAGGCAAACTTCACTTTTGGAACCCCTTTGCAAAATCATAAATATCTCTTTACACACACCTTATTTCTCCTTCTAAATAAGTTAGTCAAATAGCCCTCGAAATAAGCTTTCCAATGATATATAATATGCCCCCTTTCCGAAATAAATTGAAACCTTTACATATATATATATATATATATATATATATATATATTTTTTATATGCCAACCTCCATTAATTGCACATAGGTTGGCCCTCCATTAATTTAACTTAAACTTTAAACTTTAATATCTTCATCATCGGAGGTCCTTTTTCGATGAAACAAAATTCCACCTTGGATTTTAATAAAATCCCTTTCCACATAAGCCCACCATGGTTTTAAATAAAACCTTTTATTTTGCCTGCCTTGGTTTTCATAAAAACCCTGTAAATAGCCATACTTTCCAAAATATCATAAATGCTTATTTATGAAATATTTTGGCCACCAAAACCAAATGTGATCCATGTGACATCAATGGCAACATAAAATGCCTCAAATTAACTCAAATTTCCAACAATCTCCCCCTTTGTCATTGATGGCAACACCTCTAAAGAAAAAACCACAATCACTGCAAAAACCATCTCTGAGAATCAAAGTTGCTCCCCCTAACTCAATAATCTCTTTGGAGGCTGCTCCCCCTAACTCAATGCTCTCCCCCTTTGACATCAATGGCAAAAGGGACACCTATGGGGCTAAAATATATGACTCTTAAGCTTAGCCCCCCTCACCCCCTTCTCTTTTGAGGTGATTAATTTTGGGGTGGGAGTACTTTTACTCCCATATCACTTTGTTTATTTCCTCTATCAACTTCCTTCCACATCTTTCTGATATCCTTTTCTCGATGAGTTCCTTGCTCTTCTTGTTTTGAACTTGTTTGACCTTCTTGTCTTGAAACTGCTTGACCTTCTTGCCTTGGATCTGTTTGGAATTGAGTCCTACACCATCTTGCAATATGCCCAAATTTATTGCAATTAAAACACTTGATATTGTAGCCTTTGGTTGGTGCCCATGTCCTGAAATTATTCTTGAAATAATTTCCATATCCATTCCTTTCCTGAACCCTGTATTGTGAAGCTCTATTTTCATGACCATTATGACCATGACTTCTGAATTGTGTAGCTCTAAAACCAAAACCATGTTGCTCATTTCCTTTGCATTGAAAATCTCTATGACCAATCCTGTTGCATGAGAAGCAATGTCCCTAAAAACCATACCTTCTTCCCTTGAAGTTTCTTCTAGCAAAATCAAACTTCTTTGATCCATGGATCCTTTCTTGACCATTATCCTTATGATCATCTTCAACTTGTGCATTGCATTCTTGAACCTTCTTTGTAGCATCTAAAACCTCTTCCTTGCCTTTCTCTTCAAGAATTTCTTTTCCCTTTGAGCTTGATTCACCTATCTCAAAACAAGATCCAAACTGAATATTTGGAGCCATAGGAACTTTGGAGCTTTCCTTACAAATCTTAGGTGCTTCTTTGCTTTCATATTTTAGAACTTCCTTTCCTTTTGAGTGTGATTCCTCAAACCTGAAATATGGGACCTTTGGTGCTTTGAAACCTTTCCAAAACTTGTGCAACTTATCCTTGGAGTCTTTCACTTCCAACCTTAAGGAAACAACTTCATGTTCTAATATTTCACATTCTTGCTTCCTTACCTTTAATTGTTCAAGCATATCTTCTTCAATTTTCTTTGCCTCTTCAACCGTGATTTTTAGATCAATGAGATCTTGTAGGAGCTTTGCCTTCATCTTCTCATCCTCTTGTGCTTGAGCCTTTAGTCTTGAGTTTTCTCTTTTTATTTCTTCAAAAGCTTGTTCTGACACTTTCTTTTCTTCATGATCATAATTGTGCTTGTTTTCCTCTTCATGATAAATTCTTACTTGAGATTCCTACTTTTGATCTTCAGTAGGAGCTTCTTCTTTTTCACTAACTCGAGAGACTTTCATTATTGCTGCTAGAAGCACTGATTGCTTCTTCCATATACAAGCTCTTCTTGTCATGCCTGCCTTGTTCATACATGTTTTCCTTTTCTTTTTTATTCTTGCATTCATCTTCACTATTTTGATTGTGCCTATCTTCCTTGAGTTCCATTTCATCTTCACTATCACTGAAGCCATTGCAGTAACCTGAGACATGATCGAGTTGACCACAAGCAGAATATTCTTCTTTTGAAACCTTGAATGCTGCCTTTTGAGCAACAATATCTTTGAAAATCTAGTCAAGTTCCATTTCCTCTCTATTGTTGCTATACCCATTTTGTGGACAATAAAATGCCCTGTGACCAAGCTTACCACACTCAAGACATCTTACTGATTTTTCTTCTTCCCTTCTTAGAGCTTCAAGATCGGATTCATTTTTCTTCTTAGATCTCATGGTTCTTATTTTGCCTTTCTTTGCCATGTGTGTTCTTGTAGAATCTTCCCTCAAGTTGTTAGCCTTTCTAAAGGAACCCGCTCTGATACCAATTGAAGAACACAAGCTTATACTGAGAGGGGGGTGAATAGTATAAGACCACTTTTTACTTTTTCTTCCAATTCAATATTATGTTGTGTAAAGATAACAGTATCAATAGCATTAATCAAAGCAATGCACAAAAACCATACACAATAGAGACACCACAATTTACGTGGTTCACCCAATGTGGGCTACTCCACGGAGAAAATATTTTACTAAAACTTTCTCAATCAATATCTTTGGGAATCACTCCCAATTACAATTTTTATGGATCTCTATCCAAAGGAGATGTTGATCCCCTAATCTCAAGTTCGTGGATCTCTTCCATAGGAGAACTATTTCCCCTTCTGCTCTGGCTATGTGATCTTCTAGAAGACTTTGTCTCTCTACTGCACTAACTGGTGGACCTCTCTCCACTTGAAGACTCCTCACTCAGATCTGTCTTCAACTATGTTGGTTATTGGATCTCTATCCATTGAGACTCTATCCTCTGTACTCTTTCACCTCCAAAGCTCTATCAATAGGCTCACTAAGAACCTGCTCAATAGGCTCACACAGAACCTACTTAACAAGCTCACATAGAACTTTTCAAATTTCAATGCTCACCAAGAACTTTCCAAATATGCTCTAGCAAGCTCACCAAGAACTTGCCCAAATCTGCTCTAGCAAGCTCACCAAGAACTTGTCCAATTTTCTCTAGCAAGCTCACCAAGAACTTGCCCAAATATGCTCTAGCAATCTCACCAAGAACTTGCCCAAATCTCTAAAATAACTCTCAAAATGTCCATAAATTATCCCAAATCTATCCACAAATCTGTCTCAAACTTCCAAATGCCTTCTCAAAGTCTCAATCAATCATGCTCAAGTAGCACTCAAATCTCATCCACAAATATATCAAGGCAAAGCTCAATGATGAACTCAAAAATGAATTGTAATGTACTCTTAAATGAATTACAACAATGATCCACAATGCTCTCAACTCAACTCAACTCATAGAATCATAAAGAGAATTGTTAGAGACTCAATATGTTCTAATCTCAATCTCAACTCAACTCAACTCAACTCAAATAAATATCAACTCAACTCAAGTCAAGTCTTATAGAAGCATAAAGAGAATTTTTAGAGACTCAATATGTTCTAATCTCAATATCAACTCAACTCAACCAATCATCACAAGGGACAACTCTTTCTCACACAACCCTAGTCCAAGTATGTATCAACCAACTCAAATGTTTCCAACAATGCTCAACCACAAATCTCACATAACAATGATACTCATGTTCTTTTCTAACTCAAGTTCTTTCACAACCAATGGGCTTCAACCACTATGCTTATAACACAAGGTTTAAACACAACTCTCAATTTAGAAAACCTTGAAGCATTCAACCAACCACTTTCGAAAAGGAAACCACAAACAATCCTTTTCCCTCCAATGATATTTCAGAAATCAACCACCATAAACAATCAATAGGAGAATGTGCCCATACATTTTATGAAGATGAAAAAACCTCTTTGTAAATCTACCACAATCACAAAATTATTTTGCCAATCTTCACAAGGGTTAGTAGATCATAAAATAATCAACATTACTCCACTTTTCAATAATCATCACCAAGGCCTTTAATTGCACAACTTCCTTATCTCTCCTAAAACCACTTGTACCATAAAATAAAATAAATCAAAACATTGCATAACCTTTTCACTCCCAAAACCACTTATACCATAAAATAAAATAAATCACAATATTGCATACCTTGTCACCTCATGAAAGAATTAATCCTCTTGAAAAAGAACAAGGCAAACTTCACTTTTGGAACCCCTTTGCAAAATCAGAAATATCTCTTTACACACACCTTATTTCTCCTTCTAAATAAGTTAGTCAAATAGCCCTCGAAATAAGCTTTCCAACGATATATAATATGCCCCCTTTCCGAAATAAATTGAAACCTTTACATATATATATATATATATATATGCCAACCTCCATTAATTGCACATAGGTCGGCCCTCCATTAATTTAAACTTAAACTTTAAACTTTAATATCTTCATCATCGGAGGTCCTTTTTTGATGAAACAAAATTCCACCTTGGCTTTTAAGAAAATACCTTTCCACATAAGCCCACCATGGTTTTAAATAAAACCTTTTATTTTGCCTACCTTGGTTTTCATAAAAAACTTGTAAATAGCCATGCTTTCCAAAATATCATAAATGCTTATTTATGAAATATTTTGGCCACCAAAACCAAATGTGATCCATGTGACATCAATGAGAACATAAAATGCCTCAAATTAACTCAAATTTCCAACAATATCCCCCTTTGTCATTGATGGCAACACCTCTAAAGCAAAAACCACAATCATTGCAAAAACCATCTCTGAGAATCAAAGTTGCTCCCCCTAACTCAATAATCTCTTTGGAGGCTACTCCCCCTAACTCAATGCTCTCCCCCTTTGACATCAATGGCAAAAGGGACACCTATGGGGCTAAAATATATGACTCTTAAGCTTAGCCCCCCTCACCCCCTTCTCTTTTGAGGTGATTAATTTTGGGGTGGGAGTACTTTTACTCCCATATCACTTTGTTTCTTTCCTCTATCAACTTCCTTCCATATATTTTTGATATCCTTTTCTCGATGAGTTCCTTGCTCTTCTTGTTTTGAACCTGTTTGACCTTCTTGTCTTGAAACTGCTTGACCTTCTTGCCTTGGATCTGTTTGGAATTGAGTCCTACACCATCTTGCAATATGCCCAAATTTATTGCAATTAAAACACTTGATATTGTAGCCTTTGGTTGGTGCCCATGTCCTGAAATTATTCTTGAAATAATTTCCATATCCATTCCTTTCCTGAACCCTGTATTGTGAAGCTCTATTTTCATGACCATTATGACCATGACTTCTGAATTGTGTAGCTCTAAAACCAAAACCATGTTGCTCATTTCCTTTGCACTGAAAATCTCTATGACCAATCCTGTTGCATGAGAAGCAATGTCCCTGAAAACCATACCTTCTTCCCTTGAAGTTTCTTCTAGCAAAATCAAACTTCTTTGATCCATGGATCCTTTCTTGACCATTATCCTTATGATCATCTTCAACTTGTGCATTGCATTCTTGAACCTTCTTTGTAGCATCTAAAACCTCTTCCTTGCCTTTCTCTTCAAGAATTTATTTTCCCTTTGATCTTGATTCACCTATCTCAAAACAAGATCCAAAATGAATATTTGGAGCCATAGGAACTTTGGAGCTTTCCTTACAAATCTTAGGTGCTTCTTTGCTTTCATATTTTAGAACTTCCTTTCCTTTTGAGTGTGATTCCTCAAACCTGAAATATGGGACCTTTGGTGCTTTGAAACCTTTCCAAAACTTGTGCAACTTATCCTTGGAGTCTTTCACTTCCAACCTTAAGGAAACAACTTCATGTTCTAATCTTTCACATTCTTGCTTCCTTACCTTTAATTGTTCAAGCATATCTTCTTCAATTTTCTTTGCCTCTTCAACCGTGATTTTTAGATCAATGAGATCTTGTAGGAGCTTTGCCTTCATCTTCTCATCCTCTTGTGCTTGAGCCTTTAGTCTTGAGTTTTCTCTTTTTATTTCTTCAAAAGCTTGTTCTGACACTTTCTTTTCTTCATGATCATAATTGTGCCTGTTTTCCTCTTCATGATAAATTCTTACTTGAGATTCCTGCTTTTGATCTTCAGTAGGAGCTTCTTCTTTTCACTAACTGAGAGACTTTCATTATTGCTGCTAGAAGCACTGATTGCTTCTTCCATATACAAGCTCTTCTTGTCATGCCTGCCTTGTTCATACATGTTTTCCTTTTCTTTTTTATTCTTGCATTCATATTCACTATTTTGATTGTGCCTGTCTTCCTTGAGTTCCATTTCATCTTCACTATCACTGAAGCCATTGCAGTAACTTGAGACATGATCGAGTTGACCACAAGCAGAATATTCTTCTTTTGAAACCTTGAATGCTGCCTTTTGAGCAACAATATCTTTGAAAATCTAGTCAAGTTCCATTTCCTCTCTATTGTTGCTATACCCATTTTGTGGACAATAAAATGCCTTGTGACCAAGCTTACCACACTCAAGACATCTTACTGATTTTTCTTCTTCCCTTCTTAGAGCTTCAAGATCGGATTCATTTTTCTTCTTAGATCTCATGGTTCTTCTTTTGTCTTTCTTTGCCATGTGTGTTCTTGTAGAATCTTCCCTCAAGTTGTTAGCCTTTCTGAAGGAACCCGCTCTAATACCAATTGAAGAACACAAGCTTATACTGAGAGGGGGGTGAACAGTATAAGACCACTTTTTACTTTTTCTTCCAATTCAATATTATGTTGTGTAAATATAGCAGTATCAATAGTAGTAATCAAAGCAATGCACAAAAACCATACACAATAGAGACACCACAATTTACGTGGTTCACCCAATGTGGGCTACTCCATGGAGAAAATATTTTACTAAAAATTTCTCAATCAATATCTTTGGGAATCACTCCCAATTACAATTTTTATGGATCTCTATCCAAAGGAGATGTTGATCCCCTAATCTCAAGTTCATGGATCTCTTCCACAGGAGAACTATTTCTCCTTCTGCTCTGGCTATGTGATCTTCTAGAAGACTTTGTCTCTCTGTTGCACTAATCGGTGGACCTCTCTCCACTTGAAGACTCCTCACTCAGATCTATCTTCAACTGTGTTGGCTGTTGGATCTCTATCCATTAAGACTCTATCCTCTATACTCTGTCACCTCCAAAGCTCTATCAATAGGCTCACTAAGAACCTTCTCAATAGGCTCACATAGAACCTTCTTAACAAGCTCACACAGAACTTGTCAAATTTGCTCTAGCAAGCTCACCAAGAACTTGTCCAAATCTGCTCTAGCAAGCTCACCAAGAACTTGCCCAAATCTGCTCTAGCAAGCTCACTAAGAACTTGTCCAAATTTTCTCTAGCAATCTCACCAAGAACTTGCCCAAATTTGCTCTAGCAAGCTCACTAAGAACTTGCCCAAATCTTCCCAAATCTATCCACAAATTTGCCCACAAAAATGTCCCAAATGCCTTCTCAAAGTCTCAACCAATCATGCTCAAGTAGCACTCAAATCTCATCCACAAATATATCAAGGCAAATCTCAATGATGAACTCAACAATGAATTGTAATGTACTCTTCAATGAATTACAACAATGATCCACAATGCTCTCAACTCAACTCAACTCATAGAATCATAAAGATAATTGTTAGAGACTCAATATGTTCTAATCTCAATCTCAACTCAACTCAACTCAACTCAAATCAATCTCAACTCAACTCAAGTCAATCTCATAGAAGCATAAAGATAATTGTTAGAGACTCAATATGTTCTAATCTCAATCTCAACTCAACTCAACCAATCACCACAAGGGACAACTCTCTCTCACACAACCCTAGTCCAAGTATGTATCAACCAACTCAAATGTTTCCAACAATGCTCAACCACAAATCTCACATAACAATGATACTCATGTTCTTTTCTAACTCAAGTTCTTTCACAACCAATGGGCTTCAACAACTATGCTTATAAAACAAGGTTTAAACACAACTCTCAATTTAGAAAACCTTGAAGCATTCAACCAACCACTTTCGAAAAGGAAACCACAAACAATCCTTTTCCCTCCAATGATATTTCAGAAATCAACCACCATAAACAATCAATAGGAGAATGTGCCCATACCTTTTATGAAGATGAAAAAACCTCTTTGTAAATCTGCCACAATCACAAAATTCTTTTGCCAATCTTCACAAGGGTTAGTAGATCACAAAATAATCAACATTACTCCACTTTTCAATAATCATCACCAAGGCCTTTAATTGCACAACTTCCTTATCTCTCCTAAAACCACTTGTACCATAAAATAAAATAAATCAAAACATTGCATAACCTTTTCACTCCCAAAACCACTTATACCATAAAATAAAATAAATCACAATATTGCATACCTTGTCACCTCATGAAATAATTAATCCTCTTGAAAAATAACAAGGCAAACTTCACTTTTGGAACCCCTTTGCAAAATCAGAAATATCTCTTTACACACACCTTATTTCTCCTTCTAAATAAGTTAGTCAAATAGCCCTCGAAATAAGCTTTCCGATGATATATAATATGCCCCCTTTCCGAAATAAATTGAAACCTTTACATATATATATATATATATATATGCCAACCTCCATTAATTGCACATAGGTCGGCCCTCCATTAATTTAAACTTAAACTTTAAACTTTAATATCTTCATCACCGGAGGTCCTTTTTCGATGAAACAAAATTCCACCTTGGCTTTTAAGAAAATCCCTTTCCACATAAGCCCACCATGGTTTTAAATAAAACCTTTTATTTTGCCTGCCTTGGTTTTCATAAAACACACGTAAATAGCCATGCTTTCCAAAATATCATAAATGCTTATTTATGAAATATTTTGGCCACCAAAACCAAATGTGATCCATGTGACATCAATGACAACATAAAATGCCTCAAATTAACTCAAATTTCCAAAAATCTTCCCCTTTGTCATTGATGGCAACACCTCTAAAGCAAAAACCACAATCATTGCAAAAACCATCTCTGAGAATCAAAATTGCTCCCCCTTACTCAAATATCTCTGCCTTTGACATCAATGGCAAAAGGGACACCTATGGGGCTAAAATATATGACTCTTAAGCTTAGCCCCCCTCACCCCCTTCTCTTTTGAGGTGATTAATTTTTGGGTGGGAGTACTTTTACTCCCATATCACTTTATTTCTTTCCTCTATCAACTTCCTTCCACATCTTTTTGATATCCTTTTCTCGATGAGTTCCTTGCTCTTCTTGTTTTGAACTTGTTTGAACTTTTATTTTTTATTCTTGCATTCATCTTCACTATTTTGATTGTGCCTATCTTTCTTGAGTTCCATTTCATCTTCACTATCACTAAAGACATTGCAATAACCTGAGACATGATCAAGTTGACCACAAGCCAAATATTCTTCTTTTGAAACCTTGAATTTTACCTTTTGAGTAACAATATCTTTGAAAATCTAGTCAAGTTCCATTTCCTCTCTATTGTTGCTATACCCATTTTATGGACAATAAAATGCCTTGTGACCAAGCTTACCACACTCAAGACATCTAACTGATTTTTCTTCTTCCCTTCTTAAAGCTTCAAGATCGGATTCATTTTTCTTCTTAGATCTCATGGTTCTTCTTTTGACTTTCTTTGCCATGTGTGTTCTTATAGAATCTTCCCTCAAGTTGTTAACCTTTCTGAAGGAACCCGCTCTAATACCAATTGAAGAACATAAGCTTATACTGAGATGGGGGTGAACATATAAGACCACTTTTTACTTTTTCTTCCAAATCAATATTATGTTGTGTAAATATAGCAGTATCAATAGCAGTAATCAAATCAATGCACAAAAACCATACACAATAAAGACACCACAATTTATGTGGTTCACCCAATGTGGGCTACTCCACGGAGAAAATATTTTACTAAAAATTTCTCAATCAATATCTTTGGGAATCACTCCCAATTACAATGTTTATGGACCTCTTTCCAAAGGAGATGTTGATCCCCTAATCTCAATTTCATGGATCTTTTACACAGGAGAAATATTTCTCCTTATGTTATGGCTATGTGATCTTCTAGAAGACTTTGTCTCTCTACTTCACTGACTGGTGGACCTCTCTCCACTTGAAGACTCCTCACTCAGATCTGTCTTCAACTGTGCTTGTTGTTGGATCTCTATCCATTGAGACTTTATCCTCTATAATATGTCACCTCCAAAGCTTTGTCAATAGGCTCACTAAGAACCTACTCAATAGGCTCACATAGAACCTGCTTAACAAGCTCACACAGAACTTGTCAAATTTTCTTAACAAGCTCACACAGAACTTGTCCAAATCTACTCAAGCAAGCTCACCAATTAACTTGCCCAAATATGCTCTAGAAATCTCACCAAGAACTTGTCCAATTTTGCTCTAGCAAGATCACCAAGAACTTTCCCAAATCTGCTCTAGCAAGCTCACCAAGAACTTGCCCAAATCTGCTCTAAAATCTATCCACAAATCTGTCCATAAAACTGTCTCAAAAATTGTCCATAAATCTATCCCAAAACTGTCCACAAAGCTTTCTCAAAATTTTCCACAAATGCCTTCTCATAGGCTCAATCAATCATGCTCAAGTAGCACTCAAATCTCATCCACAAATCTATCAAGGCAAAGCTCAAATATGAACTCAACAATGAATGGCAATGTACTCTTCAATGGATGAAAACAATGATCCATAATGATCTCAACTCAAATCAACTCATATAAGCATAAAGAGAATTGTTAGAGACTCAATATGTTATAATCTCAATCTCAACTCAACTCAAAGCAATCTCAACTCAACTCAAGTCAATCTCATAGAAGCATAAAGAGAATTGTTAGAGACTCAATATGTTCTAATCTCAATCTCAACTCAACTCAACCAATCACCACAAGGGATAACTCTCTCTCACACAACCCTAGTCCAAGTATGTATCAACCAACTCAAATGTTTTCAACAATGCTCAACCACAAATTTCACATAACAATGATACTCATGTTCTTTTCTAACTAAAGTTCTTTCACAACCAATGGGCTTCAACAACTATGCTTATCAAACAAGGTTTAGACACAACTCTCAATTTAGAAAACCTTGAAGCATTCAATCAACCACTTTCAAAAAGGAAACCATAAACAATCCTTTTCCTTCCAATGATATTTCAAAAATCAAGCACCATAAACAATCAATAGGAGAATGTGCCCATACCTTTTATGAAGATAAAAAAACCTCTTTTTAAATCTGCCACAATCACAAAATTCTTTTGCCAATCTTCACAAGGGTTAGTAGATCACAAAATAATCAACATTACTCCACTTTTCAATAATCATCACCAAGGCCTTTAATTGCACAACTTCCTTATCTCTCCTAAAACCACTTGTACCATAAAATAAAATAAATCAAAACATTGCATAACCTTTTCACTCCCAAAACCACTTATACCATAAAATAAAATAAATCACAATATTGCATACCTTGTCACCTCTTGAAAGAATTAATCCTCTTGAAAAATAACAAGGCAAACTTCACTTTTGGAACCCCTTTGCAAAAGCAAAAATATCTCTTTACACGTGCCTTATTTCTCCTTCTAAATAAGTTAGTCAAATAGCCCTCGAAATAAGCTTTCCAATGATATATAATATGCTCCCTTTCCAAAATAAATTGAAACCTTTACATATATATATATATATATGCCAACCTCCATTAATTGCACATAGGTCGGCCCTCCATTATTTTAAACTTAAACTTTAAACTTTAACATCTTCATCACCGGAGGTCCTTTTTCGATGAAACAAAATTCCACCTTGGCTTTTAATAAAATCCTTTTCCACATAAGCCCACCATGGTTTTAAATAAAACCTTTTATTTTACCTGCCTTGGTTTTCACAAAAAACCTATAAATAGCCATACTTTCCAAAATATCATAAATGCTTATTTATGAAATATTTTGGCCAGCAAAACCAAATGTGATCCATGTGACATCAATGACAACATAAAATGCCTCAAATTAACTCAAATTTCCAACACCATCCCCAAATTTGGATAAAAAAAATCCATCATCAAAAAAAATATGGATATGCTCTAGATCCACTAAAGATCCCAACATTTGCAAGATCTAAAAATTCTCAAGATCCAAAAAAGGAACCATGATGTCAAGAAAAGCTAAAAAATGGTCTATTGATAGAGTTGTGGTTGGCATCCCTCTCACAACTAAATAACCCCTTGAAAATTACCAACATCCACAAGTTTTGCACATTAACCAACAACAATACCACCAATGTCAATCGATGTTGATGTGAGCCATCAAAGACCATCATACTGAACACTAAAATTGCAACCCTAGGAACCATGGGCATTACCTCAAAAATCCCATAGGTATTCCTATCTTGGTCAAGCACCAAAAATAAAAACCCTAAGATTCCCAAAAAGAGGGAAGATTTCCCCCAATCGTTGTGGGCTTTAACCCCACAAGCACACCAAAAATGAAACAAGGCCAAAGCACCACTACAAATGACAAACTAGTCATCCAATGCAACTCTGACTTCTACCACTACTCTACCAATCCCACCAACCCAACTAACTCCCCAACCTACCAACCATAAGCTCTAGGGAAAGAGAGACCAATACCAAGAAACCAAGAACAAATGGATGGTGAGCGTTCAATCCTAGTGGTAGATCAACACCACTCAAAGGAACACTTGGTCCACACAAGTCAAACCTTAGCTTCTCGATAAAACTACCCAAAGAGAAAAATATCACCTTACTGATCTCACTTGGCAGTCTCCATGGAGCTAGCAATGGTTCAACGCCAACAAGACCTTCAATTTCCAAGGAGAAAGTAACAGGTTTCTTGGAACCTCAGAGATTCCCTGATTGTCACCTGCCCCTCTAATCTCCCCTTCCACTGATACAATCTTCTTGTTCACTGTCATCCAACCCTACACCTAGTATCCATAAGGGTCATATCTTCCCAATATGAAATGCAATCTAGATCTTGCCATATTTACCCCCCTCCTCTATCTTGAAGGTTATTATTATTTATATTCCTTAACTTATATTTTGATTGCTCTTATATTTGAGACTACTTTAGATCTAGAATATTGGGACCTAAGATAATATGGCTTAAAATACAATAGTAGTATCATAGCTACTTCAAGTAGTCTTTAATTAACATCATTGGAGTAAAACTTTTGTGTGAATGAATATTCAAGAGTCACGTGAAGAAAATGTAGATTCAAGTTGTTGCAAATTTTGAATTTGTAGATTGATAAAGGTCCTATGCCAAAGTTTTTTCACTTTAAAAGAAGTGAAAACTAAAACTCCATTCAATGGCTCCAAGAATTTATAGAGGGGACAAATAAAAGTCATCCTAATTTATTTGCTAGTCTTTCCACTCAAAAAAGGGAAGACTAGGACTCAACTTGAAGAAATTGATTAAGGAAACAAATCAATAGTCACCCTAATTTTTTGGATTCTCTCTAAATATAGAGAACCACATAAAGAGTGGCCAAAATCCACTTGAGATATTTTACTACTTTAGATTTTAGGCATATTTTTGACCTTGACTAGATAGCACACTTATTGAGTTGTAGTCTCAATAAGGCTGAAAAAATATTTGAAGAACTTAGGCAAGTACTTGAGAAGAAAGAATTTTAAATAACTTAGGCAAGAACATGAGAAAGATATTGAAGACTCAGGCAAGAATATGAGAAAGAAAAAAATTGATCTTATAGAAGAAAATAAAATAAAGAGTAGGGAAAGATGTAATGTCCCAAAAATAAATATTTTTTGTAAATGTCTCTTACACTTAATTATAAAAGTGAAAAAGGGGTTCATGTTACTAGGAGACATAAGTTGTGTTTATTTATGTATCGCTCCAAATTTTTTGCATCCTTACCTTCAGGCTAAAGGATCCGTGCTCGGAAGGAGGATGGGAAAAGGATGTCGCGGTACCTCGGACTGAGAGGACTTTGCGAAGGTCCCGCCTCTCAAGGGAGGTGTATTTTGATGATTTTTCGATGGATGGTGGGTTCACCAAGAAACATTTAATGGCAGTTTCCACGCCTAGGTTTGGAATGTGTTTTGATGTGTTCGTTTTTAGCCTTAAACATTCATATCCTAGGTTTGGCCAAATGAATCTAAATTAATCTATATGAAAATGCAGATTTAATGAATACAGAGAACAAATTTAAGGCAAAAAAATAGGGAAATTAAGGAAGAATAAGAAGAATACCTGATCCGGATGTCTGATGGAGATTCTGATGTTTGAAGCAGTCAGGATCATCTAGAATTTGATAGAATCATCTGAGATCTGACAGAATCATCTGAGATCTGACGAATTTGTCAGACGAATTCGTCAGAGACCTGCAAACAGAAAAACAGATGCAAAATGCAAAGAATACAACAATGGTAATAGAGGAAAATGATATAAAATAACAACAGTGTTATCAAACTGAAACTTAAGCACAGAAACATAGAATGAATCATGCTAATTAGATGATAATTAGGATTTAATTATGCACTTAATCTAAATGGGTGAACTCCAAATGCAAAATAGTATAAAATACTGAATAAACTATCTAATTTGCAGAACAAAACAACAGAGAAAAGGTTGAGAAATGCAAACTTTAGGCACTGATTGCCTCAATGTGGACTGCAGTCGAGATCGTCTCGCATCAGTATGAAATCGTCTCGAATTTGACAGGATCGCCTCCGATCTGAACAAGTTCATCGACGACGATGTATGCTTGCTCCGGCTGAAAAACAAGGTGGTACCTGCAACAAAATTGATATAGAACCAATGCAAAATAGAATTTGAGATGTTTTAACATGCGTATAGTCAGTTTACAGGGAATTTCAGCTAGGGGTTGGGAAGGGAAGGTCCTAGGGACTAAATAGGCTTAGGGGAGTAGTTAGGAGGTTGGAGATCATCCCTATTTGGGAGATCTCCAACGGGGGAGGGTCTCTAACGGCGCAGACACGCTTCTGCCCGGATTAGAGACCCGTTGGAACAAAGTCTAATTGTGCAAAATCAGTTTTGCGACAAGATCGTCTGGACGTCCTAGCCCAGACGAAATCGTCAAATCTAGGGTGATATCGTCTGATCGGCGATGATATCGTCAAACGGTCAAAACAACCTCTAAAAATGGCACGAAAAAAGGGGAAACGGATTTCCCGACGGTTAACGGGTGGTTTGGGAGGTTAAATTTGAATTTTAAATTATTTACTAAGGTGAATGTAATTATGACAATTTTACTATGCCAATTTTAGGGTGCTACATTTTGCCCCCTCTTTAGCGAATTTTTCGAAGAAAATGCGTTAAAGATGAGTTCTTCTCGATCTACGAGAAAGCAAAAAATTATTCCCATTTTTAGGCGATGATTCTTGGTCGAATCGTACGACGACTTACTATGGTGCCTCCTCCGTGTTTTTACCCAAATCGAACGTTTGAGGTAAAAACACGAAAAAGCAAAATTATTTTTGAAACATTTTTGAATAAAATTAAGAAAAATAGGGTAAAACCCTAATTCATTTTTATTGTTCATTTTACTGGTTTTTAGAGCTCTGAAGCAAAAAATGGTGGAGACGACGCACAAATCAGCAGAGGTCCGGCGCGGTCTACGGGTAAGAGTCTAGACTTAACTAGAATGCTGCAATTTAATTTTAGATGCTTTTTAGAGGAATTTTGGTTAAATTTTGAGCATCGCATCCATTTTTGGGCCATCGACATTGTCTAGACGAAATCGTCCCGATTTCGACGAAATCGCCCCAATTTCGTCAATTTCGCCCAAGGGCGAAATCGGCGAAAGGGGGACGATTTCGTCAAATTAGAGACGATTTCGGCATGCAAAATCGAAGACGATTTTGCTCAAATTTGGGACGATATCGTCCAATAGTGGGCGATATCATCAATTGCATAAAATTGAACTTTAACTTGCATTATTAATTACTTGAATTGTTTATTAATGATTGTTTGTTGTTTTGTTGTTTATGTTGCAGAGAGGTTTACTAAAAAGCAGGGAATGGAAGTATGGAGGTTTAAGGGATGACTTGGCCGCTCTCACATAGGCAGAGCGATATTATCTGGCACAGGTCAGCTTGCAGCACGTGGCAGAGATGCCACAGGTGTCTATAGACATGGGGCTACTGACAGCCCTAGCAAAGAGATGGTATCCGGGTTCCTCATGTTTTTGGCTATCGACAGGGGAGATGGCTCCCACTCTAGAGGATGTATGGAGGATTCTAAGAATCCCCATACAAGGACGATTGATCACTCCTATGGCCAATCAGGGCCATGCTATGGGATGACTGTGTGGTGACCCGAGCTTCACCATGGAGAAGGGCGAAGTTAACATCGAGGCACTGCACCAGATGCCTGGGGCATCTAGACTCACACGGGTACTAGCTGGAGTAGTTGGTGGACTTTTTTGTGCCACCAGAGCGGGTGCAGGGTGCCATGGATGCTTGCAGATGTGATCTACGACATGCGGGACCATGGGTACAGGTTCTCTTGGGGCAGCTATGTACTATGCCGGTTGTACAGGATCCTGTATGGGGTCGTGTACAAGGGCGGCCGATGTCTGGTTATGACATCGCTACTACAGGTTTGGTGCTAGGAGCACATTGCGGTGCGAAGGATGGTAGGGCTTCCTCTGACAGGGGTAGACGGGGAGAGGCCCCGAGTCTTCTACTGGTGGCTCCGGAGAGGGTCACAGCGGTGGATCGACCTTTCGATGTCCCGGAGACTATTGGATGACTTAGTCCCGGACCAGATCACCTAGAGGCCATGGAGAGGGCACCCAGGGTGGGCCGAGGATGGACAGGAGCTAGCTCGCATCAGGCAAGTCTGCTGGCTACGGATGGAGAGGGGAGAGGTGGAGCTCCACCACTATGACCAAGTTTTGAGGTAGTTCGGTCTACAGCAGAGGATCCCATCTCTGAGGGATTATGAGTTTTCTCGAACTATCCGGGATAACACCACGGTTAGCGGGGCTCTAGACATGTAGCGCTTTCGAAGTCAGGACGTGGATGATGCCCCCATCCAACCAGTGGATGGTGATGATGTGGGGGTAGCCGATGGCTACGATGCCTGGTACGTAGGCATCCACCCTCCTCGGATGACGAGGGCACAAGGTTCGATACACGTGGTTGTGCGTCGGATAGGGAGGTAGCTCCAGGCAGTGATGGAGGCGACCCAGGGTCACAGCGGGAGGGAGCAGAGGAGGCCACAGGAACAGCAGAGGCCACGACAGCGGGAGAGGAGGGAGGAGAGACCCCCATCTCCACAGAGAGAGAGGCCACCATCGCTCGATAAGGGCAAGGGCATTGACATAGGAGAGAGTAGCGAGATGGCTACTCTCCGAACGAAGAACATCCATCTCTAGGCATAGGTGCAGATGCTATAGGATGAGGCTGCACGACACCAAGCTAAGGTTACACAGCTCAGGGATGAGATTGCATGCCTCAGGGCACGGGGCGGAGGGGCGAGCTCTGGGGAGCTGACACGGGCTATTGCCCAACTTACTTTCTACCAGACTTTGTATTATCAGTTGGTGCCAGAGGAGGATAGACTACCCCTACCAGCTAATATCGCAGATCCGATCAAGATTGGGTCGTCGAGGACCTCGTCCCGATCGAGGACTAGGACTCACAGTACTACTCAGACTATGATGGGGCCACCTCGTCCACCTCAGGGCGGGGGAAGAGATGAGGTAGAGAGCTCGAGGGGTTCTCGAGGCTAGAGGACTGCATGGCTTTATACAGATTGACATGTATATTGCTCATTATTTTTTTTGATAGAGGATTGAGTATGCCGAGGTACAGATTGTGGCATACCAATCCAGTTTTGATGATGTATATATATTATTGATATATATAGATGAGATATGTTTTTGATCATATGACTTGTGTCTTGTGTATGTTTATGATGCTTTTATGTTTGATTGATTAATTTGATGATTGGATTGAGGATTCATGAAATTATGTCGTTTTGAGAATTTATAATTTTGATGTCATGCTGTAATATTTTGAATGAAATAATCTGATGTAACAAATTGTTTGTTTGTGATGTAATGTAATAAAAGATAAAAAGAGACTTCTAACAATAATTTCAAAGGACATTGTCACTATTATAGACCATTTCATGGAGTCGTTGCTCACTCGGTCGTCAAGCTAATCCTAGTATAGAAATATTGTTAAAAGTAAAAGAGTGCTTAAGAGACTGTCTTAAGACTTTACTGCAATGGTGCAAAAATGATGATGATGGTTTGTTTTTCAGATTTCCATGAAAATAGTATGCATGAAATAATGTTAAAATGATTTTTGCTAGGCATAAATTCCTAAGTGTGATAAATTTTTTGAATAATTCCTTAGGAATTATACCATCATTGCAAAATTGAAGGTTTGACATAATGACATGAAATAATGAAAATGTGCATTCTTTTGAAAAATAAAATGATTTAAGTCATATGGTTTTCATGATTTTTAAATAAATGGGGAATAAAAATTGTTACGATGGTTTGCGCTAGGCATAGAATATGTAGGTATAGACTTATACCATCATCGCGAAAATCCAAAGAAAAGATAGTTTTATTGCATGGTGGATTTTTTAATAAACAGAAAATATGAAAATGAGGACTTGCGCTAAGCATAAAATTCCAATTTTGGTTTTGGAACTATACCATCGTTGCGAAAGTCAACCAGATATATATATGTTTTGATTATATATTTTGAAAGAAATTTTTGATTTTTCTATTATGCATAGAATTGTCAAAACAACTATACTTGATTATTCCAAACAAGTTGCAAAAAATAATATTTCAAAGTATTTTGAAGACAAAGGTTAGATTTATAAGGAATCCCATGTGCATATGTGAATTCATTTCCGATCTTGATTTATCATAATGATACACAAAATCTCTCAAATACAAATGTGTGTGCAATTGCTTTGTGCATTTACCGATTTTGAGCAAGATAATATGATACAAGTGATTTGAAGAAACCAAATAAGTGTTCATTAACCATGATGTAGATGCATATAACCATATTAGACTACTATGTAGGTCGGATTATCAAGAGCTAGCTAATCCATAAGCGGACATAGGTCTGTACAAAAGAAGGTCGCTAATGTGACGGACATATCGCCACGCTAGGAGTTACCCAAGGCCAAGCGGGTTGGGCACAAACCACTTGTTATGGGGCTTACCTCACAGTTTTCGAATAATTGAGAATTCCAGGGATTCAAGCTCATCAACCCTTCTTTTCTTTTCAAAGGGTAGGGAAAGGGATTTTATTGCTTTTGCTTTTGCTTTCTTTTTCTTTCTTTTGCTTTTGAACTTTGCTTCTTTTTCTTTTTGTATTTTTTTTTGCTTGATTTTTGAGATAATGCTTGAAATATTGCTTTAATGATATAAAATAACATTTTTCTTTTTCTCTTTTTCTTGAACTTTTCTTTTCTTTTTCTTTGCTAGGGATACTTTCTCGGATTAGGCTGTAGAGCAAGGGATTTTTATTCTGGGTAGGGGTGAGCTTGTCCTTTTGCCAATTCTCAAAGATTCTAGACCATGTGCATGATAGGATAGCAGGGGAAACTTTTCGCTCAAGAAATCACTTCTACTATGTAGAAAAACATGGAAATTACAAATATAATCATTTTATTGTGAAAAGATGTGCTTGGTTTAAATAAATAACAAGATCAATTCTCTATGCTCAAACTTTATTTAATTGAATTTTGTGGACTTTGATATAAGAGAGATTAGTAATCATGCCAGATAAAATCAAGATATTTATTTTTGTGAGTGTGCAAGTGAGGGATTCCAAATAAATGCTAATTTATCCAAAATAATGTGAAACATATAACTGCAACATTTGTAAGAAATATATATATATATAAATAATATTTTGAGAAGTTTTTGAGAATGTTTGACTCTCTCTTTCTCCTTTATTTTGTTTTGGTTTCAAAAGAGTCAAGCATATTGCTGTTTTAATTTTTTTATCATTATTTTGTTTTGAATTTTTGAACAAAAAATTAACAAGTGCCATAAATAAATACAACAAATAGTTTTGAAGATTTTGGATGATTATGAATGTTTTTGATGTTTTTGGATTTTTAAATATGAAAGAAAAACAAGATAGTGGTTTTGAACAAATATATACATGGATGAAATGACCAAATTTATGCATAGTAACGTTTAAGATGCAAAATATTCATGGGTTCTTTAAGTTCTTTACCATCTAAGGTAGATAATTTGTATGCTCCTGATTCAAATTTAGCTGTAATAATGTATGGTCCGAGCCAGTTGGGCTCAAATTTACCTTTAAGGTCCTTAGTTGCATTTGTATTTTTTTTATTTTCTTTTAAAACAAGGTCGCCGATCTCAAAGGATCGATGACGAACTTTTTTAGCATATGATCTTTTAAGCTTGTTTTGGTAAGCACGGAGATGCTCCAAAGCATTGATGCATTTTTCATCTAGGAGTTCCAGTTGTCGAGTCTGCACGGCACGATATTCATCTCCTACTTCGGTATCTTGAAGTAGTAGAGCCAAAGAAGGAACTTCTAATTCAAATGGAAAAACTGCTTCAACATCGTAAACCAAAACAAATGGTGAAGTTCCCGTGGGGGTTCGAACACTAGTTCGATAGGCCCACAAGGCTGGATATAATTGAATGTGCCAGTCACGGCCAGTTTTATTGACCAATATTTTGAGAATTTTGATTAAGGTTTTGTTAGATGCTTCTGCTTGACCATTACCTTGAGGATAATAGGGAGTGGACCAGCGATGTTGAATCTTGTATTTTTGGCATAATTTTTTAACATCTTTATTTTTGAAACAAGTTCCATTGTCAGAGATGAGGTTGGCAGGAATTCCGAACCTACAAATGATTTGATTGAAAATAAATTTAGAGACTTGTAAGCCAGTGCAGGAAGCTAAAGGCATAGCTTCAACCCACTTCGTAAAATACTCAGTGGCGGTTATGATGAACTTGTGTCCATCAGATGACATAGGATTGATTTTGCCAATAATGTCTAAGCCCCATTTAGAAAAGGGCCAAGGAGATGAAATAGCCTGCAGCTCTTGTGCAGGCGCATGGACAAGGTCAGCATGTTTTTGGCACTTGTCGCAATGGCGCACATACTCATGTGCATCCGTTTCCATGGTAGGCCAAAAGTATCCTATCCGAAGGAGCTTTTTAGCAATGACGCTACCACTAAAGTGTCCTCCACAAGATCCATCGTGGGCTTCACTCAAGGCTGATTTAGACTCTTCTAAGTTTAAACATCTTAATAGGATACCTTCAAAAGATCTCCTATATAAAGTATTGCCAATTATTACAAATCGACTTGCTCGTCGACGTAATAATCGACGTTGGTTTCTATTAGAATTGGCAGGGAAAGTCCCATTTTGGAGAAAATCAAATATGTTCGTATACCAAGGTTCAAGAGTAGTTTCATTGATTAGAAACACATCCAAAGGCTCTAAGCATGACTTATTTGAAGTGGGTTCCTGGAGTCGACGAATAATGATAGTCGCATATTCGTCATCTAACTCCAAGGGTAGGAGAGATGCAGCTGCGGCCATGGCATCAGCTGCACGGTTGCTAGTTCGAGGAATAGCTTCCAAGGTAACTTGATCAAATAGAGACATTAATTGCAAAACATAGGCCTTATATGGGCGTAGTTTATCATCTCTAGTCTGATAAACTTCATTAATTTGGTTTATAACCAGTTGGGAATCACCAAAAACTAAAAGATGTTTAATTTTTAGCGCTAGGGCAGCTCGTAATCCAAGGATTAGAGCTTCATACTCGATAGTATTGTTGGTGCAAGCAAATGTCAATTTGAAGGACGAGAGGAATAAGATGTTTTTGTGGGGATATTAAAATAATACCCGCACCATCCCCACTCATGCATCGGGCTCCATCAAAGTATAAGGACCATTGTTCAATATGGTCTACCTCTAATTGAAGGCATTCATCAGGAAACTCGATGATGAGGGGATGAGTAGACTCTAAGGGTGCAGCAGCTAATTGATCTGCTATGATTTGACCCTTAACAGACTTTTGTCCTATGAATGTGAGATCAAACTCGCTTAGAGCAAGAACCCATTTGGCTGTGCGACCCGATAAATAAGGTCGACTCATGAGATACCTTAAGGGATCATATTTGGCAATGACATAAGTTTTTTGACTAAGCATATAATGTCATAATTTTTGCGTAGCAAACACGACTGCTAGACATAGTTTCTCTAATGTTGTGTAGCGGGTTTCATAATTGATGAAGGTTTGGCTAATGTAATAATTAGCACGTTCTCTCTTTTCATCATCAAGTTGAGCTAACATAGCTCCTAAGGCAGAATCTGAAGCTGAAATATATAGGAGAAATGGGCGATCAGGTTTAGGTGGTGAAAGCACCGGTGGATTAAGGAGGTATTGTTTGAGAAGTTCAAAAGCTTCTCTACATTCTGTGTCCCAGTTAAAAGGGACATCCTTCTTAAGAAGTTTAAGAAAAGGACCAGTTTTGTCCGCTAGTTTATCGATGAAGCGACGGATGGCTTGAAGTTTACCTTGTAAACTTCGTAACTCAAATATATTAGTGGGTGCGAGCATATCAGTGATAGCCGTAATCTTAAGAGGGTCAATTTTGATACCGCATAAAGAAACTAAAACCCCCAATAGTTTACCGGACTTAACTCCGAATATACATTTTTTTGGATTTAATCGAATGAGATATTCTCGTAATCGATTAAAAACTTTTCTCAAATCATCTAAATGATTATCTTCCAAAATAGAGCGAGCTATAATATCATCTACATAATCATGTAGGATATCATGCATCATATCATGAAAAATGTAGGTCATAGCTCATTGATAAGTTGCACCTGCGTTCTTTAAGCCAAATGGCATCACTTTCCAACAAAAGGTACCCCAAGGGGTAATAAAGGCTGTTTTAGCCTGGTCTTCAGGAGCTATCCTGATCTGATTATAATCGGAGAATCCATCCATTAAGGACATCATCCCACTTCCGACAGTAAAGTCAATGATTTGATCCATGTTTGGAAGAGGAAAGTCATCTTTAGGGCATGCGACATTAATATCTCTAAAATCTGTGCAAACCCTAACTTTGGTAGCTTCTTTCTTGGTGACTGGAACTACATTTGAGATCCATTTAGCATAATCAATAGCTTGTATAAAGACTACATTCAGGAGTTTTTCTAACTCCCCTTTGACTAGCAGAGCCACTTTGGGATGCATTTTTCTAAGTTTTTGTTTAACAGGTTTAGCATCCGGATGGACCACTAGATGATGCATGACTACAGAAGGGTCTAGACCTGGCATATCTTCATATGTCCAAGCGAAGACATCTTCATACTCTTTAAGGAATGCAATGTACTGTTCTTGTTTTTCTTGACTTAATTCTGATCCAATATTGATTATGTGAGGATTATCTTTAGTTCCAATATTAATTTTAATGACGTTTTCTACTTCCATGTGTAGATCTCTTTCAAAGTTAGGTGGGGTGGGTGAAACACCCAATTCTTGTAATTCTTGTAAGGTTAATTTAGATAATTCATCTTGAGGATTAGTGGTCTCAAGCTGAGCTATAGTTGGTATAGAACCATCAAAATAAAATCCATTGTGTAGCATTTCTTCAATAGAGACGTCATGGAAGATATCTCCTTCCAACTCTTCATCGGGGTCGGCGATCATTTCAGGGTAAGCTATGGATAGCATGTTGCATGTAAATGACTGATTTTTGAGAGGCAAATCAACATGCCTATCCAAATAATCTTGATAGCATATGAGGTGATCATCCTTTTCAAAAGGAAAGGGTTGACCCTTACTAGGAAATAGGCCCACACCACAGTGGGCAGGCCATGGTTCTACCTCGAAAGGTTCTTTCATGCCATTTTGGAAAGGTCCCAAGCCTTTCCCTTTATATCCCATTTTAAGCATCATGGGTTTAGCTTTAATATAATCATTGGTAAAATAACACCGAGCATATCCCTCATGATGAGTTTTGATATTCTGAGGGATTCTTCCCCAGTCATATCCTTTATAAATGAAGGCGCAACTCCCGACTTGGTAAGTGCTTCCCATAGGCTGTGGGAGGCCCAAAGTACAAGGAGATGGCGGTAAATTATTTAAAAGAATTGAATCTTGCATGAAAGCATTTGTTTTTTTTTATATTAAGATTGTGGATAAATCTGGTAAAAGTTCATCGAAAAGGGCATAAGATGTAGAAGGCTTATTACCTATATCTTGAGATGTGGAAGGTATGATGGATGTATCTATAGGTTTTGAATTTATAGGAATTGAACATGAAGGATTGGTTGTAGATTTAAGATCTTTTTGAGGTTCTAAAGTGATTTGTTTAGAGGGTTGTTGATCTATATAGGAGGATGAAATTAATGGAGGTGGAATAGGTGAAGTTATGGGTGTGTGTTTCACAGTTTTAGATGAAAAATAAGAACTAGGATGTGTGGATGACAGAGCGGGGCAAAATTGCACTCCAACTGGTTCTGCCAAAGCACACATATCAAAGGGTCTAGGGTCACCATGGATAGTGACCAACTAATTTTTAAACTCAAATTTAACACATTGGTGTAAGGTTGATGGGACCGCTCGCATGGCATTGATCCAAGGGCGACCCAAAAGTATATTGTACGATGTTGGGCAATGTACAATAAACACGGTTGTTTCTAGGGTTCTAGGACCAACTTGCAATGGGAGGGTAATAACTCCACATGTTTCTTGTGTTTCATCATTAAAAGCTTTGATAATCATATCAGTTTTCTTCATTTCATCACTTCTAAAGCCAAATCGTTGGTAGAAGTCAAAAGTGCAAATGTTTAGAGATGAGCCATTATCAATCAAGACTCTTTTGACAACTACATCCCCAATTAGAGCAATAATGTATAAGGGATTATCCTTATGTAAAGCTGTGTTGTGGGATATCTTTATCCCGAAAGTCAATACAATCAATCTCTCGAGTGATGATAGTATTGGCCATAGCTTCAGGTTGAATGTTTTGAGGTACCATCATTTGGCTCAATGTAAGCATCAACTCATCCCTATGGGTGGGAGAGGATCTTAATAAATCTAAAAGGGAAATTATGGCCGTAGTATTGGACAATTGCTCATTAATATTGTAAGGGGGTTTAGGTTGAACATTAGGAGCATGATTCCCTTTATTGGGATTTTTTAGAATGAATGGAGCTTATCCATCATTCTAGTTTGGTTCTTGTTGGGAATTTTGAGCTTGTTGTCGGGTGACGACTCCGATGGTACCCACAATGTTATAGTGAAGACGTTGAACTGGTCTCGGTTGAGCATTTATGGCTTGTTCATTAGGAAGGAATATATTAGAAGAAGGTCGAGTAGTGACTCTTCTAGGAAATGGTTCTTCTGGAACCATAGCATCTATGACGGGTTGAATAGGATCTGATTCATTTTCAAAACTATTCGATTGGTTTGAAGTGATGTCTACTTCACTTTCACTATCTGATTCTATATCACTAGAATCAAAAGTTTGAAAATTATGTAAGGGCCTGGTCGTAACCAGGGATAAGGTTGTGTCAAATATTTGAGGATCCTGAACAGGTAATTGTCCACTAATGGTTCCTACATATCGGGTAGGAGGGGGAACATTATGATGTTCGATTTGATTGGCTACCTCTTTACCATGTCTTGGTAAAGGGTGTTGAAATATGTCTAAAGTTTGATTGGCATTTTGATTTTGATTTTGGGGAACAGTATTTTGAGTATTATTAGGAGGGTTTTGTTTAGGTTGGAAGGCTTGCACTTCCATTTCATTATTATCAATCAAATCTTGTATTTTATGTTTCAACCTTTTACAAGCATTGGTAGAATGTCCAGGTCCTCTATGGAAATCACAATGTAAGTCAGCTCTATATCCGGGTATAGTTGGATCAGGTTCCCGGATAGCTGGTAATTGGATCAAACCTCTTTCGAGTAATTGAGGTAAAATAGTTGATAAGGGTTGGTTTAATCTAGTGAATTCTCGGGGAGGTTTATCAGGAGGTTTCAATATAAATTTTTTTGTTGTCTTCGTTGCATTGACATTAGCAACATTTCTGCTATCAGTGACTCCGTCATCGACAATGTGTTTGTTTTTATATTGATTTTTGGATGTTTTCTCATCATCCTTCTTCCTAAGTTGGCCTCTCCTAATGAGGGCATCTTCTACTCTTCGAGCTAAGTCTATAGCTTGATCGAAGGTAGTCAAAGTAGCGGTTGATAGCTCATAAGATATTTGTTCTTGTAAATTATTGATGAAAATGTCTAACATTTCCCTATAGGGTAGCACAAAGTGCAGTTTTCTTGTCAATTGCCTCCATCTAGCTAAGAAATCAGCAAAACATTCATCCTTGTCTTGTTTTAAGTTGTATAGATCTTTAATGGTTACATGCCTCTCGATGTAGGCACTAAATTGATGGACAAATGATTCAGCTGTTTCTTCAAAGTTTCTCAAAGAATGAGTGGGCAATTGATAGTACCACTCTAATGCCATTCCACCTAAAATTTTTGGGAACATTTTTAGTAATAGCAAGTCATCATGCGATATGTCATGACATGCTATCCTAAACATGCGAAGATGCTCTATGGGATCTTCGGTTCCTTTATATATAGGCAGGATGGGCATGGGAAAATGCTTAGGGTATGGTTGAGCTACAACTATGGGATCCAAAGGTTGGCTACATATCTCTCGATAATTATACGAGGGATGGTAGGGATCTATCTGGTCCATACGCGAAGCTAACTGTTTCACCATGGCTTCCAGATTACTAGTTTGCCCCCCATATTGGTTCGGTAGGGCATTGACATGGGTTTTGTGAGCATATGATGGAGGGACATGAAGATTAGATGCCATGTTACTATTGTGTAAATTATTAGTAGGAAAAGTGTTATGAAGGAATTTTGAAGTTGTATTATGTTGTATTCCAGATTGTTGAAAATTGGTGTTTGACTTCGTTTTAGGTTTTTGTTTACTTGAAGCATATTGCTCAATAGTTTGGCGAAATAAAGTAGTGAAGGGAATTTTCTTTTGTGTGGGAATGGTTTTAGGTTGAATAACAGGTTCCTTAGGAGGTTGGGTAACCTGTTGTTTTGACATGTTTTGAGCCATAGTGACCATATCCGTATTGGATGGCCCAACCTTGTCACTTTCTTGATCAATGAAAGACAAGGGATTAGTGTGCATATTACACATATATTCCATGGCTGCTTGAGTGTTACTAATTTGCCCTTTATCAATACGTATTGCCACATTAAGGTCATCAATGTTATCACTGAGAAATTTCTTGAAATGCTCTGCATTGTCAAAAACAATAGTTCCATTTGGAGTTACTCTAGGGGATGAGGATCCATCCTCTTTAACACTTCCTTCTTGTTCCTTATCTTCACCTAAGTCTTCGTCTGATTGACCTAGAGTTTCTCCTTCCGGATTTGGATCTCCAAGAAGGACATTTGGGTCTTTAGTTGTATCTTGTAACCAATATTCTTCTTCTCCTAAAGTTTCTTTACCATTCCTAAGTTTAGGCATGGTGCTTTAATTTTGATTTTGGCAAATATATATATATATATATATATATGCAACAAACTTAAGAGGTATATATTAATTATATACCTACTACAAAAATGAAATGTTTAAGTTTTTGCTATGTTTTTTAGTTTTTTCTTTGTTTTTTTTGAAATAATATAGTAAATACAACAAATAACACAATAAATGCAAGAAATAAGACTGAAAGTAATAATCTAGTTTTCTATAAACAATTTATAGATATCATTAATAGGCTCTAGTTGTTCAGGAGTCATGAAGTGTTCTTCTTCAAATTGAAAGTTTTCTTTTAAAAATTTAATGAAAAGAGCTATAGTGATATTATCAGTCTCCGATGCTGGTTGATAGAAGTAAAGCTCGTGGCAATACTCTCGATATAACACAGCACGAGGAACTCTATTCCATATTTCCCTATCTGTAAGAACAACCTCTTGGTCTTCTACAAGGCCTAGGAACTGGTGTACAATGGCTGCTTTCTCGAGGTATTCCTCGAAGGTGAATAATTTTGAAGATACTAGAGCTCTCCTATAAGCTAACCATCTATGGTAGGCTCTCTGAAGTTCATGATAAAAGACTAGTTGGTGAGGATCCAGGATTCTATCTAGGACTAGCCTCTTAATCTGTTTAAGTTGTGTTGACCTAGATGAGATGACACTAAGTCTTCTATCAAGTTCGTCCCACAAGAATTGATTTCTACTTGTTTCAGGCACACTAAGGACAGAATTGACTTCTATGGTTGCCAATTGGTTTTCTACGTTTATAGTAACTGCTAACCTTTTCTTAGGAGCTACCATCTAAACATGATTTTAAACTTTAAATGTTTTAAAATGCATCTAAGTTTTAGTTGTTCTATTTTTTTTGTTTTTGTTTTTGTTTTTGTTTTCAAAAGGTTTATAATGCATTCACGTCGGGTTCACCAAAATGTATCGCTCCAAATTTTTTGCATCCTTACCTTCAGGCTATAGGATCCGTGCCCGGAAGGAGGATGGGAAAAGGATGTCACGGTACCTCGGATCGAGAGGACTTTGCGAAGGTCCTGCCTCTCAAGGGAGGTGTATTTTGATGATTTTTCGATGGATGGTGGGTTCACCAGGAAACATTTAATGGCAGTTTCCACGCCTAGGTTTGGAATGTGTTTTGATGTGTTCGTTTTTAGCCTTAAGCATTCATATCCTAGGTTTGGCCAAATGAATCTAAATTAATCTATATGAAAATGCAGATTTAATGAATACAGAGAACAAATTTAAGACAAAAAAATAGAGAAATTAAGGAAGAATAAGAAGAATACCTGATCCGGATGTCTGATGGAGATTCTGATGTTTGAAGCAGTCAGGATCATCTGGAATTCGACAAAATCATCTGAGATCTGACAGAATCGTCTGAGATCTAATGAATTCGTCAGACAAATTCGTTAGAGACCTACAAACAGAAAAAATAGATGCAAAATGCAAAGAATACAACAATGGTAACAGAGGAAAATGATATAAAATAACAGTAGTGTTATCAAACTAAAACTTAAGCACAGAAATATGAATGAATCATGCTAATTAGATGATAATTAGGATTTAATTATGCACTTAATCTAAATGGGTGAACTCCAAATGCAAAATAGTATAAAATACTGAATAAACTATCTAATTTGCAGAACAAAACAATAGAGAAAAGGTTGAGAAATGCAAAATTCAGGCACTGATTGCCTCAATGTGGACTGCAGTCGAGATCGTCTCGCATCAGTATGAAATCGTCTCGAATTTGACAGGATCGCCTCCGATCTGAACAGGTTCGTCGGCGACGATGTATGCTTGCTTCGATTGAAAAACAAGGTGGTACCTGCAACAAAATTGATATAGAACCAATGCAAAATAGAATTTGAGATGTTTTAACGTGCGTATAGTTAAGTTACAGAGAATTTCAGCCAGGGGTTGGGAAGGGAAGGTCCTAGGGACTAAATAGGCTTAGGGGAGTAGTTAGGAGGTTGGAGATCATCCCTATTTGGGAGATCTCCAACGGGGGAGGGTCTCTAACGGCGCAGACACGCTTCTACCTGGATTAGAGACCCGTTGGAACAGAGTCTAATTGTGCAAAATTAGTTTTGCGACAAGATCGTCTGGACGTCCTAGCCCAGACGAAATCATCAGACCTGGGGCGATATCGTCTGATCGGCGACGATATCGTCAAACGGTCAAAACAACCTCTAAAAATGGCACAAAAAAGGGGGAAACAGATTTCCCGGCGGTTAACGGGCGGTTTGGGAGGTTAAATTTGAATTTTAAATTATTTACTAAGGTGAATGTAATTATGACAATTTTACTGTGCCAATTTTAGGGTGCTACATTATGTTTTATGTTTTTATGTTGTAATAAGGAACTTTAAGTGATTTTAGGGTTGGGAGATGTCAACTCCAAATTAGAACCTCACCCTATATAAGGGAGTGATACGTCCCATTTTGGGCATGTTATGTTGATATTAGAATTGAATATTGAAACCCTAGGGGTTCCATGAGTTGAGATTGTAGGTCTTGCTCATTCCCATAGTGCATTGGAGGTGCATGGTTGGGGTCTTGGCAATATCATTGCAGGTGTTATTGCCCTAAAATACCAAAAATACAAAAATAGGCATCTGTGAGGAGTTCGTGGCATTTTTGGGAGCATTTGTGTCATGTATTTCAGATCTTTTGGCAGCCCCAAACCCTACGCTTGTATTTGGGGTCATTTTTGAGGATTTTTTGCATCTGTTCAGCCTTGGGGTTAGTTCGTCCCACTTGTGGGAGTTTGTATTTGCATTTTGAGTTCCTTGAGGATCCATTCGTCCATTCCAGTTGTTATATTGGTTTGGCAATATTTAATATATGATACTGGTTGATTTCTCCTCATACTTGTGTTATTTTATGAGCAATTTCTGAGTTATTTCCTTGCTATACTTAATTTTTGCATTTTCATAGTAAGGGTTTGTTGTTCCTAAAAAAGGACATTACAAGTGGTATCAGAGCTGGAATCTTGCCAACCTATGGTTAGTTTCAGCATTTTCAATGTTTTTTCAGTTGTGGGTATTTCAGTTTTTGAGTTTTCAAAATTAGGGTTTTTAAAAAAATCAGGGCTTTCAAAAAAAAAAATTGTGGGTATTTCAGATTCGTGGTGATAAGTGTGTTTCTGTGGTGAAAAGTTGTGCCCTAGTGAAAATCGTGGATTTTTAGGGGATTCATAGATTTTTAGGGATTTTTTTTTAGAAAATAAAAATTGCAGATTTGGATACCCTTTTGACCAATTTGCAGTTCTGTGGTTTCAAAAAAAAATTGGTGGTCAGAATTTTCAAAATTTCAGATTTCCATATTTTTAGGGTTTGATAGGGTTTTATGCATTGTCCTCCTGTTCATCAGTATTTTCCTAGGAGAAACAGACTCACTTTAGAAATTTCAAACAGGGAAGAGGTTGAGGAGCCCCAAAGGCCAGTTGATAGGACTGAGCAAAAATTTGATGCCCTACTTGACATGCTGCAAAGAATGGTGTCCTTACAAGAGACAAATCAGCAAGAATTGAGGGCAGCTTTGGGCAACCCAAATGGCACAAGGAGGGAGGGAGAAATGGGAGGCAACAACAATGGGCATGAGTCATCATCTAACTCACACCCTCCCTTGCCTAGGTCATCCAAGCCTATGTTCCTTGTTCCACCACCTCCATCGGAGGAAAATGAGATAACTGATGAATTAGATGAATGGTTTGCTGCTTATAGTAATAAATCTGAGGGTTTTAGGGCAGCAGTTTTGATGCAGGAGCATCTAGTGGCAGCAGCGCAATCTTGCTTCAACAAAAAAATTTCTAAGTGTTTTGCAAAGACCAACAACAGGGCAAAAGTTGTAGTAGGCGAAGGGTCGTAAAATTGTGACATGTCGCGATATCGTGATGTTGCAATATCATGACCAAAAGAGGGGCAAGCGATGCAAGAGGCGAAAGGGTCACGAAATCATGACATGTCATGATATTACGACCAAAAGCAGGGCAAGTGATGTAATAGGCAGAAGGGTCACGAAATCATGACCAAAAGCGGGGCAAGCGATGCAACAGGCGGAGGGTCATGAAATCGCGAAGTCACGATATCATGACCAAAATGCAGGGCCAACGATGCAGCAGATGGAGGGTCATGAAATCATGACATGTCATGATTTTGTGACATGTCACGAAATCGCGACATCGCAATATCACGACCAAAAAGCAGGGTCGACGATGCAGCAGACGGAGGGTCGCAAAATCATGACATGTCACTATATCGCAACCAAAAGGGAGGAGTGCAGGGAAGTCAAAATGTCGTGATATCGCGACATGTCACGATATCGCGATTGGAAGAGAAGAAGAAGAGGAAGAAGGAGAAGATGTCATGATTTCGCGACATCTACATTTTCATGGGACTGTTACAGAAAGAGGTCGTTGAGCGACACGTGGCATCTAGGTGTAGTGAAAGCAGGTGAAGACGAAGAGTCGTGCCAAGGAATACGACAGTAAATAGGAGTTAGACGGCAGTTACAGGGGCCATTGCAGAATGCAGTTATAGAATCGAATAGTCGTGGCAGAGATGAATCGAGAAGCCACCAGGTGGAAGACGAAGAGGCACGCCAAAAATTATTAAAGGAGGAAGTAGAGACATGCAGAGGGGGGGAAAACAGTTACAGGAAAAGGTTGCAGTTGCGAGGCCAGAGGGCCATCCTGGCATTGCTTGCATTGTTTTTCTTCCAGAAGAGCTTAGGGAGACGGAAGACTGCAAAATAGATGTGTCGAGTGTGAGGTAGTTTCAGACTGTGTTTCCTTCCAGGTAAAGCTCAAAAATCCTGGGTAGTGTAGGCAAATTCATCGAGCGTGAGGCAGTCTACACTAGGATCATGCATGTTGGATGGCTGCGGAGAGCGGCAATGTGTTTACTTCCAGATGGGAGGTTAATGGCTGCGACCATTATTCTATAATTTGATTGCAGACTGCAAAGGGTCGAGGCCTCTATAAAAACCCAAGTGTTGTAATGAGAGGGCATGGAGAGCCAGAGGTTGCATAGTGAATGTAACTACGCCTACGGGCTAGTTCTTTGTAAAAGTATTTGAAAATATTGAATGAAAATGTTGGATTTGGTATATGCAATTTTTGGTTCCCCATCAAGTTTATTTTGATAAATATTTGAATATTGTGGGTAAATCTGTTTTTGAGGATAAAAAAGAGAAAAATAAACCCTTTTTGCATCAAAAGGTGACCATTCTCTCATTTAATGGTCAAGATGGTCTTACAGCTAGGGCATGGCTTCAAAAATTGCAGACTTATTTTACCTTAGAGCCTATTTTTGAAGCTGATGCAGTTTAGATTACTACACTCCACATTGAGGGTAGTGCTTACTCATGGTGGCATCATGGGTTAGTAACCCAAGGGCATGGTGATATTGATACATTTGATGAATTTTGTACCAGGGTTTTGAACAGGTTTGAAAGGAGGAATGTGGAAGAGTATTTCAAGGAGCTTGCCACTTTGAAGAAAAATTCATCCATTCATGCCTATGTGGAGGAGTTTGAACAACTTCCATTTTAGGTACAAAATATTTCACCCAAGAGGGTAATTTTTCTTTTTATGGATGGTTTGTTGGAACCCGTGAAGGGATTAGTTAAAGCTTTTGAACCAGCCACTCTTGAAGATGCCATTAAGAGAGCTTTAAGCTTAGAATCTATTTTGCCTCCTAGACAAAAATATTTTGCACATAATCCACTTGCTATACCACATTTTGCAGCCAAAAAAATAGTTTTTGGACAGCAGTATGGGCAGCAAGGAAACCTCACGCAGCAAGGTGGAAATGAGAGAATTTTTTATGGCAAGAATCCCATGCATGGAGAAGGTTTCAGATCTAGTTTTTAGCCACCTAATAAGCCCCAAAATGGCCCACGCTTGACACAAGAAGAGAAAGATGAACTAAGGAAACAAAAAAAGTGTTTCATTTGCAAGTCTCCTTGGCAAAGAGGTCATAAATGCAGAGAAGGAGGTATGAAAATCATTAAATTACATTCTGATTCTGATTCTGATAATCCTAATTTTTATGAGGCAGATGAGACACCCTTGGATGAGGAAGCACAAAGGGAGTATGAGGAAGTTCTTGAAGGTTCCCTAGCCACTTTAAGTGGGCTAAATCAGTTTCGCACTATTAAGGTACCAGGTAGATCTTTTGATGAAAAGGTTATTGTTTTAATAGATGGTGGTGCTACTTACAATTTTTTTGATGAGAAGTTTGCCACTAGAAAGAATCTTCCTACAGCTATCATTCATGGTTTTAGTGTTGCTATTGGCAATGGTGATCTTATCACATGCAACAAAGTGGTAAGAAACATAAAAATTAATTTTGGCAACATGGAAGTAGATGAGCAATTCTTTGTTTTTCTCTTAGGAGGTATTCCACATATGGTTTTGGGTGTGCAATGGTTGTATTCACTTGGTGATTATGTTACTAATTATCAGAAATTAGAACTGAAATTTGTGCTTGAAGGGAAAGATGTGGTGTTGCAAGGAATCAAGAAAAATGGGTCAAAATATTCTTGCAAAATTTTGGAGGTTTCATACAAAAGAATGGAGAAGATGATAAGGCATATGGATGTTGAGTGGGCAGCTGTAATTTTTAGTTCAGAAGGGAAAAAATTAGCCACCTATCATCCTCAAATTCAAGGTTTACTACAAAAACATCTTAAGGTATTTTCTGACCTACCTAAAGGTTTGCCACCTAGTAGAGGTTTTCAACATATTATTGAATTGGAAGCAAATAGTAAACCTGTCATAATTAAACCTTATAGGCATCCTAAGGTTTTCAAATATGAGATTGAAAAGATCATTGCTGATTTACTTAATATTGGGCACATTATTTGCAAAGATGGGGTGAAGGTTGATCAAACTAAAGTTTCAGCTGTACAAATATGGCCTATACCATCCAACCTAACGAAATTTAGGGGTTTTGTGGGTTTATGTAGTTACTAGAGGAGGTTCATTAAGGTGTTTTCTTCTTTGGCTGCTCCCCTTACTGAATTAACTAAGAAAGGGGCATTTTCATGGTCCAATGAGGCTCTTTTAGCTTTTCTAAAGCTGAAAGATGTAATGACTTCCACTCCTTTACTTGCTATTCCTGATTTTTCTATTGCTTTTACTATTGCTTGTGATGCTTCAGGTGTTGGAGTTGGAGTTGTACGTGTGCAACAAGGACACCCCATTGCTTATGAGAGTAGAAAGCTCTCAAATGTGGAGAAAAATTTTAGCATCTATGATAAAGAGATGCTAGCTATCATGCATGCCTTGACCAAATTCAAGCAATACTTAGTGTGTGGCAAGTTTGTGGTCAAAACTAATCATAACGGTTTGAAATACTTCTTGGGGCAAGTTGAACTGAATGAAAGACAACTGAAATGGGTAACAAAGTTGCAATCATATGATTTTGAAATTGAGTTTGTAAAGGGTAAGAAGAATTCAGCTACTGATGCACTTTCTAGGCACCCTACTTTTCATTCTCTTTCCATTATTTTTGCTGATTGGAAGGTGAAAATTATGGCTGAATATGCAAAGAATGATTTTTGTTCTAAACTAATAAATGGGCAAGTTGAAGATGACAGGTTCAGCCATAAAGAAGGACTGATTTTTTGCAAGGGAAGAGTGTTTTTAGTACCTGAATCAAAGCTGAAACAAGCTTTAATTACAGCCATGCATGATGCTCCACTTGTAAGCCATCCAGGTTCCTACAAGACTTACAAATAGGTTAGAAAAAGATTCTATTGGAAGGGTTTGAAAAGGGATGTCTTCTTGCATGTTCAGGAATGTGTTATTTTCCAAGAAAACAAGGGGGAACATGAATTTGTAGTTGGTTTACTTCAGCCACTTCCTATTCCCAATTAGAAATGGGAAAGTATCTCCATGGACTTCATTACTGGTTTGCCCAAGGTATACATGAAGGATTGCATATTTGTTGTTGTTGATATATTGACAAAATTTGCTCATTTCTATGCCATTTCAACAACTTGTATAGCCATACAAGTTGTTGATTTATTTTTTAAAGAAGTTTTCAGATTGCATGGTTTGCCTAAATCCATTGTGAGTGATAGGGACAGCAAATTTTTGAACATGTTTTTGCAAGAATTTTTTAAGCTATGTGGTACTAAATTGACTCCTAGTACTAGCTACCATCCCCAAACTGATGGGCAAACTAAAATTGTTAACAAATGGCTTGAAGGATATTTGAGAAATTATGTTTCAGGTCAACAAAAGGCATGGGTTAAATGGCTGCACCTTGGTGAATATTGCTACAATTCTACTTATCATATGTCCATAAAAATGTATCCATTCAAGGCACTTTATGGTTATGATGCCCCACACTTTTCAGATCTGATTTTTGGTGATTCAAGGGTCCAAAAAGCTAGAGACTTTGCAGCAAAAAATCAAGATATTCTTAATGCTTTGAAGGATAATATTCTTACGACACAAAATCAGCATAAGTATGCAGATTAGCAGCGTAGTGAGCACTCATTTGAGGTGGGAGACTTTGTTTATGTTAGGTTGCAGCCCTACAAATAGTCTACATTGAAAATAAGTGGAGCAGGAAAACTCAAACCCAAATTTTATGGACCTTACAAGGTGTTGAGTAAGGTTGGACAGGTTGCATATGCTTTGGAACTTCCAAGTGGAAGTAAAATACATAATGTCTTCCATGTTTCTTGTTTGAAGAAGGCCTTGGGCCAACATATTTAGCCATCTTCAGATTTGCCACCCCTTGATGATGAAGGAAAGCTCATTCTTGAACCTGAATTGATCCTTGAGACAAGGGAGAGAAAGCTTAGGAGTAGGACTGTCAAAGAATATCTTGTGAAGTGGAAGGACTTGCCTATGGAGGATCCTACTTGGGAAGGTGCAGAAATTTTAGATGCTCCAGCTTTGACTTTGCTTGAGGACAAGCAATTGAGGAGGGTGGACTTGTAATGTCCTAAAAATAAATATTTTTTGTAAATGTCTCCTACACTTAATTATAAAAGTGAAAAAGGGGTTCATGTGACTAGGAGACATAACTTAAGTTGTGTTTATTTATGTTTTATGTTTTTATGTTGTAATAAGGCACTTTAAGTGATTTTAGGGTTGTGAGATGTCAACTCCAAATTAGAACCTCACCCTATATAAGGGAGTGAGACGTCCCATTTTGGGCATGTTATGTTGATATCAGAATTGAATATTGAAATCGTAGAGGTTCCATGAGTTGAGATTACGGGTCTTGCTCATTCCCATAGTGCATTGGAGGTGCATGGTTGGGGTCTTGGCAATATCATTGCAGGTGTTATTGCCCTAAAATATCAAAAATACAAAAAGAGGCATATGTGAGGAGTTCGTGGCATTTTTGGGAGCATTTGTGTCATGTGTTTCAGATCTGTTGGCAACCCCAAACCCTACGCTTGTATTTGAGGTCATTTTTGAGGAGTTTTTGCATCTGTTCAGCCTTGGGTTTAGTTCATCCCACTTGTGGGAGTTTGTATCTACATTTTGAGTTCCTTGAGGACCCATTCGTCCATTCCAGTTGTTATATTAGTTTGGCAATATTTAATATATGATACTGGCTGATTTCTCCTCATACTTGTGTTATTTTATGAGCAATTTCTAAGTTATTTCCTTGTTGTACTTATTTTTTGCATTTTCGTAGTAAGGGTTTGTTATTCCTAAAAAATGGACATTACAAAATATAATCAAAGCAGTCCATTGAGGCACCATTCCCTATGAGCCAAACTAGTTTGAAGGGCAATTATAAGGTTTAGTCCATCCGGTTTAAGAGAAAGAGTGCTATCTAGGCAAGAAATATTAAAAATACTTAGTCTAGCCAATGGACGTAGATATATGCGCTATTCCTATGAAGCACTTAAGACAACTAGTAGACATAGAGAGAGTGTGCTATCTTCTAAAGCACTCAGTCTAACCAAGGAATGTCAAATCAATGCATTAACTCCTAAAGCAGTGAACTAGACCATCCAAAGAACATCAAGAGGCTCAACCAAGATATCATTAACTCTTGAAACATTGTACTAGTCCCCAAGTACATCTAAAGGTTCATGCAAAGTACCATTTGTGAAAATTAGGTATTGAATAGATAAAATAAGTGAGTCTTTTGAAATGTTTGCATACATTACATTTTGTTATGTTATACTCTAGTTATTGCAATCTATAATGCCTCTGTGAGCATTGTAGTAATGTCTTTAGCAATAGATAATCAATGCATTATAAGCATGGTAATCAGAGTGCACATCTCAAAGCTAAGAAGGCGTAAATTTATGGTCAACTTGACCTAATTTGCAAGGAGAAAATAAGGTTAACAATACTATATTTTCCATTTATTTTTTAAATATTTGGTGCTAAAGTCCTAAGTCAAGTTTTTTAATTTGGAGAATTGGAAACTTAGGAACTTGATTTAAGTGGGAGCTAAAAGGAATTCAACTTTATTGAAAAATAATATTTGGGTGGGAGTTATAAGGACCTGAAACTCATTTATGAAAATTTAAAAAATATATATTTAAAATTTGATATTTTATATTTGCAATTAAATTTTGCAACCTATTTTAAAATTTTGATTTTTTTAAATATTAATATTTATTTTATTTTGGAAAGAGAAGGATTTCTACTCCTAATAGGAAAATTTTGAAATTTTGTAAATATTTAGAAAATTTTGAAATTTTGTAAATATTTAGAAAATTTTAAAATTTGCAAATTTAATAAAGTAGGGATATAAAAGGTTTACTACTTCAAAATTTAAAAAAATTAAATTTACAAATTTAATTTTGAAAATATTTGATTATTGAAATTGCAATTTAATTGAAATTTGGAGCAAAAAGGATTTCAAATTCAAAGAAATTAAAGGATTTGAAAATTTATTTTGCACATTTAAAAATGAATAAATAACAAAGAAGAATAGGAGTATTATATCATAGGATAAATCCTCAAAGTACATATAAAGAACCATACTCCATGAGAGGAAGATTTCAAAATCAAAAGTTTTATCAAAAATAATCTTTTGAATTCAAATGACCTCATCATAGAAGAGTTTTTCAAAATTCTTATAAAATATGTGAAATAACACCACTTGAATCTCATCAAAAAATACAAAGAGAACAAGATGTTTGGTACATAGATTCAAGTGCCAGCCATTATATGATTGAAAATTTACATTGGTTTGAATATTTGGAAATCAAAAATAATATTCCACTAAAAATTGCAGATGATAAGATTTATCATGTTTAAGGAGCTGAAAAAGTAATACCTAGCATGCCATTTTCAATTTTTTGTGCTAGAAGATGTTTTATGTGTTCCTCAATTATCAAATAATGTTATCTTAGTTGCTCAATTAGTTAAAAAAAGAATAGTGGAATACAAAAATACAAATGAACATAAAAAATGCATTATCAAAAATCAAAACAAAATTGAAGCTATAGGGTCAATCAAGAATAGAATATTTGTATCCACTTGTATGGCACAGTTGGTGAATGTCCTATCTAATGGTAGAGGTAGACCCAGGATCCATTCCTCCTATGTCCACCCTGCGGATATGAAGCACAATTGGTGAATGTCCTGTGTGTTGGTAGAGGCTAACCCAGGCTCCATTCCCCTACATCCACACTATGGATACTCAAATACAATCCCTTGTGAATGATACCACATGGTATACCCAAATGCAATGACTATGACTAGCCACAATGCTAGGTTACCAGGGTTTCTATCTAACCAATTTTTTTTGTGACCATAAAAATCACCAAGGATGACAACATTGATTGTGAGCCCACCCCTGATATCCAAAAGAGCAAACAAATGATCGAGTCTAAGCAAAAAGGAAAAATTGGGACTCCCAGAGTCAAAATAAAATCTCAAAGATACTCGATTCAACTGAAAACCCAAGCTTTGAAGAGAAAAATATCTCATATCTAAGCCATGCCTGACCATAATTCGAAAGACTTGTCTGAATCCCTACCATTTGTGCAAAATATCAAACATGGCAATCCTACCCAACGAACTCCCCCTTAGAAGTTGGAGGTCCAACGTAGCATGACTCTTGCTCTTAAGTCCCCCCTCTAGAGCATGATGGTCCCCTTTTTTATGCAGTGACAAGCGAGCAATGGTAAACTTGCAATGATAGTTTCGAATAGCAACAATTTTGGATGCACACTTATCTGCATTCCTTGGATGTGTTTACCTACAAAACTAAATTACAGCATGCAATACGAGTTTCTTAACACAAACAAGAATTCCACATAATAGTCTGAACACTATGGTAGGGTACCTAGGAATAGATATTTGGGGATATATGATTATAGTGTATAAGGGTTGGCATGGGCCACCCATAACCCAAGGTTGATTGTATTAAAATATAATATTATATTATAATATAATATTATATTAGTAGTAGGCTCCCCAAAGTAGAATAATAATATGGATATATAAAGAAGAGATATTTGTCATTGTAATCAGTCATATCATTAGCGAATAATCTTATGTAATCGTTGTGCCCACGAAATGGCCTCTCACCTTGAGAGATCTTGTGGAGTTATTCCGTAAGGATTATTATTGGTGTTTCCCTACCTTAAGGATATTATCTATCTCTCTCTCTCATTTGTGGATTGTTATTGTGGATAATGTATTATGGATGAATGATTTGATATTTCTGCATATTGGTGAATGGTTTATGTTATCATAATAAAGTGATGCAACAATATTATAATAAAATCAACCTTGGGTTATGGGTGGCCCATGCCAACCCTTAAACAATATAATAATATATCCCCAAATATCTATTCCTAGGTACCCTACCACATGGAAATGAGGGAGAAAATCAAATATACTAAATTATATGAGGTCATAAACATCAATCAGAGGCTAGAAAAGGAAAACAACCAACTCAAGGAGCAAGTGTCAAAGCTATAAAACCTTGCGAACATGGGTCAATGTGAATGGCATGTCCTCAAACAAGCCATACACTCCCCAATAAATAATACAATAGAGGTGGAAAAAATGAATGCAAGACAAATAAAAGAGGTACAGGAAACACTCCAAAACATAGAAACAAGAGAAAATGAGCTGCGAAATGAATTAGCAAAGGCAAAGTCATGGTCTCAAGTAGTAAAAGAACCAGTCAATCAGCATAAAGAGTTGATAGAGAAGCAAGTAAAAATTCAAATAACAAAAGAGAAAGAAAGACATGAGAAGTTATCAAACATAATCATCAAAGGGTTAGAATATTATGGGGATAGGGAATTCACAAACCATTTAACTAGGGACTTTTGTAGATCGGTTACAATGGAAAAGTCAGATCAAACAAGCAGGTAGAATTGGCAAGTTGATAGGAGGCAAAGATAGGCATATTCAGGTCACATTGATGAGCTATGAGGATAAAACAAGGTTACTAAGAAATAGAGGCATGTTGAGAGGGTCACAATTCTATTTAGATGACGACCTAACCTTTCTACAGTAGGTTGAAAGAAATAAGGAATGGAAAAATATGAGGGCAGCAAGGAATGAAGGGAGATGGACATATTTAAGAAATGGAAAGGTGTACATCACATATAAACAAACCCAAAATAAATAGGGAGTATGGCCCACCCTAGAATATCTTACGATGGTAAGTTGGAACTGTAGAGTTACCCTTGGAGAAGAGGTCCCGGGTTAGGGCCCATTGCTAGAGATAGAGATATAATCATCCTGACGGAAACACATGAGCACGATGGATGTAGGACTCTAGAGTTTGTGGGATACAAGAAAATAGCAATATGGAATAAAGCAACATCAAATGGCAAGGGGTAGGGGTATTATGATTTTAATAAAAGAGGAGTTTGATAGGATCATCAAAATTGAAAAACAAGATGAAAACAAACAATACATTTGGATAAAGATCCTAGAAAATAAGTCAGTTATTAGCATAGCAGCATGTTATTTTCCTCCTAAGAATTCTAAATTCTATAAGAAACATGACCTTAACAAATAAGACCCATACTCCTCCCTAAAAAGAGATATTTTGACATATAGTAAGTTGGGGCAGATTATATTAATTTGAGACTTCAATGCAAGGACAGCCAATAAGCAAGCTAATATTCTAGTAGGTAACAAAGATATTGAGATTAATCCTTTGGATGCCACAAGATAAAAATTAGCAGTGGACTAGGACTTTAGAATATGAGCATGGGGCTATCACGCAATATGGAGAAGAGTTGTTAGGTATTTGCAACATACACAACTTGGTTATTTGCAATGGGATGAAAAGTTAGAAAAATTCAGGAAAGTATACATACAAAACTTATAAGGGACAAAGTGTAATAGACTATGTTATATGTTCACAAAATTGCATACCAAAAATAGAGGAGCTAGAAGTGGAAGATTCCCCGATGAAACTTAAGTCAGATCACAACCCAATTGTTATGAAACTTCAAATGCAATGAGACAAACCAAGGGAAAAACACATGCAAGGCAATCAAAACAAACTTCCTCACAAGGGAAACATTCTCTTAACAGAAGAAAATCAACAAAGTTTCAGGGTAGCATTGAATAACAAGTTACAGGAAAGGGAAAGAAAGGGACTACCTCACAGTAATAGAGATTACAATAAAAATGAATGGTTAATACATGTTATCCAAGAAGCTCTAAACAAATGCAAGAGAGCTAAACCTAGAAAGAAATAAATAAATAGCTTCCCAACCAACTCGTGGTTTGATGAAGATTGCAAGGAAGTGCGAAGATTACTAAAGAAACCAACAGGTAAAATAAGAGTAAACAAAATAGCATGTGAGAAACTGGTAAGGGCCAAAAAAGAAGAATACACTAGAACAAGGAGAAAAGAACTGATTTACTTAGGGAAACATGAACCAAAGAAATTTTGGAAGGAACTAAGCGTGAAAAAGATGCAAACTAAAAATAACATAACAGCTAGTCAGTGGTTGGAATATTTAAAACAATTGTATGAGCATAGTAACCAGTAGGAGACACCCCCTAATATCATTGTCAAGAAAGAACTTTTCACAAATGAAGACATTATTCAAGGGATAAAAAAGTTAGCAACTGGTAAAGCCCGTTACATAGACAATCTTTAGGCAGAGCATATAAAATGGGAGGTAGATATTCTTACACCGCAGATCAAAGAGATTTTCAATGAGGTCATACAAAACGGCTTCCCTACAAAATGGGCAACTAGCTTGACCATTCCTTTGTTTAAAAGTGGAGATGTAAATAATCCCTCAAACTATTGAACTATCATAATCAACCCTATCTTTGCAAAGCTGTTTGGGAGTATGATAGAGCATAGGATCACCATATGGACTAAAGAAAAGAGAAATAGAGGAAAGGGGCAAGCAGGTTTTAGGCCCAAGCACTTAACTATTGATCATTGTATCACGCTTACACACATAGTGAAAAAATGTTAGTATATAATAGCTTATTACCTTATTTATATTATTTGATGATATATATTAAGTGATATTATATTGTTTGTCGGCCAATATCTTATGTTAGCATCTTTTTAATATCAACGAGTAAATAGTTTGTTTAGATAATGGGGTGATATTCTTCTAAGGCTATCTTTAGCCTTCTCTTAATGTATATACACTATGATTGTCAATGAGCAAATAGTTTGTTTAGATAATGGGGTGATATTCTTCTAAGGTTATCTTTAGCCTTCTCTTAATGTATATACACTATGATTGTCAATGCAATTATTCAATGTTTTGCTTCGATTTCATAGTATCAGAGCGTGTGAATGTCTATGTCTGAGATTTGATTTTTTGTAACCCTGACTATAGATCTGGACCTGGGCATGTTTCTCGAGGTAGACCTGGGCATGTTTCTCGAGGTAGGGCTGGACCTACAACTTGGGCACGCATCCCAAGATCGAACGAGGGCTAAGGCTGATTGGATGCCCTAACTCCTAAGTCACTGGCTGACCCAGCCTAACATGTTGGACGACGAACACACTGACCCGGTGGCTGACCCAGCCTAACACGTTGGACAATGAACGCACTAACCCAAACACTAACCACGTTGGACAATGAACGCACTGACCCGAACGCTAACATGTTGGACGACGGACGCACTAACCCGGTGGCTGACCCAGCCTAACACGTTGGACAATGAACGCATTAACCCGAACGCTAACCACGTTGGACAATGAATGCACTGACCCGAACGCTAACAGATAAACGCAACCTAGTGGACGCAAACAAGACTTAAAGTATGACGGACGCTAACCACGTTGGACAATGAACGCACTGACCCGAACGCTAACAGATAAACGCAACCTAGTGGACGCAAACAAGACTTGAACGCTAACAGATAAACGCAACCTAGTGGACGCAAATAAGACTCAAAGTATGGCGGACGCTAACCACGTTGGACAATGAACGCACTGACCAACCTAGTGGACGCAAACAAGACTTGAACGCTAACAGATAAACGCAACCTAGTGGACGCAAATAAGACTCAAAGTATGGCGGACGCTAACCACGTTGGACAATGAACGCACTGACCAACCTAGTGGACGCAAACAAGACTTGAACGCTAACAGATAAACGCAACCTAGTGGACGCAAATAAGACTCAAAGTATGGCGGACGCTAACCACGTTGGACAATGAACGCACTGACCAACCTAGTGGACGCAAACAAGACTTGAACGCTAACAGATAAACGCAACCTAGTGGACGCAAAGTATGGCGGACGCTAACCACGTTGGACAATGAACGCACTGACCAACCTAGTGGACGCAAACAAGACTTGAACGCTAACAGATAAAAGGAACCTAGTGGACGCAAAGTATGGCGGACGCTAACCCGAACGCGACCTAGACGCTAACCACGTTGGACAATGAACGCACTGACCCGAACGCGACCTAGACCTAACAATTAACTCGACGCACTGACCAACCTAGTGGACGCAAACAAGACTTGAACGCTAACAGATAAACGCAACCTAGTGGACGCAAAGTATGGCGGACGCTAACCACGTTGGACAATGAACGCACTGACCAACCTAGTGGACGCAAACAAGACTTGAACGCTAACAGATAAAAGGAACCTAGTGGACGCAAAGTATGGCGGACGCTAACCCGAACGCGACCTAGACGCTAACCACGTTGGACAATGAACGCACTGACCCGGACGCTAACCCGAACGCGACCTAGAAAACGCAACCTAGTGGACGCAAAGTATGGCGGACGCTAACCACGTTGGACAATGAACGCACTGACCAACCTAGTGGACGCAAACAAGACTTGAACGCTAACAGATAAAAGGAACCTAGTGGACGCAAAGTATGGCGGACGCTAACCCGAACGCGACCTAGACGCTAACCACGTTGGACAATGAACGCACTGACCCGGACGCTAACCCGAACGCGACCTAGACGCTAACCACGTTGGACAATGAACGCACTGACCCGAACGCGACCTAGACCTAACAATTAACTCGACCTAGACCTAAAGTCGTTGACTGGATTTTTCGCCGAAGAAGACATTGGGTATTGTCAACCGAAAGGCAGATATCTAAGTAAGGAAGCTTTTTTGTTTTTAAAGTGTCCTTGTGCCGCAATGCGGCACATGTGGGATATAATCCCAGAAACAATCCTGCAAACCTGATTAAAAGCATCTCCTCTTTTCTGCGTATTCGGGCCACCCCCTGTGAACGGATTCTCCTACGCATTCTAACAACCCCTTGTTGATTGCAGTCGATCGCTAGACGATTGCAGATCGTGGACGCCATAGTTGCAGGATTTCCTTTGTGTGTGTCGCAAAAAACAAATTGCCATTGAGCGCTTCTATTTTGATCGCATTTGATTGCCCAGATCACTCAGATCGCTTCTGACTAGGCTGAGATCGCAGCTGACGACGCTACTCGATGGACAGAGGACGTCTGCTCCTCGCTTGATTGCAGATCCACTAACGTTACTGCATATGAGAGCAAAGAGTTAAATATTGTTTGTGCATTGGAGGAAGAGCCATCAAACGCCATAATCTGCCCTACAACATTTGCCTATCCTGCACAAATTCTTGCAAATTTGTTGATGCCATAACGACGGAAAATCCACTGCGTTTTGCTTTATTTTCACCTGTTGAGTTCCAGAAAGGATGGTTGCACATCATTGTCGAAGCTCACACAGAAGGAGCTCATGCAAAATACACAGCCGCCAACATAAGGAGATAGATCTGTAGTAAGGAGGTTTGAGTATTTTTGATGAATTCTGACGAATACTTGAAGATTTTCGCAAACTACGTCATGCGCAGTCAGAGCCTCGGATTCGATTCCCAGACCTGCATTTTGCTCTTCTCGCGACATCGTTTAAGAGATCGAGTGTGATTTGATCTGATGGCATATTAAAAAAAAAAAATTGTCGTTGTGCAGCAGCGCTACTCGAAGAAGAACGCACCACCCGAAGTGGAGGAACGATGTCGGAGAGGAGCCACCCGCGGCGCGGAGGAGGGTGCCCACGGCAATAAAGGAGATGAGATCTTTTATTTTCGTCGAGGCACCCAGCTCGATCAGTTGGAGGCCGAGCGCCGAGGCGTTCCTAATATCACGGTCGATGGTTCGAGTCCTGCCGACGCTTCACACAAAGGTAAAAAAAATTTGCTATTTTTTGTTTGCTAGTTGATTTTTTATTTTTAATATTTCAAAACTTAAAAAAAAAATTGAATATTAAAGTTTTCTTAATTATTTTTCATACAATTAATTAAGAAATTTTTTATTTAATTCAAAATTAAGTTTTGCTTTATTAAATATTTATTTTTTCAACTTTCAAACTTAAAATTTCAAATTACCTTTGAAAGTACCAAATTTTTCATCCTATTTTTGCAAACAAAGAGGGGGCATTTTTATGCTATTTTATTGCAAAATTATCAAACAAGGATGAAAAAGGGGGGATAGAGAGTGATTTTTCAAGTTTGAAAAGGCAATTTGGCATTGTAATTAGGTGCATTTTTGGCGGAACCGACACCTAAAATTTCATTTTTTTGTGGGCACTTTATGTTGTATGTTGCATTTACATTTCCATTTTTGTTTTTGCACTACAACATTAAGTAAAATCAAGCACAATTAAGTCCCCAAAAATTGAACCCATCCGTGCAAATTTATTTGCACCGTAGTGTTCGGTATTTACGATACCTCTGGCCCACACTTACAGGTAATGTTGTCGTGCTTTGGGCTATTGTATCTATCGCCTAACATAGTTGCAACAATGACGTCTGAGCTTGTTCTCTATCAATCGTCGGGGAGATATAAGTTTGCCATTTTGTCATTATTTTTACTCCATTCCACTACCCTAATCGTTATTGTTGTTAGACGTAAATCCTGACGAAGTGCTTTCCAAAGTGTTTAGGGGAAGTTACGCCCCACGCATGAGGAAAAGACTTCTATGGTAGGTGTCATAAACAAAATGATTCCCTTTCAGTACCGCCTATGTTCCACGTATCATTCTGCTCTCATGTACTTATAGTCTCCCTCACGTAAGGGCGGGTATATAGAGAGGTTTGGTATAAAGGCCTGGCAAAGGTATAAAGAAAGGGGGACCATTTGGTGATATAAGGAACCCTCATTATGGTTGCTATCCACAAGTACCTGATAGATTCTCAATTACTGAAAGGTTCCAATTACACACCATGGAAAACAAAGATGAAGGCTATTCTACAAATGGAAGATTTGTGGGATGTTGTTTCTGGCACAACAACAAGACCTTCTCCACTAGATGGCTCAATACCACCAACTACAGATCATATTGCATTTGACAAGAAAGACAATAAGGCAAGAGTGCTCATCTTGCTTGTTGTTTCAGATGAAGTTCAACCTCACATAGTTGACACAGAACATGGTAAAGAGGCATGGGATGCCCTTACAACCATCTATGAGGGTAAGAATGAGTCCACCATTCTTCACCTTCAATCTCAACTTCACAGTTTGAGTATGAAGCATGGAGAGACAATTGAACTATTTCTTTGCAGAGTAGTTGAGTTGAAGTCAAAGTTGAATTCTCTGGGAGAGACTGTAGATGATAAGCTCCTTACTTCAATAGTAATGAGAGCTTTACCTGATTCATACAGAATGTTGATAACTTCTCTTCAAGTGTCATAGAGAAAAGTTACCTTTGTTGAGTTGGTCAATATGCTTCAAGAAGAGGAGGCTCACCAACTTCAAAGAGATGAAGCTTCTAATACAGCCCTCTATTCCAACAAGAAGGGCTCCAAGAAGAAAGGTAATTTTCAGAAGGGAGGATCCTCTTCCAAGGATTCTAAGGGAAAACAACCTCAACAACAGAAGCGCTATTGCAAGATTTGTGATAAGGATACCCATGACACCAATCGGTGTTGGTATAAGAATAAACAACCAAAGAACAAGGGCCAAAACAAACCCCAGAACAAAAACAAGCAACCAAAGGTGAATGTTGTTGTTGAAGAATCTGACTCGGATTTTGAGTGGGCACACAAGGTGCTCATGACTACCACAACCTCCAAGCCAAAGGATACTCTGTGGTATATTGATTTTGGCGCCAGTAAGCACATGACTGGTGACAAGTCATGGTTTGTGACATATGAAGCCAAGGAAGGAAAACCCGTCACCATTGTTGATGATAAAACCTACAAGGTTCAGGGTGAGGGTACAGTTTCAGTCAACCTTCCAGATGGCAAGTGTCAGATTGAAAGAGTCCTTTATGTTCCAGGATTGGCGAACAATTTGTTGTCAGTCCCACAAATCCTGGACAAGAATATGGTTGTTGATTTTTGTGTTGAGGATGGTCAGAAGCGTTGCTTTATCACCAAGAGGGGTAAAAACATTGCAACTACTTCATACAAGCATGGCTTGTTCGCATTGGATGCTATCTCCACCCCTCATGTAGCCATGATAGTCTCTACAAAGGAGGCAACTTCACTTTGGCACAAGAGATACGGGCATCTCAGTTCTGGATATTTACTTGAACTAAGTAAATATGAGATGGTAAAGGGCCTTCCCTCCCTTTCCTCTACATTGCCAGTGTGCTCTGACTACTTGGCAGGGAAGCAACATAGAGTACCTTTTGAAAAGAGCTCTACACGAGCAAAGAAACCTCTGGAGTTAATTCACACCGATCTATGCGGTCCTTTCACCCCAAACAATTTTGGGGGCAAGAGGTACTTTCAGTTGTTTGTAGATGACTACTCACGGAAAATGTGGGTGTTCTTTCTTCATCTGAAATCCGAAGCTTTCAGTTACTTCCAACAATTCAAGCAATTTGTTGAGGAGTCAGGGACTTCAATCAGGACCCTCCGCTCAGATCGAGGGGGGGAGTTCACCTCTAAATAATTTTTTGCATATTTGACCGCACATGGGATCAAAAGACAGCTCACTACTGCTTATACTCCTCAAAAAAATGGAGTTGTTGAGCGAAGGAACCGTTCCATCATGGAAATGGTTCGTTGTATGCTAACAGGAGCCCATCTAGAGCAACGTTTTTGGGCAGAAGTTGTCACCACAACAGTGTATCTGTTGAATAGGGCACCCACAAAGGCCCTAAAGGGAATAACTCCACAGGAAGCATGGAGTGGTCGAAAACCCTCCATCTCTCATCTACGTGTTTTTGGATGTAAAGCTTTTATGCACATACCCAAAGAGAAAAGGAAGAAGCTAGATGAGAAGACCTTGCAATGTGTTCTTCTTGGATATGATGAGCACTCAAAGGGTTATCGGTTGATTGATCCTTTGACCAAGAAGATTCATACCAACAGAGATGTTTTTGATGAGGCTTTCACATCACAAAACACATCAGATATATACCTAGATTTTGCGGAATCTAAGGATGAGAAGTCTCCTTCTTCATCACAAAAGGGAGGATCTCCTTCTTCTCCACAGAAAAATATTCCTAAGTGGTATAAAAGTACTATCAGAGACTCAAAGATATCCACTCCACCAGATATGACTCTGAATAGACCTCGTACTCGCAGTATGGCTCGTCAAGAGAAAGTTGCAGCAGAGACTACTGAGGTTGATGAACTTTGTCAATCTTTTGAGGAACTTTCTGTAGAACCTGAAGATATGGATGTGGACGATGAAAGGGTGTTTATGTCTTCACTTGATGAGCATGAACCCGCAATAGTACAAGATGCCCTTGGTAAGCCACAATGGAAGGCTGCTATGGACACAGAGTACAAGTCTTTGAAGAAAAATCAGACATGGAAGCTTGTTGATCTGCCGCATGGAAAGAGGCCCATTGGCTGCAAATGGGTGTACAAAGTCAAGTACAAGGTAGATGGAACAATTGATAAGCATAAGGCCCGCCTTGTGGCAAAGGGCTATGTGCAAAAGGAAGGCATTGACTACGAGGAAACTTTTGCACCTATTGCTCGGATGACAACCATTCGAGTTCTTTGTGCTATGGCAACACAGTTTGGGTGGAAAGTTCATCAGATGGACGTCAAGAGTGCATTCCTGAATGGTGATCTTAAAGAGGAGGTCTATATGGCCCAACCTGAAGGATTTGAAGTGGAAGGCCAAGAATAGAAAGTTTGTAAATTGGTCAAATCCTTGTATGGTTTGAAACAAGCTCCCAGAGCTTGGTATATAAAGATGGATGATCACCTTATGCAACATGGATTTAAGAGAAGTCCGACAGATGCAAATCTCTATTTCAAGAAACAAGGTTATGAGATAGTGCTACTTGTATTGTATGTGGATGATCTGATTATCACAGGCAACTCCAAATCTTTGATAGTTGTTGTCAAAAGTGACTTGTGCAAATCTTTTGAGATGACAGATCTCGAACTTCTCCACTATTGTCTTGGCTTGGAAGTGAACCAGAAGAAGCATCACATCAAGGTGACCCAGCAAAAGTATGCCAAGACATTGTTAGAAAAATACCGTATGACTGATTGCAAACCAATGGCAACTCCGATGGAGTCAGGACTTCAGTTATCACGGTATGATGATTCACCTCAGATAGATGGTACTCTCTATCGACAGTTGATTGGGAGTCTCATATATCTGACAAACTCTAGGCCAGATATTGTGTTTGTTGTTAACTATCCCATATATTGTGTTTGTTGTCAACTATCTTTCGAGGTTCATGCAGGAGCCTAAGACCACTCATTGGAAAGCAACAAAACGTGTTCTTCACTATGTCCGTGGTACTATTGAGTATGGCCTAGAGTACAAGAAGAATGATCAATTCTTCTTGCAAGGATACACGGACTCCGACTATGTCGGATCATATGATGATCGCAAGTCAACTTCAGGATATATCTTTCATCTTGGATCCGGTCTTGTCTCTTGGCACAACAAGAAGCAACAGGTGGTTGCTATCTCATCTACAGAGGCAGAGTATCGTGTCGCACGAGAAGCAGTGTGTGAGGCGATATGGTTACGTCGCATCTTGACAAGTATGGGTCATCCATCCAAATCTCCAATTCACTTGTTTTGCGACAACCAAGGTGTTCTGAACCTAGTCAAGAATCCAGTGCATCATGAATGAACCAAACACATTGATACACAATGTCACTTCATTCGAGATGAGGTTCCAAGGCACAGAATTCAGCTTCAATACATTCCCACCAGTGATCAAGTTGCGGATATTTTCACCAAGGCCCTTGCACGCATCAAGTTTGAGTTCTTTCGCAACTCACTTTGTATTGCAAAATAATGTAATAAGGGGGGATGTTAGCATATAGTAGTTATTACTTTATTTATATTGTTTGTCGACATATATTAGGTGATATTATATTGTTTGTCGGTCAATATCTTTTGTCGGCCAATATCTTATGTTAGCATATTTTTAATATCAACGAGCAAATAGTTTGTTTAGATAATGGGGGAATATTATTCTTCTAAGGTTATCTTTAGCCTTCTCTTAATGTATAAATACTCCATGATTATCCATGCAATTATTGAATGTTTTACTCTGATTTCAAAAAGTATGGGACAAAAAAGAGGTCTTTTGTTGTTTTGTAGACTTCAAAAAGGCATTTGGCACAGTGCCAAGGAAGAAAATAAGGAGCATAATGGAAGAGCTAGAGGTTCCACTATAGGGCAACAGTTCACAGATTATGAGCATGTAAAGGCTAGAATCAGAACGCAGGAAGGGTTATCTGAATGTTTTAGGAGTGACATAGGCGTCAAACAAGGTTGCCCTCTATCTCCAACATTATTTGGGTTGTACATTGACAAGTTAGAAGAATGGATAAACAAATTTGGGGGAGAGGGTGTGCACTTAGCCAAATATATGGTAAAACTCCTCATGTATGCAAATGATGTAATTCTTGTGGCCGAAACAACTAAAGATCTAGAAGATCACCTTCGGGCTCTAGAACTCTTTTGTAAGGAAGTTGGGATGCAAGTGAACACGAGCAAAACAAAAATCATGATTTTTCCAGCAAAAAAGAAGCAACATCTTAAATTTCAGTTTGTAGGAGAACCTCTTGAGGTAGTGGTAAAATACAAATACCTAGGCCTACACTTTCATGACAAGCTCAATTGGAATACATGTATGATGAAAAGAACTCTAAGTGGTTGGAGAGCGCTATATGTACTTCAAAATCGGTGTAGGAATGTCGAGTTGTGGGATTGGAAGACCACCAAGGTCTTATTTGGTCTACTTGTCACACCGATTGTGTTGTATGGTTGCGAGGTGTGGGCCAATGGCACGACAAATACAAAATGGAGGCAAAGAGAAAGGATTCAAAAACATCTAATTACAAATTTTCTTAAAATTAAGACCACAATCCCTTATGAAATTATTCTAGCTGAAACTGGAATGTTCCCTTTAGAGGCAATTGCTATGACCAAGTTGTTATGTTATTTGAAAAAAACAGAAAACATGAAAAACAACAAATGGCTTAGGGCAGTTAGGGATGAAGAGCTACATAGGTGAAAGAACACATGGATGAAACAAAATCAAAAATGGATGAAACAAAATCAAAAATGGATGAAACGTTGGGAAACCAACATAAATGAATGCCCAAATTTCAATAAAAACATAAAAAACTATGTGAACAAAAAGTTTAGAAGTGGAATGTGGAAAAATGCAAGCAAGAAAAGACAATACTATATTGCAAAGTTTAACCCAACATATGACCACAAGGAAAAAACATATATAGGCACTGAAATTAAGTGGAGGAAAAAAATCCTCATTGCTCAGATAAGGACTAGCTCTCATAGGCTTAGATGTGAAACAGGGAGATGGACAACGTCCAAGGAACAATGGGAAGAAAGGATATGTACTCTACACAGCACAGGGACAATAGAGACAAAGGAACATTTCATCTATGAATGCCAGAGTTTTTCGGACATTAGTGGCAAATACAAAGAAACGCTTGAAAAAGGGTCTATGACAAAGTTATTTGAAGACAACAAAATAAAAAAAGTTGGGGAGTTGCTAACCCAAATCAATAGGAGAAAGAATGGCCTTCTCAAGGATATTAATGGTCATATGATTTGAATAACTATGTTTCCATATTTGGAGGTCCCATAGGCCATGTTTTGGGTCTCGCGAACGTAATTAAAATCTTTCATTTCAGAAGACATTACGAGGAATATTGCACAAAGCCAAAACAACAAAATGTTAAAGGTTTTAAATAATTAAAATCTTTCATTTCATTCATTTCAGAAGACATTAGGAGGAATATTGCACAAAGCCAAAACAACAAAATGTTAAAAGTTTGTAATATTATCAACTAGTTTGATGCTTCAAAGAAGCTGCCTTAAAATGAGTTAGAATTTTGAATATGTTCCATCACCATGTTGTAGATCAAGTTCTTTTAAAATCTTCGAAGAAGAGCGATGAATAAGAATTCCTATTAAATTTGAAGGCCTAATTAAATTTGAATATTTTGTCAATGAAGACCTTTAACGAGGGCAGATTCTTCCTTGAAAAAAATCTTATCAATAAGAATAGATTTGGACAAATCAAGAAAGCTCAAAAAGATTTGAAAAACTTTTATTTACTTCTAGTTTAATCTTGGGAAAATATAACACATTCTTTGGGTAAATTTGTTACGGTAGCCTTTTATAATTGTAAAATTTTAGTGAAGAAATGAAAGGATAATCCTGTAACAAAGTCAAATTTAACAAATGTGTGTTGCATTTGGAGAAATTTAAAAGTTTTAGATGTAAGCTTTTACCAAATTCATAGGCAAGAAGGATAATTTTTTCAAAAATAAAATTAATAAACCAAACTGCAACAATCTTGGAATTGCATTTCATTCTCCAAAACTCAGATCAATAAATATCAGACCTAAGACATGACAAACTGAGATGCACTTTGCACCAAAAACTAATGCCACATTTATCATGAAGTTTGGCACCAATGAAGTTGTCAATGTCCACATGAGGAACATCCAATTCCAAAGATCCTGTTGACGCCGACGTTGCTATCAATCAAGAAAAATTTGTGCTAAGGCACAACTTGCATGAAGGAGTGTGACGATGTATGGACGTTGATTATGCACCAAAGGTTAGTAAAGGAGGGCATGTAGCCAGTGAAATAAATTTATGAATGAAGTTCTTTCTTCTCAAGCACAAGAAATTTAAGCTCATCCTTTGTCTGGAAATCAACTACACGAATATTTAAAGTAACAAGTGAAGCTATGTATCTTGATGCAAAACACCCATCTATCTCCAAAGCAATATCAAAATATGTACCACTCTCAACAAATATGAAAAAGGCCACAGACGATAAAAAAATAGCATGAAGGGATAACATCATCCCCCACGCATTCTCTGATGATGCAAGCCACATTGTTTATTTCTCAAAACATGACAGTTTGCACTGTTAACGCTATTTGACACCGATGGCGGTTATAACTATACAAGATATGGTTACAACATTCCTTCCCATATATCACTCATGGTATTGACTTCATCAAGCTAATTAAACTATACCATATGCATTCATTAAAAGACTGACCAAACTCATGTATCAGGTTCCAACACAATCATGAAAAAGCTCTGCATTTGACAATTTACATTCCAGAAATGATTGCTTGGTTGCAGAAAAAACCAGGCAGTCAAGAATGAGATATGCATAGACAGATATATAACGCCACCTTTGCTTCAGTTCATCAGAACAATAAAATTTTCAGCCAAAGATGAAGCCAAAAGAATTTTATAATGAATAGTAAATGCTATGAACCGATCATGCCCACATGTTTAAAAGATGAAGACTCGCATTGTAATTTGGTAGCATAGGGCAAATTCAAAAATTCAAACTTCAGCTTGATTTCCTTGCAGTGTTGTCTTACACTGCTATGCTCAATCCTCTCTTTGCCATGCTATCTAAGACATCATTTAGTGCTTGACACAAGCCAACAATCTGGAATATAAAGTCCAGAAATAAAAATTAGCTGAAACAGCAGAACTGATAGGAAGAATGAATTCAAAAAGTACAGTTTTAATTTGCTCACCTGTTGGTCCCACTGCTGTAACTCTTCTATATCATCCTCAAAGTGTATGACAGCTTCAACCTGCAGTGAGAAAAAGGATTGAGAAAATTAGCCTTGCTGGTATGTTGCTGATGCAAAAAAACTGCAGTGTCCAGGGAAAGTGTTTTTGCATTGAACACTTCTAGATAAAGATGAAAAAGTTGATAGTCGTCTTTGAAGCATCCAGAAAATGAGCTGCATGGAAACTAACAAAAAAGCATTCTACTTCTGAGAGGATAATTTAATCAGCAGATCTATCTTACTAGCAAAGTGGAAATACACATGCAACAACATAAAACCTTCAAAAGGAAATAGAGGAATGTTTATTATACCGATCTGCTGAAGGATGAGGCCATAAGCCATCTTTCTCTTCTAAGATTGAAACATGAAAACCAAAAGCAAGGTGCTTGGAATTTCCTAACATTACTAAAATTTTCAAGAAATATGGTGCACAACCTATTCCATATCAAAATTAAGTCCCTTGGTTTGTGGACATGTAATGGATGAGAAATTGAAACATGTCTCCGCAATTAATAAGGCTTTCATATATGAAGTAAATTTATAGATCAAATGGCATTAGCTCAACCAGTTATATTCCTCGACCTTCAAGGAGGAGACCCAGGTTAGAATACCAGTATGTGGTCATGATGTAATACAAGTGGGGACCGTTTCAATCCCCTATAACTGATTTTTGTAAAAAAAAAAGGTAAACTTATAGAACCACCCAATCACAGCCATTTTTTGTGGTTATATTCAAAATCAGTCCTCTCTTCCACTTATCTAGCACAGGATTTTCTAATTGAAGAATTGCCCAATGTTCAAATCTAGCCATCTTCAAAACATATGCAATACCAAGTTTGAATGTATCAAATTCCTTTGGCATTGGTAGAAAAGATGTTAAACCTTTGTATGCTTAAAAATAGACAATCTCACATCTTGCTAAGTTGTTTAAGAATTAAAAATGCAGTCCCACCCGTGGTGGAACTGAATAATGACAAAAGCAAATGGTGCCGACTTTTTTCCAGTGGCATGACAAAAGTCCCTTCAGTGTTGATAAAATACATTACTGTTCTATTTTTGTTGAGGGTACATAAAAAATACATAGAAGTAGAAAGAAACTGCAAATAGCATTGCAAGGTTGGAAGACCAACAAAAACAAACATACTATATATTTGTTTCTACTTTCTGATTCATTTCCCAAGCTGCAATTGTCCAGGCCTATTAACTACAGATAACATTGCAAGGTTAAGCACAAAGACAAGAAGAACCAAGCAGATAGATATGAAAAAAAATAACACCTGATCAATAGAGCCCCTCATGCGGTCCTCATAAATCATCCTTGAAGCTATTTTCTCAGCCTGGCAAGATAATAATAAGTAAAGCATGTTTAAGAATGTCAGAATACAAGTACTAACAAATGTGAGAAATGCAAAATATTTCCTGATACGAATAAAACTAATCAAAACAAAGTGATAATCAATGGTCATGCAAGGCCTCTGAAACTCGAATTTCTTATAATATTCTTTAACAAGATCCTACCAATTTTAGGACGGGATAAGCATAAATGAAAACATTCAGACTAATGCTTCCAACCCAAAAAATCATGCCTGATACCCTTGAAAAAAACTATTGAAAATATTATGTTAATATATAAGCCCTCGAAACCTAAAACATATGTGGCAACAGAAGCTCACATTTAGCAAAGGATAGGCCAGTTACAACAAAGAAGATAGTTTAAACACTACGAATCAGAAGTCAATCAAAATAAAATTTCACTTTTTAGTAAGAAACATAAAGATCCCAATGAATCACAATCTGATAAGAACAAATCTGACTTTATGTTAAAAGGTCACAAAGGCAACCTCAGATTATGTACCCAAAAAAAGCATTGAGAAATTGTTAAATACTAACTAAAATTAACAGTTCTTAACCCAATAATAAATCATTGAGACCTATTGACCCGAGAGGGATACCATAGCGGTAAGCCCTTGGGTTTTCATCCAGGAGACCCAAGTTCAAACCCCGGTATGAGGGGACCGGGATCCCTTATAAAAACCTGTGTTAACTCAATTTTAGTCCCGATAGGGATACCACAATGGGAAAAGGTATTGGGCTCTCCTAGCAGAGACCCAAGTTCAATTCACGGGGAGGATGGCCCTCGATGTGCCCCCAGCTTTTCAAACTAATCAAAAAAAAAAATCATTGAGACCTCCAAGAGGAGTAATGTCATAGAAACTTTTTGATAGAATCAGCAATATAGGAATAGGCAATAGACAAAGAATAGGGGGACAAAGAATAGGGGAAGCAAAAAAATGCAGTAGATTAGAACAAGAGAGAAGGAAAAGTAGATCTTTGTGCTCATGTGTGTATACATCCCTATCACCAGCTACTTGCCAAGTGCCTTTTGGTAGAGGTAACTTTATAATAGGAGGCTTCAGGATTTCTAAAGCAAGGGTACAAAGAGAAATCCATAAACGTGCAAGTACTCGCCCAATTACGTTTTAAATTCATTAGTCAAAATGTACACATAATGCAGAACAGCTTTAAAAAAAATTATTGACAGTGGCTGTTCTCAGGCTAATCTCATATTTTAGTTCAGAAGCTTCATATGGAGCCCACATTCAATATTCAGAGGTTAAGCTGAATTTGCGTGTGTAGCAGCAATACTTTTAGTTAAAATTCACCACAAGATTCGCTACATTTGGGTATATAAGAATTGTTTTCACAAAGTATCAAATGTCATGACACCAAGCTTTTGTAAATACCACAATGTGGTCACTCTGTAATATGGGCAGGGCCCATTTCAATCCCATATAACCAATAAAAAAAAAATTAAAAATGTTTTTGCAAGTAAATATAGCAACCAACTAATATGGCTTTTTCCAATTTGTCCTTGTACATAATAGCTTAAAGCCTGAAACCATTAATCACATCCCCCAGGATTTGTATATTCAATTTTTACAAAGCCAATCCAATATGTGACACCAAAACATACGTATCAAATGTTTTTCAGGTGATCTTTTGTCATCCTGTGCCTTTGCTACAAAATTTACCTATGGAAAGACTGGTGGGACAAGAGGTGCAGCAAAAAGCAAAAATTGGGCCATTTTAGAAGGTTCCATATTGATAATGGCACAGCCAGAAACAAGATAATGGAATAATGCATGTTAGAAATATTATGATGTTTTTCACTTCCTTGTGAGCCAACTACAGTAACAAATACATGGATCAAAAAATTTAAAAATAGAAACATTAACTTGTTTGGTTCCAAAATACAAATTGAGAAGGCTATAGGTAAATCAACTATCCACATCACATGTTTAATATTGTATGCTCATCATAGAAAAATAAAACTTCCCTGAAGGTTAGAATGTATGTTATAAGCGTTTGTTTGAGCTTCAGGAAAATGATTTAATTTCTGTGATATTGTAGCAATAGGACTCGTCGGCCAGTGACAACTTACCTTTTGTGGAGCAATACCAAGCAACGTACCAAGCTCTTCAAAGCTGCATATGCAGACACCAAATCATTAATTACATATACAAAAGAAGAGACAACATTTGAGCAAATACTAAAAATATTCTTAGGATGTCTACAGATATACCACCAACCTTATATTTGTGTACAGTTTGCTTGCACTAAGAAGATTATGCTCAATCATAGCACGATCCAGAACAGTTGAGTTGTCAGGTAAGCGAGCTTTCTACAAATATTGAACACCAATTTTAAGACACTATATTTTGATATAAATTGTACTCTTCAAAGCATGAAGACGAAACAACAGATCATCCAATTGCAAAAGAACAGTTTAAATCAAGTCCAAAGAATTTTTATTAAATAGCATATGATTCTCGTACCTGGTGAGGTTTGAGTTCTTCAGCAAATGCATCAATTTCAGGCTTTCTAAGAATTCTTTCTAGATAAACCTGAATGTACATTTCCATATACCAAGCAAAAAGATCATAAAACCATATAAAACATGAAAATAATTGCTCATGATGAACAAGGAGTGAAACAATTGCATGTCAAGTTAGGCTAACAGAACATATCCTTGCTGAAAATATACCTTCTGCAAAATTGGATAGATCTTCAATTGGGAACACCTTTCATCCTGTGAAAGCAAACAGAAAAAATCTCAGAAGGCACAGAATTTTCGAGCTCCCCGTATTTGAATAAGAGAAAAATAAAGGCAAATTGGGTTCCTCTAGGGTGAATTAGTCAAACATGCTTCATCTCAAACATAGGTCTCTGGGAATTTTTGAAATGTTCCAGAGCATTTCCTTATCCCTTTCTGTTTCAAAGAATCCAGAAAGAGAAAACAGTGCCATTCAGAGACATTTCCAGTAACTTGGAAAAATGTAAAAGAGTTTCTATTTCACTAAATCAATTACATTACATTGTCCCGATTTTATAATCAAGTTGATGACAAATTACCAATCAATACAAGGTATTTGAAAAATATCATATTTGGATTCCTTTTTAAATTTCTTATTTTATCATCTCAGTTTGCAAATTCTGTGCATGATACAAGCTTGAAACCCATTTATGAAATCCTGGAGTGTTGTGATTTTAGTTTAGTAATGTTATCCTGATAGTTGCTCATATCGTTCATATTTATGCAGCAAGTCTGTTTTTGCCAAGATCTGTGTGTGCATGTCATACTTATGGCCCTATGACTATGCATGCAGTGAATGGTCCTCGTGGCCCTTCTAGTATCAATGGTTAGGCAAGTTAGACTTGACTATGCATGTAGTGAATGGTCCCCCTGGCTCTTTTAGTATCAATGGTTAGGCAAGTCAGATTTCTCAGTTGAACATTTAAAAGATAAAACAGATAATCATGTGCTCACTATCCCTAAACGAAAAGATGTTTTCTTTTTAATAGATTAATAACTACAAATAAATATTTGTTTCACTGACTATGATCTTGGACTTTTCAAAAAAAAAAAAATACTTGTTAAATAGATGGATTTGTAGTTAGTTGAACCACCTGCAATTCTTCGTGCTACATCAAAACCATGGAAAACTCCCACTATATAGTCATTAATCTCAAGTAGATGTCAGCATTGCACATCGTCTGATTATAACAGATTATTAAGAACTGATTGAAGTTTCAGTTGCCAAACAAAACAGGTTTTTCAAGAGTAAGTAGACAGCTTTATGCTACCTATAGGAGGTGCTCACAGCAGCATAAAAGAACCTTAGGAATAATCTACACTACAGAACACTTAATATATTCATCCTAGAATTCAATTTTGTGAAATACATAGAACAATGTTTATGAAAGGTTGTTAACTGAAGGAAGAAAGTTTTGCAGCATGCTAAAGATCTATTGACTTTATTTATGCAATATACAAGTCCATATTGATCAGAAAATATGATAGTTTAGTAACAAAATAAACTTCTCACCTTATATAGCGTAGCAAGAACCCTTGAACGTTGAGGACCAGCAGCAGCAAGAATCGTGCATGTCACAGCAGCAGTAAGTGCTTGTTGAAGTGCATCCTCATCTATCCACCTGGGAAATGAAATTGAGATGCAAACCAAAACAAACATCAAAGTTAGTCACTAGAAACAAAAAAAAAAAAATTAAACATGCACAACATCCATGATTACTATATGAGAGAATGATAGATGAAAGAAATCACAACTAAAAATAAATAATAGAAATTCAAAAACACAAAATCTCCTAAATAATTGTTAAGACCATGCAAATGAGTTCATTATCCTACAGACTTCGATTTCAGAACTTCTAACATTTTACAATAGAAAAGAACTCCTAAAGTTTCTAAACAAAAGTTCATTAACCATACTTGTCTCCAATTTGGCGCTTCTCAATCTGTGAGATCTCGTAATAACGAACTGCAGCTTCAAGAAATCTGCGTTTCATATCCAAAATGCGTGCATAACAAACCTGGCAAAATATTACAAAATTTTTTTAAAATTGCAAAATATTCTAAGCTAACAAAAAGCACCCTAGTTGCAAGAGATTAGAATGTTTACCTTATACTCTAAATTTAATGCTTCATCATGGCTATTGCTCACCATAAACGAAGCTCGTTTAATAAATGTTTCTGCATTAACAGCATCATCATCCTGTCATGAGGCACAGTATTTAGCTTAATAGGGAAACAAATATTGGTAAATGTTTTATGCATTACATTGGTACAAGTTGAATATTAATCATATAGATGATTGATAATGAAGAATTTATAGACAACATGGCTAAGCTTTTTAAGTTAAGCAAACAATACCTCAAGGTATAATCGAGCAATCTGGACACATTTTGATAGTTTGTATGTATCATCAAGCATCCTGGGTATATAGAGCAAGTAAGAGACAGCAAACATATATCTGCATTCTAAGCTTCAAAAGGATAAATCATCAACATGAAAACCTTTAACAATTTTTCAACCCTGCTTCTGTAATACTAGTGCTGGATATCCGCGTGATGTGGTCTACCGGCAAGGACGCCACTTGCATTATCAGTGACGTGACCCGGGTTCAATCCCCACGGCGGATATGTATATGTATAAGAAGTATTTACTCAATAAAAATATATATATATATATATATATACTCGTGCTGGATAACAATGGCGAGGGAAAATTTTGGGGTTAAAAAAATATTAAGAAATAAACCTGATGCCTGAATCTAGGTCAATTCCACTAAGCATTTGTGCTGCTTTAGACCACTGATGCTCTTCCTCGTATAGTTCTGCAAGCTTTTCCCTGATGATGGATACCTACAATGCAATAGTGCAACAGTTAAGGACTAATTATCATTTGCCTTTACTGCATCATATGAATGTCATTGAGAACTGCATCATATGGATGTCATTGAGATCATTGTAAGTAATAAAAGAGGACTCATACAAACGATGTAAAATAATTTTTCTTGGAACTGCTAAACAACTTCTTGTGACCGATACCTTGACATATTTAATTTAAGTAACCAAATCTTAGCAACTATTTAATTCACATAAGAACCTTCATCACCATCGCGATGTGATGATGATCAGAAGTCCCCTTAGATAACCACTAAATGCACCCCTGCTGTGCATGGAAGAATTTCCTTCAACACTCTCCATTATCTAAATTTTGATGAATAATCTAAAAGAAGTCCAATAATGCAACAAGGGGACTGATTATGTATTGCATGCGCATGATAGTCCTACCATACACTATAGAGCCTAAGCTTCCAACAAACAATCAAGCAAACACAGATTTCCTGATGATACGTCTAACTTTCTACTTATTTTCAGAAATACAAAACCTGAAGATCAGGAGCACCTACCAAAAGAATCAAAACATCTTGACAAAGTTTTCAGAAACATTGATATCCAAAAACAACAAAACCATCCACACAAGGAGCAAAAACAGTTGGCTAATCAAAGGTCCAGCCTTAGTGTGTCTCATACACAAAATCTGAGCTCCTAAATATTTTCAAGCTTTAAAAAAACAATTTGGTGCGGCTTTAATCTCATCTCGGTGACATAATAGATCCACAAGGGAATGTGGCAATGAGAAACACCATGACTGATATAAGGGTATCTACATAAAATATTTGAACTATCATAATGAGTAATAACTATCATACCAAGTAATCATAAGTCTGAACATGGACCAACAACCTTAACCCATGACATTCTGATCAATATACAAGTGATAAAATTGGCAATGAGAATAGATCTGATTCCAACCAATTGCAGAGTATAAAGAAGAAACATGGAATAAACAAGGAAAAACATATATGACACCAACATAAAGAAAGTTTAATATATAAAGCAACTGACACTTGTTGCAGGGACCATACAGGAATGGTTTCTCCTCTCTTCTGTTCATGATTTCTTTTAACTGCAAATGCAGTCCCAGAAAGAATTCCGATGGCCTCTGCATATAGGCTATTACAGTTGGCCTTAAATTAACATGAAAACATTTATAACCTATAGGAACCATTGAACAAAGCTTCAATTCTTGATTTTTCTATTTTATAGAAAACAGAATCCTAAGGTAAAAAAAAGGTGAGTTCATTACCAAAAGGCAAGGTTTTCGTTAATCACAATTCAAAATGTGACAGATTTTGGTTAATGTTTTTATTTTTATTGACTAAGTCAGATTTACCAAAATATTGAACAGTATGTAATTTCCTTCCAAGTCATTCGCATGCACCTATAAAGCATTATCCTCTGCCTGCTCTACATATTATTTGCCCTGACCTCATCTCATTAATTATCAAGACAGAGGAATCTTTTTTTTGGTTCTAATTACTTGCTATCAGAGCTTACTGAATAAGTTCCTTGGATCTTATTTTTCTCACCAAAATGATGGTTTCTATGACATGGGCAAATCACCTAAAAATTTAAGGATACTTCTTAACTTAAAAGCCTTTGTGACTGAAAGAATTGCATTAGATACCAAACAGTAAATAGCAAACATATCATAATTCGTCAACATGTGTCCCCATAACTTCTCTGACCGATGGTCCACTAAGCTGCAGTCTTTAGCAGTAAGATGGAGCACTTATTGCACAATTAAGATTAGAACTTTATTCCAGAACATTCATGACGGTGAACCTCGAATATTAGGGTTGGGGGGAAGGGTTACTCAAAAAAAAAATACTATAGATATGGAGAAAAGCCCAAATTAAATCTTTTAAAAAAACGTTTTTTTTTAATAAATTTAAGAATTTGACATTCTATTCAAAACCTTTACAATTGTCAGTTCAATCACCTTTGCCACTTGTTTACCTTCAGTCATGCTCTAGCAACTGTGTAACTTTCCAATGACCTAGCCCAAATCTTTCATGCAAAAGACCACAATGCTAGCCAATTCAACTAGTACTGTGCTAATAAATTATAAAATTTCATCAGAATTAATTGCTGATACTCCAAGTTAATGAATGAATAAGTGTTACATGCCCAATGGAATTTCCCCTGTTTTCCTTACCCTTTTTATTCGATCAGCCGAAGACTTGTTACCATGGCCTCAACACCCAGGCTCTATTCCGCACATGCTAATGCTCCTCGCAATAAGGTGGTAATGAAGTATTACTTGTGAAATTCGAGAGAAGTTCTGTCCCTGGCCCTAATGATTTAGGGAAAGTGGGGGAGAACTCCCCTACATTATATATATATATATAAGAAAGACGAAATTTTTGGAATTCGTCAGCAATGAATCAACGTTCAGACAATCTCAATGTTCCAGAGTCAAAATCTATAAAAAGGAAAAAGGAAAGTAATTTTTATTAACCATGAGTCTGTCATATTGGACAATGTTGTTTATCAAATATCAGAAGTTATTCAATATCCAATACTCTATGTACTTAAGTTTGATTTTTAACCTTACCTCCTTTCAACTTTGAACCTTGCATTTCATATTTGGATAGAAAAGTCTTCACTTGCAAGCCCATTCAAGTGGTATAAAACAAAGGAAAGTAGTTTGTACAAAGCACAATAATTTTTGACGTCCACGAGATGCAGTCATAGAGGGGAATGTTGTTTATCCAGTATACACTGGAATTTTAGACACTTTGATTATTACAGAAGTTTGATTTACAAACTTCTCCCCTTTCAGTTTATTTTTTCAAATTCGAAACCTTGAATCTATTATTTAAAGTATCAAAGCCTTCACTGAGAGGAGAAAAGGGAGAAAAGGTTTAAAAAAAAAAGTCGCAGCTTCTCCACCTTACACCGGCAAAAGAGTTCAATTTCATGAAAAGGTCGACCGTGCAAAGGTTTGATAATTTTTTGAGGTTTGCTGTCTGAATTGAAACTGCAAAAACTACGGAATGCCGTGGAATAATATAATGCTAACAGCAGATTAAATTTTAATGTTTAAAACGAAAAAAACATAAACTTTACTTGTTCTTCGAAAGAAACAACTCTGGGCTGAATTTGAGCCAACGCATAGTGCGCGATCTCCTTGTGCGCTTCGGGCTCCAGTTTGCTCAAGTCCTGCGCAAATAACTGCAGCAATTGCCTCGATACCACCAGCGGCACGTCTGTCACGGCATCCGACACCACTGCAACATCAACAACAAAACAATCATCAGCGAAACCGCAATTCTTATTCTGAGCAAGCTCGAGCTAGGGTTTCTAGGGTTTGTAAGGGTTTTGTTTTTTTAACTGTGATCAATGAAAGCCTTAGCGTTCTGAACATGATTGTTGGAGAGAATGGACGCGAGTATAAGTTTGTATTGCTCGATTTTCTGCCTCTGATCGGTAATGGCTGCCGCAGATTGCAGAGCGCTCACGATCTCACCCGCCATTTTCTATTCTTTTGTGTTTTGCTCGCCTAGTCTCCGGTTCGAATCTCCCTGCTGTTAAATTGGGGAAACGAACTTTTGGAAATTAATAAACACGGTGGCTCCAAGGGGCCTGGGGTTCGAAATCCTTTTTCAAATTTCAGTAACGAGAGCCAGGGGTTCGAATCTCTTTTTCAAATTTCAGTAGCGAGTTCTTTATATTTTTGTAGCGATTGTTCTGTAGCTATTATATTTGCACTATTTATATTAAATGTTTAATAAAGTCGCCTGCGCTTTATTTCCGGGCCCACCCCTTCCAAAATAAATAATGCTGTAGAGATCTAAATTCAATTTAGGGAGAGATGAATTCTGTTCTGTTTTTAGCTGTATGTATATATTCAAAAATAAATAAAAAATAAAATGTATTATTTAAAAAAAAATGGTTTAACAATATATATTTTATTTTGATTTTATAAAAGAAGGATGTATAATTCTTTGATTCATTTCAATCTAATATAATATATTTTATTTTGATTTTATAAAAGAAGGATGTATAATTATTTGATTCATTTCAATCTAATATAATATATTTTATCTTAATTTTATAAAGGAAGGATGTATAATTGTTTGACTCATTTCAATCCATAAGTCTATGTAATATGGTACATAATTATTTCCAAAGGAAGGGGAATAGATTAAGACCATTGTTAAACAAAATTATTTCATACAAGCAAGGAGGATTTGTGAAAGGGAGAGTAGCTCATGAAGTTTTGTATTCAACAGCCTCAAGAAAAGAGAAAGCAATGATCTTAAAACTTGATATGAGTAAGGTCCTATGATAAGGTTAAATAAGATTTTCATTTTGCAGTATTAGAAAAGTTTGGATTTGAGAAGAAATGGGTAAGATGGATTAAAGCTTGTGTCTCTACAGTTTCATATTTAGTGTTGGTCAATGGGTTAGTAACATAATCATTTAAAGCCAAGAGAGGCCTTAGATAGGGAGATCCTCTATCACCATATTTGTTCATTATTATGATAGAGGTTTTGGGTAGGAACTTGAAGAAGGGTTGCAAATATGGGCTTATAAGTGGACTTAAGGCTAGTAATAACATCGACAACATCACCCATCAATAGTATGTAGATGATACAACCTTTTTTTTAGGGCAAGGATAAAAGAGGCTAGAGATTTGAATAACTTATTAAAGGAATATGAAAGAGCATCAAGGTTGAAAGTTAATAGGACAACATTTAAAATTTACTTCCTAAACACCCTAGCTAAAATCAAAATAGGTATATGCAGGTTACTTAAAATAGAGGCAGCAAATTTGCCAACAACTTATCTATGGATGCCCTTATTTGAGGGGAGAATGAGGATGAAATTATGTAATCCAATTATTAGTAAAGTTCAGAATAAACTATCGGCATGGAAAGGTAGATGGTTATTGTTAGAAAGCACAGTGCATCTAATTAAATCAGTCTTACAAGCCATTCCAACTTATTATATGTCCTTGTATACTATGCCAAAATCAATATAAAATAGTATAATCTTTATTATGCGGTCATTTTTGTGGTCAGGATTACATGATAAAAGGAAATTTCCTTTGATGAAATGGAGCAAGGTGTGTGATGATAAAACTAAGGAAGGTCTCGGTTTAAGAGTTCTTATGGATGTAAACTTAGCTCTTAGGGGAAAAGTAATTTGGAGATTGTACAAACAAAGTCAAAGACTATAGGCAAAAAATCTTCTAAGTATGTTAAGCCCAATGACCCAAGCTTAATATTTACTACATTCTCTCTACCAAATGGTTTTGCACTATGGAACAGTTTAAAAAAATCAATTGATCTAGTGATTAAAGGTTTAAGATGGGTGGTGGAAATTGGAGAAAAAAAATCTATTTGGATGGATACTTGGTGTGATAAAAAACCACTCAATGTTAGATCCAATTTTGAAACCATGAATGAGATTACTTTAATACAAATATGATGATATGGTTTCAAACATTTTGTACGAGGATAAATAAAGAAGATACAAATGGGAAGAAGATGTTTTTACAAATATACAACACATTGATGCTAGGAGGCAATTGAGTAGAAAGATAACAAGAATGATTATTCCAAGGGGAGACAATGATAAGTTGATTTGGGAGTTGAATAACTCACGAGAATACACAACAAGAAGTGGATATAAGATAAAGCACCATCAAAATAGGAATATCGCAAGAATGTGGAGAGATATTTGGGATAGCCTGAGCAATGATCCCAAAGTCAAAATGTTTGTTTGGCTAGTAGGTCATAGAAGAATTTTATCCTGGGATGACCTTATGAAAAGGGATTTTCGTGGCCCCTCAAAATGTGTTATTTGTAAAATAGAGGAGAGTATAGACCATCTCTTGGGACACTCCTCAATAGTCTATAAACTATGGCAATGGATTCTTAATATGTTTGGTAAATGCATGGTTATGAATGAAAGAATTGAAGAATGGTTAGAGCAATGGTAGAGCACTTTTAAAAGTGACTCTTTACAGATAATTTGGGATATATCAAAAGATACAATACTTTAACTATGTGGTTGGAAAGGAATAGAAGAATATTTAAAGGAAAGGAAAGCAGTTTAGAGGTAATGAAAAGGAAGATTTGTTTAGCCATAGAGGAGTCTAAACCAACCCTATCAACTCACTCAATCCCTAATATGGAAGCAGAGATCCTTGATAGATGGAGTCAAGTCATCAAATGGAATTATGATGTTGGGGACATGAGAAACAAAAATAAGGCAAAGAATATAAAGTGGAAACCACTAGATGTGGAGTTGGTCAAATTGAATTTTGATGGAGCATCTAAAGGAAATCCAGGACCAATAAGAGGAGGAATAATTAGAAATAATAGGGGAGAGATTTTGTCTCATTATGCTTTCAATAGTGGATTTAAGACAAATAATGAAGCTGAAGCTTGGACAACTTTGGAAGGGTTAAAAATATGCAAACAAATGAAATAGAACAAAGTATGGATAGAATATGATTCACTCATAGTAATAAATGCAATTTTGAGGAAAACAAAGCCTCCATGAAACATACAAGATATAATTGTGGAAATTCAAGATCTTGCTATAGAGTTTGAAGAAATCAAGTTTACACATATATTAAGAGAAGGAAACAAATGTGCAGATAGGCTAGCCTATAGAGCGGTTTTAATTGAGAATCGTAAATTTAAATTTTCTTTTTCTTGGTTAGAGGAAGTAGTAAGTTTAGCTTAAGCTGACAAGAAAATGTTGACTACCTGAATCAAATAATAATTAAGATTTATTTTAATGTTTTCCATTGGTAATATTTGCTTTATTTTATAACATTAATGTGCTTTCATATAAACTATGTATTACACTTTTTGTGGTTGAACTTGTGCTTCATGAAGGAAACTAGCAATTTAGATCTAATAAAGCGAGCTATGATAGTGTGAGGTTTTGAAAATATTACTCTACTAATATGCAACACATATATAGTAGAGGTGAATTTTTGGTATTATGAAGACTGTTGTAGGAGAATGTCAAGAATATTTGTATTCACATAGAAAATTGAAAAAGTTATATAAAATGAAAAGAATTTAGACATTTTATGTTAAACAATGTAGGTTTCTAGCTATAGAAACTCAATTGAGACAATAATTGAATATGTTTGTAAAAAATAAGAGAGTTGTGATTTGTCAAGGGTAGGCAACCTGAGTACATGTTAGATTTTTATGAGTGAATACTCAAAATAATATTGCCTCAAGATCAATAATACAATTGCAATATGAAAGATATGATGATGCTAAGCAATCAAGCATATAAAATCATAATCTATTATATAATAACTCAAAGAATGCTAATGACAAATGCTCAAAAAGTACTAAGAAATCTTATTGAATGAAGACCTCAAAATACATCATACTACATCACCTTCCATTGCTTCTAAATATGACTCTCTCTGCTTTGCTATATTCTTTTACATCAATACATCCATATATATAATGGAATGTGACTCTTCATACAAAGGATTCTTGGCCCTCACTCTTCCTATGACTTCATATTCCTACTCTATTGACACATGTACATAGGGATAACTATGCACATTTACATTGCCAAAATATCATTGCACACTTGTGCATTTATTACATTGCATAAAGTAAATACTTTCATCCTAATCTAAGACACTCTTTCCTAATCTATAGATGTACCCATGTTGGTACATTGGCATGTACCAAATAATGTAATATATTCCAACACCCCCTGTATTACATTATTTGGTTATTGAAGACTTTAGTCTTCAATATGGTCTTCATCTTCTTTCTCGAACTTGTGCTCTTCTTTGTTGCTTTCTTTGTCCTGCTTCATGTTTTGATCTTGATCAAATAAAAGATTAGTATTTTTATAAAATACTATATTTTCTAGAAGAGCTTTAGCTTCATGTACTTTTGTATCATCAACTAGTTCTTGTATTTCATGTGTCTCTTGGACTAGGTGCCCTTTTTTATTTTCCCATTTCTATTGAGGTTGTCGTAGGTACTGTTGTTGTGGTGATTTATATGTTAAAGTTACTATGTTAGTAACTATGATTATTACCTCATTTAGGTAATTTGTAATATTCACCTAGGTAGAGTTGATTTACTACATGGTAAAAAGTAGCTTGTTACTTTTTACCACTAGTAATTACCTATTACTAGTTACCTAGGTTAGTTAGTTATTGTAGTCATTTTGACTATGTAACTAGGTTAGTTGTTAAGCGCTTTATTTGCTAAAGTGTGTTGGTTAGCTGCCTTCACGGGGCAATTACTTGATTAGGTTATTTATAGCCTAATTGATTTTGTATATAAACCTTAGCATCTAAATATATTTCTAATGATTATTTTGCCTATGGTCACCTAACCTAACATTGGTATCAGAGCAACGATTTGGGAGAGTGGAGCAAGGCGAACTAGTGGGCAGTTTTTCAGAGAAGTAACTGACTGGGTAATGGGCATAAATCCTATGGGTCCCCCTCCTAACGCTTGCATAGAAGACTTGGTTCTCTTCGAGACTTTCGCTCGCATCTCGAGGCGTTTGCAGTTTTCTAAGGCGTGGAATTTGAATTTTATTTTCATTGCTTTATGGCTGAAATTAATTGGAATTTAAGTTTATTTAATGATTAATTATTTTTAATCATTTATTATTTGGCTACATCGACCTTGGCAACCCGGAAATCTCACTATCCCGATACGTACTGGAAAGTGAGGTGACCTCTGACCAAATTCAACTAGAGAAGGCCCATATTCCTATTGGAGGGCAGACGACCCTCCAGTATCTACCTTTGGATATTTCCTAGATGGACTCCTAGCGGCCTACATGGCTCTACCCTGCTGATCTAAGCACGTGAGAACTGGATAGTAGATCTTCCCAGCACGTAAATCCCAAGGTGGACACCCACACTCGCACGTAAGACTAAGCAATGTCACATGCTGACAACAAGGCACCTACCTCAAAGAACTCACCATTTAATAGGCTCCATATTTGGCATGAATCCCAAAGCTGGAACACATCCTAGAGTCATTGATGTGGCACCTCTCGTGATTGGGCAGGCTCGTAGATCAAGGAGTACAGTTGGTGGTACAGATTTTGAGGTGCACATGGAATTTATGATGTGGAGAACCACTAGTCTGGACTAGAGGCACATGTGGTGGCGTTGATGTGGAGAACCGCTAATCTGGACTGGCATAGAATTCGATGCAAGCTAATATGGATGGGCGCACAGTATGAGGTGTTGAGAAGGCATGATCTGATTGGTCCATCTCACAACTGATGTGGCAACTACTGAGTGGCTGACCTGGAAGGGTGCGAAATCAAAGGCAACTACTAAGTGGTTGACCTGGCAGGGTGTAAAATCAAAGGTAGATGGCATCACGTGATGTGGCTTACTATGGTTCGCTATCGACAAGGTGACGTGGCTCATCTCCACTGCACGGTTAGGGTGGCAAAAGAGTAGCTCCCGGCTGCCCAAAGTCAATCAAGGTTAACAAGGCATGTCAAGCCTTTTAAAGAGTGAAACATTGCTCATGGGAGCAATGTGGGATTAAAATCCCATTTTTCCTAGACCGTGAGTGGGATCGCCTTCAAATAGAAGACAACCCGCCCTTAGTCTCGTTGGGCTAGCTAGCCCGACTGCAACTGGCCGAAAAGTAAGGCTCCCAATGAGACGTCGGGAGTTCGACTTCCGTCGGGATTCTCCCACCATTTTTTTACTAAAATGGTGACAAATAAAGAAGGGGCCGCAGAGGGCCTAAGGTAAGTTTTTTTAATTTTTTAATTTTTAATTTGCTTTCCTTTTTAAATTTAATTTTTTTTTATTATATTTTTTAATTTAATAATTTAAATATATATATATATTTTAAGCGAAAAACCTTTTGCGGGGCCGCCTTGGTCTAAGAGACCACGAACAGGGGTTCTACACCGTCAAAGTCACCCGGGGGTCGCACCCGACCTGCCCGCACCAACATTATCAATTGGATTTTGGGTACCCAATTCGACTTTTTGGTAGGGTGGAGATTTGAACCTGGGACCTCCCCTGGAGGATTGCCCTCTCCTCTCCAACTCACCTACAACACCTGGGTAAACTAATTTATAGTGGAAAACACCCCTTTTGAGGTGCCACTTTCAACGAGGTTGGGCATAGGAGTAATGGAGCCTTGTCGGCCTCTACCAGCACATAGGACATTCCTAACTATACCATATATTTGCAGGATGGAGACAAGGGGAATGGAACCTGGGTCGGCCTCTACCAGCACCCAGGGTATTTACCACTGCACCGCAACAAGAAGATATTAATAATTTAAATATAAATTATGGTTAAAAAAATCATTTATTTTATAAATTGATTTTTTCAAAAATCATAATTTTATTTTTCCTATTAAATTTAAAATTTATAATTAAACTTTTTCTTTAAAATTTTGCAAATTGAAAAAAAAGGGACCTATTTATTTTGCAACTTCAATAAAAAGAGGGCTTTTGTTTTCTCTAAAAGTTGAGGATATAAGACAAAGAAGAGAACCAATTTTTCTTGCAAAATTAGGGAACCTTAATTCTTATCAAAACCTTGTTAATTTAGCACACAATAAAGGATCAAACTTGAATTCTTTTTTGCCAAATTGTAACACAAGGAGACACAAATTTTTTGTAAAATTCAAAGGCAAAGTGTGCATTTGTTTTCTTCAAGGGGGGGTATAAGACAAAAATTTTATTTCTATTTTTTGCAAAATTGAGAATAAATTGAAGACCTTGAGCCCATAAAACCAAGTCGTTGGTCGACTGGTCTAGAAGCCTTTCAAACGCGAGTCGTGTGTCGACTTGTCTTGAAAGGAGTGCTACTTGTTAAATTTTCAAAGCAAAGGGAATACATGCACTATTGATTCTTTTTTGTAGATTTGTAACACAAGGAAGGGAGGCACTTGAACAACAAAACCATTTGCAAAATCAAAGACAACATTGTGCATTGTGTTTTCTCAAAAATTTTAGGATATAACACAAAATCATGGCCATTCATATTTTTTTGCAAATTGGAGGAAAATTTTCACAACCTTGTTTCTTTTGCAAAACAAGAGGGGGATAAAACCAATATTGGTTCTTCTTTTGCAAAATTATAACACAAGGGAAAATTGTGAAAATAAAAGGGTTAAAACACAAAGTGCTCATTTGTTAATTTTGCATATCAAGGGGGGAAGACAAGAAATTGAACTTCTTTGCAAAATTGTAACACAAAAGTGGGCACTTAAATCAAACTTGTTAATTTTGCAACACAAAAAGGAAAGGCAATTGTTTTATGCCACATTATTTGCAAAATTGAAAACAAAAGGAGACATAACATATAAATTTTTTGCTCAACACAAAATCCAAATTTTGTTGCAAAAATTAAAGGTGCATTTTCGATTTTACTCGACACCTTTATTGGCAAATTAGGTGCATTTTTGGTAGTGACCAACACCTATGTGATAAGAATTTTGTGGGCATTCTTGTTTTATTATTGCATTATATTTTGCAATTATAAGTCATAAAATCAAGAACACTCAAAACCCCAAAATTTCACAATAATTTGTGTAAATCATTGCATAGATTTAAAACCAATTTTACTTGATATTCTCTCCTAAATCAAAACCCCTAATTCACTCTTATTTGTTTGGCTTAATTTCCTCAAACTGATTATCTTTATTTAGGAGGATTTTTAGGCAGGTGCCATTAAATATCTTTTTGAGTGAATTATCTTTTGGTACTCTTTTAGGGTATATCAAAAGAAAGAACAAGTTTTTGTAAAATAAGGAACCTTGAAAGTAGCAATATTTTGCACTAAGGGGGATAATTCCTTTCTTCCTTCAAACACAGATTTTGAAAAGAGGGAGATAAAACTTGTAAAGGCAATCAAAAAAGTAGAAGTCATAAAAAATTATACCTTTTCTTTTAGGCTTCATAATAGCAACCATGCTTGAAGTACTTGCAATAAGGAAGGATGATTTGGTGATTTTTTTTGATAAAATTGCCTAGGAAGCAAAGTTTTGCACAAATTGTAAAAAAGACAACCGTGACACCATTCAATGTTGGTTTCCAAACAAGCAAAACTAAAATGACAAAGGTACATCACAAAAGCCATGTTGCTAGTGAAGTGTCTAGTTCTGATTTTGATTCTGGTTCAGAAAGAGCACACAAAGTGCTCCTGGCTAAGACAATATTGTAAAGGAGAAACAAATTTGTCACATTTTTTTTAGGATTCATAAAATAGCATAAGTTTTTGTTTGAAGTACTAGCAATAAAGGGGTGATTGTACCTCTTTTAGGTTTCATAAATTGCAAACTCTCAATTTTTGAAGTACTTATAACAAAAGGAGGGAATTTTTTGGTGTAAAATTTGCCTAGGAGACAATATTTGTAAAAAACTTCACAAAGCTTCTTGAGTTGCACATATTTTGCAATTAAGGGGGGATAAAATTCTCTTTTTCTTACTTCACACAATTTTTTGTAAAAAGGGAATAAGACTTATAAGGGTGCATTTTCGGTAGCGACCGACACCTTAGTCACACTTCTTTCAAAAATTTGATTACAATATGTTTTTCAACAAGGGGGGAAACTTATAAGGGTGCATTTTCGGTAACGATCGACACCTTAGCTACTTTATCAACACTTTTTTCCAAAATCATATTGTAAATAGAATGAACCTCGTATGAAGTGATCTACTGTACTACACCTAGCGGTTGCAGCAACTGGTTACCCATGCAATCCAGTTGGATGACAAGATTACAATAAGGACATTCGTTGATGTGAAGACAAAGTGAGTAATAGCCTACTTTTTGCTTAGGAGCAGCTAGAGCACTGTGACAGAGCAAGAACCAGCAAATCGACATCTTTCTCACTATTTTGGGACAATTATATACATTACCCAAATAATGTAATAAGGGGTGATGTTAGAGATACTATGTTAGTAACTATGATTATTACCTCATTTAGGTAATTTGTAATATTCACCTAGGTAGAGTTGATTTACCACATGGTAAAAAGTAGCTTGTTACTTTTTACCACTAGTAGTTACCTTTTACTAGTTACCTAGGGTTAGTTAGTTATTGTAGTCATTTTGACTACGTAACTAGGTTAGTTGTTAGGCGCTTTATTTGCTAAAGCGCGTTGGTTAGCTGCCTTCACGGGGCAATTACTTGATTAGGTTATTTATAGCCTAATTGATGTTGTATATAAACCTTAGCATCTAATAATATTTCTAATGATTATTTTGCCTATGGTTCTCACCTAACCTAACATTATATTGGTTTCGATATTGTTTAGGTTGAGGTAACCTATTTGGTTGGCCTCCCGAGTTTTCTTGATTCCTTTGATGTTGATTCCTTAAATTGAATCTACAGTAGATGGTATTATATCTTCCTCTCTTACAAATTTGATAATATCGATCATTCCACTTTGTTTTGCTTCTATGAAATGAAGCAACATTCCCTTGTGAACTATCCTTTGAGACTAATGCATTATTATTCATTTCGTCCTTCACTGAGTTTTCCACTTCATATTTTTGTAGTATATTAACCAAATCATCAAAAGAAGTATCCTTACTTAGGAGTTGTAAGGATGTAACTAGATGTTTGTAATTCTATGGAAGTGCCCTCAAGATGACTTGAACAAGGAATTTATCTTCTATTGTTTTCCATAGGGTTAATTGTAAAATTTGGACGAGGTGGAACAACATTAAATTAACTTAATAATTTAATATTCATAAAAATTTCAGCAGCAATATTACAATGGCAATCAACCCCTAACATTGCAAATTATAATGAATATATATGTAGGTGATAGGGAAGAAGTCGACGAAGGGAAGTTGGAGAGAAAATGAAGGGAAGTTGGAGGGATAAGGGGAAAGGGAGTTGGAGGGATAAGGAGAAAGGAATATAGGAGAAGAAATAGGAGGGGAGTTAGGGAGAATAGGGAAAAAGTTGCCGACAAATCTTGCCGACAAAACTTGAGAGTTTTCACACTTAGGACTAGAAAAGAGATTTTTCTAAGCCACTTAAGGAGAAACCCTATTCACACTTGCAACATTCTCCCCCTTAAAGTTGAGAGGACTGACTACACAGTCTCTCAGCTTTACAAATTGAGCTTTAGTCATCGCCTTGGTGAAGATGTCTGCGACGTTCTCCAAAGTGTGACAGTATTGAAGCTCAACAATTTCATGTTCCACCATATCTCTGATGAAGTGGTACTTCATATCAAAATGCTTCGTTCTGCTATGGTGGACAGGATTATATGCCAAGCTGAATGGCACGATGTTGTCGCGATAGATTCTGGTCGGACCACTTTGCTGTTCTCCAATCTCTTCTAGTACTTTCCTTAGCCACAAGGCTTGAGTACTTGCATAAGTAACTGCTATATACTCAGCTTCTGTTGAAGATAGCGCTACTACTGTCTGCTTTTTGGAACTCCAAGTTATTAGTCCTGATCCAAGACTAAAACAGTTTCTTGATGTTGACTTCTTGTCATCAATATTGCTACCCCAATCACTATCACTGAAGCCTACAAGCTTGATAGTGTTACATTTATGGTATTGGATTCCAAAATCCAATGTACCTTTCACATATCTCAAAATTCTTTTAGCTGCCTACAAATGCAGCTCAGATGGGTTAGACATAAATCTAGAAACAAGAGATACAACATATTGAATATATGGTCTGGTGTTGGCGAGAAACATCAAACTCCCAACCATGCTTCTGAAAGTGGTCACGTCAACTTTTGGTGCTCCATCATCTTTGCTTAATTGGATCCCATGTCCAAGCTGGAGTTGCAACTGGTTTGCAATGCTCCATAGCAAACTTCTTGATCATATCCTGAGCATACTTATGTTGACAGATGAAGATCCCTGTATCTGACTGATGAACCTCCATTCCAAGGTAGTAGTGCATTAAGCCAAGATCCTTCATCTCAAACTGCGTCATCATGGAGTGTTTGAACTCCATATTCATTTTTTCATTACTACCCATAAAAATGAGATCATCCACATACAAGCAAACTATGAGGATGTCATTACCTTGCTTTAGGTAGTAGAGTGTGGGTTCATTTTTGCTCCTGGTGAACCCATAATCTTTGAAGTACCCATCAATGCGTGAGTACCAAGCTCTTGGTGCTTGTTTAAGACCATAGAGTGCCTTCTTCAATCTGTAAACAAGGTGTTCCTTACCTTGCTCTTCAAATCCCTGTGGTTGCTCAACGTACACTTCTTCTGTCAAGTAACCATTGAGAAATGCACTCTTTACATCCATGTGTTGGACTTTCCATCCTTTGTGTGCGGCTAAGGCAAGAAGCTGTTACGATAGTCTCTGTATCAGCTACGGGAGCAAAAGTCTCTTCATAATCAATTCCATATTTATGAGTAAAACCCTTTGCTACTAATCTTGCCTTGTGCCTCTCAATGCTTCCATCAGCATTAAACTTGGTCTTGAAGATCCATTTACAGCCAACACATTTCTTTCCTTTAGGAAGCTTCACGAGCTCCCAAGTGTCGTTGTTTTTTATAGAGGTTATCTCCTCTTTCATGGCATCTTGCCAAATCTTTTGAGTACATGCCTTCTCATAACTAGAAGGTTCAAGTTGTGCACTAGTTAACAAAGCATAGTTAACTTGATCTCCCCTAGGTTCTTGTTGGGAGTCATCATCACCATACAAGTGCATACTTTCTAATCTGTGTAAAACAGATTCCATTTCACTAGCTTGACTCCTAGTGTATCTTCTTGAAAAAATTTTATCCAACATACGAGATGATGGATGATACTTGTAGAGTTCTCTTACCTTTGGATGGAAAATCAATGTCCATTGGTGAGGAACTTACTGATCGCTGTGGAGAAGGACTTGGTGAAGAAGTTGAATCAAAAGATGGACTTGGAGGATGTGTGGGAGGAGACTGCTTTCCTTTCTGTGGTATCTGCGGTTGCACCTGCTGAGCAACTATATCAGTGGCTTCAACATCATTGAATATTTGGGGCTTACCCCACTCTCCCCCTTCATCAAAAATCACATCCCTTGAAATCACTATCTTTCGAGTCGTAGGATTGTAGAGTCTATAACCTTTTGTGTTTTCACAGTATCCTACAAAAATGCATGCTTGACTCTTTGGATCAAGCTTCTTTCTCAGCTCATCAGGAATGTGAGCATATGCCAATGAACCAAATACTCTGAAATACTTCACATTTGGTTTCTTACCATATCGGGCTTGGTAAGGTGTCTTCCCTTTCAAACTTGAAGTAGGACTTCTGTTCAAGATGTGAACACTAGTCCTTGTTGCATCTCCCCAATATGAATTACTCAAATGCTTTGTCTGAAGCATTGATCTTGCCATCTCCACAATGGTGCGATTCTTCCTTTCTGCTACACCATTTTGCTGTGGAGTGTAGGCAGTTGTGAAGTGCCTCTTGATGCCATGATGTTTACAAAAATTCAAAAACTGATTAGAGGAGTATTCTCCTCCTTTATCTGATCTAAGACATTTTACAGAATATCCACTCTCACTTTCAACTTTTGCTTTAAAATCAACAAAGCATGCAAATGCTTCATCCTTATGCTTCAAAAAATATATCCAACACATTCTTGTGCAATCATCAATAAAAAGTAGGAAGTAAGAGTGGTTACCTAGACTCTTGGTCTGCATCGGACCACAGATGTCTGAATGCACTAACTGGAGTGGATAGCTGGCCCGCCATGCTTGTCCATGAGGAAATTTTGATCTGGCATGCTTGCCCAAGGCACACCCTTCACGAGACTTCCTTACTATCTTGAATTTTGGGAAGTCCAGTTACCATTGCTTGTGAAGTTAGCATTTTCAAACTTGCTGAATTCAAATGACCATATCTCAAGTGCCATAGGACACTTGGATTGGTAATAGCAACATTTGCTAACTTATTTCCTCCTGGCTGGCCAAACTTTAAAGGGAATAATCTATTCTTTGACATTGGCACTTGTGTAATGATTCTATTACTATTGTTCTTGTCAAAAATGGTGCATTTACCCTCATCAAAAATCAACTTGTAATTCTTTTCTAGCATTTGACCAACACTTAAAAGATTGTGTTGAAGATGGGGTGTGTAATAGATATCACTTACTTGCTTGACGCCTTCTTTCGTTGGAACCTCCATGGCTCCAATGCCTTCAACTGCCAATGATTTGTCATCTCCCAATCGGATCCTTGGATTTGTATGAGGAGTCTAAAGTAGCAAAGAGTTCTTCTTTGCCACTCATGTGATTTGAACACCCGGTGTCCAAAATCCATGTATCATTCATATTTTGCTCTGTCTGGCCATAAGAAAGAAAGAGATTTGTGGACTCTTCCTCTTCTCCAAAATTTCCAAAGTCGACTTGCTCTGGTTCTTCGTTGCTTCCTTGCGAAGACTTTGACCAACAATCTCGAGCATAATGGCCAGGTTTGCCACAATTGTAGCAAACTTGTTTTGATTTATCTCCTCCTTTTCCTTTGCCTGATTGTTTCCCTCTATTTTGTTGTTGTCCTCCTCTATTCTGATTTCCTCCTCTGTTGGATGATCCTCCTCTGTTAGGAGTTCCTCCTCTTTGATTATTCCTGCCTCTGCCTCTTTGTTGTCCTCTGCCACGGCCTCTACCTCTTCCTTCATGTGTGGCAAAAGCTTTATCATCTCCTCCATAGCTGGTGGTAGGAGTTTCCTGTAACCTCTCTTCATGTGAGAGAAGTGAACCAGTTAGGGCATCAAAAGACAACGAGGTTAAGTCTTTGGATTCTTCAATAATTATTGCAACGAGAATTCCATTTAGGAAGAAGTGTTCTCAACACTTTCTTCACCATAACCTCCGGCTTAATATCTTCCCCTAGTGTGACCATTTTATCAACTACGGCTTTCACTCGCACGCAGTAATCTCCCACTTTTTCATTTTCTTGCATCCTGAGATTTTCAAAATCTCGTTTCAATGTTTGCAGCTTTACCTGTTTTACTTGGTCACTACCTCTATAACTTTCTTTTAGGGCATTCCAGGCATCTTGTGCAATTACATAAGAGGCAACCCTAGGGAAGATACTTTTATCTAGGGCAGCATGTATGTGATAAAGGGCAAAAGCATTGTTTTTTTGCGCTTCTTTTTTAGCCTTTTTATCAGCATTAGAGAAAGTTGCCCATTCAGCAACAGTAGGTTCAGTATAGCCCTCTTCGACTACATCCCATAAACCTTTTCCTATCAAAAGGGTTTTCATTTTAATAGACCAATACTCATAATCTCCTCCATTGAACTCAGGAATCAGTAGACTAGTATTGGATGCCATTGCAAAAAAAAACAAACTTTATTTGGAGCACACAAGAAATACAAAGCAGTACAAAGAGATTAATGATTTAAATCAAATCTCGCCTTTTTAGAACATTCAGGTTCCGCTTCGAAGCTACTGTTGATGACTATGACCTTAGGTTCTTCAGGATCCACTTCCTCTGGATCTTCTTCTTCTTCTTCTGCTTCTTCTTCTTCGTCTTCTTCTTCTTCTGCTGCTTCTGGTTCAGGAGAGCGTGGTGTATAGCTCTCACTTGATTCTGCTACCCGTACACCAGGTGTATAACTGGCACTTGCTTGGTCCTCTGGTACAACTTCCACAGTCTCGGACTCTTCAATCCTTTGTCCGAAGATGTTGTCTTCAGAATCTCCCTCGTACCCTGAATCCGGTTTCCTCAGATGAGCAATCACCTGATTTTCCAGCTGACAAAAAACTGTATGGAGACTTGTTCGTCGAACCCTTTCATCAAAGGATTTCGGTGTCTCTCTTCTCAAAATCGAGAGAAGTGCATTATAGCACCCCACTGACCGGATCATCTAACATTTCAAGGGCACATTATTTCTCCTTTTTCAAATGCTCATCAAACAAGGTTTTTAAAATTTTTATAAAGTCTTTAAAAAAATTTAATAAATTTTTATATTTTTTAAATTACCTTTTAAATAAATTATTAAAAAGATAATTTTAAAAAAATATAATTTAAAATTATTAAATAATTTAAAAAACTTAAATAAAAATTTAAAACCTTTAAAATTAAAAAAAATTTACCTTTTCAAGCGGGCGAAATCGAACCCGCGACCTCCCGTCAACAAGCGGGAGACTTGGCCGCTGCACCACGCGGCTGAGTTGAAATCAAAGGGAATGAACTCCCTTTTACCTTCGTTTCGGGCGGCAAAAGTTAAAAAAAAACTTTATTTATGCTTCAACGGGATTCGATCCCGGGTCGTCTCCCCGCTAGCGGACCGCCTTATCCGCTAAGCCACGCCCCTCGGACGTGTCTTCAAAGGCACAGGGTAAGATTTAAAGCACGGGAGGGCGGAAATTTTTAAAAAAAAAAAATTTGTTTATCCCACATGCATTGGTCTGAAAGCGCAGATGGGATTTATATACACGAAGGTGCACAGTGATATTCGATTGCCTTCGGGCAGTCAGATGTCGCTATTTTGCCAAAACTTCGACAAATCGCAAATCGCCACATCACAAAATTTTAAACCAATCACACGTCGCCACGTCGACTACCAATTACTCACCACCACGTCACTCGCCTCGAACCACATGTCGTTTGCTTTGATCTACGTGTCATCAATTGCCACCTCAACGTCGCCACATCAGCCACCTCGATCTGCGTGCTACCTAGTCAGCACCTCGCTAGCCGCCATGTGTCGCCTCGAAATCCATGTCGAGCCTGTTGTCTACTACCACATGTCATCTCGGGATCCATGCCCGATTTGCCTCAGGATCTGTGCCCAAAACTACTCGCGATCTGCCTCGGGATTCGAGCCCTGCTGGCGATGCCTCGAGTTGCAAGCATGACACCTACCTCGAGAATCGTGCCCGACTGGCTTCACCTCGTCTGCTGCCAAAATTTGCCTCGAGAATCGTGTCCAAGCTCGATACCAAATGTAAAATTTGGACGAGGTGGATCAACATTAAATTAACTTAATAATTTAATATTAATAAAATTTTAGTAGCAATATTACAATGGCAATCAACCCCTAACATTACAATTATAATGTATATATATATGTAGGTGATAGGGAAGAAGTCGACGAAGGGAAGTTGGAGGAATAAGGGGAAAGGGAGTTGGAGGGATAAGGAGGAAGAAGGAATAACGGAGGAAATGGAGGGATAAGGAGAAAGGAATAGAGGAGAAGAATATAGGAGGGGAGTTAGGGAGAAAAAAATTGCCGACAAAAACTTGCCGACAAACTTAGGAGAGTTTTCACACTTAGGACTAGAAAAGAGATTTTTCTAAGCCACTTACAAAGAAACCCTATTCACACTTGCAACATTAATAACTTCCCTTTTGTATCTGCTACTCTTCTCAAAAATAGTTCAATAGTTTGACCACTATTGAATTTTAAAGAATGCAATTGTGTTTGTAAATTCAGAATGATGGCTTTATTTATTTTTCCCTTCAAATATCTTTGCTAAAGTATTCCATGCATATGTAGAAGTTCATGTTGAACTGATATATGGTTTTATGTCATCTAAAATTACAAAAGTTATGATCATAAGAGCTTTTGCTTCTTCTTCTTCCTCATATTTCTGTATATACCTATCATCTTCAGTAGGTTTAGTTGTCACTCCTTTGACTATGTCCCAAAGCTTTTCTACTATCAAGATTGATCTTACTTTATTTTTCCATTAAGTATAGTTAGGACCTTTGAGCAATCGGGAATCTAAAAAAAAGAGTTTGTTTGTATTTGTCATGAGGAGACTACCTTATGACTCCTTAGTGTTTGCAACTTTAATCCTTTATAAATCTTCAAATCTCTAATAATTTTGAACTTAGATATTAAACTTTCAAATGCAATTTTATGTAGAAATCCTTTTATCTATTCTAAATTTCAAATAACTATATTTGAGGTAGAAATCCTTATTTCTCCAACTTTAGAAATTTAAAAATTTATAAAACTAATATTTGCAAGTTTTGTAATCCTAGTTTGATGTAGAAGGCCCTATTTCTCCAAATATGAAAATATTTAATTTGTTTTGTAAATTTAAATATGCAATTTTACAAAACCCCAAATATAATCTTCAATTCTAAAAATATTCTTCTATATATTTTTTTTGGTAATTATTATAGTAGATTAAAAAAGGGTTTTTATAGAGGATTCCAAAACCTTATGTACAAAATCAGCCTTGCATCATGCCTCCTGACTTTATGTATAAGTCTATTATAGAAATTGTAACCCCTAAAAAAACCTGATTACATAAGCAATGGGCCTAGGGCATCAATCCCTTGAAACTGAACACCAAAACAGAAATCCCGCCCAGCGGGGAGTAGCCAAAACCACCATCGAGAAGATCCCGCCCAGCAGGAAGCAAATAAAAACCGTTACAATAAAATCCCGCCTCGCAGGAAGCAGTCAAAACCACCACAAACAGTCCCACCTAGCGGGAAGCAACAGGGAAATCCCGCCATCCGAGAAACCAGTAGAAAAGAAAGGATCCCACATCGTTGGAAAACTGGCATATTTGGCAGATCCTGCCCTGTGGAGAAACCATGCCGCCCACCGAGAAAAAATTTCGTTCAGCGAGAGCCATCCTGCAGGAAGCTGACAACCAACACAGAGAGGATCCAGCCCATCAGGAAGTGACCAAAGAGTTGCACCACAAGGAACCCGCCCCGAGAAAACATAAGAGGATCCCGACGACGAGGACCAAGAATCCCGTCCAAGCACAGAGCCCGCCGAGGATTCACAAGAAAAAGGGGAAGCTGTCCAAACCCTAAACCGTCACCTCCATCGCACCGAGAAACACAGGGGACCAGATCCACGCGAATAACCTGCAAAAAACCCTAGGGGGAAGCCTGAGGGAAAAAGGGAAGGGATCCCCAACCAAACAGGGATCCCTGGGAAGCACCAGTCCGAAAAAACAACCAAGGAAACCCTAGCCGGACGGGAGGGGCACAGATAGTGGAGAAGGATCTCCCCCGGGAGATCATCTGCAAACAACCACTCCCCGGGAGGGATGACCTGGGTTGAGCCAGGGACTGGGCAGGAACCAGGAGCCATGGGAGGGGGAGAAGGGGAGGGACCAGAGCCCTCCCCTCTCTACTTTCTTCCCCTTCTTCTATATATTTGATAAAGGCTTATAAATTCAATATTATGATTTTATAAGGTATTTATAATCCTTGTCACTCCAATAATATCTTCAAACTCTAACCTTAGATTATTTTGCACTTTATTCCTTATACCTCATACTTTAATATAAACTTTAATATCAAATAATGTAGTAAGTGTTACCTTTAATACTCAATTGCTTCTCTTTGATTTGTATATACTGAATTGCTAGTGATACTCCTTCTGGTCAACTTGCTTGATGGTTGGTGCTTTGAATATCCCTTGACTGTGTCTTAATTGCTCTTACTTCAATCTTGTTGTGATTCTCCCTCCATTTCTTATACTGGCGGCTATAAGGGTGCTTCAATTTTCTTGTGTAACATGCCATGTATTGCATACGTTATGGAGACTTCTTGACTCTCCTTAGTTGGTGTGAACGTTAGTAGAATCCCTTTTATGAGACGATGTGACATGTGGAGTAATATTCCTTATGTTGGTGAATGTTATTGATTTCTTCTTCAAGTGTTAGAGCATTGAGCGCTCTTCTTTCCTTACTATGTGTGTTAGGGTTTGTGTGCCAACTCAACCTTTGTGCCAAGTGGCACTCTACTTCCTCTTTGCTCTCAATAGGTGGTAGAGCTTTCTTATGCATTCCTTTTCCAACGTATGATTTTTCCAACCTCTTCAACGTATTATCACAAGCTTACCTTCAACGTATTCTTGTTGCCTTTGTATTCAACTTATTCTCTATTGTCATGAGCTTAGCTTTAACGTATTCTTGCTTCCTTTGTCTTCATCGTATTCTCTACTATCACAAGCTTGGCTTCAACGTATTCTTACTACCTTTGTAACTGTAGTCCGTGAGATGTCTCCTTTATCCTTCTAGTGAAGATGCACGATGATGAATTCACCCATGGTTGGCTCCAGCTTTAGTAACTCCACTGCACTCCAATGGTGGTCCTATGGTGCTTTCTCTAGCGGGTTATACATCTTGTTCCTTGTTCTCTTTCCTTTGCAATCTGTTGTTTTTACATTAATAGTGTATCCCTTTAGTGTTGAGTGTGCTTCTCTTTTTATTTCTTAAGTAGAGCTTGTCTATTGTAGGTTGTCATGGGCTTGGATGATGGTGACTTCTAGTGCCTTAGCAAACAAATTTTTGAGCCTAATGGCTTGTTCCTTAAGCACTTTTTGTTAGTGCTTTTCCTTTCCAAATCGATGGATGTTGATGATGATTCTATCCCCCTATGTTCTGCTACTTAATTTTCTCAATATGGTGGTGATCCCCACCACTCTTTTAGTGGTTTTCTTCACCATTACAAATTGCACGTTTGGTGTTTTTAAACACTTGATTTTTGTCGTTGATTTGAGGACTCTTCAGCCTCACAATTTTGTAGAATAAACTACTTTAGATTTACTATAAAAAACAACATACACTTATTCACTTATGGCTCCTTTTAGATACTTGACTAATATTGTTATAACTTGCAAATTTTAATAATAATAATGGTGTGTAATGGTGTCTTATCCTTGGCTTAATGACACTCTAAAAATATTTTTTTGCTAGCTCTTATTGGTTACGAATTTGCCATGAGGAAAGGATTTGGTATAATGCGCCCCAGATTCGCCCACCAGATTGAAAGGTCGGAAGGAAGGGATGCCTTCCATGCCAATATTCGAAGAAGGCCGGCTTCCTGTGGGGTTTTAGTGTGTCATCTAAGAGTGCAGGGAAAGAGATACAAATGTGGAAAGAGAATCCAAATGTGATTGGAGTTGGGTGGGGGGAATAAGCAGCACGACAATGACCAATCACCACTACTAACAATAGTCATATACAAAACACACAATGAAACTATAGCTATCATGCATCCTCTGTATCCTATATCTATGCATTCCAAGAATACTTAATCACCAAATATTGGAGTCCAGAGTTCAGTACAAAAGTAAGCAATGAAATAAGAAACATGAGGCAGAAATGACAAGGAGAGGCAAAGATACAAAATGATGATAGTAAGCAGAGCCAAATATGTATCTTGTATTCAGAAGCAAACGTATAGCTACAATGGTTCCCTAGAAGTATATTCCCCTTCCCCCCTTTACAATAAAATGATGTGGCTATTTATAGCCCAAGTTCCCCCCGATTACAATTGCGAGCACGAAGTCCCAGACCAGACAATAGCTGACAAAAGCGATAGAAGAGCTGCTGATGCTGACTCCTATCGATGAGGACTGTACTTGCAACAAGGTCTCCCTGAAAGCTGTACAGCTACGTGGCAGTGCATCAGGTCAAACTTTTAGTTGGTAGGAATGCGGATAGTTGTAGTAGATGGAACTTTACATCATCTTAAATGGGGGTAGCAGGCGTAGGTAATGTTGTCCATGCTAGCCCTTTATCTCGTCACATCTTGACTCGGATCCCGAGGTTGGACACTTGTTGAATTCTGATGAGAGACACCTATCTGCCTTGAAAGGCAGTTTATCCAACTTTGCCTAGGATCAATGCACTATTGGGTAGTGCAGGTGGGAAACAATGCAGTTGAGGAGGGCCTCCGTACCTTAGCCAATTTATGGCTTGCTTTATGAATCTTTCCCAACTATGCACCAGTCAAAGGGCGCACCCTGACTTCGCTGCGAAGTCGGGTTGTGCACCGATACTTAGCTAATTTTTCCACTATTCAGATTGTGCACCAAAAGGGGAGCACACCTTGACTTCACTGTGAATTCGGGTTGCGCCCCAGCACTTAGCTGGTTTTCTGCACACTGCTTTCCCAAGTGCGAATAGGTAGAAGAGCACGCCCCGACTTCGCTACGAATTCGGGTTGCACTCCCACACGTAGTCAAATTCTGCTCCATTTTAGCCTGCCTTCGCACTTCACATCCCCTACTGCACTCAGACTTGAAGGCACACCCCGACTTTGCTGTGAAGTTGGGTTGCGACCTGACACTTAGAATTTTTCAGGGACCACTTGCTCAGTTTTGGAAACTTGACTGGGGGAAGTACAAGGGAAAAAAGGGAGGAATGAAACTGCAGGAAAGGGGAAAAGGAAATATGGAGAAAAGGAAGAAAGGGGAGGAGGGAAGGAAGAGCAAAGACACTTACAAATTTTGAAAACATGGCACCTCGTGCAAAATGTGGCAACATTCCTGGCGGCTCACGGGGTGTCGAACTCACCTTGATGCAAAGAACCAGGCCTTTATCCATTGGGTGTAGAGGAAATTCCTTCCCCTGCTTTTCACTGCTCTGACGACTTCTCCCCAGGAAATCATTCTTCTTCATGATCACTTTCGACAGTTGCCTCTTTTGTTTCTCCTCCTAAACCTAAAGGTTCTTCACTATCAGCTTCCCGCTCGCGGATGCATTCATATGCAGCCTTGGCTTGGTCCCAGACTGCTACTTGGAAGGGCCCTAGGTTGCTGACCTCTCTTAGTGCTGTGTGGAATGCAGCAACTGCATGCAGGTCGATGGTGTTATATCTTTTTCCCAACTCCTTAACGGAGGAGTTGATTTTGTAGTATTTTGACACCATCTGGGTGACCTGAGCTTCTTGGATTGGTTCTACCCAACTATCTATTTCTACTATGTCTGCCTTGAAAGACAACCAATTCTGCTTTACCTGCTCAAGGGTTAGAAACTCGCCATCCTTGACGTAGCTCGGGCACCCGTGTTCGGACAAATTTTGAAAGGGGGCCAGGCAAATGCTCATTTCATGTTCTAATGTGTCCAACATCTTCCTGGCAGTTCTTATATTCTTTGTATTATCAAAATAAATATGCAAGGTTACCCTTGAATCTGCCCACTTTGAGTCAAGTTGGGACATCGGGGGAAATTGGAGGCCTTTGCGCTCATACTCTTCAAGTTTTATAGCCAGGTCTAGCCATTGCCTCGCCTGGTGTTTGGCCTCCTCTACCACAGGCTTTTCCTGGGCAGATACTTCTTTGATCCTGGACGCAAAATCTAGGACTGATATGGATTTAACAACGTTGGGCTTGCAACCCTACAGTAGACCATCCCGTATCTCCTTAACTCTGTTCTTTGAAAAGGCAACCGTCTGTGATGTTTTCTCTTCAAGCTACGACTGCACCTGTTTCAACAAATCTTGGAGCTGAGAAACTTGCTCCAATGCTACCTTTTTCTCTTCTGACAGCTGCTCAGCTGTCTGTTTCTGTGTTGCGACCTCCTACTGAGAGGTGGCCTTCTAGGCTTTTAGTTCGTCTATCTCCTGCTGTGCAAATCCCAGCTGCACGGTGGCCCTAGCCAGATCTTCCTCCAGCTGCCTTGTGCTATTCTACAGCTGAAACAACACCTCTTGGGTCTCAAGCCGCTTGACAAGGAGATTATTGGTTCTGCGGTGAATGTCGTTGATTTCTTGCTCCTCATTTATGTCATCGAAGCTCTTCTCCTTGACTTGGTGCTCATAGTCCGCCTCGATCATTTCTCGGAGAGGCTTCTTCACTTTTGGGATCAATTTCTTAGTTGTAAGCACTCTCCTATCCAAGTCATACTTGGTACGCTTTACCGAGGCAACTATCTCCTCAGCTCTCCTCCGTTTGATGTCTTGAAGGAAAGAGGTGGAACCCCCTATGACTCTTACTGCCAGAGGTTGGTCATCTGTGGTCTGCATGAAGTCGAGATCTTCCAACATCTGGTCCTGTTACGACATTTTTCCTGCAAACAACAAAGTAGGAGGGATCCTAGGAGTGGCCACTTTTAAGGGCAACTGGGCCCTAAGGGAAGCGAGCGGATGAGTGGATGGCGTTGGCGGGGTCTTGAACAAATGAGGTGAGTGGCACGACAACATTTATGTAGCTTTGATACTTGCCACAGGCGAGGGTTCCAAGGTTTGGCTCAGGGACTGGAAGGCGTTAGGGTCTTGAGTGAACTGGTTGAAAGAATGGGGGTTGCTGGATGGTTGGGTAGTCTAGGAAGAAGAAGATGTAGCTATGGCTTGCCCTGATGATATGGGGGACGACATTACGACAGGGCCGACTAAGACTTTGAGGAGCAAGGAAGTGGATGTACCTGCAGGCTCTACCTGAGCTGCTGTTTAAGGGATGCTTGCAGCCTGAGTTTCTGCTTTAGCCTCAGGGCTATCTAGTGAGACAATTTTTGGTGCTGTTGTCTCTGTCTGTGTCATGGTTGGCTGCTGCACAGATTCTTTAGGGCGCTTGGCCTTCTCACTCCTCTTCCTCTTCTTTTCTTCTGGCTTTGTGGCTGGTTCGAAGGAAGGATATGAGGTTGGGGCGACAGGTAGTGATGTCCCCATGGTAAACTTGTACCTGGGTCTAGTTGGAAGAATGCCTACCATGGCTGGTCTACTAGCTCGCAACACAGGTACTTTTTTTGCTTGAGGGGCCACCTCAGGAGTTGACCTCTCTGACCCTTACGCCCTTTTGGGTACTGCTTCAGAAGCTACAGGCTGCATTGGACCCACTTGACTGCTCGTCGGCGTTGCGCTGGAAGTTGCGGAGGTAGGAAATTGCTGGGAGGGGGGCCTCCTTGTATATATTTTCCTAATGCCTCGGGGAATGCAATCTTGAAATGCGAAAGGCTGCCATGTGTCAGCGTATTTATCATATAGGGCCAAAAACTCATCATCAACGACCATCATTTTTTGGTTGGATTTGTCATGCTGTGTGCGGCATCTCATCTTCCAACATTCGATGATTTTTTCCTATTGCCAGTTGAGGGGCGCCACCTTGGCGAGGAATTTTTTAAAGCTTACAGATTCCAACTAGTGATCCGGGTTTTGCTCTGGGTCGTTTGCCACTTCCTCGCAGTAAAAATCATGCCATGGAGGCCATGATTGCATCTGCTCGATGTGCCACTCCAGGTCTACGCCTATTTTGTTGAACCTTTCCTACATAATCTCAACTCAAGGGTAGATGTGCATGAATTTACCCCTGACCCCAATTGGGTCGTATTTCCAGCGCTAAGGAAGCATTATTAGACCCATGTCGATGAGTTCCCGCTCGAGATAGACATGTTGTCCGATCTCGTACACTTGGGTATTCGCCCAGGTGATAGGATACTGAAAGATACGACCTTTCTTTTTGCCCTGGTCGAACTCTTCTTCGACATAGTCCATCTGTCGCATAATCTCCATCCTGAACTGGTGATCAGTGCAGAAGTAAGGCAGCAGGAACGACTTACCCTTGAATCCATAGATTCTTACCATGATGCCCTGAGTCAGCCGAAAGGTATCCCCGTACTCGTGCTTCCTCAGATATCTCGTCATGACCTCTGGCGGGCGGGATGCCTTACGATTGAACAACCCCATGACCATGCATAGAAATTTAAAATTAAACTCATATAATGACCCTTTTCTATATAGAATCTCGGTCCATTCGTATACAGACAACGACTCACCTTTTTCATTTACCGTTTTCAAGTCAGGAACGTTCATTCGGTAGTGCATGTGGTACAGGCACAACCACGTGAGGAAGGAGCAAAACTAGAAATCTGTTGTCTGCTTCTGCTACAACCTAACTAGGTTTGCATGAATGGCATATGCCAGCCAGTCTGCCCAGTAAAATAAAATGGGGCGTTTCCCACTCTTTTGTGCTGTGGAGTCATAAAACTCCCCATGCAGGATACATTCTACCAATGCCAACTGGTACGGGCATACAACTCTGTCAGAATCACAACCGAGTACCCAGGCCAGGATGATGTATATGTATTTGTTCTCGAACCTGTCTAGGGGTATGGGGTCAGACGACCACTGTTCGGCTGATAGCAGAGTCTTCAGCTCTGAGTTGAGGAACTCTCTCATCTGCTTGGTCTACGTGAATCTGTCCGTTTGCTCATCCATATTAATCCTTCTGACAATCGTGCCAGGTTCGTACTGAAGCCCTGGGGCGAACACTGGCTGGACGCTCTCCCTAAAAAATGTGAATAGTACTTTTCCCTTGTTGTTGCAGACTTGCCGGGCAACTGGCTTGTAATATTCTACAATTGCTTCAATCAGCTCTGGGCACTGGTGAGTAGGAGGGCACAAGAACTAGTTCATGTTCGATTTATATGCAGCCTCGACATGGTGTGAGGGCGAAACCTTGTCTACCCACTTTGCAATATTTGGCCGTAGTTTGGTGAGGCTGATGGAGAAAGAGCCATCTTTGTACTCGACCAGGTGATTGACGGGCGGCAGTGGAATTTTCCCTCAACTTCTCTTCATTCGGGTTCTCCTTTTCTGCTCCTACAGCACTTCGCTCTGATGAGCGCTTGATTCGGTCTATTCCTCGCTTCACACCCTTCATCACTGGATTGTGTTGGCATTGGCTCTTTACCCTTGTCCATATTCTCTGTTAGAATTGGTAGCTACAGAGAATTATGGCTTCTGAATTCTCAGTTCTGCGCTTTGCAGTCTCAGAGTCAGCTTGTCACTTTAAATTTTTTGAGTATGCAAGGGCCCTTTTTCTAGGCAAGGATTTTAGTAATAATGGCGCGAGGGAGGGAGTTAAGGTGGTTAACTCAAATTTGGTGGAAGCGTTATAATGCTTTGGCGGCTATGCATGGGTTTAATATTGAAAAATACACCTAAGTTGCAGTTGGTCCAAATGCGCCTTGCTTTCTTAATGGCATCGTTCTTGAAAGTCGTGCAATCATTAAACAACATTTGGACTTCGTGCCTTTGATGACGTCATCACTGTCATCTGGGTACACCTTTCAAGGAAGAATTTTTGGCCCATGATTTTAAATCAGGATGCGACCCAACTTTGCACTGTGTCGTACTGCTCTTTGGGCCCACACTTAGAATTTTTTTATGTTTTCCGTGATGGGTCATTCAGGCTACGCCAAAAATTAAGGGCGCACTTGGACTTCACCCAAAAAATGAGTGCACTCCGACTTCGCCCAGGTTTGACTGCACAGTCAGACTTCGCTCCAAAAAGTTGTGCAGTCTGGTTTGACACTTAGCCATTTTTTCCTTCCAGCTCCCTGACTGCGCTCCCAAGATGGTGCACAGCCCAACTTCGCTGCGAAGTCAGGTTGCGCACCGTCTTGGGAGCGCAAATTTTTTGCCCCTTTAGTTAGCTACTTTATTTTGAACTTTGCACAATCCAAGGAGCGATACCCGACTTCGCTGCAAAGTCAAGGTTTGCTTTAAGTTCTACTTGGGCTCTTGAAAGTGAAAAAACTGAATGCTAAATATGTACATTCTGAAAACTTAAAAATACAGAAAGGAAAAATGTACAAGGAAGGACCCATTGGGTGCCTTTAGTGGTGATAAACTTTGAGGTGGAACCCATTGATGGGAATGGGGAGAAGTTGTCCCTCCATATCTTGGAGCATGAATGCGTTAAATTTGTTCACCCGGGCAATCTGATAAGGGCCCTCCCAAAGGGAGTCAAATTTGTCGTGGTTGCTTGGCTTTGCCTTTAGTGAGTCCCACTTTAGCACCAGGTACCCGATTTTGAAAACTCGGGTGGTGGTGCCTTTTGCAAACCAGCCTTGGGTCGCTTCAGTGTGTTTAGTGAAGGCCTGCTATGTTTTTTCTTTGTCTTCCTCTAACTGCAGCAGCTGGCACAGTCTGGCATCCACTGGATCCCCGCTGCCTCTCTCTTCATCCAACATCCAGAGGGCGAGAATTTCTATGTGGGTTGGCAGGACTGCCTCCTTGCCATACACGAGCGCATAGGGGGATGTCTTGATAGACTTCTTGAAGGATATTCTATCCGCCCACAATGCTCAATTCAGGAGTAGGTGCCAAGTCCTCTTGTTCTTCTCTACTATCTTTCTGATGATTTTTAGTAGATTCTTGTTGGTGGACTCGGCCAGGCCGTTCCCCTACGGGTAGTAGTTAGAAGACATCTTGTGATAGATGTCGTACTTGTTGGTGTACTCCATGAGTACAACTCCTGCAAACCCTAAACCATTGTCCATCACTATTGACTCAAGGACCCCAAAACGGGTAATGAGGCTCTTGAGGAACCCGATGACCATCTCCTGGTCTGCATTCTTGGTGGGGATCGCCTCTGCCCACCACGTAAAGTAGTCGATGGCGGTAAGAATGAACTTGTGCCCTGTTGTAGAGTTCGACGTAATGACCCCGATGAAGTCTAAACCCCATTGCTGAAATGGAGTCTCGGCTTGAATTGGTTGGAGGGGCAGGGGTGCTTTTTTTTTTCTGCCAATAAATCTCTGGCATTTATCACATTTTACATAGATTGCATGTGTGTCTGTGAAGAGAGTGGGCCAATAGTACCCAACTCTGATGATTTTCAAGGCCGTAGGCCTTACGAAATGGTGTCCCCCAGGCATCCCAGAGTGAAATTCTTTGAGGACCTTGGGTTGATCGATTTTATTGACACACCTCAATAGGATGTCGTCAATGTTCTTGAAGTAAAGCCCCTTGGGGCAAAGAGTGTATTTCAAGACATTTAGCTAAAACCTCCTTATTTATGAGGCATTTAGGTGGTCTGGACATCTCCTGGTGCAAAAATACCTCACCAGGTCATCTTTCCAGTCACTCTCCTTTGGTAAGGAGTTGGTTAAGTTGGTAGTTGTTGTTGGATCTTCCCACTCACAGGCATATATCTCAATTGCAGCACTTCGGGCCAGATCTTGGCACAAGGCTCAACCTCTGATAAGCTTTGTTGGTCGCACCTTGATGTCAAACTCCTGGATCTTGGCAATCCATCCTGCTCTCTTGTGACCCGGCTCCCCTTGTATGATGAATTTTTGGACGTCTGGGTGTATCACAAAGACAGTTGTCCGGCTCTGGGAGACAAAGTGCCTAAACTTTAGGAGAGACTTCATGACCGTGTGAACCTGTCGCTCAATAAAATTGTACTTCTCTTTGTGTGACTGAATCACCTAGCTTAAGAATGCTATGGGGCGCTCTTCGCCATCGTCTCCCTTCTGTGTCAGGACTACGGCGTAACTCTCAGGTTTTCCCACCACATACAAGATGAAGTCCTTAGAGTAATATGGGTTTATCAACACCGAAGCTTGTGCAATTATGACCTTGATCTCCTCGAAGGTCTACCTCCTCTCATCAGTCCATAAGAATTCAGTGTTCTTTTTCAGCATCTTGGCCATGGGTTTGATCACTTGTGCAAAGTATGGTATGAACTTCCTTATGAAGTTGATCTGGATGAAGGACTGTAGCACCTTCTTGTTGACTGGGGCGGGCAAACAGAGGAGGGCTTCAACTCTGTCAGGATCCACTGCAAGGCCTTTCTCAGAGATGACATGTCCCAGCAACTTACCTTATATTACCGCAAAGATTGATTTCTTTGGATTTATGGAAATGCCGAATTCACATCTCTCAAATATCTGTCGTAGGTGGGAAGCATGGTCCTCTCTTCTGTGAGAGAATACAGTCATGTCATCCAAATAGATGATGATGATCTTGTTAAGCAGCTCTCGAAAGGCCAGGTCCATGGCTCTCTGGAATGTGGCGCCAGCATTGGATAAGCCAAAGGGCATGCAATGATAGGCGAACGTTCCCCATTTGGTGGTGAATGTTGTCTTATGCTAGTCTTCATCTTTGACCCAGATCTGGTTGTACCCAGAAAAACCATCTAAGAGGGAGAATCTCTGTTCTTCAGCAACTATATGGAGGATCTGATCGATCTGGGGAAGCGGATAATGGTCTTTTAGTGAGGCTTGGTTCATATTTCTAAAATCTACACAGAGATGAATGTCTCCATTCTTCTTCCTCACGGGGACCAAGTTTGCAACCTAGGATGAATGCTTGATGGGGTAGATGATTTTAGCTTCCAACATCTTTAGGAGCTCGACTTTCATCATGGCTTTGATCTTTGGATTTACAGCTCTTTGCTTTTGTCGAAATGGTTTTGCACCATCTTCTAGCTCAATAGTATGATGGATTATCTGTCTGTTATACCCCTTCAAGTCCTGGTAGCACCAGGCTACTGTCTCGGAACTCTCGACATAATGTTATGATCTGCTCGAGTTCCTCTTTGGTGTAGTCCATTTTGACCTTAATTGTATTTCCAGGTTTAAATTCCAAGTCGACGTACTGCTTGGGGTCTACTTTGATCCTATGTGATATCGCTCTGTCATTCTGATCAAAGAGAATTTCTAGTGTAATCAGTCCTTTTGGGACATGATTATTTTTTAACTATATCAACCCCTCATATTGCTTGTCATAAGGGTCTCTACCTTCTATTGAACACGCTTTGGTAACCAAAAATGTGATGATCTCCTTGTCACAGTCAAACACCTGCCAGTGGGTGTCTTTATCGGGTGTATCGCTCCAAATTTTTCGCATCCCTACCTTCAGGCTATAGGATCCGCGCCCGGAAGGAGGATGGGAAAAGGATGGTGCGGTACCTCAGATTGAGAGGACTTTGCGAAGGTCCCGCCTCTCAAGGGAGGTGTATTTTGGTGATTTTTCGATGGATGGTGGGTTCACCAGGAAACATTTAGCGGCGCTTTCCATGCCTAGGTTTTGGAATGTGTTTAGATGAGTTCGTTTTAACCTTAAGCATTCATATCCTAGGTTTGGCCGAATGAATCTAAATTAATCTACATGAAAATGCAACTTTCATGAATACAACAAATAGATTTAAAAGCAAAAAACAGAGAATTTATAGAAGGAAAATGGGGAATACCTGATCCGGATGTCTGAAGAAGATTCTGACGTTTGAAGCAGTCTGGATCGTCTGGAATTCTATAGAATCGCCTGCAATCTAATAGAATCATCCGAGACTGACAGAATCATCTGAGATCTGATGAATTCATCTGACGAATTCGTCAGAGACCTGCAAGACAGAAAACAGATGCAAAATACAAGAAATTCTACTATGCTAACAGAGGCAAATTACACCAAATAGCAATATGAATATTGAACAATATTTAAGAACAGAAATTCAAGCAAATTATTGTACTTTAATGACAAATCATGATCTTAGTATGCAATCTAGGCTAAATGGGTGAACTCCAAATGCAAAATAACATAAAAACTGAATAAATTATCTAATTTGCAGAATAAAATGACAGGGACAAAGTTGAGAAAAGCAAACTTCAGGCACTGATTGCCCAAATGCAGACTGCAATCGAGATCGTCTCGCATCAATACGAAATCATCTCGAATTTGATAGGATCGCCTCCGATCTGAACAGGTTCGTCGACGACGATGGGTGCTGGCTCCGATTGAAAAATAGTGATGTACCTGCAACAAAATTGGTATGGGACTAATGCAAATACAAAATTAGGATGTTCTAGCGCAGAGGGAGTCAATTTGCAGATAATTTCAGCCAGGGGTTGGGGAGGGAAAATCCTAGAGATTAAATAGGCTTAGGGGGAGTAGTTAGGAGGTTGGAGATCATCCCAATTTGGGAGATCTCCAACGGGGGAGGGTCCCAACGACGCAGACATGCTTCTGCCCAGATTGGAGACCCGTTGGAATAGATTCCAACTATGCAAATTCAGTTTTGCGACAAGATCGTCTGGACGTCCTAGTCCAGACGAAATCGTCAAATCTGGGGCGATATCGTCTGATCGGCGACGATATCGTCAAACGGTCAAAACAACCTCTAAAAATGGCATGAAAAAGGGGGAAACGGATTTCTCGACGGTTAACGGGCGGTTTGGGAGGTTAAATTTGAATTTAAATTTATTTACTAAGGTGAAAGTAAATATTATAATTTTACTGCGCCAATTTTAGGGTGCTACATTTTGCCCCCTCTTTAGCGAATTTTTCGAAGAAAATGCATTAAAGATGAGTTCTTCTCGATCTACGAGAAAGCAAAAAATTATTCCCATTTTTAGGCGACGATTCTTGGTCGAATCGTACGACAGCTTACTATGGTGCCCCCTCCGTGTTTTTACCCAAATCGAACGTTTGAGGTAAAAACGCGGAAAAGCAAAAAAATATATATATTTTTGAATAAAATTAAGAAAAATAGGGTAAAACCCTAATTCATTTTTACTGTTCATTTTCTGGTTTTAGAGCTCTGAAGCAAAAATGGTGGAGACGACGCACAGATCTGCAGAGGTCCGGCACGGTCTACGGGTAAGAGTCTAGACTTAACTAGAACTGATTTAATTTGATTTTTACATGCTTTTTAGGTAGATTTTAGATGAATTTTGAGCATCGCGGCCGTTTTTGGGCCGTCGACGTCGTCGGGACGAAATCGTCCCGATTTCGACGAAATCGTCTCAATTTCGGCAATTTTGCCCGAGGGCGAAATCGTCGAAAGGGGGACGATTTCGTCAAATTAGAGACGATTTCGAACTACGAAATCGGAGACGATTATGCTCAAATTTGGGACGATATCGTCCAATAGTGGGCGATATCATCAATTGCACAAAATTGAATTTTTAATTTGCATTATTGATTACTTGAATTATTAATTAATGATTGTTTATTGTTTTGTTGTTTATGTTTGCAGAGAGGTTTGCTAAAAAGCAGAGAATGGAAATATGGAGGATTGAGAGATGACTTGGCCGCTCTGACACAGGCAGAGCGAGATCAGCTGGCATAGGCCGGCTTACTGCATGTGGCAGAGATGCCATAAGTATCTACAGATATGGGGCTTCTAACAGCCCTAGCAGAGAGATGGTATCCGGGGTCTTCCTATTTTTGGTTACCGACAGGGGAGATGACTCCCACACTAGAGGACGTATGGAGGATTCTGAGAATCCCCATACAAGGACGGATGATCACTCCTACGGCCAATCAAGGCCACGCTATGGGACGACTGTGTGGTGACCCGAGCTTCGCCCTGGAGAAGGGCGGAGTTAATATCGAGGCACTATGCCAGATGCCTGGGGCATCCAGACTCACACGAGTACTAGCTGGAGTGGTTGGTGGACTTCTGCTGTGCCACCAGAGCGGGTGCAGGGTACCATGGATGCTCGCAGATGTGATCTGCGATATGCGGGACCATGGGTACAGGTTTTGTTGGGGTAGTTATGTTCTATGCCGATTGTACAGGATCCTGTATGGGGTCGTGTACAAGGGCGGGCGATGTCTGGTGATGACATCGCTCCTACAGGTTTGGTGCTGGGAGCACATTGCGGTGCGGAGGCCGATAGGGCTTCCACTGATAGGGGTAGACGGGGAGAGGCCCCGAGTCTTCTACTGGTGGCTCCGAAGAGGGTCACAGCGACGGATCGACCTACCGATGTCCCGAAGGCTACTGGATGATTTGGTCCCAGACCAGATCACCTGGAGACCATGGAGGGAGCATCCAGGGTGGCCAGAGGATGGACAGGAGTTGGCTCGCATCAGGCGAGTCTGCTGGCTGAGGATGGAGAGAGGAGAGGTGGAGCTCCACCGCTATGACCGAGTTTTGAGATAGTTCGGTCTACAGCAGGGGATCCCATCTCTCAGGGATTACGAGTTTTCCCGGACTGTCCGGGATAACACTACGGTTAGCGGGGCTCCCGACATGCAGCCGATTCTGGAGCCAGGACACGGATGATGCCCCCATCCAGCCAGTGGATGGGGATGACGTAGGAGTAGCCGATGGCTACGATGCCTGGTACGTAGGCATCCGCCCTCCTCGGATGACGAGGGCATAGGGTCCGATCCACGCGGTTGTGCGTCGGATAGGGAGGCGGCGCCAGGCGATGATAGAGGCAGCCCAGGGTCACGACGGGAGAGAGGCGAGGTGACCACAGGCACAGGAGCGGCCACGATAGGGAGAGAGGGAGAGGAGGGAGGCGAGACCCCCATCTCCACAGAGGGATAGGCCACCATCGCCCGATAAGGGCAAGGGTGTAGACACTAGGGAGAGCAACGAGACAGCGACTCTCCGAGCGGAGAATATGTCTCCAGCACTGTGCGGACTCTACAGATGAGCTGCACAACACCGAGCTGAGGCGACACAGCTTCGAGACGAGATTGCACGTCTCAGGGCACGGGGTGGAGGGGCGAGCACTCAGAGCTGATTGCACGTCGCTTGCTCGCACCGCATTCTACCAGGGCTCTATACTACCGATGGTGCCCGAGGGCCAGAGGGTGCCATTACCAGCACATATTGCAGAGCCTATCATGATGGGGTCATCTAGGACATCATCACGATCGGCATCCAGGACTCACGGCACCACACATACTGCGATGGGGCCACCTCCTCCACCTCAGGGGGGGAGGAGATGAGGCTGAGAGCTCGAGGGGCTCTCGAGACACTACACAGAGGGTATTTGATTGAGGGGATTGAGTATGCCAAGATATAGATTGTGGCATACCAATCCAGGTTTTGATATGATGTACATATATATTTGTGATATATATATAGATGAGATATTTTTGATCATATGACTTATGTGTTATGTATTTTGTGATGCTTATGATGCTTTTATGTTTTGATTGATTGATTTGATAATTCATGAGGATTCATGTAATTATGTCGTTGGAAATATTATAATTTGAATGTCATGCTATAAAATTTTAAATGAAATAATCTGATGTAACAAAGTGGTTGTTTGTGATGCAATGTGATAAAAATAAAAAGAGACTTCTAACAATAATTTCAAAGGACATTGTCGCTATTATAGACCATTTCATGGAGTCGCCGCTCACTCGGTCGTCAAGCTAATCCCGATATAGAAATATTGTTAAAAAGGAACAAAGTGCTTAAGAGACTGTCTTAAGACTTTGGTGCAATAGTGCAAATGATGATGATGATGATGATGGTTTGTTTTCAGATTTTCATGAAAAAATGTTGTGCATGAAAATGATGTTTAAAATGATTTTTGCTAGGCATAAATTCCTAAGTGTGATAAAATTTTTGGATAATTCCTTAGGAATTAAACCATCATTGCAAAATTAAAGGTTGACATAATGACATGAAATAATGATAATGTGTTTGCTTTTGAAAAGCATAATTTGTGTAACATAATGAATTAAGCCATATGGTTTTCATGATTTCGAAGAAATGGGGAATAAAAATTGTTACAATGGTTTGCGCTAGGCATAGAATATGTAGGTATAGACTTATACCATCATCGCGAAAATCCAAAAAAAGATAGTTTTATTGCATGATTGATTTTTGATGAACAGAAAATATGAAAATGAGGACTTGCGCTAGGCATAAAATTCCAATTTTGGTTTTGAAACTATACCATCGTCGCGAAAGTCAACCCGATATATATGATTTGATTTGATTGTATATTTTTGAAAGAAATTTTTGATTTTTCTATTATATAGTTGTCTTTGTGGTAAACAACTGTACTTGATTTATTCCAACAAGTTGCAAAAATAATATTTCAAAGTATTTTGAAGACAAAAGTTAGATTTATAAGGAATCCCATGTGCATATGTGAATTCATTTCCGATCTTGATTTATCATAATGATAGACAAAATCTCTCAAATACAAATGTGTGTGCAATTGCATTGTTCATTTACCAGTTTTGAGCAAGATACTATGATACAAGTGATTTGAAGAAACCAAATAAGTGTTCATTAACCATGATGTAGATGCATATAACCATACTAGGCTACTATGTAGATCGGATTATCAAGAGCTAGCTAATCCATAAGCAGACATAGGTCTATACAAAAGAAGGTCGCTAATGTGACAGAATATATCGCCACGCTAGGAGTTACCCAAGGCCAAGCAGGTTGGGCACAAACCACCTGTTATGGGGCTTACCTCACAGTTTTCGAATAATTGAGAATTCCAGGGATTCAAGCTCATCAACCCTTCTTTTCTTTTCAAAGGGTAGGGAAAGGGATTTTATTGCCTTCTTGCTTTCTTTTGAACTTTGCTTATTTTTCTTTTTGTATTTCTTTTGCTTGATAATGCTTGGAACATTGCTGTAATGATAAAAGAACATTTTTCTTTTCTTTTTCTTGAACTTTTCTTTTTCTTTTTCTGTGCTAGGGATACTTGCTCGGATTAGTTGTAGAGCAAGGGATTTTTATTCTGGGTAGGGGTGAGCTTGTCCTTTTGCCAATTCTCAAAGATTCTAGACCATGTGCATGATAGGATAGCAGGGGAAACTTTTCACTCAAGAAATCACTTCTACTATGTAGCAAAACATGGAAATTACAAATATAATCATTTTATTGTGAAAAGATGTGCTTGGTTTAAGTAAATAACAAGATCAATTCTCTATGCTCAAACTTTATTTAATTGAATTTTGTGGACTTTGATATAAGAGAGATTAGTAATCATGCCAGATAAAATCAAGATATTTATTGTTGTGAGTGTGCAAGTGAGGGATGCCAAATAAATGCTAATTTTATCCAAAATAAGTTGAAACATATAACTGCAATAATTGTAAGAAAAATATATATAAATAATTTTTGAGAAGTTTTGAGAATGTTGACTCTCTCTTTCTTCTGTATATTGTTTTGGTTTCGAAAGAGTCAAGCATATAGCTGTTTTTATATTTTTATCATTATTTTGATTTTTGTTTTTGATTTTGAGCAAAAAAGAACTTAACAAGTGCTTTAAATAAATGCAATAGATAGTTTTTGAAGATTTTTGGAGATTTATGAATGTTTTTGGTGTTTTTGAATTTTTATAAATTTGAAAGAAATACAAGATAGTAATTTTGAACAAATATATACATGGATGAAATGACCAAATTTATGCATAGTAACGTTTAAGATGCAAAATATTCATGGGTTCTTTAAGTTCTTTACCATCTAAGGTAGATAATTTATATGCTCCTGATTCAAATTTAGCAGTAATAATATATGGTCCAAGCCAGTTGGGCTCAAATTTACCTTTAAGGTCCTTAGTTGCATTAGTATTTTTTTGAAGATTTTGAGGATTTTGATTTTTTTTGTATTTTGATTTTAATTTATGAATTGAAATTGGTGGTATATACAAGATGATCTATATACACTATACAAGGTTATTTGAGTATAGCATGTCTAAGGTTGCTTCAAAATCAAAGGAGGTTTTGAAGGATAATCTGGTTGAGGTGAAGGTAAGAATAGAAGGTGATGAATAAAAGGTAGTGATAACAAAAGCTTTGTTATAATGTAGAATAATGTAGCAAAAGATTTGACTTTTATATGTGGAAAATTGATCATGTTACAAAATAAAATGTCAGAAATATAAGAAAGTTCTTCATTCTTATTATTATATTCCAAGTCTTGATAAGATGGAGGAAAGTATATGTGAAAGATATGCATGGGTGTTATTTGGTAAACAAGGATGATCATATATGGATGAAGAAAAGTGATGGATAGAAGATAATTGTGATAATAGAGAATGTATAGAACTTGATGTTTCAACCGTTAAATATTCTTCAAATGGTGTTGGGTCATTATGTATGGTAACACATTTTATTTGCAAGTTCAAACTTCAAACATTGGTGAAGAGTGGAAGGGAAAACCCTCATCGTATGAATCCAAGGACTCTGGAGAAGTAGGTTGTAAGGTGAAGGACAATATCCTACATAGAATAAAGTATCCAGGATCTTGGATCCAATATTAAGGGGAAAAATTATAGTACCTTGAGCTTCTTGAATTTCATTGTTAAAAGATTTTATAATAACATTTGATTCATTAAGATCTTCTTCCTTTGTTTTGAGTTTTTGGAATAATTGATAAGTGCATAAATTAAGAGAGGAGCCATTATCTACCATGATAGTTCTAACAAGTGTTTCTTTACTAGATCCTGTAATGTAAAGATAGTAGTCTTCTTGTGGAGTAGAGGAAGGAATATCCTCATCATAGAATGAAATATGGTTAACCTCAAGAGGGTTTACACCATTAATTATGTTCTTAGAGAAAATATGATGAGGAACAAATTGTTGGCTAGGTATTTTGAACAAAATTTCCTTGTGATAAATTTGTAATACTTCTAAAAGGGATATCTTTGCTTGAGGATTAATCACTTGTTGTTGGTTATCAAAGTGGATTTCAGATTGAGATTTTGATTCTAAAGATGAGCTTTCTATGCTTACATTCCATTTTGGATCATTCTCTAGAGTCAAAGATAGTTTTGAAGGTTGGTCAAATGAGGAATCCATATCTTGAATATCGGATTGAGTTGATTGAACTTGAGGTTGCTCATTTGTAGTTTCTGTTACAATATTAATAATATCATCATGATGGGACACATTAACATGCAATATTTGATTGGTTTCTTGTTGTTGATAATTGAATAGGGGTTCTTGGGAGATCCCCATGTCTTGATTGATTATTGGTATTTGTTGTGTAGGAGTTTGATTGTTTACTGGAGATTTATAATCAGTTGTAGATTGTAATTCCTTTATATTAAAAAGACCCTTATCAATCAAATCTTGAATTGCACATCTTAAATCTTTACAATTTTGTGTCATATGTCCATCTACTCTATGATATTCACAATGTAGCTCAGGTTTAAACCAATCTGATGTGGTATCAGGTTGTCTTATGGAAGGGAGTTCAATCTTATTTGTGTCAAGTAAATACTTGAGAATTATATCCATTGGTTGATTGAGCTTAGTAAATTTACGTGATGAAGGTTTTTGAGAGGTTTTTGATAAATGCCTTAGGAATTTCGTCATAAAAGGACCTAATGGTTTCTCACCTCTACTTTCTTTATTATGGGTAGAATGATGACAGGAAGATTGCGAAGCATGAGGTGAGTGCATGGTAGAATTGGAAGAATAAGTATTTTCTTGTTGAAATGGATGTGTTGTATTGAAAGAAGAGTATTGAAAGGGTGGTGGAGGATTATATGTGGATTGATAGACATAATATGGATATATGGGAGAATAGATAATATCGTTATGAAGAGGATTGGCAAAGGGATTGTCCTGTTGGGGTAAGGATGAAAAATGAGAAGAGTGTGATGGAGGTGGTGTTGAATAGGGATGAGGTTGGTCATAATCAACAAATGTATTTGGCTGAATTCTTCCAACATTACTAATGGGCTCATATTGATTTGAGTAAAAACTCATGGTTTCTTTAGTACTTCTAAAAGTAATATTTAGCATCTACTATTTAGAATTGAATCTAAAACATATAAACATGAAATGATGATTTTGTTTTTTGTTTTTCTTGTATACATATATATTTTTTTGTTTTTGTTTTTGTTTTTGTTTTCAAAAGGTTTATAATGCATTCACGTCGGGTTCACCAAAATGTATCGCTCCAAATTTTTCGCATCCCTACCTTCAGGCTATAGGATCCGCGCCCGGAAGGAGGATGGGAAAAGGATGGTGCGGTACCTCGGACTGAGAGGACTTTGCGAAGGTCCCGCCTCTCAAGGGAGGTGTATTTTGGTGATTTTTCGACGGATGGTGGGTTCACCAGGAAACATTTAGCGGCAGTTTCCATGCCTAGGTTTTGGAATGTGTTTAGATGAGTTCGTTTTAACCTTAAGCATTCATATCCTAGGTTTGGCCGAATGAATCTAAATTAAACTACATGAAAATGCAACTTTCATGAATACAAAAAACATATTAAAAAGCAAAAAATAGAGAATTTACAGAAGGCAAATGAAGAATACCTGATCCGGATGTCTGAAGAAGATTCTGACGTTTGAAGTAGTCTGGATCGTCTGGAATTCTGACGTAATCGCCTCGCAATCCGACGTAATCGTCTGAGACTGATAGAATCATCTGAGATCTGACGAATTCGTCAGACAAATTCGTCAAAGACCTGCAAGACAGAAAACAGATGCAAAATACAAGAAATTCTACTGTGCTAACAGAGGCAAATTACACCAAATAGCAATATGAATACTGAACAATATTTAAGAACAGAAATTAAAGCAAATTACTGTACTTTAATGGCAAATCATGATCTTAGTATGCAATCTAGGCTAAATGGGTGAACTCCAAATGCAAAATAACATAAAAACTGAATAAATTATCTAATTTGTAGAATAAAATGACAGGGAAAAAGTTGAGAAAAGCAAACTTTAGGCACTGATTGCCTCGATGTGGACTGCAGTCGAGATCGTCTCGCATCAGTACGAAATCGTCTCGAATTTGACAGGATCGCCTCCGATCTGAACAGGTTCGTCGACGACGATGGGTGCTGGCTCCGATTGAAAAATAGTGATGTACCTGCAACAAAATTGCTATGGGACTAATGCAAATACAAAATTAGGATGTTCTAGCACAGAGGGAGTCAATTTGCAGATAATTTCAGCCAGGGGTTGGGGAGGGAAAATCCTAGAGATTAAATAGGCTTAGGGGGAGTAGTTAGGAGGTTGGAGATCATCCCAATTTGGGAGATCTCCAATGGGGGAGGGTCCCAACGGTGCAGACACGCTTCTGCCCAGATTGGAGACCCGTTGGAACAGATTCCAACTATGCAAATTTAGTTTTGCGACAAGATCGTCTGGACGTCCTAGTCTAGACGAAATCGTCAAATCTGGGGCGATATCGTCTGATCGGCGACGATATCGTCAAACGGTCAAAACAACCTCTAAAAATGGCACAAAAAAGGGGGAAACGGATTTCCCGACGGTTAACGGGCGGTTTGGGAGGTTAAATTTGAATTTAAATTTATTTACTAAGGTGAATGTAAATTTTGTAATTTTACTGCGCCAATTTTAGGGTGCTACATCAGGCATAAAAGGCCTGTAGATGGTACGGATCGGCTTCGACCTCTGGACAGTGTCATCAGTCAAAATGTACCTGGCTGTAATAGACGCCAGAATGTCAGCGTGCTTATTTTTCTCGCGTGATATGGATTTGACATTCAATGAGTCGAATGACTCCATCAGGTCCCAAACTCGATTACGATACACCTTGAGATAGTGCTTCTTGGAGGCGCACTTGTTCGTAATCTGGTTGCACACCAGCTCTGAGTTGCCAAAGATCTGTAGATGCTTTATCCCTAGTCTCTCTATTTTTCTCAAACCCAAGCATAGGGTTTCGTACTCCACCGCGTTGTTGGTACAGCTCCAGGCCAACCTATAGGTGTAGTCCTTCTAGATCTCGATCGGGGAAACCAAGAGTACACCCGCACTGATGCCATTTTTGCATTGGGCACCATCAAAGAAAAGCTACCATAGCTTTTTTGGTGTAGGTACTACCTCTTTCTTGGCTAAATTATCAAGCCTCTTAGGCTGGATGACGGTGTATCAGCCTTGCTCAGTCTCGATCATGGCATTGAAATCAAGCAAGGAGAACTCATCCTTCGTTTGCAACAGCTCACGAGCTTGCTCCGTCATGTCTACCACCACCAGTTCTTCCTTTGTCAGCTGAACCATGCAATCCTCCAACTCTTCTCCAGATATCTTCTCCACTAGAAATATGGAAGGATTCTTGTTGTAGATCTTTAGTCTCCTTCCTTTGAAGGGCACTTCCATATGCGAGTAATCTAGAGACAGATACCCTCCCAGCTTCACAGTGAACTCCCTGGAGAGACACATGCCGGAGTAGGGTTCCAAGTCAACAACCACGACTTCTTGGATGACCACTATGTCAAGAGATTTGTGCAACCAGATCAGGATGTCTTTGATGACATTGACTATCTTGACAGGGGTGCCATCTAGTTGCAGCACACCTTGGCTGCTCCTTGTATACTCCATCTTGATTTCATCGCAAACGACTCTTGAAATTATAGTCATGGAGGCACCAGAATCCACCATACAGTTGTGTACTATGTACCCTTGCATCCGTAATGATAGATAGAAGGGAGGTGGTTTGTTCTTCCCAGTGGCAAAGACTGTCAGGGGTTGAACCAAAATAGCAGGTTGTATCTGCTTGCCACACTTTATGCTCTTTAGAGATTCCTGCAGCAGATCAACTTGCCTTGGGAGCAGAAGAGCATCATACATGCTTATCCTTGTGGGGGTCCTCTTTAGCTCATCCACTATGTTGTAGCCTGAAGTGCTAGCTCCCTCCGTTTCCTTCATAGGCTCATACTTGGTGCAGTATTGCTGTGTGGCCTCGAATCTCTATATCTTTCTTAGAGATGGGTACCTTAGCTTCTCTTGAGCTTGTTCTTTTATTTTAGCTGGAGGTTGAGCAGCAGGAGCTTTGGCTGGAGAAGGAGCTACTTTTGCTGCGAGAGGCTTGGCTATGGGAGCTTTTTTCTTGGTTGTGTAAGGCCATAGCCTCTTGTCAGGTGGTAGCCTAGCAGGTTGCGCCTTATCTCTTTTGGTGTATACCTTCAAGGGCTTTGCAGCAACTTCAATAGACTTCCTATCTTCTTTGGCAGGGGGCAACACCAGATCTTCCTCTAGAACGACAAAGTTGCCTTCATCGTCCAAGATCATGTAAAGCTCTTCATCTTCTATGGCACTGCCCGCCAAAGTTTGGAGGTAATGCTGGTGCAACGTGCAATCTTATTTTGAATGCAAGTCGTTGCACGTGGTGCACCAGTTAACCTGGTCAGAAGTGCCAGGTTGGTCCTCGATGGCAAAATTTCTTGTAGGAGGACGCCTCTGATCTCATCATTTTTGGGCTTGATCTTTTGTTTGTGTCGGAGGAGGATATGGCCTCCTTGGGACAAGGTCCATCTGGGCCTATTTCTTCTTTAGTATAGTCATGTCGTTGGACATGGTGTGATATCCAAAGGCCAAAGCCCGTACCTCCTAGAGGATTTTGTTATGAATATCAATGTCCGAAGGTGACAACTGAGCTGGTGGAGGTAATGCAGCCAATGGAGGAGGTGTATAATATTACGCATACTGAGGGGGAGCTGGGAGTGCTGGATAATGTGGAGGATGAGGAGGCAAATTAGAATAATGAATTTATGGCAGGTCGTAAGGTTTTACGACCGGCACCAGATTCCATTGTTGTTGGGGTTGCTATCCCAAAGTGGACGACATCACACCAAAAGTTGATGGGTACTGGGACAGAGGAAATTTAGGGTAAATGAGTGGTTGTACCCTATGAGGAAGCCTACCTATGGATATGATCCATTTTAGCTTGTTGGGTAGCCTCGTATAGGGTAGAGAATGAGTCGATTCGGTCTATCTTTAGCAGTAGGTAGATGTCTAAGTTGAAAGACCTTAGGTAGTAGTGCACAGCCTGACCTACTGAAGGTCTAAGTTCGTGAGGTACTCTTTTCCAAGACCTTGTAAACCTGATGTTGAAGTCCAAAACCTCCTCTTGGGGGCGTCGTTGGATGCTTTGGAACTAATGTAACAAAGAAGAAGGATCAGCAGACTCGTTGCATCCTTTCACGAGCCTTTCGGCCAGCTGGCGCCACCCTGTGATAGATCCATATAACAGTGATATCCACCAGTAGAGAAGCTTTTCCCTTAGAGAAAGGGCCAGTAGACTGGTCTTCACACCTTCGTCAGTGATGGAATGTAGCACAGCCAGGGCCAGAATGTCCTGGATGTGTTTGTACACCATATTGTCATAGCCATCATATGTAGGGATGGACTTTAAGGCAGCGGGGGGCACAATTTGTTGTTTGATTAGGGCCAAGGGCCCCGTAGAGTCTACCGTCGAGAAGATATCATCATCGTTCTGCTGGGCAGCCATGTCTTCCTCTCCTTCGGTAGTGTACTCGATATCGGTATCGTTCGAGGATGTAGATTTCTCTTCACCCTCAACTTCTTCGATTTTGGTTTCAGGCTCTTCTATGTGAGCTTGGTGATCATCTAGCCTAACGCGCTCTCCTGGAGTGGCAATGTCAATTTTGTAAAGGTCAGGTTGGCTTCCCGGATTCCTTGCTCGCCACCTTCTCATTTGCATGAAGGCATTCAGACCGGTCTTCACGAACTCAGGGAGTATTTAGGTACTTGCAGAGTCGCCAGGTGCTCTGATTTTTTAATAGCAATGAAGCGAACACCAGTGCTTTGATTCTGTCTTGGGATGGGAAAATTCCATGTCCCACCAGGCGTGCTAGAGAAACTGTTGGTTACGAATCTGCCATGATGAAAGGATTTGGTATAATGCGCCCAGATTCGCCCACCAGATTGAAAGGCCGAAAGGAAGGAATGCCTTCCGTGCCAATCTTCAAAGAAGGCCGAATTCATGTGGGGTTTTAGTGTTTTAAGCTAAGAGTGCAGGGAAAGAGATACAAATGCAAAAAGAGAATCCAAATGTGATTGGATTTGGGTGGGGGGAATAAGTAGCACGACAATGATCAATCACCACTACTAACAAAAGTCCTATATAGAACACACAATGAAACTACAACTATCATGCATCCTATGTATCCTCTATCTATGCATTCCAAGAATACTTAATCACCAAATAATGGAGTCTAGAGTTCAATACAATAGTAAGTAATGAAATAAGAAACATGAGGTAAAAATGACAAGGAGAGGCAGCATACAAAATGATGATAGTAAGTAGAGCCAAATATGTATCTTGTATTCAGAAGCAAACGTATAGCTACAATGGTTCTCTAGTAGTATATTCCCCTTCCCCCATTTACAATGAAATGATGTGGCTATTTATAGCCCAAGTTCCCCCCGATTACAATTGTGGGCATAAAGTCCCAGACCAGACAATAGCTGACAAAAGCGACAAAAGAGCTATTGATGCTGACTCCTGTCGATGAGGACTGTACTTGCAACAAGGTCTCCCTGAAAGCTGTACAGCTACGTGGTAGTGCATCAGGTCAAAATTTTAGTCGACAGGAATGCGGGTAGCTGTGGTAGATGGAACTTTACATCAGCTTAAATGGGGGCAACAGGCATAGGTAATGTTGTCCATGCTTGCCCTTTATCCCGTCACATCTTGGCTCGGATCTCGAAGTTGGACACTTGTCAAATTTTAATGAGTGACACCTGTCTGCCTTGAAAGGCAGTTTATCTAACTTCTCCTGGGATCAGTGCGCTATCGGGTAGCACAGGTGGGAAACAACGCAGTTGGGGAGGGCCTCCGTGCCTTAGCCAATTTTTGTCTTACTTGATGAATCTTGCCCAACTGCGCACCAGTCAAAGGGCGCACCTCGAATTCGCTGCAAAGTCGGTTTGCGCACCGATACTTAGCTAATTTTCTCGCTATTCAGACTACGCACCAAAAGGGGAGCGCACCCTGAATTCGCTATGAATTTGGGTTGTGCCCCAACACTTCGCTAATTTTTTGCACACTACTTTCACAGTGCGCACAGGCAGAAGAGCGTGCCCCAACTTCGCTGCGAAGTCAGGTTGTGCTCCCACACTTAGTCAAATTATGCTCTGTTTTAGCCTGCCTTCGCACTTCGCATCCCCTACTACACTCAAACTTGAGGGTGCACCCTGACTTCACTGTGAAGTCGGGTTGCGCCCTGACACTTAGAATTTTTTAGGGAACACTTGCTCAATTTTGGGAACTTGACTGGGGGAAGTACAAGGGAAAAAATGGAGGAATGCAATTGTAGGAAATGGGAAAAGGAAAGATGGATAAAGTGAAGAAAGGGGAGGAGGGAAGGAAGAGCAGCACACACAATTTTTGAAAACATGGCACCCCGTGCAAAATGTGGCAACAACTCTTAATAGCTTCTAAAAATGGATGCTCTAAAACTCTTAATAAGCACTTTCAAAATATTTGCAATAATACTTTATATAGCATAAAATTAACATACCTTTTTAACTCTTTTGTAGCTCTCCTTCTTGATGGCTTGTCTTCTTGTATTTGTTGCACTCTTCCTTTATCTTTGCTACTTGTAGACTCTTTGATTTGCAACTGTAGTTGCTACTCAAAATCAACATTCTTCTTCTTCAAATGTGTGCTAGCTATCTCTAAAAATTTACAGGTCCAAATATTTCCCTTTCACTATTCAAATCTATAGTAGAACTCTTCCTTATATGCTACCAAAATATGCTTGATCTTTGCTATCCAAATATATTCCAAGTATATCTTATATCTTCTCTAAAATGCAACTTGCTTTATTCTTTCAATGCTGCCCAAAATTATAGCTTAAACTCCTCTGATTACTGCTTATAAAATCTGATTTGGTGATGTCCTCAAAATTTCAAATCTACTGCCCTCTTTTTCTATCAACCCTTCTCTTAGCTAGTTGTTCAAAGATGATCCAAAAGCTTCTCCAAATATTTTCCAAAATGTAGCTTTCTATTTCTACTATTTGTTGTCCTGTGACCTTTCGTCTTCTCTTTGAAAAATATGCAACTTGTGCTTTTACAAATCAGCCTACAAGACTCTTGTGGCTATCTCCAAATCTCTCAAAACTATGACCTCTACAATATTCTTGCTTTCTTCTAATTTCTTGTTGAATTATGACCTCTTCTTATGTCTTCTTTTAATAGAATCTGGATGTCTTGGTCTCTCCAAAATCTTCTCAAAATTTATCAAACTTTTTTTCAAATCCTTTTTCCTTTTGGGCTTGTTGTCGTATGGCGACAATTATTCCAATATCTTCTGGTCAGGTACTCCTTATGCTTGCAATCGTCTACCACAAACTCTACTTCAAATCTTCTCTAATGGTCACTGCTTCAGCTTCTGTAATAAGGCTTTCTCTTACCTTTTTCTTTCTTTTGTAAAATCTTATTGAGACCTCTACTCTTGGGTCTTCTAATCCTATAGCCTTCAATTTTCTCATTTAATGCTTTAATGAAACCTTACCTTGGTTTCTTCAATTTTCCAACTATGGAAAATACTTCAATAAGATCTATTTCTTTGCTCTCTTGACTTTGTTACTTCTCTCTGTAATAGGACCTTATGTAGTCCTTCTATCTTCAATCTTCCAATCTTGTAAGTTCTTCGATATGACATCTTCTTGGATATCTATCTTCAATATTTTGAAGCTTGAAAGTTCTTAAATATAATCTCTTCTTGGATCTCTATCTTCAATCTTCAATCTTCCAAACCTTTAAAGTTCTTCAATATGACCTCTTCTTGGGTTTTTATCTTCAATATGCAATCTTGCAATGAGAACCTTCTTCTAGGTTCTTCTTCAATAAGGTCTCATTCTTAGACCTCCTTTAATGTCTACTTTTCTACAACAAAAGGTTAATCCCTAAACTAGGAAATCACATAGATTTTTAGGCAATCGAAGATGAAATTCTTCTCTATTTTTTGTAGGAAGCTTCTCAACTTATAAGAATCAATATTCTACAAAAAAAATTAGACAGTAATAATTAGATGTATTCAAAGTTCCATAAATAATAATCTTCACTAGTTATCTTAAAAACTAGTGGAATCAAATCTATACTGAATCCTGGTCTTCACAAGTTTTCCTTCAATCATGTGGAAAGATTCTAGCCAAATAATAATCTGAAATATTCTCTCTTTTATCAAGCTTATCAATAGGACCTCTTCTAAGGGTTTCTTGATCTATTTAATGATAAGGTCTGCCTTTAAGACCTTTCAATCTCCTTCTATTCTAATTTTTCTCTTGGAATAGATATTTCCTTAAATATCTCTGGTTTTCCTCTAACATAGTGAGAAATGCTATCTTCTCTGGTTTCCTTTTATAGAGGTAATTCCTTTATCTTATTTGGTTTATCTTTTGAGAGATAATTCCTCTATCTTCTCTGGTTTCTCTTTCCATAGGTAGGTAATTCCTTTATCTTCTCTAGTTTCACTTTGTAGAGGTAAATAGTTTATTGTTACTGGTCTCTTCTTAACCAGCAGAAATGTTATTTCCTTCTTATCTATATTGGGACTTCTATCAAACAATCCTGATATTGTGATGTTTGCATGCAACAACACACAACGACGAATCTAGTTTACAAATATGCAATGAGGGATGAATAGTGAAAACTAGGATGGTCCCTTGTGGCTCTGATACCATTGTTAAATTTTGATGAGTGAATACTTAAAATAATATTGCCTCAAGATCAATAATAAAATTACAATATGAAAGATATGATAATGCTAAGTAATCAAGCATATAAACTCATAATATAATATATAATAACTCAAAGAATGCTAATGACAAATGCTTAAAAAGTACTACGAATCTTATTGAATGAAGACCTCAAAATACATCATACTACATTACCTTCCATTGCTTCGAAAGATGAATCTCTCTCTGCTTTGTTATATTATTTTACATCAATACATCCATATATAGAACGGAATGTGACTCTTCATGTGGAGGATTCTTGGCCCTCACTCTTCCTATGACTCTTTATCTTCCTACTCTATTGACACATGTACATATGGACAACTATGCACATTTACATTGCCAATATATCATTGCACACTTGTGCATTTAGTACATTGCATAAAGTAAATACTTCCATCCTAATCTAAGATATTATTTCCTAATTTATAAATGTATTCATGTTGGTACATTGGAATGTACCAAATAATGTAATATATTCCAATAGTACAACCCCTTATTCTCCAACCAAGAAAAAGTTGCATTTTGATGCTTTAAATATTTTAGATGGATTCAAACCTTTGATTTTTAATAACAAACATTTTACTAACCATTATAAATACAAAGGAGTTTTAATTCACTTTAGGATTCAATTGATCAACTTGGACAATAAAGGTTCTAAGTTTTTCTTTAAGGAGGTTAGTGATGCTTTTTTTCTATGCCTAGAGAGAAAAATATCTAAGTATTGACAAGCTTCTTCTTGAGTTTTCTTGGGCTATGTAGGGGTATATTTGAAGAATGCAAGATTATACTGAGAGGGAGAGGGGTGAACAGTATAAGACCACTTTTTACTTTTCTTTTCAAATCAATATTATGTAGTGTATAAATAGTTGTATCAATAGTAGTAATCAAAGCAATGCACAAAACACCATACACAATAGAGACACAGATTTTAACGTGGTTCACCCAATATGGGCTACCTCCACAGAGAAAATATTTCTTCTAAATATTTCTCAAATAATCTCTTGGGAATCCTTCCCAAATTACAATGTTTATGGACTTCTATCCAAAGGATATGCTGATCCCCTAATCTCAAGTTCATGGATCTCTTCCATAGGAGAACCTTTCCCCTTTTGCTTTGGCTAGTGATCTTCTAGAAGACTCTATCTCTATGCTGCCCTGACTGGTGGATCTCTCTCCACTTGAAGACTCCTCACTTAGATCTGTCTTCAATTATCCTGGCTGTTGGATCTCTATCCACTGAGACTTTGTCCTCTATACTCCATCACCTCCAAAGCTCTATCTCAATACTATACCAAACACAGTTCAGTCGGTCTAGCACAGATATGCTCAATCTCTTGCACTAAACACAATACAATTGGTCTAGTACAATTCTGCTCAATAGGTTCACTTCGAACCTTCTCAAATATGCTCAATAGGTCCACACAGAACCTACTCAAATTTTCTCAACAGGTCCACACAAAACTTGCTCAAATCTACTCAATAGGTCCACACAGAACCTTCTCAAATATGCTCAACAGGTCCACATCGAACCTGCTCAAATCTGCTTCAATAGGTCCACACAGAACCTGCTCAACAAGGTCACACAAAACTTGTCCAAATATGCTCAATAGGTCCTCTCTAGGACTTGCTCAAATCTACATTGCAAGCTTTCACCCAAGCTTACTCAAATCAGTCCACAAGCCTTCTCAAAGACTTGTCTCAAATCTGCTTAACAAGCTCAAACAGAACTTGTCCAATCACATAGAATCATAAAGAGAATTGTTAGAGACTCAATATGTTCTAAGATCAATATTCAATCAATATCTCAATTCAATCTCATAGAAGCATAAAGAGAATTGTTAGAGACTCAATATGTTCTATACTCAAATCCCAATCTTAACTCAAATCAATCTCATAGAAGCATAAAGAGAATTGTTAGAGACTCTATATGTTCTATTCTCAAATCCTAATCTCAACTCAATCAATCTTATAGAAGCATAAAGAGAATTTTTAGAGACAATAATTTTCTATTCTCAAATCCCAATCTCAACTCAAATCAGAATATTGAATAGTTTGTTTCTAGGAACTTGAACAACCACATGCGTCCACTTGACTAGGCTTAATCAACTCAACTCAACCAATCACCTCAAGGATCAATCCTTTCTCACAAACCCTAGTCCAAGCATGTATTAACCAACTCAAAATGTTTTCAACAATGCTCAATCACAAATCTCACATAACAATGATACTCATGTTCTTCTCTAACTCAAGTTCAAGTTCATTGCACAACCAATGGGCTTCAAAAACAATGCTTATAGAACAAGGTTTAATCATAACACACAATCCATAAAACCTTGAAGCATTCAACCAACCATTTTTAAAAAGAAACCCACAATCAATCCTTTTCTCTCCAATGATATTTCAGAAATCAACCACCATAAACAATCAATAGGAGAATGTGCCCATACCTTTTTTATGCCAAGAAGTTGTCCACAAAATCTGCCACACTAAACACAACTTTCCTTTCCAATCTCAATAAGGGTTAGTGGACTTCAAATAATAATCACAAGATAAAGCATAACTCAATTTACACCTTTTTACTCCAACTCAATAATCACATCCACCAAAGTCCTTTTAATAAAAATCCTTATAAAAAATAATAATCAATAAGCCTCTCAAAAATTACTTTATAGCAACTCCTTATTTCTCCTAAATTATAATTCTCAAATTCAATAACTTTCATAAACATCAATTAAATCATCAACTCATCCAACCTTTAAAATGATAATCACAACCCTTATAAAACAAAGCTAATTAAAATATTTGATAACCTTTAATAACCTTATAACACCAACTTAGGGCATAAACCAAAAATTAATTTAAATAAAAAATGTATTACCTCCTTAAGGGAATTCAAACCCCCAACTTGCCCACACTGCGAGCGCCTTAGCCGCGGTTAAGGTTGCCACACAAGCTAGTTGCTCGTTCAGGGGGAAAAAGGCACCACGTGCCTCAAGACTCTCCTCTCTCTCACACAAACCAACAATGCTTCGAGTGCTTTTCTTTCCAACGCCTTCAAACACAGTCAAGGGGATTCGAAACCTTGACATTCATTCTACCACATGCCTTAGCCAAAAGCCAATTGCCAATGCACCACTCTACCTACGATGACTTTGGATTTCGACCAACCTTCATTTTATTCGCTGCCTCTGCTTTTTAAAATATTTTCGCACAAGCTCAATTTGGATGCTTAGCCAACGGAATTAACACGAGCAAGGATAATTATTAATGAATCTTAGGAACCCCCTTTATATAGTCTTCTCCTCATTTTCGACGACGTTGGTGAATTACTTATAAATTTAATTTTAAATAATTAAAATTTAAACTAAATATTTAAAATTAAATATCTCCATCACTGGGGCACCTTTTTTAGTGAAACGAAAGGTCAATTTGGGTTTTAAGAAAAACTCAGTTTAAATCTACTATCCATGGTTTTAAATAAAACCTTTTATTTTGCCTACCTTGGTTTTCACAAAAACCCTTCATAGATCCTTTTGACATCAAATGACCTTTTGACATCAATGACAACATTTTAGCTTAGGGAATCAAAATGTCCAACAATATTGAGCCAAATTGTTTAATGATGTACAAAAAAAATGATAGAAAAGGATCCCAAGTTGTTAGAATATAATTATTAATTAAGTTAATTTTGAAGTCTTAAAATAGGGACAAGGTGTAAGAGAGACCAATTTGAATGTATTGTATAAGATTACTTTTAAAGCTATAGCATGTAGAATTAGCCCTATTGCTTGATAAATTGTTAGACTAAAGCAAAATTGGGTTTCTTGAAGAATATTTTATCTTGGATAATCTTATTTTGGCTTTGGAATATTTAGAATAGGCCATGGAATATGACCAAGATGCTCTTTTTGTTAAGTTCGATTTGATAAGGCCTATGATCAAACTTGTTAGTCATTTATTTTACATATGTTGTAATTGCTTGGTTTTGGCCCTCATTCTAGAAATTGAATTGCACTATTACTTGCTTATTCTTCAACTAATGTAGCATTGAATGGTTCTTTCTCTAAGCCTATTGTGCTACAACATGTTAAAAGTGTAATCTGACTTATGGTCAAGGTCGATATTGTATTATGCAATCTTGTATAGGCCTATGGACACTCATTGTACAAATGCATTTAATTTATTATATTATTTTATTATGCAAGCCCTATGAGTTGTGGTTAACCTTGTTACATTGAAGAGGAGAAGTGGATTATGCTATGGTAAATAGACTATTGATTTGTGATAAGGAGACAAAGTGAAAAAGTGAGACAAAGAGACAATTAATCTGCTATGAAGGAGCGAAGACGAGTGGATAAGAGGTATGCCTAGTAAAATATAATCGAGAGGCATTCAATAATCATTTCAAAAGGAGGATATATTCAAGAAACCATGCATTCAAAATGAGGAGATATTTGGAGGAATGCTACACTCATAAGAAGAAGATTTTAAATGTTGCATTCAAAAGGAAGAAACTTTTGAAGATCGGTTGCATTCGAAGGAGATATCATAAAGAATACACAAGAGGTAATTATAATCCCTACACATAATAAGAAAGTAGAGAATTGCAAGCACGTAGGTCAAAAATCATAATTCACCTACTATAATGTCCAATTATATTAAATTTGTGAGATTTACACAGGCTAGAAAATTCAAGAATCAATGTTTAAAAAAAGACAATTGAAATTAGAAAGGTTGAAAGGTATTCTATCATTGGTTTATAATTTGGAAGAACAGTAGAAGAATACAAAAAATCTAGAACGATAATGTGCAATAACACTCAAGGCACAAATAAATTTGGAAGGTTATTTGTGTGGCTGAGACATCCTAATGTAGAGGATAAGTGTCGTTTATTAAAGGTATATTTTGGCCTTAAGTTATTTGAATATTCAGGCACATATTTGATTTAAGAAAAAATGATTTATTTGAATAAATTTTGGAAGATATAAGAATAGAAAGAATAAAATAAAATGAAGAATTATAAAATTGAAGGAGGATATAATCAATTTATGAAAATTTAAAATTTGAAATTAAAATATAAAGAAGATTGAAAAAGTGAAAGAAGTTGAGTGAAAAATGAAACTAAAGCAATAATATTGAAAGAAGAATAAAAATTCAAAGAATGAAATATTGAAGAAATTAAAACTTTAAAATTGAAATTGAATTGAAGAAGAATATTGAATTTGGAGTTAAAAGGCTTTCAACACAAAGGAAAACATGACAATTTCTTCAAAGTCTCACATGTTTAAAGTTTCAAAGCAAAAATTTGAAAAAGGATATGACACAAAAAGTTCAATAAGTAACTATTGGTACATTGATTCAAGGGCAAGCAAACAAATGACTGGGAAAAAATAATGGTTTAGTACTTTTCAAGAAAAATATGAGGAACTAGTTGCTATGGCAAATGATAGAACATATGAGGTCAAAGGTGTAGGAAATATATTAATCAACTTATTTGATGGAAAATGCATGATTAAAAATATATTATATGTACTAGGTTTAGCTGCCAACCTACTATTAGTATCCCAAATGTTAGATCAAAGTCTAGTGGTTGAATTTAAAATTGTTGAAAACAAAAAAAATGTATCATCACTAAACAAGGAAAACTCATAGCCACTAGATCCTTCACAAATGGTCTATTTGCTCTTGACACCTCATCAAATATTGTTCTATTAGTAAAAACACTAGAAACAAGAGATATTTGGCATAAGAGGTTAGGGCATATAAGTACATCATCCTTAAATGAATCGGGCAAATATCAAATGGTAGCAGGCTTACCTAGCCTAACATAGAAACCTACAATCTTTCCAAAATGCTTAGCATGAAAACAACATAGAATGCCATTTAAATTAAGCTTACATAGAGCTAAGGAACCATTATAAATAGTACATACAAATTTATGTGGACCAATGGATGCTAGTATTAGAGGATAAATATTTTCAGCTATTTGTTGATGACTATTCTTGAAAAATGTGGGTTTACTTCTTGAAATTTAAATTTGAAGCCTTTACATATTTTAAACAATTCAAGCAACTTGTAGAAACAAAAATTAAAAGATCAATCAAGAATGTTTGCTCACACAAGGGTGGTGAATATCCATCAAAAAATTATTTCTAATATAAAATGGTATAAAAATGAAACTTACTATAATTTATAAAAAAATCAAAGGGTGGGGTTTGCCTAGAGCTTTGTGAAGGATTAGGTTTTTTTTTTTTCTGAAAAATTTCTCATCTTTTAGGAGCCATATCTTCACGAAGGGTTATCCAATTCAGCTAATTCTTGGACCAACTTGTATGGAATTTGAATAGCTTTAAAATGTGTGGTCATATGAAAGAATCCAAGTAATATTGAGGGAGATATGATCCTATGAATTTAACCATCCAGAACAAGGGCAATGACAATTTTTCAAGTCACGAAAAACAAAATTGCAAATATTTGTCAACTAGGGTTTAGATGATGGGAAGAGCAAAGAAAGGATAGGACTTTAGTGAGGCAAGATATTCTATGTGGACATAGAATTTTTTAGCTAGGTTTTTATTTCCTTTATTTATCTTTAAAATTTTGTATTCAAATTATTATAAATTTTTTATCATATATTATATTTGCTATAGGATATTCAAATAAATTTCAATAGATTTTGAGTTTTACTTTCCTTTCCATGAATAGATTTATATTTAAATCCTTGTAATCATATCTAGTGGTAGAGGTTAGTGAGTGCATCTCAAATATTTCCTCGTTGCTCTAATATAGGGTGGTTTTTGGTAAATTTAATGGGCATTGGCTAGGGTCTTCAACCTTGAGAAAATGGATTTATAGGAGTTAGAAGTCTCCATGAGTGATTCTATCATTTATTCCCAAAGGTTTCTTCCTAGCCATTTTTTGCTCTATGGAAGAAAGAGAAAAATCCTAAAAGGAGGTCCTTGGTTTATGGGAAGTGTCCTTACCCGTTGGTATGAAGACTTTTCACCTAAAAATGTAAATCTATACCTAGTATCAGTTTGGGTTAGGATGTTTAAGTTGCCCATTGAAGTTTTGGAAATAGATACCTTCAAGGCAATAGGAAACACTCTAGAAGAATTCCTTGAGATTTTAGATATGATGAAATATGGATTCTTGGCTATTTATGCTCGGATATTGGTCATGATTGATATAAGTAAAGATTTACCAGAATCAATCATTCTTAAGTATGGGGATAAGATGTGGACCCAAATAATAGATTATGAAAAAATATCTTTTAGATGTAGAATATGCCATGAGGTGGGGTATTTTGAGAGATCATGCCCTAATAAGAGCCCAACAAAATCATATGTAGAAAATTGCAAGAGAAACTTATAAATGGTTATGGATGAAGATGGTTTTCAACTTCCAAAAAATAGATCTAGAAAATTCAACTAAAATAAATAGTAGAGAAAAAGTAGATCAAAACTTAAGGACACAGTACAACTTAGGGGAAATTAGATCAAAACTTAGAGGACACAATACAACAATTTCAACATATTAACAAGGAACCATATATTAAGTATGATCTTGATTTAAGGATGAAAATTCTTATTGAACCTAAGGAATATGTCTTATCAAATTTTAAAGACTCTCTTGAAGTACCATACACCATTAAGGAGAAAAATTTGGTAAATAAAATGTAGTTTTAGAAGTTAATACCTTTGCCATTAATAAGAAAATACTAGAAAATGAGCAAGACAAGTCAAAACCTTCTGTAATAGAGCTAGGAGAGGATACATATGACGAAAAACAAAATTGTGAAAGAATATTGAGAAATAGAATAATAAGACCCACTCTTAATATAGGCAAAGGTAAAAAGAGGAAAACCCTCAAATTATCAAGCAAGATCCAGTGAAGCAAGAGCAAACTTAGAGAAAGGAACACAAACTAAGTTGTGTTGAGTGATAATTTTGCCCAATTGCAAAACCACCATCATAGTCAGGGTATTGTTAGAAAACCCTCTCTTGCAAAGAAATTCATAATTTCTCCAAGGTTCTTATTTGCTTAATGTGTGCTTGAATGCTTGTGAAAATATGCAAAATGTGTTGAAATACCTTAGAGGTGCAAGTGACTGTTAACAAGGGGCCTATGGTTTGGTATTACTTTGATTTGCCATGCTCTTTATTGTTCATGAAATTTAAAATAAAAGAAAATGTAATGTGATTGGTCCTCATATGACCATCCTAGAATGGTGATTTAATTCATTTTATCTTAAAGTGTTTTAAGTAGATTTTATCTTCTTTTGTTAAGCACATTTTTAACAATTTTTATATTTTTTTGTTAAGCTTTGCTTTGAGTATAAACGAAAAGACTAAAATATAACGTTGAAATGTGAATCCAGAATGGTGATTTAATTCATTTTTATTTTGCTTTGTGAAACAAATTTTATCTTGCTTAACAAATTTTAATCTTGCTTTGTTAAACAAATTTAAAAATAATAAAATCCGTGGAGTGCAAGAATCTGTTTTGGAACCTTAAAAAAATATCTTAATTAAATGTGTCCAAATAATTTAACAAGTTAGCCTTAAGAAACAAAATTATTTGGATGCTCTAATTACTTCAAAACCCCCATTATTGATATTTTGTGCAAGACGATATAACTTTTTAGGGCTTCGAGTGCGAACTTAAAGAAAATAAAATGAACAATAAATAAAGACAAAATATATGATTAGAGAAAATATAAAATAAAGTAAAAATCTGAAATAATATGAAATAGAGTGCGGAAAAGCGATGAAAAAGAGCTATTGTAAATTAATCCTTCTTATTCTGCAGAAAATAGAAGATTGTGAATATTAAAACAAAACCAGGTTAGACCTGCATCCACACAATCTAATATGGTTAAGTGCAAGAGTGAGGAATAAAGGCATGCATTAAAAACATTAAATGATGCTACCATATCCATGCATAAAACATCATAGAATGAACTCAATACATGTAGTAGAAAAATCTGCAATAAAGCTTGTATCCAAAACCTTATTTAACTGCATACAAAGTGAGAAGAATTTGTTTGCAATAGCTTGAAAGCCTTCCAATATTTTTCACGCCCTCCTGTTCCAAAAAAATTCCAGCCCTTTCTCTATGCGTTCAAATGCATATTTAAAACTTTCCCACAATAAAGCAAACTCTTCATTTTCTCTTTCCAACTCTTGGCTTTGGTTTCCCAATCATTCAAATTTGTAACATTTTTCTTCTTGAGCGTTGTTGTTGTTTTTTTCCTTTCAATTGATATGATTCGTAACGTTTTACTTTATTGAGTAATACTGCTTTTTTCCGTTCAATTGGCATGATTCATAACGTTTTATTTTCTTGAGCATTACCGTTTTTTTTTCCTTTTAATTGGCATGATTCGTAACATTTTATTTTCTTGAGTGTTGTTTTTTTCTTTTCTTTTTTAATAGTAGCCTACAATAAAGAACACATAAATTAAACTTTCTAAAACAAAACCATTAATAAAATTAAATTAAAACAAAACTATAGATAAAATTAAATTAAACTTTCCCAAAACAAAACCATTAATAAAATAAAATTTCCAAAAAACACATTGATGGCTTTATTTTTATATATATATATATATATATTTACTTTTTAAATCATTAAGGAGACAATCAACATTTAAAATCATTTATATGAATTAAATCAATATTAAAATATTTTGAAATAAATTCAATATTAATTGATCCATATTATTTAAAAGGCTAAATTCAAGGTTAATTAATCCATATTATTTAAATGAAAATAAATTCAAGATTAATTAATCCATATTATAATAAACCAATATCAAACCATGAGAGATAAATTTAAAAGTTTCATACCAACATATAATAAAAGTATAACACTATGCTAGATTTGTCAAAAATTTCAAAGTTTGAACATTGGCTTCTTTTATTTTTGTGAAAGGCTTTTCTACAAGACCTTGAACTTAGGCACACTTTAACAATTGACCCTTAACGATAAATCATTGGATGCAAACAAAACTTCAAATAAAATAATAAAATTTTAAAGTAGGTCCTCAAATTGGGGTGTGTTGTGCAACAACCACAAGTTGGTTGAACTTCTCTTTACCAAACAACAAAATGATATTGGAATATGTAGCCAGGTCCAAAAGCCTCTAATGAGACGTGATTGTCATCTCATGGAATATAAGGGGTTCTAATGCCCCTTCAAAGCAAAGGTGTATTAGGGACCTATGTTTAAGTAATAAGCCTTATATTCTTTGTATCTAGGAAACTAAAATGACAAAAGAATAAGTTTCAAAACTATGAAAGCAATATGGGCAAGATGTGAATGGGATGTTATAAAGTCTGAAGGAGTTGTAGAGGGAATTCTAACTTGTTGGAATCCTTCTAGAACTTCCTATTTAACCATTCATAAAACTAGGCATTGGATAGCCTCTTTAGTCACTTCCTACTTTACATATTATCATTTCATCCTTAAAAATACCTATGGACCTACAACTCAGTCAGGTAGATTAGAAGTTTGGAGTAGGATTGAAGCCTTTATGATAAGTAAAGACCAAGAAACTCAATTCATGATCATAGAAGATTTTAATGCCATAACCAAGCTGGATGAAATTTTTTGGGGAATTAGGAAACTAACCCAAAGTATGAGAGATTTATAAACTTTTATTCAAAACAATAATCTATGGGATGTTGAGTTTGAATAAGACAACTATACTTGGACCAACAATAGGAGAGGCCAAAACCTAGTAGTATAAAATTTAGATAGATGCATACCTCTGATCATTGGCTAGATGAAGGAACTTGTGCTAAAATTTATACCTTAACAAGGATTGATTTAGATCATTGGCCAATAAGAGTTAAAATGGTGGTAAGTGAATTCAAAAAAAGATCATATTTTAAATATGAACAAATGTGGGAAGATCATCCTCAATTTATTGATATGATAGCTCAAATGTGGAATTATTCAGGTAATGGTGGGTTGTATGCTCTTCCAAATCAAATTAAATCTATGACATCTAGATTAAAAGAATGGAACAAGAACACTTTTGGAAATATTTTTTAGAAGAAAAAATAACTAAAAGATAAAATTTAAAAATTCCAAAAAGGTGATCATAATAATCCAAGCTTAGAGGAAAGGGATTTTCTTAATGAATATCATAATATTTTGAGTAAGGAAGATAAATTTTGGATATCAAAATCAAGACAAATGTGGTTAAAATAAGGAGATAAAAATACAAATTTTTTCATAGGATGGCTATAGTACAGAGATTAACATCCAAAACTAGTAGAATTAAATCAATAGAAGGGGTTTGGATTGAAGATGAAAGTGAAATTAGAAAAGAGATAGTCTTTTTATCAAAATATTCTAGGATCATAGGAGACTGAAGTTCTTAATGATGAACTTCTTCAAGATGTTCCTTTCTTTATTATGAATTAAGACAATAGGAAACTGATGGAGCCTATTACTCTAGAAGACGTACATTTAGCTATTTTATCTTTTAATAAGGATAAATCCCCAGGTCCAGATGGGCTCTCTATAACTTTTTACCAACATAATTGGGATATAGTAAAGGATTCTTTATTGGTGGTAGTGGAAAAGTCTAGGGTAAAACAATACGAACCTTATAAATTAAATGCAACATATCTTACCCTAATTCTAAAAAAAGAAGAATGTTGAAATATTTGATTCTTTTATACCCATAAGCCTATGTAATATGTCATATAAGATTATCTCCAAAGTGATGACAAATCGATTAAGGCCATTGTTAGATAAAATTATTTTAGAAGAGCAAGGAGGATTTGTGAAAGGAAGACAAATTATGGATGGGATCATAGTAGCTCATGAAGTTATACAATCAAATTCAATAAAAGAGAAATCAATGATCTTAAAACTTGATATCAGTAAGCCTATGATAGGGTTAAATGGGATTTTCTTTTTGCAATTTTAGAAAAGTTTGGATTTGGGAAGAAATGGGTTAGATGGATTAAAGTTTGTGTCTCTACAGTTTCTTATTTAGTGTTGGTCAATGGGTTAGTAACAAAATATTTTAAAACCAAGAGAGGCCTTAGATAGGGAGATCCTCTATCTCTTTATTTGTACATTATTATTGTAGAGGTTTTGAGTAGGAACTTAAAGAAGGCTTACAATATGAGCTTATAAGTGGACTTAAGGTTAGTAATAACATCGACATCACCCATCAACAATTTGTAGATGATACAACCCTTTTTGTAAGGGTAAGGATAAATGAGGCTAGAGCTTTGAATAAATTTTTAAAAGAATACGAAAGAGCTTTAGGGCAAAAAGTTAATAGGACAAAATCTAAATTTTACTTCCTTAACACTCCAACTAATATCAAAGAAAGAATTTATAGGTTACTTCAAATGGAGGAGGCAAATTTATCAGCAACTTATCTAGGGATGCCTTTATTTGAGGAGATAATGAGGATAAAATTATGGAATCCAATTATTAGTACAATTCATAATAAACTTTCATCTTGGAAAGGTAGATGGTTATCGTTAGCAGGAAGAGTGCAATTAATTAAGTCAGTCTTACAGGCCATTCCAACATATTATATGTCATTGTATTCTATGCCAAAATTAGTTGAAAAAATGTTAATCTATATTTTGTGATCCTTTTAATGGTTAGGTTTACATGATAAAAGGAAATTTCCTTTGATGAAATGGAGGAAGGTGTGTGGTGATAAAACTAGGGGACGTCTTGGTTTAAGAGTTCTTATAGATGTAAACTTCACTCTTAGGGGAAAAGTAATATGGAGATTGTACAAAGAGAGTCAAATAAAATCGACAAGAATTCTTTTAAGTATGTTGATCCTAATGACCCAAGTTTAATATTTATTGCATTCTCTCTACCAAATGGTTTTACTCTTTGGAATGGTTTAAAAAAATCTACTGATATTTTGATTAAAGGTTTAAGACGGGTGGTGGGAACTGGAGAAAAAAATTCTATTTGGATGGATACTTGGTGTGATAAAAAACCACTCAATTTAGATCCAATTTTAAAATATTGGATAAAATTGCTTTAATACAAATATGGTGATAGGGTTTCAAACATTTTGTACAAGGATCAGGAAGGAAGATACAAATGGAAATAAGATATTTTTACAAGTATACAATATATTGATGCTAGGAGGAAATTGAGTAGAAAGATAACAACTATGATTATTCCGAGGGGAGCCAAGGATAAATTGATTTGAGAGTTGAATAGCTTAGGATAATACACAACAAGAAGTTGATATAATTTACAACACCAAAAAAATAATAATATCACTAGAATATGGAGAGATATGTAGGATAGCCCAAGTATTCCTAAAGTTAAAATGTTTGTTTGACGACTCAATAAATGTTTGTTTGACGACTCAATTTCCTCCTAGCATCAATACTTGGGCTATCCTAAATATCTCTCCATATTCTAGTGATATTATTATTTTGTTGGTGTTGTAAATTATATCAACTTCTTGTTGTGTATTATCCTAAGCTATTCAAGTATAAAGACAACAACTATGATTATTTTGAGGGGAGCCAAGGATAAATTGATTTGAGAGTTGAATAGCTTAGGATAATACACAACAAGAAGTTGATATAATTTACAACACCAAAAAAATAATAATATCACTAGAATATGGAGAGATATTTAGGATAGCCCAAGTATTCCTAAAGTTAAAATGTTTGTTTGACTGGTAGGTCATAGAATAATTTTATCCTAGGATAATATTATGAAAAGGGGTTTTCATGGCCCCTCTCAATGTGTTCTTTTTAAAAAGGAGGAAAAGAGTATATACCATATTTTAGGACATTGCTGAATAGTCTGGAATATATGGCAATGAATTCTTATTATGTTTGGTAAATGCATGGCGATGAATAAAAAAATTGAATATTGGTTAAAGCAATGGTAGAGCACTTATAAAAGTGAGGCTTTACAAATAATATGGGATATATCAAAAGATATAATACTTTTTTTGGTAAGTTAAGTTGAATTAAAAGTGGGTTTTTATCAAGGATCCCAAAACCTGATTACATCAAAATTCAAGAGGAACAGTCCAAGGATGGACAACAAGAAAGGCTTAAGGAAAGCCTTGAGGAACACCTTTAGGAAAGGCTTGAGGAAAGCCTTGAGGAACACCTTCAGGAAAGGCTTGAGGAAACAATTCAGGAAAGTAGTGAGGAAATTCGTGTAGAGCAAATTTTGAAAATCTCGCCAGGTGAGAAAGGAGAAGGCGACATAAAAGAACGAAAAAGCCCGCCTAAAACCAAATTTGAAACTTCCTAGAGGCGGGAAAAAGAAACAGGTGCCTAACTTGAAATTTAAAACATCCCAAGGGCGGGAAAAGGAGAAATGTGCCAAACCACCCATGGGAAACCAGGATCCAGTAGAAAAACCACTTCCCACACAGGGGAAAACCAGCTGAATGCAAAAATAAACCACCCTATACCAAAGGGTGGAGCAAAAAAATAGATATTATAGTAAAACCCATCATAATGAGGACGAGTAGCAGTCAGGGATGCCATAATATCATTCAAACTATGATAAAACAAATCCCTTGTGAGCCTGAAAATATGAACAACAATCAGAGGATTTCCTCAGGCTACAAAATCCTCATGCAATGTATCACCAACCTGAAAAGTGGGTTAGCATAAAGAGGAACTCCATAGGCCATGAAGTCCTCATGTAGTGTAGAAAAGAGCCTACAAGGACGCCAACCCAGTAGAGGAAGCAACATAAGTAGAACAACATGTCATAGGAAAAAGACAAGAAAGTACCAAAGGAACCTAAGAGGACAGAAATCCCAGGTAGCCTTTAACACCACCATCAAACAACTTCAAGGAAACATATGAGGAAAACTTGTAAGGAAACAACAACTAAAATCTTGAAGAGCAGAGTCACAAAATAAAGCACATGGTCCTCCTCCCCAAGACCAAAAATATGTTGTGCAAAACTACTCATGAAGTCACTTTCCAACAGACTCAACATTCCGCAACTGAAGATCCTCCAAGGGAAAACATCAAGAAGACACCATGAAAACCTGGAAAAAACTAGGAAATCCAAGGAAAAATCCCTAAACAACCCAAAAAACCCAAGAAAAGTCCTAGGGAAATATCCAAAACCATCCCAAGACCCAAGAACCGAAGGAAAACCCCACCACAAGGCAAGGAAAGGGGCAGAACATTGGAACAGTGATCTCCCACCCCAAAGAGATCATCTGCAACACCATCCTGCCAAGAGGGAAGGGTTAAGGAAGTGCCAGGGAAACTAGGATAGGATCAGGGACCTGGGACAGGGCCAAGGAAGGGATGCAGGGAAGTGGAACAGGACATCCATAGGAAGTCACCTATAGAGCCCTAAAAATACTTTGGACTGTATGGCTAGAAAGGAATAGAAAAATATTTAAAGGAAAGAAAATCATTTTAGAGGTAATGAAAAGGAAGATATGTTTAGCTATAGAGGAGTCTAAAACAACCCTATCAACTCACCCAGTCCCTAATCTAGAAGTAGAAAGCCTTGATAGATGGAGTCAAGTCATTAAATGGAATTATGATGTTAGGTACAAGAGAAGCAAAAATAAGGTAAAGAATATAAAGTGGAAACCACCAGATGTGCAGTGGGTTAAATTGAATTTTTATGGAGTATCTAAAGGAAATATAGGACCGATAGGAGGAGGAGGAATAATTAGAAATAATAGAGAATGGATTTTTTCTCATTATGCTTTCAATAGTGGATTTAAGACAAATAATGAAAATGAAGATTGGGCAGCATTAGAAGGGTTAAAAATATGAAAACAAATAAAATGGAATAGAATATGGATGAAAGGTGATTCTCTCATAGTAATAAATGAAATTTTAAGAAAATTTAAGGCTCCATGAAACATATAAGATATAATTGTGGAAATTCAAGATCTTGCTAAAGAGTTTGAAGAAATTATGTTTACACATACATTAAAGAAAGGAAATAAATGTGTAGATAGGCTAGCCAATAGAGGGGTTTTGATTGAGGATCATGAAGTTAAATTCTCCTTTCCATGGTTAGAGTAAGTAGTAAGTTTAGTTGAAGCTAACAAGAAAATATTGATTGCCTGAATCAATTAATGATTAAGATTTAATTTAATATTTTCCATTGGTAATATTTACTTTATTTTGTAACAATAATGTGTTTTCATATAAACTATTTATTATAATTTTTATGGTTGCACTTGTGTTTCAAGAAGGAAACTAGCAATCCAGATTTGGTAAAGTGGACTATGATAGTGCGATGTTTTAAAAATATTACTCTCTTAAGATGCAATGCATAGATATTAGAGGTGAAGTTTTGTATTGTGAAGGTTGCTATAGAAAAATTTCAAGAAGGATGTCGAATTTTGAAATATGTGTATTCATAAAATTAAAAAGATCTAGAAAATGAAAATCAAGAATTCAAACAATTTATGTAAAATGATGTAGGTTTATAGTTATAGCATCTCAATTGAGATGAGAAGTGTATCTTTTTGTAAAATCTCAAGCTCTAAATAAAAGAGTTTTAATTTGTCAAGCGTGGGGGACCCGAGTACAACCCCTTATTATCCAACAAAAAAATTACTATAGCTTATACACCACAACAAAATAATATGGTAGAAAGAAGGAATCCTTCCATTATAGAAATGGTATATTGCATGCTTAAAGAAGTGAATCTTTATCATCAATATTGGGCAGAAGTTGTTAAGACTGTAATATATATGCAAAATAGATCTCCCACAAGAATTCTTAAAAATATTACCACTGAATAAACCTGGTGAGGACAAAAACCTTCAGTAGCACATCTAATAAGTCCTTGATGTAAAGCATACATGCACATTCCAAAGCAAAAGAGAACAAAATTATATACAAAAATCTTATGTGCCATATTTCTTGGTTATGATGATGACTCAAAAGGTTGTAGAATAATTGATCTAGTCACAAAAATATATATTTGAGTCGAGATGTGGTTTTTTATGAAGAAAACAAAACCAATATTGAACTTATAAAGGACAATTCAATTTTTATCTTGGGTATTTCATCAAATAAAGAAGAATATTCAAATGAAGAATTAGAAATATTTAGTGAACCAGTTGAAGACTCAAAATTCATAACCTCAATACAAAGAAAAGAGGCAAAATGGTATATAAATATGCTTAAAGACTCAAGGCTAAAAAAATTGTCAAATCTTACCATTATCAGACCTCAAAATCGTACTATGATAACAAATATGATACTAATGAGTTCAATAACAGAACCTACAATGATACAAGATGCCACAAGACAACCAAAATGAAAAGCAGAAATGGAATCATAATCTCACACAATATACAACACTAATAAAGAACAAAATGGGATTTAGTTGATCTACCAAAAGGAAAAATACAATAGGATGTAAATGGATTTAGAAGATAAAATACAAGACATATGGTTCTTTTGACAAATACAAAGCACAACTATTTGCAAAAGGTTATACTCAAACAAAAGGAACTAACTATGAAGAAACATTTACACCTACAAAAAAATGACTACTACTCATACAATTTGTGCATTAGTAGCTCGGTTTGGTTGAAAAATACATCAAATGGATGTTAAGAGTGATTTATTAACGTTGATATTGAACAGGAAGTATATATAATTCAACCATAAAGATTTGTTGTCAAGGGATAGAACAAATAGTTTGTAAATTAAAAAAAATACTATATGATTTACAACAAGCCCCTAGAACATGGTATATTAAAATAATGTTCATCTACTATGGCACAATTTTAAAAGAAGCACATATGATTCAATTCTTATATAAAAAATGGTTTTGAGATAATAATTCTTGTAGTATATGTTGATGATCTAGTAATAACAGGAAGTTCAAAAACACTAATAGATAGTGTAAAAAATGATTTGGCAAAAAAATTTGAAGTGATAGACTTGGGACTTCTACACTATTGTCTTGCCCTAGAATTTTTTCAAAAAGAAAATAATATTGCAGTGACTCAAACAAAATATGTAATATCATTACTTGAAAAGTACAAAATAACAAAATGCAAACCTAAAGATACTCCAATAGAACAAGGGCTACAATTATAAAGATATTATCTAGATATTATTGTAAATTCTCTCTTTAGATTTATGCAAGATCCTAGAGAAAATAACTAGAAAGCCACAAAAGGAATACTTCAATGTGTCAACAATACCACATAATATGGTCTAGAGTACAAGAGAAATGACAATTTCTACTTACAAGGATATTCAAATTCAGACAATGCAGGTTCAATAGATGACCAAAAATCAACATTAGGCTATTTATTTCATCTTGGATCAGGAACAATACATGCAATAATTCTCTCATCAATAGAAGAAAATTATTGTGTCGCAAGAGATGCTATATGTGAAGCACTTTGGTTACAATACATTCTATTAGATATGGGGATCAAAAGAATTCCTACCATATTAAACTGTGCTAATTAAGGAATTCAAAAATTAGTAAAAAATCTTATGTTTCATGAAAAGGAAAAAATACACTGAAGGCCAATGTCACTTTATCAGAGATCATGTTCTAGACCATCATATTCAAATAAAATATGTTCCTACTGAAGATCAACTTGTAGATATTTTTACAAAAGCACTTGGATGAAACAAGTATAAGATGTTTCAAAGCCATATTTGTACAAGGAAAACATAATAACATCAATGGAACTTCATACCAAATAATGTAATATGAGGGGGTGTTGGAGGTATTATATTATTTGGTACCTTGCAACATTAATGCAAGGACCTTGTAAATAATTTAGTTTAGGGTGTGTTTAATATTTGAGTCTATAGTAGATGTCATGTAATCATGCGTGAATTATGTGTCATGTAAATAAGTGTGGAGTTATTAGTGTGAGTGAAGTGTCAAGTTTAGAAGTGAGGTGTTATGTGCGATCATGAGAATCTTTGTCTTTGTATAATATGTGAGATTTATCATGTAATATGAAAATATGAAGAGCTGGATCTCTTGTGAGTTTTGAGGAGAGAAAAGGTCAAGAGTCATGTAATATGAAGAGTCTCATGTATGTATATATTTAAGACAAATATTTGTAATATGTATTCAAATATGCATTGCATTTGTGCATTGCTTTAAATGTTTCAGTAAAATATTAAGCATGTTTTGTTCATTTTATGGATTGAGTATTGCATATTGTTGAGATAATATTTGAATCTAGATATTGTTAGAGTTGTTAGCATAATAGTATCTTTGATAACATTTTAAATAAATTGATGTTTTTCAAAAATGCTCACTCAAGGGCTATTTTGAAGGGAAAATTTATAGAGGTCATAAATTTTGCATATGGAAGCAGTTTGAGCCCTTGTTTTTCAAATTGCATAAATTTTTGAGCTCTTTACATTAGCTGTATTTGTTCAAGGAATTATAACAAGTAGAGGAATGCCTCATTGTGCAATTTTCTTCAAAGCTTATTTCACTATTTCAAAAGGGCAAATTTACTATTTTTATGCAATCAACATATTTGTGTTATATTTTGAGGATGTATGCAGTGGGGAGATCTAACACGGATCCTAATGAAATATAGAAAATATGAAAGAAAGTGAGACAACAATATGACTAAAATATACTATAAATAGAAATGACGAAAATACAATGCAATATGGAGGAAATGGTCACTCCATTAATATGAGTTAAAGAGCTACATTGTACTCCATACATGAGTACTATACTAAGAGCTAACATGAACTTGATACGAGCTTGATGTGATATTGATATCTAATATACCACTATGAGGCCCTTTATATAGAAAGATAGATTTCTTGACCAACACTCTACCTAGTTGTACAAGGGGACACCTTGCACATCACAACTTGCACATTGCCACTTGTGCATTTATTACATTGCTTGAAGTAACTAGATAACTTCCCCCTAAACTAATATTCTATACTAACTATGTACCTAAGGTGGTACATTTACATGACCAAAATTATGTAATATGCTCTAACTCTAACACCCCCTGTATTACATTATTTGGATATTGAAGATTTCAATCTTCAATATGGATCTTCTTCTTGAGAATAGTCTTTAGCTTGATGTGGTCATTCTTTAGCTGCTTTAGTCTTCATGTTATAGCTTCTTGTCCTTTCCAATCCTCTGTTCTTTGGCATCAAATATCTTTTATGAACTAGTGATCTCATGATTTGGCATGTTTGAAGTGGATCAAAATTGCTCCATATTTTCTCCTTTGGATTCATGTATGACCTGTCTCTTTGACCTTCATAAGTATCAAACTTGAGCTCATTGTCAATAGATGCTTTTGGAGTAAAATTTTGAAAATAGCAATCTATTTTTTGTAGTAATATTTCTTCATGGCTTTTATAGTACTTGTATTTATAGTAGCAAAAGAAATATGAATATTTTTTTTCTTCATAGTATTTGCATGGATGGAAATTCCAACAATTGATTTTTTTATGATCGTATTGATTGCAATAGGTGCACAATAGAGATGTTATGGCTGATTTGTAATCTATCTTAGGGATATCATGTTTATCTATGTCCTTGACTAGATCCTTAAACCATATGTGCACGATTGAAGTTATTTCATTTTTACTCCTTTTTATGATGTCCTCTTGATCTACCTTTTCTTCTCTCTTTTAAATGTGAGCTTTTAAGTTTTCATAGTTATCATTAGTTTCATTAGAAGAATATAATTTTCCGTTTCTAAGTGCTTTAGAACTTATTTCCCATATTATTGATTCTTCTTTTTATTTTTCATTTTCCATTGTATTACCAATCATGCTTTTAATCCATATTGGTATTTTTCTCATTCCACTTCTAAGTGTAATGCTTAATGTGTTGGTAGTCATCTTTATAGTTCCTTGGATGAGAGTATATGAGCCTGATGGAACTTAGGTTTTGTAGGATTCCTTATATCTCCCTGGTTTGATTTAATTCTTGAAGAATTATCTTGTAGATGTCCTTATGACTCTTATATGGATTGAGTACTTGATAATATTTGATGAGTGCTATTATTATCAAGTTTTGTAGAGTCCCTTTTTGTCTCCCTAGTGATTTTGGAAATGCTATATGATAGATAAAGTGTTTTTGAGAATAATAGTTCAATTTTGAGTTGATTTTGTAAAGTTTTGTGAAGAGAAAAAATCAACTTCTTTTACACATTATTACTCCTAGTGAACTTAGCACTTTCTATTTTTGATGAGGTTTTAATAGTTGGATTTCTTTTATCCCTTTAATGTATTTTGAGACAAGTATATCAATTAACTTCCAACTCTTAATATTCCTTAATAAACCTATTTTTGTAGCCTTTAATAATTTGATATTTATTGTTTCTAATTTCCAATTTCCTACTTTGATGTAGTATTCCTTATAACTCCCTAATGTGGAACATTAAAAAATAATTATTTGCAATAATAAAAATTCTAAATTTTCAAGTAGAAATCCTTATTTCTCTTATGTTTTAATATTGTAAATATTAGGCTATTTTAATAGATATTTTCCCTTTAGATATTGTTTTCAAATATGGTTGATTTCTCTTAATATTTCAACCTTATATTATACCTTATAACTCCCTATTAATGAAAGCAATTTTTGATAAAGTATAAACCTTACCTTTAGTGTTGTACTCCCTATGTATTCGGCATAGGTTTCGGACGTATATGATAGTCCTCTTTAATGCCTTTTCCTTGAGCACTATGGTGTATGTTGATTCACCTTTGACTTCAATGTTTGGACAATGGCACTTCAACTCTAGACTTTTGACCTTCCTTGAAAACCTTGACCAGAGCTGTTAATGCTCTTCACCTCTTTTCAAAACTGCAATTCAAGCTACTATGAATGTTGTAAATTCTATCTGTTGTGAATGCTTTGAATACTATCCTCTGTGGTATTTGATACCTTTTATTAAATGGAGGATCTTGGAATTTGTGACAAGTGTCATAGCGGTTACCCTTGAGTACTTGAGATGCTTATTTTTGTTTGAGAAAGTCTACCAAGTAAAGGATAAGCGTTACGATCTTAGATGAGTGCTCATTCTTACCAACCTTCTTCCCTGAGCATTTTCTTGGTCAAGCTTGTAACTGATGGGTACTTGTGTGGGAAACATTATTATTCCCTTTTAAGTGACAAGTGTCACATTTAATTCATGCGTGGGCTTCTCTACGTAACTCCTCTCCTACATATCTTGCAATGCCCTTATTAACCATGCAACACGACCAAATATTCCTTTATTCTATGGCACTTGATATGATAAGGTTCCAGCTAGAGTAGTAAGAAGCACCTTGGGATATTGGAGAAACATTTTTTAATACTTGTGTGGATTTTTTGAGCTACTCCAATGGTGCTCCTTGGACATACATCCTTAAACCTGTTATGCCCTTCTTTTTGTAGATGAAATTACCTTTTAATGTAATGTTTCTCCTTGATTTGTTTTCTTGCAGGTTAGGCTATCCAAAATGTAGAAGATATGAGCCTTTTGAGTGGCTCTATTCCCTTGTGAGGAGAATGCTTTTGTAGGACTACCTTGGAGTATTTTCCTCCTTGTAAAGAGTGTGCATTTTTGGAATAGAAGACCTATCCTTTTTCCTACATAGGGTAGATTAGAGTAGTGGAATACATATGTAAATACTTTACATATAAAATACCTTTTTGCACCTCCTTGTGCAATCTAATTTTTTTGATCTTATGGCAAATTTTGAAATAGGCAATGGTAGATTTGATGTTGTCTTTTTTGCTAGACAACTGTCTTCGTTGCTTGGTGAATTTGGTAATAAACCCGAGCTAATAACCATTTAGATAGAAGCTTTTTTTTTGTAGAAGTAATTTCTACACCTTTTTGTAAATAGCCTTTAGTGCACTTTGAATATGAGATTCACCAAGTCTCGAGTTGAAGCTTCTATTGTTGTTTTTGATAGTGGCTTTTCTTCTCCACTTATTAGAGGAATCTTATTTGATTTTGGTGGCTTCTTTGGGCCACAATATGCTATAGGTTCTTGTTAGAGTGATATTCCACCATTGAGATATTAACTTGTATTAAATTATTCGCTTAACATTAATGTTATTGTTGAGCGCCTAACTTAGGTGGTTAGGTTAAGGTGGGGTGGTTATGGTTCATTCATCAACTGCATAACCGTAATGTATTATAAAGTGCTCCTCGTAATTATTCATGGTATCAAAGCAGGCATTTGAGCGAACCAATGGGTACATTTTTTGAGGCACATTTCTTAAGGTGGAGATGTTGTCCTGCTTCTGCTTAGAACAGATCTCGATGTGGATTTTGAGTGGCACTGCTCCTGCTCAGAACAAATCTTGAGGTGGATTCTGAGTGGCGCTATTGCTTCTCAAAATGGATCTCAAGGCGGATCCTGAGTGGTGCAAACTTTCATGGATGATTTTTCTTGCACATTGCTCAAACTCTGGGCCATCTGGCAGATGGGATCTACCCACGACACTAATATAGACTTTTGAAGCCATCTGGACCTTGGATCGTGAGCTCCTTGATGCAATGTAGTGATCTTGACAACTTTAATACAAAACCTATGGACATACTACAGTGGACGCTCTGACCATCTGATAATCCTACAGACCTGATAGGGCACAAATCTTAAAGTAGGACCCCTAAAGGTAAACTGTTGATGTGACACTATGGGCACGTAGATTGAGGTAGACAATTAAGCTATTTATGTGGTGAGCACATGGATCAAGGTGATGATATGGTGAGTAAACTTGCTGACGTGGACTTGACACATGGCAGACAAGCCTCCTGGACCGATGTTGACTAGACTGGACACGTGGCAAACAAGCCATCTGGATCAGTGTGAAATGTACATGTGGTGGATAAGCCATGAGCCACCTGGATGACGTGGACCCCTCTAGTTGTACCACATGGATGGAAGTAAAAGGAGTTTGACGTTGATTGCTTGAAGGCAATCAACAGTTAATATAACCATTTTTGCTTTTAAAGTCCCTGCTTTGCACCCGCCTAGTGCATGTGGGACTAAAAGTCCCAAATTATTTTTTCTTCCACTTTATAGTGGAGAAGGAAACAAACTCAAGGTGTCGCCCCTTTGATCTCATATGAAGTAGTAATCAAACTGGTTGGTCAGGTAGTGTCAAGACATTGGGTGGCAGGAGGTTGGGGGTTCAAACCCCGTGCGTGCCTAACAACAATTTTTTTTAACTGTTCTTTGGCCAAGGTAATAAAGAGATGGTGCTTCTATTTTATCTCTGTTGGGAGTGCTAGCACGAATTGCTAGTTGAATGAGCACCAAGGTGTTGGCACGAGGCAGGTCGGGGGATCAAATCCCGCCCACTCCAATGCAACAAATTTTTGCTCACGAAAAAATATTTTTTTGCAAATTTTTGCTACCAGAAAGCGATTTTTTTGCTGCCAAAGATAAATAAGGAGCCTTCAAAGATATTCTTTTATAATTTGCAAAATAATTTTTCTTTGCAACTCAAGGAGCATCAAATTTTTGCAAAACAAAGACAAACTAGTGCATTTTTTTTTGTGGACAAGGGATACAAACCAACATTGCACATTTTATTTTTTGCAAACTCAAAGGGAAAATTCCATTCAAACCTTGTTTATTTTGCAAACAAAAGGGGGACAAGACCAGTATTATTTTTTTGCAAAATTATAACACAAGGGGGAAATTGTGAATATCAGATTTTTGCATTTTCAAAACAATTTTTTTGCAAAAATCATTGTAAAAAGGTGCATTTTTGATTGCATTCGACACCTTAAAATTGGCATTGTAGAATAGGTGCATTTTCGATGGAATCCGACACCTATATTTAAAATTTGTGGGCACTTTTGATTGTATGTTGCATTTAATTTTCTATTTTTTGCACTTACATCATAAGTTAAAATTCAAAAGCACATAAGACCCCAAATTTTAAACCTTTTTGTGCAATTTATTGCACAGTAGCGTTCGGTATATACGGTACCTCTGGTCCACACTTATAGGTGAAGCTTTATGTGCTTGGACTATTGTATCTAATGCCTAATATAGTTGCAACAACGATGTATGAGCTATTGTTCTCTATAAATCGTCGGGGAGAAATAAGGAAAGCCAATTGTATTTTGATATTCACTCCATAAAATACCCTAATTCATTCCTATTGCTTGGCTTAATTTCCTCCAACTAATCATCCTTTTTCGAAAGGGTTTTTAGGTAGGTGCCAACAATTTTGAGTGAATTCTCTTTCACGTACTCATTTGTAGTATATAGAAAGGGGGACCATTTTGGAGAGATAAGGAACCTTCATACTGGTCATTGCTAAAGCATAGTTGTCAATCTTCATAGTAGCAATTTTTTGCACTAAGGGGGGATAATTATCTTACTCCATCAAAGAATATTTTGTAAAAAGGGGGGGAAGACTTGTAAGGGTGCATTTTCGGCAGAGACCAACACCTTAGTCAAACTTCTTGCAAAATTCCATTGTAAAAGGTGCATTTTTGGCAGAGACTGACACCTTAAAAACAAAAAAATGGGTAGATCCAAGAAAAATAATGCCCCAAAACCAACTGATGATGTTGCTACATCAGTTAAAGATCCTTACTTTCCAACAGGGTGGGAAGGAATGGATTTTTTTGAGGATGGAAAATATCTCACACTACGCAGTGGTGTAAAATCCATTCTTAGAGATTCTAAAGTTTTTGAAGACCTTTAGATAAATGGTGCTCAAATCCCTATAGGCGTTGTAAGGGCAGTCTACATGACATTGATTTCACTTGACATGGCCCAACGTCAAAATAAAAGGGATATCAGTGAGGAATCAAAGATCATGATTCTAACGATCGATGCTTGTTGTGACACAAGTGATCTTCAACCCATGATGGTGAATGCTTGTTGTAGCACAAGTGACCTAAAGCCCATTGTGGCCAATGCTTGTTGTGATACAGGCGACCTCTTACCTTCAATGGTAGATATCAGTTGTAGCACAGGTGATCTCATCACAAGAGCAGATTTTTCTTACACTAGTGACTTAACAACTGAACCTCCTCAAAATGAGCTCCATAATCTCATCAATTGTGACAAATGCAATATTGTTACCAACAAAAACATTGATGAAGATGAAGAACTTGGGTGTTTTGAAAAACACACCAAAGGCATTGGATCCAAACTGATGAACAAAATGGGATTCAATGGTAAAGGATTAGGTAAACATGGGCAAGGCATTAACACTCCTATAATGCAAAATGTTAGGCCAAAGAATGAAGGCCTTGGCTATTCTGGACAAGCAAGTACCAATAAAACCATGTTTGTAAAACCTAAATATTCTTCAACTCCTACAAAGTATTGTTGTAGTCATTGTGGAAGAACAGGACATGTAGCAACTAGGTGTTGGAAACTACATCCTTGTGACTCATGTGGATGTACAAATCACTCCTCTTCAAATTGTTGGTACAAAGTGAAAATGGCCAACAAGGTTCATATCGATTGTGGATGGACAAATATCACACAATGGACCAAAATGAAAGAAATATTGTTTGGATTCTACATAAAAGGTAAAACCTATGGTAGACCTAGTGGTAGATCTAGTGACAGATCGAGTGGCAGTCCCAGAGGCAATGACCCAGAGATAGACCTAAAGGTAGACCCAGCGACAATGATCCAAAGGCAGACCTATAGGTAGATCTAGAGGCAGATCCACAAGTAGATCCAAAGATAGACCCAAAGGTACTAATCCAAAGGTACACATAGAGCAAGAGCCAACATAAGAGCATATTTCATTATACTCTCCTACACATTAAGGGGGGGTCATATATGTTATCCCAAATAATGGAATAAGGGGGGTGTTAGAGTAATATTCCACCATTGGGATATTAACTCCTATTAAATTATTCGCTTAACATTAATTTTATTTTTGAGCGCCTAGCTTAGGTGGTTAGGTTAAGGTGGGGTGGTTATGGTTCGTTCATCAACCACATAACCACAATGTATCATAAATTACTCCTCATTGTCAATACAAATATATTGCTCATAATTCTTCAGTTATGTGCATCAAATAGTGTCTCTAGACACTTTTACAATCTATTGGTTTTTATGCTCTTGATCCTTAATCAACAAACACAAACTAACCTTTTTGAGAGTAATTAGTGTAGTGCAAATGATCTTAACAATACTACCAATTTAATGCACTAACAATCTCACCTTATCACTCCAATAAACTCTCAAAATAATTTCAGATGCACTTAATAATATTTGTAACTTTTAAGAGTAATATGTAATGAACCCTTAATAAGTATTCTGTAATTTTTCACTACAATCAATATTGTAGGATATAGTCTTCTTTCTTTCTATATAGAAAATAGGTAGATGATAATTTTATTTCTTTCGAAAATATCCAAATCCTATTAAAGTGCAAATAATCATTAAAAGGAATTCTTTCTTTTTGCACTTGAAGACTATTGTAGACATTAAAAATTGATCCACTCTACATCAATTTTCATTAATTATCCCTCATGCATTAATTCTCCAACCATCCAAATTCACCTCTTTAAAATTTTAAAATTAAACACTTATTGCCTCAAAAATCAAGGTCATATTTGACATGAATTTTCATCATCTCTAAAATTCTCAAAAGCACTACCAAATCATCTTTAATACCTCTTCTAAAGTCACATATTTCTTCTAATTTCTTTCTAATCTTTCCAAATATCTTTCTAATATCCCTACCTTCTTCTAATGTTCTCTAATCCCTTTATAATTTCCCTAAGTTCATCGTACACTGTACACTATTCACTGTACATTCACTATTCACTGTACATTGTTCACTATTCATCGTGCACTATTCACTATTTTCAAATTCAAAATTAGATGCATCATTTTCAAATGGAATTAGCCCACTTACAAAGTGGCACATTACTTCATTATTACTATTTTCAAATTAGAATGTTCCACTTCCAAAGTGGCACATTATTACCATTTTCAAATTATTACTATTTTCAAATTAGAATGTTCCACATTATTATTACTATTTTCAAATTAGAATGTTCCACTTACAAAATGGCACATTACTTCATTATTACCATTCTTAAATTAGAATGTTCCATTCTTCCATTTTCAAAATAACATGGCCCATTTCCAAAATGGCATGTTACCTCACATGGTCCATTTTTAAAATGGTATGATTTTATGCCATTTTTAAATTCAAGCCATTTTCCCTCTCTCCCCAAGGTCATGAAAAAACTATAAATAGAGCCCTTGGGATAGCCTCAAACCAAGTCTTTCTCAAGCACTAAAATTCTGCAGGTTTTCTTCAAGCTTTCAAGTCTCCAAGCAAAGGATCTCAAAGGAATCATCAACATCTTCTTAGGCATCTTGAGGAAGTCATCATCAAGCTCTCATCAAGAAAGGAGAGAGGCAACCTTATTCCAAGGGTTGTGCTCTTTCAACCTCTCTATTATTGTTATTTCATTTAGTTTCTACAATTCTTTATTAATTTGGAATCACATTTTCATTTCATAGTTAGATTCTTTTAATTCATACTAACCTTGCATATTTCATTTATTTGCTATTGTCTTTAGCATTCCTTTCATTTATTTCACATCTACCTTGCTACTTTATCTCACAAACATTATCACTAATGAGATCCTATTCCGTGTATGCTCTTCCCTTGCACTTAGTGTGATATTGGGAATAAAAAATGGATAGGTCACCTAGGATTAATAAATAATATCACATTTTCTTATTAATAATCATTTACTTTTTTATTATATAAATTTATATCACATTAATAAGGGGATTCTTACTTCGTGTATGCTCTTCCCTTGCACTTCGTGTGAACTTGGGAATCAAAAGTGGGTAGATCCCCTAAGGTTAAGGAATATCATCAAAGTCATTATTTTAAATTTATATCACATTAAAAGGGATTCTTACTTCGTGTATGCTCTTCCCTTGCACTTCGTGTGAACTTGGGAATCAAAAGTGGGTAGATCCCCTAAGGTTAAAGAACCTCATCATAGCTATCATTTTTTATTTTTTTATCTTACACATCATATTAAAAGGGGTTCTTATTCCGTGTATGCTCTTCCCTTGCACTTCGTGTGAACTTGGGAATCAAAAATGGGTAAAATCCCCTAAGGTTAATAAATAATATAATCATCTATTAGCATCTTAGTTTCTTACTTTTTATATGTTCATCCAAAAGGTCAATACTTATTTTCTTTTTACAAGGTCAGCTAAAAGGACCAAGGGGGCTTGACTGCTGCAAGTTTGGTCATATTGTGGCCTAAGCAGGCCCCCAAATACTAATCCAATTTTTTTAGTGTTTGTGAAGTTGTTTTACAGGATTTAGAGATTTTGTGGAGCTTTACGGGTGCAAGATAAAGCTAGTGGTCAGCCTTCTGGATTCAGGTGAAGTGTTCTTGTTAGTGCTTTAGGTTGTTTGTTGAAGTGTTTTCTTTTTAAGATATTTTCAATTATCACTCATTAAATCACACAATTACATATATAAAGGAACTAATTTACTTTAGGCATTGAAAGTGAAAGTGCATATAGTTTTTGCATCTAGGCTAGATTGTTTGTGCATCTTCCTTGCGCCCTTGCTTTTAAAAATATTAAAAGAATTTATATTCTGTAATTAGGATTTAGATATCATTCAAATTAAGAATCATTTTAGGACTAGCTCTTGTTTGCTTGCATTTGTATTCCTTGCATTTTATTTCATTTATTTTAGTTTAGTATATAGAAGGCCAAACCTTAGGTGTTTGTTCAAATTTACATACAAAACATTCCAACCTTTCGGACTTGGAACAAGTCCTAAAATTGTTCCTGGTGAACCCTTTTTCCTTGTCCATCAAGTGTAGAGAACAATATACCCCCGTGGTTCACCTCAAGGTTTTCTCTCTTTTGTGGATCCAACCTTGAGAATCGTATGTGGTAGGGTGATTTTCCCCCTCTACATATTTTGGTGAACCCGACGTGAACACCTCCTTTCCTTTTAAAACTAAAAACAAGACCACAATAATTTGTTTTCCTAGATTAGAAAATATAAAAGGAAAATTTTAAAACCTTGATCGATACACATTTAAGACAAGTTAACTATACCTCTCCAATATTTTCTTTTCACACCTTGTATCTAATATAGTTTTCAATTTATCAATTACTTTATCTCTCTTATCCTTTTCATAGTCCTAATGGCTCCCAAACTTAGGAGTAAGCGAAAACTTTTAGAGCCTAGTCAAATCTTTCAAGAAGATGATCAAGTTGATAGGGAAAATCCCAATCTAGATGTTGAAGAAGATACAGAAACTGGTAATGATCTTGATCCTCGTGAGGGACCTAATGGATGCCTTACTTTTGAATCATTTGACCATATTTGGAATTTTATGAAACATCATAAGGATGCCTTGATTAAAGCCATGAATGAAGAAGCCCAACTTGAAGAAGTTGGACCATCTCATCATCAAAATTCTTCTCATCAAAATAGTAGAATTAATCCTTTGTTTCAATCTTCCCATAATATTAATCCTTTTCACAATCCCACATATGCTACAACAACAACCACTAACATTGGAGGAATTTCACAACCTCCTCCAATTAGTAGCATACCACCAAACTCAACTCAATTTCCACCTCATTTTATCCCTTCTTCTAATACAAGCAATATTCCTTCCAATATTTCTTCTTCTATTCCACAAAATATGAATTATTTCTCACAAAAAACTACTAAACAAAATATCCCATATCACAACCCATATGTTGGGGGAATTTCACAAGCTCCTCCAATTAGTAGTACATCTCAAAACAATATTCAATTTCCATCTTGCAATATTCCTCCTTATAACATTTCTTCTTCTATTCCACCAAATTCAAATTATCTTTTCCAACAAGATACTACACAAAATATTCCCTTCCATAACCTATATCACAATGGTGTTAATGCCTCCAACATTAACCAAGTTCCATTTCAACAACCTACCTATAATTCTCCCCTAGGAAACCTAGGGGTATTACACAACAATAATCCCGACATACAAAGCTTGACAAATATGGTGAAACAATTGGCAATGAGAATGGATTCACTTCAACCTTCAAGTTTCACCTATAATTATAAAGAAATGTGTAATCAGCCCTTAGACCCTATCGTTGCTTCTAGGCCCTATCCCAAACACTTTCCAATGCCGGTTTTACCCATTTATAAGGGAACAGAGGATCCCATTGAACATATAAGGATGTTTAAGACAACATGCCATGATATTATATATGATGACATGTTGTTGCTAAAAACATTCCCTAAGAGCCTTGGTGGTGTGGCATTGGAATGGTATTATCAACTACCTAATCATTCTTTGAGAAATTTTGAGGAAACAGTCGAATTATTTGTTCAACAATTTGGGGCTTATATTGAGAAGAATGTCACTATGAAGGATGTATACCAATTGAAGCAAGGGAAATATGAGAGTTTTTCAAATTTCTTATCTCGATGGAGAAGTTTAGTTGGACGATTAAGATATACCTTACCTCCTAGAGACATGTTAGAGATATTTATTGGAAATTTACAAGAACAAATCTCATATGAATTGGAAACAACAACTATCACCTCTTTTGAACAAGCAATTGATTTGGCTAGAAGGGTCGAGCAAGCTCTTATTCGAAGAGGTCAACTTAAACCAAAGAAAGAAGAAGAAAGAACTATGAAAACTCAATATAAGAACAAGCATGTAGTTGGTGATGGAGTGACAGATAATAGACCTACCAATAGTGTTAATGTTGCTAATACCTTGCAAAAGTTGGTACTTAGCAAGCCTCAATGACCCCCACCAAGGAATTTTACTAAACTCAACCAACCCTTATCATCAGTTCTTAAACAACTCTTGGAAGCTAATATGATTGAATTACCTCCCATAAGACAACCTGACACCACATCTAATTGGTATAATCTTGGTCAATATTGTGACTATCATAGAGTGGAAGGGCATATGACTAATTCATGTAAGAGGTTGCAACATGTGGTTCAGGATCTAATATATGAGGGTCACCTGGCTACGGAGGACTCTCAACCTACTCCTAACCACACTCTTCCAACTACAAATCAACCTCCTACACAACAAGTACCTACAACCAATCAAGATATGGGGATTTTCCAAGACCCCCTACCTAATCATAAGCAACACACAACCAATCAAGTATCATACCATAATGTACCACATCCCTACCACAATATGATTGGTATGATAGCAGCTACTACAAGGCAACAAGCACAAGCTCAATCGACTCAACAATATCCACACGGGACAAGTTCTACATCCAACCAATCCTCTAGACCTACTTTAGTCTTGAAGAACCCTCAAAAGAAGACCACAAGTGTAGATAAACCCACTTTGGTCCTAAAATCTCAACCTATAGTCTCCTTTGATTTACAACAACAATTAGCCAATACCCCAGCTAAGATATCCCTCTTAGAGCTTTTACAAACTTCTCCTACTCATAGGGAAGCTTTGTTAAAGCTCCTAAGTCAACAAACTGTCCCACAAGATCTTCCCCCTAGCAATCTAGTTAATGTCGTAGGTGCTCTTGGGACAAATCACATATCATTTTGTGATGATGATCTTCCTTCCTCAAATTTACAAGAGGATTCTCCACTTTACATCACTGGATATATTGGGGAAAATTTTATCAAGAGGATCTTGGTAGACAATGGCTCTTCCCTAAATTTATGCACTTACAATTTCTTTCTAAAATATGGACTAAAGGAGGAAGATTTAATTAAATCAGATGTTATTATTAAGGCATTTAATGATGAATCCCAAGAATCTTGTGGCACCATATCCCTTCCCCTTAAGGTAGGACCCAAGATTCTAGATACTTTGTTTTATGTAGTATCTTGTCCATCATCCTTCAATCTTCTCCTAGGATGCCCTTGGATCCATACAATGAGGGTTGTTCCTTCCACTCTTCACCAATGTCTAAAATATGAATTTAAAAATCAACTCATCACTATCCAAGGTGACCCTCATCCATTCCAATATTGTTCAATGTCTGAGCAAGCCCAATCAAAATTTGATTTTTGTCCATCTGTTTCTCTCTACAAGAGCCTCTCTTTTTCTCCTTCTTCTCCTTCTCAAATTACCAAGGATTTTGAAAACTTTAAAATAATTGAAGAACCACCAACCATAATATCAACACATGATCAAGTCGATCAATTAGTTGAAAGTCCCCTTCTAGATCTCGCCAAGTTACCACCTTCACCTCGAACTATGGGTTTACCCCGTAAAAAGGGTGAAGTAATACATATAGGTATATGTACCTTTGTCTACGCATATATATCTCATGAGGAAAATATCCGTGGTAGCAACCCATTCCCAATAGAGAAATCCTTTGCCCATTGTTACTTATCCAATGATTATCCACTTCCTAAACAGATCTTATCTAGAATGGGATATAAAGGTAAGGGTTTAGGACCTCAACAACAAGGTATCAAGGAGCCTTTAGAAGTTGAAGTATGGCCCGGGAGATGTGGCATAGGTTACATCCTCCACAAAAGCCAACCTTTACCAACTGATGATGATCAACTCATTACTTACGATGAGTTCATAGAAAATCATGGCTTAGAGTGGAATGATGAGGATGAGGAACCCTCACCTCCCTCTGAATTGTTTTGTGATCTGATAACCATAGTTCATCCCGAGTTGATAGCAACCCAAGGGGAGTATGCTAAAGGAGATATTCTTTGTGATATGGATCATGAAGATATCCTTCAAAATAGCTTCTTCTTTGATGGATCGATCCCTTGTGTCGCTCATGTTGAATCCTCTAGTTCTCAAGTGGATTCTATGTCTCCCAAAGATCTTGAGCAATTAGGTGTTATTCCAGCTCCCCTTCCTTATGAGGATGAATCTCAAATTCTCATAGAAGAAACTATAGATGTTAACATAGGAACTGAGGAAAGTCCTAGACTCCTTAAGCTAGGAAAAGCCTTGTCCATGGATGAGCAAGAGCAATTGACCAAATTGCTCAAATAATTTCAAGATATTTATGCCTGGTCTTATGCCGACATGCCAGGGCTTGATCCCTCCTTAGTGATGCACCATCTAGTAGTTAAACCCAATGTTAAACCTGTTAAACAAAAACTTAGAAATATGCATCCTAAAATCACCCTATTAGTCAAGGAGGAGCTCCAAAAACTCCTTGATGTCGGTTTTATCAAAGCTATCGACTATTCTGATTGGATCTCCAATATTGTTCCTATAGCTAAGAAAGAAGGTACAATCAAAATATGTACTGACTTTCGAGACATCAATTTAGCTTGCCCTAAGGATGACTTTCCTCTTCCTAACATAGATATGATAGTTGATTTTACTACCAAGTGTGGGATGTTATCTCTCATGGATGGCTTCTCAGGATACAATCAAATTCTAATCGCCCCTGAGGATCAGGCCAAGACAACTTTCATCACTCCATGGGGCACTTTTTGTTGGAAAGTCATGCCTTTTGGGTTGAAAAATATTGGTGCTACATATCAGAGGGCCATGACTTATATTTTCCATGACATGATGCATGATATTCTACAATATTATGTAGATGATCTCCTAGGTCATTCCATACATCGAGAGAATCATGTTCATGATCTAAGATGAATTTTTGAGAGACTTCGATAGTTTAGAGTTCATCTTAAGCCCTCCAAATGCGTGTTTGGAGTCACATCTGGAAAGTTATTAGGATTCATCATTTCTAGGTGAGGCATTGAAGTAGACCCCACTAAAATAGCGGCCATTACTGACATGCCTCCTCCCCATAACCTAACCGAGTTACGTAGCTTACAAGGAAAACTACAAGCTATTCATCGATTCATAGCTCAGTTAGTTGATAAGTGTCAACCCTTTCTTAAGATTCTTAAGAAAAATGTAGAATTTAAGTGGGATGTAGAGTGTCAGCAAGCTTTTGATGAAATCAAAAGGTATCTCACTTCCCCACCTGTGTTAGTTCCTCCTAGACCAGATAAGTATTTGATGCTTTACATAGCAGCCACAACTCATGCTTTGGGAGCCATGTTGGCTCAACATGATGATCAAAATAAAGAGTGAGCCATCTACTATATTAGTAGAACTTTGGTTAGCTATGAAATCCGGTATACTCCTTTAGAGAAGCTTTGCCTTGTTGTAGTGTTTGCTTCTCAAAAGTTAAGACACTACATGCTTAGCCATAAGACATTGGTCATTGCAAAGTTTGATCCTTTGTGCTACTTAATGTCTAAACCCCACCTTTCAGGTCGAGCTACTAAGTGGGTTTTAGCCCTTAGTGAATTTGACCTAACCTTCATAAGTCATAAGGCTATTAAAGGTCAAGTGATTGCTGATCAATTAGCCTCTGCTCCCTTAAAGTCAGCCTCTCCCTTAGTTATTGAGTTTCTTGATGAATGCCTTAACCTAGGAGTAGAAGAGCAAGAATATTGGACTTTGTTTTTTGATGGAGCTCGATGCTTAAAGGGTGTTGGTGCTGGAATCATTCTAGTTACCCCACAAAAATAGTTCATTCCCCTTTCCTTCAAACTTCATTTCTCTTGCACTAATAATACTGTAGAATATGAAGCTTTAATCCTTGGTCTTAGAGCAACCTTAGCCCTGAAGGTTAGAGTCCTTTCAATTTTTGGTGACTCTCAACTCGTGGTTAATCAGATCAATGAAGTTTATCAAACTAAATATGATAAGTTAAAACCTTATAAGGATATTGTTACAAAACTATTATCAACCTTCGATAAGGTAACCATAGAGTCAGTCCCTCAATCCTCCAATCGTCATGCAGATGCATTGGCTACTGTTGCATTTCTTATCCCCTTAGAGTTATGTTGAGTGGTATTTTCACCCGATTGTGAAAACACACTCTCCAATAGGATTTGAGCTCCAAATCCCCTCTTGCAAAGAAATTCAATAAGTAATTTCTCCAAGGTCTCCGCTATGTTAGCATTTTGTACACATACTATTCAATTTGAATGCTTGGAATACCTTAGTGACTGCAAGTAACTGTTAACAAGGGGCACTGTGATTTATTTTATTTTGAGATTGAATGATTGTTCATGAATTCAATGTGAACTTCAATTTCGGTAGATTTTCAAATGTTTTATTTTAATAACAAGAAATTAAACTAAGACTAATCTCTCTGGAAAATAAAAATGCAGAGAATCTAAGAAAATGAAAATAAAACGCATAAAAACTAAAACTAAAGTCTATTTAGAAGGTTGCAATCCTATTCAACAAGACCGAAGATATGAGGTTTTCTGCATACAACCTAACCTATTGAACCTGCAAACATGCATAATCCAGATAAGCTAAGTGCTGGTTTCTAGGGTTTTAACTGTGATTTTCAGATTAAGACATTTGCATGAAGCAACCAAGCAAACTTGTATTAAACTTCACCCACAAGCCTAAAAATCCGAAAATGGAAAAATGGACATTAAATCTAGCATGCAGAAAATAACTCCTTCTTTCTTGCCAATGAAATGCAACTCTCTGTAATTTTTGTATTAAAAATATATCAGTTACATCAACAGAACTTCCAGTTTATCAAAACCAGAACAAGTGGAGGAAAACGCTCCAAAAAGCAGGTCCAGAATAGCCTATCACTTCAGCTCTGCAACACTGTTCGTAGCGATTTCTGACCCTCGTATCAATCTGTGCCTCTACTTTTATACTTTCTGGTGCGGTTCTCTATTTCGCTCTGCGGTGCTTCGTTTCACTTCCCAGATTGCATCGTTTCGTATTCCCCGCCTTTTTGTTGCTTTTGACTTTATGTTCGATGCCGAAACGTTTGATATTCTCTGTGAACTGTAACGCTTCTGTAACCCTGACACCTGTATGCCACGTGTTTCGTGCTCCTCTGCATGCTTCATAACTGCCCCCTTGTAAATCATGACAAAAATAGCATGTCACGATATCGCGACGTTTTTCTGCATGCAACTCTGCTCTTCTACCTGCACCGCAAAAACAAGACGTGTCGCGAAATCGTGACATTTTTTGGCCAACAACCTTGTCCGCCACCATGCACAGCGAAAATGATACATGTCACGAAATCATGACATTTTTATGCTATCGGGCCATGTGGGTGCAACCTGTCGCGAAATCGCGATGCTTTTCTGCTTCGCTGGGTTTTGTTGCACTTAGCCGCAAAAACGCGACATGTCACGAAATCGTGACACTTCTCTCATTCCTGTTCACTTTCTTGAAATAGTGATGCTTTTCATCTCAGAAATGATTCCACTTTCGCAAGTTGGTTTGTCATGAAATCATGAATTCGCTTGGCTGCTGTCGTGAAATCGCGACATGTCGCGATATCATGACAACTTTAGTGCCTTGCCCTATTTTATTGGTTTGACCATGATTTTATGACATGTCATGATATCATGACAATTTTCCATTCTGATGCATTCTGCTGCTCATAGCCGCGAAAACGCGACATGTCATGAAATCGCGACGTTTCTTTCTTTCTCTACATTTTGCTTGTCTGAGCCGCGATAGAGCAACACGTCGTGAAATCATGACAACTTTCATTTCTTGGCAGCGATGGAGCGACATGTCATGATATCGTGACAAATTTTATTTCTTGGCAGCGATGGAGCGACATGTCGACAGATATCGATGACAACTTTCATTTCTTGGCGACGGAGCGACATGTCGCGATATCGTGACAACTTTCATTTCTTGGCAGTGACGGAACGACATGTCACGAAATCATGACAACTTTCATTTTTGGGCAGCGACGGAGTGACATGTCATGAAATCATGACAACTTTCATTTTTGGGCAGCGACGGAGCGACATGTCACGAAATCGTGACAACTTTCATTTCTTGCTGTATTTTGCTCCTCCTTTGATTTTTTTGGTATCTGGGCCACTGCAGTCTTCTTTGAAAGCATGCAAAAAGGTGGGTCCCCAATTTTGGGGTGTGTTGTGGATCAGCCACAACAAATGGCGACTCTGTTGTCAAATGCTCCTGAGCATTTTGGTGAGAACCCAACCTGAAAGTATACAAAACTCAAAACCAGCATTAGCACATAAGAAATATGAACAAATGCCCATAGATCAGAAATACATGAAACATCAGAATCATGAAGTATCAGCTCGGTGTGTGCAATGTGTTTCATTCCCTATCATTTGAACTTGATCAACATTCCATTGTCAGTTTCACTTATGATTTGTATGCAAGGTTATGAATGATTTGTGCAGGATTTGATGCATGATGAAGATGCTAGAGATGTAACAACCTGCTTTATAAAGGCTCAAACCTTCTAATATCATGGACAAACATATTAAAGATGTCAAACCCTCTTAGGACCAAATATATGTCTACTAAATTAATTTACTAGATCCCAAAGTTGGTTATGTGTCACTACCATCTTGAACCCATGTGCAAGTGTAAGTGAAATCGGAACTTTGGGGAATAGGATTCCCAACCTAAGCGAGATGGGAATTTAACCCTATCCTTACTATTCTGATTTGGAGTTTATTACCTCATCTTGAACAAAATAATTTAACCTGTTATGGATGAAATGGTTAGGCTAGTCTATCCATATGAGCAATCAATGGTCTTGCTTTTAGACAAGACATGTTGCCACGCATGAGCATACTTAACCCCATAATCCCTGGTTTGGCCTTATTCATTCTTTTTCTTTTATTTCTTGGACCTTTGGGATGACTACCCATCCTTGCTAGGGACATGTAGTACGATCCTTCCAATCCAATATTGAGATGAAATGGGAAATATTAATTTTTTACTTCTTGGACCTTTGGGATGACTACCCATCCTTTGCAGAGGACATGTAGTATGATCCTTCCAATCCAATATTGAGATGAAATGGGAAATATTAATTTTTTACTTCTTGGACCTTGGGGATGACTACCCATCCTTTGCAGAGGACATGTAGTACGATCCTTCCAATCCAAGATTTATGATGAAATGAGACATAGGAGTTTTGGGGAATCAGATTCTCAACCTAGGCGAGATGAGAATTATGCCCTATCCTTACTACTCCATGAAGGTCAAATCAGAGCTTTGGGGAATTGGATCCTCAACCTAAGTTCGATGAGGATTTAATCCTATCCTTACTACTCTGGTTTTAGACTTTAAGCTTGATGGAAGTGGTAAAAACCATTGTTTTAAGGATTATGTTGCATAATAGGACAGACATGAAATATTCTTTTCACCCCACCTTTTCATCCAAGTATGGTTTTGACCATTTTGCTCAAGATTCCTTTTAATGTGTATAGAATGTGCTTGGTTCAAGATAGTTCGGGCATCAGTTTCCAACCTTAGGATCCTTTTAATGTATGTTATGTAATAACCCTAAGAGGATTCGACACCTTCCCAATGATTGCACATGAAATGAAAATGCAACTAAGATGTCATGTATATGCAATGTGGAATGTGGCATGAGATATGAATGCACTGCTTCTTTTGAACTGTGGAGGGAATACATCATCTATTTTACCATAATGTGAAAACTAACAACTTCATGCATCACAAGTTCCAAACGATATTCTTTAATGTGCTTGTGTTACTTGTGGAGCTTTTTACAACACAATTCCAATGTTTCCTATACTCCAAATCTAAGACATGAGTTAACATTTCAATTTTTTTTTTTTTTGAAATCTAAACAAACCAAACATGTCAAATAAAATCAAAACACACAACTTAAATCCTAACTAGACTAGCAATCCTAAAACAAACAAAACAGAATTTGAAAATCCATACCAAAACCGAAAAGTATAGTATCAATCTCTTATGACTTAAGGGCTAAAATAATGCTTTAAAACATGCCCATTGACTGGTAACATCAGATCCTTCCCTTCTAAAGTTCTCAACCTGAAGGTATTTTTCCCTAGAATTTTTGAAATCTGATAAGGGCCTAACCAAAGACAATCAAATTTTTGATGATTCCCCTTTTCTTCATGTCTTTTATCCCATAATAAGACTAAATCTGAAATTCTGAAGGACTTGATTTTGGCTCTTCTGTCAAACCATATTTTAACAACCTCTTGGTGTTTATTCATGTGAATCATGGCTTCCTCCCTTTTTTCATCGAGGTGCAATAAATGACTTAATCTGGCTTCAACTTGGTTATCTGTCCCCAAGTATTCTTGCATGAAATGCAAGGTTTGCAGCTTCAAGTTTGCAGGAAATATCGGGTCTTGTCCATAGACCAAATGATAGGGGGTATTCCCTATGGATTCTTTTACTCTGGTCCTATCTGCCCAAAGGGCAAACTTTAACTGGCTGTGCCAATCCCGAGGGTTCTTTTCCAGTAATTTCTTAATGATATTCAACAAATTTTTGTTTGAAGATTCGGCCAAACCATTTCCTTGAGGGTAATAATTAGATGCAAATTTTAAACTCACTTTATTGTCATATGCCCAATCTACAAATTGCATAGAAATAAAAGCTTTACCATTGTCACTGACAATAGAATCGGGCATTCCGAATCTTGTTATGATGTGGTCCTCAAGGAATCTTATTACAACGTCTGTAGTGGCATGTTTTGTAGGAACTGCTTCTGTCCACCGTGTACAATAATATGTAGCTGTTAGTATGAATTTATGGGAATCAGAAGAATTTGGGTTAATAACCCCAATGAAATCTAATCCCCATTGTGCAAATGGTCTCATCTCAACTATGGGTTGTAATGGCATGGCTGCATTTCTTTCTCTATTGGCAGCTACTTGACAAATGTGGCAAGATCGTACATGAGCATGTGCATCTTTGAAAATGTGGGGCCAATAGTATCCTGCTCTCAGGATTTGATGCGTCTGTAGCATTTGCCGCACCATGGCCAGTTCCATATTTCCCATGAAATTCTTGTAGAACCTTGGCAGCTTCTCCTTTATTCAGGCATCTCAGGTAGATCCCCTCATGATTTTTCCTGTACAAAACACCAGATCTAATCAGATAATTAGCAGATTTAAGTCTTAAAGCCCTTATTTGAGTGGAATTCAAATTAGATGGGCACTTACCATTTAACAAAAAATGTACAATGTCAACATACCAGTCATCTTTAGAAATGTATACGACATTTGCATATTGGCATGTCGTTTGTGGATTATTCTCAGCGATCGTCTTCACAAGTCCCTGTCCTCGAACTAGTTTCATGGGTTGGATTTCAAGATCAAATTCTTGGATAGTAGAAATCCATTTACCTCTTTTCTCACCTAGCTCGTTCTGTAAAAACATAGTTTTGATAGCAGGGTCAGGCACAATGGCAAAAACTCTGCTATGCACGATGTAATGTCAAAATTTTTTTACCGTTTTAAAGAGTGCGTACATTTGCTTATCAAGGATGGAATACCTCAATTGAGCATCTTTTAAAGGAGCACTTAAAAATGCTATGGGATTTTTTGCACTATCCTCACCTTTCTGGGTCAAGACACTCGCAAAAGAGTGTTCCGATGCGAAAGCATAAATGTAGAAAGGTTTAGCATAGTTTGGACTTATGAGGGCAGGGGCTTTGGAAATGGCATCCTTAATGTGCTGAAAGGCCACCTTCCTTTCCTCGTTCCATTTGACATCTACATCCTTCTTGAGCATCTGGTTCAACGGTTTGGCTATCTCAGCGAAGCTTGAAATAAACTTCCTCACAAAATTAATTTGCCCGAAGAAAGATCTCAACTCCTTTTTACTACCCGGGAGAGGTAAGTTCTGGATAGCCTCTATCCTTTCTGGGTCAATGGATATGCCTTCTTTTGAAATGATGTGACTGAGTAATCTTCCTTCTGTTACTCCAAAAATGCATTTTTTGGGATTCAAAGAAATTCCATGCTCTCTGCATCTTTGAAGAACCTTTTTCAAATCCTTGACATGGTCTTCTCTTTTCTTTGAAAATACTGGAATATCATCCACATACACAATGATACACTTGCCTATAAGCCCTTTGAATGCGTAGTCCATGGCGCGTTGAAATGTTGCACCAACATTTAATAGTCCAAACGACATTCTTCTGAAGGCAAATGTCCCCCATTTAGTTGTGAAGGTTGTTTTCATCCTGTCATTGGGATGAATAAGAATTTGGTTATATCCAGAATATCCATCAAGAAAAGACATCATTTCAGACCCATTCACCATTTGTAAAATTTCATCAATGGATGGCAATGGATAGTTATCCTTTTGAGAGGCCTTGTTAAGATTTTGAAAATCTATACATAGCCTAATCTCTCCGCTCTTCTTTCTTACTGGAACCAGGTTGGCAACCCAGGTCGAGTGCCTAACAGGAAAAATAATCTTTGCTTCCAATAATCTCTTGACCTCCTTTTCTATCAAGGGCTCCAATAGCGGGTTAACAACTCGTTGTCTTTGCCTGAAAGGCTTGGAGTCCGGCTTTAAAGGGATGGTGTGTGTAATGACGTTTTGGTTGTATGTTTTCAACTCGTTATAATTCCAAGCAATGCAATCCACGTAGTGTTTTAGTGCATGCGTTATATTTTCTCTTTCTTCAGCTGTACATGCCTTTGCAATATACACTTCCCATGGATTGTCTGCACTCCCTAGATTAATCAGATCACATGCATCTTTGGGGAGTGGAACCTTTCTTTCTTTTCTAGCCTTGTATCCCGTATCGAACATTTTCTCCAATGAAACTATGTCTTTTGGTATTTTGTTGGATCGATACATAGTTTTACTTTCATCTTCTGCTTCTTCTTCTTCTTGCCACCTTTGCTCTTCATCAATCACCTGGTTTTCGAAAACACCTGAGTTCGTGACAAATTTGAATATGTGCCTGTCATTTTCAAAAACTTGGAAATTCTCGACATTATCAGGTATTGATGGACAAGGAACCAATTCAATGGAGAACTTCTTACACCTTTTTATATCAACTGGATTTAACATACCTGCGACGACTGCAAGAGAGTCTGCTATGCGATTTCCTTTTCTAGAAATAAGGGCAATATTGAAAGCGTCGAATTCCTCAATGAGGTCTCTTACCCTAGTTCTATAAAGGCTCAGTCTCTTGTCGCGGCATGTATATTGTCCTTTAATCTGCTTGACTACCAGTTGAGAATCTCCCAATACTTTCAAGCATTTAACCCCTTTGCTCAACGCCAGTTGTAAACCAAAAATCAATGCTTCATACTCTGCCACGTTATTCGTGCAAGGAAACTGTAACCTATAGGCAGCAAGTAAAGGTTTACCTCCTGGACGAGTGAGCTCGACTCCGGCTCCTGCTCCCTGTCTGGATTTGGATCCATCAAACCTAAGCAACCATATGTCATCATTTTCCTCAAGAGAACTACCATGAAATGTTTCCCCTTTAGGCTCTTCAGTAGCCTCCTCAATATCAAATGCATAAACCCCCAAATCTGGCTCAAAAAACTGAACTTCATTTGGCTTATTATATTCTGTTACAATTTCTTTAAGCCTCGGTTCATTTTCCACTCTGATTTGATTTGCAATTCCTTTCCAGGGTAGCCACATATGTGAGCAATCGGTTGAAAAATAGCCGTTCAAAGTTTTCATCCAATCCCTTGCAAGTAGCATTCCATATCTACTTGGGATATTAACAACCAAAATGTCGACCACTTGTTGGACCCTGGGTTCAGAATTTAATTGAATTTTGACATCATATAGGGTCCCTATCACATTTACCTCGGGATCGGTCCAATTGCAAAACCTTGCATTTGGATGAAATAGGCCGTAGGCCTAGCATTTGACATATCTCTCGAAGGCATGAGATTGCTCGTGGCACCCGTGTCCACCAAACAATTATGCAAATTTTTACCAGCAATTCTCAAAGTCAATAGGAATGGCGGGACATCCCGTCTCTCCTTTCGTAAAATCAAATGGGACTCAACTTCCTTTCCCTTCCACACTTGATCAGGTGAGTTCGAAGCCTTTATCAATGCTTCCTTTTGGCCGGGTAACCTGGCCGCATCTAAGAATGAGAGGCTCGACTTAGATTTCCTTAGATCCTCCACTATGTCATAGTTTGCTTTCAAGTTTGGCTGTCTGATGCTTGTCATTAGACATTTCTCTTCCAAGTGGAGGTGGAGGATTATTATCTGCCTTAGTATCCGGAGGAAGGATAGAGTTATTCGGTGGTGTTGATGATGTTTTAGGGGCTTTAGATTTATTTCTCAAATAATATCCGTGATTCCCCTTTCTAAACTCTCGAAAAGCTTGCACCTCCTGTTCCAAAATTTCATCTTCTTCTTCCTCACTCTCACCTTCTTGACGGTATAAGGTTTCCACCACCATAATGTTATCATCTTGATATTGAGATGGACCCTCATTTGGCACCAGTTCCAAGTCATCTACTTGGGCTTGGAGACAATGAGTGTATCTAGCGATTTCAGGACAATTCCTCTCATTGTGCTATTTTGTATTGTGTAATCTACACCCCTTTTCCCATGCCAAATCGGAAAGATTCAAAAGGGAACTGGATTGACTAGGTCCTGCAGAAGTATCTAGTTGATTGGCAATGGGGGCAGGTACTCCTCCATTGTTTGGCTTTGTGTTCCAATGTCTCCCTCTATTGTTAAAATTTTGATTTGAGTGAGGGGGATGGGACTCATACTTCTATTTTTGAACCATGTCATTGCTCAGTTTATGAACTATCTTCTTGAGCTCTTCAACATCCGAATAAATCTCCTTCGGTGGAGCTACATTGTTATTGGTTCCCGTTGGGTTCGCATAATTGGTGGGGTCTTGATTTAACATTTGAGTCAGATTTTGAGGAATTTGATTCATGTATGGATTTACACTTTGGATCGGAGTTGGATTTGGGAAAGGAACTATAGCCTGAGAATTAACCTGGTTGGTTCCTTGCATAGTCGATTGACTATTTTGCAAAAATGCAAGAATGGGTGGAATGGATGTGATCGGTTGGATGGGAATGGGCGCATAGGCGAGTGCTGGTGGATATGGTTGTTGATATGGGAAAGCATTCATGCTTGGCATTTGTGGTGCCATGATCTGATTTGCCATGGGAGCTTGACCATATGGAGCATATTGTCCCATCATAGGCATCTAGGGAAACCCATAGCCCTGTGGTGTCATTTGCTACTCGATGGTCATGGCTTCATTGTAGGCTAAGGCGAGCATGGTGACCTGAGGATTTCATCTTGCAAACATTGCTGTCATGGGATCCAATGCCCCAAAATATATTTGCAAGGCCACTGCGGGATCTATGGCAAAATGTCGAACCACTCTATTATAGCATTTTTGGAATTTTTGATTAAAGGTTCTGATTGGTTCACCCTGGCCCCTTTTGCATGTAATGAATTGATTGTAAATGGTTGCGGGATCCAAAGGTGACCTAAACTGATTGACAAAAGTGTTCTCCATTTGTGTCCATGAAGTGATTGAACCCGTAGGTAGGCAAATATACCATTCATAGGCCACTGGGTCTAGGCTCATGGGAAAGAGTCTGCAAGCCACATCTTCATGCTAGACTTGCAATCTTATCAGAACGTCCCTATAGGCCTGGATATGCTCCTCTGCGGTCCTTGGACCATCAGGTTTATATTTGGGCAAGAATATTTCTATGTTTTTAGGGATTTCATGGATATCCCCTGCAATATTCAAAGGAATATTATTAGCTCCGTACCAAGGAGCTGCTGGAGGTTGGGCCATTTGACTCAGAATTGATGAGGACAACCCTACAAGAGCAGTGGAAATGTTACTGATGATAGGTACACTAGTGGCAATTGATACCACCGGTGTAGGTCCGCTTGATGCTCCTAAAGCAAAAAGATCTTTAGTGACTGGTAGGCTTACAACTTGCTTGGTTTTATTCTTGGGAGTACCAATGAGTGTAAGGTCATGGAATATGGTTTCCCCAGTTGTTTGGGACCTAGTCGCGATACGACGCGGTGGGTCCAGCCTGCCTGACGAAACTCTTGATATCTCCAAGAAAACCTGCAACACAAAAACAATGCTGCAGTTTAGCCTTTAATGAGATTTAAGAAATCGAACCAAAAACACATTACTTTTGTATGAAAATCAAAAATAAAATAAACCAAAATTGGCCCTCCTTCTAGCGCCAATCTGTTGAGTGGTATTTTCACCCGATTGTGAAAACACACTCTCCAATAGGATTTGAGCTCCAAATCCCCTCTTGCAAAGAAATTCAATAAGTAATTTCTCCAAGGTCTCCGCTATGTTAGCATTTTGTACACATACTATTCAATTTGAATGCTTGGAATACCTTAGTGACTGCAAGTAACTGTTAACAAGGGGCACTGTGATTTATTTTATTTTGAGATTGAATGATTGTTCATGAATTCAATGTGAACTTCAATTTCGGTAGATTTTCAAATGTTTTATTTTAATAACAAGAAATTAAACTAAGACTAATCTCTCTGGAAAATAAAAATGCAGAGAATCTAAGAAAATGAAAATAAAACGCATAAAAAACTAAAAACTAAAGTCTATTTAGAAGGCTGCAATCCTATTCAACAAGACCGAAGATATGAGGTTTTCTGCATACAACCTAACCTATTGAACCTACAAACATGCATAATCCAGATAAGCTAAGTGCTGGTTTCTGGGGTTTTAACTGTGATTTTCAGATTAAGACATTTGTATGAAGCAACCAAGCAAACTTGTATTAAACTTCACCCACAAGCCTAAAAATCCGAAAATGGAAAAATGGACATTAAATCTAGCATGCAGAAAATAACTCCTTCTTTCTTGCCAATGAAATGCAACTCTCTATAATTTTTGTATTAAAAATATATCAGTTACATCAACAGAACTTCCAGTTTATCAAAACCAGAACAAGTGGAGGAAAACGCTCCAAAAGCAGGTCCAGAATAGCCTATCACTTCAGCTCTGCAACACTGTTCGCAGCGATTTTCGACCCCTGTATCAATCTGTGCCTCTACTTTTATACTTTCTAGTGCGGTTCTCTGTTTCACTCTGCGACGCTTCGTTTCACTTCCCAGATTGCATCGTTTCGTATTCCCCGCCTTTTTGTTGCTTTTGACTTGATGTTTGATGCCGAAACGTTTGATATTCTCTATGAACTGTAACGCTTCTGTAACCCTGACACCTGTATGCCACGTGTTTCGCGCTCCTCTGCATGCTTCGTAACTACCCCCTTGTAAATCATGACAAAAATAGCATGTCGCGATATCGCGACGTTTTTTTGCATGCAACTCTGCTCTTCTACCTGCACCGCGAAAACAAGACGTGTCGCGAAATCGCGACATTTTTTGGCCAATAGCCTTGTCCGCCACCATGCACAATGAAAATGATACATGTCACGAAATCATGACATTTTTATGCTATCGGGCCATGTGGGTGCAACCTGTCACGAAATCATGACGCTTTTCTGCTTCGTTGGGTTTTGTTGCACTTAGCCATGAAAACGCGACATGTCACGAAATCGTGACACTTCTCATTCCGTTCACTTTGGCGGCTTTCTATCATGAAATCATGACACTTTTCATCTTCATCCGCCTTGGCAGCTTCCTATCATGAAATCGTGACGCTTTTCATCTTCGTACGCCTTGGTTACTTTCTGTCGCGAAATCGTGACATGTCGCGATATCGCGACAACTTTAGTGCCTTGCCCTGTTTGATTGGTTTGACCATGATTTTATGACATGTCATGATATCACGACAATTTTCCATTCTGATGCATTCTGCTGCTCATAGCCACGAAAACACGACATGTCATGAAATCATGACGTTTCTTTCTTTCTCTGCATTTTGCTTGTCTGAGCCGCGATCGAGCAACACGTCGTGAAATCGTGACAACTTTCATTTCTTGGCAGTGATGGAGCGACATGTCGTGATATCGTGACAACTTTTATTTCTTGGCAGCGACGGAGCGACATGTCGCGATATCGTGACAACTTTCATTTCTTGGCAGCGATGGAGCGACATGTCGCGATATCGCGACAACTTTCATTTCTTGGCAGCGACAGAGCGACATGTCGCGATATCGTGACAACTTTCATTTTTGGCAGCGACGGAGCGACATGTCACGATATCGTGACAACTTTCATTTTTGGCAGCGACGGAGCGACATGTCGCGAAATCGTGACAACTTTCATTTCTTGTTGTATTTTGCTCCTCCTTTGATTTTTTTGGTATCTGGGCCACTGCAGTCTTCTTTGAAAGCATGCAAAAAGGTGGGTCCCCAATTTTGGGGTGTGTTGTGGATCAGCCACAACAAGTTAGAAGATGATCAAGCAACAATTATCATTCATCAAATCTGAGAGCCTGTAACCCATAACTCTAGCCTTATCCCATTAGATGTTCTAACCATCGAAGCTTCCCCATCCAAGCCATGGTATGATGACATCTTTAATTTCCTTAAGGATGGTTCAATTCCTAATGATTTAGATCACAATCAACATAAGCCTTTACATAAAAGAGCATGTTAATTTGTTATAATTGGCGATACTTTGTATAAACGTTCTTTTGAAGGTATCCTCTTACGATGCCTTAACTCTGATGAAGACAAGATAGCCCTTAGTGATGTTCATTAAGGATCATGTGGAGGCCATTTTAGTGGCAATGCCATTGCCAAAAAGCTTCTTAGGATGGGTTATTATTGACCTTCTATGGAAAAGGATGCATGCGATTATGTTCAACATTGTGACAAATATCAACACCATGATAACCTTGTTCATGCTTCTTCTCAAAACCTTCAAGTCATTTATTCTCATTGGCCATTCTCCATGTGGGGATTGGATATTATTGGGAAAATTAACCCCACATCGTTTGATGGTCACAATTTTATCATCACAAAAACACAATACTTCACTAAGTGGGTTGAGGCCATGCCCTTGGCCATGGTAACTGGATCCCCAGTATCTAAGTTCATATTCAACCAAATACTTTGTAGGTATGGGATTCCTTCAGTGATTGTCTCTGATAATGGTACCCCTTTTAAGAACAAGGATATCCATAAACTTTGTGCTAAATACAAGATTCAACATAAATGGTCAACCCCATATTATCCTCAAGATAATGGTCAAGCTGAAGCATCCAATAAATTTTTAGTTAATATCCTCAAGAATTTGGTTAGTAAGACTGGTCGAGATTGGCATATCCAACTCTACCCTACCTTGTGGGCCTATCGTACTAGTGTACGAACTCCTACAGGTGCAACCCATTTTGTCTTGGTCTATGGCACTGAAGTAGTTTTTCCTTTTGAACTAGAAGTCCCATACTTACGTATCTTGTTACAATATGCATCAGTTGGTGATGAGTATCGTCTAGGTCATTTAAATTAGTTAGAACTATTAGATGAAAAGCGAATCCATGCATTAGAACATCTTTGAGCCTATCAGAATAGACTCAAGCGAGCTTACTCTAAGAAATTTTGCACTCATTCTTTTGAAATTGGGGACCTTATTCTCAAAGAAAACCAAAAGAACATTAATTCTCATATAGATATAAAGGGTAAGTTTCAACCCAATTGGTTGGGTCCCTTTGTCATAACAACTAAATCTGGCTCAGGACCCTACCGTCTAGCAACATTGGATGGTAAAGATCTTAAAGAACCAATGAACATAATGCATTTAAAATGATATTATGCATAAAATTAATAAATTCATAAATTCACATATCTTTTGTTTCTACTTCTCTATTTTCATTTATCTTTTCATCATCTTTAGATTTGTTTGTGCCAGCTTTTGCATTGGTCTATTTGCTCATGTTGCATGATTGCTTGTCATACATTGCATATAATGCTTGACATTCTTCTCTTTTTCACTTCTGCCTATCATATAGTTATCCTTTGTTGCTTGATCACACTTGCATGATTGCTTGATCATATATATTTTGGGGATTTCGTGACGAGGCAGGTGATGAAACCTAGTTAGGTTAGATCACATGCATTGCACCCATACTAGGTCACTGATGCTTAGCAAATCCCACCCTAGGGCATGTTTCTTATTTTCCACCAGGATGCTAAAGATTACCTCCATTGTCTACATACATATATGGGGTATTTTCTATGCTAGCGGATACCTTGTTTTATTTTTTTACATATTTTGCATCTATTGGTACAAACAAGCTTTTCTTTCATATAGTATCACAAAATAATAATAAAAAATTATCCATCACAAATTATGTTTATACAACTATTGTTCATAAGCATGCAACTTTGTAAACACATGTAAAATGGTGGCTTCTCAAGCCACTTCCATATATGGATCATCATTGTTTGAATTTTGTTCTCCTGGTTGAGCTTTAGTAGCCCTCTCTGGTCCACTCTAATGATTCCCATCATTAACTGATGGTGAAGTAACCCTTGACAATAGTGTAACTATTGAATCAGTAATTGGTGGTATTCTTGGACCCATTGTTGTTGTTCCCTCTTGATTGTGTTGATACTGAGAAGTTGATTGTGAAGGGACAAGCAATCCATAACTCACTAATGCATCAAAATAGGACACTAAAAAAGCTGCCCTGTAATCTTCTCTTGCATGTTGTAGCTGAGAAATCTCTACCTGCATAATAGTTGTATCTTCCCTAAAATTGGTAGCATCCCTTCCAACCCATGACATTCCATCCCCTAATACTGCACCACCCCATCTGCTGATTCCTCCATCAGGTCCTACTCCACTTTCCAGACTTGTCATTAACTCTTCTGCATTCACCACCCCTAAAACCCTAGTTGTCTCATTGACTTGATGACCCATTACATCTCTCCCCTCCTCATGTGCCACCTCTTCTTTTCCACTAGTGGCATCGGTCACTTCTCCAACTGCCTCTCCAACCTCACCCATAACAACATCCTCCTCTATCACTTCTCCTGCTTGCCATCATTGTGTAGTCCACCAATTATCAAAATTTGGTGTTGTGCCTGCATTATCAGCATCAGATACTACTAGGGGTTCATTTGGCTCCCTATCTAACACAATTACCAATGGGGCAGTTGCAGTATAATCGTATCATATTTGATACATTACAGGTGGATCTGGTAGTCCTTACCTCAACCCAAATTGGCATAGTACTCGAGTATACTAAAAATACTCGACTTGCATATTCCTTCATCCAATTAGACACCTCCCTCACTGCACACAAGAAAACTATCTTGAATCATCACTCCACCTTGGCCCCCCTCTCCATGGTTACCAAAACACATCCTGTGGCCTCAGAATCTTAAAGACATAACAATAATAATATCCATCCTTTGCACATGGTTTGCTCCCCCTTGTCTTCCTATTTGTTTGCCATATTAATACATATGGTGTCTCTGACCCCATAAACCTATGGGCATCATAAGGTAGACCTTGTGGTCTCTCCATCGCTATATGCTCCCACCCCCACACCTGCACTAGCAGACTACAACTCAACCCACCTCGAGTTGTCCTTTTAACTTCATAAAGCTCCCTATAAGTTTGTGCTAATAATGTTGATGCCCATGCAAATACTATTGACCTCTCCACCATATCTATTACAACCCCTAGCATATTCCACAAAAATCGTGACTTTGATGAATCAGGTAAAACCCAATTTTATATCAGCACCATCGCTAGGGTTTGTCTCACTGATAATACCCCTACCTCAAAAAACTCCTCATACAACACCCCACCACTATTGAGATTCACACAAGACCAACTGCTACCAAATATTTCCTCCATCACTAACCTTTTTTCTCGTCGACTCGCCACTGAAATGATAGATCCTTCTATCGGTAATCAAAAAATTTGATATACATCCTCTAGGGTAATTGTCATTTCCCCTGTAGGTAAATGAAATGTACCCCTATTTGGATCCCATTTCTCACATAATGTTGATAGGTACATCGTATCAGCATGCACTGTCTTAACTTGGGCCACCCCTACAAACCCTATCACCTCCAACCACCTCCAATCCTCAATTGTCATGCATTCCCTTAAATTTCCAATAATTGCTCGATGTCGATGACGAGGTCGTAATACCTTTAACTATTATCACATTACATAATACCATTCACAATTTCACCAATTCCATATGAAAATATTACATAAATACATTATATATTACACAATAAAAAAGAAAAGAAAAAAAACCCTCTCCCAGACGCAAAATCCCAATACAATTTTACTTCATTCACGATCTTATTTTCTTTCAAAATAAAATAAAATAATTAATTAATCAGATAAAATTCCACTCACCTTCTCTTCTCCACCTTTGATGTTTGAAGCACTTCCTTCATTCGATCTGTGGTAAATATCAGTGACACTTCGTGTTCGTTTCTGACCTTCACCCCTCTCTACTATCCCAAGCGATATTTTACATGAGTATTTTAAAATCCCGCAAATACCTCCAAAATGCTAGAGTGAATCCGTGGTCTGTCGAATCTTGCTTATACCTTAAAGCATATGAAGTAAAAGTTTTGCAAAAACAAGAAAAATAACAACTATGAACACCACTGGAACTACTGAATATATGCTCCAAAGGACAAGTAATGCCAAACATACATCTCGCATTATAGAGCCAAATGACATATCCAGTCAATAGATTTATGTCCTTACATAAATATCTAAAAGGAAAAAGAAATATTACATTCGCTCACCTTAGGTATAAATGCAAAACCCTAATACTTAAAAGATACAAACTTAGTGTCCTCGCTCTTGATCAACAAGAGCATAAGGGATAAGTGTGGATAATTCAAAACAAAGACCCTATGTACACTAGACAATTGTCATCAAATACATAAAATAGATTCCTCTCCATTATCATCTTCAGCCATATACGTCACATACGTACATGGGTCATGGACCTCCGTAGCCTTCGCTGTCAAAACATTTACTAATTATCTAAGTCAGAATAACTTGAATTTGCTGCATTCTCCCACATACGTTGATTATATAGCAACCCCAATGTTGATTAAAGCTAATATGATTAGGCCATTTAAACTCATTGAAGTAGGAAAGATAAATGAATTCATGCATGGTGCAGTAATAGTGGTTTACTACCCGAGTATCTGATACACGCTTGGGACCACGAGCCAACCATGTAACTTCTTTGTCGATAACGAGCCTACAAAATAAGAAATTAGGAATAAATCCCCAATTAAACTTGTCAGTGACCTACTTTGCATAATTGACCTTTCATCTTCTCTAAAGCGATGAGAGGAATCTTTTTTCAAATTGGAGGACAAACCTACATGCTATCAGATTTGATTTCAAGTTTGGAGAATTCAAATCATAGCGGTACAAATTCCAATCAGGAATTAATGCACCAACAAGGCCAATAGAATTGTACCAGATTAACTTTTTACAAAGAGAAACTACTTCTGGTTTGCTCCAGTCATGAAGATCCCAATTCATGAGATGAATAAAAATTAATCCCTTTGCATAATAGGTAATAGTGATAGGACATTGCATAGGCTCAAGCAAACCGAGTCTAGATGAAATCCAAAATTTTGAAGACATCGCTCTAACCCTTATGGCTATACAAACCTTAAGGGACAGGATAAAATTGGTTTTTTGTAAGGCAGAAGCACTAAGAGCTAAGATTTTATTCGAAATCTCTTTAGGAAGATAAAACACTAGATTTTTCTCTGCAAAATTTATCGAAGATTCTAGAGAAAGGGAAGATCCTTCCTATGCCATCGATACCTTTGTCAGAATACAAATTTTCTTGTTAAGTTGCCTACACAGTCGTTGTCGATGCCTTTTGGAATTACACCAGAGCACACCCTTTATCAGGAAAATTGTATTTCGAAGATGGTTTTATTTTTATCATTTAAAACCACATGCTTCCCGCCACACTTAAAGTCGAACGATCCTTAGTATCAGTATGCTTTGTACCTTTTAGCTTTTAAGATCGTATGGTTCTTTATCACTCATAGTTCAATGGTTGTCAAGTTCTCGTCACTTATTCTTCTTCTGTTCTTATTAATTTATTTGCATATCTTACTTGTCCTTGTCATATTTACTATCATTAAAATCTCATTAATACAACAATTTTCTATCTTGAACATGTCTCTCTTTAAATCTCAAACATGACACCAATACTCATTTTTTTATCTACCTTCTCTCTAGCACATGTACGCATGTCATTTATTTGCTTTTTTTTAATTAAAATATTCAGAAAATTAACACCCCTATCGGGTTACACTTATTTTGATCATCTACATACATAAGACCCCTATTGGGTTACACTTATTTCGGCTCAGCGGGCTCTAAACCCCATTACAGGATAGCTTCATGGCCACTAGCAAGGGGCAGCCTCCATTCGATCATTTGCAAACACACATCCTAGTGGGTATCGCCCCATATACAACCACTAGTGGGCTCTACACCCCATTACAGGATAACTTCATGGCCACTAGTGAGGGACAACCTCCATTCGGTCAATTGCGAGCACACATCCTAGCGAGTATCGCCCCATCTACATACACTAGTGAGCACACGCCTCTAGTGGGTTCTTGCTCCATATTTTGGTCACTAGAAAGTATACATCCATAGTGGATCAATGTTCCATGCTACTTGTTTTATTAGTAAGCACTACACCCTTACAGGATAGCTTCATGGCCAATCGTGAGCATCGCATCCATAGCGGTTTTTGCTCCATCCTTAGCCATTTGCGAGCATACATCCTCGGGTTTCACTTCATATTTTTATTTTTTTCTCAACTTAATGCTCATTTAATCACATTAAATCATTTTAATCTATGCTAATTCACATGGCATAGTCTAAACCCCATATTTACTTTCTTTGACCTTTTGGTGGATTTATCTTTTTCCCTTTCTTTTTACTTTATTTATTTGTTTTCTCTTACGTCTATCTATCTGCTCATAGTTCCCCAATTGGGGGCATCAATCATCTTAATTACTCATCTTATTATTCTTGATAATATCTCATCCTTTTCATATATTATCACAACCCCAGCCTAATCGAGTTTTCCTTGGTTCAATGAGGTTTCTCCTCCAAAACTCGAGGGGGCACCCTAGGCTGGGAGCATGCATGCACATTAATTGTAATATTTTTTCACACTATCCATTTTATATTAGTTTTTCAGGTAATCAAAAATCTTCCTACCATCGAAATCGGTGCACAATTATTATTTTTGATGCATTCATTGTACAATGAATACATCAAAAAGGGGGCAAAATGTAGACATTAAAAATTGATCCACTCTACATCAATTTTCATTAATTCTCCCTCATGCATTAATTCTCCAACAATCCAAATTCACCTCTTTAAAATCATAAAATTAAACACTTATTGCCTCAAAAATTAGGTTCATATTTGACATGAATTTTCACCAACCAATTTATCTCTAAAATTCTCAAAAGCACTACAAAATCATCTTTAATACCTTTCCCAAAGTCACATATTTCTTATAATTTCTTTATAATCTTTCCAATTATCTTTCTAATATCTCTACCTTCTTCTAATGTTCTCTAATCCCTTTATAATTTTCCTAAGTTCATCGTATACTCTACACTGTTACACTGTTCACTGTATATTGTACACTGTTCATTGTTCACTATTCATCACACACTATTCACTATTTTCAAAATTTAAAATAAGATACATCATTTTCTAATGGAATTAGCCCACTTACAAAGTGGCACAATTATCTCATTATTACTATTTCAAATTAGAATGGTCCACTTACAAAGTGGCACATTACTTCATATTGCTTCATTATTACCATTTTCAAATTAGAATGTTCCATATTGCTCCATTATTACCATTTTCAAATTAGAATGTTCCATATTTGCTTCATTATTACCATTTTCAAATTAGAATGTTCCACATTACTTCATTATTAACATTTTCAAATTAGAATGTTCCACTTCCAAAGTGGCACATTACTTCATTATTACTATTTTCAAATTAGAATGTTCTATTCTTCCATTTTCAAAATAACATGGCCCATTTTCCAAATGGCAAGTTTCCCCACATGGTCCATTTTTTAAAATGGCATGATTTTATCTCATTTTTAAATTCAAGCTATTTTCCCTCTCTCTGCAAGGCCATGAAAAAAAAAACTATAAATAGAACCCTTGGGATAGCCTCCTAACCAAGTATTCTCAAGCACTAAAACTCTACGGGTTTTCTTCAAGCTCTTAAGTCTCCAAGCTAAGGATTTCAAAGGAATCAACATCTTATTAGGCATCATCAAGTTCTTATCAAGAGAGGAAAAGACTCAACTTGGTTGTGCTCTTCCACCCTCTATCATTTCATCTTGATTCATTTAGTTTATACATATTTTTATTTTTGAATCACATTATTTCATAGATCCTTTTTAGTTCCTTAATTTCCATATTAACCTTGTATAGTTTATTTATCTTACTATTATTCTTAACATTTATTCATATTGTTAGTTCACCTTGCTCTTTAATACACTTATTGCATACATATTATCACTAACGGGGTTCCTATTCCGTGTATGCTCTTCCCATGCACTTCGTGTGATCTTGGGAATCAAAAGCGGGTAGATCCCTAAGGTTAAAGAACATCATAATCATAATTTTTATTTTCTTTTACTTATCACATTAAAAAGATGATTTTCACCTCGTGTATGCTCTTCCCATGCACTTCATGTGATCTTGGGAATCAAAAGTGGGTAGATCCCTAAGGTTAAGGAACATCATCAAAGTTATAATTTTCTTTTGTAAATCACACTAAAAAGGGGATTCTCACTTCATGTATGCTCTTCCCTTGCACTCCGTGTGATCTTGGGAATTAAAAGTGGGTAGATCCCCTAAGGTTAAAGAACCTTATCATAGCTATAATTTTTCATTTTTTGTTATCTTACGTATCACATTAAAAGGGGATTTTTTTTCGTGTATGCTCTTCCCTTGCACTCCGTGTGAACTTGGGAATAAAAAATGGGTAAATATCCTAGGTTAACAAAGAATATAGTCATCTATTAGCATCTTAATTTCTTACCTTTTATATGTCCATCCAAAAGATCAATACTTATTTTCTTTTTACAAGGTTAGCTAAAAGGACCAAGGGGGCTTGACTGCTGCAAATTCGATCATCTTGTGGCCTATGCAGGCCCCCAAATACTAATCCATTTTTTTTTAGTGTTTGTGAAGTTGTTTTACAGGATTTAGATATTTTTTTGGAGCTTTATGGGTTCAAGAAAAAGCTCGTGGTCAGCCTCTCGGATTCAGGGAAAGTGTTCTTGTTAGTGCTTTAGGTTGTTTGTTGAAGTGTTTTATTTGGAGATATTTTCAGTTATTACTCATTTTAATCACACAATCACATATATAAAGGAAATAATTTACTTTAGGCATTGAAAGAAAAAGTGCATATAGTTTTACATCTAAGCTAGATTTTTTGTGCATCTTCCTTGTACCCTTGATCTTAAGAGATTAAAATAATTTATATTCTGTAATTAGGATTTAGATATCATTCAAATTAAAAATCATTTTAGGACTAGCTCTTGTTTGCTTGCATTTGTTTTCCTTGCATTTTATTTCATTTATTTTAGTTTAATATAAATAAGGCCAAAACTTAGGTGTTTGTTAAAATTTACACACAAAAAACATTCCAACCTTCGCACTCGGAACAAGTCCTAAAATTATTCCCGATGAACCCTTTTCCTTGTCCATTAAGTGTAGAGAACAATATACCCCTGTGGTTCACCTCAATGTTTTCTCTCTATTATGGATCCAACCTTGAGAATCGTACGTGGTAGGGTAATTTTCCCCCTCTAAAACTATAATGCAATCTATTCTTCTACAACTTTTAATCCAAATATGGTGCTTAATGGAATTTGATAATGAACCCTAATTTGAATTTCAACTAATTGCACCCTAGTTGCTTACCTTTAATGGCTTTTGTAGATGATGTAGATCTTGGTGTTTTGATTCACCAAGTTATTGCTTTGTAGTGGATGGATACACAACTTCTTTTTTGGTTGTCCTAAAAAGCTTTTTGCTTCACCAATATGTAGCCTTGAACTTCCTGTATTGAGCCTTGGATTTGATAGCTTGATCCTTCTAGTGATCTTCTACTTTTTTCTTTAGATTTAGATAACTCCTTTCTCTAAACTGTGCCTTCTTGCTATGAGAGGCAATATCCAAATATCCTAGATTTATTAGGCTTCTTCATTCTGAATCTTCCTTCAATATTCTTGTCAAATTCTAACTTCAAACAAGATCTTCTTATCAATATTATGATTTTCTTGAGGTCTTCATTAGATTCTTCTTCTGGGATTTAGCACTCCTTGCCAAATTATTCTTCTCATATTTGGAACTCCTTGACATATTATTATTCTCTTGGTCTTGTTTTCAAATGGTGACAATTGTCTCAAGTCCTTCACTACCAGGAGCTTGTCCTTGGTAGTGGATTTATCCAATGAGTTATCCTAGGGACTTTGATGACGATGCTTCTGTGAGCTCTGCAACAAGGCTCTCAAAGCCTTCTTCTTCTTTTTTCTTGACACCTCTCCAAGATCTTCTATCTTGTAGCTTCTCTAGTCTTCCAACTAAGACCTTTTATTCAACCTTCTGCTTCTAGAAGTATTGTTGATGATGTCTCTAATTCTACTGCTTTGGATTTGAACATGACTCTCCTAGTCCTCTTTCTTCCAATAATGGAAGTCCCTTAATGAGATCTTCTCTTAATATTTTTAACTCCTTTTGAAGGTAATATTTAATCATTAAATGAGATCACCAATCTCCTATTTCTTGCACTCTTATTTGGAGTCTTCTTTAGGAAATATTTTCTGGAGTTTTCTTCTAAGTCAAGAACTTTTCTTCTGAATTTTTCTTCAAGAACTCTTCTTTGGAGTTTTCTTCTGATTCAGGAATTTATCTTTTGAGTCAAGAATTCTTTTTTGAAGTTTTCTTCAGGATTAAGGCTTCTATGGCCTTCTTTTTTTTATCAAGGTTTATATGGCCTTTTTTGCTTCTGCAATCTGTAAGTATTAATCTTGAATGGATATCACCAATCTCCTATCTCCTCCTTGACTCAACTTTTGGTGATATCCATTCAATATTAATACATAATTCTATACTTTACAGGATTGCAACTCCTATAATGGGACCTTCCTCGAGGTTTTTGAAATCTATAGTCTTCCTCCTTGCTGTTGCAAGCGCTGGAATGATTCTTGAAGATATTCTTCCTAACTCTCTTGTAGGAAGCTTCCCAAAATTTTCTTGAATCTTATTTTCCTGCAAAAAGTTGTTAGAAATTGGAATTGAAGAATTTGTAATTCTAGAAATAATAGTCTTCACTAGTTGATTTTTCAAACTAGTGGCTTGAATCCTGAGTCCTAGTCTTCACGAGTTTTTCTGCAACTATGTGGAAAGTAGCCAAATATAATCTCATATTTTTTGCAGTTGAGATTAATTTCAATCCTCACTTTCTAATCATGTTGACTACTGTGGCTATTTCTATCAAATAGTACTAATGGTAACTTTTGCATGCAATAACACTCAATGGTAGATCCAGTTTGCAAAGATGCAGGCCAACAATAGTAATGGTGACTCTCCCTATTCCTCTTGACCTACTAGAATTCTCTTATGATGGATGTAGGTCCTCCTATATCGATTCACTAGGGCTCTGATACCACTATTAGCTTTTGAGGATATATGCAGTGGAAATATCTAACACATGTCCTAATGAAATACATGAAATATGAAAGAAAGTGAGATAGCAATATGACTGAAATATACTATAAATAGAAATGATGAAAATACAATGTAGTATGGATAAAATGGTCACTCCATTAATATGAGCTAAAGAGCTACATTGTACTCCATACAGGAGTACTACTACTAAGAGCTGACATGAACTTGATACGAGCTTGATGTGAACTTGATATCTAATCTACCACTATGAGGCCCTTTATATAGGAAGATAGATTTCTTAGCCAACACTCTACCTAGTTGTACAAGGGGACACCTTGCATATTACCACTTGTGCATTTATTAAATTGCTTGAAGTAACTAGATAAATTTCCCCTAAAGTAATCTCCTATCCTAACTATGTACCTAGGGTGGTACATTTACATGACCCAAATGATGTTTTATGCTCTAACTCTAACAATTTGGTCTACTTTTTTAGGAGATGAAATTGAATTTGTGATAGTTGTAGTAAAGTTTGAGTCTTATGGATGTATTCTAGAAAATGATTCAAAATATGCTTTAGGTAATTCCTCTTCCTCTTTTGAATTATTGATTCAACTTATATATGTAGATCTAATCTTTCATGATCTCTTCTTTGTTCTATTCTTTGTCCAAGTACTCTTGGGATTTTAATGGTTCTGTTGGACATTTGAGGTAATTTGAGGCATTTTATGTTGTCATTGATGTGACATGGATCATTGATGTCACATGGATCACATTTGGTTTTGGTGGCCGAAATATTTCATAAATAAGCATTTATGATATTTTGGAAAGCATGGCTATTTACAAGGTTTTTATGAAAACCAAGGCATGCAAAATAAAAGGTTTTATTTAAAACCATGGTGGGCTTATGTGGAAAGGACTTTTCTTAAAATCCAAGGTGGAATTTTGTTTCATCAAAAAAGGACCTCCGGTGATGAAGATATTAAAGTTTAAAGTTTAAGTTTAAATTAATGGAGGGTCGACCTATGTGCAATTAATGGAGGTTGTCATATATATATATATATATATATATATATATATATAAAGGTTTCAATTTATTTCGGAAAGGGGGCATATTATATATCGTCGGAAAGATTATTTCGAGGGCTATTTGACTAACTTATTTAGAAGGATAAATAAGGTGTGTGTAAAGAGATATTTCTAATTTTGCAAATGGGTTCCAAAAGTGAAGTTTACCTTGTTCTTTTTCAAGAGGATTAATTATTTCATGAGGTGACAAGGTATGCAATATTGTGATTTCTTTTATGGTATAAGTAGTTTTGGGAGTGAAAAGGTTATGCAATATTTTGATTTATTTTATGGTACAAGTGGTTTTAGGAGCGATAAGGAAGTTGTGCAATTAAAGGCCTTGGTGATGATCATTGAAAAGTGGAGTAGTGTTGATTATTTTGTGATCTACTAACCCTTATGAAGATTGGAAAAATAATTTTGTGATTGTGGCAGATTTACAAAGAGGTTAATTCATATTCATAAAAGGTATGGGCACATTCTTCTATTGATTGTTTATGGTGGTTGATTTTTGAAATATAATTGGAGGGAAAAGTATTGTTTGTGGTTTCATTTTCAAAAGTAGTTGATTGAATGCTTCAAGGTTTTCTGAATTGAGAGTTGTGTCTAAACCTTGTTTGATAAGCATAGTTGTTGAATCCCATTGGTTGTGAAAGAACTTGAGTTAGAAAAGAACATGAGTATCATTGTTATGTGAGATTTGTGGTTGAGCATTGTTGGAAAAGATTGAGTTGGTTGATACATAGTTGGACTAGGATTGTGTGAGAGAGATTTATCCCTTGTGAAGATTGATTTGAGTTGAGTTGAGTTGAGATTGAGATTAGAACATATTGAGTCTCTAAAAATTCTCTTTATGCTTCTATGAGTTGATTTGAGTTGAATTGAGTTGAGATTGAGATTAAAACATATTGAGTCTCTAACAATTATCTTTATGCTTCTATGAGTTGATTTGAAGTTAATTTGAGTTGAGATTGCCATTCATTGTTGAGTTCATTTTGAGTACTACTTGAGCATGATTGATTGAGCCTTTGAGAAGGCCTTTGGGATAAATTTGAGGATAGTGTTGGGACAGATTTGAGGACAGTGTTTGGATAAGTTCTTAGTGAGCTTGTTGGAGCATATTTGGGCAAGTTCTTGGTGAGCTTTCTAGAGCAGATTTGGGCAAGTTCTTTGTGAGCTTGCTAGAGCAAATTTGGGCAAGTTCTTGGTGAGCTTGCTAGAGTAGAATTGGGAAAGTTCTTGGTGAACTTTCTAGAGCAGATTTGGTCAAGTTCTTGGTGAGCTTGTTTGAGCAAATTTGGACAAGTTCTGTGTGAGATTTTTAAGCAAATTTGACAAGTTCTATGTGAGCTTGTTAAGCAGGTTCTATGTGAGCCTATTGAACAAGTTCTTAGTGAGCCTATTGATAGAGCTTTGGAGGTGACAGAGTATAGAATATGAGTCTTAGTGGATAGAGATCCAGTAGCCAACATAATTGAAGATAGATCTAAGTGAGGAGTCTTCAAGTGGAGAGAGGTCCACCAGTCAGTGCTGCAGAGAGACAAAGTCTTTGAGAAGATCACATAGCCAGAGCATAAGGGGAAAGAGTTATCCTATGGAAGAGATCCACAAACTTGAGATTAGGGGATTATCATCTCCTTTGGATAGATATCCATAAACATTATAATTGGGAGTGATTACCAAAGAGATTGATTGAGAAAGTTTTAGTAAAATATTTTCTTCGTGGAGTAGCCCACATTGGGTGAACCACGTAAATTGTGATGTCTCTATTGTGTATGATTTTTGTGCATTGCTTTGATTACTTCTATTGATACTACTATATTTACACAACATAATATTGATTTGGAAGAAAAAGTAAAAAGTGATCTTATACTGTTCACCCCCCTCTTAGTATAAGCTTGTGTTATTCAATTGATATCAGAGCGGGTTCCTTCGAAAAGGCTAACAACTTTAGGGTAGATTATACAAGAACACAGATGGCTTCAAAGAAAGGATTATCTACAAACAAGGCTCCATTGTTTGATGGTAACAATTATGCTTTCTAGAGCATGAGGATGAAGAACTACTTGATGTCACAAGGATATGAGGTATGGCAGATGGTTGAAAAAGAGTATAAGGTTGAGGGTTATCCCGAAGAAGATAAGACTACCAGAAAATTGGTTGATATCAATGCAAGAGAAATAAATTATATTTTGAGTGGGCTACGTGAGACAAATTTTGTAAAGGTCATGGTATGTACTTCAGCTAATGAGATGTGGACCAAGTTGAGGAATACTTATGAAGGATATTCCAAGGTAAAGTTGGCAAAACTACAAAATCATAGAAAAATATTTGAGGAATTGAAAATGGAAGATTATGAAGATATTACAAAGTTATTACTTCGAGTTGATGAGATTACTAACACTATGAGAGGCCTAGGTTTTAATATGAAAGAATCAGAAGTTACTCAAAATATTTTGAGATCACTTCCCATGAAATATGATGCAAAGGTTTTAGCAATAAAAGAAACAATGGATATCAACAAGTTAATAATGGAAAAATTGCAAGGTACTATCACAACTTATGAGATGAGGGTAAGTAAGCATCAAGGTCCAATAAAAGAGATTGCATTCAAGGCTTCAAAAAAAGAGAAAGGGAAATTTTTAGAAACAGATAGAGTTTTAGAAAATGATGAGGAAGCTAACTTCATCAAAAGGAATAAGGACTCAAGGAATTTTAGAAATATAAGGAAAGTCAGGTGCTACAAGTGTGGTGATCTTGGTCACTATGCATACAAGTTTCCACATGAAAAAATCAGTGATGATGAAAAATAGGTTCACAGAAGAAAAGAATATGAAAAGCATAAGCATGACAAAGATGACATATTCAAGCAAAACAGGTATGAGAAGAAGAAATATTTTCATAAGGCAAATAAATATTACTACATTGTAGAAGCAAGTGATAGCTCAGATCATAATGATAGAGACAATTCAAATGATGAAAAGGAAGAGAATTTATTCCTAGAAATAGAAGGTGAAAGAGAACAATGTTTTGTCTATGGTCAAAGAGATCATAGATCAAGATATTGTAATGGTTTCAGTGATAGTGAATATGAGATGACACATCAAGGAAATAGGCATGGTCAAAGAAATCTTGAGAGTTTGTTTGCTATAGAAGATTATAATGATCTTAGTGACAGTGAAAAATAAGAAGCTCCTACTAAAGATCAAAAGCAAGAATCTCAAGTAAGAATTTATCAAGAAGGGAAAAACAGGCACAATTATGAGCATGAAGAAAAGAAAGTGTCAGAACAAGCTTTTGAATAAATGAAAAGAGAAAACTTAAGACTAAAATCTCAAGCACAAGAGGATGAGAATATGAAGGTAAAACTCCTACAAGATCTCATTGATCTAAAAATCACGGTTGAAGAGGCAAAGAAAATTGAAGAAGATATTCTTGAACAATTAAAGGTAAGGAAGCAAGAATGTGAAATATTAGAACATGAAGTTGTTTCCTTAAGGTTGGAAGTGAAAGACTCCAAGGATAAATTGCACAGGTTTTGGAAAGGTTTCAAAGCACCAAAGGTCCCATATTTCAGGTTTGGGGAATCACACTCAAAAGGAAAGGAAGTTCTAAAAGATGAAAGCAAGGAAGAACCTAAGATTTGTGAGGAAAGTTCCAAAGTTCCTATGGCTCCAAATATTCAATTTGGTTCTTGTTTTGAGATAGGTGAATCAATCTCAAAGGGAAAATAAATTATTGAAGAGAAATGCAAGGAAGAGGTTTTAGATGCTACAAAGAAGGTTCAAGAATGCAATGCACAAGTTGAATATGATCATAAGGATAATGGTCAATAAAGGTACGAGGAACCAAGGCATGAAAAAAGGGCTTTTCAAGGATATTGTTTTTCTTGTAATGGATTTGGACACAGGGCTATACATTGCAGGATCCATGGATCAAAGAAGTTTGATTTTTCTAGAAGAAACTTCAAAGGAAGAAGGTATGGTTTTTTGGGACATTGCTTCTCATGTAACAAGATTGGTCATAAAGCTTTTTAGTGCAAAGGAAATGAGCAACATGGTTTTGGTTTTAGAGCTACACAATTCAGAAGTCATGGTAATAATGGTCATGAAAACAGAGCTTCACAATACAGGGTCCAGGAAAGGAATGGATATGGAAATTACTTCAAGAAATAATTCAGGACATGGGCACCATCCAAAGGCTACAATATAAAGTGTTTTAATTGCAATAACTTTGGGTATATTGCAAGATGGTGTAGGAATCAATTCCAAATAGGTTCAAGACAAGAATATCAAGTAATTCATCAAGAGAAGGATATCAAAAAAATATGAAAGGAAGTTGATAGAGGAAAGAATCAATGTAATATGGGAGTAAAGGTACTCCCACCCCAAAATTAATCACCTCAAGAGAGAAGGTGGTGAGGGGGCTATGCTTAAGAGTCATATATTTTAGCCCCATAGGTGTCTCTTTTGCCATTGATGTCAAAGGGGGAGAGATTTGATTAAAGGGGAGAGCATTGAGTTAGGGGAGTAGGCTCCAAAGAGAGCATTGAGTTAGGGGGATCAGCCTCCAAAGAGAGTATTGAGTTAGGGGGCGAAGCATCCAAAGAGAGCATTGATTTAGGTGGATTAGCCTCCAAAGAGAGTATTGAGTTAGGGGGAGCAGCCTCCATAGAGAGTATTGAGTCAGGGGGAGCAACTTTGATTCTTAGAGATGGTTTTTGCAGTGATTGTGGTGTTTGCATTAGAGGTGTTGCCATCAATGACAAAGGGGGATATTGTTGGAAATTTGAGGTAATTTGAGGCATTTTATGTTGTCATTGATGTGACATGGATCAATGATGTCACATGGATCACATTTGGTTTTGGTGGCCAAAATATTTCAAAACATAATCATTTATGATATTTTGGAAAGCATGGCTATTTACAGGGTTTTTATGAAAAACAAGGCATGCAAAATAAAAGGTTTTATTTAAAAAAATGGTGGGCTTATGTGGAAAGGGCTTTTATTAAAAGCCAAGGTGTAATTTTATTTTATCGAAAAAGGACCTCCGGTGATGAAGATATTAAAGTTTAAAGTTTAAGTTTAAATTAATGGAGGGCCGACCTATGTGCAATTAATGGAGGTTGGCATATATATATGTAAAGGTTTCAATTTATTTCTAAAAGTGGGCATATTATATATCATCAAAAAGCTTATTTCGAGGGCTATTTGACTAACTTATTTAGAAGGATAAATAAGATGTGTGTAAAGAGATATGTATAATTTTACAAAGGGGTTCCAAAAGTGAAGTTTGCCTTGTTCTTTTTCAAGAGGATTAATTATTTCATGAGGTGACAAGGTATGCAATATTGTGATTTCTTTTATGGTATAAGTAGTTTTGGGAGTGAAAATGTTATGCAATATTTTGATTTATTTTATGGTACAAGTGGTTTTAGGAGAGATAAGGAAGTTGTGCAATTAAAGGCCTTGGTGATGATTATTGAAAAGTGGAGTAATGTTGATTATTTTGTGATCTACTAACCCTTATGAAGATTGGCAAAAGAATTTTGTGATTGTGGCAGATTTACAAAGAGGTTTTTTCATCTTCATAAAATGTATGGGCACATTCTTCTACTGATTTTTTATGGTGGTTGATTTCTGAAATATCATTGGAAGGAAAATGATTGTTTGTCATTTCCTTTTTGAAAGTGGCTGATTGAATTCTTCAAGGTTTTCTGAATTGAGAGTTGTGTCTAAACCTTGTTTGATAAGCATAGTTGTTGAAGTCCATTGGTTGTAAAAGAACTTGAGTTAGAAAATAACATGAGTATAATTGTTATGTGAGATTTGTGGTTGATACATACTTGGACTAGGATTGTGTGAGAGAGAGTTGTCCCTTGTGAAGATTGATTTGAGTTGAGTTGAGTTGAGATTGATTTGATTTGATTTGATTTGAGATTGAGATTAGAACATATTGAGTCTCTAAAAATTCTCTTTATGATTCTATGAGCTGATTTGATTTGATTTGAGTTGATATTGAGATTAGAATATATTGAGTCTCTAACAATTATCTTTATGCTTCTATGATTTGATTTGAAGTTAATTTGAGTTGAGGTTGCCATTCATTGTTGAGTTCATTTTGAGTACTACTTGAGCATGATTGATTGAGCCTTTGATAAGGCCTTTGGGACATATTTGAGAACAATTTTGGGACAAATTTGAGGACAGTGTTTGGACAAGTTCTTAGTGAGCTTGTTGGAGCAGATTTGGGCAAGTTCTTGGTGAGCTTGCTAGAGTAGATTTGGGCAAGTTCTTGGTGAGCTTGCTAGAGTAGATTTGGGCAAGTTCTTGGTGAGCTTTCTAGAGCATATTCAGGTAATTTCTTGGTGAGCTTGCTAGAGAAGAATTGGGCAAGTTCTTGGTGAGCTTGCTATAGCAGATTTGGTCAAGTTCTTGGTGAGCTTGCTTGAGCAGATTTGGACAAGTTCTATGTGAGCTTGTTAAGCAGATTTGACAAGTTCTGTGTGAGCCTATTGAGTAGGTTCTTAGTGAGCCTATTGATAGAGCTTTGGAGGTGACAGAATATAGAGGACAGAGTCTCAGTTGATAGAGATCCAGTAGCCAACATAATTGAAGACAAATCTAAGTGAGGAGTCTTCAAGTGGAGAGAGGTCCACCAGTCAGTGCAGCAGAGAGACAGAGTCTTCTAGAATATCACATAGCTAGAGAAAAAGTGGAAAGAGTTCTCCTATGGAAGAGATCCACAAACTTGAGATTAGGGGATTAGCATCTCCTTTGGACAAAGTTCCATAAACATTGTAATTGGGAGTGATTTCCAAAGAGATTGATTGAGAAAGTTTTAGTAAAATATTTTCTCTGTGGAGTAGCCCACATTGGGTGAACCACGTAAATTGTGATGTCTCTATTGTGTATGTTTTTTATGCATTGCTTTGATTATTGCTATTGATACTGCTATCTTTACACAACATAATATGGATTTGGAAGAAAAAGTAAAAAGTGGTCTTATACTATTCACCCCCCTCTCAGTATAAGCTTGTGTTCTTCAGGTTATTTTTCATAAACACATCCATGCAAAGCATCCTATGCTAATGAAAATAAAGTGGCCTAAGGGTAAGTTGAAATTTCCAAACAAGGTGATATGTGTTGTAAAAGAGAGAGTTATGCTTCCAAGTTTTACCTTATTTGACTAGAGAAGATTGAAGTAATTTTTTAGAGGTGTTATTCTTGACTTCTATTTCTCATTTGGAGTCTTAGTGAAAGTGTTCTTTAGATATGTGCAAGAGTGTGATGCAGATGTGAATGCAAATGCGATGTTGGACTACACTCATGAAAACCTATATAAACACAGGATCCTCTATGATTTTGGTATCTAGACCTTAATGACCTAGTAGCTTTTTATTCAAGAGTTTTTGAACACGATCTTATGAGTTACCGAATGTTTTATTTGGATTTTGGTTTTGGAAATCTGAAGGGGGCATGTGATTTTTAAAAAGGGCACATGTTAATCTTTCAACAACAAAGAGGCATATTTTTAAAAGGAGATTTTTTTAAAAATATGCATGTTATTTTTTATTAAGGTTAAAACCTTCTAGTAAGGGGGGATGATTTTTTTTTAAAATGGAACATTAAAATATTGTTTAAATAATTTGGAATATTCCTTTTTTTAAGGGAATGTTTTTCATGATTGAGAAATAAAAACTTTTAACACCTTTTTCAACATAACTTTTCCCTAGAGCATCAGATTTCAGATCAAAAATTTGCGTTGTGGAGATGACTCCAAGACCTTTTCAACAAGTGGTTGTAAGGCACCATTTGGGTACACATTGAAGGTGATTTTAATGGTTGAAGTGGCCAAAATATATTTTGAAGAACTTTGCTCCATTTAAAAGAAAATTATTGTAAGTTTTTTTAAAGCCAATTTTTCATTGTACTTGCAAAATTATTGTGCAATTTTGGGAGCTTGTATTTGGAACTCTTTGCCACATTTATGTCTTTGGAGGATTATTAAGCCAAATTTAATCATTGTCTTTGGCTTGGAGGTCTTGATATTTAGCACATTGTATTTATGGTAGAGGTATTGTACTTGGATTGAAAGCATTGAAATTGTACCACATTTGGAGGCCCTATTGGAGGTTATTTTTTAGCCATCTTCTCAATAAAAATAAAATCACAAGGTATGTTTTAGGTTCCCTTGTTACTTTCTTGTGGAGTCTCTTTATTGTGGCATTGACTTGGCCACATTGTGCTTGCATTTTCTTATTTGTGCTTGGTTTTCATTTCAAGTTGTTATGTTTGCTATACCCTGACATGTCTTTGGGGCTTATTTCACATTACAATAAAGTGTAGTTTCTTTTGCATATACACACTTGAATTTATATTTGAAACATAAGTTGTGTAATTTCTTTCTCAATAAAGCAAGCAAACACCCTTGTAACAACAAATATTTCACCCTCACTTTATTCCCACTTCTTACTCTCCTATTTGGAATAGGTAACTTGTGTTCAAGTTTCCTCCCACTATTGGAACCACTTGTTGATTCAGAGTGGAAGAGTTAGGCGAACCCTCTACACACTATGGATATTAAGTGGTGTACCCTAGACTCTTTTGAGGGTCTCACACTTGACACTTGTATTCCTAATTACATCCTTGGTTGAGCTCCCTCCTCTATTCCTCCTTTTCTAATCATGACATTCATAAATTGACTTAATGGTCTCACATAAAAGCTTGAGGGAGCTGACTCGTTTGCTAATTGGAAATTTGATATGGAATCATATTAATGATGAGTGGAATGTGGGATTATGTAAGAGATAGACAACCTGGTGAACCACCATTGAATCCACGGATAGATGTTATAGCTAGAGCACTATTTGAAAAGAACTCTAATATAACATTAAGCTCAATCAAGCTATCTACTAGGATTCCATGTAGAGAAATAGTAAGGGCTACCAATACACCAAAAGAATATTGGTATGCACTCATGAGGCTATTTTATAGGCATAGTTAGGATTAAATATTATATTTGAAGTATAAGTTTCATAATATTTGTATGAAAGGCTCACTTATCGATTATATCATGGAAGTGAAGTCTATTAGAAATGATTTCTTAGTTGCTGGTTCAACTTTTCCTGATAGTGAATTGGTTCTTATCATGTTACATGGCCTCTTCATGCATATGCTACCATGTTAAATCTAACTGGTAAAACATTGAGTGATCCATTTGAGGATATGGAAGTTCTTCTTAAGCAACATGAGCAAGCCCTCATCAAAGATGAAGAGGTTGATTCTACAACAACAACCTTTGCCACCAAGGCATCATTACAACATAGATCGAATATAGGTCCACATCATTAAAATTAGAGAGGCAGACAAATATCTCAACCACAAAAATATCAATAGCCATATCAGCAGCATCAGCAGCCACATCCGTAGCCACAAAAATGTCAACAACCACAGTAGCAACCAATATGGCAACAAATACCTCCTTAAGAAGATCATCCTAATAGAAGGTCTCCAAATAATAAGCCTTAACAATAACTAAATTTGCCCAACAACCAACACGAGTGTGACTATTGTGGAAAATGGGGTCATTCCAACAAGACCATAATATTAATACATCGTATGCATTAGGTTAGGTCAATATTCAAGACAAATATTATTGGTATATAGAATCAAGGGCAACTAAACACATGACATGTAGGTAAGATTAGTTGACCAAAATATAACCTGCCCATAACCAGTTCATAATTTTAGATGTGATCATGCTCTTCCCATTAAAGATGTAGGATATGCACCACTTACTTTACATTATGGGAATAATGTCCCTACCACATATGTGTTGTATGTACCTGACCTTAAGAGGATTCTCCTTTCTATTGGGTAATTTATAGATAAGGGTTATACCATATTTTTTGACCAATCAAATATTATATTGATTAGGAACAAAATGGCTCTGTCAAAGCCATGGGAGTAAAAAAGGAAGGTGTCTATTACCTCCTTACCCAATTTGTACCTCCATAATTTTTGCATACAACTACTGCTTTTTCTTTGGAGTATATGTGGCATGAAAAAATGGTTCACTTATTCTTTCATAATATATATATATATATATTTACATGGTGGAATCGGTAGCCGCCATGAATCCGGATAGGTTGTCCGGATTTTTATAGCCACCACAGTATTTTGTTTTGTTCACCCCAGAAGCCACCACACAATTCTTCGTGCAGTCTACCTCTATAACCACCATGCCACAATCATTTTAAACCTTTTATGCAACTGAAAACACCAATAAAGGGACAAGTGTTCAATCTAGTGAGGCTTGATATTTGAACCTTGGACCTCCACTTCCCTTACGGGGTTTGGTCGAATCAATTGGTCTACACCTCGGATCTAACTTTCATAATATTAAAATGAAATAAATAATGGGTTTGGTCAAAGGAATTCCTCACTTACAAGAGTCTAAATGCTTTTGTGAACCATGTGTTATTGCCAAACACCATAGATAACCTTTTGAATAAAAAAATTCTTGGAGAGCCCACAAACTATTACAATTAGTGCATTTAGATATTTGTGGGCCAATGTCTGTTCACTCTCATACTAGGGCTAGATATTACATCACTTTAATTAATGATTATAGTAGGAAAATATGGATATATATCATTCAATATAAATGACAAGACCTTGATACATTCAAGGAATTCATGGCTCTTGTTGAAAGAGAAAGTGGCTATCTGATCTCCATCTTGAGGATGAATAATGGTGGAGAATATATCTCCAAATATTTTTTTCAGTTTTTGTAAGTATCATGGGATAAGGAGGCAATTCACAACTCCTTATACCCCTCAAAAAAATGAAGTTACTAAGATAATGAATCAGACCATCACAAACAAGGTAAAATCTATGTTAGTTGGTGATGAATTGCCTACCATATTTTGGGGAGAAGTTGTTCTTATTGTTGCATACTTGACCAATAGGTCTTATACTAAGGCTTTGTATAACATAACACCATAGGAATTATGGAGTGGAAGGACACCCTATGTGGGCCATTTTAGAGTCTTTGTATGTGATTCCTATGCTCACATTCCTCATCAAAAAAGAAGGAAATTTGATGATAAGAGCCAAAAATGCATCTTTGTTGGCTACAGTGATAGTGCCAAAGCCTATAAGTTACATGATCTTGTTTACAAGAGTATTTTTCTCTCTAGGAATGTTACCTTTAATGAGTATCCCCCACCAAATACTCCTCCTATGGCCCCCTCATTTTAACCAAATCAAGAAACAATTGCTCCCTTGGCACCCACTCCCTCACCTAATCCTTCCTCTTCCATCACACATCAAAACCTTCCTCATTATGAGGATATCCCAAATCATGCTTCATGTACTCCTTCCCCTCCTATTCCTCCTCTATATAATGATAATTCCACATCCTCAAATCCTTTATCTAAGTGGGTCCAATCTACCATAGATGCAGCCTAAAGCCACTTGCCCACTTATACAGGTAAAAGGCCTTCTACCGTAAGACACCAAGTGACCTATGCTCTCATAGCAAAAGTCTTGAGCTAACTAGAACCTTCCAATATCAAATAAGCACTTTGTGATCCTAAATGGACTCTTGCCATGGAACAATAATTGGATTCCATTGAATGTAATCACATATAGGAGTTAGATGATTTACCACCAGGTAAATCCACCATTGGTACAAAATGGGTGTATAAGACAAAGTAAAAATTAGATGGCTTATTAGATCACTACAAGGATTGCCTAGTAGCTAAAGGCTATAAGTAACAAGAAGGGATTAATTATGAGAACTTTGCTTTTGCGGCAAATATGACTATCATACACATTGTTATTGCTTTAGCCGCTCAGAAACATTGGCCTATATATCATATGTATGTCAAAAGTGCCTTTCTCAATGGTGCATTGTAGGAAGAAGTGTATGTTGATAAATCACCAAGGTACACAGTACAAGGGCAAGAAAATAAAATCCTTATATTGAAGAAAGCTCTGTAGGGGTTAAAGTAGGTCCACAAGCTTGGTATGCCAAAATTGACTCCTATTTCGTCAACCTTGGTTTCACTAGATCTACAACAGAATCTACTCTCTATGTGAAAATTTGGAGGAACCACATCATTTTGGTGATATTGTGGATGATATTCTCATTACAGGTGATGACATAGATGGAATAAGGTTTCTCAAAGAGGAATTATGCAAAAAATCTAAAATGACTAACTTGGCCTTCCTTCACTACTGCTTAGGCATAAAAGTGTGGCAACAACCTAACAAGATCTTCATCTCCCAGGCTAAATAATTTTAGTCTCTCTTGGAGAGGTTTTGCATGTAGGAGTATAAACCCTCCCTCACTCCCATGGAAAGTAAATTGAAATTGGTTAATAGTGATTATGAGGAAAGGTTTGATGGTACCTTTATAGACAACTAGTTAGAAGTTTGATCTACTTAACTTCAACTAGACCAAATATCACCTATTCAGTGGGTCTTGTTTCCAAATTCATGCAAGATCCCAAGAAGAGCCATTGGATAGCAACTAAGATGATTTTGAGATTCCTCAAGGGGACCCCTTACCATGGTCTTATGTACACAACATGTGATGACTTTTCATTGATTGAGTACATATATTCAAATTGGGCTAATTTATTGAAACTAGAAGATCAACTACTGGTTACTGTTTTCAGTTGGGTCAAGGTGCCATTTTATGGAGCACCTGTGGGCACGTGAGAATTAGGAGCAATAGGAAAATGCAAAAATATTATATTCAACCTTTGGAAACATAAGAATTACAAAGTTTAAATAGTGGTTTATTAAACAACCTTAGGGAATATAGGAGAATTTAGGAAAAGAAGAATAGGGAGGAAAGGAGAAAGGGAATTTGGTGTTGTCTGCCTTGCCGCCCATGCCGTCCAATCTGCCCAGTCAGCTACCATCCAAGTCAAACTACCTGCCCAGTTAGCTACCGTCCAAGGAGGTAAAAGGGTAATATCCAAAGCTTACCATTGCAAACAATATTTTTACTCCTTTTAACTGGCTTAATTTCCAACATTCTCCCCTTAAATTTGAGAGGATTGACTATACAGTCTCTCAACTTTATATATTGAGCTTTAGCTATACCTTTGGTGAAGATATCTGCAATATTATCCAAAGTGCTACAATATTGAAGCTCAACTATCTTTTGTTCCACCATATCTCGAATGAAGTGATACTTCATATCGAAATGCTTTGATATGCTATGGTGGATTGGATTGTATGCCAAATGAATGGCACTTATGTTATCACAATACAGTCTAGTTGGACCACTTTGACTTTCTCCAATATCTTCAAGAACTTTTCTCAACCATAGGGCTTGAGTACTAGCATGTGTGATGGCTATATACTCACCCTCAGTCGATGACAATGCTACAACGGTTTATTTCTTGGAACTCCATGTAATTAGTCCTGATCCTAGACTAAAACAATTTCTTGATGTAGATTTCCTGTCATCTATATTGCTGCCCCAATCACTGTCACTGAAGCCAACTAATTTCATAGAATTACATTTTTTGTAATGGATTTCAAAATCCAATGTACCTTTTTACATACCTTAAGCTTATTTTAGTTGCTTGTAGATGCAGCTCAGATGGACTAGCCATAAACCTTGAAACTAGATAAATAGCATATTGAATATTGGGCCTTGTGTTGGTGAGAAACATTAGACTCCCAACCATGCTTTTGTAAGTGGTCATGTCAACCTTTGATGCTCCATCGTCCTTGCTCAATTGGATCCCATGTCCATTTGGAGTTGCAACTGATTTGCACTGCTCCATGGCAAATTTCTTGATCATGTCTCGAGCATACTTGTGTTGACATATGAAGATCCCTTTATTTGATTGATGCACTTCCATCCCTAGGAAGTATCGCATTAAACCAAGATCTTTCATCTTGAACTGTTTCATCATGGAGTTTTTGAACTCCATATTCATTTTATTGTTACTACCCATAAATATTAGATCATCCACATACAAACAAACTATGAGAATATCTACTCCATGCTTTAGGTAGTACAGAGTTGGTTCACTTTTGCTTCTCGTGAATCCATACTCGCTAAAATAGCCATCAATGCATGAGTACCAAGCTCTTGGTGCTTGCTTGAGGCCATAAAGTGCTTTCTTCAATTTGTAAACAAGGTTCTCCTTTCCCTGTTCTTGAAAACCTTGAGGTTGTTAAACATAAACCTCTTCTGTCAAGTATTCATTCAAAAAAGAACTTTTCACATCCATGTGTTGAACATTCCATCCTTTATGGGCTACTAAGGAAAGAATTGATCTGATTATTTCTTGTCGTGCAACAGGAGCAAAGGTTTCATCATAGTCAATGCCAAATTTCTGAGTAAAATCTTTTGCTACTAGTCTCACCTTATGCCTCTCAATTCTTCCATCAAAAATTTAACCTAAAAAAAAATAGAGGATAGAGGTCCCACCGTGATCGCCATTGAAAGCACGAGATTCCGGAAGCAAAAGGAAAACTATAACTATGCAATATAAGACGAAATGTAACGCTTTAATCCTATGCACAAAAACAAGGAAAGGAGATAAATTGGAGATGAAAGAAAAGATGTAAGGAAATCACAGCCCTCTTTATTCAAATTTCTTATCCTCGGTTACATAGACGTCTCCTCCCTTTTTAGGGGCTAGGAGCGTTAAATTGGTCTTTGTTACAATTTGTGACTTAGTCTTCCTCCTTCCGCATGCCCACGTTTGGAATGGGCGGGCCAAATGTTGCCGCCGCTTACGTTGGTAAGGTAGACTCCTCGCCGCTCCTCTAATGCTGCAACTTTGCACTCAAAGAAACAAACAAGAAAGTCGATAGCACTTTGTGTATGAAAAATAAAAGATGAATCTAACGATGGTTGAAATGAATCTAAATGAAATGAAAAACTTGACAAAAGCATAAACATGAAACTAAAAGAAATACCACGATTATGAAAGCACAAATCGCCAGTAAGTGAACTAGCAGCACTTCGTCGCTCAAAATGCTCCTGCTCGGTCCTTTTTGGGTGAGGAAACTCACCATTTTATAGACCCAAGGGGTCTCTTTGAATTAACATGCAAAAGTGTTTCTTTGCATGAATGCTTTTGTTTGTGAAGAGAAGACTTCTTCTTGATCAAGGGCTTCTTAACTGCCTCTGTGCATGTCTTTGCATGTTTTAGAAAAGCTCACTCTCATTCCCATGCAGTGAAGGGAAAGTCAATTGGCAGATATGAGTTGTCAAAAGAACTCACTCGCACTCCTATGCCATGCAAGGAAAGCTAAGTGGCAGTTCTGAGTTGTCATGCGCTGAGGTCCGACTTTTTGCTTTGGTCAAACCTGGCGTTCGTCCCACCCCGGAGCGAGCGCTAATAATCGTCTCTGGGTGAGACGAGTATAAATTCACACTCGTCCCTGGGTAGGACGAGTACAAATCCGCACTCGTCCTCGGGTGGGACGAATAAGCAATAAAGTGTCTAAAAGGTGCCAAATTGATCCCTGACTTGCAAAACTGTTGTGTAAGTGGTTAGAACCACTGTTTAACCTCTGGGGGCTACCCTGGGGGCTATGTGTGTTAATGTGATCAGTGTTTGTAGTCACATAATCGGATTGGTGCTTTTTTGGTGTCTATAGATGCCCCTTTTTGGGAAGCATTGTGCAAGGCACAGCACCGAGCAAAAATAGATAACCAAAGCACTAATGATTAGGGTTTCTTAGTAACCTAACCAACTCTTGATGCCCCAAGTATGGAAAGGGCATGCATTCTTGAATCCTTGCTTTTGACGAGCTAAGGAATTTGATTTCAAGTATTAACCTATTTTGGTGAGGTGTGACTTGAGCTTGGACATTGATCAGTCATGAATAGGCAAAGGGCACAACCTTTTATCCACGGGGGAACCTTGTGTTCATGCTTCGGGAATGCCAAGTGTTTGATCAATTTTGTGATAATTGCTTGTTTGCTGCCCCAAGCAGGAGCGTGATTGTCTTTGTCAATGATTCTTTGAATGCATGCCATTGCCTTGATTGGGTGTGTGTTTGTTGATTGGTGACTTAAGTGTGACTACCCCCTCAAGCGACGAATCGATGAAGGAATGACTACCATGAGAAAAGCGACGAGTCGCTTGACCCAAGATGACTTAAGTGAGGGTGCCTTTAGATGTTGTCCGTTGAATGCTCGAGTAGTTTCTCGATTGTTTTGACCTATTTTTGGTGGGTGTGAACCCATTTTGGGATGCCATTTGGGGTTAACATTGGCGAAAATCCGTCTTCCCGTGGAGCGGTCCGGCTATGGTAGCCTTCTTGGGGAGTAGGATAACGACAAGGTAGACCCCGACATCAGTTTTCTTATGCCAAGAGGTTAAGTGCAAGAGCACTTTTGTCCAGCAATTTTTAGTGTTTTTGTTGGCATTTGTCATTTTTATATTTTGGTTGTTTTGTTGTGTTTGTTTGTTTTTTTTTTTATTTTGGTTGTTTTGTGTGTTTTTATGTATGTGTTTGATGTATGCAGAGGCGATTATGAATGTGATGTTTTTAATTTGTATGATGTATGGATAGGGAATGAATGAAATGAGGTGTTGATGATGTGTCGATGCACCATAGATCGTACAAGATTTGATTGACTTGCTATACTAATGGGATGACTTTGTGAAATGACTTTGCATGTGAAAACTTTGTTTTTGTATTTTGCATATATTTTGATGGTGATGTACGGAATAAAATGTGACAATTGTTTTTAAAATGTAGTTAAGCTTTTCTTAGATTCAGATATTTTAACTAACTAGCCAAGACTGTACATTTATCTCGCAAGACTTTTGAACAAGGTATAAATTTGACTTGAATTTAACCAAGTTATTTCACATCCTTGTGTGTGCAATTGAGTTCGTTTATGTGTTATTCATCAGGATACCGCCAGTGCCAGATGGGCTTTCAACCGAACTCGTATTGAGGATCACCTAATTAGCTCCACTAACTCCTTGATTGTGTTTGGTTAGATTAATCTGCGATGCTATCTAGGATACCATAAGCTAGCTCATCCACATGCAAACATTGATCTATACACAAGTTAATGTGACAGATATATCGTCATGCGGGAGGTTTACTATCAGTGATTGATAGGCTATCAACCAAACCTGTACTGAAGCTTGCCTCATGACCTGTCGAAATGCTGAGAATTCCAGGATTCAAGTTCGACTCCCTACTTTTCTTCAATTGTATTGGGATACTTGCTCTTTATAGTGATAAGATCACTGTTTATTTTGTTTTATTGATGTTTTTTTTTTTTTTTTTTTTGAGCAAGGGATAAGGAGTGACGAGAATCACTATTGTACGTGCCTTTTGATGTGTGCACTGTAGGATGTCAATTTTGAATGTTTTGACGTTTTGCAAATTTTTGATGTTTTGTAACTTTTGAGAACTTGGGATTCATAGGGAATTGGGTAGGGAGGATGCTTGTCCTTTTGCCAACTCTCAGCATTCCTAGGGTCATTCGCACAGGGGGATAAGCAAGATAGCCGTTTCGCTTATGGTGACCTGGATTACGGTGCAGGTTTCATCTTTCGTTCACACAACTTAGGAATTTTTATGTGTGTTAATTTGTGTTGGGACGTGACGTAACAAGGTGTGATCCAAGTAAAACTTTCCCGTGTAAAATCTGTTTAATTGTGTACAGTTTTTGGCTAGAAATTTAAAGACATCTGAATGACGAAAACCCTATATACATTAGGAAACAACTGACTATGCTAAAATAAAAAGGTGATATGCTTGGATGTATGCGTTTATGGAAATGGATTTGAGGTGGAAATGATGGAATTGCCAAGTAATGACAGCCTATGGTGCTTTTGACTTGTATGACCTATCGAAGTATGCAAGGGATGGATGCAATGTTTAATGCAACCTATATTTTTGTATTTTGATTTTTATGAAAATGCATGCAAATGTTTTGGTGATTTCATTTTTTTTTTTTTATGAGAATGTATGGAAAATGCAAATGTTTTTGTGATTTTGTTTTTTTATGAGAATGCATGTAATTGAAATGCAATTGTTTTTGTGATTTTGATTTTTATTTTGTTTTTTGTTTTTTTTTTTTTTATGAGTATGCATGGAATTGAAATGCAATTGTTTTTGTAATTTTGATGTGTTATGAGAATGCATGGAATTGAAATGCAAATGTTTTTGTGATTTTGATTTTTGTGTTGTTTTTGTTGATTTTTGAATACTTATGTTGACCAAGCAGTTATGGTAACTCTTGGAGCTTTTGTCTTGACCAAAGGGTTTATAGATACCTTTGGGGCATTTAGGGTTTGACCAAGCGATTATGAAAATCCCTGGAGCTTTTAGGGTGACCAAGTGATTGTGATAATCCTTGGAGCTTTTTGGGATGACCAAGCGATTGCGATAATCCTTGGAGCTTTTTGGGATGACCAAGCGATTACGATAATCCTTGGAGCTTTTGGGGATGACCAAGAGATTGCGATAATCCTTGGAGCTTTTTGGGATGACCAAGCGATTGCGATAATCCTTGGAGCTTTTGGGATGACCAAGAGATTGCGATAATCCTTGGAGCTTTTGGGGATGACCAAGAGATTGCGATAATCCTTGGAGCTTTTTGGGATGACCAAGCGATTGCGATAATCCTTGGAGCTTTTTGGGATGACCAAGCGATTGCGATAATCCTTGGAGCCTTTTGGGATGACCAAGCGATTGCGATAATCCTTGGAGCCTTTTGGGATGACCAAGCGATTGCGATAATCCTTGGAGCTTTTGGGGTGACCAAGTGATTGTGATAATCCTTGGAGCTTTTGGGGTGACCAAGGATTGCGATAATCCTTGGAGCTTTTGGGATGACCAAGAGATTGCGATAATCCTTGGAGCTTTTGGTTTGACCAAAGGGTTTATGGACACCTTTGGAGCATTTGGTTTGACCAAAGGGTTTATGGACACCTTTGGAGCGTTTGGTGTAACCCACTGGCTCTTCAGGGAATAGAGGTACCCCCAGCGTGATGATCTTTGTGCACCGGATCTGGCTCTGTAGGAATTGGCACGAATGGATCGGCCTTATGCACGGATAGGAGGGCAAGGTCTGCCTTCGGCACTGATGGTGCTATGATATCTCTAGGTGGAAGGTGCTCGCGATCTTCCCAAAGGAGTGGGATCAACATGTGATGCCAGTGGGCTGGGTCTATGTGCCACTCATGCCCTAGTCTTATGCCTAGTTGGGCCATTAGTTCATCATGGGTGACAGGGTGATTGTGCTGTCGTGCATGATTGAGATAAGCCATCTCAGTTTCATCTTCGTAATCATTGTCAGTGATCCAAAGGCCCTCGTTGGCCTCGATAGCTGTCTGCGACATGTTAAGCTCTTCTTGTTCGAGTAGATTGATGTGGTCCTCATGGAGTTGTTTCACGCTTTACGGGGGGACCTAATTTTTTGGCAATGGCATGGGCTCGATGGGAGCCTCCAAAGGGAGTAATGTTAGGAGAATTTTGTGATGCTCATCCATGGGGACCACCTATGAATTAATGCTGTCGAAATCGAATGGGTCCCATGGCGCTATTGCATATGTTGACTCGTCTTTGGCGAGAGAGTCAGGCTCATCAGAATCTAGTGATTCTAAGATATGGAAGACCTCATCATCAGGTAGCTCTACAACCAGGGGTTGATCCTCTTTGAGAGGAGTTTCACGTGAGTTGGGCTTTTGGGGCCCCAAAATCTTGGTCTCTACCGATGCTAAGTGCTCTGGCAGCGCATTGCTTGTATCGGGGGATTTGAGCTCCTCCTCTTTGATTTGTTCTCGTTGAAGGTTGTGGGGAACTTGGGGCCTATGGAGGGGTGACAAGATAGCACCCCCCATGCCTTGGTATGGCATTTCATACCGCTCTTCTTCTCGCTCAGGTTCCTTAGAGGCTTCTTGAAGAATTTTTGGGGGTGGCCCATGAACCTGGGTGGGTGCTTGAAGAAGGCGCCCGTCATTGGTCTTAGGATTGGCCTCCCGCTCAAGTCTAGGAGGCATCGAAGGCAATGTTTGATAAGGTCGTAGAGACCTGTCTTGCACCCAGTTGTGTCTCTCATAATGTTCTGTCTTATGTGTGTGAGGGGTTGGAGTCTTCACCTCATAGTGTGTTGTAACAACTCATCCTCCCGGCGCTCGAAGGCACTCTTGATTTAAAAGATATTGTTGCTCTAACTGTTGTTGTTCTAGCTCAAGTAGTGTGAGTTGCATCCGACGTGCAATATGCTTGGCGGATTCTAAGATAGTTGGTCCTGTCATCTCATGTCTAGAAGGCCTAGATGCCTCTCCTAGATATCTATCTCGGTCATGGTGATCCGAGATCTCTATAGGTCGCCTCCCTCTATTGGGGGTAGCGGCATTCCCCCGAGGCTTTGGCCTCAATAGGTAATCCTGAAAGCTAGCAATTGCGGAGGCGTGTTGCTCCCGCGATGTATATTGTTCTTGAGGAAGGTAAGGGTTTTCCTCGTGCTCTCTTTTGTAAGTGAAAGAGGAATGGGAAGAGTTGGCTCGCCCCGCCTGAGGAGCCTTGTGCTCTGTATTTGTCCTTGTAGTCCTGACAACTAGAGGGGGTGAAGGAGGGATAGTGTAATCATGTGGTTCCTCCCGTCGAACCCTATGTTGACCTAGTGCTTCATCACGTGATGACCACTCATAGCGAGCATCTAAGGGAGATCTCCTATGGATATACCTCTCATGGGAGGGTGTGTGTTGGGTGCTATGCTGAACAGGAGTGCCCCTAGAAGAGGTGCCCCTATAGTCCCTTTTCGTTAAGGTGTGGAGGGGACTGCCTTGTGTGTTAGGTCGCCAAGGTGGTATGACCAAATCTTGGGGACTATAACGGATGCGACTCGTGCCTCCTTGGACATTCTCCACAGCGTCTGCCCATGAGTGGGCTTGACTGCGGGTGAGCACCATGACGATGTCTCTCTAAAAACCCTAAAAATAAAAAATGAGTCATATGGGGCCCAAAATTGGTGTGCGCATCCCTCTTACCATAGATAAGCCAAAAATGAAGTTTCAAGTCCTAACTCTAAATACATTAGGAGATATTGACCTTCGAACAGCTCAAAAAGTGTAAAAAATTAGGTAAGCAATTTTAAAACCTAATTTTGAGGCCCTAGATGATGGAATTTGGCCCCAAAAATGAGTTTTCTGGGGAAATACAACTCTAGGGAAAAATTTCCCAACTAACTCCCTGTAAAATTTCACGTCAATCGGAGCTACGGTTGAGAAGTTATGGCCTCGGCAAGATGCACTAAAATTTAGGGAAAAATATAAGATTTCCCATATTTTGTTGGATGGTCTTGCATCACTTATGGGCACCTTCGGGGTGCTTTTGGGTTGACCAAAGGGTTCATGGACACCTTTGGGGCATTTTGGAGTGACCAAGCGATTGCGGGAATCCTTGGAGCTTTTTTTGGAGTGAGTGACAAAATGCGTAGATTTTTATCTTTGTTTATGATTTTTTTGATTTTTGATTTTTTTTGTCTAAACAGAAAATAGCATACACACACAAGCAATGCTTATCTCTTTTAAAGATTAATAGTGTGCCCTAAATCGGGTTTAGTGTGTTTTTGTTGTTTTGTTTTGTTTTTGTAGGTTTTGAAGAACGTTTAAATGCATTATGACGGCTCATATAACTCCCAAAATGGTCGCCCCTTCAATATACCAGCCAGGACGATATACCAACCTCTCTATATACCCGCCCTTACGAGAGGGAGACTATAGGTACGTGAGAGCAGATGGTACGTGGTACGTAGGCGGTACGAAAGGGGGATTGTCCTGTTAATGGCACCTACCATAGAAGACTTATCCTCGTGCGCATGGGAATCACCCCAGCGACACTCGGTCAGCTTTCGTCAGGATTTACGCCTAACAACAGTTGACAATCGGGGAATGGATGCAAAGCTAAGCCAAGGTGGTGATGAACCCACCGTTGGTCTTGCTCAAGGGTTGGGGTCTTACGACCAACGCCTTGGTTTAAAATGTAACGTGATGTGTGGGGTTCGTTTTAATTTTGCGAAATTGAAACAAGCAAACGAAAAGAAATCTTTCCCTAAGCCATTCAAACTAAAAACCAGAAACAGAAAAACAAAAATTTAACAGAAGCTGTAAAAAACAACCCCTACCTCTTCTCTGCCTAATCGGAAGTTTCTGATTTGCTCTGAAAATTGCACAGAACTATAATCATCCCTGGGTGAGGCGAATAACAGAACCGTAATCGTCACAAGGTGGAACGAATAGTTTATTCGTTCCAGGGTGAGACGAGTACCAATTCTGTAATCGTCACTTATAGAGACGAATAACAGTCCGATGTTGAAAAATAGGTACCTGTAAAAAAAAAAAAAAACAAGCAATTTTAGATCAGTAATTTAACCTAAAAAAAATAGAGGATAGAGGTCCCACCGTGATCGCCATTGAAAGCACGAGATTCCGGAAGCAAAAGGAAAACTATAACTATGCAATATAAGACGAAATGTAACGCTTTAATCCTATGCACAAAAACAAGGAAAGGAGATAAATTGGAGACGAAAGAAAAGATGTAAGGAAATCACGACCCTCTTTATTCAAATTTCTTATCCTCGGTTACATAGACGTCTCCTCCCTTTTTAGGGGCTAGGAGCGTTAAATTGGTCTTTGTTACAATTTGTGACTTAGTCTTCCTCCTTCCGCATGCCCACGTTTGGAATGGGCGGGCCAAATGTTGTCTCCGCTTGCGTTGGTAAGGTAGACTCCTCGCCGCTCCTCTAATGTCGCAACTCTGCACTCAAAGAAACAAACAAGAAAGTCAGTAGCACTCTGTGTATGAAAAATAAAAGATGAATCTAACGATGGTTGAAATGAATCTAAATGAAATGAAAAACTTGACAAAAGCATAAACATGAAACTAAAAGAAATACCACGATTATGAAAGCACAAATCGCAAGTAAGTGAATTAGCAGCACTTCGTCGCTCAAAATGCTCCTTCTCGGTCCATCTTTTGGGTGAGGAAACTCACCATTTTATAGACCCAAGGGGTCTCTTTGAATTAACATGCAAAAGTGTTTCTTTGCATGAATGCTTTTGTTTGTGAAGAGAAGACTTCTTCTTGATCAAGGGCTTCTTAACTGCCTCTGTGCATGTCTTTGTATGTTTTAGAAAAGCTCACTCTCATTCCCATGCAGTGAAGGGAGAGTCAATTGGCAGATATGAGTTGTCAAAAGAACTCACTCGCACTCCTATGCCATGCAAGGAAAGCTAAGTGGCAGTTTTGAGTTGTCATGCGCCGAGGTCTGACTTTTTGCTGGTCAAACCTGGCGTTCGTCCCACCCCGGAGCGAGCGCTAATAATCGTCTCTGGGTGAGACGAGTATAAATTCACACTCGTCCCTGGGTAGGACGAATACAAATCCGCACTCGTCCCTGGGTGGGACGAATAAGCAATAAAGTGTCTAAAAGGTGCCAAATTGATCCCTGACTTGCAAAACTGTTGTGTAAGTGGTTAGAACCACTGTTTAACCTCTGGGGGCTGTGTGTGTTAATGTGATCAGTTTTTGTAGTCACATAATCAGATTGGTGCTGTTTTGGTGTCTACAGGTTTCATCATAGTCAATGCCAAATTTCTGAGTAAAATCTTTTGCTACTAGTCTCACCTTATGCCTCTCAATTCTTCCATCAACATTGCACTTGGTCTTGTAGACCCATTTACACCCAACATATTTTTTTCCTCTGGGTAGCTTTACTAGCTGCCATGTATCATTATTGTTTATAGAGGTTATTTTCTCTTTCATTGCTTCTTGCCATACATTTTGAGTACATGCCTTCTCATAGGTAGCTGGTTCTAGCTGTGTACTAGCCAATAAAGCATAATTGACTACATCTCCCCTAGGATCATGGGAGTCATCATCCCCATACAATTGTAAATTTTCAAGTTGCTGCAAAACTGTATTCATTTCACTAGCTTGGATTCTAGTGAATATTCTCTAGAAATTTTGATCCAACATTTGAAAAGATGGATGATGTTGTAATGTTCTTTTGCCTCTTGATGGAGAGTCTCTGTCAATTTCCATCGGTGAAGAACTTACTGATCTTTGTGGAGAAGGACTTGGAGTGGCGGTTGAAGTACTTGATGTAGTACTCTTGCTTGGGCTTGGAGGGGGTGGTGTGCCTTTGCTTTTCTTTGGAGACACATGTTGTACCTATGAAGAACTTACATCTTGGGACTCATCATCAACAAAAATTCTTTGATGACCCCATTCTCCCCCTTCATCAAAAATTACATCCCTAGAGAGTATAACTTTATGAGTCTTGGGATTGTAGAGTCTATATGCCTTTGTAGACTCACAATACCCTACAAATATACAAGCTTGACTCTTTGGATCAAGCTTCTTCTTTTTCTCATCAAGAATGTGTGCATATGCTAAAGAACCAAACACTTTGAAGTGCTTTACATTAGGTTTCTTTTCATACCACCCCTCATAAGGAGTGACACCATCTAAACTAGAAGTAGGACTTCTATTTAGAATATATACACTGGTTCTTATAGCCTCTGCCTAGTACATATGAGTTAGATGCTTAGTCTGAAGCATTGATCTCGTCATTTCAACTATGGTGCGGTTCTTTCTCTCGGCCACACTATTATGTTGTGGGGTATAGGCAGTGGTGAATTACCTTTTAATCCCACTTGCTTTACAATATTTTGATAATACTTTTGAGGAGTATTCACCTCCTCGATATGTCCAAAGACATTTTACATAATTCCCATTGTGATTATCTACATTGTTTTTAAAATATATGAAGCAATCAAAAGCTTCATCTTTATGTTTCAAAAAATAAATCCAACACATTCTAGAGAAGTCATCTATGAAAGTGAGAAAATAAGAATAGTTTTCGAGACTCTGTGTTTGCATTGGTCCATAGATGTCTAAATGTACTAACTGAAGTGGATAGCTGGCTCTCCACACTTGTCCTTTTGGAAACTTCAACCTTGAGTGCTTTCCAAAGCACATCCTTCACAAACCTCCTTTTGTTCATTGATTTTGGGAAGTCCTATCACCATAGCTTGATAAGTGAGAAGTTTCAAGCTAGCAGAATTAAGGTGACCATATCGCAAGTGCCAAAGCACACTTGGACTTGTTATAGCTACATTTGAAATTTGAACTCCTCCTGGATCACCAAATTTGAGAGGGACTAACCTGTTCTTGGTCATGGGGACATGTGTGATGACAATATTACAATTATTTTTATCAAAAATGATACATTTTCCTTCATCAAATACAAGCTTGTAATTGTTTTCCATCATTTTTCCAATGCTTAGCAGATAGTGTTGGAGCTTTCGAGTGTAATAGATGTCATGCACTTTCTTTAGTCCTTCTTTGGTTGGAACCTCCATGGCTCCAATACCCTCTACTTGCAAGGTCTTATAATCCCTTAATTTGATTTGGGATTTATAAGTGGAATATAGAGTAGCAAATAAATGTTCTTTGCAACTCATGTGGTTTGAAAAACCAGTATCTAGAATCCATGTGTCATTTATATTGTGTTTTGATTGTCCATATGAAAGAAAAAGGTTAGAGGTATCATCTTCTTCTCCATAATTACCATATTGACTACTGCTGCCTTGTGAAGATTTTGACTAGCAGTCGCGAGCAAAGTGACCTGGCTTGCCACAGTTGAAACAAGTTGATTTTGACTTGTCACTTCCTCACCCTTGATTTCCTCCTCGATTTTGATTTCCACCTCTTTAGTGATTGCCTCCTCTGTATGAGTTGCCTCCTATGTTGGAATTTCCTCCTCTATTCTGGTTGCCTCCTCTATTTTGATTGCCTCCTCTGTAGTTGCCTATGCCTCTACCTCTTTGCTTGCCTCTGCCTTGACCTCTTCCTCATCCTCTTCCATTGTTTTCATTGGAAGTGAAGGCCTTATCATCACCTTCGTAGCTAGTTGAAGGAGTTTCAAGAAACCTCTCTTCATGTGACATTAACGATCCGATTAATGCATCGAATGTTAAAAGGGAAAGATCTTTGGATTCTTCTATAATTATGGCAATATGGTTCCATTTCTGTGTAAGTGTTCACAACACTTATGTTACAATTGTCTCCTAGTGTAGCCATTTTATCCACAATTGCTTTTACTCTAACACAATAATCATTGACTTTTTCATCATATTTCATTCAAATATTTTCAACATATTTCTTCAATGTTTGAAGCTTTACCTGCTTCACTTGATTAATACCCTGGAATCCATCACTCAATGCTTTCCATGCAGCTTGTGCAGTTGTACAAGCGACGATTCTAGGGAATATGCTTTTCTCCAATGCAGCTTGGAGATGAGAAGGGGTAGAAGAGTTGCTATTTTTCTCTTCTTTTCGTGTTTTCTTGTCTACGGAACTTAGTGTTGTCCAGTATGAGGATTCTATGTATCCATCTTCTATTATGTCCCACAAACCTCTTCCTATGAGCAAGTTCTTCATCTTTATAGACCAATACTCATAGTCATAACCGTTAAATTTTGGTATAAGCAAGCTATTGTGTGAGACCATAGTTACCAAAAAAATCTCTTTATTTCACGGTTACAATAAAGTACTTTGTTTTTTGAAATAAGGAAAGAAGAAGAAGGAAGAAAGAAGAGATTACAAACTTAAGTCAAATATGACTTGTTCCACTCTATAATTCACTGTTTATTCCTCTTGATGTGGGGACGCTATCTCTTGATTCACAAAATTATCTGCTACTTCTTCTTCGTCGTCACTTATCAATATTATTTTTGGTGATTTTGGTTCTAAGATTTCCATTGAAATACTGTAGTGTGTATACTCTGATTCTTGTGGTGCAGCTTGTACGGATTTTGATTGTTCAAATTGACTCCTAAATGAGTTATCTTCAAAGTTTGCCTTGTACCCTGAGTCAGGATGCCTTTGATGTGTTATCACTGCATTTTGAAGTTGGCTAAACACAATGTTGAGCCCATAACCTCTTACTTTTTCATCAAACCTCTATGCACCTTCTCTTGCTAGAATTGCACATAAGGCATGATAACAACCATTTGGTCTTATCATCAATGCCTCTACAATTTTACAATTTGTATCTTTTGTCTCTTTTACAAAAAAAACTAAGCCTCTTAGGCTTATTACACAAAAGTTCTACAGTTTATAATTCCTTGAATCAAGTGAAAAATTTATCCTTTGATTACAATAATTATCTCTTAGACAATGTCTTTCTTTCTTATATGATATATATTAAAAATATATATTACTATTTAATAGATTAAAAAATAATTGCTTTAAAAAAAACTTTAGAAAAGCAATTATAGTTAATATATTAAATATAATATAATTAATTTTAGTAATAATATATATAAAAAAAAACTTTATATAAAAAAATTTATCCTTCGCAGGAATTGAACCCGTGACCTATTTCATGCAAGAATTCGTCCTAACCAACTCGGCTACCACTGCCGATGAGAACCCAATGGCAATATTACAAGTATATTCTATTTTGGATCCAATTTCAACAAAAAAAAAAAATTTCAAGCTTTCACTATCGTTGGGTTTCAAACCCGTGACCTGTAGGAAGGCGGGCACCTTATGGCTAGCTCCACAAGCCAATTGAGCTACGTAGATCGACGGGAAGGCAAGGGAAGCTTGCCTTCCTTATACTTATCTTGGTCGTGCTTTAATTAATTTTTTTTGGGGATTTTTGTCCCACATCGACCATGCGGAGGGCAATGAAGGTGTTTAAAACTTTCAACGAGTGAATACTCACTCGATTGCCTTTGGGCAATCAATGATCGCCCTTTTACCTCCTTCTCGAGCAATCACTCCTCGCCATGTTGCTTCCTTTGAGCCTGTCATCTATTGCCACATTACTTATCCTCCTTCTACCATGTAATCGGTCCTTCTGCCATGTAATTGGTCTACATCAATTATGAGTCATCCAGTCTGCATCAGCCTTGTTCTCCTCTCACCACGTGGCGCTCTCTGGTTGGTTCTTCTGAGTTACTCCTTACATGCTTATTGTGCGGGCTTGCTCCATAACTTGCCTTGGTTCATGAATCACGGGCCTACCTTACCTCGAATTGCATGCTACGGGTCCCACTAGACCTCACCTTGATGCTCGTGCTACTTGGTTCCTCCACCTCGATCCTTGGGCCTCATTCCTCCATCGACCTCGGTTCTAGCACCCTCTTCGACTTCGACTCTGATACCAAATGTGGGCACGTGAGAATTAGGAGCAATAGGAAAATGCAGAAATATTATATTCAACCTTGGAAACATAAGAATTACAAAGTTTAAATAGTGGTTGATTAAACAACCTTAGGGAATATAGGAGAAGTTAGGAAAATAAGAAGAATAGGGAGGAAAGGAGAAAGGGAATTTGGTGTTGTCCACCTTGTCGCCCATGCCGTCCAATCTACCAAGTCAGTTGTCGTCCAAGTCAAACTACCTGCCCAGTCAGTTGTCGTCCAAGGAGGTAAGAGGGTAAGATCCAAAGCTTACCGTTGCAAAAAAAAAAATTACTCCTTTTAACTGGCTTAATTTCCAATAGCACCAAGAAACAACATATATTTTCCTTGTCTTTAGTAGAAGAAGAGTATAAGGCAACAATTGAGGCAACTAAGGAAGCCCTTTGGTTGAAGTAACTACTTAAGGATGTTGGGCTAGTCATAGATGGTCCAACACACATATATTATGACAATCAAAGTACCATTAAGATGACCAAAAACCTATTCTTCCATGCCCAAACTAAGCACATTGAGATCTATCATCACTTCATATGAGAAATGATCCAAGAGAATTTTATCCACATGGTGTATGCACCAACTCAAGATCAAGTGGCTGACATCTTCACCAAGTCACTTTTGCTTGAAAATTTTTCCAAGTTTAGCACCATTCTCCATGTATGTTGTCATGAGCATCAACATTAAGGGGGACATATCTAATGTTGACTCATTTTTTGTATTGTTGACTTATTTTTGTATTTAGGAAAGTGCACCTTAAGGGGGGATGTTAGAACATTTAATGTGCACTTTGCCTATGTTGCACATGATTAGGGTTAGGGTTAGGGTTTTCTCTTTACAAACCCTAACACCTCTTATTTTTTCTATATATATGCTTTGTACTTCATGAACATATTGAGGTCAATGGGTATTTTCCAACCTATTAAGGCATGAAGTTATGGTGTTGTTTTGCATCCTTATTGAGTTTATTTGAATCCAAATCATATTTTCATATTGTGTCATGTTTTAGTCCCAACATATTTGACAATGGTAGTGATGACTGATCCATCCTAAGGAGCTTCTTATGTAGAGGTATTTTTGCATCAATAGATTTCAAATGATGAGGGAAATCTAGATGAGTCTTCCTCAAGTATGGAGGCCCGTCAGAGCATCCAGTAAGAAGGGGAAGATATTTTTTTCACTAATATCTTCTCTCCTTGGCCCCTTAGTTAAAATTACGAGGGTGTGTTATGGCCAAGGCCAACATTACATAATGTAATCTTGTATAGACCTATGGACAATAATGTATAAAATATATTTAATTTATTATATTATTTATTATATAAGCCCTATGGGTAGTGGTTAACCTTGTTATGGTTAAACTCACCTTATATCTTGTAATTAACCTTAATCTCTCTTGTTATGTCAACTTAGGTTAAACTTATGTAATTGTGGTTTTGGTATTAGTATAAGTACCCCGCACCACTTCATCCATTGTATTAGAGTATTGTAATTCTTATCTATCGAAAATGTAGTGATTATTTATGGTGCCTCCTATATAATTTTCTCTTGCATCCCTTTTTATGCTTTTTGTATATGATTTGAGTGGATGGATTATTTATGTTCATAAATTCCAACACAATAGTCTATTAGGTAATGTTGTTCGATTTTCTCCTTTTATGTGATAACTCTGGATGTCTTAGGATATATGTTTGAGAGAGATTCTTAGACTAAGTTAGAGGCATTGCTTTACAAGTGTTGCAAGTGTGAACAGAACTTAGCTTGAAACAGGCTTAGAAAAACTAGTTTTTCTAAGCCTAGTGTGAACACACTTACCTTTTGTCGGCTAATCTTGTTGGATGGTCGGCATGATATTTCTTCTCTGTTTCCTTTCTTTTCTCCTTATCCCTCCATTCTCCTTTCTCCTTTCCTGCCATCCATTTTTCCTTATCACTCCACTCCCTTCCTCTCCCCATGCTCGCTACCACCTCCCACTCCACCTCCTACTCCTCCGTTCTCTCTAAACTCCCCGATCTTCCTCCACCTTCCTTTTCCTATTATTACGCAATTTCTAAACCTATATAAGGTTTATGTTAATGTATTTATGGTTTGGTTATTTTAATATATTTTTGGCTTTAATTATTCGTGTCATTTGTTTTACCTTTTGGCCTAAATATAATCTAAGGTTAACTGAATCTTAGACTCACACTGGTATCAGAGCAGAGGGGGCATGGATCCCGAGGGAATAGGTAAGGCACGAAAGCCGAAGTGCATGGATCCTGAGGAGCGACAGAGAAGTTATCGCATGGATCTCGAGGAGTGATGGAGAAGTTGTCACATGGATCTCGAGGAGCGCATGGATATCGAGGAGCGATAGAGTGGTTGTTGCACAGATCTTGAGGAGCGCACAGAGCTCAAGGATCTAACTGGACTCTGACAACAAGCTGATGTGGTGATAGAGCTGGTAGTACATGGATCGAGGCTAACATGGCAACGAAGCTGGCAGCACATGGATCAAGGCTGACATGGTGATGGAGCTAGCAGCACGTGGATCGAGGCTGACATGGTAGAGCTGACTGGATGCTGACGTGGCAGAGTGCTGATGTGGCTGGCTAACTTGGACAAGTGCTGACATGGCTGGCTGACGTGGATGCGAGCTCCGGTGTGTGCCACATGGCAGCATTTGATTGGTCATCTGACGGGCAAAAGGATTGGCGGATCGATTGCCCGAAGGCAATCGAACTCTTGTGTGTCCGCAGGCTTTGATAAAGCCTGGACATTTGTTTTGCCCACTGCATGTGGGATTAAAAACTGGAATTTTTTTTTTAAATTGTATTTCACCGCCATTGCAAGTAGAACCCCCTTCCTCCTCTATCTCGTCCGACTAGCGTGGCCTAGCGATGAAGTTCCCCGCCTTGCAGAGCAGAGACCCGGGGTCGAATCCCGTCGGGGTAAAAAAAAAAAATTAATTTTTTTTTGTCTTCGCGATTTATGGAGGGTTAATATTGTTTTTTGGTTCCTTGCTCCCATCCGTAGCCGTGTGGTGCAGCATCTAAGTCTGTCGGGTAGATAGCAGAGGTTACTGGTTCGAATCCCAGCGGGGGTTTAAAAAAAGGGTTAAATTTTTATTTAAATTTTTATTATTTGTTTTTTTTTTTAAATATTTTTTAAAAAATTATAATTTCTATATATACGAAATTGTTAATTTTTTTTAATAATTCTTTATTAAAACAAATTTTAGAAATTTTTTTTATAAAAATAAATGGGTGCAAATATTTTTTGATATAAAAAGTTTATTTTTGGCATCATACTAAGTTGTAACCTAGTTCATACAGTGTGATTATGGGTAGATGATCCGGTCAACCGGATGCTATCATGCATTACTCTCTCTGTTGAGAAGAGAGACTCCTGATTCCTTTGACGGAAAAGTCCAGCGGTATGGACTTCATACCGTGTTTTGCCAATTAGAGAATCAAGTGATTGCTCATATGAGGAAACCAAATTCTAGCTACGAGGCAGATTCTGAAGATAATATCTTCGGGCAAAGGATATTTGAATCCGAGATGGTTGAAATAGTACCTGAAGGACAGTCAAGTGACAGTTATACACCTGCAGTGCTTGAAGTCGAAACAAGTGAGAGCTATACACCACGCTCTCCTAATTCAGAACCAGAAGAAGCAGAAGAAGAAGAAGAAGAAGAAGAAGAGGAAGCAGAACCAGTGGAGGTGAAACCTGCAACTGAAGAATGAAATGTTCTTAAAAGAAGTTATGAACTAGCAGCAACACCTGAAGTCATTATAATTAGTGACGACGAAGCAGACAATTTCACCTTTCCAGTTTTGGGTGATCCTTGAGAAGAAGAATGCCAAATCAATGAGCATATTAAGAAAGCTAGATTTGATTTAAATCAGTAAATCAATAATCTATTTTGTACTTCTTTGTACTACTTGTTTGAAGTTGCAATAAAGTTTGCTTTCTAAAATGGCTTCCAATACTAGTCTACCAATCCCTGAGTTCAATGGTAGTGATTACGAGTATTGGTCAATTAAAATGAAAACTCTTTTTATAGGCAAAGGTCTTTGGGATGTGATTGAAGAGGGATATACTGAACCTACTGCTGCTTAATGGGCAGCTTTGAATGTGGCTGATTAAAGGGCTAGAAAGGAAGCACAAAAGAATAATTATTTCGCCCTTTATCATATCCAAGCCACCCTTGATAGAAGTATTTTCCCTAGAATAGCTTCTTTTATAACTGTTGAATCTGCTTGGAATGCTTTAAAAGAAAGTTATAGGGGTAGTGACCAAGTCAAACAAGTTAAACTACAAACCTTGAAACGAGAGTTTGAGACTCTTAAAATGCAAGAGAGTGAAAAGGTTGGTGATTACTTCGTGTGTGTGAAAGCCATAGTAGATAAGATGGTCACTTTAGGAGAAGATGTAAAGCCTGAAGTTATAGTGAAGAAAGTGTTGAGGACACTTCTTCCTAAGTGGAATTCAGTAGCCATCATTATAGAAGAATCCAAAGACCTAACTTCTCTATCTTTTGAATCCCTAATTGGCTCACTTCTCTCACATGAAGAGAGGTTACAGCAAACTCCTTCCACAAGTTATGGAGGAGATGATAAAGCCTTTGCTTCACAAGAATGCAGAGGTAGAGGTCATGGTAGAGGACAAAATAGAGGTAGAGGCAAAAATAATTAGAGAGGTGGAACTCCTAACAGAGGAGGAAATCAGAATAGAGGAGGATTCTCAAACAGAGGTGAACAACAGAATAGAGGAGGATAGCAAAATAGAGGAAAACAATCAGACAGAGGCAAAGGAGGAGATAAGTCAAAACAATCTTGCTACAACTGTGGAAAACTTGGCCATTATGCTCGTGACTGTTGGACAAAAACTTCACAAGGAACTAGTAGTAGCCAGAGCAGTCATTTTGGAAATTTTGGAGAAGAGGAAGAGGCCACAAATATTTTTCTCTCTTATGGTCAGGCAGATCAGAACATGAATGATACATGGATCTTGGAAACTGGGTGTTCAAACAATATGAGTGGCAAAGAAGGGCTCTTTGCTACTCTAAACTCCTCATACAAATCCAGCATCAAATTGGGAGATGATAAATCATTGGCAGTTGAAGGCATTGGAGCAATGGCAGTTCCAACTAAAGAAGGCATCAAACATGTAAGTGATATCTATTACACACCCCATCTTCAACACAATCTTTTAAGTGTTGGTCAAATGTTAGAAAAGAACTACAAGTTGCTTTTTGATGAGGGTAAATGCACTATTTTTGATAAAAATAACAGTAATAGAATCATTACACAAGTGCCAATGTCAAAGAATAGATTGTTTCCTTTAAAGTTTGGCTAGCCAGGGGGAGATAAGTTAGCAAATATTGTTATTTCCAATCCAAGTGTCCTATGGCACTTGAGATATGGTCATTTGAATTTAGCTAGTTTGAAAATGCTAACTTCACAAGTGATGGTAACCGGACTTCCTAAGGTTCAGGATAGTAAGGAAGTCTGTGAAGGGTGTGCTCTTGGGAAGCATGCCAAATCAAAATTTCCTCATGGACAAGCATGGCGGTCCAGACTATCCACTCCGAACTAGTGCATACAGACATCTATGGTCCGATGCAGACCAAGAGTCTTGGTAACAACTCTTACTTCCTACTCTTCATTGATGATTTTACTAGAATGTGCTAGATATATTTTTTGAAATATAAGGATGAAGCATTTGAATGCTTTGTCGATTTCAAAACAAGAGTTGAAAGTGAGAGTAGATATTTTGTAAAATGTCTTAGATCCGATAGGGGAGGCGAATACTCCTCTAATGAGTTCTTGAATTTCTGTAAGCAACATGGCATTAAGAGGCAGTTCATAGCTGCCTACACTCCATGACGAGAATGGTGTCGCGAGAGAGGAAGAATCGCACCATTATGGAGATGGCAAGGTCTATGCTTCGAGATAAAGCATTTGAATAATTCATATTGGGCGGATGCGACAGGACCGACGTACATATCTTGAACAAAATTCCTACTACAAGTTTGGAAGGACAGACACCTTACCAAGCTTGGTATGGTAAAAAGCCAAATGTTAACTATTTTAGAGTGTTTGGCTTGCTGGCATATTCTCACATTCCTGATGAGCTAAGAAAGAAGCTCTATCCAAAGAGTCAGGCATGCATCTTTGTAGGATATTGTGAGAATACAAAAGCTACGAGACTCTACAATCCCAGGATTAGAAAGTTTGTGCTTTCCGGGGATGTGATTTTTTATGAAGGGGGAGAATGGGGTAAGCCCCAGATTTTCAGTGATGATGAATCTAGTGGTGTAGGTTCTAAGCAGGTGCAACAACAGACACCACAAAAAAGTAAGTAGTCTCCTCCCAGAGATCCAGGTTCATATTCTGATTCAAATTCTTCACCAAGTCCTTCTCCATAGAGATCATTAAGTTCCTCACCAATGGACATCGATTCTCCATCAAGAGGTAAGAGAACTCTACAGAAACATCCATCATATCAGATTTTGGATAAGAATTTTTCAAAACGATACACTAGGAGTCAAGCTAGTGAAATGAATTATGTTCTACAAATATTATAAAATATGCACTTGTATGGTTATGATGTTTCCCAGCAGGAACCTAGAGGAGATTTAGTTAACTATGCTTTGTTAACTAATACACAGCTTGAACCTTCTAGTTATGAGAAGGCTTGTACTCAAAAGATTTGGCAAGATGCCATGAAAGAGGATAATACCTCTATAAAAAACAACGACACTTGGGAGCTGGTGAAGCTTCCTAAAGGAAAGAAACGTGTTGGATGTAAGTGGGTCTACAAGACCAAGTTTAATGTTGATGGTAACATTGAGAGGCACAAGGCGAGATTAGTTGTAGAGGGATTTACTCAGAAATATGGAATTGATTATGAAGAGACTTTTGCTCTTGTAGCCAGACAGGAGACTATCAGAACATTTCTTGCCTTAGCTGCACACAAGGGATGGACAGTCCAACATATGGATGTAAAGAATGCATTTCTAAATGGTTACTTGATCGAAGAAGTGTATGTTGAGCAACCACGAGGATTTGAAAAGAAAGACAAGGAACATCTTGTTTACAAACCGAAGAAGGCTCTTTATGGCCTCAAGCGAGCACCGAGAGCTTCGTACTCACGCATTGATGGGTACTTTAAAGATTATGGGTTCATCGAAGCAAAAATGAACCCACGCTCTACTACCCGAATCAAGGAAATGACATCCTCATAGTTTGTTTGTATGTGGATGATCTCATTTTGATGGGTAGTAATAAAAAAGTTAACATGGAGTTCAAGCACTCCATGATGCAGGAATTTGAGATGAAGGATCTTGGCTTGATGAAATACTTTCTTGGAATGGAATTACATCAGATAGATATAGGGATATTCATCTGTCAACTTAAGTATGCTCGTGATATGATTCAAAAGTTTTCTATGGAGCATTGCAAATCAGTTGCAACTCCAATTGGACATGGGATCCAATTAAGCAAGGATGATGGAGCACCGAAAGTTTATGTGACCACTTTTAGAAGCATTTTTGGGAGTTTTATGTTTCTCGCCAACACTAGACTAGACATGCAATATGTTGTATCTCTTGTTTCTAGATTTATGTCTAATCCATCTAAGCTGCATTTGCAGGCAGCTAAAAGGATTTTGAGATATGTGAAGGGTACATTGGATTTTGGAATCCAGTACTACAACAATGATACTATCAAGCTTGAAGGCTTTAGTGATAGTGATTGGGGCAGCAATATTGATGATAGAAAATTCACATTAGGTAACTGTTTTAGTCTTGGTTTAGGCCTAATAACTTGGAATTCCAAGAAGTAGACAGTAGTAGCACTATCTTCAATAGAAGTTGAGTATATAGCGGTGACTCATGCTAGTACTCAAGCTCTATGGCTCCGAAAGGTATTAGAAGAGATTGGAGAGTAGCAAAGTGGTCCAACTCAAATATTTTGTGACAACATCAGTGCCATTCAATTGGCATACAATCCTGTCCACCATAGTAGATCAAAGAATTTTGATATGAAGTACCACTTCATCCGAGATATGGTGGAAACTGATATTGTTGAGCTTCACTATTACCACACTTTGGAGAACGTCATTGACATCTTCACCAAGGCACTGGCTAAAGCTCAATTTGTAAATCTGAGAGACTGTATAGTCAGTTCTCTCAACTTTAAGGGGGAGAATGTTGCAAGTGTGAACAGGACTTAGCTTGAAATAGGCTTAGAAAAAACTAGTTTTTCTAAGCCCAGTGTGAACACACTTACCTTTTGTCGGCTAATCTTGTTGGATGGTTGGCATGATATTTCTTCTTTATTTCCTTTCTTTTCTCCTTATCCCTCCATTCTATTTTCTCCTTTCTTGCCGTCCATTTTCCCTTATCACTCCACTCCCTTCCTCTCCCCACGCTCGCTGCCACCTCCCACTCCACCTCCTACTCCTCTGTTCTCTCTAAACTCCTCGATCTTCCTCCACCTTCCCTTTCCTATTATTACGCAAGTTCTAAACCTATATAAGGTTTATGTTAATGTATTTATCGTCTGGTTATTTTAATATATTTTTGGCTTTAATTATTCGTGTCATTTGTTTTACCTTTGGCCTAACTATAATCTAAGGTTAACTGAATCTTAGACTCACAACAAGTTATTATCATGTAGTCAACTCCAATTTTTTGATGAATTTATATTATTCTTTATAATGATAAGGAAGCAATGGATAATGTCATGGCTATTATGGATCTATCTTGTTACTTATTAAGAGTCAAATCACCTCTAAGTAAAATAAAATTTATCATAGTTTAGAATCATTCCAGATCTGATTATATTCTGGATTAATGGCTATAGGTTATGCATGGGGATGTGATTAGATGTTTGGGAATTCTATTTAGTTTTAGGAATATCTTTTTGACTTGTGGAATTAGTTTTTGATACACTGTCAATATAATTTGGACAATTGGGTCACTCATTATTTACCCCTAGTTGGAAGGTTGTAGGTTTTGGAAAAGCCTTTTATTACCACTAATCTTCTTTATCCATCCTCTTGGATTTTGTGAAAATCTCATTATGATCAATTCTTTAGAATTATTTATAATTTTTTATGGAATAATTAGGATGAATCTCAAGATGGAGCAACAATTTCATGGACCCAATGCATTCATCCAAAGAAGAAAGGAGGCCTAGACCAATTTATCCCTAAACACAAGGTGTTAGTCTTATGATGAAATGGATCTCCAAGATTTTATAAGTGGATGATCCCTAAAAAGGACTAGATTTATTTCAAATGTCAAACACTTAATTGGTTGGGGCTTGGTAGTTTATAGTTTTTTGAGGTGGTCTTGAATGCTCAACTTATCTCTCTATAAGGTTGTCCTCCCATGAAAGGGATATGGAAAGCTTGGAAATTTTCTATTAAACATCTTGGGTAGGATGGTTCTTTTTTGAGGTAGGATATTATATTTTCCACCTCTTATATTTTGTGGAATCGTTTAGTGCTTAATAATGATAAACTATTAGTATTACGGGTAAAATTCTTATTAAGAAAGGATTGGCTAGATTTGCAAATATGTGGGATATATATTTGGATGGTTGGAGATCTTTGCAAACATTAAAGAATCTATTTGGATTACTTAATCATTATAGAAAATTTGTTTTATTAATCTAGGTTAGTGAGGAGTTGAGAATTAAGTTATCTAATTCTATGGTTTATAATAGGTTGAAGGATTAGCATTTGCTTGATGGCAGACATATTGATGAACCCCTTGTTAATACTCTATATAGATATATTACTCTCTCATGATTGATGCATATAGGCTTGTATCGCTCCAAATTTTTTGCATCCTTACCTTCAGGCTATAGGATCCGTGCCCGAAAGGAGGATGGGAAAAGGATGTCACGGTACCTCGGACTGAGAGGACTTGCGAAGGTCCCGCCTCTCAAGGGAGGTGTATTTTGGTGATTTTTCGACGGATGGTGGGTTCACCAGGAAACATTTAATGGCAGTTTCCATGCCTAGGTTTGGAATGTGTTTTTATGTGTTCATTTTTAGTCTTAAGCATTCATATCCTAGGTTTGGCCAAATGAATCTAAATTAATCTAAATGAAAGTGCAGATTTAATGAATACAGAAAACAGATTTAAAAACAAAAACAGAGAAATTATAGAATATTAAAAGCAGAATACCTGATCCGGATGTCTGATGGAGATTCTGATGTTGAAGCAGTCAGGATCGTCTGGAATTCGACAGAATCGTCTGAGATCAGACAAGATCGTCTGAGATCTGACGAATTCGTCAGACGAATTCATCAGAGACCTGCAAACAAAAAAACAGATGCAAAATACCGAGAATGCAACTACTCTAGTAGAGGGAAACTATGCAAAATGACAGTGACAACACTGAACTGAAACTTAAAGACCGAAACATGTATGAATGATGCTGATTAAATCACAATTATGGTTTAATTATGCCTTTGATCTAGATGGGTGAACTCCAAAATGCAATATAACATAAAATATCAAATAAACTAGCTAATTTAGAGAATAAAACAACAGAGAAAAGGTGAAGAAATGCAAACTTATGGCACTGATTGCCTCAATGTGGACTGCAATCGAGATCGTCTCGCATCAATACGAAATCGTCTCTGATTCGACAGGATCGCCTCCGATCTGAACAGGTTCATCGACGATGATGTATGCTTGCTCCGATTGAAAAACAAGATGGTACCTGCAACAAAATTGATATAGGACTACTGCAAATGAAAACTTAGGATGATTTAACGTGCATGAAGTTAAGTTATAGAGAATTTCAGCCAGGGGTTGGGAAGGGAAGGTCCTAATGATTAAATAGGCTTAGGGGAATAGTTAGGAGGTTGGAGATCATCCCTATTTGGGAGATCTCCAATGGGGGAGGGTCCCTAACGGTGCAGACACGCTTCTACCCAGATTAGAGGCCCGTTGGAACAAAAGCTAATTATGCAAAATCAGTTTTGCGACAAGATCGTCTCGGACGTCCTAGCCCGGACGAAATCGTCAGATCTGGGGCGATATCGTCTGATCGGCGATGATATCGTCAAACGGTCAAAACAACCTCTAAAAATGGCACGAAAAAGGGGGAAACGGATTACCCGACGGTTAACGGGCGGTTTGGGAGGTTAAATTTTGAATTTAAATTATTTACTAAGGTGAATGTAATTATTACAATTTCACTGTGCCAATTTTAGGGTGCTACATTTTGCCCCCTCTTTAGCGAATTTTTCGAAGAAAATGCGTTAAAGATGAGTTCTTCTCGATCTACGAGAAAGCAAAAATTATTCCCATTTTTAGGCGACGATTCTTGGTCGAATCGTACGACGACTTACTATGGTGCCCCCTCCGTGTTTTTACCCAAATCGAACGTTTGAGGTAAAAACGCGAAAAAGCAAAAATTATTTTTGAATAAAATTAAGAAAAATAGGGTAAAACCCTAATTCATTTTTACTGTTCATTTTCTGGTTTTTAGAGCTCTGAAGCAAAAATGGTGGAGACGACGCACAGATCAACAGAGGTCCGGCGCGGTCTACGGGTAAGAGTCTAGACTTAACTAGAATGCTTTAATTTGATTTTACATGCTTTTTAGGTAGATTTTAGATGAATTTTGAGCATCGCGGCCATTTTTGGGCCGTCGACGTCGTCGGGACGAAATCGTCCCGATTTCAACGAAATCGTCTCAATTTCGTCAATTTCGTCCAAGGGCGAAATCGACGAAAGGGGGACGATTTCATCAAATTAGAGACGATTTCGGCTTACGAAATCAGAGACGATTCTGCTCAAATTTGGGACGATATCGTCCAATAGTGGGCGATATCATCAATTGCATAAAATTGAACTTTAACTTGCATTATTAATTACTTGAATTGTTTATTAATGATTGTTTGTTGTTTTGTTGTTTATGTTGCAGAGAGGTTTGCTAAAGAGTAGGGAATGGAAGTATGGAGGTTTGAGGGATGACTTGGCCGCTCTTACACAGGCAGAGCGGGATCAGTTGGCACAGGTCGGCTTACAGCATGTGGCAGAGATGCCACAGGTGTCTACAGATATGGGGCTACTGACGACCCTAGCAAAGAGATGGTATCCGGGTTCCTCATGTTTCTGGCTACCGACAGGGGAGATGACTCCCACTCTAGAGGATGTATGGAGGATTCTAAGAATCCCCATACAAGGACGATTGATCACTCCTACGGCCAATCAGGGCCATGCTATGGGACGATTGTGTGGTGACCCGAGCTTCGCCCTGGAGAAGGGCGAAGTTAATATCGAGGCACTACGTCAGATGCCTGGGGCATCTAGACTCACATGGGTTCTAGCTGGAGTAGTTGGTGGACTTCTGTTGTGCCACCAGAGCGGGTGCAGGGTGTCGTGGATGCTGGCAGATGTGATCTACGACATGCGAGACCACGGGTATAGATTCTCTTGGGGCAGTTTTGTACTATGTCGGTTGTACAGGATCCTATATGGGGTCATGTACAAGGGCGATCGATGTCTGGTGATGACATCGCTCCTACAGGTTTGGTGCTGGGAGCACATTGCAGTGCGAAGGCCGGTAGGGCTTCCTCTGATAGGGGTTGATGGGGAGAGGCCCCGAGTCTTCTACTGGTGGCTCCGAAGAGGGTCACAGCGGTGGATCGACCTTCCTATGTCTCGGAGACTATTAGATGACCTAGTCCCGGACCAGATTACCTGGAGGCCATGGAGGGAGCATCCAGGGTGGGCCGAGGATGGACAGGAGTTGGCTCGCGTCAGGCGAGTTTGTTGGCTGTGGATGGAGAGGGGAGAGGTGGAGCTCCACCGCTATGACCAAGTTTTGTGATAGTTCGGTCTGCAGCAGGGGATCCCATCTCTGAGGGATTATGAGTTTTCTCGGACTGTCCGGGATAACACCACGGTTAGCGGGGCTCCAGACATGCAGCGGTTCTGGAGTCAGGACGCAGACGATGCCCCCATTCAGCCAGTGGATGGGGACGACGTAGGTGTAGCCGATGGCTACGATGCCTGGTACGTAGGCATCCGCCCTCCTCGGATGACGAGGGCTCAGGGTTCGATTCACATAGTTGTGCGTCGGATAGGGAGGCGACACCAGGCGGCTATGGAGGTGGCCCAGGGTCACGATGAGAGAGAGCCGAGGAGGCCACAGGCACAGGAGAGGCCATGACAGAGGGAGAGGAGGGAGGCGAGACCCCCATCTCCACAGAGGGAGAGGCCACCATCGCCCGATAAGGGCAAGGGCATTGACACAGGAGAGAGTAGCGAGATGGCTACTCTCTAGGTAGAGAGAGATCGTCTCCAGGCACAGGTGCAGACTCTATAGGATGAGGTTGCATGCCATCGAGCTGAGGTGACACAGCTCCGAGACGAGATTGCACGCCTCAGGGCACGGGGCGGAGGGGCGAACACCGGGGAGCTGACACGGGCTATTGCCCAACTTACTTTCTACCAGACTTTGTACTATCAGCTGGTGCCAGAGGTGGATAGACTACCCCTGCCAGCCAACATCGCAGATCCGATCGAGATCGGGTCGTCGAGGACCTCGTCCCGATCGAGGACTAGGACTCACAGACTACTACGGAACTGCGATGGGGCCACCTCGTCCACCTTAGGGTGGGGGAGGAGATGAGGCTGAGAGCTCGAGGGGCTCTCGAGGCTAGAGGACTGCACAGCTTTGTACAGATTGACATGATAGCATTGTATTATTATTTTTTTGTTGATAGAGGATTGAGTATGCCGAGGTACAGATTGTGGCATACCAATCCAGTTTTGATGATGTATATATACTGTTGATATATATATGATATGTTTTTGATCATATGACTTGTGTTATGTGTATGCTTATGATGCTTTTATGTTTGATTGATTGATTTGATAATTGGATTGAGGATTCATGAAATTATGTCATTTTGAAAATTTATAATTTTGATGTCATGCGGTAATATTTTAAATGAAATAATCTGATGTAACAAATTGATTGTTTGTAATGTGATGTAATAAAAAATAAAAAGAGACTTCTAACAATAATTTCAAAGGACATTGTCGCTATTATAGACCATTTCATGGAGTCGTTGCTCACTCGGTCGTCAAGCTAATCCCAGTTATAGAAATATTGTTAAAAGTAAAAGAGTGCTTAAGAGACTGTCTTAAGACTTTGGTGCAATGGTGAAAATGATGGTGATGATGGTTTGTTTTCAGATTTTCATAAAAATAGTATGCATGAAATAATGTTAAAATGATTTTTGCTAGGCATAAATTCCTAAGTGTGATAAAATTTTTGGATAATTCTTTAGGAATTATACCATCATTGCAAAATTGAAGGTTGACATAATGACATGAAATAATGAAAATGTGTTTGCTTTTTAAAAGCATAATTTGTGTAACATAATGAATTAAGTCATATGGTTTTCATGATTTTTAAATAAATGGGGAATAAAAATTGTTACAATGATTTGCGCTAGGCATAGAATATGTAGGTATAGACTTATACCATCATCGCGAAAATAAAAAAGAGATAGTTTTATTGCATGGTTGATTTTTTAATAAACAGAAAATATGAAGATGAGGACTTGCGCTAGGCATAAAATTCCAATTTTGGTTTTGGAACTATACCATCGTCGCGAAAGTCAACCAGATATATATGTTTTGATTGTATATTTTGAAAGAAATTTTTGATTTTTCTATTATATAGTTGTCTTTATGGTAAGCAACTAGTACTTGATTTATTCCAAACAAGTTGCAAAAAGAATATTTCAAAGTATTTTGAAGACAAAAGTTAGATTTATAAGGAATCCCATGTGCATATGTGAATTCATTTCCGATCTTGATTTATCATAATGATACACAAAATCTCTCAAATACAAATGTGTGTGCAATTGCTTTGTGCATTTACCAGCTTTTGAGCAAGATAATATGATACAAGTGATTTGAAGAAACCAAATAAGTGTTCATTAACCATGATGTAGATGCATATAACCATACTAGACTACTATGTAGGTCGGATTATCAAGAGCTAGCTAATCCATAAGCGGACATAGGTCTGTACAAAAGAAGGTCGCTAATGTGACAGACATATCACCACGCTAGGAGTTACCCAAGGCCAAGCAGGTTGGGCACAAACCACCTGTTATGGGGCTTACCTCACAGTTTTCGAATAATTGAGAATTCCAGGGATTCAAGCTCATCAACCCTTCTTTTCTTTTCAAAGGGTAGGGAAAGGGATTTTATTGCATTCTTGCTTTCTGCTTTCTTTTGAACTTTGCTTCTTTTTCTTTTTGTATTTTTTGTTTGCTTGATTTTTGAGATAGTGCTTGAAATATTGTTGTAATGATATAAAAGAACATTTTTCTTTTCTCTTTTTCTTGAACTTTTCTTTTCTTTTTCTTTGCTAGGGATACTTGCTCGGATTATCTGTAGAGCAAGGGATTTTTATTCTGGGTAGGGGTGAGCTTGTCCTTTTGCCAATTCTCAAAGATTCTAGACCATGTGCATGATAGGATAGCAGGGGAAACTTTTCGCTCAAGAAATCACTTCTACTATGTAGCAAAACATGGAAATTACAAATATAATCATTTTATTGTGAAAAGATGTGCTTGGTTTAAGTAAATAACAAGATCAATTCTCTATGCTCAAACTTTATTTAATTGAATTTTGTGAACTTTGATATAAGAGAGATTAGTAATCATGCCAGATAAAATCAAGATATTTATTGTTGTGAGTGTGCAAGTGAGGGATTCCAAATAAATGCTAATTTATCCAAAATAATTTGAAACATATAACTTGCAATAATTGTAAGAAAATATATATAAACACTTTTGAGAAGTTTTGAGAATGTTGACTCTCTCTTTCTTCTTTATATTGTTTTGGTTTCGAAAGAGTCAAGCATATTGCTGTTTTGATTTTTATTCTTTATTTTATTTTTATTTTTATTTTTGTTTTTGAACAAAAAATTTAACAAGTGCCATAAATAAATGCAACAAATAGTTTTGAAGATTTTGATGATTATGAATGTTTTTGATGTTTTTGGATTTTATAAATTTGAAAGAAAATACAAGATAGTGATTTTGAACAAATATATACATGGATGAAATGACCAAATTTATACATAGTAACGTTTAAGATGCAAAATATTCATGGGTTCTTTAAGTTCTTTACCATCTAAGGTAGATAATTTGTATGCTCCTGATTCAAATTTAGCAATAATAATGTATGGTCCAAGCCATTTGGGCTCAAATTTACCTTTAAGGTCCTTAGTTGCATTTGTATTTTTTTGATTTTCTTTTAAAACAAGGTCGCCGATCTCAAAGGATCGATGACGAACTTTTTTAGCATATGATCTTTTAAGCTTGTTTTGGTAGGCACGGAGATGCTCCAAAGCATTGATGCATTTTTCATCTAGGAGTTCCAACTGATTGAGTCTGCACAAGATGATATTCATCTCCTACTTCGGTATCTTGAAGTAGCAGAGCCAAAGAAGGAACTTCCAATTCAAATGGAAAAACGCTTCAAGCACCGTAAACCAAAACAAATGGTGAAGTTCCAGTGGGGGTTCGAACACTAGTTCGATAGGCCCACAAGGCTGGATATAATTGAATGTGCCAATCACGGCCAGCTTTATTGACCAATCTTTTGAGAATTTTGATTAAGGTTTTGTTAGATGCTTCTGCTTGACCATTACCCTGAGGATAATAGGGAGTGGACCAGCGATGTTGAATCTTATATTTTTGGCATAATTTTTTAACATCTTTATTTTTGAAACAAGTTCCATTGTCAGAGATGAGATTTGCAGGAATTCCGAACCTACAAATGATTTGATTAAAAATAAATTTAGAGACTTGTGTGCCAGTGCAGGAAGCTAAAGGCATAGCTTCAACCCACTTCGTGAAATACTCAGTGGCGGTTATGATGAACTTGTGTCCATCAGATGACACAGGATTGATTTTGCCAATAATATCCAAGCCCCATTTAGAAAAGGGCCAAGGAGATGAAATAGCCTGCAGCTCTTGTGCAGGCGCATGGACAAGGTCAGCATGTTTCTGGCACTTGTCGCAATGGCGCACATACTCATGTGCATCCGTTTCCATGGTAGGCCAAAAGTATCCTATCCGAAGGAGCTTTTTAGCAATGACGCTACCACTAAAGTGTCCTCCACAAGATCCATCGTGGGCTTCACTCAAGGCTGATTTAGACTCTTCTAAGTTTAAACATCTTAATAGGATACCTTCAAAAGATCTCCTATATAAAGTATTGCCAATTATTACAAATCGACTTGCTCGTCGACGTAATAACCGACGCTGGTTTCTATTAGAATTGGCAGGGAAAGTCCCATTTTGGAGAAAATCAAATATGTCTGTATACCAAGGTTCGGGAGTAGTTTCATTGATTAGAAACACATCCAAAGGCTCTAAGCATGACTTATTTGAAGCGGGTTCTTGGAGTCGATGAATAATGATAGTGGCATATTCGTCATCTAACTCCAAGGGTAGGAGAGATGCAACTGCGGCCATAGCATCACCGCACGGTTGCTAGTTCGAGGAATAGCTTCCAAGGTAACTTGATCAAATAGAGACATTAATTGTAAAACATAGGCCTTATATGGGCATAGTTTATCATCTCTGGTCTGATAAACTTCATTAATTTGGTTTATAACCAGTTGAGAATCACCAAAAACTAACAGATGTTTAATTTTTAGCGCCAAGGCAGCTCGTAATCCAAGGATTAGAGCTTCATACTCAGCAGTATTGTTGGTGCAAGCAAATGTCAATTTGAAGGACAGAGGAATAAGATGTTTTTGCGAGGATATTAAAATAATACCCGCACCAGCCCCACTCATGCATCGGGCTCCATCAAAGTATAAGGACCATTGTTCAATATGGTCTGCCTCTAATTGAAGGCATTCATCAGGAAACTCAATGATGAGGGGATGGGTAGACTCTAAGGGTGCAACGGCTAATTGATCTCGCTATGATTTGACCCTTAACAGACTTCTGTCCTATGAATGTGAGATCAAACTCGCTTAGAGCAAGAACCCACTTGGTCGTGCGACCCGATAAATAAGGTCGACTCATGAGATACCTTAAGGGATCGTATTTGGCAATGACATAAGTTTTTTGACTAAGCATATAGTGTCGTAATTTTTGCGTAGCAAACACGATGGCTAGACATAGTTTTTCTAATGTTGTATAGCGGGTTTCATAACTGATGAAGGTTCGGCTAATATAATAATTAGCACGTTCTCTCTTTTCATCATCAAGTTGAGCTAACATAGCCCCTAAGGCGGAATCTGAAGCTGAAATATATAGGAGAAATGGGCGATCAGGTTTAGGTGGTGAAAGCACAGGTGGATTAAGGAGGTATTGTTTGAGAAGTTCAAAAGCTTCTCTACATTCGGTGTCCCAATTAAAAGGGACATCCTTCTTAAGGAGTTTAAGAAAGGGACCAGTTTTGTCCGCCAGCTTATCAATGAAGCGACGGATAGCTTGAAGTTTACCTTGTAAACTTCGTAACTCAGATATATTAGTAGGTGCGGGCATATCAGTGATGGCCGCAATCTTGAGAGGGTCGATTTCAATACCACGTAAAGAAACTAAAACCCCTAATAGTTTACCGGACTTAACTCCGAATATACATTTTGCTGGATTTAATCGAATAAGATATTCTCGTAATCGATTAAAAACTTTTCTCAAATCATCTAAATGATTGTCTTCAATAATAGAGCGAGCTATAATATCATCTACATAATCATGTAGGATATCATGCATCATATCATGAAAAATATAGGTCATAGCTCGTTGATAAGTTGCACTTGCGTTCTTTAAGCCAAATGGCATCACTTTCCAAAGAAAAGGTACCCCAGGGGGTGATAAAGGTTGTTTTAGCCTGATCTTCAGGAGCTATCCGAATTTGATTATAACCGGAGAATCCATCCATTAAGGACATCATCCCACTCCCGACAGTAAAGTCAATGATTTGATCCATGTTTGGAAGAGGAAAGTCATCTTTAGGGCATGCAACGTTAATATCTCTAAAATCTGTGCAAACCCTAACTTTGGTAGCTTCTTTCTTGGTGACTGGAACTACATTTGAGATCCATTCAACATAATCAATAGCTTGTATAAAGATAACATTCAAGAGTTTTTCTAACTCCCCTTTGACTAGCAGAGCCACTTTGGGATGCATTTTTCTAAGTTTTTGTTTAACAGGTTTAGCATCCGGATGGACCACTAGATGATGCATGACTACGGAAGGGTCTAGACCTGGCATATCTTCATATGTCCAAGCGAAGACATCTTCATACTCTTTAAGGAATGCAATGTATTGTTCTTGTTTTTCTTGACTTAATTCTGATCCAATATTGATTATGTGAGGATTATCCTCCGTTCCAATATTAATTTTAATGACGTTTTCTACCTCCATGTGTAGATCTCTTTCAAAATTAGGTGGGGCGGGTGAAACACCCAATTCTTGTAATTCTTGTAAGGTTAATTTAGATAATTCATCTTGAGGATTAGTGGCCTCAAGTTGGGCTATAGTTGGTATAGAACCATCAAAATAAAATCCATTGTGTAACATCTCTTCAACAGAGACATCATGGAAGATATCTCCTTCCAACTCTTCATCGGGGTCGACAATCATTTCAGGGTAAGCTATGGATAGCATGTTGCATGAAAACGACTGATTTTTAAGAGGCAAATCAACATGCCTATCCAAATAATCTTGATAACATATGAGATGATCATCATCCTCAAAAGGAAAGGGTTGACCCTTACTAGGAAATAGGCCCACACCACAACGGGCAGGCCACGGTTCTACCTCGAAAGGTTCTTTCATGCCATTTTGGAAAGGTCCCAAGCCTTTCCCTTTATATCCCATTTTAAGCATCATGGGTTTAGCTTTAATATAATCATTGGTAAAATAACACCGAGCGTATCCCTCATGATGAGTTTTGATATTCCGAGGGATTCTTCCCCGGTCATATCCTTTATAAATGAAGGCACAACTCCCGACTTGGTAAGTACTTCCCATAGGTTGTGGGAGGCCCAAAGTACGAGGAGATGGCGGCAAATTATTCAAAAGAATTGAATCTTGCATGAAAGCATTTGTTTTTTTTGATATTAAGGTTGTGGATAAATCTGGTAAAAGTTCATCAGAAAGGGCATAAGATGTAGAAGGCTTATTACCTATATCTTGAGATGTGGAAGGTATGATAGTTGTTTCTGTAGGTTTTGAATTTATAGGGATAGAACATGAAGGATTGGTTGTAGATTTAAGATCTTTTTGAGGTTCTAGAGTGATTTGTTTAGAGGGTTGTTGATCTATATAGGAGGATGAAATTAATGGAGGGGAAATAGGTGAAGTTATGGGTGTGTGTTTCACAGTTTTAGATGAAAAATAAGAACTAGGATGTGTGGATGACAGAGCAGGGCAAAATTGCACTCCAACGGGTTCTCGCCAAAGCACACATATCAAAAGGTCTAGGGTCACCATGGATAGTGACCAACTGATTTTTAAACTCAAATTTAACACATTGGTGTAAGGTTGATGGGACCGCTCGCATGGCATTGATCCAAGGGCGACCCAAAAGTATATTGTACGATGTTGGGCAATGTACAATAAACACGGTTGTTTCTAGGGTTCTAGGACCAACTTGCAATGGGAGGGTAATAACTCCACACGTTTCTTGTGTTTCGTCATTAAAAGCTTTGATAATCATATCAGTTTTCTTCATTTCATCACTTCTAAAGCCAAATCGTTGGTAGAAGTCAAAAGTGCAAATGTTTAGAGATGAGCCATTATCAATCAAGACTCGTTTGACAGACTACATCTCCAATTAGAGCAAGTAATGTATAAGGGATTATCCTTATGTAAACAGTGTTGTGGGATATCTTTATCCCGAAAGTCAATACAATCAATCTCTCGAGTGATGATAGTATTGGCCATAGCTTCAGGTTGAATGTTTTGAGGTACCATCATTTGGCTTAATGTAAGCATCAACTCATCCCTATGGGTGGGAGAGGATCTTAATAAATCCAAAAGGGAAATTCTGGCCGTAGTATTGGACAATTGCTCATTAATATTGTAAGGGGGTTTAGGTTGAACATTAGGAGCATGATTCCCTTTATTGGGGTTTTTCAAAACGAATGGAGCCGATCCATCGTTCTGGTTTGGTTCTTGTTGGGAATTTTGAGCTTGTTGTCGGGTGACGACTCCAATGGTACCTACAATGTTATAATGAAGACGTTGAACTGGTCTCGGTCGAGCATTGATGGCTTGTTCATTAGAAAGGAATATATTAGAAGAAGGTCGAGTAGTAACTCTTCTAGGAAATGGTTCTTCTGGAACCATAGCATCTAGTGACGGGTTGAATAGGATCTGATTCATTTTCAGAACTATTCGATTGGTTTGAAGTAATGTCTACTTCACTTTCAGTATCCGATTCTATATCACTAGAATCAAAAGTTTGAAAATTATGTAAGGGCCTGGTCGTAACCAAGGATAAGGTTGTGTCAAATATTTGAGGATCCTGAACAGGTAATTGTCCGCTAATGGTTCCTACATATCGGGTAGGAGGGGGAACATTATGATGTTCGATTTGATTGGCTACCTCTTTACCATGTCTTGGTAAAGGGTGTTGAAATATGTCTAAAGTTTGATTGGCATTTTGATTTTGATTTTGGGGAATGGTCTTTTGAGTATTATTAGGAGGGTTTTGTTTAGGTTGGAAGGCTTGCACTTCCATTTCATTATTATCAATCAAATCTTGTATTTTATGTTTCAACCTTTTACAAGCGTTGGTAGAATGTCCAGGTCCTCTATGGAAATCACAGTGTAAGTCGATCTCGTATCCGGGTATAGTTGGATCAGGTTCCCGGATAGCTGGTAATTGGATCAAACCTCTTTCGAGTAATTGAGGTAAAATAGTTGATAAGGGTTGATTTAATCTAGTGAATTCTCGAGGAGGCTTATCAGGAGGTTTCAATATAAATTTTTTTGTTGTCTTCGTTGCATTGATATTAGCAACATTTCTGCTGTCAATGACTCCATCACCAACAACTTGTTTGTTTTTATATTGATTTTTGGATGTTTTCTCATCATCCTTCTTCCTAAGTTGGCCTCTCCTAATGAGGGCATCTTCTACTCTTCGAGCTAAATCTATAGCTTGATCGAAGGTAGTTAAGGTAGCAGTTGATAGCTCATAAGATATTTGTTCTTGTAAATTATTGATAAAAATGTCCAACATTTCCCTATAAGGCAGCACAAAGTGCAGTTTTCCTGTCAATTGCCTCCATCTAGCTAAGAAATCGGCAAAACATTCATCTTTGTCTTGTTTTAAATTGTATAGATCTTTAATGGTTACATGCCTCTCGATGTAGGCACTAAATTGATGGACAAATGATTCAACTGTTTCTTCAAAGTTTCTCAAAGAATGAGTGGGCAATTGATAGTACCACTCTAATGCCATTCCACCTAAACTTTTTGGGAACATTTTTAGTAATAGCAAGTCATCATGTGATATATCATGACATGCTATCCTAAACATGCGAAGATGCTCTATGGGATCTTCGGTTCCTTTATATATAGGCAAGATGGGCATGGGAAAATGCTTAGGGTATGGTTGAGCTACAACTATGGGATCCAAAGGTTGACTACATATCTCTCGATAATTATACGAGGGACGGTAGGGATCTATCTGGTCCATACGTGAAGCTAATTGTTTCACCATGGCTTCCAGATTACTAGTTTGCCCCCCATATTGGTTTGGTAGGGCATTGACATGGGTTTTGTGAGCATATGATGGAGGAACATGAAGATTAGATGCCATGTTACTATTGTGTAAATTATTGGTAGGAAAAGTGTTATGAAGGAACTTTGAAGTTGTATTATGATGTATTTCAGATTGTTGAAAATTGGTATTTGGCTTCGTTTTAGGTTTTTGTTTACTTGAAGCATATTGCTCAATAGTTTGGCGGAATAAAGTAGTGAAGGAAGGTTTCTTTTGTGTGGGAATGATTTTAGGTTGAATAACAGGTTCCTTAGGAGGTTGGATAGCCTGTTGTTTTGACATGTTTTGAATCATAGTGACCATGTCTGTATTGGATGGCCCAGCCTTATCACTTTCTTGATCAATGAACGATAAGGGATTAGTGCGCACATCATACATATATTCCATGGCTGCTTGAGTGTTACTAATTTGCCCTTTATCAATACGAACTGCCACATTAAGGTCATCAATGTTATCATTGAGAAATTTCTTGAAATGATCTATGTTGTCAAAAGCAATAGTTCCATCTGGAGCTACTCTAGGGGATGAGGATCCATCCTCTTTAACACTTCCTTCTTGTTCCTTATCTTCACCTAGGTCATCTTCTGGTTGAGCTAGAGTTTTTCCTTCCGAAGTTGGATCTTCAGGAAGGACATTTGGGTCTCTAGTTGTATCTTGTAACCAATCTTCTTCTTCTCCTAAAGTTTCTTTACCATTCCTAAGTTTAGGCATGGTGCTAAATTTTGATTTCAGCAAATATATATATATATATATATATATATATATATATATATATATATATATATGCAACAAAATTAAGAGGTATATATTTACTATATACCTACTACAATATTTGAAATGAAATGTTTAAGTTTTTGCTATGTTTTTTAGTTTTTTAGTTTTTAATTTTTAGTTTTTCTTTGTTTTTGAAATAATATTGTAAAGACAATCAACACAATAAATGCAAGAAATAAGACTGAAAGTAATAATCTAGTTTTCTATAAACAATTTATAAATATCATTAATAGGCTCGAGTTGTTCAGGAGTCATGAAGTGTTCTTCTTCAAATTGAAAGTTTTCTTTTAAAAATTTGATGAAAAGAGCTATAGTGATATTATCTGTCTCAGATGCTGGTTGATAGAAGTAAAGCTCGTGGCAATACTCTCGATATAACACAGCTCGAGGAACTCTATTCCATATTTCCCTATCTGTAAGAACAACCTCTTGGTCTTCTACACAACCTAGGAACTGGTGTACAATGGCTGCGTTCTCGAGGTATTCCTCGAAGGTGAACAATTCTCAAGATACTAGAGCTCTCCTATAAGCTAACCATCTATGGCAGGCTCTCTGAAGTTCATGATAAAAGACAAGTTGATGAGGATCCAGGATTCTATCTAGGACTAGCCTCTTGATTTGCTTAAGTTCTGTTGACCTAGATGAGATGAGACTAAGTCTTCTATCAAGTTCGTTCCACAAGAATTGATTTCTACTTGTTTCAGGCACATTAAGCATAGAATTGATTTCTATGGCTGCCAATTGGTTTTCTACATTTATAGTAACTGCTAATATTTTCTTAGGAGCTACCATCTAAACATGATATTAAACTTTAAATGATTTAAAATGCATCTATGTTTTAGTTGTTCTATTTTTTTTTTTTTTTTTTTTGTTTTCAAAAGGTTATGATGCATTCACGTCGGGTTCACCAAAATGTATCGCTCCAAATTTTTTGCATCCTTACCTTCAGGCTATAGGATCCGTGCCCGGAAGGAGGATGGGAAAAGGATGTCGTGGTACCTCGGACTGAGAGGACTTGCGAAGGTCCCGCCTCTCAAGGGAGGTGTATTTTGGTGATTTTTCGATGGATGGTGGGTTCACCAGGAAACATTTAATGGCGCTTCCACGCCTAGGTTTGGAATGTGTTTTTATGTGTTCATTTTTAGTCTTAAGCATTCATATCCTAGGTTTGGCCAAATGAATCTAAATTAATCTAAATGAAAGTGCAGATTTAATGAATACAGAAAATAGATTTAAAAACAAAAATAGAGAAATTACAGAATATTAAAAGCAGAATACCTGATCCGGATGTCTGATGAAGATTCTGATGTTGAAGCAGTCAGGATCACCTAGAATTTGACAGAATCGTCTGAGATCAGACAAGATCGTCTGAGATCTGACGAATTCGTCAGAGACCTGCAAAAAGAAAAACAGATGCAAAATACCGAGAATGCAACTACTCTAGTAGAGGGAAACTGTGCAAAATGACAAGTGACAACACTGAACTGAAACTTAAAGACCGAAACATGTATGAATGATGCTGATTAAATCACAATTATGGTTTAATTATGCCTTTGATCTAGATGGGTGAACTCCAAAATGCAATATAACATAAAATATCAAATAAACTAGCTAATTTGCAGAATAAAACAACAGAGAAAAGGTGAAGAAATGCAAACTTATGGCACTGATTGCCTCAATGTGGACTGCAATCGAGATCGTCTCGCATCAGTACGAAATCATCTCTGATTCGACAAGATCGCCTCCGATCTGAACAGGTTCGTCGACGACGATGTATGCTTGCTCCGACTGAAAAACAAGATGGTACCTGCAACAAAATTGATATAGGACTACTGCAAATGAAAACTTAGGATGATTTAACGTGTATGAAGTTAAGTTACAGAGAATTTCAGCCAGGGGTTGGGAAGGGAAGGTCCTAATGATTAAATAGGCTTAGGGGAATAGTTAGGAGGTTGGAGATCATCCCTATTTGGGAGATCTCCAATGGGGGAGGGTCTCTAACGACGCAGACACGCTTCTGCCCGGATTAGAGGCCCGTTGGAACAGAAGCTAATTGTGCAAAATCAGTTTTGCGACAAGATCGTCTGGACGTCCTAGCCCAGACGAAATCGTCAGATCTAGGGGCGATATCGTCTGATCGGCGACGATATCGTCAAACGGTCAAAACAACCTCTAAAAATGGCACGAAAAAGGGGGAAACGGATTACCCGATGGTTAACGGGCGGTTTGGGAGGTTAAAATTTGAATTTAAATTATTTACTAAGGTGAATGTAATTATTACAATTTCACTGCGCCAATTTTAGGGTGCTACAAGGCTTAATGATAAATGGAATGTTAATTATTATAAGTTTTCTTGGTGTGTTATCAATGCTAGAGTATGGAAATCTAATGCTTTGATGGCTAACAAGTTATTAATTTTGAGAATTATCCACTTAATATTTCCTATAGTTAATATTGTCTAAGTGGGGGTGACACACAATAAATGTGCTTGTAATGGCATGCCAAATATGATCAAGTATATATTCTAGTATTGTAGATCAACTAATAGAATTTGGAAAAGGGTACGCAAACTGTGCTACGATGTTTGGGGGATGGAAAATTAAATGTAAATATGCTTTGGTTGGTTTTAATGAACAAGTTAATAGAATTGGTGAATCCTCTACTAATTGGTTATTGCACATAGTTGGTTTGTTAAGAATTTCAATTACTTTCATGATGATAATTTTATTTCACAATTAGTAATCTTTAACAAAATTTATAGGTATATATTTTTGAAGTAGGACTAGAGGTTGGGCGGGAAAATGAGCTCTGGCGATTTTCTCCTCTGAACCAGGGTTTCTGAATCTTCGAATTTTCTTGGGCATCTGGTGGATTGCCGTAGTGTTTTTCTGGTTACTGTGGATCTGAACGCAAGTCTGTTGTCCCAGGAGGGTCCAATGGGGACTCCTCCGGATCCTCTCACAGGGAGAAAGAGCTCTTATGCTGAAATGCTAAAAGATAATTCTCCTTCTTCTAATGATGAAGCTCAGAGAAATGCCCTTCATATGCTCTTCAAGAACGTGGGAAAGAGATCATCGGGCCAACGAGTCAATGGATGCCTCCCGCAGTCCGAGTCGAGGCCCAAGATTGTCATTGAGCCAAAGATGGTCGAAGACACAATCTTATATAGAGCCAACCATGATCTGATTTGTAAATTCATGGGTATTCGCCCTACCCTGAATTTCTTGCACACCTGGGTCAGGCAAAACTGGGAGCCTCACGGTGAGTACTCCTTGTGGTTTATTAGCAACGGGTATTTCATTGTTAGTTTTTCTTCTCTGTCCGATAGGAATAGGGCTTTTGAATCGAAAAAGAGGAACCATGGCCCGACAGGGCTTTTTGTTCAACCCTGGAGAGTGGGTTTCGATCCTCGTATTGAACCCACGGCTGTCCCGGTTTGGATCCGCCTGTATGCTCTTCCAATGGAGTTTTGGGGTGAGCAGGTTCTAGAAATGATCGGGAACTCCCTTGGAAGACATTTGGGTGTCTCCAGAGACACCATAGAAGGAAACACAGCTGTTTTTGCAAGAATCTGTGTGGAAATGGATATTAGCCAGCCTCTACCGATAGAGGTGGAACTTGAACTGGCAGGACTATCATGGATTCAACAGCTAGATTATGAGGCTCTGCCCTTCAGATGCAGAGTTTGTCACAAATATGGGCATTTGGCTCGGTTTTGTCCAAATAATTTGAGCACAAAAATGGAGGCCCCGCTTGGAATGCCAAATCGTCCCAGGGAGGGTAGGTCAACTCTAGCCAAAGAACCAACCAGTACCCCTCAAGGTAAAGATGTTCAGAAAGATGGCTTTGAACAGCCCAAAAGAAGGAGAAAGCAAAAGAAAAATGGTAAGGAGCAAGCACAACTCAAGCCAGCTAATAGGTACAAAATATTTAAGTCATTAGTGGATCAAGAGGATCAAGTTATGGAAGGTGTGGATGCGAACACTGAAGCCATTAACATCCCCGCTCAAGCTTCTCCTTCATCTCCCACCGCCACAGAACAGGTCATTGAGTACACTGAGTTACCGCTGTCAGAGAATGCAGCGGCATTGATACTGCACACCCAAGCGCAGCCCACAATCAAGGATGTCAGCATGGGAGTAGCAAAAAAGAATAGAGAAAGGCCAACCCTAGGGATAACTCAGGTGGAAAAGCGATCAAAAAATAGCATTTCTCAAGGAGCGGGTAGAAAGTCAAATAAGGACCTGCTAGCAGCTCAAGGAGACAAGCTGATCACTGGAGGATCGGTGAGGACAATTGATTCTTATTTCTCTCAAGGTTTTCAATGATTATTCAATCTTGGAATGTTAGGGGTTTAAACAGTAGAACCCATCAATCTGCTGTTCAAAGACTCTTAGGAAAATGTAAAACAGACTTTTTGCTTATCCAGGAGACAAAAATGTCTTTAGATCTTATGTGTAAAACAGTTAATAGAATCTGGAGGGGCGCTGGTCATATGGATGTGGCTGCCCAAGGTGCCTCAGGGGGGATTGTTACTCTCTGGAACTCTCTGGAATGGACTGCAATAGAACATATAGCTTGGAGGGGTGTTCTCACATCTCATTTTAGGAATAATGTCACAGCTGAACATGTTTTAATCACAAATTTTTATGGGGCTCAAAACCTTGATGGCCGGAGGCTCCAATGGAAAGTTGTACATAACATGAGGTCCTCAAGGGAAGATTTAGACTGGATTATTGCTGGGGATTTTAATGCTAAATTATCTTCTCGAGATCAGGAAGGTGGAACCCCAATTTTGGATCCAGGGGATCGACTTCTGATTGCCCAAGTCCAGGCCTTTCACTTAGTGGATATTAAAGGCCCTGGAACCTACTTTACTTGGACTAACAAGAGGAGGGAGCCACATAGCAGGAAGGTAAAGCTAGACCATTTTTTGGTCTCAGAGGAGGCATTTGTAAAGTGGAATACTAAATTCCAGATTTTGGAGGGTCCAGTTTCAGATCACTTTCCCATTTTGTTGGAGGGAGGGACTATGACAGGGCAGCATCATAAACCTTTTAAATTTGAGAATTTTTGGTTACAAAGAGAGGATCTTCGAAAGAAAATTCCGCAGTGGTGGGAAGAAGGTCGTCTACCTTTTGGGACAACAATGTTTAGATTCCACAAACAGCTTCATTTTGTCAAAGCTCAACTGAAACAATGGAGGCAAGCTAACAAGTCAGACTTCCAGCTCCAAAGAGCTCCCTTGGTGGCCAGATGGGATGAGGTTCAAAAACACTTTAGGGAAGGAACAATTACAGAGCAGCTCAAAACCGAGGATGATGCCTTGCGTAAAGCGGTTGAGGACATTGATAACCAAGAGGAGACTTACTGGAAACAGAGAGCAAGAACCACTTGGTTATTAGAAGGTGATAGAAATACCAAATTTTTCCATCGGTCAGCTTGTGCTAGGAGACAGATGAATAACATGGAAGCCCTTCAAGATGAGAATGGACACTCCTTTGATACTCTTCCTGGTATGCATTCCCATTCAATGGATTATTTTTCTAAACTTTTTAAGGAAAGTATGGAGCAAGATGTAGAGGCTCAAAATGAAGTCATTGATGTCATACCCTCTCGTTATCTCTGAAGAAGAAAATCAGACCCTTCTTAGACCCATTGATAGAGATGAACTGAAGAATGTGGTCTTTGGAATGAGCACTGGCAAATCTCCAGGTCCAGATGGCTTTCCTATTGAGTTTTTTCAGGCCTTTTGGGATACTTTGGAGGAGGATGTTTTGGCTGTCACAGAGGAGTCCAGAGGTAATAAAAGAATGCTTAAGGCATTGAATCATACCTTCATCACTTTAATTCCAAAAGGGGAGGAGGGGGCTCATATTTTTGATTTCAGACCTATTGCCTTATGCAACGTGATTTATAAAATAATCACAAAGATAATGGCTGAACGGCTAAAACCTCTCCTTCATAACATTATCTCCTCAGAGCAAGGGGGTTTTGTAGAGGGTAGACAGATCTTGGATGGGGTGGTTCTCGCTCAGGAGGCAATCCATACAATGCAAAAATCTGGTAATAAAGGAATGTTCATTAAATTGGATATGTCAAAGGCTTATGATAGGGTGGAGTGGAGTTTCTTGTCTAAGATGATGGCAGCCTTTGGTTTCTCTCAGGACTGGATAGATTGGGTCATGAGTTGTGTTTCTACGTCGTCTTATTCTGTTTTAATCAAGGGTCTTCCCTCGCAACCTTTTGGAGCCACACGTGGCCTTCGTCAAGGGGACCCTTGCTCTCCCTATATTTTCCTCATTTTGGCTGAAGGATTAGGTAGACTTTTCTTGAGGAGAAGACATCAAGGCTTGCTAACAGGTATCAAGGTGGGTGAGGAAATTTTGACTCACTTACAGTTTGTGGATGATACAGGATTGGTTGGAGTGGCCAGCTTCAGGGAAGCTAGAGTAATCAGAGATACTCTTAATGTCTACCTTAGGGCTTCAAACCAAGTCATCAATGATAAAAAATCCAAAGTGGTCTTTTTCAATCTTGACCAAAGGCTACAGGACAGAGTTATAGAGATCTTGGGATTCACAAGGACTTCTCTTCCAAGTGGTTTACTTGGGGGTTCCTTTGCATTTCAAAAAATTAAAAATAGATATCTGGAAGGATCTTTTGGATGGTATCAAAGATAGAATGAATCATTGGTCTCATAAATGGTTAAGCTATGGGGGTAGATTAACTTTCTTACAGTCAGTTATTCAGGCCATGCCAATTTATAAATTCTCTATCCTGGCTGCCCCACATACTATATGGAAAGAGCTGGATAAAATGGCTAGAATATTTTTATGGGAAGGAGCAAAAGGGGAGAGGAAATGGGCCTTAGTTGGTTGGGATAAAGTTACCCAGCCCAAGGAAAAAGGAGGGCTGGGACTGAGAAGCTCCAAGCTAAATAATAAAGCTCTGGCTGGAAAGTCGTATCTGGAGGTGGATTTCCCAACCAACCTCCTTATTCAAGAGAATCCTAACTAGTAAATATTTGGGTCATGTTCACCCCAATGAGGTGGGCCGTTTCCCTCTGGATGGTACTGGATCCTTAGTGTGGCAGGCTCTCAAGCTTGGATCTCAGGTTATTAAAGACCAATTGTTTTGGAAAGTGGGGAGAGGGGAGAAGGCACGTTTCTGGACTGATTCATGGGACCAGTACCCACCCATCATTGCTGAGTTCCCCGAATTACAACCAATTAAATCCGCCATAGAAGCCAAGGGTTGGGTCCAAATTGAAAGTTACTTCAACACTAGTCAAATGGGGGAGTATAAGTTTAAGAAGTTTAAGAGGTTGGAGGAGTGGCCAATTTCAATCCCTCCGGAGCTGGCACCCATCTTGACCAAAATCTTGACGGAAAGGTTTCTCACAGGGAGAGACGAGGAGGATGAACTAGCTTGGGGCTATGGGAACCTTGGTGTATATACAGTGAAGGACGGATACGACACGATCCTCCCAGAGCCTCCCCCACATTCATTTCTGGTTGAGGATTGGAGAAATATTTGGCATTCCAAGGGCTGGCCGAAAGTTAACTTCTTTGCCTGGCAGTTTATGCACAATGGAATTCTCACTTTTGACAATCTCAGATGTAGAGGAATCATCGGTCCATCTCAATGTGTTTTATGCCACAAGAACGAGGAAACAACTGATCACCTGATGTTTGAGTGCCCTTTCACGCGTCAGATTTGGAAGCGATGGTTCTCTCACTATAAACTCCAGGTTAATGGTGACCTGAATCGGACCAATATTTGGGAAAGATGGAAGAGGGGTAGATTTAAATCTAAAGCTCTTCGAATTGGTTGGGAGCTTGGTTTATTCTTCATTTGGTGGCAAGTGTGGTTGGAGAGAAATGCTCGTATTTTTAGAGAAACTTTCTCCTCGCTAGATGGAGTTTGGCAGGTCATCTGGAGCAAAGCCACAGAAACTGTTGCCGTCTATGCTAAAGAGGAAATTCAGGTTGGTCCTGGGCCACTGGAAGAGGGAGCTGAAGAGCAAGAGAGACAGGACAGAGCTAGCTGGAAACCACCCCCAGAAGGTTGGATCAAAATCAATACGGACGGAGCTGCAAAGGGCAATCCGGGTAGTGCCAAAATTGGAGTGGTTTGTCGGGATCATGCTGGTTCAGTGCTCTATTGGGAACTGCAAGGCTTGGGAAGAGCCACAAACAATGAAGCAGAAGCCATTGCTATCAAATCTGCTTCCATCTGGGTAGTTAATCAGGGCCACAGGAGGATAATTCTCGAATCTGATTCTCAAATTCTGGTTGGAGCTCTAGACTACATGAGGAACTTTGCTTCAAAAGCATGGAGGTTGAGGATTCTGGTCTCTCAAATCAAGGAATTATGGCGGGAATTAGATGATGTGATCCCCGTTTATGTGAGTAGAGATTTAAATAAAGCGGTCGATTTCCTGGCGAAGATGGGTGCTGAGAAAGAGGTAGGGGTGCAGCTGCACAGTGACATGCCTTTGGAGGATGAGGTGATTAGGCAGGGTCTTGAAAGATCCCTGAGACAATGAGCAAAGAAAATGCTAAGGGTGGTTTTTGTCACGATATCGCGACCTGTTATGCCGTCGCGGCCTTTGGAGGGAAGTTGTCGCGATATCGCGACATGTTGCACCGTCGCGGCCTTTGGAGGGAAGCTATCGCGATATCGCGACATGTTGCACCGTCACGGCCTTTGGAGGGAAGTTGTCACGATATCGCGACCTGTTGCACCGTCACGGCCTTTGGAGGGAAGCTGTCATGATATCACGACATGTTGCACCATCGCGGCCTTTGGAAGGAAGTTGTCGCGATATCGTGACATGTTGCACCGTCGCGGCCTTTGGTGGGAAGCTGTCACGATATCGCGACATGTTGCACCATCGCGGCCTTTGGAGGAAAGTTGTCACGATTTCGTGACATGTTTCGCCATCGCGGCCATTGGAGGAAAGCTGTCGCGATATCGCGACATGTTGCACCGTCGCGGCCACTGGAGGAAAGTTGTCGCGATATCGCGACATGTTGCGCCGTCGCGGTTTTCGAAGGAAAGTTGTCATGATATCGTGACATGTTGCACCGTCACGGCCATGGGAGGAAAGTTGTCGTGATATCGCGACATGTAGCGCCGTCACGGCCACTGGAGGAAAGTTGTCACGATTTCATGACATGTTGCTCTGTCACGGACGAGGAAGGATATTTGTCACGATATCGCGACATGTTGCGATATCGCGACATGTTGCTCTGTCACGGCCAAGGAAGGATAGTTGTCACGATATCGCGACATGTCACGATTTCGTGACTTGTTGCCCCGTCGTGGCCAAGGATGGATAGTTGTCACGAAATCGTGACATGTCACGATTTCACGACATGTCGCTCCGTCACGGTCAAGGATGGTTAGTTGTCACGATATCGCGACATGTCACGATTTCGCGACATGTCGCGATGTCGCGACTTGTTGACTTTTTGCGGTCAGCGGTGGTTTGTGTCGCGTTTTCGCGCCTTGTAATCTTGTGTTTTCTTTGTTTTCGGCTGGGAAGGGTCTTCTCCCTTGTGTAACTGATCTTTGTTTTAATACAAGTTTTTTTCAATTTTTTCAAAAAAACAATATTTTATAGGTGGATTCTCTTAGTGAAAATAAAATAGGCTAAGTATAATGAGGAAAAGTTACACAAAAGATGGATAAGTTGTTTCATGATAGGACTAAGTGAGCTCCCCGATTGACCTGAGTTCAAATCATAAGGAGGGAGGCTCCCTGTTTCTATGCCCCTGGGGAGTGTAGCCCCTAGTTGTACCACTCATTGTACTTCGCATTACTTCAAAAAAAAAACATATATTTGCAGCGAATCATGGTCATACAATTTAAAATCTCATGTATTTGCAAGCGAAACATTGTTGTTACATACAATAAAATATGAGTGCAATATACATGGACTGGGCAACTATAGTTAGAAGGCTTTAAAATTTATATTTCTCTTTCTTATTTTCAATTTTGCTTAGCTCACATATGTTGTAATATCCATGTAGTGGAATTGTTTTTAGATAGTTAAACATTTGATTTTAAAATATTATGCCTAGGAATTTATTTCTTTGAGTCATACCAACAAAGGCCCCTTGAAGGAATAACTATCAATGACCTCTAGGTTTATCCGCACCAACTAAGACCTGGCATACCCAAACCTTGGGGAAAAAGTATTTCCCTTTCAAGAGGGAACATATTATATTCCAAGTATGTTGGCTTACCCTTTATAATGTGTCATTTGTACACTCAACACTAAGGAAGAAAGGGGAGCAAGAGAAAACATAGATAAAGGAACACAAACTAAGTTGGTTTAACTTCTCTTTACCAAACAACAAAATGATATTGGTAATTCGTAGGTGGGGCAGTAACCCCTAATAAGACATGATTACCATATCATGGAATATAAGGGGTGCTAATGCCCCCTCAAAGTAAAGGTGTATCAGGGATCTTTGTTTAAGTAATAAGCCTGATATTCTTTGTATCCAAGAAACTAAAATGATAAAGGAAGAAGTTTCAAAAACTATAAAATTAGTATGGAAGATGTGTAAATGGGATACTATGGATTCTAAAAGAGTGGTAGGGGGAATTCTAAAATGTTGGAATCCTATTAAAACCTCTTGCGTAACCATTCATAAAATTGGGCATTGGATAACCTCTTTAGTCTCATGCTACTTTGCAAATGTTTGTTTTATCCTTATCAATGTCAATGGACCTACAACTTAGTCATGTATATTAGATGTGTGAAGTGGGATTGAAGCTTTTATGAGAAGTAAATACCAAGAAACCTGATTCATGATCATAGGAAATTTTAATGCCATAACCAAGCTAGATGAAAAATTTGGGAGAACTAGGAAACTAACTCAAAACATGAGATATTTCTTAGGTTTTATTCAAAACAATAATCTATGGGAGGTTGAGTCTGAAGAATATAACTAAACTTGTACCCATAAGAGGAGAGGCTAGAACCTAATAGCAACAAAATTAGATAGGTTCATTCTCTCAAATAATTGGCTAGATGAAGGGACTTGTGCTAAAATTACTACCTTTACAAGGATTGGTTCAGATCATTGGCCAATGACAGTTAAAATTATGGTAAGTGAATTAAAAAAGATCGTATTTTAAATATGAGTAGATGTGGAAAGGCCATCCTCAATTTGCTGATATGATTGCACAAAAATAAAATTATTCAAGAAACAGTGGGTTGTATACACTTCCAAAACAAGTTAAATCAACGACATATAGATTAAAATAATGGAACAAGAACGCTTTTAGAATTATTTTTGAGAAAAAATAACTAAAATATAAACTTTAAAAATTCCAAAAATGTGATCATAATAATCCAAGCTCGAAGGAAAGGAAGTTGCTTAGTGAATATCATAATATTTTAAGGAATAGAAATTTTGGAGATTAAAATTGAGACAAACTTGGTTAAAAGAAGGAGATAAAAATACAAGGTTTTTTAATACGATGACAATAATACATAGATCAACATCCATATTAGTAGAAAGGGTTTGGATTGAAGACCAGAGTAAAATCAGAAAGGAGGCAAGATTATTATACTATATTATTCTAGGATTATGGGTTTTTATGAGAATATTCTAAGATCAAAGGAGTTTGAAGATCTTAATGACAAACTTCTACAAGAAGTACCTTTAATTATAACAGATGAAGATAATAAGAAATTAATGGATCCTATTACTCTGGAAGAAGTTCATTTAGCTCTTTTATCTTTTGATAAGGATAAATCCCTAGGTCCGGATGGGCTCTCTACAACATTATATCAACATAATTGGAAATAGTGAAGGATTATTTATTGGTGCTGGTGGAACAGTCTAGGGTAAAATAATACATTCCTTTTAAAAGAATTGCAATATATCTTATCGTAATTCCAAAAAAAAGGATGTAAAATCGTTTGATTCATTTAGGCCCATAAGCCTATGTAATATGACATATAAGATTATCTCCAAAGTGATGGTGAATTGATTAAGACCATTGTTAGACAAAATTATTTCAGAAGAGCAAGGAGAATTTATAAAAGGGAGACAAATTTTGGACATGATTATAGTAGCTCATGAAGTTATGCATTCAACAACTTCAAGAAAAGAAAAATCAATGATATTAAAACTTGATATGAGGAAAGCCTATGATAGGTCAGATTAAATGGAATTTATTTTTTAGTATTAGAAAAGTTTGGATCTGGGAAGAAATGGGCTAGATAGATTAAATCTTGTGTTTCTATAGTTTTATATCCAGTTTTGGTCAATGGGTTAGTAACAAAATCTTTTAAAGCCAAGAGAGGTCTTAGATAGTGAAATCCTCTATCAACATATTTGTCCATTATTATGGTAGAGGTATTGGGTAGGAAATTGAAGAAGGATAACCAATATGGGCTAATAATTGGACTTAAGTCTAGTAATAACATCACCAAAATCACCCATCAATAATTTATACATGATACGACCATTTTTTGGAGGGCAAGGATAAACGAGGCTAGAGATGGAAATAAATTATTCAATGAATACGAGAGAGCGTCAGGGCAAAAATTTAATAGGAAAAAATTGAAAATTTACTTCTTAAACACCCCAACTAGAATAAAATTAGGGCTATGTATATTAATTCAAACGGAGGAGGCAAATTGACCAACAACTAATCTAGGGATACCCTTATTTAAGGGTAGAACAAGGATAGAATTATGGAATCCAATTATAAGTAAAGTTTAGCATAAACTATTGGTATGGAAAGGTAGATGGTTATCGTTAGTAGGAAGAGTGTAGCTAACTAAATCAGTCTTACTATAGACTCAAAATTTTTGCACCCTTTCCTTCAGGCTAATGGATTCACACTTGAAAGAGGGAGGGAAAATGAAGAATCTACACCTCAAATGAGAAGCACTTGTGTCGTGCTCTCTTTTGTGGTTGTCAACAAATTTTGGTGGGGTTAACCAGGAAACACTTTGTGGTAGTTTCCACGCCTATGCAATATGAAAGTTTTTGATGAGTTCTTTGCTTAACATACACCTAAGTTTTAACTATGCCTAGGCAACATGCAATTCGAATTTTATGAAAGTAGCACACAATGAACTAAATATTTTCAAAATCAAATCATAATGCAATAGATCTATGGATGCAAAATAACAATTTTATGCCATCATATGCACACATACATATATACATACATTCACACACACACACACACACACACACACACACACACACACACACACACACATATATATATATATATGTGTGTGTGTGTGTGTGTGTGTGTGTGTGTGTGTGTGTGTGTGTGTGTGTGTGTGTGTGTGTTTCGTATATTATGAAGATGATCTGCAACTAAAATGTATAAAATATACAAAGAATTGAAAGACTAAATACAAAACTAAAGAAATCAACTACTTATCTAATTTGGATGGTTGAGGAAGATAGATTCACTGGCTATAAAGTAGTTTCGCTCCCTAGAACTCGAATTCGCTCCTTTCTGTGCGATTTCATTGACTATCGATTCTTAGAGAAAAATGTTCATTCCAGAGCGAACTTGCGATGAACCTGTAAATTATAAAAAAATACTAAAAATGGAGGTCAGGATTTAGGGATCTGATTAAACCACTAAAGGTTTTGATCTTGTGGATGTAGCAGTTATATCCCTTCGATATTTTTAACCAAACGTACACAAAAGTGGGAAATCATAAGATCTATTTATAGATGACAAAAGCTATGATGCAATGATTAAACAATGTAATATATGATGCAATATGCAATATAAGACAACATAAAGATAAGATGCAAACTAAAACAATGGATCTGAAGACAAACTTACCCCTAGACTAGTGTTTGTGCAATTTCACTGACATTGAAGCGAATTTGCTTCAAAGAGAGCGAATTCGCTCTATTATGAGTGAATTCGCTGCTGGAGGGAATTAACTCGCGAATCTACTTGATTTCAATTAATGTCTAAGGTTTTACGTAAAATAAAATTTAATTTTTTAAAAAACTAAATCACGCTTACAATGCTCAGCTCGTCTGACATTACAAAGTGATGGTGGCTAAGGGAGGTAAGTCACTAATGAAGCAAGGCTCTAGAAATATGTTATTTCAAACCTATGACTTCACTTGCAAAAAAGAGTTAATTATGGAAGCAAGAAAACATAGAGCTGGTTCTTACATAAAATTCCACCATCAGGGATGCTAATAATCTAGAGAACTAAATTTATAAGTTTTTAACCAGTGCAGGAGGAGCAAAATTATTGGGTAAAAATGGGTTGCCATTCGGCTGTTAACCCAGGTTGGGAAAATTACCAATCTAGATAGATTTGCAAGCCAATTCTGGGAGCCAATGCAACACAGGTAACGAGAAACATATTTTGTTGGAATGGAATCATGGTAGGTTGCTGAATTCAAGTAAATTATCGAATTTGGTAATTTCCCTCCCGTTTGCGTAGATTCACTCAAAAGTGAGCAAATTCGTGAGGGGTGTGAAACTGCTCAAAATAGAGTGAAATCGCTCGAAATAAAATGAAATTTCTCAAACAAAGTGAAACTACAAAATAAAAGAGGTGTATGATTAAATTCAACACGTGTAAAAAAAAAAGAGGGGTGAAGACAATGAAAACCTAACTCTAGGAAGTTAGGGAATTTTTATGTGAGTCAAAATTTCATGTCTACATCCCCCTATTTGGAACATTTATGAGTACTAAATGCATCAAAGAAATATGTAGGCATGCTAAGTGAAAAATTATCGATGGAAAAGGGTAGATGGTTTAGGATAAAATATTGACCTAAATAGGTCACTTTTTTTTGCACATAAATAATGTGTAAAATTTATATGTTAGGGGTGCCCCCTCGAGTTTCAGGGGGAATAAATTATTCCTTGTAGAACTCAAAATGACATAGAGAAAACAAAAAAGGAAAAATAGGATTAAAAGGGGGAATAAGATAAAAACCCTAATTCATTTTTACTACACGAGTTAGGAAAAATTGAGCTCTAGAGAAAATGGCGTGTCTGACTCACAGAGCTGATATCATTTGAACTGGGGGTGACTAAGCTAATCCGAGTGTACGGGTAGGCTAGATTTTAGATTTTCCAATAAATTTTGTTTTTCGTTTTTAGAATTTTGTTAGAAAATCTAGATTTTCATCAGATTTAGGATCGTGTAACCATCGCGATGAATTCGTGCCATGACTGCACGATCAGCTAGGGATGCTTGAATTTAATAAAAACCCTATAAATTCACTGTAAACCCTACAAAATTTTTGTAAATCCTACGAATATGACAAATTTGCTTGCTAAAATCTATTGGAAGCAAAAATTCTTAATATATAGTGAATTTTCTTTAAAGGAAAGCGAATTTGCACTATTTTACTTATGCATTTTAAATTTTATGTTTTTCAATATTTGGATTTTTGATAGATGCACTAATTGAATGATTTATGATGTTTATGTATTTTTGGTTGCTGTATGGTACACTCAAGAATCGAGAATGGTGAATAATGGATTACAAGGATCAATTGGGAGCCTTAGACCAAGCAAATAGAGATCAACTACCGTAGTTGGGGCTACTGGATATAGTTGATATACCTCGAGTTAACATGGACACAACTCTATTGACAACTTTGGCAAAGCGATGGTATCCAAAATACTCTACATTTTTATTACCAACAGGGGAGGTGACTGTCACCTTAGAGGATGTGTGGTGCATCCTCAAGATTTTTATTAGAGGGATGTATGTTTACCAGTCCACATCATAGGTGAGTGCCCTAGAGTAGATAACTGGAGATCCACAATTTTTGGTTAATCAAAGTGGTATCAGTGTGAACTACTTTGAAAATATAGAGAGTGTGACTATGTTGATAGTTGTGTTGAGTGTAGTTGTTGCTGACCTGATATCCAACCACATGAGTAGGTGACACCTACCATAGGCCTTGGATAGAGTTATAGTGGAGATGAGGGACACATGGAGATACTTTGTGTGTGGCCTCTTTGCCTTATGTTGCCTATACAAGAAATTATGGAATGTCGTGTATAGGAACCATAGCTACATTATGGTCACTACTTTGCTCTAGGTATGGTGTTGGGAGCACATTATGGTGAGGAGGCCCGATGAATTAACCTTGGAGGAGCTGGACGATGGTCATCTGGATGTATATCAATGGGCTCCAATGAGAGGGAGTCATAGAGGATGATGGGAAGAATTAGATTCAGCGAGGTAAGCAATTTATGAGTTTCTACTTTGTTAGCTTATATGGAGACCTTGGAAAATGCATCCAAGGTGGGAGATAGATGGATTTGAGCTTGCTCGAATGTGATGGATTTGATGGCTACAGTCTGAGAAGGGAGGTATGGAGCTATATTAATTTGATCAAGTACAACACTAGTTTGGGCTAGTACAGGGTATACCAGTAGTGAGGGATGTTTGGTTTTGATGGGTGATGAGAGATACTACTACCACAACAGGAGAGCTAGATATCACTCATTTTCGAGAGCTAGAGGTAAATGATGCACTCTATGTAAGTCCTAAGGTATATGATGTGTGGGTGGAGGATGGCTATGAGGATTGGTATGTTGGGATTAGACCCAAAGGATTATTATGGAGATACCAAGTGATGCTCAAATAGTGCAAGTAGATTGATAGGTTGCCTATCAAAGAGCTGAGTAGGGGATCCCATTGAGGTATAAGCTACCTCACAAATTTAGGGTGGTAGAGAGATCTAGGTAGAGGTGAATGGAGGAGCTTGAGCAGAGCAAGAGCAATGGGTCTGGGGCAAGGCCAGAGGTGAGAGGTAGTCTTAGATAGAAGGAGGTCTCACAAACAACAAAGGGTGATCCTCAATAGGTGGAGGAGGAGTTAGTGGCTGAGGAGATGGAGATAGATGTTGCTAGGGGTGAGAGGGACCAGTAGTGATTTACTACCTTAAATATCGATGTGACTACATTGAGGGCTCAAATGATAGTGGATAGGGTCCAGATTCAGGAGTTAAAGATATAGTTGTCATAGGCACAAGCTGAGGTGCAATGTCGTAGGAGTGCACCTTCTTCTAGAAGACCCACATTGTCGAGTAGCGACAGCTTGCAACATCATTAGCAAAATGAGCTAAATAAATATTTGTAGTGGGAGGCTTTCTATTGAGGATTGTTATACCAGGTAGTGTCAAAGGGTCATAGAGTACCTTTACCCTTGGATATGGCTTCGAGTCAAAGTCAGAGTGGGACACGCTTTGGTTCACAAATGATGATTCGGTCTATGAAAATGACTTTGCCTAGACCACCATCAGGAGATAGAGGGGATGATCAAAGCTCTAGGTTTTGACCTATTATATAGCATACTTTGCTAGTGACTGAGTATGCCAAATTTTAGATTGTGGTATACTAGTCAAATTTTATATACCTTTTCCTGATATTAATACCATAATGCTATTTTGTTATTTTTATATGTTATGCAGATGTGAAATATTTTTATTATTTTTGATGATCTTACATAGTGATTATTATGGTCATGTTTTTATTTCTAATGCACTTTTTATCATGTTAGTCATAATATGATTGAAAAAGAAGAAGATGTGATGTAATGGGGTGTGATTGATATTTATAAAGTATTGTAATATGATTTTTGTGATGTGATTGATATTTGTAGAAAAATTTTGTGGGCAAATATCCCCTTACGATTTTGATCAGTCAACAATAGGCCTTAAGGATGTGTGCTTGTGTATGACCCTTTTATGGAGGTTTCCCCTTGCGTGTGGTCATGAAGTGAATCATGTGTGAGGTTTGGTTGTGATGCTGACATCGAAAGGGTATGATCCAAAAGGTGTTTGAAATTGTTGTTTGAAGATGACATGGTTGGTAATAAATAATGTATAACCTTAAGTTTAATTTTGATTAAAACTTAATGGAAATAAGACATAGTATGAGTGATTGGGCATGATTAATGGGATAGAGGGCTTGTGCTAGGCATAAGAGTCCTAGTGTGAAGTAAATATAAGAAAACCTTACTAGGGTTATCTCATGCCATCATTGCAAAATCCTTATGCAACTATATGACCAAGCAATTATGTATGATCAATGCAAATTTTTATGTATAACAAGCAATCATGTAATATGATAAGGTGAATGATTGAAAATACATTATAATAAGGTGGTAGATATACAAGACTAACTAGTTTTTTAAACTCAATTGCTTATGCTAATAGTCATACAAATCCATGAAGATATAATGACTTTAGCCAATCAAAACTCGAGGAAAATATTGGTTATTTTTAGATGAATTCAAGTTTATCAAGAACTAGTGTGTGTGATTTGTGCATTCTTTTCTCATCTTGATCTTAATTATGATGCAAATCTCTCAAAAACCAAGTGTGTGTGCTTATGAAGTTCATTAACCAATTTTGAGTGAGGTAATGATGCAAACCAACTTAAGAACCATTGTGTGTGCCAATGATGAACTTATTTACCTTTATTTTGTATGTGTTTGGACTTAAATACTCTGTAATACAAGCCACCAAAAGCTAGCTTATCCATAAGCAAATATTGGTCTGTAAAAAATGTCGCTAATGTAACAGATATGTCACCATGCGTAAGACTACCCCATTTCCAAACGAGTTTCATTCAACCTATTGCTATAATGGAGATCATCCCATGACTTTTAATAATTGAGAATTCCAAGGATTCAAGCTCATTACCCCCTTCTTTTCTTTTGATTCCTTTGATTTAGGGGTTATTTCTCATTTTTTATGATGAGCAAGGGGATTTTTTTTCAAGAAATACTTGCTCATTTTAGTGGAAGAGCAACGGATTTTATTGCTTTGGATAGGGAAGCTTGTCCTTTTTTCAATTCTTAGTATTCTAGACCATACACATAATAGGATAACAAGGAATTGTTTTTTAAGGGGTAAGGACTATTATGTAGCAATATCTTTCCTTGCACAAAATCATATTTAAAATATGTAAATGTGTTTTGGTTCAAAAGTGGCAGAATCAATTCTCAAAACTCAAAATTTTTCTTAATGAGAGATGTGTTTTGATTCAAGAGAGATTTTTAATCAATATCCAGAATCAAGATTTATTAAAATATGAATCTTGTGAGTGGTTCAAGATAAAATCTTAATCATTTCAAAGAAAATACTAAGATTGACTATGAATCTTGACAACATATGTCTGATATTTAAACAACATAATAATTGGATGTGACTATTTGACATATGCAATTGGACTAAACAAGCTTTGGGAAATGTAAAATACAGCTAGATGATGGATGATTTGTGTAAGATGATTGGAATTATAGAATGAACTAAATGCAAGAGATGCTTTATGTACAAAAAATGCAAGATGGTTATGTACAATGGTGGGACATGATTTTATGCATAGTACTTTTTGAGATGCATTATGTTCATTGGCTCTTTAAGATCTTTTCCATATAATGTGGCCAAACAATATGCTTCTGATTCAAATTTAGCAGTTATGACAAATGGTCTAAACCAATTTGGTTGAAACTTACCTTTAAGGTCTATTCAAGGATTGGCATTTTCTTTATTTTCTTTATGAACTAGGTCACCACCTCAAAATATCAATTGCAAACTTTCTTTGAATAGGATATTTTAAGTTTTTCTTGATAGGTGCACATATACTCTAAGGCACTTATGCACTTTTCATCTAGTAATTCTAGTTGACTTAATTGTCCAACATGATATTTGTCTTCTACTTCAGCATCTTGAAGCATAATTCCTAAAGAAGGTACTTCAAGCTCAAAAGGGAAAACAACTTCGACACCATAAACCAAGACAAAAGGGGAAGCACTTATGGAGGTTCGAACAATGGTTCGATAAGCCCACAAGGCTGAATATAATTGAATGTGGCAATCTTGGCCTAACTTATTGACCATTATTTTTAATATTTTGATTAAATTTTTATTAGATGCTTCTGCTTGGTCATTGCCTTTTGTATAGTAAGGAGTAGACCATATGTGCTAGATTTTATACTTTGCGTAGAGCTTCTTAATATATTTATTTTTAAAACAAGTTCCATTGTTGAAATAAAGTGTAGAAGAAATCCCAAATCTACAGATAATTTGATTAAAAATAAATTTAGAGACTTAGGTCCCTATACAAGAAGCCAATGGCATAGCTTCTACCCATTTGATAAAATATTTTGTTGCTATTACTATAAACTTATGACCATCAAACGGAATTGGATTGACCTTTCCAATGATATCGAGTCCCCATTTGTAAAAGGGCCAAGGGGAAGAAATGGTTTGAAGCTCTTGATCAGGAGAATGAATGAGATATGTTGTTGACATTTTTCACATCAATGCACATAATCGTTTACATCCTTTTCCATGTAAGGCCAAAAATAACCCATTCGTAGGAGTTTTTTGGCTATGGCACTACCACTAAAGTGGCCTCTGCAAGAACTATCATGCACTTCACTCAATACCCTTTGATATTCTTCCAGGTTGAGGCATCTTAATCGGATACCTTCAAAAGACCTCTTATAAAGGGTGTTTACTATGATGATGAAGTGAACAACTCTTTTACGTAGAAGTCTATGTTTGTTTCTATCTAAACCATATGGAAATGAGCCATTTTGGAGAAAGTTGATGATATTTGTATACCATGGTTTTAATTATGTTTCTCAAATTATAAAGGCATCCAAAGGTGTTAAGCATAATTCTAGAAAGGCAAGTTCTTGAAGTTGATAAATGATAATAGTGGCATGATCATCATCCAACTCCAAGGGGATGAGGGAAGCAAGTACAACTATAGCATTCGTAGAGCAATTATTAGTGTGAGGAATAGCTTCAATAGTAATATTTTAAAAGGACATAATATTTTGGACAAATTCTTTATAAGGATGGATTTTCTCATCTTGGTTTTGGTAGATGTTACTAATTTGGTTTACCATGAGTTGCAAGTCTCCAAAGACAGACATAACTTTAATATTTAGGGCTAGAACTACGCATAAGCCAAGGATTAAAGCTTCATACTTTGTTGTATTATTTGTACAAACAAATTTAAGCTTAATGATAAGGGAATTAGTTATTTTGGTGGAGACACCAATATAATGATTGCACGTGTGCCACTCATGCAGCGAGCTCCATCAAAGAATAGAGACCAAGAATTCAAATGATCGTGACCATATTTATAGAGAAGGAAATCAGGTTACAAATAATTTGGTCAATTGTAGTATTGACCTTTGACTTGGTGAAGTTCAAACTTTAGAAGGCAACCCAACAAGTGAGCTTTTATGTATTCATAAAAATAATGTTAATAAGATGATTGTGGAAACATAGCACTTTGAGAAAGATGAAGAATATATTTGATAGAAAAGGAAATGAAGAATATCTTTGATAGAAAGTGAGGTGGATCTAGTTTCATTGACTTGATAGTAAATGAAATATTTTGGTATTTTGATAGGAGTTGTCCCTAAGAGAAGCTATATATAATTTATTAAAAAACAATAATCATAACACATATATAAAATTGCATTAACTTCATTGGTTAAATACCTCACCTTTTAAGGATGCCCAAGTTCAACTGCATATGCAACTGCAAAAATATCATAACAAGGTGATGATATTAATTAAGATAGTACCTTTCAATCCTCCATGTGTGTTTGTGCATGCATATATGTGCATAGGATAATTATAATGCCGATTCCTATGAGGTTTAAAGCAATTGGTGGTGAATGAAGAATTTTATGTCCTAAATTAAAATTTAATTTTCATGGGTAAACCACATAGGTTTCAAGACAATTTATTAGGAGTGAATAATTTCACACCATAAATTAAGATTTTAATCCCATGGTTGAACCTGAACATTTAGGATAAAAAACTTTAGAGCAATCATAATTTTATACTCCTAATGATTTCCCTTAGAATAATGTTTAGTAACTTGAAGCCCTCTTGCCTCAATATTTCTTTGGTTAAAATTCCAAAGCAAAATTCTTACAAATGAGAGTTTACAAAGAAGAGGATATCATGGGTTATTAGCAAGTTTGAGAGAGGACCAAGCCTCACTAGGTAGCATGGAAGGAAAACCATATTTGAATGTCCTATTTGGAACTTAGGATGCCCTGGTTGAAAGTATAGATGCCCAATTTGGGGATAAGAGGAAGAGTGAATACATGACAAGTTCAACCTGGGGAATAAATTTTACTCTAAAAGTGATTATAAAGGATGAGATGATCGAGTATAAAATAATGGTTCTTAAAATCAAAGGTTTAGTAAGTTTCATAGATACTGACTAGGTTTTTTAGAGTTTCAAAATTAGATCAAGTGGATATGGGGATTGAATTCAAATTCTCTCATGACTTTTCTTCCAAAATATTTTTCTCCTCATCATCTTTTCTAATTCAAAATTCAGGGATGAAATAATGGGTGGTCACTCATGGTTTAGGAGAAGATATGCCCTTAGATTAAGACCATGGAGTGAGAAGTTTACTATTGAAACAAAAGCTATTAAAAAACTTATATTGTGGGTTAGGATTTTTTGGACTTCTATATCAACTTATCAATAAGGATGTTTCAATAATAATAGAAATACCCTAGGGAAATTCATCTAGGAGCAACCAACCACTAAAAAATAAAATCATGCTAGATATACATAGATATGTGTTGTTATGGATATTTCAAAACCTTTTTCACAATCCATTAAGATTAAATCTAAATCAAGAGAATAAGATCAATAGATGGATTATGAAAACATTGCATTCTAATGCCACAATTATTATGAGACTAGACACACGATAAAATATTACAAAGTGAAGACAATGAAGAAAGAGATAAAATTTTGGTCATGAGACAAACTTCAAGATGAAGAAAAAACCATATTATATTAGGAGTTGGATTAGATCAAGGATATTCTAGTTTAATAGAAGAGGCAAAGAAATCCTATATATAACATTTGATGGAAAAGGCCATCATAGTTTACTTAAGTCAACCATTAAAAGAAACAAAGAAGGATATAAGGGATGAGAAAGTGCAATGTGCAAGTTCATATTTAGAAGGAATTAAATGTGTAAAGAAAATTATGGAGAAATTTTTTAACACAAAGGTAGAAAAAGGTCAAGTTTATTCTAGGTAAATAATCTTCATATTTCTCTAGTAGTATAAAATGGTCCATTGGAAATAGAAATGAAAGTAGTGTAGAGGTTATCACTTGCACTTTAGGGTTTCAAGAGAAGCATAATAAAGAAATGAGGATGGAGAAATTCCATAACAATTTAGGGTCTTTAGGACAACATAAGAAGATAATTGCTATGAAGGAGCAACATTACAGTTTGGGATTATAGGGTGAAATATAACAAGTACACTCTCAATCTCATTTCCTCGCAATATACTATTATTCACCGAATTGCATCCAGGATATTTAATAGAAAGATTCAATAATATACACGATAGGAATGAACAAGTAAATTAAATGTGTAATAAATCATTGGCCACTTTAGGAGGGCAGATCCCCACCATGAAGTGGGTAATTAATAATGCGAATCGCAAATGAAAATTGAATAAGATGATCCATGAATAAAAAATCAAACCTAAATATATATAAAATGATGACACTTGGAAAACATAGCCGACATGGCAATGTTTGTTATGTAGCATGACTCCCCTCCTCGGAAAGCTTTGTCCTCAAAGTTGGAAATGACTCGAAAATACTTTCAGATTCCCAGGTTGCATCCTCTTCAGGTAAGTCCTACCACTTGATGAGAAACTCTTGGATGTGATGAGATCTTAGTCTATGTGTTATGGTTTGTACAACTACTTTTGGTTGGAGATATATACGCCCTTCTTCATCCAAAACTGGTAATTCTGACTAAGATTGTACTTTATGGCCAATCACCTTTTTGAGACATGAGACGTGAAACACTGGGTGTATGCGAGAGGATTGGGGTAACTCCAATTGGTATGCTACTTCCCCAATGCGATGCACAATTTTGTAAGGACCATAAAATCATGGTGCCAACTTTTGACTAGATTTGATCTTTAATGATAACTGCTTGTAGGGTTGAAGACGTAGAAACACCATATCACCAACATTGAATGCCCTTTCCGAACGATGTTTGTCTTGTTGTTGCTTCATGTGATTTTGTGCTTGTATCAAATTGTCCTTTAGAATAGTGAGCATTGCTTGTCGTTGCTGCAACCAATCGTCTACTTGGGCCACTTTGGAAGATCCTGGCACATAATCTGCTACTGTTGGTGGCTTAGTTCCATACAATGCTTTGAAAGGAGACATCTTAGTGGAATAATGGTAGGACGTATTATAACACCATTCTGCCAATGAAAGCCATTGACTCCATTGATATTGTTTATCTTGTACAAAACATCTCAGATAAGTACCCAAACATTTGTTAACCACCTCTGTTTGACCATCTATTTGTGGATGGTATGCGGAAGACATGTTTAATTTGGTACCACTAAGTCGAAACAATTCTTTCCAAAAATTACTAGTAAAAATGGGATCTCTATCACTTACAATATTTTTGGGCATTCCGTGCAATTTAAAAATTGAATCCATAAATACCTTGGCCACTTTGCTTGCTGAAAATGGATGTTGTAAGGCCTGGAAATGAGCATATTTGGAAAGGCGATCCACTACCACAAAAATTATTGTTTTACCTTCTGACTTGGGAAGTCCTTCAATAAAATCCATGGATATATGTTCCCACTGACGATCTGGAATAGGTAATGGTTGAAGTAAACCTGGTGACTTGATTATTTCTCCCTTATTGCGTTGGCACACCTCGCATTCTGCTACCCATTGCTTAACCTCTACTTTTAACCCTTTCCAACAAAAGGATTGTTTAACCCGCATGTAGGTTTTCAGAAACCCTGAATGTCCTGCTGATGGAGAAGCATGTGACTCCTCTAGAATCTGTGCTTTGATTGGTGAGTTGTGAGGGATGTAAATGCGACTCTTCTTACGTAATATTTGGTCATCATATGTGAAAAGAGGGTATTTAGAGGAACCCATAGATAATTCTTGAATTATTTGAGTTGTTTCACTGTTGGACAACCATTCTTCCTGCAACTAAGACACCCACTGCGAACATGGTCCTGAAATGGCATTAATAACTACTTCATCTTCGTATTTTCTAGATAATGCATCAGCTGCCACATTTTCTTTACCTTTCTTATATTCAATTACAAAATCATATCCCAACAATTTAGTCAACCACTTATTTTGTTCGGGATAAGAAAACCTTTGTTCTAAAAAATGCTTGAGACTGTTGTGATCGGTTTTAATAATAAAACGACTATTGATTAAGTAATGCCTCCATTTTTCCACTGCGTGTAGAATAGCCAACATTTCTTTTTCGTAGGTAGATTTACCCAAATTCTTCCCTGAAAGTTGTTTACTTTCAAATGCCAATGGGTGACCCTCCTGCATTAAAACTGCACCAATACTTGTTCCTGAGGCATCGCATTCAATGACAAATGGTTTTTGAAAATCTGGAGTGGCCAAAACTGGAGTCGTACACATTGCCTCCTTGAGAGCCTCGAAGGCTTTGGTAGCTACTTCTGACCATTGAAAAGCATCCTTCTTGGTGAGAGCCATGAGAGGACCCGCAATTTTACCATAGTTATGCACAAATTTGTGGTAATAGCCAGTGAGACCCAAAAAACCATGAAGTTTCTTGATGGTTTTAGGCAAAGGCCAATCTTGTATTACCTTAATCTTATTGGGATCCACCTTAACACCTTCCTGAGATACTATATGACCGAGGTACTCAACTTCTTGAACACCAAAGGAGCATTTGGATCTTTTGACAAACAACTTTTCCTTGTGTAGGATATGGAAGACTCTGCCCACATGTGATAAGTGATCTTTCCAAGATTTACTATAGATGAGTATGTCATCGAAGAAGACGAGGACAAATTTATGAAGAAATGGATGAAATACCTGATTCATGAGGCTTTGGAAGGTAGATGGAGCATTAGTGAGACCAAAGGGCATGACCAAGAATTCATAATGACCTTCATGAGTTTGAAAGGTTATTTTGGGAATATCCTCTTCCCTAACTCGGATTTGGTGAAACCTTGAGCGTAAGTCCAATTTGGTGAAGAATTTGGCACCATGTAGCTCATCTAGTAAATCATCAATGACAGGAATAGGAAACTTATCTTTGATTGTGATTTTGTTGAGAGGATGAAAATCTGGACACATACGCCAAGAATTGTCTTTTCGACGAGCTAAGACGACAGGTGAGGAATAAGGACTAGTACTATGACGGATGACACCATGGTCTAATAGTTCTTGGACAATCTTCTCAATTTCTGTTTTTTGGGGTTGGGGATATCGATAAGGATGACCATTGGGTGGAAGACTTCCTGGCACAAGATGGATAGCATGGTCATGAGATCTTTTGGGGGGTAGGCCTTTGGGTTCTTGAAAAACCTCCTCATAGTTAGCCACAATGTTTTGGAGATCTTCCTCTTTGATTTTTGGCATATCTTGTTCTAACTTTTCAATGCAATTGATTCGGGCTATGAATCCCCCACCATATTTTCTTAATAACTTTTCCATGCTATGTGAACTTACAAATTTTGATGGAGGTGTGGGTAGTCCTTGAAGATGAATGGTCCTCCCATTGGCTTGCCATTCCACAAAGTGATGTTTGTGATTAAAACCCATGATGGTTTCCAATTGTTCCATCCATGCAATGCCTAAAATAACTTCTGAATTTCCTAATTCCATAACAAAAAGAGGACCTTGCCAAGTATACATACCCATTTGTAAGGAAACTGAAGATGTCTTACCTAGACATTGAGAAATTTCCCTACTTGTAGTTCTGACTTGAAACCGATCTTGACTAGAAGAGAAGACATGCAAACCCAATGTCCTTGCAAGTTTTGCATCAATGAAGTTGTGAGTACTTCCGGAATCAATTAATATTGTCACCCTCTATTTCTGAATGAAACCTACCACCTTGATTGTATGGTGAGAGGATAACCCCATAAGAGCATGTACTAAAATAGTCATGGTATCCTCCTCAGCGACAACTTCCTCGTGTTCATTTTGGTCCTCAACTGGGATATCCTCAGGTGCGCCATACTCCTCTATTTCTTCTTCTTCCTTGTCTGCATATTCAATCTGAAAGTTTTGTCATGGTGTACATGCTTGATCTTTTAGATGATGAGTGCGACATTTGTAGCAGAAGTACCGTGATGGTTGATCATTTCTATGAAAAGAGTTGTTGCGGAATTGAGGTCGCCCATATGAATCACGTCATGTGGATGGGCCTACGTGCACCTTTGTCTCCGCCAAATCAGCAATCCTTATACACTCATCCAACTTGGATGGATTTTGTAGGTCCACTTCAACTTTAATATGTGCTTTTAATCCATTTCAAAAAGTCGCTACTACCACGTTCGGTTGTAGGTCTTGTGCATAGTGAAGCATACTGGTGAATTCTGAGATATAGTCCCCTACTGATCATGTTTGCTTAAGTGACAACAATCGTACTATGTATGAACCTATGGAACCTTTGTCGAATATGTGAAGAAAGGCTTTTCTAAAATTATGCCAAAATAAGGCATGATGGGGATCCTCACGTTTATACCATGTAAACCACTGATAAGCTTCAGTGTCGAATTTGGTTGCTACAAAAGGGACTTTGTCCTCTTCCTGGAATTTGTAGAATTCTAAGATGCCTTCCATTTTGGCAATCCACCCATGTGGATCCTGGCCTTCAAAGGTAGGCATGTCAACGCATGGATAATTGACTCTAGTAGGACCTCTTGGTTGGGAGTGAGCATTGTTTCTATCTTGTTCCTCGTTACTCCTCTATCGTTGGTTGTTATTTTGATAAGGTCTGTTAGAACCTCTTTGTTGCTCCAAATTTTCTTCATTACCCCAATCCTCAATATTTTGGTGACCATTATGATTTAGGGACTGACTATTTTGACCTCTATGGTGTGTATAGTCATCATAGTGGACGTTAGTACTCCAGTGATTGGGACTAGAAGGATTTGGTTGGGGTTGTTTCCTAGATGCATTGAAGCTTGCAGTCATAATCTTAAGATTGTTTATTAAATCTCTTAACACATCATCATTGATCATTGGATGATTGTTTTCTACTTGGGTGAGGTTTTCTTGTGAGGAGTCTAGAGAGGTATTGGATGCCATTGGGCTGACCACTGGATGACTCGGATTATAACTACTAATTTTGAAAGGAGAAGGAGAATTTTTTGTACCTTGGCTTCGACGAGCTCTTCTTGTGTTATTGTTGGGAGTTTTCGAGCTTGATAGACGACCGTCAGATCCTTTGGTCCAACTTCTTCTCATGCACCTTCAAAATCTCCTGCTTAGGATCCTTTGAACTTCACTTTTTTGCAAAAATTTGTTAAATTGCCCAAAAATTTGGTTTATACTCTGCCTAATTGTCACTCCAACTATGACGTGGATTTGAATTTTGGTTCTCCTTACAACTTTTGAGAAGCAACTTTTTTACTTTTTTTTTTTGACAACTTTTGATTATCACTTTTGCGACAACTTTTCACCTAGCAATTTTTTTTTGATAACAATTGATCACGAACGCGACATCGAACACGACTCGAATGACACAATGCAAGACACGAGATGATGATCAACAAAATACAACCTAAGACTCAATCCAAACTCAACGTGAGGACTGGACGATGGACAACGAGACCACTAGACCCAAGACTGACAGCGAGGACACCGAAGAACCAGTGATGCTATGGGACTGACCACAGGACCAAAGAATTGGATACGAAAGATTAAGTATAAGATGCAACTAGGACTGGATACAGAAGACTAGGCTTAACAATCAGATATGACACGTGGGATGAGAGACCACTGGATGAAGCGAAAGCAGATGATGTTACTCTAAATGAAGTGACATCTGGGACATAAGCTAAGGTCGACACGTAGACTTTGATGGTTAGTAAGGATGACACATGGGAAAAAATATTACAATGGACATGACACGTTGGACGAAATGACAAGCTAGGTTACGGATAAAGGCACTTACACGCGTGAGGAGGATCGCCATGTGACCAAATTCACATGTAGTTAAGTGTGGCTTGGTGCTTATACACCCTATTTCTATGCCTGCACACCGCGTGTGGGATAAATATCCCCACGAATAATATAAATAAATAAAAAGAAATTTATTTATTGCATGTACCTTAGGTTATATCTTGAATAGAATTAATTGATCAATTTGATTAGGCGACGCAGTTCCTTCCTATGCGCATGGTTGAGAACGCATTTTAGCTACGACAATTGGTCTGAGCGTCATTCAAGAGATGCGACGATTGAGGAATACCTTCAGTTACCCAAAATGCGAGGTTGAGGAGGATACGTACGACAAGTTTTGAACACAGCATGGTTTCATTTTGTAGCAATGATGCCTACACGAGCCCTATGTATGGTTGTTTGATTAATCCCCTTCTGAAGACCTCATCGCCTATTAAATTGAGTAAACTATTATGTTTTCTGCTGGAGGTGCTCTTCTGAATGGTCGTCGAGTATGAAGGAGACATCGATGATTGCGGAGGGATGCCACCCGCAAGTCTAGATGAATTCATTGCCCAACTAACTGATACCACATGAAATATAACAAGTACACTCTCAATCTCACTTCCTCACAATATACTATTATTCACCGAATTGCATTTAGGATATTTAACAAAAAGATTCGATAATACACATGACAAGAATGAACAAGTAAATTAAATGTGTAATAAATCCTTGGCCACTTTAGAAGGGCAGATCCCCGCCACGAAGTGGGCAATTAATAATACGAATTGTAGATGAAAATTGAATAAGATGATCCATGAATAAAAAATAAAACCTACATATATATAAAATGATGACAAGTAGAAAACATAGCCAACATGGCCATGTTTGTTATGTAACATAGGGCAACATAAAGAAGAAAATATTTTTGAGGTTATTCCTTGCAGAAAGCTATGGAGGAAAATTTTAAAACAAAGGTAGAAAAAGGTCAAGTTTATTCTAGGTAAATCGTCTTCATATTTCTCTAGTAGTATAAAATGGTCCATTGGAAATAGAAATGAAAGTAGTGTACAGGTTATTGCTTGCACTTTAGGGTTTCAAGAGAAGCATAATAAATAAATGAGGATGAAGAAATTCCATAACAATTTTGGGTCTTTAGGACAACATAAGAAGGTAATTGATATGGAGGAGAAGCCTTACAGTTCAGAATTCTAGGACAATATAAAGAAGAAAATATTTTTGAGGTTATTCCTTGCACTTCATATCCTTTAGAGCAAGATAAACCTATAGATGTTAAATTTCAATACAACCAGTGTGAATAAATTGAAGAGATTTATGAAGACGAAAGTGTTGGTGGAAATGAAAAAATAGGAAGACCTAAGAAACAAAAATAAATAGAAAAATAAACTCAAAGGGATATTGATATGGGAATAAAAACAAATATCATAAGTGTTAAGAAGAAGTAGGGCTAAACCCACAAATAAACACAAAAAGTGATGATGAAAATGATTTCTTGCAATATTATGGGTATGAATAAGACCCCTAAAAAATAGATATTAGGGAGTTAACAGGTTATTACAACCAGCATATTAATAGATGGAAACCAGATAACAAATATTAGTCATTCACAATTTTGATTTTTATCTTGGCAATATTCAAATTTTAGAAGGCAATTGAACAAGTGAGATTTTATCTCTTAATAAAAAAATATTAAAGATTTGATTGTGAAAACATAACAATTTGAGGAAGATGATAAATATCCTTGATAGAAAGGCACACAAAGAATCTCTGATAAAAATACATGTTGGATATGGTTTAATTAATATAATAACAATGTAATTTTATTTTATTTTGTTGGATAACAAGGGGTTGTACTCGGGTCCCCCACCCTTGAAAATTTATAACTCTCTTCTTTAGAGCTTAAGATTTTATAAATAGATTCACTTCTTACCTCAATTGAGATACTATAGCTAGATTTTATAAATAGATTTTCATTTTTTGGATCTTTTCACTTTTTTGTGTGAATACAAATATTCCATAATTCATCATCCTTCCTGACATTTTTCTATAACAACCTTCACAATACAAAAAATTCACCTCTACTATCTATGCATTGCATCTTAGTAGAGTAATATTTTCAAAATATTATATTATCATAGTCTGCTTTACCAAATCTAGATTGTTAGTTTCCCTCCTAAAACACAAGTGCAACCACAAAAAGTGTAATAAATAGTTTATATGAAAACACATTACTGTTATAAAATAAAGGAGATATTACCAATAGAAAATATTAAAGTAAATCTTAATCATTATTTGATTCGGGCATTCAACATTTTCTTGTCAGCTACAGCTAAATGTACCACTTCCTCTAACCATGGAAATGAGAATTTAACTTCATGATCCTCAATTAAAACCCCTCTACTAGCTAGCCTACCTGCACATTTATTTCCTTCCCTTAGTGTATGTGTAAACCCAATTTCTTCAAGCTCTTTAACAAGATCTTGAATTTCCACAATTATCTCTTTTATGTTCCATGGAGCCTTTGCTTTCCTCAAAATTGCATTTATTACTATGAGTGAATCACCTTCCATCCATACTTTATTCCATTTCATTTGTTTGCATATTTTTAACCCTTCTAAAGTTGCCCAAGCTTTAGCTTCATTATTTATCTTAAATCCACTATTGAAAGCATAATGAGATAAAATATCTCCTCTATTATTTCTAATTATTCCTCCTCCTCTTATTGGTCCTGGATTTCCTTTAGATGCTCCATCAAAATTCAATTTGACCAACTCTACATCTGGTGGTTTCCACTTTATATTCTTTACCTTATTTTTGTTTCTCTTGTATGCAACATCATAATTCTATTTGATGACTTTACTTCATCTATCAAGGCTCTCTACTTCCATATTAGGGACTAGGTGAGTTGATAAGGTTGGATTAGACTCCTCTACGGCTAAACATATCTTCCTTTTCATTACCTCTAAATTTCTTTCTTTTCCTTTAAATATTCTTCTATTCCTTTCTAGCCATATAATCCAAAGTATTGTATCTTTTGATATGTCTCAGATTGTCTTTAAAGCCTCACTTTTTAAAGTGCTCTACCCTTTGCTTTAATCATTCTTCAATTCTACTATTCATAACCATGCATTTACCAAACATATTAAGAATCTATTGCCATAGTTTCCAAACTATTGAGCAATGTCCCAAGAGATGGTCTATACTTTCCTTCTACTTTTTACAAAGAACACATTTAGAGGGGCCATGAAATCCTAGGTTAAAATTCTTCTATGACCTACTATTCAAACAAACATTTTGACTTTAGGAATGCTTGGTCCATCCCAAATATCTCTTCATATTCTTGTGATATTCCTATTTTTTTGGTGCTTTACATTATATCCACTTCTTGTTGTGTATTCTCCTGATCTATTCAACTCCCATATCAATTTATCCTTGGCTCCCCTCAGAATAATCATAGTTATTATATTTTTAATAATCTGATAACAATGTAATGAGAGCAGTGTAATATTTTGTTATTTTAATGAGAGTGGGCCCTAATAGAAGCCACACATAGCTTATTAAAAAAATAAAACAAAAAAATAAGAGGATATCAAAGACTTTTTATGTGTCTCTCATTTAAGAAGGATCTAGAAATATCAAATCATTTACTTCTTTATTGTACCTTTGCTTATATCGTTTGGGGCTACATTTTTTTTAAATAAGAATATAATGGGTAGCTCCATAAAAATTGAAAGAGTTGATGAAATTATGTATTAATTATTTCAAAGCTAAAGCATTAATTATGGTGTGGAAAATTGGGCTTGCCACTAGTGGTTGAAATATATGGCCTGAAAGAAACATAGAATTTTTAAAAACATGTATTAGAATCATGTTCAAGTTTAGAATCGTATAATTGTCTCTCTTACAAAACTCTATAGGTATAGTGCTCATCATGGGAGGTATCAAGTATGATAAAAATGTATTCTATTGGTTACAAGATTTGAGTATACATGGAAGGGTGAAAACAAATTTAACATAAATAATTTGCTTCGATCTATGCTAAAATGAAATTGTTGAGAAGTTGGAACCATCAAAATTAATTTTGATGGTGCTTCAAAAAAAATTTGAAAAACAATCAACAGAGGTGTGTTTTCCAAAATAATGAAGGCAAAATTCTCCTCACATACTCATAACCATATGGAACTTCAGTTAAGAACTATACAAAGGTTGGGACATTTTGATGTGTTTCGTTAATAGCATCATTAAATCTTATGATTTATCAATATGGGGTGGTGTCCAAGGCTATCTACAATAAAAGGTTAGGACAAAGTACAATTCAGACATTCAGATTTCAAACATTTATTGGACAAAACAAATTTTGGTTTAGCCTTTTGGTGTCACACTAAACCTAATCTGCAAAATGGAAACTTGCAGGAATTGAAAACTAATTCTAAGTTTAGAAATTTAAAGTTAACTACAAGTGCAAGAATGGAAATTGTTGAATTGAAATCTAATCTACTTTTGCAGAATTGAAATTGCTAAATTGAAATGTTGCTGAAATGAAATCCTAAATTACACTTGCAGAATTGAAACCTAGTTTACTCTTGTAGAATTGAAATAATGCTTGGAAATAAAACTTATGCTAAAAACACCTGTCAGTGTCTTGCTACAGAAGGTCGTCAAGCTTCTACTACAATGATTGACAGCAAAAGGAAATCTACTAAAAATTGAAAGTTGCTAAAACATAAAAATAGAGAACATGGAAAGTAGAGGAAACATGGGAAATAAATGTCTAATCTAATCTGTCAGCTGACACACACACAAATTCTGTATACAAACATAATGGAAAACATAAATAACATCACACAAACTTAAAATAAGAAAATGAAATATGACAAGCAATTTGTTAATTCTACTGTAGCAAAAATTACAGATTAAAACTTGTCATAAAAATCCTCCTTAGAGGCCTGAAATTGGGTCCATTCTTCTTGATCTAGAAGAATGTGGGAAAAACACTCCTAAACTAATTAACAATCACACTTTCTCATGAACAGAAATTAACATAGAAAAACTGCACTTTATTTCTATCAGAACTATTACAAAAAATGTTGTACTATGTTATTTGCTGCTACTAACTACTCTCCTCTATTCTACTTCCTACTTAGCTCAATAAAGGAGGGATTTCTGTTATTTATAATAAAATATTACAATATATCTCTTTCTCAAATCAGCCTATTTGCTATTTTTTAGTGATCTGCCAAATAATTTGCAACTGAAATAAGTGTAATTTTGGACAGTTTGTGCTACAACAACACTCATTGGCCCTTAGAAGGCATATTCAATGGTAGAAGTACGTTGGAGGAGTATTATAAATATATTACACACCTGTATCCACTTCAAAATATGCCATTTATATCTTGCAACTTATTTGCCTATTATGCTACAACTATTTTGGGTCTATTTCAGGACATAGTCATTTGCATTAGTTGATCTTTCTCATGAGTTGTGTCTTCTGGTCGGCAAATAACGGTGGGGACAGTTGTAGAAGACTTTTCCTATCTTACCTCAACCTTAAGTTACCTTTTTAATCGCTTGGAAACTGTAAAAAGTCAAACAGAAGTGTGTTCCCCTGTTATTCTGAAGATCTTCAGAATAACTGGCTGTAGGTGCACTTTAAGTTCAAAACATCTTCAAAATACTTGTTTTGGTTGCTTATTTCAGGTAGGTAACTTAATCCAACTCCCAAGAGGTTATCCCAACCATTTTTATCTTCTTCTATTGGTAAATTCTAGGCCCTAGCATTCATTGGCGGTTGGCTGGAATTTACACGGTAAATTACTGCATTTTTAAGATCTGTTGCACAGTTGCAAATTATTGGCATTTCTTGCAAATTAAAACAAATTATAATGTGGAAATATCATTGAAATATCAACATGGAGTACATAAATTTGCTACTGAATTTATACACTTAATTCACCAAGTAACCATGTTGAAATAGTGCAACAGTCTTGCACAATTATCCTTTCTATGTTATACCCTGTTGTTGCCTATTTAGACTATGTTGGAATGCTTCTAAATAGTTCAGATGTCTTTTGTAGTACTTTTTAACTCATTCCATCCATTTCCTCATTCTTTACTTAACAACTTCAAGGTGCTCTTATAAAGTGACAGCTTGCTGATTTTTATATGGTTGTTTTCTACAGATTTCCAGATTTATGACAGTCCTAAAAATTTGGCTTTAATATGGATTTCAAACAAGTTGAAGGGTAGGAAAACATTCAAAAACCATTGTGAAGTTAATGGACATCAGCATACCACATTTGGCTAATTGAAATGCATGTTTTATTTACTACTTAATCAAGTAAAAACAATCACAAAATGTTGAAAATAGTAAAAAACAGAGATATATTGTTCCTAATATAAAATCATACAAATACTTAACAAATAATATATTCTAATCAACTATTTGGCAATTAACTTTGTCATGTTTGGTTATATGGCAGTTTTTATATGTCAAACATAGTGTAAAAATGAGGTATTTCTAGGCCTCATCATATTTCTTACATGATCAAAAATACCATTAAAAGTGATGTAAATATATTTTAATTAAGGAGATTCACAAGTTAGTAATGTTATCGTGAAAAATGGATGTGATTATTGGATTAAACATAACATTATTTATTATGTCAACTATTGTTGGAGGGTGTCTTATAAGTTAGCATATATATAGTGAAGAAAATCAAGTAGCACATAATTTAGCCAATAGGACTATTGAAATTGAAAATAATAATTTAGTCAATTGTTTTAGCAAAATTCAAATTGAAAATAATATCAAGGAGTTGATTATGGAGCTATATTAATTCAAGGAAGAGGAATAATATCTTTAATGAAAGAAAAATGAAGGATATCTTTGATAAAAAAAGGCAAGTTGGATATGGTTAATTGACCTAATACAAATGTAATTTTCTATATTCGAGAGTAGTGGTCCCTAATAGAAGCTACTCATAAGTTATTAAAAAATAATTACAATGCCTAATCAAATAATACAAGTTCAAGTGGTTAAAAACATGGACTTTCAATGTAGATACTTAGGTTCAAATATTATTAAGTGATATAGTATAATTGATAAAATTTTCTTGTAATTCCAACATGCAACATGTTTAAATGCCATAGTAACATAGTCATAATGTAACAAGGGTGGGTGTCTAGTTCAATCCAATATAACAAATTAAAAAAACAATTGCAACACCTATCTTCTTATTGAGTTTAGGGTTAGTGGTGGGAAGCAAGAAGTTTCAATTGTAAACTAAAGCTCCAATCCCATGGGTGAACCATGGGTTTGGAGAAATGGTGGAGAACGAAGAGTTTAATACCATAATTCAAGGTTCAATGCAATGGACCTCTTCTTCTCATACGAATATTTCACCTCAAAAATTTTATCTCCAAGTTGTACTAAGATAAGAAATTTAGTGCCAAAGATAACTCTAACTACAATTACAAGTATTGACAAAAGCAACACTAATATTGTATATCTAGTAACAGAAGTATTTGTTAAATGTAAAAATTCAAGACAAGTAGTATTACTATCATTGGCCTCTTTGAGGGGGCAAACTGATGAGCACCAAAAATGCTCATATTTTGTATACTTTAATAACATAAATGTGCGGCATATTATATAAAAAATGCATAGTTTATGAGATTTTTGTACATATTTAATGGAAAATGACGTATTATGCCTAATGTGTGTTTTGAGTGAAAATTGTGTGTAGATGCAGTACCTTGTCTTTTTTCGCACCTTTTTAGTCAAGGTCTCATGCAGACCTGGCATTTGATACTTTCATGACGCGATTAAGGAAGGATTGGTGATTAAATGACGATAATGGCAAAGGAGTAAGATATTCCAAAACACACGCTAAGGTACAGTGCCTATCTCCTAACCATAGGCTGGAAGGTGCCTATCTCCTAATGGAAAGGAAGCGTATGCCTCCCAGTAAACAGGATGATGCATGTCTCCCAACAACAGGTTGGGCAGTGCCTATCTCCCAGTACACAAGACGACGCTTGTCTCCCAACCATAGGCTAGATAGTGCTTGTCTCCCAATGATAGAATAAAAGTGCACATTGTTCGACACCCAAAAACTAGGGATGATCTTTAGCGAATAAGAGAAGGCTAAATACGGTGCCTATATCCCAATGATAGGTTGGAAAGGTGTCTGTTTTCCAACAATAGGTCGAACAACGTGTGCATCAGACAAAATACAAATATGCGCGTTGATTGTAAATATTGAAGACCATGTATAAAATTAAACACATTTTGTTAAGTAAACATTGGAAATGCTATGATTATCCCATGAGGGTTAATTTTAGCATGATTTCTCTATTTTTAGAAGTCTAATAAATTTATGAGCACCCTTTGTAGCAAATCATGTTAGAAGCATAAAATTTGCAGCGTCTAAAATTGTAAATAAGGGACGATTGCATTTTGTATAAAAATGTAGGCCGCCCCTGAAGAAAGGATCTGAACTTGCTTTTGTAAAAATTAGTACTACATAATAAAATTTCGAGTATTATGATCAATTTCTTGACTTCAAAGAGTGATTGCGTGAATTAACCGGGAGGATGTCTGTAGAATCTTGGACAAACTTATTTGGAAGATGCACTACTACTGGTGGAATTTTCTATTCTGACAATATTTCAGCCTAAATGCCTATTTTTGCTATTTTTGCACCTTTGAAACAAAATTGACAAAAATTGAAATTTGAATCTTTTTGAGGGATGTACTACTTGTGGTGGGATGATTTTGAGCTTTAGAAACCTTAATATTTGATGTGCCCTACTCTTTTTGCTATTCTATAGCATTTTTAGTAATTTATAGCATAATTTCTATCTTATTCCGAAGATCTTTGAAATAAGACTGTTATTCCGAAGATGTCTCTGCTTATTTCGAAGACGCATCTAAAAATGCAGACATGAATTCATATGCAAAATTTAGCTAAATATTATGTTCTGGACCCATATCTAGGGTATGTAAGCCTTCCATAACATTAAAAATTCCCTCTCTATCATTTTGTTTAGATGTTATTCTTCATTTTGTATATTGTTATTTTATTGCAGCAATAGTAAAACAGAATCTTTAGGTGCATTTTCTAGATTATCCTCCTCAAATTTATAAGACAATTGTGATATATAAACTTGTAGTTCTCCTTCTGAAATCTTCCCTACTAATTCAAATAGAATTGCTACCATGTTTGTCCAAAAATCAGGTTTTTGCATAGTTTTTGAAGTTCCTATGCAACTAAGGGCAGAAGGGGGTGTTTCTTAACATTTTGAACATGATCCATTTTCAACTTGCCAATATTGTATAAATAGTTTATGCCAAATACCAATTATCATACACTAAATGCTAAATGCTTACTATGACTTAAATGCAAGAAACACATACCTTATTGTCCTGAAAATTGATCATGCACCTTACAAGCTGCTTCTGATGATTGTTTGCAAGCTATCTGAAAACATAAACATAACACATGTGCAGTGTGAGATTTGTACAATGGTGGAACAATGATGAGTGGATAAACAAGGCAATGCACGTCAGAAAACTGATTTTCATGGAAGCCAACTCAACAACGTCTCAAAGAGGTTTTCACTACTAAATTATTCATTTTTTTTCGTTTGTTTTCTCTTTTATTTTATTTTTTTTTCTTTTCCCTTTTTTTCATTTTTTTTTATCAGAAGAGGTTGCCATTTCTGGTTTTTAACCAAATTCTGTTAATTTTTTCAAGTGCTTCAATGAGAATGTTTCTCATGAGGCTATAATGAGAGAATGTCTCTCACTCTTATTTGGATAAGAACAATCTTTATTCTGCAAAAACATGTCAATCTTTGTATAAAGACACCATATTTTCCTATTGAAAGTTGTAACAATGATGCACCCTTTCTTTCCATATGAGTAATAAGAGCCTTCTTATGTCATCATTAACTCCTTATTGCTGGAAATAAAGTATTGACTTCATTGTTCCTCCTCCCTGCTGAAATTGATGTGTGTCCTCATGTATCCCCATTTTGTGGGACATGCCTTTTTGATGCAATTTTTTTCTCTTGCTCTTTTTCCTTTTTTATTTTCTTTTATTTTATTTTTTTCAACTTTTTCTCTTATCTTGCTTGTGCCCATGAAGTTCACAAATAAGATTATTCTCTTTTGCTTTTCTTGTATTTTTTCTTTTTGTCAAACTTTTTAATTATTATTAACAAATTAATGTAAATGTAAGACCCCAAGGTCTTACTATAAAAATTATTAACAAATTAATGTAAATGTAATCGTAGGCCACTCAAAGGGGGCTTCCTTGTAATCACTTTGCCACTATAGTGGGCTCCCTCCTTAGAATCTATGCTTATTATTCTTCTTCTTGGATGATTTGATATGGATGGCCAACCTAATATATATATCTACCCTAAAACTACGTTGGTGAAGAGACATGATGGTTCACATATGAAGAGACGTGATGGTTCACGTTAAGAAGGGTTGTGATGGTTCACTTTATAAGTTAATAATATAATAATTAAATGATTAATAATACTAACTAATACTAACTAATAATGTTAGGATTGAGGATCCTAACATGCCACCCTCCTTAAAAAGAGATTTGTCCTCAAAGCTCAAAGTGAGAACCTTTGTCCTTTGTTTTCCAAGAAGGATTTGTGTAAGTTCTTAGACTCTTTTAATGGCATCCTTTCGTAGGCAGGGATATCGAGAAAGATGAACCATTAGTAGGGGGTTGCTAAGAACAATAGTAGAATCTCCCTTAGGAAAATCATGATGATGATGGGAGGGCAACCCTTGGGGTTCCTCAAATACTTCAAAATGATGCATCAAAAGTGATGGTAATGATTTCATATCCTTTTTTGGTTCCTTAGTAGAGCCAACGGAGGAGTGTGTAGTCACTCTACGTTGGTTCCAAATAGGTTTTGTCATGTGGAAAAAACTCACTATTGGTGAGGAAGGTATGTGTAGGTCTTGTAGAGTGCATGTTTGGCTAGCATTGATCACTTTGGGTATGTCTACTTCATCCTTGCTTGGTACATCAATCACTTCTTGCACATCGACCTCATTGTCTTCATTGCAGTGAGTAGGTGCACTGGTCGCTTCGGACACAACTACCTCATCTGCTTGCTCTATGGAGAGACAGGGATCAACTTCCTTCAATAAATACAATGTTAGTGTAGCACATTTATGGTAGGGTCCAAATTGTTCATCACAATTATCACAGAGTCCTTTTGCTCGTCATTCCCTCATCCCCTCAAAGCTAAGATGTTTAATTTGTAAAGTTCGGTTAGATTTGGGGGTTGTGTAAGTGCTTTGTGCCCTTACATTATGCATAGGTTTGGGAGCGATGTAAGTGGTTGACGATTTTTCCATAAGTGGTTTCCCTAATCGTTGTTGTGCATTGATTTTATCTTTAGCTAATTTTACCAATCCATAGGTCTGCATCATGGTATAGGGATTGAACCTTGTCACCTCCATTCTAATTTCCTCTTTTAATCCCCTAATGAAGCCATTTATGAGAATTGATTCATCCAATCTTGTGTTGTATATAGTGATATCCTCAAACCGAGTTTGATACTCATGCACAGAAGTGATTTGATGAAGATCTTTGAGCAATTCCCACATGACTAGGTCCCACATGGCTCTGATACCAAATGGTAAGACCCCAAGGTCTTACTATAAAAATTATTAACAAATTAATATAAATATAATCGCAGGCCACTCAAATGGGGCTCCCTTGTAATCGCTTTGCCACTATAGGGGGCTCCCTCCTTAGAATCTATGCTTATTATTCTTCTTCTTGGATGACTTGATATGTGAAAGCATGAGATTCCGGAAATAAAACACCGAGATGCAATAAAAACAGAACTAGTTTAATGCATGTAATAACACGGATGTAATCATATCAAAAGGTAAGAGCACCGCCTTTTTATATTAATTCCAACTCGGTTACAATAATCTGATTTTTTTACAACAGGTGAACAGTAATTTCTTTCCGCATGCCCACATGAAAAATGGGCGGGCTGTAGTGTTGCCGCCGCTTGATGTTTAATGATGAGTCCCTGCTTGCTGCTGTTCTTGCTGTAAAAGAAACAATAACGGTTAATAGCACCTGCGGTAAGAAGTCGGAACGTTTGTCTTTGTGAAACAACGAATAATGTATGCAAACATTTGATTAAATGCATAAGTTAAACAACTCTTCGTGAAACTACAACTTTTGCCGAGAACAGAGAACAGTATACATTCGAAATGGCATATATCCGAGGATGTAAAACGTAAACTGTTATTTTTATTCTACTTGAAGACAGCACAATACATGAGACATGGACAGTCATTAAAATAATCAACCGATTCTAATGTTGTTGCCTGCAAGTTAGCACTTCATTGTGTTGCATGACAATATTCGATAAAACGTATTGCAAGACGTATTCGAGCATATAACGTATGACACAATATATTCTAACGTAAAGTTTACTTGAACAGCGTAAAGAATAATCTATTTCGATACTGTTAGTTTTCGCAATATATTTCAAAAGAGAACAGCATATATTGCATTAATTAGAAACGTTCATGGGCTGCCCAAGCGGGCCACCCCTGGTTTACACTTAGTCTCGACGCCAATCCACTAGGAATGGGCTCGAGATCTAAGGCTGTGTGTTGTCGTCGAATTAGTGGAATACAATGATCCACTGTCGGGTGTGAAAGTCCGGTTCGCTCTTCTAAGAATCACCCAACAACCTCTATTTGTGAGAGATTCCAGATGTAAAGAAGGTGAACTTAGATTGATACAGTCGGATATCCAAATGAGAAGCACTTCGTTGTCTTAACAAAATACTTCGCAGTCCTCCTTACGTATCGAGCCGGTTTTATTTATAGAGGGTTCGGCCTCTGGGAACATTAATGTTCGAAACCCTAAATCCGTAAGGGCCGCTCAGATTTGATCCTTATCGGGCCATTATGGGACATGGCTCGCACTGACAGATCGCAGTTATGAGGCGTGGCCTCGGATCGGATATTTTGCTAAAACCGCTTGTCTCATTAATGTTCGCCGTTTAATCCGCCGTTTTACAGAGCCATGGGGTCTCTTCGAGAAGGGACACGTAGAGGGTGCCACGTGGCGGTCGTTCTTTGGATAGTTGAATGCATGCTTTTGACTGGTGACGTGTCGGCTCGGGGCCAAAAGTGTCGCGATATCGCGACGCTTTGGGCCGGATTTGGGTGGGGGCCCAAAGTGTCGCGATATCGCGACGCTTTGGGCCGGCTTTGTGGGGGCCCAAAGTGTCGCGATATCGCGACGCTTTGGGCCCGCTTTGGGTGGGGGCCCAAAGTGTCGCGATATCGCGACGCTTTGGGCCCGCTTTGGGTGGGGCCCAAAGTGTCGCGATATCGCGACGCTTTGGGCCCGCTTGGTTTTTGACAAAAGGCTTGGCGCGGATAAAGGCTTTGAAGTTTGTTAAAGGCTCTAGAACGACCGACTTTGCTCTGCTCATTTTTCGATCTTCCGAACTGTCGTGCGAGTGGTTAAGACCACTATTTGACCTCTAAGGGCTGCCCTAAAAGTTGTGATATCAATGTGATCAATGTTTGTAATCACTTAATCGAAATGGTGCTGTTTTGGTGTCTACAGATGCCCCTTTTTGGGAAGCGCTGCGGGTGACGCAGTGCTGAGCAAAAATATACGACCAAAGCACTAATGATTAGGGTTTCTTGGTAACCTAACCAACTTTTAATGCCCCAAGTATGGAAAGGGCATGCATTCTTGAATCCTTGCTTCTGACGAGCTAAGGAATTTGATTTCAAGTGTTAACCTATTTTGGTGAGGTGTGACTTGAGCTTGGACATTGATCAGTCATGATTAGGCAAAGGGCGCAACCTTTTATCCACAAGGGAACCTTGTGTTCATGCTTCGGGAATGCCAAGTATTTGATCAATTTAATGATTGCTTGTTTACTGCCCCAAGCAGGAGCGTGATTGTCTTTGTCAATGATTCTTTGAATGCATGTCATTGTCTTGATTGGGTGTGTGCTTGTTGATTGGTGACTAAGTGTGACTACCCCCTCAAGCGACGAATCGATGAGGGAATGACCTTCGTGAGAAAAGCGACGAGTCGCTTGACCCAAGATGACTTAGGTTAGGGTGGCTTTAGATGTTTTTCCATTTGAGCACGTGCAATTTCCCGACATTTGGACCTATTTTTGGTGGGTGTTAACCCTTTTGGTGATGCCATAATGGGGTGAAATCATCAAAAACCCGTCTTCCCGTGGAGCGGTCCAGCTATGATAGCCTTCTTAGGAAAGTAGGAGAATGAGAATTTGAGCCCCGACATCGATTTTCTATGCCAAGAGGTTGAGTGCAAGAGCACTCGTGTCCGGCAATGCTTATTGCTTCTTTTTGTGTTGCATTTTTGTGATGTTTTTGTTGTTTTGATTTTCTTTCTTTGCGTATATGTCATGATTTTATGCACAATGATTGATGTTGGTGGATGCATGCTACTTGATATGGATGGATGCATATGGTATGATAATTACCAATGTTGTATGTTGATTTAGTTTGATGGATGCATGATGAATGCAAATGCATGTGATATGCAAAAATGAAATGGATGTATGGACTTGGTGATATTTGGTTATGGCACCATAGACTGTTTAGAACTCCATTATTTGGCTATGTACAAATGTGGTGTTTCTTCTTTTTGTATTTTCTGATGGTATTGCAAGGATGAAAAGTAGCGCAGTTGGTTTAGAAATGTAGCTAAGGTTTTTCGAGACTCAGACAGTTTTAACTCACTAGCCATGACTGTACTTTATCTTACAAGACTTTTGAACAAGGTATGAATCGGACTTGTTTTTAACCAAGTTATTTCACATCCCCTGTGTGTGCAATTGAGTTCATTTATGTGGTATTTGTCGAGATACCGCCGAGTGCCGATGGGCTTTCAACCGAACCTGTACTGAGGATCACCTAATTAGCTCCACTAACTCCTTTGTTGTATGTAGTTAGATTAATCTGCGGTGTTCTCCAGGATACCATAAGCTAGCTCATCCACATGCAAACATTGATCTATACACAAGTTAATGTGACAGATATATCGTCATGCGAGAAGTTTACCGCCAGTGACCGATAGGCTATCAACCAAACCGAGTATCGAGGCTTGCCTCATGACCTGTCAGAATGTCGAGAGTTCCAGGGATTCAAGGTCAACTCCCTTCTTTTCTTCAATTGTATTGGGATACTTGCTCGTTATAGTGATAATAATCACTATTTATTTTGATTTGTTTTTCTTTTCTCTTGAGCAAGGGATATGGAGTGACGATAATCACTATTCTTTGTGCTTTTTGAGATGTGCACTGTAGGGTGTCAAATTTTGAAGTTTTGACATTTTGCAAATTTTTGACGTTTTGCAACTTTGGGATTCTTAGGGAATTGGGTAGGGAGGACGCTTGTCCTTTTGCCAACTCTCAACATTCTTGGGGTCATTCGCACAGGGGGATGAGCAAGATAACCGTTTTGCTTATGGTAACCTCGGATTATCGTGCAGGTTTCATCCTTCGTTCACACAACTCGGGAATTTTTGATGTGTTTTAATTTGTGTTGGGATGTTACGTAACAAGGTGTATTGCAAGTGCAACTCTACCTTCGTAAAATCTGTTTGACTTGATACATTTCATTGCTAAAGAGCAAAATGATGACTGGATCACGAAAAACTCTTGATACATTAAGAGACCACTGACTCTAGTGTGGTAAAGTGCATGGTGTTTTGTTGTTTTTGTAAAATGGAACAGTGTGGAACAAGATGGACTAGTAGAACCATGATAGCCTATGGTGCCTTTGACCTGTACGACCATGAATATGCAATGTATGGGTGCAATGCTTAATGCAGCTACATATTTTTGTATTTTTGATGGATTGATTTTTGTGAATATGAAGATGAATTGCGAGAAGAATTCTCTATTTGATGAATTTGAATATGCCTAGAAATGAGATGCAAATTTTTGTTGTTTTTGATGATTTTTGTTGTTTTTGAATTTTCATGATTTTTGACCAAGTGATTGTGGAAATCCTTGGAGCGTTTTGGGATTGACCAAGCGATTGTGATAATCCTTGGAGCATTTTGGTTTGACCAAGCGATTGCAAGAATCCTTGGGGCTTTTGGGGTGACCAAGCGATTGCGATAATCCTTGGAGCATTTTGGGGGATTGACCAAGCGATTTTAAGAATCCTTGGAGCCTTTTGGGATATGGCTCTCTTTAGATATGAAATGGTCGCAAATGACTGATATTCAAGGGTTCTGTTTCCTTGATACCATCAAGAGAAGCTAGCCGGTATGTCCCGGGTCCGATTTTGCTATCAATGACATACGGACCTAACCAATTTGCCGCAAACTTGTCCCTTAGGTGGGATGGCAAACTAGAATTTTGTTGATTTTCCTTCAAAACCAAATCACCAACGCGAAAGTCCCGAAGGTGAACTTTCATGTTGTAAGCTTTCTTAAGTCGCTCTTGATAAATGCGTAAATGCTCGAGAGCATTAACGCGTCGTTCGTCAAGCAACGTAAGCTGGTCTAACCGGGCCTGCCGTGCGGAATCATCATCTATGAACTCATGCATTGATATGCGCAGGGAAGGAATCTCCAACTCTAGAGGCATGACTACCTCGGAGCCATACACGAGCGAAAACGGAGTGGCCCCAGTGGGCGTCCGAATGCTAGTGCGATAGGCCCATAGGGCAAGTGGGATTTGAATGTGCCAATCCTTATGACTGTCTGCGACGGTCTTTTTAAGGATGGCAACTAGCGTTTTGTTTGACGCCTCTGCTTGTCCATTCGCCTGCGGATAATAAGGTGTTGAAAAGTTGTGCTGAATCTTGTACTTTGTGGTCAAAGCACGCACGTCTTTGTTCTTGAAAGGTGTCCCATTATCCGAGACTATTTTGGATGGAATACCAAAACGACATATGATGTTATGCAAAATGAACTCCACAATGCGGGGTCCTGTCGTAGAGGTAAGCGAAATTGCTTCCACCCACTTGGTGAAGTACTCTGTGGCCGTTATGATAAACGTGTGACGGCCTGACGACGCAGGGGAGATCTTTCCAATGAGATCAAAGCCCCATTGCGAAAACGGCCAAGCAGACTGGACTGTCTGCAAGGCCTGAGAAGGTACGTGCATTAGATTGGCATGATGTTGACACTTCACGCACTTCTTGACATAGGTGCAACAATCTCGCTCTAAAGATGGCCAATAATAGCCCATGCAAAGAATGCGCTTTGCGATGGCCATTCCACCGAAGTGGCCACCACATGTACCATCGTGCGCTTGGGCGATCGCCCAAGTGGACTCTTGTCGGTCCAAGCAACGAAGGAGGATTCCTTCATAGTCGCGACGATACAAGATGTCTCCTATCAAGACATACTTAGCCGCTTTCCGCTTGAGTGCTCGTTTTGCGGCATGAGTCAAATCAAGTGGGAGACTACCTAACTTGAGGTAGTCTCGAATGGGTAAATACCAGCTCTGTTGATCGAAAACCTCGATAGTATGAACAGACTAATCCCTCCCGAAGTTCATCCCTAGCAAATGCTGAATGGGATAGAACCTGCAAGAATAGTATTGTGTTGCTATTAATGGGAGTAGGGGAGAACAAGGACCCCCAGTTGGCGTGTTTCAGACGATCTCGGATTCGAGAGAACCTATCCGAGGATGGTTCAATTTGTATCATGTGGATTCTTGGCGTCGAGTCTAAGCTTGCACGCTCCATCGCGGATTGCGATAAGGTTTTGACTTGAATGGTTGTCATATCACCAGAAAGGTCCTACGGAATTAATGACCCCAAGGAGGCCATTGTATCCGCAAAACGGTTTGATGATCGAGGGAGTGCCTCGATGTCATACCACTCAAGTTTTACCAGGAATTTGTCCACAAGGGCTTTATAAGCCTTCAGAACTGGGCATTTGCATTGATATACCCCTTTGACTTGATTGACTATTAACATCGAATCACCAAAGATGTTTAGTCTTTTGATGTTCATGGCGATTGCTGTCTGAAGACCTAGGAGCAAGGCTTCATACTCTGCGTTGTTGTTGGTGCACGGGAAGTTTAATTTAAATGACAGGGGCATTGGAGCACCCTGCGGTGTGAAGAATACAATTCCCGCACCACCACCTTGCTCACACTTAGAACCATCGAAGAATAGGGTTATGTCGGCCTGTGACTCAGGCTCATCGGAACCGCGATTCTGAGACATGAAAGACCCCATCATCGGGTAGTTCTATGACCAGAGGCTGATTGTCTTCAAGAGGAGCCTCTGCTAGTTGATCGGCTATGACTTGTCCTTTGATAGATTTTTGTCCAATAAACTCTATGTCAAATTCCGTCAACAACATGATCCATTTCGCCGTGCGACTACTATGATAAGTACGACTCATCATGTATCGCAATGGATTCTCCTTAGACACAACATACGTAGTGTTGCTCAACATGTAGTGGCGTAGCTTTTTGGTAGCAAACACCACTGCCAAGCAAAGTTTCTCAACGTATGCATAGTTAAGTTCAGTAATCGACCGTAGTGCGGCTAAGATAGTATGTAGCCTGGTTCCTTGTGAAGTTCATTCTTCCGGGCTAGCATGGCGCCCAGTGCCACCTCGCGAGCGGAGATGTATAAGTAGAACGACACTCCCGGCCTAGGTGGTGCCAATACCGGCGGCGAAGCCAAGTATTGTTTGATCTCGTCAAAGGTCGATCGGCACTCGTCATCCCAATGAAATGTAACCCCCTTGTGCAATAATTTGTTCATGGGTCGGCACTTGTCGGATAATTGCGCTATGAAGCGTTTAATCGACGCGACCTTTCCCCGCAGACTCCGAGCTGCTTGATTGTGGTTGGGGGAACCATTTCAAGGATTGCCTTGACTTTCTTTGGGTCCACCTCGATTCCTCGTTTTGAGACTATGAAACCCAAGAGTTTTCCAGATGTGACGCCAAAGACGCACTTCTTGGGGTTTAATCTGACTTTATGCTCCATGAGGCGATCGAGGATCTTGCTTAAGTCAGCGATATGATTTGAGCGCGCGAGAGACTTGGCTAATAAATCATCCATGTAATCTTCCAAAGTTTTGTGCATGTAATCGTGGAAGATATACGTCATGGCACGTTGGTAGGTGGCACCAGCATTTTTAAGGCCAAAAGGCATGACCTTATAACAAAATGTCCCCCAAGGCGTTGTGAATGCCGTTTTGAGTTGATCCTCAGGATTGATACGAATTTGATTGTATCCTGAGAAACCATCCATTAGGGAGAGCATTTCGTGACTCGTTGTAGCGTCTACCAACGCGTCGATGCTCGGCAAGGGGAAATCATCCTTAGGACTCGCTTTGTTTAAGTCTCGAAAATCGGTGCATATGCGAATCCTCCCGTCGGGCTTCTTGATGGGAACCATGTTGGACAACCATGGCGGATAATCCACGCAGATGACAAATTGTGCATCCAACAACTTTTGTAATTCATCTTTGACCATCAAGGCCACTATTGGGTGCATCTTACGTAGTTTTTGCTTTACAGGCTTGATTGTCGGATCAAGCGTTAAATTATGCATGACTAGTTGCGGGTCTAGTCCCGGAATATCCTTTTACGACCATGCAAAAACTTCCTTCTTCACTTTGAGAAGGGCGATGTAATCGGCTTGCTCTTCGGGGGAAAGACTTACCCCAGCCTTGAGAATCTGTGGATTCATTGGATCCGTGCCGATGTCTCACGTCGCTCGTCTCCTCGATCGACATGTGGGATCCGTCCTCCAACTGATGTGGAGTCGAGATCAAATGGATATCATTAGCTGAGTTTAGATCTACGCTTGGAACCTCAGGTTCCTCTTCAGCTTGAAAAATATCCTGAGTTGTCCTTGGGGTAAAATGAGGCATTTCATCGAAAGGCCAGTACTCTGTTGGTGATAGGGGTGAATTGACGCGATCCCAGTCGATGGCATCTATGTCTAGATGCAATGACCGTGCTGGATCGGCCGGATTGCGGATGGGTGCGATCAAATCAATGGAGATCATGTGGATGGAATGAATTTGGTCTCCATTACCGCGGGTATGATAACTTGATTTTTCTAGATATTCCCTATACTCTGGATCTGGCTCTATGGGAACGGGCACGAACGGATCGGCCCTATGTGCCAAATGGAGGACAGGGTCTTCCCTCGGCACTCGTTGTTATGATAGGGTCTCGAGGTGGACGGTGCTCATCGTGAATGTGGAGCCATGGATCCAAGATCGGGTCCCACCTCGCTGGGTCGACCCACCATTCATGCCCTAATCGTATGCCCATCTGTCCCATTAGATCTTCATGAGTTAAAGCACGATAATGTCATCGCGCATGTCTGAGATAGTCCATCTCAGTCTCATCTTCTGAGTCACTTTCGGAGATTCAAAAATGTTCATTCTCTTCAACGACTATTGCTGGCGATGTTGAGGACTCTCCTTGCTCCAATAAGTTAATCTGGTCCCATCGCGGTTGTTCCACTTTTGGTGGAGGGACCTGACTCTCTTGACATTGTGCTGACTCAACTGGAATCTCTAAGGGGAACAACTTTGAAAAGATGTCCGGACACCATTGATATTCTCTTTGGGGATGGGTATCCGAACTTTCGCCTCTCTCTAGCAAAGGAGAGGGATTACTGCTATTACCAAGGGTGTTTGGTGACCATGGGAGGTAATCTCCCAATGTAAATTCTGTTTTTGGGTTGGCATAGAGATCTAGTGCCAATCCCCCCTTGTTGCCTATTTCTAGGTCTTGCATATTTTCAACCAAGATGTCCAAGGGCAGGGGTGGTTGAACCCTACTCCCGACTTGTCATATGGCATCCGATATCTTGGTTGGCAAGGGAGACGCATCCCTTGCTCATATCTCGCCTAGCCCGTATCCATGCCAATGGCATTGGCCGAGATATTTGAGGGCAAATTGTGGGTTTGACATATAATTGATGTTTTCAACAAAAGGTTCTTCGTCTGCTTCCTTTTGCTTACATGGTTCAAGACCATGATCAAGGCCCCCATACACAAAATTTGTCCGGTTGGGTGGGTGACCTAGGGGAACAGCTGTTCCTATGGGAAGGCGAGGTCTTCCCATATCCTGGACCGACTCTAATGCGGGCGTTGCCACAACATTCTGCACTATGTACTCCCCCAAGCCTGTACTAGCCATTTTAAAGGTGATTGTTGATGCTTCGGAGGGAGGGAACGGGAGTCCTTCCTGAGTCCATTCCATGTTTGGTAGGTTTGGGGTCTCAGCTTCCGTTGTGCTAGATATTTCCTCTGTTGATATCGTTGATATTGTGGGCAACCCCTCTTCTAAGGGCTGAGCCTCTTCCATGATTTGTTTTCCCTTGTCCTTCTGTGTAGCCATGACGGGTGGCGTTGATGATGAAGGAGCAGATGATGAAGTCTCACTCGGTCGGGGTTTTGGTGATTCGGTCATCAGTGGTGCTTGCGGTATTGGACCCTGGTTAGATGGATTTAATTGGAAATCCAAATGCGTTGAAGGGAGGGTCGACTGAGGCATTAGTTGTACCGCATTGCAATACTTGAAGGGTTCCAAGTCCATTGGGACTACGTGTATTTCACCTTCAAAAGCATACTTTAAGCACTGGTGAGCGATGGAAGGGACACATTTCATGTCCCGAATCCAAGGCCGCCCTAGCAGTATATTGTAGGCCATCTCGCCTTCCAACACATGGCACAATGTTGGTGTTGTCTTTTGTCCTACCTGGACAGGTAGAACAACCGTGCCGACTGTCGAGCATATTGCATCATTGAAGGCTCGCAGTGTGTACGTGGAGGCTATGATATGAGAGGCTGGCAGCTTCAAATGTTTCAGGGCTGCAGTGGTAATAATATTACTGGACGAGCCAATATCTACCAACACTCTCTTATACGGGATCCCGTTGATCCGTGCAACAACATGCAGGGGTGGATCAGCCGCGTCATTCGATATTGCTTTGACTTCATCCTCTCTGAAGGTGATGACCGACTTAGTACATCATTTTACGTGTCCCACGAAGTTGTTGAAAGAATTTGCTTCTTGGGGCTGTAATTCGATGGTTTTTAAAATGTCCATAAGAGCTTCTCTATGAGGTGTTGATTGTTGAATAAGCTCGTAAATGGACAGCCTAGCCGATGTGGTCCGCAAACTTTGTGTGAGTTTGGACCGTATCGTGATTTTTGGTCTAGTCCCAACGTAGCTTTCTGTGATTTCCGATCACTTGTAATCGCTTTGCCACTATAGGGGGCTCCCTCCTTAGAATCTATGCTTATTATTCTTCTTCTTGGATGACTTGATATGGATGGCCAGCCTAATATATATATATCTACCCTAAAGCTACGTTGGTGAAGAGACATGATGGTTCACATATGAAGAGACGTGATGGTTCACGTTATGAAGGGTTGTGATGGTTCACTTTATAATTTAATAATATAATAATTAAATGATTAATAATACTAACTAATAATGTTAGGATTGAGGATCCTAACACAATGATGCACCATTTCTTTCCATATGAGTAATAAGAGCCTTCTTATGTCATCATTAACTCCTTATTGTTGGAAATGAAGTATTGACTTCATTGTTCCTCCTCCCTGCTGAAATTGATGTTTGTCCTCATGTATCCCCATTTTGTGGGACATGCCTTTTTGATGCAATTTTTTTCTCTTGCTCTTTTTCCTCTTTTATTTTATTTTATTTTCTTTTTTTCAACTTTTTCTCTTATCTTGCTTGTGCCCATGAAGTTCACAAATAAGATTATTCTCTTTTGATTTTCTTGTATTTTTTCTTTTTGTCAAACTTTTTATCATCAATCTGAATCTGACATGGAAGATAAATTCTCTTCCATCTTCTGTACATCCAATTGTGGAATCTCCTTCAAGAACTCCTTCTTAGTTAATGGTGCATGGTATACCTGAAGGTAATGTCCATTCACCAATAAATTTCTCCATGAATCACCAATGGGTAAAAGAAGCACTGCTCCATATATGAAAACTTCTTCAATCAAGTGTTGTCCATGCCTCCTAGTTTGCAAAATCTTGTCAATTTGTACTTGAAACAATTCAATACCAATTCCCAAATATGTTAAGTACATACATCAAGATAAAATCTTGACATACCCTTGTAATTCAATGCAAAGGGATTGAAATATTATTTCAAAACAGTAAACAATTTTTTCTTTTGTTCATAAGTCAGCCAGCTAATAATGTTTAAGAATTTTCTTGGTTGTACTTCAATTTGTTTCATTATTAAGAGGATAGAATTTACCCCTTTGTAATTGCTTACTAAGGATTTTAATGGAAGTAAATTTTCTATATGCAGATTTTCTAGTTTTTCTCCTTTATCCAAGGCTGATTTTTGTGTGTCTCTAAAGGATTTTTGTGTATCTCCATTGAATTTTATCTCTTCAAGCTCGGGTAAGTTCTTTTTTGAGCATAGTTGGATGTTACTATAGTCAATAACATTTCCTACAATTTTTTACCAGATTCAGCTTACATAGATAGGGGCTACCTGTCCTTTATTATTCAGATTGACCATAGGTTGGGTTGGAGGTGGTGGTTGATTTACTTGCCTTGTTTGTTGTTTTTGGGATCTCTCTTTGAGAAGAATTCAAACTAGGCAACAAATTTTGCATCTCTATGATATTTTTTAGTTGTGGAAGTAAATGACATTCATCAGTTATATGTCCCTGTGAACAAATGCTACAAGTAGCTGATATGGTTGTTTTGTTCAAGAGATAGTCTTGTATATCTGCCATGATGTTTTCCTAAAACCTAGTGCAAATTTGTTTATACTACCCTAAAAAAAGGTAGTACTAGTAGATGGCTCCTCTAATGTTTTTCAAGAGATCTTATATTTCCTGACAATGAGGATGATGAATTTCTTTCAATTTTATCGAGAATTTCAAACATAGGAAATTTTAACCCCCTAAGTGTGAAGATCACTTTCTCGTGGTTTCTTGTTTGTTTTCTAAATGGACTGAAATGCAACTATCAAAAATTATTATTTATGCTAGTTATTATATTCATATTTTACTCTAAAATTCACAACTTGGCACAATAATAATTATTTGACTGCTTTTACCCTCTAACAACATCGTGTTCCCTGGAAACGGTGTCAAATGATGTGTGTCGTTAATAGCATCATTAAATATTATGATTTATCAATCTGGGGTGGTGTCCAAGGCTGTCTACGATAGAAGGTTAGGGTAGAGTACAATTTAGGAATTCAAATTTTAAGCATTTATTGGACAAAACAGATTTTGGTTTAGCCTTTTAGTGTCACACTAAACCTAATCTGCAGAATGGAAACTTGCAGGGATTGAAAACTAATTCTAAGTTGGACAGTGCATATCTCCAGACAACAGGTTGGACAGTGCATGTCTCCGAATACACAGGACGACGCCTGTCTCCCGACCACAGGCTAGACGGTGTTTGTCTCCCAATGATAGAATTAAAGTGCACACTGTTCGACACCCAAAAACCAGCGATGATCTTCAGCGAACAAGAGAAGGCTAAATATTGTGCCTATATGCCAATGGCAAGCTGGAAAGGTGCTTGTTTTCCAACAATGGGCTGAACAATGCGTGCATCGGACAGAATACAAATATGCACGTTGATTGTAAATATTGAAGACCATGTATAAAATTAGATGCATTTTGTTAAGTAAACATAGGAAATGCTATGATTATCCCGTGAGGGTTAATTTTAGCATGATTTCTCTATTTTTAGAAGTCTAATAAATTTATGAGCACCTGTTGTAGCAAATCATGTTAGAAGCATAAAATTTGTAGCGTCTATAAATAAGGGACGACTACGTTTTGTATAAAAATACAGGTCACCCCTGAAGAAAGGATTTGAACTTGCTTTTGTAAAAATTAGTACTACATAATAAAATCTCGAGTATTATGATCAATTTCTTGACTTCAAAGAATGATTGCGTGAATTAATCGGGAGGATGTCTATAGAATCTTGGACAAACTCTAGGTAGTATTCCTCCCATGTTTCCTTCTGCTTTCATTAATTAATTTTTGTTATTTATTTTCTACAAGTGTGTTTTAATTCTGCATTTTCCCTACTTTATTTAAATTTTGCAAGTGTATTTTGCTTTCCTACACTTTACTTTTCTGCACATTTCCTTTTAGTCATATTTTTGACGGTTTAATTTAGTTTTTCTGTAATTTCCTTTAGAATTTACTTTTCTGCAATCCAATTATGTCGGTTTGGTTGAACTCCAACTACACCAACAACCACCCCCAAACCAAAGTAACACATAGGACTCATCTCTAGTCTACTGTAGGCATATACTTTGCACTGGTACTCACAAGTCTATGAACTATCGGATTGATAATTAATGGATAGGAAATGATTGTTTTTGAAACATAATTTCTACTCACCATTTGGGCATCGTTACCGGGGAGTGTCAACCCTAAAACTTATAGTTCATATTAGCCTTTCCATGGATTTTCTACCTGATATTATATGATTCCACCGAGATTAAGAGGATTGGATGGTCGTTTTCTAAAAAGCAAATATATTACTTCACAAATACCTAAAAACCTAATGAAATTCCTTTTGAAACTTCTGAAACAAATCCTGAAACTGAACTACCATCTTCTCCAGCAGTATATTGGTGTAGTCACCCAATATTTGAACAAAGCTCTTCTCATCAATTAAGACAAACATCTTTTGATGAAGGACTAGTTTTAAACTTTGGTTTAGGACATCTATTTGAGAGAACCTAATTTGAGGAATATTTATTGAATATTCAACGGTGGAAAGCATTTGAAGAAGGAACCATTTCAAACGTTGACCTAGGAATACTTTTAGAAGATAAACAAAATGAGTGTGAAGCCTTGAAAGCTACCCTAGAAGCAATAGGTGTAGAACCTACATTACCTAAAAATATGGTTGAAATTGAAGAAGCTTCAACCAGCTTTGATTTCCCAATTGAGGAAGCAAGGTGATAAAGATGAAATACATATCTTTCACTCATATTCCTACCCTTAGGGGATTTCCAACTAAAGACCTTGACCTATTCCTTTTTAATTTTGATGTATTATGTAGGTCACTGGATTACAAATCAGATGCCCAAAAGCTAAAAAAATTTCCCTCCAGTTTAGATGATTCAGCGCTACGTTGGTTCATTAGTTTGAGAAACAAACACATTGCAACCTAGAAAGAGATGAAAAAGATCTTCCTGGACCAATACCAAAACTTTGGGAGGGCATGATATGTCAAGTAATAAGTCTTGGATATGAATCAAAAAGAGGAAAAATCATTGGAATATTGTTGGGAAAGATTTAGTTTTAATTTGCAAAGATCACTCCATGCAAGGTTGGGTGAGAAGTCCTTACGAAGCATATTCTTGAGGGGTCTCACCAATGAGTCTCTAGAAGCTTTGAATTTGATATCGAAAGTGGATATTTACCAACATTATAAGTTAGACATCCAATAATTGTGTCAAAATTATTCTCGCAGAAAAGGTAAACCAACCACCTGAGTCACAAAAAGTACAACTTGAGTAACTAAGGCTAAAATAGGCAACATGCTCGATGATATGGAACTCAAACGTGAAGTTGATTTATTCATGAGTGCAATGAAATATATAATGCTACAATGAAATCACGTAGGTTAAGTGGTTGTAACAATTTTTCAAACATGGCCAACCACTTAACTAATAGATAACAATCTGCTAAACAAGGATGTCAACTAACTACTAGAAGATAAAGGACAACTCTAGCAGTCTAACTAAAAATCCAACAAATAACAAACCTATCTCCAACATGGGCAAGAAATAGGAATAATAATAAAATAATAACTTAGGATTATAATTAAGCATAAGGTATAATCATATCCTCAACACTGGATGATATGAAGAGTGATATGCTCTCATCTCTCACACTTCAACAAGATACACTCTTGCTTTAGAAAAATAAGCAGGAAACTTAAGCAGCACTAGCCTACTTTTACCCAAAAAGTAGGAGAAACATCCTAAAAATGAGTGTTTGAAAAATAAAGTTAGAGTGTGTGCGATCTGTCAAAGAGATCATAAAACTAGGTTATGTCCACGAATAGAAAATGTCAAAGAGGAACTTGAAGTAGCGAAACCTATTTCATGGGTAATAGGAGAAATTGGCAACAGTTTCCTATGGGAAATAATATGCAAGAGAAGTGCCATCTTATGGGGTAAATAACTATATGAACCAAGGTTAGACTCAACCACCCAATACGGAATGGTGGGGTCAACCTCCTTGGATAAATGCCACCCAAGGATCTACTCCTTACAACCCATATCCATGGATGCCTTATCAGCAAACTAGACCACAGTGGAGAAAATTAAATGCATGGACTTTACCTCCACAAAATACAACTCAAACTCCATCGCAGCCCAACTTTCCTGGTCCTCCTACTTCAAGACCAATTCAACTACTTGCATAACCAACTCCAAATTCGAATAACAAGACAAATCATCCCACCTATCAGGTATATACAAAGATGTTTCCTTGTACAACTTCGATCATGTAAACAATGAGTAGAACCAACTCCTCCTGTAGTAGAGGAAGAGGATGTAGAGTTAGAAGTAGAAGAGCCACCTATGGTAGAAGAGGTGATAGAAAAAAAAATGTTGAGAAAAACATAAACGAAGGGGTTCCACCTTTTTTGAAAAGATAATGTTGATTCTCCACCCTACCAAAAATTTGAATTGGGTACCCAAAATTGAATTGATAATGTTGATGTGGGCAAGGTCGGACATGACTCCAAGGTGACTTTAACGGTGTAGAACCCCCTGGTCGTGGTCTCTCAGACTAAGGTGGCCCCGTAAAGGGTTATTCACTTAAAAAAATATCTATAGCACTCCTGAAAGGAATACTGGAAGATGTTATCATAATAGATACATGGGAGTATCCGGTAAATTTTCTAGTATTGCAATCTAGATCTGGATTGGGTGGTTATCCACTTATATTAGGTAAACCTTGGTTGGCCACAACTGATGCTTATATGAGTTGCACGATAGGACATATGACGATCTCAGATAGACAAAATATTAAAAACTTGATCATTTATCCACCTACACAGTCCACTGATTTGTTGGGAGAACCAAATTGTGGTCTTAAATGAGGATGCCTTATCAATGCTCCGACCTATTGTGGCTCTAGATGAGATTGAGGATGACATTGATGAAGAACAAGTCATAACACACTTTTTCCAAGGGGAATCTTCTCATACTCCTCTAGAATATCCACTTGTAGGTAGCAAAGATAACCATGTCAAAAAAATAGAGGTAGCACCTGATAGAGTGTTGAATATTGATAATGAGTTGTCAATTATTCAAGAGGATAAATTAAAGGAAATACTAGTCAAACATCAAACTACTTTTGCATGGGATTACACAGACATGATGGGGATTGCACCCAAAGTCTGCATTCACAGGATATATTTGGAAGACAATGTGAGACCGGTAAGACAGTCCCAAAGGAGAATGACTCCAGCCATGAAAGAAATTGTAAAAGCTTAACTACAAAAACTTTTGTCGACTGGGTTTATTTATCCAATATCGAATAGTCAATGGGTATCACCTTTAATGGTGGTGCCTAAGAAAAATGGCAAGTGATGCATTTGTGTTGATTATAGGATGCTCAATAAAGCCACTAGGAAAGACCATTTCCCCTTACCCTTTATTGACCAAGTCCTCGACACCTTGGCAGGATGAAAATATTTTTTGTTCCTAGATGGGTTTAGTGGATACAATCAAATTCAAATAGGGAAGAAGACCAGTAAAAAACCATATTTACTTGTCCATGGAGGACTTTTTCTTAATGGGTATTACTGTTTAGGTTGTGTAACGCACCTACCACCTTTCAAAGGGTGGTGCTTAGAATATTTTTGGACATGATTGGAGAAACTGTAGAAGTATACATGGATGATCTCACCATTTATAGTGAAACTTTTGAGGAAGCTACAACCAATCTGGAGAAAGTACTCCAGTGGTGTCAAGAGATAAACATGTCCCTTAGTAATGAAAAGTATTTTATGCTAATGCAAGAAGGGATAGTGTTAGGACATCATATATCTACAAAGGAGATAAAAGTAGATAAACGAAAATTTGAAGTATTAAAAAATCTACCTACTTCCCAAACACCTAGAGATATCCATAGTTTTCTAGGTTTTGTTGGATACTATAGGCGGTTTATCCAAGACTTTAGTAAAACTGCCAAACCTCTACATACATTGTTGTCTAAAAATGTTGAGTTTGTCTGGACCAATGAGTGTGAACAAGCATTTCAGATTTTAAAAGAAATATTGACCACAACTCCTGTGTTGAGAGGTCCAAAATGGACCCTCCCCTTTCACTTTAACTCTGATGCATTTAACAATGCGATAGGGGTTGCATTAGGACAAAAATATGGAGATGATTTTTACGCCATCTACTATATTAGTAAATATCTTGCAGGTGCTGAGTTCAACTATACTATCATGGAGAAAAGAATTCCTTGTGATAGTGCACGCTATTAATAAATTTTGCCATTACATTATAGGTTATAAGATTTTTGTCCATATAGATCATGCAGCCATAAGGTACCTAATGAATAAACTTGCAATGAGTGGTAGAATTATTAGGTGGCTTTTACTATTGTAGGAATTTGATGTAACCATTATTGACAAACCCGACAGGGATAATGTTGTTGCATATTTTATCTTCAGGTTAATATCTTAGGACCATACAGCCACTGAGGATCAATTTCCAGATAAGCATATTTTTGCTTTGGATGAACATATTCCATGGTATGCAGATATGGCTAATTACTTAGCCATCAATAAAGTATCTCCTGCACTCTCACCCTAAGAAGCTCAAACTTTAATAGAAAAGAGTGCAACCTTCTCATGGATTGATGGATGCCTGTTTAAAATTGGGTCCGATCAAATCATGCAAAGGTGTGTAGAATAAAATGAAATCACATAAATCCTCAAGGCTTGCCATGATGAACCTTATGGTCATTTTGCAGGAAAAATGACTGCATTTAAATTTTTGCAGGTTGGATATTTTTGGCCTTATTTATTTAAAGATGTAATCAAACATGTTAACCAATGTGATCAATGCCAATGAATGGATAGACCAACTCTTCGAGATGAGATGCCACTTCAGCCCCATGTGCACATTAAACCTTTCAAAAAATGGGGGATGTACTTTGTGGGTCTCATCAATCCATAGTTAGGTGAAAAAGGTATATTATTGTTTGTACTGACTATGTGACTAAATGGGTTGAAGTGCAAGAACTACGAGATTCAAAGGAAAATGTTGTAGTTGATTTCCTGTATGAATCTATTTTCACCCAATTTGGGGTTCTTAAAGAAATTACCATTGATCAGGGACCTCAATTCACCTTAAAAGTGATTCAAAAGTTGATGTAGCAGTATTGAATCTGGCACAACAAAACTACACCCTATCATCCGCAAACAAACGGGCAAGTGGAAGTCACAAATCGAGACCTGGAAAATATTCTTACTAAGATGGTACAACACCATTCCAATTGGTGTATGGGAAAAAAACCAAGGTGCCCATTGAATTTGAAATCAAAATCCTAGGGACTGCTGTAGCATTAAATTTTAATTTGGATGTTGCACAAAAAGATTGAATTCAACAGCTCAACCACCTCGATGAATACTAGTAGGATGCTTTACAACAAACAAAAATCATGCAAAAGTAGAGGGCCTAGTGGCATAATCACCACATACGCCCAAAATAGTTCAAAGTAGAATATTGGGCATTGTTGTACGACTTTTGGTTCCAAGAGCAAAAGAAAAAGCTTATGCAGTTTTGGATGGGACCGTACAAAGTGGTTGAGATTATAAAAATGGTGTTATGTGAGTTCAAACCATAGATGGAAGCGACATTGTGTTGACAATCAATGACCACCTATTGTGTTCGTATCATGCACCACCAGTCCACACAGTTGAATCCAAAGTAGGCATGGGGGAGACCCCATTGTAATGAAAATGATCTCCAACAGTTGACAGATGCGTGTGCGTTTACAAAAAATAAAAATAAACATTTTAAATTTTAAATTTTCCAATTTTGTTTTATTTACTGCTTTGTAGGAAATTGTGCCCTGAATGTAATCTGTAGGCATCCTGGAAAACCTAGGCTTATCAAGCACAGGATCCATAATTCTTGTTTTATGTTTTACGTGTGCATTTATTGTTTTATAGAAAATTGTGCCTTGAATGCAATCTATAGGCATCCTGATAAACCTAGGCCTATTAGGCACAAGATCCACGGTGCCCTACGTATTTTCATCTTTCTAGGAGGATAAATGAATGAACGAAGCGCCAATACCTACCAATAAGGGGGTACTTATAATTGGATAAATATACATGTGTCTACTTTCTCAAAAAAGAAAATACCTATATACGGGTCAAGGTGACGGATGTTGACTTTGTCACCAAGGAAAAGCACTTGTATTTGGATCGATGAAAGGCGCCTGGCTGCGGATCAACTCAGTGGACGTTGACTATCCAACCAAGATAAGGTACCTATCTCCCATGTATAGCAAAAGGTGCCTATATCCGTAACATTTTGAAGGTGCCTGTATTCACAAAGGTGCCTAAAAAAAGCAAACAAATCACCTATTGTGAAAAAAAAAAAAATATATATATATATATATATATATATATATATATATATATATATATATATGTTTTATAGGTACTAGTATGTCCAATAAAGACATTTGTAGTCACAATAATAGACAACACCTATCTCCCAGCAAACGGGTGCCTATTTTCGCATTTCAGCGAAGGACGCTTGTTTCCTAGTAAACAAGCATCTATCTTCGCATTTCAACGAAGGGTGCTTGTCTCCCAGCAAATGGTTGTTTGTATTTGCAATACAATGAAGGGTGCCTATCTCTGTAATATAGTGAAGGGTGCTTGTCTCCCAGCAAATAGGATCCTGTCTCTGCAATACAGCGAAGGGTGCATGTATTCCAACACAGTGACGACTCCTATCTTCGGCATCGAACAAGCGGTCAAAGCGACGTTGGCGTCAAAATCCATGCACAATTAGAATTAAACTTTTGCATGGATAAAAGTATGTTTGATTATCTTTTTATCGACAAAATCTATTTACTTCTCGATTGTTGATCGAAGGAGTTCGTGATTTTTCATTAGTGATCCATTCATGCTCCTAAGACAAATAAAACAACTTTCAAGGGACGTGTGTTATCCCACGATAAATTAAAAATTCCATATTTTCTTCAGTTTTTTTGCACAAAACCTTGAGATTAGTAAAATTGTAGTACCCAATGATGATTCAAGTTGATACAATTTTTGCATGGAAAAAAACCATACCGATCATTTGTCTCGAAGACACTGTTTTCACTCATCGGCCAATCACATTGTATCACTGGCATTTGCATATGATAAATCACGAAACACCATTCAGGTATGTACTAAACTTTCTATTATGTATATGCATGATTTTCATAAAGAAAACATTTCTATATAATGTGTTGGCACATGTCCCACGAAACTTGTATCCAATCATACGAGCCCCAAATATGTACTACGCCATGTGGTACCAATCAAATGAAGGGAGAGGTTATAACGATACCTATCTTAAATCTAGCAAACAATTTTAGATTTAATTATGCTGATTACCCGTAATTACTGTTGATTATGGGAGATAGGTGCCCTGTATGCACGAATACAGTCATATGCTTCGGCATGTTATAAACCAGAAATAGTGCCTATTTTTGTAAACACAACAAAGTCTAGAGAACAAAACCAATACTGCCATGGGAAAATCTACTAATCATGCATTGAATAAGAATGAGCCCCAGGATCTTTTAAGTATAACTGACGATGTTAGAAACCAGTTTGAGGCTACGATATGGATGTAGTATTATCGTCTGATTAGCTAGGATCAAGATGTTGAGGCGGTACGAGAATTTGTAGCCTCAATGGATGATGATATTGTACAAATGTGTGGATTGGTCATACCAGTCACAAAAGCATATATTGTAGAGGTAACTGATCTTCCACGCATAGTGGGACCAAACATATAAGGAAGATAGTATAGCACGATGCATACAATAATTTTTTGGGTAGCCATTAATGTAGACAACATGCCAAGGGTTACCAAAACAACACATGCTAAACCTTTGAAGAAATGTGTTCGAGCGAGTGGCTTGATTTTTCACCTACATTGATAAGTATTCTTGGTTGAACACCAACCATTTTAGATTTCTTAATCATCTACTACATGGGATAAAATAAATATTCTTGACTACCTAATATGCGCCCTAAAGGACGAATCCAACTAGTACCAGGTAGGAACAGTAACGATAATAACACATCATGGGTTAATCTCAGTCTTGGTTCGATATGCCAAGGCACATAGGAATGTGTTGGCCGCTAGAGACAATAATGCAAACACAACTAACAAATAACAAGAATATGCAAAGGATGAAGAAGAGGTTGCTACAGATGCAGCAAAGGAGAAATAGGGGGAAGAGGAGGCACTTGAATCCCAAAACCACCAAGTTGTAGAAATAATAGGGTAGGAAAAATCAGAGCCTTTTCCTCCAATACCATCGCTTGCCTCCCAGCATAACCATCCTACAGGGGAGGCAAGACAAGCTGAACAGAGTTTATCACAGGCAATATCATCGTCTGTCTCCCAACATTCGAATTGGGAGGTATACCAAACTGTTCCAATCCCATTTTGGGCTTTATCACCAACAAAAACTAGAAGAGAACACAAAAGGAGTGCTTGGTTGAATACATTTTGTTCGAAGAAGAAAATGTAGAGGATGAACTGGTTGCTCAAGTGTTGCATGGCATGGCTAGTGGTGCGATATTCTACCAAAATGCTTGAGAAGAAGACCTACATATCCAACTGCAGAACATGAAAGAACAAGTCTCCAATTAGGAGGAAAATATAAGAAAGAGCATGCCAAATTTTAGGAGTCTCAACGGGCTGCTGCAGCAAGACAACAAGAAGTGAATAACACTTTGCAACAACTATGATATATGGTGCAGCAATTAGAAAATAGAGTCTAGCAGCTACAAGCTGCCAAACCAAATAAGGTCGATGTTGGAATACAAATAGACTGGGCCATGGACGCGATATTTTCTTTTGTGGACTTAGAGGAGAAAATTGCATCCATAAGGGAGTTTCACTCTGATGCCAAAAGGACATCAAACAAAAAAAAATCCGAAATAAGGGACCAAGTAGAGGCCCTTGTGAATATTACCTCCTAGGAATAGGGGAGCACTGTTGTGCAACAAGAACCCATTGTAATAGAAATCAATTATAGTGATATTGAGGAGTCAACTGAAATACCTAATGCTATCTAATCAAATGGTCAACCACCAGATGACCAAGCAAGAATTACCAAGTCAGTTGAAGAGTTTGAGGCACAACTAGATGCTACTCAACTGGCTGATGATATATAGATATCTAACCCTACTATCTAGTCAGAAGTAGGGAAAGAGCAAGAACATGAGGTGGATCATCCATAGGAGTTAGTCGATCCCATAGAGGTTGTATAGTCAGTTGGCAGCCATCGGATGACCAAACCACAATTGATTAGTTTGATAGATAGACCATGATTGAATCAACTGGAAACACACCAAGGGACCAGGATATGCAATATACAAAATCCTTCGATGTCCAAGAAATACCACCTCCATAGAAGGTAGAAGATATTGGTCCTTCGACATCCACAGCTAATGCAACAACACTCAGACCATCCAAGAAATTGTAGCTCAAATAAAAAGTAGATAAAGCACCATAAAGAAGGCAAAAGACAAGGACCAAAACAACTAAACAACTAAAGCACAAAGCACCCCAACAAGATCTGAAGGTGCAGACAGACCCAAATTTAGATGAGTGGACTACATCCATGAAAGCCTTCACCAACCAGAAAGAGCAGTTCCATGAGCTCAAGAAGAACCTGAAGGAGGCTAAGAAAGAGTGAAAAAATTCACAAATGGATGGCCATAGAGCCAGGTATTTCTATTAATCTTTGCCAACAAAAATAATTCTAGAACCTATATGGTTCAACTGATGGAAATCCCTCAAATATGTAGGAATATCTGGAGAAGATGGGCATATTTAGCAAAGACCCAATGATGCCATCACCAGTTTGAACATCTAAGTCTCTACCACCTGAAGATGCAGAGGAGAATGACATAGAGGACACAACACTTGATTCAAAGGTGGAAAAATTACCAAAGGCCCAAGTACATGATACATCCCATTATCCACCATGGGACAAGCCTGACTTTCCATTGGCAGATCAGCTTCCCCCAAACCATCAATACTGGAAGCAAGTTGAGCTTGCATTCTAGAAGGATGCCATTACATTTATAGGATTCTACATGGAGGAAGTTGTAGGCAAGAAGGGGTGAAGCAGAACAAAGTCGAATACAAGAGAAGGGACTAGTCAACCCTTACGATGCAGTAAACACCAAAAAATAATTGAGATAGAAGTAGGTCCCACTCAGTCGAAATAGTGTGGCAAACAAAAACGTAACAAGGAATGAGATAGATCCACAACCAAGGAGAGAAAGCATCAAAATAGAAAATATTGGTAGGTTGTTGATAAAATATGAGATTATTAACAAAAGTGCCATGAGGACGTGGCAACAATTAGGCATGGGGGATGATGAGCACCAAAAATACTCATTTTTTGTATACTTTAATAACATAAATGTGTGGCATATTATATTAGAAATGCATTGTTTATGATATTTTTGTATATATTTAATAGAAAATGATGTATTATGCCTAATGTGTGTTTTGAGTGAAAATTGTGTGTAGATGCAGTACCTTATGTATTTTTTCGCATCTTTTTAGTCAAGGTCCCATGCGGACCTAGAATTTGATACTTTCATGACATGATTAAGGAAGGATTGCTTATTAAATGATGATAGTGGCAAAGGAGTAAGGCGTTTCAAAACATGCTAATGTATGATGCCTATCTCCCAGCCATAGGTCCAAAGGTGCCTATCTCCCAGTGGAAAGGAAGCACCTATCTCCCAGTACACAAGACGATGCCTGTCTCTCGATAATAGGTTGGACAATGCCTATCTCCCAGTACACAGGATGACGTCTGTCTCTTGATGATAGAATAAAAGTGCACACTCTTTGACGTCCAAAAATCAACGATGATCTTCAATGAACAAGAGAAGGCTAAATACAGTGCCTGTATCCCACCGACAAGTCGAAAAGGTGCCTATTTTCTAGCAATGGGCTATACAGCACGTGCATCGGATAGAATAAAAACATGTGCATTGACCATAAATATTGAAGACCATGTATAAAATTAGATGTATTTTGTTAAGTAAACATAGGAAACACTATGATTATCATGTGAGGGTTAATTTTAGCATGATTTCTCTGTTTTTAGATGTCTAATAAATTTATGTGCGCCCACCAAAGCAAATCATGTTAGAAGGATAAAATTCATAGCGTCTAAAATTGTAAACAAGGGATGACCGCATTCTGTATAAAAATGCAAGTCGCCCCTGAAGAAAGGATTCAAACTTGCTTTTGTAAAAATTAGTACTGCATAATAAAATCTCAAGTGTTTTGATCAATTTATTGAGTTCGAAGAGTGATTGTGCGAATTAACCGGGTGGATGTCTGTAGGAGCTTGGGCCCACTCCAAGCAGTATTCCTGCCATGTTTCCTTCTGATTTCATTAATTAATTTCTATTATTTATTTCTTGCAAGTGTGGTTTAATTTTGTATTTTCCCTGCTTTATTTAAATTTTGTAAGTGTGTTTTACTTTCTTGCACTTTACTTTTCTGCACATTTCCTTTCAGTCATGTGTTTGATAGATTAATTTATTTTTTTCTACAATTTTCATAGAATTTACTTTTGTGCAATCCAATTCTATTGGTTTTGTTGAACTCCAACTACACCAACAACCACCCCCCAAACCAAAATGACACATAGGACTCATCTCTAGTCTACTGTAGGCATATACTTTGCACTAATACCCACAGGTCTACGAACTACCATATTTATAATTAATGGATAGGAAATGATTGTTTTCATAATATAATTTTTGCTCACCACAAACTCCTTACAAAATATGTCAATTCTTCACTTCTCCCATGAGGGTTACATCCCTTTTTATAATATCTACAAGCATAATTCCTAATATTCGATGATAATATGCTACGACAGTATTCTATGACAATATTCCTAACCACATTTTCTGTTACACTTGCATTCATGATTCCAAAGTGGTTACATACATGATTCTATGACACACACTCCTACCTATATCTAACTTAACACATGGTCCACTTCTAACTTAATACATGGTCCACTTTACATATGATATCATATGTCACTATGAGTTACAATTATAGGGTACGTAACATGCCATACCCCTTAGAGAAGCTTTGTCCACAAAGCTAAAAGGTTTAAAACTACTACTAAAACTCCTAAAATGACTCCCATGTGGCATATTTTGGTTGCAATCCCTACCACTACACAAGCACTTTGATGATATCCTAGGAGCAAAGATGTCAAGTCCTACAATCTAGAATGGTTGTAAGTTGTAGAAGAATGGATCCTTCTACATCTAATTTAGGCATAATTTTTTTTGCTTGGGTATGTATTCCACCACCTTCTTTAGGCAAGACAAATAAAAAAATTGGATGAATCTTGGATGTCGTCGGCAGCTCCAACTTGTAAGCAATATCCCCTATTTGTTGAAGTACCTTGTAGGGTCCATAGAATTTAGGTGCCAGCTTGTGTCAACCCTTTTGTTTTAGGGACATCTACTTGTAGGGTTGAAAATGAAGAAATACCATGCCATCTTCTACAAATATTTTATAGATCTTGTGTTTATATGCTTGTTATTTCATGCAGTTCTAGGCAATTGCTAAATTTTGTTTCAAAGTAGCTAAGACTTTCTACCTTCAATTGAGGATTGTATCAACTGCTTAAACCTTTGATTTGTCTAGCAAGTAATAAGTGTTGGAGGCAATTGACTATATATTGCCTTATACAACAACATCCTTGTGGTTGTATGAGAAATTTTGTACCACCATTCTGCTAGAGAAAGACATTAACTCCACTTGGATTGGTTATTAGATATAAAACATCAAAGATAAGTCTAAAGGCATTTATTTATGAACTCTATTTGGCCATCAATCTATGAGTGGTTGAATGTGCTCTATTTTAATTGTGTTCCCTAGATGCGATGGAGCTCCTCCCAAAATTTACTTGTAAACACCTTGTCACGATCACTAACTATGGAGTGTGGGATCCCATGGAGCCAAAATATTTGATCCATGAAAATTTGTGCCACTATCCATATAGTATAGGGATGACCTAGGGAGCAAAAGTGGGCATACTTGGTCAATCTATCCATGATCACCATGGCAAAAACAATTTCACGAGAGAGAGGAAGCCCTTCAATGAAGTCCATGGAAATATCTATCCACGGTGACTCTAGAATTGGTAAAGGTTGAAGTAACCCTAGTGTGTTGATTGTTTTTCCTTTTTGGTGTTGGTAGGTATCACAAGCATCCACAATTTATTTTAAGAAAACTTCTTAGGCCAATAAAAGTTGTGCTTTATCCATTTGTAGGTTCATAAGCAACTTGTATGTCCTCTTATTGGGGAACAATGAAGCTTTGTTAAAATATAGGATTTGAGTTATGAAGTGGATAGAATAGCAACTCAATGCTTGTCATGCGATTTCGCCTACTCCATGAATAATTAGGATGGTCCCTTTCTAGTGTTTGGAAGTCTTAAATGATTTTTGCAAGTGTAGGGTTGTTTTTCCATTCTAACTTGAGTGCCTATAGACAATTAGCCATGAGGATGGATACTACATAGAGGGTATCTTATACTTATAGCAATCTAGGAAGGGCATCGACGACAAAAATTTTTAGTCCTTTGTAATAGAATATCTTATAAGTGCATCCTAAGAGCTTAATGACCCATTTCTACTACTTCGGGGAACAAATCCTATGATCTAGGATATACTTGAGGCTATGATGATTTGTCTTGATGATTTCAACCTAACAAGTATGGTTGCTAATGGAGGATGCGTAGATGATAACATACATATCCTTCTCATAAGTTAATTTTGTAAGATTTCACCCTGATAAGGCCTTGCTTATGAATGCAAGGGGTCAAAATTCTTGCATCAGCACAACCCCCAACCCCACTCCTGAGGCATCACTTTTTGTTACAAAGGTTTTAGAAAAAATAAGGGATTGTTTAGACTGGTGTATGGTATATAGTTTGCTTTAAAGTCAAAAATACCTACTCAATTGCACTGTGTTATGCAAGCACGTACTTACAAAGCATGGTTATTAAAGGTGCCATCATCTTCCCATAATCCTTGATAAAATTTTGGTAGTACCCTATGAGGTTGAAGAATACCCAAAGGATCTTCAATGTTTATGGTTTGGGCCACTCCTTCATGGCTTCATTCTTTGTTGGGTTTGGCCATAATATGCCCTAAATATTCCACCTTGGTTGCTCCAAAGGTGCACTTAGATTGTTTGACATACAATTGATTTTGTTGTAGAAGGTCCAACATATGTTTGATTTGTTGGAGGTGCTCTTCACATGTTATGTTGTATACTAGTATGTCATCAAAAAAGACCAATACAAACATTTGTAGATATGGTTTCAAAACCCTATTCATCACTCCTTAGAAATTTGATGGTGCATTGGTGATACCAAAGGACATAAATAAGAACTCTAGTGCCCCTCATGAGTCCTAAAAGTTGTTTTGGGTATGTCCTCCTTATGAACACGAATATAACGGTATCCTAACTTGAGGTCCAATTTGGTAAACTATTGAGCACCATGTAGTTCATCCAATAAGTCATCAATCACATGGAAGGGGAACTTATCCTTTATGATGATATTATTGAGTTCACAAATATCCACACACATTCTTCATTATCCAATATTCTTTCTTACCAGTAAGACTAGGGCTGAAAAAGTCCTCGAGCTTGGATGGATTAGTCTTGCTTCCAATAGTTCTTTCATCATCTACTTAATCTCATTCTTCTGATGATAGGGGTACCTATACGACCAAATGTTTGGAGCTGACTATTCAATACCAAGTTGATTCTATGGTCTTCTTGTCGAATAGGAGGTAGTTGTTTAGGCTCATTGAAGACCTTTTGATTCTTGGTTAAAATAACCAACAAGTTTAAAGGAATCTTTTCATCTTATATAACATACAAATACATTTGGAAAAATCTACCCAGTATTGCCTTATGACCCTTCTTAATTAGTTGTTGCACATGATGGAATGTCAAAACTTTGGGTTTTCTCTATTTTAGTCCATGGATGGTGTGTTTTTTGTCATTGACAATGAATTACATCCAAAGTTTTGAAAATTTTTATAACACTTGTCCTAAAGTTTTTATCTAGGGACAACCAAACACAATGTCCACTCCTTCCAATGGGACTATATAGAGAGTTGTTTAGCATTGACAGTCACCTATGGATAGGCAAGCATTCCAACACCTCCCATTACAAGTCATGATATCCCCATTTACAATTTTTACCTTGATTTGATCATGGCCATAAATGAAATAAGCTACTTTTTTTGCCACACTAGGGTCAATAAATTTATTTGTGCTGCTAGAGTCCAATAGTATCAAAACCTTACGTCCTTTGATAAATCCTTGGATTGTCGTGCATTGGGGTGTCAATATTCCTATAATAGCATTAAAAGAAAGGGTGGGATTTTATTTTATTGGTTTGTTAGTTGGAGGTTCTTCATCCATTAATTTTGGATGCTCTTCTACTGAATCCACAAATTCATTCCTCGTGTCTATAGAATAAGATAAAGTACTACTCATACCCAAAAGGTAGAAGCATTATGCTTTGTATTTGTGTCCCATGGTCCATTTTTCATCATGGTTATAACAGAGTCCCTTGGATTTGCAGTTGTCCATCTCCTAGAGTGTTTGCCTATTGACTATGGGAGCCTTTGAAGCATTATTGTTTATGGATGTAAAAGTTCTATTCTAGAACATCGGGGGTCTAGAAGCCTTTTGTTGAATATTCCATTTGATCTCTTTATATACAGCTCACCCTATATTGAATCCTATAGGTGGTCATCTTGAGCATTTAGACCTGAGTTCTTATTTCTTCCTCAAGGCCACTAATAAAACAACTCTTTAAGATTTCATCTGGAAGACCTTTGATTCTATTGGATAGCTTATCAAAAGTCATAATATACTCTAGTACAATACATGTTTGTCGAAGCTTAATGAGGACACTTGTAAAATCTTCAAATTTTGATGACTTAAATTTATTAAGGAGTTCTCTCTTGAATTGTGTCTACTTAAGGTTTTGGACTTATTTTTGCAACTATTGATACTAATGTAGTGCTTCAAGGTCAAAATTAAAGGTGATTATATAAATCCATTGGTTCAAGGGAGTTTCACGTAGTTCATACCATTGCTTAGATTTAATTTACAGACTTTGTGCTTTGGTCCTACCAAACCTTGGAAAATCTATTTGAGAAAGTCTAGGGGTCATGACTCTATTATTCCCTGATTGTTGATAGGTTTTATTTGTAAAGTCTCTAGAGGATTTTTACTTATCGATAGATTTTCCTCTTTGAGATTTTGGGCTATTTTCAAAAGACCCATCAAATTTTGGATTTCTAATCTTAAGCACTTCAATATCCTGACTCATCTGGTCCTGTTTATGCTAGCAGTATGCTATTATGGTGGTGAGGGAAGATAATTGATCCTTAAGTTCAATTATGGTATCCAATTTGACGAGTTGTTCCTCCTTATGCATTATAGCTTTAATTTCTTGAGTTTGGGCCTTTGGAGGCATTTACTAAATATAGAATTATTGTTTTAGCTATTGCTATTTTTATTAAGGTCATAAAAAAGTGTATGGGTGCTATATATCCAAACAATCATCTCAAAGAGATGAATGAAATGGAATATACCACAAAATGACAATTTGGGATCCCCCCAAAAAATGTATGGGTGTTATATACCAACACAATCAACTTGATGAGATGATCACAATGGGATATACCACAAAATGGCATTCTTGGTAGTCCACTCTTTTATACCAAGGGTTTTCAAGTTGTGTGTCTTCCTCAAAACACTTTGAATTTCAACTTTTTTTTTCTTGTGATCTAGCTCCTGATAAGGTAAATAGGAAATGAAAGTATTATATGTTAAGGTGTGTACTCATCACAACCCTCTAATATATTGTAGTAGTGATCGATAATTCTCAGACTAATATTTTAGGCCCCTACCCAAGGAGGATATATGCAATATCTTTAGATGCACTACCCGCCTCTCTAAACAATACAAGATGGTAATCTTCTCCAGTGTTGTACTCAATGAAATATGGATATTACATGCCCGAATGGATTCATATATATGTCTCAAGGTTCCTAAAAGGAGGATCTCAATATATGTAAGATACGTGGGAGCTTAAATCTATATACATGTGTTGTTTGATGTTTGGGCATTGGAGCTTAATCGTCCCTCGCTTTAGTAGATGCTTTATGGGCAATATAGCTTAGCCAATACTTATAGCTCCTATGTGTCATTTCAAAATGATTGAAACACCATTTCTAACCTATGGACCTAGTGTTAACAGAAAAATATTGCTAACAAAAGTTTACCATACCCTCAAAAGAGCTTTGATACCACTTGCAATGAACCTCTTCTTCTCATGCAAATATTTCATTTGAAAGCCTTAGTTTTAAGTAATACTATGATAAGAAATTTAGTGCTAAACATAATTATAACTACAATTATAAGGAGTATTTATAAAAACAACACTAATATCATATATCCAATAACATAAATATTCATTAAATGAAACATGAAAATATAAAATAACAATAAATGCAAGAATTCAAGACAAGTAATATTACTATCATTGCCCTCTTTGAGGGGGCAACCTCCTTACAAAATATGTGAAATCCTTACTCCCTTGTGAGGGTTACATCATTCTATTTTATAATATTTACAAGTATAATTTATGACCTTCTATAACAATATGCTATGGTAGTATTCTATGACAATGTTCCTAACTACGTATTCTATGACAATCACATTAAGGATTTCAAAATGGTTACATACATAATTTTATGACACACACTCCTACCTATATTTAACTTAACATATGGCCTAATTCTAACATAATATGTCATCCACTTTACATACAATATCATATAACACTATGGGTTACAATTGTGGGGCACGTAACGTTCAAATCCCATGGTGAATGTTAACAAATTCAATGGGATTTGGGGCAAGTGGTTAGGAGTGTTGAATTTCACATATAGACCATACTTTCAATCTCATAGACGGGCCTTAACATTTATCAAATGGATCCCAAGTGTTTAAAAATATGGTCTTCTAATGTGGAAACATAGGTTAAAATCTAGCAAAGCATTAAATACATAATTTACTAGTTCAAATACCACTATATGGTTTGTTGAGATATCATTGCTATGATTATGATGCGATATAGGTAGATCCCATTTTGATCCTATATTTACACTTAAGGGAGCCTTTTATATCCATGCTCTTCTCCTTTTTGAATAAATTATGTGTGGCTTCTATTGGGGGCCATTCCCATTACAAAAACAAAACATTACATTGTTCTCATTACACTTCTATCAAATTAGTAAATTCATATCCAACTTGTCTTTCTATAAAAAATATTCTTCATTTGCCTTTCTTATAAAAGAGTTTTACCATATTCCTCCCTACTAATATTCCACAATCAAATCCTTTTTAATTTCATATAAATGTCTTCCAAAATTGAAATTTTGTCAAGATAAAATTCAATACTACAAATAGCTAAAATATTTGCTACCCATTTTTCATATCTATAAATATAAATATATTGTCTATAACAATATGAGAGTTTCTTAATACTTTTTTTAGGGTTCTTATTCATGCCCCTAATATTCCAAGATATTATTTTCATTGTCATTTTTTGTTTTTATTTGTGGGTTTAGCCCCACTTCTTATTAACACTTGTGATATTTGCTTTTGTTTTCCTATATCAAGATCCCTATAGGGTTATTTTTCTCTTTGTTTTTGCTTCTTGGTTCTTCCTCTTTTTTTTATTTCCACCAATACTTTCATCTTCATCCATATCTTCAATCTTCTCACATTGCTCAAAGTAAGACTTATCATCTATAGGTTTGTCTTGTTGTGTAGGATTTGTAGAGCAAGGAATAACCTCAAAAACACATTCTTCTTTATATTTCCCTAGAAACCCTAAAGTGCAAGGACACTCTTCCAAAGAAATTACCTTCTTATTATGCCCTAAAAACCCTAAATTATTACAAACTTCCTCCATCCTCATTTCTTTATTATGTTGCTCTTGAAACCCTAAATTTCAAGGGATAACCTCTATACCACTTTCACTTTTATTACTAGGAGAGGATTTTATTACATGGAAATATCTTGACCTCTTCTATCATCTTTGTGTTAGGATTTTCCTCCACATTTACCTTTGCACCTTTAATTCCTTATGAATTTGAACTTACTTATTGTACTTTCTTAGCCCTTATATCCTTTTTTGTTTCTTCTAATTGTTGATCCAATTAAGTTATGGTGGCCTTTTTCATAAGATGTTGTAGAGAGGATTTCTTTGCCCCTTATTTGGGAATGGAATATCCTTTATCTAATATACCTTCTATTAATGTATGATTTCCTTTATTTACCTTGAATTTTATCTTCTGATAATTTTTTTTGTCTCTTTCTTCATAGTTTTCATTTTGCAAACTCTTGTCAAGTGGCTAGTCTCAAAACAATTGTGCCAACGAAATGCAATATTTCATAATCCACTTGTTGATCCCTTTCTTTTGGTTCAGATGTAATCTTAATATATTGTGGTAAAGGTTTTGAAATATCCATAATAATACATATTCTAGTATATATCGCATGCTTCCGCTCCTTAATTTCTTGATGAATTCTCCTAGGGTATTTCTAATATTCTTCAAAACATCCTTATTGATAAGTTGATATATAAGTCCAAATCGAAAGCTTCTTAATAGTTTCTATCTCAATAGAAAATTTTCCATTCTACAGTCTTAAATAAAGGGCATCTCTCCCTCTAAACCATGGGCCACCACTCAATATTTTGTCCTTGATTTTTGAATTAGAAAAGATGACAAGGAAAAAAACCTTTAGGAAGAAAACTCACAAAGTAATTTGAAGTCAACCCGCACTTCCACTTGATCCAATATTGAATCTCCAAAAACCCTGGTAAGGATCTATGGAACTTAAATATTAACTGTCTGCTTTTCAAAACCATTATATCATGCTCAATCATCTCATCCTTGATGGTCAACATTTAGTACTTGGATTGAACTTACCATATATTTTCTCTTCCACTTCAACTTGGGCATCCATACTTCCAGCTAGGGCGTCCTCACTTCCCATTAGGGCTTTCAAATATGAATTCCCTTCCATACTACCTAGTGGGGTTGGGGCTCACTCTTGGCTTGCACTCCCTCCTGGCTCACATTCCCTCTTGGCTCGTATTCTCTCCCAATTCCCACTTTATCCTAGCTTGCACTCCCTCCTAACTCACACTTGTTCTTGTCTCTTCTTTCTCTCGATGTTCCTTCTCTTCATAGTTTTTCAAAAACAATATTTGTTGCATTCATGGTAAGGATTTGAAGTATTGATACACTTCGAACAAAACCATTGCTCTTCTACCATATTTGAAGATCTCAAGATTGTAAAACAAACTGAATCTTCCTCCACTCTAAGTAGCATGTAATCCTTCCACCGTACTCTATAGCTCCTAATATTTGCTATTTGTGAATTCTCTTTCACTTTTGGATCTCTACATGACAATTCAACTTTCTAGGTGATCTCATGCTCTACTCCAAACGACCAGGTTCTCTGGTTCATGCATCGTAATATCTATGCTCTTCTTATGTATGGTTTACTTTTACTTTATTGAGTAATGTTCTCACTTTATTCGTTTCTAAATATATTGTAAAATATTCCCTTTAGGACACCATAGTGGTATGACTTTGGGTTCTCTTCCAGGAACTCATGTTCAAACCATGGTAGTATGTGTGTGTGTGTTACAATATATATATATATATATATATATATATATATTTATATAATTGCAAGTCTTTTTGAAAAAGAATTTGAAAAAACTTGTATTAAAACAAATATCATTTACAAGTTGGGATGAGACCTTTTCTAGCCTTAGCCAAAGAACACATGTTTACAATAGTAAAAGAAGATTTGCAGTGGAGCCAAATCTCTTAAACTTTATTTCTACAATGACTGTTCACCTGTTTACAACTGTAAAAGAAGATATACATTGAAGCACAAATATCCTAAACAGTATTTCTAGAATGGTTATCCAAATTAGCTAAGCAATCGGATTTGCTCACCAACCTCGCCTAATAATCTCATCCTCAATAGCCATGTCACTGTGCCACTCAACCCCTACCTCCTTCTCAGTACCCATCTTAACCAGGAAGTCTGCCACTTTATTTAGATCTCTACTCACATAAACTGGAATCACATCATCTAATTCCCTCCATAATTCCTTAATTTGGGTGACAAAAATCCTCATCCTTCATGTTTTCAAAGCAAAGTTCCTCATGCAATCTAGAGCTCCAACCATTATTTGAGAATATGATTCTAGGATTATCCTCCTGTGACCTTGTTTTACTACCCAAATAGAAGTAGATTTGATAGCTAAGGCTTCTACTTCATTGTTTGTGGCTCTTCCCAAGCCTTGCAGTTCCCAATAGAGCACTGTTCCAACATGATTCGGAAAACCACTCCAATTCCAACTCTACCCGGATTGCCTTTTGTAGCTCCATCGGTATTAATTTTAATCCAACCTTCGGGGGTGGTTTCCAACTAGCTCTGTCTTGCCCCTCTTGCACTTCAATTTCCTTCTCCATTGCCCCAATAACAACCTGAGTTTCCTCTTTAGCATAGATAGCCACAGTTTCGGTGACTTTGCTCCAAATTACCTGCCAAACTCCATCTAAAGAAGAAAAAGTTTCTCTAAAAATTCTAGCATTTCTCTCCAACCACACTTGCCGCCAAATGAAGTTTAATCCAAGATTCCAACCAATACAAAGAGCTTTAGATTTAAATCTACCCCTCTTCCATTTTTCCAAATATTAATTCGATTAAAATCACCATTAACTTGAATTTTATAATATAAAAACCATCTCTCCCAAATCTGGAACGTGAATGGGCACTCAAACATCAAGTGATCAGCTATTTCCTCACTCTTGTAACATAAAACACATTGAGATGGACCAATGATTCCCCTACATCTGAGATTATCAAAAGTAAGAATTCCATTATGCATGAACTGCCAGGCAAAATTTTTTACTTTTGGCCAACCCTTGGACTGCCAAATCTTTCTCCAATCCTCAACTTGATATGTATAAGGAGGAGGCTCTGGAAGGATCTTATCATAGCCATCATTCATTGTGTAGAAACCAAGGCTCCCATAGCCCCAAGCTAATTCATCCTCCTCATATCTACCTGTGAGAAATCTTTCTGCCAAGATTTTAGTCATGATGGGTGTCAAATCCGGAGGGATTGAAATTGGCCATTCATCCAACTTCTTAAACTGCTTAAACTTATAATCCCCCAGTTGACTAGTGTTGAAATAACTTTTAATTTGGACCAATCCCGTGGTTTCTATGGCCTTTTTTATTGGTTGCAGTTCAAGAAATTCAACGATGATAGGTGGGTATTGATCCCATGAATCTGTCCAAAATCATGCATTCTCCCCTCTCCCCACTTTCCAAAATAATCCATATTTTACTACCTAAGATCCTAACTTGAGAACCTGCCACACTAAGGATCCATTACCATCCAAAGGGAAACGACCCACCTCATTTGGGTTTACCTGTCCCAAATATTTACTAGTTAAGATTCTACTGAATAAAGAAGTTGGTTGGGAAATCCACCTCTAGTAAAGCTTTCTAGCCAAAGCTTTATTATTTAAATTTGATCTTCTCAGTCCCAAACCTCCTTTTACCTTGGGCTGGCTTACTTTATCCCAACCTACTAAGGCCCATTTCTTCTCTCCTTTTACTCCTTCCCATTAAAATTTTCTAGCCATCTTCTCCAACTCTTTCCATATGGTATGTGGGGCAGCAAGGATAGAAAATTTATAAATTGGCATGGCCTGAATGACTGACTATAAAAAAGTTAATCTACCCCCATGGCTTAACCATTTGTGAGACCAATGATTAATTATGTCCTTGATACGATCCAAAAGATTCCTCCATATATCTATTTTTAGTTTTTTAAAATGCAAAGGGACCCCTAAGTATACCACTGGGAGATAAGTCCTTGTGAATCCCAAGATCTCTAAAATTCTATCCTAAAGCCTTTGATCAAGATTGAAAAAGACCACTTTGGATTTTTTATCATTGATGACTTGGTTTGTAGCCCTAGGGTAGACATTAAGTGTATCTCTAATCATTCTTGCTTCCTTGAAGCTGACCACTCCCACCAATCCTATGTCATCCACAAACTGTAGGTGAGTCAAAAATTTCTTACCCACCTTAATACCTATTAGCAAACCTTGTTGTCTTCTCCTCAAGATGAGTCTACCCAATCCTTCAGCCAATATGAGAAAAAGATAGGGAGAGCAAATATATCCTTGATGAAGGCCTTGAGTAGCTCCAAACGGTTGCGAGGGAAGACCCTTCATTAACATTGAGTATGTCGGAGTAGAAACACAACTCATGATCCATTCTATCAAATCCTGAGAGAAACCAAAGGTTGCCATCATATTTGACAAGAATCTCCACTCCACCCTATCATAAGCCTTTCACATATCTAATTTTATGAACATTCCTCTATTACTATATGTTTACATTGAATGGATTGCCTCTTGAGCTAGAACCACACCATCCAAGATCTGCCTACCCTCTACAAAACGCCCTTGCTCCGAGGAGATAATGCTATGTAGAAGAGGTTTTAGCCGCTCAGCCATTACCTTTGTGATTATTTTATATATGACATTGCATAAGGCAATAGGTCTATAATCTGAAATATGTACCCCCTCCTCCCCTTTTGGAATTAAGGTAATGAAAGTATGATTTAATTATTTAAGCATTCTTTTACTACCTTTGGAATCCTCTATAACAACCATTACATCCTCCTCCAAGTTATCCCGAAGGCTCGAAAAAACTCAATTGGAAAGCCATCTGGACCTGGTGTTTTTTCGGTGCTCATTCCAAAGACTACATTATTCAGTTCCTCTTTATCAATGGGTTTAAGTAGGGCCTAATTTTCTTCTTCAGAGATAACAGAGGGTATGACAACAATAGCTTCTTTTTGAGCCTCGTCATCTTGCACCATACTTTCCTTAAATAGTTTAGAAAAATAATCTATTGAATGGAAATGCAAACCTGGAATTGTATCAAAGGAGTGTCTGTTCTCATCTTGAAGAGCTTTCATGTTGTTCATCTGTCTCCTAGCACAAGCAATCCGATGGAAAAATTTGGTATTTTTATCACCTTCTAATAACCAAGTGGTTCTTGCTCTTTGTTTCTAGTAGGTCTCCTCTTGGTTGTCAATGTCCTCAACCAATTTACGCAATGCATCATACTTTTCTTTGAGCTGCTCTGTAATTGTTCCTTCCCTAAAGTGTTTTTGAACCTCATCCCATATGGCCACTAATGGAGCTCTTTGGACCTAGAAGTCTGTCTTGTTAGCTCACCTCCATTGTTTCAATTGATCTTTGACATAATGAAGTTGTTTGTGGAATCTAAACATTGATGTCCCATATGTTGGGTGACCTTTTTCCCACCACTGTGGATTTTTCTTTCGAAGTTCCTCTTTTTGTAACCAAAAGTTTTCAAATTTAAATGGTTTGTGATGCTACACTGTCTTGATCCCTCCTTTCAATAAAATGGGAAAGTGATTTGAAACTGGACCCTCCAAAATCTAAAATTTTATATTCCATTTTACAAATGCCTCTAAAAACGAAAAATGATCTAACTTCACCTTCCTACTATGTGGCTCCCTCCTCTTATTAGTCCAAGTATAGTTGGTTCCAGGGCATTTAATATCCACAAAGTGTAGTGCCTGGACTTGGGCAATCATAAGTCGATCCCCTGGGTCCAAAATTGTGGTTCCCCCTTCCTGATCTCTAGAGGATAATTTAGCATTAAAATCCCCAACAATAATCCAGTCTAACTCTTCCCTTGAGACTCTCATGTTATGCACAACTTTCCATTGATTCGTCTGACCATCTAGGTTTTGAGCCCCATAAAAATTTATGATTAAAACATGTTCAGCTGTGACATTATTTCTAAAATGTGATGTGAGAACACCCCTCCAAGCTATATGTTATAGTGAAATATATTCAAGAGAGTTCCAAAGAGTAACTACCCCCCTGAGGCCCCTTGGACAACCGCTTCCATATGACCAACACCCCTCCAAAGTCTATTAATTATTTTACACATAAGATCCAACGACATTTTTGTCTCCTAGATAAGCAAAAAATCGGTTTTACTTTTTTCTAAGAGTCTTCGAACAACATATTGATGGGTTCTACTATTTAAACCCCTAACATTCCATGATTGTATAATCATTGGTTACCTTGAGAGCAGTAAAAATCTATTGGCCTCACCGATCCTCCAGTGATCAATTTGTCTCCTTGAACTGCTATCAATTCCTTATTTGATTTTCTACCCTCCTTGAGAATTGCTATTTTTTTATCTCTTTTCCACCTAAGTTATCCCTATAGTTGGCCTTTCTTTGTTCTTTTCTGCTATGCCCATACTGACATCCTTAATTATTGGTTGCTCTTGGTTATGCACTATCAATGCCCCTACACTCTTTGACTGCGGTAACTCACTGTACTCAATTACTTGCTCTATGATGGGGGGAGATGAAAGAGGAGCTTGAACATGGCTGTTATTATTTTCATTATTCCCATCTAATCCTTCCATAAATTTTTCTTCTTCTTGGTACATTAGTGTCTTAAATATCTCATACCTATTGGAGGGCTTGAGTTGGGTTTGCTCTTTACCATCTTTTTTCTTTTGCCTTCTCCTTCTTTTGGGTTGTTCAAAACCATTTCCCTGTGCTTCTTTACCATGAGAAATATTAGTTGGTTCTTTGTTGATTGTTGACTTACCCTCATTAGGAAGATTTGACATTCCTAGAGGAGCCTCCATTTTGATGTTCATATTATTTGGACAAGATCGGGCCAAATGCCCATATTTGTGGAAAACTCTGCATCTGAAGGGCAATGCCTCATAATCTAGTTGTTGAATCCAAGATAATCCTACAAGTTCAAGTTCCACCTCTACCAGTAGAGGCTGGCTAAGATCCATTTCCACACATAATCTTGCATAAACAATTGTGTTCCAAGGGAATTACCGATAATTTCCAATACCTTCTCACTCCAAAAATCCATTGGAAGTGCATGCAAATGGATCCAAACTAGGATAGCAGTGGGTTCAATTCAAGGATCAAATCCCACTCTCCAAGGTTGAACAAATAATTCTACTGGACCATGATTCCTCTTTTCTGATTCAAAAGCCCTATTTCTATCGACAAGTGAAGAAAAACTAACAATAAAATATCCATTGCTAATAAACCATAAAGAATACTCATCAAGAGGCTCCTAGTTTTGTCAGACCCAAGAATGCAAAAAATTCAGGGTAGGGCGAGTAACCATGAATTTACAGATCAAATCATGATTGGCTTTATATAAAACTGTTTCTTCGACCATCCTTTGCTCAATGACAATCTTTGGCCTTGATTATGACTGTGGCAAGCATCCATTAACTCGTTGAGATGTTGATCTATTTCCAACAGCTAGTAAAGAGCATTTTTAATGCAATTTTTTGTGCTTCTTCAGTCTTTGATGGATATTTATCCTTTATCTGCAAAAGAACTATGTCTCTCTAGAAGAGGATCCAGAGGTGTCCCCATTGGGCCCTCCTAGGGCAATAATATTGTCTTCAAATCCACAGTAACCAGAAATCTCTTCGGCTACCCAACTGATGCCCTAGTTTTCTCTTCCTATAAAATTGCAATAGTTAAAACATGGACCTTTAAGGATTAAATGACATTAGCTCAATTGGTTAAGTTCCTTGACTTTTAAAGAGGAATTTGAGTTTTAAATATTGTCAAGAAATACATGTAGTTGTTGTAATACCACAATGTGGTCATGATATGAGGGGTTTGTTTTAATCCCATATAACCAATTCAAAAAAGAAAAACAAACTTTTGAGGCAAAAATTCAAGTTTAAATCATATAAGACAATATATAGATAGTTGTTAAAAAGTTATGAAACTTCGAATGCATGGAGACAAACCAAGGGAAAAACACTTGCAAGGCAATCAAAATAAATATCCTCACAAGGGAAACATTCTCTTAACAGATGAAAATCGACAGAATTTTAGAGTAGTATTAAATAATAAGTTATAGAAAAGGGATGAACTACATCACAGTAGTAGAGATTACAGTAAGAGTGAATGGTTAATGCACGTTATTCAATAAGCTCTAAACAAATGCAAGAGAGTTAAACCTAAAAAGAAAGAAAGTAATAGCTTCCCAACTAACCCATGGTTCGATGAAGATTGCAAAAAAATGCGAAGATTACTAAAGGAACCAATGGGTAAAATAAGAGCAAACAAAAAAGCATATGAGAAACTGGTAAGGGCAAAAAAAAGAATACACTAGAACAAGGAGGAAAGAATTGATTTATTTAGGGAAGCATGAACCAAAGAAATTTTGGAAGGAACTAAGCGTGAAAAGGATGCAAACTAAAAATAACATAACAGTTAATCAGTGGTTGGAGTATTCAAAACAAGCGTATCGGCGTAATAACCAGTAGGAGACACCCCCTACTATCATTGTCAAGAAAGAACTTTTCACAATTGAAGACATTATTCAAGGGATAAAAAAGTTAGCAATCGGTAAAGCCCGTGACATAGACAATCTTCAAGCAGAGCATATAAAATGGGGGGTAGATATCTTGGCACCGCAAATGAAAAAAAATTTCAATGAGGTCATACAAAATGGCTTCCCTCATCGAGTGGACAACTAGCTTGACCATTCCTTTGTTTAAAAGTGGAGATGTAAATAATCCCTCAAACTATCAAACTATCATGATCAACCCTCTCTTTGTAAAGTTGTTTAGGAGAATGATAGAGCGTAGGATCAACATATGGGCAGAAGAAAAGGGAAAAAGAGCAAAGGGGCAAGCAAGTTTTAGGCCCAAGCACTCAACTATTGATCACTGTATCACGCTCAGACACATAGTGGAAAAAATATGGGATAAAAAAGAGGAGGCTTTTTGCTGTTTTGTAGACTTCAAAAAGGCATTTGACACAGTGCCAAGGAAAAAATTATGGAGCAGAATGGAAGAGCTAGAGGTTCCAATTCACTACAGGGCAGTAGTTCACAGACTATATGAGCATGTAAAGGCTAGAATTAGAACACAAGAAGGGTTATCTGAATGTTTTGGTAGTGACATAGGTGTCAAACAAGGTTGCCCACTATCTCCAACCTTATTTGGGCTATACATTGACAAGTTAGAAGAATAGATAAAAAAATTTGGGGGAGAGGGTGTGCATTTAGCCAAATATGTGGTAAAACTCCTCATGTATGCAGATGATGTAATTCTTGTGGCCAAAACAACCAAAGATTTAGAAGATCACCTTCAAGCTCTAGAACTCTTTTGTAAAGAAGTTGGGATGGAGGTGAACACGAGCAAAACAAAAATTATGATTTTTTCAGCAAAAAAGAAGAAGCAACAACTCAAATTTTAGTTTGTAGGAGAACCGCTTGATGTAGTGGTAGAATAAAAATACCTGGGCATAGAATTTCATGACAAACTTAATTGGAATACATGTAGGATGAAAAGAACTCAAAGTGGTTGGAGAGCACTATATGCACTTCAAAACAGGTGTACAAATGCCGAGTTATGGGACTCCAAGACCACCAAGGTCTTATTTGGCCTACTTGTTACACCGGTTCTGTTGTATGGTTACGAGGTGTGGGCTAGTGGCACAACAAATGCAAAATAGAGACAAATAGAAAGGATTCAAAAATATCTAATCACAAACTTTCTCAAAATTAAGGCCACAACCCCTTATGAAATTATTCTAGCTGAAACTGGAATGTTCCCTTTAGAAGCAATTGCTATGACCAAGTCGTTATGTTACTTGAAAAAAATAGAAAACATGACAAATGATAGATGGCCTAGGGCATCTAGGGACGAAGAGTTGCATAGGCAAAAGAATACGTGGATGAAACAAAATCAGAAATGGATGAAACGTTGGGAAATCAATAGACATAAAAAATATGTGAATGAAAAGTTCAGAAGTGGAATATGGAAAAATGCAAGCAGGAAAAGACAATATTATATTGCAAATTTTAACCCAACGTATGACCACAAGGAAAAAGCGTATATAGGCGCTGAAATCAAGTGGAAGGAAAAAATACTCATTGCTCAGATAAAGACTAGCTCTCATAGGCTTAGATGTGAAACAGGGAGATGGACAACGCCCAAAGAACAATGGGAAGAAAGGATATGTACTCTATGCAGCACAGGGGCAATAGAGACAGAGGAACACTTCATCTATAAATGCTCGAGTTTTTCAAATATTCGTAACAAATACAAAGAAACACTTGGGAACAAGTTTATGACAGATTTATTTGAAGACAATAAAATAAAAAAGTTGAAGAATTGCTAACACAAATCAGCAGGAGAAGGAACAACCTTCTCAAAGATTTTAAAGATCATATGATATGATTTGAGTAATTGTACTTCCATATTTGAGGTCCCATAGACCATATTTGGGTCTCGTGGACGTAATTAAAATCTTTCATTCATTCAATGAACATATTTCAATCCTAAATAATTAGTTAAAAAGTATATAATTTTATATTATTAAAGGCCATATATAATCATTAACTAATTTATTAAAATAATAAAATAATAATGTATTATAGGTGAGTTTCATTTCAATCCTATAAAACTAATAAAACAATATATTTCCATAATGGTAAGTGCTATATATCTAATCACTATAGGTTTGTTGAAGTAAGGTAACAATGTAATATGCGTGGGAAATATATAACTTCATATTGTTAAAAGGTCTTATATATACACATATTGTATTTGTATGAAAAGCCACTAAAATTTCATTTGTATGGGATTAAAGTTGTATTATAATATCATATATAATTCGTTAAAATACTAAAATACATAATAATATGACGCAATGCAAATGAAACCTATATGATATATAATAATACAATGCAATGTAAATGTTATTTATTATTTTTTAAGCGAAAAACCCTTTACGGGGTCGCTTGGTCTAAGAGACCACGAGCAGGGGGTTCTACATCGTCAAAGTCACCCGGGGGTCGCACCCGACCCTGCTCGCACCAACATTATCAATTGGATTTTTGGTACCCAATTCAGCTTTTTGGTAGGGTGGAGATTCGAACCTGAGACCTCCCTTGGAGGATTGCCCTCTCCTCTCCAACTCACCTGCAACACCTGGGTGCAAATGTTACCTATTTTAATCCCATGTAACCTCTATATATTAGTTGTACGCAAAACAAATCTTATCTAGTTCACATCATGACCATGTTACTACGATATTACAATATAATAACAATTATGTATATATCATTTTATAAGATTTAAACTTTTATCTATCATTTTATAAGATTTAAACTTTTATCTATGTCTTCGTTGTGTCCCACTCTTATTACATGACAACTATATATATATAACTTAATAAGATTCGAACCTAAACCTTCTTTTGAAAATTGAAATATAATTAATTGAACTAATACCATTTAATTAACTAATTAAATTCTTACCATTTAATATAAATCCATATTATATACATTTAATATATTTAAAAGGAAACTACTAAAATTTAAATTAAAATAAAAAAAAAAACTTTTAATTACAATCCCTTAAATTTAAATAATTTTTTTTTAATTATCATCAAAACATAACATGTCTTGCCATTTATTTAAAAAATATAACTTATTAAACTATAATAAGTTTTAAAATTCATATTTATTTTTTACTAGGTCTACGAGGTTGTTATGCATGAGAAGGCACCTCCATTAGTAATAGCATCCACCTATGGTATGGATAGATCTTTTGAATTGAATACTTAACGTTTACTATGAAAATGGTTTTTACATAGTTGTAATTTTTTTTTTTTAGAGTTTACAAATATATTTAATTTTCATCTCAATTCAGATGTTATAGTTAGATATCTACATCATTTTTCATAAAATGTTTGAATTCTGTTGAATGACATTTGGTGTAATGGCAGTTGCCTAGTTATTATCATCCATGTGGTTGTAAGGTCGATTCCTCTTGTGTTTGCTCGAACAAACGCTGATATTTGTAAATATTTGTAAACAATATTCAATATAAAAAATGTTTGAATTCTTAAAATTTTTTGTTAGATCTTTAATTTTATATGAATACAAATATTTTAGAACTAACATATTTCTTGGCATTTTTCTATAACAACCTTCACAATATCAAACTCCATCTTTGCTATATATGCATTACATTTTAGTAGAGTAATATTTTCAAAACATTGCAATGGTTTGGGGTTTGACTCTTCTTTGAAAGATTCAAGGTTCATACCGCGACATGTGTGTGGTATGTTAATTCTCTATTGATAAGTTTAGCTGTTAGCTTTACGAGGGGTCATGACTGAGATGAGAAGCTTGACCTTAAGCGATGATCGGAGGGGTTTTTCACACTAACAAAAAAAATCAAAACATCGCACTAATATAATTCGTTTTATAGTCTGGAGGACAACACAATGATACAGGCTTTAGCTCTTCTTTAGGAGATCCAAAGTTCAAACCTTGGCATAGGCGAGCGTGTGAGGGGGTGAGTGTGTGTATGACCCCTATTGATAAGCTCAACTTTCACCTTATCAGTAGTCATGGTTGGAATGGGGATGCCTAGACCGATCGTAGGACTTTCTCACACTAAACTTAATTAAAAAAACATATTATATTTTATCATATTTTTATTAAATATTATTAATAAAATATTAAAAAATAATATTATTTTTCAAGGGTTTAGTTTAAAAAATGATTTTACATATTTAAAAAAATTAAAACGAGTCTTTATGCATTACATCATAGTGGTATTACAACATATTGGCTATTTAAACATCTATTTATTTTTTATTTTTTTTTCAAATCTCAGTTCCTTTTCAAAGTGGAAAAATCTATGAGTTTGAGCTATGCCATTAGATATGATTTTACATATCATTGTTATTTAGTAGTTAAAATTAAGATTTTTAAATAAAAAGGTTATTAAAATAAAAATAAAAATAAAGTAGTTTTTAAGGTCTACAAATTTATAGGTTATATAATTTTTTAATTAATTATATGAGATTGAAAGGGATTCCACCAGTTTTACATTATCACTTAATGATATTATAATAACTTAATATAAAATTAAAACTTAAGTTTCTTCTTAAATATTAAAAAATCGGTTAGGAGGAGCCTGCTCAGCGTACCTTGATCATAGGGGTTTCTCACACTAACTAAAAAAAATCCAAATCCATTAAACTAATACCATTTTATCATAAATTATATAAATTAATTTTTATAAAAATATTATTTATAAGCTATACTCTAATTATCAAAATATCTTATTTTTTAAAATTCTAAATCTAACTTATATAAAAATAATGATAAATCTTTATATTCACATATAGAGTGGGAGGCAGAGGGTGCACCAAAATATTCCGAAAAAAAAAATGGGATAATTACCCTAGTGAGAAGAATTCTGTTCCTTGTAAATATAATAATACATTTTATAATAAATTTTTGTGTTGGGAGGGGTTGGAGACTGTCAAGTGCGGAGGAAAGCTGATATTGTTATTATTATTGTTAGTTTTATGGTGGTGTCGAGTAGTCAAAGTAAAGGGAAAGAATCCTTCAAGTCTTTCTGTTACTTGCAGAAGTACCCACTTTTCCTATCTTCGCTTGACGGTAAGTATTGCTCATATCATTGCTTTCCATGCTTTTCATTGCGAAAATCTCGTTTTACTTGGATTATATGGTTATAAACTTTGCTGTGGAATCATTTAGTTTTTTTTGGCATGTAGAAGCAAATTAGAGTGTTTTGCTGCCTTAAATTACATATGAACAATGTTTAGGGTGATGTGGGTTTCATACGTGGCATTGTTTTTCAAGTTTAATTGATGTGGGTTTGGAAACAGGTTAATGATAAATTTGTTCAGGCAATGCCCACCTTGAAGTAAATTTTGTTTGGACAATGCCTGCGTTTGAAATGATTTTGTTTAGCCAATACCCGTTTGGAAAGTATTTTTTGTTTGGGCAATGCCCAGGTCCAAGTTGGATTGCTCAGAGTGTAATTAGTCAATGTGAAAGCTTGAATTCTGTCCCATCAGCTGATCTCCTTTGATAAATAATCTTGTTGTAAGCTGTAGAAATGGACTTTCTGTGGCCAATTTGTGGTTCAAGGTGTTTTGGTTGGCATTTTGAGGAACGGGCGTTTTGTGATGGAAAATAGCAACTTGGATTGGAACAAGAATATCTGTACAGTATGTTGCAGCAATGCCATTTGGAAGGAAAGTTTGAGAAATTTTTAGAAGGTAGTTACAGTAGAGATTCTGAAATGTTGAGAAACATATGGCCTATAGGAGTTTACCTTCCAGAATTTCTGTTTTTGTTTTGTGTTTTAGCCCTTTTGGATAATAGGACCCAAAGTGGTTTTGTTAATTTTTTGAATTGGTTATAGGGGATTAAAACAATCTCACCTGAATTATATTGTGATCTTGTTATCACAGTAATTTACAATAATTTGGCAATTATGTATGTGTCAGTGACAATATTTGAACCTGGGTTTCCTCCTTGAAAGTCAAGGTATTGTTGAGCTCATGCTGTTTGATGTTAAGTCCAAGTTATTGACATAAGGGCTATTGCAATAGATTGAACTAAAATCCTAAGTTGAAAAATTCTTGTCTAGCGAATGCTCATGTCCTTCTGATCCTCAACCTTCTGATGCCAGTTGAGTGCATAAATGCCAATATGAATGAAATGTTTCACAAGCTTGACCAGAGAGGAAATGGCCTTATCAGAGTCAACACTTACGTTTTTTTTAGGTCAATGAGTTACTCGAGGTATAATTGGTCAAATTGGTAGCTCAAGTTCTTCCACCTAACTGTTCTACTTTGGCAAACAATCATTTTTGGAGCTGTAAACATGGAGACTCTTTGACCAATGGTTCAACCTTACTTAGCTTGCATTTTGAGTATCTTTTATTCATGTCCATGCTTAGTTGTGGGTGTACATACAGGTCGACAATATTCTTGTTCAGCTAGTGCCTGTATACAAGTTTGGTTGATGTGGGTTTACATAGAGGTTGATGATAATCTTGCTTAGTCCATGCTCATGTCAAGTTCAGAGGTTCTATCCGCCAATGCTACTTAGCCACTAATCTTCTTTGGCAAAAGCTTTTTAAGCTATAAAGATGAACCATAATTGGCCAATTGGTGATTCAAGATTTTTGTAGACATTCATTTGAATACTGGGATTGTTGGACCTAGGGTGCTTTTTAAAATAAGGGTTGCTTGAATAAATTGAAGCGAATTCCCAAGTTGACATTAATCCTTTTTAGCAAACTGAATACCCAGTACACCATTGAAAAACTTGGAGAGGTTAGTAATTGAATCCATGAACCATTCTTGGCTGGTGAGCTGCTCTATTGAGCTGCTTGCTTATTTCATGATTGGACCTTGAGGTTTTGTTTGAAGTAGGGATTTTCAACACCCCTACTGGCTTTGTCAAACTTTAGTTGATGTGGATTAATATACTCAAAATTTTTGGGCAGGCTAGGATTCAAATGAGGGCCTACCCTTAGTAGGTGAGCTGCTTGTGAGTTTCTGTTAGAAGTTGGGATGCCAATTTTTAACCCCCTTCCCACTAGTGCTGATACCCGGCTAAATTTTTGGAAAGACTAGCATTTGAGCTCAGGATGAACTTTGGGCCGTGGATCTGTTCTGTCACTCAACTATTTGCCCATTTATAATGGAACTTCAATGTTATCTCTAGAAGTGGGAATTGCAATTTCAAATATGCATACAGGTTGATGATACTCTTCTTCAGCAAATGGTTATGTCCAAGGTCAGACTTATTAGGCTAATGGTGTCCAAAGTGTAATTGCCCGTTTGTGGTTGCAGTTCTACTTTGCAATTTATCTCCATTGGCAAATGCTTTTGAGGCTGTACAGATGATACTTGACCAATTTGTGCTTCAAGATTTCTTGTCTGGCATTTCAAGGAAGTGAGGAACTGATATTGTCTGTTGGAAAATAGCAGTCTGTATTGCGGCAGGATTATCTATTTATTGAAGCCTTAGGTTGAAGACATGCAAATGCCATTTGAAAGGAAAAATTGAGGCTTTCTAGAAAGTGGTCATAATAGAGATTTTGGGCAGTAGTAAGGGAGATGCATGTTGTGAAATTTGACCTTCCTAAGCTGTTGTATAGCAATTATAATTCACTAGCATGAGACATGGAATCGACTAAAGAAAATTCCAGGGCAAGATTAATCTTTTAGTTATTGCCTCTGCCAAAGTTTAGTTGATGTGGTCTTATGTACAGCTTGATAATACCGTTCAGCAAATGCCTATGTCCAAGTCAGAGATTTTTTTAAGCCTTAAGGGACTGTTCATAGTGTTAGCTTCAATCCTGCTTCTTAATTGACTTTCTAGAATTTTTTTTAAAGCTCTATAATGGGCTACAGTTTGACTGTTTTGTGCTTCAATAATTGTTGGCTGGCAATGCAAGGCAGTGTTAAGTGACCTGGACCTAGAAGGATTTAGTAAAGCCTGGTGACTTATTGACATAAGGGATTGAATAAATTGAAGTGAATTCCTTGTGTGCCAGCTCACAGTTTTGGTAACTTTTGTGAAATGAAAAAAATGTAAAATAGCAAATAATGCACAATCGAGTGCATTAGCATCTAAATTTTTAGAAACGTCTAAGAATAGCTGTTGGTGAGAAAGCTAGTTATGTTAAATCTTGTCTTTAAGAGCCTTCTGTAAAGCATCTTATCTTTTTGGTGAGAGTTCAGTATCACTCTAATAAAATTATTTTTTAATAACATGGAAAGTATGTTTTATCTGCTATGAGTGAGGGTTGGTTGGCTTTCTCAACCTCTGAAACATAGGATATGGTTGTGTTATGAGATCTCTTATGATCATAACTTCCAGACTGAGATTTTGCAAAATAAAAAGTTGAAATTAGTCGTACTGTTGACTAATTCACTCTTATAGTTTGCATGAAACTTTTTCCTGGCAATTTGCCATTTTATTCAATCCATTTTTTTTTAAATTGGTTATATGGGATTGGAACACCGCCTGTATTACATCATCACCACATAGTGTTATTACAACAACTTGGCTATGCATGTCTCACTTGGCAAGATTCGAACCTGCATCTCCTCCTTAAAAGTTGAGGAATTAAACTTGTTGAGCTAATACCAGTTGATATTTTATTCAATCTGTTGGATTACTAGCATCATACCCATTTCACATTTTTAGGTAGGTTAGGTATTATTGCAAAACCTACGTGAAGTTTGTTTTCTCAGAATCATACCCATTTCACATTTTTAGGTAGGTTAGGTATTATTGCAAAACCTACGTGAAGTTTGTTTTCTCAGAAAATGTTGCCAACATGAGAAAATAAATAACAGAATAAATATTGTCATCTCTTTGTTATTATTGCCTTCTCCTTGATGAATATTGTTTGTTTCATGGTTTTATAGTTGCATTTTTAACTTTTATAATTCTCTGTTTTTTGGGAAAGCTACCTCTGGAGATATTTGTTGGGAGAGCTCCTAAATGGTTAAATACATTGTGTTGGATTCATATTGGAGTTATCTTTTGCTATATTTTTATTTATTTATTTTTAAATTGTTTATATGGTAATGAAACGGGCCCCACCTATAATACGTCATGACTGCATTTCTGCAGTCGTTTAACAAATTATAATTAACTTTTATTTTTGTTACAAGATTGACATACTTTTAAAAGCAAGTATAGTGACCAGATTTTTTTTTGTGTTGCCAGATGAAGCCTATCAAGGAGGACTCAGTGAGGCGTAATGATCATGTGAGTGTTTATTTTTTAAAGAAGCAATAACACTACAGCAACTGAAAGTATTGCATTTAAACTTTACAGTGGATTTTCTTATAACATTATGACGATTAAAGACTTGTGTGTGGTGCTTCTAATTGCTATTATTTGTACCCTGGCCTCTTATCTGTTTAGTGCCTGTGCAACACAATTAACTTCAATAGGTCTGCTAAAACAAATATTTAAATGAATTCTAAATGAATTCAGACACGAATGAACAAAACAATGCCTGGTATATGGTGACCAACATGTGAGATAGTGTGTCAGGGTTTGGTGGCATTGATGCACAATGCCTTTTTATTTATTAAGAGTAGACTTTGACCCTTCTATCCCTATATTATAAATATTTGGATCAAATAGCCCACAAAAATGATAGATGGACTTTAATGAATATGGTTTATGAGACATTCATCAATTGCTTGTCTTATGTAAATGGATTTCAAGAATGGCCATATTGTGGAAGACCATGTTAACAGCCATTGGAAGTTAGATGGCCAATAAATGTAATCAGGTCATAATGGACATATGGACATGTTTGCAGGTAAGCTTTACATCCGAAACTTTGCAAAATATTAGTAATAAAAAATGCCCCAAAGGATGGATGCATGAGACAAGGAGGGATAAACACTTATTGTAGCCCTCTGGGATATATGTAAACAAACTGCTGCAATGTTTAGCTTAAACAGTCTTTTTAGGTATTGTAATTTATAAACCTGAATTAATAATTCTCTGTCTAAATGACATTGTGGTATTGGCTTGAAGGAAGGAAGGGGGGAAAAAGGAGGAAGAAGAAGAAAGAAAGAAATATAAAACCAATTATCTCTGTGTAACCTTAGTCTACCCTTGGGACTAATATTAACATAGTAAAATGAAGTTCATCATACCAAATTCAAACATTTAAAATATGGATATATCTTATACGGAAGAAATATTCTAGAAACAGTGAAAAGATAGAAGTATCTTGGAATGGATTTCCAGGAAACTTAAACCTGAGGCATGGTATGGAAAAATGTTTTGGAAGAGGTAGGATCATATTTCATTGAGCTATAGGATATCCAAATATTCAAAAAGGAAATGACATTTTGATCTTAGTTATTTCCATGAAGGCAAAAATATAGTATTAGGTTTCCATTTAGCACTAAAGCTAGAAATTGAGTTGCAAGATTGGTTATTGTTTGATCTCTGAGATGATATCAATGGTGTTACATTTAATGTAAAACATTGTATTGGATGCAAAATGATTAGGAGCAGACTTCTTTGATTGTTACCAAAGCTCTTGTCTCTTTTTCTTAGATACTTGACATGGGAAGGAAGAGAAGATAACCTTGGACTAACTATATCTCATGGCTTTGTTTTGGAAATTTCTTCCCATAGTTGGTGGGTGGTTAGTTGTGAAAGTATACTATTCTCCACTTACCTGATGTGTCACATAGATCCTTTGAGTGTTATTCATAAACGATTTTATTCCTAACATACTCTATCTGCATTATATTTTGAAAATTAGCAAAATGGAAGAAGATAATAAGCTATGCTATGCTCAATTTGGAAAACCAGACAATCATGTATAACACAGGATATATTGTGGAGAAACCTCTCTTGAGGAGGGGGAAAAAAAGACTCCATGGGTAGAACAAAGAGATTTATTGTTTTTTAAAAAGAAAAGGAGTTATATATTGATATCCAAATTTGCAAAAAACAATTATCCAACAAGCAGCTTGGAGGTCACAAGATTGTTGTCCAAAAGGAGGAACAAACAACAAAGCAAATTCAAAAACTCCAAAAAGTGCAACGGTATACCAAGGGTGCTAGAGATGCAAAGGGTACCATAATCACCGAGAAAACTTGAAACACCAAAAGCTCTAGAATCACGCAATGTTCCAGGGTTGTCCAGATGCATCAAAATCTCCACGGGCATTGAAATCTTCAAAGGCTCCAAAAATGCCATATGCTTTCTATCATCTATGCCACTCACGTTGTCTGCTTTTCTTTTTTCTTATTACATTGAGATGCAAATAGGCTTTGTTTATGGCCTCATTTGCAAGGCTCTCAGTCACGATATTATGCCTCCTTTCAATGTGGGAGTATTGTATATATTCAAACTTCTACTCCAATTCTCTTAGTCTTCTTTGAACTATTTGTAGTTGGATTGATGAGAAATCCTTCCCCTTATATAGGGTAGAGATCACAAGTCTTGAATCACCATATACATGGAGTTGTTTAATGCCTTGTTCTTGAGCCAATTTTTGTCTCATTTCACAGCCTATCAATTCTGCAACATTATTGGTTGTTTTCCCCAAATTGATTTTGAACTGAAACATTTCAGAGTGTGGTGCCACTAGCATCACACCACTAGCTGCTGCATGGCCTGGGTTTGATTTAGAGGCTCCATCAAAGAAAAGTGCAGGGAATTTTATCTCTGGAGGTTTGATTGTTCTAACCTATGGCCCAGAATTCACGATATTTTGGAGATCCATTTGGTGATGTCTTGATGTTTATGATATATAGCTTTCGTGTTCAAGACTATCTTTTGTTAACACTCGAAAATTGGATCTTTTGTCATAAAAAATTAGCTTGTTTCTATCCTTCCATATGTGCCAAATGATGAATATTGGCACTGAATACCATATCTACTTGATAAGGTGCTTGTCCTTCAGTCCCCATTTGTACATTTGGCCCCAATTGGTTAGGCAATTTTTTGAGTTGAAGGTTCCTACTAGTGCTGATCCTGCTGCCGGGTTATTTCAGTCCAGATTTTAACCGCTTCTGTACACTAAAAGAATAGATGTGATGTTGCTTCATTGTTCTTAAGACATCTATGGCAAATATGAGGTTGTCTCCCATAAGAATCTTGTTTTGGAGCACCAACCAAAGAAAGGCCTGAAGTTTTGGGGGGAACCTTGTAATTCCATACCTTAACTATGGTTGAGTTCTTCTGACCCTGTTGCTGTAAAAAAAACGCTTGGCTGACTGTGTAAACACCTGATCCACTAATAAAGCCCCATATAAGCTGATCTAGAATTTGGGGAGAAAGTTTAATCCCTTCAGTTTGGATGTGCAGCTGTCTCCATGAGTCTTGATCAAGATGTGGCAGGGGTGGATCTTTTACCCATTCAATTAAGCCTGCAAGAGAGTTTACACCCAACTGTTGCAAGTCTGTGTTTATTTCTGGGAAACAATTCTTAATGATTGGAGGTCCTCCCAAGACTGGATTATCCTGTATATTAATTTGTTTACCATCCCCCGGCTAATCCAAGAGGTATGATTTAATATAATATCTTTAGCTTACACAATATGTTTCCAAATTGAGGAGCCTGCTATGCTTTTCACACTTTTTATGAGCTGGATCCCATTAGAGTTGTTTAGATATTTGCATTTTAAGATTTGCTTCCATGGAGAGTCTAGTGGAGTGAGCAGATTCCAAAGCAGCTTAGCACTTAGTGCCTTGCTAATAATTGTTGTTTTTCTGATTCCTAGGCCTCTCTGCTCCTTTGGCTTGGTGACAGTCTCCCATTTGACCAAATGGAACTTTTTCCTATCTGATTGCTTTCCCCCTTGCCATAGGAAAGTTTTGAACATTCCATCTAACTTTTGCAAGATACATAAGGGTGTATGATACACCAACAGTTGACATATGGGAAGACATGCTAATATCGATTTGAGTAAAATAATTCTTCCAGCCAAACTCAACCAACCATTGCTATACTGTTCTATTCTCCTTGACATCTTTTTTAGAATTACATTCCAAGTTTCCTGTTTTTTTTTTTTTTATGGAAGCCCATAGGAACACATAGGTAGTTAAAGGTATCACTACCTTTGTGCAATGCCAAAATCTGAGAGAAACTTCTATCTTCTGCTGTTGAAGTATTTATAGTGTAAAATCTGCTCTTTTGGGTGTTTATCTCTGCCCCTATGGTTGAAGAGAACCAATTTTGAACTTCTTTGATCAATTTGACATTTAGTTTTTTGGCTTCCCCCAGTAAAATAGTGTCATCTGCAAATTGAGCATGAGTGATTGTTCTATATCCTATAGCTGCTCTAATTCCCAAGATTTCTTTCCTTCTTCTCAATTTGGTTAGGGTCCTCCCTAAAGTTTCAGCTAGAAGGATATAAAGGTAGTGGGAGAGAGGACACCCTTGCCTTAATCCTCTAGTGGCTTTAAATAAGTTAGCAGGTTTCCCATTGATTAGAGGGGCTATCCAAGGTCCCTCTATGCAATCTCTTATCTAGTCTGTCATTTGAACTGGAAATCCAAATTTGGCTAACACTTGTGTTAAAAAGCCAATGTTTACTCTGTCAAAGGCATTAGTCATATCAAGTTTAATGGCTATTCTTTTCTTTTTGGACTTGGTATTTGAGTGCAGGGCTTCATGAATCATTATAATGTTGTCATATATTTGTTTCCATGGAATAAAACCCCCTTGTTTTGGCTCTGTCAAATCATTAATCTTCCTTTTAATTCTATTTGCTATTATTTTGTTTCTTATCTTCTGAGAGCAATTGCACAAAGATATAGGTCTGAATCTGTCAAAAGTAACTGCATTTTTTTCTTTTGGAATTAAAGCTAAGAAAGTGGAGTTGATTGCCCCAGATAGCTTACCTCTTATCCTTGTTTCCTCTATTATTGCCAACAGGTCATCTCCTATAATTTCATAAAATTGTTGGTGAAGCCAACTGGTCTTGGAGCTTTGTCCTTGGGCAATGAACGCATAACTTCTTCCAACTCTTCTTTGGTTACTGTTGAAGAGAGATCGTCTCTGTCTCTATTTTTTAACAAAGGAGGAATGTTTTTCAGGAGAGTGGCCAGAGCCTGTTGATTTACTATTGTCTTTGTGAGAAGGGCCAACTAATTATCTCTTGCTAGTTCCTTTATGATTGTCTAATCAGAATAAGTTTCTTCAGTTTTGTGAATTTCTCTGATTGTATTTCGTTGGGAGTGCTGCATTGTTTTTAGATGAAAGTAATTTGTGTTTCTATCTCCTTTATTGAGCCAAATCATTCTTGATCGAAGTCTCCAATGTGCCTCTTCTTCTCTAAAAGCTTGATCCATTTCTTGGTTCAACTGGAGTCTTCTCTCTTCCTGTTGAGGGGTTGGAGGCTGATCACCTATCTCTTTCTTTGCTTCCTCCATTTGTAGCAATATGCTTGACCTATTTTGAACTTTAGTCTTATTGGCAATCCAGTCCCTAATGGCTTTCTTGAGATTGGAAATTTTCATTTTCCATACCTCTTGGGGACTGTTTGCATAGACATACTGCTTCCAGAAACTTTCTACTAAAGGTGCAAACTACACATGCTCCATCCATTCTGGATTGTATTTGAAAGGAATCTTCCTTTTTCCAAGAGCACTATCGCCCGTATCCAAATAGATAGGCTTATGATCTGAGATTGAACTTTGAATTATGCCACTTGATACAAGTGGATACCTTAATAGTATATCTTCTTGTATCAAGAATCTATCTAATATTTTTGTAATGAATTTAACCCCAACTCTTCTATTTGTTCATGTAAATTTTCCATTTTTGGGGATTATGTACTGAAGTTTCTGCTCAGTTCTAATTTGCAACCAGGTCCTTAGAACGGTCTTTTGAGGGAATGCCTTCTTTTTTCTCCCATTGGGATATTGTCACATTCAAGTCCCCTGATATAATTAAATTTGGGGGTCTTTCCTGACGAATCCACTGCTAAAGACTTTTGCAAGCCTGTTGTTTTAAGACTAAGTTTTTTGGTCCATAAAAATTGACTATGGTCCAAGTCTGTCCTTGTGGAGAGGAGAAATAAGTTGTTATCCAATTTGAGTGTCTTGTTTTATTAAATCATATCAGGGCTTGTGGATCTCATGCAAGGAGAAGCCCGCTATTGCTTATAAGTCTGAGGATCTTCATATATTTTTCCATTCTATTCTTGCAAATTGCTTTGTCAATTTAGTTTCTTGAATGCAGATAGTCATTGGCTTTTGTTGGGCTATTGATGACTTAGGTAGTTTTTTTTCAGGGGACTACCCAATCCCCTTCCATTCCATGATAGAATTGTCATTTCTTAAGTGGCTTCTTAGTCTTGCTGAAGTCTAAAGTTGTCTGTGCTTTCTTTTGAATCTCTATATTTGCTTGTTTTGTTCTTACCTCTTGATTAGATTTCCTCCCTCTAGTAGAAGATCTGGTGGCTGGGGTGCCTCCTGGAATCATTGTTGTTGCTAATTGAGTCTCTTCTATTTCTTCAATCTCCTCTTCCTGAAGGTTTTCTTTGGTAGCCCGAGTTTCCTTCACTTCGTCTTCTAATTCAGGATCTGATGGATTTTCCCATTTTTTTAGATGGTCTTGGATGTTCCTCTTCCTCATTTTGTGATAAAATAGAAATTTAATTATTGTTTTGTCTTTTTGGCTGTGGTTGAGGCCGCCTTCTTCTATTTCTAGATCTTCTCTAGTGTTTTCTTCTTACTATTTGGAATTCTTGATCTTCCTCCTTTATCTTTTGTTGTACCTTAGTGGGATAGTTCCCTGAGAAATGACCATAGTGATGATAGGTAATACATTTAAAGGGAACATGCTCATAATCTAGTGGCTGGGTATGTATCCAGTCCAAGATTTTGATACCTATATTTTTAGGAAACCCTTTTTTCAGATTAACTTGAACACACAGCCTGGCACAAGTTGCATTATTGGCCTTCAGAGGAGCCCAGTCTACATATGTGCCAATACAATTACCTATCATCTCAAGTGTCAATTTATTCCATAAATGTAGGGGTAAATATGGTAGTCTTATCCAAATTGAGACATCTTTTGGTTGTTATGTTGCCACATTTTGCACGGGGTGCCATGTCTTCATTTTTCTTGTAAGTATGCTGCTCTCCCTTCCCTCCTCCTCCTTTCCCTTTCTCCACTATCCCCTTTCTCCCCTTCCGTCAGTTTCATTCCCTTCATTTCCCCCTTTTTTCCTCTTTTACTTTCTTCTGTCAATTTCCCCAAAAAAGAGCAAAAGGCCCCTAAAAATTCTAAGTATAAGAGCGCAACCCGACTTCGCAGCGAAGTCGGGGTGCGCCCTTAAGTTTGAGCGCACTCGGGGAGCCGAAGTGCGGAGAAATGATCAAAATTTGGCTAAGTACAAGAGCGCAACCCGACTTCGCAGCGAAGTCGGGGTGCGCTCTCATTTCTGTGCGCACCTGGGAAGCAGCGGACCCCTGAAAATTTCTAAGTGTTGAGTGCGCAACCCGACTTCGCAGCGAAGTCGGGGTGCGCTCTCATCTTCATGCGCAGTCGGAGCGGTATGAGCAAAATTGGCTAAGTGTTGGGTGCGCAACCCGACTTCGCAGCGAAGTCGGGCTGCGCCCGCTTACTTGTGCGCACTCGGGCAGGATGTTGAAAGCAGCCCGAAAATTGTCTAAGGCACGGAGGCCTCCCCAACTGCGCTACTTCCCCCTTGCGCTGTCTAATTGCGCTCCAATTCCGAGCGAAGTCGGGCATGAAAGAGAGACGAGATTCCAAGGCAGATTCGTCCCTTATCAGATTTTGACAGGTGTCCAGCCTCGGGATTCGAGTCAGAGATGTGACGGGTGGTGTGCAAGCGTGAACCAAATTATTGTACCGCAGCTACCCTCATTCAAGCTGACTCAAAGTTTCATCTACCGCAGCTACCCTCATTCAAGCTGACTCAAAGTTTCATCTACCGTAGCTACCCTCATTCAAGCTGACTCAAAGTTTCATCTACCGCACTGCCACGTAGCTGCCAAGTTTTCAGGTGGACCTTGCTGCAAGTACAGTCCATATCTGCAGAGGTCAACATCAGCCGCTTTTTTGCCGCTTTTGTCAGCTTTGTCAGCTATTGTCAGGTCTGGGATCCTGTGCCCGAAGTTGTAATTGGGGGGAAATTGCGCTATAAATAGCTGCGCCATATCATTGTAAAGGGGTGGAAGGGGGATATACTGCTAGGGAACCATTGTAGCTGTGCATTTGCTTCTGAATACAAAATACACTTGGCTCTATTGACTGTTCTTGTTCTTTATGCTGCCTCTATTTAGCATTTCTGCCTCATGTTGCTTATGTTATTGCTTATTGTTATTCTGCTATCTGGATATCGGTATTTGATAGTTAAGTATTCCTGGAATGCATAGTTAGAGGATACATAGAATGAATGACATTGGTAGTTTCTGTAATGTATTCTGTGTTTAGTTGCTGTTAGTAGTGGTGATTGATAGTTGCTGTGCTGCTTATCCTCCCCACCCAATACAAATCACATTTATATTTCTTTCTGCATTTCTAATTTCTTTCCTGCACTCTGAGCTTAAAACCAATTGAGAAAACATAGGAAGCCGGCCTTCTCCGGAGATTGGCACGGAAGGCATTCCTTCCTTCCGGCCTTTCAATCTGCTGGGCGAATCTAGGGCGCATTACACTAAATCCTATCCTAGTGGCAGATTCGTAACCAACAGTTTCTCTGGCACGCCCGGTGGGACACGAAAGTTTCCCACCCAAAACAGAATCGAAGCATTGGTGTTCGCTTCATTGTTGTTAAATCAGAACACCTGGCGACTCCGCAAGTACCTGAATATCCTCTGAGTCCGTGAGACCGGTCCAAGCGCCTTCATGCATACAAGAAGGTGGAGAGCAAGGAATCCGGGAAACCAGCCTGATCTCTACGAAATTGACATCAACGCTCCTGGAGAGCGCGTAAGGCTGGCTGACTACCAAGCTCGCATAGACGAATCCGAAACCGAAGTCGAAGAGGCCGAAGTTGAAGAGCAACCTACATCTTCGGACAACACCGATACCGAGTACACGACCGGAGGGGAAGAAGACATGGCTGCCCAGCAAAATGATGACGACCTCTTCCCAGCGGTTGACTCCACAGGGCCCTTGGCTCTAGTCGGACAAGAGGTTGTGCCCCCCGCTGCCTTGAAGTCCATCCCTACTTACGATGGCTACGACAAAACGGCATATGAGCACATCCAAGACATTCTGGCCTTGGCTGCGCTACACTCTATTACAAATGAGAGTGTCAAGACCCGTCTATTGGCTCTTTCTCTGAGGGGGAAGCTTCTCTATTGGTGGAGATCTTTGCCAGAAGGATCTATCACGGGGTGGCCTCAGTTGGCAGGCAGGCTCGTAAAAGGATGCAACGAGTCTGCCGACCCCTCTTCATTGTTGCATCGCTTCAGTAGTATCCAACGCCACCCACAAGAGGAGATATCAGACTTCAACATAAGGTTTGCGAGGTCCCGGAAAAGAGTACCTCGCGAACTACGACCTTCGATGGGTCAAGCTGCACACTATTACCCGAGGTCTTTCAATTCGGATATCTGCCTACTTCTCAAGATAGCCCGAGTCGATACCTTCCCTGCCCTATACGAAGCTGCCCAACAAGCAGAATTAGACATAATCTCTATAGGCAGACTTCCGCATAGAGTGCAGCCCCCCATTTATCCTGATTTTCCTCAGTCCCAGTATCCATCGGCGTCTGGTGTAATGCCATCCTCCTCAAGTCAGCACCCCCAGCAGCCATGGAATCCAGCACCGATTATAAACCCCTACGGTCAGCCTCAGATTCATTATCCTAATCCGCCACCTCCGCCTCCGCAGTATCCCGCACTCCCAGCTCCCCCTCATTACGCGGCGTATTCTGCACCTCCGCCATTAGCTGCAATACCTCCGCCGGCCCGGTTGGCGCCTGCAGATAACGATATTCAGAATAAAATCCTTCAAGAGGTACGGGCTCTGGCCTCTGGGTATCATACTATTTCCAACGATATGACGATAATGAAGAAGAAGCAAGCCCAGATGGAGTTCCTTCCAAGGAGACCATATCCTCCTCCGACGCTAACAAAAGATCAAGCTACACAAGCTCAAAGACACCCCCCGACAAGGAATGCTGCCAATGAGGTTCAACCTGGCACTTCTGACCAGGTTAACTGGTGCTCCACATGCAACGATCCACACTCAGAGGAGAGTTGCACGCTGCATCAGCATTATCTTCAGACCCTTGCGGGCAGCGCCATAGAGGATGAAGCATACATGATCCTGGACGATGAAGGCAACTTTGCGGTCCCAGAAGAAGATCCTGCGTTGCTCTTGACCAAGGAAGGCAGAAAGCCCATTGAGGCTGCCACGGCCCAAGCAAAGCCGTTGAAGGTATACGCCAGAAGAGAGAAGGCGCAGCCTGCTGGGCTACCACCTGACAAGTCACCTTGGCCTCCTACAGCCAAAGAAAGGTTCCCTACGCTCAAGGCTCCCGCAGCCCAACCTCTAGCCGAAACAAAAGAACAAGCTCAAGAGAAGCTGAGATATCCGTCGCTGACGAAGAGACAGAGAGTCGAAGCCACGCAGCAATACCGGACCAGGTATGAGCCAGCGAAAGAAATAGAGGGAGCCGACACTTCAACCTACAATATAGTTGATGAGCTAAAAAGGACCCCGACGAAGATAAGTATGTACGAGGCTCTTCTGCTCCCAGGGCAAGTTGATCTGCTGCAGGAATCCTTGAAAAGCGTAAAAGATGGAAAGCCGACGCAGCCTGCTGTGTTAGCTCAGCCCTTGACAGTTTCTGCTACCGGGAAAAACAGGCCACCTCCTTTCTATCTGTCATTGCGGATGGAAGGCTATATAGTACACAACTGCATGGTGGATTCTGGTGCTTCCACTACTGTCATGCCGAGAGCCGTCTGCGAGGAGATCGGTATGGAATATACAAGGAGCAGCCAAGGTGTGTTGCAGCTAGACGACACCCCTGTCAAGACAGTTGGTGTCATCAAGGATATCCCGATCCGACTGCATAAAGCCCTCGACATAGTGGTCATCCAGGAAGTCGTTGTGGTCGACTTGGAACCCTACTTCGGCATGTGTCTCTCCAGGGAGTTCACTGCGAAGCTGGGTGGATATCTGTCTCTGGATTACTCACATATGGAAGTGCCCTTCAAAGGAAGGAGATTGAAGATCTATAATGAAAAGCCTTCCACATTTTTGGTAGAGAAGATACTCGGAGAAGAGCCGCAAAATGGCATGGTTCAGCTGACAACTGAAGAACTGGTAGAGGTTGATATGACAGAAGAGGCCCTTGAGCTGTTACAAGTGGAGGATGAGTTCTCCTTGCTAGACTTCAACGCCATGATTGAGACCGAGCAAGGCTGTTACTCCGTCACCCAGCCTGAAAGACTTGACCAGTCAGCAAGAAAGGAGGTTGGACCCGCACCAGAAAAGCTATGGAAGCTGTTCTTTGATGGCGCCCGATGCAAAAATGGCGCCGGTGCAGGTGTACTTCTGGTTTCCCCGTCCGGAGTCCAGAAGGACTACACTTACAGGCTGGCTTGGAGCTGCACTAACAACGCGGCGGAGTATGAAGCTTTGTGCTTGGGTTTGAGAAAGGCAGAGAGACTGGGGGTGAGACATTTGCAGATCTTTGGCGACTCAGAGCTGGTGTGCAACCAGATTACGAATAAGTGCGCCTCCAAGAAGCATTACCTCAAGGCGTACCGTAACCGTGTTTGGGACCTGATGGAGTCATTCGACTCTTTGAATGTCAAAGCCATATCACGTGAGAAGAATAAACATGCCGACATTCTCGCGTCTCGTTGGAGCCAGGTACGTTCCGGCCGATGACACCGTCCGTAAGCCGAAGCCGGTTCGTACCATCTACGTGCCTTCGTGCTCGATAAAGACACCCACTGGCAGGTGTTCGACTGTGACGAGGATATCGTCACTTTTTTGATAAACGAAGCAAGTACGATAGAAGGTAGAGACCCTGATGACGAGCAATACGAGGGGTTGATACAGTTAAAAAACAATCATGTCCCGAAAGGACTGATTACCCTAGAAAGTCTCTTTGATCAAAACGATAGGGCAATATCCCACAGAATCAAAGTGGACCCTAAGCAGTACATGGACCTGGAACTGGAACCTGGAAAAACGATCAAGGTCGGGACAGACTGCACTGAAAAGGAACTGGAGCAGATCAGATCTTTATGCGGAGAGTTCCCTGATATTGTGGCCTGGTGCTACCAGGACTTGAAGGGGTATGACAGAGAGATGATCCAGCATACTATAGAGCTGGAAGATAATGCAAGACCTTTCCGACAGAAGCAAAGGGCAGTGAACCCAAAAATTGAAGCTATGATGAAAGCAGAGCTCTTAAAGATGCTGGAGGCCAAAATCATCTACCCCATCAAGCACTCATCTTGGGTCGCGAATCTGGTCCCTGTAAGGAAAAAGAATGGAGACATCCGCCTCTGCGTGGATTTCAGAAACCTCAATCAAGCTTCACTGAAGGATCATTATCCGCTTCCCCAAATTGATCGGATCCTCCACATAGTTGCTGGAGCACAGAGGTTCTCTCTCTTGGACGGATTCTCTGGATACAACCAAATATGGGTAAAGGACGAAGATCAGCATAAGACAACGTTCACCACCAAATGGGGAACGTTCGCATATCACCGCATGCCCTTCGGCCTGTCTAACGCCGGCGCTACGTTTCAAAGAGCTATGGACTTGGCGTTCCGGAGCTGCTCAACAAGGTCATTGTCATCTACTTGGACGATATGACTGTATTTTCACATAAGAGAGAGGACCATGCTTCCCACTTGCGGCAAATATTTGAGAGATGTGAATTCGGCATTTCCATCAACCCGAAGAAGTCAATCTTCGCGGTAAAGGAAGGTAAGCTGCTAGGACATGTCATTTCTGAGAAAGGCCTTGCAGTGGATCCTGACAGAGCGTAAGCCCTTCTTCGCTTACCCATCCCGATCGACAAGAAGGGGCTACAATCATTTTTCGGCCAAATCAACTTCGTGAGGAAGTTCATACCGGACTTCGCACAAGTAATTAAGCCCATGGCCGAACTCCTAAAAAAGAATGCCGAATTCTTGTGGATTGACGAAAGGAAGCAGGCCTTCGAAGAGATCAAGGCCAGAATCGCGCAAGCTCCAGTATTGATAAATCCAGATTATTCCAAGGATTTCATCCTGTACGCGGTGGGAGAGCCCGAGAGTTACGCCGCAGTCCTGACTCAGAAGGGAGATGATGGCGAAGAACGCCCCATAGCGTTCTTAAGCCAGGTGATTCAGCCGCATGAAGAAAAGTATAATTTTATTGAGCGGCAGGTGCACGCAGTCATGAGATCCCTCAGGAAGTTCAGGCACTTCGTCTCCCAGAGCCGGATAACTATCTTCGTGATACATCCGGACGTCAGGAATTTCATTGTACAAGGGGAGCCAGGTCACAAGAGGGCAGGATGGATAGCCAAAATCCAAGAATTTGACATCGAGGTACGGCCAACGAAGCTGATCAGAGGCCGAGCCCTGTGCCAAGAGCTGGCCCGAAGTGCTGCAGCTGAAATCTCTGCCTGCCAGTGGGAAGATCCAATGGCGGAAACTAACCTTGCCAACTCCTTATCAGAGGAGAGTGATTGGACGAATGACCTGGTGCGGTATTTTAGCACAGGGAGATGTCCAGATCATCTCAATGCCTCACAAAGAAGGAGGTTTAGGCTGAATGCCTTGAGATATGTACTGCGCCCCGAGGGGCTGTATTTCAAAAATATTGACGGCATCCTGTTGCGATGCGTCAGAGAATCAAATAAACCAAAGGTCCTCGGAGAATTCCACTCCGGGATGCCTGGGGGACATCATTCAGGGAGGCCTACGGCCTTAAAAATTATCAGAGCCGGGTATTATTGGCCCACTCTCTTCACAGACGCACATGCAGTCTGTGTTAAATGTGAAAAATGCCAAAGGTTCGCCGGCAGGAATAGGAAGGCACCCTTGCCCCTCCAACCAATTCAAGCCGAGACTCCGTTTCAGCAGTGGGGTCTAGACTTCGTCGGAACCATCACGCCTAACTCTGCAGCGGGACATAAGTTCATCCTTACAGCCACCGATTATTTCACTCGGTGGGCAGAGGCGATCCCCACTAAGCACGCAGACCAAGAAACGGTCATTGGGTTCCTTGAGAGCCTCATCACCCGTTTCGGGGTCCCAGAGGCAATAGTTACAGACAACGGTCCGGGGTTCGCAGGTGCTGTACTCACGGAGTTCACCGAAGAAATACGACATCTATCACAAGATGTCCTCAAACTACTACCCGCAGGGGAATGGCCTGGCCGAGTCCACTAACAAGAATCTACTGAAGATTGTTAAAAAAACAATAGAAAGGAACAAGAGGACGTGGCACCTACTTCTGAACCGGGCGTTATGGGCGGATCGCATATCTTTCAAGAAATCTATCAAGACATCCCCCTACGCGCTCGTATATGGCAAGGAGGCGCTTCTGCCTACCCACATAGAAATGCCCGCACTCTGATGTTAGATGAAGAAAAAGGCGACGGGGATCCAGTGGACGCCAGACTTTGCCAACTATTGCGGTTAGAAGAGGAAAGGGAGAAGGCATACCGGGCCTTTACTAAACATGCCGAGGTAACCCAGAGCTGGTTTGCAAAAGGCACCACCACCCGAGTTTTCAAAATCGGGGACCTAGTGCTAAAGTGGGACTCACTCAAAGCAAAGCCGGGCAACCATGACAAATTTGATGCCCTCTGGGAAGGTCCCTATCAGATCGCTCGGGTAAACCAATTCAACGCGTTCGTGCTCAGGGACATGGAGGGACAACTTCTCCCTATTCCTGTCAACGGTTTCCACCTAAAAACCTATCACCACTGAAGGTGCCCAAGAGGTCCTTCCTTGTACATATTCTTTTCCTGCATTTTAGTTTATGACAGAATGTACATATTTCTTTCAGTATTCAGCTTTTAGTTTTCAAAACCGAAGTGGGCTAAGTGTACAGAATCTGACCAAGCATAGAGCGAACCCCGACTTCGCAGCGAAGTCAGGCATCGCTTCATGAATTGTGCGACGTCGGGAGTTTGAGAGAAAACAGCAAACGAGAAGCCTCGAAAAATTACTAAGTGCTGGGTGCGCAACCCGACTTCGCAGCGAAGTCGGACTGCGCACCATCTTGGGAGCGCAGTCGGGCAGCAGAGGAAGCAAAAATTGGCTAAGTGTGGAATCCCTACTGCGCAACATTTTCCGGGCGAAGTCGGATTGCGCACGTTTTTTGAGCGAAGCCCGAGTGCGCTCTTGATTTCGAGCGCACTTTGAACGACCTGTCAGGGAAAACAAGGGGCATAGTGGCGAAAAATTTCTAAGTGTGGGCCCAGGCGGCGCAATGTGCATAGCGCGAAGTTAGGCTGCGTCCCTCCTTAAACCCTGGGCCAAAGTCTCCCTCGAAGTGTGTGCCCAAGCGGCGGCTGTGACGTCATTGGAAGCACGAGGTTCAAAAATTTTAAAGAATGATTGCGCGTCTTTCGAAGCAGATGTCATTAAAGAAGCAAGCGCATTAGGACCAACCACAACCAAGGTGCGCCTTCCAAGGAAAAGGCCCACGCGCGGCCGCCAAGGAATAACGGCGTTTCCCACCTACTTCGGGCAAATCACTTTAAACCCCCCCTCGCGCCATTAATGCTGCGTTTTTTCCTAGAAAAGGGGCCCTGGCATACTCAGAACATTCGAATTATCAAGCTAAGTCTGAGCTGCAAGGCGCAGAATTGAAGAACTAGTGACCAGAATCCCCGTCTCTGCCACCACGAACAGAAAACAGAAAATGGACAAGGGAAAAGCGCCAATGCAGCCGCAGTCCAGCGATACAGAGCAGGAGGCTGAGGAACACACAGAATCCAGCGCTCATGAGAGCGAAGCGCCACAGGAGCAGACAAGGAAATCCAGGTCAAAGAGAAGCAAAGGGCAAGCTCCGCCGCCGCCCATCAATCGCCTGGCCGGGTATAGGGATGGCGAGTACTCCATTAGCCTCACCAAGCTGCGGCCAAATATAGCAAAGTGGGCAGGCAAAGTCTCGCCCTCGCACCATGTCGGAGCTGCATACAAGTCGAACCTGTACTGGTTCTTGTGCCCTCCCGTCCACCATTGCCCGGAGCTGGTTGAGTCTATTGTGACATATTACAAACCAGCTACCCGGCAAGTCTGCGACAACCAAGGAAGGGTGTTGTTCACCCTCTTCAAAGAAAGCGTCCAACCAGCCTTCGCCCCGGGGCTCCAGTACGACCCCAACGCCATTGTCAGAAGAATTAACTTGGATGAGCAGGCGGGCAGATTCGCTCAGAGCAGAAGGATGAGAGAGTTTCTCGACTCAGAACTGAAGACCCCGCTGCCAGCAGGACAATGGCCAACAGGCCCTATACCCCTGGAGAGGTTCGAAAATAAATATATATATATATTATCCTGGCATGGGTACTCGGCTGCGGCACGGATAGAATGGTGCACCCGTACCAGCTGGCGCTCACGGAATGCATCTTGCATGGAGAGTTTTATGACTCCACTGCGCAAAGGAGCGGAAGACGCCCTATTTTCTTTGATTGGGCAGATTGGGTGGCGTACGCCATACATTCGAATCTGGTCAGGATACAGCAGAAGCAGACAACGGAGTTCCGACACTGCTCGTTCCTCACATGGTTGTGCCTGTACCATACGCACTACCGGATTAAAGTGCCTGACCTAAAAAAGGTAAATGAGAAGGGAGCGCCGCTGCCTGTGTATGAGTGGACAGAAGCCCTGTATAGGAGAGGGTCTTACTACGATTTCAACTTCAAATTTCTAGGTATGACCCTGGCGCTGTTCAACGGCAAAGCATCTCGCCCTCCACTGGCCATGACGAACTACCTGAGGAAGTACAAATGCGGAGATACCTTCCGGTTGACTCAGGGCATTGTGATCAGAATCTACGGATTCAAAGGGAAGCCGTTCTTGCTGCCCTATTTTTGCACTGAGCATCAGTTCGGTATAGAGATATCGCGCCAGATGGACTATGTAGAAGAGGAATTCGGCCAGGGAAAGAAGAGGGGCCATATTTTCAAGTATCCTATTACCTGGGCGAACATTCAAGTGCATGAGATTGGGCAACATATCTACCTCGAACAAGAACTCCTCAACATGGGCCTGATACAGCTACCTCAGCACTGGAAATACGACCCGATTGGGGTCAGGGGAAAATTTGTACATATTTGCCCCCGAGCAGAAATCATGGAGGAGAGGTGCAATAAAACAGGCGCAGACCTGGAATGGCACATCGAGCGGATGCAATCATGGCCACCATGGCAGGACTTTTACTGTGAAGAAGTGGAGTATGATCCGGAGCGCAATCCAGACCACAGGTTAGACTCAACAGGCTTCAAAAAATTCCTCTCAAAGGTGACGCCCCTCAGCTGGGAAAAGGACAAAATTATTGAATGCTGGAAAATGAGGTGTCGCACGCAACACGATAAGTCTAACCGAAAGACATTGGCCGTAGATGATGAGTTTTCGGCCTTATATGATAAATACGCCGGCAAATGGGAGCCGTTCGCGTTTCGAGATTGCGTTCCCCTAGGCGCCAAAAAGAGATATAAAAGGAAGCCCCCATCCCAGCAATTACCCATTCAAAAACCTCCCAGCGCGACGCCAACAAGCAGTCAGGTGGGCCCGATGTTGCCTCCAGCTCCCGAAGCGTCACCCCAAAAAGGACAGGAGCTAGAAAAGTCAACTAGTGAAGCGGTGCCTCAAAAGGAAAAGGCGCCAGAAGGGTCAACCGGTGGGCCTTCGGCAGCAAACATCCCTCCGTCAAAACCCAGGTACAAATTCACCGTGGGAACACCGCTGCCAGCCGCGCCAACCTCCTCCGCCTCCTTCGAGCAAACTGCAGCTCCGGAAGAAAAGAAGAGGAAAAGGAGCGAAAAGACCAAGCGGCCTAAGAAGGAGTCTGCGCAGCAAACGGCTGCAGCACGAACAGAGACAGCCGCGCCGGAAATCATCTCTCTGGACAGCCCAGGGAAAGAAGCAGAAGTCTGGGCAGCAGGCGTCCTCCAATCAGCGGCTCAGGCGGAGCCCGCAGGTACGTCCTCTTCCCCGGTTCCCCAGATCCCAGTTGGCCCTGCCGTAACACCGTCCCCCTCTGTATCAGGGCAAGCCTTAGTTGCATCTTCCTTATCGCATATCTCCCAATCCTTCCACAGTCCCCATTCTTTCGAACAGTTTGCCCAGGACCCGAACGTTTTCCAAACCCTGAGTCAAACCCTAGACCCCTCATCCGCGGCCAGTGTCGAAGCTGTACCTACATCGCCGCGCCGCTCACCTTCATTATTCAAGACCCCGCCTTCATCGCCCACTCAGCCGCCCGTTTCCCCTAGGACCCGCTCGCCCTTGAAAGCGACCACACCTTCTGGGATATCTCCTGCTTCATTGTTTGCAGGAAGGATGCCGCAGCAGGATTTAGCCTCGGCGTATCCTATGCTGGCAGAACTTGACTTCATGGGGGAGCAACTGCAGATTACAGATGATCAACCTCTGGTAGCGAAGGCCGTAGGGTGTTCCGCCTCTTTCCTCCAGGGCGTCAAACGAAGAAGAGCCGAGGAGATAGCTGCCCCGGTGAAGCGCACCAAGTTCGACTTGGACAGGAGAGTGCTGCGAACTGAAAAATTGATCCCTAAAGTAAAGAAGCCTCTCCGGGAAATGACCGAGGCTGACTATGAACACCGGGTCAAGGAGAAGAATTTTGATGACATAAGCGAAGAATACGAAATCAACGGTATTCGCCGCAGAACTGACAATCTCCTTGTTAAGCGACTCGAGAATCAAGAGAAGCTGTTTCAGCTTCAAAATAACTCGAGACAGCTGGAGGAAGATCTGGCCAAGGCCACCACGCTGCTGGAGTCTGCCCAGCAGGAGATTGAGGACTTGAAAGCACAGCTCGCCGCCTCTCAGCAGGAGGCTACAACACAGAGAAGGACGGCCGAACAACTGTCGGAAGAGAAGAGGGCGGCACTGGAACATGTATCTCAGCTGCAGGATTTGTTGAGGCAGGCCCAATCTCAGCTGAAGGAGAAGGCGTCCCAGGCGGCGGCCTTTTCGAAAAACAAGGTCAAAGAGATGCGGGCTGGTTTGCTGCAAGGATGCAGGGCTAATGTTGTCAGGTCCCTGTCCGTCCTGGATTTCGCATCCAGGATCCAAGAAGTATCTGCCCAGGGAAAGCCTGTGGTAGAGGAGGCCGAACACCAAGCGAAGCAGTGGCTGGACTTGGCAATAAAAATTGAAGAGTTCGCGCGCAAGGGCCTCCGATTTCCCCCCATGTCCCGAATTGCCCTAGATTGGGCAGATGCAAGGGTAACCTTGCATAATTACTTCGAAAAAACCGAAAAAACAAGGGCCGCCAGGAAGATGCTGGACGCATTGAACCATGAAATGAATATTTGCCTGGCCCCCTTCAACACTCTTTCTGAGCTCGGATGCCCGAGCTTCGTCAAGGATGGGGAGTTTCTGCCCCTTGAACAAGTAAAGCTGGATTGGCTGTCTTTCGAGGCAGATACATCAGAAATTGACAGCTGGGCCGAGCCAGTCCAGGAGACACAGGTAACTCAAATGGTGTCAAGATATTGCAAGATCAACACCTCCCTTCAGGAGTTGGGAGAGAGATATGACACCATCGACGTACACATGGTTGCGGCATTCAGAGCAGCGCTGAAGGATGTCAGCGATTTAGGGCCCTTCCAGGCAGCAGCTTGGGACCAGGCCAAGACTGCGTACAATCACGTTCGCGAGCGGGAGCAGCCTGCCGAGCGAGAAGGTGACAGTGGTGAGCATTCGGATTCAGAAAGAGGAGGAGAATCAGAAGAAGAGACTGCTGAGAGTGAATCCGAAGAGGAGCAGTTACCCAAGAAGGGGACTCAGCAGCAGCAGGAGCAGCGGGATGCAGGGGAAGGGAGTTCCTCTGCGCCCAAAGGATAAAGGCCTGGTTCTTTGCGTCGAGGCGAGCTCGACACCCCGCGAGCCGCCAGGAATGTTGCCACATTTTGCACGGGGTGCCATGTCTTCATTTTTCTTGTAAGTATGTTGCTCTCCCTTCCCTCCTCCTCCTTTCCCTTTCTCCACTATCCCCTTTCTCCCCTTCCGTCAGTTTCATTCCCTTCATTTCCCTTTTTCTTTCCTCTTTTACTTTCTTCTGTCAATTTCCCAAAAAAAGAGCAAAAGGCCCCTAAAAATTCTAAGTATAAGAGCGCAACCCGACTTCGCAGCGAAGTCGGGGTGCGCCCTTAAGTTTGAGCGCACTCGGGGAGCCGAAGTGCGGAGAAATGATCAAAATTTGGCTAAGTACAAGAGCGCAACCCGACTTCGCAGCGAAGTCGGGGTGCGCTCTCATTTCTGTGCGCACCTGGGAAGCAGCGGACCCTTGAAAATTTCTCCGACTGCGCATGAAGATGGGTGCGCAACCCGACTTCGCAGCGAAGTCGGGCTGCGCCCGCTTACTTGTGCGCACTCGGGCAGGATGTTGAAAGCAGCCCGAAAATTGTCTAAGGCACGGAGGCCTCCCCAACTGCGCTACTTCCCCCTTGCGCTGTCTAATTGCGCTCCAATTCCGAGCGAAGTCGGGCATGAAAGAGAGACGAGATTCCAAGGCAGATTCGTCCCTTATCAGATTTTGACAGGTGTCCAACCTCGGGATTCGAGTCAGAGATGTGACGGGTGGTGTGCAAGCGTGAACCAAATTATTGTACCGCAGCTACCCTCATTCAAGCTGACTCAAAGTTTCATCTACCGCAGCTACCCTCATTCAAGCTGACCCAAAGTTTCATCTACCGCACTGCCACGTAGCTGCCAAGTTTTCAAGTGGACCTTGCTGCAAGTACAGTCCATATCTGCAGAGGTCAACATCAGCCGCTTTTTGCCGCTTTTGTCGCCTTTGTCGCCTATTGTCGTGTCCGGGATCCCGTGCCCGAAGTTGTAATTGGGGGGAAATTGCGCTATAAATAGCTGCGCCATATCATTGTAAAGGGGTGGAAGGGGGATATACTGCTAGGGAACCATTGTAGCTGTGCATTTGCTTCTGAATACAAGATACACTTGGCTCTATTGATCTGTTCTTGTTCTTTATGCTGCCTCTATTTAGCATTTCTGCCTCATGTTGCTTATGTTATTGCTTACTCGTTATTCTGCTATCCGGATATCGGTATTTGATAGTTAAGTATTCCTGGAATGCATAGTTAGAGGATACATAGAATGAATGACATTGGTAGTTTCCGTAATGTATTATGTGTTTAGTTGTTTGTTAGTAGTGGTGATTGATAGTTGTTGTGCTGCTTATCCTCCCCACCCAATACAAATCACATTTATATTTCTTTCCGCATTTCTAATTTCTTTCCTGCACTCTGAGCTTAAAACCAATTGAGAAAACATAGGAAGCCGGCCTTCTCCGGAGATTGGCACGGAAGGCATTCCTTCCTTCCGGCCTTTCAATCTGCTGGCGAATCTAGGGCGCATTACACTAAATCCTATCCTAGTGGCAGATTCGTAACCAACATGTTCCAAATGTGGGTCAAAACTGATGGATCAGGGGGTCATGTAGAGAGGGCTTGATCCAAGGAACCAGGGACCTCCTTGAAAAATTGCATCTCTTTCCTCTATGGAGGAGAAAATAACTATGAAATACCCTCTCCTTGCCATCATGAATTCATAGCTAGATATTTGAGATCCTTGAGAACAGGAGATCCATATTTGAATGGCTGTTGGGCTAGGCCAAATACCCATGAATTTGCAAGCAAGAGCTCTCTTAGTTAGGGTGAGGATTGGGCTCTGAATATAGCTCGGAGGAGTCTCCACCACTGGAGCATCATCAAACTTAGGAACAAAGGAGCCTTTGTTACTTGGTTGGGATTGTTGTGGCCTTCTTGCCTTCAAAGCTTTGGTCATATTTTCTAGTTTTGAATGGTCAAACAGAGGAGGTAGTGAGAACAAGGAAAATGAACTATGGCTAGTGTTCTCGAGTATGGAGGCAGTCGTCTTGGTAAAATCCTACAAAGAGGGTTTTGGCAGGGGGGAGGGATCCCCTCCCCCACCATTGCCATGATAGGGCTTCGGAGGTGACCAAACCCTAACTTGAGGCATAAGAGAAAACCCTCTCCAAAATCTTAGAGATTTTATTTCTTGGATCACTTTCCTCTTTTTTTTCTAATACATAGGGGAATCGGTAATTGTTGGTCACGAATTTGCCATAGGAAAGGGTTTGGTTTGTCTACGCACCCTAGACCCGACCAACACTTGAAAGGCCGGAAGGAAGGAATGCCTTCCGTGCCAATCTCCAGAGAGGGCTGGCTCCCTTACTACGCTAAACTGGGGCTTTTAGATTAAGGAACTGGAAAGAAATTGGGAAATTGCTGAAAGAGATGAAAATAACTGAAAGGGATGGGAAATATGGCCATAGGCCAGGAGAGTCCAAAGGGGAAGAACAGGCAGCACAATCACTTATCTCTACTTGAACCAGCAACAATCAATACCAAGAATGAAACAAAAACTAACACTAAAATTTCTCTGACATGTATCCTTCAGAATAATTCCAGCTTTCGTTCTTTACCAGACGCTTAAATCCAGATTACAGAATTACAGCAATCACATAAAGAAACGAAATTAACAGAAATGGCAATAGAAGGCATTATACACAGAAGAAATCATGATCAGAGCCAAAAAGCCTTTAGTATTGATGCAGAGCTCAAGTACAACAGTTCTCTAGCAGAACGTTCCCCCTTTTACATTGCATTAAGCTAGTTTTTATAGAGGATTTCACCTCTGTAACATTAATGTCAAACCCTAAAATCGTTGGGGCAGTTGAGATTTGACCCTTGTTAGGCAACAACACATTAGCAGTTATGAGGCATGGCTTCGGACAGGTTTTACTGCTGGGACTGCTTGTCTCATTACTGCAGTTGGTGAAGTTTGCCCTCAGAGGCTTCCTCGGACCTGACAACGCCGTCTTGATGGGATGGGTAGGAGACCAGAATTCGTGCGCCATGAAGGCGCCTTAAATTTTCATCTACCGTCCCCTATCTCTGGAAATGCGCCCTTTGGATGTAGCCTTGGCGCCAAAAACGCTTCGTGGAAGCTTCGCTTGGAAATCGGACCAGAAATGCAGCCCATGAGTCTCAAAATGGATCTTCGCCCTTGGCAGGGTCTGGCAGGGGGGTTTCACTCAAACTGAGCCCTGGAGTTGGCGCTCGAAATGGGCTTTCACTAGGCTGGGGGGGGCGCTCCTGGCCTTTGCCTCGCCGATTTCTTTTAAGTCCGAAATGGGCTTTCCTTGGATGGACTTTCGCTCCGGCTAAGTCCGAAACGGACTTTCGTTGGAGCTGAGGCCCGAATGGAGGGTTCGGTTGGCTAAGGAGTGAAAGAAGGTTTGACCACTTTTGACTTCTGGGCTTTCGCTCAAGCTACGACTCGAAAAGGGCTTTCGCTCAGCTGCGGAACGAAAACAGTTTGTTGACTTTGCCTTAGTTTTTTTCTTGCTGAAAGCAGCGCCTGAATGAGTTTTCGCCCCAGTTAAGTCCGAAATGGACTTTCACTCAAATTGGGGCCCGAAAGGAGGTTTCGCCCAGCTGAGGAGCGAAAGAAGGTTTGACCACTTTGACCCTTGGCCTTAGCCACTTTTTGCCCGAAATGTGCTTTCGCTCTAGGTAGGGTCCGAAGCTAGACTTCGCTGTCCCCAAGGGAGCTCTCGCACCTGCACCTGAGCGAAGCTGCCTTTTAGCCCCTGATTTTGGGAGCGATACTGCCCCGAAATTGGATTGTGTTTTAAAAGGTAAGAGAAGGAGGACCACCTCAAAAGACTGGCTGCGCCATGAAAACATCAGAGAAGAGAAAACTGCCTAGAAGAGAAAGCGAAAACAGACAGAAAAAGCTTTGCAGCAGCAACTCAAAATTTTATCTTCTAGACAAAATGTGACAAAATTGTCAACAGTAACATCAGTGGATGCTGCCACTATAAACCCTAGCGTGTTGGGTTAAACGAAGTCAACAAGACCCTCGACCCTATAGGGCATCAAACTGGGGCAGCCAACCGGCAAACAGTCGACCACTACCCCTTCTAGGTACATTGTGGTTTGAACCTTAGACCTCCCCGAAGAGAGGCCAAAGCCCTAACCACTATGCTATCCTTGTCGGACACTTTCCTTTGTTAATTTCATGGGCAGACCATGAAAGCAAAAGCAAAAGTAGAGGAAACCAACAAAGGAAGAAGCAGATCTTAAGATAAATAATTGCAAAATAACTGCAAATAGTCATAATGCCTACCGGATCTGGGCATGCAAAGGATAATGCATTAGGTGGGACGAACCCTTGTTCACAAATCGGGTCCAAGCATCAACAACGGACAATAGAATCAAAATATGCACTGTTTCGGCTCTTCCTTTCTCCAAAGCTTTGAATAACTTATTAAAGGAATCGAACTCCACTAGAGTATAATGACATTACCATGTATACATAAATCTTCATATTAAAACCCATACACACAACCTGTTCGTGTTCTGGACATTAGCGAGCGACCTCCTCGTTGGAGGTATTTCTGTACATTAAAAATGAAATGAAAGCAAGACTTGTCACAAAGAGCTTTATTACAGCTGAAAATGAAGAATTTACACAGAACTTGACATGAGATTATGGTGTGCTAGATCTCTATGGTTGTGTGCTATGCTGCTGTGTTCAAATTCCTGTTCAGGTTCGATGAGGATAGGAATAGAGAAAGCTTGCAACTGAGAAAACTGGCTGGAAATCTTGTCATTAAGTTTGAAAAACAGAAATAGTTTTTTTAGAAAAATTAATTTAAATTTCTGAATGTAAACATGTATTAACTTAAAATTTTCTACAAGAAAAACATATCAGAAAAATGTATACTCGAAATGATTTAATATACAAAAATACGTCTATGTGAAATAAATTTATCAAATTCTAAAACATTAAGAACATGTCAAAAAGCTCTTGAGATCATTATGCCATCCTAATTGCGTGTTATCAGCTTTAAGATCATTCTGAGTTTTGCTTGAGATTGTTGTGCTGCCTTAATGATGGCTTTAAATTTGAATAAGGGACACAGACAAAAGAGGCAAATGGAGAGAGACATGTAGATAATGCCACAGGGAATAGATGAAGATAAAGGATGCTTTTAGGTTTTATTTTCATTTTTATATTCTGTTGATCGCCTGTTTGACTATTGAACCATGATTTAAAAGTGAACGCCGTGAAATAAAATCAAGTATGTTTGAGTTTAATACAAGTTTGAAATTGATGAAGTTCATCGAACTGGTTGAATAAAATCATGCAGGAATTAAATTTGTCATATTTCATAATTCATGAATTTTGCTTGCAAATGAGACGACATAGGTTGTGATATTGCTTCCCAAGTCTCTAGAGCATTCCTGGACCATTTCCTCCTCTCTGTTTTTCTTTGCATAGCTTATATCTCCGTTGCCTTTCATACCCTCTTTTTTTTTAAAACTGAAAGAGTCTCTATAGCTTCTTGTTTTGGGTTTTCTTGGTCTTCCATGGAATCTGTTGGATTTAACAGACATGAGGGAGCGTTCTTTCATTTTCCTAAGTGTGTTTGGATCTTTCAAGTCCCTGCAATTCAAAGTTAGATGATGCATGTAAATGCTGCCACTTGTTGGTTCCAAGTGCCTCCACTCCTGCCGGTCCCTGATGTTAATCCCATTGGTGTGTGAAAGGAATCCCATCAGTTTTATAGGAGAATCCTGTCACTTTCTAAGGCAAGCCTCTTCTGTTGCCAGGTAATCCTGCCTCTACAATTGGTAGGGTTGACTTTTTGAGCAAGAACTCCATTTTTAGAGTCTCATTGTGTCCTGGTTGATGCTCCACTTGTGCACATACATGGCCAACTTCGTCCTGCATGATTTAATGGTATTTTGAGGCTTATGCCTTCAAAAGTGCTCAAAATGGCCCCAAAGTGAAGAAAAAATTTCTTCACTCCTTTAACTTGGATCGGTCATCATTGATCTTGAAATTCTCCTCTAATCCTACTGATCCTACTCCTACATGCCACAAGTTTTGTGTGATCTGTAATTTCTTAAGGTGATCCTCGTAAGGCTGCATGTCATCCCTACATGGTCTCCACATAGTCTCATCAGTCATGTATTGAAGTCCGATATTATAAGGTCTATGGTCCATTTCAAATCAGGGTCAGGTTAGCAATTCTTGTTATTGAGATCAAGAACTGACATGCTAAAAAATTTCATCTCAGAGATACATGAGAAACAATAATGATTTGTGATTATAAACAAGCACAAGTGTTGTTCTATAGAATGACTCTCTGCTAGACTTTTATTACAGGAGACTTTATATTGGTTGGAAATGAGTAGTGGCCTTTTTATCGTTCAACAGAAGTTTGCTTTAGACATGTTCCTTTCATTGATTTTTTCATTTGGGCTTTAGATTTGATTGTGCATTGTTGGAGCTATTTCCAATTTGTCTGCTCCCAACTTGGGCATTATTGTTCTCTTCTTGTGCTATAGTGCAGTGATAGTTGTGCTTGACAAACAAAGTAAGCTGGTTTTGTCCTATGTGGTGCCTGGATATATCTGAACTGTTGAAAACATTTATATTTTGACTCTCTTTCAGGCCATGCCTTGTGCTTATTGGTCTTTCATTATAACACTTTTTCAAAAGCAAGCTGTCATTTAAGGATTCAGAAACAGACCTTCTTTTATTGGAATTATAAATTACAATGAGAACCACTGCAAGTTGTGCTTATCTTGCCTATTTCTGTTTTGGAATTATGTTTAATATCTGAAGCAGTCAACACCTAGCTTTGAGATGTATCAATTAGTAAATTTTTTGCTATGCAGTATCCTTATCTAGATAAAACGTTTTGTCAGAAACATTATGCACTATTAAATTATTTGAACAAGAAGTTGTCTCATCATGCTAGAATTCTCTACACTAGTCATCTTGGATTTTTGATTTAGTACTAGAAGCAGGATCCTTCTGTAAGAAGCTTCTCTAATTGTGTCTGTCATTGTTATGTTGCTGGTAAGCATTACGCTGAGAACATGGTTTGCAAGTTGCAACTATTTTTATAATCATAATTTTTTGTGTTGCATGGTAGTTCATTGATCTTTATGCGGCAGTGGAAGAGTTACACAGCTTCAGTTCAAGGGAAATGAATAAGCTTTTGAGGGATTCTGATAATTTTAGTTTGCGTTTGAACACAGGCAAAGGGTCCTTCACACAGGTGAGTATTTATGCTATTGTGAAACAATCAATTTCGTAACCATGTATGGAAATGCATCTTTAATAAGAACATTTGTTTCATTCAGATAAATATGGAAAAACTGGCTGGATTCTTGCCTTTGCACCTTTTAGCCATGCTTGTATCTTCTAATGGGGGTGAAGTACGACTGCGATACTTGTTACGTGGTGTTCGACTTTTGCATTCCCTTAGTGATCTTGCATCACGACATGCCAAACTTGAACAGGTACTGTTTACATCCTATTGACCTTTACATGTTCCTTGGAAGGCTTTACAGTATGCTGCCTAAGTTCAAATACTTGATAAAATGCTTTGAGGTTTCTTTTTCCATCCCTTCTTGAGCTGCCATGTGGATTACATGTCACTGATGATTAAAGCAGATTACAGATTTTCTGACATTTCATTTGATTTAAAACATAAGGAATTTCCTTGGTTCATAAAAGACAAGCATCTTATCCTTTTTCTTTCCCCTTTTTAGTACCATAGTGTTAAAACTCTTCCTGAGTCTGAAAGTGGTAGAGAGTCTGCAAGCTGGGTGACAATAGCTGAGTCATTTTGACCCTTGCCAAGTCTCTTTCCATAAAATCTACTAATTGTTTTTCTTAAATTTATTTTCCAAGTTGTTATAGAGTTTTTCTTTGAGTCCAATTCCAGGTCTAAAAAACAAGCTTGGGGAGTTTGAGATGAGTCTGATTCTCGACACTATGTTTAGTACACTTTATGTTTGTCTTAATATTTCAATCTGTTGTTCCTTGACTCAGAATCTCAGGTTGTTATTTCTTGCTTGTTTTCCCATTTCATTTTTTTGCCTTTTCTTTTTCTGTGTTGGTGTAGTAAAGTTGTATTTTTTATTTACTTATTGTAGATGATTTAGTCTTGTATATCCTGGGCAAATATTACTCTATTTTTGCAAATATATGCATCAACAAGTTTTTTTTTTTTTTGGCTGGAGAACAAGGGGTTGTACTTGGGTCCCCCACCCTTGACAAATCACAACTCTCTCCTTTAGAGCTTGAGAGTTTACAAACAGATTCAGTTCTCATCTCAATTGAGTTGCTATAGCTAGATACCCACATCATTTTTCATAAAAAGTGTGAATTCTTGATTTTCATTTTCTCGATCTTCTTCAATTTTCTGTGTGAATACAAATATTCCAAAATTCAGCATCCTTCTTCTTGACATTTTCCTGCAGCAGCCTTCACAATATCAAAACTCCACCTCTACTATCTATGCATTGCATCTTAATAGAGTAATATTTCGAAAACTTCGCGCTATCATAGTCTGCTTTACCAGATTTGGATTGCTAGTTTCCTTCCTGAAGCATAAGTGCAACCAAGCATCAACAAGTTATTCACTCAATGAGAATGAGTATTATTAATTCTACAACTAACATGTCTTGATACTTTCTTGGATTCCCACAGATATTGCTTGAAGATGTTAAGATGACAGAGCAGATTTTGGATTTGGTGTTCTACATGCTTGTAGTTCTTGCACGTATTGATCAGGTATTATGTTCTCCCTTTGTCAGCTTATACATTTTCATCATATTCTTTGAACCAGTAACTGATGCTGATTGGTTTCACTCTGTAGGAAGGCCGCATTGGGAGCTACTTCACTCTTCAACATTCAGCTTTGGTTGCATGCACTCTCTTTCTCTTGACTGTTTTTGTGTCTCCTCAATGGCAAGATCTTGTAAATGTGCTGCTTGCACATCCAAAGGTTCCTTCTCAATGTTGTTGAACTCCTAACTGGCTAAAAACTTATGTTACAGTTGAATTTAAAAAATTTGCCTGGAGATGTGCAAAACTATTTTGCGAAAATTGATTTAATTCATTAATTTCTTTTGAAACTCCATAATAATTATAAAGATTTGGAGGTATCACCACCCTCCTCAAGCATTTACCGTGGAAGTAGCCAATGTTTGTGCACCCAGAAAATCTTTGCTAAGAATTTTATTAGCATGTTAAAATCCTTCCCTCAATTCTTTCATTGATTTTTTTTTTTTCTTTTAAGTCTACCAAAATGATAAATGAGACAACTGTTCAGGACTAAACAAGTATCTGCTGGAACAATATGATGATTTCAACTAGCAGGAAGCTGCAAGATACCTCATGAAGCTTACCATTGATGCTTTCCAAGTTATAAAACCTTTGACATTTGAAGAATGCCACTAGTATGAAGGCCAACAAGAAGCTTTCATTGTTACTGCAGAATATATGCTTAAGTCCTATACATTTGATGTTCAAAGTATAATTAAATGCTTGTAAGTAGTAGAGCTTCATGTTTCTTCATCAGAAGGCCATTTTCTTCATGATTCCCTCTGAAGCCTTTGCTTTCTACTGTCAGCATTGGCATCTTCCACATCAATTTCCAAGGTTTGCTCTAATGAATTTTATAAGTTGGTATCTTGGATTCTAGCCACTTTTCATAGATAATGCAAGTAAGATCAAAGGTATAGACAAGTATGATGAATTCTCCATGTTTGCACTAAAATAGTCTATAATTCCATGTTTAGGAAAACTACCCTATTCAATTTATTGCCTTCTATTCTCCTAAACACTTTTTGACATCATGCCATAAAATATTAGTTCTTCTATGCTTCTTTTAATCATCACATGGCAAAGGAGAAATCTGTTTGGTAGTTTTATGAGGAAGTACTTCCACATGTAGACTTCAATTGTTGGTGTTGGATTGCATCCCTCTCTCCTGTAGACTAGGAGATGTAATAATTAAACCAAATCTTCTAGGTACATGATAGGAAGTGCAATCGAGTCGTTACCATTCCCACCAGTTATGTCGTCTACTATGTTTTGAATGATGATACTGGCGGTTAGTCTTCTGGTTTGACCTCTCAATTAACCAGTTTTTGTGCATGATAGTTCTACATTTCCTTTCTTTTCTTCACCAGGTGCAAGTGATTATGCTGTTGAGTCTTAATGAGGAAATTCGATAACATCTCTTGATCATGTCCCTTCTGTTTATTACAAATTCATAAAAAATGCTAGGAGCAAATGAGTAACACCTTCACAGTGAACCCTTTACTTAAGTTTTGCAACAACCAGGAAATGAAATCTTCACTTCAAAGACATTTAGCGGGTTGATGGTTACATTCTATGAACTTTCAATTCCTCTCCAGGAGGTAGAATTGGTAATGATTAAAATTGCCATTGGATTTCTTCATGCTCTTCACATCTGCTATCCTAATCCCTGGACTCTTTCAGCCAATGGAGCTATTAATCTTCCAATGCATGTTCTTTAAGTTTAAAATGATGAAAAACAGGGTAAACCAAGAAAGACAAACAAAACATTCCTGATAAAATATAAATCTACATGACAATTAGCTCTATCTATCATCTCCTTATACATGCTTCATATAAGCTTACTTTAGTTGTTTCTTTAATGCATTGTGAGCATTTATATGATTCTCCCATCAATTGATTTTGAGTTTCAATGTGCTTGTAGGGAATGCACTTCCAGGTTTATCTGGAGTTGTATGCAAATTGCTAAAAAGACAGGGTATGAAACAGATATGACAGTTTTTTAGGAAAAACGTATACATGGTATGGGTATTATGCATTGAATATATACGTTTGTGCAAAGAAGATCAATACAACATTTATGTTGATTCTTCATTTTAGTCAGTATTATACACGTGTTACATGTGGAATCCATATTTCTAGGAAATGGTGGATGAGGAAAGTGAATTTAAGCGTACTAAATGCCATTGAATACTTGTATGGCTTAATTCGGAGGTTGATGCATCATTGGAACCATCTTGTGGATCTTCTTTGAATCTGTGCATGGAAACTATAGGTCACTTGTATGGAGAGTAAAAGGCAGTTGCAATATTGTCAGGTTTGACATGAGTTGCTTCTTGGCTAGAATGCATTACCATTGCTTGTTCATGTCAATCCCACTCCATGTGGATGGGATTTTCTAACATATCATAGTTTCGGCTATTTTGGTATTGCAACTCAAGTTTCCTCTTACTAGATTTAGTTGGAAGCTGAAGAGTATTTTCATAATTGTCATATATGCAGGATAGATTCATGAGGCTGAGAGAAAAATCGTTAAGCACTTAAAGCAGATCCTGCTTTCTGTGGAACAGCTCAAACATCACTTAATCAGATCCTGCTTTTTGTGCAACAGGTCAAACGTCACTGATTACTATAATCACCATTGATGGTGGAGGTGTATTATTCTCAGTGATAGTGATCTCCTGATTAGAAGATTCTGGTACATCAGCATCACTCTTTTATTAGGGAGTTCTTCTTCCATAAGGGTGCTATTTGGTGCTATTTGGCAGAGGACCATCAGGACTATGGGTAGAAGTGGTCTTCAATGTTATGAAACACTGTTATGAACCTCTCTTCTCATTAACAATAATCATTCACCAATATGCAAAAATATACAACATGCATCCACAAATAAATTCCACAATAACAATCCACACAATAAAATAGAGATAATACCCTTGAGGTAGGGCAACACCGTACAATGCTCCTTATTGGAAGGAAGTCACTCCACAAGATCTCCAGCTCCATGAGCCAAGACTTCTACAAAGAATACTTCATATATGACTTCCTTTACAATGGGGGTACATCTCTCTTTATACAAGAATGTGATGGTTCACCTTCCATGAGTTACAAGGTCACTCATGTGGTGGTTCACCTTCCATGAGTTACAAAGTGCATAATATTATAATATGACACTATGTTAAATATTATTATAATTTTATGTGTGACATATGCCATAATACAATATTATATTATATCCCCACATTCATATACTTAGGTACCTAACATTCCATCCCCCTTACAAAAATGTTTCGTCCTTGAAACATAAGAAGAAACTAAAGAGTATGATCTAAGCAATGATGACAACTTATACCAATCTTGAGTATCCCTCCATCCAAGTGAAATCTTGATTGGTGGTAGTTTGCAATGTTGCCAAGCTGCCCTTGTGCCATTGGAATATCCATAGTTTTTGGTCCTATGGTTCCATGTATGTCCATTGTAGTTCCTTTGTTGCTCTATGCCTTGTCTCCATTGTTGCCTCTCATGGTGGTGTGGATGGCGATATGCTACAACCTTAGCCTATTCTACTTTTTTTTTGCTCTTCTTTCTTGCTTCCCTCATTTGGTTTGTCCCTTGCTTTTACTTCCTTGATTTCTGCTACTGCCTCCTCCTGAGATTGTATTTCAGGTTCTTTTGTTTGTTCTTTACTTTGTTCCCCTACAATAGCAACAACTGAGAAATGTCTTGTAATGTTATCTTCTTCTTCTTGTACCATAATTTCATGAACTTCTTGTACGCATTAATGTTAATGGTACCCAAAGAATGCAACCAAGGATAACCAAGAAGAATATCTATATCACTCATCTCAATGGCATAAAAATCTGAATGTAGAACGTATTTACATGGTGATCTCCAAATCCTCAAAAATCTGAACATCCTCACCCTCACACTTTATGTTTTTAATTTTGGTTGTTGGAACTTGCAAACTATTAGCCAAGTCCTTATTGATGAAGTTATGCTTGTTGCTAGGGTTTATGGACACAATAACATTTTTCTTTTGGATGCAACCATGAACTTGCAAAATAAATTTTTAATATTCAAACAAATATTTTTAAACATTTTTTGGCACCAAAGGTGTGATTTCCTTGGCCTGCATATTATTATCATTTTCCTTCAATCCCCATTTGTTTAAAAATGCAACTTCAAATTATTCCCATATGTATATATAATGACGAGGACAAGCAAAGTTGAATTACCAAGATAAAGTCTCCCCTTGCAAGGAATTCCAAATATCGTATCTCTATATAAATTCAGAAGAATATAAAGACTTAAAATGTTTCCACCATTCCCTAGCATCAATATCTTCTCTAGAAAATTTTGGCAACTCCATGACTTTTTCCCCAAGCAGCTAGGTTTTTAAACCGAAAATTTTCAAAAAATAAAATTTTTGAGATCTCATCTATTTCTTTCTTCAAACAATTAAATTTGCAGATTTTCTTTCAAACAAAACAAATGACAACTGATTTGTTTACCTGGATTGAGAGTTATGAATTTTTTTCCCTTTGCATGAATTTTCCATGCAGCCCCAAAAACAACACCAAAAGCCCAATTTGCAACAGCTGTAACTCCCTCAATACTTATCAGAATTTAACAAGTGAGCAATCATTTTTGTAGTACTCAAAATAACCTAGATGCTAGTACAAAAGGATTTTGAAAATGACTGCTAAAAAATTTATTACAAATTTTTTCTTTTGAAAAAAAAATTGCGCAGCCAAAAAACAGCACAAATATCTCAACTTCAAACAGTTGTAACTCTTTCAATACTTATCAGAATTTATCAAATGAGTAGTCATTTTTGTAGTACTTAAAATAATCTATATGTTGGTGCAAAAATTTATTGAAAATGATTGCTAAAATAGTTCAACACGAATTTTTTTCTTTTGAAAAACAATTTGCACTGCCAAAAAATAACATAAATAACCCAACTTCAAACAGCCATAATTTTCACAATACTTATAAGAATTTAACAAACGAGCGGTTGTTTTTATAGTACTCAAAACGATCTATGTGCTGAAACAAAAATATTCTTAAAATGATTGCTGAAATAAAAATCATTACCTCTACAAAATGTGACGTTTTTTTGGAAAAATATGCCCTAGCTTTGCAAAAACAACCCCACTTTGCCCGAATCGCTGCTTTGATACCAAATGTTATGAACCTCTCTTCTCATTAACAATAATCATTCACTAATATGCAAAAATATACAACATGCATCCACAAATAAATTCCACAATAAAATAGAGATTGATAATACCCTTGAGGTAGGGCAACATCGTACAATGCTCCTTATTGGAAGGAAGCCACTCCACAAGATCTCCAACTCCACGAGCCAAGACTTCTACAAGAATACTTCATATATGACTTCCTTTACAACAGGGGTACATGTCTATTTATACAAGAATGTGATGGTTCACCTTCCATGAGTTACAAGGTCACCCATGTGGTGGTTCACCTTCCATGAGTTACAAAGTGCATATTATTATAATATGGCACTATGTTAAATATTATTATAATTTTATGTGTGATACATGCCATAATATCCCCATATTCATATACTTAGGTACCTAACAAATATTGTCTTATTGACTGGCTTTTATGACTCTAGGTCCACTCCTGAATATTATATATAACAAAAATTCTGTGGGAGTCAACTTTGAAGTAACAGCATCACTGAGGCCGTGAAATGACAAATCTCCTAGAGTTTTTGAATGAGTTTTCATCATCTTATTATCTCATCTACAAAGGATGCTTTGACCGCTAAGAAGCCTGCTGCAAGCATTTAGCATCAGAGCAGAAAGTAGATACAATCTTACTAGTTTAAATCTCTGACAATACTCTAATGATAATGATTTTTCAATAGAAGTTGAAGCTTCATTATTCGTAGTTATTAACAGTATGAGTAGAGTTATTTGCAAGGCTTGATATGTTATGGAGAAGCAGTCCAGCAGAGGCATGCACTTTTCTAGAGTAGCATCTATGAGATACTTTGGGTATTTCTGTATTCACTTTTCATTCTTTTTGATACCAGATCCAGCCATCTAAATTTGCTTCCATTTTTTTCTGTGCCGTTACACCTAATATTGTAGTTATACCTAGATATTGCATTACACATTATATATTGTCTTGGCTATGTTTAGCTTGTCCATTGTGTTTTGTTTTTGATGTTCAGAGGTATATAATCCTCGTCCTTGTTCTATGTACCACAATGTTTAGAACAAAATTCCTAGTAATGGCCTTAGCATAATATTCTATTTGCTGTGTCTATCTAGTAGTAGTGTTTAGAATGAAAAGCAAAGGCATTCTACTGATATTAGAAAAGACAAGTCATAAATTATACCTTGTCATTTTACATCCTGAATTTGTGATTTCTGGTCTAACAGGCATTTAAGCATTTAAGATGAAACACAACATTTTTATAATTTTTTCATCATAAAGGTATTGGAGCACAACTCAATGAACTAACAGAAGGCTTCTTGTAACAGGTGGACATATTTATGGATGCAGCGTTTGACGCAGTAAAAAAATCCATTTGGTTTTTCCAAGTTACATTACGTACATTGAATGCTAAAATACTCAGCAAGAAAACTTCTCTTCATGCTTCTGAAAGGATAGCGCACATCACTTCTCAACATTGTGAAGCTTCTCTTCAAGCAATACAGTCCCTTTGTCTTCAAAAGTTATTTAGAGAGCAGCTTATCAAAAATAAGGTGAGAAGTAAATGCCTTGATTCTTCGGAGCTAATATCAAGCCATTTTTATATATAAGACAGCATGTTCTAGGATTATTATTTATGAGAACCTGTCTATTTTTTATGCTTAAATTTTGTTTGGAAGGTTATACTTGATATCCAGCAAAAATGTTTTGCTTATTAGCTTCTGTCTAAATGTTCAGGAACTGTGTAGAAATGGAGGCATACTTTCATTGGCATCATCTGTACTGAAATTCCAAATGCCCTCGAGTTTCACAGATTCACCATATGTGGTTGCCTCAGTGTCTCGCTTAAAGTCCAAAGCTCTATCAATCGTAGGTATCAGTAATGCTGGTTTTCATGACTTATATCAGGTCTCAGCCTTGTATTGAAAAGTCACTAGTTTATGTTCTCTCTTTTGGGACATGTATTTAGGCTTCTCTCCTTTATCTGCCCATCAAAACCAAATTAATGTTGTGCTTGTCAAATTTAATGCTTTCCTTCATGCAGTTACTGCAGGTGTGTGAGACAGAAAATTTTTCATACTTGGATGAAGTTGCAAGCTCTAATAGGAGTATGCGTTTGGCATTATCAGTAGCATCAGAGGTATGCTTCTCAAGGATTCTATTGAAAAGCTATGACAAATTTGTTACCAATCAATATCAGCTCAGTTGCTTTTGTGCTAGCATACTAGCTTCAGCTTTAGCATAATTTAGTCGTTTGTTGGGTTCCCAGGTCCTTGGTTTGCTTAAAGATATACTGCGTAGAGAACCTAGACAAGTTGAAGGTTGTTCGGATAGCAACATTCCAAAGGGTCATGTGCTTTTCAATTCAATGCGACTGGCTGATATTTTCTCAGATGACTCTAATTTCCGTTCATTTATAATGAATAGTATTGTAAGTAATTTTAGATTCCTTTTTTAGTAATGAGGGAAGAAAATGGAAAAGTATTACCGGACTTGTTCTCTTTTTAACTTGCCCAATATGGGTTGTGTTCAGACACAAGATCTAGCTGAAATATCAGCTTTACCTCCAGCAGAGTTTTTATCAAGTTGGTGTGCAGTTGATTCACAAGTTTCTGAGGAAGATGCTACTCTTGTTTATGACCCTTTCCGTGCTGCTGGTGCTGCCATGCTATCACTTAAAGGTGGTGGATCTGCTTCAGGCCCAGCAGCTGGCTGCCCGGATGAGGCCACTAGTACATGTACTCTAACAGGGAATTGCACACCACCTACTTCTCATTCTCAACAAAGGACACAATTTTTGGTGAAAATATTTGCAAATTTACACTGCTATGTTCCTGACATTTGTAAAGGTGATAAATACTTTCCAGCTTTTTTTATGCTTTATGGAACAAGCTCTCATGCTGTATCTGGTTTTAATTTTTTTTTTTCTGCCCAGAAGTGATGTGATTACTTGAAGAAATAGGTTGAAAGTTTGTTGTTTGTGTTGATGCAGAGCAAGAGAAAGATCTGTTTTTCAAAAAGTTTCTTGAATGTTTGGAGAATGGGCCTCTTAATCCTGCAAGCAAACTTCATTTTTGGTCAGAAGCACAAACTGCTGTTAGAATATGTGAAAACCTCTGTGAGTCTCCTCTGTCATTGTCAGTAGGAAGTAGGAGTATTGTGACAATATTCTCTTCTTTTTGCCTTTATAATTAACATGTCTGTTTGAATTAAAGCATTTCTTTGATCGCATATGGAATACATTTACCTTTATCTTGATTAATTGAAGTTTGTTTTCCAGGTAACTTGTGGGATTATGCAATGCCTTTAATTCCCAGTTTGTTAAACCAAGAAGATGTGCAGCTTCTCAGGTGTTTAATAGAATTTTTTTCTCATATATTTTGTTCTATTAATCAATAATCTTGGTCCTCTATTATAAAAAACAATGATGTTATGAACTTCTTATATTTATATTTTATCTGTTCTTATTTTCTTTTTGTTTTTTTTCCAGTATAATTTCTATTGAAAATAGCATTGAAGTATATGTAGGGAATAGAAATGGCAATGCTAGTTGGTAAGGTGGGTCATCTAAAAGAAAAAGAGCATGCATAATAAGCTTTCTTCTTTTTAAGCCCATAGGATTTGGGACCAGTAGTAGGACACCAAGTGTTTCACATTATAGACCAAGGTTCCAATCCCATGGATGAACCATAACATTTATCAAATAGCAGGAGCTTAATTGGTTAAATACATTGACTTTCAAGGTGGAAACCGGGGTTTGAATCTTGCCAGATAGCCATGTTGTAATATTGTGGTAATAGGGTCTTGATGTAATATAGGTGGTTACCATTTCAATCCCATAAAACCAAATTATAAAAAAAAAGAACTTGTAACATTCAATGGGATAATGAAAAGGAAAATGAACTATGGTTAGTGTCTTAGGGTAATATTGTGGTAATATTGTCTTGATGTTTTAGATAAAGTATTCAACAAGATGTAACATTGCAGCTGTCACCGAGGATAATGAAAACTGTTCAAAGGGGCTGTGAATTTCTTGAATCATGGAAAGTATGAAATATCTTAGTGATTGCGAGTCTACAGAGTTTGATGGTTCTCTTTCCTTAAAGTGCAAACAACATCGGACTGATGTCTAACCGAGCAAGAGGTTGTTGGGAGTTGAAAAAAAATGGTTAGTAAACTGATAGGAAAATATGATAGCCAATCAGGAGGACAAAACAAATTCAAACTGCAAGAGTTGAAATTATCTAAAATTAAGAAGCAGCAAGAATAAGATAGCAAGGGGGCAAACCCGAATGGGTAAGCCTTATGTAAAATTATATATAAGTTCATCTAATGAAAAATATTCCTGTGAGTGGATGGATCCTTGACATCCATAGTTGGCCTGATTTGCTGAATTTTATTGAAAAGTACTCAAATTTTGACATTTCCCCCCATCAAAAACATAATTGGACAAATGACAGTTAATGACAAATAAGATAAAAGAAATTAAACTTGACATTCTACAATCTATGTGATTCATTCCCACATCTGCTTGACTTCATACAATACCTGCAACAACTGAAGGCTGAAACTAAAACCAGGGAAAATGTTAAAATGATATCAGAGCAATTCATTCATCGAGGTGTTTGGAACCCAATTTCATTCTTGTACGAAATGTGAAGTTTATATGTATTTACATTTATTTTTATTTAGACATTTATCTTATTTAATTTTTTTTGTTTTAGTTAGCTATAAGGGGTTGAAACTGGCCCCACTCGTAGTACATTCTGACCACATTTTTGAGTATTTCAGTGAACGACATGATTGTGGTATTATAACAAACCTTATTATAGTTAGCTATAAGGGGTTGAAACTGGCCCCACTCGTAGTACATTCTGACCACATTTTTGAGTATTTCAGTGAACGACATGATTGTGGTATTATAGCAAACCTTATTATAGTTAGCTATAAGGGGTTGAAACTGGCCCCACTCGTAGTACATTCTGACCACATTTTGGAGTATTTCAGTGAACGACATGATTGTGGTATTATAACAAACCTTATTATCATGTTCTGCCTTATTGTGGGAGTGCCAATTATTATCACAGTATAGGGGTTTGAACTTGGGTTGTACTCATACACTTGCATCCCATTTAGCCTTGCTCCACTATGTCTTGGACACAAGCTCTGCAATGAAAGCCACATTAACAGGAGCCACATTATTGCAGGAGTTTCTAACACAATGCAGGGATTTGAACTCAGGTCATGCTCATACGTTTGCTTCCCAATTATTATTGCTCCATTTTGCCTTGGACTAAAATGTTAACATTGGGCAGAACTTGTAGAGAACATGAGGGTGGGCTTGGATCCAGAATAATGTACACTTGGCTCCAGGTTTTTGACCACTTGGCCCTTGGTCCATGCATTGCCAAAGTTGGATCTCCACATCCAGGTGTCCTTATGGCTCTATAAGGTGCTGGCCCACGAATTGGAACCTTGACTTATAATGTGAAAGTCCACACTTCCCACCACTTGGGAAAGACTGTTAAGGTTAACATTGAGGTAGAGCTCATAGAGAACCATATTTACCAGATTTGTCCAAACTTGGACCAGGTTTGGTCTGGTTTGGTTTGGTTGTGCTTTTAAAAAAAAAATGTTATTCATTATTAATTAAATTATTCTTATTCTTTAATTTGCCTTTTTTTTTTATATATTAAAAAAATTTAATAAACATAACATATGGCTTATAAAATATAACTATTACATTTATTAAGTATAATATATTGTTGAATGTAGAAAATATGGAAGGATCTGAATTTTCCTATATTTTATTTTTATGTTTTTCTATTTTGTATGGGTGTATATATATTTTATATATTAATTATTTGTACTTTTAAAACTGAACCTCCAAACTTTTTTGGCCTTCCAAACCTTTGAATCGAACTGTATCTGTTAACTATGTAGAGAACACAAGTTGAGGGTTAGATCTGAATATGGTTACACTCGATCCTAGATCTATGGCCACTCAAATGGATGTCCATGTAGTGCCATATGTTTGACCCCTACCTCCAAGTGTATCATGTGAAACTCCTTGCCCCTCACCCTTTACCCCAAACCTGTTAAGCTATTTAGCCATTAAAATCTAATTTGCACGATATTTGGAAACAGGCTAAAGTTTCTAGAAACTAAAATGCCTTAGGAATGTGAGTTCTCAAACCCGTTGGAAATATGAAAACGACAAATGAAACATGTAATTTAAAAAATAATGAATATTTATAAAATTAGTAAACAAAATTGAATCAAAGAGATAACAAATAGATGAAAAACACATTTAAGTATTAAATTTCATATAGAGTACAATGATTAATGTTATACCAACCTTTATATTTAGGCTATACATGTTATGCAAAACTAAACTACATGGGATACACTATAAACTTAGTTATTAATCTTTGAAGTCATCAAAATGAGTACCAAAATGAAAGAAGTTCCAACTTCTGTGGTTTCAGGAATAGGTGTATGAGGACTTTCATCACACTCAAGATCTGGTGCAACCATGAAAATATCTAGTCATGATTTTTAGGATCCATATTCCAATCTTTTGTTTGCTCGTGTCCTGTATTTTTTTGCAATATACAAGACACAGATTAGAATGCAGAAAACCAGATCCTCTATTCATTTATTCTGCTTTACCAGTCATCATTAGTTTTTTTTTTTCCCTTTTTTCCTCATATTAGAGATTTGTTTTATAGTAACTTGATTTTTGCTTAATTTTTGTTAAAGTGGGTCATGTGTTCCCCATGTTGGTCTCGTGCACTACACACGAAACCTCTAAAATCCTCAACTCTGGAGATTGTCTGGTATGGAATGACTAGAAATCTTGTAAATGCAATGACAAGAAGTGTTGGAAATGCCCTTGTAAACGTTAGAAACATCTCTTGGAAATGCTAGGAAATGTGGGAAGTCAAGATAATGAGTTTTTAGGAGTTTTTGATCTTCCGAAACGAGGAAATGAGGGCACCTTAGGAGTTTCCTACAATACAGATTTAAATTAATAAAAATACATATTGATATTTCAAACTTAATGACAAATTTATAGCGGATTTTCCTAGTGGAAAATTCCTTCTAATCCTCTGCAAACTTGAACACAAACTTGAACCAATGTTATAATCAGTTTAAAAGAAGGAGCAGAAGGTGAGACATCATCCATCTGTCACTACAAAAAGTCCAATACCAGGGGTGGTGATGTCATTAGCAGAATCGGTTAGGATAAGAAGTCCTTTCTGAATAGCCTTCAACTGAAGCCCATATGGAACTTGTGGCTCTCCTAATATCCTATATGTAGAATATTTTGAGAATATATAACATGCTCATACTTGGCAAGAGGACAAATGAATAACAACCTTTATCCATTTTGTTTTCTTAATTATGGACATGTTGATTGTAGTTTCAGAACTTATGAGTTACTCGTGAGAATTCCTGAATACTAGGCACTCAAGAGCCCGGTTGAGTATCTTGTGCTCGGAATGACAGCCAAGATGGTGAGTACTTGCCAAAAAAGTGCTCAGACTTGCATGATGACGGAGAAGAACCCCATGACTGTTTAAAAAATTTATAATAAAATATCATTGCTGAACGCCAAGTAAAACCTTAGTAGTTACTTGGTCAACCACAGCAGAATGAAGGAGACAACAGTGAAGAAAAATCCTAAACAGAGATTATGATCACATAACAACAGCAGAAAAATGAAGATCTGACAGGTTTAAAATGTCCAAGAGTGAACAGTGGGCTGCAATGAATCTTATAAATTGTATAGATGTTGTTTCAGGTTTTCTTATCTTCCTTTCAACTGTCCAGCTAGCCACTTCCATCTGTCCCTTCCTTTCTACGGTCCAGTTGCTTGCATCAAAATGTCCAAGGAGGTGGGTACTTGTTCACAAAGCATGTATATAATACTTTAACTGTGCATATATAAGTGTAAATACACTTTTACATGATTATTATATTCATAAATTGATAATGCTTTTCATTATAGTTTGAGAACTTGGACTTGGCAAGGCCAATTTTGACTCGGACTCGGGGCTTGAAAAAAACATTGAGAAAAACTTGACAAAGACATGGCTAAAAAAAGTGAAAAAATTTGGAAAATGTTTTTTAATGCATGTCACAACTAATTAACTTTACCCAAATTTAATCATCTAAGCTACAAAGAAATAAAAATACGCATCAAACCAAGAGAATTTAACAAGTAATAGTTTTATGTTGGATTTTGTACAAAAAGAGGTACAAAAAGTGTCAGAATGCCTTGTCAGTCCACTACAACACATCTGTCTATTCCCTAGCAATAGTTTTCCTCTTTCTCTTTGTGCTTGTGCCTTTTCTTGCTCCTTTGCATGTGCATCTTGCTCAAGTCTTTTGAACACCTCCCATTTAAAGAGGTGCTCCTCCTCCTGATGCTCTAGCTTTGTGATCCACTCAGAGGATGGATTAATCTAATATCTAAATCAATCGCCTTGTAATCACTTCTTGATATTTGTTTATGGAGGTAAATGTTGTAGTGGACAACGACAAAGTTATTCAGCTTCTGTTGCATGAGTTTATTGTGCTTCTTGGGGTAAAAGTTCTCAGATATACTCCAATTGCACACAACCAAAAATCCCACATGGCTATCATAAAATTTTAATGGCAAAGCACTAGATATGGGGGTTTGGCACTGTAGTCCTCCTGCCATAATTCTATAAAATGCTAAAAATATTCTTTTGAATTTATGTAAATTGAAATTGCTTTTGTTATTTAAAAAAACAATGACAAATCAATACTAACTGATTGAAATTGGAAGTCAATTTATGTAGATTACTTGGCCTCTAAGGTGCCCTCCCTCGGATGCACTGCAGAGAACTAAAGAGGTAGTACCATCTTCACAAGCCACTTGTGAAGGTTTGTGCTCACCTCTTGGTCTACTTCAAAGGAATTATTATAAAATAATTTGAGGTTGAGGTAGTACCCCATTGCATTTCATGGCCTATGGATGGTACTTGTTTGCCATGTACTTATAAAATGAGGTGATAGCTTCTTTGGCTATATCCATGGTCTTACAAGATACCTCATAGGTGATTTATCTTCATCAACAAGTTGAGTAACCCTCACCAAAGGCTTTGCCACCATAATTGCCTCTTTGGCCATATCCACGGTCTCATAAAGATACCCCATAGGTGATTTGTTTCCATCAACAATACAAAGAACGCTTATCAAAGGCTTTGCCACCTGAAGTTGAATGAAATATTTTACTTTTGTTAGCTCTTTGCAATTTGATTATATTCTAGAAGGTATAGATTAAATTTTAACAAAGTTTGAATATTTTTATAAATGAAAAAAATTGGGGAAAAAAACATATAAACTTTTATACACTTAAATAGCCTCATGCATAACCATCCAAAAGGGGTCCTTAGATAGATGGTAGACCATCCTCTTGCCCTTGTTGGCAGATTGATATTTTGCACTTGCTTGTCCCGCGCACTTCTCGTTCACAAAAATCGTCTTCAAGGCCCCCTTTGCTTCATATAAGTTCTGAATGTTGGAATATGTGGTGGTTAAGCTTCTCTTGAGGCCACAACCGAATTTTTGTTATGCTTTACCTTTGGGCCCATGTAAACCTTGAAAAAGTTGGTTGGTCTCATAACCTTGACCTAAAGACAACATGTACTTGGGTATAAATACCCGTCCTCATCGATCATTTTCTTAATGGTCTGAGTGCAATTTTGATTCTCTTTGAGTGAAGATAATTTGGTGTCTACGGACACCCTCTCATATACTTGTGTTTTTGGTATGTTGTGTATTTCATTTGACAAGCAATACTGGGTAATGTTTGATTCCATTTGTTTGTGGAAACTACTATGAAATCTGACATGGTATTAGAACAAGTATTAATCTTCGTTATTTGTTTGCTTTTGTTGACAATAGATTTCTCTTTCAGCTTCACTTGAGTACGATTTTTGTGGGAGCTTGTGGAGAAGACTTTTTGAAGTTGATGTAATTTGAAGAAGGGTTTTTGATAGAAAACCATAGTTGACATGGATCACAAGGATATCACTCGAATCAACAGATTTGCGCTTGGATCGTGAGGATCTCACTTGAATCAACAAATTTGCTCTAGAGGAAATATTCACTGACACTTATCTTGTTTTGTTGATTTTTATGACCAAATGGATGCCCTAGTTTTAGGATTGAGTTTTCCGAGGCTGTTAGAAAACCTCATTTGTCTTTTATGGATTTTTCGAAAAATCCATTTCCTTTTCTCTTCCAACTTTTGATGTCCAATAGTAGCAGTGATGAGAGGAGAGATTGCTTGGTCATCGTGAAAGAAGAAAAGAAGCTGAATTTTTTCAGACCGACCCTTGGTGCGTGCTTAGCAAAGACCTCCAAGCCACTTGACAAAATTGCAAAAATGGTCCAACAACTTTTTTGTTGCATACGCATGAGAGGACCTAATTGGTGGTGTTTGACAAAATGGTTGTGTAGGGAAAACCATAATAGATATGGACACATCGTCAGTGTTTTTGAATTCATTGTGAAATTTCAAGGGCGGTCACAGTTCAACATTTATCGCTGTCTTGCCTCTAGGTACTTCCAAATTGCATTTGAAAAAATTGCAGTTTTCTCTTCAAAATTTGAATTTAGATTTTAATTTGGAATCTTCTAGCAAATTTTTTGTGCAAAAGGTAGGAGGGCATGTGATTTAATGCGCCTGTGTCAGTAGCATGCAAAGGAGGGGTGAATGGCGTTTTCCTTGTCTTTATCTTTAATTCTTTTGGTTTACCTTCCAAGTTTGGCACTTGGGGAGGTGGCTAGTAGAAGGCTAGCCAAGATGCTGCCTAGGGAATGCCCTCGTTCAGGATTGAGTTTTTCAAGGTTTCTAGAAAATCTCATTTGTCTTTTACTAATTTTTTGGAAAAATCAATTTCCTTTTCTTTTTCGGATTTTGATGTCCAATAGCCTCATTTATGAGAGGAGAGACTGCTTGGCCATCGTGAAAGAAGAAAAGAAGCCAAATTTTTTCAAATAGACCCCTGGTGCTAGAGAAGTCATGGATAGGTTTCCATGCTTAGCAAGGACCTCCAAGCCACTTGACAAAGTTGCAAAAATGGTCTAAGAATGTTTTTGCTGCATAGGTGTGAGAGGACTTGATTGGTGGCGTTCGACAAAATGGTTATGTAGGGCAAACCATAATAGATATGCATGAACCGTTAGCTATTTTGGATTCTTTGTGAAATTTCAAGGGGGTCGCAGTTCAACACTTTTTGTTGTTTTGCCTCTAGTTACTTCCAAATTGCGTTTGAAAAAATTGCAGTTTAAATCTAGAATATTGTGGTGAATATTCTATGCAAAAGGCGGGAGGGCATGTCATTTGATAGGCCTATGTCCTCTTGATGCAGGCCCACGTCAACAACATGGAAGGGAGGGGCGAATGGCATTTTCCTTGTCTTTATCTTTAACTTTTTTGGTTAACCTCCCAAGCTTGGCGCCTAGGGAGGTGGCTAGCAAAGGGATAGCCAAGATGCTGCCCAGGGGATGACCTAGTTTTCGGATTTAGTTTTTCGAGGTTTTTAGAAAACCTCATTCGTCTTTGATGTATTTTTCGAAAAAATCATTTCCTTCTCTTTTGGCGTTTGATGTCCAATAGCAGCATTGATGAGAGGAGAGACTACTTGGATTTTGTGAAAGAAAAACAGGATAAATTTTTCCAAACAGACTCTTGGTGCCAGAGAAGTCATGGGTAGGCTTCTGTGCTTAGCAAAGACCTCCAAGCCACTTGACAAAGTTGCAAAAATGGTCCAACAACGTTTTTGCTGTATAGGTATGAGAGGAGGACTTGATTGGTGGTGTTCGACAAAATGGTTGTGTAGGGCAAACAATAACAAATATGGACGAACCATCAGTGTTTTTGTAGTCTTTGTGAAATTTTAGGGGGGGTTGCAGTTCAACACTTTTCGCTGTTTTGCCTGTAGGTACTTTTGAATCATGTTTGAAAAAATTGCTGTTTTCCCTCCCAAATTTGAATTTTTAAATATTAAATTTGGAATAGTCTGTGCAAAAAGCAGGAGGGCATGTGATTTGATGTGCTTGTGTTATTCTAACACAGGCCCACGTCAGCAACACACAAGGGAGGGGCAATTGGCGTTTTCCTTGTCTTTATCTTTAATTCTTTTGGTTTACCTCCCAAGCTTGGTGCTTGGGGAGGTGGCTAGTAGAGGGGTAGCCAAGACATTCCCCAGGAGATGCCCTAGTTTTAGGATTGAGTTTTTCAAGGTTTTTAGAAAACCTCATTTGTCTTTTGACGGATTTTTGAAAAAATTCATTTCCTATTCTCTTTCGACTTTTGATGTCCAATAGCAACACTGATGAGAGGAGAGACTACTTGGATGCCATGAAAGAAGAAAAGATGCTGAATTTTTTCAGACCTTTGGTGCCAAAGAAGTCATGGGCAGGTTTTCGTGCTTAGCAAAGGCCTCCAAGTCACTTGACAAAGTTGCAAAAAAGGTTCAACAACTTTTTTGTTGTATAGGCGTGAGAGGACCTGATTGGTTGCGTTTGACAAAATGGTTGTGTAGGGAAAATAGTAATAGATATGGACAAACCATCAACGTTTTTGTATTCTTTCTGAAATTTTAGGGAGGGTCATAGTTTAACACTTATCACTGTTTTGCCTCCAAGTACTTCCAGATCACGTTTAAAAATATTGCAGTTTTCCCTCCCAAATTTGAATTTTTAAATTTTAAATCTGGAATATTTTGTGCAAAAGTAAGTAGGAGGGCATGCGATTTGATGCGCTTGTGTCATCCTGACATAGACCCACATCAACAACATGCAAGGGAGGGGCAAATGACATTTTCCTTGTTATCTTTAATTCTTTTGGTTTACCTCCCAAAATTTGTGCTTGGGGAGATGGCTAGAAAAAGACTAGCCAAGACGCTGCGCAAGGGATGCCCTAGTTTCAGGTTTGACCTTTTTGAGGTTTTTAGAAAACCTCATTTGTCGTTTATGGATTTTTCAAAAAATCCATTTCCTTTTCACTTTCGGCTTTTGATGTCCAATAGCAGCGTTGATGAGAGGAGATTGCTTGGTCACTGCAAAAGAAGAAAAGAAGCTGAACTTTTTTAGGCAGATCCATAGTGCTAGAGAAGTCATGGGTGCTTCCATGCTTAGCAAAAACCTCCAAGCCACTTGACAAAGTTGCAAAAATGGTCCAACAACTTTTTTGCTGCATAGGCATGAGAGGACCTGATTGGAGGCATTCAACAAAATGGTTGTGTAGGGCAAACCGTAACAAATAGGACAGACCGTCAGCATTTTTGGATTCTTTGTGAAATTTCGAAGGTGGTCACGGTTCAACACTTCTCGCTGTTTTGCCTCTAGGTACTTCCAAATCGCGTTTGAAAAACTTGCAGTTTTTTCTCAAAAATTTGAATTTTTGAATTTAAAATCTAGATTATTCTGGGCAAAAGGTGGGAGGGCATGTGATTTGATGTGCTTGCATCATCTTGACGCAAGCCCGCGTTAGCAACACACAAGGGAGGGTCAAATGGCGTTCCCTTGTCTTTATCTTTAATTCTTTTGGTTTACCTCCCAAGCTTGGAGCTTGGGGAGGTGGCTAGCAGAAGGCTAGCCAAGATGCTGCCTAGGGGCAGTCATGAGTTCAAACCCCCTCATTTTTGACAGCATACTCACACCTGCATGCATGATGACGTGGTACCCTTGAACACCCTAGCTAATGATGTGATCGATGGCATGGCACTCTTTTTCCAGAGTGATGACATGTCAAGGCCGTATGGATTCCACGTGACAGTCCGTATAGTTGTGGCGCAACATGGTTTTTTGATGCCTTACACGGTTAGGGCATAGTAAGCACCCTCTCAGCCACTCATATTGCGATACATGGCGACCTCTCATTTGTCGCAAGTACTGAACTTTTTATAAATTTTTCATATTTTTTGGAGGAAATTATTTTGATTTTAGGGCTAAACTTTCAGGGGCCATAAATTTTGCATACGGAAGCGATTTGAGCCCCTTTTATTTCGAATCGTATGGTTTTTCGAGCTCTCTACATTAGTAGTGTTGGTTCCGGTCACAATTGCTCATAGCTTTTGATTCCATTTGTCCTTGTTGAGTGGTCAAAACTATGCTACATGGAAAATTAAGATTGAAGCTTTGCTCCGAAGCAAGTGTTTGTGCAAGGATGTGAATGAGCAGCCTAAAGATCCTGATTCTAAGTAGATAAAGCAGTTGTATAGGGATAAGAAGGATGAAGCCCATGGTGGGATTGCTCTCCATGTGGACAATGTATATGACACCCATGTAAGTAGCACTACCGATCCCAAGGTTTTGCTTGAGAAGTTTCAGGGACTATGTGATTGGATTGATTCTACTCAAATTAACAGGTTAGAGGCAAACTTGTCCATGGACTCATTTGACACCATTGAATACATCAGTTCATTAAAGAAATTGGAAGAGGATGTTTGAATTGCGAGAGGATTGCCTAAGGAAATAAGGGAAGAATAGGAGGCATTGGAGAAAGAGAGGAACATAGAGCTGCACAATATTGTGTTCGATAATGTGTCAAAATAATATGAGGAATAGATATAAGTATTTCTTGCATCATCAAGCAAGGATAAATAGATAAGAGGACAATTATATTTTAAATCAGGCACATCCAAACGAATCTGTGGTAAAAAATTAGAATGATAAAAAAGCCAAACAGTATGAGACAAAATCTAAGAAGCCCTTCAAGAAACCTACATCTAAATCTTTGTAGGCTTTGGATCAAGAAGTTGGAGGAGGCAGCAAGAAAGGGGGTGTTGATGCTGCTCTCCTCCATGCTCAAGGTGAGGATGGCTTTGAAGGAGAAACGTCATAGGCTCATGTTGTAGGCCGTTTTGCATATTGGACATCCACCTCCTTGGATGAGTTGATAGCTAATTTAGGTGGTTTTACACTTATCATTGACAATGTTCTGATATAGAAGGGGGATCACCTTGGGGATCAGGATGATGAGGTCAGGGGAAGCTGAGGTATCATTTGATGAAAGTGACAGGTAGCAGAACACTTTAGAATCTTTTTATTGAGGGTTCTATGATGGTTTTGTAACTGTCAAAAATCAAGAAACATGAGTTACGCCTTTGGGAAATCTGGCAAATATTAAGATCTAAGATCAAGATAAAAACATGTCTTTGTTGCTGATTCTCGAATCTCAGTTATAGAGGTACCAGACTGGTTTTTCTGAGTATAGGAGATCAGAGCAGAGTTCTCAAGCACTGTTGAAAACTTTGAAAAGGTCATAAGCTTGAGGCCCTTTAGAAGCAGAGTTTTCATTGCAAACTGTAATTTTCCCATTGCATGAGTTGAACTAAAGCTATTTCTTTTAGTCCGTGGAGTTTACTACTTCAGGGGATTTCTCCATGTTGAACAGCTGTGTCATTTGTGTTTGCTTAAAACTTCGATGTGTGGATCTCTCTTATAATGTATACGTTCCAGATTGCAAGCATATATGGTATGATTGACATGTAATTTGAGTATTTTTTTAAGTGGAATAGAGCATACGGGTTTTAAAGAGAACTTAATTTCAAAGTATGGAGTACAAAAATCCGTAATGGCAAATTACTTGAAAGGGTGTGATTACAGATCAGTGTGTTCCAGTATCTCACAATTAGACAGCTGAAGTTCCACATAATGTCAGTTATGTTCTTCCTTGGAAAACAAGTACATTTGATTTTTTTTCTTCTTCCAGCACTTTTGTTGTATGTGCTTGGCGTTCTGCAAAATCTGCACACAGAAGTAGTGTCACACATGTGACATTGAATAATCGGTCCATGAATAATGTTAATCTGCTTCATAAACTTGATCACATCCTCTCTCTCGTTTCACCTTCCAACTAATAGGAAGGTGAAGTAAATCTTCCTAGCATTCTGAATCTGATTACTTTTGGCAGGCAGCCTCTTAGAATGCACAATTGTATCAGTTATATTCAACAGCAAAGGGAATGAAACATGCATAGAAACAGTCTATATAAGCTGTTACAGAGGGCCAAAATATGGCTGTTCAAATTTCCTCTGTAACTGCTCATGCTGCCTGTTTTCAGCTTATGCAGTTGATCAACCTTAAGATGCTTGGTAGAAGGCCAATTCAATTTGGAGTTTGAATTAATCTCCATATTTGAAGGGTGAACTTGGGGTGCAGATGCAGATGATGAGAAGTAGCAATGTTAGTGTTATTGGACAATTCATGTTTACTTTTCCTATATTGGTAATTTTGACAGACTGAAGAATCAATAATGGATCTGAGGAAGATTGGAAACAGAAATATATTGACTGAAAGGTTTAGGCCCAGTCGCAGGGCTTTCTAATCTCCCAAGCTTCCAAGTTATAAATGTCCCTAGAATTGTCCAAGTCAGCAAGATCTGTGAGAAGGGGGATGACATCAGTAGCTACATGAAATAGGGTATCCCCTTTCACCGACACTTTTTGGGATCTTCATCGACGAGCTTGAGACTTTACGAGGGAGAACACCCATGCAGAGGATGGTTGCCTTCTCCACTACATGCTGATTTCCATTCTCCTCTTTGCTGATGATGTTGTTCTTTTGGCCTCCTCCTTGAGGGGCTTCAACATCATCTGGACACACTTGCCGCTTTTTGTGACTTGAGACAGCCGACGGTGAATCTTTCTAAGACCAAGGTTATGGTGTTCAATACTACCAAAGAGGCCCTATCTCATCTCCACTTTCTTTTCCAAGGTTGAGAGATTGAGATCGCCACCTCATATGTGTACTTAGGGGTTCTCTTGACTAGTCCCACTTTTGGTATGAAACCTGCCGCCCAGGCCCGGGTGTGTAAGGGGTATGCAGCTCTATCTTTGCTAGAGAAGAATTGTTTCAAAGCACATTTTCACGATATACCTGTGAAGATGAGGATCTTTGACGCCTTGGTCAAGCCAACTATTACTTATGGATCAATGGTTTGGGGTCCTAGTCTTGGCCCGACTGAGTGTTCAAGGGTTGAACGAGTACAAACACTCTTTCTTCGGCGATTCATTCGTTGCAAGGGCACAGTCCCCTGTTCTATTATTTATGGCAGAGTTTGGGGCCTCTCCTCTCCAACTTGAGATTGTCTTCTTGATTATCGGTTATCTTCACAGGATCCGTACTTTAGGGGATACCCTTGTGGGTTGCAGGCGGTACCCTTACCTCGCTCTTCGCTCCTCGATGGAACTCTCTCCGAGTTCTCGGGGAGGTCGGAGGTGCTGATATTTTCAGGTCTTTGCCCTCCTAGCCAACATTCAAATACAGATAGACAGGTTCCCTCCTTATTCCTTGGGTGTTCTACCCCCCTCTCGGCTTAGTAAGGAGAAGGTGCTCCATGAGATCCGAAAGGATGTTATTCTCCAGTATACTAGATGCACGTGGATCTCTCCTGTTGCCCCTCTTTCCCCCAAGCTGTCTTTCTACTATGAACACTTCTTATAGATTCAAGAGGGTAAATAGTTCCTCCCCAATACCTTTAGCAACACACAATGCATAGTCTTCGGATCCCAATTGGGCAACTCAAGGTGTGTTCTCACCAACTCCGGATTGAGTTAGATCACAATCTTTTGATGGAGGAATGGATTTGCTTGTTTTGTTCCTTGGGTGAAGTCGAAACCCTGCATCACTTCTTTTTTTGCTGTCTCGTTTATTACGAGATCCGAGGCAAATTCCATTGCCTTTTTAGGGACAACTCACGATCTGTTTCTACCTTCTTCAGATATCCGGATCAACGGTGTCTCGCACTCTTTCTTAGGGAGGTAACTCAGTTTCGTCGACATAAAAGTTCTCTAGATGGATCTCACCCCCCTCAACATCGGCTCATCACAACATACTTCACCAGCTCTGACGGACTAGGGGACATCGAACGGAAATGCCCCACATCATCTAGTTTGGATGGGACCAGGGTCACTAAACAACGCAACCACAGTTAATTAGGGTCCCACTGTAGCGATGGACATAGACATATCATGGACTTCTTCAACTTTAATACTTCGGCCTCGACTGCTAGGAGAGATTAGTTTCGGGGGGGTTCTTGGAGCTTGACCCTCTTGGGATGCTCCCCCCCCCCCCCTCCCTCTCTCTCCCAGTTCTTCTTGGCGTGCACTTCACTCTTCTGGACTGCAGCCCTTCCCCCCTCGCTTCCCCCGCTTTTTTTTTTTTTTCCTCTTTCTCTTTAGTCCGGGGTTTCATCTTGTTTTTATCTTAGTTATTTTCTTTGTTGGGCTTTTAGCCTGCTAGCTGGCAGTCATTATTGTACTTCTTATAGTCCCTTGGGTCTTTTTTGGCCCACCGTGGACATTAATAATATTTCATTTCATTTTATTTCTGCTGTCCGTTAGATGTATCTTTTACAGTTTTTTTTTTCTTGTTGAGAGTGACATGAAGTCTTCCCTTAATATTCTTCTCCAAGCTGCAATCTCCTTCTAGAATTCATTTGCTATGGTTTCTGTCCATTCAGAACATGTTCAGCTTTTTCCCGCTTACCAACTACTGCATGCTCTTCTCTTCTAAAGGATTGGTTCAATTCATGACACGAAATGCCTAAGTGTCGTCACTTGAAGAGTGTGGGCTTGCAACAGAAAGCAATGCAACATCCCCTTGTTGCTTGGCCTTTGATACAGCATTGAAGAATAGGTCTAAGTCATGCAGGTACATACAGAATCCTTTGTTACATTGGATAACTAAGATAGTCATATAGGAGGCACAATGACAAAATAACCGGTTCCTTTCATAGTTCCATCAAGTAAGAATCTAGCCAAATGGGCAAACCACTTACATGGGATTCTCCAACCTATCTACTAGATTTCAAATGACTAAGGGACTTCAACTCAGCAATCTTTATGTAAGTTATTTTCAAGCCTTTATTGCTGTGTTTGACGAAGAACTCTTTCTGATCCTTGTGTAAGAATTTGCAATATTCTTCAATATACCACAACTTCTATGCTATGTCAGGCTTGGCTTGTTCAGCATTTTGTCCCTTACTGTGACCAATAAAATGGTTGAAGCCTATAGGCTTGTAATTCACTGGTGCTCTCTGATCTAACATAATTGTAAACTTATATGATACTTTGTTTTGAGGTTATGTATTGAGCAAATCAAGCAAATATCAATTGTCTGCTTGCTGATCACACACAGGCTTTAGAATTGCATGGTTAACTTACACTTTGTGGAGGGCATCCTTGAAGACATGCACTTTGTTTGTCATTTTCTACCTGCTAACTTTCTTAATCTGCTGAAAATCAGTACCGGTTTCAGGAATTTGAATGATTTTGGCCTTGTGATTGTCCACACTTTCCGTGATCCGTATGAAATTATGAATCATAGGAGCTATCCAAAACATTAAACAACATCAGAGAATTCAGTAAAATGTATCAGACTAGATGAACACTCCATTAGAAAATTGAGACCTTGAATGATGAAAGCAAACTGTGAGGGATTGATAGAAAAGTATCCCGAAGACCTGCCGTGAAAGGTCTTGACGAGAGCCCACCAGTAGAATGTCACGTTGCTGCATGTCCTGTCAGACATGAAAGAATGACCTCTCAGTCTATTATGTGACAAAACATCGTCAGAACATATTGGGGTGTCTCTTGGCTTTCTGTTGGCCTCTGTCTTGCACAGGTTTCTGTGATGTTTCAATTTGAGGTCCAAACAGTCACAGAAGTGATAAAGCTCTTGAAATTCCACTTGAGAGGTATTTTGGGTGGGTTTGAAGCTGAGAAGAGAAGAGAATATGGAGCATGGGCAGGGAACTAGAGTGTAGCAGATGAACAAAGGGGTCCATAGAGGGTTGGTGCTGAAGGAAGCCAATATTCTAGTCTGACAATCTTGTATTGCTCTTAATTTTTGAGGAGATGCAAGCATCAGCATCCTTCATTTCTTGTGGCATTAATATAAGACATTTTTCTACATGTAAATGCATTGTGTTAGATTGTGCTAAGATCACCTCTAGACCCAAAATCTAGCTCCAAAATCTAAAATTCAGGATCATCATTTTCTCTAAATTTACAACAATCTGATGGAAACCTTTGAAATTAAAAAAAATATTGATTGTAGACCTGATTTTTCTTCCTGAGTCCATTTTTTTTTTTGATTGGTTATATGGCATCGAAATGGCCCCATTCATATTACATCATGACCACATATTGGTCTTACAGCAGTTTGGCAATTATGCATGTATCGTGCTTGGCAAGATTTGAACTTGGGTTTCCTTGAAAATCGAGGAATTTAACCAGTTGAGCTCATGCCATTTGATTCCCGAATCAACTTTGTTGATGTCAGTAGATGGGTTATTTTTCTCCCTCAAATGAACTTATGATGCTACTAAATGGTTCAGACAATGTATTGGGGGTTGTAACAGGCTGGCATGACCATACGGATGACTGCCAATGTCATTGGCATAGATATCTTGGATCAGAGGCTGTGACAGACAAATTTGTAAATCTGGAATGTAGTAGGTTTGTTTCCTATAATGCCCTTTTGACATCAACATAGCTTGTAGATGGGCAATGATGACTCAAACAAATTGCAAAATCTTTGCCTCAAATAATCACATATACAGGAACTATACCCAATATTATTAGTGCCCAAGTCTAAAAATTTGTGGCCCTTGGCTGAACATTTTATTGCTTGTTAGTCAAGTTATGACTGCCAATGGCTTCATGGGCCCAGGCTCAAGAGGGAGAGATTTATGCTGTAAATAGTTCTTGCTTGTTATTATTCCATGTAGTGTTGAACTCATGTGCAAGTCCTTGTCATATTTAATGGGGCAAAAGAAGATGTGCTTGTGATCATAAGGCATTGGCCATAGAAAATGTGATCTCATGGGAGTTTGAAGTTGACTATGTGAAATGCTTCTAGCGGTACTATCTCCCATATGAAAATATTGAATTGATGGTTTGTAATCTCACCTTAGTTCTTGATTATGCATCCGTTCTAATCTTCAAGCAACTTTTGTTCATGTTTTTTTTTTGTTTTGTTTTTAATTCAGGAAAGGCCAATCCATAAAAATGTATTTCTAGAGAAGACACATAAAAGAGGTCTACTAAGTGAGCATAGTCTAGACTCCAAAGTACTCAAGTAGACTAGCTAAGTAGAACTGTGTAAACCCGGGTTTGGGGACGCTGGTCTCCAAACCCAGACGGTTGACATTCAAATTCTTGCCTGAATCCCGCCGTTATTCGAGTTCTTTGGTGGGGGTCAAGGGCTCACCAAAAGTGTTTTATGGATTCAGTCTAAATCCTATGTTTGATGTGTTCAATTGAGCAAACACCTAAGTTGAAAACTAGAAATTTAATTAACTATATACTTTTGAAAAGAAGATTTTGAAATGTGATGCAAAGAAGACAACAATGCAATCAAACAAAGTCCAAGTCCTACATGCACTTTTGATTCCTTGCAAAAACTACAAGACTAAAATATAAATTACAAGAATAGAAGGGGATATCTTTTGTTATTTGAGTTCTTTGGTGGGGGTCAAGGGTTCACCAAGAGTGTTTTATGGATTCACTCTAAATCCTATGTTTGATGTGTTCAATTGAGCAAACACCTAAGTTGAAAACTAGAAATTTAATTAACTATATACTTTTGAAAAGAAGATTTTGAAATGTGATGCAAAGAAGACAACAATGCAATCAAACAAAGTCCAAGTCCTACATGCACTTTTGATTCCTTGCAAAAACTACAAGACTAAAATATGAATTACAAGAATAGAAGGGGATATCTTTTCTTTTAACCAAGGGTGCAAGAGGGAATGCACAAACAAAGTTCTATCCTATATGCAAAAGTATTTTCCCTTAATACGCAAATGAGTGAAGTGTCCTAAGTTCATTGATTTCCACCGTTAATGAATTATTGTAACTAAACAGAGAGGAAACAATAATGCAAATTATTACTGAAATAAAAACTGAAACAAAAGTACCCGGGATATTGCTGAGGATAAATCCGCCTTCTGGACTCTGGTTCGCCACTTTGGACAAGTTCGCCACCCATGACAAGTTCGCCACCTACAGACCTGCAAATTTGCAAAAAAAGCTAAAAAGGGAAAAACAACAGATGTGCTTCCTAAGGGGACTGCGTGTTGCTTAGGAAGGTCTAAGCTTCCTTGTTTGTAGTCAAGCTCCCTGTTCCTCTTTACAAAATAAAAATTTGACCTTTGGAAGGAGATTAATCCTATGAAATAGAAATTTAACTGTTATAAAAACTAGATCGAATGAGTTGTAGAGGTGCTAGGATGTCCCTAGGCTTGGCTGTTTATTGTTTTGATGCTAAAAGTTGCTAGAAGACTAAGTAAAGCAAGTTAGCAGCTTGCAGGGCAGGTTCGCAGCCTACAACCTGCTAAATTGTTTTGAGACTTGCTAACTTGTTTCAAAGCTTGAAACATAAAGTTTTGTGTTCAAATTTTGATGATTGGGGAAAGGGAATGATCAAGGATTAGGGACCAGCAAAAATAATAGCTAAACAGAGGCTGAAAATTGGTTAGGACAAGTTCGTAACCTATAGGGTAGGTTCGCAGCCTGTGACCTGTTAATCTGTTTGGAGGCTGCTAACTTATTTCAGAGCTTGAAATAGAAGGTTTTAGATTCAAATTTTAATGATTTGGGAAAGGGAATGATCAAGGATTAGGGACTAGCAAAATGAATAGCTAAATAGAGGATGAACAGGTTCGCAGCATGCGACTTGCTAATCTGTTTTGAGGCTGCTAACTTGTTTCAAAGCTTGAACCAGAAGGTTTTGTTTCAAATTTTAATGATGTGGGAAAGGGAATGATCAAAGTTCAGGGACCAACAAAAAGATTAGCTAAACAGGGGCTGAAAATAGATGAGGACAAATTCCCAGCCTACACGGCAAGTTCGCAACCTACAGGACAAGTTCGTCGCCTGCAAAACCTGTAGCCTGCAAATTTTATTCTGGGGCTGAAACTGAGGGGTTTGAAGATGCAAAAAGGATGGGTAGGCTAAAAATATATCAAGGAATCAGGTACTGATTTGAAACTCAGGCAGCGGTTGGTCTAGATAAATTTGCAGCTTGCAGGACAAGTTCACCACCTGCGGAGCCTATAGCCTACAAATTTGATTCTAGGGCGGAAACTGAGGGGTTGGAAGATGCAAAAATGATAGCTGGGCTAAAAATATGTCAAGGAATTAGGAACTGATTAGAATTTCAGGCAGAGGTTGGTCTAGACAAATTTGCAGCCTGCCAGCCTTGTTGGCTACGAATTTGCAGTACACTGTTGCAGAGGCCAAGTCAGGGAAGAATCTGTCACACTGTACAACAAAAAGATGATATGAGGTTCTTGGAGAATACCTACGAGTCCTACAAGGCAACTAGAGTAAAATATTTAATGATCTAAAATAAAGAAGATTAGATCAATAAAATGAAGAAATTGATCAAAGCATAAAGACAAGATTTAGCTAATGTAGCACGAGAAAGAGGATAAAGGGACGGAGTCGATCAAAGTTGTAAGTAAGAAGCACCCCCTTTCACCCTTGGAAGAAGCCTATGCAAATTATGAGGCATGCATGCAAGGCTTGAGGATGCTTGGGAATGAAAAAGCGCTTGAAGAAGAACCTGCAAAATAATGCTGTTTAATTGCTAAAGAAATTTGGCAGAGCTTCGTTGTTATCAACTCATTTGTTCCCTTTGAGATGGAGGTGCCCAATTTATAGAATCTTGGGCTTGGAGGAGAAGAGAGGGAAGCAAAATTTCCCAAATCTCTGTGCACAATGTCAAGGGAGAAAAAGTGGTGATATGATTGGACAAAAATGGATCAACAAGATTTGCTTTCCTTAGGATGCGTTGTCATGGTAAAAAGCGGATTAGATTGGAAAGATTTCATGGTGTCGAAATCTTGTTTAAGTTGGTGGGGTGTTGGCAATGTTTGGAATGAGCGTCAGATTGGGAAACTTCACATTTTGAAGGTGTTTAGATAAATTTGCAGCTTGACAAGTTTGCAAATACGAATTTCAGATTGGCAGCAAACCATTGGAGTGGCAAAAATTCAAAATTTTATCTTTGAATTAAATTCACAACCTACGAAATTCGTCGCCCGAATTTGCCCTGCACCATTTTTATGCATTTTGAGGCATTGAATGTCATAGGAGTATAGGCATATTTATACTCGTTGGAAAGGTCTTTTCAAGCCTATTTTAATGGTGATGGTTTTTTGAAATTTTGTAAAGATTTAATAGGGAAAATGATGTCCCAAAGATGTTATTTTTTGGAGTGATAAATGCTCCAAGTTTTGGTCAAAGAAAGGCGGATTTGGTTTGGTTGATTAGAGGGCTAATGTATGGGGATTAATTAGTGGAATTGATGAACTTATGAGTTAGCTAGATGTTCCAAAATTGGGTGTCTACACTCTGCTAGCGCTGCCAAGGGTTAGGCTATTGGACATTCTTGACATTAAAGTGGTACAAGAGTTTTCAGTTTTGTTGATGTTATATTCTTAAAAAAATTGATAGGCAAGAATTATTTTATTGTACTTTGTAAAAAGGGATAATTACCTTTGTAAGGCCTTTGATTCATGCCACCCCTAGTCACCAATGTGTCATGATTAAAAGTGCTAATGATGTTAAAATCTTCTTTGGTATAAAATGACAATCTGCTAATGATAACCCACAAGTTTGTGAGCCGATGTGTTCAATGTCTATCCCAATGCTTAAATTGTTTGCCTATGTACCTATTGTTCACTTAAATTTCTATTGGTTATAATATTTACTGAGGTGGTTTATACATATCGACCATTTGGCTTAATATATCCAGTTTTTTAATCCTGTCTTTTCTTTTTACCTACTTGGGAAAATTCCTATAGTTACACACACATGTTTGAAATTTTGTACACTTGTGCTTTTGCACATTTGATGAAATCTTTTGCATGTATCTTTGCATACTTTTACTTATAGTTGTGCATTCCTTATGCACAAATTACAGATTGAGAACACCTGCTGTCAAAGAGCATCTCTTGTGTTTATATATTCTAACATATACTCCTGAAGATTATTTGACTGTTTGGATACTATTGGCATTGACATTATTTCAGGTATCCCTGTGTGTGTGCCATTCTCTCTGTGTTTTTAATTTTCTCTTATGTGTACTCAATCTCCACGATTCAAAACAAAAAAAAATGGAAATGGTACCGAGTAGATAAGTTGCTATGTATTAACATCATTTATCCAATTCAACAAATGTAGGAGATGATAATTTACAAATCCTAACAAGTTATCTTTAAAAAACTGTTGTAACAAACAATAGAATAATAGAAATCCTTATCATGTCTATTAACAGACCATTCTAATGCCCCCTCTTAATGACTAACCTGGATACAATCCCATGCTTATCCTTAAATTTTATATTTTTCCTCTACAAAAGGGTTTAGTCATTACATCAATAATTTGTTTAGAAGTTGGACTATAATTTAGACAAATTTCTTCATGCTCCACCAGCTATCAGATATGGTGATGATGAACTTAAATATATTTTGTTCTGGCATGTTGAATTCTTCACTAACTTGAGCACACTCAATTATCACAATGAAGTGATATTGATGCTATTTGATCTATCTGAAGATCATACAATATGCATTGCAACCAAACAACTTCACAACTTGCACTGCATGTTGCCTTATATTCTGCTTGAGTTGATGACAAAGCAACTATATGTTGAAGTTTGCTCTGTCAAGAAATAACCCGTGATCCAAGAGCAATCATATAGTTAGCTATATACTAAGTCTGCATCAGTGTATCTGACAAATTGAAAATCATTACATTCCTAGTACAGTATACCAAAGTCAAGAGTACCTTATATATTTGGAAATACACTTTGCAACTTGCCAATGCTCTCTTTGGGTATTTGACATGTAACAAGAAAATAACTCACCTTAAATATGGTTGAGTGGTTGTAAGATAAATCAAGCTCCCCATCAATTGGCAATATATCAACTCATTGACTGAAGATTAATCATAGTAGACTGATTGTCACGGTCAAGGGAGGAAAGGTGTCGCGATATCGCAACATGTTGCTTCGTCGCGGCCAAGGGAGGAAAGGTGTCGCGATATATCGCGACATGTTGCTTCGTCGCGGCCAAGGGAGGAAAGGTGTCGCGATTTTCGTCGCGGCCAAGGGAGGAAAGGTGTTGCGATTTCGCGACATGTTGCATCGTCGCGGCCAAGGGAGGAAACGTGTCGCGATATTGCGACATGTTGCACCGTCGCGGCCAAAGGAGAAAAGGTGTCGCGATATCGCGACATGTTGCACCGTCGCGGCCGAAGGAGAAAAGGTGTCGCGATATCGCGACATGTTGCACCGTCGCGGCCGAAGGAGAAAAAGTGTCGCGATATCGCGACATGTTGCACCGTCGCGGCCGAAGGAGAAAAAGTTGTTGCTCCGTCGCGGCCGAAAGAGAAAAAGTGTCGCGATATCGCGACATGTTGCTTCGTCGCGGCCGAAGGAGAAAAAGTGTCGCGATATCGCGACATGTTGCTTCGTCGCGGCCCAAGGAGAAAAAGTGTCGCGATATCGCGACATGTTGCTCCGTCGCGGCCCAAGGAGGAAAAAGTGTCGCGATTTCGCGACATGTTGCTCCGTCGCGGCCCAAGGAGGAAAAAGTGTCGCGATTTCGCGACATGTTGCAATGTCGGGCCAAAGGAGGAAAAAGTGTCGCGATATCGTGACATGTTGCATTTTCGTTGCATTTTCGCGGCCAAAGGAGAAAAGTGTCGCGATATCGCGACATGTTGCATTTTCGCGGCCAAAGGAGAAGAAGGAAAAAGTGTCGCAATAATCGCGACAAGTTGCATCAACAGACCAAACCGATCCCCCTGTTAGCTAGTTAATGGTTTAAGAGATTTGGCTCCATTGCAAATCTTCTTTTACTGTTGTAAGCATGTGTTCTCTCTGACTAAGGCTGGGAAAAGTCTCTTCCCAACTTGTAAATGATCTTTGTTTTAATACAAGTTTTTTCAAATTTTTTCAAAAAAAAAAAAAAAAAAAATCATAGTAGACTGATAATTTCAGCTCAACTTCCATAGGTACACATATGAGATTACAATTTATCTTCCAAAATTTTTTCAAAAATGTTTGGCCTACTTGCTTTGTGATATAAAAATAATATGATCAAGTTTACCAAAATTCTACACCTAGGCAGTAATGAAGGAGCCCTGAATTTGCCATATCAAAAACTGAACACAAATCAGATTTTACTTGTTGAATTAGGTGGGCTCCACTGCCAGTAATAACAAGATCGTTGACACATACAATGAGTATGACAGTGTTGTTAATTGTCGTTTTGATATAGAGATTAGGATTAGACAAGCTTCAATTGAAACCTAAAACTCTAAGATGTTGGTCAAATTTGAAATACTTGGCTTGGGGAGTCTGTTGAAGTTTGTATGGCGACTTAATCAATTTGCAGACCAGATGTTCTTTTCCTGGTACCGAAAACCCTTGTAGCTGCTCCATGTAGAACTCCTCTTCCAAATCTCCATTCAGGAAGGCACTCTTAACATCCATCTGATATACCTGTCAACAAAACTCATGCTGCAGTGGAGAGAACTAATCGAAAAACTACCATCATTGCTGTTGGAGCAAATGCCTCTTCATAGTCTATATCTTCCTACTATGCATACCCTTTAGCAACAAGACAACCTTTCACCTGTCAATTGGAACATTTGATTTATATTTTACTGTGTAAATTCATTTAAAACCAATGGGTTTTTTTCCATGGGGTAATTGACACAGTCCCATGTTTTATTCTTCATAAAAGAGTCAAATTCAGCCATCATGGCAGCTTCCCAATGTGGTTTCCCTTTGGTCTTTTCATATCCGCAGGGTTCAAAAACTTGCGAACTAAAGCAAATTTTGCCTGCTCATTGACTAGTCTACGCTCTTTTAGCGTGCCTAGATTGCCCGACTATCGCTTTCTCATCCTTCTTGACAGTTTTCTTTGCCTATGTATACCATTTTGGTTGTTGATGTGGCTCTTAGTGGTGGTAAGCTTCACTTGGGTGTACCTTTGTCAAGCTCTGTTCTCCAAGGTCATCCCAAAGTGGGATTTCAACACACCAATGTGGCTGAGTATTCACATATTTCTTTTCATCTGATGTATCTGAATTTCACTGCCTGTTGCAATACTATCAACAGTTCTTAAACACATAAAAATCTCAATAGATTTACCATCATCTGAAAAGGAGTCTTCTCATGTACAATCCTATCTTTTATAGTTACAAACTTGTTAATAGAGATATCAAGCAATCTGTATGCCTTAGATTGTTTGCTATAGCCAACGAATATGAACTTTTTGTTTTTTTGCATCTAGCTTATTTCTTTTCTCCTTAGGAATTAATGCAAATGTGACATAACCAAACAAATGGAAATGACTAACCGAAGGTTTTCTTCAGACCATGCTGCTTCAAGAGTAACATTTTGCAGAGTTTTACATAGACACCTGTTGAGAATGGAGACTGCAGTATTAATTGCTTTTGCCTAGTAACATTATGGTATATTTTGGCTATGCACCATGTATCTGGCCATCTCCATGATTGTCCCGTTCCTCCTCTATACTACCCCATTTTGTTGTGGAGTGTATGGAGTTGTATACTGCTTGCAGAAATCTTGAAACTGTTTTGAGGTAAACTCACCTCCATTATCTATTCAAGGTCTTAAAAGTTTGAAAGTACAAAAAACATTCAAACTTATACTTGAGGAAGTCTACTCACATCTTCCTCGAATAATCATCAACCATCAAAAAAAAGTGTTTTGCACCACAAACTCAAGGGGTATTCGTTGGACCACACAAATCAATATGCACTCAATATAAAACACCTTGCGCACATCCGGACTTTCTTGTCTCAAATGGTTGACGACTCTATTTTCCAAGTTGACATCCTTCACACGAATGTTGTTGCTCCTGAATGGATGGCAATCCATGAACCATGCTAGTGAGAACTGATAAATATTTATAATTGAGGTGACCAAACCTCTCATGCCAAAGAACAAAACTATTGTCTTCAACTTCCAAGCCAAATAATAGGCAAACTTGGCATTGACTGACTTGTATAGTCCCTTTTCACCTATACCAAGAGCCATGAGCTTGTTTTTACCCATATACATCACCTCACATCTGTTTTTATGAAAATGCATATGTTGAGAATTTCTGATGATTTCACTAAAAATGATTTTTGTTCATCCCAAGAACATACTAAACATCGTAGTTGAGAAAATTGGTATTGGATAGAAATCGACATGGAAAAAGAATTGGGAAAATCGGGAATTAGCAAAAAAAAATCGAGAAAAATTGCAAAAAATCGAAGAAAAGGCAAATTTTTCATTGAAAAAAGAATTTTTCATGCATATCACAGTTTTTTAGAAAAAAATCTGCAAAAATCGGCCAGGCTGTGTATCAGGAAAAATCAGTTCGAATTGGGATTTTTTGAAGATTTTCTCCACTATGCTGAACATTCTTGAAGGTGTATGTAACATTGTTGTTCAATGTCACACTAACATCACCACCCTTCAATAAAGTATGATCTAACATCACCAAGTGAAACAGATTCATTCTTACTAAGATCTTCAATGAAATTAACATACCCATCTTTCTGACATGTATAACGTCTAGATGCTGTACAGTCAAAGTACCAATTGGGATATTGACAAGATGAACTTTGAGTTACAAAAGCAAACTTTTCATCCTGATCTTCTATCTCAACAACATTTACTTGTTTTGTCCCATGCTGACTTTGTTTGTTCCTCAACTGACTGCAATCCCATTTGAAATGACTAGGTTTCTTGTAGTAAAAAGTTAAAAACAAATGACTTGGAACTGCTTTACATTAGAAATTTTACCTTGCTTGTCTTCAGATGATGAGGGCTTGGCATTTTGATTGCCTGTGTTTGGCTTTAGCAGTAAGTGCACTCTCTATACTCCATGAGGGGGATACTCCCATCTGTGACTATCTCCTCTCTTTTTGTAAGAGTTTGAGTTTTAGCAAGCTAATGCAAAGGCTTGACAAAAGACTCATAAGACGGAGGCCAGCCGTGGAAAATAATGCCAACCATGTCCTCGCCTACCGTGGAAAATAATGCCAACCATGTCCTCATCATTGACTATCTTTTGAATAGCAGTCAATTGATCTTGCAAATATTTTAGATGTATCAGGTACCCAAAAACATACCCTCCTTCTTGCAACCAAGAAGGATAGACTGGATTCTTTAAAAACAAAGCATGTCCTGCTTCAAATGTCTGATGCTTATTTTGCAACTTTGTCCACAATGTTGCAGCATCATTCTCATTACAAACTTTAGGAATCAAATCATCTGCAACAGACAATTTGAGAAGCATCAAAGCTTCTCAATGTTGCTTGATGAAGCCATTAGCATCATCTTCTGTCTGGTTTCTTTCTTGATAACTATATTTGTCAAATCTCGATAGTCACAAATTGTAAGTATCTTATGACTCCACACACTATAACTTCTTCCAATCGATTTCTGTGAATCTAGAAGAATTAGAGTTTGAATATTTGCCATTCTTCCACTATTGACAAACAACACAATAATAGTAATCCCTATCATATCTATTAACAGACTTTATTATAACAATTTAAATGTCTAGTGGATTTATTTTTTAAATCTTGTGTATCTGGTATTAGACACTTGTCAAAACAATGGCTTATGCTTGAACCAGCTTGAAATGTATAACATCATGCTACCATTTGAAAATTTGCTTGCTTGCATTGTCATTGACAGGATATATGTTGTTCTTAGAGATCACAGAATAGGTTATTTGTTCTAATTTTGCTTATAATAGAAAAGTACTCTTTACATTCTTGATAAGTTTGGTTCCAGTTTTTTGTGACCCATAATGTTGCTTTTCTGGTTTGTTGTTATGACATGGCTTTTAAATATGAACTTCTGTTCCTTTAATCAAAGGGAAGATGTAATCCTGTATTATGACTTTGTTCTTCAAATTCTGCGATAGCAATCTCTAATGTAATTATAGTTAGGAGGATTTGCTTGTTATTACTAAAAAGCTTTAGCCGAAAATGTTTCCTTGAGTTTGTCTTTTTCATGAGAATCAGGACTGATAACTTACCTGTTTTGCTTCTTGCTGGTTGACTTTCTTTGCAGTGAGTTCCTTGTACAACTACATCAGTCTATATGCCCAGGACAGCCACGAAATGGTGGTATTCTGGTGAGAACATATTGAATTTGAAGTAAAAATGGAAAATTCAAACATTTTAATGCAATCTTTACCTTATGAATGTTTTGAGCTGAATCTTATGAATGTTTTGAGCTGGATGAAGTAATGCTCTACACTTCCTTCTTTTCCAAGGCAACACAATGTTATTCCCTGTTTCCTAGTTTCACTAAGATCTTCAAGCTATCTAACAGGATAACAAAAGTTTAGCCTTGGCTAGGCAGTCTAATTTTGTACTTCTGATGTGCAGGAGGAACCTATGGTTGAATTCTTAAGAGAAAAACATGACAGCAAGTTCAAGGGCATGTTACAGAAGCACCAGCAATTTGTTTCCTGCACAAAGTCTCAAAATAGTCCTGAACTTGGTCAAAAAGATCAGATTGATACTGGCATTTCCATTGACAAAGATATTGAGAATCAGCCATCTGCTCAAAAAACCTCTGAGAAAGATCTCCATCAGATATCTGAGGTGTCATCCACTGTTAATAATTTAATTTTACGTAAAAAGCTATTGTTCTAAGAAATTTTTATTGCAGTCTATGATGCTTTTACATCTAACCTGCAAATCCTGGCTGTTTCAGGAGGCCCTAAGCACAGGGGGATATAGACCATCCTCCCAAAGAAAACAAGAACCGGCAGTGGTCGAGGAATGCACAAGTTTTCATCAAGTTAAGACGGAGCCAGAAGTAAATGATGAAATAAATGATGTCAATAATATCTCTCAGATTGAAGATCTTCAAGATGTAGATCAGCTCAAGGAGATGAAAATTGAACAAACAAGTGCTAACAATGAAATTTTGGATCCAGATGAAAACCAAAAGGAGGCCATAAATAGTAGTACTAGAAGTGAAGTAGAAAGTGCTGCGGATATTGATCACAATGATAAGAAACTTGAAATCAAAAGTGAAGAAAAAGTAATTACGGTTACGGTGGAGACAGGCTATTTTTATGATCAGAATACATTAAGAGAAGCTGAAGAAAATCAGAATTTTGCTGAAGGTGGAAAGGAAGAAGGGGCTGGATCAATTGCACAAGCAACAGAGAGGGTTGAAACCAGCATTGGTGAGGACAGACAACCAAAGAAAAGAAAGAGGAATGTTATGAATGAGCAGCAAATAGCTTTAATTGAGAGTGCTCTACAGAATGAACCTGAGATGCAGCGAAGTGCAACTTCATTACAAATATGGACAGAGAAACTCAGGGATCTTGTAAGTAAAAACTGCTTAACAACTATCACAAGTGTCAAAGATTTCAAGCTCAATGTCATTATATAATTTCTTGCTGTTAGGTCATTAAATTTATTATTATAAGGTCATATTGGGGATCTAATGCAGTCTGCTGACAAGTTCTTTTTTACATTTTACCAGGGTAGTTCAGACCTTACGACCTCACAGCTCAAGAACTGGTACTTGCATTCATCTTTCTATATTATGATTTGCTGAATATATTATTCTCTGTTTCCTACAGAGGAACTTAACTGACTTCATCAACAATTGCAAAGGGATCATGTGCATATATTTTGTGCTAGTGGCACTCTCAAGATATTTGCATTTTGTATCTATGATGTTGGTCTATGGTTTGTTAAACTGAAGTATTAGTAGTGAGATAGCATGGATTCTTACCTCCTCAAAGAACTAGTGGAATGTGAGACTATCAAAATAATTGTCTGATTATTTTGAGACAAGCCTCCCCTAGACTGCCATCTGTAATGGTCAGCCGCATGCAGTGATAGCACCATTGGCTCCATCTGCACCATGCAACGATGTCACAAACTTTGAGTCCACCTCTTTACCATACAAGTTAATACACAGATGATGTTCATTTCTCGAAGCCTTGATGATCAAGTAAGTCATCCATCTAGTCAAAGACATCTTTTCCAGTCGGAGTGGCTGACGGTAATGCAAAGGTTCAATAGGAACCATTTAAGGGTTGAATCATAGATGTTTCTGTTTTATTTCAACATGTGATTATGCATAATGTTCTCATATCATGACAACTTGGCCCAAAAGTGATGGCATGCACTTGGAAGGCCTAGGAAAGAGACTCTTGTGGGGGGATTTCCACTGTTGTTAGACCTTTGCATTTTTCGTGTCTTGAAAAATACCTCGAACATAGAATTCATCATTTTTGCATTGACAGTACATCCTTTTTAAAAAATCTCTTGGCTATCAAACATGCATCATGGATTGTACTTCAGCTAATGTAGAGTGATTGCCAATCTTTCTCTGGAGATTCAATGTGAAGAAGAAATTTACTATGGAGCTTGTTATGAAACTTTATTTTCATTAACAGAAATCATTCACCAATATGCAAAAATATCAAATCATTCATCCACAAACAATTATCCACAATAACAATCAACATGAGAAAAATATAGATAATACCCTTAGGGTAGGGCAACACTAGTAATACTCCTTAAGAAACTCCACAAGATCTCCCAAGATGAGAGTCCCACTTAAAGAGGGCAAAGTTTCATAAGCCACTTTGTGGGCAAAGACGATCACAATTATTACTTCATATGAATTATGATGATTATAATGACAATATCCCTTCTTTATATACCCATCTTATAGACCCCCATCCCATTATTTGTTATAATATAATCAACCCTGGGTTATGTGTGGCCCATGCCAACTATTTAGAATACCCATAAACAATATAATATCATATCTCCATATACCCGTTCCGGTACCATAGCATTCCACCCTCACAAATTTTTCGTCCTCGAAACACGAGAAGAAACTAAATAATATGATCTTATAAGCAATGCTGACAACTAGTACCAATCTTGATCATCCATCCATCTAAGTGAAATCTTGATTGGTGGTGGTCTTCAATGATGCCAAGTTGCCCTTGTGCCACTCGAATAGTTATAGCTGCTCTGTTGGCTCCATGTTTTTGCTCCTCTACTTAGATATTTCGAATGATGGATCCATTTGTTCCTTAATGTAGCTGCACGGTGGACCACTCTCAAAACTAGAACCACTATGCCTACTTTGCAAAACATTGCCATGCTTAGTGCTCTTCTGATTCCATGTAGAACCATAATATTGTTGTTTTAAGCCATGCCTCCAAGATTGTTGCTGCTCCTGGTGGTGTGGATGGTGATATGTTGCAACCTTAACATGTTTGTCTTTCTTTGACTCCTCTATTTTAAATTCCTTTGCACGCTGTTCTTTCATGTGCCCTTTGTTTGCTTATGTTTTTCTATGTCTTTCTTGGGCTTTGCTGTTGATGCTTCTTCCATGGACATTGCTGCTACTACTTCTTTCTTGGATTTTGTTTCAGGTTTTGCTGCTTCTTCCTCGATTTGTTTCCTCGGATCCTTGCCTCTTACACTGAGAAATATCTTGTACTGTTATTTTCTTTTTCTTGTACCTGAACCTTATGAACTTCTTTTGTGCATTAATATTAATAGTACCGAAAGAGTGCAACTAAGGATAACCCAAAACAATATCTTTATCATCCCTCGCAATGACATAGAAATATGAATGTAAAACATATTTGTTTATGGTTATTTTCAAATCTTGAAAAATCTGAACATTCTTACCCTCAAGCTTTATATCTTTGATTTTCTTTGCTTGAACCTGCAACCTCTTAGCCAAAGCAATATTAATAAAATTACATCTACTGCTAGGGTTTATAGAAATAACACCCTTTTCCCTCTGTATGCAGCCATAAACCTGCAAAATAGATATTTTAATAAAAAAAAAGATCTTCCCAATCATTTCTCAGCTTATCTGACAGAAAATATGGGCTTCCTTCCCGCCTGCACATTATTATCCTTATTTTTTTCTTCTGTCAATTTCTTGAAATTTTCACAATTTTCTACAGAGACTTGGGTGGATTGTAACATGATTGTCAACTTGTCATTTATTTCTCTCATCTGTTCACTTAATCTCTCTTTGTCTTCTTTAGAAAACTCTTTTAACTCCATGACCTCAACCTAGAAAAGAATTCCAAAGCAGATAGGGTTTTGAAAAGACTAGGGTTTCTCAAAAAATAAAACTGTTAATTCTCCTCTATTCCTTGCTATCAACCATTAATTCTATAGATTTTCTTCAAAAACAAATTAAACTACAACTGATTTGCTTACCTTGGCTGACAGGTATTTGTAATTTTGTTTCCTATGACTTGAAAAATAGTCATTGCCCTTGTTCTGGATGGTTGACTTCACAGGGTCGTATCTCCCTCAATCTCTCTCGAATTCTTTCCTATGACCACTCATTTCAAAGCTCTTTAAATTCCACACAATTTGGTGCAATAATTGTCTGAATCTCCCTTAAAACTACTCAGATTGCTTCATATGACTAGTCATTTTAAAGCTCTTCAAATTTTGAACTGAATGGCATAAGAATCATTTGAATTGGACAATTTTACACAAAGATATGGCTCCCACAAAATGAGACATTTTGTGGCAAAAAAATTGCCCTAACACTGCCCTTGTTCTAGACGGATGACTTCACATATCTCCCTCAATACTACTCAAATTCCTTCATATGACCACTCATTTTAAAGCTCTTCAAATTCTGAACAAAATGGTGCAAGAATCATTTGAATCAGACAACTTTACACAAAGATATGGCTCCCAAAAAATGAGATGTTTTTTGGAAAAAAATTGCCCTAATTTTGCAATCCACAAAAAAAACAATCTCCACTTTGCCAAAATTGTTGCTTTGATACCACTTGTTATGAAACTTTATTTTCATTAACAGAAATCATTCACCAATATGCAAAAATATCAAATCATTCATCAACAAACAATTATCCACAATAACAATACATACAGGAGATAGAGATAGATAATACACTTAGGGTAGGGCAACACCAATAATAACTCAGAAGGAAGAAAAACTCCACAAGATCTCCCAAGATGAGAGTGCCACTTAGAGAGGGAAAAGTCTCATAAGCCACTTCGTGGGCAAAGATGATTACAAGTAATACTTCATATGAATGATGATGATTACAATGACAATATCCCTTCTTTATATACCCATCTTATAAACCCTCATCCCACTCATTATTATAATATAATCAACCTTGGGTTATGTGTGGCCCATGCCAACTATCCATAATACACATATACAATATAATATCATATCTCCATATACTTACTCCTAGGTACCATAGCACAGCTGGATCCCTTTTTTTTTTTTTTTTAGCGAAAAACCCCTTGCGGGGTCGCCTTGGTCTGAGAGACCATGACCAGGGGGTTCTACACCGTCAAAGTCACCTGGGAGCAGCGCCCGACCCTGCCCGCACCAACATTATCAATTGGATTTTGGGTACCCAATTCAACTTTTTGGTAGGGTGGAGATTCGAACCTGGGACCTCCCTTGGAGGATTGCCCTCTCCTCTCCAACTCACCTACAACACCATGGACCTCTAGGGTGTTATCCGTGTCATAGAAAGTCAAGACATAAGAGGTTCTGCAGGCTGGTCTGAAATGTCCTGGTAGGGGAGGCATTAGCCACCATGGCATACTCCCTGAAAATCACAGTTGACCGCAATTTCCCACTAACCAAAGTTGTAGGTCAACGACTCAACACTACTAGAGTATTGCCAACTACCTTATTCTTCCAATTCTCAGTGTTGGTTTTAGCAATCTTACTATGCCCAAACAAGCTAAATAATGATAATTGGTTAGATTCAGGCCCCTGTTCCTGTGCTTCAAGGAAACAGCTGGGGGAATAATGATAACCATGAAAATGATGGAAAGTCATCTATAGCTGCAAAGCTGCAATATCACTAGCGACTCTGATCTTCCAATTATCAAGTTTCATGTTAAGTCATCTCACTGTGCCCAAACAAGCCAAAGAATGTTGGTTGGGAGATTCAGGCCCCTGATACCAAGCCACCCAAGGCAGTAAATCTGGAACTATATGTTTGAATAACCGTTACTGTTTAGCTGGAACCTGGGAATGTTGTAGGCCATGTGGACAAATTTTATCTTGATCCCCACCCATGGGGTAATTGCATTTATGGGGGTTATTATTATATCATCGCCAATGGCCCAATGACTTTGCTGATATTAATTCATCTCTAGTAGTTTGGCCTCCTTGGATTTTGATGATTGCCCCTTGGACCTTTAGGATGGTTCCTTTGACTTAACTCCTGTTGCTTGTGGAGTGTAACATGTCAGAATTCAGCCCATCTTATGATAACATAAAATATGAAACTGGACAATATCATAATTACAGATAATGATATAGGACAATGAACAAGCAAGGGATGTACATAGGATTATAAGGATGAATTTTCAAAATGAAGTCAGGGATAGACAAGTGGCAGAGGGACACAGGAATTATCAATGGAGGTTTGGCCTTATTAAGGGATGTGGAAGGCTGATATAAATTTAAAACAGTATCTTGAAGATGCATAATGATGGGAGGAAGTGTCTGGTGTGTGGTGGAGATGAAGCCAGAATTCCATGATATTATTGGTGATGTTTGAGGGCTCCAAACGGTAATCATCAATTGATGCCCTTTTTAGGTGATCATTGCAATTTATTTTAAAAGGAACATATGATAATGGTAACATCTCCTATTTATTATTTATTAATCAGCATATATGTTTAATATCATTTTGTTTGGGTAGCAGTCAAACTAGCCTTTTGGAGCCAGTGTTATAATATGTTAATCATCATACTGATTGGTACATAATTTGTAGTTGAATATATATATATGGGCCAGATGTGATCTGTAAAATCCCTCTTCCTTTTGGCCAGCTTATTGTCCTCAATGAGTGTCTGTAGGTTTCTTACAATTGTTCCTGAACTGGCCTTTGCAAACATGGTGAAGCACATTACAAAAATGCACTTGCTGTAGACATGTCAGAGTGACACCTGCTAGTGACACAGCATAGTTACAACTTATCATATGGCTGAATTTAAATTATTTTAAAATTTTAGCAATTTTCTAATTTTCACGAACAAATTCAATGAACATGATGATTGGACAGAACAATACACTGGCAGGTGATATTTAAAAAATAAAACTAGAAAACATAAAAAAAATAAATTAATCTTTAAGCTTATTTCACTTGCATAATTCATTTTCACATCTACGCGCCTTCCTCTTGCATCTAAAAAAAATCAAAGATCGAAACAAAATCCCTAAGAAAAAAATTAAAATGACCTTTTCAGCACAAAATGATCTTTGGAGAACACGTTAATAGAGGCATTTTGAAGTCAATCTATTTTTGTATAAAATGTGATGTTATTTATACATTTATATTTATTTTTAGATTTGATTACTACCTATTGGCATCTGGAGAGCTCCTGCAGGAACAATCTAGTTCAGAATGGGTAAATATCCAAAATCTAAATTCAAGTCTACATGCAAGAGCCATGGTGGAGATTCAATCTCTTCTAAGGAAAATACTTCTACACCATTTTCTAATGTAACATAGGTGGTCTTTGATGTTGTATGCAAGAGCACTGAAGGAACCTTGACCTTTTCGAAGGATTTTATGCTTATAACATCATCTAAGCTAACATGCGAGGTTTCGCATGGTGACCAAGTTTCAGGCAAAGCTGAACCCGAATTTTTAAAGCTTTTAGGTAAAGCTCCATTCAAGGAGGTGAACCTAAAATTACCGTGGCTTGGTTCCAACAGAAGTATCGGTCAACCCATTAAAGGCCTCTTGGATGGATCAAATTTTTCTCTATATCAGGTAATGCTTTCCTTTCCATCTTCTCTCCTTTCTATTTATCCAGAAAACAGGCATATTTCTTTGTTTGCTTCTAAGCTTCTAAAGAGAGGCTTGATTTGTAGGTTTAATGGCGTTTGGCCTACTTTTCCTGCTCTGAGTGATGGATAGGTCAAACTCAGTCATCTATCCTTTCAGATGAGGTCCAAATTTGCCCTTGTGCCCAAGGGTTTTCATTGTGCCTTTTACAGAACAAGAGAATTGGATGCTAGTTATAGTGGTGATCCTTGGTTTCATAATGGAGCTGGGCTTTTCATGAAACTTAGCTTTTCAGATTTTGATCCCTAAGTGGAAGCTATTTCTTCAGTTCTAATATGGGTTAGGATGCCAATTATGCCCTTGCATTTTTTGACGCCTTTAATCCTCAAACAGAATGGTGATGTCATTGGGAAATTATTTCCCTAGATGATTCAAGAAGAGAAAAAAATACAAGACCACAAGCTTGTATGAGCAAAGGTCTTCCAGCATAATTTGCTTTGATCTGAGGGGTTCAACTAGAACCTAAAAAGTGGATTATGGACATATTACGTTGAGATGCAGGCAGTGCTTTGGATATGGTCACCTAGAGGATAAAGATTTAAATCTAACAGAAGTTAGAAGAGCATACTGCCTCCATTGGTAAGGATTTCTAGCTGAAAAGGAAGTAAAAATCTAGTTGGTGGAAGGGTGCTTCAAAGAAGCATTTTTCTGTTGTGCCACATAGACAAGAGAATTTAGCTTCAGATGCAGCTCAACCATGTATTTCTCCCAATCAAATCAGGGGAAATTCAAAGCATCAAGAAACCTGTGGTGTCACCATGTAATATGTTAGAAGAATAAGATACAGTTTCAAGAGGGGCGCACAAAAATAGTATGAAAATAAAGCAAGACTGTAGGATTCCTCTTACTTTGAATATCCCATCCTTAATCTTAGATAAGGTTCATAAATTAGTGGATGAGAGGGTTTCAAAAAGTTAGAGGGCATTAGAAAAACCTTGTGCAGAAAATTGTTATTTTTAAACAAAAAGTAAAGTATATGTAAAAACCAAGGTTCCATGAGCCTGGGGGACGGGTTTTGGGGCACGGCGAGGGACGGTAGGCCGATTTTAGGGGACGGCTCGGGGGACGGTTGGTATAATACTATAAAAATTGATTTTTTTTAGAAATTTAGAATAATCTACACATTCAGAATTCTACACCCAACAAAAATGATATTAGGATATTCATATTAGTTACCAAGTGCAGCCATTTAATTGTTTCAAGTTCAACAAATATAACTTGAAGGTTCAGCCAAGGATATCAAGTGCAAACAATGTTCAAACAGTCATCATTTTAAGTAATAACAGTCATCATTTTTTCAGCCACCAATGTGCAAACAAAGACTCTCATTTTTAAATTTTTTCAGTCACTAACTGTTCAAATATGATAGCAATCAGAAATCTGAAATACTCATAGTATCAATGCTCATTTACAACAAAAAGACTCAAAAGAGTATACAATGTACATCATAAAACTAAATTAGTAAATACTAAAATACTAAATAGTAAATACTCATAGGAATGAGACTGTATGGAACTCCTATGGAACTTATGTTGGGCTATCACTATCAAAATCTGTATCACTATCTGATGAGCTGCCCTCATCATCTAAGTGAAGATCCTCCAATGAAACTCCAACCAACCCCTCTTAACTATCATTCTCATCAATCTGTCTTGCATTCTCTGGATCAACATCCCATCATGTAGCTGGAGATTGCTTGTACTCTGGCTTAACTCTCTCACGAAGACGAAGACAGCTATGCACTGCAACTAGATTCTCCGCTCTGCGAGAGGTAAGCCTATTCCTCCTCACATTGTGGATAAAGCTGTATGTCGACCAATTCCTCTCAACAACAAAGGAACTAGGAATCTGTGAAAGAACCCTAATTGCAAAATGTTTCAAGTTAGGTGTGCTATCCCCATATAGCTGCCACCATCCAATGGGATTTCCTTGGGCAATGGTAGCCCTATCCTCCATACACTCTGGTTGGCTGGAGTAAGGGCCCTCGAGATTAGCAAATTTGAGCCACTCATCTCTAAGATCTGAGCCCTCCTCCCTCGCATATATCTTTCTAAGGGCATTCAAAAACCCTTGTCTCACCACTGGATCATCATGGGGAGCCACTCTCCCAGGCCTAGGCTCATACCACTTTGGGTTTACTGCATATGCTGCCATATGAATGGGGGTGTTCATCCTATCCCACCTCCTCTGTATAATAGGCCTAATGTAGGCCTCATAGAATAATAGGGATGGATCTCTAGCAGAAATGATTTTTTTAATCTCCCCCAACATGCTGTCAAAAGTCTCATAGATCTCTCCTAGACTAGGAGCATTTGTGTCAGCATTTGATGATTGCAACAATTGGGGCAACAAAAGACACAATATACCTACAAGAAATCAAAAACAAAATTTAGAAACTTAGACTATATGTCACATTGTCATATGAGCAATCCAATTTGAAACAAAAAATGAAAATTGAAAAATCATAAATGACATTTTGATTTCTTACTTGGCTTGAGTCCACCAACTATCATCCAATGTTTTGTCTCTAATTTTTTCCCTTTCTCTATCCTTGATTCTGGCCACCTCTTCCACTTCGTGCATACTACCATGGATTGTAGAGCATCTTGCACCTCAATCATCCTCTCCAATAAAATGAAGTAGGTGGCGTATCTAGTGTCTCCTGGTTTGATGAACTCCTTTGAGAAGGACCGAAAGAGGGCTAAAGAAGTGTGATGGTTGCAAATGAACATTTGTATATCTTTGGCTTGTGCAACCATAGCCTTCACCCAATCTATCCTCCCAATGTCCTTCAATGCATTGTTCAATGCATGAACACAACACGGGGTCCAAAAAATGTCTATATTCCTGTTCTATCATTTTCCCTGCACGTTGTCAAGCAGGGGCTGCATCTGTAACTACCTGTAGTGTACAACAAAAATGGTCTCATTTAACAACCATTTAGAATCTAGATTTATAATTTTAAAGATTTTGATTTTCATAAGAAAATCTGAAAAACTTAAAAGTTAAAACGGAAATTGTCGAATTGATTACCTGTACAACATTGGAAGCTCCAACCTCCTCAATATCCTCCTTCAACTAAAGGAACTGGAAATCAACATCATTTTTTTTCCCCGTGCAATCAATAGCTTTAAGAAAATAGGGACCTGCTTTACATGTAACAATGATATTGATGAGTGGACGTTGACGAATGTCAGTCCACCCATCCATGATGATAGAACATCCATGAGTCAACCATGTGTTCCTCATTTGCTCCATAACCACACTGCATTTGGAATAGTTTGTCCAAAAGAGAGGTTGCGTCCATCCATGATGATAGAACATCCATGAGTCAACCATGTGTTCCTCATTTGCTCCATAACCACACTGCATTTGAAATAGTTTGTCCAAAAGAGAGGTACGCAACCTAGTTTCTCCAGGCGGTAGATATGAAGTCCCTGCCTTGGCTATTTGTCTTACTGCATCCTTGAAATAGGGGGAGTGTGCAATATGGAAAGGAAGCCCATGTGCAGAAAATAATTTTGCTACAACATCATCTGCTTCTTCTCTTCCTTGCACATTTAACATTTCATAAACGGTTCCCTTTTTCTTTGAGGGCAGCGGTGGCATACTAGATGTTTGGGTTGATTCTTGTGGCTGTTCTGAGGAGGCCCCAAAGTCCCCTATAAATGATTGGTTAGCTGTAGGTCAAGACAAGCCACAATTTTTAAATCTAGATTCTTGCGCAATCTTATGGACTTCATTAACTTGTGCCCGGGTCATTTTTTGGCAAGCCCTAACCCCTGTTCCTGCCTTATCCATGAGATGAGACTCAACCCTAGTATAGCTGCCCTTAAATGTAGTTTTGCAAAAATTACACAGCCATGTTCTTGAGCCCCCAGAATGTTTTTTGCCTTGGTCACAGTTGGTTACAAATTGCAGCAGAGGTTTTTTGATACTAAATGGACCCTTGGCATATTCTTTTAAAAACGAAGATGGACAGTCAAAACTAGGTTGAGAAGCATTGCTGTCCCCTTTGGAAGTTTGGTGTTGGATGGTAGAAGATGAATCCCTAACAACAACAGCATTAATGTTTATATTTTGATTTTTAGTTTGGTTTCCCTCCTCCAAATTAACCTCAAATGAACCTGATGCACTGCTGGCCATGTTTTATGTTGAAATAAAAATATAAAATTTGAAAACAGCTTGGAAGAGGTAAAAAAAAATTGAAAACCTAGTGTTGTTGTTTTCTCTGCTGTTTTCCTCCTTCTAGTGCTGTTGGCTGTTGCTATCCCTGCCCTTGCTGCCTACTGTTGCTGCCTCCTTTTGCTGTTGCTATGCTGCCCTTGCTGCCTACTGTTGCTGCCTCCTTTTGCTCTCCCAGCTCTCTTTTTCTTCTTCACTCTTGAAACTTGAAATATGAGTTTGTTTTAACTTTTTCTTTTTATTTTCACTATATATAGAGTTTCTTTTAGGTTTAGGGTTTTTTTGGGGGGGGACGGTGAGGCTTAAAATGGGTCCCACCCCTTACCTTTTTTTTTTATTAAATTTTTTATTTTTTATTATTTCTCCTTTGGGTGAGGACACCCAACCGTGGGGGACAGCTGGCCGTCCCAAGGGACGCCCCAAAACAGGGGATGTCCTGGGGATGGGAGGCCATAGGCCTCAGCCGTCTTGGGGACGTTCCCAGCCGTCCCCCAAAAAGGGGGAAGAAGGGAAACGTCCCCAATGCCATCCCCTCGTGCTAGGGGACGCGGGAAACGGGGGGACGCGTCCCCGTGGAACACTGGTAAAAACCATACATGCATGTCCTAGTATTCAAAAAATATAAAAAGAAGACGTACATGGATGGTAGTAGAAAAGCATGCATGTGATAAGCTTGTTATCAGAAAAATCATGCATGTTTTTTTAGGAAAGTACGGCTTTATGAGAGAAAAAAAAAGGCTGGGAATTTAAAAACGTTTCCTTTTTAGAAAAGAAAGAATGTAAAGGTGAGAAAGAGAAAGAGTGGAATGATTTAGGAAACCTGTGGTGTCACCCTGTAATATGTCAAAAAGCAAGATGCACTTTCATGAGGGGTGCACAAGAATAGTATGAAAAAAAAAGACTGTAGGAGTCCACTTACTTTGAATGTCCCATCCTCAATCTCAGATAATATTTGTAAATTACTGGATGAGAGAATTTTAAAAGGTTCAGAGGGCATTAGAAAAACCTCGCACAAAAAATTGTTAGATTTTTTTATTTAGCTAATTGTTGAAATTGAATGTAAAAACCATACTTGCGGGTCCTAGAGTATTCAAAAAATATTAAAAAAAACTTACATGGATGGTAGTAGAAAAACAGCATGTGATAAGCTTGTTATTGAAAACATCATGTATTTTTTTAGGAAAGCATGGTTTTACGAGAGAATGAAAAAAGCTAAGAATTTTAAAAAGTTACGTTTGTAGAAAAGAAAGCTAGGAATTTAAAAAAGTTACCTTCGTAGAAAAGAAAGTATGTAAAGGTTGGAAAGTGAGAGTGGAATGATTTAGGAAAGTTTGCTTTCAGAAAATCAAAAAGCTGCTTATATAGCATGTTGTAACTTTGAAAGGTTGACTCCTGCCTCCCTCAGCAGACACACACACATAGTCAAAAAAATATTTGTTTCTATATTTTGAACTTTATTGTGAATTTTATAGCAGAGTTTCTCAGTGATGAATTTTCTTTGATTTTTATCCTTGTCGAACTCAGACCAGTTGGCTTAGCCTGAAATTTGTTATCAATGGGAAGTAATTAGGCCTTTCCAATTGTTGCAGAAAAACCTTGTCTCCTCTTGACAGTACTGTGTTCATTACCAGCTAATGATAGATAGTGGTTCCTCTTTAGCTCTACGTTCTCATCATATGTCTCGGAGCACATCTCCTTAATGCCTTAAAACTCTTTTGCTGATTATCAGACAAAAGATTTAAAAAAATATGCAAAGTTAGGCATGGTAATGGGCTTATTTCCAAGGAAAGGCTTATTTTCATCCCCTACCGGATTTCGCTACACGTGCAATTCCATTCTGCGTCTCTTACATGCACAGTAGCAACATGCATAAAACCATGTCATAAAGTGTCTGCACCTCCCTGCATTGATTGAATTTCTGAACCGATTCTTTGCATCACAATCATAGATGCATTGGGATGGCGCTGGCTGCAAAATGCCTGAAAAATTAAACCTGCCCATGAATAATGCAATCATAGGGTTATTGATGTCGAGACTGTCTGTGAAGCAAAGGCATCAACGAGAAAATGTTCCAGGTCAAGTGTTCATGATGTGGTGTTATTTTGAATTTTCCATGTCCAAGGAAACAACTTGCTAAAAAGAATATCATGGTTATTCAAGAGTTTATTGAAGGTTTGAATTTTAAAGCCATATCGAAATATCATTGCACAATGCCTAAAAAATAAAACCCATAACATCCATGTGCAGCTCATTGATAATACAATTATAGAGTTATTGATATCAGGATTGTGTGAGAAACAAAGGTATTGAGGAGAAAATGCTTAGGTCTAGTGTTCATGTGTCATCAGAACATGTTATTTTCCAGGTCCAAGGAAACAAGTTCTTAAGAAGGATATCATGGTTATTTGAGGGTTCACTGAAGGTTTGAATTTTAAAGCGATTTCAAAACATTATTTTCACATTATTTTCTTACTCTTGCACGTAGGATAATAGTCTTATAGTAATCTCCTTAGTAAATGTAGTTTTGCTATGAATAATGTTTCTTCCTTTGGCAAAATTAACAGTAACTAGGAATCAAATAAATACAATGCTTTAGGTTCCAAGGAACTCCTCAAGATTTGTTATGAAAACAGTAGCCTAACTTTTCTGTGACCTCTAATAGCAAAGTGATTTTCCTAAGGTAGCAAGCATATTTCCTATGCATGCTACAATCATCAGGAAGTTGAACTTCTTTTGTTTGCTATTTAAAAAAAAAATAAACTAATATTTTATTATATCACTGAGTACTACCTCCTTCTTGCTACTTGCAGACTCTTCTATTGAGGGATCACCTGCGTTTCAATCTCCTTATAGGCACTCACACTCAAAATGTTCTTACCACAGTATCTCTCAGCAACTAGTGGTGGATGGATGAGGTGAAACCACCATATGTGAAGTCTTCCTGACTCAACTTCAACATGTTGATTTGTGTAGCCCTTGTCTTTGTGGCAGAAAGTAGTGGGCATGGTTGTTCTTATTACAGGATCTCTCAGCAACTACTGGTGGATGGATGAGGTGAAATCACCATAAGTGAAGTCTTCCTAAGTGGATGTGGTAATTGGCATAAAGGATCAGATATTTGCCCTATTCAAGAGGCCAAGCCAGAGAGCAAGAGGTTATTCAATTAAGAGTGCCTTTTAGAAGGCTGAGGAAAGCTGCAGTTGGGAAATCAAATTAATGTGGATTGATAAGTTGGTTCTTGAAGCACATAATCAAATTGGCTGGTAGCAAGGTAGAGTTCAAGAACAGTGATTCCATGCACACTCCACTGGCTTTCAATTTGAAATAAATAAGCTTCTATAGATGTATTTCATTAAGCGAACATAGAGATGTGGGTGGAAATGTCCCTTGAGTGCTTTGTTGTATTTAAATTGAAAGGAAAGGGTTTGGGAAAGGACTTGTTCTTGTAAATAGGGTTATGTTCCACCTAATAGTTATTCACTATAAAAATACAAGAGATATGAGAGCTTGAAAAGGCCGGGAAAATATGGTAACAAGGTTTTAAACATGGAAATGAAAGAGAAAGTAAACTACATGGCATGTATTTTGCTTAGAATATATCTAGTGGCTGGCCACGAGATTTCCAGTGGCATTTACCATGACCATCCAAGTTGAATTTTCTTAGTTTTATGTCCAATAGTTATATCAATTGAGCAATAAAATATTGGGAAGCTTCTACAAGTACCTTGTTCTCCCAAATAAGACTGCTATCCAGACTTGGAGTGATTTTTATTGGGACAAAATTGTCAGGCACAACCTATCTTGCCCTTCAAATTTAATGTCAATTGAATTCTGAAATAAGACCTAAAAAAGAAGAAAGAAAAATCTATTAATATCCACGAATGACCAAAATAGGTCAATGGGACTTGAAAATACATCTATGTACAATGCTCTGCAAGGACCCAAAGGATACAAAATAACACAAATACCAACTAAATTAAGCTTAAAGCTATACATGAACATAATACAAAAATTGAGTGGAAGGCGTTGTGGAGCAACGGTAAATGGGAAGCTATTGTATGACTCTGAGAGTTAAAATCCCCCCATTGTAGTGGATACTACCATGATAATGCGGACAATGATTGTACAATCAATTGTAATACCATGGTAATGTGGTTTGTTGAAAAACCATTATAATGCAGTCATGATGTAACAGAAGTGCAGGTGGCCTTTCTGCGTTTGTCGTTCCTCGGCTGATCTAGCTGCTGGTCTTTTGCTTAGAAGTCTGTCTTGTAACTGTTTTTGTTTTTAGCTGTTGTTTTGTTCCAATTACCGTCTTGGATGGTGAGATTGAAATGTAAAATCTTTGGACATGTTTTGTAAAAGGGATGGGGCCCTTTCAATCCCCTTATTAACCATCAATCAAAAAATAAATTGTAATACCATGGTAATGTGGTTTATTGAAAAACCATTATAGTGCAGTCATCATGTAGCAGAGGTGCGGCTTATTTCAACCCCATTTAACTACAATAAATAAATAAATAAAACATAGTACAAAATTTAAAGTACCAAAAAAGCATTTCCGTTAAAAATCTCAAATGTGAATTACTTGAATATGTAAGCTTTTGCAGAAATTAATGCAGCTGTAGAGCCAAAAAACGAAGTAGAAAATTATAATTTCCTAATATTTTTAGGATCCCACCCAGAGAATTTGGAGCAAGCAGTGAGGAGTGAGGGCTTTCACTCCCTAGTCCAAGGTTCTGATCACTTAGGTGAACCTTAACATTTTAGCCCAATGGGTTTGGATCGAGTAGTGGGGAGCAAGGAGTTTCACACTATAAGCCAACATTCCAATCCCATGTGTGAACCTTAACATTTTGTTTAAGGCATTGTGAAACAATAGTAAATGGGTTGCAATCATATGAGTGTGACCCGAGTTTAAATCTCCACATATTGATGGACACTTCTGTAATAAGGCAGCCCATCATAATGCAGTTTGTTGTAATACCATGATAATATGGTTTGTTGAAATACCACAATAATGTTGTCGAGATGTAATGTGGTTGGGGCCTGTTTCAAGCCCTTATAACTGATTCAAAACAATTATGGTCCCTTTTAGGGAGTGCAAAATCCCAACAGTAAAGATTAAGAAAATATTTTATTTTAAGAAACTTCTTTGATAACTGTTTCTTTACCATTTATAACATTGTTTGAGTTCATTTGTTTACAGGCTGAACAATAGGAAAGCCAGGTTAGCACGTGCTGCACGTGAATCTCGTACTTCTGATGGGGAAAATATGTCAGAAAAGCTTTGTCTATCAAGGTCTCCTGCCATAAGTGGGGAACATGTTGGTGTTGTGATGGGACCTTTTTATGACTCACCAGAGAGCAACACAGGGGAGGAATTCTATGGAGCATCGACAGGCTCAAGGAGAGGGAACAAAGTGGCAAGGTTTTCCACATCAATAAATTCAAGATCTTCAGCTGAAGATCTACAAGGCATGTCTCCTGCAGATTTTGATTTTTCTGACCACGCCAGAATCACTCCTTCCTCTGTGCATTCATCAGTAAGATTTGTCAGGTGTGAAGTTGGACAGCTTGTCTCACTACGAGATGGTGATGGGGAAGAAGTTGCTAAAGGAATTGTTCAACAAGTAGAAGGAAGATGGCACAATATAAAACTGGATGAGGAGGGTCTCTGTGTTGTGGAAATTAAAAATCTTAGGGTCAGCAAAATGGATAGGTTGCCACATCCATCAGATGTTTCTGGAACCACCTATGAGGAAGCTGAAGCTTTAAATGGGAGGATGATTGTTGTTTGGGATACACCCAAAATATTTCTTATGCCTGCAAATATACAAGAGTGATTGAATAATCAAACATATGCAATACAGGCAAAGCATACCTAAACAATGGCACTTACGTTTGTCTGGGGGCTCTGGTTATATTCTCTTGGGCTGCATCAGCAAGTTCTGCAGCTGTTCTTTTTGTTCTAGAAGTTGATTATGGAATCAAAAGTGTGACGAATCTTTCCACTTCATCCATGCAAGCTGTGTTTCAAATATTAAGAGTTTGTGGCAAATTAGTTTGCATGTAATACTCAAAATCAGTGACCATATGCAGGGAATTTCACAGGGCTTGCCACGACAGCAACAATTATGATCCAACAAAACAAGCAAGACTGAAGTAGTGGTTTCTGACTTGCAACACTTTCTAATCATTGGAGTTCTCAACGACCACATTGTTCCAACACATTTGTATAACATATGCTTCTTTTCTCTCTTCTTGTCCAACTGGAATCTGTAAATTTTCTCTAAATCTTGACTTCATTTTGCTTTCAATGATGCAAGAATGTATAAGAAATGGGTTAAGTTCATTATTTGAAACAGATGTATTTGTCATGTAATCATTTTCAATAACACATTCTTTTCACAGCATTTCTGATTATCATGTTTGCCTTTTGTATTAAGCATCACCAAATGAATGGAAGAGAATTATCAAAAATCAATTTGCAGATCTAAAAAAAAATATATGTAGCCCATTTCAATTTTCTAGCAACAATTGCATTTGGTGTTAAGAATGTTACCATTATTAACTTCTAATATGACAATAACTTCCTGAGAATTATTCCCTCAAAAAAATGGAATAGGTGTGTATCGTACGAGCTGCGTTTTAGATAGCGTGTGTATGTTCATGTGGATCTACTGTGCTAAATTATCACAATCTTGTACTATATTTCTGGATTATGCCCCTATTGTCAAGTTTTTTTGCTTTCTAATTCTAGTTTGAAAAACCTTATTTCGGGTGTACTTTGATTACCTTGTACCTTTTGAGCACCTTTGGCATGTGATGGTCATTCGTGGACATTACTATAATTTGTTTGATTCTTTCTTCGTTTAATGCTCATATAGGCCTGCTGTCTAAGCATTTACTTGTGATCACCTTTCTGACTAGTTTTTTGTTTTCTGATCTGTTCTTTAGAATTTCTGGTATTCTTTTTCATAATTTCCTGGTATTCTCAGTTAATTATAATTGTCTGAACGACATTAATGCATGTCCAAAATTTGCAGCAAATATAGTTGTTAGCAGTGTAGCTCAAAGTTGGATGTTTGTTGTTGCCTTTAAATCTTATTTTTATTGTGTGCTACATACTCTCCTGAAGAGGTATTTACAAATATTCAACCTATCTTTCAATGAATGTTGTCCAAGCAGTAAATTATTTGCTAAAGTTCGTCTGGATTTTCAAGCATAAGTATGCCTATCATTGTTGTGAAAATATATTAGCTTGGATTTGTTGAAACTATGTCATAGATCTCATTAGTTTAAAACAATCAACTTCACATAGTATACAAGAAAACAGAAAAACAAAATAAATAAATTGTATACACACATGATATGAATACAGCCAATCAGTAATGTTTATAACAAACCAGTACATCTTACAATGATTAAATATATAATTACCCACAATAAATAGGATATGTAGCAAGTAATATACTATGAATTCTAATTTTGATTGATAATCTAGAAGGGGGATGAACATGACATATTTGTAGGCTTCTAGATATGCTGGAAACTTCTTTTGCAATAAACTTGATGAAGGATTGGGTGCTTAATCAAATAAATATCTGTAGACATCTCAAATGTCTAATCAATATTCTTGAAGATAGAGAAGATGAAGAGACATCTCAATCAGGTCTCCGAAGCACCAAAGGTCTCTTGAACTTAAGAGACACAAGTTTGTATAAATATGTAAAGTTCTAATCTATTGAAAATTAATCTGAATAAAATTCCTAATTACTCGATTCCATCATCTAGTATCAGAGCATGGAGAGTTTGTGTGAGAAAGGACAATTGTCGCCATTTGACAACATGCCTTTGTAGTTTGTCTTGTGTACGTATCGATTGAAGAACAGGCTTGACTTGAATGAGTTTGGCCTGAGACGTCACCAATCGAGCTTGTCAAAAGCTGAATTTGAAGATTTAAACATCTTGTGAGATTTGGCATGAGACTTCCCAAGAAAATATCTGAGAAGAAAACGTTCAAAGACATGTCAGGGACATTTGAAGAGCAACTTGGTTTTGGTAATGCTTGAAGAGCAGACTTGAGTTGTGTGTGTTTTAAATTTTTTATGAGCCTTGTTTATTCATTTTATGTATGTTATCATCTTATTCTATGTGCCGATAGAAACCAAGTCATTTCGGTTGAAACTTAGTCCAGTAAGATTGTTTCGAAGTTGAATATGGTCTCCTGTTAAAACTTAGTGCTGTAAGATTGATGAAACATATGCATTTTTAACCTTGTCGAAGTTCTTGAGAAGCTTGTTGAAACGTTTGATACATCACAAGAGGAGCTTGTGAATCCTATCCAAAGCTCTAAAAGGCCTTTGCGTTTTGTTAGGGAGAATATTTTTATCCTGTCAAAAATGTTGGAGAGAAACTCGAACTCTTTGGACTACAACATTAACACACTGAAGCCATGTGGAGGTGACGAACTCCTCGCTAGAGATGCGTCTGTGCTTGAATAGTCCTCAATTGTCTTTTTGGTGAAGATGACTTAGACTTGTGCGAAACTAGGACGAAGTGAATAATATATTCAATGGAGACGAATGCAGAATACATATTATAACTTGTTGATAGGTGTGACTTGAGAGCAGCTTGAGTCAAGGTGCAACACAGAAGGAGAAAGACCTTCGAATGCAAGCTATAAAGTAAGGTCTCTTCTTAATTGACAATTATTTTTTGAAATGAATAGAGGGCACATTGGGAGTTAGAAAAAAAAGAAGAATTTTGAAGGAAAAGGTGTTGAATTGACCAGAAGACATGATTGTCATTTGTGGCGACTTATTTGCAAGGTACTTCTTTTGAATTTCTTTTTTCTGAAAGTCGCAAAGTGCATAGCAAAAAAGTTGGTCTTTGCAAGCAAGATTAAAATTTTTGAACAAAGGGTCACAAATTCAATTCTCTTAGAGGGTTTTTTATTCAAAAGTAAAACGACTATCTTGTTCTTGCAAAAGAAATCACTATAGTTTATTTTTTATTCAAAAATAATTCTTTTGGAATAACTATAGTAAAAATGAAATAATTTTTTTTAGTGGTAAATTTATTATTGTAAAAGGTGCATTTTCAGTATGACAAAAACCTTATTCCTTTCAAAATATTTTTTTGGCATAAAAAACAATTTTGTATACAAAATAAAAACATGTGCTTAGCACAATTGCAACATTTGCTATAAAGACCTCTAGCTTGCATTTACAAGTAATGTTGTTGCATTAAGCCATTTCGTCCAATGCTTAATATAGATACCATAATGACGTTTGGTCTTTGATCCTATAAAACGTCGGGGAGAAATAAGGACACTATATTTTGTGATTCTTTCCACTCCATTTTTTACCCTATTTGTCACTATAAATCTTGAAATTGAGAAATTTCAAGTATATACGAAAGTTATGCTCATGTACATGGATTTCTCTTTAAGCAAGTGTTATTGATAAGGTGAATCCTTTTTAGTACTACCTTGGTACCATGTATTGTTCTCTTTCACATACCTTCAGGTCTCTCTCATGTATGATCACACATATAGAGAGGACTAGCGCCTTTCACATATCGGTAATATAAAGGACAAGTATATAAAAATGATTGATATATCAGACTGGTGGTATATAGAAGAGGGGATCATTTTGGGGGATATACGAGATCCTCGCTATGGCTTTATTAAACAAACAACCTCAAAACAAAGGAGGTATTGTTACATTTGTGAAAATGAAGGACATGATACTAAGTTTTGTAGATACAATTCATTGACTAGAAGTGTCTATAGACAACAAACCTAAAAAAAACATAGCATAAACCATAGCTACAACAAGGACATTTACGTAAGAAACCAAAATTCGATTGTGAAGAAGACTCTGATCTGGCATAGACAATGGCAAAATCAAGGGATGGTGTTTGGTATATTGATTCAAGAGCTAATAAATATATGATCAAAGATAAAGAATGATTTGATTCCCTACAAGTAGAAGATGGGAAACCCGTCACGATTGTTGACGATAAGACTTATCAGGTTAAAGGAGTGGGAAATGTTCCTATCAATTTGTCAGATGATAAATTTACAATTGAAAATGTGTTATAAGTACCAAGGTTAGCAAACAATTTGCTATCGGTATCACAAATGTTGGATCGAGAAATAATAGTTGAATTCAAAGTTGATGGCAAGAAGAAATGTTTTTGTAGACACCCAAAATTGACCTAGCCAAATGAGTCAATTTTCCCTTAGATGCCTAAGAAGCCTCTCAAAATTGCCAAATGCAATTTTTGAGCCCATCAACCCTCAACTTTGAGTCCTTCCTTCATCCTTAGCGAATTTACGGTCCTCTTGGATGGACCGTGAAATTGCGCAACTTGATGTGACCCGCAATGGTCACTTCCATGAATTTGCGATCGATCCTTATGGATAGCAAAATCACGTTCTTGAGGCAAAGGACCTGAATCTTGCATTCTATGCCTACCTCACACCCTGCAAGCCGACTTGTCTTTCTAAAATTTCAAATTTAACCTACCCTTCTTTAATGCTTTTCCCTCTCTCCCTCGATGCCCTAAAAAAACCTATAAATAAAGGCATTGGGCTCCCATTTGAAAATATAACACTCTTAGGATCACTCTCAAGCAAACAAAACTCTTGCTAATATGCTTCTCAAGTTCTTAAGCTTTGCATCACCATTATGGAAGGCTCTTAAGAGGGATAGCTAGGCTCATCTTAGAGGACCACTCCTCTATTGGTTGTTACCTCTCTTTTTCTTTCCCTTTTTTCTTGTCTTCATACTTTGATTTTTTGTTTTATCAATAAAGAATCTAGCTTGTTTTAGCTTTTAATATTATCTTTTTTTTAGCTCTAAATCTGTTATCTAAGCTTATGTGTAGTTGTAGGCTGCCTCTAGGTGGGTCATCCTTCAAGCTCTAAGTCTGTCAAGAACCTTGCTCAACCTCTTTTGCCTTGGTCTTGTTGTTAACATGAATTCGTGGTCCCCTCTTATAGGGCATGAATTTAGTAGGAGCTAGAGACTACCTAGGTCTTCCCAGTCTCCTCTCATTGTTTGCCAAAAACCACTAGCCCTCTCCACAGTCTGTTCCAGACAACGCAATTTAGTGGCCTATTAGTAGACTCGAGGGCAAGTTTATTCCCCCTTTTCGCTTACACTTTTTTCTCCCTAATTTGTGGTCCAGACTTAGGGACCATGAAATCGGTTTATTACTCTTGTTCTTATCCCTACGAACATTTCCTTTATGTTCTTAGTTTATGTTTCTTTTTACATCTTTTTTTATTTCACGCTCTGCTATTTTTGAGCGAGAATTTAGCCTGCTACCAAAGGTCAATTATTTCATGATTTTTTTTGGTCATCTAAAGGACCCAGGGGGTTTGATTGCCTTTCCTGTGAGCTTAGCCTCTATAGCGGTCTAAGTAGGCCCTCAAACACTAACTCCAGACTTCAAGTTTCCCATTTTGTAGGTGCTCGCCTGAATTCATGGTCGCTAGTTCTAGGGCATGAAATCGGATTCTTGGTTTGGGTCTATGGGGCGCGAAATTGGGATAATCACCGGAATCAAGTGTTCTAGTTAGCCTTTATATTTACTTTCAAATTAGCTTTATCTGTTGCTCTTTCCTCTATTCCTATTTTTTGTTTGTGCACACCAAAGAAAAAGGACTAAAAGGAAATATAGTTTCATTCTTAAGTCACCTAATAAATGGTTAACGAAGCGTGTTCAATCGAAGGTAGAGATCCTGATGACGAGCAATATGAGGGGTTGATACAGCTAAAAAATAATCATGTCCCAAAAGGACTGATTACACTTGAGAGTCTATTTGATCAGACACTCACTCCATTTACATCTCACTCACTGCTTCCACCTAAATTTCATCCACTACATCCCATACCTCTTCCTCCATATCCATAATATTTACCAAATTTTATGCCTATGGTATAGCTCCTCCTTGTGCAGTCTACTCCATACATGCAATTTGATCTTAAAATACCTAAAGAAAGAGGAGATAAACAAATCAAATTTACTAAATTCACACAAACTAGCGACCCAAATTTTATGCCTATGGTATAGCTCCTCCTTGTGCAGTCTACTCCATATACATGCAATTTGATCTTAAAATACCTAAAGAAAGAGGAGATAAACAAATCAAATTTACTAAATTCACACAAACTAGCGACCCTGTCGCTAGTTTGTGTGAATTTAGTAAATTTGATTTGTTTATCTCCTCTTTCTTTAGGTATTTTAAGATCAAATTGCATGTAGATTGCATTAAACTAGCTTTGTTTGTTCATTATCTTGTCCCCTTTCTTAAACTAGTGTCATTCAAGGTAAAGAATCATTGTAGGCTAGTTTTGTATTCTTGCACAACCTGTTTTCTTGCATCTTAGTTAGATTATTTCTAATTAGTTAGCTCTAGTTTCTTAAAAATAAAACCAAACTTAGGTGTTTGTCAAAAGATACATAAAACCCCTACACATACTTGGAGTGAGTCTTTAAAATGCTCTTGGTGAACCCCCAAAACCTAAATCAACCACTCCACCAAATCGAGGCGAGGAGAAAGTCTGCTAGGATTTCAACCCCGACGGATCTGCTGAGATAATTTGTGGGTTACCTCACATTTTTGGTGAACCGAATGTGAACACCTCCTTATAAACCTTTTTGAAACCATTCACATTATTTAAAGATAAAAATTTATTTTAAAATTAAGCAAGACCACTTAATTTTGTTTGCATAGATTAGATCACTAAACAATATTTAATAATATTCGTAGCTTTACTATTTTTCCTTAATCAAGAGTAGATAGTTTTAAAATTTAAATCTCCCTTTTTAACCATGCCTCCTACTCTTGGAAGCAAGAAGAGGATTTTAGACCCAAATGAGAATCCCTTGTGGAATGACGATGATCAACTTGATAAATAAAAGCCTAACATTGAAGATGATGATGAAATATGAACCAATTATGATTATGATCCTATAAAAGGACCCCATGGCCAAATCACCTTCAAATCTCAGGATCATATTATGAATTTCTTAAAGTAAAATAAGCACATCATGGCTGAAATTCTAAAAAGGGATATCCACTTCAATGAAGCTGGACCATCCAACCATAAAAAAAGTCCTCATCCTAGTTCTATGCCTCTTCATAATACTCATCATAATCCTTTGTTTCAACAATCTCCTCTAAACCAAAATATCAACCCATTTTCTAATCCAACTTATGCTAAAACAACCACAACTAATGTTGGAGGAATCTCTCAACCACCTCCAACTAATAGTATTCCTCCCAATCATAATAAGTTTTCTTAAAATCCTCCTAATAACAAATTTTCTTATGTTAATCCAAATGCTTCCATTCCACCTAATGTCAAAAACTATTCTTCTCTTCCACCAAATACTCTTTATGTTCCTCCACAAGATACTACTCAACATCCTCCTTATGATAACCCTTATCACAATAGTGTAAATGCTTCAAAAATGAACCAAGTCCCATTTCAAAATCCTATAACAAATAATTATGACCCACCCTTGGTTAGTTTTGGAACAAATATTCTAACTACCCAACCTTTGACATTGCACAACAATAATCTTGAGATTCAAAATCTATCCTCTCTAGTGAAACAACTTGCCCAAATAATAGACACAATTCAAGCATCTAGTTTCACCTATTCCTATAAAGGAGTGTGCAATCAACCTTTAGATCTTATAGTGGCATGTCAACCATACCCTAAGATTTTTTCCGCACCCCAACCACAAATTTATAAGGGCATGGAGGATCCAATAGTACACATAAGAATATTTTGGACAACTTGCCACAACATCTCTTATGATGACATGCTATTATTAAAATACTTTCCTAAGAGTCTTGGAGGGTTAGCCTTAGAATGGTATTATTAACTACCCCACCACTCTCTTAGAAACTTTGAAGAAATCATCATGATGTTTGTCCACCATTTTGGTGCATATGTGGAGAAAAGAGTAAGCCTCCAAGACCTCTACCTTCTCAAGCAAGCTAAAGATGAAAGTTTTTTGAATTTCTTATTACAATGGAGAGGATTAGTTGAAATATTGCAATATATTCCATCTCCTAGGGACGTGTTGGAGATATTTATCAACAACCTACAAGAACAACTCTCCTATGACTAGAAACTACAACTATAACATCCTTTGATCAAGCAGTGGATTCGGTAAGAAGAGTAGAAAAGGCTCTCATAAGAAGAGGACAACTAAGGCCTAAGAAAGAAGAGAAAAAGACAACAAAACCACAATACAAGAATAAGCATGTGGTAGGTGATGGAGTCACCGACAACTGATAAACCAACAATGTCAACACCACAAGTACCCTACAAAAGTTGGTTCTCAACAAACCACAAAAACCTCCACCAAGAAACTACACAAAGATCAACTAACCTATGTAATCTATCCTTAAACAACTCTTGGATTAAAAAATGATTGAATTACCCAACATTATACAACCCGACACAACAACCAATTGGTATAACCCCAATCAACATTGTGATTATCATAGAGTGGATGGGCATCTCACCAATCAATGTAGAAGACTTAAAAATATGATTCAAGATTTATTAGATGAGGGTCACCTTGCTCTAGGTGACTCCAAACCTACCCCATCCACTAATCAAGATATGGGGATATTCCAAAACCCTTTGCCTAACCATGAACAACAAACAACCAATCAAGTTTCAATCAAGTTTCCTATCATGCCGTACCACCTCCCTATGACAACATGGTTGGAATGATATCAATCACCACTAGACAACAATCCCAATTGCAACCATCCCAACAACCTAAAACGCAAGAGAACCTAACTTCTAACCAACCTTCTAGACCACCATTGAGCTTGAAGAATAAAAAAAACCACAAGTGCTGACAAACCATCCTTAGTTCTAAAACCTCAACCAAAACTCTCTTTTGATCTCAAATAACAACTTGCAAATACACTAGCCAAAATTTCTTTCTTAGAACTTCTTCAAACTTCTATCCATAGAGAAGCCTTGATCAAATTGATAAACCAACATTTTGTCCCTCAAGATATTTCACCTAATAACCTTGCTAATATTGTCGGTACTCTTGGGATTAATCATATCTCTTCCTATGAAGATGATCTTCCTCCCATAACTCTATAAGGGGACTCCCCCCTTTATATTACAAGCTATATTGGGGATAAGTTCATCAAGAGAATCTGGGTTGATAATGGTTCATCCCTTAACATATGTAGTTTTCAATTCATCCAAAAAATTGGATTGGGAGATATCATAAAATTTGATGTCATCATTAAATATTTCAACAATGAAGCCCAAGAGTCCTGCGACATTATCTCCCTTCCTATTAGAGTGGGACCTAAAATTTTCAACACTCTCTTTTGTGTAGTATCTTGTAAAACTTATTTCAATCTTCTTCTCATACGCCCTTGGATTCATGCTATGAGGGTTGTATTGTCAACTCTTCATAGATGTCTCAAGTATGAATTTTAAAACCAACTTATAACCATTTCGGGTGACCCTCATCCATTCTAATATTGTTCAATGGTTGAACAAGCCCAAGCTAAAACAAATTTTTGTCCTTCAATTTCTCTTAATGAATTTCCTTCTCCTTCTTCTTCTATTCCTCTTAAAATAACTAAGAAACTAAAGAGCTTGAAAATCAATGAAGAGCCTCAAATCATCCCTTCTTCTAATGATCAAATCAATCAATCTATCCAAAATCATTTTATAGATATAGCCACACTACCATCTTGACCATGGAATTTAGGTCTACCCCATAAGAAGGGTTAAGTAATACACATAGGCATGTGTACCTTTAATTACGCAGGGACTTCTCGCAAAGAAAATATTAGTGGTAATAACCCTCTACCTATAGAAAAGCTATTTGTAACTTGTTACCTCTTTAAAGATTACCCCTTACCAAAGAAAATCCTAACATGGGATATTAAGATAAATTTTTGGGCCCTCAACAACAAGGAATTGAAGAAACTTTAGAAGTTGAGATTTGGCCTAGGAGGTGTGGCATTGGCTACATCTCTAGCAAAAATTAACTTTTACCTATTGATTTAGATGATGATCAAATGATAAATTTTGCTGAATTTTTGGATCATCATGGCTTGGATTGGGATGATCAATATGAGGAACCTCTTCCCCATCTGCCGTATTTGTTTTCAACTTAGTCACCCTTGTCCATCCTAAGTTAATAGCAACCCCAACAGAGTATGCTAAAGGATACACATTTTGTGACATGAATCATGAAGATATCCTCTAAAATAACTTCTTTGATGGGTCAGTTCCTTGTGTTGTCCATGTCGAGTCTTCTATCTCTCAAGAGGATAAAATTCCTATATCTCCTAAATATCTTGATCAACCCTAGCCCCTATTCATTATGAGGACAAGTCCCATATCCTCATTGAAGAAGCCATAGACATTAACATTGGAACCTTAGAAAAACCTAAAATCCTTAAATTAGGGCAACCCCTATTTGAAGAGAAATAATACCCCAATAAATATAATTTGGAAAATCAGTAAGTGCATAATCAAAAGAAAAAACAGATAACACATTACACAAGAATTTATCCTAGGAAACCCTTTCGGGAAAAACCTAGCAAGAATATCTCCATATTGTATAAACTTGAATGTCTCCAATACAATAATATCCTTTCACTCGCTTTTCGCTTGCGATTACATTTCTTGCAAATTCATTACAACAGCCTCATGCAAGTGTTGTTTTATATACCAACACAAGAAGGGGTTTTATAATACCATAGGTGCAAAACCATGGGCTGACATTACATTAACCCAAAAATACCCATATACGTCTAAAAATAGTTTAAACCCCCCAAAAAAATTTCCCCAAGGGCTAACGCCCTCAAACCCCCAAACAAGGGCTACCACCCCATACCCTCGCTCGGGGCCTAGCACAACCTCGAACCTCGGAAAGGATAGGGACAGAGTGTAAAGTTCTTTGAGAGTTAGCCCCGCCTAAATAACATGGAAAATATTCAACACAAATCCAACATTCTCCCACTTGTTGAATACTTTTCATAGGGGCTAAAATTGCCATTATCAAATATCAAGGGCAACCATACCCATAGATCTTCTACAACAATAAAATTTTTGAGCAGGAACAACCTTTGTTAATGAATCAACAATATTATTATCTGTATCAACTTTATCCAACATCACCTGGTTATCTTCAATTATCTATCTCACAAAATGGTACTTGATATCAACATATTTTGATCAATCATGATAACCAGGATTTGCCAAAAATATTGCACTCTGACTATCACTATTAATTCTCATAGCCTTTTGCTTAATACCAACTATTTAACACAAAATTTGTAGCCACTCTACTTCTTTATAGGCATGAGTTGCTGCAATGTACTCTGCTTATGTAGTGGATAAAGCAACAATTGATTGCTTTTTACTCATCTAGCTTACTACCCCTCCAAATATCCTGAACACATAAGCACCAGTGGATATTCTCTTGTCAAGATCTCCAGCCCAATGAACATCCACAAGCTCTTGTAGATTTACAATATTATTATCTCCAGATTTTCCTTCATAACAAATAGCATAATATGTAGTTCCACGCAAGTATCTGAAGATCCTCTTCACAATAATCCAATATTCCTTTCCTGGATTGGACATATATATGCTAACTACTTCCTTTGCATGTGTAATATTAGGTCTAGTACAAACCATTTCATACATCAGACTGCCCACATCACTAGCATAAGGAACATGATGCATTTCTTCAATTTCCTCATATGTTTTAGGACACTGTTCAACAGATAAATTTTGAACAACTGAATATGGAGTACATACTACTTTACAATCATGCATCAATCATGCATCCTAAAGCTCTATAGTATCAAATCAACATATTTCCTTTTATTTAACCACAAATTTCTATTTGCATGATCCCTTATTATTTCCATACCCAAAATAAATTTTGCAGCACCCAAATCCTTCATGTCAAATTCAAAAGATAACTGAGATTTAGTAACTTTATCATCTCCTTATTGTTACCAATTAACAACATGTCATCCACATACAATACAATGATAACAAAATTTTCACCTTCATTTTTGAAATATACACATGGATCTGCTTTACTTTTTCCAAGCCCAAGTGTCAAAACAAACCTGTCAAATTTTTGGTTCCACATCCTTGGAGACTACTTCAACCCATAAATAGACTTCTTCAGATTGCATACCAATTCCTCCTTACCTTTTACCCTAAAGTATTTTGATTGTGACATATATATGTCTTCATCAAGTTCACCATGTAGAAAAGTTGTCTTTATATCCAACTGTTCTATTTCAAAGTCGAAAGCAACAAAAATAGTCAATAGAACTCTAATTGATGTTAGTTTAGCCACAGGGGAAAAAATCTTACCAAAGTCAATTTCCTCAACTTGAGAAAATCCTTTTGTTACCAGGAAAGCTTTGTACTTTAAATTTCCTTCTACATTGCACTTTTTATTGAATAACCACTTACAACCAATAGGTTTTCTACCAAGGGGTAATTTCACCAAGTCCCATGTCTTATTTTTATCTAGGGACTCAATTTATTCTTCCATAGCCCTTTTACAAGACTTATTTTCACTTGAATGAAGTGCCTAATTTACAATCTTGGATTCTTCATCAGTAATTGATAAATTAAATGCTGATTTTTTTTTTAAGGGCTATACCTTTCTAGGAGTCTTCTCACATGATCTGATCTCCTCAAAACTAGAGTTCCATGTTTTGCATCTCCAACTTCATCCTCACATTCTTCCTCTGAATATTCCTCTTTAGAATCTCTCTGTAATTTATATTATTTTGTAGCATTAGTTTCTACCACAGGTTCTTCCTCCTATTTCAATTTTACCTAAACATTTTCTAGTTCTTTGCTTGGTTGCATTTTCTATTTTGGAACCCCTTTTGTTTCTCTAAAGATCACATTATGACTATAGGTAATCTTATGTGTTTCTTGATTCCACAACTTATATCCTTTCACACTAGTACTATAACCTAGAAATATGCATTTCTCATATTTATAGTCTAGATTAGTCCTTTTCTCTTTTGGGACATACATATAAGCTTTGCAACCAAAAACCCTTATATGATTGAGAGAGGGTTTCTTACCAGTCCACACTTCCTGTGGAGTTTTATCCACCAAAGTTGAGGTAGGAGATCTATTGATGAGGTAGCAAGAAGTTAACACGACTTCTACCCAAAATTTCTTTTCTAACCTTGCACCACTTAGCATGCTTTTGGCCTTATCCATCAATGTTTTGTTCATCCGTTTTGCAACTCCATTTTGTTGTGGAGTATACAGAGTTGTTCTATGAATTTCTATTCCATAGTCCTTGCAAAACTGCTCAAATTCATTAGAGCAATACTCACCACCATTATCACTTCTCAAAACCTTTATCTTTTTCTCTATCTGGTTTTCTACAAGAGCCTTGAACTCTTTAAATTTATTGGAAACATCAGATTTGTACCATAAAAAATATATCCAGGTCTTTCTTGAGAAGTCATCTATAAATGTAACAAAATAGATGGATTTACCTAATGATGGTACTTTTGTAGGTCCAAACACATCACTATGAACTAGATACAAAATTCCTTCAGATCTTGTAGCACTACTGGGAAACTTAACTTTGGTTTGCTTTCCAAAAATATAGTGCTTACAAAAATTAAAATTTAATGGGCAATCAAAAATTCCTTCATCCATACCTTTCATTTTCAATGTTTGAAGGCTTTTCTCACCAATGTGCCCCATGTGTTGATGCCACAACATTATATTCACTACAAGAATACTTGGATCTTCTTATACTGTATTAATTTCCTCTACAACTGAAGAGTTATTACAATCAATACTTACAGTGCCAACCTCAAGTTTGAATGAAGTTTCTATGCGAAATCCCCTTGCCAACACTAAGCATCCATGAACCATCTTGCAACTGTCCTTATTGAATTCAATAATCACACCCGCATCATTCATATTACTAATGGAATCAGATTCCTTGCCAAACCTGGAATATGCAACACACCAGGAAGGGTTTTAACTCTTTCACCTTTTAACCTCAATTTGAATCTTCCTTGACCTTTTATTTTCTTTGTCAAATTGTCTCTCAAGAAGACTTCACCTCCATTTATCTTTTCATATTCATAAAACTTTTCCCTATGAGGAGTCATATGAAAATAAGCGCCTGAGTCAATCAACTGTGCGTTATGGTGTTCACTTGAGCATGTTGCAACTACGAACAAGTCCTCTGAATATTCATTTGTGATCTTCATGTTTCTTCATCAACCTTTTTAGATCTATAGTATCTTTTATAATGTCCTATTTTACCACACTTTCAGTATTTTCCCCTAGATTTTGATGTCCTTTCTCTTGATTTCTTTTTGCTTATTTCTTGATAACGACCTATCACAACCAAGACATCCTTTTGATGATAATCCTCATAATATTTTTGTCTCATTTCCTCAGATAACAATATTCCTACTATATCCTCTACTTTCAATTTAGAAGTAGTATTGGTGATAGCCATAACTAGGTTATCCTAGGAGTCAAGTAATGAACAAAGTGAAGTAATACACTTTTCCTCTTCATCAATTTTTACATCTACAGAGTTTGACTTACCATAGTGTTAAAATAATTCAAATGTTCAACCATAGAGTCACCATCATTCATTCGAAGAGAATACAACTTCTTTCAAAGATAAAGTTTATTTACTAGCAACTTTGTTTGATATTGTGCTCCCATATTTTTCCATAACAACTTTGTCGTGGCCTTTATCGATACATTTAGCAATATCAAATTAGATAAACACAACCTAATAGAGCTCTTTGCATTTATACTGATATTTAAAAATTTTTCATCTATAATTCCTATTGGTTTTACTCTCGAGATCGTGACCTACTGATATTTATCCACCAACAGATCCTCCATCTTGAGTTTCCATAACTTAAAATTCTACCCATTAAATTTTTTGATCTCTACCCATGTGCTTCCTATCATTTTTCCTTCACCTAGATTATTTCGTGCATTGCTCCCACTCAAGAATTGATTTATCCTAGGGTTAAAACCCTTACTCCTCAAACAAAGCTAAAACCTAGCTCTGATACCAAATGAAGAGAAATAATACCCCGATAAATAAAATCTAGAAAAACAGTAAGTGCAGAATCAAAAGAAAAAATAGAGAACACATTACATAAAAATTTATCCTGCAAAATCTATTTGGGAAAATCCCAGCAATAATATCAACTTATTGTATAAATTTAATTTTCTCTAATATAATAATATCCTTTCACTCACTTTTCGCTTGCAATTACATTTCTTGCAAATTTATTACCAAACCCTCATGCAAGTGCTATTTTATATACCAACAACACAAGAAGGGGTTTTACAATACCATGGGTGCAAAACCATGGGCCGACATTACATTAACCCAAAAATATCCATATGGATCTAAAAATAGCTTAAACCCCCCTCCCCCCCAAAAAAAAAAAAAAAAAAACTAGGTTATAATCTGTCCTAAGAACTAATGCATAAGATGTTGATGCAATGCACTATGAGAACAATGATGCAAAAATACAAGTCTATCCCATATGTGATTTAGCTTTTGATGAATGCTATCTATGTTGTGAAAATTAAATTTTTATTTTCTCTTTTATTTTGAAGATAATAGTGCAAGGAAGATGCGAGTAAACAAATTATCCTAATACAGATTATACATGCAATTTTAGTTAAATGCCTAAGAAAATAAAACAAGATGTTTTGTGGTAAGATTATTTTACTTTTTTCTTCTTATACATGTTAAAAATATAAACAACATATAAATAATGATTATACAGTCTATGCTACAAACTAAAAACTGGATGACATTCTATGTTTAGGGTGTTGTAGGTGCAATTTTAGCTTTTGTTTTTCAAAAGAGAATATGCCTCTTGAGCGAATACACCTTTAGCATATTTGCAACATGGCATATTTGTCAATATGATTGTTAAAGGTAAAATTTTATGGAGGACAAGGGATTTTGAACTGGTTGTGAATACACCAACTTGAAAGCATATTCAACTTCTAGCAAATTTGCTCTAAGGTGGCAGATTCATCACTACTAGATTTTACCTACAAATTTCAAGGTTGAGCTAATTATTATGTCTAATTTACTCCTTTTGTGGATTTGCATCAAAAATTGGTGTAAAAGAGGTGGTCTAGGTTTAGGCAACTACAAGACTAAAGATCTTCACGTATTATAATTGGCTCGACTATACTCATTAGAGCCATATTTTGTGCATTGTGAGTAATACTTTTGTTCTTGATATTGTAGATAAAGTGTCTAGGATTCCATCTATCCCACATGATTGCAATGTACTAGTGTACCACTTGTGTATTCTTGTTGTGTGTTGTGGTGGAGTAGATAGATCTACTTCATCATTGATGTTGTTAAAGATTTCTTTCATTAGTAATTTTTTCATCACTTTCAATCATTACTGGAGCTAATTTAGATGAAGATTCTTGTGATGATGATGAAGGTGATTTTTCTTCTTCATTAAAGGCAACATCATGACTAATGCATAATTTATTTGAAGTTGGATCAAATAATCCATAGGTTTTTGATTCATCACTATAGCCTAGTAGGATGTACTGTTGATATTTTTCATCCAATTTATGCCTTTTCACCTTTGGCCCGTGCATGTATGCTACACAACCAAATACTCAAAGATAAGGGATTGATGGTTTTTGTTTGCTCCATGCTTCTTCTGGAGTGATATGTTCAAGTGATGTAGTGGGGGTATAATTGAGTAAGTAAATTGTTTTATGTACTACTTATGCTAAAAACCAATGTTCAAGTTGTGAATCCTTCAACATACTTTGTACATTTTTATGATTGTTCTATTTCTACATTCTACAATATTGTTTTGTTGTGGTGAGTAGGTAGCTATCAATTGTCGTTGAATTTTATGTTCCTTCAAGAATGCTAAAAATTTATTGTTGGTAAATTTCCCCCTTAATCTGAGTGGAGCACATGAATCCTTCTTCTTGTGGAAGTCTCTACTTGGGCCTTAAATTGTTGAAAGTAGAATAAAGATTCATCTTTGTTCGTCAAAAAATATACCCATATTTTTTTCGTATGATCATCAACAAAGAGTTGAAAATATCTAGATGCATAGTAACTTGAAGCCATGAGTCTGCATAGATCGATATGGATCAAATCAAGAGATGCCTTGGCCCAATATTCTATAATCTTAAAGGAGCTCAATTATGCTTCCTAGCTAAGAAACAAGAACAAATCTATCAAAGTTTAGTTAGTATACTCATAAAATTTTCAAGCATATTCTTACTAAATTTCTCCCAAGTAGATGTGCTAGAGGTCTTCTTGTATCGCTCCAAATTTTTCACACCCTTACCTTCAGGCTATAGGATCCATGCCCGGAAGGGGGATGTGAAAAGGATGGCGCGGTACCTTGGACTAAGAGGACTTGCGAAGGTCCCGCCTCTCAAGGGAGGTGTATATTGGTGATTTTTCGACGGATGGTGGGTTCACCAGGAAACATTTAATGACAGTTTCCACGCCTAGGTTGGGAATGTGTTTTATGTGTTCGTTTTAGCCTTAAGCATTCAAATCCTAGGTTTGGCCAAAATGTGTCTAAGCTATTCTATATGAAGATGCAAATTAAATGAATACAGAAAACAGAATAGGACAGAAAAACAAAGAAATTAAGCAATGTTAAAGGTGATCCGGATTTCTGATGAAGATTCTGATTCTTGAAGCAGTTAGGATCATCTGGAATTCGACATAATCGTCTGAGATCTGACAGGATCGTCTGAGATCTGACGAATTCGTTAGAGACCTGCAAACAGAGAAATAGGTGCAAAATACAGAAAATGCAACTATCTTAACAGAGGGAAACAATGTAAAATGACAACAACAATATCAATTTGAAACTTAAAAACATAAACATGAATGAATTATGTTAATTTGATCACAATTATGGCTTAATTATGCATTTAATCTAGATGGGTGAACTCCAAAATGCAGAATAGCATAAAATACTGAATAAACTAGCTAATTGCAGAATAAAACAACATAGAAAAGATAGAGAAATGCAAACTTTAGGCACTGATTGCCTCAATGTGGACTGCAGTCGAAATCGTCTCGCATTGGTACGAAATCGTCTTTGATTCAACAAGATCGCCTCCGATCTGAACAGGATCGTCGACGACGATGTAAGCTTGCTCCGGCTGAAAAACACTAAGGTACCTGCAACAAAATTGGTATAGAGCTAATGCAAATATGAATTTGAGATGTCTTAATGCATATGAAGTCGGTTTACAGGAATTATCAGCCAGGGGGGTGCTAAGGGAAGGGCTTAGGATTAAATAGGCTTAGGAGGGAGGTTAGGAGGTTGGAGATCATCCCTATTTGGGAGATCTCCAATGGGGGAGGGTCCCTAACGGCACAGACACGCTTATGCCCGGATTAGAGACCCATTGGAACAGAAGCTAATTGTGTAAAATCAATTTTGGGACAAGATCTTCTGGACGTCCTTGCCCAGACGAAATCGTCAGATCTAGGGCGATATCGTCTGATCGGCGACGATATCGTCAAACGGTCAAAACAACCTCTAAAAATGGCACGAGAAAAGGGGAAACGGATTAACCGGCGGTTAACGGACGGTTTGGGAGGTTAAAATTTGAATTTAAATTATTTACTAAAGTGAATGTAATTATTAAGATTTCACTGCGCCAATTTTAGGGTGCTACATTTTGCCCCCTCTTTAGCGAATTTTTTGAAGAAAAAACGTTAAAGATGAGTTCTTCTCGATCTACAAGAAAGCAAAAAATTATTCCCATTTTTAGGCGACGATTCTTGGTTGAATCGTACGACAACTTACTATGGTGCCCCCTTCGTGTTTTTACCCAAATCGAACGTTTGAGGTAAAAACACGAAAAAGCAAAATTATATTTGAATTATTTTTGAATAAAATTAAGAAAAATAGGGTAAAACCCTAATTCATTTTTACTGTTCATTTTTCTGGTTTTAGAGCTCTGGAAGCAAAAATGGTGGAGACGACGCACAGATCAACAGAGGCCCAGCGCGGGCGACGGGTAAGAGTCTAGACTTAGTTTAGAGTGTTTTAATTTGAATTTACATGCTTTTTAGGTAAATTTTAAATGAATTTTGAGCATCACGGCCGTTTTTGGGCCGTCGACGTTGTCGGGACGAAATCGTCCTGATTTCGATGAAATCGTCTCAATTTCGTCGATTTCGTCCAAGGACGAAATCGAAAAAAGGGGACGATTTCGTCAAATTAGGGACGATTTCGGCTTGCAAAATCGGAGACGATTGTGCTCAAATTTGGGACGATATCGTCCAATAGTGGACGATATCATCAATTGCATAAAATTGAACTTATTTTAACTTGCATTTTTAATCACTTGAGTTGTTATTAATGATTGTTTGTTGTTTTGTTGTTTATGTTGCAAAGAGGATTGCTAAAGAGCAGGGAATGGAAATATGGAGGTTTGAGAGATGACTTGGCCACTCTTACACAGGCAAAGCGGGATCAGCTGGCACAGGCTGGCTTATAGCATGTGGCAGAAATGCCACAAGTGTTTACAGACATGGGGCTATTGACAGCCCTAGCAGAGAGGTGGTATCCGGGTTCTTCTTGTTTTTGGCTACCGACAGGGGAGATGACTCCCACTTTGGAGGATGTATGGAGGATTCTAAGAATCCCCATACAAGGACGGTTGATCACTCCTACGACCAATCAGGGCCATGCTATGGGACGGTTGTGTGGTGACCCGAGCTTTGCCCTGGAGAAGGGCGAAGTTAACATCGAGGCGTTGCGTCAGATGCTTGGGGCATCTAGACTCACATAGGTTTTGGCCGGAGTGGTTGGTGGACTTCTGCTGTGCCACCAGAGTGGGTGCAAGGTACCATGGGTACTAGCAGATGTGATCTATGACATGCAAGATCATGACTACAGATTCTCTTGGGGCAGCTTTGTTCTATGTCGGTTGTACAAGATCCTGCATGGGGTCGTGTACAAGGGCGGTCGATGTTTAGTTATGACATCATTCCTATAGGTTTGGTGCTGGGAGCACATTATAGTGCGGAGGCCGATAGGGCTTCCTTTGACAGGGATTGACGGGGAGAGGCCTTGAGTTTTCTACTGGTGGCTCCGAAGAGGGTCGCAGTGGCGGATTGACCTACCGATGTCCCGGAGACTGCTGGATGACCTTGTCCCAGACCAGATTACCTGGAGGCCATGGCGAGAGCACCTAGGGTGGGCTGAGGACATACAAGAGTTAGCTCACGTTAGGCAAGTTTGCTAGCTATGGATGGAGAGGGTAGAGGTGGAGCTCCATCGCTATGACCGAGTTTTGTGATAGTTCGGTCTGCAACAAGGGATCCCATCTCTCAGGGATTATGAGTTTTCTCGGACTGTCCAGGATAACACCACAATGAGCGGGGCTCCAGACATGCAGCGCTTCTAGAGTCAGGACTCGAACGATGCCCCCATTCAGCCAGTGGATGGGGACGATGCGGGGGTAGCCGATGGCTATGATGCCTGGTACGCAGGCATCCACCCTCCTCTGATGATGAGGGCTTAGGGTTCGATACATGCAGTTGTGCGTCGGATAGGGAGGCAACGCCAGGCGGCTATGGAGGCAGCCCAGGGTCACGGCGGGAGAGAGCTAAGGAGGCCACAGGCACAGGAGAGGCTGTGGCAGAGGGAGAGGAGGGAGGCGAGACCCCCTTCTCCACAGAGAGAGAGGCCACCATCACCCGATAAGGGCAAGGGTGTCGACACTAGGGAGAGTAGCGAGATAGCGACTCTCTAAGCAAAGATGATCTGTCTCCAGGTGTAGGTGCAGACCCTACAGGAGGAGGCTGCACGACACCGAGCTGAGGTGACACAACTTCGAGACAAGATTGCATGCCTCAGGGCACGGGGCGAGCACTAGAGAGCTGACATGGGCTATTGCCCAAATCACTTTCTATCAGACATTGTACTATCAGCTGGTGCCAGAGGAGGATAGACTACCACTACCAGCTAACATCGTAGATCCGATCAGGATCGGGTCGTCGAGGACTTCGTACCGATCGACGACTAGGACTCGCAGTACTACACATACTACGATGGGGCCACCTCGTCCACCTCAGGGCGGGGGAGGAGATGAGGCTGAGATCTTGAGGGGCTCTCGAGGCTAGACTACTGCACTACCTTGTATAGATTGATATATATAGAGCTTTTATTATTATTTTTTTGTTGATAGGGGATTGAGTATGCTGAGGTACAGATTGTGGCATACCAATCCAATTTTGATATGATGTATATATACTGTTGATATATATATGAGATGAGATATGTTTTTGATCATATGACTTGTGGCTTGTATTTTTATGATGCTTTAATGTTTGATTGATTTATTTGATGATTGGATTGAGGATTCATGTAATTATGTTGTTTTGAAAAATTATAATTTTGATGTCATGCTGTAATATTTTAAATGAAACAATATGATGTAACAAATTGGTTGTTTGTGATGTGATGTGATAAAAGATAAAAAGAGACTTCTAAAAATAATTTCAAAGGAAATTGTCGCTATTATAGACCATTTCATGGAGTCGTCGCTCACTCGGTCGTCAAGCTAATCCCAGTATAGAAATATTGTTAAAAGTAAAAGAGTGCTTAAGAGACTGTCTTAAGACTTGGGTGCAATGGTGCAAATGATGATGATGATGGTTTATTTTCAGATTTTCCTAAAAAATAGTATGCATGAAATAATGTTAAAATGATTTTTGCTAGGCATAAATTCCTAAGTGTGATAAATTTTTTGGATAATTCCTTAGGAATTATACCATCATTGCAAAATTGAAGGTTGACATAATGACATGAAATAATGATACTATGTTTGCTTTTTAAAAGCATAATTTGTGTAACAGAATGATTTGAGTCATATGTTTTTCATGATTTTTAAATAAATAGGGAATAAAAATTGTGACAATGGTTTGCGCTAGGCATAGAATATGTAGGTATAGAATTATACCATCATCACGAAAATAAAAAAGGAGATAGTTTTATTGCATGGTTGATTTTGATAAACAAAAAATATGAAGATGAGGACTTGCGCTAGGCATAAAATTCCAATTTTGGTTTTGGAACTATACCATCGTCGCGAAAGTCGACAATATATATATATATATATGTTTTGATTGTATGTTTTGAAAGAAATTTTGATCTTTTTGATTATGTATGTAGTTGTCTTTATACTAAACAACTGTACGTGAAAGAAGAAAATAAATTATTCCACACAATTTTGCAAAAAATATGTCAAAGTATCTTAAAGACAAAAGTTAGATTTATAAGGAATCCCATGTGCATATGTGAATTCATTTCCAATATTGATGTATCATAATGATACACAAAATCTCTCAAATACAAATGTGTGTGCAATTGCTATGTTCATTTACCAGTTTTGAGCAAGATAATTAGATACAAGTGATTTGAAGAAACCAAATAAGTGTTCATTAACCATGATGTAGATGCATATAACCATACTAGACTACTATGTAAGTCGGATTATCAAGAGCTAGCTAATCCATAAGCAGACATAGGTCTATACAAAATAAGGTCACTAATGTGACAGAAATATCGCCATGCTAGGAGTTACCCAAGGCCAAGCAGGTTGGGCACAAACCACTTGTTATGGGGCTTACCTCACAGTTTTCGAATAATTAAGAATTCCATGGATTCAAGCTCATCAACCCTTCTTTTCTTTTCAAAGGGTAGGGAAAGGGATTTTATTGCTTTTGCTTTTGCTTTCTTTGCTTTCTTTTGTATTTTTGCTTTCTTTTGCTTTTCTTTTCTATATTTTTGCTTGATTTTGGAGATAATGCTTGGAAATTTGCTGTAATGATATAAAATAACTTTTTTCTTCTTTTTTTCTTTTGCTTTTTCTTTTGCTTCCTATTCTAGGGATACTTGCTCGGATTAGCTGTAGAGCAAGGGATTTTTATTCCGAGTAGGGGTGAGCTTGTCCTTTTGCCAATTCTCAGAGATTCTAGACCATGTGCATGATAGGATAGCAGGGGAAACTTTTCACTCAAGAAACCACTTCTACTATGTAGCAAAGCATGGAAATTACAAATATAATCATTTTATTGTGAAAAGATGTGCTTGGTTTAAGTAAATAACAAGATCAATTCTCTGTGCTCAAACTTTATTTAATTGAAATTTGTGGACTTTGATATAAGAGAGATTAGTAATCATGCCAGATAAAATCAAGATATTTATTTTTGTGTTTGTGAAAGTGAGGGATTCCAAATAAATGCTAATTTATCCAAAATAATTTGAAACATATAACTGCAACATTTGTAAGAATATATATATATTTGTTTTTTTTTTTTTTGAGAATTTTTGAGAATGTTGACTCTCTCTTTCTTCTTTATTTTGTTTTGGTTTCGAAAGAGTCAAGAATATTGCTGTTCTTATATTTTTATCATTTTTTTTTGTTTTGATTTTTGTTTTTGAACAAAAAATTAACAAGTGCCATAAATAAATACAACAAATAGTTTTGAAGATTTTGATGATTATGAATGTTTTTGGTGTTTTTGAATTTATAAATTGAAAGAAATACAAGATAATGATTTTGAAATATTTTAAACAAATATATACAAGGATGAAATGACCAAATTTATACATAGTAACGTTTAAGATGCAAAATATTCATGGGTTCTTTAAGTTCTTTACCATCTAAGGTAGATAATTTGTATGCTCCCGATTCAAATTTAGCAGTGATAATGTATGGTCCAAGCCAGTTGGGCTCAAATTTACCTTTAAGGTCCTTAGTTGCATTAGTATTTTTTTGATTTTCTTTTAAAACAAGGTCACCGATCTCAAAGGATCGATGACAAACTTTTTTAGCATATGATATTTTAAGCTTGTTTTGGTAGGCACGGAGATGCTCCAAAGCATTGATGCATTTTTCATCGACGAGTTCCAGCTAACTGAGTCTGCCAGCACGATATTCATCTCCTACTTCGGTATCTTGAAGTAGTAGAGCCAAAGAAGGAACTTCTAATTCAAAGGGAAAAACTGCTTCAGCACCATAAACCAAAACAAAAGGTGAAGTTCCAGTGGGGGTTCGAACACTAGTTCGATAGGCCCACAAGGCTGGATATAACTGAATGTGCCAGTCACGGCCAGTTTTATTGACCAATATTTTGAGAATTTTGATTAAGGTTTTGTTAGATGCTTCTGCTTGACCATTACCCTAAGGATAATAGGGAGTGGACCAGTGATGTTGAATCTTATATTTTTGACATAATTTTTTAACATCTTTATTTTTGAAACAAGTTCCATTGTCAGAGATGAGATTTGAGGAATTTCGAACTTGCAAATGATTTGATTAAAAATAAATTTAGAGACTTGTGTGCCAGTGTAGAAAGCTAAAGGCATAGCTTCAACCCACTTCGTGAAATACTCAGTGGCGGTTATGATGAATTTGTGTCCATCAGATGACACATGATTAATTTTTCCAATAATATCTAAGCCCCATTTTGAAAAGGGCCAAGGAGATGAAATAGCCTGCAGCTCTTGTGCAGGCGCATGGACAAGGTCAGCATGTTTCTGGCACTTGTCACAATGGCACACATAATCATGTGCATCTTTTTCCATGGTAGGCCAAAAGTATCCTATCCTAAGGAGATTTTTAGTAATGACACTACCACTGAAGTGTCCTCCACAAGATCCATCGTGGGCTTCACTCAAGGCTGATTTGGATTCTTCTAAATTCAAACATCTTAATAGGATACCTTCAAAAGATCTCCTATATAAAGTATTGCCAATTATTACAAATCGACTTGCTCGTCTACGTAATAACCAATGCTGGTTTCTATTAGAATTGGCAGAGAAAGTCCCATTTTGGAGAAAATCAAATATGTCCATGTACCAAGGTTCAGGAGTAGTTTCATTGATTAGAAACACATCCAAAGGCTCTAAGCATGACTTATTTGAAGCGGGTTCCTGGAGTCGATGAATAATGATAGTGGCATATTCGTCATCTAACTCCAAGTGCAGGAGAGATGCAGCTACGGCCATAGCATCAGCTGCACGGTTGCAAGTTTGAGGAATAGCTTCCAAGGTAATTTGATCAAATAGAGACATTAATTGTAAAACATAGGCTTTATATGGGCGCAGTTTATCATCTCTGGTCTGATAAACTTCATTAATTTGGTTTATAACCAACTGAGAATCACCAAAAACTAACAAATGTTTAATTTTTAGCGCCAAGGCAGCTCGTAATCCAAGGATTAGAGCTTCATATTCAGCAGTATTGTTGGTGCAAGCAAATGTTAATTTGAAGGACAGAGGAATAAGATGTTTTTGTGGGGATATTAAAATAATACCCGCACTGACCCCACTCATACATCGGGCTCCATCAAAGTATAAGGACCATTGTTCAATATGGTCTGCCTCTAATTGAAGGCATTCATCAGGAAACTCAATGATGAGGGGATGGGTAGACTCTAAGGGTGCAGCAGCTAATTGATCTGCTATGATTTGACCCTTAATAGACTTCTGTCCTATGAATGTGAGATCAAATTCGCTTATAGCAAGAACCCACTTGGCTGTGCGACCCGATAAATAAGGTCAACTCATGAGATACCTTAAGGGATCATATTTGGCAATGACATAAGTTTTCTGACTAAGCATATAGTGTCATAATTTTTGCGTAGCAAACACGACTGCTAGACATAATTTTTCCAATGCTGTATAGCGGGTTTCATAACTGATGAAGTTTCGGCTAATATAATAATTAGCACGTTCTCTCTTTTCATCATCAAGCTGAGCTAACATAGCTCCTAAGGCAGAATCCGAAGCTAAAATATAGAGGAGAAATGGGCGATCAGGTTTAGGCGATGAAAGCACAGGTGGATTAAGGAGGTATTGCTTGAGAAGTTCAAAAGCTTCTCTACATTCATCGTCCCAATTAAAAGGGACATCCTTCTTAAGGAGTTTAAGAAAGGGACTAGTTTTGTCCGCCAGCTTGTCGATGAAGCGACGGATAGCTTGAAGCTTACCTTGTAAACTTCGTAACTCAAATATATTAGTAGGTGCGGGCATATCAATGATAGCCACAATCTTGAGAGGGTCGATTTTGATACCACGTAAAGAAACTAAAACCCCTAATAGTTTACCGGACTTGACTTCGAATATGCATTTTGTTGGATTTAATCGAATAAGATATTCTCGTAATCGATTAAAAACTTTTTTCAAATCATCTAAATGATTATCTTCAATAATAGAGCGAGCTATAATATAATCTACATAATCATGTAGGATATCATGCATCATATCATGAAAAATATAAGTCATAGCTCGTTGATAAGTTGCACCTGTGTTCTTTAAGCCAAATGGCATCACTTTCCAACAAAAAGTACCCTAGGGGGTAATAAAGGCTATTTTAGCTTGATCTTCAGGAGCTATCCTGATTTGATTATAACCGGAGAATCCATCCATTAAGGACATCATCCCACTCCCGACAGTAAAGTCAATGATTTGATCCATGTTTGGAAGAGGAAAATCATCTTTAGGGCATGCAGCATTAATATCTCTAAAATCTATGCAAACCCTAACTTTGGTAGCTTCTTTTTTGGTAACTAGAACTACATTTGAGATCCATTTAGCATAATCAATAGCTTGTATAAAGACAACATTCAGGAGTTTTTCTAACTCCCCTTTGACTAACAGAGCCACTTTGGGATGCATTTTTCTAAGTTTTTGTTTAACAGGTTTAGCATCCGGATGGACCACTAGATGATGCATGACTACAGAAGGGTCCAGACCTGGCATATCTTTGTATGTCCAAGCGAAGACATCTTCATACTATTTAAGGAATGCAATGTATTGTTCTTGTTTTTCTTGACTTAATTCTGATCCAATATTGATTGTGAGGATTATCCTTAGTTCCAATGTTAATTTTAATGACGTTTTCTACCTCCATGTGTAGATATCTTTCAAAATTGGGTGGGGCGGGTGAAACGCCCAATTATTGTAATTCTTGTAAGGTTAATTTGGATAATTCATCTTGAGGATTAGTGGCCTCAAGTTGGGCTATAGTTGGTATAGAACCATCAAAATAAAATCCATTGTGTAACATCTCTTCAACGGAGACATCGTGGAAGATATCTCCTTCCAACTCTTCATCGGGGTCAGCAATCATTTCAAGGTAAGCTATGGATAGCATGTTACATGTAAATGGCTAATTTTTTAGAGGTAAATCATCATGCCTATCCAAATAGTCTTGATAACATATGAGTTGATCATCATCTTCAAAAGGAAAGGGTTGAACCTTACTAGGAAATAGGCCCACAACACAGCAGGCAGGCCACGGTTCTACCTCGAAAGGCTCTTTCATGCCATTTTGGAAAGGTCCCAAGCCTTTCCCTTTATATCCCATTTTAACCATTATGGGTTTAGCTTTAATATATTCATTAGTAAAATAACATTGAGCATATCCCTCATGATGAGTTTTGATATTCCGAGGGATTCTTCCCCAGTCATATCCTTTATAAATGAAGGAACAACTCCCGACTTGGTAAGTACTTCCCATAGGTTATGGGAGGCCCAAAGTACGAGGAGATGGCGACAAGTTATTTAAAAGAATTGAATCTTGCATGAAAGCATTAGTTTTTTCTGATATTAAAATTGTGGATAAATCTGGTAAAAGTTCATCAGAAAGAGCATAAGATGTAGAAGGATCATTCCCTATATCTTTAGATGTGGAAGGTATGATAGATGTTGATAATGTGGAAGTGTTAATAGATGAGTCTATAGGTTTTGAAATTATAGGGATAGAGCATGAAGGTTTGGTTGTAGATTGAAGATATTTTTGAGGTTCTAGAGTGGGTTGTTTAGAGGATTGTTGATCTATATATGAGGATGAAATTAATGGAGGAGAAATAGGTGAAGCTATGGGTGTGTGTTTCATAGTTTTAGATGAAAAATAAGAATTAGGATGTGTGGATGACAGAGCAGGGCAAAATTTCACTCCAACAGGTTCTGCCAAAGCACACATATCAAAGGGTCTAGGGTCACCATGGATAGTAACCAACCGATTTTTAAATTCAAATTTAACACATTGGTGTAAGGTTGATGGGACAGCCCGCATTGCATTGATCCAAGGACGACCCAAAAGTATATTGTACGATGCAGGGCAATGTACAATAAACATGGTGGTATCTAGAGTTCTAGGACCAACTTGTAATGGGATGGTAATAACTCCACATGTTTCTTGTGCTTCGTCATTAAAAGCTTTGATAATCATGTCAGTTTTCTTCATTTCATCACTTGTAAAGCCAAATCGTTGGTAGAAGTCAAAAGTGCAAATGTTTAGATATGAGCCATTATCAATCAAGACTCGTTTGACAACTACATCTCCAATTAGAGCAATAATATATAAGGGATTATCCTTATGTAAACTGTGTTGTGGGATATATTTATCCCAAAAGTCAATACAATCAACCTCTCGAGTGATGATAGTATTGGCCATAGCTTCAGGTTGAATGTTTTGAGGTACCATCATTTGGATTAATGTAAGCATCAATTCATCCCTATGGGTGGAAGAAGATCTTAATAAATCCAAAAGGAAAATTCTGTCTATAATATTGGATAATTGCTCATTAATATTGTAAGGGGGTTTAGGTTGAACATTAGAAGCATGATTCCATTTATTGGGATTTTTCAAAATGAATGGAGTTGATCCATCATTCTGATTTGGTTCTTGTTGAGAATTTTGAGCCTGTTGTCGGGTAACGACTCCAATGGTACCTATAATGTTATATTGAGGACACTAAACTGGTCTCGATTGAGCGTTTATGGCTTGCTCATTTAGGAGGAATTGATTAGAAGAGGGTCGAGTAGTAACTCTTCTAGGAAATGGTTCTTCTGGAACCATAGCATCTGTGATGGGTTGAATAGGATCTGATTCATTTTCAGAACTATTCGATTGGTTTGAAGTGATGTCCATTTCACTTCCAGCATCTGATTCTATATCACTAGAATCAGGAGTTTGAATATTATGTAGGGGCCTAGTTGTGACCATGGATAAAGTTGTGTCATGATTAGGTAAATGGCTGCTAATAGTTCCTACATATCGGGTAGGAGGAGGAACATTATGATGTTCAATTTGATTGGCCACCTCTTTACCATGTCTTGGTAAAGGGTGTTGAAATATGTCTAATGATTGATTAGCATTTTTATTTTGATTTTGGGGAATGGTATTTTGAGCGTTATTAGGAGCATTTTGTTTAGGTTGGAAGGCTTGCACTTCCATTTCATTATTATCAATCAAATCTTGTATTTTATGTTTCAACCTTTTACAAGCATTGGTAGAATGTCTAGGTCCTCTATGGAAATCACAGTGTAAGTCAACTTTGTATCCGGGTATAGTTGGATCAGGTTCCTGGATAGCTGGTAATTGGATCAAACCTCTTTCGAGTAATTGAGGTAAAATAGTTGATAAGGGTTGATTCAATCTAGTAAATTCTCGAGGAGGCTTATCAGGAGGTTTCAATATAAATTTTTCTGTTGTCTTCATTGCATTGATATTAGCAACATTTTTGCTGTCAGTGACTCTATCACCGACAACTTGTTTGTTTTTATATTGATTTCTAGAGGTTTTCTCATCATCCTTCTTCCTAAGTTGGCCTCTCCTAATGAGGGCATCTTCTACTCTTCGAGCTAAATCTATAGCTTGATCGAAGGTAGTCAAAGTAGCAGTTGATAGCTCATAAGATATTTTTTCTTGTAAATTATTGATAAAAATGTCCAACATTTCCCTATAAGGTAGCACAAAGTGCAGTTTTCCTGTCAATTGCCTCCATATAGCTAAGAAATCAGCAAAGCATTCATCCTTGTCTTGTTTTAAGTTGTATAAATCTTTAATGGTTACATGCCTCTCGATGTAGGCACTAAATTGATGGATAAAAGATTCAACTTTTTCTTCAAAGTTTCTCAAAGAATGAGTGGGCAATTGATAGTACCACTCTAATGCCATTCCACCTAAGCTTTTCGGGAACATTTTTAGTAATAGCAAGTCATCATGTGATATATCATGACATGCTATCCTAAACATGCAAAGATGCTCTATGGGATCTTCGGTTCCTTTATATATAGGCAAGATAGGCATGGGAAAATGCTTAGGGTATGGTTGAGCTACAACTATGGGATCCAAAGAATGACTACATATCTTCGATAATTGTACGAGGGACGATAGGGATCTATCTGGTCCATACACGAAGCTAACTGTTTCACCATGGCTTCCAGATTACTAGTTTGCCCACCATATTGGTTCGGTAGGGCATTGATATGGGTTTTGTGAGCATATGATGGAGGGACGTGAAGATTAGATGCTATGTTACTATTGTGTAAATTGTTGGTAGGAATATGTTATGAAGGAATTTTGAAGTTGTATTATGTTGTATTCTAGATTGTTGAAAATTGGTGTTTGGATTCGTTTTAGGTTTTTGTTTACTTGAAGCATATTGATCAATAGTTTGGCGAAGTAAAGTAGTGAAGGAAGTTTTATTTTGTGTGGGAATGATTTTAGGTTGAATAATAGGTTCCTTAGGAGGTTGGGTAACCTATTTTTTTGACATGTTTTGAATCATAGTGACCATATCTGTATTGGATGGTCCAACTTTATCACTTTCTTGATCAATGAAAGACAAGGGATTAGTGCGCACATCAAACACATGTTCCATGGCTGCTTGAGTGTCACTAATTTGCCCTTTATCAATACGAACTGCCACATTAAGGGCGTCAATGTTATCATTGAGAAATTTCTGAAAATGATCTACGTTGTCAAAAGCAATAGTTCCATCTAGAGCTACTCTAGGGGATGAGGGTCCATCTCCTTTAACACTTTCTTCTTGTTCATTATCTTCACCTAGGTCATCTTATGGTTGATCTAGAGTTTCTCCTTCCGGAATCGGGTCTTCAGGAAGGACATTTGGGTCTCTAGTTTTATCTTGTAACAAATCTTCTTCTCCTATAGTTTCTTTACCATTCCTAAGTTTAGGCATTGTGCTTAATTTTAGATTTCAGCAAATATATATATATATATATATATATATATATATATATATATATATATATATATATATGCAACAAGCTTAAGAGGTATATATTAATTATATACCTACTACAATATTTAAAATGAAATGTTTTTGGTTTTTGTTATGTTTTTTTTAGTTTTTAGTTTTTTTTGTTTTTGAAATAGTATTGCAAAGATAACACACAACACAATAAATGCAAGAAAGAAGACTGAAAGTAATGATCTAGTTTTCTATAAACAATTTATAAATATCATTAACAGGCTTTAGTTCTTCAGGAGTCATGAAGTGTTCTAACTTCAAATTGAAAGTTTTCTTTTAAAAATTTAATGAAAAGAGCTATAGTGATTTATCTATCTCAGATGCTGGTTGATAGAAGTAAAGCTCGTGGCAATACTCTCGATATAACACAGCTCGAGGAACTCTATTCCATCTTTACCTATTTGTAAGGACAACCTCTTGGTCTTCTACAAGACCTAGGAACTGGTGTACAATGGCTGCGTTCTCGAGGTATTCCTCGAAGGTGAAAAATTCTAAAGACACAAGAGCTCTCCTATAAGCTAACCATCTATGGCAGGCTCTCTGAAGTTCATGATAAAAGACAAGTTGATGAGGATCCAGGATTCTATCTAGGACTAGCCTCTTGATTTGTTTAAGTTTTGTTGACCTAGATGAAATGACACTAAGTCTTCTATCAAGTTCGTCCCACAAGAGTTGATTTCTATCTGTTTCAGGCACACTAAGCATAGAATTGATTTCTATGGCTGCCAATTGGTTTTCTACATTTATAGTAACTGCTAATCTCTTCTTAGGAGCTACCATCTAATATGCAACTTATTAATTTGAAATGATTTGAAATGCATCTATGTTTTAGTTGTTTTATTTTTTGTTTTGTTTTTGTTTTCAAAAGGTTTACAATGCATTCACGTCGGGTTCATCAAAATGTATCGCTCCAAATTTTTCACACCCTTACCTTCAGGCTATAGGATCCATGCCCGAAGGGGGATGTGAAAAGGATGGCGCGGTACCTCGGACTGAGAGGACTTGCGAAGGTCCCGCCTCTCAAGGGAGGTGTATATTGGTGATTTTTCGACGGATGGTGGGTTCACCAGGAAACATTTAATGGCAGTTTCCATGCCTATGTTGGGGATGTGTTTTATGTGTTCGTTTTAGCCTTAAGCATTCAAATCCTAGGTTTGGCCAAAATGTGTCTAAGCTATTCTATATGAAGATACAAATTAAATGAATACAGGAAACAGAATAGGACAGAAAAACAGAGAAATTAAGCAATGTTAAACGAAAATATCTAATCCGGATGTCTGATGAAGATTCTGATTCTTGAAGCAGTCAGGATCATATAGATTTCAAAATAATCATCTAAGATCTGACAGGATCGTCTGAGATCTGACGAATTCGTCAGAGACCTGCAAACAGAGAAACAGGTGCAAAATATAGAAAATGCAACTATCTTAACAGAGGGAAACAGTGTAAAATGACAGCAACAATATCAATTTGAAACTTAAAAATAGAAACATGAATGAATTATGCTAATTTGATCACAATTATGGCTTAATTATGCATTTAATCTAGATGGGTGAACTCCAAAATGTAGAATAGCATAAAATACTAAATAAACTAGCTAATTGCAAAATAAAACAACAGAGAAAAGATAGAGAAATGCAAACTTTAGGCACTGATTGCCTCAATGTGGACTGCAATCAAAATCATCTCGCATTGGTACGAAATCGTCTCTGATTCAATAGGATAGCCTCCGATCTGAACAGGATTATCGATGACGATGTAAGCTTGCTCCGGCTGAAAAACACTAAGGTACCTGCAACAAAATTGGTATAGAGCTAATGCAAATATGAATTTGAGATGTCTTAATGCGTATGAAGTTGGGTTACAGGAATTATCAGCCAGGGGGGTGCTAAGGGAAGGGCTTAGGATTAAATAGGCTTAGGAGGGAGGTTAGGAGGTTGGAGATCATCCCTATTTGGGAGATCTCCAACAAGGGAGGGTCCTTAACAACGTAGACACGCTTCTGCCCGGATTAGAGACCCGTTAGAACAGAAGCTAATTATGCAAAATTAGTTTTGGGACAAGATTGTCTGGATGTCCTTGCCCAGACGAAATCGTCAGATCTAGGGCGATATCGTCTAATCGGCGACGATATCGTCAAACGGTCAAAACAACCTCTAAAAATGGCACGAGAAAAGGGGAAACGGATTAACCGACGGTTAACGGGCGGTTTGGGAGGTTAAAATTTGAATTTAAATTATTTACTAAAGTGAATGTAATTATTAAGATTTCACTGTGCCAATTTTAGGGTGCTACACTTATCGAACTATTAATACCATTAAATGGGTTTATGCTCTAAGTTAAAGGAAGCAATGGATACCTTTTGGTAGACTAGGATGTGATTTAAGGAGAAATATTATTTGGCCTTGTAAATATAGCTAGGGTTCATTTCCATCAAAGTAAGGGGAGTCTAACTCAGTTGGCCATTGGTGGGGTGGTTGAAATGCAGTCATGCCAATCCATAAAGTGTGTCCCTATCCTAGACTTGAAGCTTACTCTCTATCCTAAACTTGAAGTTGGTTCCTATATTGAATAAAACTTGTCCCTATCCTAAAATTAAAGTTTGTCCCTATCCTAAGTAGGATTGTCTCAGTAATTACAACTATGAGAATGCATTATGTAACTAGTCCTATTTAGTGCAAATCCTAAAGATCCTGGAATCATCCCTCAATTTGGTTCAATTTATCGATTTTGCTCAAAGTTGAGAAGCTATCCTTAATTTTATTGATGTCTTCATTCACATTTTCTGAGAAGAGTTCTTGAGAACGGGTAGTTAGGGCCATATTGGGCGTAAAAAGAGAGTCTAAAAATATTACTAGGGTTATATATCAAAAGGATTAGCTTGAAGAGAGGATCGCAATGGGATAGGTGCCAAAATAAAAAAAAGAAGCCTTAAAAGGGGGGTTTTATTGATTTTGGGGAATTGAGGATTTTGAGACTTTTTCTAAATTTATGGAATGAGGGAAGGACAATATTTTTCTAAAGTGGAAAATGAGTGAATTAGGCAAAATTTGCAATTTAAAAAAAATGCCTTAATTTTTTTTATGATTTTTTTGGAATGTGGGTAGCGTTATTCTGAAAATAAGAAAAATTGATTTTCCATCAAGGTTTGAAACTCTAACTTGTATGATACTATTTGTCCCTAGATATTTGTAGCTTAGAAGAAATTCACCACACATGGTCTTGAAACCCTAGCCTATGCAAAACTTTTTTGGCTCGGATCTACACGGCTAAAGAAGAATAACCTAACAAATTAGCTGCTCTAAGATGTTTGTAACTACTTTAAGCTAAATATATTAGGAACTAAGTAATAGAATCTAGATTATAAGGGTCATTGATCCATTTCAATAGCAACACACTCAAATATAGCTACTTGGGGGTTCCTAGGGTACTCCTGATGAGTGTCATTAATCACATCATTTAATATTAATGATTTATCAATCCGAGGTGGTGTCCAAGGCTGTCTACGATCGAAGGTTAGGACAAAGTACAATTCAGTCATTCAGATTTCAAATAGTTATTGGGTGAAACAGATTCCAACTAACTTCATCCTTCTTCATTGGTAAATTCCATGCCTTCCTTCATAATGACAGGTGGCTGGAATTTGTATGGACTGTCACCTATTTTTCCAGCTATCAAAACATGTCCAGTTTCCTTTTTGGAGTGTTCATAACTTGTGCCTCATAACTCTAATGTACACCAAATTATATACATGTGTTCTTGGTTGTATGAACTACACTTGGTTCAATTTTTAGCTCTTAAATCTTCAGGAGTTTCTCCTAGCATCGCTGTCAAGTTGACCTCTAACACAAATTTTTCACCAGAATTTCCAGCTATCAAAAAGTGTGAAACTGCTATTTTGCAGGTCCCATAACTTCTAGATTACATGTCCATATACCCTAAAATTTGGGTCATGTGTTCTCTATACTATGAAGTACTATTGGTATGAATTTGGTACCTTAACTCACTTTGCATAATTTCCAGTATATCCGCCAATGTTCCCCTTAACGCAGATTTGCACCTGTTAACAACTCCAGAAAAGACTAAGGCATGAAGCATTGAGTAAGCATCAAAAAGAATGAGCTCTAGAATGATGTAACCTTCATAAATTTTTATCTACAACTCGGATTGACTTGCTTCAAAAAGCAAAGTTATAGTTCTTGATGAGAGGAATCTGTCCATACCATCAGAATGCAATTTTACTGTAGTATGACACCATAATTTATATGATACTCATTTTTGACCTTTTACAATGATAAAACATCCTAGGGCCTCAACATACAATATTTGGCTAATTGAAATACATGTTTTATTTGCTACCTAATCAAGCAAAATTAGTCATAAAATGCTGAAAACTGCCAAAACAAAGATATAGTATTTCTAACATAAAATCATACAAACACTTAACAAATATATATTCTAATCAACTATTTGGCAATTAACTTTGTCATGTTATGCCAAACATAGTGTAAAAATAAGGTATTTCCAGGCCTCATCATTCCCCCCAGATTGAACTTATGCATGCCCTCATGCATCCTAGTAGGCCATAGTAATATGCAGATTTTTATTCTTGTGAACAACATCCTTTACCACTTGCTATCTGAGAAATTTCTCCTTGCTGCATTATATCAAACATTTTGCAATTAAACACATGTATGACTATGTTTTGCCTTTATACAAGTTTTAGTGTTGTAAGGTACCTCTTAAAGGCTTGATATCATGTGATTCATCTTGCAATAGCCTTATTGTGGAACCATATTTGGCAGATGCACTACTACTGGTGGAATTTTCTGTTCTTAACAACATTTCAGCCTGGATGCCTATTTCTGTTGTTTGCACCTTTTGAACAAAATTGATAAAATTTTGATTTTTAAATGCTTGAGGGATGTACTTACGTGTGGTAGAGCCTTAGGAACCTAATTATTTGATGTACCCTACTCTTTTTGCCATTCTGCAGCATTTTAAGCAATTCTGGTATAGTTTCTGCTTATTCCAAAGATATGCCTATTTATTCTGAAGATACATCAAAAAATGCAGAAATGGCATATTTTTCAAAAGTTTGCTACAGATTATGTTGTGGAACCATCTCTAGGGTGTGTAAGAATTCCATAATATCAAAACTTCCTTCTCCATCCTTTTGTTTACTCCATGTCTATTTTGTTGTTTTTGCACCTTTGAAACAAAATTGACAAAAAAATTGAATTTAAATCTTTTTGGAAGGATAGACTACTTGTGGTGGGATGATTTTGAGATTTAGGAACCTCAATAATTAATTTTCCCTACTCTTTTTTCTATTCTGCAACATTTTTAGTAATTCTGGTACAGTTTCTACTTATTTCGAAGATATCCTACTTATTCCGAAGATGCATCAAAAAATGCAAAAATGACCTCATATGCAAAAGTTAGCTACAAATTCTATTTTGGGCCAATGTACAGTGTGTATAAGCCTTCTATAACATTAAAAATCCCCTCTCTATCCTTTTGTTTAGATGTAATTTTTCATTTTGTATATTGCTATTTTATTGCAACAATAGTAAAACAAAATATTTAGGTGCATTTTCTAGATTATCCTCCTCAAATTTATGAGAAAATTGTGATATATAAACTTGCAGTTATCCTTCTAAAACCTGCCCTGCTAATTGAAATAGAATTGCTGCCATGTCTGTCCCAAAATTAGGTTTTTACACAATTTTGGAGTTCCCATGCAACTAAGGGCAGAAGGGGGTGTTTCTTGACATTTTGAACATGTTCCATTTTCAACTTGCCAATATTGTATGAATAATTTATGCCAAATACCGATTATCATACACTAAATGCTAAATGATTACTATGACTTAAATGTAAGAAACACATACCTTACTGTCCTGAAAATTGATCATGCACCTTAGAAGCTGCTTCTGATGATTCTTAGCAAGGCAATGCATGTCAAAAAATTGGTTTTCATGCAAGCTAACTCAGCAGCCCCTTAGGGAGGTTTTCACTACTAAATTATTCATTTTTTTTTTCATTTTTTTCATCAGAAGAGGCTGCCATTTCTGATTTTCAACCAACTTCTATCATTTTTTTCAAGTGCCTCAATAAAAGAGAATCTCTCTCATGAGGTTACAATGAGAGAGAATGTCTCTCACTCTTATTTTGATAAGAACAATCCTTATTTTGCAAAAACATGTCAATATTTGTATGAAAACACCATCTTTTTCTACTGAAATATGCAACAATGATGCAAACTTCCTTTCTAGATGAGTAGTAAGAATCTGCTTATGTCATCATTTAACTCCTTATTGCTGGAAATGAAGTACTGACTTCATTGTTCCTCCTCCATGCTGAAATTGATGCTTGTCCTTATGTATCCCCATTTTGTGGGACATGCCTTTTGTTGCAATTTTTTTTCTCTCTTTTTCCTCTTTTCTTTATTTTTTTCTCTCTTTTTTCCTCTTTTTTTTTTTTCTTGTTTTTTTTTCAAATTTTTTCTCTTGTCTTGCTTGTGGCCATGAAGGAAGTTCACAAGCAAGATTATTCTCTTTTTGCTTTTCTTGTATATTTTTTTTTCTTTTCGTCAAACTTTTTATCATCACTTTGAATCTGACATGGAAGATAAATTCTCTTCCATCATGTGTACAGCCAATGGAATCTCCTTCAAGAACTCCTCCTTAGTTAACGGTGCATGGTATACCCAAAGGTAATGTCCATTCACCACTAACATCCTCCATGAATTACCAATGGGAGAAAGAAGCACTGCTCAAAACGAGTTTTTGGGCATTTTTAGCCCAAGTACTTATCCCAGTTGATTGATCAAAACTTACACCTGATCTTACAAAAAGGGTATTAACCTGCTACAAACATTGTTTGAGCATCTTAATAAGTTTACTTTTCAAATCTATGGTTGCTGCTATTACAAAAATTGGTTATATGATGCTATTAAAAACATACTTGGAAAGAACTCTAATTCTAGATGAAACAAATCTTCGAACAACAATAAAATTAACATAGATAATATACATCAAATGGAAAATGAAACACAAATTTTATTAAGTGCTCAAAATATTACACTATCACAGGTCACTTCAAGGGGACTCCCTTCTTCAAAACTCCTAATACAAAAATGTAATTTTCTCTCCCTCTTCTATCATTATAGTGTAATATATATAATAAGAAACTATACAATTCATAACCCTAACCTTAAATAGAATTTAGGTCCGACTAACTAGTCACAACACTAACTACTATTAATAACTTGACTAATTACAATAATTAAATAGTTAGGACATAAGGGTATTAACAATTGTCCTAAAAACCTAAAGTGCAATGCATATTTTCCATATTACTGTCTTTATTATGCTCTTTTGAAATTTGTAAAGTGCAAGGGATACTCTTTAAAGTACTTTTATTTTATTGTATAATGATGGGTTGTACTATTTTAGAATATTGAGTGTTATTCATGTAGATCAAACTTAACCTATGTCACATTTTCTACTTTGAAGTTTGATTTAGCATGTCCCTTCACAAATTTAATTCCTTTTATAATTAAAATAGCACATTACACTTATATGTCTTATACTTCACTATTAATTCCTTCAAATGATTACTTTGAATGGATTGTGATGATCTTTGTCATATTATAAGAGGGAGGGAATTTCTTTATGATTTTTTGGGATTGGAAAGTCCTTGATCTAAGTCATATTTTACTACAATATAGTCCCCTTGATTTATGTTTGTATCTATTTTATGACCAAAAATTTTCATCTCTTTCTTCATCATTTTTAATTTGCAATCCCTCACCATGTTTCCAATTTAAAAAGTTTTATGATTTTGAAATGCCATGTTTTTATATTCTCTCAATTTAAATTTAATCTTAATTGATCTTTGCAAAGAATTTAAAATATTCACAACACATATTTGGGTGTACACAACATGCTTTTGGTCCTCAATAACTTACCTATCTTATGAATTCCCCCGTGGTATTATCAATGCTCTTCAAAAACCTCCTTATTAATTAGTTGATAAGGTAGTAAAAAAAACTAACTCATATTAGAAGCCCTTTTAAATTTTATCTCCATAGAAAAATCCTCACTTAATAGCCTTAAATGCAACCCATCTCTCCCTCCAAACCAACCATCCATTATTTAATCCCTAATCTATGAACTAGAGTGGAAGATGAGGATAAATTATTTTAGAAGGAAATCCATTAAAAAAAGTAACTCAACCCCCATTCCATTTAATCCACCTTTAATTATTAAAAGACTAATCCACCTTTAAATCTTAAAAACAATTTAAAAGACTGTCCATTATGTGTTGAAAGTTCCATTTAGTACACCTTTAAATATTAAAAGAGATTTAAAAGACTAATCACCTTTAAATCTTAAAAAAAGATCTAAAAGACTGTCCTTTATGTGTTGAAAGTTTAAATATTAATATTATGCTTTTAAAAAACATTATATCATACTTTCCACTTTGATAATCACTTTTGATGTATCATCTACGACTTGGATATGATTACTAAAGATTTATTCTTTCTTTTGTTATTGATCGATGAAGTATTATTTTTTTCAACTAGGACATCCTTAATTCTAGGTAAGGCTTCTTTAAATGAAACATGAAAATCCTTATTTTTATCTCTCTAAAGATTTAGAATACAAATTTTCAACATGAGTCCCATTCCTTACATTCACTTTGTGCTCACAACAAAGAGTCTAACTTTATTAATTTATATTTTAATAATAAATAATACAAAAAACTAAGTATATTATAGCCAGAAAGGAAGATTAAAAAACTCATACAATATATAGATTCATCTAAAGACTTCCTGGTGACTAGAAAAAAAATGTTATAAAACTTTAAAAATAGAAGATAAAACAAATATTTTATTAGGTTAAATACATCATAATAAAATTAATTAAAAATATAAATTTTTAAAATAAAAATAAAATTAATTAATTTATTTAAAACTTTAAAAAATAAAGATAAATATTAATTTAAAAGGTTCAATAATTTAACAATAACCATTAAAACAAATATTTTAAAAGCATTTTAAATTATTTTACTCTATTCATAAATTTGTTGACAATTTGAGTTATTTTATGTTGTCATTGATGTCACATGAATCATTGATGGCATATGGATCACTTTGAGTTTTGGTGGGCAAATGATATTTTGGAAAGCATAGATAAAATCAAGGTTTTTGTGAAAACCAAGGCAGGCAAAATAAAAGGTTTTATTTAAAACCATGGATGGCAGATTTGAAATGGGTTTTTCTTAAAACCTAGGTTGGCCTTTCGTTTTGTCGAAAAAGGTGCCTTGGTGATGGAGATATTTAATTTTAAATATTTAGTTTAAATTTTAATTATTTAAAATTTAAATTTAAATTTTAAAATTAAAATTTAAGTTAGCGCCGACGTCTAAAGAAAGAGGGAAAATAAATAATGCGTCGACGTCATCGAAAATAAGGAGAAGACTATATAAATGGGGATCCTAAGGTTCATTTGAAATTAATCCTTGCTCGTGTTAATCGTTGGCTAGCATCCGAAGAGAGCTCGTGCGAAAATTATTTTGAAAAGGGAGACAACGAATAAATCCAAGGTTGGTCAAAAGCCCAAGACATTGTGGGAAGAGTGGCGCATTGGAAATTGGCTTTTTGTTAAGGTGTGTGGTAGCACTTTACATCAAGGTTCGAATCTCCTTGACTGCATTGGAAGGAAAGCATTCGAAGCGCTTTTGGTTTGCGTGGAAGGGAGGAAGGACTTAAGGCACGTCATGCCTTTTCCTTTCGAATGAGCGGTTAGCTCGTGTGGCAACCTTATCTGCGGCTAAGGAACTCGCGGTGTGTGCAAGTTAGGGGTTCAAATCCCCTTGAGGAGGTAATTATGTTTTGCTCTATTTTAATTTCGTTGATGCCCTAGGATAGGAGTTATAAGGTGGTTAAGGAATAATTAAAGTTTTTAATTAAACTTTATTTTTATAAGGGTAGTGATTATCATTTTAGAGGTGGATGAGTTGTTGATTTATTTTGATATTCATGAAATTAAAAATTAAGATTTAGGAGAAATAATGAGTTGTTATAAAATATTTTTGAGAGCCTTATTGATTATTATTTTTGATAAGGGTTTTTATTAAAAAGGACTTTCATGGATGTGTTTATTAAGTTGGAGTAAAAAGGTGTAAATTGAGTTATTCTTATCTTGTGATTATTATTTGAAGTCCACTAACCCTTATTGAGATTGGAAAGGAAAGTTGTATTTAGTGTGGCAGATTTTATGGACAACTTCTTGGCATCAAAAGGGATGGGCACATTCTCCTATTGATTGTTTATGGTGGTTGATTTTTGAAATATCATTGGAGTGAAAAGGATTGATTGTGGTTTCCTTTTCGAAAGTGGTTGGTTGAATGATTCAAGGTTTTCTGGTTTGAGAGTTGTGTTTAAACCTTGTTTTATAAGCATAGTCATTGAAGCCCATTAGTTGTGAAAGAAATTGAAAAGAACATGAGTATCATTATTATGTGAGATTTGTGGTTGAGCATTGTTGGAAACATTTGAGTTGGTTGATACATGCTTGGACTAGGGTATTTGTGAGAAAGAGTAGTCCCTTGTGGTGATTGGTTGAGTTGAGTTTATTGAGCCTAGTCAAGTGATTATGTGAGGTGATTGTTCAAGTTCCATGAAACAAAATATTCCATAATTCTGATTTGAGTTGAGTTGAGTTGAGAGTGAGATTAGAACATATTGAGTCTCTAAAAATTCTCTTTATGCTTCTATGAGTTGACTTGAGTTGATTTGAGATTGATTTGAGTTGAGTTGAGTTGAAGATTGAGCTTAGAACATATTGAGTCTCTAACAATTCTCTTTATTCTTCTATGAGTTGATTTGAGTTGATATCATTGTGGATCATTGTTGTCATCCATTGAAGAGTACATTGCCATTCATTTTTGAGTTCATATTTGAGATTTGCCTTGATATATTTGTGGATGATATTTGAGTACTACTTGAGCATGATTGATTGAGCCTTTGAGAAGGCTTTGTGGACAGTTTTAGGACAGATTTGTGGACAATTTTGAGACAACTTTGTGGACAGTTTTGGACAATTTTGGGACAACTTTGTGGACAGTTTTGAGACAAATTTTTGGATAGTTTTGGGACAACTTTGTGGACAATTTTGGGACAACTTTGTGGACATTTTTGTGCATAGTTTTGGGACAGATTTATGGACAGATTTGAGCAAGTTCTTGGTGAGCTTGCTAAAGCAGATTTGGGCAAGTTCTTGGTGAGATTTCTAGAGTAGATTTGAATAAGTTCTTGGTGAGCTTGTTGGAGTAGATTTTGGGCAAGTTCTTGGTGAGCTTACTAGAGCAGATTTGGACAAGTTCTATGTGAGCTTGTTATTCAGATTTGGACAAAATATGTGTGAGCTTGTTATTCAGTTTTGGATAAGTTGTTTGTGAGCTTGTTGTTAAAATTTGGACAAGTTATGTGTGAGCTTGTTATTTAGTTTTAGATAAGTTTTGTGTGAGCTTGTTATTCAGATTTAGACAAGTTATGTGTGAGCTTGTTATTTCTTAGCTTTGAGCAGATCAAAGAAATCATTGTATTGGATAAGGATCCTTATTTCTATGTAAAATATTATAAGGATATTATCTAGTGGAGTACCCCACATTGGGGGAACCACATTAAATATTGTGTCTCAATTGTGTGTGGTGACTTGTGCTCTTGCTTACTACTACTATCTGAGTTATTAATGCACACTACTATATTTGGTTATTGCAATTAAGGACATTAATTGATATTTATTTGGAAAGAAAGTAAAAAGTGGTCTTATACTGTTCATCCCCCCTCTTAGTATAAACTTGTGTTATTAAAAATTATATACATGGGAATCGACTTGTTTTATTTACCATGTACCGACTCGATTTACTACCATGGAGTACAAAGGTTTATTGTATACCTAAATAAAGTGGGGTCATCTCTTGAAACTATCAACTTGTTTCACAACCTTTAATTTTGGGGTTTCTATTTGCCTTCATAAGTATATTTGATTTATGCTTGAACTTTTATAGGTAGAATTTTCTTGCTCTTGAACAACATATAATTTTTTGCCAACCATAAGCCCCATACCACTATTAATGGAATGCACTTGTATTCCTTTAAGCCATTGTCTTTGAATCATTGTTGTATATTCTCCAATAAATTATTTGGCAACCAATGTCCCTTACCATTAGTCATGGGTAGAATATACTTCAACACTTCTCTCGGGAAATCACAATGAACTAGTAGGTGATCCATTGTTTCTTATTTCCTTTTATAAAAACTACATTGAGTTGGACCCTATAGGACTTATTTTGTAGAACATCCTATGTCAATGCCTTAGCTAACACTAACTAGGAAAACAATTGATTTTCCAGAGTGCTTTCACCTTCCAAATATTGCTCCACCACCAAAGGACCTCCTCATTATTATCTTCAAATATTGTCTTGTATCCTTCCTTAGTTATAAATTTTCCACTAGTTATGTCCTTTAACAATACTAAAGAGTCTTATTCATGTATCATTCTTATAAAATCCCTTATTAGACCCCTTGTATACTTGCTCCGTTGCTTAGCTTCATTTCCTTCCAAAAGTAATTCTTCTATTGAAAGCCATTCCTTCCATAAATTTGTTCTGCCCATAGAGGTTGCATTTGCCAATACCCTTGTCTATTTAGATGTTCCTTTAGATCTTGAGATAACTGCTAATTTCCTCCATTCCCCATCCAAAGGTCCTTTTCTAGCCTTACTTTCTTCCTATTTCTTTATTTTCATGTTAGCTTTTGATGCTTAATACTTAAAACAAAATAACCACAAGATCTAAAATAAAGTTGTAAAAAATATAAGTTAATGGAAATATTCTAAACATATAAAACTCATAAATAACTTTTACAACAACTCATAAAAATACCATTAACAAATGCTCACGAAAATAGTATCTTGATAGAATAAAGATCTCCAATACACCATACTTCCACACACTCTCACTCTACATTGTGTCTCACACACACACACATAGACACATATATAATGGAATGTGACTCTTCATATGGAGTACTCTTGGCCTTCACTCTTCTTGAGACTCTTCACTTTCCTACTCTATGGACTCATGTGCACATGGACTATTATGCACATTTACATTATTAAATACTTTGCACATTCTAATAATACTTGTGCATTTATTACATTGCATAAAGTAAATACTCACACTCTAATCTAGGACACTCTCCTAATCTAAATATGTACCCAAGGTGGTACATTAGCATGTACCAAATAATGTAATATATTCCAACACCCCCTGTATTACATTATTTGGTTATTGAAGACTTTAGTCTTCAATATAGTCTTTGTCTTTTATCTTCAATCTATCTCCAGTAAATTTATATATGGAGTCTTCAAATAAGTATCTTCTTTTGGTTTTGTCTTCACCTTGATTCTAGAACTCATGTTGTCTTTTCTTGTTTTCTTCATTCCACTGCTTTTTTGTATTCCAAAGTTTTTGATATGATCTTCATCCTTGAATTTTTCCAAGTAGCCTTGATGAACAAGAGATCTCATTAGCTTACAAGTTATAAGTGGATCAAGATTAATCCATTTTCTTTTCCTTGGTTCTTTGGATGACCTTTCTTCATGTTCTTCAAAAATTTCAAACTTGAATCCATTGTTAATAGATGCTTCAAAAATAAGAACTTGAAAGAGATAATCTAATATGAATATTAATATCTTTTCAAATCTTCTATAGTACTTGTCTTTATAGTAGCAAAAAATAGATGAGTGAGTTTTTCCTCCACAATATTTACATGGATGGAAATTCCAACAGTTTGCTTTCTCATGACCAGTCTTATTGCAATAAGTACATCTTGAAGATATCTCCACTTCTTTGTTACTCCTTTTTGAAATTTCAAGTTCATCTATTTTCTTGATCAACTGATATAACCATTTGTGTATAATTGAGGTGATTCTACCTTTGCTTCTTTCATAAGTCTGTAAGAAATCCTTTTGACCAACATCTGCTACTTTTTGAGAATAATTTTTGAGTTTACTCTCAATATTTCCATTAGTATAATTTTCATCAATTTCTTCTATCATATTGTTAGAAGATGTCTTTATAGAATCTACTCTTGTTAAACTATCAATTTGTGATTCCTCAAAAGTCTTTCTAAGCCATATTGGTTCTTCTCTTCTAATCACACTTTTCATATTGTTATTATCCCTTGAATCAAGTATATCTCTAAACCATTTTGATTCCTTGAATCTTGTATACTTAATAAGTTCTTCCATAGTTCTTCTAAAGTAGACTTCCTTGTAACTCCCTAGTCTCAAAAAATGAAAGACAACTTTGATAATATTTTCCAATCTCTAAACCTTTGAGGTTGACTACCTTATGTCTCCCTAGTTTTGAATGTATTGTCTCACCTTGATAAAACCTTTTCAACTTCTAAATTTTAAGTTGAATTTGAGTATATGATCAAATACTAACTTTCAATTCTTCAAATATTGTAGTATACCTTGTATTTCCTAATGTTTGGATAATGATCAAACAATAGTTTTGACAAAGGTTTCAATTCTTCAAGTCTCTAGGTTGAATTCCTTTTATCTCCCAAATTTCAATAATATGGTTTCTAAATTTCACAAACCTATGTTGGTGTTGAATTCCTTATAACTCCCTAATTAGAAATTTAGAAAACAAAGGTATTTGCAAATTTAATATTCCTATTTCGATGTAGAAATCCTTATTCCTCCAAGTTAAACTATTTGCAAATATTTCTATGCAACTTGAATTTCAAAATAGAATAAAGTAATTTCAAAAACTTTCAAATTAAATACTTCTTACTTCAACAATCTTCCAAATCATCTAACTAGGTATATTCATCATTCATTACCTTATTCTCCATTCATTCAATTAATCTCAAATATTAATTAACCTTAACCTTAATAATATTATTCCTTATACCTCCTTAATCTTTGCAAAGGATTAAATCAATTCAAATATTCTATACCTCCTTGTATATGGCATGCTAAATTTGGGTCTTCAAATATTTGACCTCCTTCTACGTATTCATTGGCCTCTTTGTCCTCCAATATTAGGACTTCAAGTCTTTGAACTCCTTTTTTTGGCCTCTATGTCCTTCGATATTCTCTTCTTTATGATGTGCTTCATGTTCTTCAAGAACTTTGAAAATCTATCACACTAAACTTGGCTCTCATGCATTAATGGTGCACAAGAAATATTTTGATTCCCCTTAGTGATGGTTGGTGCTCTTGTTTGAGAAATGACAAGTGTCACTCAGACTGTTGGTATGCATAGAAGATGTTACAACTCCTTTTGGCCCTCCTTGTAAATGGTTCTTCTTCCTCAACACTTCCTTAATGGCACATGGCTTAGTAACGTCTCTTCTTTCTCAATGTCTTCTCTTCAATGCTTCCCTTGGATTTCTCCTCAATGCTTAATTTTCTTAATAATGCTCGGCTTTCTCCTCAACACTTTGGCTTCCTCCTCAATGCTTGGCTTCCTCAACAATGCTCTCTTCGTATTCCTCCTCACTGTACAACTATTGTAAACTTAGATGTTTAGCCTCCTTTATGGCTCTTTGTATGCATCTCTTAGATTCCTTCCAATATCCCTTCAACTCCTTTTAGGTAGCACTCAGTCTTGGTGCAAATGCTAACGTAAATGATGATTCAACTCCTATCAATGCTTATGCTTCCTCCTCCTTGCTCAATGGCTCTTCTTCCTTGCATAGTGGCTCTCCTCCTTTGCATGATGGCTTTGTTAGGATCCCATCATAATGTTATTTTGTAATTCTCATTATTATGTAATGACCCACTTCCAATGTGGGGATCCCATATATAATGTTATTTTGCAATATTTTGTAATGTATGTGGCAAGTTAGGCTCCTAGCCAATTGGGGCCATTTTATGTAATCATTATCAAGATTGTAACTGAAATTTGGTAGAATATTCTAGCTCGAGTGGCATTTTGCATGTAAGCCATATCTTGAGCTTAGGGTTAGGGTTGCATGAAGTCTTTCTTTAAAAGCTATGAAGCCATGTATGAATGTTTTTTTTGCAAGTTAATGAAATATTGAAGGAGGTTTCCCCCTCGAAAAGGCTTGTGATTCTGATTTTTTTGTGAGATTGTTTCAATTCTGTAATTACTTTCTACATAATGTTATTATGTTATTTGATGCTATTCAGTTATTTTTTAGTATTTTGTGTGAGTGAGCTTTATTTTAATAGTAGGTTACTATCAAGTAGTATTAGAGCATTTTTCAGGGTCGAGTTATGCTGCAATTATGATAATATTTGCTTAGATATTTCTACATATTAGGTATAATTTTCCTGTATTTTTTCATTCTATTTTCCCTTATTAAAAAAAAAAATTGCAAAAAAAAAGCAAAACAAAATACAGTTTTTTTTTTCAGTAGTTGAGCAGGCTACAAACCCTATGCTGGGGATTTTAAAATATCACAAAGAGGTTTTCATTATTGGCTAAGCTAGATAGCCCATAAAGCATCTAGTGAAGTGAGGGATGATCAGGCTCCAATACCCAGGTCTTAGACAACACTTATGCATGTAATCAAGCTCCCATGCATCTTCGGGTGTATCGAGAGACCATTTTAGGGTTAATTTTTTTTTTATCCAGTAGGAAGCTTTTCGGCATTGTATCATCCAAAGTACACGGGATAAAACATCCTAGATGATTATCCTCCTGTATTATCAGAAAGGCATATAGAGTGCTCAAGGGCATGTGTGGAATCCTCCTTGGGTAGTGGCCTAAAATATTGGTCCAAGCACTATTGTTCATCACTATGGTATAACAGAGGGCCTATGGGTGTTACATACTCCTTTGCCTAGCATATATTGATTCTATCAAAAAATTTAACCTACAAAAACATCTCCCTATTATGTTGAACCTGCATTCACAACCCCCAAAAGTGAGCATACGGAGGACTTCCTTATCATATAAGAACACACTTTGCATGCACCAAAAATCAGAATAGAGTTTGCAAGTGTCTATAATATTTTGAAATCTTCTAGTACCAGTCAGGTTAGTGATAGTAACAGTTGGGTTAGTGACAATAACAGTCAATTCGATAGTGATAGTAACAGTTGTCTATAATAGTCAAAAGTTATAGGTGGTTAGTTTCATAAATAGAACCATCATTGTTAATAACTGCACAGTCCAAAGAATCCCTGGGTCAGTGACATGAACAATGTTAGTAACTATAGTATAGGTGACAGGGATAGAGATAGGACAATGATAAGATGGTCAATCAACAAAACACATAGGTTCGAGACAGTTGATCCAGAACCCAACTTTTGATCCATAACTCCAAATCAAAAAACACTGCACTAGTAGACTCATCAAAAACAAATCCATGTTATGGAATTTAGCTCATTGTAATCGTCTTTTCGAGATGATAATTTTGATATATAACTCCCAAGTAATTTTTTGAACCCCTTACTAAAAATAGTAACTCCTAAAACCACACTTCTATTTTTAGGAATCCCATAAAAAAGGTTCAAGACTATCCAAAATGGTTGGTGGCACTCGTGGACAACAAAAAGAGATAGATCATGTCACCTCATTGTTGGAAAAACTACAAAGCACCATTGAAAACATGCAACTTTCAAATCAAACCATGATGATAGAGCTTCAAAATATTAGAATTGATCACACTACCTCCAAAGCCCACATAGAAGAACAACTTGCAGAAGTTGAGTCCAAATTGCAGGGTGGTCCAAGAAAGACTGAGTACCGTACTAAATACTCATATTTTTATTGGTAAAGGAAGGATAACAGATGACTCTCATCATCACTATGATTGTGATCCTACCTTTAAGATGCCCAAATTAGACTTTCCTAAGTTTAATGGGAAGGATGTGGATGGGTGGTTATGTTGTGTTGCTCAATTCTTTAGACTCCATGATGTCCCCATATATTACCAAGTTCAAATGGATTCCTTCAACTTGAAATCTAAAGCTTTACAGTGGTACAAATGGTTGCAGAAAACTATCCCTAATCCCTCTTGGAAAGACTTTGAGTATTACTCACTCACTTTAGCCCTAGTGAGTATGATGATTTTATAGGACAATTGACAGGATTACCAAATACAATTTAAGAAATTGGCCAACAAAACTAAATGAATGAATGAAGGGTTCTTTATGAGTTATTTTGTTAGTGGTTTGAGGGAAGATCTCCAAGCTGAGGTCATGATGTTTAAACCACAATCTATGATGTAGGCTATCAAGTTGGATCATTTGGTCGAATCCAAATTTTTAGCTTAGAGGCGGATATCTAAATTTCCATAGGCTAGACCCTCTTTTCCTCCTAGATTTTAAAATTAGAATGAACAAAAAACTGCTGCACCCAAATATCTAACCACTGCCAAAATGGATGCATGACACACCCAAGGGTTGTGCTACAATTATGATGAAAAGTTTTCTTATGAGCATAGGTGCACCCAAAATAAGTTGTTCTTCATAGATGCTGATGATCCTAACACCAACGACCATAGTGATGATGACACAAAATCAGTAGAGGAACCACCCAAACTAGAGGAAGATAACCAAGACGAACCATAGGCTAAATTTTTTGTTCATGCTCTTGCTAGCATAACTACTCCCAAAACCATGTAAGTTATGGATTATTTTAAGGGCCTATGTATTACCATCTTGATTGATTCTACCAGTACACACAACTTTATTGAACCCTACATTGCTAAGCAGGCAAACTGTTATGTACATACATGTAATTCCTTTGAGGTAATGGTAGCCAATGGTGGGATATTACCTTGCAAAGGTAAATATCATAATTTTAAGGTAAAAATTGAGGACTATGAGCTCAAACAAGATATATTTATGCTTCAAATAAGGGGATGTGATATCGTGTTGGGAGCTCAATGGTTGGGTACATTGGAAACCATCTCATGGAACTTTTTTGAGCTTTGGATGTAATTTTCACAAAATGGATAGTCCCACACTTTCCATGGCTCCAAATTTGGGCCTCCATAGATTATTAGTTCAAGTAGGATAGATAAGTTGTTAAAAAAATCATCTCAAGATGTCATAGCTCAAATATTTGTGATCTAACCTCACACTTCAGAGGTGGAGTTTGTTCCTGCTGATTTGTAGCTTATTTTGGCTAAACATGATTCTATTTTTGCTAAACCTTTAGAGTTGCCACCTAGTCACTCACATGACCATGCTATTCCATTGCTACCTAGCAGTGCACCACTCAAAATTAGACCATGCTGGTGTTCTCATGCTCTTAAGTCTAAAATTGAGAAGCTAGTACAAGAATTGTTGAAAGTCAATGTGATTCGATCAAATAACAGTCCTTAATATTACTGGTAAAAAAATATGGCTCTTGGTGATTGTGTATAGACTACTTAGAGCTCAATAAGCTCAACATAAAGGATACATTTCCTATTCTAGTGGTGGATGAATTATTGGATGAGCTACATGAAACTATGTACTTCTCCAAACTAGACCTTCACTCTGGGTATCATCAGATTAGGGTCAAGGATGAAGATATTTCCAAGATTGCTTTTCATACTCATGAAGGTCATTATGAGTTCTTGGTGATGCCATTTAGCTTGACTAATGCTCCTTCCACATTTTAAAGCCTTATGAAAAACATATTTCATCCATTTCTTCAAAAATTCATCCTAGTTTTCTTGACATTTTGGTTTATAGCCATTCATGGGAAGAGCACCTTGACCATGTGGATCAAACTTTACAACTATTGGTACAAAATCAAATTTTTGCTAAGTGGTCCAAGTGTTCCTTTGGTTTAATGGAGGTGGAGTATTTGGGACACATTATCACCAAATATGACATCAAAGTTGACCCCAAGAAGATTTAGGTAGTCCAAGACTAGCCAAAACCTCACACTCTCAAAGGACTCCAAGGATTTTTAGGGATCACAAGTTATTACCGTAAATTTATTCGTAACTATGGTAAAATTGTAGGTCCCTTCACTTTCATGTTAAAGAAGTATTCTTTTATTTGGATGGGACCTACTGAACAGAATTTCCTAGAGTTGAAGCATGCTATGACCACCACTCTAGTCTTAGCCATGCCTGATTTTTATAAATATTTTATCATTGAAAGTGACACTTTTGGTCATGGTATTGGTGTTGTGTTGATGCAAGAGGGACACCCCTTAGATTTCACTAGTAAATCTCTCTCTAGCCATAATTTAGGAAAATTCGCTTATGCTAAGGAGATGATGGTAATTTTGTATGTGGTAACCCATTGGCAACGGTATCTCATTGGGCATCATTTCTCCATTAAAATGGACCATCAGAGTATCAAATATTTTTGGAGCAATGGGTTACCACACTCGAACAAAAAATATGGGTATCTAAACTCATTGGCTATGATTATGATATCGCCTATAAGAAGGGTAAGGAAAATGTTGTAGCCTATAATTTCTCTCACCAATTTGAGGCTTTTAGTATATTGTGTGCCATCTTATTGCCTATTTCCCAATGGATCGATTTCTTACACCAAGATATAATTCAGGATTCTGAGTTACAAACTTCGGTTGCCTCCCTATACACTAAGCCTACTTTATTCCTGGGCTACACTTGGGATGACCATGATTTATGTTATCACCAACACCTTATTATTCTCCACATGTCTCTACTTCAAGAACTTCTCATGAAAGAACTACATGTCGTCCCATCTGCAAGCCATTCAAGATTTCTCAAAACATATGAACGAGATAAACACACTTTTTTATGGAAGGGTATGAAAAAGGAAATTCAAGATTTTGTGGTGGATTATGATACCTATCAATGGATGAAAGGTGAAACATTGCATTCTCCAAGCACTCTTCAACCCTTGCCCATTCTTGACCAGGTTTGGATGGATATTTCCATGGATTTTATTGAAGGGTTACCTAAGTTCGGAGGCAAATCTATTATCTTCATGGTAGTGGATCATCTTTTGAAGTATGCTAAATTTTTTTCCCTCTTCTATCCTTACACAAATTCCACTGTTGCCTAAATTTTCCTCGATTCCATATTTTGCCTTCATGACTTATTGTCCTACATCGTGTTCGATCATGACCCAACCTTTACTAGTCACTTTTGCCAATAATTGTTTAAGTTGTAGGTAACTCAACTTAAAATGATCTCAGTTTATCATCCACAAATGGATGGATAGACAATTATTGTCAATTTTTTTTTGGATACCTACCTTTTTTGCTTGACCTCTGATCATCCTATGCATTGGGCGAAGTGGCTTTATTTGGTCGAGTGGTGGTACAACATTACCTATTGCACAACAACCAAGATTACCCCTTTTGAGGTAGTTTATGGGTGGCCTCAACCCACATCTTCCTCCTACATTCTAGGTATCTCCAAGGTCCATGTAGTCGACACTACTTCCAGTCAGCATGTCCATGTCCTTCATCAACTGAAGATGAATTTGGATGTAGCCCAGAACTGGATGTGCCAATAGGTTGACCAAAGTAATTTTGAGCATAGTTTTGATGTGGGTGATATGGTTTTCCTTTGTTTGCAGCCATACAAATATTTTTCCCTACAACTTAGTAGGTGCCAAAAACTTACTACAAAATACTATGGGCCCTACCAAGTGTTATAGTGGATTGGTGCCACAACCTATAATTTTGCCTTTCCACCCACATCCAAGCTTCATCCTATTTTTCATATTTCCTCTCTCAAAAAGGTGGTGGGCAATCAGGTATAGGTTCAATTTGCACTTCTAGAGTTAGATGAATAAGGTTCTATCTTGCTTGATCCCACATAGTTATTGGATCATCAGACTCACACTCTCTACAACCACATCATTACTGAGGTCCTTGTTCAGTGGCATGGACTCCAGCCAGAAGATGTTAGCAACACAATGGCACATAAAGGGGGGTGAATCTGTGCAGTTTTTAATTTTAATATATATTTTTTAATCTGATTTAAATCAGCAATAAAATGAAATATAACAACAATGATATGCACAAAAAAATTCAACCAACAACATAGGAATTGACGGGGAAAATCATGAAAAACCTCGATGAGAAATGCTTGCTATGTCTACTGCACAGTATCAAGCCTCACAAAATAAAAGAGCAGAATATGATTTTTCTTCCAAAATAGAAGGAGGGCTGCAACATACCTATATCTCAGCCACAACTGATCAAATCAACAATATTATGAAGAAAATTATAGCAAAATTATGCATTCACTGATAGAAAGCTCTAACTAGCGTGCAAGCACAAACCCACAATCCTGTAATGAAGAGATTCTGCAACCAAAGTATGCAAGATGAAAATCCCATATAATATGATCAAACCCCTGCAATATTCACATAAATCCAAAGCTATCATCATACAAAATAGACATCCACAATTGCATAAAATGTTATCAAACTTCAAACACCTGTAGAAAATTTGGTAGCATTCCGGCAGCATAACCCTACTTTTCTGAAAACCTCTCACACCACTCCATAAAAAATACCTTTAATTTTTTAATACTAAAACATGTAGGGAAACAAAAAATGGTTTCCAAAACCATGTGCCAAACCACCTCCCAAAAATCAAACACTTTTCATTCTATCTCAACCAATCAATTATCCTGTAGTAAAATCCACACTGTTAATATTACCATTTTTTTAATACTTGCACAAAATAATAAAAGAAACATAAAATATGTTTCCAAATAAATATAGCACACCTCTTAAAATATTTCCCAATCTCTTCGAATCCACAACACCAAAAAAATATTGACATGCACAATCACTTCCATTGAAAAAGCAGGAAAAAACAACTTCATGTTTTTGTCTTCTTGCTAGGTGCCTATCCTTCACAAATTCAAATTTAAACTTATTTTTCAAATCCAAATACAAACATAGGAATCCATATTTCTATATTGCTTTATTATGCTTTATTTCTTGCTTTATTGCTTTCATATTTCATGCTATAAAACACATCGGGTTTTATAACAAAATGACAATGTTATAAAACACACAATATTTTATAACAATGAAAAATTTGCCAACAAGATGCCAAATGAAATGTGTTGACAAAAATTAAAAAACCTCTAAGGCTAAAAAATATCCCCCTTTGGAATTTTTGGCAACACATGCAACACTGCAACAACCTGCATAAATGAAACAACTGAACAACATACCTCAAATGTGTTTTCAAAAGCATCAACCAGTATGTGTAGCACTTTGAACATTATGTAACACATATTTTGCACTCCCCCTAAGTCATACATTATGTAACACCTCTTCTGAACTCCCCCTAAGTCATCTCTCCCCCTATTTGAGATGACAGTTGCAGTCTCTTATCTCCCCCTTTGACAACAATGACAAAGGGTAAACAGTGCATCCTAAACCATGAAGATAATCACAACTCCCCATGAACCAATGCACAAAACACTTGAAACTGATATGAGCATGATATAATAGTAGTGTAGAGACTGAAACACCAAGATAAATCTATACAAGACAGCCACACAAAGTTCTACACAAGAAACAATGCCACTAGCCCACAAAACTCCACAAACAGGTACCATAGAATGCACCAAATAACATCATAACTTGCTGTTGTGAAAATAACTGATACACAATTGATATGAACAGAAAATGACTGATAAAAAGCGTGAAAAATCAGTAGCAAAAACATAAAAATGACACCCAACCAAAGCTCACTAAACTGCAAGAAATTTCCAAGCAACTAGGCAATAAACCAACAACCCGAACACCTTCAATTCTGCACACACCATCCTAAGGCATACATCAGCAAATAGTGAAAGCACGAGATTCCAAAAACAAAAAGGATAAACTAAAAATGCAATGTAAATGAAACTAAAATAACGCTTAAACCCTATGTTATTGAAAAATGCGTAAAAAGAAAGAACATGAACACAAGATATCAAAGCAATATAAAAAGATCGGCCCTTTTATTGATATGCTTTTCAAATTTGTGTTACAATGCGTCTCCTTCCTTTTTAGGGGATAGGAGCGTTAAATGTTGGTCTTTTACAACTTGTTTCAGAATTCCTTCTTCCGCGTGCCCACATATAAGATGGGCGAACCAAAACGTTGTCGCCGCTTGCGTTGGTAAAGGTAGATTCCTCGTTGCTCCTCTAATGCTGCAAATCTGCGTTCAAAGAAACAAACAAAGAATCAGTAGCACTTGTGTATGAAAAATAAAAGATGAATCTAACGATGGTTAAAATGAGTCTAAATAAAATGAAAACTTGACAAAAGCATAAACATGAAACTAGCTAAATACTACAAAAGAAATAGTCACCAAAAGCAATAAAGCCGGGGGTGCCCGAAGGCAAACCACCCGCGGGTGAAACTTTGCTTCGACACCAATCCGCTTGGGATGGGTCCGAAACCTGATGTGATGTGTTGTCGGCAAATTGGTAGGATATTGTGGTAAAAAAAATCGGGGTTGGTTCTTGATTCGTGCCTTCAAAAGTCACCCAATAACCTCTCTTTCGATTAAGAGATTATGGATGTTGAAAACACAAATCGCAAGTAAGTGAATTAGCAGCACTTCGTCGCTCAAAATGCTCCTTCTCTATATATCTTTTGGGTGAGGAAACTCACCATTTTATAGACCCAAGGGGTCTCTTTGAATTAACATGCAAAAGTGTTTCTTTGCATGAATGCTTTTTGTGTGAAGAGAAGACTTCTTCTTGATCAAGGGCTTCTTAACTGCCTCTGTGCATGTCTTTGTATGTTTTAGAAAAGCTCACTTGCACTCCCATGCAATGAAGGGATAGCTAAGTGGCAAATCTGAGTTGTCTTAAAAAGCTCACTCTCATTCCCATGCAGTGAAGGGAAAGTCAATTGGCAGATATGAGTTGTCAAAAGAACTCACTCGCACTCCTATGCCATGCAGGAAAAGCTAAGTGGCGGTTCCCGAGTTGTCATGCGCCGAGATCCGACTTTTTGTCGGTCAAACCCGGCGTTCGTCCCACCCCGAAGCGAGCGCTGGTAATCGTCTCCGGGTGAGACGAGTATCAATCCGCACTCGTCCCTGGGTAGGACGAGTACAAATCCGCACTCGTCCCTGGGTGGGACGAATAAGCAATAAAGTGTCTAAAAGGTGCCAAATTGATCCTCGACTTGCAAAACTACTGTGTGAGTGGTTAGAACCACTTGTTTAACCTCTGGGGGCTGCCCTGGGGGCTGTGTGTGTTAGTGCGATCAGTGCTTGTTGTCACATAATCGGATTGGTGCTGTTTTGGTGTCTACAGATGCCCCTTTTTGGAAAGCGCTGCACATGGTGCAATGCTGAGCAAAAATATATAACCAAAGCACTAATGATTAGGGTTTCTCAGTAACCTAACCAACTCTTGATGCCCCAAGTATGGAAAGGGCACGCATTCTTGAATCCTTGCTTCTGACGAGCTAAGGAACTTAAATCAAGCATTAACCTGGTTCGGTGAGGTATTACTTGAACTTAGACATTGATCAGTCATGAAGAGGCAAAGGGCGCAACCTTTTGTCTGTGGGAACCTTGAGTTCATGATTCACGAATGCCAAGTATATGATCAGTTTGTGATAATTGCTTGTTTGCTGCCCCAAGCAGGGGCGCGATTGTCTTTTGCAATGATCCTTTGAATGCGTGTCATTTCCAAGACTGGGTATATTGGTGTTGATTGGCAACTAAGTGTGACTACCCCCTCAAGCGACGAATCGATGAGGGAATGACCGACATGAGAAAAGCGACGAGTCGCTTGACCCAAGATGACTTAAGTGAGGGTGCCTTCAGATGTTATCCGATGCATGCTCGAGCAGTTTCTCGATTGTTTTGACCTATTTTTGGTGGGTGTGAACCCATTTTGGGATGCCATTTGGGGTTAACATTGGCGAAAATCCGTCTTCCCGTGGAGCGGTCCGGCTATGGTAGCCTTCTTAGGGAGTAGGATAACGACAAGGTAGACCCCGACATCAGTTTTCTTATGCCAAGAGGTTAAGTGCAAGAGCACTTTTGTCCGGCAATTTTTAGTGGTTTTGTTGGCATTTGTCATTTTTATGTTTTGTGTTATTTTTTTTTTTTTTTATTCGTCCTGGGGGACGAATGCCATGATGGTACTCGTCCTGGGGTGAGACGAGCGCGCCATGATGGTACTCGTCCTGGGGTGGGACGAGCGCGTCGTCGAGGGAAAAGCGCTCGTCCCGGTTAGGGACGATTACCAGCTAACAAAAAGTATAAATATGCGAAAATGACGGATTTGGCTCATTTGCATTGTTCATCGATTGCGATTTGGAGCTCTGGGGAGGAGGAGGTAGATTTTCTGACGCGAAGCGCTGCCAGATTTTCCAGCCACCATGAGTGCACAGACCGGGTCATCAAGCGGCGGAGCCGAGGCGAGACCAGTAAGTGCACTATCTCCTCGAGTTTGAATTTGAAAAATGCAAATGTGTTTTTATTGTGTTTTTCTTTTGTTTAAAACATGAAACCCTAATTAATTAAATTAAAAGGTGAATGAATTAAAGACCATGAAACCAAATGAAACGTGGATGCAAACCGATGGAAACTTAGATGGAAAACCATAGGATAAACCCAAAATGAAACTTAGAGTAACACCTTAGGGTAACCATGGTTATAAAAATGTTTTTTGATGTGAATGGTAAAACTTAGGTCGAAACCGTAGGTAAACCATGCCCATTTTTTTTGTTATTTTTATGGAATTAAAAAATGAAAAATGGATGAATTTTTTTATTGAAATGGTAAACTTAGGTCGAAACCATAGGGAAACCATGTCAAATTTTTGTCGTTTTTTGATGAAATTTAAAAATGAAAAAATGGATGAATTTTTTTGTTGAAATGGTAAACTTAGGTCGAAACCGTAGGTAAACCATGTCAATTTTTTTATTATTTTTATGGAATTAAAAAATGAAAAAATGGATGAATTTTTTTATTGAAATGGTAAACTTAGGTCGAAACCATAGGTAAACCATGTCAAATTTTTGTTGTTTTTTGATGAAATTAAAAAATGAAAAAATGGATGAATTTTTTTGTTGAAATGGTAAACTTAGGTCGAAACCATAGGTAAACCATGTCAAATTTTTTATTATTTTTGATGAAATTAAAAAATGAAAAATGGATGAATTTTTTTTGTTGAAATGGTAAACTTAGGTCGAAACCATAGGTAAACCATGTCAAATTTTTGTTGTTTTTTGATGAAATTTAAAAATGAAAAAATGGATGAATTTTTTTGTTGAAATGGTAAACTTAGGTGAAAACCATAGGTAAACCATGTCAAATTTTTTTTGTTTTTGATGAAATTTTAAAATGAAAAAATGGATGAATTTTTTTGTTGAAATGGTAAACTTAGGTAGAAACCGTAGGTAAACCATGTCAAATTTTTTATTATTTTTGATGAAATTAAAAAATGAAAAATGGATGAATTTTTTTTTGAAATGGTAAACTTAGGTAAACCATAGGTAAACCATGTCAAATTTTTTTTGTTTTTTTGATGAAATTTAAAAATGAAAAAATGGATGAATTTTTTTGTTGAAATGGTAAACTTAGGTCGAAACCATAGGTAAACCATGTCAAATTTTTTATTGTTTTTGATGAAATGTAAGATGAAAACTGAATGAATTTTTTTTGTTTTGAAATGGTAAACTTAGGTAAAACCGTAGGTAAACCATGTCAAATTTTTGTTGTTTTTGATGAAATGTAAGATGAAAAATGAATGAATTTTTTGTTTTGAAATGGTAAACTTAGGTAAAACCGTAGGTAAACCATGTCAAATTTTTATTGTTTTTGATGAAATGTAAGATGAAAACTGAATGAATTTTTTTGTTTTGAAATGGTAAACTTAGGTAAAACCGTAGGTAAACCATGTCAAATTTTTATTGTTTTTGATGAAATGTAAGATGAAAACTGAATGAATTTTTTTGTTTTGAAATGGTAAACTTAGGTAAAACCGTAGGTAAACCATGTCAAATTTTTATTGTTTTTTTTTTGGATGTACATGTGAATGAAAGATGTTACTGTACAGTTATGCATTTTTGTACATGTGATGGTAATTTGATGCATGTTTTTGATGTGTGTTATTTTCTGTGATGTGCAGGTGGTGAAGAGTCGACATCGGGTGCCGACGATTTTTTCTAATGCCCACGAGGCATTGACAGCTGAGGACTGGGATTGGCTTGATGCCCTAGGGCTCAAGCATGTGGCTCGGTTGGATGTAGTTGTTGCGGATCGGGCGTACATTACAGCTTTGATCGGCCTATGGGATGTTCGGACGAACACCTTCCATCTTTCGACAGGGGAGATGACTGTCACCTTAGAGGACGTGTATCGGATTCTTCGGATTTTGATAGACGGGGTTCCCATTCGGACGACTCCACGAGGCCAGAGGATGGCTGTACTGACCCGATATTTTGGACATGGAGAGGATGAGGATGGGATGACCTCGTTGGAGAGGGCGGAGTTGGATTGTCAGATTGGGGGGATTTTGGTACGATGTTGGTATGCTAGGGGAATGTTGGGAGTGAGGCATGCACTACTCATGAGCCTCATTTCCAACATGCTCCTACCAGACTCGTCAGGAGCGAGGTTCCCATGGAACCTATTGGAGGTGGTGTGGCAGCTAGTGGATTGTCCGATGATAGAGCCGGTGATTATGAGATGGGGCCAGACGCTTTTGGCTCAGTTATATGATGAGTTGTATGAGGTCCACTGTCGAAGGTGAAAGGGGATTGGCTGTAGTTACTTGTTGCAGTGCTGGGCATGGCAGCATATAGCCGTAGAGCGACCACGAGGGCTACCCTGGACTACACGGGCGGACATGGTGGACAGGGATATTGGTTATGGTGCTCTATGGTATCGATCGGAGGAGCGGGGGTAGAGTCGGTGGTTTACGGGAGACGTGGACCATTACAGAGATGCATTGGCATGACTGACTCCCGGAGATGTGGTATGGAGGCCATATCGGGATTGTCCCGCATGGCCAGAGGCTGATGAGTGGCTTCGATGGGTCCGGAGGGGGAGATGGGTGATAGGCTGACACGGGACGGAGCAGGAGTACTTTCACTACCTCCGAGTGACACGACAGTTTGGGGTACGCCAGGGGTTGCCTGGGGAACCCGTAGTCTATCGACGTCGAAGTGATGAGAGGACCTTAGCTGCATCGATCCTCGAGCCATTGGGGGAGGAGTCGGATACCATACTGGACATTTCGGATGTAGATGACGTCGGAGTGACGGCCGAGTACCAGGAGTGGTGGACGCTTCGACAGTGGCGAGGTGAGGGGCCATTGGGAGGAGATGAGGCAGCGGGAGGCGGAGAGGGTGCAGAGGCACCAGGAGAGGGTTGGGGAGCTCCTACGGATGTGGATATGGTGGAGGTTGCAGATGTAGGAGAGGATTTTGATGATGAGGAGCAGCCAGAGATGCAGGATGCTCCGGAGTAGGCTGATGCTCTAGAGAGGTCGATGCAGCCGGTCGTGCAGGGGATACAGAGGCGGGGTTGCGCGCTGAGGTAGCACGATTGATAGAGTTATTATGGAGGTGAGATGGAGAGCTTAGGGAGATGGTACAGGAGAGGGATCTCCTACGGACATAGTTGGGGCAGCATGAGGATAACCTTACGACATACCGACAGCGGGCGAGGGACTTGGAGCGACAGTGGGACGAGCTGGAGGATGAGGTTATCCGCCTTGGTGGGTGAGTACCTGCATTCTCTAGAGGTGGATCATCGCGATGCTCGAGAGGGAGTGACACAGAGCAAACAACATCCTCTCGACGGAGGAGGCGAGATGAGGGAGGGGCCAGCGGGCATGATGCAGGGGTGAGCAGTAGCCGCCCTAAGAGGTCTCAGAGGACTGATACCACGGGGGTAGTTCTCGTCGCACCGATCCTACGTGATCATGGTGGTCGATGCCCTAGGCTTGGGGATTTTGAGTGTATGATTGTAGGGTCAGGGGACCAGTTTTGTAGCCTACGGGCAATTTTTGTTATGATATATATATATAAGATGATTCTTTTTGGTGTTTATACTTTTTTCATGATTTATTTTTATGTACATGTTTTTACATTGATGTATGCATATGCGATTATGAATGCGATGGTTCTAATTTGTATGATGTATGCATATGGAATGAATGAAATGAATTATTGATGATTTGTCGATGCACCATAGACTGTACAAGATTGGATTGACTTGCTATAGTAATGGGATAACTTTGTGGAATGCTTGTGCATGTGAAAACTTTGTTTTTGTATTTTGTCTATTTTTTTTTGATGGTGATGTATGAAATGAAATGTATCGGTTGTTTGAAAATGTAGTTAAGCTTTTTTGAGATGCAGATATTTTAACTAACTAGCCAAGACTGTACATTTATCTCGCAAGACTTCTAAACAAGGTCTAAATCCGACTTGAATTTAACCAAGTTATTTCACATCCCTATGTGTGCAATTGAGTTCGTTTATGTGTTATTCATCAGGATACCACCAGTGCCAAATGGGCTTTCAACCGAACCTGTACTGAGGATCACCTAATTAGCTCCACTAACTCCTTTATTGTATTTAGTCAGATTTATCTACGATGCTATCTAGGATACCATAAGCTAGCTCATCCACATGCAAACATTGATCTGCACACAAGTTAATGTGACAGATATATCGTCATGCGGGAGGTTTACCACCGATGACCAATAGGCTATCAACCAAACCGGTATTGAAGCTTGCCTCATGACCTGTCGAAATGCTGAGAGTTCCAGGGATTCAAGTTCGACTCCCTTCTTTTCTTCAATTGTATTGGGATACTTGCTCTTTATAGTGATAAAATCACTGTTTATTTTTGTTTTATTTGTTTATTTTTTTTTTTTGAGCAAGGGATTTTGAATATGGAGTGACGAGAATCACTATTGTTTGTGCCTTTTGATGTGTGCACTGTAGGATGTCAAATTTTAGTGTTTTGACGTTTTGCAAATTTTTGATGTTTTGCAACTTTTGAGAACTTGGGATTCATGGGGAATTGGGTAGGGAGGATGCTTGTCCTTTTGCCAACTCTCAGCATTCCTAGGGTCATTCGCACAGGGGGATAAGCAAGATAGCCGTTTCGCTTATGGTGACCTGGATTACTGTGCAGGTTTCATCTTTCGTTCACACAACTTAGGAATTTTTATGTGTGTTAATTTGTGTTGGGATGCTACGTAACAAGGTGTGATCCAAGTAAAACTTTCCCGTGTAAAATCTGCTTAACTATGTATAGTTTTTGGCTAGAAATTTAAAGACATCTGAATGACGAAAACCCTATATACATTAGGAGACAACTGACGATGCTAAAATAAAAGGGTGATATGCTGGATGTATGCGTTTATGAAAATGGATCTGATGTGAAAAAGGATGGAATTGCCAAGTAATGACTGTCTATGGTGCTTTTGACTTGTATGACCTAGCGAAGTATGCAATGTATGGATGCAATGCTTAATGCAACCTATATTTTTGTATTTTGATTTTTATGAGAATGCATGGAATTGGAATGCAATTGTTTTTGTAATTTTGATTTTTTTGAGAATGCATGGAATTGAAATGCAATTGTTTTTGTGATTTTGATTTTTGTGTTGTTTTTGTTGATTTTTGAATATTTATGTTGACCAAGCAGTTATGGTAATGCTTGGAGCTTTTGGTGTTGACCAAAGGGTTTATAGATACCTTTGGGGCATTTAGGGTTGACCAAGCGATTATGATAATCCTTGGAGCTTTTGGGTTGACCAAGCGATTGTGGTAATCCTTGGAGCTTTTGGGTTGACCAAGCGATTGTGGTAATCCTTGGAGCTTTTGGGTTGACCAAGCGATTGTGGTAATCCTTGGAGCTTTTTGTTGGACTATGGCTCTCTAGATGTGGAATGGCCTCAAATGAATGATGTTCAAGGGTTCTGTTTCCTTGATTCCTTCAAGAGAGGCAAGCCGGTATGTTCCAGGTCCTATTTTACTGTCAATGATGTAAGGACCTAACCAGTTTTCCATGAACTTGTCCCGTAGATGGGACGACAAATTAGAATTCTGTTGGTTCTCTTTTAAGACCAAGTCACCAACCTAAAATTCCCTAAGGTGGACTTTCATGTTGTATGCTTTCTTAAGTCGCTCTTGATAGATACGCAAATGCTCGAGAGCATTAACGCGTCGTTCATCGAGCAACGTCAGTTGATCTAACCAGGCTTGCCACACAGTGTCATCATCGATGAACTCTTGCATTGAAATGCGTAGGGAAGGAATTTCCAACTCAAAAGGCATGATTGCCTCGGAGCCATACACCAACAAAAATGGAGTTGCCCCTAGTGGGCGTTCGAATGCTGGTGCGATAAGCCCATAGGGCAAGCGGGATCTGAATGTGCCAGTATTTATGATTGTCTGCAACTATCTTTTTGAGAATGGCGACTAGCATTTTGTTTGATGCCTCTGCTTGCCCATTTGCCTGTGGATAATAGGGTGTTGAAAAGCTATGCTTGAATCTTGTACTTTGTGGTCAAAGCACGCACATATTTATTCTTGAATGGTGTCCCATTATCTGACAGGATCTTGGATGGAATACCAAAATGACATATGATGTTATGCAAAATAAACTCCGCAATGCGGGCTCCAGTCGTAGTGGTCAGCGAAATTGCTTCCACCCATTTGGTAAAGTACTCTATGGCCATTAAAATAAACGTGTGATGACCAGACGACGCAGGGGAGATCTTTCCAATTAGATCAAAGCCCCACTGCAAAAAATGCCAAACCGATTGGATCGGCTGCAAGGCCTGAGAAGGTACGTGTGTCAAATTAGCATGGTGCTGACACTTCACGCACTTCTTCACATATGCACAACAATCTCGCTCTAAATATGGCCAATAATAACCCATGCGAAGAATGCGCTTTGCGATGGCCATACCGCTGAAGTGGCCACCACATGTACCATCGTGAGCTTGGGTGATCGCCCAAGCGGACTCTTGCTGGTCCAAACAACGAAGGAGGATTCCTTCATAATTTTGACGATACAAAATGTCTCCTAACAAGACATGCTTTGCCGCTTTCTATTTGAATGATCTTTTCATGGCTTGTGTCAATCCAAGTGGGAGATTACCTAGCTTGAGGTAATCCCGAATGGGTGTGTACCAATCTTGCTGATCAAAAACCTCGATAGTATGAACGACCAATCCCTCTTGAAGTCTATCCCGAACAAAAGCTGAGCAAGAAAGAACTTGTAAAAACAACGTGGTGTTGCTAGTAAGAGGGGTCGGGGAGAACAAGGACCCCCAGTTGGCTTGAGTCAAACAATCTCGAATTCGAGAGAACTTATCCGGAGATGGTTCAATCTGGATCATGTGGATTCCTGGCGTCAGATCGAAGCTTGCACGCTCCATCACAGATTGCGATAATGTTTTAACTCGAATGGTTGTCATTTCACCAGAAGGGTCTTGCGGGATGAGTGACCCCAAGGAGGCCATAGTATCCGCAAAATGATTTGATGATCGAGGGAGTGCCTCGATGTCATACCATTCAAGTTGTGCCAAGAATTTGTCCACAAGGGCTTTATAGGCCCGCAAAACTGGACATTTACATTGGAATATCCCCTTTACTTGATTGACAATTAACAGCGAATCACCAAAGATGTTCAATCGTTTAATGTTCATGGTGATTGTTGTCTGAAGACCTATGAGCAAGGCTTCGTATTCTGCATTGTTGTTGGTGCACGAGAAGTCTAATTTAAATGACAAGGGCATTGGAGCACCTTGTGGAGTGAAGAATACAATTCCCGCACCACCCCCTTGCTCACATTTAGAACCATCGAAGAATAGGGTTATGTCAGCTTGTGACTCAGGCTCATCAGAATCTGGCGACTCTGAAACATGGAAGACCCCATCATCAGGTAGTTCAAAAGTCAGAGGCTGATCATCTTCAAGAGGAGCCTCAGCTAGTTGATCGGCGATGACTTGACCTTTTATAGATTTTTGTCCAATGAACTCTATGTCAAACTCCGTCAACAACATGATCCATTTCGCCGTGCGGCTACTATGATAAGTACGACTCATCATGTATCGCAATGGATTCTCCTTAGACACAACATACGTCTTATTACTGAGCATGTAGTGGCATAGCTTTTTGGTAGCAAACACCATTGCCAAGCAGAGCTTTTCAACATATGCATAGTTAAGTTCATAACTGACCAGGGTGCGGCTAAGATAGTATGTAGCCTGTTCTTTGTGAAGTTCATTTTTCTGGGACAGCATGGCGCCCAATGCCACCTCAGTGGCTGAGATGTATAAATAGAATGACACTCCTGGTCTAGGTGGTGCCAATACTGGCGGCGAAGCCAAGTACTATTTAATGTCATCAAAGGCTGACTGGCACTCGTCATCCCAATGAAATGTGACCCCCTTATGCAATAATTTATTCATGGGTCGACATTTGTCAGATAACTGCGCTATGAAGCGCTTGATCGATGCAACCTTTCCTTGCAGACTCCTGAGCTGCTTGATGGTGGTTGGGGGACGCATTTCAAGGATTGCCTTGACTTTGTTTGGGTCGACCTCAATTCCTCGTTTGGAGACTATGAAACCCAAGAGCTTTCCAGAGGTGATGCCAAAGATGCACTTCTTGGGGTTTAGTCTGACTTTATGCTCAATGAGGCGATCAAGGACCTTGCTCAAGTCATCGATGTGATCTGGGCGCAAAAGAGATTTGGCCAACAAATCATCCATGTAATCTTCCAAAGTTTTGTGCATGTAATCATGAAAGATGTACGTCATGGCACGTTGGTAGGTGGCTCCGGCATTTTTAAGGCCAAAAGGCATGACCTTATAGCAAAATGTCCCCCAAGGCGTTGTGAATGCCGTTTTTAGTTGGTCCTCAGGATTGATACGAATCTGATTGTATCCTGAGAAACCATCCATAAGGGAAAGCATTTCGTGGCCCGTTGTAGCGTCTACCAACGCGTCGATGCTCGGCAAGGGAAAATCATCCTTAGGACTCGCTTTGTTAAGATCTCAAAAATTAGTGCATATGCGAATCCTCCCATCGGGCTTCTTGACAGGAACCATGTTAGACAACCATGGAGGATAATCCACACAGATGACAAACTGGGCATCCAACAACTTTTGTAACTCATATTTTACCATTAAGGCCATTGTTGGATGCATCTTGCATAGTTTTTGCTTTGATTGGCTTGATTGTTGGATCAAGCGTTAAATTGTGCGTGACTAGCTGTGGGTCTAGTCCCGGCATATCCTTGTATGACCATGCAAAAACCTCCTTCTTTTCCTTAAGAAGGGCAACATAATCGGCTCGCTCTTCGGGGGAAAGACTTACCCCTGACTTGAGAATCCATGGATTCATTGGATCTATGCCGATGTCTACATCAGTCGTTGCTTCAACTGACATATGGGATCCGTCTTCCAACTGGTGTGGAATTGGGATCAGATGGATATCGTTTGCTGAATTAAGATCATCATTAGGAACGTCAAGTTCCTCTTCAGCATGGAAGACATCCTGAGTCTGTCCTGGAGTGAAATGAAACATCCCACCGCAAGGCCAATACTCTGATGGAGATGGTGGTGTGTCAGCGCGATCCCAATCAATAGCCTCTATGTCTAGATGCAATAATCATGTTGGATTGGCTGGATCATGGATGGGGGCGGTCAAGTCAATGGAGACCATGTTGATGAAATGATTGTAATCTCCATTACCACAAATGTGACAACTCTGACATTCGGGATGCTCTTGGTGCTTTGGATCTGGCTCTGTAGGCACTGGCACAAAGGGATCAGCCCTATGCACGGACCTGCAAATAGGGTCTGCCCTAGGCACTGATGGTTTGATAGGGTCTCCAAGCGAAAGATGCTCTCTATATGCCTGGAGTGGCGGGTGCAGTAATTGCTATAACTGCGCCAGGTTGAAATGCCTCCTATGTCTTGGACCTATGTGTAAGTGTTCAAACATGTCATCTATGTCCAAAGGATTTTGTTGTTGTTGAGGTAGCCTATGCTCACTGGGATCATTCAATGGGAACATCATCAGGAAGCTATCCTGATCGTCATTCATTGGATATTCGTGCGAATGATCGTACTCCGACTCATCTTCAGAAGACCCTTCGTGGTCTTGTCCATCTTCCCCTTGTGGGTGAGTCCATGAGGTTTCTCCTTGTTCAGCCGTAGGGAAAGGGTTGTTGAGGTCAACAAGGTTATTTGTTTGTAATGGGAAATAATCCCCCAATGTATAAGTTGTATTTGGATTGGCATATGGATCTGATGCCAACCCATCCTTGTTGCCTATCCCTAGGCCTTGCATGTTTTCGACCAAGATGTCGAGGGGCAAAGGGTGATTAAACCCTACTCCTGACTTGTCATAAGGCATTTGGTATCTTGGTTGGCACAAAACACGCATTCCTTGTTCATACCTGCCTAACCCGTATCCATGCCAATTGCATTGGCTAAGATATCGTAATGCGAAGTCTGGGTTAGCCAGATAGTTGACATCTTCCACAAAGGGATCTTCATCTTCCTCTTCTTGTCGAGAAGGTTCAACGCCATGATCCAGGCCCCCAAAAATAAAATTTGTCTGATTAGGTGGGTAGCCTAAAGGAACCATGGAGCCTATGGGGAGTCGAGGTCTTCCCATGTCTTGCATAGACTGAAGTGTGGGCGTTGCAACAACATTGCGCACTATATACTCCCCCATGCCTGTGTTAGACATCTCAACAGTAATCGTTGGCGATTGAGGGGAAGCGAATGGGAGTTCTCCTTGAGTCCACTCCATGTGGGGTGAACTAGGCGTCTCAACTTCCATTCTATTAGGCGTCTCTTCTATAGAGATGTTGGAGACTAGAGGTGGTTCCGCTTCCAGGGGCTTCTTTCCTTTGTCCGTTGGTGTGGCCACCGTAGGTGGCATCGTTGTGGGAGGACTGGATGAAGAAGATGAACCCGCCTGGGAATTTGATTGATTTGGTAATGGAGATTCTTGCTTAGTCGGACCCCTCTTAGATGGATTTAACTGGAAATCCACGTGCGTTGAAGGAAGGGTCGACTGCGGCATGATTTGCACTGAGTTGCAATATTTAAAAGGTTCCAAATCTGTGGGGACCACGTGCACTTGTCCTTCAAATGTATACTTCAAACATTGATGAGCAATTGAAGGGACACACTTCATATCCCGGATCCAAGGCCGCCCAAGCAAGATATTGTAAGCCATCTCACCTTCTAAAATGTGGCACAACGTATGAATGGTCTTTTGTCCTACTTGTATGGGCAGGACAATTGTGCCAATTGTCGAGCATATCGCATCATTAAATGCTCGAAGGGTATAAGTGGAAGGTGCAATGTGAGAGGTTGGCAGTTTCAAATGTTTCAGTGCAGCGGTTGTAATAATGTTACTGGACGAACCAGTGTCTACCAACACCCGCTTGTACGGAGTCCCGTTGACCCACGCAATAACGTGCAGGGGTGGATCCGCTACATCTCCAGTCACCGTTTTTAGCTCATCTTCCCTGAAGGTAATGACTGGTTCAAGTACACTGTTTGACATGCCCCACAAAATTGTTGAACGAATCCGCTTCGTGGGGTTGCAATTCAATTGCCTTTAATATCTCCATAAGAGCTTCCCGATGGGGCACCGATTGTTGAATAAGCTCATAAATGGAGAGCCTAGCCGATGTGGTCCATAGACTTTGAGTAAGTCTAGTTCGAATCATGGCCACTGGTCTAGGCGGGGGCAACTGTGTAGGATTCGGTTGATGTTGTGACGTGGATGGAACTTCCCTAGTGGCTGTCACGGGGACAACTCCTGGGTGTCTCTTGTTTCTTGTCACAATGCTAATCATCCCAACATACCCCTCCATGGGGCAACTCTGTTGCACTTCGTTGACATGCAGAGGTTTTGTTTGTGCATCATGTGTGGGTAAAGGATCTTTGAAAACACCCATTTGTTGGTTGTTGGGTGCGATGGGGTTATCCACTACCAATGTGTGATTATCAATGAGATCTTGCACTAAACCTTTAAACGTCCAACAGACATTAAGGTCATGCCCTTTCCTTCTGTGGAATCTACAGAAAATATCCTCTCTGTAGCCCTTAGGCTTTGGCACATTAGGATCAATTGTTGGAATATCTGGCAGATTAATCAAGTTTGCCACTGACAAACGGTCAAACAAGGAGTCCCTAGACTCAGTGTATGGTGTAAATTGTCGCTTGGGGCGACGTTGCTGATTTTGATCCTGCTTTTTGTTATCTTTCTCATAATTATTGTGAGGCACCGCCTGATAATTAGCCTTTGGAGGCTGTGTTGCTTGGGCAGGCGTAGGGGCATTGATAGCAACTTGATTGACCGCGGTGGGTTTCTGTTGCGTATTCCCTATTTTGGTGCTCTTGTTCCACTCTTTTTTCTTAGGCTTGGCAATTTCGCCATCCTGTATCTTGATCTCTTCGATACGTCTAGCTTGCGCCAGAGCTTCTTCTAAAGTGGCGTATTGCTGTAGCTGCAATAGCATAGAGATCGATCGCAAATAGCTCTTTGCGAACATTTGAGTTAGGTCGGACATAGGAGGGAGGTAGGACAACTTTGAAAGCACCGTCCTCCATCGATTCCCATATGCTACCATAGATTCCTCCTCATACTGTTTGAGGCTAGCTAGATCACCTGAGTGACGCCTTTTTCTTTGTATTGAAAGCAAAACGTTCTAGGAAAACGTCCACTAGTTGATCCAAGTTGTAGATGCTATGCTTCGGTAGATGGGTAAACCAATCCGAGGCAGATCCTACGAATGTGGTTATGAATGTTCTCAATAGCAATGCATCATTGTCTTGTATACCAAAGCATTGGCTCAAAAATCGAGTCACATGCTCTTGAGCATCCTCATCCCCTTTAAAGAGTGCCAACTGGGGCAGCTTGAAATGTTCGGGGTATGGAGGTGCTGGCACTGATGGATGCACTGGATGACTACGAAGTTGGCATAAGGTAGGCTTTTGGGGCCCAAAAGTCTTGAGTTCCATAGTCTCTAAGCGTTCTAACAACACTTTGTATGCATCGGAGGACGTAATCTCCTCCTCCTTGGTTTGTTCCCGCTGTGGGTTGCGGGGAACTTGAGGCCTTTGGATGGATAAATGGGTAGCATCCCTTCTGCCTTGATAGGGCGTTTCAGCCCACTCTTCTTCTTGGTCATAATCCTCATAATCTTCTTGAGGAGTGTTTGGCCTAGGCCTGTAAACATGGATGGGTGCCCGCGGAGGATGCCCATCACGGTTGCGGGGAATGGCCTCCCGCTCAGGTCTAAGAGGTCTTGGAGGCAGTGCTTGCTGAAGTCGCGGAGACCTGTCTCGCACTAAGGGGTTGTGCCTCACATACATCTCAGATTGTTGTGCGCGAGGGACTGGGGCCTTCTCAGGCGCATTGTTGTGAAGCAATTCAGTTGTCTGATGCTGAATGCGCTCTTGATCAAGGCGACACAAATGTTCTAATTCTTGTTGTTCTTGCCTAAGCCGCGTGATTTGTGCTTGGCGGGTGGCTAGTTGTGCAAATGCCAAGTCATTTTGTTCTACCGTCTCTTGTTTAATAGGCCTAGATGTCTCTCCTACATATCTGTTTTGATCATGGTGCTCTGAGACCCCTATATGTTGCTTCCCTCTGTCGAGGTTGGCCGCATTAACTTGAAGCTCTGGTCTCAATGAGCGATCTGGATATAAAGCAGGTGCAGACGTGCATCGTTTCTGCACTGGATATTGTTCTTGAGGAATGTAGTGATCCTCCTCACTCTCTCTGTGATATGCATAAAAAGTGTGGGCAGAATTGTCTTGCCCTGTCGGGAGAACCTGATGTTCTGGATATGGTCTACTGTGTCCGACATTAATCGGGGGTAAATTAGGAGCAACAAAATCATATGGTTCCTCCTTTTGGACCCTTTGTTGTTCTAGAGCAGTACACAACGCTTCATCACTAGGCCACCCAAAATGAACTTCCAAAGGAGGCCTCGTACTTAGACCAGGTGCTACATATTGGTTATTTTCTTGAAAAGATTCTTGTTGCTTAGGAGTTCCCCTTAGGGAGGGGGTTCTATAGTCTCGTCTATTGATGGCATGAGTTGGAGAGCCCCTCAAGGAGGTGCCTCTAGAGCCATGTTCTATGACTGTATGGGTTGGAGTGCCCCTCAAGGAGGGGCCTCTAGAGCCATGTTCTGCATGGTGTGAACTAACTGGTGTACCCTGCCGTCGAGGCGGGATGGCCAAGTCTTCAAGGCTATATCGGAGATGATTTGTCTCTCTTGGTGCATTTTTTGCAGCTTCTGCCCGTGATTGGGCTTGGCTACGAGTATTCACCATGGTAATGCTAACCTAAAGATGCAAAAAATTCTTTTTATGATTTTCTTTTTATGATTTTTTTGTCTAAACAGAAAATAGCATACACACACAAGCAATGATTATCTCTTTTAAAGATTAATAGTGTGCCCTAAATCTGGTTTAGTGTGTTTTGTTGTTTGTTTTGTTTTTGAAAATTTTTGTGAAACATTTAAATGCAATTATGAAGGCTCTTATGACTCCCAAAATGGTCGCCCCTTCAATATACCATTGTCGGACCGATATACCAACCTCTCTATATACCCGCCCTTACGTGAGGGAGACTATAGGTACGTGAGAGCAGATGATACATGGAACATAGGCGGTACGGAAGGGGAATCGCTCTGTTTATGACACCTACCATAGAAGACTTATCCTCATGTGCTGGGAATCACCCCAAGCTACACTCGGTCAGCTTTTGTCAGGATTTACGTCTAGCAACAGTCGCGATCGAGGTAATGGATGCAATATCTCAAGCCAAAGTGATAATGGAATCCACCTTTGGTCTTGCTCAAGGGTTGGGGTTTTATGACCAACGCCTTGGTTTAAAATACCACGTGATGTGTGGGGTTCATTTTAATTTTGCAAAAATTGAAACAGGCAAATGAAAAAGAAATCTTTCCCTAAGCCATACAAAATCGAAAACCAGAAAATAAAAAAACAAAAATTTGACAGAAGCTTTAAAAACCCCTACCTCTTCTCTGCCTAACAAGATGTTTCTGATTTGCTCTAAAAATTGCATAGAAATATACTCGTCCCTGGGTGAGGCGAATATCAAAACAGTAATCGTCCCAGGGTGAGACGAATAGTTTATTTGTCCCGGGTGGAACGAATACCAATTCTGTAATCGTCACTTGCAGAGATGAATAATAGTCTGATGTTGAAAAATAGGTACCTATAAAAAAACAAGCAATTTTAGATCAGTAATTTAACCTAAAAAAAATAGAGGACAGAGGTCCCACCGTGATCGCCATTGAAAGCACGAGATTCTGAAAACAAAAAGGATAAACTAAAAATGCAATGTAAATGAAACTAAAATAACGCTTAAACCCTATGTTATTGAAAAATGCGTAAAAAGAAAGAACATGAACACAAGATATCAAAGCAATATAAAAATAACGGCCCTTTTATTGATATGCTTTTCAAATTTGTGTTACAATGCGTCTCCTTCCTTTTTAGGGGATAGGAGCGTTAAATGTTGGTCTTTTACAACTTGTTTCAGAATTCCTTCTTCCACGTGCCCACATATAAGATGGGCGAACCAAAACGTTGTCGCTGCTTGCGTTGATAAAGGTAGATTCCTCGTTGCTCCTCTAATGCTGCAAATCTGCGTTCAAAGAAACAAACAAAGAATCAATAGCACCTGTGTATGAAAAATAAAAGATGAATCTAACGATGGTTAAAATGAGTCTAAATAAAATGAAAACTTGACAAAAGCATAAACATGAAACTAGCTAAATACTACAAAAGAAATAGTCACCAAAAGCAATAAAGCGGGGGGTGCCCAAAGGCAAACCACCCACGGGTGAAACTTTGCTTCGACACCAATCCGCTTAGGATGGGTCCGAAACCTGATGTGATGTGTTGTCGACAAATTGGTAGGATATTGTGGTCAAAAAAATTGGGGTTGGTTCTTGATTCGTGCCTTCAAAAGTCACCCAATAACCTCTCTTTCGATTAAGAGATTATGGATGTTGAAAACACAAATCGCAAGTAAGTGAATTAGCAGCACTTTGTCGCTCAAAATGCTCCTTCTCTGTATATCTTTTGGGTGAGGAAACTCACCATTTTATAGACCCAAGGGGTCTCTTTGAATTAACATGCAAAAGTGTTTCTTTGCATGAATGCTTTTTGTGTGAAGAGAAGACTTCTTCTTGATCAAGGGCTTCTTAACTGCCTCTGTGCATGTCTTTGTATGTTTTAGAAAAGCTCACTTGCACTCCCATGCAATGAAGGGATAGCTAAGTGGCAAATCTGAGTTGTCTTAAAAAGCTCACTCTCATTCCCATGCAGTGAAGGGAACGTCAATTGGCAGATATGAGTTGTCAAAAGAACTCACTCGCACTCCTATGCCATGCAGGAAAAGCTAAGTGGCAGTTCTGAGTTGTCATGCGCCGAGATCTAACTTTTTGCCGATCAAACCTGGCGTTCGTCCCACCCCGAAGCGAGCGCTGGTAATCGTCTCTGGGTGAGACGAGTATCAATCCGCACTCGTCCCTGGGTAGGACGAGTACAAATCCGCACTCGTCCCTGGGTGGGACGAATAAGCAATAAAGTGTCTAAAAGGTGCCAAATTGATCCTTGACTTGCAAAACTGCTGTGTGAGTGGTTAGAACCACTTTTTAACCTCTAGGGGCTGCCCTGGGGGCTGTGTGTGTTAGTGCGATCAGTGCTTGTTGTCACATAATCAGATTGGTGCTATTTTGGTGTCTACAAATAGAAACATGAAATATCAAAAATAGGAGCATAAAATAAGGTCATAAGAAGCTCCCCCTAAGGATGTGCACCAAAAAAAAATGATATAACAAAATGGAGAAGAAACAACTCCCAAGAGTTGTCTCAAATGCTCAAAAGTCTCCATAGGAAAAGGCTTAGTGAAAATATTAGCAACTTGTTCCTTCGTAGGCACAAAATCCAATACAACCTGATCATTATCAACCTTATCCTTCAAGAAATGATATATTATATCTATGTGCTTTGTTCTTGAATGTAAAATAGGATTCTTAGAAATATTAATAGCACTAGTATTATCACAAAGAAGAGAGATAGGCTCACCAATATGAATACCCAAGTCCACAAGCATTTGCTTCATCCAAAGCACTTGAGTACAACAAGCAGCACTAGCAATGTACTCAGCTTTAGCAGTAGAGAGTGATACATAATCTTATTTCTTACTATGCCAAGAAACAAGCATGTCACCAAGATAGAAAGCTCCATCACTAATGCTTTTACGATCATCAACACATCCTACCCAATATGCATTTGTGTAAGCTCTAAGTGTGAAATAATTACCTTTTGGATACCACAATACAAAGTCCAAAGTCCCCTTAAGATATCTAAAAATCCTCTTAACAACTTTCACATGTGTTTCCTTAGGTGCACTCTGAAATATAGCAACCATACAAACAACTTGCAAAATATCAGGCCCAGAATAACCTTTGAAAACTAACCTTACCTTATTCTGAACAACTTTGTCATCTTCATTAAGCTTTTTTTTAAACACCCACTTTACACCTATTACATTTTTTTTCATTGGTCTAGGTACCAATTCCCAAGTGTTGTTATTTTCTATTTGATTAATATCTTCTTCCATAGCATGAATCCAACCTTCATCCTTAGAAGCTTCAATAAAATATTTAGGCTCAACTTGAGATAATAAATAAAAATGACTTTGCTCATTTGATCTTACAAGTCTTCTACTTGTTTGCACACCTTGAGTTGGATCACCTATTATTTGATCCTTGGGATGATTCTTATTGATGTAGTTTGGAGGTGAATTTGAAGCATCACTTTGTTCTTCTTCTTCTGAAACTTGCTTGTCTTCATTTTGCACATCTTCTACAAATGGCTCAAAATGTGATGGTGAAGGTTCCTCAAGATCAAATTTGGGTACATGTCCTTCATCAAACTTCACATTGGTGCTTTCTACCACCTTTACAAGATTTTTATTGAAGCATCTATAAGCCTTGATTTTGGTGGAATAACCAAGGAAAATCCCCTCATCTGCTCTAACATCGAACTTTCCAATATTATACTCATCTCTCCTAATGTAACATTTACATCCAATTACTCTGAAATGCTTAACTGAAGCTTTCCTTCCCATCCATAGTTCATAGGGAGTCATGTGGCTATGAAATATAAGCATGCACCTATTCTTAATATAGACTGTTGTATGCACTATTTCCTTTCAAAATCTATCTGCAACCTATGAGTCATTAAGCATTGTTCTAGCCATCTCCTACACTATTCTGTTCTTCCTCTCTACCACCCCATTCTGTTGAGGTGTCCTTGCTTCTAAAATATATCTCATAATACCATGCTCATTGTAATATCTATCAAACTCACTAGAAGTGAACTCACCACATCTATCCGATCTCAAGCATTTGATCCTCTTTCCTGAGTCATTTTTTGTCATAGCCTTAAACACTTTGAAGCATTTAAAAGCCTCTAATTTCTCCTTCATGAATGAAACACATGTTAGTCTAGAATAATCATCAATAAAAAAAATGAAACACCTCTCACCATTAGTGCCTTTTATCCTCATAGGTCCACACACATCTGTATGTACAAGCTCCAAAGGCTTTGGTGTAGAATACTTAGTTTTGAACTGTGATCTAGTTTTATTGCCCTATTGACATGGTGCAAATATTCTATTGTTTGGATTTTTCAACTTAGGAAGGTGCCTAACAACATTATTAGAGCTAATATTAACAATATTATCAAAGTTAATATGCCCAAGCCTCTTATGCCATAACCAACTATTATCAACCTATCCAAACAAGCATGTTTTCTCATTTGTACTACAAAGATTATACAAGTTACCAAGTGTTCTTGTTACTTTTGCCAAAATTTTACCACTCAAAGCACATCTAATATCACAACCATCTGACTTAAATATCACATTTTTACCAGTATCACACATTTGACTAACACTTAAAAGATTGTGCTTGAGGCCATCAACAAATAGAACATCTTGTGAAGAGATCTTACCATAATTAAGTTTGATCATACCTTTACCCATAATTTTTTCACTACCATTGTTGCCAAACTTGAATGAACCACCATCATATTTTTGCAAGTTTGTAAATTTATTTCTATCTCCAGTCATGTGACTAGAGAACCCACTATCAAGGATCCAAGATGTGGACTTGCTTTGAGCCTTAAAAGCTGTTTGAACAATCAATGATTCTTTTTTTACCTTTCCTTTCTTAACCCATATCCTTTTGTGGTTATTTTTAGATTTCTTCTCTTTCTATTGCATTTATAACTTCTTGAGAGGATGAAAATTATACTTCATAGGCTGCATACTGTGTACTTTAGAAGGATTATAATGACTTCTTTCCTGCATTGAAATAGTCACAAAATTTGTCCTGCAATTTCTAGCAATGTGACTAAAATTATTGCACTTGTAACACTCCACATGAAAATAAAGAAGAGGAGAAAATGAGTTGTAACTTACAAAGCTCTTAGGCCTAATATTAAGCCTAAAATTCACCATCTTATGTCCATAAGAATTACACTTATAACAATAACCAGAAAAGAAAGGATTAAACTTATTTTGAACTTGATGCCAAGCATTGAAATCTCTTCTAGGCGCTCTACATTTTTGATGTTCAACCTTCACAAACCCATAATTATTGGTCTTCTTGAGGTAATTAGGCCTATTGCTGTTGTTGGACTGATTTGGCACCTTTCTTTCTTCCTTTTCATGATTTTGGGGCTGCACTACAATAGGCTTCTCATTCTTTGTGCTCTCAACAACTGGTTTTGCATCTTTTGAAGTATGTGAACATTCATCCTCTTAAAAACCCAAGCCAAACTTTATGTAGGGAGGCATTTGACAACTAATAATCTCATAAAGCTGATTAGAACTTTTTTGAAACTTAATATTGGTATTCAAGTTCAAATATGCCTTGTCAAGTTGTTTTCTTAAAGTCACAATTTCCTCTTCTAGCTTGCAACAAAAACCAGATTTTTCACATACCTTATTTTTAAGATCTTAATTTATTTTATTGAAATATTCAAGACTCACCTTTGCATCACCTAATTGCTATTGCAAAACAAAAATTTCATCTTGAGAATCTTTCTTTACCTCTTCTATTTTCTCCTTCAAGTCTTCATTATATTTTTTTAGCTCCTTGATCTTCTCATTCATCCTCTTGTTTCTTTTTCACATACCTTATTTTTAAGATCTTAATTTATTTTATTGAAATCTTCAAGACTCACCTTTACATCACCTAATTGCTATTGCAAAACAAAAATTTCATCTTGAGAATCTTTCTTTACCTCTTCTATTTTCTCCTTCAAGTCTTCATTATATTTTTTTAGCTCCTTGATCTTCTCATTCATCCTCTTGTTTCTTGATCTTAGCTCCTTGAAGGCGTCGCATTTTCGTGACCCATCCATAAGGCCGTACAAGGTGACAGAAACATGTAGCGAAATCGCTACATGTTCCGTTTTCGCGAGGCGGAGCGCAGGGAGGAGCCAACGACAGAAACATGTAGCGAAATCGCTACATGTTCCGTTTTCGCGGAACAAGCTTGCGATGGAGAAGAGGAAGCCGAAGACGTAGCGATATCACTACAGGTCCCATTTTTGTGGGTTAAAAGTGGCCAGGGAGTACGGCATAAAAAACGTCGCGATTTCGCGACCCGTCGCGTTTTCGCGACCTACAACTGTTTTCCCGCCAAGTGCAGTATGAACGGCCGAGGAGATATTTTTGGTTTTCGATGATTTAATGCTGCCCCGAATTAAATGATTCATGGATTTCCAAGGCAGTCAAGGTCGAAGAAGCACCCAGGCCACCAAAATTGAAGGATTTATTGGTTCAAAGCTGCTGTTCGTGGATTAATTCAACGGTTTTCATGCACATGTTCGAAGAATCAAATTTAATGAAGGACCGCAAACGTTTCATTGCATTTAAATTTTTGTTTCTTTGAGACTGCAATTAAGGGGATCATGTTCCTCGTTTCCTTCGCATAATTGTAGATCTCAAGAAGGTCGGTTTAAAATATTTAATGCTGCAAAGAGGACGAACCTCTATAAAAACCAAATGTAATTCTCATTTCGAAAGGTTGGAAGTTTTGCTAAAAACTGGAAGTGCATTTGCGAGAATAAAGTATTGGCTTCAGATTTTTCAAGCAGTTGTTTGGGTGATTGTCTTTTCTGTTCCTTTTGCATTTCTAATCGAATTTATATTCCTTAAGTGCCGTTACATTCAAATTCTGCATATTGGATTTGAATCCTGCTTGTAAGGATATGATTCCTGGAGTGTAATCTTGGAGAGATTTTCTGCATACAGTTGTGTGAGAGTTGAGTCATTATCTTCTGTTGCTTCTTGTTCTTGCACTTTGAGTTTCTGCTTTGTTGTTCTTCCGATCCCATAACTCCGGCCTGCGGCCATATTTCCATTTCTTTTTGCAACTTTTAATTTCTTTCCAGCAACCCTTATCTTCAAACAAAAATTTAGATTAGTAAAGGGAACCAGCCCACTCTGGAGATTGGTCTGGGAGCCATTTCTTGCTTCCAGCCTTTCAATGTTGGCCAGGTCTAGGGTGCATTTGTAAAATCCTTTCCTGTGGCAGATTTTGGACCAACAATACTCTTCCAAAGCTACTGCAAGCTCATATTCAAGATCTATTTCAGATTCATTATCTTCTTTGTTTGCATCTGTATTGCTTTTGTCCTCAATGGCCATAAAGAGGACTTCAGAAGACTTTTCATCAAAATCATCCACACTCTCATATGAAGAATAACTATCTTCATGTGACAACAAGATCTTCTTTGAGAACCTCTTGCTAAACCTTGGTGCTTTCTTTTTGATGTCTTTGTTTTTGCATTTTTGATACTCACCATCATATTCCAAATGCTCCTTGTAAGGACATTTTGATGCAAAATGCCCAATGCGCCCACACTCAAAACACTTCAATGGTAATTTTCACTTGTATTTTCCTTTTCCTCTCTTTAAATTTCGAACAAAGTTTGCTTGCTCTTCATCAGAAAACTTCTCTTCATCATATTCAAAATTTACTTTCAAGTTCTTGAAGGCTTTAAATGCACTCTCCTTTTTAGAAGGCTTGCTGCAACCAACTCTCATCTCATATGCAATAAGTGAGCTGTGTATTTCATCTAATGTTAGAGTGTTTAAATTCTTTGCTTCTTCATTTGCAGAAACCTTTGAATAAAATTTTAAAGTCAAAGAATGAAGAACCTTTTTCACAACAATAGTATTTGTCATAGCTTCTCCTAAACCTCTAATGGAAGTAATTACCTCATTCACACGAAGCATGTAGGCTGAAATATATTCATTCTCATCCATTCGAAGACTTTAAAATTGTGCTCTATTTATTTGCAGTTTAGCTTCCTTGACTTTGTCATTACCTTCATGAATTGCCTTCAACTTATCCCAAAATTCTTTAGTTGTTTGCAAACCCATAACCTTCACTAATTCACTTGGTGTAAGGGCATTGGTAATTATTGATTTTGCATTCATATTGTTCTCATAATCTTTGATTGCATCAGGATCAGTAGGAATTGTTGTAGGAAAAGTATAACCATTATTAACAGATAGCAAAACACCAAGGCCAAGTGAACCCAAAATATCCATCATTCTGTAACTCCAAAATGCATAATCACTATGATCAAAGTATGGTGCCTTATCGGTATTGACTTCTCTACCACCCATTGTGAACCATGAATCAATCCGAGCTGATTAAGCTTCAAAAAGGATAACCTTGCTCTGATACCAATTGGTAGCAACACAATGGCACAAAGAGGGGGTGAATCTATGTAGTTTTTCATTTTAATTTTAATTTTAATTTTTTTTTTTAAATCTGATTTAAATCAGCAATAAAATGCAATATAACAACAATGAGATGCACAAAAAAAATCAACCCACAATACAGGAATTGACAGGGAAAACCGTGAAAAACCTCGGTGAGAAATGCTTGTTGTGTCTACTACACAATATCAAGCCTCACAAAATAAAAGAGTAGAATATGATTTTTCTGCAACAAAATAAGGAGGGCTGCAACCAACCTATATCTTAGCCACAATTGATCAACTCAACAATATTATGAAGAAAAATATAGAAAAATTATGCATTCACTGATAGCAAGCTCTAACTAGCCTGCAAGCACAAAACCACAATCCTGCAATGAAAAGATTCTGCAACCAAAGTATGCAAGATGAAAATACCATATAATCTGATCAAACCCCTACAATATTCACATAAATACAAAGCTCTCATCATCCAAAATAGACATACACCACTGCATAAAATGTTATCAAACTTCAAACACTTGTAGAAAATTCGGCAGCATTCTGGCAGCATAACCCTACTTTTCTGAAAACCTCTCACACCACTCCATAAAAAATACCTTCATTTTTTTAATACTAAAACATGGAGGGAAACCAAAAATGGTTTCCAAAACCATGTGCCAAACCACCTCCCAAAAATCAAACACTTTTCATTCTGTCTCAACCAATCAATTATCCTGTAGTGAAATCCACGTTGTCAATATTACCAATTTTTTAATACTTGCACAAAAATAATAAAAGAAACATAAAATATGTTTCCAAATCAATATAGCACGCCTCTTAAAATATTTCCCAATATCTTCAAAAACATTGACATGCACAATCACTTCCATTGAAAAAGCAAGAAAAAACAACTTCTTGTTTTTGTCTTTATTGGCATCCATATTTCTATCTTTATGTATTGCTTTATTGCTTTCATATTTCATGCTATAAAACACATCGGGTTTTATAACAGAATGACAATGTTATAAAACACAGGATATTTTATAACAATGACAAATTTACCAACAAGATGCCAAATAAAATGTGTTGACAACAATGACAACACCTATAAGGCTCAACAAAAGATGCTACATGGGAGTCTCTCCATCAGCTCCAACACCAGTTTCCTCACCTTTAGCTTTGAGGACAAAGCTTTTTGAAGGGGAAGGGACATGTTAGGATCTCATCCTAACTTTTTTTTTATAATTCTCATTATTATGTAATGACCCACTTCCAATGTGGGGAATCCAATCTATAATGTTATTTTACAATATTTTATAATGTATGTGGCAAGTTAGGCTCCTAGCCAAGTGGGGCCATTTGATGTAACCATTATCAAGATTGTAATTGATGTTTGGTAGATATTCTAGCTTGAGTGGAATTTTGCATGTAAGACAACTTTTGAGCTTAGGGTTAGGGTTGCATGAATTCTTTCTTTAAAAGATATGAAGCCATGTACAAATGTATCTTTTAAAAAGTTAATTAAATATTGAAGGAGGTTGTCCCCTCAAAGAGGCCTATGATTATGAGTTATTTGTGAGATTGTTTCAATTCTGTAATTACTTTTTGCATAGTGTTATTCAATTATTTTTTAGTATTTTGTGTCAGTGAGTTTTATTTTAATAGTAGGTTCCTAACAAGATCTTCCTAGGAACTTTTTAATGCTTGCCCCCTATGCTATGACTGTTTATCTTCATTCTAACAACACATTGGATTCTCTCCTATGGCGCTTAAAATTCACTTTTTGGTGGTCCTTCCTTCAATACGATGGTGCCTCCACTTGTGCTTGGTGGTTCTACCACTCCTTTGGTGACTTTTATTCACCAATATTTTTTACAACTTTTACCTATACTTTATGGTGTCTTTGGACACTCTAACTCTACCTTGCACTATTCGATCTCTTTATTTTATTCAATAAGACTTAAAAAATTTTGAACTTTCTTGGATTATTATTATTATTATTTTTATTTTTTTGAATTTACATGGTGGAATCGATAGCCGCCATGAATCCGAGCAGGATGTCCAACTTTTATGGCCACCACAGTATTCTGTGTTGTCTGCCCCAAAAGCCACCACACAGATCTTCGTGCAGTCCGCCCCTATAACCACCATGCCATAATCATTTTAAACCTTTTACGTCGTTGAAAGCACCAAACTTTATTGGATTATAAAAAAAAATATATATATTGATTTTTCCTTCTCCTTATGACTCCCTTTCCAGCAATCCTTAACTTCACTTTTTGTTGTTGTGTTTTTACAAATTCTAGGATGATAACAATTCCTCCTTCCTTGTCTTGGAGACACTTAGCTTAGACTATATTTTATTGGCTATAATAAGTCTAATATGGTTCTTTAAAAAAACTTTATAATAAACTGAATTGAATGCTTGAATAATTAACTTTTATAGCACCAATATTACAAACCTCTTTTGCCTCCTTTGTAGCTAATATTATTGGTGATTTGATTCACCTTTTTGTTGTATCAAATTTAAAAATTTTGCAGCTTCACTTCCTTTTAATTTGCTGCCCCAAAATATGATTTTTGCATCTTCAAAAGTTGCTAAATCTTCCTTCGATTTGCTATCTAAAGCTCTCCTAAATCTGCTCCAAAAATCTTCAAAACACAACTCTACTATCTCCTTCTAATTCTGGTCCTGAAACTCTTCTATCACTACTCACTAAACCTGATTTCTCTTCCTATATCTTGCTGTCCAAAAATATTCTCTAACTCCAATCCATTGCCTTAGTTAACTGTTAAATTCTCCTTCAATTGCTACTCAAGGGCACTACAAAATCTGCCCAAATTTTCTCAAATTCTACCTCAAATTTATGCATATTTAGATTATTAAATACTTTGCACATTCTAATAATACTTGTGCATTTATTACATTGCATAAAGTAAATACTCACACTCTACTGTAGGACACTCTCCTAATCTAATGATGTACCCAAGGTGGTACATTAACATATACCAAAGAATTTTCAAACCAAAAAATTGCCCACTAGTTGTGTAGACACCAAAATCTAGCCACTTGTCATCCATCCAGGTCTTCCCGCCATTTTTACCCATTTATTTACATATATTTAGGTATATTTGTTTAATATAATATAAAATATTAATGTTTTATATTCTATTATATATATATTTATAAAATGTATATATATACATATATATGTGTAAATTAATCTCAACCATCCATCTTAGTCTATTCCCAACCGTTCATCCACCTTGATCCATACCACTTACCCAGATTTAATCTCCACCCTCCGTTACATTTTAATCTTGACCACACAAATTGTGTCATTGAAATCCTAATGTTCCCTAGGAGAGATTATAAAGAGGAGTCATTCTGATGACTCAACCCCCAAGTTCTTGAGTTCTTTGAGTTTTCAACCTAAGCAATGTTGGATATTTTGAGTCCATGAAGTTGTCATTGATGTCAAGGAATGAGCTACCGTTGATGTCAAAAGGTCAAAAGGAGCAATGCAAGAGGTTGATGATAGATGAGCTCCATAATGTTTATTTTTAAATATTATGTGGAGCATGATTTTAAAGGTTTTTTTTTTAAACCAAGGTGGAAAAATAAAAGGTTTTCTTTAAAACCAATGGTGGCAAAAATAAAAGGTTTTTCTTTAAAACCAATGGTGGGCAAGTTATAAGGTTTTTCTAAAAACCAAGGAGGCTTTTAGTTTGGTTTAAAAGGCCCAAAGTTTATTTAATTATTAAATTATAATATTTAAATTCTAAAAGAATTTAAATTATTATATTTAATAATTATAAGGCCAAAGTCTAAGTTTGGTGCCGATATTTTTGCATGTGAAGATGACGTACTCCCTCCGTCGATGTAGGAGATTATTGGAAGGCGTATGGTATTTAAACCATAGCCTTTCCAAAGGCCAAAGCATCCATCCTCATTCGCTAATGTTAACGCCTAAGACTCATGCGCATATTTCGTAGTGATAGTTCATGCAACGTGTGGTTTCTAAAAAGTGAGGGTGAAGGAGCCTTTTGGCTCGTGGGCGCTAAGGAGGTCAAAGAGTGGTAGGTGCTTGGTGGCTCCAAGAGGAGCACATGGCTCACAGGGCATGGAAGTTACGGCCAAGGTACTCGTTGGAGAGAAGTGCCAAGTTCGACTCCTACGCATGCTAAAGTGGTAACATTTTGGTTTATGATTTAATTTTTGCATGGGCTAAAGTTTAAGTTAGGAGAAATAAGGTGATAATTTTATTTTGGAGGATTAGCCAAAATTCATAAGGGAAATATTATTAAGTTTTTGAAAGGTTATTTTGCTGAGATAGATTTGAGGGTAAAATTTTTTTATCTTAGAAAAAGGGAAAATTATTTTATTGCATTGTTTTACAAGTGAGTTATTTAATAAATGCAATATTAAAGTAGGGAGTCATAAGTAGAGATTGGTTTATTCTTTGAAGATAATTTTCTGAAGTGAGTTATGTTAAATCTGAATGGTTGAGATGATCTTGTGATGAGTTAGGGTTTTGAAGAAGTGATTAATTAAATATTGTGGTGTTGGATATTATTTTAAGAATGGAGCAATAAGGTGTATTTGAGATTTAATTTATCTTTGTGATTAAGGTAAATTGTGAAAAGTTTTAGAGTGATAATTCTTGTCATCTAACTCTTTGTACTTGGCAAATAAGTGTTTATGATTGTGGCAGATTTGTATGGTCTACTTCTCATCAAATAAAAGGTATGGGCACATTCTTCCTTGATTGAGTTGATTGGTTGGTTTTCTTGAAAACAACTTTGGAGTGAAAAGGACTTGATTAGGTTTCCTTATTGAGTTGTTGAGCTATTGATAAGTGAATGCTATGCACCTTGTTTTATAAGCATTGTTGTTGAAGTGAGTGATTGAGTGAAGAACTTGAACTAGGGTTTGGAAAGAACATGAGTATCATTGTTATGTGAGATTGGTTGATAAGCATTGTTGGAAATATTTTGAGTGAGTGTTCATATGCTTGGACTAGGGTTTGTGAGCAAGGATTATTTCATTGAGTGATTGGTTGAGTAGAGTTGGTTGAGCCTAGTCAAGTGGATGTGTGAAGTGATAGTTCAAGTTCTATAAAATAAATTATTCTATATTATGAATTGAGTTGAGAAAGTGGTTGAGTGTTTATGAGTGTGAAACATATTGAGTCTCTAACAATTCTCTATATGTTTCTAAAAGAGTGATTGAAAGTGATTGAGCATTGAGGTGAATGTGAAGCATATTGAGTCTCTAACAATTCTCTTTATGTTTCTAAAAGAGTGATTGAAAGTGATTGAGCATTGTGATGAATGTGAAGTATATTGAGTCTCTAACAATTCTCTTTATGTTTCTATGAGATTGGACAAGTTCTAGTGTGGACTTGTTGAGCATATTTGAGGTAAGTCTTTGAGAAGACTTGTGGATAGATTTGTGTGAGCTTTTGTGGAAGCTTACAATACATATTGAGAGTAGATTGGACAAGTTCTAGAGAGGATTTATGGATAGATTAGTGTGAGATTTTGTGGAAGCTTACAAGGTAGATTTGAGATAAGTCTTTGAGAAGACTTGTGAGCAGAGTTGATTGATAAGGTTTTGAGGTAGATCTAGTAGAGTTGATTTGAGATTGAGTCAAGCTTTGTGTTAAGGCTTGAGGATATAGATTGAGGATAGATTTGTGCTAGATCGAAGGACTATGTTTAGTGTAGATCAGAGAATAAATATTGAGGATATATTTGTGCTAGACCGAAGGACTATGTTTAGTATAGATTTGAGGATAGATTTTGGTGTATATTTGAGGATAGGTTTGTGCCAAACTAGAGATAGAGATTGAGCAGATTTGTGCTAGATCGAAGGACTATGTTTAGTGTAGATTTGAGATAGAGCTTTGAAGGTGATAGAGTATAGAGGATGATAGTATCTAGTGGATAGAGATCCATTAGCTAGGGCAGTGAGGATAGGTGTCTTTAGTGGATAGAGATCCATTAGCTAGAGTAGTGGGGGCAACAGTTCTTCTAGAAGATCACTAAGAGCTAAGGAGAAAGGAGTTCTCCTATGGATAGAGATCCATGAACTTGATTAGGGGATTGGTGTCTCCTTTGGATAGAGGTCCATAAACATTGTAATAGGGAAAGGATTCCCAAGAGATTGATTGAGAAAATTTTAGTGAAATATTTTCTCCGTGGAGTAGCCCACATTGGGTGAACCACGTTAAATTGGTGTCTCTATTGTGTGTGGTGATTTATGCATTGATTTGATTACTGTTTTTGATATTGCTATCTTTACATTGCATAATATTGATTGGGAAAGAAAAGTAAAAAGTGGTCTTATACTGTTCACCTCCCTCTCAAGTATAAGCTTGTGTTCTTCAATTGGTATCGAGTGGGTTCCTTCAGAAGAGTTTAACAGCTTGAAGGAAAAGCTTTCAAGAACACAATGGATTCTAAGAATGTGTCCTCAGATAATTCAACACCAATATTTGATGGAAGTGATTATATATATTGGAGTATGAGAATGAAGGTTCACCTGATGGCACTTGGCAATGAAATTTGGGAAGCAGTTGAAAATGGATACATACCACCAGTTGATCCACCTATAGATAAGGAAGGTAAGCTTCTACAACATTACAATTCAAAAGCAATGAATGCAATTTTGAGAGGTTTTCATAGAACAGAATCAATAAAAGTTATGCATTGTAAAGATGCAAAAGGAATTTGGGATAAGTTGCAAAGCATATATGAAGGAGATAAAAGTGTCAAAAAGGTAAAGATACGAAATCTCAAAGGATAATTTGAAGAATTAAGAATGAAGAATGAGGAAAACATTAGTTCTTATCTACTTTGGGTAGATGAGGTTGTTAATGCTATGCAAGGACTTGGACTTAATGTTGAAGAATCAGATGTTTGTGATAAGATCTTAAGGTCTCTCCCAACAAGGTTTAGTGAAAATATTTTAGCTATAGAAGAATCAAAGGATGGTGATTCTTTGACAAGAGATATGTTACTTGGTATTCTTACAACTTTTGAGTTAAGAATAAAAGAGGAACCTAATCTCTAGAAGGAAGCAACCTTCAAAGCAATTAAGAAGACAAAGGGTAAGAAGTCAAAATTAAGTAATGAGTCATCTAGTGATGAAGAAGCTAATTATGGTAGAAGGAATAAGGATTCAAGAAGATTTAAAGATGCAAAATATGTTAGATGTTTCAATTGTGGAAAGTATGGTCACTATGCAATTGATTTTCAAGAAGCTAAAAATAATAATGATGAAGAAAAATAGGATCATAGGAATAGGGAATCAGAAAAATACAGGTACCAAAAGAAAGGCAAGGATGGACAAAGCAAACAAGGAAAGAAGTTCTTTCAAAGATAAAAGAGGAGCTACTATGCAGACAAGGCAAGTAAGTACTCAAGTGATAGTGATACTAGTTCTTCAAATAATGATAGAGATGAAGTCCTATTTCTGATTGAAGAAAAAGAAGAAGTTAAGAAAAGGTCACCAATAATTCTCAAGTGTTTTAGATGTGGTAATTTTGGACATCTTGAAGATAGTTGTACAAGGAATGGTTTTAGTTTCAATGATGATGAATATGAGGATGCACTTGAAGGACCAAAAGAGAATATTCTAATGGCACTAGAAGAAGAAGAAGGTGATCCTATAGAAGATAAGTAAAATAAAATGAAGATGTAGACAAAGGCAAACAAATAGAGGAAGAATCAAAAAAGAAGGAGTTGATCTTAAGGTAGAACTTATTTATGCTCTTGACACATTAAATAAGGTAAGAAAGCAAAACTCTAAACTTGAGTTTCAGTTTCAAGAATGTGATGAAGAAAGAAGAAAGCTTATAGAGGATCTAAAAAAGTCAATGGCTAAGACAAAGAAGTTCAAGGATAAGTTAGAAGCAAAGGTCTTAGAATGTGAAAGGTTAGAACAAGAAGTAGCTCTACTAAGGGAAGATTTAGAAAAATCCAAGGATAAGCTACACAAGTTTGGAAAGAGTTCAAAGATTGTGGATAAGATGATCAAGGTACAAAGAAGGTCAACAAACAAAATAGGTCTTGGTTTTGAACAAGCTCAAAAGAAACAAGAAGAAGAGTCAACCTCAAGTTTTGAAGAAGAAGAAACTTCAGAAGAAGATAGTGTAAGAGAAAGTGAGACTTCTGAGGATGAGTTGGACAACAAAAAGTTCAACAAGGAAAGGAACAATGCACAAAGAAGAAACAGATGGAACAACAATCAGAATAGGTTAAGAGAGACTAAGAGACCAATGAGGTCAAGACAAGGAAATTTCAATGGAAGATGTTTCTCATGTCACATGTTTGGGCACATGGCTTCACAGTGCAGGACACATGAAAGATAGGAATATGGGAATTTCAAGAATAGACAATTTTTCCATGGGTATTGCTACTCATGTAATCAGTTTGGTCACAAGGCAATGAATTGCAGGGTTCATGATAGAAAAGGATATGGCTTCACTAGGAGAAATCCTAAGACATTTGCACCTCCAAGGAATAATAACATTAAGTGTTATAAGTGCAATAATGATGGACATACAACAAAGTGGTGTAGAGCAGACATTCCAGAACCAAGCATGAACATGATCAGGAACAGGAATAGGAACAAGAATATGGATATGAACATGAACATGAATAGGAGCAAGAACATGAATAGGAATATGAATATGAACATGAACAAGAATAGGAATAAGAATAAAAATATGAGTATGGACATGAATAGGAATAGGAACATGGACATGAAGAGGAATAGTCAAAGGAATCAGAAGGATCAGATGAGAAGGAAAGAGGACAAAGGTAAAGACCAGTGCTTGCTGGGAGTAGAAATACTCCCACCCTAGAATTAACCACCTCAAGAGGAGGTGGGGGAGGGGCTAAGCTAAGAGACTCATTCTTAGCCCCGAGCCCCAAAGGTGACCCTTTGCCATTGATGTCAAAGGGGGAGAGATTTGAGTAAGGGGGAGAGATTTGGTTTAAGGAGAGAGCATTGAGATATGGGAAGCAATGTCCCAGGGGAGCAGAACAAGAAAAAGGTCAAGTGTTTGGTAAAAATAATTTGGGTTGCCATCAATGACAAAGGGGGAGATTGTTGGACATTTTGAGTCCATGAAGTTGTCATTGATGTCAAGGAATGAAGTTGTCATTGATGTCAAGGAATGAGCTACCATTGATGTCAAAAGGTCAAAAGGAGCAATGCAAGAGGTTGATGATAGATGAGCTCCATAATATTTATTTTTAAATATTATGTGGAGCATGATTTTAAAGGTTTTTCTTTAAAACCAATGGTGACAAAAATAAAAGGTTTTTTAAAAATGGTGGAAAAATAAAAGGTTTTTCTTTAAAACCAATGGTGGGCAAGTTATAAGGTTTTTCTAAAAACCAAGGAGGCTTTTAGTTTGGTTTAAAAGGCCCAAAGTTTATTTAATTATTAAATTATAATATTTAAATTCTAAAATAATTTAAATTATTATATTTAATAATTATAAGGCCAAAGTCTAAGTTTGGCACCGACATTTTCGCATGTGAAGATGATGTACTCCCTCCATCGACGTAGGAGATTATTGGAAGGTGTATGGTATTTAAACCATAGCCTTTCCAAAGGCCAAAGCATCCATCCTCATTCGCTAATGTTAATGCCTAAGACTCGTGCACATATTTTGCAGTGATAGTTCATGCAACGCGTGGTTTCCAAAAAGTGAGGGTGAAGGAGCCTTTTGGCTCATGGGTGCTAAGGAGGTCAAAGCACGGTAGGCACTTGGTGGCTCCAAGAGGAGCACGTGGCTCACACGGCATGGAAGCCACGACCAAGGCGCTCATTGGAGAGAAGTGCCAAGTTCGACTCCTATGCATGCTAAAGTGGTAACATTTTGGTTTATGATTTAATTTTTGCATGGGCTAAAGTTAAAGTTAGGAGAAATAAGGTGATAGTTTTATTTTGGAGGATTAGCCAAAATTCATAAGGGAAATATTATTAAGTTTTTGAAAGGTTATTTTGCTGAGATAGATTTGAGGGTAAAAATATTTTTATCTTAGAAAAAGGGAAAATTATTTTATTGCATTGTTTTACAAGTGAGTTATTTAATAAATGCAATATTAAAGTAGGGAGTCATAAGTAGAGATTGGTTTATTCTTTGAAGATAATTTTCTGAAGTGAGTTATGTTAAATATGAATGGTTGAGATGATCTTGTGATGAGTTAGGGTTTTGAAGAAGTGATTAATTAAATATTGTGGTGTTGGATATTATTTTAAGAATGGAGTAATAAGGTGTATTTGAGATTTAATTTATCTTTGTGATTAAGGTAAATTGTGAAAAGTGTTAGAGTGATAATTCTTGTCATCTAACTCTTTGTACTTGGCAAAGAAGTGTTTATGATTGTGGCAGATTTGTATGGTCTACTTCTACATCAAGAAAAAAGGTATGGGCACATTCTTCCTTGGTTGAGTTGATTGGTTGGTTTTCTGGAAAACAAGATTTGGAGTGAAAAGGACTTGATTAGGTTTCCTTATTGAGTTGTTGAGCTATTGTGAAGTGAATGCTATGCACCTTGTTTTATAAGCATTGTTGTTGAAGTGAGTAATTGAGTGAAGAACTTGAACTAGGGTTTGAAAAGAACATGAGTATCATTGTTATGTGAGATTGGTTGATAAGCATTGTTGGAAATATTTTGAGTGAGTGTTCATATGCTTGGACTAGGGTTTGTGAGCAAGGATTATTTCATTGAGTGATTGGTTGAGTAGAGTTGGTTGAGCCTAGTCAAGTGGATGTGTGAAGTGATAGTTCAAGTTCTATGAAACAAATTATTCTATATTCTGAATTGATTTGAGAAAGTGGTTGAGTGTTGATGAGTGTGAAACATATTGAGTCTCTAAAAATTCTCTATATGTTTATAAAAGAGTGATTGAAAGTGATTGAGTATTGAGGTGAATGTGAAGCATATTGAGTCTCTAACAATTCTCTATATGTTTCTAAAAGAGTGATTGAAAGTGATTGAGAATTGTGATGAATGTGAAGCATATTGAGTCTCTAACAATTCTCTTTATGTTTCTATGAGATTGGACAAGTTCTAGTGTGGACTTGTTGAGTAGATTTGAGGTAAGTTTTGAGAAGACTTGTGGAAGATTGTGAGTTTTGTGAAGTTAAAAAATTGAGAGTAGATTTGGACAAGTTCTAGAGAGGACTTGTGGATATATTAGTGTGAGATTTTGTGGAAGCTTACAAGGTATATTTGAGACAAGTCTTTGAGAAGACTTGTGAGCAGAGTTGATTGATTGATTTGTTCAAACCTTGAGTTAAGGTTTGGGGCAGATCTAGTAGAGTTGATTTGAGATTGAGTCAAGCTTTGTGTTAAGGCTTGAGGATAGAGATTGAGGATAGATTTGTGCTAGATCGAAGGATTATGTTTAGTGTAGATCAGAGGATAGATATTGAGGATAGATTTGTGCTAGATCGAAGGACTATGTTTAGTATATATTTGAGGATAGATTTTGGTGTAGATTTGAGGATAGGTTTGTGCTAGACCAGAGATAGAGATTGAGTAGATTTGTGCTAGATCGAAGGACTATGTTTAGTGTAGATTTGAGATAGAGCTTTGAAGGTGATAGAGTATAGAGGATGATAGTCTCTAGTGGATAGAGATCCATTAGCCAGGGTAGTGAGGATAGGTGTCTTCAGTGGATAGAGATCCATTAGCTAGAGTAGTGGGGGCAACAGTTCTTCTAGAAGATCACCAGTCAGAGCTAGAGGAGAAAGGAGTTCTCCTATGGATAGAGATCCATGAACTTGATTAGGGGATTGGTGTCTCCTTTGGATAGAGGTCCATAAACATTGTAATAGGGAAAGGATTCCCAAGAGATTGATTGAGAAAATTTTAGTGAAATATTTTCTCCATGGAGTAGCCCACATTGGGTGAACCACGTAAAATTGGTGTCTCTATTATGTGTGGTGATTTGTGCATTGCTTTGATTACTGCTATTGATATTGCTATCTTTACATTGCATAATATTGATTGGGAAAGAAAAGTAAAAAGTGGTCTTATACTGTTCACCCCCTCTCAGTATAAGCTTGTGTTCTTCAATTGGTATCAGAGCGGGTTCCTTCGGAAGAGTTTAACAACTTGAAGGAAAAGCTTTCAAGAACACAATGGATTCTAAGAATGTGTCCTCAGATAATTCAACACCAATATTTGATGGAAGTGATTATATATATTGGAGTATGAGAATGAAGGTTCACCTGATGGCACTTGGCAATGAAATTTGGGAAGCAGTTGAAAATGGATACATACCACTAGTTGATCCACCTACAGATAAGGAAGGTAAGCTTCTACAACATTACAATTCAAAAGCAATGAATGCAATTTTGAGAGGTTTGCATAGAACAGAGTCAATAAAAGTTATGCATTGTAAAGATGCAAAAGGAATTTGGGATAAGTTGCAAAGCATATATGAAGGAGATAAAAGTGTCAAAAAGGCAAAGATACGAAATCTCAAAGGACAATTTGAAGAATTAAGAATGAAGAATGAGGAAAACATTAGTACTTATCTACTTCAGGTAGATGAGGTTGTTAATGCTATGCAAGGACTTGGACTTAATGTTGAAGAATCAGATGTTTGTGATAAGATCTTAAGGTCTCTTCCAAAAAGGTTTAGTGAAAATATTTCAGCTATAGAAGAAGCAAAGGATGGTGATTCTTTGACAAGAGATATGTTACTTGGTATTCTTACAACTTTTGAGTTAAGAACAAAAGAGGAACCTAATCTCTAGAAGGAAGCAACCTTCAAAGCAATTAAGAAGACAAAGGGTAAGAAGTCAGAATCAAGCAATGAGTCATCCAGTGATGAAGAAGCAAATTATGGTAGAAGGAATAAGGATTCAAGAAGATTTAAAGATGCAAAATCTGTTAGATGTTTCAATTGTGGAAAGTATGGTCACTATGCAACTGATTGTCAAGAAGCTAAAAATAACAATGATGAAGAAAAATAGGATCATAGGAATAAGGAATCAAAAAAATACAGGTACCAAAAGAAAGGTAAGGATGGACAAAGTAGACAAGGAAAGAAGTTCTTTCAAAGACAAAAGAGGAGCTACTATGCAGACAAGGCAAGTAAGTACTCAAGTGATAGTGATACTAGTTCTTCAGATAATGATAAAGATGAAGTCCTATTTATGATTGAAGAAAAATAAGAAGTCAAGAAAAGGTCACCAATAATTCTCAAGTGTTTTAGATGTGGTAATTTTGGACATCTTGAAGATAGTTGTACAAGGAATGGTTTCAGTTTCAGTGATGATGAATATGAGGATGCACTTGAAGGACCAAAAGAGAATCTTCTAATGGCACTAGAAGAAGAAGAAGGTGATCCTATAGAAGACAAGTCAAAATAAAATGAAGATGTAGACAAAGGCAAACAAATAGAGGAAGAATCAGAAAAAGAAGGATTTGATCTTAAGGTAGAACTTATTTATGCTCTTGACACATTAAAGAAGGTAAGAAAGCAAAACTCTAAACTTGAGTTTCAGTTTCAAGAATGTGATGAAGAGAGAAGAAAGCTTATAGAGGATCTAAACAAGTCAATGGCTAAGACAAAGAAGTTCAAGGATAAGTTAGAAGCAAAGGTCTTAGAATGTGAAAGGTTAGAACAAGAAGTAGCTCTACTAAGGGAAGATTTAGAAAAATCCAAGGATAAGCTACACAAGTTTGGAAAGAGTTCAAAGATTGTGGATAAGATGATCAAGGTACAAAGAAGGTCAACAAACAAAATAGGTCTTGGTTTTGAACAAGCTCAAAAGAAACAAGAAGAAGAGTCAACCTCAAGTTCTGAAGAAGAAGAAACTTCAGAAGAAGATAGTGTAAGAGAAAGTGAGACTTCTGAGGATGAGTTGGACAACAGAAAGTTCAACAAGGAAAGGAACAATGCACAAAGAAGAAATATATGGAACAACAATCAGAATAGGTTAAGAGAGACTAAGAGACCAATGAGGTCAAGACAAGGAAACTTCAATGGAAGATGTTTCTCATGTCACAAATTTGGGCACATGGCTTCACAGTGCAGGACACATGAAAGACAAGAATATGGGAATTTCAAGAATAGATAACTTTTCCATGGGTATTGCTACTCATGTAATCAGTTTGGTCACAAGGCAATGAATTGCAGGGTTCATGATAGAAAAGGATATGGCTTCACTAGGAGAAATCCTAAGACATTTGCACCTCCAAGGAATAATAACATTAAGTGTTATAAGTGCAATAATGATGGACATACAACAAAGTGGTGTAGAGCAGACATTCCAGAACCAAGCATGAACATGAACATGAACAAGAATAGGAACAGGAATATGAATATGAATATGAATATGAATATGAACAGGAATAGGAACAGGAATAGGAACAAGAATATGGATATGAATATAAACAAGAATAGGAACAAGAATAAAAATATGGACATGAATAGGAACAGGAACATGGACATGGAGAGGAACAGTCAAAGGAATCAGAAGGATCAGATGAGAAGGAAAGAGGACAAAGGTAAAGACCAGTGCTTGCTGGGAGTAGAAATACTCCCACCCTAGAATTAACCACCTCAAGAGGAGGTGGGGGAGGGGCTAAGCTAAGAGACTCATTCTTAGCCCCGAGCCCCAAAGGTGACCCTTTGCCATTGATGTCAAAGGGGGAGAGATTTGGTTTAAGGAGAGAGCATTGAGACAAGGGGAGCAATGTCCTAGGGGGAGCAGAACAAGAAAAAGGTCAAGTGTTTGGTAAAAATAATTTGGGTTGCCATCAATGACAAAGGGGGAGATTGTTGGACATTTTGAGTCCATGAAGTTGTCATTGATGTCAAGGAATGAAGTTGTCATTGATGTCAAGGAATAGGATGTCAAAAGGTCAAAAGGAGCAATGCAAGAGGTTGATGATAGATGAGCTCCATAATGTTTATTTTTAAATATTATGTGGAGCATGATTTTAAAAGGTTTTTCTTTAAAACCAATGGTGGGCAAGTTATAAGGTTTTTCTAAAAACCAAGGAGGCTTTTAGTTTGGTTTAAAAGGCCCAAAGTTTATTTAATTATTAAATTATAATATTTAAATTCTAAGAATTTAAATAATTTATAATTTAATAATTATAATGCAAAGTCTAAGTTTGGCATCGACATTTTCACATAAAGTACTCACCTCCATCGACGTAGGGATATTATTAGAAGGCAAATGGTATTTAAACCATAGCCTTTACAAAGGCAAAATCATCCATCCTCATTTCTAATGTTAATGCCTAAGACTCGTGTGCATATTTCATAGTGATAGTTCGTGCAACGCATGGTTTCAAAAAGTGAGGGTGAAGGAGCCTTTTGGCTCATGGGTGCTAAGGAGGTCAAAGCACGATAGGCACTTGGTGGCTCCAAGAGGAGCATGTGGCTCACATGATGTGGAAGCCATGACCAAGGTGCTCATTGGAGAGAAGTGCCAAGTTTGACTCTTACGCATGCTAAAGTGGTAACATTTTGGTTTATGATTTAATTTTTGCATGGGCTAAAGTTAAGTTAGGAGAAATAAGGTGATAATTTTATTTTGAGGTTACCAAAGTTCATAAGGGTAATATTAATGAAAGGTTATTTTTGTGATAGATTGAGGGTAATTTTATTTTTACCTTAGAAAAGAGAAAATTATTTTATTGCATTGTTTTATAAGTGAGTTACTTAATAAATGCAATATTAAAGTAGGGAGTTATAAGTGGAAATTGGTTTATTATTTGAAGATAATTTTTGAAGTGAATTAAATATGGTGTGGTGAAGTAATTAATTAAATATGGTGTTGGATATTATTTTAAGAATGGAGCAATAATGTGTATTTGAGATTTAATTTATCTTTGTGATTTAAAGTTTGGGATATTTGTCATCTAACTCTTGTACTTGGTAAATAAGTGTTTATGATTGTGGTAGATTTGTATGGTCTACTTCTCATCAAATAAAAGGTATGGGCATATTCTTCCTTGGTTGAGTTGATTGGTTGGTTTTCTGGAAAACAACTTTGGAGTGAAAAGGACTTGATTAGGTTTCCTTATTGAGTTGTTGAGCTATTATGAAGTGAATGCTATGCACCTTGTTTTATAAGCATTGTTGTTGAAGTGATTAATTGAGTGAAGAACTTGAACTAGGGTTTGGAAAGAACATGAGTATCATTGTTATGTGAGATTGGTTGATAAGTATTGTTGGAAATATTTTGAGTGAGTGTTCATATGCTTGGACTAGGGTTTGTGAGCAAGGATTATTTCATTGAGTGATTGGTTGAGTAGAGTTGGTTGAGCCTAGTCAAGTGGATGTGTGAAGTGATAGTTCAAGTTCTATGAAACAAATTATTCTATATTCTGAATTGATTTGAGAAAGTGGTTGAGTATTGATGAGTGTGAAACATATTGAGTCTCTAACAATTCTCTATATGTTTTTAAAATTGTGATGAAAGTGATTGAGCATTGAGGTGAATGTGAAGCATATTGAGTCTCTAACAATTCTCTATATGTTTCTAAAAGAGTGATTGAAAGTAATTGAGCATTGTGATGAATGTGAAGCATATTGAGTCTCTAACAATTCTCTTTATGTTTCTATGAGATTGGACAAGTTCTAGTGTGGACTTGTTGAGCAGATTTGAGGTAAGTTTGAGAAGACTTGTGGATAGATGTGAGAAGATAAGAATATTGGATAAGTTCTAGAGAGGACTTGTGGATAAATTAGTGTGAGCTTTTGTGGAAGCTTACAAGGTATATTTGAGACAAGTCTTTGAGAAGACTTGTGAGCAGAGTTGATTGATTGATTTGTTCAAACCTTGAGTTAAGGTTTGGGGCAGATCTAGTAGAGTTGATTTGAGATTGATTCAAGATTTGTGTTAAGGCTTGAGGATAGATATTGAGGATATATTTGTGCTAGATCGAAGGACTATGTTTAGTGTAGATCAGAGGATAGATATTGAGGATAGATTTGTGCTAGACCGAAGGACTATGTTTAGTATATATTTGAGGATAGATTTTGGTGTATATTTGAGGATAGGTTTGTGCTAGACTAGAGATAGAGATTGAGTAGATTTGTGCTAGACCGAAGGACTGTGTTTAGTGTAGATTTGAGATAGAGCTTTGAAGGTGATAGAGTATAGAGGATGATAGTCTCTAGTGGATAGAGATCCATTAGCCAGGGTAGTGAGGATAGGTGTCTTCAGTGGATAGAGATCCATTAGCCAGAGTAGTGGGGGCAATAGTTCTTCTAGAAGATCACCAATCAGAGCTAGAGGAGAAAGGAGTTCTCTAGTGGATAGAGATCCATGAACTTGATTAGGGGATTGGTGTCTCCTTTGGATAGAGGTCCATAAACATTGTAATAGGGAAAGGATTCCCAAGAGATTGATTGAGAAAATTTTAGTGAAATATTTTCTCCGTGGAGTAGCCCACATTGGGTGAACCACGTAAAATTGGTGTCTCTATTATGTGTGGTGATTTGTGCATTGCTTTGATTACTGCTGTTGATATTGCTATCTTTACATTGCATAATATTGATTGGGAAAGAAAAGTAAAAAGTGGTCTTATACTGTTCACCCCCCTCTCAGTATAAGCTTGTGTTCTTCAATTGGTATCAGAGCGGGTTCCTTCGAAAGAGTTTAACAACTTGAAGGAAAAGATTTCAAGAACACAATGGATTCTAAGAATGTGTCCTCAGATAATTCAACACCAATATTTGATGGAAGTGATTATATATATTGGAGTATGAGAATGAAGGTTCACCTAATGGCACTTGGAAATGAAATTTGGGAAGCAATTGAAAATGGATACATACCACCAGTTGATCCACCTATAGATAAGGAAGGTAAGCTTCTACAACATTACAATTCAAAAGCAATGAATGCAATTTTGAGAGGTTTGCATAGAACAGAGTCAATAAAAGTTATGCATTGTAAAGATGCAAAAGGAATTTGGGATAAGTTGCAAAGCATATATGAAGGAGATAAAAGTGTCAAAAAGGTAAAGATACAAAATCTCAAAGGACAATTTGAAGAATTAAGAATGAAGGATGAGGAAAACATTAGTTCTTATCTACTTTGGGTAGATGAGGTTGTTAATGCTATGCAAGGACTTGGACTTAATGTTGAAGAATCAGATGTTTGTGATAAGATCTTAAGGTCTCTCTCAAAAAGGTTTAGTGAAAATATTTCAGCTATAGAAGAAGCAAAGGATGGTGATTCTTTGACAAGAGATATGTTACTTGGTATTCTTACAACTTTTGAGTTAAGAAAAAAAGAGGAACCTAATCTCCGGAAGGAAGCAACCTTCAAAGCAATTAAGAAGACAAAGGGTAAGAAGTCAGAATCAAGCAATGAGTCATCTAGTGATGAAGAAGCAAATTATGGTAGAAGGAATAAGGATTCAAGAAGATTTAAAGATGCAAAATCTGTTAGATGTTTCAATTGTGGAAAGTATGGTCACTATGCAACTGATTGTCAAGAAGCTAAAAATAACAATGATGAAGAAAAATAGGATCACAGGAATAGGGAATCAGAAAGATACAGGTACCAAAAGAAAGGTAAGGATGGACAAGGCAGACAAGGAAAGAAGTTCTTTCAAAGACAAAAGAGGAGCTACTATGCAGACAAGGCAAGTAAGTACTCAAGTGATAGTGATGCTAGTTCTTCAAATAATGATAAAGATGAAGTCCTATTTATGATTGAAGAAAAAGAAGAAGTCAAGAAAAGGTCACCAATAATTCTCAAGTGTTTTAGATGTGGTAATTTTGGACATCTTGAAGATAGTTGTACAAGGAATGGTTTCAGTTTCAGTGATGATGAATATGAGGATGCACTTGAAGGACTAGAAGAAAATCTTCTAATGGCACTAGAAGAAGAAGAAGGTGATCCTATAGAAGACAAGTCAAAATAAAATGAAGATGTAGACAAAGGCAAACAAATAGAGGAAGAATCAGAAAAAGAAGGATTTGATCTTAAGGGAGAACTTATTTATGCTCTTGAAACATTAAAGAAGGTAAGAAAGCAAAACTCTAAACTTGAATTTCAGTTTCAAGAATGTGATGAAGAGAGAAGAAAGCTTATAGAGGATCTAAACAAGTCAATGGCTAAGACAAAGAAGTTCAAGGATAAGTTAGAAGCAAAGGTCTTAGAATGTGAAAGGTTAGAACAAGAAGTAGCTCTACTAAGGGAAGATTTAGAAAAATCCAAGGATAAGCTACACAAGTTTGGAAAGAGTTCAAATATTATGGATAAGATGATCAAGGTACAAAGAAGGTCAACAAACAAAATAGGTCTTGGTTTTGAACAAGCTCAAAAGAAACAAGAAGAAGAGTCAACCTCAAGTTCTAAAGAAGAAGAAACTTTAGAAGAAGACAGTGTAAGAGAAAGTGAGACTTCTGAGGATGAGTTGGACAATAGAAAGTTCAACAAGGAAAGGAACAATGCACAAAGAAGAAACATATGGAACAACAATCAGAATAGGTTAAGAGAGACTAAGAGACCAATGAGGTCAAGACAAGGAAATTTCAATGGAAGATGTTTCTCATGTCATAAATTTGGACACATGGCTTCACAGTGCAGGACACATGAAAGACAGGAATATGGGAATTTCAGGAACAGATAACTTTTCCATGGGTATTTCTACTCATGTAATCAGTTTGGTCACAAGGCAATGAATTGCAAGGTTCATGATAGAAAAGGATATGGCTTCACTAGGAGAAATCCTAAGACATTTGCACCTCCAAGGAATAATAACATTAAGTGTTATAAGTGCAATAATGATGGACATACAACAAAGTGGTGTAGAGCAGACATTCCAGAACCAAGCATGAATATGAATAGAACAAAAACAAAACTTGAACATAAATATGAATAGAAAAAAGAAGAAAAATAGGATATGAACAAGAATAGGAACATGGACATGGAGAGGAACAATCAAAGGAATCAGAAGGATCAGATGAGAAGGAAAGAGGATAAAGGTAAAGACCAGTGCTTGTTGGGAGTAGAAATACTCCCACCCCAGAATTAACCACCTCAAGAGGAGGTGGGGGAGGGGCTAAGCTAAGAGACTCATTCTTAGCCCCGAGCCCCAAAGGTGACCCTTTGCCATTGATGTCAAATGGGGAGATATTTGAGTAAGGGGGAGAGATTTGGTTTAAGGAGAGAGCATTGAGATAGGGGGAGCAATGTCCCAGGGGAGTAGAACAAGAAAAAGGTCAAGTGTTTGGTAAAAAGAATTTGGGTTGCCATCAATGACAAAGGGGGAGATTGTTGGACATTTTGAGTCCATGAAGTTGTCATTGATGTCAAGGAATGAAGTTGTCATTGATGTCAAAATGTCAAAAGGAGCAATGCAAGAGGTTGATGATAGATGAGCTCCATAATATTTATTTTTAAATATTATGTGGAGCATGATTTTAAAGGTTTTTATTTAAAACCATGGTGGAAAAATAAAGGTTTTAATGGAAAATAAAGGTTTTTCTTTAAAACCAATGGTGGAAAAGTTATAAGGTTTTTCTAAAAACCAAGGAGGCTTTTAGTTTGGTTTAAAAGGCCTAAAGTTTATTTAATTATTAAATTATAATATTTAAATTCTAAAAGAATTTAAATTATTATATTTAATAATTATAAGGCCAAAGTCTAAGTTTGGCACCGATATTTTCACATGTGAATATGATGTACTCCCTCCATCGACGTAGGAGATTATTGGAAGGTAAATGGTATTTAAACCATAGCCTTTCCAAAGGCAAAATTATCCATCCTCATTTCCAAAAATTAATGCTTAAGACTCGTGTGCATATTTTGTAGTGACAGTTCGTGCAACACATGGTTTCTAACAAGTGAGGGTGAAGGAGCCTTTTGGCTCGTGGGCGCTAAGGAGGTCAAAGCATGGTAGGCGCTTGGTGGCTCCAAGAGGAGCACGTGGCTCACACGGCGTGGAAGCCACGGCCAAGGCGCTCATTGGAGAGAAGTGCCAAGTTCGACTCCTGTGCATGCTAAAGTGGTAACGTTTTGATTTATGATTTAATTTTTGCATGGGCTAAAGTTAAGGATAGGAGAAATAAGGTGATAGTATTGTTTTGGAAGTTTAGCCAAGGTTCACAAGGAAAATATTATTAAGTTTGGAGAGGTTATTTTGAGATAGATTTGAGGGTAAAATTTTTTTTACCTTAGAAAAGGGAAAATTATTTTATTGCATTTAGTTTTAAAGTGAGTTATTTAATTTAAATGCAATATTGAAGTAGGGAGTTATAAGTAGAAATTGGTTTATTCTTTGAAGATAATTTTTGAAGTGAGTTATGAAATGTGAATAATTAGGGTTTGAAGAAGTGATTAATTAAATATTGTGGTGTTGGATATTATTGTTGAAATGGAGCAATAAGGTGTATTTGAGATTTAATTTATCTTTGTGATTAAGGTAAATTGTGTAAAGTGTTAGAGTGATAATTCTTGTCATCTAACCCTTTGTACTTGGAAAAGAAGTGTTTATAATTGAGACAGATTTGTATGGTCTACTTCTACATCAAATAAAAGGTATGGGTACATTCTTCCTTGGTTGAGTTGATTGGTTGGTTTTATGGAAAATAAATTTGGAGTGAAAAGGACTTGATTAGGTTTCCTTATTGAGTTGTTGAGCTATTGTGAAGTGAATGCTATGCACCTTGTTTTATAAGCATTGTTGTTGAAGTGAGTAATTGAGTGAAGAACTTGAACTAGGGTTTGAAAAGAACATGAGTATCATTGTTATGTGAGATTGGTTGATAAGCATTGTTGGAAATATTTTGAGTGAGTGTTCATATGCTTGGACTAGGGTTTGTGAGCAAGGATTATTTCATTGAGTGATTGGTTGAGTAGAGTTGGTTGAGCCTAGTCAAGTGGATGTGTGAAGTGATTGTTCAAGTTCTATGAAACAAATTATTCTATATTCTGAATTGATTTGAGAAAGTGGTTGAGTTTTGATGAGTGTGAAACATATTGAGTCTCTAATAATTCTCTATATGTTTTATTTCAAAGAGTGATTGAAAGTGATTGAGAATTGAGGTGAATGTGAAGCATATTGAGTCTCTAACAATTCTCTATATGTTTCTAAAAGAGTGATTGAAAGTGATTGAGCATTGTGATGAATGTGAAGCATATTGAGTCTCTAACAATTCTCTTTATGTTTCTATGAGATTGGACAAGTTCTAGTGTGGAATTGTTGAGCATATTTGAGGTAAGTCTTTGAGAAGACTTGTGGATAGATTTGTGTGAGCTTTTGTGGAAGCTTATAGTATATTGAGAGTAGATTGGACAAGTTCTAGAGAGGACTTGTGGATAGATTAGTGTGAGATTTTGTGGAAGCTTACAAGGTATATTTGAGACAAGTCTTTGAGAAGACTTGTGAGCAGAGTTGATTGATTGATTTGTTCAAACCTTGAGTTAAGGTTTGGGGCAGATCTAGCAGAGTTGATTTGAGATTGAGTCAAGCTTTGTGTTAAGGCTTGAGGATAGAGATTGAGGATAGATTTGTGCTAGACCGAAGGACTATGTTTAGTGCAGATCAGAGGACAAATATTGAGGATAGATTTGTGCTAGATCGAAGGACTGTGTTTAGTGCAGATTTGAGGATAGATTTTGGTGCATATTTGAGGATAGGTTTGTGCCAGACCAGAGACAGATATTGAGCATATTTGTGCTAGATCAAAGGACTGTGTTTAGTGCAGATTTGAGATAGAGCTTTGAAGGTGATAGAGTATAGAGGATGATAGTCTCTAGTGGATAGAGATCCATTAGCCAGGGCAGTGAGGATAGGTGTCTTCAGTGGATAGAGATCCATTAGCCAGAGTAGTGGGGGCAACAGTTCTTCTAGAAGATCACCAGTCAGAGCTAAGGAGAAAGGAGTTCTCCTATGGATAGAGATCCACGAACTTGATTAGGGGATTGGTGTCTCCTTTGGACAGAGGTCCATAAACATTGTAATAGGGAAAGGATTCCCAAGATATTGATTGAGAAAATTTTAGTGAAATATTTTCTCCATGGAGTAGCCCACATTGGGTGAACCACGTTAAATTGGTGTCTCTATTGTGTGTGGTGATTTGTGCATTGCTTTGATTACTGCTATTGATATTGCTATCTTTACATTGCATAATATTGATTGGGAAAGAAAAGTAAAAAGTGGTCTTATACTGTTCACCCCCTCTCTGTATAAGCTTGTGTTCTTCAAGTAATCCTAGAGTTCCCAAAGCCCTCAAATTTATTTCATCCATCGTCACCCTTGCATCTACCATCACATCAATCATCGTAGCTATTTCTTGAAGTAGATATGATTTTGTAGACCTCACCTCAATCCCTGAACACCCCTTTGCTATACTAGAATGTCTGTTTGCTATTCCTAAGCACATTTGGGTGCTTTTCACCATCCCTGAGTGTCCATGGGCATTTTATACTACCATTGAGCACCCACAAGTATTTTAGATCCCTATTATGTAGACAAGTGAACCTTCGGGTGTCACTAGGGCATTTGCATACCATTTTACTACAACAACAATAATGACAAAATAAAAAAATTGCAAGTTCACAAGGTTAATATTCTATTATTGTGTTAATTTCATTATTTCTATATTTTGCATGTAGTTTTATTATTTTGCATCTAGGGTTTTTATTAATTTTTTATGGTCTCACATTGTGGAGCCCTCACAGTTACTACTAACTCTCTTTAATCATTTTTTGTGTGTATATTTGGAAATATACAGGCATTGTGCAACTACTTAAGCTAGAGTGGTCTGACCAATGGATATCTGAAGCCCACTCACTTCTATTGGGAGTAAATATGCACTTTGAAGACACCACCAACATTGTTGGCTAGGGTTTTAGAGAACCCTATCATATTGTATTCATTATATAAAAGAATAAATAGTGTAAAACCAACATTTGGGTTACATGTGATTGTACTGAAGTCCATTGATAATTATAATACAAGATCTATTTCATTGTGTAATATTTTGTAGCATTGTTTGTTCATTTTTTGTTATCTGTTATATTTGGTGTTGCATTTTTGTCTTCACAAATGGTGATCACTTTGGGACCCCCTAAGGGTTTCTTACTTTGATTTATTTTATGATCTAACTTGTTTTATATCTTATCTTGTAGGTTTTCAAAAGCACAGATCGCATGATTTTTGTAGAATCTAGATTTTTGGAACAACGCAGAAGTTACAGAAGGTGTGTAGATGCCCTACGACGCTCATGGGATATTTAGAAAACACCTAGGGTAATTTATGAAGCATAAAGAGGTGTTTTAGAGAGAGGATAAAGAAAAATATAGGCTTGCTTGTAAGTCTACGTCAAAACCCTACCCTTTCTGTTACAATTTTTCTTTACATTTTTGCAATTTTTCTTTACGTTTTTATAGATATCAAGTTAAAATGAACATTAAAATATATCTATTGAAACAATAATTTTAGTGTGCATTTAGGTATTAAAGTAGTTGTTCCATATAGTTGCATTTACATATAACACATTTTCATTTAAAAATAATTTATGCTTTCTGGTGTGCTGCATATTTTATCTGCATATGAAATGTTAAAAGCATAAAGTAGTGTGAATAATAGGGTTATAATTTTTTTTTTTATTAATATAAGTAGGAATAACATTTAAAATAATAAAATTACCCCCATATTTTGTGATTCAAGGTGGAGTAGACAATCCCCCTAGCTGTTTAGAGAGGGATTTAAGCGATGTACTCTACTTCCTTTGGGAAAATTGATATTTTAATGTTGGATTCTAACTTAGATTGATGAAAGCCATTTTTTTCTGAAATTGTATGAGCATAATAGAAAACTAAACTTTTTAAAAGGAATCACACACTACACTTGGCACTTTTAATAGTAATGGTTGGATTTCATCACCAACCATTACTTGAGATCTGGTGATGGTGGATTTCATCTCCATCCACCAATATCTACCCCTAAACACCATAGGTTACCTCCAAGCAATCTTGCAGGATTTCATCTCTAGTAAGAATATTATTGCCCATTCCAAGCCATAGTATTCACCCATTTTAATTTCAAATTAGTACATTCAAACACACAAAATAAAAAAAATGCAAAAAAATTAAAAGGAGAGGTAAGACATAGTTGTTGAGTAAACATAGCATTGATTTTTTTCACTTGATTTCTATGAATTTCCATTTTTGTATTTCATTTACAACACATTTTACTTTCGATTTAGTAGCTTATGGTCTTAACAAGAAATAAAAAAAATCTTTAAACCAAAACAATACATTAATGGATTGTTCATCTTCATTTCTTGCCACTTCTGTGGAAAATCCTGTTAGTGTGGTTCAGACAGATTGCACAGATTTGTCTATAGGTCCATCACATGTTGTGTAGGCTACTGATATCCTGCACAGATACAACTCCACATCTCTTCCATAAACTGAATCATCTTCACCCACAATTGACCACATGATTACCCACATAGACATGGCCAAAGTATAGGATATCTACAAATCAGCTAATTATGTCGTACAACCCATCCATAATATCTCAGATCAATATCCTTATTTATAGCATGAACTTCTTCCTTCCTAGCCATCCATATTCACCCAGGTGTACACTAACTCTCTTTTTGAGGTATCAGTTGCACCTCCATCCCATTACTCCATACCCCAACCATCATTTAATCCTAGTACTTCATATGTATACACCTATACCAACCCCTTATATGAAGCACAAGTTAATGTTGCTTCACAAGTGTCTATTTCATCTAATCAAGTTGAAATTTCCATTACCACTTGTCCCCCATCCACATCATCCATGAATTCCAATGAGGATATGGAAATTCATGAAGCATGGGAACATTTGAAAAAAATTCTTAAGAAACAACATACTGCTCAAAATCAAGTTCAAGTGAATCCTAGGCCTCAACCAATTTCCACTCAACCCACCTTCACCACACAAATTCCATCATGGGCACCACAATATTTAGTGGTTTCTATCCCCATACCTCCATCCACCCATACCCATGCCATTCCCATAGACCAACCTAGCCACAATCCTCATGCATTGTCCCCTTTTCAAAAATCACCCTCATTTATCAATCAATCTCATCATTATCAATTCCAATCCACTTCACCTATCCATCATCATATTGTCACTCCACAACATATTTCCACCCCTGCATAGAATCATCAAGTGGTTCAGAGATTTCACATTCCTGGGGAAGACCCTCAAATCAAGGCCATGCAACAACAAATTGATAATTTGATACAACACACTCCTGGTTATAATAACTAGAAGCTAACCTTACATCAATTAATCAATAAACCAATTCACCCTTTGGTATCATCACCACCATATATGGAAGACTTCACGATAACAAGGTTTGAAAAGTTGAAAGGGACTAAGGACCCTAAAGAGCACGTGAGAATATTTGTGCACTCATGCTTCAAAATTCAAAGTGATAATGCTCTGCATATTTTCTCAGATATTTGGGGGGAGATGCCATAGAGTGGTATAACCAATTGTCCAATCATAGTATTTATTCTTTCAAACAACTGGTTGACCAATTCATTGAATGATTTGCCCTTAATGTAAGAAATAATATCTTATTGTTTGATATCTATGGTTTAAGACAACATGACGATGAGTCTATCTATGATTTTGGTAACTATTGGAGGGCAATCATGACCAAGATTCCATTCACCCTACCAATGGAAGAGCTAATTAAGTTATTCACAAAAAGTTGCCTAAAATCCATTTCTTGTATGCTTCAATTGCAAACATATCACTTATTTGAGGAAGCACTTGCCCAAGCTAGTGTCATCAAAGAGATAAAAATACAAGAAGGTATACTTAATATAAGAAAGAAGGAATGGCAAAACAAGGGCTAATACAAAAGCAATTATTCTAGCCAAACCAAATAAACACAGGCCAATCCGACCAATAAGGATAATCTGGAGAATCAAGACAATCATGTCAATCAAGTGGTTATGAGCCAGCCCATAATGGATCAACAATAATAAATGCAACAACCATCACAATAAATTGCCTATCATACGGTGCCCTCAGTAACCCAATCTATGCAAAGCATAGTGCCAATTGTAGAAAATCACCAATGTTGACAATCTATCTAATAAAATCATCAATACACTCATCTATCTGAGTATTATGCCTCCATATTTTGAAGGTTGTATGACACCGACCAACTTTCCTGAGGTTAAACTAGATGATCCCACTAGACGTAGTAAAAATTATAGGGAACATTTGTTTTGCCCTTATCGTAGGTAAAATGGGTATGATATTGATAACTGCCATGTATTTAAGGATATAGTACAAGATATTATTTACTTGGGGGCCATCAAACTTGAAAACCCCTTAGCTCAACAAAACCAAAATCTTGGTATCTTCCAAACACCACTTCCCATCATGAGGAGGTGCAACCCACAATAGCAAGGTCTAACATCAAGACCCCTCCCAATAATGTTAACCATATTCAATAGTACCAAGATTTTGTAGGTGCCATTCATGTGGTAACCCAAGGTCAATAATAGAAAAACAACCAATAATATTCAGGATAACAACCCTTTCAAAAACCCATAACATAACAAGAAAGGGAGTCTCAACCCATTTCATCAACCACTCCATCCAATTCTTCATCAAAAGTTCCCATTCCTGAGGAGCTTCCCATCACCAATTCCAACCAAGCATCCACTTATACATATTCATTATCATCATCATTGACTACATGTACATATGGTTGAACCCAATCCATGCCATCCACATCATCATCCCCTTCATTGGTCACACCAATTCCTTTATAATAAAACCCACCTTCATCAACCAATGTTTCACAAGTTGAAGCATCAAATTGTGAGATGCCCACATCTTCCCCATCATCCAAGCCATTAGCCAACCATAAGCCTCCCATGTCCACTTCATTCTCATCATCCCAAGTTGAGGTCCACCTCACCAACCCAGGTATTGGTGAATATATGGTCCAAGACATCACAATCACACCATTCAATATTTTAACTACCAAGGATTTTGGTCACCCACGTGACCCATATTTATCTATAGAAGTGGTATACAATATGGATTTAGTGCCTAATAGAATAAATTTTGTGTATGGAGGGACATAATATTTTTCTAATCCTACTTCCCCAAAAGAACCCAAAAAACCAGCACCTGCCAATATCCAACAAATGATGGGTTTTCCATCCTGCTATTTTCATAGATATAATTGGCAAAGACATGGCTTAGGCTAATATGAACAGGGAGTGCCTCGGATTATTGATGTCCCATATCAAGAAGTGCATGATCATTCAGGTCTAGGTTATCACCCACTTACCACCATCTCTTATTTTGAACAAGCCTTCCAAAGTCTTAATATAAACTTAGAAGAAAAATCCCTCCACCCCGATAACTATAACAAGGAAATGTACAAAGAATTCAGCTTCATGTCGATAGCTTTTGATGAATATAATGAGGAATCAGAGCCCATAATTCCCCACACCGAACAAGATGAGTTTTATCTTAGAATGTTCCCCATACATAAGCTCATATTTCACTTGTTTTTTCTACAAGAGTGAGCCGAACCTACCGATGAACCACCACCTCCATCTCATTAATCCATCTCATCAGCCAAAATTGTAACATATGTACATAATGCAAAAAAAAAATAGAAAAACATAAAACAAACAATTTTTATTTTTATTTTTCTACATTTCATGTATATAGCATTTAGTTAAGTGCATTTATTTATGTTTCTTGCTATTGTCTAGGTTTACCAAGGTCCTAGCATCGGTTCTTAGGATCTATCCATTCACCTTTGCCAACCATCCATTTTTCTCTTAAGTCAACATGAATCCTACCAACTTTTTTACCCCACTCCATAATCCATACGATTTGGCAAAGCCAATTCCAATTGACATGAGGCTTATTGATATGGACTAAATTTCCTCACCTCCATCCTTTTCCAAATTTGTCATGTTTGAGGAATTTTTAAGAGCTTCAACCAACTACATTCCCCCATCCCCTCCACCTTCACCTTCACCTTCACCTTCAAATCCTGAGGTTTTCCAGGCAAATGTAGATGAGGGTAAGTTAGAAGAATTTGATGATATCATAGATGATATTCATATGATACCAATGCCCCATCAACTTGAGGAAGGTTCTCACATATTTATTGAAGATACCATCAATGTGAACCTTAGTTCAGACAAAGACAATCTCCAAATTGACAAACTTGGTAAAAGTTTATCCATTGATGAACAAGAGCAATTAATTTCTCCCCTAAAGAAAAAGAAGGGCATTTTTGTATGGTCTTAAAAGAAATGCCTAATATTGACCCTAAATTGGTTGTCCACAATATCACCTTTCACCCTGATGCTAAGCCAGTAAAACAATAACTTAGAAGTATACATCCTACCATTGCCGTCTCGGTCAAATAAGAGCTCCAAATACTATTGTTGGCAATTTTGGGTTTGAGATCCTAGCTTCTTGTCTATGAGTTGTCATTGATGTCAAAAGGAACTGACATTAATGTCAAGAGGATTTATTGGCTTCAAAGGTTGAAGATTCCAAAGAATATTTTCTAGAATATTTCGAAGAGATTCCATGTGGCATATGAAAAGGTTTTTATCAAAACCATGGCAGGTTTAAGGGTTTTTATTAAAACCAGGTGGATGCATTAAGGGTTTTTCTCAAAACCACTCTCAGCTTAATGCAAAGGCTGGAGACACTTATTAATTAAATAACTTAATTAATAAAACCTTTTTAAGGTTTTTTAATTAATTATTTATTTGATTTAGTGATTAAATTATTTTAATAATTTAATGGGTTCTCCACCTAAGGTCTAAGGTCTAAAAGGCATTTGATTATTTTTTAAATAATCAAAAGGGTTTCATAAACCCTAAAGTTGTTTCGAAGGCGCCAAAGTAATATTAATTCAAAAAGTTTGAATTATCCTCCCGTCGACGTCGTGCATAACATGGAAGTTTGGCTATATAAGCCATAACCTATAGTCCAAAGCAAAGGTGTGAAAGAAATTCGAATTGCGCAAAGGTTGGGAAGTAAAAGCTACGGCTATCATTTTTTCACCACGTTTATCCACCGCCAAAGGGTTAAGGAGAAGGAGACTCTTGCTAGCCTTCAAGCTAGCGTCGTTGGCCTAGTGGCAACGACTGTTCTGCGAAGGCGCTTGAAGGGAGGTCAAGCGTTCGACTCCCACCGTGGAGTGTGAGAAGAGTTTTTGCGCTCTGATTTTTTTGGAGGCACTGTTGACCCGCGATTTTCGAAAGCATTTTTTTGGTAAGGTTTTTTAATATAAAATCTGCATTTTGTTAAAGAAGAAGTGGTTGGGCAGATTTATTTAAAATTATTTTTAAGGTTAAATGCTTCTTTGGAGATATAAGGTTGATAGTGTGTGGTTGAGATTTTTGGCTTGATTGTTGAGTGAGATTTGCTTAGAAGCTATTATTCCTTGAGCATGGTTTAATTAATTTGGAGAAATAAGGTGTAAAAGGATATATTGTTTGTATGCTTTATATTTTTGGTAGTTGACTTCTAAGGATTGGAGTCATAAGGTGTTTTATGGAATAAATATTTTTGTGGTTACTTTTATGATCTAACCCTAACTTGGTGGCAAAGTTGAGGGTGGTGTTGGTAAGAGGTTGAAGAACTATTCTCTTCTTCCTCAAACAAAGGTATGGGCAACTTCTTCCATGTATATTGTTGATGGTGTATTTTATGAAATTGAGTTTGGAGTGAAAAGGTTGTCTACTAGGTATTCTTGTTGGTGTAAATCCCATTTTCTGGATATTGAAGATTGTTTATGCATTAAAATCATTGATGAGTTTTTTGGGTGAATGCATAATTCTGGTTGAGGAAGAGGAAGCATTTTTGCACTAGGGTTTATGTTAGTAAGTCTTGCTACTTGCATTGAGTTGGTGAAACCCTTAGTTGGTTGTTTTGAGATTGATGGTTGAGTTGCTTCCATAGAGGTTGTTTTGATCAAGTTAATGCTTTACTTGATACATGATTTGGGCTTACTCCATTGAGATTGATTTGAGCAAGTTATTCTTTGCATTGGTGATTTATGTTGGTGGTTGTTTTGTTCAAATACCTTTGGAGGGAAAAGGATGTCTACTAGTTTCCTTTTCATGTAGTGATTGGTTGAATGCTTCAAGGTTAATGTTGAGTTGAATGATGTTGGTTAAACCTTGTCTATAAGCATTGTTGTTAAAGCCCTAATTGGTTGAGAAAAGATATTGGTTGTGGAAAGAACATGAGTATCATTGTTATATGAGATATTGCATGGTTGGCAATTGTTGGGTTGTGTTTCATGTTCTTGAGAAAAGCATACTACATCTATCTTATTCTTTTGAGATTGAGATTGAGTTGGGATTGAGATTGGGAGTTAAGTATAGAACATATTGAGTCTCTAACAATTCTCTTTATGTTTCTATGAGATTTGAGATTGAGATTGAGAGTTAAGTATAGAACATATTGAGTCTCTAACAATTCTCTTTATGCTTCTATGAGGTTGATGAATCACATTGGGTCTCTAACAATTCTCTTTGTGGGTTCATGCTAAGCAAGTTTTTCTTGGTGAGCTTGCTAATTTGGACAGGTTCTAGTGAGGACTTGTGAGCTGATTTGGACAGGTTCTAGTGAGGACTTGTGAGCTGATTTGGACAAGTTCTAGGGAGGACTTGTGAGCTGATTTGGATAGGTCCTAGCAGAGGACTTGAGGACAGAGTTGAAGTGGTTCTTTTAGAAGAACCTGAGGGGAAGGATTCTCCTTTGGGTAGGAGGCTCATAAATTCATGAGGAGGGGAAGGATTCTCCTTTGGGTAGAGGCTCATAAATACTTGAGTAGGGGAAGGTTTCTCCTTTGGGCTGAGGCTCATAAACATTGTAATTGGGAAGGATTCCCAAAGAACTTTGAGAAAGATTTTTAGAGAAAAGTTTTGTGGATGTAGCCCATGTTGGGTGAACCACGTTAAAATTGGTGTCTCATTGTGTGTTGCTTTATGCATTGCTTTGATATTGCTATTGGTTCATTGCTTTGCGAAGTTGAAGTTAAATAGAGAAAGTAAAAAGAGGTCTTATACTGTTCACCCCCCCCTCTCGGTATAAGCTTGTGTTCTTCAATTGGTATTAGAGCGGGTTCCTTCGAAAAGTTTAACATCTTGAAGGAAAATATTGTAAAGAACACAATGGAATCTACAAGTGGTAATGCAACACCTATTCTTGATGGGACATATTTTGGGCTTTGGAGTGCTAGGATGAAGGTTCATCTTATGGCTCTTGGAAATGAAGTTTGGGAAGTGATTGAGGATGAGTATACCATTCCTGAGCATGGTCCTTATACTAAGGAAGAGAGGCTCCTACATCATAGCAATTCAAAGGCAATGAATGCAATCCTGAAGGGTTTATAGAAGGCAGATCTTACCAAGGTGATTCACTGCAAGACAACTAGTGAAATGTGGAAATAGTTGAAGGTGGTTTAAAGAAGAAAAGAAACATAGATTTGTCCCTATGAAATGTTTTAGATGTGGAAATTTTGGACATCTTGAGGATGATTGCACAAATGATGGATTGATTTCTAGTTATACTATGTATGAGGATGCTTCAGAAAATTATGAGGAAGATCTTTGTATGGCTTTAGAAAAGGGTAGCACCTCTAGTGATAAGAAATCTGAAAAAATCATTGATGTTTCAAAAGGCAAAAAAATAGAGGAAGTTATAGAGGATGGTGAAGTAGATCTTGAAGCTGAACTTGTTAGTGCTCTTAGTGCTTTGAAAAAGGAAAGAAAGAAGAATGCTAGACTCAATGATAAATTGGATGAATGTTGTATTGAGAGAGATGAGCTTATAGAAAGTCTTGACTTCTCTATAGCTAAGACACAAAAACTTAAGGATAAGTTAGAGTCTAAGGTTCTTGAGTGTAGAGAGTTGGAACAGAAAGTGGCTTCCTTGAAAGAGGAAACTAAAGAGTACAAGGAGAAGCTTTACAGGTTTGAAGATAGCACCAAAAAGGTAAAGTCAATCATCAAAGATCAAAGAAGGACAACAGATAAAATAGGTCTTGGTTTTGGTAAGAAACACATGGAACAGGTTGGGGAATATAGTAAGAGATTATGAAAGGAAGAGAGTTATGATGAGGAAAGTACTTTAGAAGAAGAGTCCTTGAGTGATAGATGCACAAAATCAGAAAATAGGAATCGAAAAAAGGGGAGAAAGTTTACAGGACCTAAGAGGTCAAATCAAGGAAAGTTTAATGGCAGATGTTTTGCTTGTCACAAGTTTGGTCACATGGCTTCACATTGCATGACTCAAGTGAGGAAGGTAAATGAGAGATTTAGAGGTGGTAATTTCTTTCAAGGGTATTGCTACTCTTGTAAACAGTTTGGGCACAAGGTTGTTTATTGCAAGGCTAATAACAAGAACAAGGTTGGTCAGAACAGATGGAGTCAAAGATCAGGTATGCCTCAAAGAAATAACATTGTTAGTTGTTATAAGTGCAAAAATGAAGGTCACATAGCTAGATAGTGTAGAGCTAAAATTCCAAGGTACAGGAACAGGAACATGGGTATGAACAGGCACAAGAATCAAGACATGGATAAGAACAGGAATGATAACAAGAAGAACAATAGTGACATGAACAGAGAACAGGAATATGGACAAGGAGAACAAGAGAAGACATGGTAAGGCAGCTATAGACACTGATGAAGATCGGTGCCTAATGGGAGTTTTACTCCCACCCCAAAATTAATCACCTCAACAGGAGGTGGGGGAGGGACTAAGCTAAGAGGCTCATTCTTAGTCCCAAGCCCCAAAGGTGACCCTTTGCCATTGATGACAAAGGGGGAGAGATATGAGTAAGGGGGAGAGCCTCAAGTCAGGGGGAGCTAATTTCTATACAACAATTTTGAGTTTCAGTGTTGTTGAGAAGCATGGTTTGCCATCAATGACAAAGGGGGAGATTGTTGGCAATTTTGGGTTTGAGATCCTAGCTTCTTGTCTATGAGTTGTCATTGATGTCAAAAGGAACTGGCATTAATGTCAAGAGGATTTATTGGCTTCAAAGGTTGAAGATTCCAAAGAATCTTTTCTAGAAGATTTCGAAGAGATTCCATGTGGCAGATGAAAAGGTTTTTATCAAAACCATGGCAGGTTTAAGGGTTTTTATTAAAACCAGGTGGATGCATTAAGGGTTTTTCTCAAAACCACTCTCAGCTTAATGCAAAGGTTGGAGACACTTATTAATTAAATAACTTAATTAATAAAACCTTTTTAAGGTTTTTTAATTAATTATTTATTTGATTTAGTGATTAAATTATTTTAATAATTTAATGGGTTCTCCACCTAAGGTCTAAGGTCTAAAAGACCTTTGATTATTTTTTAAATAATCAAAAGGGTTTCATAAACCCTAAAGTTGTTTCGAAGGCGCCAAAGTAATATTAATTCAAAAAGTTTGAATTATCCTCCCACCGACGTCGTGCATAGCATGGAAGTTTGGCTATATAAGCCATAACCTATAGTCCAAAGCAAATGTGTGAAAGAAATTGGAATTGCGCAAAGGTTGGGAAGTAAAAGCTACGGCTATCATTTTTTTGCCATGTTTATCCGCCGCCAAAGGGTTAAGGAGAAGGAGACTCTTGCTAGCCTTCAAGCTAGCGCCGTTGGCCTAGTGGCAACGACTGTTCTACGAAGGCGCTTGAAGGGAGGTCAAGCGTTCGACTCCGCACGTGGAGTGTGAGAAGAGTTTTTGCGCTCCGATTTTTTTGGAGGCACTGTTGACCCGCGATTTTTGAAAGCATTTTTTTGGTAAGGTTTTTTAAATAAAATCTGCATTTTGTTAAAGAAGAAGTGGTTGGGCAGATTTATTTAAAATTATTTTTAAGGTTAAATGCTTCTTTGGAGATATAAGGTTGATAGTGTGTGGTTGAGATTTTTGGCTTGATTGTTGAGTGAGATTTGCTTAGAAGCTATTATTCCTTGAGCATGGTTTAATTAATTTGGAGAAATAAGGTGTAAAAGGATATATTGTTTGTATGCTTTATATTTTTGGTAGTTGACTTCTAAGGATTGGAGTCATAAGGTGTTTTATGGAATAAATATTTTTGTGGTTACTTTTATGATCTAACCCTAACTTGGTGGCAAAGTTGAGGGTGGTGTTGGTACCAGGTTGAAGAACTATTCTCTTCTTCCTCAAACAAAGGTATGGGCAACTTCTTCCATGTATATTGTTGATGGTGTATTTTCTGAAATTGAGTTTGGAGTGAAAAGGTTGTCTACTAGGTATTCTTGTTGGTGTAAATCCCATTTTTTGGATATTGAAGATTGTTTATGCATTAAAATCATTGATGAGTTTTTTGGGTGAATGCATAATTCTGGTTGAGGAAGAGGAAGCATTTTTGCACTAGGGTTTATGTTAGTAAGTCTTGCTACTTGCTTTGAGTTGGTGAAACCCTTAGTTGGCTGTTTTGAGATTGATGGTTGAGTTGCTTCCATAGAGGTTGTTTTGATCAAGTTAATGCTTTACTTGATACATGATTTGGGCTTACTCCATTGAGATTGATTTGAGCAAGTTATTCTTTGCATTGGTGATTTATGTTGGTGGTTGTTTTGTTCAAATACCTTTGGAGGGAAAAGGATGTCTACTAGTTTCCTTTTCATGTAGTGATTGGTTGAATGCTTCAAGGTTAATGTTGAGTTGAATGATGTTGGTTAAACCTTGTCTATAAGCATTGTTGTTAAAGCCCTAATTGGTTGAGAAAAGATATTGGTTGTGGAAAGAACATGAGTATCATTGTTATATGAGATATTGCATGGTTGGCAATTGTTGGGTTGTGTTTCATGTTCTTGAGAAAAGCATACTACATCTATCTTATTCTTTTGAGATTGAGATTGAGTTGAGATTGAGATTGGGAGTTAAGTATAGAACATATTGAGTCTCTAACAATTCTCTTTATGTTTCTATGAGATTTGAGATTGAGATTGGGAGTTAAGTATAGAACATATTGAGTCTCTAACAATTCTCTTTATGCTTCTATGAGGTTGATGAATCACATTGGGTCTCTAACAATTCTCTTTGTGGGTTCATGCTAAGCAAGTTTTTCTTGATGAACTTGTGAGCTGATTTGGACAGGTTCTAGTGAGGACTTGTGAGCTGATTTGGACAGGTTCTAGTGAGGACTTGTGAGCTGATTTGGACAAGTTCTAGGGAGGACTTGTGAGCTGATTTGGACAGGTCCTAGCAGAGGACTTGAGGACAGAGTTGAAGTGGTTCTTTGAGAAGAACCTGAGGACAGTTTTGACAAGTCTTTGAGAAGGCTTGTGTGCAGCAGAGATTGATTTGTTCAAGCTTTATGAGTTGAGCTTGGGACAGATCTGACAGAGTGAGGAAGACTTGTGTTGGACCGACTGACTGTGTTTAGTACAAGTTGATGAGTTGTTGTGGAGGTGATCAGTGAGGACAGAGGTCTCTTGAGGCTGAGCATTGAGGACAGGAGGTCTTCTGTGGAAAGGAGTTCCACGTGCTAGCGGAATAAGAGGTAGGTGATCTTCTGAAGTATCATTTCTAGAGTTGAGGGGAAGGATTCTCCTTTGGGTAGGAGGCTCATAAATTCATGAGGAGGGGAAGGATTCTCCTTTGGGTAGGAGGCTCATAAATTCGTGAGGAGGGGAAGGATTCTCCTTTGGGCAGGAGGCTCATAAATTCATGAGGAGGGGAAGGATTCTCCTTTGGGCAGAGGCTCATAAATACTTGAGTAGGGGAAGGTTTCTCCTTTGGGCTGAGGCTCATAAACATTGTAATTGGGAAGGATTCCCAAAGAACTTTGAGAAAGCTTTTTAGAGAAAAGTTTTGTGGATGTAGCCCATGTTGGGTGAACCACGTTAAAATTGGTGTCTCATTGTGTGTTGCTTTATGCATTGCTTTGATATTGCTATTGGTTCATTGCTTTGCGAAGTTGAAGTTAAATAGAGAAAGTAAAAAGAGGTCTTATACTTTTCACCCCCCCCTCTCAGTATAAGCTTGTGTTCTTCAATTGGTATCAGAGCGGGTTCCTTCAAAAAGTTTAATAGATTGAAGGAAAATATTGTAAAGAACACAATGGAATCTACAAGTGGTAATGCAACACCTATTCTTGATGGGGCAGATTTTGGGCTTTGGAGTGCTAGGATGAAGGTTCATCTTATGGCTCTTGGAAATGAAGTTTGGGAAGTGATTGAGGATGATTATACCATTCCCGAGCATGGTCCTTCTACTAAGGAAGAGAGGCTCCTACATCATAGCAATTCAAAGGCAATGAATGCAATCCTGAAGGGTTTATAGAAGGCAGATCTTACCAAGGTGATTCATTGCAAGACAACTAGTGAAATGTGGAAACAATTGAAGGTGGTTCATACAGGTGATGCAAATGTCCGAAAGGCCAAGTTGAGACACTTCAAAGGTATGTTTGAACAACTCAAGATGAATGATGAAGAAAATATTAGTGACTATATGCTTCGTATGGATGATATTGTTAACTCTATGAAGGAACTAGGTCTTGAGCTTGCTGAAAATGATATTTGTGATAAGATTTTGAGGTCTCTTCCAAATAGATTTAGTGAAAATATTTTTGCTATTGAGGAAGCTAAGGATTTGGATAAGTTGAAAAAGGATGAGCTTCATAGTATACTTGCAGCATTTGAGTTGAGAACTCAAGTGAAGGTTGATGTTAAGAAGGAGGCAACTTTCAAGGCTACCAAGAAATCCAAGGGTAAAGAGCTTCAAGATAGTGATGAGTCTTCTAGTGATGAAGAGGCATATTACAACAAGAAGGGCAAGTTCTCAAGAAAGCACAAAGGTATGAAATATGTCAAGTGTTTCAATTGTGGAAAGTTTGGTCATTATGCTACTAACTATACTGCTACCAAGGATGAAAGTGATGAAGATAAACAAGATTATAAGAGCAAGGATTCTGAAAGGCACATGCATCAAAGGAAGAATAAAGATGAGCAAAGCAATCAAGGAAAGAGGTACTCTCACAAACACAAGAAAATTTTCTACCTAGACAAGGCAAGTAAGTGTTCTAGTAGTGATAGTGAAAGTTCTTCAAGTGATGTTGGAAATGAGATGTTGTTCCTAACAGAAAAAGAAGAAGAAAAGAAACATAGATTTGTCCTTATGAAATGTTTTAGATGTGGAAATTTTGGACATCTTGAGGATGATTGCACAAATGATGGATTGATTTCTAGTTATACTATGTATGAGGATGCTTCGGAAAATTGTGAGGAAGATCTTTGTATGGCTTTAGAAAAGGGTAGCACCTCTAGTGATAAGAAATCTAAAAAAGTCATTGATGTTTCAAAAGGCAAACAAATAGAGGAAGTTATAGAGGATGGTGAAGTAGATCTTGAAGTTGAACTTGTTAGTGCTCTTAGTGCTTTGAAAAAGGAAAGAAAGAAGAATGCTAGACTCAATGATAAATTGGATGAATGTTGTATTGAGAGAGATGAGCTTATAGAAAGTCTTGACTTCTCTATAGCTAAGACACAGAAACTTAAGGATAAGTTAGAGTCTAAGGTTCTTGAGTGTAGAGAGTTGGAACAGAAAGTGGCTTCCTTGAAAGAGGAAACTAAAGAGTACAAGGAGAAGATTTACAGGTTTGAAGATAGCACCAAAAAGGTAAAGTCAATCATCAAAGATCAAAGAAGGACAATAGATAAAACAGGTCTTGGTTTTGGTAAGAAACACATGGAACAGGTTGGGGAATCTAGTAAGAGATTTTGAAAGGAAGAGAGTTCTGATGAGGAAAGTACTTCAGAAAAAGAGTCCTTGAGTGATAGATGCACAGAATCAGAAAACAGGAATCAAAAAAAGGGGAGAAATTTTACAGGACCTAAGAGGTCAAATCAAGGAAAGTTTAATGGGAGATGTTTTGCTTGTCACAAGTTTGGTCACATGGCTTCACATTGCATGACTCAAGTGAGGAAGGTAAATGACAGATTCAGAGGTGGTAATTTCTTTCAAGGGTATTGCTACTCTTGTAAACAGTTTGGGCACAAGGTTGTTTATTGCAAGGCTAATAATAGGAACAGGGTTGGTCAGAACAGATGGAGTCAAAGATCAGGTATGCCTCAAAGAAATAACATTGTTAGTTGTTATAAGTGCAACAATGAAGGTCACATAGCTAGATAGTGTAGAGCTGAAATTCCAAGGTACAAGAACATGAACATGGGTATGAACAAGCACAAGAATCAAGACATGGATAAGAATAGGAATGATAACAAGAACAACAATAGTGACATGAACAAGAACAGGAATATGGACAAGGAGAACAAGAGAAGACATGGTAAGGCAGCTATAGACACTAATGAAGATCAGTGCCTAATGGGAGTTTTACTCCCACCCCAAAATTAATCACCTCAACAGGAGGTGGGGGAGGGACTAAGCTAAGAGGCTCATTCTTAGTCCCAAGCCCCAAAGGTGACCCTTTGCCATTGATGACAAAGGGGGAGAGATATGAGTAAGGGGGAGAGCCTCAAGTCAGGGGGAGCTGATTTCTATACAGCGAGTTTTGAGTTTCGGTGTTGTTGAGAAGCATGGTTTGCCATCAATGACAAAGGGGGAGATTGTTGGCAATTTTGGGTTTGAGATCCTAGCTTCTTGTCTATGAGTTGTCATTGATGTCAAAAGGAACTGGCATTAATGTCAAGAGGATTTATTGGCTTCAAAGGTTGAAGATTCCAAAGAATATTTTCTAGAAGATTTCGGAGAGATTCCATGTGGCAGATGAAAAGGTTTTTATCAAAACCATGGCAGGTTTAAGGGTTTTTATTAAAACCAGGTGGATGCATTAAGGGTTTTTCTCAAAACCACTCTCAGCTTAATGCAAAGGTTGGAGACACTTATTAATTAAATAACTTAATTAATAAAACCTTTTTAAGGTTTTTTAATTAATTATTTATTTGATTTAGTGATTAAATTATTTTAATAATTTAATGGGTTCTCCACCTAAGGTCTAAGGTCTAAAAGACCTTTGATTATTTTTTAAATAATCAAAAGGGTTTCATAAACCCTAAAGTTGTTTCGAAGGCGCCAAAATAATATTAATTCGAAAAGTTTGAATTATCCTCCCATCGACGTCGTGCATAGCATGGAAGTTTGGCTATATAAGCCATAACCTATAGTCCAAAGCAAATGTGTGAAAGAAATTGGAATTGCACAAAGGTTGGGAAGTAAAAGCTACGGCTATCATTTTTTTGCCACGTTTATCCGCCGCCAAAGGGTTAAGGAGAAGGAGACTCTTGCTAGCCTTCAAGCTAGCACCGTTGGCCTAGTGGCAATGACTGTTATGTGAAGGCGCTTGAAGGGAGGTCAAGCGTTCGACTCCCACCGTGGAGTGTGAGAAGAGTTTTTGCGCTCCGATTTTTTCGGAGGCACTGTTGACCCACGATTTTCGAAAGCATTTTTTTTGGTAAGGTTTTTTAAATAAAATCTGCATTTTGTTAAAGAAGAAGTGGTTGGGCAGATTTATTTAAAATTATTTTTAAGGTTAAATGCTTCTTTGGAGATATAAGGTTGATAGTGTGTGGTTGAGATTTTTGGCTTGATTGTTGAGTGAGATTTGCTTAGAAGCTATTATTCCTTGAGCATGGTTTAATTAATTTGGAGAAATAAGGTGTAAAAGGATATATTGTTTGTATGCTTTATATTTTTGGTAGTTGACTTCTAAGGATTGGAGTCATAAGGTGTTTTATGGAATAAATATTTTTGTGGTTACTTTTATGATCTAACCCTAACTTGGTGGCAAAGTTGAGGGTGGTGTTGGTAAAAGGTTGAAGAACTATTCTCTTCTTCCTCAAACAAAGGTATGGGCAACTTCTTCCATGTATATTGTTGATGGTGTATTTTTTGAAATTGAGTTTGGAGTGAAAAGGTTGTCTACTAGGTATTCTTGTTGGTGTAAATCCCATTTGTTGGTGTAAAGGTTGAAGAACATATTGAGTCTCTAACAATTCTCTTTATGCTTCTATGAGGCTGATGAATCACATTGGGTCTCTAACAATTCTCTTTGTGGGTTCATTCTAAGCAAGTTTTTACTTGATGAGCTTTGCTGAGTATTTGGACAGAGTTCTAGTGAGGACTTGTGAGCTGATTTGGATAGGTTCTAGTGAGGACTTGTGAGCTGATTTGGACAAGTTCTAGGGAGGACTTGTGAGATGATTTGGACAGGTCCTAGCAGAGGACTTGAGGATAGAGTTGAAGTGGTTCTTTGAGAAGAACTTGAGGATAGTTTTGACAAGTCTTTGAGAAGGCTTGTGTGCAACAGAGATTGATTTGTTCAAGCTTTATGAGTTGAGCTTGGGACAGATCTGACAGAGTGAGGAAGACTTGTGCTGGACCGACTGACTGTGTTTAGTATAGGTTGATGAGTTGTTGTGGAGGTGATCAGTGAGGACAGAGGTCTCTTGAGGCTGAGCATTGAGGATAGGAGGTCTTCTATGGAAAGGAGTTCCACGTGCTAGCGAAATAAGAGGTAGGTGATCTTCTGAAGTATCATTTCTAGAGTTGAGGGGAAGGATTCTCCTTTGGGTAGGAGGCTCATTGAGGAGGGAGGATTTTTTGTCGTGAGGAGGGGAAGGATTCTCCTTTGGGAGGAGGCTCATAAATTCATGAGGAGGGGAAGGATTCTCCTTTGGGTAGAGGCTCATAAATACTTGAGTAGGGGAAGGTTTCTCCTTTGGGCTGAGGCTCATAAACATTGTAATTGGGAAGGATTCCCAAAGAACTTTGAGAAAGCTTTTTAGAGAAAAGTTTTGTGGATGTAGCCCATGTTGGGTGAACCACGTTAAAATTGGTGTCTCATTGTGTGTTGCTTTATGCATTGCTTTGATATTGCTATTGGTTCATTGCTTTGTGAAGTTGAAGTTAAATAGAGAAAGTAAAAAGAGGTCTTATACTGTTCACCCCCCTCTCAGTATAAGCTTGTGTTCTTCAATTGGTATCAGAGCGGGTTCCTTCAAAAAGTTTAACAGCTTGAAGGAAAAGATTGTAAAGAACACAATGGAATCTACAAGTGGTAATGCAACACCTATTCTTGATGGGGCAGATTTTGGGCTTTGGAGTGCTAGGATGAAGGTTCATCTTATGGCTCTTGGAAATGAAGTTTGGGAAGTGATTGAGGATGAGTATACCATTCCTGAGCATGGTCCTTCTACTAAGGAAGAGAGGCTCCTACATCATAGCAATTCAAAGGCAATGAATGCAATCCTGAAGGGTTTATAGAAGGCAGATCTTACCAAGGTGATTCACTGCAAGACAGCTAGTGAAATGTGGAAACAGTTGAAGGTGGTTCATACAGGTGATGCAAATGTCTGAAAGGCCAAGTTGAGACACTTCAAAGGTATGTTTGAACAACTCAAGATGAATGATGAAGAAAATATTAGTGACTATATGCTTCGTATGGATGAGATTGTTAACTCTATGAAGGAACTAGGTCTTGAGCTTGCTGAAAATGATATTTGTGATAAGATTTTGAGGTCTCTTCCAAATAGATTTAGTGAAAATATTTTTGCTATTGAGGAAGCTAAGGATTTGGATAAGTTGAAAAAGGATGAGCTTCATAGTATACTTGCAGCATTTGAGTTGAGAACTCAAGTGAAGGTTGATGTTAAGAAGGAGGCGACTTTCAAGGCTACCAAGAAATCCAAGGGTAAAGAGCTTCAAGATAGTGATGAGTCTTCTAGTGATGAAGAGGCATATTACAGCAAGAAGGGCAAGTTCTCAAGAAAGCACAAAGGTATGAAATATGTCAAGTGTTTCAATTGTGGAAAGTTTGGTCATTATGCTACTAACTGTACTGTTGCCAAGGATGAAAGTGATGAAGATAAACAGGATTATAAGAGCAAGGATTCTGAAAGGCACAGGCATCAAAGGAAGAATAAAGATGAGCAAAGCAATCAAGGAAAGAGGTACTCTCACAAACACAAGAAAAGTTTCTACCTAGACAAGGCAAGTAAGTGTTCTAGTAGTGATAGTGAAAGTTCTTCAAGTGATGTTGGAAATGAGATGTTGTTCCTAACAGAAAAAGAAGAAGAAAAGAAACATAGATTTGTCCTTATGAAATGTTTTAGATGTGGAAATTTTGGACATCTTGAGGATGATTGCACAAATGATGGATTGATTTCTAGTTATACTATGTATGAGGATGCTTCGGAAAATTGTGAGGAAGATCTTTGTATGGCTTTAGAAAAGGGTAGCACCTCTAGTGATAAGAAATCTGAAAAAGTCATTGATGTTTCAAAAGGCAAACAAATAGAGGAAGTTATAGAGGATGGTGAAGTAGATCTTGAAGCTGAACTTGTTAGTGCTCTTAGTGCTTTGAAAAAGGAAAGAAAGAAGAATGCTAGACTCAATGATAAATTGGATGAATGTTGTATTGAGAGAGATGAGCTTATAGAAAGTCTTGACTTCTCTATAGCTAAGACACAAAAACTTAAGGATAAGTTAGAGTCTAAGGTTCTTGAGTGTAGAGAGTTGGAACAGAAAGTGGCTTCCTTGAAAGAGGAAACTAAAGAGTACAAGGAGAAGCTTTACAGGTTTGAAGATAGCACCAAAAAGGTAAAGTCAATCATCAAAGATCAAAGAAGGACAACAGATAAAATAGGTCTTGGTTTTGGTAAGAAACACATGGAACAGGTTGGGGAATCTAGTAAGAGATTCCGAAAGGAAGAGAGTTCTGATGAGGAAAGTACTTCAGAAAAAGAGTCCTTGAGTGATAGATGCACAGAATCAGAAAACAGGAATCAAAAAAAGGGGAGAAAGTTTACAGGACCTAAGAGGTCAAATCAAGGAAAGTTTAATGGCAGATGTTTTGCTTGTCACAAGTTTGGTCACATGGCTTCACATTGCATGACTCAAGTGAGGAAGGTAAATGACAGATTCAGAGGTGGTAATTTCTTTCAAGGGTATTGCTACTCTTGTAAACAGTTTGGGCACAAGGCTGTTTATTGCAAGGCTAATAACAAGAACAGGGGTTGGTCAGAACAGATGGAGTCAAAGATTAGGTATGCCTCAAAGAAATAACATTGTTAGTTGTTATAAGTGCAACAATGAAGGTCACATAGCTAGATAGTGTAGAGCTGAAATTCCAAGGTACAGGAACAGGAACATGGGTATGAACAGGCACAAGAATCAAGACATGGATAAGAACAGGAATGATAACAAGAACAACAACAAGTGACATGAACAGGAACAGGAATATGGACAAGGAGAACAAGAGAAGACATGGTAAGGCAGCTATAGACACTGATGAAGATCGGTGCCTAATGGGAGTTTTACTCCCACCCCAAAATTAATCACCTCAACAGGAGGTGGGGGAGGGACTAAGCTAAGAGGCTCATTCTTAGTCCCAAGCCCCAAAGGTGACCCTTTGCCATTGATGACAAAGGGGGAGAGATATGAGTAAGGGGGAGAGCCTCAAGTCAGGGGGAGCTGATTTCTATACAGCAGTTTTGAGTTTCAGTGTTGTTGAGAAGCATGGTTTGCCATCAATGACAAAGGGGGAGATTGTTGGCAATTTTGGGTTTGAGATCCTAGCTTCTTGTCTATGAGTTGTCATTGATGTCAAAAGGAACTGGCATTAATGTCAAGAGGATTTATTGGCTTCAAAGGTTGAAGATTCCAAAGAATATTTTCTAGAAGATTTCGGAGAGATTCCATGTGGGAGATGAAAAGGTTTTTATCAAAACCATGGCAGGTTTAAGGGTTTTTATTAAAACCAGGTGGATGCATTAAGGGTTTTTCTCAAAACCACTCTCAACTTAATGCAAAGGTTGGAGACACTTATTAATTAAATAACTTAATTAATAAAACCTTTTAAAGGTTTTTTAATTAATTATTTATTTGATTTAGTGATTAAATTATTTTAATAATTTAATGGGTTCTCCACCTAAGGTCTAAGGTCTAAAAGACCTTTGATTATTTTTTAAATAATCAAAAGGGTTTCATAAACCCTAAAGTTGTTTCGAAGGCGCCAAAATAATATTAATTCAAAAATTTCGAATTATCCTCCCATCGACGTCGTGCATAGCATGGAAGTTTGGCTATATAAGCCATAACCTATAGTCCAAAGCAATGGTGTGAAAGAAATTCGAATTGCGCAAAGGTTGGGAAGTAAAAGCTACGGCTATCATTTTTTTGCCACGTTTATCCGCCGCCAAAGGGTTAAGGAGAAGGAGACTCTTGCTAGCCTTCAAGCTAGCACCGTTGGCCTAGTGGCAATGACTGTTCTGCGAAGGCGCTTGAAGGGAGGTCAAGCGTTCGACTCCCGCCGTGGAGTGTGAGAAGAGTTTTTGCGCTCCAATTTTTTTGGAGGCACTGTTGACCCACGATTTTTGGAAGCATTTTTTTGGTAAGGTTTTTTAAATAAAATCTGCATTTTGTTAAAGAAGAAGTGGTTGGGCAGATTTATTTAAAATTATTTTTAAGGTTAAATGCTTCTTTGGAGATATAAGGTTGATAGTGTGTGGTTGAGATTTTTGGCTTGATTGTTGAGTGAGATTTGCTTAGAAGCTATTATTCCTTGAGCATGGTTTAATTAATTTGGAGAAATAAGGTGTAAAAGGATATATTGTTTGTATGCTTTATATTTTTTGGTAGTTGACTTCTAAGGATTGGAGTCATAAGGTGTTTTATGGAATAAATATTTTTGTGGTTACTTTTATGATCTAACCCTAACTTGGTGGCAAAGTTGAGGGTGGTGTTGGTAACAGGTTGAAGAACTATTCTCTTCTTCCTCAAACAAAGGTATGGGCAACTTCTTCCATGTATATTGTTGATGGTGTATTTTCTGAAATTGAGTTTGGAGTGAAAAGGTTGTCTACTAGGTATTCTTGTTGGTGTAAATCCCATTTTCTGGATATTGAAGATTGTTTATGCATTAAAATCATTGATGAGTTTTTTGGGTGAATGCATAATTCTGGTTGAGGAAGAGGAAGCATTTTTGCACTAGGGTTTATGTTAGTAAGTCTTGCTACTTGCTTTGAGTTGGTGAAACCCTTAGTTGGCTGTTTTGAGATTGATGGTTGAGTTGCTTCCATAGAGGTTGTTTTGATCAAGTTAATGCTTTACTTGATACATGATTTGGGCTTACTCCATTGAGATTGATTTGAGCAAGTTATTCTTTGCATTGGTGATTTATGTTGGTGGTTGTTTTGTTCAAATACCTTTGGAGGGAAAAGGATGTCTACTAGTTTCCTTTTCATGTAGTGATTGGTTGAATGCTTCAAGGTTAATGTTGAGTTGAATGATGTTGGTTAAACCTTGTCTATAAGCATTGTTGTTAAAGCCCTAATTGGTTGAGAAAAGATATTGGTTGTGGAAAGAACATGAGTATCATTGTTATATGAGATATTGCATGGTTGGCAATTGTTGGGTTGTGTTTCATGTTCTTGAGAAAAGCATACTACATCTATCTTATTCTTTTGAGATTGAGATTGAGTTGAGATTGAGATTGGGAGTTAAGTATAGAACATATTGAGTCTCTAACAATTCTCTTTATGTTTCTATGAGATTTGAGATTGAGATTGGGAGTTAAGTATAGAACATATTGAGTCTCTAACAATTCTCTTTATGCTTCTATGAGGTTGATGAATCACATTGGGTCTCTAACAATTCTCTTTGTGGGTTCATGCTAAGCAAGTTTTTCTTGATGAACTTGTGAGCTGATTTGGATAGGTTCTAGTGAGGACTTGTGAGCTGATTTGGACAGGTTCTAGTGAGGACTTGTGAGCTGATTTGGACAAGTTCTAGGGAGGACTTGTGAGCTGATTTGGATAGGTCCTAGCAGAGGACTTGAGGACAGAGTTGAAGTGGTTCTTTGAGAAGAACCTGAGGATATTTTTGACAAGTCTTTGAGAAGGCTTGTGTGCAGTAGAGATTGATTTGTTCAAGCTTTATGAGTTGAGCTTGGGATAGATCTGATAGAGTGAGGAAGACTTGTGCTGGACCGACTGACTATGTTTAGTATAGGTTGATGAGTTGTTGTGGAGGTGATCAGTGAGGACAGAGGTCTCTTGAGGCTGAGCATTGAGGACAGGAGGTCTTCTGTGGAAAGGAGTTCCACGTGCTAGCGGAATAAGAGGTAGGTGATCTTCTGAAGTATCATTTCTAGAGTTAGGGAGGATTCCTTGTGAGGAGGGGAAGGATTCTCCTTTGGGTAGGAGGCTCATAAATTCATGAGGAGGGGAAGGATTCTCCTTTGGGTAGGAGGCTCATAAATTGATGAGGAGGGGAAGGATTCTCCTTTGGAGTAGAGGCTCATAAATACTTGAGTAGGGGAAGGTTTCTCCTTTGGGCTGAGGCTCATAAACATTGTAATTGGGAAGGATTCCCAAAGAACTTTGAGAAAGCTTTTTAGAGAAAAGTTTTGTGGATGTAGCCCATGTTGGGTGAACCACGTTAAAATTGGTGTCTCATTGTGTGTTGCTTTATGCATTGCTTTGATATTGCTATTGGTTCATTGCTTTGCGAAGTTGAAGTTAAATAGAGAAAGTAAAAAGAGGTCTTATACTGTTCACCCCCTCCCTCTCAGTATAAGCTTGTGTTCTTCAATTGGTATCAGAGCGGGTTCCTTCGAAAAGTTTAACAGCTTGAAGGAAAATATTGTAAAGAACACAATGGAATCTACAAGTGGTAATGCAACACCTATTCTTGATGGGGCAGATTTTGGGCTTTGGAGTGCTAGGATGAAGGTTCATCTTATGGCTCTTGGAAATGAAGTTTGGGAAGTGATTGAGGATGAGTATACCATTCCTGAGCATGGTCCTTCTACTAAGGAAGAGAGGCTCCTACATCATAGCAATTCAAAGGCAATGAATGCAATCTTGAAGGGTTTACAGAAGGTGAGATCTTACCAAGGTGATTCACTGCAAGACAGACTAGTGAAATGTGGAAACAATTGAAGGTGGTTCATACAGGTGATGCAAATGTCCGAAAGGCCAAGTTGAGACACTTCAAAGGTATGTTTGAACAACTCAAGATGAATGATGAAGAAAATATTAGTGACTATATGCTTCGTATGGATGAGATTGTTAACTCTATGAAGGAACTAGGTCTTGAGCTTGCTGAAAATGATATTTGTGATAAGATTTTGAGGTCTCTTCCAAATAGATTTAGTGAAAATATTTTTGCTATTGAGGAAGCTAAGGATTTGGATAAGTTGAAAAAGGATGAGCTTCATAGTATACTTGCAGCATTTGAGTTGAGAACTCAAGTGAAGGTTGATGTTAAGAAGGAGGCAACTTTCAAGGCTACCAAGAAATCCAAGGGTAAAGAGCTTCAAGATAGTGATGAGTCTTCTAGTGATGAAGAGGCATATTACAACAAGAAGGGCAAGTTCTCAAGAAAGCACAAAGGTATGAAATATGTCAAGTGTTTCAATTGTGGAAAGTTTGGTCATTATGCTACTAACTGTACTGCTGCCAAGGATGAAAGTGATGAAGATAAACAGGATTATAAGAGCAAGGATTCTGAAAGGCACAGGCATCAAAGGAAGAATAAAGATGAGCAAAGCAATCAAGGAAAGAGGTACTCTCACAAACACAAGAAAAGTTTCTACCTAGACAAGGCAAGTAAGTGTTCTAGTAGTGATAGTGAAAGTTCTTCAAGTGATGTTGGAAATGAGATGTTGTTCCTAACAGAAAAAGAAGAAGAAAAGAAACATAGATTTGTCCTTATGAAATGTTTTAGATGTGGAAATTTTGGACATCTTGAGGATGATTGCACAAATGATGGATTGATTTCTAGTTATACTATGTATGAGGATGCTTCAGAAAATTGTAAGGAAGATCTTTGTATGGCTTTAGAAAAGGGTAGCACCTCTAGTGATAAGAAATCTGAAAAAGTCATTGATGTTTCAAAAGGCAAACAAATAGAGGAAGTTATAGAGGATGGTGAAGTAGATCTTGAAGCTGAACTTGTTAGTGCTCTTAGTGCTTTGAAAAAGGAAAGAAAGAAGAATGCTAGACTCAATGATAAATTGGATGAATGTTGTATTGAGAGAGATGAGCTTATAGAAAGTCTTGACTTCTCTATAGCTAAGACACAAAAACTTAAGGATAAGTTAGAGTCTAAGGTTCTTGAGTGTAGAGAGTTGGAACAGAAAGTGGCTTCCTTGAAAGAGGAAACTAAAGAGTACAAGGAGAAGCTTTACAGGTTTGAAGATAGCACCAAAAAGGTAAAGTCAATCATCAAAGATCAAAGAAGGACAATAGATAAAATAGGTCTTGGTTTTGGTAAGAAACACATGGAACAGGTTGGGGAATCTAGTAAGAGATTCCGAAAGGAAGAGAGTTCTGATGAGGAAAGTACTTCAAAAAAAGAGTCCTTGAGTGATAGATGCACAGAATCAGAAAACAGGAATCAAAAAAAGGGGAGAAAGTTTACAGGACCTAAGAGGTCAAATCAAGGAAAGTTTAATGGCAGATGTTTTGCTTGTCACAAGTTTGGTCACATGGCTTCACATTGCATGACTCAAGTGAGGAAGGTAAATGACAGATTCAGAGGTGGTAATTTCTTTCAAGGGTATTGCTACTCTTGTAAACAGTTTGGGCACAAGGCTATTTATTGCAAGGCTAATAACAGGAACAGGGTTGGTCAGAACAGATGGAGTCAAAGATCAGGTATGCCTCAAAGAAATAACATTGTTAGTTGTTATAAGTGCAACAATGAAGGTCACATAGCTAGACAGTGTAGAGCTGAAATTCCAAGGTACAGGAATAGGAACATGGGTATGAACAGGCACAAGAATCAAGACATGGATAAGAACATGAATGATAACAAGAACAACAACAGTGACATGAACAGGAATAGGAATATGGACAAGGAGAACAAGAGAAGACATGGTAAGGCAGCTATAGACACTGATGAAGATCAGTGCCTAATGGGAGTTTTACTCCCACCCCGAAATTAATCACCTCAACAGGAGGTGGGGGAGGGACTAAGCTAAGAGGCTCATTCTTAGTCCCAAGCCCCAAAGGTGACCCTTTGCCATTGATGACAAAGGGGGAGAGATATGAGTAAGGGGGAGAGCCTCAAGTCATGGGGAGCTGATTTCTATACAACAGTTTTGAGTTTCAGTGTTGTTGAGAAGCATGGTTTGCCATCAATGACAAAGGGGGAGATTGTTGGCAATTTTGGGTTTGAGATCCTAGCTTCTTGTCTATGAGTTGTCATTGATGTCAAAAGGAACTGGCATTAATGTCAAGAGGATTTATTGGCTTCAAAGGTTGAAGATTCCAAAGAATATTTTCTAGAAGATTTCGGAGAGATTCCATGTGGCAGATGAAAAGGTTTTTATCAAAACCATGGCAGGTTTAAGGGTTTTTATTAAAACCAGGTGGATGCATTAAGGGTTTTTCTCAAAACCACTCTCATCTTAATGCAAAGGCTGGAGACACTTATTAATTAAATAACTTAATTAATAAAACCTTTTTAAGGTTTTTTAATTAATTATTTATTTGATTTAGTGATTAAATTATTTTAATAATTTAATGGGTTCTCCACCTAAGGTCTAAGGTCTAAAAGACCTTTGATTATTTTTTAAATAATCAAAAGGGTTTCATAAACCCTAAAGTTGTTTCGAAGGCACCAAAATAATATTAATTCAAAAAGTTTGAATTATCCTCCCATCGACGTCGTGCATAGCATGGAAGTTTGGCTATATAAGCCATAACCTATAGTCCAAAGCAATGGTGTGAAAGAAATTGGAATTGCGCAAAGGTTGGGAAGTAAAAGCTACGGCTATCATTTTTTTGCCACGTTTATCCGCCGCCAAAGGGTTAAGGAGAAGGAGACTCTTGCTAGCCTTCAAGCTAGCACCGTTGGCCTAGTGGCAACGACTGTTCTGCGAAGGCGCTTGAAGGGAGGTCAAGCGTTCGACTCCCGCCGTGGAGTGTGAGAAGAGTTTTTGCGCTCCGATTTTTTTGGAGGCACTATTGACCCGCGATTTTTGGAAGCATTTTTTTTGGTAAGGTTTTTTAAATAAAATCTGCATTTTGTTAAAGAAGAAGTGGTTGGGCAGATTTATTTAAAATTATTTTTAAGGTTAAATGCTTCTTTGGAGATATAAGGTTGATAGTGTGTGGTTGAGATTTTTGGCTTGATTGTTGAGTGAGATTTGCTTAGAAGCTATTATTCCTTGAGCATGGTTTAATTAATTTGGAGAAATAAGGTGTAAAAGGATATATTGTTTGTATGCTTTATATTTTTTGGTAGTTGACTTCTAAGGATTGGAGTCATAAGGTGTTTTATGGAATAAATATTTTTGTGGTTACTTTTATGATCTAACCCTAACTTGGTGGCAAAGTTGAGGGTGGTGTTGGTAACAGGTTGAAGAACTATTCTCTTCTTCCTCAAACAAAGGTATGGGCAACTTCTTCCATGTATATTGTTGATGGTGTATTTTCTGAAATTGAGTTTGGAGTGAAAAGGTTGTCTACTAGGTATTCTTGTTGGTGTAAATCCCATTTTCTGGATATTGAAGATTGTTTATGCATTAAAATCATTGATGAGTTTTTTGGGTGAATGCATAATTCTGGTTGAGGAAGAGGAAGCATTTTTGCACTAGGGTTTATGTTAGTAAGTCTTGCTACTTGCATTTGAGATGGTGAAACCCTTAGTTGGCTGTTTTGAGATTGATGGTTGAGTTGCTTCCATAGAGGTTGTTTTGATCAAGTTAATGCTTTACTTGATACATGATTTGGGCTTACTCCATTGAGATTGATTTGAGCAAGTTATTCTTTGCATTGGTGATTTATGTTGGTGGCTGTTTTGTTCAAATACCTTTGGAGGGAAAAGGATGTCTACTAGTTTCCTTTTCATGTAGTGATTGGTTGAATGCTTCAAGGTTAATGTTGAGTTGAATGATGTTGGTTAAACCTTGTCTATAAGCATTGTTGTTAAAGCCCTAATTGGTTGAGAAAAGATATTGGTTGTGGAAAGAACATGAGTATCATTGTTATATGAGATATTGCATGGTTGGCAATTGTTGGGTTGTGTTTCATGTTCTTGAGAAAAGCATACTACATCTATCTTATTCTTTTGAGATTGAGATTGAGTTGAGATTGAGATTGGGAGTTAAGTATAGAACATATTGAGTCTCTAACAATTCTCTTTATGTTTCTATGAGATTTGAGATTGAGATTGGGAGTTAAGTATAGAACATATTGAGTCTCTAACAATTCTCTTTATGCTTCTATGAGGTTGATGAATCACATTGGGTCTCTAACAATTCTCTTTGTGGGTTCATGCTAAGCAAGTTTTTCTTGATGAACTTGTGAGCTGATTTGGACAGGTTCTAGTGAGGACTTGTGAGCTGATTTGGACAGGTTCTAGTGAGGACTTGTGAGCTGATTTGGACAAGTTCTAGGGAGGACTTGTGAGCTGATTTGGATAGGTCCTAGCAGAGGACTTGAGGACAGAGTTGAAGTGGTTCTTTGAGAAGAACCTGAGGATAGTTTTGACAAGTCTTTGAGAAGGCTTGTGTGCAGCAGAGATTGATTTGTTCAAGCTTTATGAGTTGAGCTTGGGACAGATCTGATAGAGTGAGGAAGACTTGTGTTGGACCGACTGACTATGTTTAGTACAGGTTGATGAGTTGTTGTGGAGGTGATCAGTGAGGACAAAGGTCTCTTGAGGCTGAGCATTGAGGACAGGAGGTCTTCTGTGGAAAGGAGTTCCACGTGCTAGCGGAATAAGAGGTAGGTGATCTTCTGAAGTATCATTTCCAGAGCTGAGGGGAAGGATTCTCCTTTGGGTAGGAGGCTCATAAATTCATGAGGAGGGATAGGGAAGGATTCTCCTTTGGGTAGGAGGCTCATAAATTTGTGAGGAGGGGAAGGATTCTCCTTTGGGCAGAGGCTCATAAATACTTGAGTAGGGGAAGGTTTCTCCTTTGGGCTGAGGCTCATAAACATTGTAATTGGGAAGGATTCCCAAAGAACTTTGAGAAAGCTTTTTAGAGAAAAGTTTTGTGGATGTAGCCCATGTTGGGTGAACCACGTTAAAATTGGTGTCTCATTGTGTGTTGCTTTATGCATTGCTTTGATATTGCTATTGGTTCATTGCTTTGCGAAGTTGAAGTTAAATAGAGAAAGTAAAAAGAGGTCTTATACTTTTCACCCCCCTCTCAGTATAAGCTTGTGTTCTTCAATTGGTATCAGAGCGGGTTCCTTCAAAAAGTTTAACAGCTTGAAGGAAAATATTGTAAAGAACACAATGGAATCTACAAGTGGTAATGCAACACCTATTCTTGATGGGGCAGATTTTGGGCTTTGGAGTGCTAGGATGAAGGTTCATCTTATGGCTCTTGGAAATGAAGTTTGGGAAGTGATTGAGGATGAGTATACCATTCCTGAGCATGGTCCTTCTACTAAGGAAGAGAGGCTCCTACATCATAGCAATTCAAAGGCAATGAATGCAATCTTGAAGGGTTTACAGAAGGCAGATCTTACCAAGGTGATTCACTGCAAGACAACTAGTGAAATGTGGAAACAGTTGAAGGTGGTTCATACAGGTGATGCAAATGTCCGAAAGGCCAAGTTGAGACACTTCAAAGGTATGTTTGAACAACTCAAGATGAATGATGAAGAAAATATTAGTGACTATATGCTTCGTATGGATGAGATTGTTAACTCTATGAAGGAACTAGGTCTTGAGCTTGCTGAAAATGATATTTGTGATAAGATTTTGAGGTCTCTTCCAAATAGATTTAGTGAAAATATTTTTGCTATTGAGGAAGCTAAGGATTTGGATAAGTTGAAAAAGGATGAGCTTCATAGTATACTTGCAGCATTTGAGTTGAGAACTCAAGTGAAGGTTGATGTTAAGAAGGAGGCAACTTTCAAGGCTACCAAGAAATCCAAGGGTAAAGAGCTTCAAGATAGTGATGAGTCTTCTAGTGATGAAGAGGCATATTACAGCAAGAAGGGCAAGTTCTCAAGAAAGCACAAAGGTATGAAATATGTCAAGTGTTTCAATTGTGGAAAGTTTGGTCATTATGCTACTAACTGTACTGTAGCCAAGGATGAAAGTGATGAAGATAAACAGGATTATAAGAGCAAGGATTCTGAAAGGCACAGGCATCAAAGGAAGAATAAATATGAGCAAAGCAATCAAGGAAAGAGGTACTCTCACAAACACAAGAAAAGTTTCTACCTAGACAAGGCAAGTAAGTGTTCTAGTAGTGATAGTGAAAGTTCTTCAAGTGATGTTGGAAATGAGATGTTGTTCCTAACAGAAAAAGAAGAAGAAAAGAAACATAGATTTGTCCTTATGAAATGTTTTAGATGTGGAAATTTTGGACATCTTGAGGATGATTGCACAAATGATGGATTGATTTCTAGTTATACTATGTATGAGGATGCTTCAGAAAATTGTAAGGAAGATCTTTGTATGGCTTTAGAAAAGGGTAGCACCTCTAGTGATAAGAAATCTAAAAAAGTCATTGATGTTTCAAAAGGCAAACAAATAGAGGAAGTTATAGAGGATGGTGAAGTAGATCTTGAAGCTGAACTTGTTAGTGCTCTTAGTGCTTTGAAAAAGGAAAGAAAGAAGAATGCTAGACTCAATGATAAATTGGATGAATGTTGTATTGAGAGAGATGAGCTTATAGAAAGTCTTGACTTCTCTATAGCTAAGACACAAAAACTTAAGGATAAGTTAGAGTCTAAGGTTCTTGAGTGTAGAGAGTTGGAACAGAAAGTGGCTTCCTTGAAAGAGGAAACTAAAGAGTACAAGGAGAAGCTTTACAGGTTTGAAGATAGCACCAAAAAGGTAAAATGACAATGTCAAAGATAAAGACAAAGATAACAGAAAAATAGGTCTTGGTTTTGGTAAGAAACACATGGAACAGGTTGGGGAATCTAGTAAGAGATTCCGAAAGGAAGAGAGTTCTGATGAGGAAAGTACTTCAGAAAAAGAGTCCTTGAGTGATAGATGCACAGAATCAGAAAACAGGAATCAAAAAAAGGGGAGAAAGTTTACAGGACCTAAGAGGTCAAATCAAGGAAAGTTTAATGGCAGATGTTTTGCTTGTCACAAGTTTGGTCACATGGCTTCACATTGCATGACTCAAGTGAGGAAGGTAAATGATAGATTCAGAGGTGGTAATTTCTTTCAAGGGTATTGCTACTCTTGTAAACAGTTTGGGCACAAGGTTGTTTATTGCAAGGCTAATAACAGGAACAGGGTTGGTCAGAACAGATGGAGTCAAAGATCAGGTATGCCTCAAAGAAATAACATTGTTAGTTGTTATAAGTGCAACAATGAAGGTCACATAGCTAGACAGTGTAGAGCTGAAATTCCAAGGTACAGGAACAGGAACATGGGTATGAACAGGCACAAGAATCAAGACATGGATAAGAACAGGAATGATAACAAGAACAACAATAGTGACATGAACAGGAATAGGAATATGGACAAGGAGAACAAGAGAAGACATGGTAAGGCAGCTATAGACACTGATGAAGATCAGTGCCTAATGGGAGTTTTACTCCCACCCCGAAATTAATCACCTCAACAGGAGGTGGGGGAGGGACTAAGCTAAGAGGCTCATTCTTAGTCCCAAGCCCCAAAGGTGACCCTTTGCCATTGATGACAAAGGGGGAGAGATATGAGTAAGGGGGAGAGCCTCAAGTCAGGGGGAGCTGATTTCTATACAACAGTTTTGAGTTTCAGTGTTGTTGAGAAGCATGGTTTGCCATCAATGACAAAGGGGGAGATTGTTGGCAATTTTGGGTTTGAGATCCTAGCTTCTTGTCTATGAGTTGTCATTGATGTCAAAAGGAACTGGCATTAATGTCAAGAGGATTTATTGGCTTCAAAGGTTGAAGATTCCAAAGAATATTTTCTAGAAGATTTCGGAGAGATTCCATGTGGGAGATGAAAAGGTTTTTATCAAAACCATGGCAGGTTTAAGGGTTTTTATTAAAACCAGGTGGATGCATTAAGGGTTTTTCTCAAAACCACTCTCGACTTAATGCAAAGGCTGGAGACACTTATTAATTAAATAACTTAATTAATAAAACCTTTTTAAGGTTTTTTAATTAATTATTTATTTGATTTAGTGATTAAATTATTTTAATAATTTAATGGGTTCTCCACCTAAGGTCTAAGGTCTAAAAGACCTTTGATTATTTTTTAAATAATCAAAAGGGTTTCATAAACCCTAAAGTTGTTTCGAAGGCACCAAAATAATATTAATTCAAAAAGTTTGAATTATCCTCCCGTCGACGTCGTGCATAGCATGGAAGTTTGGCTATATAAGCCATAACCTATAGTCCAAAGCAATGGTGTGAAAGAAATTCGAATTGCACAAAGGTTGGGAAGTAAAAGCTACGGCTATCATTTTTTTGCCACGTTTATCCACCGCCAAAGGGTTAAGGAGAAGGAGACTCTTGCTAGCCTTCAAGCTAGCACCGTTGGCCTAGTGGCAATGACTGTTCTGTGAAGGCGCTTGAAGGGAGGTCAAGCGTTCGACTCCCACCGTGGAGTGTGAGAAGAGTTTTTGCGCTCCGATTTTTTTGGAGGCACTGTTGACCCGTGATTTTCGGAAGCATTTTTTTGGTAAGGTTTTTAAAATAAAATCTGCATTTTGTTAAAGAAGAAGTGGTTGGGCAGATTTATTTAAAATTATTTTTAAGGTTAAATGCTTCTTTGGAGATATAAGGTTGATAGTGTGTGGTTGAGATTTTTGGCTTGATTGTTGAGTGAGATTTGCTTAGAAGCTATTATTCCTTGAGCATGGTTTAATTAATTTGGAGAAATAAGGTGTAAAAGGATATATTGTTTGTATGCTTTATATTTTTGGTAGTTGACTTCTAAGGATTGGAGTCATAAGGTGTTTTATGGAATAAATATTTTTGTGGTTACTTTTATGATCTAACCCTAACTTGGTGGCAAAGTTGAGGGTGGTGTTGGTAACAGAGTTGAAGAACTATTCTCTTCTTCCTCAAACAAAGGTATGGGCAACTTCTTCCATGTATATTGTTGATGGTGTATTTTCTGAAATTGAGTTTGGAGTGAAAAGGTTGTCTACTAGGTATTCTTGTTGGTGTAAATCCCATTTTCTGGATATTGAAGATTGTTTATGCATTAAAATCATTGATGAGTTTTTTGGGTGAATGCATAATTCTGGTTGAGGAAGAGGAAGCATTTTTGCACTAGGGTTTATGTTAGTAAGTCTTGCTACTTGCTTTGAGTTGGTGAAACCCTTAGTTGGCTGTTTTGAGATTGATGGTTGAGTTGCTTCCATAGAGGTTGTTTTGATCAAGTTAATGCTTTACTTGATACATGATTTGGGCTTACTCCATTGAGATTGATTTGAGCAAGTTATTCTTTGCATTGGTGATTTATGTTGGTGGCTGTTTTGTTCAAATACCTTTGGAGGGAAAAGGATGTCTACTAGTTTCCTTTTCATGTAGTGATTGGTTGAATGCTTCAAGGTTAATGTTGAGTTGAATGATGTTGGTTAAACCTTGTCTATAAGCATTGTTGTTAAAGCCCTAATTGGTTGAGAAAAGATATTGGTTGTGGAAAGAACATGAGTATCATTGTTATATGAGATATTGCATGGTTGGCAATTGTTGGGTTGTGTTTCATGTTCTTGAGAAAAGCATACTACATCTATCTTATTCTTTTGAGATTGAGATTGAGTTGAGATTGAGATTGGGAGTTAAGTATAGAACATATTGAGTCTCTAACAATTCTCTTTATGTTTCTATGAGATTTGAGATTGATATTGGGAGTTAAGTATAGAACATATTGAGTCTCTAACAATTCTCTTTATGCTTCTATGAGGTTGATGAATCACATTGGGTCTCTAACAATTCTCTTTGTGGGTTCATGCTAAGCAAGTTTTTCTTGATGAACTTGTGAGCTGATTTGGACAAGTTCTAGTGAGGACTTGTGAGCTGATTTGGATAGGTTCTAGTGAGGACTTGTGAGCTGATTTGGACAAGTTCTAGGGAGGACTTGTGAGCTGATTTGGATAGGTCCTAGCAGAGGACTTGAGGATAGAGTTGAAGTGGTTCTTTGAGAAGAACCTGAGGACAGTTTTGACAAGTCTTTGAGAAGGCTTGTGTGCAGTAGAGATTGATTTGTTCAAGCTTTATGAGTTGAGCTTGGGACAGATCTGACAGAGTGAGGAAGACTTGTGTTGGACCGACTGACTATGTTTAGTATAGGTTGATGAGTTGTTGTGGAGGTGATCAGTGAGGACAGAGGTCTCTTGAGGCTGAGCATTGAGGACAGGAGGTCTTCTGTGGAAAGGAGTTCCACGTGCTAGCGGAATAAGAGGTAGGTGATCTTCTAAAGTATCATTTCTAGAGCTGAGGGGAAGGATTCTCCTTTGGGTAGGAGGCTCATAAATTCATGAGGAGGGGAAGGATTCTCCTTTGGGTAGGAGGCTCATAAATTCGTGAGGAGGGGAAGGATTCTCCTTTGGGTAGAGGCTCATAAATACTTGAGTAGGGGAAGGTTTCTCCTTTGGGCTGAGGCTCATAAACATTGTAATTGGGAAGGATTCCCAAAGAACTTTGAGAAAGCTTTTTAGAGAAAAGTTTTGTGGATGTAGCCCATGTTGGGTGAACCACGTTAAAATTGGTGTCTCATTGTGTGTTGCTTTATGCATTGCTTTGATATTGCTATTGGTTCATTGCTTTGCGAAGTTGAAGTTAAATAGAGAAAGTAAAAAGAGGTCTTATACTGTTCACCCCCCCTCTCAGTATAAGCTTGTGTTCTTCAATTGGTATCAGAGCGGGTTCCTTCAAAAAGTTTAACAGCTTGAAGGAAAATATTGTAAAGAACACAATGGAATCTACAAGTGGTAATGCAACACCTATTCTTGATGGGGCAGATTTTGGGCTTTGGAGTGCTAGGATGAAGGTTCATCTTATGGCTCTTGGAAATGAAGTTTGGGAAGTGATTGAGGATGAGTATACCATTCCTGAGCATGGTCCTTCTACTAAGGAAGAGAGGCTCCTACATCATAGCAATTCAAAGGCAATGAATGCAATCCTGAAGGGTTTATAGAAGGTAGATCTTACCAAGGTGATTCACTGCAAGACAACTAGTGAAATGTGGAAACAGTTGAAGGTGGTTCATACAGGTGATGCAAATGTCCGAAAGGCCAAGTTGAGACACTTCAAAGGTATGTTTGAACAACTCAAGATGAATGATGAAGAAAATATTAGTGACTATATGCTTCGTATGGATGAGATTGTTAACTCTATGAAGGAACTAGGTCTTGAGCTTGCTGAAAATGATATTTGTGATAAGATTTTGAGGTCTCTTCCAAATAGATTTAGTGAAAATATTTTTGCTATTGAGGAAGCTAAGGATTTGGATAAGTTGAAAAAGGATGAGCTTCATAGTATACTTGCAGCATTTGAGTTGAGAACTCAAGTGAAGGTTGATGTTAAGAAGGAGGCAACTTTCAAGGCTACCAAGAAATCCAAGGGTAAAGAGCTTCAAGATAGTGATGAGTCTTCTAGTGATGAAGAGGCATATTACAGCAAGAAGGGCAAGTTCTCAAGAAAGCACAAAGGTATGAAATATGTCAAGTGTTTCAATTGTGGAAAGTTTGGTCATTATGCTACTAACTCGTACTGCTGCCAAGGATGAAAGTGATGAAGATAAACAGGATTATAAGAGCAAGGATTCTGAAAGGCACAGGCATCAAAGGAAGAATAAATATGAGCAAAGCAATCAAGGAAAGAGGTACTCTCACAAACACAAGAAAAGTTTCTACCTAGACAAGGCAAGTAAGTGTTCTAGTAGTGATAGTGAAAGTTCTTCAAGTGATGTTGGAAATGAGATGTTGTTCCTAACAGAAAAGGAAGAAGAAAAGAAACATAGATTTGTCCTTATGAAATGTTTTAGATGTGGAAATTTTGGACATCTTGAGGATGATTGCACAAATGATGGATTGATTTCTAGTTATACTATGTATGAGGATGCTTCGAAAAATTGTGAGGAAGATCTTTGTATGGCTTTAGAAAAGGGTAGCACCTCTAGTGATAAGAAATCTGAAAAAGTCATTGATGTTTCAAAAGGCAAACAAATAGAGGAAGTTATAGAGGATGGTGAAGTAGATCTTGAAGCTGAACTTGTTAGTGCTCTTAGTGCTTTGAAAAAGGAAAGAAAGAAGAATGCTAGACTCAATGATAAATTGGATGAATGTTGTATTGAGAGAGATGAGCTTATAGAAAGTCTTGACTTCTCTATAGCTAAGACACATAAACTTAAGGATAAGTTAGAGTCTAAGGTTCTTGAGTGTAGAGAGTTGGAACAGAAAGTGGCTTCCTTGAAAGAGGAAACTAAAGAGTACAAGGAGAAGCTTTACAGGTTTGAAGATAGCACCAAAAAGGTAAAGTCAATCATCAAAGATCAAAGAAGGACAACAGATAAAACAGGTCTTGGTTTTGGTAAGAAACACATGGAACAGGTTGGGGAATCTAGTAAGAGATTCCGAAAGGAAGAGAGTTCTGATGAGGAAAGTACTTCAGAAAAAGAGTCCTTGAGTGATAGATGCACAGAATCAGAAAACAGGAATCAAAAAAGGGGAGAAAGTTTACAGGACCTAAGAGGTCAAATCAAGGAAAGTTTAATGGCAGATGTTTTGCTTGTCACAAGTTTGGTCACATGGCTTCACATTGCATGACTCAAGTGAGGAAGGTAAATGACAGATTCAGAGGTGGTAATTTCTTTCAAGGGTATTGCTACTCTTGTAAATAGTTTGGGCACAAGGTTGTTTATTGCAAGGCTAATAATAGGAATAGGGTTGGTCAGAATAGATGGAGTCAAAGATCAGGTATGCCTCAAAGAAATAACATTGTTAGTTGTTATAAGTGCAACAATGAAGGTCACATAGCTAGACAGTGTAGAGCTGAAATTCCAAGGTACAGGAACAGGAACATGGGTATGAACAGGCACAAGAATCAAGACATGGATAAGAACAGGAATGATAACAAGAACAACAATAGTGACATGAACAGGAATAGGAATATGGACAAGGAGAACAAGAGAAGACATGGTAAGGCAGCTATAGACACTGATGAAGATCAGTGCCTAATGGGAGTTTTACTCCCACCCCAGAATTAATCACCTCAACAGGAGGTGGGGGAGGGACTAAGCTAAGAGGCTCATTCTTAGTCCCAAGCCCCAAAGGTGACCCTTTGCCATTGATGACAAAGGGGGAGAGATATGAGTAAGGGGGAGAGCCTCAAGTCAGGGGAGCTGATTTCTATACAGTAAGTTTTGAGTTTCAGTGTTGTTGAGAAGCATGGTTTGCCATCAATGACAAAGGGGGAGATTGTTGGCAATTTTGGGTTTGAGATCCTAGCTTCTTGTCTATGAGTTGTCATTGATGTCAAAAGGAACTGGCATTAATGTCAAGAGGATTTATTGGCTTCAAAGGTTGAAGATTCCAAAGAATATTTTCTAGAAGATTTCGGAGAGATTCCATGTGGCTAGATGAAAAGGTTTTTATCAAAACCATGGCAGGTTTAAGGGTTTTTATTAAAACCAGGTGGATGCATTAAGGGTTTTTCTCAAAACCACTCTCAGCTTAATGCAAAGGTTGGAGACACTTATTAATTAAATAACTTAATTAATAAAACCTTTTTAAGGTTTTTTAATTAATTATTTATTTGATTTAGTGATTAAATTATTTTAATAATTTAATGGGTTCTCCACCTAAGGTCTAAGGTCTAAAAGACCTTTGATTATTTTTTAAATAATCAAAAGGGTTTCATAAACCCTAAAGTTGTTTCGAAGGCGCCAAAATAATATTAATTCGAAAAGTTTGAATTATCCTCCCATCGACGTCGTGCATAGCATGGAAGTTTGGCTATATAAGCCATAACCTATAGTCCAAAGCAATGGTGTGAAAGAAATTGGAATTGCGCAAAGGTTGGGAAGTAAAAGCTACGGCTATCATTTTTTTGCCACGTTTATCCACCGCCAAAGGGTTAAGGAGAAGGAGACTCTTGCTAGCCTTCAAGCTAGCATCGTTGGCCTAGTGGCAACGACTATTCTGTGAAGGCGCTTGAAGGGAGGTCAAGCGTTCGACTCCCACCGTGGAGTGTGAGAAGAGTTTTTGCGCTCCGATTTTTTTGGAGGCACTGTTGACCCACGATTTTTGGAAGCATTTTTTTGGTAAGGTTTTTTAAATAAAATCTGCATTTTGTTAAAGAAGAAGTGGTTGGGCAGATTTATTTAAAATTATTTTTAAGGTTAAATGCTTCTTTGGAGATATAAGGTTGATAGTGTGTGGTTGAGATTTTTGGCTTGATTGTTGAGTGAGATTTGCTTAGAAGCTATTATTCCTTGAGCATGGTTTAATTAATTTGGAGAAATAAGGTGTAAAAGGATATATTGTTTGTATGCTTTATATTTTTTGGTAGTTGACTTCTAAGGATTGGAGTCATAAGGTGTTTTATGGAATAAATATTTTTGTGGTTACTTTTATGATCTAACCCTAACTTGGTGGCAAAGTTGAGGGTGGTGTTGGTAAGAGGTTGAAGAACTATTCTCTTCTTCCTCAAACAAAGGTATGGGCAACTTCTTCCATGTATATTGTTGATGGTGTATTTTCTGAAATTGAGTTTGGAGTGAAAAGGTTGTCTACTAGGTATTCTTGTTGGTGTAAATCCCATTTTCTGGATATTGAAGATTGTTTATGCATTAAAATCATTGATGAGTTTTTTGGGTGAATGCATAATTCTGGTTGAGGAAGAGGAAGCATTTTTGCACTAGGGTTTATGTTAGTAAGTCTTGCTACTTGCTTTGAGTTGGTGAAACCCTTAGTTGGCTGTTTTGAGATTGATGGTTGAGTTGCTTCCATAGAGGTTGTTTTGATCAAGTTAATGCTTTACTTGATACATGATTTGGGCTTACTCCATTGAGATTGATTTGAGCAAGTTATTCTTTGCATTGGTGATTTATGTTGGTGGTTATTTTGTTCAAATATCTTTGGAGGGAAAAAGGATGTCTACTAGTTTCCTTTTCATGTAGTGATTGGTTGAATGCTTCAAGGTTAATGTTGAGTTGAATGATGTTGGTTAAACCTTGTCTATAAGCATTGTTGTTAAAGCCCTAATTGGTTGAGAAAAGATATTGGTTGTGGAAAGAACATGAGTATCATTGTTATATGAGATATTGCATGGTTGGCAATTGTTGGGTTGTGTTTCATGTTCTTGAGAAAAGCATACTACATCTATCTTATTCTTTTGAGATTGAGATTGAGTTGAGATTGAGATTGGGAGTTAAGTATAGAACATATTGAGTCTCTAACAATTCTCTTTATGTTTCTATGAGATTTGAGATTGATATTGGGAGTTAAGTATAGAACATATTGAGTCTCTAACAATTCTCTTTATGCTTCTATGAGGTTGATGAATCACATTGGGTCTCTAACAATTCTCTTTGTGGGTTCATGCTAAGCAAGTTTTTCTTGATGAACTTGTGAGCTGATTTGGACAAGTTCTAGTGAGGACTTGTGAGCTGATTTGGACAGGTTCTAGTGAGGACTTGTGAGCTGATTTGGACAAGTTCTAGGGAGGACTTGTGAGCTGATTTGGACAGGTCCTAGCAGAGGACTTGAGGACAGAGTTGAAGTGGTTCTTTGAGAAGAACCTGAGGACAGTTTTGACAAGTCTTTGAGAAGGCTTGTGTGCAGCAGAGATTGATTTGTTCAAGCTTTATGAGTTGAGCTTGGGACAGATCTGACAGAGTGAGGAAGACTTGTGCTGGACCGACTGACTGTGTTTAGTACAGGTTGATGAGTTGTTGTGGAGGTGATCAGTGAGGACAGAGGTCTCTTGAGGCTGAGCATTGAGGACAGGAGGTCTTCTGTGGAAAGGAGTTCCATGTGCTAGCGGAATAAGAGGTAGGTGATCTTCTAAAGTATCATTTCTAGAGTTGAGGGGAAGGATTCTCCTTTGGGCAGGAGGCTCATAAATTCATGAGGAGGGGAAGGATTCTCCTTTGGGCAGGAGGCTCATAAATTCGTGAGGAGGGAAGGATTCTCCTTTGGGAAGGAGGCTCATAAATTCATGAGGAGGGGAAGGATTCTCCTTTGGGCAGGAGGCTCATAAATACTTGAGTAGGGGAAGGTTTCTCCTTTGGGCTGAGGCTCATAAACATTGTAATTGGGAAGGATTCCCAAAGAACTTTGAGAAAGCTTTTTAGAGAAAAGTTTTGTGGATGTAGCCCATGTTGGGTGAACCACGTTAAAATTGGTGTCTCATTGTGTGTTGCTTTATGCATTGCTTTGATATTGCTATTGGTTCATTGCTTTGCGAAGTTGAAGTTAAATAGAGAAAGTAAAAAGAGGTCTTATACTGTTCATCCCCCCCTCTCAGTATAAGCTTGTGTTCTTCAACTATTAGATGTGGGTTTCATTGTACCCATTGATTATCCCGAGTGGCTCTCAAACATGGTACCTATTTGCAAGCCTAATGAAGCGATACACATTTGCACTGAATTCAAGATATTAATAAAGCATGTCCTAAGGATGAATTTCCTCTTCCAAACATTGATACTCTTGTCGACACCTGAGTTGGCCATGAAATGCTTTCTCTCATGGATTGTTTTTTAGGATACAACAAAATTCAAATAAATCCTAATGACCAACACAAAACAACATTCACTAAACCTTGGGGGACTTTTTGTTAGAAGGTGATGCCCTTTGGCCTTAAAAATGTAGGTGCCACTTATCAATGTGCCATGACATAAATTTTCCATGACTATATGCTTAGTTATCAAGTTCGAGTTCGCGTTCGAGTTCGACACCTTTTAAGTTCGAAATAAATTCGACATGTTCAAAACTTTGAAATAAAATTCGACATAAAATTCTATATTATAAATGTATTTATATTCTTTCCAATGTTAAAAATAAATTTGTTCCTTGTAGGATTGCCACCCTCTTCTTTGTTAATGCTATTTTAAAATTAATTAAACATGTAATAAATTTCACCAGTTTTTTAAATAATTATTATTTTAATTATAATAATTTAAATTATAATTTAAACTTTTATATTTAAATATTTTTAAAATTTTATTAAACAATTTACCTATAACCTAACCAGCATTTGCTACTTTCTACAGTATTACGAGCTCTGCAAATTCTCTTGGCAGCACAACAATCATGCTATAGTATTTCACAAGCCGTACAAATTCTCTTGGCAGCATAATAATATTCATCACTGGCTAAGAAAAACATAAGAATATAAGATAAGAGGAAAGCATTGATCGACTGAGGAGCCTGTGTAAAATAGGCAATGGAATTATGCCTCCTCTACCATGCCACAATAATATTCGTAACTGGCTGAGAAAAAACATAAGAATATAAGAGAATAGGAAAGCATTGATCGACTGAGGAGCCTGATGAGGGTCGTTGATCATTCATCATTTAGTAATTATATGTCAGTCCAAGGTGGTGTCCAAAGGTTGTATACGATAGGAGGTGTCACAGTTGCAGGTTCAGTTTATCCAAGAACAAGCTTTTATTGATGGATCAGTTAGTGTTTTGGGGGTTTGGTGTATCTTCCTAATTTCTAACAAAGGAAATCAAATTGCAGAAGCTAAAACTGAATTTAAACTGCAGGAAAATGAAATTGCAAAATCTAAAATTGACAAGAAATAAAATGCTGCTAAATTGACCACAAAGCAAATTGCAGAAAAGTAAACTGCAGAATGGAAATTCACACACACACTTGCAAAAATTAAACCAATGATAAAACTCACAATTATCTGAACATAAGTTGAACCAAATTAATGTTTATTGCAATAAAACTAAAAATGACATAATTCTAGAAATTGCAAAAAATGTTGAAAATGATGTAATTCTGGAAATTGCAAAAAATGCTGGAAATGATGCCATTATAGGTCAAATGCTAAATATTGTTCTAACACATGATTGAACCTATTCTAGATGCTATGGTGCAATTCTGAAATGAAACTAATGCTGCAAATAAATGTTGACAAAATTCTATTGATCTGCTACAGTAAGAAATCAACAAGAATTTCCTGTCATTGTGTTGCCCTTCCTCTGATCCTGCAAGTGGCCCTTGCTTCCAGAACCAGAAGAGGGTGAAGAATTATACTAGGTAAATTAAATGTGCACTATCAACCATCAAATGCTAAATAAAATCTGAAGAATGCACCTTTTTATTCCATCTAAAATTGCATTACAGTAATGCAAGAAAAATCTACAATTTACTGTAATGCTACAAAGACTTTATCTTCTGCTTACTTTTGCTAATGACTATCTCCTATTCCTCTAATTATATATATATCTATCTATTATGCTCAACCATTCTGGGAGATTTATTTATAAGACAAAGTTGATATATCTATTTGCTGAGTTTTAGGGATTTCCAACTGTTTACAAAATAGTTTCCTGGAATGCAGGGTTATAATTTGTCAACCTTTATCCCTTTATCCCATCTGGTCCACCTATGGTGAAGGAACGGAGTCCAAATAGGGTGGACTAACTGCTTGGTCAATTTCCACTCATACTTTCCATGGTTTTGGCGCATTTTGACCATTTTTTGTTGTTCCTACGCTATTCCCTATTCCTACGTCGCTTATTCCTGCACTGCTTTAAAATAACAGGCAGGTGACCATTCGTTGCTTATCTGCACTCCAAACGCATAGGGAGGAAGTTGTTGACCATTTGGATTGTTTTCCCTTATCTTGTACACCCTTCTGCATTGGTGGCACGTGCTGGAGTGACTGATTCCAAGCCCTGCTGTATATGTACAACTGGCTGGAACTGTCACAGTCATAGCCTATTTTCCTGCATAGTCAGCTACAGTGGACAAGTTCTTGGCACCTTTTTCCATTTGAATTAGTTTAAATAGAGGAACACAATATTTTTAAGCACCAGATATTCAACAAGGTCTATATTATGATTCTGAATTACTACAACACTACTAATTAATTAACTGAAAGCAGGTGAAATTGCAGTAAAAATAGTAAAACAGAGTATATGCACTTTGTCATTTCAGAATATGCAAACACCATTATATAATGCATTTTACCCATAATTAACATAAAAACATAGTAAAAAGGGTGAGTCAAATAGTTATAATGTATCAAAAAGTGTTCATGGATGAGGCAATTCTTGGCCTCATCATTTCCCCCCAACTTATGGTAATGCATGCCCTCATGCATTCTATGTAGCTACAGAGGCACACAGATCCAGGTCTAGATATCTCTCATGAAATTTTAACAATGCGCCACCAATTTTATAGAATCCATTGATTGCTTTGATGGACTGAAACCACTGTTGGAAGTGCATATCAGGTTGTGGGTCATTATCAAAGAAGTAGGGGACATGAGTGATAATTATGGGCATCCTGTATCTCAGACCTATCCAAAGCTCCTTGATTTCTAAGATAATTTGGACAATGCCTTCTGCCCTTCTCCTTGACCACAACAAATTAGTGGGAGAAATTGGCTCCCTTTTCTATAGAGAGATAGATAACTCACCCCATCTATTTTTACAGGCTGCCAAAGCATCATCAAAGAAGTCTGCACAAAAATTCTGAAACTGAGTTATACATCTTTGAAGGTTCCCTAGATAGAGTTGTTTCATTCTGGTATTTCGCATGAAGGTATAATGAGTACTTGTACAATCCCTGTGATTCAGGGGAGCAGGCCTGATAAGTAAAATAACTTGTGATTCCAATTCTTTAGTTAATTTCTTTTCTGTGTCCCAATAGATATGATTTTGCAGAGTGGACATGAAGGCTCTCAACTGTAAGTCACCTGTATAAATATGAGGCAGAAACATACTTTCTATTGGCAAAAAGAAATTATGCAAAAATAACTCACATAACAGGTTTTGTTGCTCTACTGGACTCTGCACAAATGCCTCCACAAACTCTCCAGGAGTTTTCAACTGATGAGGCAGCTCAGAAGCAAGTCTCATGATTTGCCAATGAAGGTATCTCTCCTTGAGTAGGAGGCTATAAAACCTAGGTGGTCTTCTACATTGTATTGCATATTCTACAATCTGGCATACATCCTGCACCTGTGCTTTTAACCTATTAATTTCTGTTTCCTTCTCTACTAATTTGGCTGTTACAGAGTTCAAAGTGGCAACCTTTCCCTCTAACTGATGACACTGGGTCATCCAATATGCTAGGTCTTCATTGTACCTAGTTAAAGACACTGTGTCTGGGGGCCTTACAATGGGTTGCATTTGTGCCACTATATTTACTTGTACACCAACTTCCACAGTTGGTGTTACAAATGGCAAATCTGTTTGTGTTCCTTGTTCTGCTGTAACTGTAATAATTGGATTAGTAGAAACAAGAGGAGAGAGTGTGGATACCTGGTCTTGAGCTGCAACCTCTTGTTCCTCCACAGAAAGTGTTTGTGTTTCCTGCTGAAGGGCAGTGTCATTTTTCATTAGAATTCTTGATGGATCTCATGTTGAATCATACTATCAGATATTTCTATTCTTGCTTCCTCTCCAATAGGTGATCTTTGTGTAGGTGCTATGTTAGCCTCTTATTGTTCAGCTAAATCCAAGAGGATCTGTGCCCATTCATCAGGTGATGCCTCTGCTAACTCTGTAGATTGATGTTCTAGTTGAGACAATTTGTTCTGCAAATCTTGAATTTGTTGTTGAAGTAGAGAAATTTGTTGATCTTTGTGTTTTATGGTTTCTTCAGCCTGTTCAATCCAATGGGTCTAGGTTTTAATAACACTCTTTGCAGCATGCAATTGAGTGTGGATATCAATTTCTTCTTCAGACTTAGACTCAGAATATTTCTCAGACTCAGCATGCACTGGAGTGTGCACATCAACCTCAATTGGTTCAGAATCAGAATTCAACTGCTCCTCAGGATCAGAGTCAGTATAATCAACTAGTGGACGTATAGGGCTTATTGGAGTTTCTTCCATAGTTGTATCCAGTTCCATTGGTTGTATCCCTGTGTCTGTCATTTCTGTTTCAATGTCTTTTTCCTATGCATCTTCTATTCTAACTTCTCCTTCACTTGATAGACTTATTGGGTCTATGATATTTATTGGTGTTTCTGGTAGGGTTTTAATTTTTTAAAGTCTAGCAGACCTTCTTAACCCTTTTAGAACTTGGATATTCCTTAGCAGTTTATGGATGTTCTGGAGCAACTGCAGATTTTGCTGTTGATTCAGGAGCAGATATAGGTTCTGCTGTTGATTCTGGAGTAGATGCATGTTCACTTGAACTCCCAATTTCTCTGCTGGGTTGTACAGTTTCTGCAAATGTTACCCTTTTTCTTTTCAACTGGGAACCAGATGTGGATGCTTGTTGTTTTCTAGTTCGTGAAGATGGGGGACCATCGGGAGAAGGAGAAATTCTGCTCTCAGAGGGCTCTGGATTAGGGTTTTCTTCAGATTCTTCCTCTGTTTCCTCTTCCTCTAGTGCAGAGTTAGAATCATTTGTCTCTGCCCAAGGAGAGAAGAAGCGGTCAAAATTCCTAGGGTTTCCCCTAAAGTGATACTTGCAAATGAGTTTGATGAGCCCATGGTGTTTAGGGCTTCCCTTCCCTGCTTGGTATTTTAGGGCCATAGCTTTTAGCTCTTGATAAATATATAAGGGAATATTGACCCTATATTCTGGTTTGACTGATCCATGGCATAGATGGTTGAGAATACGAAGGTGTGGGCCAGATACAACAGGAAATTGGCCATCACAAGTAATGTATCTCATAACCCACATTGCAACTTCGTCCCAAGGGGATGGTAAACTAGGTCTTTTTACCCCCTTACAAACATTCCTATGCATCAAGAATTCAATTTTTCCATCCCCTTCTTCCTTAAACTGATTAACTAGGTCAACTAAAATATTTCTCCCAGTTTTCAAAATCTGCAAACCCTGAAGGGGTAATTCAGTGATTTGGTTGAGTATCTCGGGAGTTACCTGGATGGTCATCCCGCTAATGTGTACTCGGTTGTTGTGGAAGGTGCGTGTGAATTCTGCCGCCAAGCCCTCGAAATAGCCATCAAATTTTTGTAGGAACGATAGAAATCCCCCATTGGTAAAGATTTGCAGAGATGCAGGATCGGTCTCCAGGTAGCTAATATTTTTGGGTTCGGCTCTGATTTTCTTTCCCCCCATGGTGTAGTCTTCTACCTTCTGTTCTATGGTGTCTATGAATTTTTGGATAGTATGAGCTTGCATCTAATTTTAGGGTTTTAATCATCTTAGCAGGAATAATTATAGCAGCGCAGGAACTGCTTCGAAACTTGCAGAGTAATCAGGACAGGTGACGTGGCAGCGTACGTGAAGTTGTCAACCCTTAATTTCGCTCGTTCTTGTTATGGATGCCAGCTATCACATGCCACCTTGAATCTGAGACCTATCCTTTTCCTCCCAAACCAATTAAATCACTATAGGCCACGTGTCATAGAATTTTGCACAAAACTTCATTCCTGCGCTTAGTGATTTATTCCTGCGCTTAATAAGTTATTCTAGCATTTATACATAGCTCGTTCCTACGCCTAAAACATAAACAACTTATTCCTGTGCTTGATGAATCATTCCTGCGCTTTGGAATATAAACAGTTTATTCCTGCGCTTCTCTTTTTGATTCTGGCGCTCTTTTGTTTTTTTCATTCTAGAGCAGAACTAGGCAGAGGCATTTTTGAAACACTAACAAGAACTTTCCATTTTTGATTCCCCTTTTTATATGCTTTTATACTAATCAAGGATATATACACTATATACTAATGATTTACATTATTCAGAAAATGAAAAAGACACATACCTGTTATAACCATTTTATCTACATTTCGGGGTGCTCCTGCTGAGATTTCCAGCTAATCAATCTTTGAACTAAGGTAGGTGCAATCTGAAAATAGATGAAACAATGGTCATGAGACAAGACCGAACAATGATGGTGAAACCAACTAGGTAAACATGCCGGAACACCGGTTTTCATGTAAACCCAACTCAGGAGCGCCTCAAAGAGGTTTTCACTTCCTAAATTTTTATTTTGTTTTTTTTTTTTTTAAATATTGTGTCAATCTGCTGAATTCGGTATGGAAGAAGTGTTTTCTTCCCAAATGTGTACATCCAAATTTTCCACTTGCTTGAGAAATTCTTCCTTGTTGTGTGGTTTGTGGTACATACGAAGACGATGTCCATTCACCAACAACTTGCATCGTGAGTCATCAATAGGTGTAAGGCGAACAACTCCATTGTCAAACACTTCCTCAATTTGGTATGGTCCAAGCCATCTGGTCTGCAACTTTCCAGGGAAATCCTTGTATTGTGAATCAAACAACAAGGCCCAGTCACCTTGCTAAAATTTCCGCTCTTGTGACTATCATGCCACATCTTTCACTGTGCTTGGATTATCTCTGTCTGATGTAGTGCATCCATGCATAGTTCATCCAATGCATCAAGTTGCAGAATGAGATCTTCTTGTGCCCGTGATAGATCAATACCTACTTCCAAAGCAGTTCGAAGAGTTAGTAATTCAAACTCAATAGGCAAAAGAGGTTTTTTTCCATAAACTAATTCATATGGCGTAAATCCAGTGGTAGATTTCCAAGTGGTATTATAAGCCCAAATAGCTTCTGGTAACTTGTCCAACCAATTTCTTCTATGGACTGCTATGGTTTTGGTCAGAATTCATTCTAATTCCCTATTAGTCACTTCAACTTGGCCATTGGCTTGTGGATGATAAGGTGAGGACTTTCTATGTTTGACTTGATAGAGTTGAGTGAAGGCTTCAATAAATTTTGAAGTAAACTGGGGTCCTTGATCTATGGTGATGGATTGTGGGGCTCCAAAACGCAGAAAAATCTGTGAATACAGAAAATCAGCAACTTTTTCTTCTCTAGCATGCTTAAAGGCACGAGCTTCTACCCATTTGGTAACATAATCAGTACATACCAAGATATGCACTTTGCCTTGGGAAGGAGGATTAATGGGTCCTATGAAATCTAAACCCCATATTTCAAATGGTTCTGTTCCTATTTGAGGTTGTAATGGCATTTCATTAGTAAAGGTAGGTTTTCCCATTCGCTGGCAGGCATCACAATGTCTAATGTACCTTTTTACATCTTTGTGCAAAGATGGCCAATAGTATCTGGTACCCAAAATTTTGCGAATAGTGCTTTTGACTGAATAATGCCCTCCTGATGGTTCATCATGGCATGCTCGTAGGATATCATATACTTCATCCTGGTGGATACACCTACGTAAAACATGATCATGACTGCATTTAAATAGTAATCCTTCTATCCATTTAAAATAAGAGCTTTGCTTGATTAACTATTTCTTTTGTTTAGGTGTAAAGTGAAGAGGAATCTTCCCTGTAGCTAAGTAATTAGCTATGTCTGCAAACCATGGAGATTGTACAGAGACAACAAACAACTTTTCATCTGGAAAGGTATCTTCCACCACTTCTCCTGTATCTGCATTTGGTATTCTTGACAAGAAATCTATGACTACATTAGATTTCCCAGGTTTGTTCACTATTGTAACATCAAATTCCTACAACATAATCAACCAATGAATAATTCTTGCACTAACCAATGGTTTATTCATCAAATATTTGATTGCAGCATGATCCGTATGGATAAATACTTGGTACCCTGTGATATAGTGTCAAAATTTGTTAATAGCATAGATTACAGCCAAGAATTCTTTTTCAGTGGTAGTGTAGTTTTTCTCAGCTCTTGTCAAGTTTTTACTGATATAATAAATAGCATAATGTTCCCCATTTTCAATCTGTCCTAACACAGCTCCAATAGCAGTATTGGAAGCATCAGTTTGAATATGAAAAGGTAACTCCCAATTAGGACCTCTTAGTACAGGTGGAGTGGTTAACTTCTCCTTTAAGTCTTCAAAGGAATTTTGACATTCAGAAGACCAAACAAATTCAGAATCTTTCATGAGTAATGCAAACATGGGATTCGCTATGGTACTAAAGTTAGCAATGAATCTGCGATAAAAACCAATGTGTCCTAAGAAACTGCGTACATCAATCTGAGTTTGTGGAGGAGGGAGGTTTTTGATGACTTCAACCTTCTTAGGATCAACCTTGATTCCATAAGAAGAGATATGATGTCCAAGAACAATTCCTTCCTCCATCATTAAGAAGCATTTCTCGGGATTAAGAGAGAGGTGGTATGTTTCACAGTGAATCAACACTTTTTCAAGTTGTTCTAATGCATATTCAAAATTATCTCCAAATACTCGTGAAGTCATCCATATAAATTTCAACACTTTCATTTGTTAAATCAGAAAAAATTGCTAAAACAGACTCTCTGAAATGTTGTTGGAGCATTACATAACCCAAAGGGTAAAACCCTGTAAGCAAAGGTTCCCCAAGGACATGTAAAGGTAGTCTTTTCTTGATCTTCTAGTGCAACTTGTATCCGGTTATACCCATTGAAACCATCAAGAAAACAGAAAAATTTCTTTCCAGAAAGGGTATCCAATACTTGGTCTATGAATGGTAATGGGAAATGATCCTTATGTGTGACCTTATTTAACTCCCTATAGTCCACACATACTCTCATTTTACCATTTTTCTTTGGAACAATGACCAGTGGTGAAACCCACTTACTGTCTGAAATTGGATAAATGAATCCAACATCTAAGAGTTTTTCAATTTCCTCTTTCACAATCTCCTTCAAAGCAGGATTCAAGCGTCTCTGAGGTTGCCTTACTGGTTTTACATCTTCTGTGTATATCCTATGTGTACATACCTCAGGATGAATGCCTGTCATGTCCTTATAGTTCCATGCAAAAGCTTGAACATGTTTCTGTAAGACTGCAAACAATTTGGTTTCTTGGTCCTCAGTTAGCCAGCTATTAATGTTCAAAAATTTACCTGGTTGTATTTCAATTTGTTTGATCCCTGGATGGATAGAACTAGCTACTTCATAGTTACTGATTAATGCATTTAATGGACAATGATGTGGCTGCAGAGTATGAAATACTCTAGAATCTGTCTCAGAGATGATACCTGATGGAATCGAGAGGACATTTGAAGGTGTTAAGGAGATGATGATGCCATCCATGTGGTAGTATGAATGATCTTTCCTGACTAGGCATGGATGATAGAGGTTCTAAAATTTGTTCCTCCTCTTTCCACAACAATCGATGAACAAGAATTTGATCATCAGTTAGTCCTTCTGATTGTAATGTTTCAATTAGGATAGTTTCATTCTCGAATATTTCTCTTTCTGGTGTAGTGATTTCCTCAATATGTTCCTTCACTACAACTGTAGCCAAAGTGGCAATGGTTTCTTGTTCTTCATCAGATTCAGGATACCAAATTTGTCCAAAAAATTTAGTTGAAGGTTGAGCTGGTGGATACAAAGAAATTTTCTTCAGGTCAACACCATTAGAAATGGTCATTTCCCCTAACCTGCAGTCTATAAAAGTAGCTGCAGTAGCCAACCAAGGTCGTCCTAGAATGATAGGGTATCCATTGACTGAATTTCTAGGTTGCAACACTAAGAAGTCTATAGGATATTCCCAAGAAGAGACTTCAATGGCTACATCTTCTAGGATACCTTCTGGTTTAGCAACTGACCTATCTGCCATTTCCAAAACTGTGGTGGTAGGACTGAGATTTTTGAGCTGTAGTTTTTGCATTGTGTCCTTAGTCATGACATTAATTGCAGCTCCAAGATCAATTAGCACATTAGGAATTTGCATTAACCCAATAGTAATTGTAACTATTGGACTACCTGGGTCACTATACTTGGGAGGAACTAGTTTCCCAGACAATAAATCAGCTAATTTTCCTTCTACCTGAACAGTTTTAGGAAAGGCCTTCTTTTTTACCAGGTTTCTTGATACATAACTCCTGAATAGTCTTTTTGATTAAAGGCACATCCCTTATTGCTTGCAACAAAGGGAGAGAAATTGACATCTTTTTAAGTTCTGTCACTAATTCTGATTCAGGGGCAGTATCAATATGATCAAATCTTTCAGGGTATGGTAATGCTACTGGAGAAGATTCCTGCATTTTTTTTGTTATTTCTTCTTTTTGTTTTTGTTGCACTGTCTCCTGATTTGGAGGTTCTTGTTTCTCACTAATTTCTTCAATGGTGGGTGGAACAGGTTCAGGTAAAACCTTCCCTGAACGCAGCTGGATGTTACTACAGTCAAGTACATGAACTGCAGTAGAGTCTTCAGACTCAGCCTCATAAATAGGGGTTGTTTGTCTGGTATTATTTGGGTTAGTCACAGGCTGAGCTGGGAGTGGAGGTTGTTTCACTGGTTGTGTTTGTTGATGTTGTGCTCTTCCCTAAAAATTTGGATTAGGAGCGGGCAACAAGTTTTGAGCTTGCCCTTGATACCTTTGTTGTCCTTGATATGGTGGATATTGTTGTCCCCATATTTGTCCTTGCTGTGTCCATTGTGGATGAATTGTATGCCAAGGTGGGTTCATCCACCCAGAATGTGACCAATCTGGAGGAGCTATCCAAGGTTGGTTCCAAGGTTGTGCAGAGACTTCTGCATGTCCCCATGGCATATTCATATTCCAAGGAGGTTGTCCCCAATTTGGAAACCGAGGAGCATTGGGATATTGTGCATAGCCACCACCGGATCTCTACCCAATAGCATTAAGTTCTTCTGTTTGGGTGCCCAAAATAGATTTTAGATGAGGCAACAAAGGACATTTATCTGTTGAGTGTTCCTTGGAACAAATTCCACAAATAGAAGTTTTGTTTAAAGGGAAATCCTGCAAGGCATGCTTATTTCTACATCTTGGGCAATAAATTGCCAAAGGTGGTGTAGAATTGGGTTTTGTGTTTCTCTCACCTAATGCAGAATTAAGTTGAACAAGGATATCAGTTTTTAAATTAGCCATTTCCTCCATCAACTCCTTTATGTCACTATTGCCAGAATTTCGCTTCTTTCTTCGTTGGTGAGTGCGGGAATAATTTTTGCATAACTCCACAATATCTTCAATGTCAAGTTGATCTATGTCTCCTCTTCCCATTAAATCTAACACTTCCCTAGATTCATCCTGCAATCCTCTTAAGAAGATAGGCTTTAAGAAATCTGGTTCTACAGGACCACATCTCTTTTGGACAAAGGCAAAGCGATCAAGATAATCCTCTAAACTCTCATCTTCTTCTTGCTTGATCCGAAACAACTCATCTTTCCTATTTCGTACTCTACAATAATCTTGATATTTATGTAAGAATGCAGTCTCCATGTCATCCCAAGTATGGATTGAATTAGGTTCAAGATTACTCATAAACCATCGGAGAGAAGCATCCTTAAGCGTGGAAGGAAACAATTTCAATTTTTGATTATCATTTATGTAGTCATAAGTCTGACATAACACTTTGAATTCAAACAAAAATTGATCAGGATCTTCTGAAATAGTTCCCCTAAAAATTGGCAATATGGATGGAGAAATAGTTTTCATGGGAGCATCTAGAGCTGGATCCAACTGTATAGGGTATTCAAAAGTCTTAGGAGGATCATCAGCATTATACCCACCTGGTGGTGGTGGTGCTGCTGCCATAGTTGTTTTCTTTCTTGAGTTTGATGTGGATGGTTCAGGCTTAAGGGAATGTTTAGCAGCAAGTGCTGCAAAAAGCTCTTGTTCTAATCTTTCCAAAGCTTCAGTTGGTGAAGAAGGTATTTCTTGCTTAGGCAATTCTTCATCTGATCATGAAGAACGCCTTGGTGGTTCAAAACTAGTTCTGATAAACCTCCCTCTTTCGTCTCTTGGCCTATGCATTCATGCCTATTCACTAAATAAATTGAAATGCAGTATTTCAAAAATTGTAACACAATTCTTGACCTGTTTCACTTTTCCTAACAACACCATTTGTTCCCCGAAAATGATGCCAAAAATGATGAGGGTCATTGATCATTCATCATTTAGTAATTATATGTCAGTCCAGGGCGGTGTCCAAAGGTTGTATACGATAGGAGGTGTCACAGTTGTAGGTTCAGTTTATCCAAGAACAAGCTTTTATTGATGGATCAGTTAGTGTTTTGGGGGTTTGGTGTGACCTTCCTAATTTCTAACAAAGGAAATCAAATTGCAGAAGCTAAAACTAAATTTAAATTGCAGGAAAATGAAACTACAAAATCTAAAATTGACAAGAAATAAAATGTTGCTAAATTGACCAAAAGCAAATTGTAGAAAAGTAAACTGCAGAATGGAAATTCACACACACACTTGCAGAAATTAAACCAATGATAAAACTCACAATGATCTGAACATAAGTTGAACCAAATTAATGTTTATTGCAGTAAAACTAAAAATGACATAATTCTGGAAATTGCAAAAAATACTGAAAATGATGTAATTCTGGAAATTGCAAAAAATGTTGGAAATGATGCCATTACAGGTCAAATGCTAAATACTATTCTAACACATGATTGAACCTATTCTAGATGCTATGGTGCAATTCTGAAATGAAACTAATTCTACAAATAAATGTTGATAGAATTCTGTTGATCTACTGCAACAAGAAATCAACAAGAATTTCCTATCACTGTGCTGCCCTTCCTCTGATCCTGCAAGTGGCCCTTGCTTCCAGAACTAGAAGAGGGTGAAGAATTATACTAGGTAAATTAAATGTGCACTATCAACCATCAAATGCTAAATAAAATCTGAAGAATGCACCTTTTTATTCCATCTGAAACTGCATTACAATACTGCAGGAAAAATCTGCAATTTCATTGTAATGCTACAAAGACTTTATCTTCTTCTCACTTTTGCTAATGACTATCTCATATTCCTCTAATTATATATCTATTATCTATTATGCTCAACCATGCTGGGAGACTTTATTTATAAGACAAAGTTGATATATCTGTTTGCTGAGTTTTAGGGATTTCCAACTGTTTACAAAATAGTTTCCTGGAATGCAGGGTTATAATTTGTCAACCTTTATCCCTTTATCCCAGCTGGTCCGCCTATGGTGAAGGAACGGAGTCCAAATAGGGTGGACTAACTGCTTGGTCAATTTCCAATCATACTTTCCATGGTTTTGGCGCATTTTGACCATTTTTGGTTGTTCCTGCGCTATTCCCTATTCCTGCGTCGCTTATTCCTGCACTGCTCCGAAATAACAGGCAGGTGACCATTCGTTGCTTATCTGTGCTCCAAACGCATAGGGAGGAAGTTGTTGACCATTTGGATTGTTTTCCCTTATCTTGTACACCCTTCTGCATTGGTGGCACGTGTTGGAGTGACTGATTCCAAGCCCTGCTGTATATGTACAGCTGGCTGGAACTGTCACAGTCACAGCCTATTTTCCTGCACAGTCAGCTACAGTGGACAAGTTCTTGGTGCCTTTTTCCATTTGAATTAGTTTAAACAGAGGAACACAATATTACTAAGCACCAGATATTCAACAAGGTCTATATTATGATTCTGAATTACTACAACACTACTAATTAATTAACTGAAAGTAGGTGAAATTGCAGTAAAAAAATAGTAAAACAGAGTATATGCACTTTGTCATTTCAGAATATGCAAACACCATTATATAATGCATTTTACCCATAATTAACATAAAAACATAGTAAAAAGGGTGAGTCAAATAGTTATAATGTATCAAAAAGTGTTCATGGATGAGGTAATTCCTGGCCTCATCAGAGCCTGTGTACAATAGGAAATGGACTTATGCCTCCTCTACCATGCCACTTGCTCATCCCACCACCGCCACCATGGACTTATCCAACAACATAGAATGAATTACGTTGTTCACCCAATACCTCACGCAGGTAATGGATTATTTACTAGATGATTCGTTTAATTACAATGTGATTTAGGATGGAAAGACTACCCAATATCCCTTCCATGCGGGCATTTACTTATTTATTTGTACCTGTTTCTTGTAAATATTCTGGTTGCCAAATTTAAGATTGGTTGCTACAAAAGGGGGTACCAAATTCTTGGAAAGATGAGTGTCAAAAAGCCTTTGATGACATTAAGAAATACCTAGTTTCTTTGCCAGTCTTAGATCCTCCTCGTATGGGGGTCCCCTTATATCTTTATGTTTTAGCAATGGACTTTACATCAGGGACAATGCTTGCACAAAAGAATGACAAAAATTGAGAGTAAGCTATCTATTACATTAGTCAAAAATTGGTAAGCTATGCAACTAGATATGCTTATGTAGAAAAATTATGCTTAGAAATGGTTTTTGCAACTAAGAAACTCAGATATTACATGCTTAGCCATACAATATATATCATAGCTAGAGAAAATACTCTACGTTATATGATGTCTCACACTTACAATAACACCTGCACTACTAAATGGATAATGCTTCTCACTGAATTTGACCTTGAGTTCAATAGCCAAAAATACTTTAAAGTTCAGGTCATAGCCGATCAACTTGTGAAAGCTCCACTACCTAGTGATCATACCTTGATTATTGAGCTCCCAGAAAATTTGGTATTTGCTATCACTGAACAAGAAGAATATGTAATTCCAGAGGAAGACATCGATATCACATTATTATTTGATGGTTCTAAGTGCAAAAAAGGTTAAGGTGTTGGAGTCGTGTTTCATACACCCTAGGGGTACCTATTCCCTTATCATTCAAAATTGACTTCCAATGCACAAACAAAACTGCAAAGTAAGAAGCCTTAATCTTAGGTCTTCAATCATTTATAGCTATGGGCATAAAGCATATCATAATATTTGGTGATTCTCAACTTATTGTCAAGCAAATCAACAAAGAATACCAATGTAAAAAACCTACCATTAAGCTTTATCATGAAGTATTAATGAAATTGCTCTCTACATTCAAATGGTATGAAATAGATAGTTTTCCATGTTCAACTAATACATTTTTAGATGCAATGGCCTCTCTTGGATCATTGATTCCAAAAGATTCCTTAGGAGAGGTGCAACCCCTAATTATCTCAACGATCTCTAAATCTACAATTGTCTGTGCTAAATCTAAGGATGAAAAGGATGTTTGCTTTATCCAATCGGATACATGTGAGCCTTGGTCAAGAAAAATAGTAGCCTTTCTCAAGTTTGGAATACTCCCATATGACATGTCTCAAAATGGCAAATGCACTTTCAAGAAAAAGTGACTCATTTTGTTCTCTTGGAAGACATGTTGTATAAACATGGTTATGATGGAATCCTCCTTCGATGTCTTGAGGCTATTGAGGCATAAATAGCCATAGCTGAAGATCATGATGGTACTTGTGGTGGTCATTTTAGTGGGATGGCCATTGCAAAGCATATTTTATGCATGGGTTATTATTGGCCCACCATGGAACAATACTGTTGCACTTATGTCAAACATCGTATGTAATGTCAAGAACATGCTAATTTAACTCATGTACCATCACAAGCATTACACCATATTCAAAGTGTTTTGCCCTTTTCACAATGGGATCTTGATGTAATTGGTAAAATCTCACCTTCTTCCTTAGGATAAGATACATTTATCATCACAACCACTGAATTCTTCACAAAGTGGGTTGAGGCAATTCCTCTAGCTAGTACGATAGGACCTAGAATTGTGGAGTTTTTACTTCATCATATCATTTGTCATTTTTGTATTCCCTCAAAAATCATTTTCAATAATGACAAGTCTTTTAAGAACAAGGATGTTTGAGCACTTTGCAAGAAATATAACATCCAACATAGTTTCTCAACTCCTTATTACCCACAAGCAAATGGAAAAACTAAGGCTACCAACAAGACCTTAATTGCTATTCTCAAGAAACTTGTTAACAAAAATCATAGAGATTGGCATACTAAAATTCCCTTGGCATTATGGGCTTATCGAACAAGAATCCGCACGCCTATTGGGGTAACACCTTTTTCATTGGTCTATGGAGCTGAAGTAATCATACCTCTTGAGCTTGAGATCCCCTCCTTGCAAATTTCTTTGCAGGAATTCATAGATGATGACACCGCTAGACAAGCACGTCTTGACCAAATCACACTTCTTTATGAGAGGTGAGTCAATGCTTTAGAGCATTTACAAGTTTATCAAGACTGTCTAAAGCATGCTTACAACACCAAAGTTAATCTACATGAATTCCAAGTAGGAGATCTTGTCCTTAAATAGAATCAACAAAATACCAATGCATTACCGCATCTTCATGATAAATTTATGGCTAATTGGTTGGGTCCATACATTATCACTCAAAAAGTGGATAAAAGTACTTATAGGCTTGATGGTTTAGAGGGAGAGGAAGAACCTGAACCACTTAATGTTATACACTTGAGAGAATTCTATGCTTAAAGAGATTTACGAGGGCGACTACTCATATGGACATGCTACAAAACCATATGAAGGATCTTGGATAGACTCCAAGATAGAGCAGTGGTTCTAACCACTCAATTTAGGCATTCTAGCCTAAGCAGTCTGAACCGCAGCCTAGACCTACGGTCTCTAGTCTGAACCACGGTTGACACCTGCGGTCTCCAGTCTGGACCATAGCTGTGACCTACGGTTTGAACTGGAGTTCAGTTAGGCCTTCCATCCGAGCCAAATCGGTTGGAATGACCAAGAGATCTAGAAGGAGGCAGTTGGAGGATGAAAGATTCCAAAGGCTTCCATCCCAACTGACCTAACCAACCTTCTTGATCTTGGCTTCTCCATGAAGCCACCCCTAGCCCTAGGGGCATGCTATAAGTACCCCCCTTTTTCAATGGGGAGGAGAGGACTGAGGAGAGATAATTTGCATAGCGAAGCGCTATCGAATTGTCGAGCAAACTAGTTGATCAAGAGAGCAGCGAAGCCCTATCAAATTGCATAATGACCTTGTGCATTTGGGAGCCCCTTTGCTATCCATTCAATGATCAATTAGCCATGGATGCCCTAGGTGCCTAGGAGGATCAAGAAATGCAAATCCAGGTGAACGAAGGCCCTTCATAGCGATTTGACCACCAAATATATCAGAAGACGACAAAGGCGACCCTTGAACATCAATTCGGACAAGGAGGTCAAGCCCACTGCCCCTAATTCTGAGGGCAAACACATCAGAGGTCAAACCATGGCTGTCAGCCATGGTTTACAGTGCAGACCGCCCCTCACAGCTATGGTTTGCAATAGGTTAGAGATCACCTTACTCAATCTACTTTTTACTGCATAGGTTAGTCAGATTAGTTCTTTCATAGGTTAAATTGCACTTTTAGAGAAACTCTGACCGTAGGAATTAGGCATTTTACGTGTTGTAGTGGTTAGAAGTACATTGAATATTTTTTATGCTTTATTGCTTTCAATTCAATATTTGTTCAATGCATCATGTTTTTATTCATGTTTTGTATATTGTAGTGTAATTCTTGATACAATTAGAATAGCGTAGAACCTTTCTTTATGCTTTCTTGTTTCATTAGTTTGATGGCATTTACATGTATAATCCTTTAAAGGGCCTCATCATGAGAGGCTATCAATCTATATAATCATGCATTGTTGTTTCTTGTTCGTAGGGAGACAGGTGCAGAAAGGAGCCTATATCATAATCCTTCCACATCACGGAGAAGGGGGTTAGCTCTACCCCAAGGCAGTTCGTGTCACCCTGAGGGGCATTTTGATCACACCTACCCTTAAGAGGGAAACAATTACACACTCCTATTGTAATATTGTATCAAGATGATTATCCCTAAGAGGGATGTACTTGTAATTTGATTTTGACTTTGAATATAATGGAATAAAGCATGTTTTATTGATTCATCTATTGTCAATTTCTTGTTCTTGTATCCATGTTATGCTTTTGTCAATTATTACCATAGGACATCAATAGGTGTGAGCCTTTTTGGTGGTCACATATGGCGATCACGGTGGCACCCCACAATTTTAGCCTCGAATTCTAACTATTCTTGGCTTTTTCTGTCCATAGGTGCTAACCGCAACTTTCAGCTACGGTTATTTTTTGGCCCACGGCTGTAACCTACGGTCTCCACTGCAGCCCGTAGGTCGGACCTGCGGTTCATAGAGGAAGAAGCAGACAACAAAGAAATCAGTGGGCAATAGAGCAGGAGTTGAGGTAGGTCCTAATTTCACCTTCTGTATTCAAATTTTTGCTCTGTATCTTTCCAGAGATCATCGAATCGCTGCAAATTAGGAACAAAAGATAAGGGGTCAATGAATAAGTCCTAATTTGCATTTGATTTCCATTCAGTGGGAAGGCGTTGTTGGGAATAGCGGACCTCTGAGTGCAGTCTACCCCTAAATACAATGACCTTGATAAGTATTGTGTGTCGTTTGCATGCTTGAGGTCCAATCAACGGCCATGTCATTATAATTGCATCATCAAAATATCATGTAGGACATTAGCATGCATTATTTCTGAATGCGAAACGTTCCTTTTTCCTTTCGTGTACATCATGTAGGAATGGTCATTGTGCTCTGTGATGCATTTGTCATTTTTGCAAAATAAAAAGAACCACACACACCACGTATCATTTAAACATCAGTGGCGTTGGGCTCTCACATCCAACCCGCTTGATTGAGACCAACAGTGGATGTTATTACCACTTGGTTGGCTCATTTGAAATTGTACTATCGGGACCCGCTCATTGCCAAGGCCGACCCAAGAACTGTCCTATCCATGCAAAATAGCATGCACTCTTCCTCGAAAGGGTGTATCGCTACGTACGGTGTGTTGGGTGAGGGTTGGTAGTACCTATGCTACTTCATTGAGTATGGATGTCATTACCATATTCGGCTTGTGCGAGTATATAGGTGAAAGCCAATTTAACTGAGTTTAAAATCCAACAATATTTCAAAACATGCAAAGAGTTTCTAACACTGATACAACACATCTGAAAACAACATCAAATAGTTTAGGGCTCACAATCAAACATTTAAAAGAGATAATCACCATTTGTTTACATTGTCTGCATAATAAAATACATCTAGACGTCAGGAACACAAATGGTGAACACACGGGGTGATCGACAAAGGTCTAGGACCGATGCCCATGATCAACCCCCAACTGGTTCACAATAGCATGTGTCGAGTCCTCATACACATGAGCGAACCGAATGATGTTCGGCTAGCATTAGAGGTGACAACTCGACACGAGGAGATCCCATTGAGTGGACCCCCGATAGAGGAGCTTCAGTACACTCCTCTAGGCATAGGATTGAGCATGGAGCTTCTCAACATGAGGATGCTCTACCCCAAAGCCATTACCGAGACCGCACTACACGCGCATCCATGGGATCGATCGAGGAATATGTGGTGCAGGGGACCAAGTTGGTTCCCATACGTACTAGGTCCATAGGGGGTTCTAACCCTCCACCATCAGAGTATAGATGAGTCAGAGATCCACCCATTCAGGGGCAGGAGGATAGGCTCATTTTTGAGCATAGGTCCACCCATACTCTCGTGCATGGCTCACCATGCAAGATCACCATTGATATATCAAATGTGGGAGCTAATGGAACACCACCGCATGAGCGATGGAGGTCTAGACAGCTAGATGGTCTAGGTAGTGTTCTTGAGTAGCTAGGCTACAAGCCTACAACTCCACCCACTCATGCTCCGAGTGAGCATAGCGACAGTTGTATCAAGATCACTAGAGAGCATGGAGAGGCTTCTAAGCACCCTCATGTCACACGTCCACCATCCACACATCTGTCTGATGGGTACAGAACCCATAAGGTAGCTCGCATAGAGCACGCACACCGAAGGCCTCCTACGGTTGACCAGATCGATAGATCACACAGACTGGTGTCCGAGCAAAGATGTCAACTACTCCAAGATCAATTGGATGATGCTCACCTAGAGAGGCAACATATTGAAGATGAAAATATTCAAGCGCAAAGGCTCTTACGACAGAGATTATATGAGCAACACATGCATGAAGAGCGTATTCTAGCTCAGAAGGAGCACATAGAGCAGGAGGATCGGCTAGCCAGGGCTGGCCTATACCCTCTCGAGGACCATAGAGAGCATGTGCATAGAAGGGTTGTGTCCCTAGCCGATATGCATGAGGAGCGAAGAGACGCTCGTACTCATGCTAGTGCCCAATAGAGGGAGCGACTACCATCACTCAATGATCTTAGACAGAGGTAGCATGAGCACATAGATGTAGACAGATACGATCAGGGCTACCCTGAGAGTTCCTGGGTTGAGGAGGAGGAAGAGCCATGTCCTCCACCTCCCCCGAAGAAGGCATTACCTCCTAGACCACCTCCATGGTAGCTTAGGGAGGAGGACTTTTTGTCTTCTAAGGCGTACAAGGTTTTGGCCGATAAGGTCAAAGCAATAGAGAGGCAAGGCATGGCTATGCAAAAGCCGACACTGAGGAAGATACACAATGAACCTCTAGACCCCTCGGTGCCTACACCTCCATATCTCGAGCATTTTGATATGCCCCGATTGGAAAAATTCAAGGGTGATGAGGATGCACAAGAGCATGTTACGAGTTTTTTGGATGCGTGTTTCTAGATAGAGAGTCAGGATGCCTTGTTGTTGCACACTTTCATTACGACACTTTCTGGCCCAGCCCGAGAGTGGTTCAACCAACTGAAGAAACATAGTATTACTGGTTTTGAATAGTTGGTCGATGCATTTCTTGAATGCTATTCATTTGGCATCAAGAAACAAGCCAACCTTTTTAATTTGGCTGTGCTAGCTCAGCACGACGATGAGCCCATCGAGCAATACGAAAAGAGATGGCATAGAATAATGGCAAAGCTGCCATTCCCTATTCCTACGGCTAAACTGACCCGAATGTTTACAAGGAGTTGTGCCAAGCACATCTCACTATTGTTGCAGCTACAATAGTACCCTACATTCGAGGAAGTCATGGCGCAAGCCAGGGTGATCGAGGACATCAAGTTGCAAGAAGGCAACTTGAAGCTCAAAACCAGGAAAGAGGGGTTTAAAAAGAGTACTACGAAACAACAAGGCAAGCAGGCCCACGTGAATCAAGTAGTGCTAAATCTCGGAGGAGAAGACAAGGGACAATAGAAGCCTAATTATCAAGCTCAACCTCCTCCTGCGCGTTACGAGACACACAAAAACAACTATAAGGGCAAAAACAAAGAAGAGCGCCCACCTCGCCAGTTCACACCCTTGATGGAATCGATGACTTTAATTTTTCATCAACTGTGCGAGGCCAAGGCCATACGATTGCCTGAGGTCAAATTAGTAGATCCGAATGTGCCAAAATCAAAGTGGCATCAAGATGATCTATTCTACATATTCCATAGAGCGAAAGGCCATGACATCGAGACATGTTGGTCCTTCAAACACATCATGCAGAACATGATAGAAAAAGGAGAGCTGGTAGTACCAGGCAACCCACAGGCACTCGACAATAGAAACATGGGGATTTTCAAGAATCTGCTACCTAATCATGAGGTACCTCATAACAATGCTGGCCAGGTCAATCAAGTGCGAATCGAACCACCTACCCAGGGGTTCGTAGGCATGGTCAATATTGTTACTAGACATGGGAGGTACGACCAACCGAATCGACCTCATGCTCCCATTAGAATACAAGCTACACCGGATCAATGACCAGCTCAGAACATGCCAGGCCCACCAGCTAGACCGGTGGTGACCATAAGGAGCAAGCTAGTTCAGAACCTACAGATAGCTCCTACGAAGTTGTCAATATACGAGCTTATTCAACAGTCCCCTAGACACAGGGAGACTCTTATGGACATTCTGAGGTCCATTGAGGTACAGTCCCAAGATGCCCATGCATTTACAAATTTTGTGGGACATGTACAATAGTGTCAGGAACCCACGATACAATTTTATGATCATGAAGTGAAGATGGTTCCTACTATTACGGCTGACCCACCATTGCATATTATCATGTGTGTTAACCACATGCCTTTCAAAAGGGTCTTGATCGACACTGGGTCCTCGATCAACATAATCACAACCAAGGCACTGAGCCACCTCAAGCTACCCAAGTCACACATTGTACCTACCACCTTTACGTTGAGAGCATTTAATGATGCGCTATGCTCGATGGTTGGTACAATTGTTCTACCTATTCAGGTGGGACTCAAGACCATCTCTATGATGTGTCACATGATAGAGGGTGCCATGCAGTACAACATTCTGCTCGGGAGGCCTTGGATTCATGAAATGTGTTGCATCCCCTCTATCTTGCATCAGTGTGTGAAATACATTCATGAGGGACAAGTTCATGTAGTGTCCTCGAACGAAGAACCATTCAAGTTCATGAACTTAGCAGATTTGCCTAGGGGTTTTGTACTCCCATCGATGCACTTGGATATCCGACCTGTCTCATCGGTTAAGATTCCAATAGGCAAACCAATAGCCCATGCTCAACCATCGACATCTGTGTCACACATATCTGAGCACACAACTACAACTTCTCTAAAGTCGACTGCATCGGTGATGCACTAGACAAGTCGAGAAGCTAAAGGTGAAATTGGGTGAGAAAGTGGAAAATCATGTGCCCAGATCAGTCACCAATGAGACTCCCACTCCCATGGATGTGGAAGAACCTCAAGACAAAGTCGAGGAGGCACCTCAGCCTACTTCGCCTACATCTTCAGCAGGGTCATCTGCACCATAGGTGACCGTTCATCTGGCCAGCATGGGGTTGGGTGAGTATCTTGTGCAAAATGTTACTTTCGGACCTATCCTAAAAATTGTACAAGAGATGGGCCGACCACACGCCCATCAATTTTTGATTGGATCCGTAGTGTCGTTGGGTGAGCCACCCAACCAGACAAACTTCGTCTATGCAGGGTTGGATCAAGCACCCACCAGAATGTCCATAGATGAGGATGATGATGAGCCATTCACTATGAATGTGCACTATCTGTCCAACCCAAAATATGCCATGCACATTTTTGAGTCGTATCATTGGCATGGGCATGACCTTGGTATTTTTGAACAAGGATGGAGAACTCTGCTCGAACCTCATTATCAGTTGGCTACTGATAGGTTCGGGTTAGGGTTACAAGTACAAGGTCATGATGATTTGCTTGCTGCATCCTTAGATCACATGTACTTGAGTCTAGGGGATGATGTGGATTTTAATCCATATCACCCTGATCCTTCCAGCTATTGGAGGACTCACCAGATGGTATCGTTTGTTACCATAGGGCCACCTAATTCATACCATGATGGGCCCTTAGAGGACAACCCCAGAGACAACCTGGGTAACCAAATCCGTGGTGCTACCAATGACACTGGTATGCAGGGGCATGACCCCCATGCTGTAGGTGATCTCAAATCAGGAGATCTTTGCGATGATGATGGAGAGGAGTCCACCTCCGAGATGAGTGGACCTAGTTATGATGCAGATGATGAGTCCTCAAATGATGATCAATCTGAGGAGGAAATCAGGCCGACCTTTCTAGGTCCGACGTTTATACGCCATCTGCTGCCTATGGAACAAGTGGAAGAGGTGAACGAGCGCTCCATAGTCGATAGTGATTACAAAGATGAAATAGAGGAGGCTTACTTAAAGCCTCACCCAGTGGATCTCCCACTATGCATAGACACAATAGAGTGGCCCATCCATGGTAATGACCATAGTGATGTAGATGAGAGGATCGATTCCAGGCTCGTGTATCCACAATATCTATTGCCTAGGGAATCAGAGCATGTTATGGAGGAAGTCCTTCCCAACACTGAGCGCTCTGAGGAAGGAGCAACACCAGTTTATGTGGTAGTATCGTATATACGATCATTCTATCAGATTTATCTGGATAGTGATGATAGCGATCGTAGGATCAGATACATGGGACCACATCTACCTAATCCCTCCTTAGAAGATGAGGGAAGTGATGGATTGTATTTGAACAATGATGATGAGGACTCGATGGAGATGGCCTATCTGGGACCTCACCACTTACGCAATAGGCCTCCACCTAGAGGTCCCCCACCTATTATAGCTGTAGGTTTACATCGAGAGATCAATCTCCATCATAGCCTGAGGGAAAGAAGAGAGCTCGAAGAGAGGTATCAGGAACTCTTTCTCGATCCACCTACGTACGCGGAGCTCCTTGAGCCGAGAGATCCCATTCTATAGCTAGTGCACCAGGATGATCCAGTTATATGGGCATCCCATAGAGAGGATCCGTTTGTGCCCGTACCATCCAAACCAGATCTTGGGTATGAAAGCTACGCTTCAGAGATAGAGTTCTATCCATGTGGTTTCGAAGATCAATTCCATTCCATCAATATGGTCTCCATCGATTTGACCACTCCACTCCACAATCTAGCAGATCCATCCAAACCGCTGCATCTGAACATGGATGCTATCGATTGGGATCATGCTGATTCGCCAGTCTAGCCTAAAGATTTCTTCCCAAATGAAGAAATGCTACAACCATTTCATTTCACACCAGGCTGCGCTCATGATGTTTGTCACATCGAGAATGCTTCCCAAGAGGAACATGTGAACCCGATTGATGACATCCATCTGATTCCTATGCCTCACCAGCTTGAGGAGGGATCACATATGTCAATAGAGAAAACCTTCGATGTGGATATCAGTAAAGATCCCACCAATCCAAAGAAGGTTAGATTTGGAGAGAGTCTCACTCTGGATGAGCGTGATAGCATCATCCCTCTACTGAAAGAGAGACCTGATCTCTTTTCTTGGACTTACAAAGACATGTCGGGTCTAGATCCAAAATTGGTTACTCATAACCTTTCGCTAGATCTGTCGAAGAAGCCAGTCAAGCAAAAACTTAGAAAGATGCATCCAACAGTAGCCTTAATGGTAAAAGATGAGTTGCAAAAGTTGTTGGATGTAGAGTTCATCATCTCCATCGACTATCTAGAGTGGGTTTCCAATATGGTGCCCGTAGGAAAGCCAGATGGAAGGGTCCATATTTGTATGGATTTTAGAGATCTCAACAAGGCAACACCCAAAGATTCATTTCCATTGCCAAATATCGATGCTCTGGTAGACGCCACTACAGGTCATGAAATGCTCTCCCTTATGGATGGTTTTTTTGGATATAACCAGATTCGGATTAAACCCAAATATCAACATAAAACCATGTTCATAACGCCATGGGGGACATTTTGCTACAAAGTTATGCCATTCGGTCTTAAAAATGTTGGTGCCACATATCAATGGGCTATGACATATATTTTTCATGACTATATGCATAAAATCTTAGAAGATTATATCGATGACTTACTAGCTAAGTCGTTGCTATGAGCAGAGCATGCGGAGGTCTTAAGGAAGGTCTTCGATCGCCTGATAGAGCACAATGTCAGGTTGAATCCTAAGAAGTGCGTATTTGGCGTAACTTCGGGTAAACTCTTGGGATTCATCATTTCTAAGTGAGGCATCGAAGTAGACCCAACAAAGGTCATGACTATTCTAGAGATGCATCCTCCCACTAATATTAGAGAATTAAGAAGCCTTCAGGGCAAAGTAGCATCCATAAAGTGATTCATCGCTCAATTATCGGATAAGTGTCGACCCATGAATCGACTTCTACACAAGGGGGTCCCATTTGATTGGGACAAGGACTGCCAAGCAGCCTTTGCTGAGATTAAGCAATACCTAGCAACGCCGCCAGTACTAGCTCCACCAAGGCCGGATGAGCCTTTTCTACTATATATATCGGCAACCAACTTTGCATTAGGGACCATGTTAGCCCAAAAGAATGTGCAAGGCAAAGAGCAAGCCGTATATTACATCAGTCACACCTTGGTGAGTTATGAGTCAGGATATGCATATGTTGAAAAACTTTGTTTAGCAGTAGTGTTCGCTACCAAGAAATTGTGGCATTACATGCTAAGTCATACAACATATGTTATATCGAAACAAAATCCTTTGTAGTACATGATGAGCAAGACATATCATAACACACGTACTGCAAAGTGGATCATGCTATTGATAGAATTTGATTTGCAATTCATCAACCAAAATTCCATCAAGGGACAAGTCATAGCTGATCAACTGGCTGAGGCACCACTATCCAATAGTAGGCCTCTAACCATTGAGCTTCCAGATGATGCGGTCTTCGTAATATCTGAAGCTCTCAAACTCGAGGAACTAGAGAATAATGCTGATATGACATTGTTCTTCGATGGTTCGAAGTGTGAGCAAGGGGGTGGTGTAGGAATAGTGTTTTTCATGCCACAAGGAGCTCCAATGCCCTTGTCATTCAAGTTAAGATTTTCATGCACCAACAATAATGCTGAATATGAAGCCCTACTTCTGGGCCTCCACACAACCATCGCCATGGGTATTAAAAGACTGAACATTTTTGGTGATTCTCTACTCATAGTTAACCAGGTTAAGGGGCTCTTTCAGTGTCGATGTCCCATGCTGAAAGCCTACAAAGATCTTGTTGCCACTTATCTAGCTAAACTTGAATGGTATGACATCGAGGCAATCCCTCGTTCATCAAATAGGTTTGTAGACACCATGGCATATTTGGGGTCCTTGATCCCTCAGAATCCATCTGTCGAGTTTACTACCATCCATGTTAGAATGCTCTCACACCCAGCAATGGAGCATGCAACCTTTAATAACAAAGAGTCAGTCAACATGATTGTTGTGGAACCAACAACTGATTGGTTTCGTAGAGCAGAAGACTTTCTTAAGTAGGCACCCTAGGAGTCATTGACTTCTCAGAGTCCTACGGGGAGTGGTACTACCATTCACCACAAGGTTGTTTCCCAGTCTGCATTTGCAAAGCTAAATACGTAGGGGGAGTAGGCCATCTTAGCAGTCGAAGCTGAGGCTTGTCAAAGCTGGATGTTGCAAATCCAAGACTTCCTAAAACTTGGTATGATTCTAGAAGGATTGTCGCATGCCGCAAGACGCACATTTAAATAGAAAGTGACTAAGTATGTCTTGATAGGAGATATTTTGTACCGACGCAGTTATGAAGGAGTCCTCCTTCGATGTCTTGAGCCCCAAGAGTCATCTTGGGAAATTTTAGAAGCTCACGATGGTATGTGCGATGGCCATTTCAGCGACATGGCTATCATCAAATGCATCCTTCACATGGGTTATTATTGGCCCACTATGGAGAAGGATTGCAATGTGTATGTCAAGAAATGCGTTAAATGTCAGCATCATGCTAATCTTACGCACTTGCCATCACAGGCCTTACAGCCCATTCAGGCGGCTTGGCCATTTGCTCAGTGGGGATTAGATCTGATTGGCAAGATTTCCCCTCCATCGTCGAGGCCGACATACATTCATTATCATGGCTACTGAGTATTTTACAAAGTGGGTGGAAGCCATTCCCCTTACAATGACCACTGGAGCTCGCATCATAGAATTTATTCTCGAGCATATCATATGTCATTTTGGGATACCATCCAAAATCATTTTGGATAATGGAACTTCTTTTAAGAACAAAACTGTGCGGGCTTTAACGTCTAAATACCGCATTCAACATAGTTTTGCAACTCCATATTATCCGCAAGCAAACGGGCAAGCTGAGGCCTCAAACAAGACTGTGGTAGCCATCTTGAAAAAGATAGTGCAAGAACACCACAAGGATTGGCATATACAACTACCCCTTGCACTATGGGCTTACAGGACTAGCATTCGGACGCCCATTGGGGCAACGCCATTTTCACTAGTATATGGCGCTGAGGCCATTATGCCCTTAGAGTTGGAAATTCCAATGCTACATGTCACATTGAAAGAGTTCATCGATGATGACACCGCGTGACAAGCTCACCTCGATCAATTGACGTTGCTTGATGAACATCGCGTGAATGCCCTCGAGCATCTTCATGTTTATCAGGAATGATTAAAATGAGCTTACAATATCAAAGTCCACTAGAGAGACTTTGAAGTTGGGGATCTTGTGCTAAAAGAAAACCAATAGAACTCAAATTTTCCGCCTAACATGCGAGACAAATTCATGGCTAACTAGCTAGGGCCTTACATCATATCTAAAAATATTGGTCTAGGTACCTATCGCCTAACATCGCTAGAGGGTGTGGATGAGCTTGAACCTCTCAATATCATCCATATTAAGGTGTTCTATGCTTAAGAGTGTAGTAAAGGCACCAAAGGCATCTGTAAGCCCTTTGGTCAACCCAAAAGCCCTAAGGGTTTTGTCTAAACCGCTCGGTCACCCCAAAAGGCCCCAAGCTATCTGATTAAGAAGCTTGGTCAAGTAAAGGCACCAAAGGCATCTGTAAGCCCTTTGGTCAACCCAAAAGCCTTGAGAGGTTTTGTCTAAATTGCTCGGTCATCTCAAAAGGCCCCAAGCTATCTGATTAAGAAGCTTGGTCAAGAAAAGGCACCAAGGATTCCCAAAAATCACTTGGTCAACCCAAAGGCTCTGAGAGTTCCTATAACTTCTTGGTCATCCCAAAAGGCTCCACGTCCTCTTGCTAAGATTTTGGTCAACTAAAAGGTTCAAAGGTTTAACCTTGGTCAAGTCAAAAGGCTCCAAGGATTCCCAAAAGTTGCTTGGTCAACCCAAAGGCTTCGAGAGTTCTTATAACTTCTCGGTCATCCCAAAATGCTCCACACCCTCTTGCTGAGAGTTTGGTCAACTAAAAGGTTCCAAAGGTGGCTGTAAAACCTTTGGTCAAGTCAAAAGGCACCAAGGATTCCCAAAAATCACTTGGTCAACCCAAAGGCTCTGAGAGTTCCTATAACTTCTCGGTCATCCCAAAAGGCTCCATGCCCTCTTGTTGAGAGTTTGGTCAACTAAAAGGTTCCAAAGGTGGCTATAAAACCTTTGGTCAAGTCAAAAGGCTCCAAGGATTCCCAAAAATTGCTTGGTCAACCCAAAGGCTCTGAGAGTTCCTATAACTTCTCGGTCATCCCAAAAGGCTCCACGCCCTCTTGCTGAGAGTTTGGTCAACTAAAAGGTTCCAAAGGCGGCTGTAAAACCTTTGGTCAAGTCAAAAGGCTCCAAGGATTTCTAAAAATTGCTTGGTCAACCCTAAAAAGCTCCAAGGACATGTACTCATCGTTTGGTCAAATATGAAAGCTCAAAAACCTATAAAAATCAAGAAAAATATATAAAAGTCCAAAAAATTTGATAAAGCTTAAAATCCAAAAACATTTGCATTTGCATTTTCATCTGCATTCACACATGCATTCACATCATCATATTGCATTTAGGCATTTGTCATCCATTGCATTCCGTAGTAGAGTGTAGTGCGTTTATCAAAGTTTTACAAACAGTCACACGTTTGTATGACAATCATGCACCCTTGCATTTATCATAATTCATTGCATTCGTATACGATACCTTTTCTGTCACTCAGCCATACCTAGTGGGTTCTTCAGATATTGTAGAAAGCTTGCTTTGCTGTTATAGACAAGGTCATTAGTTGGGATAGTGCCTCGACATATCAAAATCTCGTCACTAAGAAAAACAATATAAAATCCTGCTAAGACGAGAGAGGATGAAAGCCGCGAAAGTAGTCTTAGGTCTCTAGAGAGATGGGTCTCACGACCTGCTTATCTTGCAAATAGTCGGTCTAGAAAGGTGTACTTTGGCAAAAGGACAAGAATTTCCCCTATACATCCCAAAGTCACAAAAGTTAAATCCCAAGTTACAAAGTGCAAAAAAAAATATACAAATTTCAAGTTCAAAATATAAAGTGACATAGTGAATCAAAAGCACTATAAAAATCCCTTGCTCAAAGAAAGCGATAACACGTGGACTAACAATGATTTTTATCACTACATCTGAGCAAGTAAGAAGGGTGAGAACTTGAATCCCTGGATTGTACACCTTTTGAAAGCCATAGAGTGATCCCCGATCGTAGCAATGGGTTGGAAGAGTCCCGCCTGCAATCGAGAGGGTAGTTCTATTGGGTGATCCCCAAACGTAGCAATGGGTTGAAAGAGTCCCACCTGCATTTGGAGGGGTAGCCCTGATAAATTTGCAAGATGAGCTAGCTCTAGGTACTTAGGATTGTCTAGCTGTATAAGTCTAATAAAAGCTAAAACAAGGATGATACGATCGTATGAGGAACCCTATCTCACATATGGGTTGAAAGAGTCCCCCCTGACATACGGGGTATGCTTACGATCTATCTAAAAATACTCACATGCACACACAGGGATTATGAATAGTTGGGTCTGTCACGACAAAAGCCTTGTCCAATATAAGCTTGGTATAGTTAGTATGTGATTTTTGGAGAGGTCTACTAGAGTGTTTGAGTCTCAAGGAAAAGCCCAACAAGGTGCTCCAATAGCAACAAAATATCAAATATCATTAGACTGCAGAAATATGAGTCATTCATTACTCAAAATGCATTTTACAAAGTACAATCAAATATATAAGATAGATACCGCATGAAGATCAGAAATGATGTTTAGATGACCATTGATTATATAGTACGAAATGACATAATCATTCATTAAGCATTTTACCAATCCATTTCACTGCATTTCATATATGGGTGATTAATTGATTAAGTTCTTGTAATGAGAATTATCAATTATTTTGCATGATTGTTATACATTATGTGGTGTCATATTTTAAAAATTGATATACACAGTTTACATTCATTCCTTATGTTTTAAGTGATTAAAGCATACAAGTTCATTTCCATTAGATTATGATTTTGTACATAATGCATTACCATACATTGCATAGCATATCATAAACTGCATAAAATATATGCATGCCCACAAAGCAAAAATAAATATGCGTTAAAAAAATAAGCATCGCATCCATCTACATACATCATATGTCGCACATCTAATCATCTAGATCATTGCATATCATCATCATAAAAAATAATAGCTATCTAGTGCATGACATCCATACATTGCATCATATAAACATAGCATTTAAATACGCATTGCATCCATGTGCATCAAATAAACATAAAATCAAAAATTAATAAATACACATTTACACATAATGAGCCATGAAAGATCATATCATATATATATGTGTCCAAATGAGTACATAGGGAGTACAAAATGCCCGCAGGCTACAACTATGTAGGTCCTCGACCTTACACACAAAATGATACATCAAACTATAGTAGGCAAGTGCTAAAAAACAGATCTAGGATGCTCCCCCTATACTGGAGCTCTCTTTCCCTCCCTCTGCACTATGCTCTAGAGCCTACTCTCTTGGCTGACTTGGAACCTGTGGTGGATCCTACCTGCATCCAAACCCTAACGCACCCAACACATAGGAAACTGGTAGCTACAGTAGGATAGTCCTCTGGCAAGAGGTCCTTGATGTCTGCCCCGGATCTCTAGCCCTAGCCTACGACCTCGTTGTATGCATGCTAGAGGACCTATGCGTCCTCTCAGTCCTATGAGTCCTATGACTCGAGCTAGCTATGGACTGCCCTGAAGTCCTAGATCTGGTACGCTGCAACTCTGTAGAAAAAGGATCCTCAGGAACCGACAGCCCCTACATCTCTATATAGCCGACTAGCTGATCAACATGGGCAAGCCGAGCTGCATGCATCTCATTGGTCCTCATGACCATACCATGCAGTCACGTCATATTAGCAGTCAGAATCTACGTCGCTAGTGTACCTACTGTTGGTATCATAGGAGACCCAATAATAGCCTAAGGAGACCCCATAGTAGCTCCCCTCGCTGCTCGAGTGAGATCCCACTCTGCCTCTACTATAGTCCACTGTGCCTATGCCAACTCCAGGGTAGTCTGTAGTCTCTACACCTGGGCCTCTACGTCAGTAGCTCGAGTCATGAGCTCCTGTATCTGGCCCTACACCTTAGTCAGGCACCGCTCCCTATCAGTCACCTTCGCCTCTAGAGTGGCGATGGTAGTATCTCACTCTTGCTACTATGTATGGAATCACCCAATCTGACTCTACAAGTCAAAAACCTATGCTAGTAGCTGTCCCTCTGTGCTGTTAGGAGGGACCTCACCCTCCTCTGGAGCATCCTCCTTAGGGTCGATCTCTGGTAGGTCCTCAGTGGTGGCCTCTACACCCCAACTACCCTTAGTATGCTGGCACACCCTACGCCCATCAAGATCGGCCTCTACCTCTGCCTCTATTGGATCTCGGCCTAGAGGCCCAGTACCATGCCATCTAAAAAGATACCACCACCCATCATAGTTAGGTGTGGTCCTAGCAGTCTCAACCCCTAACTCTTGGAAGTCGTCAGGTGCATCCCCTAGTGGTGGTGGAACTATCAGTGGGAGATCCCTCTCTAGAGCCAGTCGTCTATACCTGAGGGGCATATCTGGTAGGTCCTACACCATGCCAAACTATCGTAGGATGCGAGAGAAAAATTGGTACTCTCTCACCTCTAGCTTACGCCAGATGAGCCATCTATCTCGACGGGCCCATCACAACCACTCATCCACCTCTGGCCATACAGGACAATCCATGTAGGGGTACCAGACGATATCCCCTGGCCCCAGTGCCACAAAACTGATGATATAATGTTGTGTATCCCCAACATGAGCCCTACTATGGACACCCTCCTTAGCACGAGGCCAGTAGGTGGCATAGCAATAATGGGAATCATCTAGGGTAGTGATGCGCAGAGGTAGGTCAACAGGATGCTCAATTTGGATATGCTACCACCCCTAGATCTATAGCAAAAGGCTATAGATGATGCCCTTACGGCTCCGCTCTATGATTTGGTACAACTCTCGATAGAGCTGGCATAAAAAAGTGCTCCCCCAGGATATCAGTAGTGGCTCCTCCGTCGAGCTCTGAAGCACCCTCCAAGTAGGGGCTAGCATGTTCTAGGGAATCCTCATGCTCGAGGAGTCTGGAAGGACAATCTAAATGATGAGGTGCATGAATAGGGCCTCTCGAGCAGAGAAGACATCATCCCGGTACCAGTCCTCGATGTGCACCCCTCCATGGTCTGCATCATCCTATGCATCGATGCTCTGATCACCGAAGATGGTAGTAAAGACGACATCCTATGCCATATAGGTAGAGGAAATGATAGCCTCATCGTCGATAGGGATCCTAAAGATCTTGTAGACATCCTCCAATGTGATAGTCATCTCACCAAGAGGCAGGTGAAATGTGTTGGTTTGCGCATTCCAATGTCGGGCCAATGTAGTAATATAGGCCTGATCTACCCTAATGGTGGGTAGATCCATGACATAACCAAACCCGATGACTCGAAACCATGCTCGGTCATCATATGATAAGGCCTCGTAGAGAGTCTTCATCAAGTCAGGCTCCCGCACTCTAGACGTCAACTTTTAAAAAGCAAAAAAATACATACTGTAAGCTAAATCTAGCTAAGCAATGTTTTTTTTTTTTACTGGTGGAATCGGGCCACCCGTGCGGTGGCTATCCAGCTTTGGACCCTAGTTTCTCGTGCCCACCCTAGAAGCGCCCATAGATCTTCGCACACGCCCCTTAACCACCATGCCACAATCATTTTAAACCTTTACCCCTAAAGCCTAGGAAATGGACAAGGTTCGTCGCGAGGCTTTAGATTTGAACCTTGGACCTCCGCCCCCATTATGGGGTTTGGATGAACCAATTGGTCTACACCTCAGAAATTACAGAGAATGGAAGCCACAACTAAAATTTTTCAGAGCCAGGTTTGATCCTAGGACCTATGGGAAATCTAGCTAAGCAGTGCTAAAAAAAAAAGAAAAAAGAAAAAGAAAAAAACACAAGCAATTGCAGCCTGCAACTGCAACTTGCGGTCCCCAATTTACAAATTTGGAACTGTAGCTACAAATTGCAGTCCCTAATTTACAAATTGGGAACCACAGCTGCAACTTGCGGTCCCCAATTATAAATTGGGTGCCACAGCTAAAACCTGCGGTTTCCATTTTTCTAACTAGGAACCGTAACTACCAGATGCGGTTTAGGAGTGACACCTATTTAGGGTACCCTCCTAGACCACTCATGCATAAAATTAAAATTCTAATCTAGCCTAAACTAGTGGGGTTCATTATCGACAGTTTAATGAGGTTCAATTTCCACATTTATTAAGTGTGGTTTATTTTACTATTAATAAGTGTGAGGTCTTGGTTTCGAGTTACCTTACCCGCACCCTGCCCCTAGTTAGTAGATGACTAATCAGGATCTGCCACCAGGGAAGAATGAGTGTACAAGTTGTGGAGTTGGACAACGTTCCGTATTAGGGAATGTTTTTCTCTCTTTCAGAGCTCTCAAATTGCTCAAGGTTGCAGGAAAATAATGACAAATTGCAAATAAAATTTCAAATTATAGGTTCTCCTAGTCACTACAGACCGCAGCTGACATCCGCAGTCCACAAACTAGGGTTTTCTAGTAGTAGATTTGACTTGTGGTCCCCAAAATTTGGTAGTGGAAACCACCGACCGTACCCACGATCTGCAATTAGTAATAAATGCACTAAAAACCCATTGTGGGAAGGTTTGAAAAGGTAAATTAATGACTCCCAGTGGACAAAAATCAAAATAAATGATCAAAATTGCAAATTTGGTGACATTAAAAGCACCAGGATTAATCCAATAAATACAAAATTCAACACAAAAAAATCAAACAAATGAAAAACCAAATGCACCTCGTATTTAGTGATTTATCCTATACACTTGGTGGTTGTAGTGACTTGCGATCCATGCAATCCGGCAAGATGAGTAGATCACAATAAGGACATTTGGGGTAAAATTGTCATTTCTTCTATGAAATTTTTTAGCAAATCATCGACAATATGATTCAACACAAGTCTTCTTGAATTTGTATTATCTTGACTCTCTAAGACAACTATCATAGCCTGACTGCTCCATGAGAGAGAGATATGCAAATACTACTCAGCGTTGTAATAATAAGCTAAACTAGGCCTAGCCAAGGCATTAAATGTCTCAAATCTAAAGTTGTTCTAGATAATTCATTATGGTCAAGTGATTTCGTTGATTCAGACATTGTCATTACCCTCATCGAATCGTTGCTTGAGGGGCTAGTCATAATTTCATGTCATAATCAAAATCAACAGAAGATCTCGGAGATCGTAGATCCCTTGATCTTGTCAAAATTACGTTCATCCTTGTGAATCATTGCTAACAGCTATCATAAGCTTCCCCCTCTATTTGGGGTAAATAGCAAATATGAAATTTTGTTTGTAGCTCTCGTCTCTCGGTTATATAGGCCTAACTCCTATTGTAGCACCAAAGCTATCCAAATGTTTGATGACGAGTGCAGAATTTTCAAATGTAAGCCTTCCCATGTTGGAAGCAATGATTCTAGGATGCGCGTCCTTTTGTTGGACCTTGGGCATCTAATGTTGATCAGACTAATGATCATCATAGAATCTTTGACATCATTTTAGGAGGTCTATTTTTCTCAGGAGGTCTATTTTGCTCAGCGTTGTTCAATCTCACAACACATATCAAAAGGAGCATGTGTAGACACCTAAAACATGCCATGTCGAGGGTGACTACTCATATGGACATGCTACAAAACCATATGAAGGATCTTGGATAGACTCCAAGACAGAGAAATGGTTCTAACCACTCAATTTAGGCATTCTGGCCTAAGCAGTCTAAATCATAGCCCAGACCTATGGTCTCCAGTCTAAATCATGGTTGACACATGTGGTCTCTAGTCTTGACCGTAGTTGTGACCTATAGTTTGAAATGGAGTTCAGTTAGGCCTTCCATTCGAGCCAAATCAGTTGGAACAACCAAGAGATCTAGAAGGAGGTAATTGTAGGACAAAATATTCCAAAGGCTTCCATCCCAACTGACCTAACCAACCTTCTTGATCTTGGCTTCTCCATGAATCCACCCCTAGCCCTAGGGGCATGCCATAAGTACCCCCCATTTTTCAATGGGTAAGGGAGGATTGAGGAGAGATAATTTGCATAGCGAAGCGTTGTCGAATTATCGAGCAAACTAGTTGATCAAGAGAGCAGTGAAGCCTTGTCAAATTGCATAATTACCTTGTACATTTGGGACCCCCTTTGCTATCCATTCAATGATAAATTAGCCATGGATGCCCTAGGTGCCTAGGAGGATCAAGAAATGCAAATATGGGTGAAAAAAGGCCCTTCATAATGATTTGACCGCCAAATCTATTAGAAGACAACAAAGGTGACCCTTGAACATCAATTTGAACAAGGAGGTCAAGCCCACTACCCCTAATTATGAGGGAAAACACATCAAAGGTCAAACCGTAGCTGTCATCCATGGTTTACGTGTTGTAGTGGTTAGAAACCTATTGAATATTTTTGATGCTTTATTACATTCAATTCAATATTTGTTCAATGCATCATGTTTTTATTCTTGTTTTGTATATTGTAGTGTAATTCTTGATACAATTAGAATAGCGTAGAACCTTTCTTTATGCTTTCTTGTTTAATTAGTTTGATGGTATTTACATGTATAATCCTTTAAAGGGCCTCATAATGAGAGGCTATCAATCTATATAATCCTGCATTGTTGTTTCTTATTTGTAGGGAGACAGGTGCAGAAAGGAACATATATCATAATCCTTCCACAATGCGGAGAAGGGGGTTAGATCTACCCCAAGGCAGTTCGTGTCACCCTGCGGGGCATTTTTATCATACCTACCCTTAAGAGGGGAAAAATTACACACTCCTATTGTAATATTATATCAAGATGATTATCCTTAAGAGGGATGTACTTGTAATTTTATTTTGACTTTGAATATAATGGAATAAAGCATGTTTTATTGATTCATCTATTGTCAATTTCTTGTTCTTGTATCCATGTTATGCTTTTGTCAATTATTACAATAGGATGTCAATAGGTGTGAGCATTTTTGGTGGTCACAATATGTATATATACATGGCTAATACACAACAATAAAATTGTATTTCATACATTTGCATTGCACACATTTCATTTCACACACTTAATTTCACACATTTCATTTCACACATTGTAGTTCACAGATTGTATTTCATACATTACACATCCACAATACACATTTCATATTAGGGATCATTTATTGAGTTCAAGGTATTAATTGATCCAATAAAATCATGTTGCATTAATTAGGGGCACCTTCACAACATCATCCACACCATTCCACCAAGTCAAATTGTCATTTGCCTCCATATATCCATAATTCTTGGGTGTTTTCGATCACTCAACCACTCCTAGTTTTTTAATAAAACCACAAATACATGTCTAGTTTCTTTAGGACCAAGACACATATTCCCTAAGAAAATATTGAGTTCTAGGAATTGACTCCAAAACATTCTTGAACTAAAAACAACCACACATCCTACATAACATCTTGTGTCAAAGAGGGATAACACCATACTTGGTTTGAACCTTGAAATTAAAAGGGTATTCCTTCCTAGTCCTATCATGCAACATAGTCCACAAAAATAGTGGTTTTCATCACTATCACAAACTTCAAAATAAAAGAAAGAGTAGGGAAAAATTCGTAAAAAATTTAAATCTTTTACACATCACACACCAGTGATCAATGGGTTGTAAAGATCATACTAAATTTCTAGTTAGATGGTTAGGTAGTCATTTCCAAAACTTAAGAGATAAAAATTCTTGGACTATGGAGCTAATCTCCATCGGATCTATATACACTTGACTGGTAATGGAGTACGCTCATGCGTGGTGACAAGTCTCTTTTAAAGAGACCTCTGACCACACATATGAATAAGCTAGCTTCTTGGTCTCATCCATAACAGGTCATGCCCAATTTACTCAAGATGAGTTAATAAACTCACTTGCACACACATTGGTTCTTGATTACCTCGATTTATTACCATACTCATGATTTCGTAATTGAATTCACTGCACACACATTTTGTCCTAGAGAAATTATGCAATTTTAGTGAGTTTTTTTGATGCCACTAGTATGTCTAAGTCTCTGCAAAATAGTCAGTTTTCCATATCAACATCCATATCTTATTCCATGTCAACATCCATGTCATTTCATGAGTCATCCACCTCATATGCCACCAAGTTTGGTGCCCTAATTAAACAACAATGCTAGAACATGGCCAAGCAAAATATAAACTATGAATGATCATTAGAACATTTGCATTCCATAACTTGCATTAATCATCCATAACACATTACCACTTTCATTAATCATCCATAATATATCATATGCATTAGTCATCCATATACACATGCATTCACACAAACATATAACACAAAAGTAAAATACATGTATATATACGTATAAATATCGCATGTACAATGAATACCCAAAAGGCTACATACAATGGAGCACGAAGGATTATATGTAAAAAGTGCATCTAAGCCCTCCAAGAGGACCCCTATGACCTAGAAGGAGCCTTAGATATAGAGCTATGCCTAGACTCGCTACATCTAGTAGACTCAAATATAGATGCAGAAGAAGGATATAGAAGTGGAATATGATGCTCCATAAATCTATCCTACAATATCTTGATATACCTCTGATGAGATTGAAGGTGCACTATGTTAATATTATGATAATGCTACTTATATAGCAAATTTTCCTAAAGCGTCACAATCCTCTCATCCTAAGCTATCACCATCACATCCTACTCTACCATATATTGTTTCAACCTCGCCCAATCCTCCTTGCTCAGACCTAGAGGTCCATCCAAAATCTCATCCACATCATCCATATCTCTGCCATCTTCTCCACTCCTTGGAGCTTGCCTCATCACACCCTTAGCCTTCCTCCTTTGATTATCATATTGAAGGTGGCTCTACCACTTAGGAGCCTCATCAGTCTCCTCAACCTCAACCTCATCCCCATATCCACCAGCTACTACTAGAGTTGATGCCCATGGTGGCTATGTTGTGAACCATGCATCATACTCTATAGTAGTCCATGTATCATCCATATTAGGGAGATCTATATCCTCATCATCCTCACAAAACTCCCTCCATGGCTTAGCACATGGTAACCCTATCTCCTCTCGATGCCTCCTATAGAGCATTAGCTCATCAAAAACCCTCTACCTCAAGCCAAACTGCTAGAGCACTCATGAGAACTGAATATACTCAGCCTAAATTTAATATCTCCCAAAAACCCACTTAGCCTACCTAACCCGTCGTAGCTGCTATCCATATCATATCCACCTAGCACCCCACCATGGCCTCCATATCAATTGGTTGGATGTTAATCCAACCACAAATATATATACCACTCGCTCATCTGCATAAGGTGACTCAGATGTACCTCCTCTACCACTATCCATATCCTACCATAGGGCTACTCCCTATCCTAGCCTATAGCTAGCAGATCCTCCAATCGAGCCATGCTAAAGTGCTCCCATTCCCAACACTGCAATAACAAACTACATCCTAATCCCTTCCTCCTCCACCTCCTTACCTTATAAATTTCTTGATATATCTATTCCAATAATGTAGGAGCCCATCCATGAGCATATTGCTCACCAACCCTATGAGGTTCCAAGGGAACCTATAGTCAATACTATTTAGGACCATGATGTTGGCCAACACAAACATTACCAAAGCTGATAGGGCATCTAGTTTCTTATCCACATACATGGACAAGTACAAAAAGCTCCCACATGACACCCCCACACCCTGCCAGCTATTGCCAAACATCCTCCTCATATTTATCCCCTAGTTGTGTCCAACCTCGACATGAATCCCCTCCACCGATAGCTTGAGGATGTGATATACATCCTCAAGTGTGAGGGTAATCTCTCCAGTGGGGAGATAAAATGTCCCTCTCTCTAGATCCCACTTCTCTACTAAGGTAGAGATATACACCTCATATGCCCTCACCACATATATTCGAGTTACTCCTACTAGCCCCACAACCTCCAACAAATTCCACTCCTCATCCCTCAGTTCCTTCCTCATCCTAGGGACGAGGGAAAAGAACCGATGCTGAGCCCCCAAAATCCTAAGCTAAATCACAACACAAAATTTTTGCACAAAAATAAAAAAAGTTTCAAATAAAGGACTTACCATGGAAAATTGCACTTCCACTTTAGTCGCACCTTACGTCACCATAGCACCCACCTCTCACAACTTCACTTCACTCCACTCCAACCAATTCTCCTAAACATAACTTCAAAAATTTAGAAATGCCATAATGAGATCAATTTTTGCCCTACAAACTATTTATAGCTACTATAGATGCCCTAAAATACCCATGGGCATTTCCTAGTGCATTGAAACACACCAGGGCATTTGTGAAGCACACAAAAACCAGTGGGCGTTTGCGCATGTCGTATGCGCCAACTAGTGTTTGGCATAAAAAATGACATAAAGACAAAAATAATGCAAAATAGTGGCTTACCCCCACCAAATCACTCCAAATTGCATTTATGCATCCATTTCATCATATTATCAGGTTTTATGAAGGTCCAAACCAATTTGGATGCATAATTTTAGTTTGTGCCCAAAAAGGTGCAAAATCATTTATCAAATTCCAAAATGCTCCAAAACGATTCAAATTTTCACAAAAAAACCATTAGCATCATACACATCATCAATGATTAATTTTCACATCATTTGTAATCAGCAATAATCACATTTTCACATTTGCCAAGTTCAAATAAAAACTCAAGTGAATCTTGTAGCTAGTGGTTTATTCTATCTACTTGGTGATTGCAGTGATTGGTATCCATGCAATTTGGTAAGATGATTAAATAACCATAAGGATACTTTGCCATTTTCATCATCCAGCATCTCCTTTTTCAAAATCACAAATTACGTGTGGTACTTCACATTTTGAGTGAAACCATACCAAGAAAAATTTGCACAAAAGCTATCATTGATGGCCTAGTTCGTGGGGCTTGAAACATGGGTAATAATCACATTTCATAATCTCCTTGATAGTCATCATGGTGATTGGCCTTAGCTAGGGTGATTGGTTTCAATTATAGGAATTATCTAATAGTTACTAGTTGGCCCTCCAAAGTTGACTCTTTTTATTTTTGCATCTTCATCTTCGCATATCAATGATTCTAGAAGACACATTCTTCAATAGCATCGAATCACCCCAAATTTAGGGTAAACACATTTGGTTATGACTTTCCCACAATGGGATACATCTTAAATGATCATGACATATACACTTGGAAAAAACCTATTTTCTCTGTTAGGGAAAAATAGATTCAATCACTTGCATCTTCCACCAACCTCCTTCCCACTGTTGGGGTAAAAATGGTATCAAATTTACATCATTTATATCATCCACAATCACACCATACATTTCATACAATAATTTGCACTCATTTTTCAATTGGCTCATGAGATTCATCCGCAAACTCATTCGCCAATTGAGGGGGTAAGCTACACAATCAAAATTATTTTATCTCCAAGCTCATGGCCACATCTCAACAAAGCTACTTATACATCAGACCAAAATAGGTGTCTCATATTTTTGCACTACATTGTGTTTCATGCAATATGGTACAAAAAGGGGCATCTGTAGACACCAAAATCTAACCACTTGTCATCCATATAGGTATTACCACTATTTTAACCCATTTATTTACATATATTTAGGTATATTTATTTAATATATATTAAAATATTAATATTTTATATTATATTATATATATTTAATAAATGTATATATGTGTAAATTAATCCTAGCCATCCATCTTAGCCTAATCCCAACAGTTCATCTACCTTGATCCATACCACTTGCCCAAATTTAATCTCCACCCTCTGTCATGTTTTAATCTTGACCACATAAATTGTGTTGTTGAAACCCTAATGTGCCCTAGGAGAGATTATAAATAGGAGTCATTCTGATGACTCAATCCCTAAGTTCCTGAGTTCTATGATTTTTCAACCTAAGAAATCCTGGAGCTCCCAGAGCCCTCAAATTATTTTTGTCCATCATCACCCTCGCACTCGCATCTACCACTGCATCCATGGTCGTAGTCCTTGCTTAAAGCAAATATGTTTCTGCAGACCTTGAATCATTTCCTAAATGCCCCTATGCTATCCCAGAATTCCTGTCTACTATTCTCGAGCACCTCTAGGCACTTTTTACTGTCCCTGAGTGTCCACAAGTATTTTCTACTACTGTCAAGCACTCGCGGGTGTTTTAGATCCCTGTTCTGTAGACTAGTGAACCCTCGAGTGTCGCTAGGGTATCTATGCACTATTTTCTTGCAACAACAACAATGAAAAAATAAAAAAATGACAAGTTCATGAGGCAAATATTCTATTATTGTGTTAATTTCATTATTTCCATATTTTACATGTAATTTTATTATTTGGCATCTAGGGTTTTTATTGATTTCTAAGGGTCTCACACTTTGGAGCCCTCACAGTTGCTACTAACTCTCTTTTATCATTTTATGTGTGTAGATCTAGAAATATATATGCATTGTGTAGTTTCTTAAGCTGGAGTAGTCTGACCAATGGATATTTGAAGCCCACTCACTTTTGTTGGAGTAAAGACATGCTTTGAAGACACCACCAATATTTTTGACTAGGGTTTCGAATAACCCTAGCATAATTATATCAAAGAATAAACAATGTAAACCCAACATTTGGGTTACATGTGATTGTACTGAGATCCACTGATAATAATAATACAAGATCTATTTCATTGTGTAATATTTTGTAACATTGTTTTTTCATTTTTAGTTATCTATTATATTTGGTGTTGCATTTTTGTCTTCACATATGGAAAATCCTTCACTAATGCTTTCCAAATAATAATTTCATTGGTCATTGGCCCTATAGGAAGTCTAGTCTACTATTCAAATAACATGGAATCCAAATATTTATCCTTGATAAAATCATGACATAATCCTTTACCAATTATCAATCTCCAAAGACCCTTGGTAGGTAGTACTTTCTCAAAGTTATGTATATTCTTAAGCCCCCATCCTCGTAATTTAGGTTTGGCTATCTTAATCTATTTAACAAAAGGTATTGCATCCTTATCTCTTCTTCCTATCCAAATAAAATTGAAGCATTTTTTTCTTATTTTTTCCACTATTTTAATAGGAACATAATCCATGGAGTGCCAAAATATTGGAATGGCTTCTAGAACTAATTTAACCATTATTAAATGACCTCCTAATGATAACCATCTATTGCACCATGAATTTACCATTTTTTCTACTTTATTGTATAAAAAAATCCAATCATGGTATTTAAAATTATTTGGATTTAGTATAAACCCCAAATATTTTAGACCTTTGCCAAAATCAATTATATTGAAGCTAAAAATCCTTACCACTACTTCTTATCCTAGTTGTAGTTTGTTAAAATCTATATCTAATTTTTGGAGGTTTATTTCCATTCCTATGGCAACACAATATAGATCTAACAACTCTTTATATTTTAGTGCTTCTCTTAAGGTGCCATTTCCAAATAGGAGTATATCATCTACAAATAGTAAGTGAGCCCCAACCGTAGAGTTTTCCTATTTAGTGCCTTTTATCATGCCAAGTTTTTTTTTTTTAATTTCTTAATTATTCTACTCAACCCTTCAACCATAAGAATAATAAGGGTGATAGGGGGAATATCTATCTTATCCCTATGGAAGAATTGAAGAAGCTAGAAGTTGAACCATTAATTAAGATAACAAAAGAGGGATAATTAATACATCCCATTGCCCAATTTACAAAGGGTACATGACAACAAATATGAATTAATATAAGCCTAATGTACTTTTAGCTTACCCTATCAAAATATTTTACCAAATCAAGCTTAATTATCATTGCTTGTTGCTTCCTTGATTTTATTGAATGAAGTGCTTCCTGAGCAACACCTATATCTTCATGGATTTATCTTTTACTCAAGAAACCAATTTGTTCTTCTGATAAGGTGTCTGAAAAAACCCCTTTTAACCTCATAGAAATAATCTTGGAGATGATTTTGTAGAGAGTATTACAAAAATATATAGGCCTATACTCCTTAAAATATTATGGGTTATCCTTCTTAGGAATCAAGGCCAAGAAAGTTGTATGGATAGACCCAAGTACTTGCCTAGAAGTGTTTTTTTTATTTTTATTTTTTTATTTGTGGAAAACATCCCAAAAAGGGATTCCACTTTCGGGTAAGACCCAAGGAGGCAAGGGTATCCATTCCACCAAAAATTCCCAGGACTCGGACCTGGCATACCACCTTTGACATACTCAAGGAGCAAACAAACACACAAAACCAAATAAAAAAACAAACTCCTTGAGTGTGTCAAAACCAAAAGCACAACCAAACACACACAATAAGATAAAAGAAACCACAACACAAACCACATAGAAAAATACAAGAACCACATAACAAAACACAAACAAGACAAAAACAACAGAACACTACAAAGACATAACCCAAAAAAACATGAAAAATAAACACAACCAAAACCTAAAAAATAAAATAAATAAAATAAAAATAAAAACAACCAACAAAAGACAATAAACAAAAACAAAAAACATAGAAAACACTCACACATAAAAAATGAAATAACACAAACAAAGAGAAACCCAAGAACAAGAATGAAAAAAACACAAGAACAATAACAATAAACATATATAAAAAAAAAAAAAAACAACAACAAAAGCACAAGAACAACAAAAAACAACACAAAGAACACAAAAACAAAACAAAACAAAAGAACCCACCCACCTTAAAAAACTAAACAAAAAAACAAAGAAGACAAAAGAAAAAAAAAGAACAAAACAATGACCTATCTAGACCAGAAGACTATTAATGCAAGAATCAACAGAGGAAACAAAATAAAGAATAGAATGAGCTAGGGAACTAAAAAAACTAAATGAACCAAAGAGAAACAAAAAAAACAAGAAGAAACTAGGTACCTTCAGAACTAGAGCCATCCAAAGAAATGATAGAAAGAAGAGCTTCCCTAATTTGAGAAGCCCACCATATAGAAGGGTGGCCATAACAAGTAATATCACATTTGTCCAAAGCCCAATTAGCTAAAGCATCAACACTCTTGTTTTGATCTCTGACCACATGATTGTAATCAACTTTCAAAAATCCCATCTGGATTAACTAAATTTTCTCAATAATTATTTTTATTCTCCAATCCACCTTATGATTCTTAGAAGGAGTCTTCAAGAGATTAATCATAAGTTGAGAGTCAAACTCAACTAACACCTTTTCCCATCCAACCTTGGTAGCCTCTTGAAGGCCTCTAAGGATACCATACCCCTCAACAAGGTTATTGGAAAGAATACCCAAATTCTCAGCAAAAGTAAAAACCAGGGAGCCATCTGAAAGTCTACCAATTCCTCCCACACTGGCTTTTCTAGGGTTCCCTCTAGAGGCTCCATCAGTATTGACTTTTCCAAAATCCTTAGGAGGAGGTTGCCAATTTCTAGTCCTATCCATATTACTAATACTCACATTCCCTTTAAGTTGGTTTCCCTTAGAAGGTTTAATCTTCAATATTTGCATCACTTGATCCCATATTTGGTGGGAGTTTTGGGGGTGATTAAGGAGATGATGGACTGATTCAACTAAGTTGGCTATGGTCTTTTGCCAAATATAGTGAATATCCTTCCTATCTTGATTAAAAATTTGGTTGTTCCTTTCATTCCAAATATTCCAAAGAAGAATGGTAGAACCCATCCAAACTAATCGCCTAATAAAATGATCAACACCCTCTTGATTAGTCCAATCCCTCCAAAGTCTGTTCAAAAGTGAAAAAATTGGACCACTGTAAGCCAAGTAAAGTTGCCATTCTCCTCCATAGCTCAGATGCTAAAGTACACTCAATAAAAATATGGTTGATATTTTCTACATTCTCTTCACACATTTCACATCTAAAAGGGCCATGAAAACCATGCTTCATAAGTTGCTCACCATTAAGCACCCTACGATGCAATAAAATCCAATTAAAGAACCTCACCTTAGGCCAAAGCTTTTAAGCCCACAATTGAGAAAATATGTCAGAAGAATGGTTGGGATTATTATGGCATAAGGTCAAATAACCTTGAGCAACTGAATACTCACCCTTAGTAGTGTCGTTCCATCCAAAATAATCTTTTTCATGGGACCAAGAGAGGGATCTCATATGAAGGATGCCTTGGATATCTTGTCTTTGCCTTTCTGGGATTTGAATAGGCCAGTACTCAATAGGGATCCAATATCTACCAACATTTGAATTACCAGTATGGTACCGACGATAATTAGCCACCTTTATCCAATTAGCTCGGCGAAGCTCCTCCATCCAAGGCCTCCAATCGGGAAACCGAGTTATCAAAGGCTTGTGACCATCCCAAGAATCTATCCAAAAATTTGCATGTTGACCATTATGAATGATCCAAAATAATTTTTTCTTTATCAAATCCTCACCAGTCTTAAGAACTGCTAAAATGGGAGAACCTTTGGTAGGAAGTTGATAGCGAACAAGGTCTTCAGGACTTTTGTTCTCAGCATATTTAGCACGTAGATTATTGGCCCAAAGAACATTGGGGTTATGCAACATCCTCCAATATAATTTAGCAGCTAAAGCTTTGTTGTTATTAATTAAAGACTGGAATCCTAACCCCCCTTCACTCTTAGGAAGACATAAAGTATCCCATTTCACCAAGGCCCATTTTCTTTTCTCCTTAGTACCACTCCAAAGGAAATGATGACTGATTTGATCCAATTCTCGAAGAACAACCTTTGGGATATTCAAAATAGAAGAAACATAAATAGGAATAGCTTGAAGGACTGATTTTACCAAGGTGATTCTACCCCCAGAAGAAAGCCACTTGTTGGTCCAATTTCCAATTTTCTTCTTGACTTTGTCCAACAACCAATTCCAATATTTATTTTTCTGCCTTTGAATATTTATGGGAATACCTAAATAAGTGATTGGAAGAGAGGTATTCTTATATATTAATTTATCCAAGACCATGACTTCCTGTCTAGTAGAGCAGTGAAAGAAAATAACTTTATATTTGTCTTCATTGATCAACTGCCCAGTAGCCTTAGAAAAATAGCTAATGATTTGCTTAAAATTAGAAGCTTCCTTAACTATAGCTTTACCTAAAAGGGTAGAGTCATCCACAAATTGAAGATGAGAGATAGGTCTAGCTCCATGAGCAATGGTAACTCCCTCAAGGATTTTGTTTTCCCTCTTTTTGGTTATAGTCCTACCCAAGAATTCAGCAAGAATGATGAATAAATAAGGGGATAGCGGGTCACCTTGCCTGATACCTCTGGAAGTTGGGAAAGACTAAGAAGGCCTACCATTGATAAGAACTAAGTAGGAAACTGAAGAGATACATCCCATAATCCAATCCATACAATCCTTAGAGAAACCAAATTGCCTCAAAACTTTGATAAGGAAGTGCCAATCCACTCTGTCATAAGCTTTGGATAAGTCTAACCGGATGAACATAGAAGGAGAATTTTGCATATCCATGGAATGGATGGCTTCCTGAGCAAGAACTATCTCATATACTATCTGACGTCCTTCCACATATCCCCCTTGCTCTAGGGAAATAATCTTATGTAAAAGAGGCTTCAACCTTTATGCCATGATTTTAGTAATAATTTTGAGAAGAACATTACATAAAGCAATAGGTCTAAAAGCTGAGATATGATCAACATCTTGAGCTTTTGGAACAAGAGTAATATAATTTTTATTTATAACCTTCAAAATTTCTTTGGATTTCCTGGCTTCTTCCACCACCTCTAATAAATCAACATGAAGGATATCCCAGAACTCTTGGTAGAACTCAATAGGAAAACCATCGGGACTCGGGGTTTTCCCTTTTGCATTTTAAAAACTACTTGTTGAAGCTCATTGATAGTAACAGGAGTAGTCAAAATAGAGTTCTCCTTAGAAGTGATAAGAGAAGGGATTGCTTGAAGAACATTTTGTTGAGAATCTGAGTCAAGAGGAGTAGCAGCAAAAAGATTGGAAAAGTAATCAACAACAATAGAGTTCATGCCATCCCAAGTATAAACAACATCTCAAAAATCTGATTTTAAGGAAGAAATAAAATTGTGAGATCTTCGAGCTAGAAGAGATCTATGGAAGAAATTTGTGTTTCGATCTCCTTCTTTGAGCCATTGAATTCTAGATTTTTGCTTTCATAAAATTTCTTCTATTTTTTCCCATTCCTCTAACTGAGTTGTGAGTTTAATTTCATCTGCATATCTCTTCTCTGTGAGGCCATCTAAACAGATTTTCTTATTCAAATTTTCAAGATGAGCAATAACTTCATGTTTTTTTTTATGAACATCCCCAAACTCTTTCCAGTTCCAAGTCTTGATTTTGGATTTAATGTATTACAGTATTTTGGCAAAACAAAACATCTTAGTCCCATGCCTAGGTTTACCTTCCTTCCACCATTGTTGCACATGAGGTCTGAAGGAAATGTCTCTAAGCCACATTAATTTAAAACAAAAAGGAGAGAAACTCACATTGGTTTTCCACATTTCCACCATGACTGGCCAATGATCCGAACTAGCATTATTAAGAGTCTTCACTTTAGGAATGTGACCATGGATTAAGAAATTTTCAGATAGCAAAAACCTATGCAATCTCTCCATTATACAAGCTAACCCTTGCATTCTGTTAGACCAATTCATAAGGCCATTATCTGGTTGGATATCCACAAGATGGAGGTTTGCAATATATTCACTCATGAGGTCAGTACTTTTGTCCAAATTTATATTTCCCCCCATTTTCTCATCTAGAGAGAGGATGGTATTGAAATCTCCTCCGATCAAGATCCAAGCTTTAGGAAAATGAGAGATAATATGAGTAATATCCTTCCACTGTCTTCTTTTTTCCTCCAAAGAAGTCGGGGCATAAACAAGTAATGTAGAGCATAATCTGGTTGGAATGTCTACTTTGAATAGCTATAGCCAAAAAACCCAACTGCCAACCATATGGTGAATAACTGCCTCTTTTGGGTCCCAAAGACAAGCAATGCCACCCGAAGTCCCTTGGGAACTGAGGGAAACCACTTTTCCAGCTAGCTAAATTTTAATGGCAATTAAGTCCATATCCTCCATTGACATTTTTGTTTCTTGAAGGAAAACAAGATGTGGATGATTTATCTGAATCATTCTTCTAATTTCATTTTGTTTTGAAAGACTCCCTTTGAGTCCTCTAATATTCCAAGTGATGATCTTCATTAATACCGGGGCTAAAAATGTTGGGAAGGGCATTAATCTTACCTTCCTATACAAGCTTTTCACCTTCTTTTACCATATGATATTGATTGGTCTTGCGACCTACTTTTTGATTAGAATCCATCTTCAATTTTTTTTCCCTGTTTCTTGACTTATTCCAATTTAATCTGAGATGGCTTCTAACCTTGAAGAATGCTCATACACAGCCAAAATTTTACTAGATGGTTCAATGGAGTCTATATTGGGACCTACATTATTTGAATTTTTGACATTAGAAGTGTTTTTTTTATTAACCACCTTTAAAATGTCTTCTTTCAACAACTCATAAACCCCACATACAATTCAACAAACTAACCATCAAGTACTAGAATCTTCCATTTCTAAAAATATTTAACTACTATTTGCAGCTTCTCCTGAGTGACTTCTATCATCAAAGTCTCTTTAACATCATCATTGACCATCTTAGATAGATAAAGTGCTAGCTTAATGATTTATTCAATATTTGATCTATTAGGTTATTGATAAATTTTCATAAAGTACGATACTACTAATCCCTCTATTTCTTGAAATATTCTCATGTTTATTCTTTCCTCCTTTTTCATTTCCTAGATTGTATTTATATATATATTTTTTTATTTTGCATACTTTTGAAAGAATTTTGTATTTTTATCCCCCTGTTCCAATCAAATTGCTCTACTTTTCATCTTCCCATTCTAACAATTTCCTCTTCTTTTTTTTCAACTTCTTGACCTACAAATTATCCTTGTCTAAAAATAACTCACTACTTTTGTGACTATATAAATTATTTAAATTAGTCTCTATGTCCACTATATTTGCCTCAACTTCTTAATATTTACCTTTGGCCCTTGCGTTTGTAGTATATTTGATTCTCATCAAAAATTTAGAAAACTAAAACATAGTTGTCTCTTCTATTGTTAGATCAATATATTTCCACTCATATTTTACTATATCTATAAATTCCTCATCTTTCAATCAAAAATCATTGAACTTGAAAGGTCCTACTGGTTTCTCTTGATATTTTTCTAAATGTAAGAAAATCGATGAATGATTAGTTCCATCACCTTGAGCTATCCAAGAACACACACTTTCTACTTCAACTATGAGGGTTTTAGACACTAAAAATATGTCCAACCTTTTAGAAATACCCTATCTTCTAGTTCTTTGTGTAGACATTAAAAATTGACCTATATTACATTAATTTTCATTAATTCTCCCTTATGCATTAGCTCTCTAACCATCCAAATTCAATTTCTTAAAAATTTAAAATTAAGCATTAATTGATTCAAAAATTAAGGTCATCTTTGACATGAATTTTCACCAACCAAATAATATCTAAACTTATCAAAACCACCATCATTGGATTGGTCTCGAAAAGAGATTTTTGATTATTTTCTCCAAATTTCCTCTAATTCTTCTCAATTTCCTCCAAAATCCTTAATACTTATTCTAAAGTCATATATTTCCTCTAATTTCTTTCTAATATTTCTAAAATATCCTTCTAATACCCATAGCTTCTTCTAATTCTCTCTAATTCCTTTATAATTTCCCTAAGTTCACCATACACTATTCACGGATCACTGTACACTATTTACAGATCACTGTACACTATTCACAATACACTGTACACTGTTCACGAATCACTATACACTGTTCACTGTTTATTGTGCATTATTCACTATTTTCAAATTCAAAGTAGAATGTGTCATTTTCAAAATGGCATTAGCCCACTTTCAAAGTGGCATATTATTTAATTATTTTTATTAATCCATTTTCAAAATAGCATGTTCTATTTTCAAGGAGGCATGTTATTTCAAAGATCATCTTCAAAGTAGCATGTTTCATTTTCAAAATGGCATGTTACTTCATGATCTATTTCAAAGTAACATGTTTAATTCTCAAAATGGCATGTACTTCTTTAGCCCACTTTCAAAGTGGCTTATTATTTAATTATTTTCATTAATCCATTTTCAAAATAGCATGTTTTATTTTCAAGGGGGCATGTTACTTCGAAGTCCATTTTCAAACTAACATGTTTCATTTTCAAAATGGCATGTTACTTCTTTAACCCACTTTCAAATTGGCATATTATTTTATTATGTTTGTTAATCCATTTTTCAAATTAGATTGTTTCATTTTGAAAGTGGCATGTTACTTCAAAGCCCGTTTTCAAAGTAGCATGGTCCATTTTCAAAGAGGCATGTTACTTCACATGGTCCATTTTCAAAGTGGCATATTATTTTCCACCAAATTTGGTGGATAATATTTTATTTCATTTTTTTAATTCAAACTATTTTTCGTCTCTCCCAAGGTCATGAAAAAACTATAAATAGAACCCTTGGGATAGCCTCGCTAACAAAGTATTTTCTCAAGCACTACAATTATGCAAGATTTTCTCAAGCCTTCTCTTCTTGCATTTGGAGCTCTTCAGTCAAGGCATACATACATTGGAGCAAGACAAATCCCCTTGTTACTATCAAGGAGGAGTTCTTGGATGATATATCACATCTTTGGTTGTTGTCTTTAGCTCTCCATTTGTTCTTTCATTATTATTATAGCTAGATTACATCTAAGAGTGTTATCTCATTATTTCTATTTCATTAAAAATAATCATGCATATTTCATGCTAACTTTCTATTGTGTTTTATTCTAAAATTGTAACTACATATATTCTTCATGCTGTCATCTTCATTTACATATTTTGCATTCATTATAATTTTGATTGTAATCATATTTTGCTAGTTTTTCTTTTCACTCTCATTTCAAGTTGTAAACATATATGATCATTGCATGCTGATTTTTGTATCTATAACTCTCATTTGCATCTATCTTAGAGTGTTATTTCATTATTTATCTTTCATTTACGACCACATGCATATTTTGTGCTAACTTTCTATTGTGCTTCATTTTAAATTGCAACTACATTCCTCCTTCATGCTATTATCTTCATTTACATATTTTGCATTCATAATAGTTTTGATTGTAATCCAAAAGGGCCAAAAATATTTCATTTTCTTCTTACGATCATATAAAAGGACCTAGGGGGTTTGATTGTTATGCCTCCAAGCACAATTTTATAGCATCCTAAGTAGACCCCCAAAAACTAATATAATTTTAAAGTGTTTATGAAGTTGTTTTACAGGATTTAGAGAGTTTGTGGAATTTATAGACACAAGATAAAACTAGTGGTCAACCTTTCAGATTCAGGTGAAGTGTTCTTGTTAGTTTTCTAGGCTGCTTGTTGAAGTGTTTTCTCTTAAAAAAAATTATGTTATCACTTATTAAATCATAAAATAAATAAAAATGGGGGGCTAATTTACTTTAGGCATTGAAAGTAAAAGTGCATATAGTTTTTGCATCTAGGTTAAATTGTTTGTGCATCTTCCTTGTGCCCTTGCTTTAAAAGATCAAAAGAATTTATTTTTTGCAAATTATAACTAGATATGATTCAAATCAAGAATTATTTTAGGACTAGTTCTTATTTGTTTGCATTTGTATTCCTTGCATTGCTATTTTATTTATTTTAGTTTAGTACATAGAAGGTCAAACATTAGGTGTTTGTTCAAATTTACACACAAAACATTCCAACCCTCAGACTTGGAACGAGTCCTAAAATTGTTCCTGGTGAACCCATTTTCTTTGTCCATCAAGTGTATAGAACAAAATACCCCCATGGTCACCTTGGCTTCCAGTGGATATAGATGATAATCGTATGCAGTAGGGTAGTTTACCCCCTATAAATATTTTGGTGAACCCAACATGAACACCTCCTTTTTATTTTATTTTTTATTTTTTTAAAACTCAAAACAAGACAACTAAAATTTGTTTTCTTAGATTAGAAAATTTTAAAAATAAAATTTTAGAAATCTTGTTCTATACACATTTTTTTTATTTTCTCCCTTAAAAGAACACATGCGATGTCTTATTCCACGACTGAGCCTTATGATAGGGTGCCACTTGGGTGGTGGGAAATCCACCTTAAAAAGCCCTATGAGTCAAAGTTGATCTGGAATTAACGAGAATACATAGTGAAGGGGGTTAGCCGTACCCACGAACCTTTAAAAAGGAATTATCCTTTCGCTTGTACTCAAAAAACTATTTTTTTAATCAACATTATAATCTAACCGGTTCAACAACCATCATAGTTGTGGAATAGAGCATGTATTTCTCTTCAGAGAGTATATCACTGACCATAGTGAATTGGGTGAGGACTGGTAGGAATTGGACTCCATAACAGCTTGAATTTCATCACCAAGTGTCTGCATGCAGGCATCCAGGTGAAGGACCTAATTTAAGACATGTTAACTATACCTCTCCAACATTTTTTCCCACACTTTGTATTTGATACAATTTTATTTTTATCATTATTTTTTCTCTCTCTTATCCTTTTTATTATTCCTAAAGTCTCCCAAGATTAGGAATAAGTGAAACCTTTTAGAGCATGGTTAGATATTCCAAGAAGATGATCAGGTTGATAGGGAGAATCCCAATCTAGATGTTGGAAAGGATGTAGAAACTGGTAATGACCTTGATTCTCATGAGGGGTCTAATGGACGCCTCACTTTTGAATCATATTATCATATTTGAAATTTTATGAAACATCATAAGGATGCTTTTATTAAAGCTATGAATTAATAAGCCCAACTTGAAGAGGCTGGGACATCTCATCATAAAAATTCTTCTCATCAAAATATTGGAATTAATCCTTTGTTTCAATCTTCCCATAATATTAATCCTTTTCACAATCCAACGTATGCTACAAAAAAAACCACCAACATTGGAGGAATTTCACAACCTCTTCCAATTAGTAGCATACCACCAAGATCAACTCAATTTCCACCTCATTTTATCCCTTTTGATACAAGTAATATTCCATCTAATATTTCTTCTTCTATTCCATAAAATATGAATTATTTCTCACAACAAACTACTAAACAAAGTATCCCATATCACAACTCATATGTTGGGGGAATTTCACAAGCTCCTCCAATTAGTAGTACATATCAAAACAATATTCAATTTCCATATTATAATATTCCTCCTATTCCACCAAATTCAAATTATCTTTTGCAACAAGATTGTAGCACCCTAAAATTGGCACAGTAAAATTACAATAATTACATTCACCTTAGTAAATAATTTAAAATTCAAATTTAACCTCCCAAACCGCCCGTTAACCGTCGGGTAATCCGTTTCCCCCTTTTCCGTGCCATTTTTAGAGGTTGTTTTGACCGTTTGACGATATCATCGTCGATCAGACGATATCGCCCTAGATTTGATGATTTCGTCTAGACTAGGACGTCCAGACGATCTTGTCGTAGAACTGATTTTGCAAAATTAGCTTCTGTTCCAATGGGTCTCCAATCTGGGCAGAAGCGTGTCTGCACCATTAGGGACCCTCCCCCGTTGGAGATCTCCCAAATTGGGATGATCTCTAACCTCCTAACTACTCCCCTAAGCCTATTTAATCCTAAGCTATTTCCTTAGCACCCCCCTGGCTGAAATTTTCTGCAATTCCACTCCATCTACATTAAATCATCCCTATTTTGCATTTGCACTAGTCCCATACCAATTTTGTTGTAGGAACATCACTGTTTTTTAGCCGGAGCAAGCACACATCGTCGTCGCTGAACCTGTTCAGATCGGAGACGATCCTGTCGAATGCGAGATGATTTCGTATTGATGCGAGACGATCTCAACTGCAGCTCAGATTAAGGCAATCAGTGCCTAAAGTTTGCATTTCTCAAACATTTCTCTGTTGTTTTATTCTACAAATTAGATAATATATTCATTGTTTATGTTATCTTGCATTTGGAGTTCACCCATTTAGCTTAGATTGCATACTAAGATCAGCATTTGTCATTAGAATATTATAATTTGCTTAAATTTCTATTCATAACTATTATCCAATATTTATGCATTCATTTTGTGTTGTTTCCCTCTATTAGCACAATAGTATTCGTTGTATTTTGTATCTATTTTTTTGCTTGCAGGTCTCTGACGAATTCGTCTGACAAATTCGTCAGATCTCAGATGATTCTATCAGATCTCAAATGAACCTGTCCGATTTTAGATGATCCTGACTACTTCAAACATCAGAATCATCAGCAGACATTCAGATCAGGTATTCCTCATTTGCATCCTGTTAATTCTCTATTTTTCTGTCATTAAATCTATTCTCTGTATTCATTGAACTTGCATTTTCATGTAGGTTAGTCTAGATTCATTTGGCCAAACCTAGGATATGAATGCTTAAACTTAAAAATGAACACATTAAAACACATTCCAAACCTAGGCGTGGAAACTGCCATCAAACGTTTCCTGGTGAACCCACCATCCGTCAAAAAATCATCAAAATACACCTCCCTTGAGAGGCGGGACCTTCGCAAAGTCCTCTCAGTCCGAGGTACCGTGACATCCTTTTACCATCCCCCTTCCGAGCACGGATCCAATAGCCTGAAGGTAAGGATGCAAAAAATTTGGAGCGATACATTTTGGTGAACCCGACGTGAATGCATCATAACCTTTTGAAAAACAATATATATATATATATATATATATATATATATATATATATATATATATATATATATATATATATATATATATATATATATATATATATATATATATATATATATATATAGCAACTAAAACATAGATGCATTTTAAATCCTTAAAGTTTGAAATCATGTTTAGATGGTAGCTACTAAGAAAAGATTAGCAGTTACTATAAACATAGAAAACCAATTGGCAGCTATAGAAGTCAATTTTGTCCTTAGTGTGCCTGAAACAAGTAGAAATCAATTCATGTGGAACGAACTTGATAGAAGAATTAGTCTCATCTCATCTAGGTCCAAACAACTTAAGCAAATCAAGAGGCTAGTCCTAGATAGAATCCTGGATCCTCATCAACTAGTTTTTTATCATGAACTTCGAGAGCCTGCCATAGATGGTTAGCTTATAGGAGAGCTCTAGTATCTTCAGAGTTGTTCACCTTCAAGGAATACCTCGAGAACACAGCCATTGTGCACCAGTTCCTAGGTTGTGTAGAAGACCAAGAGGTTGTTCTTACAAATAGGGAAAGATGGAATAGAGTTTCAGCAAGTGTGTTATATCGAGAGTATTGCCACGAGCTTTACTTTTATCAACCAAAGATCTGAGACAGATAATATCACTATAGCTCTTTTCATCAAATTTTTAAAAGAAAACTTTCAATTTGAAGAAGAACACTTCATGACTCTTGAACAACTCGAACCTATTAATGATATTCATAAATTGTTTATAGAAAACTAGATTATTACTTCAATATTATTTCTTGCATTTATTGTGTTATTTGCTGTCTTTATTATATTGTTTAAAAAAAAACTAAAAAACTAAAAAACCAAAAACTTAGCAAAAACTTAAACATTTTCATTTCAAATATTGTAGTAGGTATATAGTAAGTATATACCTCTTAATTTGTTGCATATATATATATATATATATATATATATATATATATTTGCTGAAATCAAAACTTAGCACCATGCCTAAACTTAGGAATGGCAAAGAAACTTTAGGAGAAGACGAAGATTGGGTACAAGATACAACTAAAGACCCAAATGTCCTTCTTGGAGATTCAAATCCGGAAGGAGAAACTCTAGGTAAATCAGACGAAGACTTAGGTGAAGATAAGGAACAAGAAGGAATTGTTAAAGAGGATGGATCCTCATCCCCTAGAGTAGCTCCAAATGGAACTATTGCCTTTGACAATGTAGAGCATTTAAAGAAATTTCTCATGGAAAAAATTGATGACCTTAATGTGGCAATTCATATTGATAAAGGGCAAATTAGTAAAACTCAAGTAGCCATGGAATATATATGTAATATGCACACTAATCCCTTGTCTTTCATTGATCAAGAAAGTGACAAGGCTGGGCCATCCAATACGGATATGGTCACTATGGCTCAAAACATGTCAAAACAACAGGTTACCCAAACTCCTAAGGAACCTGTTATTCAACCTAAAATCACTCCCACACAAAAGAAAATTCCCTTCACTACTTTATTTCTCCAAACTATTGAGAAAAATGCTTCAAGTAAATAGAAACCTAAAACAAAGCCAAATACAAACTTTCAACAATCCGGAATACAACATAATCCAACTTCACAATTCCTCCATAATACTTTTCCTATCAATACTTTACACAACAGTAACATGACATCTAATCTTCATGTTCCTCCATCATATGCCCATAACACTTATGTCAATGCCCTACCAAACCAATATTGGGGGCAAACTAGTAATCTGGAAGCCATGGTGAAACAATTAGCTTCACGTATGGACCAGATAGATCCCTACCGTCCCTCGTATAATTATCGAGAGATTTGTAGTCAACCTTTGGATCCCATAGTTGTAGCTCAACCATACCCTAAGCATTTTCCTATGCCCGTCCTGCCTATATATAAAGGAACCAAAGATCCCATAGAGCATCTTCGCATGTTTAGGATAGCATGTCATGACATATCACATGATGACTTGCTATTATTAAAAATGTTCCTGAAAAGTTTAGGTGGAATGGCATTAGAGTGGTACTATCAATTGCCCACTCATTCTTTGAGAAACTTCGAAGAAACAACTGAATCATTTGTCCATCAATTTAGTGCCTACATCGAGAGGCACGTAACTATTAAAGATTTATACAATTTAAAACAAGACAAGGATGAATGTTTTGCCGATTTCTTAGCTAGATGGAGGCAATTGACAGGAAAACTGCACTTTGTGCTGCATTATAGGGAAATGTTGGACATTTTCATAAATAATTTACAAGAACAAATATCTTATGAGCTATCGACTACTACCTTAACTACCTTTGATCAAGCTATAGATTTAGCTCGAAGAGTAGAAGATGCCCTCATTAGGAGAGGCCAACTTAGGAAGAAGGATGATGAGAAAACGTCTAGAAATCAATATAAAAACAAACAAGTTGTTGGTGACGGAGTCACTGACAACAGGAATGTTGCTAATATCAATGCAACAAAGACAACAAAAAAATTCATATTGAAACCTCCTGACAAGCCTCCTCGAGAATTCACTAGATTAAACCAACCCTTATCAACTATTTTACCTCAATTACTTGAAAGAGGTTTGATCCAATTACCAGCTATCCGAGAACCTGATCCAACTATACTCGGATACAGAGCTGACTTACATTGCGACTTTCATAGAGGACCTAGACATTCTACCAACGCTTGTAAAAGGTTGAAACATAAAATACAATATTTGATTGACATTAATGAAATGGAAGTGCAAGCCTTCCAACCTAAAAAAAACCCTCCTAATAATACTCAAAAGACTGTTCCTCAAAATCAAAATCAAAATGCCACTCAAACTTTAGACATATTTCAACACCCTTTACCAAGACATGGTAAAGAGGTAGCCAATCAAATCAAACATAATAATGTTCCCCCTCCTACCCGATATGTAGGAACCATTAGCGGACAATTACCTGTTCATGATCCTCAAATATTTGACACAACCTTATCCTTGGTTACGACCAGACCCCTATATAAATTTCAAACTTTTGATTCTAGTGATATAGAATCAGATAGTGAAAGTGAAGTGGATATCACTTCAAACCAATCGAATAGTTCTAAAAATGAATCAGATCCTATTCAGCCCATCACAGATGCTATGGTTCCAGAAGAACCATTTCCTAGAAGAGTCACTACTCAACCTTCTTCTAATATATTTCTTTCTAACGAACAAGCCATTAATGCTCAACCGAGACTAGTTCAGTTTCTTCATTATAACATTGTAGGTACCATTGAAGTCGTCACTCAACAACAAGCTCAAAACTCCCAACAAGAACCAAACCAGAACGATGGATCAGCTCCATTCGTTTTAAAAAACCCCCATAAAGGGAATCATGCTCCTACTGTTCAACCTAAACCCCCTTACAATATTAATGAGCAATTGTCCAATACTACCGCTGAATTTCCCTCTTAGATTTATTAAGATCCTCTCCCACCCATAGGGATGAGTTGATGCTTACATTGAGTCAAATGATGGTACCTCAAAACATTAAACCTGAAGCTATGACAAATACTATCATCACTCGAGAGATTGATTGTATTGACTTTCAGGATAAAGATATCCCACAACACAGCTTTACATAAGGACAATCCCTTATACATTACTTGCTCTAATTGGAGATGTAGCTGTCAAAAGAGTTTTGATTGATAATGGCTCATCTCTAAACATTTGCACTTTTGACTTCTACCAACGATTTGGCTTCAAAAGTGATGAAATGAAAAAAATTGATATGATTATCAAAGCTTTTAATGACAAAACACAAGAAACGTGTGGAGTTATTACCCTCCCATTGCAAGTTGGTCCTAGAACCCTAGAAACAACCATGTTTATTGTACATTGCCCAACATCATACAATATACTTTTGGGTTGCCCTTGGATCAACGCCATGCGAGCGGTCCCATCAACTTTACACCAATGTGTTAAATTTGAGTTCAAAAATCAGTTTGTCACTATCCATGGTGACCCTAGACCTTTTGATATGTGTGCTTTGGTAGAACCTGTTGGAGTGCAATTTTGCCCTGCTCTGTCATCCACACATCCTAGTTCTTATTTTTCATCTAAACGTGTAAAACACACACACCCAACAACACCTACCCCATCAATTACACCTATACATTTAACTCAACCATCCTCCAAACAAATCACTCTAGAACCTCAAAAGGATTTTAAATCCACAACTAATCCTTCAAGTACTATCCCTATAAATTCAAAATCTATAGACACACCTATCATATCTTCCACATCTCAAGATGTAGGTAATAATCCTTCTACATCTTATGCCCTTTCTGATGAACTTTTACCAGATTTATCCATAATATTAATATCAGAAAAAATAAATGCTTTCATGCAAGATTCAAACCTTTTAAATAACTTGCCGCCATCTCCTCGTACTTTGGGCCTCCCACAACCTATGGGAAGTACTTACCAAGTCGGGAGTTGTGCCTTCATTTATAAAGGATATGACTGAGGAAGAATCCCTCGGAATACCAAAACTCATCATGAGGGATACGCTCGGTGTTATTTTACCAATGATTATATTAAAGCTAAACCCATGATGCTTAAAATGGGATATAAAGGGAAAGGCTTGGGACCTTTCCAAAACGGCATGAAAGAACCTTTCGAGGTAGAACCCTGGCCTGCCCGCTATGGTGTGGGCCTATTTCCTAGTAAGGGTTAACCCTTTCCTTTTGAGGATGATGATCATCTCATATGCTATTGAGATTATTTGGATAGGCATGTTGATTTGCCTCTTAAAAATCAGTCGTTTTCATGCAACATGCTATCCATAGCATACCCTGAAATGATTGCTGACCCCGATGAAGATGTGGAAGGAGATATCTTCCATGATGTCTCTATTGAAGAAATGTTACACAATGGATTTTATCTTGCTGGTTCTATACCAACTATAGCCCAACTTGAAGCTACTAATCATCAAAATGAATTATCTAAATTAACCTTACAAGAATTACAAGAATTGGGCGTTTCACCTGCCCCACCTAACTTTGAAAGAGATCTACACATGGAGGTAGAAAACGTCATTAAAATTAATATTGGAATTGAGGACAATCCTCACATAATCAATATTGGATCAGAACTAAGTCAAGAAAAACAAGAACAATACATTGCATTCCTTAAGGAGTATGAAGATGTCTTCACTTGGACATATGAAGATATGCCAGGTCTAGACCCTTCTGTAGTCATGCATCATCTAGTGGTCCATCCGGATGCTAAACCTGTTAAACAAAAACTTAGAAAAATGCATCCCAAAGTGGCTCTACTAGTCAAAGGGGAGTTAGAAAAACTCCTGAATGTTATTTTTATACAAGCTATTGATTATGCTGAATGGATCTCAAATGTAGTTCCAGTCACTAAGAAAGGAGCTACCAAAGTTAGGGTTTGCACAAATTTTAGAGATATTAATGCTGCATGCCCTAAAGATGACTTTCCTCTTCCAAACATGGATCAAATCATCGACTTTACTGCCAAAAGTGGGATGATGTCCTTAATGGATGGATTCTTTGGTTATAATCAAATTCGGATAGCTCCTGAAGACCAGGCTAAAACAACCTTTATTACCCCTTGGGGTACCTTTTGCTGGAAAGTGATGCCATTTGGCTTAAAGAACGCAGGTCTTATCAACGAGCTATGACCTACATTTTTCATGATATGATGCATGATATCCTACATGATTATGTGGATGATATTATAGCTCGCTCTCTTATTGAAGATCATCATTTGGATGATTTGAGGAAAGTTTTTAATCGATTATGAGAATATCTCATTCGATTAAATCCAGCAAAATGCATATTCGGAGTTAAATCCGACAAACTATTAGGGGTTTTAGTTTCTTTACATGGTATTGAAATCGACCCTCTCAAGATTGCAGCTATCATTGATATGCCTGCACCTACTAATATATCTGAATTAAGAAGTTTACAAGGTAAACTTCAAGCCATCCGTCGCTTCATTGATAAGCTGGTGGACAAAACTAGTCCCTTTCTTAAACTCCTTAAGAAGGATGTCCCTTTTAATTGGGACATAGAATGTAGAGAAGCTTTTGAAATTCTCAAACAATACCTCCTTAATCCATCGGTGCTTTCATCGCCTAAACCTGATCGCCCATTCCTCCTATATATTTCCACTTCAGATTCTGCCTTAGGAGCTATGTTAGCTCAGCTGGATGATGAAAAGAGAGAACGTGCTAATTATTATATTAGCCGAACCTTCATCAGTTATGAAACCCGCTATATAGCATTGGAAAAACTATGTCTAGCAGTTGTGTTTGCTACGCAAAAATTACGACACTATATGCTTAGTCAAAAAACTTATGTCATTGCTAAATACGACCCCTTAAGGTATCTCATGAGTCGACCTTAAACCTGTAGTAGCAATGTCATGACCAGACATCAGTCGCCCTTGTACACGACCCCATAAAGGATCCTGTACAACCAACATAGAACAAAATTGCCCCAAGAGAATCTGTAGCCATGATCCCGCATATCGTAGATCACATCTGCGAGCATCCATGGCACCCTGCACCCACTCTAGTGGCACAATAGAAGTCCACCAACTACTCCAGCTAGCACCTGTGTGAGTCTGGATGCCCCAGGCATCTGGCATAGTGCCTCGATGTTAACTTTGCCTTTCTCCAGGGTGAAGCTTGGGTCACCACACAGTTGTCCCATAGCACGGCCCTGATTGGCCGTAGGAGTAATCAGTAGTCCTTGTATGGGGATTCTCAGAATCCTCCATACATCCTCCAAAGTGGGAGTCATCTCCCCTGTCGATAGCCAAAAACATGAGGACCCCGGATACCACCTCTCTGCTAGGGCCGTTAGTAGCCCCATGTCTGTAGATACTTGTGGCATCTCCGCCACATGCTGCAAGCTGGCCCGTGCCAGCTGATCCCGCTCTGCCTGTGTGAGAGTGGCCAAGTCATCTCTCAATCCTTCATACTTCCATTCTCTGCTCTTTAGCAATCCTCTCTGCAAACATAAACAACAAAACAACAAACAATCATTAATAACAATTCAAATACTTCATAAGGCAAGTTAAAAAATCAATTTTATGCAATTGATGATATCGCCCATTATTGGACGATATCGTCCCCAATTTGAGCATAATCGTCTCTGATTTTGCAGTCTGAAATTGTCTTTAATTTGACGAAATCGTCCCCCTTTCAACGATTTCGCCCTCGGGCGAAATTGCTGAAATTAAGACGATTTCGTCAAAATCGGGATGATTTCGTCCCAACGATGTCGATGGCCCAAAAACGACCGCGATGGTCAAAAATCACCTAAAAATTACCTACAAAGCATGTAAATTCAAATTAAAGCATCCAAGTTAAGTCTAGACTTTTACCCGTAGACCGTGCCGGACCTCTGTTGATCTGTGCGTCATCTCCACCATTTTTGCTTCCAGAGCTCTAAAACCAGAAAATGAACAGTAAAAATGAATTAGGGTTTTTCCCTATTTTTGTTAATTTTATTCAAAAATAATCTTTGCTTTTTCGTGTTTTTACCTCAAACATTCGATTTGGGTAAAAACACGGAGGGGGCACCATAGTAAGCTGTCATACGATTCGACCAAGAATCGTTGCCTAAAAATGGGAATAATTTTTGCTTTTTCATAGATTGAGAAGAACTCATCTTTAATGCATTTTTCTTTTAAAAATTCACTAAAGAGGGGGCAAAATGTAGCACCCTAAAATTTGCACAGTAAAATTACAATAATTACATTCACCTTAGTAAATAATTTAAAATTCAAATTTAACCTCCCAAACCGCCCATTAACCGTCGAGTAATTCGTTTCTCCCTTTTTCCATGCCATTTTTAGAGGTTGTTTTGACCGTTTGACGATATCGTCGCTGATCAGACGATATCACCCTAGATTTGATGATTTTGTCTGGACTAGGACGTCCAGACGATCTTGTCGCAAAACTAATTTTGCAAAATTAGCTTCTGTTCCAACGGGTCTCCAATCTGAGCAGAAGCATGTCTGCATTGTTAGGGACCCTCCATCGTTGGAGATCTCCCAAATTGGGATGATCTCCAACCTCCTAACTACTCCCCTAAGCCTATTTAATCCTAAGCTATTTCCTTAGCACCCCCTTGGCTGAAATTTTCTACAATTCCACTCCATCTACGTTAAATCATCCCTATTTTGCATTTGCACTAGTCCCATACCAATTTTGTTGTAGGAACATCACTTTTTTTAGCCAAAGCCAGCACACATCGTCGTCGACGAACTTGTTCAGATCAGAGACGATCCTGTCGAATGCGAGACAATTTTGTACTGATGCGAGACGATCTCAACTGTAGCTCAGATTAAGGCAATCAGTGCCTAAAGTTTGCATTTCTCAAACATTTCTCTGTTGTTTTATTCTACAAATTATATAATCTATTCATTTTTTATGTTATCTTGCATTTGGATTTCACCCATTTAGCTTAGATTGCATACTAAGATCAGCATTTGTCATCAGAATATTATAATCTACTTAAATTTTTGTTCATAACTATTATCCAATATTTATGCATACATTTTGTGTTGTTTCCCTCTATTAGCACAATAGTATTCGTTGTATTTTGTATCTGTTTTTCTGCTTCCAGGTCTTTGAGGAATTTGTCTGATGAATTCGTCAGATCTCAGATGATTCTATCAAATATCAGACGAACCTGTCCGATTTTAGATGATCCTAACTACTTCAAACATCAGAATCATCAACAGACATTCGAATCAGGTATTCCTCATTTGCATCCTGTTAATTCTCTATTTTTCTATCATTAAATCTGTTCTCTATATTCATTGAACTTGCATTTTCATGTAGGTTAGTCTAGATTCATTTGGCCAAACCTAGGATATGAATGCTTAAACTTAAAAATGAACACATTAAAACACATTCCAAACCTAGGCGTGGAAACTGCCATCAAACGTTTCCTGGTGAACCCACCATCCGTCAAAAAATCATCAAAATACACCTCCCTTGAGATGCGGGACCTTCGCAAAGTCCTCTCAGTTTGAGGTACCGCGACATCCTTTTCCCATCCCCATTTCAGGCACGAATCCAATAGCCTGAAGGTAAGGATGCAAAAAATTTGGAGCGATACAAAGATACTACACAAAACATTCCCTTCCATAACCTATATCACAATAGTGTTAATGCCTCCATCATTAATAAAGTTCTCTTTCAACAAACTACCTATAATCCTCCCCTAGGGAACCTAGGGGTATTGCACAACAACAATCCCGAAATGCAAAGTTTGAAGAATATGGTGAAACAATTGGTAATGAGAAAGGATTCACTTCAACCTTCAAGTTTCACCTATAACTATAAGGACATGTATAATCAACCCTTAGACCCTATCGTTACCTCTAGGTCCTATCCTAAATATTTTCCAATGCTGATCTTACCCATTTATAAGGGAACAAAGGACCCCATTAAACATTTACAAATGTTTAAGAAAGCATGCTATGATATTATATATGATGAAATGTTATTGCTAAAAACATTCCCTAATATCCTTGGTGGTGTGGCATTGGAATGGTATTATCAACTATCTAATCGCTCTTTGAGGAATTTTGAGGAAACAACTAAATTGTTTGTTCAACAATTTGGAGCTTATGTTGAGAAGAATGTCACTATGAAAGATGTATACCAATTGAAGCAAGGTAAAGATGAAAGTTTTCAAATTTCTTGTCTCATTGAAGAAGTTTAGTTGGACGATTAAGATACACTTTACCTCCTAAATACATGTTAGAGATATTTATTGGAAATTTACAATAATAAATCTCATATGAATTGGAAACAACTATCACCTCTTTCGAGTAAATAATCAATTTGGCTAGAAGGGTTCAACAAGCCCTTATTTGAAGAGGTCAAATTAAAATAAATAAGAATAAGAAAGGACCATAAAAACTCAATTTAAGAACAATCATGTAATTGTTGATGGGGTAACAGATAATATACCTACCAACAATGTTAATGTTGCTAATACATTATAAAATTTGGTACTTAGCAAGCCTCAACGACCCCCACCAAGAAATTCTACTAAAATCAACCAACCTATTTCATCAGTTATTAAAAAACTCTTAGAATCTAAGATGATTGAATTACCTCCCATAAGATAACCTAACACCACAACTAATTAGTATAATTCTGGTCAACATTGTGATTATCATAGAGTGGAAGGGCACATGACTAGTTCATGTAAGAGGTTGCAACATGTGGTTCAAGACCTAAAAGACGAGGGTCACCTTGTTATGGAGGACACCTAACCTGCCCCTAACCATAATCCTCCAACTACCAATCAACCTCCTACACAACAAGTACCTATGACTAATCAAGATATGGAGATTTTCCAAGATCCCCTACCCAATCATAAGAAATAAAAAACCAATCAAGTATCATACCATAATGTGCCACATTGAAGAACACAAGCTTATACTAAGAGGAGGGGGGGTGAACAGTATAACACCCACTTTTTAATTTCTTTCCAAACCAATATAAATTAGTGTACTTAATTGCAATATCCAAATATAGCAATGTGCATTAATGACATAGATAGCAATAGTAAGCAAGAGCACAAATCACCACACACAATTGAGACACAATATTTAATGTGGTTCCCCCAATGTGGGCTACTCCACAAGATGATGTCCTTATAATATTTCATAAAGAAATAGGGATCCTTATCCCAATACAAATGATTACTTTGATATGCTCAAAGCTAGGCTATCCATTGATCTGCTCAGCAAGGCAATTTACTGATTTGCTCAGCTAGGCAATCCACTAATTTGCTCAGGTAAGAAATCCACTAATCTACTTAGGTAGGCAATCCTGATCTACTTAGGTAGACAATCCATCGATCTACTCAACAAGGCAATTCACTGATTTGCTCAGCCAGGAAATCCACTAATCTCCTCAACTAGGCAATCTTGATCTTCTCAGGTAGGTAATCCACTAATCTGCTTAGCAAGGCAATTCATTGATCTGCTCAGTTAGGCAATTCACTGATTTACTCGAGTAGGCAATCCTGATCTTCTCAAGTAGGAAATCCATTGATCTGCTTCAACAAGATCACCAAGAACTTACTCATAATATTGCTCTAGCAAGCTCACCAAGAACTTGCTCAAATATGCTCTAGCAAGCTCACCAAGAACTTGCTCAAATCTACTCCAGCAAGCTCACCAAGAACTTGCTCAAAATCTACTCTAGCAAGCTCACCAAGAACCTACTCAAATTTTCTTAGCAAGCTCACCAAGAACTTGCTCAAAATCTGTCCACAAATCTATCCAAAAGCCTTCTCAAAGGCTCAATCAATCATGCACAAAAGTTGCCACAAATATGTCCAAAAATCTATCCCAAAAGCCTTCTCAAAGGCTCAATCAATCATGCACAAAAGCTGCCACAAATCTGTCCAAAAATATATCCCAAAGGCCTTCTCAAAGGCTCAATCAATCATGCTCAAGTAGCACTCAAATATCATCCACAAATATATGAAGGTAAGGCTCAATGATGAACTCAACAATGAATGGCAATGCACTCTACAATGGATGATAAAAATGATCCACAATGATCTCAACTTAAATCAGAATATAGAATAGTTTGTTTCATGGAATTTGAACAACCACTTCACTCAATAATTTGACTAGGCTCAAACAACTCTACTCAACCAATCACCACAAGGAACAACTCTTTTTCACAAACCCTAATCCAAGCAAGTATCAACCAACTCAAATGTTTCCAAAAATGTTCAACCACAAATATCACATAACAATGATACTCATGTTTTTCTCTAACTCAAGTTCAATTTATTTGTACAATCAATGGGCTTCAACAAAAATGCTTATAAAACATTCTTCACATAACAATTATACTCATGTTCTTCTCAAACCCTATCTCAAGTTTTTCACACAACTAATGGCTTCAACAAAAATGCCTATAAAACAAGGTTTAAACACAACTCTCAAACCAAAAATCTTGAAGAATTCAACCAACCACTTTTGAAAAGGAAAACACAATCAATCATTTTCTCTCCAATGATATTTCAGAAATCAACCACCATAAACAAAGTCAATGGAGAATATTGCTCATACCTTTTTGATGCCTTATTAGTTGTCCACTAAATCTGCCACACTCAACAAACTTTATTTTTCAACTTTCAATAAGGGTTAGGGATCATGATTAATAACACAACAATAATATCCAAATAACACCTTATTACTCCTACTCAATAAAATACATCATGTCCCCTCATGAAAGAATTAATATTCTTTGAAAAAAGGAACAAAGCAACCTTCATTTTTTAACATCTTTACAAAATTAGAAATATCTCTTTACACACACCTTATTTCTCCCTCTAATCAAGTTAATAAAATAGCCCTTGAATTAAGCTTTCCAATGATATATAATATGATAAAATTCTAAAAGGAAAATCACTAGAAATCTCTCTTTTTCTTAAGGTGTATCATAACCCTTATTTCTCCTAGGGCAACTTTAGAAAAATAAAATATTAAAAAATATTAACTTGCCTCTGTACCTGATGGGATTCGGTCCCTTAACGCCTCCTTGCTCAGCGCCTTAACCATAGCCAAGCCACCGTTGGGCCACATGCCCTCATGTGTTCAAAGGGGCACAAACCAAAACAAATACCTCAATATTTTGCGCCCTTCAAAAACTCAAAAAATGCTTTGAGCGTTTCAACAGAGCAAGCATCCTTGACAAGACTCTATCGCAAAACCTCCTGCTTCTTACATAGCACACGAACCACTAGGCCAAATGTGCCTATGTGTTTGGTTATCCTTCAAGAATTATTCTTCAACGGACCTAAATTTCATAAACCCTTCACACGCCTCTTTACACACGCTTCAACACACAGGCTCTTTTCGCATTACATTCTCAATTTGAATGCATTTGAAAATCGAGGACAAGAATTTATCGAAAATTTTGGTGGCATATATATATATATATATGCCTTTCCTCCTTTCTTTAGACGTCGGTGCTATTATTTTTAATATATGTCTTTCCTCCTTTCTTTAGACGTCGGCGCTATAATTTTATTTTTAATTTTAAAATTAAAATTAAAATTTTAAATAATTTAAAATTTAAACTAAATATTTAAAATTAAATATCTCCATCATCGGGGCACCTTTTTCGATGAAACAAAAAGCCAACCTGGGTTTTAAGAAAAAACCATTTCAAATCTACCATCCATGGTTTTAAATAAAACCTTTTATTTTTCTTGCCTTGGTTTTCACAAAAATCTTGTATATATCCATGCTCTCCAAAATATCATAAATGATATTTTATGAAGTGCTTTTGCCACCAAAACTCAAATGTGATCCATGTGATATAAATGATCCATGTGACATCAATGACAACATAAAATAACTCAAATTTCCAAAATTCTCCCCCTTTGTCATTGATGGCAACACCTCTAATGCAAATCATCATAATCACTGCAAAAACCATATGTGAGAATAAAATATGCTCCCCTTGAATCAATACTATCTATGGAGGCTGCTCCCCCTAACTCAATATTCTCTTTGGAGGCTTATCCCCCTAACTCAATGCTATCTTTGGAGGCTACTCCCGCTAACTCAAATCTCTCCCCCTTTGACATCAATGGCAAAAGGGACACCTATGGGCTAAAAGATATGACTCTTAAGCATAGCCCCCTCACCACCTTCTCTCTTGAGGTGATTAATTTTGGGGTGGGAGTACTTTTTGAAGAACATGAACTTATACTGAGAGGGGGGGGTGAACAGTATAAGATAAAAACATTACTAATTTTAATTTCAGATAGCAGTGGCATCAACAAAACATTAAAAAAGACAGAAAGCATCACACATAAAAGACCCATTTTAATGTGGTTCACCCAAGGTGGGCTACTCCACGGATAAAAATTTTCCTCTAAAAGTTATATCAAAACCTCTGGGAATCCTTCCCGATTATAATATTTATGAGCCTCAGCTCAAAGGAGACACCTTCCCCTAATTCTGCTTTGCTAGTGGTCCTCTAGAGAACCTCTATCTCTTTTGCCCTTAGCAAGTGGAATTCTTTCCACAGAAGACACTTGTCTTCCCTGCTCTGGCTGGAGATCTCTGTCCTCAACTCTGTCACAGCAAGCTGGTCCTCTTTTCTGCACCAAAACATAGTCCTTCGGTCTGGCACAATTCTGTCCTCTTCCTTTGTTCTTTTCAACACTTGGTTGGAAAACAACTCTTCACTGTCTGCACAACTACAGCAGCATAGTTTTCTTAAATTGCAGTAGCACTCTAATCTCAACCTTCAGTAGCACTTGATCACTATTCGTTCTTCACAAACGTTTGCAATTACAACAACATCTACTGCACACACTTTTCTTTCTATTACTCAAACTGTGCGAACATAGTCGCAATCACAACATAATTCTCTTCGCACAGTCTTCTCATAAACAACAACACATTCTTCATGCATACAACAACACAGACTTCAACACTTAGAAGTTTCAATGAAATGCACTCTAATGCTGCAGTCAGACTTCGCTCTCTATTTTTTTGATGATCGAACCTTGCTTGTCGCCCTAACTCTACGAACGCCACACTTCGAATGCACACTCCATCGACACCAAAAATTGCTCAAACAGTCCTCTTTTAATACTCACAAACTCAAGATGAAATCTTGTTCTATAGTCGGTTGTTCAACCTTCTAACACGTCGGCTGTAAAACCTTATACTTCGTCGACCAAGGTTAACTTCGTCGGCTTCAACCGTCTCTGCTGTTCTATGGCTTTTCTTGCATGACACTCAAACATGTCATGATATCGCTATGCCTTTGTCTGCCATACACCTTCTTTGGTTTGTTGTCATGAAATCGTGACACTGTAGCCTTTGTTGATGTCATCATGAATCTTATCGCGAAATCACGATGCTCTAGACTTCACTGCCTTCTTCTCCATTGCTGTCATGAAATCGTGACACTACAGCCTTTGCTGACATCATCATGAATCTTGTTGCAAAATCATGATGCTCTAGACTTCACTGCCTTCTTCTTCATTGCCGTTGCAAAATTGTGACACTACAACCTTTGTTGACGTCATCATGAATCTTGTCGCGAAATCGTGACGCTCTAGACTTCACTGCGTTCTTCTCCGTTGCTATCATGAAATCGTGACACTACAGCCTTTGCTGACATCATCATGATTCTTGTCATGAAATCATGATGCTCTGGACTTCAAAGCCTTCTTCTCCACTACTGTCATGAAATCATGACATCTTTGCCTTTAGCTGACGTCATCAGCAACTCTATCATGAAATCGCGACACCTCTTGCTCCTTCATAATTTTCTTGGTTTGCACTAGCGAAAATGAAACATGTCACAAAATCATGATGCTTTCGCTACCTTAAGCTCTTTCTTGTCAACTGCTTGTGAAACTGGAACATGTCACAAAATTGTGATGCTTTTGCCAACTGCAAGCTGCCAACTCAACCTGTCACGAAATCGTGACACTTTCTGCATCTGTACAACTTCTTCGAAACTTGCCGCGAAATCGTGACACTTCCTGCAACTCAAAACTGCCAACTCAACTTTTCATGAAATCGTGACACTTTCTACATCTGTAAAACTTCTTTGAAAATTTTCACAAAATCGTGACACTTCCTGCAACTCAATACTGCCAACTCAACTTGTCCCAAAATCGTGACACTTTCTGCATCCGTACAACTTCTTCAAAACTTGTCGCGAAATCATGACACTTTTTCCTGCTTTGCCTCTGCCTTCTTGCATGTCATGAAATCATGACAGTTTTGGCCAAAATTTCTCTCTCCTCAAATATGTCGTGAAATCGCGATAGTTTTGGCCAAAATTTCTCTCTCCTCAAACATGTCGCGAAATCGCAACAGTTTTTCCAGCAGCCTGCAAAATTTTTCTAACTTATCTTTTTTTGGATTTTTGGCAACTGGGCTACTCTGATTTTCTTGGAGACTTACTGACCAGCTGAAACCTTCATCAAAACACATCCTTAGACATAAAAAAAAATTGCTCCAAGAACTCCTTGACATCAAAAACAACATCTACCAATAGCTCCTTGACATCAATGACAACATCTAAACTTAGGGAAAGGCAATGTACTCACGGTACCCAAAATTGCCAACAATCTCCCCCTTTGTCATTGATGGCAACCCTTAACTAAAACACATCTTTCAAGAGCCAAAACTGAATTCAATCTCTTCAGGTTTTGCTCCCCCTGACTTGAAGCTTTCCTCTTCTCTTGAAAACTCTCCCCCTTACTTAAATCTCTCCCCCTTTGTCATCAATGGAAAAGGGTCACCTTTTGGGGCTCAGGACTAAGAAAGAGCCTCTTGGCTTGGTCCCTCCCCCACCTCCTGATGAGGTGATTAATCTCGAGGTGAGAGCACAACTCCCAATTTCCCCCTTAGATACTCAAACGTATCTTTTGGAAGGGGTTTTGTGAAGATATCTATAATTTGCTCTTTAGTGGGTACATATTCTAGCTTGACCTGCTTCTCTTGCACTTTTTCCCTTAGAAAATGATATTTGATAGAAATGTGCTTCTTCCTTGAATGCATTACCAGATTTTTAGAAATACTTATGGCACTTGAATTATCACAAAGAATAGGAATAGGTTGTTCATGCTTGAATTTGAAATCCTCCAAGGTTGTTTTCATTCATAAAACCTGAGTGCACCCAGCCACTGCTGCTATGTATTCAGCTTCTGCTGTAGATAAGGAAATTTAAGGTTGTTTCTTACTTAGCCAAGAAACCAGAATCTTTCCTAGAAAGAATGCTCCACCACTAGTGCTCTTTCTATCATCAATACTACCTGCCCAATCTGCATCTGTATAGGCTATGAGGGTGAAGTCATCGCCTTTGGGATACCAAAGCCCAAAATCCACAGTGCCCTTCAAATATCTGAATATCCTTTTGACTGCCATAACATGAAATTCTTTTGGAGCTGCCTGAAATCTTGCTACTAATCCAACGACCTACATGATATCTGGTCTGGTAGCTGTACTATATAGTAAACTGCCAATCATAGATCTATACAATTTCTGATCTACTGTTGGAGATTCATCATCCTTACTCAGATTGCACCCTGTAATCATTGGAGTACATACAGGTTTGCTGTTCATCATCCCAAATTTTTTCAACATCTCTTTGATATAATTTTCTTGAGAGAGAAATATACCATTTTTTGATTGCGCAATCTGCAGTCCTAAAAAGAATGACAGGTCTCCAATCATAGACATCTCGAATTCCTTTTGCATGGTGTTAGCAAAAACTTTGCACATCCGAGTATTATTTCCCCCGAAAATAATATCATCGATATAAACAACTATGATAATCATATCATCACCTTTATTATTAATGTACAAATTGAAATCTACCACGCCTTTCCTGAACCCTTGTTCATAAAGATACCCGTCAAGTCTTGAGTACCAAGCCTTGGGTGCTTGCTTTAACCCGTACAGTGCCTTTTTCAGTTTACACACATAGTCTTGCTGTTCTGAAAGAGACACACCTTTTGGCTGTTCTATATAGAATTCTTCATCCAACACTCCATTTAGAAAAGCAGAATTTACATCCATTTGAAACACTTTGAAAGATTTGAAACTAGATAGGGCCAAAAACATTCTGATTGCTTCAAGACGAGCAACAAGCGCAAACGTCTCTTCAAAATCAACACCTTCGATTTGAGAATACCCTTTACAGACTAACCTGGCTTTGTTCCTGACAATCTTTCCATCCTCATTAAGTTTATTTTTGAAGACCCATTTTGTGCCAATGACATTCTTATTCTTAGGTCTTGGAACCAAGTCCCAAGTTTCACTTTTCTCTATTTGATTTAGCTCTTCATCCATTGCTTGTAACCAAAATCATCTGTACATGCTTCATTGAAATTTTTTGGCTCAATATGAGATAACAATGAAACATTTGCAGATTCATGTGAAGAAATGACTCTTCTTCTTGTTTTCCTGCTATTTGGATCACCAATGATCAAGTCTTTGGGATGATGTTTCTGAACATACCGTGAAGGAGTTTTGGGAAGCAGCTATTGTCTTTCCTCTTCTTCATCTGACACTTCTCTGAATCCTTCTTGACAGATTCCATCATTGAGTTCCTTGACTGGTTCTCTTATTCCTATCTTTTCATCTATTGTCACATTTATGCTCTCTACAACTGTATGAGTTCTTTTGTTGAAGCATCTGTAGGCCTTTCTTTTTCTAGAATATCCAAGAAAAATTCCCTCATCACACCTAGGATCAAACTTACCCGAATTTTGATCTTCCCTTCTGATGAAGCACTTACTCCCGAACACTTTGAAGTGTTTAAATGTAGCTGGTCTTCCTTTCCACAGCTCATAGGGAGTTTTATGATGATTGAATCTGAGTTGAGCCCTGGTAATGATGTGGACTGCTGTATTTACTGCTTCTCTCCAAAAACAATATGAAAGTTTTGACTCATCTAACATTGCTCTAGCCATATTTTCAACAGTTCTGTTTTTTCTTTCAACTACTCCATTTTGTTGAGGAGTTCTTGCTGCTGAATATTCTCTTTTGATTCCATGTTGTTCATAGTATTCCACAAATTCATTTGAAGTGAACTCTCCTCCTCTATCTAATATTAAACATTTGATTCTCTTGTCAGTCTCATTTTCAATAATTTCTTTAAAAATTTTAAATTTTTCAAAAGCTTCAGATTTTTCTTTGAGAAAAGTAACCCAAGTCATTCTCGAGTAATCATCTATAAACAACATGAAATAGCTATCTCCCTGAATGCTCTGAGTTCTGGTAGGACCACACAAATCAGTATGAATAAGATCCAAGGGTTTGGATGAGGTATACCCTTTCAATTTGAAACTGGTTCTGGTCTGTTTACCATGTTGACAAGGATCGCAAATGATGTTTTGGGGCCTTTTTATTTTGGGCAAGTCTCTAACTGCTTCCTTGTTACTAATACCGACCAGATTATCAAAACTCAAATGTCCCAATCTTTTATGCCACAACCAACTCTCATCTTCTTGAGTTAGAAGGCATTTTTCTCTTTTTATCTCACTCAGCATGTAAATATTATCTGGAGTCCTTGTAGCTCTAGCAATAAGTTTTCCATTTAATTCTTTACTTATCTCACATCTATCAGAAAAGAAAGATACTATGTGCCCTTGATCACAAAGTTGACTCACACTAAGCAGATTATGTCTTAGCCCTTCTACATAAAGCACGTTTTCTGTTTTGGATTTCCCATCCAAACTAAGAGTTCCTTTACCATAGATCTTTGCGGACCTGTTATCTCCAAAACTGACTGTTCCTCTGTTTGCTTCTTTTAAAGACAAAATTTTTTCTTTTTCACCAGTCATATGTTTTGAACAGCCACTATCAAGATACCATTTTTCTACTTTGTCTTGAGCATGAAATGCAGTTTGAACTATCATTGATTTAGATTTTATCTCATTCCTCCTTTTTGAGATCTCAAAGCTAAATTTATCCAAGCTGCACATCCTTGCTATATGCCCAAAATTCTTGCACTTGTAACACATGATATTTTTATTCATAAGAGGTGCAAATGAGTTAACATTTTCCTTAATCTGACTCTTCAGAGATTTATTGCAATGCATAGCTATGTAACCAAATTTTTTACAAGAAAAACAATATCCATGGAAGGTATTATGTGACCTGTTTTGATGCCTTGGAAGTTTGTTCTTCTTGCGATCAACTGGAATCCATTGCTCTTCAAAGTGAAGATTGTTCTTGCTTGAAGACCCTATTTCATACATGGTGATGCCATCCTTTTCACATGAAAAATTTTGTCTGAGAGTTGACTGTTCTAACTTCACTCTAAGAGACATAATCTCTCCTTCTAGTTTCTCACACTCAGTTACCTTTCCTTTTACAACCTCTGTTAGAACTTGTTCAATCTTCTTCCCTTCTTCGACTAGAATTTTGAAATCTATAATATGTTGAGCCAATTCTGATCTTGCTATATTTTTTTCTTGAAAATGCTGCTTAAGAACATAATTCTCTTCCCTGAGTTTCTCAAGCTTTCTCAAGGCCAAGAAGAATTCACTCTTGAGATCAAATTCAACCTTTTCTGAATTTACATGTTCCTCTGTTAGATCCTTCTCCAAGCTGTTAGGCTTTTTCTGGAGAGACCTACTCTAATACCAATTGAAGAACATGAAATTATACTGAGAGGGGGGGGTGAACAGTATAAAATAAAACCATTTAATAATTTTAATTTCAAATAGCAGTGGCATCAACAAAACATTAAAAAAGACAGAAAGCATCACACATAAAAGACCCATTTTAACGTGGTTCACCCAAGGTGGGCTACTCCACGGATAAAACTTTTCCTCTAAAAGTTATATCAAAACCTCTGGGAATCCTTCCTGATTACAATATTTATGAGCCTCAGATCAAAGGAGACACCTTCCCCTAATTCTGCTTTGCTAGTGATCCTCTAGAGAACCTCTATCTCTTTTGCCCTTAGCAAGTGGAATTCTTGCAACAGCACTCTAATCTCAACCTTCAGCAACACTTGATCACTGTTCGTTCTTCACAAACGTTCGCAATTACAGCAGCATCTACTGTGTGCACTTTTCTTTGTATTACTCAAACTATGTGAACACAGTCGCAATCACAACAGAATTCTCTTCGCACAGTCTTCTCATAAATAGCAGCACATTCTTCGTGCATACAACAACACAGACTTCGACACTTAGAAGTTTCAATGAAATGCACTCTAATGTTGCAGTCGGACTTCGCTCTCTATTTTTTTGATGATCGAACCTTGCTTGTCGCCCTAACTCTGCGAACACCACACTTCGAATGCACACTCCATCGACACCAAAAATTGCTCAAACAGTCCTCCTTTAATACTCACAAACTCAAGATGAAATCTTGTTCTATAGTCGGCTGTTCAACCTTCTAACATGTCGGCTGTAAAACCTTATACTTCGTCGGCCAAGGTTAACTTCGTCAGCTTCAACCACCTCTGTTGTTCTGTGGATTTTCTTGCATGACACTCAAAAATGTCGTGATATCGCTACGCCTTTGTCTGCCATACACCTTCTTTTGTTTATTGTCATGAAATCATGACACTGTAGCCTTTGCTAACTTCATCATGAATCTTGTCATGAAATCTTGATGCTCTAGACTTCACTGCCTTCTTCTTTGTTGCTGTCGTGAAATCATGACACTATAGCCTTTACTGACGTCATCATGAATCTTGTCATGAAATTGTGACGCTCTAGACTTCACTGCCTTCTTCTCCGTTGCTATCATAAAATAGTGACACTACAGCCTTTGCTGACGTCATCATGAATCTTGTCACAAAATCGTGACGCTCTAGACTTCACTGCATTCTTCTCTATTGCTGTCACAAAATCATGACACTATGGCCTTTGTTGACACCATCATGATTCTTGTCACAAAATCATGATGCTTTGGACTTCAAAGCCTTCTTCTTCGCTACTGTCGTGAAATCGTGACATCTTTGCCTTTAGCTGACGTCATTAGCTACTCTATCACAAAATCACGACACCTATTGCTCCTTCATCCTTTTCTTGGTTTGCACTAGAAAAAATGAAACATGTCACGAAATCACGATGCTTTCACTGCCTTAAGATCTTTCTTGTCAACTGCTCGCGAAACTGGAACATGTCACGAAATCACGACGCTTTTGCCAACTGCAAGCTGCCAACTCAACCTGTCATGAAATCGTGACACTTTCTACATCCATACAACTTCTTCAAAACTTGTCACGAAATCGTGACACTTCCTGCAACTCAACATTGCCAACTCAACTTGTCATGAAATCGTGACACTTTCTGCATCCGTACAACTTCTTTGAAACTTGTCGTGAAATCGTGACACTTCCTGCAACTCAATACTACCAACTCAACTTGTCGTGAAATCGTGACACTTTTTGCATCCGTACAACTTCTTTGAAACTTGTCACAAAATCGCAACACTTTTGCCCGCTTTGCCTCTGCCTTCCTGCATGTCACGAAATCATGACAATTTTGGCCAAAATTTCTCTCTCCTCAAACATGTCACGAAATCATGACAGTTTTTCCAGCAGCCTGCAAAATTTTTCTAACTTATCTTTTTCTGGATTTTTGGCAACTGGGCTATTCTAATTTTCTTGGAGACTTACTGACCAGCTGAAACATTCATCAAAACACATCCTTAGACATAAAAACAAATTTCTCCAAGAATTCCTTGACATCAAAAACAACATCTACCAATAGCTCCTTGACATCAATGACAACAACTAAACTTAGGCAAAGGCAATGTACTCATGGTACCCAAAATTGCCAACACTTTTACTCCCATATTACAATGTTTATTTCCTCTGTAAACTTCCTTCCATATTTTTCTGATATCCTTTTCTTGATGAATTACTTGATATTCTTTTCTTGAACATGTTTGATCTTCTGCCTTGAAACTGCTTGACCTTCTTGTCTTAAACTTGTTTGGAATTGAGTCCTACACCATTTTGCAATATGTCCAAAGTTATTACAATTAAAACACTTGATATTGTAGTATTTGGATGGTGCCCATATCCTGAATTATTTCTTGAAATAATTTCCATATCCATTCCTTTCCTGAACCCTGTATTGTTAAGTTCTATTTTCATAATCATTATGACCATGACTTCGAAATTGTGTAGCTCTAAATACAAAACCATGTTGTTCATTTTCTTTGCACTGAGAATCTCTCTAACCAATCCTATTGCATGAGAAGCAATTTCCATGAAAACCATACCTTCTCCCTTTGAAGTTCATTCTAGAAAAATCAAACTTCTTTGATCCATAAACCCTGCAGTGTATAGCCCTATGTCCAAATCCATTACAATAAAAACAATGTCCTTGAAAAGCCCTTTGTTCATGCCTTGGTTCCTCATACCTTTCTTGACCATTATCCTTGTGATCATTTTTGACTTGTGCATTGTATCCTTGAACTTTATTTGTAGTATCTAAATCCTCTACCTTAATTTCTTCCTTGTTTTACTTTTCAAGAATTTATTTTCTTTTTGAACTTGATTCACCTATCTCAAAACAAGATCCAAAATGAATGTTGGAGCCATAGGAACTTTGGAACTTTTTGCATAAAACTTAGGTGCTTCCTTGATTTCTTTTTTTAGAACTTCCTTTCCTTTTGAGTGTGATTCCCCAAACCTAAAATATGAGACCTTTGGTGCTTTGGAACCTTCCTCTTCTTTCTCTTAATTTGTGTCAAATAGCAAATTGGCATCCATATTTATTGTCTCTGAAATACATGTCTCATTCTTAGTGAAAATATCTTTACCTTTTGAGTCATGTGATGGATCAAACTTCTCAAGTATGGAACATCTCAATTCTTTTAGATTCTCCTTAACCTCTTGTAGTTGCTCATGGATATCATTGAAGTCTTCCTTTAGATCAACTAAGAAATCTATCTTTCTTACAATATTATCTTGTTTAACTTCTTCTGTTTGGAGTGAATGTTCTTCTTCTACTTATTTTATCCCATAGAAAAACCCTTATTCATCTTCACTGTCACTAAGATCATTATAATATTCTATAGCAAACAAAATTTCATGATTTCTTTGACCATGCCTATTTCATTGATGTGTCATCTCATCTTCACTATCATTGAATCCATTGCAATATCTTGATCTGTGATCTCTTTGACCACACACAAAGCACTATTCTCTTTCACCTTCTATTCCTAGGAATAGATGTTCTTCATTTTTATCATATGAATTGTCTTTATCATTATGATCTGAGCTATCACTTGCTTCTTCAATGTAGAAAGTTTTCTTTGTATTACGAAAACATTTCTTCTTCTCATACCTGCTTTGCTTGTATCTGTCATCTTTGTCATGCTTATGCTTTCCATATTCTTTTCTTCTATGACCCTATTTTTGATCATCACTATTTTATTCATGTGGACACTTGTTTGCATAGTGACCAAAATCACCACACTTGTAGCATTTGACTTTCTTCATATCTCTATAATTCCTTTAATACTTTTTACTTTTGATGAATTTAGCTACCTCATCATTATCTGAATATCTATCTGTTTATGGAATTTTCCATTTATTTTTCTCCGAAGCCTTGAATGCAATTTCTTTTATTGAAACTTGATGATTACTTATCATCATCTCATAAGCTGTGAGAGTTCCTTGTAGTTCTTTCATTTTTAGCTTGTTGATATTCATTGTTTCTTCTATTGCTGAAACCTTTGCATCATACTTCATGGGAAGTGATCTCAAAACCTTTTGAGTAACTTTTGATTATTTCATATCAAATACTAGACCTATCATGGTGTTAGTAATATCATCAACTTGAAGTAAAAACTTTGCTATATCTTCAAAATCTTCCATTTTCAATTCCTCAAATATTTTTCTATGAGTTTGTAGTTTTGCCAACTTTACCTTGGAATCTCCTTCATAGGTATTCTGCAACTTGGTCCACATTTAATTAGCTGAATTACATACCATGACCTTTGCACAATCTGTCTTATGTAGCCCACTCAAAATACAATTCATTGCCCTTGCATTGATATCAACCAATTTTTTGATAGTCTTATCTGCCTCAGGATCACCTTCAACCTTATACTCTTTTTCAACCATCTACCATACCTCATATCCTTGTGATATCAAGTAGTTATTCATTCTCATGCTCCAGAAAGCATAATTGTTATCATCAAATAGTGGAGCCTTATTTGTATATGATCCATTCTATGAAGCCATCTGTGTTCTTATAGAATATTCCCTTAAGATGTTAGCCTTTTTGAAGGAACCCACTCTGATACCAATTGAAGAACACAAGCTTATATTGAGAGGGGGGTGAACAATATAGCACCCAATTTTTAATTTCTTTCCAAACCAATATCAATTAGTGTACTTAATTGCAATATCAAAATATATTAATGTGCATTAATGACATAGATAGCAATAGTAAGCAAGAGCACAAATCACCACACACAATTGAGACACAAGATTTAACGTGGTTCCCCCAATGTGTGCTACTCCACAAGATAATATCCTTATAATATTTCACAAAGAAATAGGGATCCTTATCCCAATACAAATGATTACTTTGATCTACTCAAAGATAGGCTATCCACTGATCTACTCAGCAAGGCAATTTACTAATCTGCTCAACTAGGCAATCCACTAATCTGCTCAAGTAAGAAATCCATTTATCTATTCAGGAAGGCAATCCTAATATGCTTAGGTAGGTAATACACTAATATGATCAATAATGTAATTCACTAATATTCTTAGCCAAGAAATCCACTGATCTACTCAAGTAGGCAATCCTGATATGCTCAGGTAGGCAATCCACTGATCTGCTCAACAAGGCAATTCACTAATCTGCTCAGCTAGGCAATCCACTGATTTGCTCAAGTAGGTAATCCTGATCTACTCAAGTAGGTAATCCACTAATCTACTTCACAAATCTCACCAAGAACTTACTCAAAATATTGCTCTAGTAAGCTCACCAAGAACTTGCTCAAATCTGCTCTAGCAATATCACCAAGAACTTGCTCAAATTTGCTCCAGCAAGCTCACAAAGAACTTTCTCATAATCTGCTCTAGAAAGCTCACCAAGAACCTACTCAAATATGCTTATAAAGATCACCAAGAACTTGCTCAAAATATATCCACAAATATATCCAAAAGCCTTCTCAAAGGCTCAATCAATCATGCACAAAAAATTGCCACAAATCTATCCAAAAATCTATTCCAAAAGCCTTCTCAAAGGCTCAATCTATCCCAAAGGCCTTCTCAAAGGTTCACTAAATCATGTGTAAGTAGCACTCAAATCTCATCCACAAATATATGAAGGCAAGGCTCAATGATGAACTCAACAATGAATGGCAATGCACTCTACAATGGATGACAACAATGATCCACAATGATCTCAACTCAAATCAGAATATAAAATAGTTTGTTTCATGGAACTTGAACAACCACTTCACTCAATAATTTTACTAGGCTCAAACAACTCTACTCAACCAATCACCACAAGGAACAACTCTTTCTCACAAACCCTAGTCCAAGAAAGTATCAACCAACTCAAATATTTCCAACAATGCTCAACCACAAATCTCACATAACAATGATACTCATGTTGTTCTCTAACTCAAGTTCAAGTTCTTTGTACAATAAATGGGATTCAACAACAATGCTTATAAAATATTCTTCACATAAAAATGATACTCATGTTCTTTTCAAACCCTATATCAGGTTTTTCACACAACTAATGGCTTCAACAACAATGCTTATAAAATATTCTTCACATAACAATGATACTTATGTTCTTCTCAAACCCTATCTTAGTTTTTTCACACAACTAATGGCTTCAAAAACAATGCTTATAAAATAAGGTTTAAACACAACTCTCAAACCAGAAAATCTTGAAGCATTCAACCAACCACTTTTGAAAAGGAAACCACAATCAATCCTTTTCTCTCCAATGATATTTCAGAAATCAACCACCATAAACAAAGTCAATGGAGAATATTGCTCATACCTTTTTGATACCTTATTAGTTGTCCACTAAATCTGCCACACTCAAACTTTATTTTTCAACTTTCAATAAGGGTTAGGGATCATGATTATAACACAAAAATAATATCCAAATAACACCTTATTACTCCTACTCAATAAAATACATCATGTCCCCTCATGAAAGAGTTAATATTCTTTGAAAAAAGGAACAAATCAACCTTCACTTTTGAACCTCTTTAAAAAATCATAAATATATATTTACACACACCTTATTTCTCCCTTTAAGAAGGTTAATCAAATAGCCCTCGAAATAAGCTTTCCAACGATATATAATATGATATACTTCTAAAAGGAAAATCACCAGAAATATCTCTTTTTATTAAGGTGCATCATAACCCTTATTTCTCCTAGGGCAACTTTAGAAAAATAAAATATTAAAAAATATTAACTTGCCTGTCCCTGACAGGATTTGATCCTTTGATGCCTCGTCGCTCAGTGCTTTAATAGCAGCCAAGCCACCGTTAGGCCACACACCCTCACATGTTCAAAGGGGCACGAACCAAAAAAAATACCTCAATATTCTGTGCCCTTCAAAAACTCAAAAAATGCTTTGAGCGTTTCAACACAGCAAGCATCCTCGGCAAGACTCGATCGCAGGACCTCCTACTTCTTACACAACACATGAACTAGTAGGTCAAATGTGCCTATGCGTTTGGTTATCCTCCATGAATGATTCTTAAATGGGCCCAAATTTCATAAACCCTTCACATGCCTCTTTACACGCTTCAACACATAGGCTCTTTTTGCATTACATTCTTAATTTGAATGCATTCAAAAATCGAGGACAAGAATTTATCAAAACTTTTTGTGGTATATATATATATATATGCCTTTCCTCCTTTATTTAGACATTGGTGCTATTATTTTTAATATATGCATTTCCTCCTTTCTTTAGACGTCGGCGCTATAATTTTTTTTTTTAATTTTAAAATTAAAATTAAAATTTTAAATAATTTAAAATTTAAACTAAATATTTAAAATTAAATATCTCCATCATTGGGGCACATTTTTCGATGAAACAAAAATCCAACCTGGGTTTTAAGAAAAACCCATTTCAAATATGCAATCCATGGTTTTAAAAAAAATCTTTTATTTTGCATGCCTTGGTTTTGATAAAAACCCTGTATATATCCATGCTCTCCAAAATATCATAAATGATATTTTATGAAGTGCTTTTGCCACCAAAACTCAAATGTGATCCATGTGACATCAATGACAACATAAAATAACTCAAATTGCCAACATAAATCCCTACCACAACATGATTGGTATAATAGTAGCTACTACAATGCAACAAGAACAAGCTCAATCGACTCAACAATCTCCATAGGGGACAAGTTCTACATCCAACCAATCCTCTAGACCTCCTTTAGTCTTGAAGAACCCCTAAAAGAAGACCATAAGTGTAGATAAATCCACTTTGGTCCTAAAATATTATCCTACAGTCTCCTTTGATTTACAATAATAATTAGCCAGTACCCCAACTAAGATATCCCTCTTAGAGCTTTTACAAACTTCTCCTACTCATAGGAAAGCCTTCTAAAATCTTCTAATTCAACAAACTATCCCTCAAGATATTTCTCCTAGCAACCCAGTCAATATCGTAGGTGCTCTTAGGATAAATAATATATCATTTTTTGATGATGATCTTCCTTCCTCAAACTTATAAGAGGATTCCAAACTTTACATCACTGGATATATTGGAAAAATTTTTATCAAGAGGATTTTGGTAGACAATGGTTCCTCCCTCAATCTATGCACTTATATTTTTTTTCTAAAATTTGGACTAGAGGAAGATTTAATTAAATCATATTTAATTATTAAGGCATTTAATGATGAATCCCAAGAGGCCCGTGCCACCATATCCCTTCCCCTTAAGATGGGATCCAATATTTTAGATACTTTATTTTATGTAGTATCTTGTCCATCATCCTTGAATATTCTTCTAGGATGCCCTTGGATCCATACAATGAGGGTTGTTCCTTCTACTCTTCACCAATATCTAAAATATGAATTTAAAAATCAACTCATCCATACAATTAGGGCTATTCCTTCTACTCTTCACCAATGCCTAAAAAATGAATTTAAAAATCAACTCATCACTATCCAGGGTGGCCCTCATCCATTCCAATAATTTTCAATGGTTGAGCAGGCCCAATCAAAATTTGATTTTTGTCAATTTGTTTCTTTCCACAAGAGCCTTTATTTTTCTCCCTCTTCTTCTTCTTCTCAAATTACCAAGGATTTTTAAAACTTAAAATAAGTGAGGAATCATAACGTTAACACAAGATCAAGTAAATCAATTAGTTGAAAGTCCTCTTCTAGATCTAGCCAAGCTACCACCTTCACCTCGGACTATGGGTTTGCCCCATAAAAAGGGTGAAGTAGTACATATAGGTATATGTACCTTTGTCTATGTAGGTACATCTCATGAAGAAAATATCCATGGTAGCAACCCATTCCCAATAGAGAAATACTTTACCCATTGTTACTTATTCAATGATTATCCACTTTCTAAGAAGATCTTATCTAGAATGGGATATGAAGGTAAGGGTTTAGGGCCTCAAGAAAAAGGCATCAAAGAGCCTTTAGAAGTTGAATTATGGATTGGGATATGTGGCATAGGTTACATCCACCACAAAATCCAACCTTTACCAAATGATTATGATCAAGTCATTAATTATGCTGAGTTCATAGATCATCATGGCTTAGAGTGGAATGATGAGGATGAGGAACCTCCACCTCCCTCTGAATTTTTTTTTTTGTAATATGATAACCATAGTTCACCTTGAGTTGATAGAAATCCAAGGGGAGTATGCTTAAGGGGATACTCTTTATGATATGGATCATGAAGACATCCTTCAAAATAGCTTCTTATTTGATGGGTCAATCCCTTGTGTTGCTCATGTTGAATATTCTAGTTCTCAAGTGGATCCTATGTCTTCTAAATATCTTGAGAAATTAGGTGTTATTATAGCTCTCCTTATGAGGATGAATCTCACATTATCATAGAAGAAACCATAGATGTTAACATACGAATTGAGGAAAGTCCTAGACTCCTTAAGCTAGGAAAAGCCTTGTCCATGGGTGATCAAGAGCAATTGACCAAGTTGCTCAAAGAATATCAAATTTTTGCCTAGTCTTATGCTGATAGGCTAGGGCTTGATCCCTCCTTAGTTATGCACCACCTAGTAGTTAAACCCAAATTTAAACCTATTAAAGTCACCCTATTAGTCAAAGAGGAGCTCCAAAAAATCCTTGATGTTGGTTTTATCAAAGCTATCGACTATTATTATTGGATCTCTAATATTGTTCCTAAAGCTCAAAAAGAAGGGACAATCAGAATATGTACTGACTTTAGGGACATCAATTTAGATTATCCTAAGGGTGACTTTCCTCTACCTAAAATATAAGTGTGGGATGTTATCTCTCGTGGATGGCTTCTCAAGATATAATAAAATTTTGATTACCCTTGAGGATCAGGCCAAGATAAATTTCATCACTCCATGGAGCACCTTATGTTGGAAAGTCATGCCTTTTGGGATGAAAAATGCTAGGGCCACATATAATAGCGCTATGACTTATATTTTCCATGACATGATGCATGATATTCTACAAGATTATGTAGATGATCTCTTGGGTTGCTCCATACATCGAGAGAATCATGTTCATGATCTAAGATGAATTTTTGAAAGGATTCAACAATTTAGAGTTTGTCTTAAGTCCTCCAAGTGTGTTTTTGGAGTCGCATCTGGAAAGTGATTAGGTTTCATTATTTCTAGGTGAGACATCAAAGTAGATCTTGCTAAGATAGCGGTCATTACTAACATGCCTCCTCCTTATAACCTAATCTAATTATGTAGCTTACAATAAAAACTTCAAGCTATTCATTGGTTCACAGCTCAGTTAGCTGATAATTGTCAACCCTTTCTTAAGCTTCTTAAGAAAAATGTAGAATTTAAGTGGAATACGGAGTGTTGAAAATTATCAGCTAACTGAGTGTTGACAATTAAGTGGAATACGTTTGGCCTCAATAATTTTAAACTTCGAGAGCTTGCAATCCTTAACTCTAGCCTTGTCCCATTAGATATACTAACCGTTGGAGCTTTCCCATGTGAGCCATATTATAATGAAATATTTAATTTCCTTAAGGATGGTTCAATTCTTGATGGTTTATATTGCAATTAGTGTAAGATTTTGCATAAAAGAGTGTACTGAATTGTTGTAATTGGCAATACTTTGAATCTATGTTCTTTTGAAGGTATCCTCTTACGATGCCTTAGCTCTAATGAATCCAAGCTAGCCCTTAGTGAAGCTCATGAAGGATCATGTGGAGGCAATTTTAGTGGTAATGTCATTGCCAAAAAAATTCTTAGGATAGGTTATTATTGGTCTTCCATGGAGAAGGATGCATGTGATTATGTTCAAAATTGTGATAAATGTCAACGTCATAACAATCTTATTCATGCCCCTTCTCAAAACATTCAAGTCATTTCTTCCCCTTGGACATTCTCCATGTGCGGGTTGGACATTATTAGGAAAATTAACCCCACATCATCTGATGGCCACACGTTTATCATCATAACAACATAATACTTCACTAAGTGGGTCAAAGTCGTGCCCTTTGCCACGGTAATTGGAACCCAAGTATCCAAGTTCATATTCAACTAAATACTTTGTAGGTAAGATATTCCTTCAGTGATTATTTTTGATAATAGTACTCCTTTTAAGAATAAGGATATCCATACAATTTGTGCTAAATACAATATTAAGCACAAGTGGTCAACCCCATATTACCCTTAGGATAATGGTCAAGATGAAGCATCCAACAAGTCTTTAGTTAAGATCCTTAAGAAGTTGGTTAGCAAGACTAGTCGAGATTGGCATATCCAACTTTACACTACCTTGTGGGCCTATCATACCTGTGTGCAAACTCCTATAGGGCAACCCTCTATGCCTTGGTTTATGGCACTGAGGCAGTATTTCTTTTTGAGCTAGAAGCCCATCCTTGGATATATTGTTATAAGATGCCTCGGTTGGTGATGAGTACCATTTAGATCATTTAAACAAGTTGGAGCTATTGTATGAAAAGGGCATCCATGCATTAGAGCATATTCGAGCCTATTATAATAGACTCAAGCAAACTTACTCTAAGAAAGTTTGCACTCATTCTTTTGAAATTGGGGACCTTGTTCTCAAAGAAAACCAAAAGAACACTAATTCTCACACAGATATAAAGGGTAAGTTTCAACCCAATTGGTTAGGTCCCTTTGTCATAACAACCAATTTTGGCTTAGGAGCCTATCGTTTAGCAACATTGGATGGTAAAGATCTTAAATAACTAATGAACATAATGCACTTAAAATGATATTATGCATAAATTCATAAAATCACCTCTCTTTTTTTCTTCTCTCCTCATTGATCATCTATTTTCTTCCATATTTTTTAGCTTTGTTTGTGCCAACTTTGCATTGGTTTACTTGCTCGTACTGCATGATTGCTTGTCATACATTGCATAGATTTTTTGACATACCTATCCTTTTTCACTTCTGCTTATCATATAGTTATCCTTTGTTGCTTGATCATCCTTGCATGATTGCTTGATCATATATATTTTGGGAATTTGCAATGAGGCAGGTGATGAAACCTAGTTAGGTTATATAATGTGCATTGCACCCATACTAGGTCATTGATGCTTAGCGAATCCTCACCCTAGAGCATGTCTTTTGTTTTCTCCCACTAGGATGCTAAATATTACCTCTATTATCTAATGGTAAATGATGAGTGCAAAAATATATGCTCAATGATTAGATTGAAATATATTATAAGGTAGGTATTTATAACATTAGCCATAGTCTTGAAATAGCCAAATGGCAACCATTTCCCCTTGGATAGAGAACACATGAAATAGGAAGTCCTCCCTAAGTCAGCTAACAATATAGGATTTAACACTAACAACTAACTAGTTATTATTCACATAACAATGTGAATAATCAACTTATTAACTATATCATTAACCATAGTAATAATAGTTAATGATATTTACAATGGTAAATAATGGAATAACCTAGTGGTAAAAATAGAAACTACTTTTTACCCTAACATCCCCCCTTATTACATTATTTTTGAAATACATAGTGTATTTCTACATAACTCAAATTTGACATGGCCAAGTGCCTTGGTGAAGATTTCTACAACCTGTTCATAAATGGCAAAGTAGTGGAGATTGATGTTGTGTTTTGGAACTTCATCATGAATGAAATTGTAGACACGGAAAATTGACCCACTAAGGTGAATAATTTTCCTTAGATTTCTTGTTTTCTCCTTAAAAATATAGGGTCATATTTGAGCCAATTTTTACCCTACTAAATCTTCTCCATTTCTTCTAAATCCTATACCGTTAGATCGGGCTCAAAAAGAGCTTTCCAACGGTATATGATATGACCTGTTTTGACTTTGTTTGACCCTTTTAAATGCATTAAAACCGCATGGGGGTCCAACAGGTGTGACGTCGCGTCCCACTTTTATGGGGCACGTTTTTGTTGTTTCTAATTTAATTTAATTTATTTATTTATTTTATTATTTTTGGCCCACTTGGACCACCTGTTAAACCCACCCTAGGGTTTATTGGCATCGGTTGTGAGTTTATTTGACCTATTTCTTTGCCTATAAAAGGAAGATCAAAATCAATTTTTAAACATGAACATGAACATGAACACTGCTACAAACATGAACTCACGAACGACATGCTCTTGCTTACGATCTGATTGTTCTCTGCTACTTTCTCGCTGCTTCTTCTTCATTGTGTGTTTCGCTACTAACCCCCAAGTGCAACTTCTGGATTTGATCTACATTGCGTGATTTGTTTTCGGCTTGGTGGATCCGTTGGTGTGAGCTTGGTGAAAAGATGAAGTGCCTTTTGTGGAGGCTCTCATCTTCTTCTCGTTGTTCCCTCAACATCCGTCAAGCACTGTATTGTTTTTCTTATATTTTTATTTCCATATTTGCATCATCATTAAAAGCATTTAGTAATTAGGATCTCTTTGTTATTTCTATGCATTGCATCTGTAGATTACTGTAAAACGTCGCTCATCATATTCTCTGCATGTTATTTCGCATCCTGGGCTTCGCCTGGGGGCAAGTTTTCTGATCTGTCAATTCCGTTACTTCCATTTACGTATTTTTAACATAGCAACATATTCTATTTTTGTTTTTACTATTTTTGTACATCTATTTTATGTTTAAACTCCAAAGGTCAATTTTTGATTTTATTTGCAAAGGTCATCTAATTGGACCTAGGGGGCTTGACTGTTGTGCCTCCAAGGACTCTCTTACAATGGCCTAAGCAGGCCCCCTAACGCTAATCAAACATTTTTCTAGTCCATTATTTGTCTTTACAGGAACAAGTTTATTTTGACTTCACTAGGGCAAGGAGAATTAAAGCTTGGATCAGCCATCGGTTTGAGTTAAGTGATTTTGTTCTTATTACTGGTTTTTCTGATCTACATTCTTAGGCATCTGAATATTAAAAAGCATATAGTTTGTATTTAGGTTAATTCCTACATATTTATCTTTAATTAATTATGTTTTAATTAATTAGTTAATTATGTTTTAATTAGTTAATTATGTTTTAATTAATTAGTTAATTTTGTTTTAATTAATTAAGTAATTATGTTTTAATTAGTTAATTATGTTTTAATTAATTAATTATGTTTTAATTAATTTGTTAATTATGTTTTAAAAATTGCTTGAAACAAAACCCTAGGTTAGCCTCATTCAAAGAAAAGAATCATATTAGGTTAACTCTTGTATTTTGCATTTCTTGTATTCTATATTTGTCTATATTTGCATTCCATTTTATTTTGTATTGTTAGTTAATTTCCGCTTTGTTTATATTTCCATTTAATTTTTGTTAATATTATTATTTGTCTTCTTAGTTTAAAATTAGTGAGGCCAAACCTAAGCTGTTTGTTTAAAGTGAACACATTAAAACTTTTCTTGTATATCCTGAGGAGTCTCCTTCTCTTGTATCTCGAAAAGGACTTGGAGCGAGTCCTAAAACCATTCTTGGTGAACCCCCTAATACTTGTTTAGCTAACCGAGTGTAGAGTACAACATACCCCCATGGTTCACCCCTGCAAAAGGACTCCTTCCCAGTGGATCCAGGTCTCCTCTTTGTTCAGGGAATCGTACGTGGTAGGGCAGTTTCCCCCTCTACATATTTGGTGAACCTGACGTGAACACCTCCTTTTCTTTTGAAAACTTTAAACAAGATCATTAATTTTGTTTGAAAGAACTTAAATAAACTAAAATTCTATTTTTGGTTAGTATTTTCCCCTATTTGTTTTTCACTACTTCTAATGGCTCCTTTCCTTAGAAGTCAGAGAAGACAATTAGAGTCTGATTATGTTCCTTTGGAAGATGACCAGATTGATAGGGAAGATCCTAACATAGATCCAGAAGAACAAGAAGAGATAGAGGTAGAAACTGAAATCAATCTTGATCCTTTTAATGGTCCTAATGGTAGTTATGTCTTTTCATCATTTGATCATATTTGGGAATTTATGAAAGCTCATAAGGATAAATTAATGGAGTATATTGAGAGGGAAGCCCATCTTGAGAGAAATGCTACTCCTCCTCCTAATAATTCTCCTATGGCTGAACATAATATTTCTACATCTCAATCTATGCATCATAATAATCTAAGGAATCAAGTAACTCATACCACTACTAATACCACTAATGTTGAAAGGAATCCACAAGTCCCTTTAACTAGTAATGGTATGACCAATTGTTTTCAATTTCCTTCTCCATCCTCTTATATCAACACTATTGCTTCTATTCCACCAAATGTTAGCTATCCATTCTGTACCACATATAATCAAAATCTGTCTAACATAAACCAAACATCAGGACTTCAAACTTACACCCCTCCTTTAGGAAGTCTGGGGAACATACACAGTGGTAATTCAGATGTGCAGAGTTTAGCAAATGTGGTGAATCAGTTAGTTTCAAGGATGGATATGATGCAACCTTCAGGGTTTACATATAGCTATAAGGACATGTGTAGTCAACCTTTGGATCCTATTGTTGCTGTAAGACCTTATCCAAAGCATTTTCCTATGCCAGTGTTGCCAATCTATAATGGGATAGAGGATCCAATAGAGCATCTCAGACGTTTCAGGATAGCTTGCCATGATATTTTTTATGATGATATGCTTCTATTGAAAACATTTCCAAAGAGTCTTGGTGGAGTTGCATTAGAGTGGTATTATCGGTTACCCAACTATTCTTTGACAAGTTTTGAAAAGACAACAAAAATGTTTGTTCATCAGTTTAGTGCTTACATTGAAAAGGAAGTGACTATGAGAGATTTGTATGACTTAAAATAAAACAAGGAAGAAAGCTTTATAGACTTTTTAGCTCGATGGAGAAGTTTAGTTGGAAAGTTAAGACAACATGTGTCACAAAGAGATATGATTGATATATTTATTGGTAATTTGCAAGAACAACTATCATATGCATTAGAGACTACTATTGTTACATCTTTAGATCAAGCTATTGACTTAGCCAGAAAAGTGGAACAAGCACTTATTAAAAGAGGTCAGCTTAAGTATAGAGAAGAAAAGTTTACTAAGTCTCAACATAAGAGTAGACATACATGAGGTGATAATGATAGTAGGCCTGTTAACAATGTCAACAACAACCTACAAAATATAGTGCTTCAAAAACCTCCTCAAAGGAATTTCACAAGACTTAGTATACCTATGGAAGCAGTCTTAAAATAATTATTGGATGTTAAGGCAATTGAGTTACCTCCTGTTAGATAACCAGATACTTCAGCTCCTTGGTACAAGTCAGGTCAACATTGTGCTTATCACAGAGTAGAAGGTCACTAGACAAATACTTGCAAGAAGTTAAAACATGTGGTTCAGGATTTGATTGATGTTGGGCGTATTGACTTAGGAAATTTGCAAGCCACAAGTAATCAGACTCCAACTACAAATCAAGACATGGGGATATTCAAGGATCCCCTACCAAAACATGATCAACAAACAACCAACCAAGTAGCTCACCAAGGTGACTCTTCATGTCATAATAATGTAGTTGGAATGGTTGGGGTAACCACAAGAAAACAAGTTTATAATCAGCAAGGTCAGAGTTCTACATCTCAACCTAGTTCAGTTCCAACAGAAAGTCAGAAAAAATATTCAGCTACAAGGATTCCACCTATAGTGTTGAAACCACAACCAAAGGTTTCATTTGATCTTCAACAACAGTTAGCTAATACTCCAACAAAGATATCAGTGCTTGAACTTCTTCAGACTTCTCCAGATCATAGAAATGCTTTAATGGAATTTTTAAAACAACAGTCTATTTCCCCAGACATTCCTCCCCATGCTATCACTAACACCATAAGTTCTTTTGGGATACATCATGTTTCATTCTCAGATGATGATAAACCTTCCTCAAAATTTAATGGAGATTCATCACTTTACATCACCGCACTTATTGGGGACACCCTTATCAAAAGAGTCTTGATTGATAATGGTTCCTCCCTCAATTTGTGTACATATCGATTCTTTCAAAAATTTGGATTAAAAGAGGAAGATTTAACAAAGTCTGATATCATTATCAAAGCTTTCAACAATGAGTCCCAAGAGGCTTGTGGTGTCATCTCTCTTCCTTTGAAATTTGGACCAAAAATATTGGATACTTTGTTTTATGTGGTACATTGTCCTGCATATTTTAATCTTCTTCTTGGATGACCTTGGATTCATGCAATGAAGGTTGTCCCTTCTACTTTTCATCAATGTCTTAAATATGAATTTAAGGATCAGGTTGTGACTATCCCGGGTGACCCTCGACCATTTGAATTTTGTTCAAATATTGAGTTAGCCCAATTAGATTCTTATTCTTGTCCTTCTATTTCTTCAACAACTCCCTCATGTTCCTCATCTCAAATCTCCGAACATCTTCAAAGTTTAAAAATAAGTGAGGAACATGAGACTCATCATTCTTTCTCTAATCATGATAATCATTTTTTTCAAGAACCTCTTCTGGATCTAGCCAAACTACCACCTTCACCCCGGACTATGGGCTTGCCTCATAAAAAAGGTGATGTTATACACATTGGCACGTGTACTTTTGTCTTCGGTGGAACTGCTTTCGAAGAAAATATTCGTGGTAGTAACCCATATTCCGACAAAGGCTCTTTTGCTCAATGTTATCTCACAAATAATTATCCCCTTCCTAAACAGATCCTGTCTAGAATGGGTTATGTTGGTAAAGGATTGGGACCACAACAGAAGGGTATTCAAGAACCCTTGGATGTTGAGATTTGGCCAGGAAGATGTGGTATAGGGTTTATACCTAATAAAAATCAACCTTTGCTTTTTGAGGATGATGATCATCTTATGACTTATGCTGAATATATGGAATATCAAAAGATGTCAATGGATGAATGTGCTAGTAATGATTTATTTCCTTCAAATATAATGCATTGTAATATGATTGATTCTATTTGTTCAAATCTTATTCCTAAACATAAACTTAGTGATTTTGTTTATGATATCTCTTATGTCAAAAAGCATGGTACTCTTAGAAAATGTGTTGATTATCAAGCTATGGATGTTGATCGAAAATCCTTAAAAACATTCCTTTGTGAGTTTAAGGACATGTTCAACCCAACACTCCATAGCTTGCTTCTTTGCTTTGATAAAGGACATAATGCATATAGGCTTTGTTTAGATTTTAAATCTCCTTAATCAAAGAACTTTAACATAACATAAATACACAAACATATAAAAATAATAATAAAAGCATCATGTAGTTGCATCCATGCTTCTTCTGCATCTTGTCTTGCTTGCTCATATTGCATTTGTTGTCTGTCATCCTTGCATGTTTGCTTGACATCTAAAAACAACCTTGCATGATTGCTTGTCATATTTGCATGACTGATTGTCCATGGTTGCTTGTTCATATAGCTTCTTTTGGGGGTTTTACGACAATGGCATGTGATGACACCTAGTTAGGTCATAGCTCACATGCATTGCATTTCCCACTAGGACTCTGATGCCTAGTAAGACCCCCCTAGGGATTTTTATTTCACTTTCTTCTACATTACTCCTTCTATCTCATCTACTATTCTTCTTACAACCCCTCTTCATTATGGGTTAACACTTGCAATATTATATTATATTATACACCCCACACAGGATTCTCATACATCCTAGCGGGTACTACATTCTTATCTTCTATTGGATCATACTCTCTTTTGACTCAGTAGGCTCAACACCCCATTATAGGATAAGCTCCTTGGCCATTGACAGTAGGCCTCGACATACATCCTAGTGGGTAATCACCTCATAGCAGTCAATAAGGGAGCAACCATCCATAGTGGATCATACTCTCTTACATTTTTTGCAAGTGCTACACCCATAATGGGTCTAAATTTTGTTACGGTCTATAGCATTTGACTACACTGGTTCCTTGCAACCTACGCTAGTTCTATGACTTAGACCACTCATTTTTCTCCTATTCTAATGGTTGACCTTTGGATCTTTCTTTTTCTTCTTATTCTTCTTTTCTCTCCCCTTCTTCTTTCTTTCCCCTTCTTCTATTCATCCATGCATTTCATGCTAGTTGCATTAGGTTCATATTGTACCCAGTGATCTTTGCTTTGTTGCTTGCTTGCTTTGTTCTTCATGTTCCTATGTTTTGCTCTTTCTTTGCTTTGTTCTTTTCTTGTGTTTTGCTCTTTATCTGCTTTGTTCTTCATGTTTTTGTGTTTTGCTTCTTTTTTTCTCTGCCTTTTTTTTTAGTTTCTTAAGGAAGTATTTTTCCTTTAGAAACTCGAGGGGGCACCCTAGCCATAGAGGCATTAGTGGTAGTAATGTCTCGCCCTATGTGCAAGAGTCTAGAGTGTCCTTCGTGATACCCCTTTTTGCACCACCCCTTTGTCCAAACCTGGCCACCCCTTCTCTATGTTTGTTGTTTTCTTGCCCATAGGAGTCTACATATTTCTTTGATGTATTTACTTGGCCTTAAATACATCAAAGAGGGGGTAAAATGTAGACATGGAAAATTGACCCACTAAGGTGAATAATTTTCCTTAGATTTCTTGTTTTCTCCTTAAAAACGTAGGGTCATATTTGAGCCAATTTTTACCCTACTAAATCTTCTCCATTTCTTCTAAATCCTATACCGTTAGATCGGTCTCGAAAAGAGCTTTCCAATGGTATATGATATGACCTATTTTGACTTTGTTTGACCCTTTTAAATGCATTAAAACCGCATGGGGGTCCAACAGGTGTGACGTCGCGTCCCACTTTTATGGGGCACGTTTTTGTTGTTTCTAATTTAATTTATTTATTTATTTTATTATTTTTGGCCCACTTGGACCACTTGTTAAACCTACCCTAGGGTTTATTGGCATCGATTGTGAGTTTATTTGACCTATTTATTTGCCTATAAAAGGAAGATCAAAATCAATTTTTAATAACATGAACATGAAAACTGCTACAAACATGAACTCATGAATGACATGCTCTTGCTTACGATCTGATTGTTCTCTGCTACTTTCTCGCTGCTTCTTCTTCATTGTGTGTTTCGCTACTAACCCCCGAAGTGCAACTTTTGGATTTGATCTACATTGCGTGATTTGTTTTTGGCTTGGTGGATCCGTTGGTGTGAGCTTGGTGAAAAGACGAAGTGCCTTTTGTGGAGGCTCTCATCTTCTTCTCGCTGTTCCCTCAACATCCATCAAGCACTGTATTGTTTTTCTTATATTTTTATTTTTGTCTTTGCATCATCATTAAAAGCATTTAGTAATTAGGATCTCTTTGTTATTTCTATGCATTGCATCTGTAGATTACTGTAAAACATCGCTCATCATATTCTCTGCATGTTATTTCGCATCCTGGGCTTCGCCTGGGGGTAAGTTTTCTGATCTATCAATTCCGTTACTTCCATTTACATATTTTTAACATAGCAACATATTCTATTTCTATTTTTACTATTTTTGTACATCTATTTTATGTTTAAACTCCAAAGGTCAATTTTCGATTTTATTTGCAAAGGTCATCTAATTGGACCTAGGGGGCTTGACTGCTGCGCCTCCAAGGACTCTCTTACAATGGCCTAAGCAGGCCCCCTAATGCTAATCAAACATTTTTCTAGTCCATTATTTGTCTTTACAAGAACAGGTTTATTTTGACTTCACTAGGGCAAGGAGAATTAAAGCTTGGATCAACCATCGGTTTGAGTTAAGTGATTTTGTTCTTATTACTAGTTTTTCTGATCTACATTCTTAGGCATCTGAATATTAAAAAGCATATAGTTTGTATTTAGGTTAATTCCTGCATATTTATCTTTAATTAATTTTATTTTAATTAATTAGTTAATTTTGTTTTAATTAGTTAATTATGTTTTAATTAATTAGTTAATTCTGTTTTAATTAATTAGTTAATTCTGTTTTAATTAATTAATTAATTCTGTTTTAATTAGTTAATTCTGTTTTAATTAATTAATTATGTTTTAATTAATTTGTTAATTCTGTTTTAAAAACTGCTTGAAACAAAACCCTAGGTTAGCCTCATTCAAAGAAAAGAATCATATTAGGTTAACTCTTGTATTTTGCATTTCTTGTATTCTATATTTTTCTATATTTGCATTCCATTTTATTTTGTACTGTTAGTTAATTTCCGCTTTGTTTATATTTCCATTTAATTTTTGTTAATACTATTATTTGTTTTCTTAGTTTAAAATTAGTGAGGCCAAACCTAGGTTGTTTGTTTAAAGTGAACACATTAAAACTTTTCTTGTATATCCTGAGGAGTCTCCTTCTCTTGTATCCTGAAAAGGACTTGGAGCGAGTCCTAAAACCGTTCCTGGTGAACCCCCCCAATACTTGTTTAGCTAACCGAGTGTAGAGTACAACATACCCCCATGGTTCACCCCTGCAAAAGGACTCCTTCCCAGTGGATCCAGGTCTCCTCTTTGTTCAGGGAATCGTACGTGGTAGGGCAGTTTTCCCCCTCTACAAAAATGATATTGTGTGTCAATATGTTTGGTGTGCTCATGGTGAATGGGATTCTTCACTAAGTTCAAAACACTCTAGTTGTCGCAGTACAAGTGAATTAAAAATTTTTGGGGTAAACCCTTAATTGCTATGACACAACTCAACCATATAGCTTTACACTTGGTATCTTGTGTTGCATGATATTCTACCTCTATTAAAGATATAGCAACCACCTGTTGCTTCTTGCTGTGCCATGAGATAGGTCCAGATCCTAGATGAAAAACATATCCAGTTGTTGACTTTTGATCATATATTAATCCAGCATAGTCAGAGTCTTAAAAACCCTATAAGAATTTTTTTTCATTCTTCTTATATTCTAAACCATACTCCACACTACCATTGATGTAGTGGAGAATACGTTTTGCTACTTTCCAGTGAGAAAATTTGGGTTCTTGCATGAACCAAGAAAGATAATTCACAACAAATGTGATATCTGGTCTAGTATTTATCAAGTATATAAGGCTCTCAATCATCTAATGATAAAGAGTGCCATATACCTGAGGTGAATCATCGTATCATAACAACTGAAGCACTTATTCCATTGGTGTTGCTTTTGGCTTGCAATCAGTCATTTGATACTTTTCTATTAGTGTCTTGGCATACTTATTTTGAGTTACCCTTAGGTAATTCTTTTTATGTTTAATATTTAGACCAAGATAATAGTGGAGAATTCCCAAATCTATCATATCAAATGACTATTTCAAGTCAATATTCACAATGTCTATCAATGTCTCTGAGTTACCGGTTATGATAAAATCATCCACATAGAGTACAAGTATCACTATCTTAGAACCAAAATTCTTAACATAGATATTTGCATCTGAAGGACTTCTCTTAAATCCATGTTGTATAAGGTGATTATCTATCTTTGTATACCATGCTCTAGGGGCTTGTTTCAACCCATACAATGATTTAACCAATTTGAAAACTTGTTGCTCATGGTTTCTTCAACAAATCCTTGTGGTTGAGTCATGTATACTTCCTATTTTAAATAACCATTTAGTAAGGCACTCTTTACATCAATTTTATGAAATTTCCATCCATATTGTGTTGCCATAACATAAATAACACGAATGGTGGTCATCATTTTAGTAGGTGCAAAGGTCTCTTCATAATCGATGCCTTCATTTTGAGCATAGCCCTTTGCCACAAGGTGGGTCTTATGCTTGTCAATGGTTCCATATACCTTGTATTTTATTTTGTAAATCCATTTATAGCCAATGGGTTTCTTACATAAAGGTAAATGAACCAACTTCTATGTGTTGTTCTTGATGAGAGATGTATATTCAACATCCATAGCTGCCCTATATTATGGCTCACTAAGTTCTTCTTTGATCGTGGAGGGTTCATGTTCATCATATGAAGACATATAAACCCTCTCATAATCAATATCCATGTCTTATCCACTATCAATATCTCTGTCTATAGAAAGCTTTTCGAAATTTTGGCAAAGGTCATCAACTGTAGGTGATGCTTCTGCTCTCTTCTGTCAAGACATGCTGTAAGTTCAAGGATGATTCAAAGTAAGATCTAGAGGTGAGGTAAATTTTGAATCTCTAACTATACTTGTATACCATTTTGGCACCTTTTGCTTAGGTGGATTTTATTTCTGTGGCTTCTCATCTTCTAGGTATACAGTTGATGTGATGTCAGGTGTGAAAGTCTCATCGAACACCACATCTCTACTTACATGTATTTTCTTGTTTCTAGGGTCAAACAATTGATACCCTTTAGAATATTTATCATTCCAAGAAAGATGCACTGTAAGGTTTTCTCATCTAGTTTCTTTATATTTTTCTTAGGTATATGCATAAATGCCTTACACCCAAAATCTCTTAGATGAGATATGGAGGGCTTTTTTTCGCTCTATGCTTCCTGTGGAGTTATATCTTTAAGCGTCTTTATGGATACCCTATTCAAAATATATATGGCCATTGTGACAACTTCTACCCAATAGTGTTGCTTAAGGTTTACACCTTTAAGCATAATATGAACCATTTCCATGATGGAATGATTTCTCCTTTCAACAACTCCATTTTCCTACGAAGAGTAGGCTGTGGTGAGCTATCTTTTGATCCTATGTTTGTGAAAAAATGAAGAGAATTCATTTGAGGTATATTCCCCCCTCGATCAAAACTGAGGGTCTTTATGTAGCATCCTGACTATTTCTCAACTAGTTGCTTGAATTTTTAAAAGTAAAATAATGCTTTTGATTTCAATTTAAGGAAAAAGACCCACATTTTTGGTGGGTGATCATTCACAAACAACTGATAATACCTTTTCCCTCCAAATCTTGGTGACATGGGACTACCCAAATCACTGTGCACTAATGATAACATTTTGGTAGCTTGAAATGAGCTAGATTCAAATGGTGCTCGATGTTACTTGCTTGCTAAGCAATCCGAGCATATGGGCAATGTAGATGAAAGGGTAGGAAGTCCTTTCACCATTTGAGATTTACTTAGCTCAAGTAAATACCCAGTATTTAGATGCCCAAATATCTTATGCCAAAGAGAAGTGACCTCCTTTGTGTTGACCACCATGGCAACATGAGGTGTTGAGACAAAATCTAATGTGAACAAGCCATGCTTGTAAGAACCGATTTCTATGTGTTTACCTTGCTTGGTGATATAGCAACATTTCAGTCCATTTTCCACTTTGAAATTGACAACCATTTTTTTTATCCAAGATTAGTGAAACTCACAACAAATTGTTTGTCAATATTGAAACATAAAGGATATTTTCAATGTGACACTTTTCATTTGGAAGGGAAATAGATATACTGCCTTCTCCCTAGACACAATAGATCTTATTATCAACAATTATAATTGGTTTACCTTCTTGTGCCATAAATGTCTCCAACCACTTTTTGTCTCTAGTCGTGTTTGTTGGTGCCTGAATTAATGTACCAAACATAATCCTATTCTATAGAATCTATATGGGTCATAAGCACTTTGTGTGCTATTTCAAAATTAGAATCATAAGTTTCAATAGCAACATTGCTTTGTTGTCTATTCTTTTGTTGTGGCTTGTTTTTGCCCTTCTTGTTTTGTTTGTTCTTAAACCAACATTGATTGGTGTCATGGTTGTCCATTTTGCAATTCTTGCAATATTTGCCTTGTGACTGAGATTTTTTCCCTTTATATTTTGTGGATGAACCTAAAGATGAACCTCTATTTTTGTAATTACCTTTGTTTGTGCCACTTTTATTATGTGAATATATTGCATTATTGGTCACTTCATCACTTTGGAGCTTATTTGCTTCTTCTATTTGAAGCAAGTTGACCAACTCCACAAAGGTGACCATTATTTGAGAAATATTTAGGGAAGTGATTAGCATCTTAAAGGATTTAGGAAGAGCCCTAAAAATTACTGAAGTTAGAATGGTATATTCTACTTCAGCTCCTAAATAATTGAGCTTAGAATTCAGTTCTACCACTCTACAGAAAAAAAATTCTACTGATTCACCCGACTTCATATGGAGTGTATGAAGTTGGTTTTTAAGTTTGAGAATCGTAGATTGATTCTTTTCTTAAAAAATGGTGCATAAGGAGTCCCATGCATATTTTCCATTATTTTCCTCACAAATGTGGGGCTAGATTTCATCAGTAGTTGCTAGGAGTATCAACATGAGAAGATGATTGTTCTTTTTATCCCATGCTTTTTGATCTGCTCCTGGTGATGTGGGTCTTGAATCAATGCCATCCACTAAATCCCACATCTCCTCTATAGTAAGAATTGGTTTCATCTTGGTATTCCATGCTAAAAAATTAGAGCCCTTTAGCAATTGTGTATATTTTAAGTATTTATTGATAGTTTCCATTTAGGAAGGGTCTAGAATGGATCCAATATGGCATCTCTTTATTTTTTTACTTGATATTTAATGGCACCTGCCTGAAAAATATTTGTGAATGATTTATCAGTTTGAGGTAATTAAGCCAAACAAGAAGAAAGTTAGAGATAATTCACTCTTTAGTGATATTTAATGGCTCCTGCCTAAAAATCCTTCCAAAGAAGGATAGTTAGTTTGAGGGAATTAAGCCAAACAACAAAAGAGTGAATTAGGGATTTTTATGTAAGAGAGAATATTAAGAACAAATTGGCTTTAAAACCTGTGCAATGAGTTACACAAATTATTGTGAAATTTTTGGGTTTTAGTGTTGTTGATTTTGATGACTTTTAATTGCAAAAAACAAGAAAGTAAATGCAATAATCAATCAAAGAGGACCCACAAAATTTTTTATCACTAAGGTTTCAGATGCAACCAAAAATGGACCTTATTTAGGAATGACAATTGTTAATTTAGGTGTCGAGTAATATTGAAAATGCACCTAATTATTAATTTTTGCAACAAAATATGTTCTTATGTTTTGCAAAAAAAATAATTTTCAAGTTCAAATTCTCCCTTCTTTTGTGTTACAATTTTTGCAAAAAGACAATTTATCAAAGATCAATCATCCTACCTTTGTTTTGTAAAAAATAAAGTAGTTCACCTTTCAAGACAAGTTGGCACATGACAAGCTTTTGAAAGGCTTTCCAGAACCAATTGACAAATGACTTGGTTTTAGTGGACCCTTTGAGGCTTCAACACTCAAAAATTGGAGGGGCATTAGGATTGAAAGGTTCTTGAATCCTCATGGTACAATAACTTTGATCCAAGCCCTTCCAAGGATTAGTGTAAGTGTTGAAACGAGGTAAACTTCTTTGATGCTCTCGAAGCATACGATGAAAATGAGATCGTGTAGTTTGTTGTCGAAGTTCATTTCTATTTCTTATAACTCTTTGACGACGAAGAGCTTTCTTAATCCAAGGCTTTGTCTTCATGAAAGAAAACTTGTACTCTCAAAATGATTAGAAATAACAATTTTGGAGCAAAGTGATTTACAAATTTCAATGGTTTTGCAAAAGGAATTATGTTTTGAATTTTGTCTTTGATCCCCCCTTTTGATGTGGAGAAAAAAAAAATAACAACAAATTTATACCTTTGCAAAAAAAATTTCTCAAAAAGCCTTAAAATTCACTTGTAATGCCTCAAAAATGCCTTAGAATTCACTTTTAATGTATTTTAAGCATAATCAATTAATAATATAATTAATTTGAAAAATAAAATTGAACCAAAAAATAAAAAAATATTAATAAAATATACAAAAAATACTTAAAATAATACAAAAAAAAACTTTTACCTGAGCAGTTGTTTTAAAAGGTAAAAAATAGTGCTTTGGGAGTGCCAACATAGTTTGAAACTGTGACCCAAGGTTTTTGCGACCTTAGCCCAACCTGATCAACCAGTTGGGCTAGGCTAGCCCTTGGGAGAAAGGCGTGACAAATATATTTTAAATGAACTGGCATGAAGGTTTTTAAAAAACATTTCTTAGAACCTTTTATCCCATATCGCTCCTGATGTGGGAGTGTGGGTGATAGAAAAATAAGGATACGACCCTTGTTTATTGATTTCCTACGAGCAATCACCAACCATGTATGCCTTTTTGTTGCCCAATAAAAATACACAACCTAGAGTATTTTTGCCATCCAATAAAAACATACAACTTGGAGCCATATGTCCATGAACTCAACCCAAAACAAGTGTGCCACATATCTGAAAGTAAATACCATGTGGATCTGTGTGCCTCCTTAGAGTCGCCTATGTGTCTACCACATCAATTTGTGTGCTATTAGAAAAGTAGTCCACGTGTTAGGTTTAGTATATTTATATCAGAGTCTAGGTGTTAGGGCACTCCTACCTGAGGTCGATGTCAGTAGTTGATAGGGCTGTCAGCCCTATCAGAGTTGGTTGAGGTGGGGCTCGTAGGATATAGCCCCACTCCTTGATTTGTTATCGAGTGGGCACGTTGATCCTCCATCGATCTATCAGTGGTCAGGTAGGTTAAAGGCCTACCAACGATCTTGAGTTAACCACTAGAGGGCACTCCTACCCTCGTTGAGTGGTCGAATTAAGACTGGTCATCGAAGATATGTCTCTGGTGGTTGGTCGTCATAGGGCGCTCCTACCCTCTTGGAACGATTGGTCATGACTTTTTGGTCATCGAAGACTTATCTCCAATGGTCAGTGGGTAGTTTAAGGAGGGTGCTCCTGCCCTCTCTTAGTCATCCGATCGCCTGCCTTCTCAGAGACTCTATGGGCTCGAGAATGGTAGTGATATGAAAAAATAAAAAACCTTAGGAGTTTAGGAGATTAATTAAAAAAATAAATAAATCAAAACCTCCTTTATGAAATGTATGGAATGAGAGTTTGCTCGCCTTGTCCAACTTGGAATGATATCATCTCCCACCTTGCCCAGCGCCTTGCCTTGCTTCCTCCTTCTGTAGCTCTGACACCAATGTAGGTTATATAACATGCATTGCACCCATACTAGGTCATTGATGCTCAGCGAATCCTCACCCTAGAGAATGTCTTTTGTTTTCTCCCACTAGGATGCTAAATATTACCTCTATTATCTAATGGTAAATGATGAGTGCAAAAATATATGCTCAATGATTAGCTTGAAATATATTATAAGGTAGGTATTTATAACATTAGCCATAGGCTTGAAATAGCCAAATGGTAACCGTTCCCCCTTGGATAGAGAACGCATGAAATAGGAAGTCCCCCCTAAGTCAGCTAACAATATAGGATTTAACGCTAACAACTAACTAGTTATTATTCACATAACAATGTGAATAATCAACTTATTAAATATATCATAAACCATAGTAATAATAGTTAATGATATTTACAATGGTAAATAATGGAATAACCTAGTGGTAAAAATAGAAACTACTTTTTACCCTAACATTATCTACATACATACATGGGGTATTTTTTATGCTAGCAGGTACCTTGTTTTTTTATGCATTCTGACTTTATTACATATGTTGGCACAAAATAAGCTTTTCTTTCATATATTTCTTGACCGTGAAAGCATCAAAAAATAATAAAAATATAAAAATAAAACCATCAAGAATAACACATCAACATCATCAACCATGACCCACACACATTAATTCATATTATCCATCATGAATTATGCCCGTAGGCTATACAACAATTACTCGTAGGCATGCAACTTTGTAAACATATGAAAAATGGTGGCTTCTTAAGTGATATCCAAATATTGGTCATCCTTGTTGTTACTTCTCACCTGTCTCACAACTTCTCTCTCCCTCTCTTGGTTGAGCTTTTGCAACCCTCTCTTGTCCACTCTGATGATTTCCATCATCTTCTCTCTTGACTCTCATTAACCGGTGGTGAAGTAATTCCTAATAATTGTGTAGCTATTGAATCTAGAATTGGTGGAATTATTGCACCCATTGTTTTTATTTCCCCTTGATTGTATTGGGATTGATAAGTTTATTGTGAGGGAAAAAATTTCATGAATCACTAATACATCAAAATAGGATACTAAAAAAACTTTCCTGTAATCTTCCATTGCATGTTGCAACTGAGAAATGTTTGCTTGCATAATAGTCGTATCTTCCTCAAAATTGGTAGCATCCCTTCCAACCCATGGTGTCCCATCCAATAATACTACACCACTCCATCCACTAATTCCCCTACTATTAATTCCCACCCCACTTTTAAAACTTGTCATTAATTTTTCCTCAACCATTGCCCCTAAGATCCTAGTTGTCTCCTTGACTTGATGACACACCACCTCTCCCTCTCTCTCATGTACCACCTCTTCTCTTCCACTAGTAGCCTCGGTCATTTCTCCAACTACCTCTCCAAACTCACCCATACCAACATCCTCCCATACTACCCCCCCTACTTGCCACTATTATTTAGCCCACCAATTATCAAACTTTGGTGTTGTACCTGCATCATCAATATCAGACACTACTAGAGATTCATTTGGCTCTCCATCTAATACAACTATCAATGAGGTAGCTGTAGTATAATTTTATTACATGTGATACACTACTGGTGGATTTGGTACCCCTTACCTCAACCCAAATTGGTGCAATACTCGAGTATACTAAAAATACTTGACTTGCACCCTTCACCTAATTAGCCATATCCCTCACTGCACATGAACCAATTATCCTACCTCATCACTCTATCTTTCCACCCCTCTCCATGATCGCAAACAAACATCTTGTGGCCTCAAACTCTCAAAGATATAACAATAATGATCTCCATCCTTTGCATATAGTCTGCTCCTACTTGTCTCCCTAGATGTTTGCCATCTCAATACATATGGTACCTTTGATCCCATAAACCTATGAGCATCATAAGGTAGAAATTGTAGCCTCTCCACTACTATATGCTCCCACCCCCACACCTACACCAGTAGACTACAACTCAATCCACCTCAAAATATCCTCTTAACTTCATAATTTTCCTATAATTTTGTGCTAATAATACCAGTTCCCATGCAAAGACTACTGACCTCTCCACTAAATCTATTACAATCCCTAGCATATTCCATGTAAATTGTACCCCTAATGAATAAGAAAAAACCCAATTTGATATTAATACCATCGCTAGGTCTATCTCACTAATAACATCCCTACCTCAAAATACTCCTCGTACAACACACCATCACTATTGATATCAACACGAGACCAAATGCTACCAAATATATCCTCCATAACTAACCTTTTTTATCATCAACTCCCCATTGTAATGATATTCCTTCTATCGATAACTAAAAAATCTAATATACATCCTCTAGGGTAATTTTCATTTTCCCTATAGGCAAATGAAATGTACCCTTATCCAGATCCCATCTCTCACATAATGCTAATAGGTACTATTGGCATTTTTGCCACCTTGATTCTCATTGATTAATGCATTAGTGTATTGTTGAAAATATGACCTTTAATATCAGCTTTGATGCAGCTTTGGCAAAAAAAGAAGAAAAAATGAGCAAAAAATAACTAAGTCTAAAAACTGCAGTGATTCACTGACATGTCGCGAAATCACGGTCAACACAGTCAACGCAGGCAGGTTGGGCGAAACCATCGCGATATCGCTACATGCTTCAAAATCGTGGCCATTTTGGTCCAAGAAGCAAAGGAGCAGAAAGTTGTAGCGATTCGCTGCAATATCAACAATAAAGCCAACTGACATGAATATGCAGCGAAATCATGCAAGGGATGAAAATTGATAAAAAGCATGAAAATGGTTAAGTGCTCAAATTGGTAGCGAAATGGAGACAAGGAAGAATTGAAGACATTCAAGTGCAAAAGGTGTTATGTTTTTGTGGACCGTCTTCAAGGCCGTACAAGGTGCCTGAAACATGTAGCGATATCGCTACATGTTCCATTTTTGTGGCGTTTGGCTTCAAAGGTTTTAGTGTTCAAAAGTGCAGCGATGCGCTGACTGTTTTCGCAAAAGGCATAGAAAATGCAGCGATTCGCTGCAAGTTCTGGGCGACAAGGCGAGTGCGGTGCAGTGATGCACTGACTGTTTTCACAAACGGTATAGACAATGCAGCGATTCGCTGCAAGTTCTAGGCGACAAGGCGGAGTGCGAAGAGAATCATGCAAAAAGCAAAAGGCGTCGCATTTTCGTGACCCATCCAGAAGACCGTACAAAGTGTCGAAAAGTGCAGCGATGCGCTGCATGTTCCGTTTTCGCGGGGCAGGAAGGAAGGAATAGCCAAAGGCCGCAATGCGTAGCGATATCGCTACATGTGCCATTTTTCGCGGAACAAGCTAGCGATAGAGACATTGAAGCCAAAGATGCAGCGATATCGCGACAGGGAGCATTTTCGCGGGTGTAAGTGACAAAAGCGTACGGCATGAAAATACGTCGCGATTTCGCGACCCGTCGCGTTTTCGCGACCTACACAGTTTCCCGCCAAAAAAATAGTATGAATGGCCGAGAAGGTTTTTTGAGTTTCGGATGATTAAATGCTGCCCCAAATTAAATGTTTTGTGGATTTCCAAGGTAGTCAAAGTAAAAAACGCGCCCAGGCCACCGAGATTGAAGATTTAATGCATTCGAGGCTGCTGTTCGTGGATTTTCGTAACGGTTTCATGCACATGTTCAAAAAATCAAATTTAATGAAGGACCGCGAACGTTTCATTGCATTTAATTTTTGTTTCTTCGAAGCTGTAATCAAGGGGTCGTGTATGTAATTTCCAATGCACAATTGTAGATCATGAGGAGGATGGTGGCAAACATTTAATGTTGTAGAGAGGACGGACCTCTATAAAAACCAATGTAATTCTCATTTCAAAAGGTTGGGAAATTTTCTCTGCTAGAGACTGGAGATGCATTTGCAGGATTAACAGAGTTGGCTTCTAATTTGTCAAGCGTTTGTATGGGTGATTTCCTTTCTGTTATATTGCATTTCTAATAGCTTTGTATTTCTTCATGGCTGTTGCATTTAAATTTTGCATATTGGATTTATGTACCGTCGTGAGAGTATGATTTCTGGAATGTAGTTTTGGAGGATTTTCATGCATACATCGTGCGAAGGTTTAGGTTAATATTTTTTATTACTTGCTGTTGTTGCATTTTTAAGTTTCCTGCTGTTATTTTCCCAGTCTTATAACTTCGGCCTGTGGCCATTTTTCCCATTTCTTTCTACAGTTTTTAAATCTCTTTCCTGCAACCCTTATCTTAAACCAAGTTTAGAATAGTGAAGGGAACCAGCCCACTCTGGAGATTGGTCTGGAAGCCATTTCTTGCTTCCAGCCTTTCAATGTTGGCCAGGTCTAGGGTGCACTTGTAAAATCCTTTCCTGTGGCAGATTTTGGACCAATAGGTACATTGTATCAGCATACACTATCTTAACTTGGACCACCACTACAAATCCTATCACCTTCAACCACCTCCAATCCTCAATTATCATCAATCTTCTTAAATTTTCAACAAGTGGTCAATGTCGGTGTTGAGGTTGTAATACCTTCAACTATCACCACATTACATAATGCCATTCACAATACCACCAATTCCATACAAAAATAATACATAAGTACATTGCATATTACACAATAAAACCCTCTACCCACCCGCACAACCATAAAACCCCTAATATAAATTTTACCTTCCTTCACTATTCTACTTAATTTATGATTTTATTTTTTCAAAATAAAATAAATAAATAAATAAAATAAAATTCCACTCACTCGATATTCTCCTCGTCTAATGTTCAATGCACTTCCTTCATCATATATTTGGTAAATCTCAATGATAATTCATGTTCATTTTTGACCTCCACCCCTCTCTTTCATCTCATGCAACATCTTATATGTGTAGTTTAATACCCCACAAACACTTTCAAAACACTAGAGTGAATCCATGATCTTTTGAATCTTGCTTATGCCTTAAAGCATATGAAGTAGAATTTCTACACAAAACATCAAAATAATAACTATGAACACCATCGGGACTATTGAATATATACTCCAAAGGATAAGCAATGTCAAATATGCATCACGTATTACAAAACCAAACAACATATCCAGTCAATAGATTAATATTCTTACATCAATATCTAAAAAAATATTACATTTGCAAGATGCTTATTTATTCGCTCACCTTAGGTATAAATGCAAAACCCTAAATTTTAAATATACAAAATTAATGTCCTCACTCTTTATCAACAAGAACATACGAGACAAGTGTTGATAATCTAAAATAAAGGCCCTATGTAAACTGTATAACTATCATCAACTACATAAAGTAGATTTATTTACGTATAAAGACATATGCACAACATCAACATTACATGTTGCATCACTTTTTTCAACAATACATGTCACACATGCACATGGGTTATAGACCCCCACAACCTTCATTGTTGAAACATCTACTCATTATCTAAATTAAAATAATTTGAAGTTGCTGCATTCTCCCACATACGTTGATTAGCCAACAACCCCCAATGCTGGTTTTAGCTAATATGATTGGGCCATTCAAAATCATTAAAGTAGGAAAGATCAATGACTTGATGCATGGTGCAATGATAGTGGTTTATTACTCGAGTATCTGATACACACTTAGGACCACTAGCCAACCATGTAACTTTATCGATATTAAGCCTACAAAATAGGAAATTAGGAATAAATCCTTGAACAAATTTATTAGTGACCTTCTTTGCATAGTTGATCTTTCAACTTATTTAGAGTGATGAGAGGAATCCTTTATCAAACTAGAGGACAAACCTACACACTATTATATTCAGCTTCAATTCTGGAGAATTTAAATCATAGTGATAAATATTCCAATCAAGAATTAATGCACCAATAAGGCCAATAGAATTATATTGGATTAACTTTTTACAAAGAACAACTACTTCTAGTTTACTCCAGTCACAAAGATCCCAATTCATGAGATGGATAAAAATCAACCCCTTTGTAGAATAGGTGATAGTGATAGGACAATGCAAAGGTTTGAGTAAATCGATTCTAGATGAAATCCAAAATTTTTAAGACATTCCTCTAACCCTTGTGGATATCAAGCCTTAACGGATTGGATAAAATTAGCTTTTCGTAAATCAAAAGTTCTAAGGGATAATATTCTATTCAAAAGCCCTTCAGGAAGATCGAACACTAAATTTCTCTTTGAAGAATCCGCTAAAGGTCCTTAGGAAGAGGAAGATCCTACCTGCACCATCAATACCTTTATCAAATAAGGATTATCTTGTTAAGACACTTGAATGATCATTATCGACACATTCATTAACAATAATATCGAAGTCATGCTAGGAACACATAGCATTTATTGGTGAAAATTAGGTTTTGAAGATGGTTCCATATTTTTCACTCAAGGCCACGTGCTTTCCCACCACACCTAAGGCTAGATAGTCGTTAGTATCCTTGGGCTAGGCACATTTTAGCTATCTAAGGCTGCATGTTTCTCCATTGCTTAAAGTTTGACAGTTGTCAAGTTGTCATAAATTATTCTTCGTTTATTCTTATTATTTTATTTGCACATCTTACTTGTCTTTTTCATCATTAATATCATTAAAAGGTCATTAATATCATTATGGTATTCATAATTGTCTATTTTGAACATATCTCTCTTAAAATCTCAACAAGGCACACATAACCATTGTTTTATTTATCTACCTTCTCTCTAGCACATGCACACATGTCATCTTCTTGCTTTGTTTTAATTAATCTCTCTAGAAATATAACACCCCTATCAGGTTACACTCCTTTTGACCATCTACATACATAACACCCCTTTTGGTCACCAGTGAGTACACATCCATAGTGGTCAACGCTCCATGCTACTTGTTTTCTTAGTGAGCACTACACCCCTACAAGATAAATTCATCACTAATAATGAGCATCACACCCATAGCAGTTTTTACCCCATCCTTTACCATTTATGAGTATACATCCTCATAGGATTTCACTCCATATTTTTCTTTTTCATTTTGCTTAGCTTATGTTCATTTGATCACATTGAACCATTTTGGTCTACACTGATTCATATGGATTAGTATAAGCCCCTATTTTCTTTATTTTACCTTTTTGTGGCTTTCTCCTTCTTCTTCCCTTTCTTTTTGCTTTATTTATTTATTTATTTGTTCTCTTTCTTCTATCACTCTTTGCATCTTACATCTATCGATCTATTCATCAATCCCCAATTGGGGGCATCAATCATCTCAATTACTCATCTTATCTTTTCTTGTTCTTGATCTTGGGTATTAATCATATCTCATCCTTTTTATTTATCACATCTTTCTTCCTCAACCCTAGCCTATGTAGGCAACAAATCCACCTACTAGAAGAAGAAGAAATGATCCTTGTATTTGCACAATTTTTTTTAGTTTTATCCATTTTTGGTTAAAATGTACAAGTGGAAAAATGTACAAGCATGATTAAAATGTACAAGGTTGCAAATTTACGATGTGAAATATCAATGAAATTAGGTGAAATGTACATTTGGATTGAATATGATAAAAATAAAATTAGACATTAGTAAAACCTTGTAAAGAATTATTTTGAGTTAATTTGGGTTGGTAGTTGTAAGTAATGCAATGTTTTAGAAACTACTTTGGAATGGTTTGGGTATAGATTATATAGCCCCCCATTCATTTTTTTAGGTTGTTCATTCATGTTCGTTCATAGTTGAAGTTGTTCATTGATAATATATTCATTCATGGAGTATTGATTGCTTATGGTAGAGTTGCAGGTTGTTCATTGTGATAATTGTTATGGTTGTGAGCAATGCCAATGGCTATATTGTATAGGAATACTCATAATATGAATATGACAATAATTCTCCTTATTTCCTTATCCTTGTGAATTCCATTGTACGTTTTGGTTGTTGCATGTTATGTAATTAATGGTTGAATGCATAACTTGTCATGTTAATTGGATGGAATTGCATTGTGAATGATTCTGGTCATCCTACAGACTTGGTGTGAAGATAGGAATTTATTGCATGATGAATTATGGTCATACCATGATGTTTCTAGGTATTTTTATGATTTTTAGAATTAATTTTGATGGTTACAATTCACTGCTAGTGAATTAGGGTTTGCATGTTGAGAAAAAAGTGAGGAATTACCATAAAGGAACATTCCAAAACTTGTCTTGGAAGGATTGATTGTGTAGGGTGATAGATTTGAGTGGAAGTTATAGCAAGGGTTTGTATAAATCATGCAATTTTTGTACCAAATCGTACAAACAATTCATTTAGCTGATTTAGAAATAAAGCTTCAATCCAAAACCTACCACTTAAGGAATAAATTCTAGTTTGGAGAAATCAATTACAAAACTAATCGATTTAACTTGCAAAACCTATTTCAATAAATTGTCTAAGTAAAAAATAATATAAGGTTTGGTTTTGTATAATTTAGATCATACAACTATATGATTTGGTGACCGTACAAGCTATTTTAGTAACCGTACATTGTGTGCAAAGAAAACCGTACAAGCTATACAATTTGGGTAAGTTGGGTTTGAGATATTGATAATAAATTCTAGACCTTCTAAATCACCTCCCCTTTTGGGAATACCCCTAGCACTACATTTGGCATCGTTGCCTTATCAAACTTTAGCATTTTTGTTAAAATGGGTCAAAATTCTTGCATTTGAGAAATTTTTGCAAAGTGAAAAAATGTGAGTACACAAATTGGAGGTGAATGATAGATACAAGTTTGCAAAGGTGTAGGATATAGAATCAAATAGAAGATATACCAGTTAGAAGTAGTATGAGAATTTCTCAAAGAGAGAATGTGAATAGTGTTGAACACAATACACATGAACCAGTGATAGAACAAGTATGGACATATGATGAAGTAGATATTGAGAGATTGGATATATTGCTGATAAAAATGGAAGGAGAGGAACAAGAAACACCTAGAATCAAGGAGAACATTGACGTAAGTAAAGACGTTAACAACAAAATCATGCATGATCAAGGTGATTGGATGGTAACACTTGTGAAAGTGGTAGATAGGTTGCAAAGAAGTTCGATGGATGAGAGTCAGGCACTAGAGCAATAGCACATTAGGTCTCAAGAGGAAGGGCCAAGGCCACAACCTACACACCAACAAAGGAGGTCATGGAGTGAATATGCATGGGAGTTTGATAGATGAATGTTTGGTGAGTATAAGATTCCCCACATAGAGGGTTCCAATGAGGACCAGTAGAGTGAATCACCTATAAGGTGGAATTATTCAAGGATTATAGGCGATACTTCATCAAGTGAAGAAGAAGAACCACCAAAAATGTCCCACGTAGGTAATCAGGTAGGAAAGCAAATATGCTCACCCTTTATGGGGGAAGGAAAGGAAGACCCGACAAGACACATCAAGACATGCATAACCATTTGGAGAGCAAATGGTGTAGACCAACCAGATGAATGGTTGTGATTAAGAGAAAAATTTGGGTAATTTTGATTCAAGGTGCGATGAGGGTATCTTCCTTGGCTATTCCACTAAGAGAAAAGCCTATAAATGATATAATAAAAGGACACATACAATTATGGAAAGTATAAATGTGATAGTTGATGAACAAATAGGGTCAAAATAATCAGCTCAAGAAATTGTATATCAAGAAGAAGAAAGTTGCCAAGAGAAAGTAGGTGAAGAATCAAAAGAAGATGAAGCACAAAGAACACCACCTAAGAATCCATCCAGGTATGTGCAAAATAATCATCCAAGAGATATAATTATTGGAAATCTAGATGAAATATAAACAAGGAGGAAGATAATAGGAACATGTGAACATGCAAATATTTATTTTCTATCTGAAATTGAGCCCAAGGATTTCAATGAGGCAAGAGAAGATAAATTTTGGGTCAAGACAATGGATGAGGAGTTGGATCAAATAAAAAAATGTGAGACTTGGAAATTTGTCCCAAGACCAAAATATAAGAATATAATTGGCACTAAATGGATTTACATAAATAAGCTAAATGAATATGGTCAGGTAGTCAAAAATAAAGCAAGACTGATATGCAAAGGCTATGCACAGGTTGAAGGGATTAATTTTTATGAAACATTTGCTCCTGTTGCATGACTTGAGGTCATAAGGATATTTTTAGCTTTCTCAAGATTCAAAAACTTCAAAGTATATCAAATGCATGTAAAATTAGCTTTCTCAATGACTTCTTATAAGAAGAGGTCTACATTGAGCAACCTGAGGGGTTCAACCTAACTGATAAGATAGATTATGTATGTAGATTAAAGAAGGCTCTTTATGGACTAAAAAAATCTCCTAGGGCTTGGTATTCAATTTTGGATAAGTATCTTCAAGAACAAAGTTTCAAAAAAGGAATATCTGACAACAATTTATACATCAAAAATGAAGGAAAGGACTTGTTGATTATGGTTGTCTATGTGGATGATATCATTTTTGGAGGCAGTAATGATAAGATGTGTCAAAAATTTTCAAAGTGTATGCAAAATGAATTTGAAGTGTCAATGCTTGGTGAGTTTTCCTTCTTCCTTGGACTACAAATTTCACAAAAAATAGGGTGTATTTCACTCACAAACCAAGTATACAAAATAAATATTGAAAAATTTCAAATTTGAGGATCACAAACCAGTGAGTACCCTCATGGTAATAGGATGCAAGTTAAGTAATTATGATGAATCTCCTGAGGAAAATCAAATATTGTATAGATCCATGATTGGTAGCTTACTATACATCACAGCTACAAGACTAGACACAATACAAGTAGTGGGACTAGTGGCAAGATTTCAAGTAGCACCAAAGGAAACACATGTACAAGCGGTAAATAGAGTTCTTAGGTATTTAAAAGGAACTATGGAAATTGGACTTTGGTATCCCATAATTAACAACTTCATTCTCACAACATATACAAATGTATATTGGGCAGGTATTATTGATGATAGAAAGAACACAAGTGAAGCAACATTATTTCTTGGAGAGTATTTAGTCTCTTGGCTAAGCAAGAAACAAGCATCAGTGTCCTTATCCACAACAAAGGCAAAGTACATTATAGTAGTTTCTTGTTGTACACAAGTGTTATGAATGAAGCAAAATTTAATAGATTTTAAAATAGAGCATGATCATCCCATATCCATACTATGTGATAATACAAGTGTAGACACCCAAAAGTTGCACATTGTCCCTATCCCCATTTCCACGGTCAAAGAATTTGCAAAACCCTCAAAAATTGCATAAATTGGCTAAAAATGCTATTCATAATCCTTATCCCCTTTGGGCTAGCCAAACTCCTTTCTACGTTTAACCTTGAGTCCTCATGGGACCTCATCCTCAACTTAACCAAGGTTGAATCCCTTACCATAGTCAAAAAGCACTTTATGCTCATAAGTCAAAATTTTGGTCAAAACATGCTTTATGGCTAATCACATGCTTAATTAGATCTAATATTGATTTAATCTAATCCTTCCACCCCACCTAGTCTACTTTGACTAGATTAGCCTTTCCACTTCACTTATTCTAGTCTATCCTAGCCTTTCCAAATCTCACCTAGATATTTCTTCACCTCACACTCTCCTGGGTCATAAATGAAATATGGAGACTTTTGCACATAAAAAATAATTTTAAATTGAAATATATTTCCTAAAAGGTGTTCATTAATGCCTAATGGATATTTTTAGCAAGTCATCATTATTTGTGGATGGGTAAGGGATTCTCTCACCCAAATCTATTTATGATCCAAGACACCTTAGAGGACACCTCCCAGCTGAACACCTCACCATTTACACCTCATAGGGGATACCTCATCCCCTCCCTCTCACATTGGCAAAGTATATAAATACAAGGCCATTTTCATATTTTCATAACAACCAACTTTTTCTTACCGAAACTCTACGAAATTTAATACAGCCATTTACATCCATTACACATCCATCACAAAACCACCATACAACCATTGCAACTGATTTACCCCTTTCATGGAGTTCTTTTGTGATTGATATAGATAAATATTCTCTCAAAAAGTTCACTTTCTAAAGATGACCCACACAAAAATAAAAGAAGCAACTGCTCTAGGACAACCAGAAAAGCTAACTTGCAGATCCAGTACAAAAAGGACAAGTTCACACGATCCTGTGTGAACCACCCGGTTCAGGACTAGTTTGCACGACCTTGTGTGAACCTCTGCTACAGGAACCAGAATCATCAGGAAAGGTAAGTATAGTTTAGTTTAGTGTTTAGGGTTTTTTTAGCAATTATTTTCATGTTTTGAGAATATTTAATGAGTCTTTTGTCTTCATAACCATGGGGTTTGACTGAGGTAGACCCCCCAACACACTAACAAGATTTTACAGGTTAACAAGTTTAGCAAGTACAAGGACACATCCAACCAGCGGTGGCCCACATGCAAGAAGCCCACCTACATAGAGGAACACAAAAGGATGAATCTTGCTGCTTTTGTACCAATCAATTCCAAAAGGGCTTCCTTTGGGAAGACCCCATTGTAGCCTTCAGGGTATATTTGTAAAAGGATATCAAGTCTTGTAACCCTTTTATAATTTTAATACAAAATATAGTAGATTCTATGATATTGAATGAATTTTTATAGCATATTTTTGGTAGTTTCATTCTAGCACACTCGATGGGACCCCCACCAAGCATTAGCTTAATCACCTTCTAATAAAAAATTGTGGTATGTTTATGTATGGTAGGTAGCTATCATATTTTAAGAAACCCCAAAACAAAAATGCCTTGAAATCCATCTTAGACCAAACCACAAAAGGTTTGCTAGTGCACTAGTGAGCCTACAAAGAGAGTAGAGAGTACACACTTGGGCATGTGAATTCCCCCAATATACCTCAAACTTGATACTTGATACCCAAGTATTGGTTCAGACACCCACAACCAACAACAAGGTAAGTCAGGGGAGGTTAAGAGCCTCATGTTCCCGGGGATTGCATGCCCCCATACCTAGACCACAAATCGTCTCTCGCCATGGTGTATGCAAGGTTAAAGCATCCTTGTATTTTTGTGAGGCAAATCAGTAGTTAACTTACTTTACTATCATTTACTTTCTTTAGGTATATGCAAATTTTTTTTTAGGTTTTGTCATCTTGATAAGTTTAAATTGATTTTTTTAGAACTTTCTATGTAGGTACTAGTGCTAGAACACTCCAAAAATTTCAAAATCACCATCAGGACCCCAAAACTAGTCAGCTCAGTCCTCGAATCCTGATTTCCATGACCTTGTTTGAACCACCTGTTATAAGATAGGTTGGCATGACCTCATACAAACCTTCCAAATTAACATAGTTTTGGACCAGAGGGTACACCAGAGGCTTTTACATTCACCTGGATGTAGGTATTGTGTAAAAACTTTTTTTTTAACTCTATTTTGAAGCTAATCCTTCCTATTGGGCTAAACGTTCCACAAACTCACATCTTCCTATTTGTTGTAGTTAAATTTACATCTATTTTCTAAACTAGCTTTCATTCTAGCAATTTACCTTCAAGTCATTTCCCTTCAAAATCATCTAGTTAGATTCCATTCCTATAATTTCCCTTTGTGTTCTTTCCTTTCCAAAGCATTTAATTAGATTTTTCTTCAAGTCATTTCCCTTCCAAAAGCATTTAGTTAGTTTCCATTTTAGTCATTTCCTTTCAAATAGCACTTAATTAGATTTCCCTTTTGCAAATCAATAGATCAAATTTATTTTCGTGAAAAACCAACTTAGTAGATTTTCTTTGAAAAGGTATATTAAAATAGTTTTGTTTTGAAAAGGCATTTAAAGTAGATTTTCTTCTAAAATAGTATTGCAAAAACAAACACCACACACTCATCTTACATCTAAATGGTGTAAAGAGCTGGATTTCATATCCAACCTGAATTGGATGTCATCACCAAATCACCCCCAGAGTTTAGTGAGGTTGGAGTTCTACCCTCCATTGGCTCACCTCTAGTTTTGGAAACCATAGTATCCCTCCAGGTGGATCATTTTGGCATTAATACCTGGTCGCTCCTTCCACTTCAAGTGTTGTTTATTTAGAATTCATCACTAGAAGGTATCTTTGGAGTGGGTAGTTTTAGAAAGCCCCTTTACGATAGGGCTTTTCAAATAATTAGTGAGTGCAATTGATCGTTACTATGGATGCCTTAAATGTGAGGGTTAAGCAAAATCATGGGTATACTAGTAGCACCACATTGACAACATGACCTCTCTTCATGAGAGTTTATTGAATCATTAGAGCATTTTGAGTCTCCCCCTTTGGATACCATTTTACTATACCAAAATCCATCTAGGTTGCCACTCACCCATTGGAAACATAGTTCTATTTTGTGTGCTTTTGGGCATTGCAAGAGGTTCTATGCTATGACATACCTGATTCAAAGTAGATTTCACCCATTCCCATGATTTTTTCCTAGGGCGGATACATACTTTCATCAAAACACATGAAAACCAAAAAGAAATAACATTTGCTTATTGTTGAGTCTCATGAAAGTGGTTACAATAGCATATCAAATGTGCTATAACTCACTCCTTAGTTGTTCCATAGTTTCACTTCCACACTATACACTACACGATCTATTTTTAGGTGATTTATACCCCCCAATGTGATTTTCCTACACTCAGATTCATTTGCATGATTCTATGCAAAACCTATCTTCTAGGCTATAAAAATGCACCATATAGGTCCACACAGCACACAAAGGATCTCCATAGTAGATATCTGTCCTGTTGTGGTCGATCCACAACACACCCCAAGATTGGGGACCCATATTTTTTGTAGGCTTTCAGAGAAAATCTCAGTGACCCAAATGCTAAAAATGAAGAAAAGGGGCAAAAATGCACAAGTGTAGAAAGTGTCGCGAAATCGTGACATGTCGTGAAATCGCGACATGTTGCGCCGTCGTGGCTGAAAACAAAAAAGTGTCATGAAATCACGACATGTTGTGCCGTCGCGGTCAAAAATAGAAAAGTGTCACGAAATCACGAGATGTTGCGTCGTCGTGGCCGAAAATAGAAAAGTGTTGCGAAATTGCGACATGTTGCGCCGTCGCGGCCGAAAATGAAAAGTGTCGTGAAATCGCGACATGTTGCTCCGTCACGGCCGAAAGAGGAGAGAGAAAAGGAAAATGAAAAAGTGTCACGAAATCGCAACATGTTGCTACGTCGTGGCCCAAAAGAGGAGAGAGAAAGGTAAATGGAAAGGCATAGAGAAATCGCGACATGTTGCAAAATCGTGGGTCAAACCAGTCAAACAGGGCAAAGCAGAAAGAACGTCATGAAATCACGACAGGAAGCGGCAAGCGGGGCACGAAGCAGAAAGACGTCATGAAATCATGACGCGTCGCAAAATCGCGGGTCAAACCGGTCAAACAGAATGAAGCAGAAAGGCATAGCGATATCGTGACAAAAATCAGCAAAGGTGCATGAAGCACAAAATGGTCGCGAAATTGAGACAGAATCGACCGAAAGGCATGAAGTGCAGAAATGGTCGCGAAATCATGACAGAAAGTAGCGAAGAAGGCATGAAGTGAAAAACATCACGAAATCGCTACAGGTTGCGGCCAAGAGTGTACGGAAGTGAAAATGGTAGCGAAATCGTGCAACTTTTGGGAAAGCATGCCCGCCAGACAAAAGCGTCGTGAAATCGCGACAGGTTGAAGCCCAAGCAGTACGGATGAAAAAGACGTCATGAAATCATGACAGAATCGAGCGAAAGAGTTCGAGGCATAAAAACGTTGTGAAATCATGACAACATGCAGCAAAGGTGCCCAAAGTAGAAAAGCGTTGCAAAATCGTGACAGGTTGCGGCCGAAGGTGTATGAAACAGAAAAGCGTCACAATTTTGTGACATATCGTGATTTCACGACATGTCACGTTTTCACTGGGTGAGAAGGCAAGGAGGTTGTTGGCCGAAAAACGTCATGATATCGCGACCTGTCTCATTTTTGGTATGCTGGCGGAGAAACAAGCTGCATGTAGGGTAATGTCGTGATTTACAAGAGGCCGTTATAGAAGGCACAGAAAGCGTGAGACACGTGGCATATAGGTGTCGGAGTTGTAGATGCATTACATGCAGCGGTAGATTTCAAACGTTTCGGCATCAAGCATGAAGTGAAAGCATCAAAAAGGCAAGAATTTGAAAAGACGCATTATAGGAGGTGAAACGAAGCGACGCAGGTGAACCGAAGAGCCATGCCAGATAGTATAAAATTGGAAGCGCAAATTGAACAGAGGGTTGGAAATTGCTGCTAGCAGAGTTGCAGAGACAAGGGCTGCATGCCATTCTGGGCTTGCACTTGGAGCAATTTACTTCATTTGTTCTGGATTTGTAATACCTGGAACATTCTGTAATTGCAATTGATATACCATTTTAATACGAAATACAGAGAGTTGGCATCTCATTGATGAGAAAGAAGGAGTCATTTTTGCATGTATAATTTAATGTTTATCTTTCCCTTTCAGATTTTAGGTTTATAGATGGAGTTTAATGCGAGTCCTCTCGGTTGCTTCATGCGAAGGTTTGAAATTTGAAATTACCATAAAAACCCTAGAAACCCGCACCTAGCTTATCAGGATTGTGTGAAAGTGTAGATTCAATAGGTTAGGTTGCATGCAGAAACCTCATTATCTTCGGTTTTATCAATCAAGATGGTAGCATTCTGGACATAGTTTAGTTGCATCTTCATTTGCATGTATTTTATTTTCAAACCCTTATTTTATTTTTTGCATTTTAATTACAGTCATTTAAATAAATAACTGAAAATCCATTAAAGCTTAGAGTCCATTGCAAATCCAAATTAAAGTAAACTACAGTGCCCCTTGTTAACATCCACTTGCAACCCTAAGGTATTCCTTGAATTTACCTTGAACAGCATCATTGGTGTTTTAGAACCAACATAATAGGAACCTTGGAGAAATTATTTTGTTATAAGTTCTTTGCAAGCAGAGGATTTTGGGACTCAGATCCTACTGGAGAGTGTGCTTTCACAACTGGGTGAATACACCACTCAACAGATTGGTGCTAGTAAGTCGTAAGTTCACCAGTCACAAAAGACCTATTTTCTCTAGGAACATCGAGTGGACCTATGCCAGTAATATCAGTTGCCCCTAGTGTGCCTATAGTCAGTAATATTTCTTTGCTATTGTAGGGTTGTCTTCATCAATTTTGAGTCAAATGGCTCAAGCTCCAGTAGCTCCTTGGTATGGAGCTAACAATACTCCTTTGAACATTGCTGGGGATATCCATGAAATCCCCAAGAACATTGAAATATTTTTGCCTAAATATAAACTAGATGGCCCAAGAACAGTAGAAGAACATATCCAAGCCTATAGGGATGTTTTAATTAGGCCGCAAGTTCAATATGAAGATGTGGCTTGCAGACTTTTTCCCATGAGCTTAGATCCAATAGCATATGAATGGTATATATGCTTACCAACTGGTTCAATCACTTCTTGGACACAAATGGAAAATGCCTTTGTTAATCAATTTAGGTCACCCTTGGATCCCGCAACCATTTACAATCAGTTTATTACATGCAAAATGGGCCAAGGGGAACCAATCAGAATGTTTAATCAGAGATTCCAAAAGTGCTATAATAGAGCAATTAGGCATTTTTCCATCAATCCCGCAGTGTCTTTGCAGATATATTTTGGGGCATTGGACCCAAGATAGCCATGTTTGCAAGACACAATCCTCAAGTCACCATGCTCGCTCTAGCCTATAATGAAGCCATGACTATCGAGCATCAAATGACACCACAAGGCTACGGGTTTACCCAGATGCCTATGATGGGACAGTATGCTCCATATGGTCAAGCTCCCTTGGCAAATCAAATCATGGCACCTCAAGTGCCAAGCATGAATGCCTTCCCATATCAGCAGTCGTATCGACCGGCACTTGCATATGCACCCATTCCAATCCAACCAATCACATCCATTCCACCTGTCCTCGCATTTTTGCAGAATAGTCAATCGACTATGCAAGGAACTAGCCAAGTCAATCCTCAGGCCATAGTTCCTTTTCCAAATCCAACCTCGATTCAAAGTGTTAATCCATACGGGAATCAAATTCCTCAGAACCTGACCCAAATGTTGAATCAAGACCCCATCAATTATGCGAATCCAACAAGTGTTAACAACAATGTGATTCCACCGAAGGAGATTTATTCAGAAGTCGAAGAGCTCAAGAAATTAGTTCATAAACTGAGCAATGACAGGGTTCAACAGCAGAAGTATGAGTCCCATGCCCCTCACTCAAATCAAAATTTTAACAATAGAGGGAGGCACTGGAACACCAAGCCAAACAATGGGGGAGTTCCCGCTCCCATTGCTAATCAACTAGATACTTCTGTAGGACCTAGCCAATCCAATTCTCTTTTGAATATTTCAGATTTGGCATGGGAAAGGGGGTGTAGGTTGCACAACACAAAAGAACACAATGAGAGGAATTGTCTTGAAATTGCTAGATACACTCATTGTCTTCAGGCACAAGTTGATGATTTGGAACTGGTATCAAATGAGGGTCCATCGCAACATCAATATGATAATATTATGGTGATGGAAACTGTATATCATCAAGAAGGTGAGAGTGAGGAAGAAGAAGACAAAATTTTGGAACAGGAGGTGCAAGATTTTCGAGATTTTAGAAATGGGAATCATGGATACCATTTGAGAAGTAAATCTAAAGCCCCTAAAACCTCATCAACACCTCCAAACAATTCTATTCTTCCTCCAGATACTAAGGCAAATAATAATCCTCCCCCTCCACTCAGAAGAGAAATGTCTAATGACGTACAGAAGACAGTCAAATTCAAAAAACCAAACTATGACATAGTGGAGGATCTAAAGAAGTCCAAATCTAGCCTTTCATTCTTGGACGCAGCTAGATTGCCTGGCCAAAAGGAGGCGTTAATAAAATCTTTGAACTCACCTGATCCAATGTGGAAGGAAAAAAGAGTTGAGTCCCATATGATTTTACAAAAGGAGAGAAGGGATTGCCATTCTTACTGACTCTGAGAATTGCGAGTAAGAATTTGCATAACTATTTGGTGGACACAGGTGCCATGAGCAACCTCATGCCTTCAGAGATATGTAAAATGCTAGGTCTGCAACCTGTTTCATCCAAATGTATGGTATTGCAACTAGACCATTCAGAGGTAAATGTGGTAGGGACCTTATATGATGTCAAGATTCAATTAAATTTTTAACCTAAGGTCCAACAGGTTGTTGACATTACGTTGTTAATATACCAAGTAGATATGGAATGCTACTTGCGAGAGATTGGATGAAAAATCTGAATGGCTATTTTTCAATAGACTGCTCACATATGTGGCTACCATGGAAAGGAATTGCAAATAAAATTAGAGTGGAAAATGAACCGAGGCTTAAGGAGATCATAACAAAATTTAACAAGCTGAATGAAGTTTAGTTTTCTGAGCCAGAACTGGGGGTTTATGCACTTGATGTTGAGGAAGCTACTGAAGAGCCTAAAAAGGAAACTTGTCATGGTGGCTCTGCTGAGGAAAATGATTGCACGTGGTTGCTCAGGTTCGATGGATCAAAATCTAGACAGGGAGTAGGAGCTGGAGTCGAGCTCACTGGCCCAAGAGGTAAACCATTATTGGCTGCTTACAGACTGTAATTTCCTTGCATGAACAATGTGGCAGAATATGAAGCATTGATCTTTGGTTTACGTCTAGCATTGAGCAAGCATGTTAAATGCTTAAAGGTTTTGGGAGATTCTGAGTTGGTAGTCAAGCAAATCAAAGGATAGTATACATGCCATGACAGGATACTAAGCCTTTATAGAACTAGGGTTATGGACCTCATTAAGGAGTTCGATGCATTCAATATAGCCCTTATTTCTAGGAAAGGAAATCAAATAGCAGACTCTCTTGCAGTCGCCACGGGCATGTTAAACCCGATTGATATAAGAAGGTGTAAAAAGTTCTCCATCGAATTGGTTCCTTGTCCATCAATACCCGACAACGTCAAGAATTTCCAGGTTTTTGAAAGTGACAGACACATCTACAAATTTGTCACAAACTCGGGTATTTTTGAAAATCAGGTGATTGATGAGGAACAAAGGTGGCAAGATGAAACAGAAAGCGAGAGTGAAACCGTGTGTCAATCTAACAAGATACCTAAAAATGTGGTTTCATTGGAGAAAATGTTTGATGTAGGATACAAGACCAAAAGAGGAAAAAGAGTCCCACTTCCTAAAGATGCATGTGATTCAATTAATCTAGGGAGTGCAGATAATCCAAAGGAGGTGTACATTACAAAGGCATGTACAGATGAAGAAAGGAGCAACATAATGTAGGCATTGAAGCATTACATAGATTGCATTGCTTGGAATTACAATGAGCTAAAGACATACAACCAAGACATTATCACACATACCATCCCTTTGAAGCCAGACTCCAAGCCTTTTAGGCAAAGACAACGAGTTGTTAACCCGCTATTGGAGCCTTTAATCGAAAGGGAGGTCAAAATATTATTGGAAGAGAAAATCATTTTTCCTGTTAGGCACTCAACCTAGGTTGCTAACCTCGTTCCAGTGAGGAAAAAGAGTGGAGAGATTAGGTTGTGCATAGATTTTTGAAATCTTAATAAATCCTCTCAAAAAGATAATTATCCATTGCCATCAATCGATGAAATTCTACAAATGGTAAATGGATCCGAAATGATGTCCTTTCTTGATGGGTATTCTGGATACAACCAAATTCTTATACATCCAAATGACAGGATGAAAACAGCCTTCACCACCAAGTGGGGGACATTTGCATATAAGAGAATGCCATTCGGACTGTTAAATGTTGGTGCAACTTTTCAACGTGCCATGGATTATGCATTCAAAGGGCTCATAGGAAAATGTATCATCGTGTATGTGGATGATATCCCAGTTTTCTCAAAAAGAGAGAGGACCATGTCAAAGATTTAAAGAAAGTGCTTCAAAGATGGAGAGAACATGGAATTTCCTTAAATCCCAAAAAGTGCATTTTCGAGTTACTGAGAAGGAAAATTGCTTGGTCACATCATTTCAAAAGAGGGCATATCCATCGACCCGGAAAGGATACAAGCTATCCAAAACTTACCTCTCCCGAGTAGTAAAAAGAATTGAGATCTTTCTTTGGGCAGGTTAATTTTGTGAGGAAGTTTATCTCTAGCTTTGCTGAGATAGCCAAACCTCTGAACAACATGCTTAAGAAATATGTGGATGTAAAATGGAACGATGAAAGTAGGGTGGATTTCCAGAACATCAAAGATGCCATTTCCAAAGCTCCTGTCCTTATAAGTCTAGACTACTCCAAGCCTTTCTATATTTATGCTTTTGCATCAAAGAACTCTTTTACGAGTGTCTTAACTCAAAAAGGCAAGGATAGTGCAGAAAAACCCATAGCGTTTTTAAGTGCCCCCCTAAAAGATGCTCAATTAAGGTATTCAATCCTTGATAAGCAAATGTACGCACTTTTTAAAACGATGAAAAAATTTAGTTATTACATTGTGCACAGTAGAGTTATTGCCATCGTGCCTGACTTTGCTGTTAAGACCATGTTTTTAAAAAATGAACTAGGTGAGAAAAGAGGGAAATGGATTTCCACCATCCAAGAATTTGATCTCAAAATCCAACCTATGAAACTAGTTCGAGGCGAAGGCGATCGTAGAAAATAATCCGCAAATAACATGCCAATACTCGAACACAGAATACATTGCTAAGGATGACTGGTATGTTGATATTGTGCAATTTTTATTGACTGGTAAGTGTCCTAATCTGAATTCAACCCAGAGAAGAGCTTTAAGGCTTAAGTCTGTCAATTATCTGATAAAATCTGGTGTTCTTTATAGGAAGAATCATGAAGGGATCTACCTGAGGTGCCTGAACAAAGAAGAAGCTGCCAGGGTGTTGCAAGAGTTTCACGGGAAACATGGAACTGGTCATGGTGCGGCAAATGCTACGAGCGCATCAAATCTTGAGAGCGAGGATACTACTGGCCACATATTTTCAAAGATGCACATGCCCATGTACGATCTTGTCATATCTATCAAGTGGCTGCCAATAGAGAAAGAAATGCAGCCATGCCGTTACAACTTGTAGTTGAAATGAGACCATTTGCACAGTGGGGACTAGATTTCATTGGGGTTATTAACCCAAATTCTTTTGATTCCCATAAATTCATATTGACAGCTATAGACTACTGTACAAGGTGGACAGAAGCGATTCCTACTAAACATGCCACCACAGACGTTGTAATTAGATTCCTTGAGGACCATATTATAACAAGATTTGGAATGCCCAATTCTATTGTCAGTGACAATGGTAAAGCTTTTATTTCTACACAATTTGCAGATTGGGCATATGATAACAAAGTGAGCTTAAAATTTGCATCCAATTATTATCCTCAAGGAAATAGGTTGGCCGAATCTTCAAATAAAAATTTGTTGAATACCATTAAGAAGTTGCTGGAAAAGAACCCTCGGGATTGGCACGACCAATTGAAGTTTGCCCTTTGGGCAGATTGGACCAGAGTGAAAGAATCCATAGGGAATACTCCCTATCATTTGGTCTATGGGCAAGACCCGATATTTCTTGCAAATTTGAAATTGCAAACCTTACATTTCATACAAGAGTACTTTGGGACAGATGATCAAGTTGAAGCCAGGTCAAGTCATTTGCTGCACATTGATGAAAAGAGAGAAGAGGCCATGAATCACATGAATAAACACCAGGAGGTTATCAAAAGATGGTTTGAAAGAAGGGCCAAATTTAAATCATTCAAAATTTCAGATTTGGTATTACTATGGGGCAAAAGACATGAGGAAAAAGGGAATCATCAAAAGTTTGATTGTCTTTGGTTAGGCCCATATCAGATTTCAGAGATTCTTGGGAAGAATACCTTCAGGCTAAAAAATTTAGAAGGGAGAGATTTTATGCTACCGGTTAATGGGCAGATTTTAAAGCATTATTTTAACCCTTAGGTTGTGAGATTTTGATATTATTCTTTCGGTTTTGGTGGGGATTTTCAGTTTTTGTTTTTATTGTTTAGGATTGTTAGTCTAACTAGGATTTTGGTTGTGGATTTGATTTCAATTGACATGTTTTGTTTATTTTGATAAAAAAAAAAATAATAATAATAATAAAAATATATAATAAAAAAAAAATTGAGATGTCAACTTATGCTTAAGTTTAGGAGAATATGAAATATTGGAATTGTCTTGTAAAAGCTCCACAAGTAACACAAACATCTTAAGTTATATTGTTTGATTTTGTGATGCATGAAAGAGTCAGTTTTGCATGACAAATATTTCATTTGCAATTCAAGAGATAGTGCATTCATGTTACGTCTCACTTTACATATACATTCCATCTTAGTTGCATATGCATCTTAGGTACAAATCATTAAAGTATGTCAATCCCTCTTAGGGTTGTGTTATAACATAAATATAAAAAAAAAAAAAATCCTAAGGTTGGAAACTGAGTCTTGAGATATCTAGAACCAAGCACGTCTCATGCATTAAAAAGGATCTTGAGCAAAATGATCAAAACCTAACTTGGAAGAAAAGGTTGGGTGAAAGAAGTTTTTCATGTCTATCCTATTATGCAACATGATCCTTAAAACAGTGGTTTTGACCACTTCTATAGAGCTTAAAGCCTAAAATCAGAGTAGTAAGGATAGGGTTAAGTCCTCATCAAACTTAGGTTGAGGATCCAATTCCCCAAAGCTTTGATTTGACCCACATGGAGTAGTAAGGATAGGGCATAAATTCTCATCTCGTTTAGGTTGAGAATCTGATTCCCCAAAGCTCTTATGTCTCATTTCATAATAAGTCTTGGATTGGAAGGATCGTACTACTTTTCCTCTACAAAGGATGGGTAGTCATCCCCAAGGTCTAAGCAATAAAATTAATATTTTCCTTTTACATCTAAAGTTTGGATTGGAAGGATCGTACTACATGTCCCTAGCAAGGATGGGTAGTCATCCCCAAGGTCCAAGAAGTAAAAAATAAAATTTTCCCATATCATATTTATATTGGATTGTAAGGATCGTACTACTTGTCCTCCGCAAAGGATGGGTAGTCATCCCCAAGGTCCAAAGAAATGAAGATAAGTTTTGGATTGTGGGGTTAGATATGCCCATGCATGGCAACATGTCTTGTCTAAAAAACAAGACCACTGATTGTCCAAAGGGTTAGACTAGCATGACCATTTCTTCCATAATTGGTTAGATTATTTTGCTCAAAGTGAGGTAATGAACTCTAAATTAGAATAGTAAGGATAGGGTTAAACTCCCATATCGGTTGGTTGGGAGTCTAATTCCCCAAGGTTCTGATTTCACATTCACTTGCACATGGGTTCAAGATAAGTAGGGACTCATAACCAACTTTGGGATATAATAAAGCAATTAATTAGGTGGATCCTAAGAGGGTTTGGCAATCTTGAATGTTTGTACATGATACTAGAAGAAAGACTATGCCTTGCATAAAAGCAAAATCTCCTAGCATATTCATTAGGTTACACAAATCATTCACAATCTCGCATATGCATTCATGCAAAACTGACAATGGAATGTTGATCAATTTCAAATGATGGGGAAAGAAATTCATTGCACACACTGGGCTAATACTTGATGATTCTGATGATTCATGTACTTCTGATCTTTGGGCATTTGTTTATATTGCTTATGTGCTAACACAAGTTTTCAAGTTTATGATATGTTTCAGATTGGGTTCTCACTAAAATGATCAAGAGCATTTGACAGCAGAGTCACCATTTGTTGTGGTTGATCCACAACACACCCCAAGATTGGGGACCCATATTTTTTGTAGGCTTTCAAAGAAAATCTCAGTGACCCAGATGCTAAAAATGAAGAAAAGGGGCAAAAATGCACAAGTGTAGAAAGTGTCACGAAATCATGACATGTCACGAAATTGTGACATGTTGCGCCATCGCGACTGAAAATAGAAAAGTGTCACGAAATCGTGACATGTTGCGCCATCGCGGTCAAAAATAGAAAAGTGTCACGAAATCACGACATGTTGCGCCGTCGTGGCCGAAAAAAGAAAAGTGTCATGAAATCGCGACATGTTGCGCCGTCGCGGCCGAAAATAGAATAGTGTCGCAAAATCGTGACATGTTGCTCCGTCACGGTCGAAAGAGGAGAGAGAAAAGGAAAATGAAAAAGTGTCATGAAATTGCGACATGTTGCTCCGTCGCGGCCCGAAAGAGGAGAGAGAAAGGCAAATGGAAAGGTGTAGCGAAATCGTGACATGTCGCAAAATCGTGGGTCAAACTAGTCAAACAAGGCAAAGCAGAAAGAACGTCGCGAAATCACGATAGGAAGCGGCAAGTGGGGCACGAAGCAGAAAGACATCATGAAATCACGACGCGTCGCAAAATCATGGGTCAAACCGGTCAAACAGAATGAAGCAGAAAGGCGTAGCGATATCACGACAAAAATCAACAAAGGTGCATGAAGCACGAAATGGTCATGAAATCGTGACAGAATCGACCGAAAGGCATGAAGCACAGAAATGGTCGCAAAATCATGACAAAAAGTAGCAAAGAAGGCATGAAGTGAAAAACATCGTGAAATCGCTACAGGTTGTGGTCGAGAGTGTACGGAAGTGAAAATGGTAGCGAAATCATGCAACTTTTGGGAAAGCATGCCCGCCAGACAAAAGCGTCGTGAAATCACGACAGGTTGAAGCCCAAGCAGTACGGATGAAAAAGACGTCGTGAAATCATGACAGAATCGAGCAAAAGAGTCCGAGGCATAAAAACATCGCAAAATCACGACAGCATGCAGCAAAGGTGCCCGAAGTAGAAAAGCATCGCGAAATCGTGATAGGTTGCAGCGAAGGAGCAAGAAGCGAGAAACGTAGCGATTTCACGACAGGTTGCGGCCGAAGGTGTATGAAAAAGAAAAGCGTCACGATTTCGTGACATATCGTGATTTCACGACATGTCATGTTTTTGCTGGGCGAGAAGGCAAGGAGGTTGTTGGCCAAAAAACATCGTGATATCACGACCTGTCTCATTTTCACTGTGCTGGCAGAGAAACAAGCTGCATGCAGGGTAATGTCGTGATTTACAGGAGGCCGTTATAGAAGGTGTAGAAAGCGTGAGACACGTGGCATACAGGTGTCGGAGTTGCAGATGCGTTACATGCAGCGGAAGATTTCAAAAGTTTAGGCATCAAGCATGAAGTGAAAGCATCAAAAAGGTGAGAATTTGAAAAGACGCATTCTGGGAGGTGAAACGAAGTGACGTAGGTGAACCGAAGAGTCGTGCCAGACAGTATAAAATTGGAAGCGCAGATTGAACAAAGGGTTGGAAATTGCTGCTAGAAGAGTTGCAGAGACAAGGGTTGCATGCCATTCTGGGCCTGCACTTGGAGCAATTTTCTTCATTTGTTCTGGATTTGTAATACCTGGAACATTCTGTAATTGCAATTGATATACCATTTTAATACAGAAATACAGAGAGTTGGCATCTCATTGATGAGAAAGGAGTCATTTCTGCATGTATAATTTAATTTTTATCTTTCCCTTTCAAATTTTAGGTTTATAGATGGAGTTTAATGCAAGTCCTCTTGGTTGCTTCATGCGAAGGCTTGAAATTTGAAATTATCATAAAAACCCTAGAAACCCGCACCTAGCTTATCAGGATTGTGCGAAAGTGTAGATTCAATAGGTTAGGTTGCATGCAGAAACCTCATTATCTTTGGTTTTATCAATCAAGATGGTAGCATTCTGGACATAGTTTAGTTGCATCTTCATTTGCATGTATTTTATTTTCAAACTCTTATTTTATTTTTTGCATTTTAATTACAGTCATTTAAATAAATAACTGAAAATCCATTAAAGCTTAGAGTCCATTGCAAATCCAAATTAAAGTAAACTACAGTGCCCCTTGTTAAAATCCACTTGCAACCCTAAGGTATTCCCTGCATTTACATTGAACAACATCATTGGTGTTTTAGAACCAACATAATAGGAACCTTGGAGAAATTATTTTGTTATAAGTTCTTTGCAAGCAGAGGATTTTGGGACTCAGATCCTACCGGAGAGTGTGCTTTCACAACTGGGTGAAGACACCACTCAACATGTCCTCTATCACTATTTTTGGTGGTTTGCACGACCCCGTGTGAATATCTGGTTGAAGAATTGGTTCACACGACCCCATGCAAACCTATTTTTTAGGTCCTAAATTTCTTGAACAACACATATGCACATTCCACCGCACATATCAGTCATCTATTTTTGATTTTGAGTGGTTTGTATGACCCCGTACGAACCTCTGGTCTTAGAAGTAGTTCACACGAACCTGTGCAAACCTATGTTTTTGAGAACATATTGTGTCTATAAACACCTAAAATGTGTCATGTCAAGGGTGAATACTCATATGGACATGCTACAAGACCATATGGAGGATCTTGGACAGACCCCAGGACAGAGCAGTGGTTCTAACCACTCAAGTTGGGCACCTTGGCCTAATAAGTCTGAAACTATAGCCCAGACCTATGGTTTATAGAAAGAACCATGGCTAAGACCTACAGTTTATAGTGTAGACCACAGCTGTGACCTACAGTTTTAACTGAAGTTCAATTGGCCTTCAATCCAATCCAAATCGGTTGGAATGATAATTTGATCTAGAAGAATGTGGTTAGAGGGCGAAAGCTTCCAATCCAAATATCCTAACCACCCCTTATTGATCTTGGCTTCTCCATGAAGACACCTCTAGCCCTTGGATAGTCCTATAAGTACCCCTTAGAATTAGGGCAAATGAGGAGAGAGAGCATTGGATATTTGAGCAGTGGATCCCTGTCAAATTGTACACTCAACTGAGTATACTAAGAGAGAGCAATTGCACTTATACCCTACCTACTTGCCAAGATTCATAATGAATTACATTATGGATGCCCCAAGATTCTAGGAGAGCTAAGGAATGCACATTCAGCCAAACGAAGGCCCTTCATAATGAATCAACTACCAAATCATTCTGAAGACACCAAAGGCGACCATTGAACATCAATTTGGACAAGGAGGTCAAACCCACTGCTCTTGGAATTGGGGGTAAACCTATCAGAGTGCTAACCATGGCTTTCAACCATGGTTTACAGTGTAGACCATAGCCCAGATCTGTAGTTTCTAGTAGATATAGTAGACAATAGAGGGATAAAGCTAAATCAAATGAGGATTTGAGGTAGGACCTACTTCTCACTCTCTGTCATTATTTCTATCTTTGTGTTTTTACAGAAAGCTAAATTTTAAATGCAATTAGGAAACTAAGAAAGGAAAATAAAATGAATTAGGTCTTAGTTGCATTTATCTTTCGATCATTAGAAAGGCGCTACTAGGAATAGTGGATCTTTGATTGTAATCCGCCCTAGAATCCAACGTGCTTGATAGAATTTGTGTGGATGATTTGCATGCATGAGGTCCAATTAGTGGACGATTATCATCTTAATGTGCATAGTATTAAAGAGCATCTAGAGTAGCTTGCATTTTCTAAATTTGAAATGTTCTTTCATTTGCATAACATTTAGAAAATGAGCATGTATGATATATGATGCATTTCTTTTATGTACATTAAAATGAACCATACACACCACTTGGCACTTGAATGCTAGTGAGTTGGGCTTAACACCCAACCACTAGTAGGGTTCAATGACGGTGGGTGTAACTTCCATCCGTTGGCCCAAATCTCGCAAACCTTTTGGATACTAGACCAATATCGGGTCCGAGAACCTTTCGTACCCTAGATAATTTATATGTATTCTCTTCAAAGGGTATAATGCAGATTGAGAGAAAATAGGTGAGGATATCAGAGGACCTGTGCTCCCTGACCATGTGTGGGCTTCATTACCACACATTATAGGTTGGATTACGTGACTTGGATTTCATAGCCAAGTTTTCAAGTTGCGAGCCTACAGGTGAAAGCCATTAAACTGAGAATAAAATCCAACAAGTTTTGCAAAACACGATAAGAGTTTCTACACTGATACAACAAATATTGAAAACACATCAAACAGTTTAGGACTCACTTTAAAAATTTAAAACAAGATAATCATTATGGTATACCTTGTTTGCTTAATAATAATACATTTAGATGCTAGGTACACAATGGTGGATACATGGGGTGGTCGAAAAAGGTACAAAACCAACACCGATGACCAACCCCTAACCAATTCACAATAGTACGTATCAATTCCTCAACCACATGAGTGAACCAAACATCATTTAGATAGCATTAGAGGAGATAAATCAACATGAGGGGAGCCTATACAGCAAGCCGCAGATAGAGGAGCTTCAGTACACTCCTCTAGGAACATGATAGAACAGGAAACCTTCCAACATGAGGGTGTTCCACTTGAGAGCCATTATTGAGACCGCAATGCATGTGCATCCATGGGATCAGTTGAAGAGTTTGTTGTGCAGGGGACTAGGTTGGTGCCCCTATGTACTAAGTCCATTGGAGGATCTATGGTTCCACTTTCTGAGTATAGAAGGACTAGAGATATGCCCATTCAGGGATAGACAGATAGGCTCACTACTTAGCATAGGTCTAACCATACTCCCATGTGTGGTCCACCACACAAGATCACCATTGATATATCAAAGGTGGGAGATAATGGCACACCACTGCATGAACGATGGCAGTATAGGTAGCTAGAGGGTCTAGGTAGTGTTTTAGAGAAGCTAGGCTACAAGCATTTTGCTCCACCCATTCATGCCTCGAGTGAGCATAGTGTGAGTGTTATTCACACTACTAGAGAACATGGAGAGGCTTCTAAGCACCCTCATGTCACACACCCACTATTTGTGCATGGTGGTTCATAGTATAGGACACAACAAGAGGCCAATGCCGTACTCATAGATAGAGGCAAAGGCATAGCACAATAGTATGATGGGTACAGAACCCACAAGGTCACTTGTACAGAGCAGGGATACCAGAGGTCTTCCATGACCTATCAGATCTATAGGTCACATCGACTGGTATCAGAGTAGAAACACCAAACCTCCAAGATCAATTGGAGGATGCTCACCTAGAGAGGCAACACATTGACGATGAAAATATTCAATCACAGAGGCTCATTAGACAAAGGCTATATGAGCAGTGCATGCACAAAGAGCGTATCCTTGCCTAAGAGGAACGCATGGAGTATGAGGATAGGTTAGCTAGGGCTAGCCTATGTCCTCATGAGGAGCATAGAGAGTGTGTATATATAAAGGATTTATATCAAGCCGATATGCATCAAGAGCAAAGAGATGCTCATACTCATGCTAGTACTGAATAGAGGGAGCAGCCACCATCGCTTGATATAAGAGGTAGAAGCAACATGAAGAAGCGACGGGAGATGGATACAAGCAAGAATATCCTAAGAGTTCCTGAGCTAAGGAGGAGGAATATCAATGCCCTCCATATCATACAAGGAAGATAGAACCTCCTAAGCCACCTCCACATCAACTTAGGGAGGAGGAATTTTTATCTTTAGAAGCCTATATGGCCTTATCCGAGAAGATCAAAGCCATCGAGAGACAAGTCATGGCTATTAAAAAGATGACATTAAGGAAAATTCATAACGAGCCTTTGGATCCTTTGATGCCTACTTAGGCTTACCCTGAGCATTTTGATATGCCAGGTTGGACATGTTTAAGGGTGATGAAGATGCATAGGAACACGTCACAAGCTTTCTAGAGGCTTATTTCTAGATAACAAGCAATGATGCATTGTTTTTGCATACTTTTATCATGATAATTTTAGGTCCGGCCTGAGAGTGGTTCAATCAGCTAAAAAAACATAGCATAATTTGTTTCAAGCAATTAGCTGATGCCTTTCTTGAATGCTATTCCTTTGGCATAAAGAAACAGGCCAATCTTTTCGATATGGCAACATTAGCTCAACGCGATGATGAGCCAATAAAGCAATACAAAAAGAGATGGAGGAGACTAATGGTGAAGTTGCCATTCCATATTCCTACCAGAGAGTTAACCTGAATGTTTATGAATAGTTATGCCAAGCACATATCACTATTGTTAAAGTTGTAGTAGTATCCCATTATAAGAGGCTTTGGCACAAACCAAAGTTATTGAGGACATCAAGTTGTAGGAAGGTAACTTGAAGCTTAAAAATAGGAGAGAGGGATAAAAGAAGAGTTCCACAAAACAATAGGGCAAGTAGGCCCATGTGAATCAAGTGGTGTTGAATCTTCAGAGGGAGAACAAGGGGTAATAGAAATAGAATTATCAGGCCCAACCTCCCCCTATGTAATATGGCAAGCACAATAATAATTATAAGGGCAAGAACAAAGATCAACGCTCACCTCAGTAGTTCACGCCATTGAAAAAATTACTGACATAAATTTTCCATCAACTATGCAAGGCCAAGGTGATTAGGTTACCCGAAGTCAAGATGATAGAGCTCAATCAACCCAAACCAAAGGGGTACCAAGACGATTTGTTTTGTATTTTTCATCAAAAAAATGCCACGAAATTAAGGTGTGCTAGAATTTAAAACACATGGTGCAAAATATGATTGAAAAATGTGAGCTTGTATTACCGTACAACCCATAGGAACTTGATAATCAAAATATGGGGATTTACAAAAACCCCTTATTGAATCATGAGGTGTCTCGAAACAACATTGGTCAAGTTAACTAGGTGCGAGTCGAACCACCTACCTAGGGGTTCTTAGGCATGGTGAACATTGTCACTAGACACGGGAGATATGAACAAAAGAATAAACGTCATGCTTCCATTAAAATACAAGCCACACTGAATCAGTGTCCAGCATAGAATATTCTAGGCCCACCAGCAAGACCGATGGTTACCATAAGGAATAGGTTGGTCCAAAACCTACAAACAACTCCTGTGAAATTGTCAATATATGAATTAATACAACAGTCCTCGAGGTACAAGGAGAATATTATGGACATTCTAAGGTCCATTAAAGTACATTCCAAGGATGCACAGGCATTTACTAATTTCTTGGTACATGTACAAAAGTGTCAGGAACCGATGATCCAATTTTATGATCATGAGATAAATATGGTTTCTATAACTATGACTGACCCATCATTGCACATAAATGCATGTGTTAATCACATGCCATTTAAAAGGGTCTTTATCGATACTGGCTCATTGATCAACCTAATAATGACCAAGGCACTGAATCATTTGAAGCTACCTAAATCATACATTGTGCCAACTACATTTACATTGAGAGTGTTTAACGATGCACTATGTTCGACTATCGACACAATTATCCTACCTGTGTAGGTAGGTTTGAAGACCATATTAGTAATGTGTCATGTGATAGAATGGGCCATGCAGTTCAACCTTTTACTCGATAGACCTTGGATTCATGAAATACGTTGCATCCCCTGGATATCGCATCAGTGCGTGAAATATATTTATAAGGGACTAGTTCACATAGTGGCATCATACGAAGAGCCATTTAAGTTTGTGAACTTTATACTCCCATCAATGCACCTGGATGTTCAACTGTCATCGCCAACAAAGAAACCAAGAGGTAAAACAATAGTACATGCTCAACCAATGCCATATGTGTCACACAGATTGGAGCACACCACTACCACTTCCTTAAAATTGTCGGCATTGGTCATGCATCGAGATGATAGGAAGTTGAAGGTAAAAATGGGTGAGAAAGAGAATGAGCATGAGCCCGAGCCAATCGCCGAGGAGGTTCCCATTCCCATGGATGTTGAGGAACCCCAAGAAAAAGCTGAGGAGGCACCTCAGCCTGCCTCGCCTACATATTCAGCAGGGTCATATGCACCATAAGTGATGGTACATCTCGCTAACACCGAATTAGGCAAGTACCTTATGTAGAATGTGACCTTCGATCCAATTCTAAAGACTACACAAGATATGGGTCGAACATCCACTCATCGTTACCCGGTTGGATTGGTGGTTCCATTGGGAGAGCCACCTAACCATACTAACTTCATCTATGCGAGGCTAGACCAGCTTTCAACGTGAGAGCCTGTGGATGAAGATGATGAGGAACCTTTCATAGTAAATGTTTATTATATATCCAATCTGGAGTATACCATACATATTTTTGAGCTATATCATTGGCACGGATACAACCTTGGTCTCTTTGAACAAGGATGGAGGACTTCGTTGGAACCTCGTTATCAGTTAGTAACTGATAGGATTGGTTTAGGGTTACAGATACGGGGCCAGGACGATTTTATTATGATATCCATAGATCGTCTATACCTCAGTATGGTGGACGATGTGGATTTTAATCCATATCATCTGGATCCTTCCAAATTCTAGAGGAATCACCCTATGATATCTATCGTTATCATTGAGCCACTCAAAGATCATAGTGAAAGGCTCCTCGAGTAGACTGAGATAGAAATGAACCCTAGAGATCAACTGGGACACAAAACACATGATGCAGTCAACAACATAGACATGCAGGGGCGTGACCCCATTACTACAAGTGATCTCAAGCTAGGAGATATTTGTAACAAACATGGAGCAGAGTCCACATCCGATATGAGTGGACCAGGCTATGACGGGGACAAAGAATCCTCAAACGATGATGAATCTGGGGATGAAGTCAAAGGTGCCTATGAGAGGCCCTAAAATGCATGTCATTTGTTTCCTATTGATTCGGTACAGGTTCCTGAAGATATCCTTCCCAACTTTGATCATTCAGGGGAAGAGATCGAGTCAGTTTTCTTCGTAGCATCGTATATGAGGTATAATTATCCAGTTTTTTTGGATAGCAATGACAACATACAAGAAGTAAGATTCATGGGGCCTCATTTGGAGGATCATCCTCCAAGAGTGGGGGCAAATGAAGGTTCTTTTATGATAGTGACGAAGAATATGAGTTAGAGAGGGCCTACCTTGGTCCTCCTTATTTGCGTTACCGTTATCAACCCATCGACATTGATGAGGTCTATCGACAACTACCTATTGGTCCACATCTGAGATCAAGACGGTTAAACTTGGATCAAATTCATCGATTGGTTAATCCCATTTTTTTGACCTACATGGAGCTTCAAGAGCCTAATGATCCTATTTTACATTTAGTGCATAGAGAGGATCCAGTTATTTGTAGTCTTCACAAGGAGGATCCCTTTGTGCCTGTGCCATTGGAGCTAGATCATGGGTATGAGGGCTACGCATATTTGACCTAGAGATAAATTCCATTCCATAAACATGGTCTTCATTGATTTGACCACTCCACTCTGCAATCCAACAAATCCGTCCAAACCATTATATCTTAACAAATATGCTATTGACTGGGATCATGCTAATTCACCCGTTGAGACTAAAGATTTGTTCCCCAATTAATAAATGTTGCAATCTTTCCATTTTGCACCAGGCTATGTATATGATGTTTATCATGCCAAAAATGCGTCTAATGCAAAACCGATCAACTCGACTGATGAAATTCATATGATTCCTATGCCTCACCAGCTTGAGGAGGGATCACATATGTTGGTAGAGGAAATCTTTGAGGTGGATATCAGTAATGATCCCGCCAACACAAAGAATGTTAAATTTGGAGAGATTATCACTCAAAATGAGTAGGCCACCCTCATCCCTCTACTAAAAGAGAGACCAAATTTGTTTGCTTGGACGTATAAGGATATGCCAGGTCTGGACTTGAAAGTGGTTACGCATAACCTTTCGCTAGATCTGACGAAGAATTCAATCAAGAAAAAGCTTAGAAAAATGCATCCAACAGTAGCCTTAATGGTGAAATATAAGCTACAAAAGCTTTTGGATGTGGAATTTGTGATCTCCATCGATTATCTAGAATGGGTGTCCAATATGGTACCTGTGGGAAAACCCGATGGAAGAATCTATATTTGCACAGATTTTAGAGACCTAAATAAGGAAACACCCAAAGATTTATTTTTGTTGCCCAATATTGATGCTCTCATAGATGCAACTGCAGGTCATGAAATGCTCTACTTAATGGATAGTTTTTTGGTTACAATAAAATTTAGATTAAACCTGAAGACCAGCATAAAACCGTGTTTATAATGCCATGGGGAACGTTTTGCTACAAATTTATGCCATTTGGTCTCAAAAATGCTGGTGCCACATATCAGCGGGCCATGACATACATTTTTCATGACTATATGCACAAAATTATTGAATATTATATCGATGAATTGTTAGCCAAGATGTTGTTGCGAGAAGACCATGTAGAGGTCTTAAGGAAAGTCTTCTATCACCTGATAGAGCACAATGTCAGGCTGAATGCTAAGAAGTGCATATTTGGCATAACTTATAGAAAATTACTAGGGTTCATCATCTCTAAGAGAGGCATCAAAGTAGACCCAACAAAGGTCAAGGTCATTTTGGAAATGCGTCCTCCCACCAATATTAAGGAATTAAGGAGCCTGCAGGGCAAGGTAGCCTCGATAAAGCGATTTATCACCCAAATATAAGATAAATGTTGACCCATGAATCGACTGCTACATAAGGGGGTCCCATTCAATTGGGATGAGGACTGCAAGGCAGCCTTCACAAATATAAATCAATACCTAGTGATGCCGCTAGTGCTAGCTCCACCAAGTCCAGAGGTGCCTTTTCTACTATATATATCGATAAATGACTTTACACTGGGAACCATGTTAGCCCAAAAGAACATGCAAGGCAAAGAATAGGCCATATATTATATTAGTCGAACCTTGGTGAGCTATGAGCTTGGGTATGCATATGTGGAAAAATTGGGTTTAGTAGTAGTGTTCACTACAAAGAAATTGTCACTATATGTTAAGTCATATGATATATGTTATATCCAAATAAAATCCTTTGTAGTACATGATGAGTAAGACATATCATAATATGTGTACTGTGAAGTGGATCATGCTTTTGATAGAATTCAATCTGGAATTCATAATCCAGAAGTCCATTAAGGGATAGGTCATAGCAGATCAAATAGCTGAGGTACTATTGTCAAACAGTAGGCCTCTAACAATTGAGCTTCTGGAAAATGCGGTCTTCGTCATATCTGAATCTCTCAAACTTGAAGAACCAGAGAACAACACTGATATGACTCTGTTCTTTGATGGTTCAAAGTGTGAACAAGGAGGTGGTGCCAAAATAGTGTTTTTCATTCCATAAGGAGCTCCAATGCCCTTGTCATTCAAGTTGGATTTCTCGTGCACCAACAACAACACTGAGTATGAAGCCCTACTACTGGGACTCCATACAGTTGTCGCCATGAATATTAATATATTGAACATCTTTGGTGACTCCTTGCTCATAGTAAATCAAGTCAAGGGGCTTTTTCATCGTCAATGTCCTGTACTGAAAGACTATATATATCTGGTTGACACATATTTGGCCAAATTTGAATGGTATGATATTGAGGTCATCCCTTAATTGTCAAATAGGTTTGCAAACATCATGGCATATTTGGGATATTTAATCCCTCAGAATCCATCTACTGATTTCACTACCATCCATGTCAAGATGCTCTCGCATCCAACAGCAGAGCGTGCAGCCTATGATAACAAATAATCGGTCAACATGATCAGTGTAGAACCAAAATCTGAATGGTTTTGCAAAGCTGAAGACTTTCTTAAGAAGGTACCCTGGGGGTCATTAACCTGTCAGAGTCCTACGATGAGTGGTACTACCTTTGAGGCATTCGTCATCTGTTGCATTCCGTAGTAGGAAGAATTATATTTATCAGTCTTACAAACGACACCATGTTTGTGTTTAAATCATGCATCTCTGCATTTATCACGATCCATTATTCATGTGAGTAATTGTGTTTTTCAACACAACCCATTTTGTTGCTATGGAGAATATACTAGGGTTTTTTGGTCATTCAACCATACCTAGTGGTCTTATCAAGAGTTGATAGAAAGCTTATTTTGCTTTTGTAGCCGAGGTTCAGTTAGTATAGCCCTTGGCATATCAAAAGCCTATCACTAATCAACAAATTAAACAATCCTAACAAGGAATAGGGTAAGATGAAATCCACAAAGCAAAACCAGGTATCCGAAGGTAAAAAGAGTTATTCTTGTTTTTCCCTCTGTGTAGACGATATGGGAAATGTGGGCAGTTGGAAAAAGAATAGGTTAGTTCCCTATTCAAAATCCCTTATGATAAAATGAGCAATATCCTAGAGTGATATCCCACATCAATCCTCAATATTGATACCCTAGATCGACTCCCCAAAGTGATATACCATATTGATATCATAAGATCGATATTCTCAATCGATATACCAGAAATAGTTTTCCCAAGTAAATCCCCCCAAAGGAAATTTTCTGAAGAAAATTATCAAATGTAAATTCTAAAAAGTGAATATCGAGTGAAGATCAAAAAATAGGCTTAAATCAAAGTTCAAAATGAAGATCATAAATCAAAGTTCAAAATGAAGATCATAAATCAAATTTCGATTGGAGATCAAATGAAGATAAAAAATCTAGTTCAAAGAGAGATCAAATGAAGATCCAAAGACAATTCAAATGAAGATGGAATCAACTCCCTTACTTCACTACATATGAGAAAGTATCCCAAAAATTGAAGTATAGAAAGGAATGATCCTGAATTCCTAGAATTGTTGGCACTACTATACCTTACGCATGATGATATGTCTGATGCATTAGAACCTTTCTTATGAACAAGACCAATGTTTGAATGTGGAAGATCCAGTTTCAGGTGTCCTGCATTACCTAGTGGCTTAGTCCAACTAAAACCTGAACTTGAGATTGGATAAGACATTTGTGGAACCCTTATATTAGCAATGGGCTGAAATAATACCACTTGACATCGGGGAACGCTCGTGTCTTATCTTAAAATAATCATGTGCACACACAGGGATAATGAACATTTAGGGCCTATCCTAGCAAAAACCTTTTATCTCAAAAGTCTAGTGTGGTTAGTATGCAACTTTTTATAAGTCTATTAAGGTGTTTGAGTCTCATGGAAAATCTCAAAATTTTCTCCCATAGCAACAAAATGTCAAATATCACGACCATATAAATCATCAAATTGCAAAGTATTGAATCCATGATACATCATTATATAAAGAAAAATCAACATATAGGATAGATACCGTATGGATATTAGCAATGATATTTAGATGACCACTGACTATATCATGCATATTTTTCAAATTTTGTAAAATAAAATCGAATAACACATTATATCATTCGCATCATAACATCGCATTCATTGCATTTCATATATGGGTGATTAATTGATTAAATTCTTATCTTAAGGATTTTCAATTACATTCATGATTTTTATATATTTTGTGGTGTCATCCATTAGATTGATAAACATATCTACATTTATTCCTTATGTTTTAAGTGATTAAAGCATACAGGTTCATTTACATTAGATTAGCATCGTGTAAATAAATAATTACATACATTAATGCATACAATAAAGCAATATAAAATATGCGTTAAGGGAAAAACATTTCATCCATCATAAAAAGCACATCTAAGCATCTAGGTCACTCCATATCATCATCATAAATTAAATAGATGTCTAGTGCATGTCATCATACATCGCATCATATAACATCAGTATAACATAAGCATTGCATCCATGTACATCACATAAATAAAAAATAAAAAATAAATGAGTACACAATAATGAGCCATGATAATGATCACATCATATATATAAATATGTGTCTTAGAGTACATCGAGAGTACAAAAATACTCGTAGGCTACAACTATGTAGGTCCTTGACCTTACACTCCAAAAATGGTACAATACATATATCAAAAAATGTGTACTAAGGAGGTCCTGCACCCCTAGCCTGTGAATCACCGCCTGTATCCCTGTGGCTCCTGTGAGAGCTGAACCCATGTGTGCTATAATATCAATGAGTCCTCTCTGTCCTATGAGTTCAGTGGTTAAAACTTACTGAGGACTACCCTGTAGTCCTGGCCCTGGTCCTCTATGATCCTGCAACCTACCTATCCTCTAGAACCTGTAAGCCCCTCAACTCGATGAAGCCCTCTAGCCGAGATATGTGAGCTATCCTCACATCCAATCGATCATTTCTCTCCTCATGAGAGAAGTGAGTCGCCTAATCTTTGCCATAGGATCCACACCTATGACTAGTGGAGCGGTTGGAGGTACCATGAAAATATGAGAGGATGAAGGTGTGGTGTCATCCATTAGATTTATAAACATATCTGCATTTATTCCTTATGTTTTAAGTGATTAAAGCATACAGGTTCATTTACATTACATTAGCATCGTGTAAATAAATCATTACATACATTAATGCATACAATAAAGCAATATAAAATATGCGTTAAGAGAAAAACATTGCACCCATCATAAAAAGCACATCTAAGAATCTAGGTCACTCCATATCATTATCATAAATTAAATAGATGTCTAGTGCATGTCATCATACATCGCATCATATAACATCAGTATAACATAAGAATTGCATCCATGTACATCACATAAATAAAAAATAAAAAATAAATGAGTACACAATAATGAGCCATGATAATTATCACATCATATATATAAATATGTGTCTTAGAGTACATCGAGAGTACAAAAATACCTACAGGCTACAGCTGTGTAGGTCCTCAACCTTACACTCCAAAAATGGTACAATACATATATCAAAAAATGTGTACTAAGGAGGTCCTGTGCCCCTAGCCTGTGAATCACCGCCTGTATCCCTATGGCTCCTGTGAGAGCTAAACCCATGTGTGCTATAATATCAATGTGTTCACTTGGTCCTATGATTTCAATGGCTAAAACTTGCTGAGGACTGCCCTGTAGTCCTAGTCCTGGTCCTCTATGACCCTGCAACCTGCCTGTCCTCTAGAACCTATAAGCCTCTCAACTCGATGAAGCCCTCTAGCTAAGATATGTGAGTTATCCTCACATCCAATAGGTCATTTATCTCCTCCATGAGATAAGTGAGTCGCCTAATCTTTGCCATAGGATCCACACCTGTGACTAGTGGAGTGGTTGGAGGTCCCATGACAATCTGAGAGGATGAAGGTGTGGTGTCATCCATTAGATTGATAAACATATCTGCATTTATTCCTTATGTTTTAAGTGATTAAAGCCTACAGGTTCATTTACATTAGATTAGCATCGTGTAAATAAATCATTACATACATTAATGCATACAATAAAGCAATATAAAATATGCATTAAGAGAAAAACATTGCATCCATCATAAAAAGCACATCTAAGCATCTAGGTCACTCCATATCATCATCATAAATTAAATAGATGTCTAGTGCATGTCATCATACATCGCATCATATAACATCAGTATAACATAAGCATTGCATCCATGTACATCATAAAAATAAAAAATAAAATATAAATGAGTACACAATAATGAGCCATGATAATGATCACATCATATATATAAATATGTATCTCAAAGTACATCGAGAGTACAAAAATACCCACAGGCTACAATTGTGTATGTCCTCGAACTTATACTCCAAAAATGGTACAATACATATATAAAAAAATGTGTACTAAGGAGGTCCTGTACCCCTAGCCTGTAAATCACTGCCTGTATCCCTGTGGCTCCTGTGAGAGCTGAACCCATGTGTGCTAGAATATCGGTGATCCGCTCGGTCCTATGAGTTTGATGGATAAAACTTGCTGAGGACTGCCCTGTAGTCTTGTTCCTGGTCCTTTGTGACCCTGAAACCTGCTTGTCCTCTAGAACCTGTAAGCCCATCAACTCGATGAAGCCCTATAGCTAAGAGATGTGAGCTATCCTTGCATCCAATCGGTCATTTATCTCCTCCATGAGAGAAGTGAGTCACCTAATATCTACCATAGGATCCACACCTATGACTAGTGGAGCGGTTGGAGGTCCCATGACAATCTGAGAGGATGAACGGTCTCCTCTATGTAGCCTGAGCAGGTCCCTCTCTACAACTACCTCACCCCGCTGTGTCATTGCTACATCATGGCCACTAGTGAGCTCCTAAAATCGAGCCTCTACCATTGTAGCTCACTTTGTGAGACTAGTGATCTCCTCCTATGCCTTAGCTATCTGCCTATCTCAGTCAACTAGCTTCACCTATAGAGTGGCAATAGTAGTGTCTCGCTCATGTTGCTGATTCTGATATCTACCAAGCTAACTTTGTAAGTCAACAACCTAAGCTAAGAGCAGCCCCTCTGTACTGTCAGGAGGAACCTCACCCTCCTCTGGAGCCTCATCATTTGGGTCATCCTCAGGAGCCTCCTCGATGGTAACCTCCATGACCCATCCATCCTCTATCCGTTGGTGCACCCTGTGCCCATCAGGATCTATTACTATCTCTACCTAATCATAAAATCTACCTAGAGGTCATAATCCATGCCACCGTAGCAGTGACCACCATTCATCATATGCTAGAGTGATAACGGCCTGGTCAACTCTAGTCTCCTGGAAATCATTTGGCTCATTCTCTAGAGCTGAATGATGGATCCATGGTAGATGTGTCTCTAAAGCCAAGTGCTTGTAGAAAAATGGAATCTTTGGAATATCCTACATCAGGCCGAACTACCATAGGATGTGAGAATAAAACTAGTACTCTTTAATCTTGACCTTTTGACCGAGTAGCCATTTGTCTCAATGAGCATGTCAAAGCCACTCGTCGGCCTTAGTCTAGTCAAGGCACTCCATGTAAGTCCGCCACACGATATCATTTAGGATGAGTCCTACAAAGTGTGTGATATAATGTTGGACGTCACCAGCATGGGTCCTGCTCCTGAACCCCTCCTCCTCTTGAGGCTAGAAAGAGGCATAGCACTGGTGAGCATCATCTATCTCCATGATATGCAGTGGCAGATCCCCAAGTTGCTCTATCCTGATATTCTACCAGCCCTAAATCTAAAGAAGTAAGCTACAACTGATCCTACAGTAGCTTTGGTCTATAATCTGGTATAGCTCTTTGTACAACTGGCAGGGTAGGGTGCTCCCCTAGGCTAGTCGTAATGGTTGACGGATGGTGCTTTGAACAACTTTGCGAACAGTGGCTAAGAGGTTCTAGGGAATCCTCATGCTCAAGGAGTTTGGAAGCACTACTTACACACCACCAGGTGCATAAATATTGCCTCACACATAGATAAGACATTCTTCCCTTGCCAATAGCTGAAATGGACCCCTCCATGGTCAATGCCATGCTGAGCCTCCTCGCTCTGGAAGCAAAATATGGCATAAAAAATGGACTTCTTAGCCCCAAAAGTAGAAGAGACAATGGCCTCGCCATCAATGGGGATCCTAAAAATATTGTAGACATCCTCTAGGGTCACCATCATTTCACCTGTAGGTAGGTGAAATGTGTTGGTTCGCGCATTCTAGCGTAGGGCCAACGCAGTCAAGTAAGCTTGATCTACCCTGATAGTGAGTAGATCTAGTACATAGTTGAAGATGACAACTTCGAACCATTCTCGCTCCCTGAGAGTGAGATCTCCATGGAGATTCATAAGAATGTTAGGCTCGCAAGCTTTAGAGGTCAACCTTTGAAATAAAAAGCATAATATAAGAGAAAATCCAACTAAAACAATCAAAAACATTTAAAAGTGACCTAAAAATCATCAAAAACATCTAAAAAATAATAAAATTGCAAAAACATGTCATCATGCAGTCCTAAAAATAAAAAATATCATTTAGACAGGTCAAAAATGTATTAAAAGACATTAATTGCCTATTAAAAATTAGAAAAATTAAAAATTTGATAATTTTTTTCTAAAGTTTGTGAACCGCGGGTCAACCCTGGGGTCCACATATGATAAAAATTTGACCGTTGGGGTTTTAAATGCTGACTGTATCTGGCAGCTGTGGTCCCCAATTGATCAATTGGGAACCATAGCTAGTACCTGCGGTCTTTGACTGATATCCCGCCCGATCTAATACCACAGCTAAAATATAAAAAAAATTAAAAAAGTAAATCCTAAGCTACCCTAGTCTAAGGTGTGGTTCATTGCCAATGATTTAGTGTTATTGATTAACCAATTACTTAATTTGGTTCATTTTATTGGTAATGAATGTGAGGTATTGGTTTCAAATTACCTTGTCCTCGCCTCGTCCACCGTGGCTAGAATAAGCTTGACCCGCTTTGCCATTGTGCTGTGAGTAGGTGTGCGTGTAAAGTTTGGTAGGGTTGTAGGTCAGTTTTTTAGCTGTCAATGTCAGAACTCCAAAGAGCAAGTCATTATCAGAGAATAATGAGAGAAATTTAAAAATTGGGCTTTTTATAAGCTTTTCATATTTTGCGTGGACCGCAGGCCCTAGCCGTAGTTCCCAAAATTGCAAATGGGAACCGTAGGCCCTAGCTGCGGTTTGCAACTGGCAAGCAATTTAATAAAATACCACCATGGGAAGGTTTAAAATGATAAATCAATAAATCCCAAGGGATAAGAATTCAATAAAAGCAATCAATTTGGAAATTTGGTGATAATAAAGCACCGGGATCCAATTAAAAATCAAATATCTAGCTAAGATTATAAAGTACATTCAACCGAGGTCATTACTATGAAAAGCCTTTCATGGAACGACACACCTCCTAGCCAAATAAATAAACTCAACTCATAATTCAAAAGATTAAAAAAAAAATCAAATAAGTAAAAACACTAAATGTGCCTTGTATTCAGTAATTTACCATATACACTTGGCGGTTGCAGTGACTTGCGATCCATGCAATCCGGCAAGATGAGTAAATTATGACAAGGACATTTGAGGAAAAATGGTCATTTATTTATTTGATATGCTTCTTTTCAATCCCGAAGAAGGCCTTCGAGGTCATAATGCTCCATGGGAACAAGGCGTTGCATGTCATTTCTTCTGACATCTTTCAGTAAATCATCGATAATTTTATTCAACACAAATCTAATTGGATTTGTATCAATTCGATTCCCTAAGATGGCTATTGTAGCCCAACTAATCCATGGGATAGAAATGTGCAAATACTATTAATAGTTGGAATCAAAAGATGAACTAGGCCTAGCCAAGGCATTAATTTGCTCAAATCTAAATTTTTTTAGATCATCCATGGTGGTCAAGCAACATCGTCTCTTTAATCATTGTCATTATCCTCATCGACTCATCGTTTGAGGGGGTAGTCATAATATCAAATAATAATCAAAATCAATAGAAGATCCCTAAAATCGTAGATCTCTTAATCTTGTCAAAATTGCGTTCGTCCTTGCGAATCATTGTCAACAACTATCATAAGCTTACCCCTTTGCTTGGGAAAAATAGCAAATATGATTTTGCTTGTTGTTCTCCACCTTTTAGATCTATGGGTCAGAAGATACCTATGGAATGCATAGCTACACCAAATGAAATGAGAAGGGCACAAGCATTTCAAATTTAAGCCTTTCACTCAGTTGGAAGAAATGATTCCAAGATGCGTGTCCTTTTGCAAGACCTAGGGCATCTAATTTTTATCTAACGATCATCATAGAACCTTAGACATCATTTTAGGAGGTTTATTTTTGCTCATCATTGTTCGATCTCACAATGCATCTCAAAAGGGGCATTTGTAGACACCTAAAATGCATCATGTTGAGGGCGATTACTCATATGGACATGCTACAAGACCATATGGAGGATCTTGGACAGACTCTAGGATAAAGCAATGGTTCTAACCACTCAAGTTGGGCACCTTGGCCTAATCAGTTTGAATCACAACCGAGACCTACAGTTTATAGACTGAATCACAATTGAGACCTATGGTTTATAATCTAGACTGTAGCTATGACCTATGGTTTTAACTGAAGTTCAGTTGGCCTTCAATCCGAGCCAAATCGGTTGGAATGGCCATTTGATCTAGAAGAATGTGGTTAGAGGGTAGAAGCTTCCAATCCAACTATCCTAACCACCCCTTCTTGATCTTAGCTTCTCCATGAAGCCATCCATAGCCCTTGGGTAGTCCTATAAGTACCCATCAAAATTAGGGCAAATGAGGAGAGAGAGCATTGGATATTTGAGCAGTGGAGCCCTATTGAATTGTAAACTCAACTGAGTATACTAAGTGAGAAATTGCTCTTATCCCCTACCTACTTGCCAAGATTCATAATGAATTGCATTATGGATGCCCAAGGATTCTAGGAGAGCTAAGGAATGCACATTCGGGCAAATGAAGGCCCTTCATAATGAATCAACTACCAAATTAGTCTGAGGACACCGAAGGCGACCATTGAAAATCAATTTGGATAATGAGGTCAAGCCCACTACCCTTGGAATTGGGGGTAAACCTATTAGAGTGTTAACAATGGCTTTTAGCTATGGTTTACAGTGCAGACCACTCACCAGAGCTACAGTTTGCAATAGAGGTATCACCACCTTCCCCTTTTCATTTTTGTTTGGTTAATTAGCTTAGATTAGCTGTTTTCATGGTTTATATGCAGTTTAGTAGACTTCTGACCTTAGAATTAGGTTAACTTAGTTTCTTTATGTTTATTATCAATTAGGACATAAATGGATTCTTTATGTGTGTTTATGCTTTATTTTACACAATTGATCCATGCATAGTGTAGTTGTTGTCTTTCTTTATGCTATTATATGAATATTGATGCAATTAACATAGTTTAGAAGCACCTTTCATGTTTTCTTGATTATGCATGTTTAATGGTGTCATTATGCAATTTTCCTAAAAGGGCCTCATCATGAGATGTTGCCTATGTTTTTGACACTTCTATGTTGTTTCTTGACCGCAGGAAATAGTTTCAAAGGAGAACCAATCATCAAGTTCCTTCCCCATCGCGAAGAAGAGGGCACATCCACCCTAGAGCATTTGTGACCAAGTGAAAAGCATTATTAGTGCACCTACTCTGTTGAGGGCTTTGGAATTGTATTAATCATATCATCATTTGGGTGAATCTAAGAGGGGCATAATTGTAACCAAGATTATTTATAAATATTAATACAAGAAAGTCTATTTTGTTGAATCTATGCAATTGTGTCATTTTATGCTTTTAATGAATGAATACGACATAGTATAGTAGATGGGTGCATGCTTTTTTGTTGGATCAGTGTCACATTAAACCACAGACACTCACAGAGTCTAGATTCCATATATTTTGGCTATTACCACACATGTTACACATCACCATACTAGGTATGCATAGTCAGATGTGTGAAGCCCTTTGTCATGCCACTGAGGCTACTAAGTGGACTATCATGACTGCAAGTGCTTCTACTTCTTAGACCACTAATACTTATTTTGAATCTAACCAAATTACTTCTATAGGTCCACCTGACCTATTTACTAGGCCTTTCACCCCTAGTGCTAGTCCCATATCCCATATGACATATTCCACTCCATCCCATCTCTTGGGTGAGACCTTTGAGGAGACCCCTCCCTTGGAAGATCTCTTCTCTCCTAATCCCCCATCCACATATTGCAAGTATGTCATCTATACTCCCCCTAGTTGCCCCATACCTATTATGGTGGTGGATGAGTTCACTTTGTCTGCCTTACCTTCGGCCACCCATCCATTCCTAGAGCATTCTTCCCATCCACTCTTGGGAGATGACTCCGATCCAGTAGTTTTCCAAATCATACCCGATGTCATCACCACTGTCCAGATAGTCAGTATGATATCTACCCCTCCTTCCATCGATCCTCCTACCATACCATCATCCCAAACCCTGCCATCTCAGTAGGCTCCATCGAGTTACCAGCCTTCATCCTAGCCACCTTCTTCACTTCCACCTTAGTACTTTTCATACCCATATCAGTACTACCAGCTACCATCACCTAATCTAACCCATCCCAAATTGCAGATTCATCCACAATATGTATCCTCATCTTAACAACCACCTCCTTTCACACCATAATTTGCTTCTCATTATCCACCATTTTTATCATATGGTCCCCCATTAGCCCTTTCATCATCATTTCGATTACCACCTCCACCTTCCTTTTGTCCTCCACTGCTAAACCTCACTTATCAAGGTCATCCACCTTGATATTTTGTTTAGCCTGAGTTCTTGCTTGCCATCCCCTTCATACCCCTTCATCCTCATCAGTTCCACCCCCATCTTCCCACCAGTCATCTTTTACCACATCAATATCTCTTCCTCCCCCATCTTCTACACCACCTACTTTCTTCACCTCACCACCCACATGATCCTCCACCACTAGTGCTCAGGCACAACTGACTTTCTAATATGCGTAATAGTAGTAGGTGCCCATGCCTACCCAATAGATTCTTTGATACTATGATCAGCAAAAACAACCACCCACATACCAATATTCCTACATCTCACCCCATCCATATCAGGTTCCTATCCTAAAATATCATACCATGTTGACACCTAATCCAAACTAGGCTACTTACTATCATCCATGGAAAGAAAAACAGTTGCAATATCCACCACATCTAGATTATTCACAACCCTCATCATAGCCATTCCCTGCATCCACATCATCACCCCCATTTTTGGACCCAAAAAACCTACCATGGTGCTCTCTAGTGAATTTTGAGCCATGTAGGAGTAGATTCGTACATTGGATTTGTGCATGACTGGTTATGGGCCTCAAAAACCCACATATAACAAGTTTTACAATGAACCAATTCACCTTTCTGTACCTATACATCCATATTATTACATATTTGAGATCTCTAAATTTGACAAATTTAAAAGTAAGGAAGATCATAGAGAGCACCTCAATAATTACCAATTTTCTTGTTACCAACTGCATGGTAGTGATCCCCTTATGCTTCACACATTTACACTTTCACTTGGAGGACAAGCATTAGATTGGTACAACCATTTGCCTCACCACAATTTATTTATTTTTGAACAATTTGCTAATCTATCTCTTGAGCACTTCTCAATTAACATCAAAACCAAGCTTACCTTGTCCAATGATTATGCTTTACACCAGTTTGACGATGAGACCATTACTAATTTTATCATCCGTTGGAGAGTGGTAATTCATGATCTTGCTTTACCTCTCCCACCTTCAGAGATTGTCAAACTCTTTGCTAATAGTTATCATAAACAAATATCCTAGACATTGCAGATTCATCAGATTCAAAAATTTGAGGAAGCCATCGCCCAAGACAAAGTTATTGAGGACATCAAGGTCCACACAAGTAAAATCAAGCTTCGGTAGAAATCATCCTAACCCACCAACTACCACTACAATTACCCTCCATATGTTCCACCCAATACTAGACCACCTCAGACCAATCAGGTACTAAATTCTCCATATCCACCATGGCAAGTGGCATCCGCTCAAACACCTCAACCCACACCTCCAGGATTACCTCAAAATATATACCAAGTTAATCCTTCACTACTTACCACTCCATAGCTAGGAAACCCTCCACCACAGTCTAATTCATACCAAGGTTGCAATCCACGTTCGCCTCACCCCCAATGCAATTGGATGCCCTTGTTTGAGCCCATGCCCGCTCTATTCCATAGATTACATGAGGGCGATATCATCACTTTGCCAAATGTCCAATCCCTTTACCCAAACCATCCCCTCCTGTGGGACCACTATTCATAAGTTTTTTGTGATTTCCATCGAAAACATGGACACACTCTTGATTCATATCGTATTTTTCACCATACCATGCAAGATCTTATCGATCGAGGCACCATTCAAGTCTCAAATCTCCTTGCACCACAAAATCAGAACTTGGGGATATATCAAAATCCATTACTTGAGCATGGGGTTAATACACCTCAAAATTATCCATTCCAAGTCAATCATGTTAATAGAGGTCCTTCCCAGTAGGGATTGGTGGGTATGATCAACATCACAACTCGTAATCAATGATATCCACCCCCTAAAGCTACCCAAAAGCCCTCCATGTCCCAACAACCATCGGTTACAACCTCATATGTTACCCCACTAATTCCTCCACCTCTACCATAGAATGTCATTACCATCCATGGTAGTATTTCCCATCATCTCCGTACCACCCCTACAAGGTTATCCATCTATGACCTTCTGTAGCATTCCCAACCTCATCGTGAAGACCTCGATTCTATCATTTGCTCTCTTGATCTCGAGACTCATGATAAGATGACTTTGCCAACTTTGTTGGTAATGTTTAGAGATACCTATAACCTTCTATCAACTTCTATGACCATGAAATTATAGAAGTTGTAGGCGAGGGAGCAGATCCCCTATTACATATTCAAGCCTCCATCAACTTCATCACCTATAACATGTTCTCATCGATACTGGCTCATCCATAAGTATAATATCTACCATTGCCCTTGGAAACCTTTACCTTCCCCCTTCCCATATAGCAACTCCATCCATGGATATTTGAGCTTTTGATGGCTCCATGTATCCCACCCTTGGTACCATTATACTTCCCATCAAGGCTGGTGTGAAAATCATTTCCACTCTCTTCCATGTTATCAAAGGTGAAATGTAGTACAACATCCTTTTGGGATATCCTTGGATTTGGGACATGCAATGCATCTCTTCCATGCTCCATAATTGTATTAAATATGTCCATAATGGCTTGGTCCACTGCATCCCTACTGAAGGTGATCCATTTGAATTCTATAACATCATCATCCTTCCACCAGGTCCACCCTTATCATCCACACAATTTACCACTACCTCACATCCGTCTCTAGACAACACCTATCCATCATCCTCACAACCACACCCTACACCTAATATGAGTAACATTGCATCAACCTCTTAAAATCCACCATAACCTCCTAGCACCCCAAATATTATCACATTTTCTTATCGTCCTTCTTCACCTTTTATACCCCTTCCACCATTCACATTTTCTGCTACATATTCAATACCATCTTCATGAAATAACCCACCTCTTCTTCCCACATCCCCTTCATCTGCTTACCAATTTGTACCCTAATCTATGTAGACACGGGTAATCTCTAGTTCACCTACCATAACTTCCATCCCCACTTCTCAATTCACCCATGCCAATCATCCAATATCTAAAATACCTACTGAGTGCTATGAGTGGACACAACACACCACTCAATTCGATGACCAGTTAGCTTAATCAGATCCTCCTGCTTCATCCCCTTCACCCACTACTCCAACTCCATATGATCCACCACCCTTTCCACTACCCATGAGGTCCTCCCCTCCACCCTAGCATACAACCCCTCCTCATATCTATATACTCATGACCACACCAGGTTCATATGAGTATAACATAAGCAATGCTCAGGTTCTTCCATCCCACATCTAGTCCACTTGTGACTTTGGCTGACCTGTCGCAGACTCAGATCACCTTGGATAAGCAACCTGACTATGTTGACTTGGTGGACCAATAGACTCGATTGACACCTGGTAGGACCTGAGAACCAAGGCTATTTGACCTAGCTAGCACCCTAGCAGTTGCAAACTTACATGGCTTAAGCAGTGGCATGCTGACCTGGATCTGACCTGGCAACAATATGATCTAACATGGCATCGACCTGGCATGATGTGGCATCCACCTGGAGTGACGTGGCAGCAACAAGTTTTTCCATACATCAAGGACCGATAGGTGGCAGGCTCTGATTGATGGGCAACTAGAAAAAAGGGGCATCGTTTGATTGCTCGAAGGTAATAGACATTGAAGGTTAGCCCTCCACGTTTTAAAACCCTCCAAAGCTCGATTTCACGTGCATGTGGGACAATAGTCACGTAGTATTTTTTTTTAAATTTCTTTTCAAAGCCGTCACTTCCCAAATATAACCCAATGCTGAATGTTTTCAAACATGCCTTGTTGGCTCATTGGTTAAAGCCCTCGTTCCATCGCGTGAGGTCTTGGGTTCAACCCGCACATTCTTCTTTGTGCAAGAAATAATATTTTTTCATAAAAATGATTTTCTAAAGTTTTTTTTTTTTGTTTTTAAAACTATTGTTTTTGATAAATTTTTATATAGTTTAGCCTTCTTTGGGTCCTTTAAATCAATTTTTTTTCTTATTAAATTGATTTTGTTTTCCCAATAGCTATACTATATGACATTTTTTATCATTAAACATATTTTTTTAGCATTAAAACTTAGACAATCATTCCAGACATTTTTTTTGCAATACCTCCTCTCTTTCCTATAGTTTTCTCCCACATTTTTGGAGATAAAGAGACATAGGAACTCCATATTTTATTGCAAAACCAAAAGACACAAACTTCACAATTTCATGAAAATTAAAAATTGGGCAAGGAATAGGGTCATTTTTTTTGCAACACAACCAAATTATTGCTTTTGTTTTCTCCTCCAAAGGGGATATAAGACATACCATTGCAAATTTTTTGTTGCAACCTTGAGAAGAATTTTGAACCTTTTTGATCCTAATGCTCCACCTATTTTTTGAGTGTTGAAGACATAAACCAAGTCGTGTGTCGACTGGTCTGGAAGCCTTTCAAATGTGGGTCGTGTGTCAACTTGTCTTGAAAGGAGTGCTTGATTTCTAATTTTGTAAAAATTAAGGGGGGATAGAGGACACATTTGTGATTTTTCTTTTTTGAAAAATTGTAATACAAAGGGGGGATATTTCAAAGTAATAAGGTGCATTCTTTATTGTACTCGACACCTTTTCTTAAAATTGGCTACACTAGGTGCATTTTCGGTTGCATCCGACACCTATAGTGATAAAAATTTGGGTTGCTCTCTTTTTTATTATTGCACTAACCATCATATTTTTTGCAATTAAACAATCATAAACATTGAAGAGCATTTCAAAAACCTAAACTTCACTAAATAGTGCTACACCTTGCATAGGTTAAACAAGTCAATTTTCACTCCCCATCAAAGGTCATAATCCAATCACCTTGATTCACTCTCTTTGTTTGGCTTAATTTACTCAAAATTTTCATCCTTATTGAAAGGTGTTAAGGCAGGTGCCATTAAATATCCTAGAGAGTAAAATTAGAAGTCTTTCAAAAACTCCCCTTTAATTTTTTCTATTTGTTTGGCTTAATTTCCTCAAAATTTTTATCCTTCTTGAAGGGTTTTTAGGTAGGAGCCATTAAATATCGTAAAGAGCAAATTAATATCTTCCATATACTCTTTTGAGGGTATACTAAAAGAAATATCATCTTAGTACAAATTGTAGGATCTTCATCATGGCAACTATCAATAAATACTTAAGTGATACACAATTGCTAAAAGGTCCTAACTATTTAGCATGGAAAACTAAGATGAAAGCCATATTGACTATAGAGGACATGTGTTTAGGTAGGAGCCATTAAATATCGTAAAGAGCAAATTAATATCTTCCATATACTATTTTGAGGGTATACTAAAAGAAATATCATCTTAGTACAAATTGTAGGATCTTCATCATGGCAACTATCAATAAATACTTAAGTGATACACAATTGCTAAAAGGTCCTAACTATTTAGCATGGAAAACTAAGATGAAAGCCATATTGACTATAGAGGACATGTGGTATGTAGTTGATGGCACTAAAAAAACACCCGCATCACCAGGAGTAGATCAAAAAGCATGGGATAAAAAGAACAATCGTCTTCTCATGTTTATACTCCTTGCAACTACTGATGAGATCCAACCTCACATAAGTGAAACTAAAACTGGTAAAGCTGCATGGAATGGACTTAGTACTATTTTTTAAGGTAAAAATCAATCAACTATTCTAAAACTTCAAAAATAACTTCATACACTCCATATGAAGTCAGGTGAATCAGTAGAACTATTCCTCTGCAGAGTGGCAGATCTGAAGTCTAACCTTAATGCTTTGGGGGCCAAAGTTGAAGACACCATTTTGACTTCAGTAATCTTGAGAGCTCTTCTCGAATCCTAAAAAATGTTGATTACATCCTTGAATGTTTCACAAAGATCAATCACCTTTGTGGAGTTAGTCAATTTGCTTCAAACTAAGGAAGCAAATCAACTCCAAAATGATGAAGTGTCGAACAATGCACATTCAAACTATCAGGGTGATAAGAAGAAAGAAAACTTTTAAAAGGTGGGATCATCTTCAAAAGATAAGAGAAAAAAATCTTAAAAGAGGTTTTGCTCGCATTGTAAAAAGGACAACCATGACACCAATCGGTGTTGGTTCAAAAACAAGCAAAACAAGAAAGATAAAGTCACAACACAGAAGCAAAACAAAGGCAATATTGCTAGTGAAGTGTCTAGTTCCGATTCTGATTTTGTTTCAAAAAACACACACAGAGTGCTCATTGCTAAGACAGTATTATAGAGGGAAAACACACTTGTCACCTTGAGCAAACACTATTTTCTCTCTCTTTTTAGGCTTCATAAATAGCATAAGTTTTTGTTTGAAGTACTTGTAACAAAGTGGTGTTTGTACCTCTTTTAGGCTTCATAAATAGCAAACTCTCATTGTTTGAAGTTATTGTAATAAAAGGAGGGAATTTTCTGGTGTAAAATTGCCTAAGAGGTAATATTTGTAAAATCCTTCACAAAGCTTCTTAAGTTGCACATCTTTTGCAATTAAGGGGGGGTATACTTGATTTTCTTCACAAATTTTTGTAAAAAGGGAAGAAGACTTATAAGGGTGTATTTTCGACAGCGACCAACACCTTAGTCATACTTCTTTCAAAAATTAATTACATGTTTTACAACAAGAAGGGAGAACTTATAAGGGTGCATTTTCAGCACCGACCGACACCTTAGCTACCTTATCTTTTGCAAACTCATATTGTAAATTGAATGAACCTCGTATAAAGTGATCTATTCTACTACACTTAGTGATTGCGGTGGCTGGTTACCCATGCAATTCGGTTGGATGATGAGATTACTAAAAGGAAATTTGTTGGTGTGAAGACAAAGAGAGGAATGACTCACTTTTTTCTTAGGAGCAGCCAGAGCACTGTGACATAGCAAGAACCAACATATCAACATATTTTTTTACTATATTGGTATAGTTATATACTTTACCCAAATATTTTTTTATAGGAGGACGTATATGTACTACCCAAATAATGTAATAAGGGGGGATGTTAGAGTAATATTCCATTCTTTGGGATATTTACCCTTTTACTCCACTAGGTAAAATAGGTAGTATATTGCATTATACTACATAGATTATTACATTTACTTTTTACTACTTACCACAAAGATATTTACTATTCTAAATATCTACTGGTAAACCTAGGTTAGTATCTAAAATATCCTAGGTGAGATATTTTAGATTAGTAGTTAGTTCATACTTCTCTACCTAGGTTAGCTGTTAGCATATTACTCTCCTAATGCGCTCTGTTAGCATTATTTGTGCTATTTGGTTAATATTCCTATTTTGTAACTTATATAAGGCTACGACATTTCCAATTCTAGTCTAATGTTGAATTATTAATTTATTTCATTTTGGAGTGAGTTATTATCACAATATGTTGGGCCTTGATCCATAATTAGTTGTGCATAACCTTATCCTGGATGACAATGCCAAACCTGTTTGATAAAAGTTACGTCGCATGCACCCCACCCTTGCTATCATTGTTAAAGAAGAGTTAGATAAACTCCTTGAAATGGATTCTATACAACCTATAGATTACCCTGAGTGGGTTTCAAACATGTTTCCCATCGAAAAAGCCAAGGGAGGTATCCACATTTGCATTGGTTTTAGGGATCTCAACAAAGCTTGTCCTAAGGACACTTTTCCACTCCCTAATATTGACACATTAGTCAATGCTACCACTAGAAATTAAATACTATCACTCATGGATGGTTTTTTAGGTTATAATCAAATTCCTGTTAATCCAGATGACCAGCACAAGACCTCTTTCACAATCCCCTGGGGGACTTTTTATTACAAGGTCATGCCTTTCGACCTCAAGAATGTTGGGGCAACTTACCAACATGCCATGACCTACATTTTTTATGACATGATGCACAAAACTATTGAAGACTATGTTGATGACCTCATCACCAAATCCAAAACCCATGGTCAACATCTTGAAGACCTACACCAAATATTTGATCACCTATTGGAACATAATGTTCGATTAAATCTGAAGAAATATGTCTTTGGTGTTACCATTTGCAAACTCTTGGGTCTCATAATTTCAGAAAAAAGACATTGAAGTAGATCCTGCAAAAGTCCAAATTATCCTTGACATGCCCCCCCTACAAATCTCAAATAGTTACATGACTTACAAGGAAGAATTCAATCCATACGATGATTTATCACCCAACTTTTAGACAAGTTTCAGCCATTCAATCATCTTCTTCAAAAGGGGGTCCCATTCAAATTGGATGATAAGTGTCAAGCTACCTTTGATGACATCAAATCATACCTTACATCCCCACAAATCCTCATACCACCCCATCCATATCACCCCTTCCATCTATACATTTCCACTACTGATGTTGCCTTGGGCACACTCCTTGCCCAAAAGAATTAAATGGACGAAGAACAAGTTGTATATTATATTAGTCGCACGTTGATCGATTACGAAAAACAAAATGCTTACATGGAAAAATTTGCCTTGCCATCATTTTTACCACCTAAAAGTTATGATATTACATGATTAACCATACTACCTATGTAGTTACCTGTAAGAAACCACCTCGCTACATGATGGGTAAGAGATACCACAATAGTGAAACAACCAAATGGATAATGCTCCTCATGGAATTTGACCTCGAATTTATCAGTCAAAAATCTATCAAAGGCCAAGTTATTGCTGATCAGTTTGTTAAGGCCCATTTACCAAGTGATGCATCATTGCTTATCTAACTTCTATAAAATTCTATATTTCATCTAAGCAAAGCCGAAGAGCCTGTAGAGCCTGAATAAATTGTTGAACTGACCCTCTTATTTGATGTCTCCATTGCACATATGTTAAGGGTGCAGGAATAGTTTTTTCAAACTACAAGGGGAGCCACTCCCATTTTCCTTCAAATTAGGCCTAAAGTAAGCAATCTCAATGCACATTCAACGCTTGGACATATATGGTGACTCCCTCCTCATTATAAATCAGATCAAGGAAGAGTGAAAATGTCGTTGCTTAGTCTTAAAATAATACAAATAGGTACCCAAAAACTTATTGGATCAATTCAAGTGGTATGACATCATCTCTACTACATGATACATGAACTATTTTACCGATACCATGGCCTCGCTAGGCTCGCTCATTCCATAAAACCCACTTTCTGACACAACTCACTTGTCCATTCACACCCTCTCCCATTCCACCATTTCTAACAATCCGCCTTCTCGTGATGATGGCATTAATATCGTCGAAGTTGAACCACATGACCCATGGTTTTCTCAAGTCAAGGATTACATTAAGCTCAGTATTCTCCCACCCAATCTAAACCATACTCACAAATAAGATTTTAAACTGTGTGCCATTCACTATACATTTCTAGGTGATATCCTTTATAAGAAAAGTTATGATGACATCTTATTGCACTATCTTGAGCCCTTCGAATCCAAATGCATCATCCAATAAGCTCATGTTGGTACTTGTGGTGGTCATTTTAGTGGCATGGCTATTACCAAATGTATTCTATGAATGGGCTATTACTGGCCCACAATGGAGCATGAATGTGGTGATTATGTCAAAAAGTGTGTTAAATACCAACATCATGCCAATCTTATGCATTTGCCTTCTCAGGATCTGCAACCTATTCAATCAATATGGCCCTTTTCACAATGGGGTTTGGATCTCATTGGAAAAATCACATCTGTCTCATCTACAAATCACAAGTTCGTCATCACTGCAACCGAGTACTTCAAAAAATGGGTTGAGGCCATCCCTCTAGTTCAAATTACCGGTCCCAAAATTGTTGATTTTATCACTCAACACATCATATGTCATTTTGGAATCCCATCCAAAATCATAACTAACAATGACACACCATTCAAGAACAAGAATGTTCATGCACTATGTGATAAATTCAATATCCAACATAGCTTCTCTACTCCATACTACCCACAAGGTAATGGCCAAGCAGAAACTACAAATAAAACTATTTACGCCATTCTTCATAAAACCATTGTAGAATCACACCATGATTGGCACAAACAAATGCCATTAGCACTATGGGCTTATCGTACAAGTATCCGCACTCCAACTAGGGCAACCTCATTTTTCATTGTGTATGGTGCTGAAGCCATCATGTCCTTGGAGCTTGAAATACCATCACTATATGTGTCCATGCAATAATTCATTGATGATGATACCACCCGTCAAGCCAGGCTAGACCAATTTACCCTATTCGATGAACACCACATTCATGCCATTGAACATACCCACATTTATCAAGATCATATCTAATGTGCCTACAATTATAAGGTACACCAATGTGAATTCCAATATGGAGAATTAGTCCTCAAATAAAACCAACAAATTACTAGCCAACCGCACCATCTCTGCAACAAATTTGCAACAAATTGGGTAGGCCCTTATATGGTCACTCACAAGTTTGGATCTAGGGCATATCGCCTAGCCACGTTAGAAGGTATTGCTGACCTTGAGTCCATTCATATTATTTATCTTCGAGCATTTTATGCCTAATTGTAGGTAGTGTAGCTCATCACCACTTGTATATTATGTATATAATTCAAAACAAAATTAAAAAAAAAACAACACCAAAAACACAAAAACAACATCCTCATTTTTGGCACTCTACGACACGTAGTCAACTTGCATTTACATTCAAATCTGCTTTCTCTACTTCACTCTTTTCTTCTCTCTTCTTCTTCTACCCCTCTTCTATAATGAATGTTGTATGGTCACACTTCGAGCGGCTACATACCTTTCATTCTTCTTCTTCTTCTCTCTCTTTCTCTTTTTATCTTCTTTTCTTCTAGTTACTCATCAATGTTGTATGGTCATGCTTCGAGTGGCTACATACCTTTGATAAGTTTCTTTTATTTTATTCTCCTTCTTCTTCTTTTCTTTTCCATTCTTTATTCATTATTTTTTTTACTTCTTTCACCCATCACCCCATCACCCATGCCATAGCCCCATTCCATTGTGCATAATACTAAGGCAACCTTGCACATAAATTCTTACTTTTTGCATCCATACATGCATTTGTACATAATCATTGTAAATATCATGCTTGGGGAATTAAACATGCACATGCTAGCATACCAATGTGATGCCCAAACCCATTTTCAAGAGACAGGATTATTGAAATATTTTGAGTGCTTCACCCATAAACAATTATATAATAAACCACCATCCAAAGTTGGCATATTTCAACAAAATTTCTAGACTTCCCTTGGTTACCTTGCTCTCATTATTGGATTTACTAGCACATCCTACACACTAATTACATTTTGGAAATAGGACTGGCTACACTGCATGTCGACTGATGCTTAGCAAAAATTACTCCACTCATCATATCATTCACATGATTTCTCTTGAACCTGAGGATTGACAAAAGGACAAGTTACAAAAGAAAGAGAAAAAGGGCATAAAACAAAAGCCAACGCCCACAAAAAAAAATAGAGAAAAGAGAGAAACAAACAAGAGAATCATCATATAGAGGTAGAAAACAAAAGGAAAAGCCTCGAGAGTACCATCAGCTTAAATCCTTGCATTCCTCTAGTATTTACCAATGAGCTAGATTACCAACTAAGTTACCATGCAATTACAAACCATCATTTTTCAAAATGGTAAAATAAACATCACTTTACACACACAAATCTAGGATTGAGGTCTTGTTTACCAAGATAGCCTAGTTATTGTTCAAGAAGTTTGCTCAGTTAGTCAATGGGTTTGATTACATACACATTGTAGTGTTCGAATCTCCTCACTACAACCTTCATATCCAAATTCCTTGAAAAAATGGAATGGATTACATCATTTGATTATCACAATGATGCACATGCTATCCCTAAGCAACTCGTTTACATTTTTGCATTATCATCCTATGCATACCCATTTTATGTCACATCTAATGTCATTTTCATATTTATCTAAGCATTTCACCATTCCATTCACATGTAATTATCTACCATTGCATCTACACTAATCATGCATCACCATAAGTAGAAACAAACAAACACACAAATGCAAGTAAACACAAGTGTCGTAGAATATCATATGTATATATATATATATATATATATATTTTTTTTTTTTTTATATATATATATATATATCAAAATTGATGCCATCAAACTACAATAACATGTGTATGCCCTTACGAGCCTATCACAATCAGGACATGTACATACATCAAAATTACCATACGACTACAATAAGGAGTGTACCCTCAAGGTACATCACCACAAAAAGAATCTGCTCATCTTGAGTTCCTACACAAATAAAAAAATTATCAATCACTCTACCCCCGTAGCCCCATCATGAATGTTGCTCTACAGGAGTCTCACCAATCCCCTTATTCATTGGAGCCCATCTCGTCATTGCCTGAGATGCCTCTACCCATTCAATCACTACCTACGATGACTCTGCCTCCCTAGTCCGTACCACCTATAGTACCTCCACCTATGCTTGGTGGTGCCATCCTCACTGGTGCATATGACATCGCAGGTGCCACCACCTACTGACCCATCCCGCCAACCGATGGCATGCTCCGCTAACATCTCTCTTCTTTAGGGTGCGATAAGGAGAGATATCCAGAGTATGTCAGGACAGGTATCCCTCTCACCATTAACTCACTCTCTACCCTCATCCTCTTGGTAGCCTCCTTCATGTTGGCTACCATCAACCTCTCATTCCCTACCTATAACTGTGTCACCTCCCTCCATGCCACCTCCAGCTGTGGCACTACCTCCCCTAAGTGAGAAATATCTTACTCCACCTACTCCCTCGCACATTGAGTATCCCACATAGTCTACTCGAGCTTCGCTATCCTTGCTAAATGGTATGCTCTCATGACCCCAATCTTGGATTTGGTCACATATAATAGTCCCTAAAGCTACTTTGTGGACTCAACCATCTCATTCTACTCCCCACAGGCTACATCTCTCTCTCATCAAAATTTCCACCTCCCCTTAGGATGCATCCCACTCACCTCTCATCCTATCCCTCTCCACCCTAAGTGCATCTCACTCCTCCACTACCTATTGTGCTCTCACCCTCACCTCATATCTCTCCTCTAGGGTGGCCCATAAGTCAACCTCTAGCTCTCACACCTCCCCCTCCAAAAGTGAGCGATCACTCACCCAATCCATCTCCATGTCAAGAAGCTTATCCCTAAGCCTCTTGACCTCCTCCTATGTAGCTGGTGTACCTCATCCTCCTCACTCAAATCATCATCTAGCTCCACATCAAACCCCTCCTCCTCCATAATCGATGACTCATTTGGTGAATCCTCTATAAAATCCATCATAGATGCTTCCCCTATTGTAGCATCACCCTCCCCAATATCTCCACTACCCTTCGTCGATGGCCCCACACCTCAATCACTCACAAAATGACCATGCACATCCTAGTGTGGCCTCACATGTCGCATCAACTTTTCCATATTGATATCATCCTCCTCCCCTGACTCAAGTGACCTCTCCTCATCTTGTAATCCTCCATGTCCCAATGATGCTACCTTACCCTGTCTGGTAGACCCTTATCCAATAACATTCCTATTGCCTCTGCCCATCCATCAACCACACCGAGCATCGGTGCCCATACCTGCCTCACCCACCATACATCAAAATTGAGTGTCATACCAACATAATATACATTTGGAATAACCATGAGCTCATTAGGTGTTAAATATAGTGGAGGTACAACTAACTTAGGCCCTATGTCCCCCTCAACTCGATAAATCACCACTGGTGGCTCTGGTCTACCTTATCGCAACCCAAACTACTGTTGCACCCTAAAAAATGGGATGTACTCCACCTACCATAAATACTTCCCCACAACCCATCACCCTTGCCTCACCCAAATAAATTGATCCACATCATCTAACCAATCAGAACCCCCTCTCCATGGCCTCCACCTCAATGTATCTGCTCGTAAGCAGTCCAAATCCTCATGGTGAAACATCAAGTCCCCCTCTCACACCCTAATCCTTCGGACCTCCATGTTCACTTACAATCGTATCGTATATGGAACATCATTCCCATCATAGGTGTGAGCATCATACGGTAAGTCTCTCAACCGTAAGATCAGGATATGCTCCCATACCCAAATATCAAGCAGTGGGCTCACACTAATCCTCATCCTCTCCATCCTCACAACTTTGTGAAGCTCCCTATATACATGTGCAAAAAATGCAAGTGCCCACACATACACGATGCTCCTTTCCACCATATCACAAACTATACCCATCATATTCCAAGGGAATATCACCCCTGAAGTATCAGGTAACACATGACTCGCTATCAACAACACCACCATAGCATGGTGATTAGATAAATAGTGCAGACATCAATACTTGATGTAGTCCACCCCACCCTTAGCATCCACTCGCTACCACCACCATCCAAAGACCTTCTCCAAATACCATTCCTCAAGTCCTTATTCGTGGTCATGATCGTAATACCCTCTATCAGTAGTCAATAAATCCAATAGATATCCTCTAACATCATAGTCATATCTCCCATCGACAAATGAAAGGTGTTCCTATCTGGATCCCACATTTCACACAATGTTGATATATATGCATGGTTCACATGAACCTCACGCATAACCCACACACCATACAGACCAATATTCTATAGGTATTTTCCATTCTCTATCCTCCATACATCCTCCAACTCCTTTTAGAATTTTTGCAATCGTTGTCACACATAGATCTTCTTTACCTGCCAATTTACACATAACATGGATCAGAAATCATGTATATATATAAAAAAATCAACTCATTTTTCATCTGTACATATTCACAAAAAAAAACACTTGGTTTGTATGACCCTATGCAAACCACTTGGTTTGCATGACCCCGTGTGAACATTCAAAAACTGATGAATTTTGCACATGTGGGTGTGCAATCGCATACCCATTAGATCCGTACCATGCACACATTCTTAAAATGACAAACATATACCAAAAAAAGCAAAAAATAATGCAAAAATCCTCCACATGTAAGTAAAGGCAGTTAAAATGAGGTCAAAAAATTAAACAAAAATAGATATGGACACCCATTTGGCTCATTTGATGCTCCCAATTGTCAAATCTCACATGTATTCACTTTTCACACACCATTTAACACATCACATCACACATTTTTCCATGATCACAATCATCAGATGCAAAAATGAAAAACTCCATAAGATACCCATTTTTCCCTTTTGACACAAAGTATACACATTTTGCCCACCCCATCCATCCAAATCAACTTCACAGTATTTAAAGCGAAATTACACAATCTCAAAAACCTAGGCAAGCATACACTAATCGAGAAACAATTCGATGCTTACCTCTGGTGTTACCACCCTCGTGCTTGTACTTTCTGACTCACTTACCATTTTGCCTCACATGATTCATCGTTCGATAGCACTCTATTCCATCTCTTCTTCCTCACTACTCTCTCCTTCATTTCCTCATGCCAATAATGTTGTCAAATTTGCGTAATTCAGTTTAAAACCCCCCATAAACCCTAATTTGTGCCCCGCTCATGTGAATCACCTTGGTTCACACGACCTCATGCAAACCTGCCATCCATCCCCTAAATTTTCACACTAGACTCCATACCTTTTGTACAATCTCCAAAAATGTTCCATTTTGCTGAATTTCATGCCAAATTTTTCCATTTTCACCAACATCTTTATCAATCGATTCATCACCAATTTTCGTCACCTCCATCGCCAATTCATCGCTTGAGGGGGTAATCATCAAACAACCAAAATTCAATCATGGATTCAACACTTGCCTAAGAAATTTTTTGCTAACGATTATTTTAAGACCAAAATTCTAACCCAAAACAAAGCAATATTTGATAAATCTCAAAATGCCTCTGCCTGTAGACACCTCATGGATTCTAATATTCATAGTGGCAGTCATAAGACCACTTGTGAATGAAGCTCCTGAAATTTCTACCCTATGGCTCCAATGATTTGTCAAATATTATCAAAACGAGCTCATCAATCAATCAAAAAGCAAAAATTAGCAAAGGTATTTGTTTTGTCCAAAATTGAAACATTTCAAGTTGATCACAATGCAAGGCAATATTACACCTTCCTCCAAAAGTGATCCATCATAAACCACTTTTTATCAATGCGTCTCTCTCGCAATCATCCACAACTCATCAATCGCAAATTCTTTGCCTTCCAAATCATTCCATCAATTCATATCAGTAGTTTTTATACTAAAATATGTTTCACACAATTCAGTACAAAAAGAGATAAAATGTAGATACCCAAAGGTTGCACATTATCCCTCTTCCCATTTTTGTGGTCAATCAATTTACAAAACCCTCAAAAATTGCATAAATTGGCTAAAAACACTATTTATTTATCAAATCCACTATTCATAATCCTTAGCCCTTTTGGGCTAGCCAAACCCCTTCCTACATTTAACCCTGAGTCCTCATGCAACCTCATCCTCAACTCAACCAAGGTTGAATGCTCCACCATGGTCAAAAAGCACTTTATGCTCAAAAGTCAACATTTTTGGTCAAAACTTGCTTTATGGCTAATCACATGCTTAATTAGATCTAATCTTGATTTAATCTAAGCCTTCCACCTCACCTAGTCTACTTTAACTAGCTTAGCCTTTCCACCTCACCTATTCTAGCCTATCCTAGCCTTGCCACATCTCACCCAGATATTTCTCCACCTCACACTCCCCTAGGTCATAAATGAAAGATGGAGACTTTTGCACATAAAAAGCAATTTTAAATTGAAAGATATTTCCTAAAAGGTGTTCATTAATGCCTAATGGATATTTTTAGCAAGTCATCATTATTTGTGGATGGGTGAGGGATTCTCTCACCCAACTCCATTTATGAGCCAGGACACCTTAGGGGACACCTCCCAGGTGGACACCTCACCATTGCCACCTCACAAGGGACACCTCATCCCCTTCCTCTCACCTTGGCCAAGTCTATAAATAGAAGGCCATTTTCACCTTTTCATAACAACCAACTTTTGCTTACCAAAACTCTGCTGAAATCACTATAGCCATTTACATCCATTACACATCCATCACACAACCACCATACAACCATTGCAATTGATTTATCCCTTTCATGGAGTTCTTTTGTGATTGAGACAGGTCAATAATCTCCTAAAAGTGCACTTTCTAAAGGTGACCCACACAAAAATCAAAGAAGCAACTACTCCAAGACAACCAGAAAAGCTAACTTGTAGATCTAGTACAAAAAGGACAGGTTTGCACAACCCCGTATGAACCACCCGATTCAGGACCGGTTCACATGACCTCATGCGAACCTCTACTACAGGCACCATAATCATCATAAAAGGTAAGTATAGTTTAGTTTAGTATTTTTATGTTGTTTTTAGTAGTTATTTTCATGTTTTGAGCATATTTAATGAGTCTTTTATCTTCATAACCATGGGGTTTGACTGAGGCAGACCCCCCAATGCACTAACAATATTTTGTAGGTTAACATGTTCAACAAGTACAAGAACACATCCAACCAATGGTGGCCCACGTGCAAGAATCCCACCTACACTGAGGAACACAAAAGGATGAATCTTGTTGCTTTTGTACCAATCAATTCCAAAAGGGCTTCCTTCAGGAAGACCCCATTGTAGCCTTCAAGGTAGATTTGTAAAAGGATATCAAGTCTTGTAACCCTTTTATGATTTTAATACAAAATGCAGTAGATTCTATGATATTGAATGAAGTGTTATAGCATATTTTTGGTAGTTTCAACAAGTGCCATAAATATTTCAAAAAAATCTAGTAATGCATTCAAGGACCAAGAAAATTCCAATCAAATATCATTTTTTGAGAGATCAGGTGATGAATAAGCAAGTAAAACTGGAATATGTTACTACAAAAGAACAAATTGTAGATATATTTACTAATCCATTTCCAAAGGAAACTTTTGAGTGTCTTAGAGGAAAGCTGGGAGTAGTCTTACTCCCATCCCAAAATTGATCTCCTCAAGGAGAGGAGGTGGGCAGGAAACTGAGCTAAGAGTATTATATTTAGCCCCAAAGGAGTCCCTTTGCCATTGATGTCAAAGGGGGAGAGATTTGATTAAGGGAGAGAGTATTCAGTCAGGAGGAGCAGATTTGGAATCCAATGGTTCGAAAATAAATTTTAGAAAGTGTTGCCATCAATGACAAAGGGGGATATTGTTGGAAATTTCGAGTACAGTGTGTTGTCATTGATGTCAAAATATTGATGTCATAGATTGATGTCAAAAGGTTTGAATATTATAATGAAGGACAAAAGGCGTAAGAGCTCTTATGTACAATGGTTTAAAAGGAAGGTAAGGTTCAAAAGAATTAATAATATTAATATTATTGACGAAAATAATATTAATTGTGAAGGCAAGGTTCAATAGAATTAATATTATTGAAGGCAATAATATTAATTGTGAAGGCAAGGTTCAATAGAATTAATATTATTGAAGGCAATAATATTAATTGAGAAGGCAAGGTTCAAAAGGAGTAATATTATAATATTTTTATTATAATATAAAGTTTCTAACTTATAATATTTGAGCACCAAGAAATTGAAAGAAATTTGAATTATTTTTTAATGAAGTTGACCGGCATCATATGGGTGGAAAAGACAAGGTGGCACTGACGTTGGATGAAGACCAAATTAAAACTATTAATACCCATGCCTAAATTCATTTGATTGTGTTCAAAATTCGTGCAAGTAATTCGTTTGGAATTCAATTTTTTGCATGCAGTAGAGAAGAAGAGGGAAGAGGAGCACAATCCTCTATAGTGAACATGGAGGATTAACATTCGATTTGGTGCACATTTGAACTTGTCCAACCAACTAGACCAGCTGGTGGATGAGTTGACATGAAGGCATCATGTGGAGGAGGTTTCGGGTTCGAAACCCATCGTGAACCATTTTGCTTTCATTTGGATAAGTTAGTGGTAGGAGGAGATAAAGGATGACTGGCGCCTTAGTTCTCTCACAAGATGTGTTGGCATAGCCGGTCATGGCCCTTTGGTTGGGCGCCTTGCTCTCATGAGGTGAGAGGTTCGAGTCGCATTGAGGGAAGAATAGAAAGAGGTATTTAAATTTTAAATTGCAATTTTATTTTTTGTGGAGTTATAAGGTTAAGTTGACATTTAATTTTTGCTCATTTGATATAGGAGAAATAAGGTGTGAAAGGGGTCTTTTAGTTTTGAAATTTAAATCTATTTAGAAGGAGAAATAAAGTGCGAAAAAGGTCTTTTGATATTGAAATTTAAAATATGTTTAGAAGGAGAAATAAGGTGTGATAAGGATTATTTCATTGTATGAGTTGATTATGTGTGTGTTTTAAAAGTAGGAGCTATAAGGTGTTTCATGGTTTAATTATTGTGTGTATTTTTGCATGGTAAAGGAAAGTTAAAAGGTTTTTATTTCTTTAATAAAAGCCTTGTTTTGAGAAAGTAAAAAGAGGATAGAGAAATATTTCTATGCAAATTTTTGAGGAAATATTTTTGTGATTGTTTTGAAAAGAATATTTGCTAACCTCTTGAAGTAGCAAATTTCTTTATTTATTTATTTTGGAACAGGTTTTGAGGGCACCTTTTCATCAAATAAAGCTAAGAGGTATGTTGACATTATTACTTCACTAAGGTGGTTGGTTGAAAAAATATTTTAGAATTATAAGGTGGAGATAAAAGGGTTGATTAGTGTGTATTGTTGGAAATATTTGAGCTAGGGTTTGTGAAACAAATTGTGCATTCATTGTTTGAATGAATTTGTAAATTTTTGAGCATTGGTTTGAGTGGCATTAAATGTGGATGAGCAAGTTTTGTGAAGCAATTTGTGCATTAGGCTTGAGTGATATTGGAAAGAACACATTGTAAAATATTGCATATCATTTCCTATGTATTCTTGAACAATAATTTTGGGTAGAATATGTCTGAAGTATTATGATCAAGCAAATGTTATGAGCAATTTTAAGCATGTGTTATGAGAAGTTTTGAGCATGTGTTATGAGAAGTTTTGAGAATGTGTTATGAGCAGTTTTGAACATGTGTTATGAGCAGTTTTGAGCATGTGTTATGAGAAGTTTTGAGCATGTGTTATGAGCAATTTTGAGCATGTGTTATGAGCAATTTTGAGTGTGTGTTATGAGAAGTTATGAACATTTGTTAGAGTAGAATTAAGCAAAGACAGTGAGCAGACTAGAGCAGGAATATGAGATGTTTTAAGTAGGTCTTTTGGAAGAGGGCTTGTGAGTAGTTCTAAGCAAGTTTTGTGAGTAGATATGAGGTACACTTGTGAGCAGGTTTAAGGTAGACTTGTGAGCAAGTATGAGATAGATCAGTACATGCAGTTGAAAATATTTGATTAGAATTGAGTAGAGTTGAGAACAATATTTGGAAGCCAACAAGTGTAATGGGGATAGAGTTGTCCTATGGATAGAGGTACACAAACCAGAGGAGTGGGGACAAAGGTCTCCTGTGGATATATATCCAAAAACTTGAGCATAGGGGATTGGTGTCCCCTTTGGACAAAGGTCCATAAACATTGTAATATAGATTTGGTTCCCAAGAGATTTTTTGAGAAAATTTATTAGAAATATTTTTTTCGTGGACGTAACTTACATTGGGTGAACCACATTAAATCATGTCTCTCATGTGTGTGATGATGTGTGCATTATTTACTACTTTGATATTATTGTTGTTATCATTGATATTGAAAAGTAAATTTTTTATCTTATACTGTTCACCCACCCTCTCAATATAAGCATATGTTCTTCAATTGGTATCAGAGAAAGTTCTTTTGAAAAAAGTCTAACATCTTGAAGGATGATTCTACAAGAACACACATGACCAAAAAAATGGAGAAAGAGCCATGATTGACATAAAAGAACTTATTGCTGCTCTTAGAAATTTGGAAATAGTTAGAGAGAAGAATTAAAGGTTGAAGGCTCAAAGTAAAAAGGATGGGGAAAAAAAGACAAAGCTTCTAAAAAATATCACAGACTTAAAGGTGAAGGTTGAAGAGGCAAAGAAAATTGAAAAAGTTATGGTTGAACAGTTAAAAGAGAAAGAGTTAGAATGTGAAAAATTGGAACTTGAAATTGTCTCTCTAAGAAAGGGAGTTGAAAAGTCTAAGGATAAGTTACAACAAAATATAAAGTTAGGGAAACAGAAAGAGGAATCAAACTCCAAAGAAACAAATATATCAAAGAAATAAAAGCCCATGACCTAAGTTGATATATTGAAAGGTAAAATTATCAAGGAGGAATAAAACATAAAAACATCATAGACAAAATTCAATTAGAAAAATGACAAAGGAAGAATCATGCAATCATATTATTCAAGGCAATCTTTCAAGTTACAAAATTTCTTCCATGGTTATTGATTTTCGTGTAATAAATATGGTCATAGAGCTGTACATTGCATGGTATGCGTAAGAAATAATGTTGATAGTAATTTCAATTCATTGGCACCCCTCATGAATAACAATATCATCTATTACAAATGTAATAACTTTGGGCACAAGGCCAAATGGTGTAATAGTATTTACTGAATCAAGAAAAAAGAAAGAGGATCAAAAGGTTCAAAATATTACAACCTCAAAAGTTTAGAAAGAGAAAAAGGAACAATAAAATGAGAAGTCAATGTTGGTACATACAAATCTTCATGCACAAGATAAGGGAAATTAGTGGTATATTGATAGTGGTTGTTCAAGTCATATGATGTGTAATAAAATTAAATTTCTTTCACTAAAAGAAATCAATGGAGGATTAGTAAAATTTGGAGATAATGCTTCAACAATTTTTTTTGGAAAAGGGACTTTGAGTTCAGATAATGGAAAATCAAAGACAAAAAATATGTTGTATGTTAAGGGATTGAAGCACAATTTAATACGTGCAAGTTAGATTTGTGATCAAGGGCACGCAATAATTTTTCACCCAAATAGATGTGAGATAAGGAAATCCAAGACATGAAAGCTTATTGCATATGCCAACAACACTTCAAACAATATCTACATGTTGAGTAAAATTAAAGGAGAAAAATATTTTCTATCATAAGAGGATGAGAGTTGGTTATGACATAGAATAATGGGTCATATGAACTTTGAAAACATTGTAAAAATATAGTCAGAGATTTACCTAGGATAAAAAGACCTCAAAATATAATTTGTGCACAATGTCAGCATGGTAAGCAAACAAGAACAAGTTTCAGGTCAAAAAAATTTTCTTCATCCAAACCATTGAAACTAGTTCACACTAATTTATGTGGTCCTACAAGGAAAAATAGTTTACAAGGTAAAGTTACTTCATGCTATTTATTGATGATTTCTCCAAAATGACTTGGGTGACTTTCGTAAAAGAAAATTCAGAAGCCTTTGAGAAGTTCCAAGCATTCAAAGTCTTAGTAGAAAATGAAAAAGGTAAAAAGATAAAGTGTCTAAGATCAGATAGAGAAGTAGAACTTAATTTAGGTGAATTCATAGAATTTTGTGAACAACATGGAATTAAAAGAGAATACTCAGCAGTAAGGACTCCAAAAAAAAATGGAATAGTTGAATGAAAAATAGAACCATTGAGAATATGGCTAGAGCTATGCTAAATGAGTCTAAGATTTCAGATGATTTTTGGAGAGAGGTAGTTCATAAAACTATCTATATTATCAATAGAGCTCAAGTAAGAGTAAATCATCACAAAAACCTATATGATATTTGGAAGGGAAGACCAACCACTGTGAAGTATTTTAGAGTTTTTGAAAGCAAAATGCTATATTTAGATAAGAAGAGAAAAATTTGGGCAAGTTTGATTCAATGTGCGATGAGGGTATCTTACTTGGCTATTCCACTAAGAGCAAAGCCTATAAATGCTATAATAAAAGGACATATACAATTATGGAAAGTATAAATGTGATAGTTGATGAACAAATAGGGTCAAAAGAATCAGCTCAAGAAATTGTATATCAAGAAGAAGAAAGTTTCCAAGAGGAAGTAGGTGAAGAATCAGAAGAATATGAAGCACAAAGAACACAACCTAAGACTCCATCCAGGTATGTGCAAAAGAATCATCCAAGAGATCTGATTATTGGAAATCCATATGAAAGACAAACAAGGAGGAAGATAATAGGAACAAGTGAACATGCAAATCGTTATTTCCTATCTAAAATTGAGCCCAAGAATTTCAATGAGGCAAGAGAAGATAAATTTTAGCTCAAGGCAATGGATGAGGAATTGGATCAAATAAAAAAAAGTGAGACTTGGGAACTTGTCCCAAGACCAAAATACAAGAATATAATCAACACTAAATGGGTTTATAGAAATAAGTTAAATAAAAATGGTTAGGTAGTAAAAAATGAAGCAATATCGGAATGCAAAGGCTATGCATAGGTTGAAGGGATTGATTTTGATTAAACATTTGCTCCTATTGCAAGATTTGAGGCCATAAGGATATTTTTAGCTTTCTCAAGATTCAAAAACTTCAAAGTATATTAAATGGATGTAAAATTAGCTTTTATCAATGGCTTCTTAGAAGAAGAGGTCTACATTGAGCAACCCGAGGGGTTGAGCCTAACTGATAAACCAAATTATGTAGCATATTAAAGAAGTATCTTTATGGACTAAAGCAAGATTCTAGGGCTTGGTATTCAAGGTTGTATAAGTATATTCAAGAATAAGGTTTCAGAAAAGAAATAGCTAACAACAATTTATACATAAAAAATGAAGGAAAGGACTTGTTGATTATGGTTGTCTATGTGGATGATATCATTTTTGGAGGCAGTAATGATAAGATGTGTCAAAAATTTGCAAAGTGTATGCAAAATAAATTTGAAATATCAATGCTTGGTGAGTTGTCCTTCTTCCTTGGACTACAAATTTCACAATCATAAAAGGGCATATTTCACTCACAAACCAAGTATATAGAAGAAATGTTAAAAATTTCAAATTGGAGGATTTTAAACTAGTGAGTACCCCCATGGTTACATGATGTAAGTTAAGTAAATATGATGAATCTCCTGAGGCAAATCAGACATTGTATAGATCCATGATTGGTAGCTTACTATATGTCATAGCTATAATACTAGACATAATGTACACACTAGGACTAGTGGAAATATTTCAAGCAGCACCAAAGGAAACACATGTACAGGTGGTAAAGAGAATTCTTAGGTATTTAAAAGGAACTATGGAACTTGGAATTTGGTATCCCAAAAGTAACAGCTTCATTCTCATAGCATATACAGATGCAGATTGGGCAGACAATATTGATGACAAAAATAGCACAAGTGGAGGATCATTCTTTCTTGGAGAGTGTTTAGTCTCTTGGCTAAGTAAGAAACAAGCATCAATATCCTTATCCATAGCATAGGTACAGTAAATTGAAATAGTTGCTTGTTGTACACAAGTGTTATGAATGAAGTAAACTTTAACAAATTTTAAAATAGAGCATGATCATCCCATATCCATACTATGTGATAATACAAGTGCCATATATATTTCAAAAAATCCAATAATGCATTCAAGGACCAAGCACATTCCAATAAAATATCATTTTTTGAGAGATCAGGTGACGGATAAGCAAGTCAAACTAGAATATGTTACTACAAAATAATAGATTGTAGACATATTTACTAAGTCACTTCCAAAGGAAACTTTTGAGTATCTTAGAGGAAAGTTGAGAGTAGTATTACTCCCATCCCAAAATTTATCACCTCAAGGAGAGGAGGTGGGGAGGGGAATGAGCTAATAGTCTTATATTTAGTCCCAAAGGAGTCCCTTTGCCATTGATGTCAAAGGGGGAGAGATTTGAGTAAGGGGGAGAACATTTAGTCAAGGGGAGCATATTTGGAATCCAATGGTTGGAAAAGAAATTTTAGAAAGGGTTGCCATCAATGACAAAGGGGGAGATTGTTGGAAATTTTGAGTACAGTGTGTTTTCATTGATGTCAAAATATTGATGTCATAGGTTGATGTCAAAATGTTTGAATATTATAATGAAGGACAAAAGGCTTAAGAGCTCTTTGGAACAATGGTTTAAAATGAAGGCAAGGTTCAAAAGAATTAATAATATTAATATTATTGATGGCAATAATATTAATTGTGAAGGCAAGGTTCAAAAGAATTAATATTATTAATATTATTGAAGGCAATAATATTAATTATGAATGCAAAGTTCAATACAATTAATATTATTAATATTATTGAAGGCAATAATATTAATTGTGAAGGCAAGGTTCAAAAGGAGTAATATTATAATATTTTTATTATAATATAAAGTTTCTAAGTTATAATATTTGAGTGCCAAGAAATTGAAGGTAAATCAAATTATTTTCAAAATAAGTTGGCTGACGTCATATGGGTGGAAAAGACAAGGTGGCACCGATGTTGGATGAAGACCAAATTAAAACTATTAATACCCATGCCTAAAGTCATTTGAATGTGTTCAAAATTTGTGCAAGTAATTCGTTCGACATTCGATTCATTGCATGCATTAGAGAAGAAGATGGAAGAGGATTGTAGTCCTCTACAGTGAATGTGGAGGATTAACATTCGAATTGGTGCACATTTGAACCCGTACAACCAACTAGAACAACTGGTGGCTAAGCTGGTGTGAAGGTGTCATGAGGAGGAGGTTTTGGGTTCGAAACTCATAACATACCATTTTTTATTTTGTTTGGTTAAGTTCATGGTAGGAGGAGATAAAGGATGAATAACACCTTAGTGCTCTCATGAGCTGCGTTTGTGCAACCGATCGTGGCCCCGTGGTTGGGCACCCTGCTCTCACAAGGTGAGAGGTTCGAGTCGCATTGAGGGAAGAATAAAAAGAGGTATTTAAATTTTAAATTACAATTTCATTTTTTATGGAGTTATAAGGTTAAGTTGGCATTTAATTTTTGCTGATTTTATATAGGAGAAATAAGGTGTGAAAAGGATCTTTTGGTGTTGAAATTTAAATCTGTTTAGAAGAAGAAATAAAGTGTGAAAAGGGTCTTTTGATATTGAAATTTAAAATCTGTTTAGAAGGAGAAATAAGGTGTGATAAGGATTCTTTCATTGTATGAGTTGATTGTGTCTATTTTAAAATTAGGAGTTATAAGGTGTTTCATGGTTTAATTATTGTGTGTATTTTTGCATGGTAAAGGAAAGTTAAAATATTTTTATTTCTTTAATTAAAAGCCTTGTTTTGAGAAAGTAAAAAGAGGATAGAGCAATATTTCTATGCAAATTTTTGAGGAAAGGTTTTTGTGATTGTTTTGAAAAGAATATTGGCTAACCTCTTGAAGTAGCAAAAAGGAAATTATTTTGGAATAGGTTTTGAGGGCACTTTTTCATCAAAGCAAGCTAAGAGGTATGTTGACATTATTACTTCTCTAAGGTGGTTGGTTGAGAAAATATTTCAAAATTATAAGGTGGAGATAAAAGGGTTGATTAGTGTGTATTTTTAGAAATATTTGAGCTAGGGTTTGTGAAACAAATTGTGCATTTATTATTTGAATGAATTTATAAATTTTTGAGCATTGGTTTGAGTGGCATTAAATGTGGATGAGCAAGTTTTGTGAAGCAATTTGTGCATTGGGCTTGAGTGATATTGGAAATAACATATTGTGAAATTATATTGCATATCATTTCCTATGTGTTATTGAACAAGAATTTTGGGTAGAATATGTTTGAAGTATTATGATCAAGCAAATGTTATGAGCAATTTTGAGAATGTGTTATGAGCAGTTTTGAGTATGTGTTATGAGAAGTTTTGAGCATGTGTTATGAGTAGTTATGAACATGTGTTAGAGCAAAAATTGAGCAAAGACAATGAGAATACTAGAGCAAGAATATGAGCTATTTTGAGTAGGCCTTATGGAAGAGGGCTTGTGAGTAGTTCTAAGCAGGTTTTGTGAGTAGGTTTGAGGTACACTTATGAGCAGGTTTGAGGCAAAATTGTGAGTAGGTATGAGATAGATCAATACAGGCAACTAAATAGATTTGATTAGAGTTTTGAGAATTGAGTAGATCTAAGAATAGGTTTTGAAAGTCAATAAGCGCAAAGGGGATAGAGTTCTCCTATGGATAGAGGTCCAAAAACTAGAGTAGTGGAGACAGAGGTCTCTTAGGGATAGATATCCACAAACTTGATCATAGGGGATTGGTGCACCCTTTGGATAGAGGTCCATAAACATTGTAATAGGGATTTGGTTCCCAAGAGATTTGTTGTGAAAATTTATAAGAAATATTTTCCTCGTGGACGTAACCCGCATTTGGTGAACCACGTTAAATCATATTTCTCATGTGTGTGATGATTTGTGTATTATTTACTACTTTGATATTATTGTTGTTATCATTTGGATTGAAAAGTAAAAAGTTTTATATTATACTGTTCACCCCCCTCTTAGTATAAGCTTATGTTCTTGAGGGGAGAAGTGGACATTCCGTAAAAGCTTTGCAAAATATACAGTGGTAGACACTAAAATTGATGTGAGACCAACACATCAAATGAATGTAGAAAAGGTAGTGATAGAACCTACAAATATTAAGTATGAAGGACCTCAGATAGTGGAGGAATAGAAGATGAACCTATGATGGTCCACTATGGTGATGATTGGAATCCAGTACTAAAAGTAGTCACTTTCAAGATATTCTATGGAGTACAAGGATGTCTTTGCTTGGATGTATAAGAACCTAAAATGGATACCAATATATTATGTGTCCATAAGATCATGCTACTACCTGGGGCACAACTAGTAAGAAGAAGACCTTATAGGATGAACTCTAAATGTGCCGCATTGATAAATATAAATATTGAAAAGATGTTAGAGGCAGACATCATTTTTAGAGTCATTAATAGTGATTGGGTTCCACCTATTTTGGTCACTCTGAAGAAGGAAGTGGACAAGATCTGAATATGCATATATTTTAGGAGTTTTAATGCAGTGATGATCAAATATCCTTCCCCATTCCCTTCATAGACTCAATTTTGGAATAGGTTGTAGGACATGATATTTATTCATTCTTGGATGGGTTCTCTGGGTACAATCATATAAGTGTCACCAAGGAGGATAAGTTAAAGACCATATTTACTATGTAAAATAACATCTATGCATATAAATAAATGCCATTTGGGCTATGTAATGCCCCAACCACATTTCAATGCATTATTCTATACATATTTTATCAATTGGCCACAAGAAATTTTAAGGTATTTTTAGATGATTGGTCTATTTATGGAAAGATCAAGGATAATATACTTGATATCAATGAATATATGAGTAGGTGTAGGAATGCACAAATATCCATAAATCTAGATGTTGAGTAGTATTTTCACCCGATTGTGAAAACACACTCTCCAATAGGATCTGGGTTCCAAATCCCCTCTTGCAAAGAAATTAAACAACTTCTCCAAGGTCTCTGCTATGTTAGCATTTTGCACAAATAAATTGAATGCTTGGAATACCTTAGTGATTGCAAATAATTGTAAACAAGGGGCACAACTGGTTTATTTTATTTGACACTTCAATGATTGTTCGTTTGATCCGAATGAATTAAATGTGAAATGATAAAACTATTTTGTTTTCAGATTTTGGTAGATTTTCAATTGCTTATTTGAATGACTGTAATTAAAATAAAATAAAATTTCCTGTGAAATAAAAATGCAAAAAAATAAAGAAGTGAAAATAAAATGCAAAGAGAATGGAGCTAAAATACATTCAGAATGCTGCCATCCTATTCGACAAAACCGAAGATATGAGGTTTTCTGCATACAACCTAACCTATTGAACCTACAAACATGCATAATACAGATAAGCTAAGTGCTGGTTTCTAGGGTTTAAACTACGATTTCCAGATTTAGACATTTGCATGAAACAACCAAGACAACTTGTATTTAAACTCGATCTATAAGCCTAAAATCGAAAAGGGAAAGATAAACATTCAATCTTGCATGCAGAGAATAACTCCTTCTTTATTGCCAATGAGATGCAACTCTCTATAATTTTTGTATTAAAAATATGTCAGTTTACAACAACAGAAGCTTCCAGTTTATCAAAACCAGAAAAAGTGGAGGAAAACGCTCCAAAAGCAGGTCCAGAATAGCCTATCACCTTCAGCTCTACAAATTTGTTCATAGCGATTTTTGACCCCTGTTCCTGTCTTCGCTTCTACTTTTAAAATTTCTACTCTGGATCTCTACTTCACCTTGTGACGCTTCGTTTCATCTCCCAGATTGATTCGTTTCGTCTCCTGCTTCATTATTTTGGCTTTCTGCTCGGTCATGAAACATTTGGTCTTCTCTACGAACTATAACCGTCAATCCTGAAGCGTTATCATAGCCCCTACACCTCTGTGACACATGCAACACTTCCCTGCACATTCTATAATGGCCCACCATGAATCACGACAAAAACAGCATGTCGCGATATCGTGATATTTTTATACCTACAGCTTTGTTATTCTTCTTGTATCGCGAAAATGAGACATGTCGTGATATCATGACATTTTTCTGTCAGTAGCCTTGTTCGCCTTCATGCATCGTGAAAATGAGACATGTCGCGATATCGTGATGTTTTTCTCCTTTGGGCCGCGCAGATGCAATCTGTCGCGAAATCGTGACGTTTTTCTGTTTTGGGCTGTGAAGATGCAACTTGTCGTGAAATCATGATGTTTTTCTATTTTGGGCTGTGAAGATGCAACTTGTCATGAAATCATGACGTTTTTCTATTTCGGGCTGTCTCGCTGCACTTAGCCGTGAAAACATGACATGTCATGAAATTGCGACACCTTTTCATTCTGCATCATCTTCTTGATTTCTATCGCGAAATCGCGACACTTTTCTTCTATATCCACTTTGGTTGCTCTAGATCGCGAAAACACAACCTATCGCGGTTTCGTGATAATTTATTTCCTTTATTCCTTCTTCACCGTCCTGCTGTGAAAACCTGACATGTTACAATATCGTGACATTTTTTCTCCTTGCCCTATTTTGACTGCTTTGACCGCGATTTCATGACATGTCGAGATATCGCAACAGTTCTAGCACCTTATCTTCTCTCTCCTCTATGAACCACAATTTCATGACATGTCGCGATATCGTGACATTTTTCACTTTTCTTTCTCTCTCCTCTATGAACCGTGATTTCATGACATGTCGCAATATCATGACATTTTTCCATTTTGGTGCATCCTGCTGATCTGGGCCACGAAAACGTGACATGTCGCGATATCGCGACAATTTTTGAACTTTGCCCTGTTTGACTGCTTTGACCGTGATTTCATGACATGTCATGAAATCGTGACATTTTCTCATCATGCTGCATTCTATTGCTCCTGGTCGTGAAAACGTGACATGTCACAAAATCGCGACAACTTTTCATTTTCGGTCGCGATGAAGCAACATGTCGCGATATCATGACAACTTTTCATTTTTGGTCACGACGGAGCAACATGTCATGATATCATGACAAATTTTCATTTTTGGTTGTGACGGAGCAACATGTCACGATATCGTGACAACTTTTCATTTTTGGTCGCGATGGAGCAACATGTCGCGATATCGCGACAACTTATCATTTCTAATTTTCTTTGCTCTTTTAACAGCTAGGCCACTGCAATCTTCTTGGAAAGTGTGCAAAAAAAGGGGGTCCCCAATTTTAGGGTGTGTTGTGGAGTAGCCACAACAAATGGCGACTCTGTTGGGAAATGCTCCTGAGCATTTTGGTGAGAACCTAACCTAAAAGAAATACATACTTGAATATAGGCGTTAGCACATAAAACATAAACAAATGCCGATAGATCAAAAATACATGAAACATTAGAATCATTAAGTATTAGCTCGGTGTGTGCAATGTGTTCTATTTTCTATCGTTTGAAATTGATCGACATTCCATTATCAGTTTTACATGAATGCATATGTGAGATTGTGAATTATTTGTGTAACCTGATAAATATGCTTAGAGATTTTGCTTTTATAAAGGCTTAGACCTTCTAATATCATACACAAACATTTAAGATTATCAAACCCTCTTAGGATCAACTATATGTATAATGAATTGCTTTATTAGATCCCAAAGTTGGTTATGAGTCACTACTATCTTGAACCCATGTGCAAGTGAAAGTGAAATCAGAGCTTTGGGGAGTTGGATCCTCAAACTAATTTCGATGAGGATTTAACCCTATCCTTACTACTATGATTTGGAATTCATTACCTCACTTTGAGCAAAATAATTTAACCAATTATGGATGAAATGGTCACGCTAGTCTATCCATTTGAACAGTCAGTGGTCTTGTTTTTAGACAAGATATGCTGCCACGCATGAGCATACTTAACCCCATAATCCATGATTTAGCTTTATTCTTCTTTTATTTCTTGGACCTTGGGGATGACTACCCATCCTTTGCAGAGGACATGTAGTACGATCCTTCCAATCCAATATTAACATGAAATGGGAAATATTTAGTTTTTATTTCTTGGACCTTGGGGATGACTACCCATCCTTTGTAGAGGACATGTAGTACGGTCCTTCCAATTCAATATTTATGATGAAATGAGACATATGAGCTTTGGGGAATCAGATTCTCAACCTAGGCGAGATGAGAATTATGCCCTATCCTTACTACTCCATGTAGGTCAAATCAGAGCTTTGGGGAGTTGGATCCTCAACCTGAGTTCGATGAGGATTTAACCCTATCCTTACTATTCTAATTTTAGGATTTAAGTTTTATGGAAGTGGTAAAAACCACTGTTTTAAGGATCATGTTGCATAATAGGATAGAAATGAAATACTTCTTTCGCCTGACCTTTTCTTCCAAGCAAGGTTTTGATCATTTTGCTCAAGATCATTTTTAATGTGTATAAAATGTGCTTGGTTCTAGATATCTCGGGCCTCAGTTCCCAACCTTAGGATTTTTTTCTTATTTATGTTATAGCACAACCCTAAGAGGATTTGACACACTTTAATGATTTGTATCTGAAATGTATATGCAACTAAGATGGCATGTATATGCAAAGTGAGATGTAATATGAATGCATTATCCTTTGAATTACATATGGAGTATTTCCATAAAAAATATAAAACTGACTACTTCATGCATCACAAGTTTCAAACGATATTATTAAACTATTTGTGTTTCTTGCGGAGATTTCTACAACATAATTCCAATGTTTCATATTTCCCTAATCTAGAGCATAAGTTAACATCTCAAAGACAATTTTTTCATCATTTTTTTTTTTTAAACAAACCAAACATGTCAAATGAAATCAGACACACAACTTAAATCCTAACTAAACTAGCAATCCTAAAAACAAAACAAAATTTGAAAATCCATACCAAAACCGAAAAATATAATATCAATCTCCTACGACTTAAGGGCTAAAATAGTGCTTTAAAACATGCCCATTAACTGGTAACATCAGATCCTTCCCTTCTAAAGTTCTTAACTTGAAGGTATTTTTCCCTAGAATTTTCGAAATCTGATAAGGGCCTAACCAAAGACAATCAAATTTTTGATGATTCCCATTTTCTTCATGTCTTTTATCCCACAATAAGACTAAATCTAAAATTCTAAAGGACTTAATTTTAGCTCTTCTGTCAAACCATATTTTAACAACCTCTTGGTGTTTACTCATGTGAATCATGGCTTCCTTCCTTTTTTCATCGAGGTGCAATAAATGAATTAGTCTGGCTTCAGTGTGGTTATTTGTTCCCAAGTATTCTTGTATGAAATGCAGGGTTTGAAGCTTCAAGTTTGCTGGAAAATTTGGATCTTGTCCATAAACCAAATTATAGGGAGTATTCCCTATTGATTCTTTTACTCTGGTCCTATCTACCCAAAGAGCAAACTTTAACTAGCTGTGCCAATCTCGAGGGTTCTTTTCCAGTAATTTCATAATTATATTCAACAAATTTTTATTTGAGGATTCGGCCAAACCATTTCCTTGAGGGCAATAATTAGATGCAAATTTTAAACTCAATTTATTGTCGTATGCCCAATCTGCAAATTGTGTGGAAACAAAAGCTTTACCATTATCACCAATGATAGAATAGGGCATTCCGAATCTTGTTATGATGTGATCCTCAAGGAATTTTATTACAATGTCTGTAGTGGTATGTTTTGTAGGAACTACTTCCATCCACCTTGTACAATAATCTATAGCTGTTAGTATGAATTTATGGGAATCTGAAGAATTTGGGTTAATAACCCCAATGAAATCTAATCCCCATTGTGCGAATGGTCTCATATCAACTACAGGTTGTAATGGCATGGTTGCGTTTCTTTCTCTGTTGGCAGCTACTTGACAAATGTGGCAAGATCTCACATGGGCGTGTGCATATTTAAAAATGTGAGGCCAATAGTATCCTGCTCTCAAGATTTGATGTGCTGTGGCATTTGCCGCACTGTGGCCAATTCCATATTTCCCATGAAATTCCTACAGAATCTTGGTAGCTTCTACTTTATTCAGGCATCTCAAGTAGATCCCCTCATGATTTTTCCTGTACAGAACACCAGATCTAATCAGATAATTAAAAAATTTAATTCTTAAAGCCCTTCTTTGGGTGGAATTCAAATTGGATGGACACTTATCATTTAATAGAAAATGCACAATGTCAACATACCAGTCATCCTTAGAAATGTATTCTGCATTTGAATATTGGCATGTCATTTGCGGATTATTCTCAGCGATCGCCTTCACAAGTCCCTGCCCTAAAACCAACTTCATAGGTTGGATTTCAAGATCAAACTCTTAGATAGTAGAAATCCATTTACCTCTTTTCTTGCCAAGCTCGTTCTGTAAAAACATAGTCTTGACAGCAGGGTCAGGCACAATGGCAAAAACACTGTTGTGCATGATGTAATGTCGAAATTTTTTTACCATTTTAAAAAGTGCATACATCTGCTTATCGAGGATGGAATACCTCAATTGAGCATCTTTTAGAGGAGCACTTAAAAATGCTATGGGATTTTCAGTGCTATCTTCACCTTTTTGGGTTAAGACACTCGCGAAGGAGTGTTCCGATGTGAAGGCATAAATATAGAAAGGCTTAGAATAGTCTGGACTTATGAGGGTAGGAGCTCTGGAAATGGCATCCTTAATTTTTTGAAATGCCACCCTACTTTCATTGTTCCACTTGACATCTACATCCTTCTTGAGCATCTTGTTCAATGGTTTGGCTATCTCAGCGAAGCTCGAAATGAACTTCCTCACAAAATTAATTTGCCCAAAGAAAGATCTCAACTCCTTTTTGCTGCCCGGGAGAGGCAATTTTTGGATAGCTTCTATCCTTTTTGGGTCAATGGATATGCCTTCTTTTGAAATGATGTGACCAAGTAGTCTTCCTTTCGTTACTCCAAAGATGCATTTTTTAGGATTCAAAGAAATTCCATGCTCTCTGCATCTTTGAAGAACCTTTTTCAAATCCTTGACATGGTCTTCTCTTTTCTTTGAAAATACTAGAATATCATCCACATACACGATGATACACTTGCCTATAAGTCCTTTGAATGCATAGTCCATGGCACATTGAAATGTTGTGCCTGCATTTAACAGTTTTGAATGACATTCTTCTGTAGGCGAATGTCCCCCACTTGGTAGTGAAGGCTATTTTCATCCTGTCATTGGGATGAATAAGAATTTGGTTATATCCAGAATATCCATCAAGAAAAGACATCATTTCAGATCCATTCACTGTTTGTAAAATTTCATCAATGGATGGCAATGGATAGTTATCCTTTTGAGAGGCCTTGTTAAGATTTCAAAAATCTATACATAGCCTAATATCTCCACTCTTCTTTCTTACCGAAATGAGGTTAGAAACCCAGGTTGAGTGCCTAACAGGAAAAATAATCTTTGCTTCCAATAATATCTTGACCTCCTTTTCTATTAAGTTCTCCAATAGCGGGTTAACAACTCGTTGTCTTTGTCTGAAAGGCTTGGAGTCTGGCTTTAGAGGGATGGTATGTGTAATGACGTTTTGGTTGTATGTTTTCAATTCATTATAATTCCAAGCAATGCAATCCACGTAGTGTTTTAGTGCATGTATTATATTTTATCTTTCTTCAGTTGTACATGCCTTTGTGATGTACACTTCCCGTGGATTGTCTGCACTCCCTAGATTAATTAGATCACATGCATCTTTGGGGAGTGGAACCTTTTTTTATTTTCTGGCCTTGTATCCCATATCAAACATTTTCTCCAATGAAACTATGTCTTTAGGCATTTTGTTGGATCGACATGTAGTTTTACTTTCATTTTCTGCTTCTTCTTGCCATCTTTGCTCCTCATCAATCACCTGGTTTTCAAAAACACCTGAGTTCATGACAAATTTGAATATGTGTTTGTCATTTTCGAAAAATTGGGAATTCTTGACATTATCAGGTATTGATGGACAAGGAACTAATTCGATGGAGAACTTTTTACACCTTTTTATATCAACTAGATTTAACATGCCTGTGACGACTGCAAGAGAATTTGCTATGCGATTTCCTTTTCTAGAAATAAGGGCTATATTGAAAGCGTCGAATTCCTCAATGAGGTCCATTACCCTAGTTCTATAAAGTCTCAGTCTCTTATCGTGGCATGTATATTGTCCTTTAATCTATTTGACTACCACTTTAGAATCTCCCAATACTTTCAAGCATTTAACCTTTTTGCTCAATGCCAGTTGTAAACAAAAAATCAGTGCTTCATACTCTGCCACGTTATTCGTACAAGGAAACTGTAACCTATAGGCAGCAAGTAAAGGTTCACCTCCTGGACAAGTGAGCTCAACTCCGACTCCTGCTCCCTGTTTAGATTTGGATCCATCAAACCTAAGCAACCATATGAAATCATTTTCCTCAAGAGAGCTATCGTGAAGTGTTTCCCCTTTTGGCTCTTCAGTAGCCTCTTCAACATCAAATGCATAAACCCCCAATTATGGCTTAGAAAACTAAACTTCATTTGGATTATTAAATTCGGTTATGATTTTCTTAAGCCTAGGTTCATTTTCTACTCTGATTTGATTTGCTATTCCTTTCCAGGGTAGCCACATATGTGAGCAATCAGTTGAAAAATAGCCATTCAAAGTTTTCATCCAATCCCTTGCAAGCAGCATTCCATATCTACTTGGGATATAACAACCAAAATCTCGACCACTTGTTGGACCCTGGGTTCAGAATTTAGTTGAATTTTGACATCATATAGGGTCCCTATCACATTTACCTCAGATCGGTCCAATTGCAAAACCTTGCATTTGGATAAAACAGGCTATAGGCCTAGCATTTGACATATCTCTAAAGGCATGAGATTGCTCATGGCACCCATGTCTACCAAACAATTATGCAAATTCTTACCAGCAATTCTCAGAGTCAATAAAAATGGCGGGACATCCAGTCTCTTCTTTCATAAAATTAAATGAGACTCAACTTCATTTCCCTTCCATACTTGATTAGGTGAGTCCAGAGCATTTATCAATGCTTCTTGTTTTTCCAGGCAACCTGGCCGCCTCTAAAAATGAAAGGCTCGACTTAGATTTCCTTAAATCCTCCACTATGTCATAGTTTGATTTTTCAAGTTTGACTGTCTTCTGTGTGTCATTAGACGTTTCTCTTCTAAGTGGAGGAGGAGGATTATTATCTGCCTTAGTATCCGGAGGAAGGATAGAGTTATTTTGTGGTGTTGATGATGTTTTAGGGGCTTTAGATTTACTTCTCAAATGATATCCGTGATTCCCTTTTCTAAACTCTCAAAAAGCTTGCACCTCCTGTTCCAAAATTTCATCTTCTTCTTCCTCACTCTCACTTTCTTGGTGGTATAAAGTTTCCACCACCATAATACTATCATCTTAATGTTGGGGTGGACCCTCATTTGGCACAAGTTCCAAGTCATCTACTTGGGCTTGGAGACAATGAGTGTATCTAGCGATTTCAGGACAATTCCTCTCATTGTGCTCTTTTGTATTGTGCAATCTGCACCCCTTTTCCCACACAAAATCAAAAATATTTAGAAGGGAACTGGATTGACTGGGTCCTGCAGAAGTATCTAGTTGATTGGCAATAGGGGCAGGTATGCCTCCATTGTTTGGCTTCGTGTTCCAATGTCTCCCTCTATTGTTAAAATTTTGACTTGGGTGAGGGGCATGGGACTCATACTTCTATTTTTGGACCATGTCATTACTCAGCTTGTGAACTATCTTCTTGAGCTCCTCAACATCCAAATAAATATCTTTCGATGGAGCTACATTATTGTTAGTTCCCATTGGGTTTGCATAATTCATGGGATCTTGATTTAACATTTGAGTCAGATTTTGAGGAATTTGATTCATGTATGGATTTACACTTTGGATCGAAGTTGGATTTGGGAAAGGAACTATAGCCTAAGAATTAACCTGGCTGGTTCCTTGCATAGTCGATTGACTATTTTGCAAAAATACGGGAACGGGTGGAATGGATGTGATCGGTTGGATTGGAATGGGTGCATAGGTAGGTGTTGGTGGATATGGTTTTTGATATGGGAAAGCATTCATGTTTGGAATTTGCGGTGCCATGATCTGATTTACCATGGGAGCTTGACCATATGGAGCATATTGTCCCATCATAGGCATCTGGGGAAACCCATAGCCCTATGGTGTCATTTGTTGCTCGATGGTCATAGCTTCGTTGTAAGCTAAGGTGAGCATGGTGACTTGAGGATTTTGCCTGGAAAACATCGTTGTCATCGGATCCAATGCCCCAAAATATATTTGTAAAGCTACTGCGGGGTCTATGGCAAAATGCCGAACTGCTCTATTATAACATTTTTGGAATCTCTGATTAAATGTTCTGATTGGTTCACCCTGGCCCCTTTTGCATGTAATAAATTGATTGTAGATGGTTGCGGGATCCAAAGGTGACCTAAACTAATTGACAAAGGTGTTCTCCATTTGCGTCCATGAAGTGATTGAACCAGTAGGCAAGCATATATACCATTCATAGGCTATTGGATCTAGGCTCATGGGAAAAATTCTGCAAGCCACATCTTCATGTTGGACTTGCAACCTTATAAAAACATCCCTATAGGCCTGGATATGCTCCTTTGCGGTCCTTGGGCCATCTGGTTTATATTTGGGCAAGAATATTTCTATGTTCTTAGGGATTTCATGAATATCCCCTGCAATATTCAAAGGGATATTATTAGCTCCGTACCAAGGAGCTATCGGAGGTTGGGCCATATGATTTAAGATTGATGAGGATAACCCTACAAGCATGGTGGAAATGGTACTGACAATAGGTACACTGGTGGCAATTGATACCACTAGTGTAGGTCCGCTCGGTGCTTCTGAAACAAAGAGGTCTTCTGTGACAAGGTTGTCTGATGGGTTCACAGCTTGCTTGGTTTTATTTCTTGGAGTCTTACAAGTGAGTGTAAGGTCATGAAATATGGTTTCCCCAGTTGTTTTGGACCTAGTTGCGATCCGACGCGGTGGGTCCAGCTTGCCTGATGAAACTCCCGGTACCTCCAAGAGAATCTGCAACACAACAAAAATGCTGTAGTTATAACCGTTACTGAGATTGAAAGAATAACATTAAATCAAAACACATTATTTTTGTATGAACAATCAAACAGCGTTAGAACGATGTATATGAATTTCTTAACAAAATCGAATACAGTAAACCAGTTCAGGCCCTCCTTCTAGCGCCAATCTGTTGAGTGGTATTTTCACCCGATTGTGAAAACACACTCTCCAATAGGATTTGGGTTCCAAATCCCCTCTTGCAAAGAAATTAAACAAGTAACTTCTCCAAGGTCTCCACTATGTTAGCATTTTGCACAAAAAAAATGAATGCTTGGAATACCTTAGTGATTGCAAATAACTGTAAACAAGGGGCATAACTGGTTTATTTTATTTGACACTTCAATGATTGTTCGTTTGATCCGAATGAATTAAATGTGAAATGATAAAACTATTTTGTTTTCAGATTTTGGTAGATTTTCAATTGTTTATTTGAATGACTGTAATTAAAATAAAATTAAATTTCCTGTGAAATAAAAATGCAGAAAAATAAAGAAGTGAAAATAAAATGCAAAGAGAATGGAGCTAAAATACATTCAGAATGCTGCCATCCTATTCGACAAAATTGAAGATATGAGGTTTTCTGCATACAACCTAACCTATTGAACCTGCAAACATGCACAATCCAGATAAGCTAAGTGCTGGTTTCTAGGGTTTAAACTATGGTTTCCAGATTTAGACATTCGCATGAAGCAACCAAGACAAACTTGCATTAAACTCCATCTATAAGCCTAAAACCGAAAAGGGGAAAGATAAACATTCAATCTTGCATGCAGAGAATAACTCCTTCTTTCTTGCCAATGAGATGCAACTCTCTATAATTTTTGTATTAAAAATATGTTAGTTTACAACAACAAAAGCTTCCAGTTTATCAAAACCAGAACAAAGTGGAGGAAAACGCTCCAAAAGCAGGTCCAGAATGGCCTATCACCTTCAGCTCTACAACTCTGTTCGCAGCGGTTTCTAACCCCTATTCCTGTCTTCGCTTCTACTTTTAAAATTTCTACTCTAGCTCTCTGCTTCGCCTTGTGACACTTCATTTCATCTCCCAGATCAATTCGTTTTGTCTCCTGCTTCTTCATTATTTTGGCTTTCTGCTTGGTCATGAAACGTTTGGTCTTCTCTACGAACTGTAACCGTCGATCCTGAAGCATTATCATAGCCCCTATGCCTCTGTGACATGTGCAACACTTCCCTGCACATTCTGTAATGGCCCACCATGAATCGCGACAAAAAATAGCATGTCGCGATATCATGACATTTTTATACCTGCAGCTTTGTTATTCTTCTTGTACCGCAAAAATGAGACATGTCGCGATATCATGACATTTTTCTATCAGTAGCCTTGTTTGCCTTCATGCACCGCAAAAATGAGACATGTCACGATATCGCAACATTTTTCTCCTTCGGGCCACGCAGATGCAATCTGTCATGAAATCGTGATGTTTTTCTGTTTTGGGCTATGAAGATGCAACTTGTCATGAAATCGCGACATTTTTCTATTTCGGGCTGTGAAGATGCAACTTGTCGTGAAATCGTGACATTTTTCTGTTTTGGGCTGTCTCGCTACACTTAGCCATGAAAATGCGACATGTCGCGAAATTGCGACACCTTTTCATTCTGCATCATCTTCTTGATTTCTATCGTGAAATCGTGACACTTTTCTTCTATATCTACTTTGGTTGCTCTAGATTGCGAAAATGCAACTTGTCATGATTTCGCAACCATTTCTTTCCTTTATTCCTTCTTCACCTTCCTGCCACGAAAACCTGACATGTCGCGATATCACGATGTTTTTTCTCCTTGCCCTGTTTTGACTACTTTGATCGTGATTTCATGACATGTCATGATATCGTGACAATTCTAGCGCCTTATCTTCTCTCTCCTCTATGAACCGCGATTTCATGACATGTCGTGATATCGTGACATTTTTCACTTTGTCTTTCTCTCTCCTCTATGAACCGTGATTTCATGACATGTCACGATATCGTGACATTTTTCCATTTTGGTGCATCCTGTTGATTTGGGCTGCAAAAACGTGACATGTCACGATATCGCAACAATTTCTGAACTTTGCCCTGTTTGACTGCTTTGACCGTGATTTCATGACATGTCACAAAATCGTGACATTTTCTCATCATGCTACATTCTGTTGCTCCTGGCCGCAAAAATGTGACATGTCACGAAATCGCGACAACTATTCATTTTTGGCTACGACGAAGCAACATCTCGCGATATCACGACAACTTTAAATTTTTGGTCGCGACGGAGCAACATGTCGTGATATCATGACAACTTTTCATTTTTGGTCGCGACGGAGCAACATGTCGCAATATTGTGACAACTTTTCATTTCTGGTCGCGACGGAGCAACATGTCGCGATATCGCGACAACTTATCATTTCTGCTTTTCTTTGCTCTTTTAACATCTGGGCCACTGCAATCTTCTTGGAAAGTGTGCAAAAAAGGGGGTCCCCAATTTTGGGGTGTGTTGTGGAGCAACCACAACACCAGCAAAGTGTTTTCTAATGGTACATTATGCAAAAATTTTGGGACATAGTGTGCAGCAAAGGGTTGAAGACCAATCCTGGCAAAATCCATGTTATATTACACATGGAGGAGCCATATGATGTGAGATTGTTAAAAACCTTCCTTAGATCCATGGGATACTATCTCAGGTTTATCATTAATTATGCACATGTGTCCTACCCATTGGATTATTTAACTAAGAATAATATTCCCTTCAGATGGATGCCTTTGAGGAGTTAAAGGCTAAAATTATCAGTGGTCCTATTTTTGGGATAAGGAATTCCTTATCCATATTGATGCCTCAAAATTTGTGACTAGATGTGCAATGGCACAAGAGGAACAATTTAGGATAGATCAACCTATATTTTTTTGCAAGTCACCTATTGTCACAAGCATAGAGGAATTATAGTACAATGAAGCGAGAACCTCTAGGGATGGTATATGATGTGTAAAATTTTAGGCATTACCTATTGATGAAATCTTTTTCCTTCTACATAGATCATTAGGCTTTATTGCACTTGATAAATAAGCCAATTATATAAGGATGAGTCAGCAGGTGGCTCGTCACTTTACAAGAATTTGTATTTTGAGAAGTAGTTCAACCTGGTAAGAAGCATGTGATTATAGACCAGTTATCTCAAATATGATTAGGAGAACCTGTAGGGGCAAGGATTCCATATGAATTCCCTGATGGCCAGTTATTTGCAATTAATGTTGTGCCATCTTGGTACAAGTTGATTGAATAGTACCTATCCACAAGTGAGTTGCCATAAGAATTGATGGCAATAGAAAAGAATAAGGTAATAATAAAGTCAAAACCTTTCCAATTGATAGTAAAATTGTACAAAATGGGTATTGATGGTATCCTACGAAGATGTGTGATGGATGAGGACGTTAAATCAACATTGAAAGAATCTCATGAAGTATTGGTAGGAGGACACATGGGGCCCAATTCCACTACTCAAAAAGTACTCTTAGCATGACTATGGTGGCCCACATTGTATAATGATGCAAAGGAATATGTAAAAGCATGTGATACTTGCCAAAGAGTAGGGAAACTAGTGTGATGAGACTTTATGCCCTTACACCCATCACAACCCCAAGAACTATTTGAGATATGGGGATTGGACTTTGTGGGACCACTGAGAACTACTCGTAGGAAAAAATATTGATATATAATGGTAGTTATGGAATACCTAAAAAAATGTATTGAGGCAAGAGCACTACCAGATAACATGACAAAGAGTACAACTCGATTCTTGTATGGGCAAGTAATTACAAGATTCGATGTTCCCCACTACAAATAAAGAGTGATCGAGGAGGTCACTTTGTGAATGAGGTCATAAAAAAGCTGACAATTTATTTCATAATTTGGTACCCCTTGTCTAGTCTATATTACCCTAGAGCCAATGGGCAAGTAGAAGTGACTAACAAATTCTTAGTGTCAACCTTGTATAAAACCTATGGGATAGAAGGAGCAGATTGGGAGGAAATGTTACCATTTGTTCTTTGGATATATCAAACTACCTTTAAGCCAATGACAAACCATATGCCATTTCAGCTAATGTATGGTCAAGAGGTAGTAGTGTTAGTGGAATTCTTGGTACCAAGTTTATGGGTAGTTGTGGAGCATCGCTTAGGTGACCAAGAGAGTCTAGAGGAAAGACTAATAACACTAATAAATTTGGATGAGAAAAGAGTCATGGTAAAATGGGTGATCTAAGTGGCCTAGAAAAGAAGAAAGTTGTGGCATGAAAAGCATATTCAAAAGTTAGAGCTTAATTAGGGGGAATTAGTTCTAAATTTTAATGGGAAAAGAGAAATCAAGCTGGGTAAGTTAAAAACCTTATGGCTTGGTCCCTTTCAAGTTGTATAAGTAAGGGAAAATGGGAGAGTTAAACTACAAAAAATGAATGGAACTAAAGTACCAAATACTATAAATGGTTCAAAGTTGAAGCCATATAAAGTACAGTGTCTGTTTATTTCTTTTGAAGAAGTTGAATGAAGGTAGGCATCTCAATTCAATGAATAGTAAAGAAGAATTGAAGTTCCACCACAAGAGGACATTGATATGGGACTCGCACGCCTATTCACATAAGGAGAATGGGTAAGGCCAATTATTGAACAACAAGAATTGATACCTCACCCCAATGAGACAAGAAGGATGCAAGTACACATAAGTTTCATAGATGGGACTGAAAGGATTGAGGAAGAAGATGAAGAAGGGATTCCTCAAAGTGAGGGAAGGAGTACAAAAGAAAAAGGAATGATGTACCCATAGTTAAAGTATAGAGAATTACCCCAACCAATAGAATACCAACAAAGGATGCGACTAACGGTTTGATATGCAGACAAGATGGAGAATTTCAACATGGAAGCTCCAGCAAGAAATGGAGGTGACACTACAGAAGAAGAACTAGTTGAAATTACTCTGCTAGCCCATATAGAACTATTGCAATAGAGGATGCGATATCAGATCCAATAGTTGCAATAGGAGTATGAAACGTTGTAAGGTCACACTGTAAGACTCTATGAATATACTATCCAAGACTTGGATGATATGATACAAATGACAGATGAGCAAAGGGTAGTGAGGTCATAGGAATTAGAAAATATAGGAAAAGAACATGAGATGACACCACACATCAGTGGTACACACCATAAAAATGCAAGTACTAGCAGGGAAGAAAACTCACAAATAGCACATCATGGCATGCTCAATGACTCATCAATGATAGAAAAATATGCGAAGATAGCATGGCGATACATTGAAGTGGATATTACATAACCTAAACCACAAGGTAATATACATGAGGATTCAAGTGAATCCATTGATGGATAATTACCTTGGTTAGTAAGAGAAGAGAGTTTAGATAGTAGTGATGAAGAATTTTTAGAGCAACCACAAGTACCTCATGCTCGTCTTGACCTTGAGACCTATGCAATAGCCTATCAAAAATTGATATGACAAAGGAAAGAAGTGTAGATATTTCAAAGGTTAACGAACTTACCAAAATATTGGTCAGAACAAAGGGAGGATGACCATAATGATTCTAATTCCGAGTCTAGTTTTTTGGAACCATATAGGGAAACTCTGGAAACTGTGTCTTCACAACAGTGCTGAGAGGAAATATGATGGACACATCGACTACTATGTGTAGATCATTGAATGTAAACACTATGATAATTATCACCTGGAACACAAAGAAATGAAGGTCACTTGGCCAATATAGAATTGGTGGATATAATCCTTGGGAGGAATCAACAAGAATCCCCAAGACATCAGTGAGGCTATAGAGGAGTATGCCCACTGAATATGGTAAGGGGTAGAGGATATATTCAACCTAGAGGAGGTAGAAGATGCGGAAGGATTCAACCCTCTACTCCTAGATGGTCGAGAGACACACCATTGGCATGTATAAACTAAACCATAAACCTGCAACATATCCTCTAGTTAAGAGAATGTGTACCAAACCTCAGAGGAATATAACCACAATGACGAACTCCATTGATTTGATAAGTACCAATATGAATTGAAACTAGAAGAGGATTACCCCAAGAGAGAGAAGTTCCATGGAATATTCAAAGAGGTCTTATATCAATAGGACTGGATCATGGAAGACCTATGCAAGGAAGAGGACTTGTCGACAGAGAAAGAGTATGCTTCATTGATGAAAGAATTCAAGGATGACAAAGAAATCATTCACCAAGCTTGGAATCTGAATTGATACGAGGAGATAAGTAGAGGAGTTTCTCAAATGATAGCAAACCAATGAGAGCACCCCTACCTCATGATCAATCACTAGAATGATGGAATTAAGTATTACCAAGAGGAAGTCCTACAACTTGTAATTGCACGATTCCTAATTGTACACATGGCAATCAAAGGATAGTAAACGATGCAACCTTACAAGGAAAAAGGGATCGAAAAAATAGTTGGTTGGCACCTAATGACATGATTACTCATAATATGGAAATGGGACAACCAATTGATGAGTCAATAAAAGGAATTGTACAAGTGAATGTCACTGTATAATTTTTGTGATAGTAAGTTAAAATTTTGAAAAAATAGTAAATAGAAAAATATCTTAATTGTGAAAATCCTCAGGACACAATTAAGATGGAAGGTGGTTGAAAATCAGAAATGATGACCTCTTTTAAGAAAAAATATAGAAAAAAAGAAAAGTATATTAATTGTAAAAATCCCTCAGGATGCAATTAAGATGGAGGATGGTTGAAAACCATAAATGATGGCCTCCTCTAGGAAAAAAAGAAAATAAAAGAAAAGAAAAAGGCAAAGAAAAGGAAAAAAGTAAGAAAAGGAAAAATCACATGCCAAAGGGTGACAAGTTGTCAATCATCCATACAAAAATATAAAATCACATGCAAAGAAGGATAAGATGGCAATATTTCATGCATTAAGATGTTAGGGTTTCAAAACTATATAAATCAAGGCGCCATGCAAAGTTTTCTTTCTCCACTTGCAAATCGTACACATGCAACACTGAAATTCAGAGAATTTAGAGGCAAAAAGGGTGCAATTGAAGATAATTTTCCATATGGGTCATTGAAATACACCACATTGCTACAATTTTCATCACCCATTTTAAATCTAAACCATAGGAATTTTATTTTCAAAAAAAGCAAACCAGATTGGAGAAAAAGTTGCTAAAATTAGGGTTTTACTCCAGAAAAAGATAAGTTTTGAAGAAATCATGTTGCAGGTGGAGAAATATTGTTGTAAAAATGAGGTTTTGAGGAAATAAAACACCCAAGGAAGCCCTTATTGTAGAAAAATCAGGTCTAGGGTTTGATTTTTCCAGAAATAGGGAAGTGTGAAATTGCATGAAGGCAAAATAGAAAACCCTAGTACAAAAATCATCCATAAAAGCATGGAAATGTTTTTCTAAGTTTAAATGTATGAACAAGTAGGAGAGTATGGTTGTACAATGCTACCATACTACTAGAATTTTTTTTTTTTGGAGGAAGATTGCACTAAGTGAAGGAGAAATTGCATAAATTGCACCAAGAAGGCAGATTGAATACTTTTAGAAAATGGGTTTCATAGAAATCGTATCAGTTTGAAAAAAATAAGGGTTTTTGACCAAGTGATATTTTTTAAGACTGTATGTATGATTTAGAGATATTATTGTATGATTGTGAATCATATTGTATGATTACCAAGCTCTCGGAGACCTGATTTGTGTAATTTTGAAGAGATTGTACAAAATGTTTTGTAGTTGTATAAATCCTGATGAGGCTGTATAGAAGAAAGATGCTCTTATATGATTTGGGACTATCTTGTATGATTTTAGATCAATATTGTATGATTTGAAGCACCATTTGTATGATTTGTTGCATTTGTATGGAATCGGGTGTAGTTGAACAATTTTGTCTAAAGTTGTATGATTTGGCTAGGGTTGTAAGATTTCAAAACATACATGTATGATCTACTGATACCTTGTACAATTACTGATAGCCCCTATATATTTTGGAAGCCATACAAATTTTGAAGCGATTTTGTACGAAGTTGTCTTGAATTACCAAGTTGATTAGAGAGTGTGCAAATGAGGTTTCCACTCAGTAATGGCAGAAGCATGAACTCTAGGTGAGAATTATGAGCTCATTCTAATCACATTACAACATCTAGAGAAGAAATATCACTAGTATCACTACATCAGATAGAATTATGACCTAGGATATCTCCCTCGATTTACCCCATTTAAGACCAAGGATGTCAATTTTAGTCACATGGGATGAATGGTAATCATCCTTGGAGAGGGAGAGGATGTAGGACATGGAGGGGTCAGAGATATTGGTGTGGTGGTAGAGGTGGTGAACTGCTACAATATAGAAGGTAGGAGATGGATCCATCTAGGGCACATAGAAGGGAACTTCGTAGTGGAGTTCATTAAGAGAAGAACCTAGAAGAATAGGAAGAACTACCTAGTGAAGCAAAGGAGGAGCAAGTGGATATCAAGGATATCACTTTTGGGTAGCCAAAAACAAAATTTTGTAGGAAATGGTGGAAAAACAATGAGGCCAATAATCCATTGAAGCTTTCATTGAGGAAGGTCGGAGTGAGTACTATAGCATAAATCCATCGCAAGATAAAGTATTTTTCAATGAATACTTGCTGCAAATTCTTCAGTCTTAAGAACCTGCTAAGAATCATACTATCATGAGAGTGGGTAATCAAGGTGGATTTTTTGACAGTGATATTTCGACAAACATTCGGCTTGCCCAAGAATAGAGCTCCAATTTTGAAGAAGATATTAGACCCAAGTGAGGCTCATAGGTTGATTTCGACACTCACATTCATGAAGTCACCTGTGGAAGCCAAGATTTATACTTTTGAAACTCGTGGAATTAAATAGAGGTAGTTGAATACTAATTAATTGTCTTATGTAATGAATGTTGTCATGGCTCGTCTGTCTAGAGAATCGAGAGCTTCAAAAATACCAATATGGATGGCATAGTATGTGGAAGGTGTTTACAATGGTGTGAAGTATGATTGAGGAACATAATTACAAGAATGGATGTAGCAGTTGCTGATAACCAGGAGAAAGACATTCACCATGAATTTTTATACCATTGCTATTTTATTGGATGCATTATCTGGAATAGGCATTCCCTTTTTGGGTAGGACTCAACCACAAGAATTGTCACCATATCAGCCTACTACACTATGATGGACAAAGACAATACCCCTATCGAAGGAAACTCTAGATAAATCAAAGGGCAAGAAGAATACAAAGTAGCCAATACCTTTGATGCAGGAAGAGGCTAAGACTTCATCTGATGAAGATGTTCATTCGAGAAGGAAGTAGATAAGACAGTTGGAACCTACATTAGAACAATAGGCATAGGTCCAAAAACTGTAGGAGTAGCCAATATATTTTTAAGATGAGAGAGTAGAGAAAAAACCCAACCCCATAAGGATTCAAACATGTAGGAAATGGGAGAAATAGAAGAAGCTCGTGCAAAAAAAGCAACCTGAATCGGTACCATAGGAAGGGTACTATGACTCGAAGGGGTTGAATTTGCTGAATTTCAATATACCGGGTCTGGAAGAAGTAGGAAGAGCAATGGGATATCTACAATTTCTCTAGACCTTTGATTTTAATTTTTTGGATTCATCGAGATATTTGGTTGGAAAGACAATGATACCACCAGCTTTGAAAGCAAAAGCCATGATGAAATTTCTATTTTAGGAACCCAAATGAATAAAGAAAATAAAGATTGCGATGAGAGGTGGTAATAGTCAACAAGAGTAGGCAAGTACATAACCACCATAGGAAGAGTTTACTCCTAACCATCCAGTTGCATCCCTAAGTGGAGTGTAATCAAAATCCCAGGAGGAAGGGTTGGCAAAATGACTTACCTAATTTGTAAGAGGAAGTCCAAGTATTTGTGATAGAGCAATAGTCTCCAAAGGAAATCATTAATGTAGAGGAGATAAAATCAATGAAAGAAGGAGAGACAAGTAAGATAGTAGCACACATTACACTACAAGAAGAGAGAGTAACTAGTATGATAAACGAAATCAAAGGAATTTCAAATCCACACATAGTAGAAGAGGAAGAACAAACCCCATCGCAAGATTATACTATAGAGCTTTGTACAAGATTTTTAATGGAAGTACCTCACTTTGATATTTCAAAGGACATGGGTGAAAGTATTGATGAACAGGTGGAGCACTTCTTCCGATAGGTCAGTGAGATGTTTGCCAGCACCAGGCTATAGTTTTGTATCGATGGCATTGGGTAGTTGAAATAGTAGAGGGAGCAAACCTTCAATTAATTAGAGAATATTGTGGAGTGGGTGTGCAATAAGGATCACACGAGGCATATAGCACATATTCATGCACAACATCCATGGTTGTTACCTGGGGGAGAGGTACCTATGATGCTTGGAAGACATGATTTATTGAAGGGAGTGAAGACCAATTACCACACATTTCCACATGTGTACTTAGATAAGGCAGCCTATTAGACTTATCCAATGAATACAGTGGGTGCCAAATTTTGAATAGTACCTTCATAATTGGCCTTCACTTTGAGAAAAATGAATTTCTTGACATACTGGATCGAGTGGCTTGGCTTGGGACTTGAAAAAATTTATCAAGACAAGGGAACACAATAGGAGGAAGTGGAAGCTACTCAAAAGGAAATGGTTGTGATGGAGGAAGATTTAATGCACAACAAAATAAAGGTCGAAGAAAAATTACAGAAGGTAAAAACATAATGGGCTACCATCAAGCAAGATTATGAGGATAAGCTATGCTCACAGGAGGAGGAAAATAACTTGTGATCCAACAAGCAAAAGAGCACACAAGGTAGTTGTAAGCTTAGCTGGAATCACAAAATGAACAACTGGCCAAACAAACAAAACAATTAAAGATAATAAAGGAATAAGTATAGGATAAGAATCATAAGATTGAGGATATGGATAAGGATACCAAGCACTACAATGAGATCATCATGGATCATAAGGCTCAATTTAAGGCTAAGGATGAGATTTTGATGGCTTATGAAGCCAATATTCATCAAGAATCTACAAGTTATTATGAAAAAAGAATGAGGAATTAGTCATAGTAGACAAAATATAAGCCCTATTGATAGAGAAACTATGAAAGGGAACATTTGAGTGTGAGGAGCTAGGTGCACTTATGACTACTAAAAAAAGAGAAATCCAATGATTATGGATTGAAAGCATTGGAATTTAGTCAATATGCAATCTGATTAAAGGATGAACATCAGGTCTTACGGTGGTAGCTTGATGAGTACCAGCAAGGTCTATCAACAAAGACTAATAAGAATTAGTCAGCAATGACATCGATTGATTTAAAGGGGAGGGAAGATGTAGGCAAAAAATCCACCTCCTAGAAGAAGAAATGATCCTTGTATTTGCACAATTTTGTTTAGTTTTACCCATTTTTGGTTAAAATGTACAAGTGGAAAAATGTACAAGCATGAGTAAAATGTACAAGGTTGCAAACGTATGATTTGAAATGTCAATGAAATTAGGTGAAATGTACATTTGGGTTGAATTTGATAAAAATCAAATTAGATATTAGTAAAACCTTGCAAATAATTATTTTGAGTTAATTTGGATTGGCAATTGTAAGTAGCTATGTTTCAAAAACTTCTTTAGAACAGTATGGGTATGCATTATATAGCCATCCATTAATTTTTCTAGGTTATTCATTCATGTTCATTCATAGTTGAAGTTGTTCATTGACAATATATTCATTCATAGATTATTAATTATTTATGGTAGAGTTGCAGACTATTGATTGTGATAATTGTTATGGTTGTGAGCAATGCCAATGGCAATATTGTATAGGAATACTCATAATATAAATATGACAACAATTCTCCTTATTTCCTTACCCTTGTGAATTACATTGTACGTTTTGGTTGTTGCATGTTGTGTAATTAATGGTTGAATGCATAATTTGTCATGTTAACTGGATGGAATTGCATTGTGAATGATTTTGGTCATCCTACAAACTTATTGTGAAGATAGGAATTGATTACATGATGAATTATGATTGTACCATGAATTTTCCAAGTAGTTGTACGATTTTTGGAATTACTTTTGATGGTTACAATTCATTGCTAGTGAATTAGGGTTTGCATGTCAGGAAGAAAGTGAAGAATTATCATAAAGGAGCATCCCACAACTTGTCTTGGAAGGATTTATTGTGTAGGCTTCTAGATCTGAGTGGAATTATAGAAAGGGTTCGTACAAGTCATACAAATGCTGTACCAAATCGTACAAACAGTTCAATTACCTAATTTGATAATAAAGCTACAACCCAAAACTTGCCAATTAAGGAATAAATGCTAGTTTGGAGAAATAGATTACAAAACTAATCGATTTAACTTGCAAAACCTATTTTAGTGAATTGGCTAAGTACCAAATTGTACAAGGTCCAGTGTTGTACAATTTGGATCGTACAGCTATACTATTTGGTGACCATATAAGCTATTTTGGTAATTGTACATTATGTGCAAAGCAAACCGTACAAGTTGTACAATTTGGGTAAGTTGGGTTTGAGATCTTGATAATCAATTCCAAATGTTCTAAATAACCTCCTCTTATAGGAATGCTACACCCTATTTCTATAGCCTAATCAAGTTTCATCGACTCAACTAGGTTTCCCCTCTAAAACTCAAGGGGGCACCCTAGGTTGGGGGTGTGCATGCATACAATTATGTATGAACAGTCATTTTCACACCAACTACTCTATATTGGCTTTTCAAGCAACCAAAAGTATCCCCACCATCAATTTCAGTGCACAATTATTTTTAATGCATTCATTGTACAATGAATACATAAAAAGGAGGGTAAAATGTAGACATTAAAAATTGACCTACATTACATCAATTTTCATTAATTCTCCCTCATGCATTAGCTCTCTAACCATCCAAATTCACCTTTTTAAAAATTTAAAATTAAGCATTTATTGCTTCAAAAATTAAGGTCATATTTGACATGAATTTTCACCAACCAAATCATCTCTAAACTTCTCAAAACCACCACCATTGGATTGGGCTCGAAAAGAGCCTTTTGATGATTTTCTCCAAATTTCCTCTAATTCTTCTCAATTTCCTCCAAAATCCCTAGTACTTCTTCTAAAGTCACATATTTCCTCTAATTTCTTCCTAATATTTCTAAAATATCCTTCTAATATCCTTAGCTTCTTCTAATTGTCTCTAATTCCTTTGTAATTTCCCTATGTTCATTGTACACTGTTCACGAATCACTGTACACTGTTCACGGATCACTGTACACTGTTCACTATTCACTGTTCATTACGCACTATTCACTATTTTCAAATTCAGAGTAGAATGCATAATTTTAAAAATGGCATTAGCCCACTTTAAAAGTTGTATATTATTTAATTATTTTCATTAATCCATTTTCTAAATAGCATGTTCTATTTTCAAGGAGGCATGTTATTTCAAAGATAATCTTCAAAGTAGCATGTTTCATTTTCAAAATGACATGTTACTTCATGATCCATTTCAAAGTAACATGTTTCATTTTCAAAACAACATGTTACTTCTTTAGCCCACTTTCAAAGTGGCATATTATTTAATTATTTTTATCAATCCATTTTTAGAATAACATGTACTATTTCAAGGGGACATGTTACTTCAAAGTCCATTTTCAAAACGACATGTTACTTCTTTAACCCACTTTCAAAGTGGCATATTATTTTATTATTTTTGTTAATCCATTTTCAAATTAGAATGTTCCATTTTGAAAGTGGCATGTTACTTCAAAGTCCATTTTCAAAGTAGCATGGTCCATTTTCAAAGAGGCATGTTACTTCACATGGTCCATTTTCAAAGTGGCATGTTATTTTCCACCAAATTTGGTGGATAATATTTTATTTCATTTTTTTAGTTCAAACTATTTTCCCTCTCTCCCAAGGTCATGAAAAAACTATAAATAGAACCCTTGGGATAGCCTCTTCAATAAAGTATTTTCTCAAGCACTAAAATTCTGCAGGATTTTCTCAAGCCTTCTCTTCTTGCATTTGGAGCTCTTCAATCAAGGCATAAGGACATTGGAGCAAGCCACATCCTCTTGTTACTATCAAGAAGGACATATTGAATGATATCTCACCTCTTTTGTTGTTGTCTTTAGATCTCCATTTGTTCCTTCATTATTCTTATAGCTAGATTACATCTAAGAGTGTTATCTCATTATTTCTATTTCATTCACAATCATCATGCATATTTCATGCTGACTTTCTATAGTGTTTTATTCTAAAATTGAAACTACATACCTTCTTCATGTTGTCATCTTCATTTACATATTTTTCTAGTTTTTCTTTTTACTCTCATTGTATGCTGATTTTTGTATCTATAACTCTCATTTGCATCTATCTTAGAGTGTTATTTCATTATTTATATTTCATTTACAACCACATGCATATTTCATGTTAACTTTATATTGTGCTCCATTTTAAATTGCAACTACATTTCTCCTGCATGCTATTATCTTCATTTACATATTTTGCATTCATAATAGTTTTGATTGTAATCCAAAAGGGTCAAAAACATTTCATTTTCTTCTTACAGTCATCTAAAAGGACCAGGGGGCTTGACTGTTGCACCTCCAAGCACAATTATATAGCGGCCTAAGTAGGCCCCCAAACACTAATCCAATTTTCAAGTGTTTGTGAAGTTGTTTTACAGGATTTAGAGAGTTTGTGGAATTTATACATGCAAGATAAAGCTAGTGGTCAACATTTTGGATAGAGGTGAAGTGTTCTTGTTAGTTTTCTAGGCTGCTTGTTGAAGTGTTTTTTCTTAAAACATTTTCTGTTATCACTTATTAAATCATAAAAAAAAGGGGGGGCTAATTTAATTTAGGCATTGAAAGTAAAAGTGCATATAGTTTTTGCATCTAGGTTAAATTGTTTGTGCATCTTCCTTGTGCCCTTGCTTTAAAATATCAAAAGAATTTATTTTTTGCAATTAGAACTAGATATCATTCAAATCAAGAATCATTTTAGGACTAGTTCTTGTTTGTTTGCATTTGTATTCCTTGCATTGCTATTTCATTTATTTTAATTTAGTATATAGAAGGCCAAACATTAGGTGTTTTTTCAAATTTACACACAAAAAATTCCAACCTTCGGACTTGGAACAAGTCCTAAAATTGTTCCTAGTGAACCCTTTTTCCTTGTCCATCAAGTGTAGAGAACATACCCCCACGGTCACCTTGGATCCCAATAGATCTAGCTGAGAATCATACATGGTAGAGCAGTTTTCCCCATCTACACTTTGATTGCTCTAAGTGGGCACTAGTTTAATAGGTTCTACATCACATAGCCTTGCATTTTAGATTATTTATAGGAAAATTTAATCAAGGGAATCGATTCTAGTCTCGTCTCCCCATATTTATGCTTTTTTAGTTACAAAATTTAAGATCCCTCCCACCACTTGATGTGGAATCACATCGAAACTACATTCATACTATTCATGAGTGCTTAAATAACATAAATTACATAACAAAAATCCAACAATTAGCTAACTTGAGCTAACAAATTGGCTAACAACTTAACAACCAAATATAACATGAGCTTAATGTGAAGTCTCACGTGAATAATAAGATGCCTTATATTTGGATGTCCTAAGCACCACTACATTTTTTTAAAAAGTCTTGTATAAAGCATTCTTCCTAAAACTGCCTTATACTACCATAAGGAAAATACAAATTGACTACATAAATTAGCTTACCTAGCTCCATAGAATGTAAGTATATAACCACACCTACTTCAATATAAAACTTATTAGCTAGCTAGAAGGAGGAATTTCATCCCTCTACATTCCTCCTTGAAAGTGGCATCCCTTTTGGGATGTTTTCCATAAAAAAATCTAACATGAGCTTAATGTAAAGTCTCACGTGAATAATAAGATGCCTTATATTTGGATGTCCTAATAATTCCTCCCAACCATAGAAGTATTGGACTCCAATACTTTTACAAGAAGGTGGGAGCGAACATGGGAGTGTACAAGTGCCTAAAATATGGTCCTTGAACTATTGAAGAAAATGAAGACCCTTTGGAAGGCTCTACTCTATCACAAAGAGCAACCATCGTTGCCAAGGAATCAATACCACTCCTGCAAAGGGAGTACCCAAGGAAACTATGCTCTAGGGGCTATTTTCTTCTTTCTCAAAATGTTGCCTGCTCCTCACATCAATCATGCTTCAAAAACATGGTGATACAAGTTGGCTTGAAACAAAATCCAACATATCACCTAGCCACGAAATTTGTGCTTTAGTTGGCAATAACCCAAAACTAAGCACTAGGCAACAAATGAAGTTGGTCAATTTTTGCCACACCTTCTTGCTAACCCCTCTATGATTCAAAGCATGCTCCTCAACTAGCAACCTCTACCCTCCTGTCAAATAGACACCTGAATATTGCGGTTGAGTTATTGTGGGGTAAATTGCAACAAGAGAATACAATAAAAAAACACAAATCCTCGAAGTGTCCTTATGGTAATGCAGTGTCGGGTACCATAGATCATGCACTCCATATTAAAAATCCTTGAGGACAAAATCTTACAAGCTTACAAATGACTTTGAGCCAAAAATAAAATCCATAGTAGGACTAATACAAAGGTTTCAAAAACCCAAATAAGAAGAGTAATTTAACTCCTCAAAGATCCAATAGATCTTATTACAATTCCACAATTACAAGTGGATAAAAAACAAAAAAAAAACATAATATTTCACACCTTAATACAAAAATTTAATTAATTATTTTAAAATATTTAATTAATAAAAAGGTGTCTATAAATTAATTAATTTAATAAATTTAATGTAAATTGATTAAATAAATTAATCAATTAAAATGGAAACCGTGCAAAATTTTTTTGATGAAAAGCTAAATTATATTAATAATAAAGTTTAACATGAAAAAAGTGGTGGGTGGCAATGATCACACCCCTGGAAGAAACAAGCCAACCCTAACCACGGGTTGGGAAACCACAAACCAGAGCTCACTACAAACTAGGCAACATCAATCAAACAGGCAGTGAAACTTGCCTGCAATCAGAAAGTTTGTGGCTGCACGTCTACGTTGGAGTCCCATGGAATGGCCAAGGTATGCGGTAATCCATCTATGTGTCCCTGATCCTCATGAACATTTGAATCTCCCCAGCCCTATCCTCGAGATCTATCAAGCTGGCAATTATGTGCACTTATATCCCCTGCATTCCAGGCATGATCCTGTGTGCCACCATTAACTTCCACCAGCTCATCCCCAGCACCTCTGGGTGGAGAACATGATGGTGATTGAATTGGTTGTGCAATCCATCCATCATTGTAGGTAAAAATTTCATGTCCCCAACCTCCCTGTGCATGCACCAGACGTGGCAGTTGATGAGACCTCGAGTGGGAACAGGATGTCTATTGTGCGTTGTTTGGAAAAACCCTGCTAACTGAGCAAGGTGCATTTTTCCAGTCATCCAAAAGTGCCTTCATGTGTGCCTGCTCAATGTCAAGTTTAGCCTGCTGATTGCAAATCTAGAACCATGTATCTTGAAACACATATATTTTATCAGCTAGAGAAAATTCATCAGAAGGAGTTTGATGCTGAAAAACTATCTTGTTTCTAGATTTCCACATGTGAAAAAGAAGACTAATTTGAAATATGTGCCACACTTTGGACAAGGGAAGAACAAATTTAATCTTATCCCCTAACAGAGCTTGCTGCCATGTAAGGGATTCATCCTGGAATTGGGAAAAAAAAGACCATCCCCATTCCCAGGCACTCCTTGCTCTTGTGCAAAACCAAAAAATATGAGGAGAAGATTCATCCTCATTACAGAATGCACATTTAGGGTTTGCAACTCCCAAGTGCCTGAGTCTGTCTCCTAAGGGTAAACTTTGAAAGAGAAGGCTCCAAGCAAAAAAATATTGTTTTGGCTCAAGAAAAGAAGACCAAACTATCTGAAATCAAGCCTTCCAACCAAAAACCGCCACTGGATCTCCCCATTTATCATTAAGTCTAGGGACCATTGGCAACATTGGGGAGAGCCACTTGTAACCCAATTTAGCTGAGTAATTCAACAATGGTATATCCGAACACCAGGACCAATCTTTCCACCATGGCCTCTGAGAGTGCTGCCCACACTTGTGCCACATGGAAAAGGGGATAATGTCAATTACTAAGTCATAAGTGAGCTTGTCACCAGTGCTCAACTGAAATTGTTGTTTAAAAAGCGGCCAAGGGATCTAATCCCTCGAGGTTTGAGAATAAAAATCAGAAACTATACATATACCTTTTTTAAAAAACTTTTGGGCATGAATCCACGAGACCTGAGCAAGAGGAGTTCCCTGAATGTTAATCACCGAAGACCACCAGATGTTTAAAGAATTGATGGACAGTCCTTTATGGCCTCTATTCCCTTTCCACTTAAGCCAAGGAGTGAATTGCTTCCATGATTTCCAAATACTTTTAATCACAAAAGAACCAAATATTTTCACAAAGACTGGCATTACAATTAGGGAAGGGAGGTCAGATCCACAACCACTAAACCAAAAATGGTGGCTGCTTTTATCCCACAAAACCATTCCGGTGTAACCCCCATCAATGTCAATGCTGTACATACCCTCATATAGGTCTGCGATCTCCTCTAGGGCAGTGGGATTGTTGGTGGCATACTAGGATTCACCACGTAAAACAAACATAGCCGGCCACCTCTGGTCCAATAATGAAAATAGGATTTTTTTTTATGCAACTTCAAGATAGAAATCACCAAAATAAACTTCATCAAATGGGCATTCGAATACAGGGAAGACAAAGGAAAGAGGGGAACTAAAAAATGAAATTTGTGAAAGTGAAGGGGAGGGGAATTTCTATAAGGGAATTTTCCACTTCCAGATAGTCAGATCTTGCTGCTCTCATATCAACTGATGTATTCATGAGTGCTTAAAGAACATAAATTACATAACATAAATCCAACAGTTACTTAACTTGAACTAACAAATTGGATGTCCTCATAACCACTACATTTCCTCTTTTTTTTAAGTCTTTCTTTTTTTAAACATTTTTGATTTATTTTTTAATTTAAGTCTTGTATAAAGTATTCTTCTCAAAACTGTTTTCTATTATCATAAGGACAATAAAAATTGACTACATAAATCAGCTTACCTAGATCCATAGAATGTAAGTCTATAACCACACCTACCTCAACATAAAAATTATTAGCTAGTTTGAAGGAGGATTTTCATTCCGCTACATCCCCCATTGATCTTCCTTTTGAGCCTAACCCTACAAAGCTTCAATTTGGTAGGAGAGAGACGAGTATGGATATTGCTTTTTTGGCATCCAACATAGTCTCTTGGAATAAAATTATATCTAGCTTATGAAGTTTAAACAAATTTTTTAGGGTTATTTTTTTATGAGGGGCCCAAGCCCTATGACATTTAAAGAAAGGATGATCATTTATACCCTTTACCTTGGGGTTGTCCTACTCTAAGAACCCCAACTATAGATTATTGTTTACCACATACAATTTCTTTCTCAACCTTTTGTTGTACAAATTTTTAGATGGATTTTCTTCCTACTATACTCCTGAGATTGACTTGTCTCAAGACCCAATCCCTCTGATACCTAACCATATCTAGTATCTCTTTTATATTTTTTCAAGGCCTTTAGTGCATATTTTCCAGAAGATGTACTTATATTATAGTGATCTGGAGGACTTGGTGGGGAAGAGATCCTACTAGGTTTATTTAAGTCTTGTTTGCTTCCTTGACTTGAAACATCTCTAGCTAAAGAGGGTAAGAACTTAGAAACTTTTATATCTTTCTTCTCTACTTGTTCTAAGCCCTTGATATAATCACCATATTGAAATGTCCTATCTAAATTATAGCCTTTCAAAACCTCCATATAAAATTTCAACCCAAGATAATATGATATATCAAGTTTATCATTATTAGAATTCAATCCCCTATCCCCAAAAAGGGTAAAATTAGGTTTAAGCTTTGATGGTTACTTGATAAAATACCTGTTGAGTGTTAATTTGTCATATTACAAATAATAACACGCAACTTAGAGTCTCGAACAAAAGACTCTTTCTTGCAAAGAAATAATTTATTTTATTTTCCTTCCTTTTATTATTTCTCCAAGCTTCTTTGTGAAACAGCTTTTACGTATATAAAAATGAATTTCAATTTAATACATACAACTGATATATCCCAGAATAACTCAAAATCCTGCAGATAGTTGTTAACAAGGGGCCTTTGTTGATTCTCAATGAACTTTATAATCTTGACTTGTTTGATTAATCAAAAATAAACAAAAATCCTTTTGATGTTCTAATATTCACAATTTATTCTAAGGTTAACCCGTTCGTTTTATCTCTATTCAATAGTTCTGTTATTTCAATGTTAGTCTCCGACATGAAATTAAGCATATCAAGGAATAAAACAGAAACCGTTATTTTTGAGTCACTGGAAAATAATGAAGGATATTAAAATGGTTCACGATCTCCTCCCCGCAAAATCCCAAGTTAAGAGATGAAGTCCCCAAAACAACCCAACCGATCAGATCTGTACTAACACACAATCTAATCAGATCAGATGCAAGACTCTAAGGAAAAGAATATAATTGCATCATTCTACCATTCACCTATCGTAACCCATCCCATGGCGTAAACGAAATAGATACAAGACAAAATGATGCAACGGAAAGATTGACAAGAAAACAATAGTTTTGGCTTCGATCTCCTTTTGATTTTACACACAAAAGTCGTGTTACCAAAGAAAAATCCTTTATTTCAATAAATAATGCTTTTTTGTTACAGTCTCCAGCCTCGTATCCATCTACATTTCTGCTATTTAACCTTTCTATCGTGCGTTCTCGGCTGCTCCATGACGCTTCGTTTCGACTCCGGGACCCTTCGCTTCAATTCCTGCCTTTTGGTATTCTAACCTTTGCGTGCAATCGTAACGCTCGATCTCTGCGCCAAGAATCGTTGTTATGAAACGTTACTCTGGTTCTGTCATTTCTGCCACGTGTCCTGCGTCTCCTGCACCTTTCGTAACGCTTTCCCATGGAAATCCCGATAGAATTTGCATTTGGCCTCTTCCGTTTCCTAGCCGCGATAACGCGACATGTCGCGAAATCGTGACATGTCGCGATATCGCGACATGTTCTTGGTCCGTACGCCCGCAGTAGCTCGTTGTAGCGATATCGCTACCGACTTTGCTTTGCCTTCTTTTCAAAAAAGTGGTAGCGATATCGCTACCACTTTGGTTCCGAGCCTTCCTTTCAAAAAGTGGTAGCGATATCGCTACCACTTTGGTTTCGAGCCTTCCTTTCAAAAAGTGGTAGCGATATCGCTACCACTTTGGTTCCGAGCCTTCCTTCGATGAAGTGGTAGCGATATCGCTACCACTTTGGTTTCGAGCCTTCCTTCGATGAAGTGGTAGCGATATCGCTACCACTTTGGTCTCGAGCCTTTGCTTCACGAAGTGGTAGCGATATCGCTACCACTTTTCCTTCGAGCCTCCGCTTCACGAAGTGGTAGCGATTCGCTACCACTTTTCCTTCGAGCCTCCGCTTCACGAAGTGGTAGCGATTCGCTACCACTTTTCTTTCGAGCCTCCGGTTCACGAAGTGGTAGCGATTCGCTACCACTTTTCCTTCGAGCCTCCGCTTCACGAAGTGGTAGCGATTCGCTACCACTTTTCTTTCGGCAACTTGTAGCGAAATCGCTACCATTCTCAACTTTTCGTACGCTTCCAAAAAATGCGTCGCGATTTCGCAACACCTCTTTTCTTTGCCGCCGACACGTCACGATTTCGTGACATCCTTTCTGTCCTGCTGCCGACACGTCGCGATTTCACGACAGATTTCAATTTTTTGTAGCGATGGAGAGACAGGTCACGATTTCGCGACATGTCGCGATATCGCGACATGTCGCGATTTCGCGACCCTTTCAACACTTAGGCATTTTTCTTCTTTTCTTCATTTTTAGCATCCGGGTCTTTGAGATCTTCCCTAAAACCTGCAAAAACAAAGGTGGGTCCCCACTTGGGGTGTGTTGTGGATGAACCACAACAAATGGCGACTTCACTGTCAAATGCTCTTGAGCATTTTAGTAAGAACCCAACCTAACACAAATCACAAATTTGAAAACATGGGTTAGCCCATAATCAATATAACTAATGCCCAAAATCAGAAGTACATGAATTATCGAATCATCAAGTACTAGCTCGGTGTGTGCAATGAATTCCTTTCCTTATCATTTGAATTTGATCCACATTCCATCATCGGTTTTGCATGAATGCATATGCGAAATTGTGAATGATTTGTGTATCCTACAGAATATGCCATGAGAAAATGCATAGTCACTCTTGTAGTATTATGTGCAAACATTCAAGACTGCCAAACCCTCTTAGGATCCACTAGTGAACGGTTCATTATATCCCAAAGTTGGTTATGAGTCCCTACTATCTTGAACCCATGTGCAAGTGGATGTGAAATCAGAACTTTGGGGAATCAGACTCCCAACCAACCGAGATGAGAGTTTAACCCTATCCTTACTATTCTGATTTAGAATTCTTTACCTCACTTTGAGCAAAATAACTAAACCAATTATGGAAGAAATGGTCATGCTAGTCTAACCCTCTAGACAATCAGTGGTCTTGTTTTTTTTAGGCAAGACATGATGCCATGCATGGGCCTATCTAACCCCATAATCCAAAACTTATCTTCATTTCTTTGGACCTTGGGGATGACTACCCATCCCTTGCAGAGGACAAGTAGTACGATCCTTACAATCCAATATAAGGATGAGATGGGAAAAATTTATTTATTTTACTTCTTGGACCTTGGGGATGACTACCCATCCTGGTTAGGGACAAATAGTACGATCCTTACAACCCAAGATTTTAAATGTAAATGGAAAATATTAATCTTGTTACTTAGACCTTGGGGATGACTACCCATCCTTTGCAGAGGACAAATAGTACGATCCTTACAATCTAAGACTTAATACGAAATGAAACATAAGAGCTTTGGGGAATCAAGTTCTCAACCAACCGAGATGAGAATTTATGCCCTATCCTTACTACTCCATGTGGGTCCAATCAAAGCTTTGGGGAATTAGATTCTCAACCAACCGAGATGAGAATTTAACCCTATCCTTACTACTCCGATTTTAGGCTTTAAGCTCTATGGAAGTGGTCAAAACCACTGTTTTTAGGATCATGTTGCATAATAGGATAGACATGAAAACCATTTTCGCCCAACCTTTTCCTCCAAGTTAGGTTTTGATCATTTTGCTCAAGATCCCTTTTAATGTATGAAACGTGCTTGGTCCTAGATACTTCAAGACTCAGCTTCCAACCTTAGGATTTACTTAGATTTATGTTATAACATAACCCTAAGAGGATTCAACATACTCAAATGAATTGCACCTAAGATGCATATGCCACTACGGTGAAATGTATGAAAAGTGAGATGGAACATGAATGCATTATTTCTTGAATTGCAAATGAGATGATTTGTCATGCAAAACTGACTTTTTCATGCATCACAAGCTTCAAATGATCTAAATTAACTGTTTGTATTACATGTGGAGCTTTTACAACATGATTCCAATGTTTCATATTCTCCCAATCTTAGGCATGTGTTCAACATCAAGCTTTTATTCCCTTTTTTTTTTTTTTTTATAAGGCAATGAAAAGGAAATCAAAGGAACACCACCGCCTAAATGTCCAACCTGCACACAAACGCAAAAACCCAACATTAATACAAGAAAAACCTGCAATAAAAAATGAATACATACTAACATATCAAATCTGCACATCAAGAAACTAAATTACAGCATTGACACAAAACTAGATATCTCCTGAAACACACACTTAAGTATCAAATCTGCACACAAAGAAACAGATCACAACATTAATACAAAGCTTAGACATGTCAAAAAAAAAAAATAATACACACCTAAACATGAAAAATGAAAGCAAGAAATTACAGCGTTATTACATATAATACAAAGCCCAACTACCTCATGCTTGAAAGTAATGCTTCAAGTGCAACCCATTGATAGGTAGTGCCAAATCCTTTCCATCCAAGGTTTTTAGTCTAAAACTATTTTCCCCTAGGATCTCTGAAATCTGGTAGGGACCTAACCAAAGGTAATCAAATTTATCATGTTCCCCCTTCTTCTCATGTCTTTTGTCCCATAACAACACTAAATCTGAAATTTTAAACGCCTTGGCCTTAGACCTTTTGTCAAACCATATTTTTACAATGTCTTGGTGTTTACTAAAATGAAGCATAGCTTCATCCCTTTTTTCATCCAAGCGCATTAATTGCGTTAGTCTAGACTCAAGTTTATCATTAGTTCCAAAATAATCTTTCATGAAGTGCAACGTTTGTAATCTGAGATTTGCAGGAAAAATGGGATCTTGTCCATAAACCAGATGGTAAGGAGATGTCCCTATTGCTTCTTTGACTCTGATTCTGTCAGCCCAAAGGGCCAACTTAAGCTTATTGTGCCAGTCCCGCGGATTCCTTTCCAACAATTTTTTTATGACAATCAACAGATTCTTATTGGATGACTCGGCCAATCCGTTACCTTGCGGGTAATAATTGGAGGAGAACTTTAAACTCACGCTGTTATCAAATGCCCAATTAGCAAACTCTAGAGAGGAAAAGGCCGAACCATTATCACTTACGATGGAGTTAGGCATCCCGAATCTAGTGACAATGTTATCTTCTAAAAATTTAATGACCACCTCTGCAGTAGCATTCTTTGTGGGGATAGCTTCGGTCCATCTCGTGCAATAATCCGTAGCCGTCAGAATATATTTGTGAGCATCGGATGAATTGGGGCTGATAATCCCAATAAAATCTAGGCCCCATTGCGCGAAAGGTCTGGACTCGATTACGGACCGTAAAGGCATGGAAGCGTTTCTATCTCTATTGGCTGCAGTTTGACATATGTGACATGACCTCACATGAGAATGGGCATCCTTGAATAGTTGAGGCCAATAATAACCGGCTCCGAGGATTTGATGGGCTGTGGCATTAGCAGACCCATGCCCTGTCCCATGTTTACCATGAAACTCTTCGAGTATTCGCACTGCCTCCTCTTGATCAACGCAACGAAGGTAAATACCTTCATGGTTCTTTCTGTATAATGTGCCAGATCTAACTAGAAAATTAGCAGACTTCAAACGCAAGGCTCTGCGCTGAGTAGCATTCAAAAATGATGGACACCTACCATTTAGTAGATAGTACACCACATCTGCATACCACTCCTCCTTGGTTACATCAGCGACTTCATAATGTTGACAAGGAATTGCGAGATCCTCGTTCTCGCGATTGCCTTAGCTAACCCTTGCCCCCGCACTATCTTCATCGATTGAATCTCCGGATCAAATTCCCGCAAAGTTGAAACCCACTTACCACGCTTCTCACCTAATTCATTCCCGAACGAACATGGCTTTGACAAGAGGATCTCGGGACGATAGCAAAGACCCTATTGTGGACTATGTAGTGCCTGAACTTTTTTACGGTCTTAACCAGCGCATACATTTGCTTGTCTAGGGTAGAATATCTCAGCTTCGCATCTTTGAGAGGACTACTCAGGAAAGCAATGGGATTTTCAATGCTGCCTTCACTCTTCTGAGTTAAAACACTCGCAAAGGAGTGATCTGAAGCAAATGTGTAGATATAGAAAGGCTTCGTATAATCGGGACTCACCAAAACCGGGGCTTTAGAAATCGCATCCTTGATATTATCAAAAGCCTCTATCCTTTCATCTGTCCAAATGATCTGGACCTCTTTCTTTAGCATGTCGTTCAAAGGTCTTGCTATCTCTGCAAAATCTACGATAAATTTTCTGACAAAATTGATCTTTCCGAAAAATGATCTCAACCCCTTCTTGCTATTGGGACGAGGAATTTTCTGTATGGCTTCTATTCTCTCAGGGTCAATGGAAATTCCATCCTTAGATATTATATGCCCCAACAGCTTTTCCTTCTCGTTACCCCGAAGATGCACTTCTTTGGGTTGAGAGATATACCATGTTCCCTGCATCTTTGAAAGACTTTCTTAAGATCCCTGACATGGTTTTCCCTGTTCTTAGAAAATACAGGAATGTCATCGACGTAAACAATGATGCACTTACCAATAAGCCCTTTAAAAGCAAAATCCATAGCTCACTGGAAAGTGGCACCTGCGTTCAATAGTCCGAAGGGCATTCTCCTGTATGCAAAGGTGCCCCATTTTGTCATAAAAGCAGTCTTCATCCTATCACTAGGATGGATAAGGACCTGATTATATCCCGAATAACCATCCAGGAATGACATCATCTCCGACCCGTTTACCTTTTGGAGTATTTCATCGATGGTGGGTAACGGGTAGTTGTCCTTTTGGGATGCCTTATTGAGATTTCTGAAATCAATGCACAACCTTATTTCTCCACTCTTTTTCCTCACAGGGACTAGGTTAGCAACCCACGTGGAATGCCTAACGGGAAAGATGATCTTAGCTTCTAACAGTCGCTTCACCTCTTTCTCTATCAAGGGTTCTAATAATGGATTAACTCGCCTTTGTCTTTGCCTGAAGGGCTTGGACTCTGGCTTCAGTGGAATCGTGTGCATTATGACATTCTGATCATAGGTTTTCAACTCCTTATAACTCCAAGCAATGCAATCTATGTATTCTTTTAATGCATTTGCTATGGAATCCTTCTCCTGCTTGGTACATGCTTTTGCTATGAATACCTCCCGGGATTTTCTGCACTTCCAATGTTAACCAAATCACAGGCCTCTCCAGGAGATGGAACCCTTTTACCTTTTCTTGGTTTGCATCCGATATCAAAGATTTTTTCTAATGAAGCTATCTCATCGTGCATCCGGTTGTTTTTTACAGGATTTTTATCTTTCGAAACTACCTCCTCTACGTCCCTTTCTTCTTCATCTATGTACTGCTTTTCAAATATACCAGAATTAGTGACAAAATGAAATATGTGCCTGTCACTATCAAATACTTGGAAGTTCGTAACATTATCTCGGTATCGAGGGACAAGGGACCAACTCTATAGAGAACTTCTTGCATTTCTTATGGTCCACCGGCTTCAACATACTCGCTCGCTACAGCTAGGGAGTCTCGCGTACGATTGCCCTTTCTCGAGATCGTAGAAATGTTAAAGGCGTCAAACTCATCTATTAAATCTCCGACCCTAGTTCGGTAAAGCCCGAGCCGCTCGTCCTTACATATGTATTGTGCCCTCACTTGTTTCACCACCAGCTTCGAATCACCAAGGACTTTGATATATTTAATTTTCTTTCGAATGGCCAGCTGTAGTCCAAGAATCAAAGCCTCATATTCTGCCATATTGTTGGTGGTAGGGAACTGTAGTCTGTATACAGCGAATATAGGCTCCTGGTCTGAACATGACAATTCAACACCGGCTCCCGCTCCTTGTCTGGACCTGGATCCATCAAATCTTAAGGTCCAAATGTCTTGATGTCCTTCAATAAAGTTGCGCCCAATCCTTTCATCATGGGTATTTTCGAGTGCTTCTATGTCCAAACAGTATGCTCCCAACTCAGCTTCAATGTACTGGATCTCGTTCGGCTTGTTGTAATCTGTGATCATCTCTTTGAGTCGGGGTTCACTGTCAATTCGAATTTGATTGGCCACTCCCCTCCAAGGCAGCCACATGTGTGAAGAGTCTGTCACAATGTAACCATTTAGGTTCTTACTCCAATCTCTTCCCAATACCATGCCATATTTGATAGGAATATCGAGCACCAATATGTCTATGCGCTGTTGAACTCGGGTTCCGAATTGACTTGAATATGCACATCACCCAACTCTCCTATCGCCTCCATGGTTGACTCGTCCAACCGCACCACCCCCGCTCCTAGAAGGCTTTGGTGTAAGTCCCAATATTTTACAGATTTCTAAGGGCATGATAGTAGCCGAGGCCCCTGAGTCTATTAAACAATTGTGCAAGTTTTTACTTGCAATTCTAATGGTTACCAAAAAGGGAGGTATATCTCGTTTTTCTTTTTGTACAACCACTTGGGACTCAAGCACTTTTAGCTTCATGAACTTGTGCAGATGGATTTAATCCTTTTGGTGAACTCACTTCTTGGCCTAATAATCGGGCCATGTCATACATCGATACATTGGCCCTATTCTTCTTCATATCTTCCACCAAATCGTAAGTGAGCTTTTCTGGATTTGGCAAGTTTTGCATCATCTTAGACTTTTCGACCTTCGATGGAGGAGGGGGATTGACATCTCCTTTAGGGTCGGGAGGGAGTAATTGATTATTAGGAGGAGCAGAGGAAGTTTTGGGCTCTTTAGAACTCCTAGTGTAATATTTGTGATTTGCTTTCCCAAAACGTTTGTTTGCATGAACTTCCAAAGCTTCTTCATCTTCGCTTCCAAAAAATTCTACATCCTCCTCTTCTTCACTTTCATGGGAATGTATGACCTCCGTTAGCATAGACTCCGGTTTCACGTGGCCACAGTGCGGGCAATCATTATCACAAGATCCTGCATCTCCACAGTTCTTCCGAAATGTCTACCTGGTTGGCAACGGGATTGGGTACCCGCCCGTTGTTAGGCTGCGTGTTATACATTCCTTTTCCTCTATGATTGTGAGGTCGGTTATGGCCCATGGCCTGATCAACTTTTTTATTGACATTCCCCACTGTTACCAACACCTTGGCCAACGTTTCTTTCATATTTTCTATGGCTGCTTCGGACCCTTGTGGTTGAGGCACTGCAATTGCAGGTCCAGTTGTGTTGGCTGCATTAGCCACCTCTGGACTGGGTACAATGGCTTGGGTTTGGGCAGGTGGATTCCATCCTGGATTCCCATTTTGAATGGCTTGAGTTTGGGCAGGTGGATTCCATCCTGGATTCACACTTTGAATGGGAGTGATTGTTGGATAAGTCGCTGAGCTTGGCATGTTAATTGGAGCAAACCCCGACATGGTCAATAGATTATTGCCCATACCGAACCCATGCAAACCCATCGAGTTATTTTGAATCAAACTCTGTGTTTGAACAACGGCATTCGGATAACCTGACAATGGCGTAACTTGGGTGGGTGTTTGGAAGTTGTTCAACATCGGAGCCTGGTGGTGCTACTACCCGGTTCATCATGGCAAATTGGTCAGTATGGGCCATATTGTCCCATCCCACTCAATTGAGACAATCCCGCGCCTGGCAGGTTCATCTGCTGTTCGAGAGTCATTGTTTCCGCATAAGCCAAAGGAAGGGTTGTAACCTGAGGGTTCCTTCTAGTCAAAAAAGATGTTAAAGGATATAAGGCTCCGAAGTATAGCCGCAAGGCAATTGCAGGGTCTACCGCAAAGTGACGAGTCACATTCGTATATAGCTTTTGAAATCTCTGATTGAACGCTCGAATGGGTTCATTGGTTTGTCTTTTGCAAGATACGAAGAAATTGTATGTCATGGAGGGATCTACTAACCGTCCGAATTGACCTATGAACGCAGTTTCTAGCTTGGGCCCATGAAGTTATGGACCCTGCTGGCAAATTTCGATACCATTCGTTAGCAATGTGGTCTAGACTAGCAGGGAAAACTCGACAGGCAACATCCTCGTGAGTAACCCCCTGCCTAAACATGTAATCTTTATAGATTTGGACATGATCTTCTGCTGTTGTTGGACCATCATGAATGAATTTGGGTAATCCCCTTTCAATGTTTCTAGGCAAGTCGTGGACTACCCCGGGAATATCTAAAGGGGAACTCTAAGCACCATACCAAAGGGCAGGTGGTTGTTGTTGTTGTTGTTGGGCCATGTTATTCAAAGGTGTCAACCCTGTGGGAACAATTGGAACTCCTGGAACTGTGGAGACAGATACAACTGGTGTTACTATCCCACTTGAACTTAAGGGTTCAAGCCCACTAGAGGTACTTGAGTCCAAAGAAATCCCTAACTCAAGTATACTGGGTGGTATTTCGACTTCTAATGTTTTGTTTTTCGGCCTCCTAGCAAGTGGGAGAAAGGCTTTGGAAGATAGTTTCCCCTGTGGTTTTAGACCTAGTAGCAATGTACTCAGGTTGGGCCAGCTTGGAAACTCTAGGACTCTAAAAGATTTCTCAACTCTGCTACCAGATAAAATGTCTGGTGTTACACCTGCAAGCACAATAGGTGGAAACAAAACTACCCACGTTAATTGTTAGAACAAATCAAAATTGCAAAGCAATACATAAGGCCCTCCTTCTAGCGCCAAAATGTTGAGTGTTAATTTGTCATATTACAAATAATAACACGCAACTTAGAGTCTCGAACAAAAGACTCTTTCTTGCAAAGAAATAATTTATTTTATTTTCCTTCCTTTTATTATTTCTCCAAGCTTCTTTGTGAAACAACTTTTACGTATATAAAAATGAATTTCAATTTAATACATACAATCGATATATCCCAAAATAACTCAAAATCCTGCAGATAGATGTTAACAAGGGGCCTTTGTTGATTCTCAATGAACTTTATAATCTTGACTTGTTTGATTAATCAAAAATAAACAAAAATCCTTTTGATGTTCTAATATTCACAATTTATTCTAAGGTTAACCTGTTCGTTTTATCTCTATTCAATAGTTCTGTTATTTCAATGTTAGTCTCTGACATGAAATTAAGCATATCAAGGAATAAAACAGAAACTGTTATTTTGAATCAGCTGGAAAATAATGAAGGATATTAAAATGGTTAACGATCTCCTCCCTGCAAAATCCCAAGTTAAGAGATGAAGTCCCCAAAACAACCCAACCGATCAGATCTGTACTAACACACAATCTAATCAGATCAGATGCAAGACTCTAAGGAAAAGAATATAACCGCATCATTCTACCATTCACCTATCGTAACCCATCCCATGGCGTAAACGAAATAGATACAAGACAAAATGATGCAACGGAAAGATTGACAAGAAAACAATAGTTTTGGCTTCGATCTCCTTTTGATTTTACACACAAAAGTCGTGTTACCAAAGAAAAATCCTTTATTTCAATAAATAATGCTTTTTGTTACAATCTCCAGCCCTCGTATCCATCTACATTTCTGCTATTTAACCTTTCTGTCGCACGTTCTCGGCTGCTCCATGACGCTTCGTTTCGACTCCCAGGACCCTTCGCTTCAATTCCCGCCTTTTGGTATTCTAACCTTTGCGTGCAATCGTAACGCTCGATCTGCGACCAGTAACTATTGTTATGAAACGTTACTCTGGTTCTGTCATTTCTGCCACGTGTCCTGCGTCTCCTGCACCTTTCGTAACGCTTTCCCACGGAAATCCCGATAGAATTTGCATTTGGCCTCTTCCGTTTCCTAGCCGCGATAACGCGACATGTCACGAAATCGCGACATGTCACGATATCGCGACATGTTCTTGGTCCGTACGCCCACAGTAGCTCGTTGTAGCGATATCGCTACCGACTTTGCTTTGCCTTCTTTTCAAAAAGTGGTAGCGATATCGCTACCACTTTGGTTCCGAGCCTTCCTTTCAAAAAGTGGTAGCGATATCGCTACCACTTTGGTTCCGAGCCTTCCTTTCAAAAAGTGGTAGCGATATCGCTACCACTTTGGTTCCGAGCCTTCCTTCGATGAAGTGGTAGCGATATCGCTACCACTTTGGTTCTGAGCCTTCCTTCGATGAAGTGGTAGCGATATCGCTACCACTTTGGTCTCGAGCCTCTGCTTCACGAAGTGGTAGCGATATCGCTACCACTTTTCCTTTGAGCCTCCGCTTCACGAAGTGGTAGCGATTCGCTACCACTTTTCTTTCGAGCCTCCGCTTCATGAAGTGGTAGCGATTCGCTACCACTTTTCTTTCGAGCCTCCGCTTCACGAAGTGGTAGCGATTCGCTACCACTTTTCTTTCGAGCCTCCGCTTCATGAAGTGGTAGCGATTTGCTACCACCTTTCTTTCGAGCCTCCGCTTCACGAAGTGGTAGCGATTCGCTACCACTTTTCTTTCGAGCCTCCGCTTCACGAAGTGGTAGCGATTCACTACCACCTTTCTTTCGGCAACTTGTAGCGAAATCGCTACCATTCTCAACTTTTCGTACGCTTCCAAAAAATGCGTCACGATTTCGCAACACCTCTTTTCTTTGCCATCGACACGTCACGATTTCGTGACATCCTTTCTGTCCTGCCGTCGACACGTCACGATTTCACGATAGATTTCAATTTTTTTTTCAGTGATGGAGAGACAGGTCGTGATTTCGCGACATGTCGTGATATCGCGACATGTCGCGATTTCGCGACCCTTTCAACACTTAGGCATTTTTCTTCTTTTCTTCATTTTTAGCATCCGGGTCTTTGAGATCTTCCCTAAAACCTGCAAAAACAAAGGTGGGTCCCCACTTCTGGGGTGTGTTGTGGATGAACCACAACAATACCTCCACATTCTTTGTCAGTTGCATGTGTGGTCTCCCTTCACTCATCGAAATCTTCCCTACTATAGTTTTTGGGAACCAACTCTTTCTCCTTCGACTAGACATTGATGAAAATGAACCTTTCTATAAGTTATTTAGGAGTCTTGATTGGGTCCTCCTCTATCTAAGCTTTGAACATTGCTTACTACCCTAAAATTTTTAGACTAGAAGAACCTTCAATTCCTTTGTATTTAGTCTCTTTCTCTCTTCTCTCATCCATTTCATAATTTCCCTTTCGATGGCCATAATGATGACATTACTACACAAAAAAGGTACCCCGATGTAGTCAAGCTTCAATAAGAATATATAATTTCTTAATATGAACTCCATGGTCTATAGCAACCCTAAAATGAGATCAAGCTCCACTAAGATATGAACTACTATTTATAGATACAATTTAAGTTTTCCATGTCTACTCCAAGGAAAAATCCCAAGGAGTTTCGAATCTCATCTAGCATTCTTTCCTTCCAAAATTCAAGAGGTAAAGAGGGTAACTTGACCTAGATAGACTAAATATTATTTTTATTAGAGCATGTATCAAAATCAAGAGTCCGTAATTTTAGATTTAAAATTCTAAGCCCCCAACTACATCTTCCATTTTTTTAATGATTCTAGCATCTTCTACATTTTGGAAGATAAAATCCATCAAACCCTTCAACAACATATAAAATGTAGGAGTATAGCCAAGAACCTCTAACAAGATAACCTTGACCCATTCTCATAGAGTTTTTGTTTTCATGGAGCAACCCATAAATATTCCTACCAAAGCCTTGTATTTTAGTGACAAAAGTTTCTCTAGCATTAGATCCTCATCTACAAGCATTTGGACTAGCTCATTTTGCAACTTCATACAATATTTTTGTTTTATTTTCTCATTTTTTTGCTTAGTTTGTTTATCTCTCAATTTGGCTAAACTACCTGTTGGTCCGGCTTTCATGCACACCCCGGGAAAAAGGATGAAGGCAAGGAAAGCTCCGGAGACACCCACGGGACTGATCCCACTCATCTTTAGGATCTAGCTGGTTATCCAAGGTGCGAGTTACAGAGTTGGGTCGAATGGCAATTCACTCTTTTCCACTTCTGGAATAGATTTCGATATGGACTGCTCTGTTACCTTACAGGGGGTTCCTGAACTTGTTCAGTAGTTGCAAAAGTTGTTGACAATCAGATTTGACTTGAATTCTTTGATCTAGCTCTCATGGGTCAGCAGATTTAAATAAAAGGCAAACAAAGAAAATAAAAATGGATCATTCACGGTAAGCAAAGAGAGGGTAGGGTAGGGCAGAAAAGAGAAGTTTATCAAACATCAATCTGTAAACCCAAACTATCAATCTTATCTATGCTATCAGCTTCACAACATAACAAATCCCAGAAGAAAGTGTCCAATCAGTCTAAGATCACTTTCAACTAAGAGCACAAGGCAGAGTGAAACAGATCTAGCAGAAAATCATAAATCCAAGGGCAGCTGGTTAAAATCGGTATCTTTCACCGGCAGCCTAGCTCGCACAAATGAAGACAGAGCAATTAGAACAAACTTACACCTGAAATCTGTAATTTCCCTAGCGCATAATAGAACAACCGAAGCCTAACAAAGATATTTAATCTTGACAATGGCAGATTTACAAAGATATATCTAACAAACTTTAAATGGAACGGATAACAAAAGAAAATACACTTATCACACTCGCAAAAGATTAGGCTCCCGGCCATGCTATCACGTAAAAGCTAAAGCACATCAACTCCAAGTCCGTAAACAAAGGATTTCACAAAATTTGCAAGAAATTGCTTATAAGCCTTTATTTCTAAGTCTCCGCCTCCTCGCGATTACATTTAGAATTTGTATTTATAGACTCAGGACTGCACTCCGATCTTTTCCAAAATATCTTGCTCAAACCCTAAATCTTATCGCACTTAAACCCTAGGACCCGGGTTTTACAATAAAAATCCATTTAAAAATCAAAGTCCGGATAGAACTTAACCCTTCGGCAAATCATTGCAATTACCGCCATAAATGGAGAAGATAAAATAAAATGCAACTTGCATTCATTCGCATCTGAAAATAAATGCTTTCATTAATTCTGCCGGTGAGCCGGATGAGTCACCACTTCTCCATCAATTCGATCTCCGCAAATCCATCCCGAGTTGAAATGGTCTTCATGCTATCAAGTCTGCAATAAATTTGTTGTTGAATGCTCTCACCGGCAGCCTTCTCTCCTAGCATGGCGGTCCTTGACTAAATCCGCACTTTATCTTCGCCTTTATGGTCTTTCCCGTTGTCCCGTAAGTGCCGATGGAATCCTGCATGAAAGACAAAAAGATGCATTAGATTAGCATTTTAATTAAATCGAAGCTTAAAACATTAAAAACACAGATTAAATCCGCAAAATAAGCTTGCATGTCGGCCTCTGTTTGTCTCATTCACGCTTTGACACGTGTCGCTACCCCAGGAAGCCTTCTGTTTCCCGCCGGAATGCACTTTCAGGTCAACTATGACTTTCTCTCTCCTGCCGCGATTCTGCGACATGTCGCGATTTCGCGACATGTCGCGAAATCGCGACCCTGCCAGAGCATCGGCAACTTCCTCCCTCGTCGCGCCGAAACGCGACATGTCGCGATTTCGCGACATGTCGCGAAATCGCGACCCTTCCCGGCCTCCGTACGCTTCTTGATTTTCAGCCGCGATTCTAGAACACGTCGCGATATCGCGACAGCTCCCTTACCCGCATGCGCTGACCGCGCTGGACCGCGATTTTGGAACATGTTTCTGACTTAGCTGATTTTTCATCCCGCAGCCCACTTTCTCTCTCCCGCCGCGAAAATGCGACATGTCGCGATTTCGCGACATGTCGCAAAAATCGCGCCATCCGTACAGCCTTGCTTCTCTCTCCAAAAACTCGTCGCGATTTCGCGACATGTCGCGAAATCGCGACCTTCTCGGCACTTAGCCGCATTTTGACTTACCTGTCGCGATATCGCGACATTTCCGAAAATGGAAGTGTCGCGATATCGCGACACTACCAAAAATGGAAAGTTTGATTTTTCAGTGAATTATGCAACTGTTTTCTGGATTTTCTCGGTACCGGTGCAAGATTTTGCTTGTGCATGAATGATTCTAGCATGTAAAAAGTGAATTCTTGGATAACACAACTAGAATGCAAGAAAAAGCACAACTTTAAAAAGGAGGCAAGCAAAATATGGATTTAAAACTCGAAAAGATCAAGAGGGTCCCCGCCGCAAAAAATGGAAGTTCATAATTTTCTAAGGATGGAATCTCATTTTTCGATGGGGGGTGTGTTGCTTATCAACAAATGGCGATATCCGCGGGTAAAATAGTAGCACTATTTTAGAACCCAAGACTCCGGTTTCAAAACAAAAAGACCATGCATCATGCCTTGCCACGTGCATTCTTCACAATAAATTGACCGCTAACCGCCAACCGTTAAAATTTCCCAAGGACATACTAGGTCGGATTACTTCAAGGAAGATTTCTGATGTGCAATTACAAGGGTATAGAACTTTCTTCAAGGATGACTGAATTGAATGATAAACTTGGATTAATCAACTTTTCTAGATTGTAAAAGGGGAAACCGAGTAGAGCTCTGTTTACTAGTTTAGCCTTTTACAGCCTAGACAGAGTTACCCTTTAGATTTACACGACCCAATTTACAACTGTAGGGCAGAATCTAATATTGGCTGCCTCTTTTGATCATATAACTCTTTTTTTCTTTTTTTCTTTTCTTATCTCTCTTTTTTTATCTCTCTTCTTTTTGAAATATATCACTATCTGGAAGACCTTAGAGAAATTACAATTTTCTTTTATTATTTGATCAATCTGGAACTGTTTCAGTCTAGGCATTGATAGCCTCCGGTGACACCCAAATAATTGCATGAACCATAGTCCCCTCTTATAACCAACCTTTTCTTGGATTCCCTGGAGTTCCTCCAACTAAACAAGGATAACAGCTTTTTCTATCATTAAAACAATCGTGGCAAGTAAGACACAAGATCCAATCATCTCTCTACCTTCATCCTGGATAACAAAATAGTTCCACAGTTCAGAGCAAGCGTACTATCTCAATTAGAATAATGAGCATAATGGGGAGGCACTGGATTGAGGATTTATCAACTAGGAATAAAACAATTTTCAGCAGGCTGACTTTTCATTGATTGCTCAGGCAGAGGCAAAGGACAAAAAATTTTAGAAGCCAAAGGACTTTATACAGGCTTCCAAGGACAGTACATGAGCTTTAAAGCAAAACAAAATAAAATCGCATAGATCGCAAATAAAATAAACTAAACACCGAAAACTCGTACAATGTATGTACAAAGGAATAAAACAAACTGCAAGGCTATTTACAAAGGATGAAAAGGAAAACAGTACAGAAAGAAAATTAAGCTAAAAGAAATAAACTAAAGAACTGAAGCAAATAAAAATTGCGAAATGAAAGAAAACTAAACTGCAATAAAGAGAAATAAACTAAACGAAATCGAAATAAAATAAATCGCAATCGTAATAAAATAAACGCAATCGAAATAAAATAAACGAAATCGTACATAAAGAAAGAAAAAGAAATGCAATAAAGAAAAGACTGTACAGACTAAAATAAAAGCAAGCTAAAATAAAAAGACAAAGAAAGGAAATAAAAAGCACTGACAAAAGAAATAAACTGCACAAGCTAAAACTGAAAAACAACTGCAGAGCATTAAAATTAAACTGAAACATATTAAAACTGCACATACATTGAAATAAAAACTGCACTGACAAAGAAATAAAACTGAAAAACTTCAAAGCTTATTTACAATGCATACATATGTTACAACTTCCCTTCATACTCAAAAAATGCAGCAGTTGGGAAAGCAGAGAAATGGTGCTTTAAAAAATTTTGACCATGCAAGTAATTTAAAAAAAAATTACCTTTCGAGTCCTGTTGACGAAATGCACTCCAGACTGTGCTTCAAAAATTTGCTATCTGGGAAAGACTTGGGTTTACTGTCTTCCCCGTCCCATTTGAAAAACAAATCCGCAACTCCTTCAAATTAAACAAATCATATAATAACAAATCATATGATAACATGTTTATGCTTCTAATTAAAGGGTTTGCAGTAGTTCTTTCAAAAGGACTCGAATGTAAAAAACCCCCAGGATCAAATACTTTAAAACCTTGACAGACCTGCACCACCACATTTTCAAAATGATGTGACAACCGAAAGAAATCATGTTTTATCTGTATGCCCCGGTTCTTAACAACTTGAACATTTTGTGGTTGCCGCACCGCTTCAATATCCAGGACTTCAATTTTTATCCCTCTAGCAGAATGCTTACAATTTTCCTTTTCACCCGAGCCTTGCTTAGACTTAACCTCATCAATGTGCAATGTCCAAACATCATTGTTGTTATTGATTAGGGCTATAATTGTTCTCACCTTTTCAGCTTGCCAAATCATAAACTCCAATATCTCGCATCAACACGCTTTATAGCCTCCTCTTTGACATTATGTTCAGAGTTGCAGGGCTTATGTTGAGACAGTTCATCAATTCCAAGTTGGCTGACCACATTCATATTTACTACCTTTTCCTCCTTTTCTTGAAATTCAACAGGTGGTCCAGAGTAAGCCTCAATCAAGTTAATGTTTTGTCCAACAATCTGAGGCAGTTCATAGAGGGTGATGTCAGCTTTAAGTTCCCTCATATCCTCAATGATGCTATCCTCCTCAGTTACTTTCGCATAGTGAGATTGAATCTCACTTTCATCATCCTCTCGATGAGGAAGGATCATTATTAAGTTCTGGACTCTGACATTTCAAGTCATAACCGTCCATTTTGAACTGTTGAAAATCTTGCATTTCATCCACGTAAGTCTCGTACAAGACTTTCTCGTCTCTTCGGGAAAAGTGACAGAATCCGAAACCCCGGTTGTACTATTTTTGGGTGAACTAGAAATATCAATATTTCTTTGATCTCCAGGAAAATTTAACTCACCAGGAAAAACTTCGGATTTGGGTGGTGCCGTATCACAACCGTTCGGCTCAAGCACCCGCACTTTGAATTTGTCGAACTTTTCTCTCGTATTTTGCACATGCCGAGTGGATGTCACAGTTAACGGAGTCTCCTTGGGTAGAGCATGACATGTTGGCACTAACTCATGATGTGGAATGGGGTCTGGAACATGCATGTTCTGTGTAACATAGGATATCAAAGGACTGCTCAAAATTTGAGGCCCTAGCTGTCTTTCAAGAATTAAGGCTTCTTTATAAGCCCCTGCCAGGGTTGTGATATTAATGTCTCTCTTGAGGAAAATAGAGGTCACCGAATCCAATGCATTCTTGTAGATTTCTAAGGCCAGATTTGCATTTGGGATGTAATGGCCAGTCATTCTACCGTAAGCTCTTTGGAACCTCATATTGAAAGACCTGACGCTTCTCCCGACTCTTTCTTGATGCTGGAAAATTGCCGATATAAAATGCTGGGATCTATCACTTCACCGAACTGTGATATAAAAGCTTTCTCTAGATCATCCCAACTAGTAATGGAATTGCCGGTGAGGTTTAAAAACCAGCCATAAGCTCCCTCCCCGGAGAGTGAACGGGAACAATCTGCAGCAACATCTTCATGTCGTATATTCAATAATCTTAAAGCATTTTTAAAAGCTAGCAGATGTTCTTCTCAGCTTCTTGTCCCATCATGTTTGTACCTGGGAGATACCTTTCTCGGACTTCTGGCGTGTCATGGGCTATACCCGGAATGTTCAAAGCGGTGGAGCCCAACCAATTTGCCATTAATACTTGGCTGACAGTGATGTTCTGATTTGTAATTGGATAACTGCAAGTGATGATAGAACTGTTCTTAACAAACCACTGAACTTAAGGCCTTCTCTGGCAATTTCAAAAACTGCACTGACAACTTTCAAAAACTGCATTGACAATTTATAAAATCGAACCGACTAATGTTAAAATCGTACTGATAATTTAAAACTGATTGACAATTTATAAAACTGTACTGACAATTTATAAAACTGTACTGACAATTTATAAAACTGTCCGGAGTTCACTGTGGGTCCTTCAAATGTTGTTGTTATGCCCTTACAATACTTGAACTGAGTTCATGCCCTCCTTCTAGCGCCAATTAGGTGTTGGCTGAGGAGGAGGGGAAAATTGGCTACCAGACTTTGGATAAAATACAGTTTTACAGTTCCACATATAGTTGGATTTCTCAACTCAAGTGCACTAAGAACAGATGTTCTGTGGCCCTCCTTCTAGCGCCAATTAGGTGTTGGCCCGGCTTTCATGCACACCCCGGGAAAAAGGATGAAGGCAAGGAAAGCTCCGGAGACACCCACGGGACTGATCCCACTCATCTTTAGGATCTAGCTGGTTATCCAAGGTGCGAGTTACAGAGTTGGGTCGAATGGCAATTCACTCTTTTCCACTTCTGGAATAGATTTCGATATGGACTGGCTTCCGTTACCTTACAGGGGGTTCCCGAACTTGTTCAGCAGTTGCAAAAGTTGTTGACAATCGATTTGACTTGAATTCTTTGATCTAGCTCTCATGGGTCAACAGATTTAAGTAAAAGACAAACAAAGAAAATAAAAATAGATCATTCATGGTAAGCAAAGAGAGGGTAGGGTAGGGTAGAAAAGAGAAGTTTATCAAACATCAATTCGTAAACCCCTAAACTATCAATCTTATCTATGCTATCACCTTCACAACGTAACAAATCCCGTAAGAAAGTGTCCACTCAGCCTAAGATCACTTTCAACTAAGAGCACAAGGCAGAGTGAAACAGATCTAGCGTAAAATCATAAATCCAAGGGCAACTGGTTAAAATCGGTATCTTTCACCGGCAGCCTAGCTCGCACAAAGGAAGACAGAGCAATTAGAACAAACTTACACCTCAAATCTGTAATTTCCCCTAGCAGCATAATAGAACAACCGAAGCCTAACAAAGATATTTAATCTTGACAATGGCAGATTTACAAGATATATCTAACAAACTTTAAATGGAACGGATAACAAAAGAAAATACACTTATCACACTCGCAAAAGATTAGGCTCCCCGGCCATGCTATCACGTAAAAGCTAAAGCACATCAACTCCAAGTCCGTAAACAAAGGATTTCACAAAATTTGCAAGAAATTGCTTATAAGCCTTTATTTCTAAGTCTCCGCCTCCTCGCGATTACATTTAGAATTTGTATTTATAGACTCGGGACGTACCCCGATCTTTTCCAAAATATCTTGCTCAAACCCTAAATCTTATCGCACTTAAACCCTAGGACCCGGGTTTTACAATAAAAATCCATTTAAAAATCAAAGTCCGGATAGAACTTAACCCTTCGGCAAATCGGTGCAATTACTCGCCATAAATGGAGAAGATAAAATAAAATGCAACTTGCATTCATTCGCATCCGCAAATAAATGCTTTCATTAATTCTGCCGGTGAGCCGGATGAGTCACCACTTCTCCATCAATTCGATCTCCGCAAATCCATCCCGAGTTGAAATGGTCTTCATGCTATCAAGTCTCGCAATAAATTTGTTGTTGAATGCTCTCACCGGCAGCCTTCTCTCCTAGCATGGCGGTCCTTGACTAAATCCGCACTTTATCTTCGCCTTTATGGTCTTTCCCGGTTGTCCCGTAAGTGCCGGTGGAATCCCCGCATGAAAGACAAAAAGATGCATTAGATTAGCATTTTAATTAAATCGAAGCTTAAAACATTAAAAACATAGATTAAATCCGCAAAATAAGCTTGCATGTCGGCCTCTCGTTTGTCCCATTCACGCTTTGACACGTGTCGCTACCCCAGGAAGCCTTCCGTTTCCCGCCGGAATGCACTTTCGTGTCAACTATGACTTTCTCTCTCCTCTTTGAGCAGCGATTCTGCGACATGTCGCGATTTCGCGACATGTCGCGAAATCGCGACCCGCTGCAGCATCGGCAACTTCCTCCCTCGTCGGCCGCGAAAACGCGACATGTCGCGATTTCGCGACATGTCGCGAAATCGCGACCCTTCCTGGCCTCCGTACGCTTCTTGATTTTCAGCCGCGATTCTAGAACACGTCGCGATATCGCGACAGCTCCCTTACCTGCATGCGCTGACCGCGCTGGACCGCGATTTTGGAACATGTTTCCGACTTAGCCGATTTTTCATCCTCGCAGCCCATTTTCTCTCTCCTCGCCGCGAAAATGCGACATGTCGCGATTTCGCGACATGTCGCAAAAATCGCGCCCTCCGTACAGCTTGCTTCTCTCTCCAAAAACTGTCGCGATTTCGCGACATGTCGCGAAATCGCGACCTTCTCGGCACTTAGCCGCATTTTGACTTACCCGTCGCGATATCGCGACATTTCCGAAATGGAAGTGTCGCGATATCGCGACACTACCAAAAATGGAAAGTTTGATTTTTCAATGAATTATGCAACTCGTTTTCCGGATTTTCTCGGTACCGGTGCAAGATTTTGCTTGTGCATGAATGATTCTAGCATGTAAAAAGTGAATTCTTGGATAACACAAACTAGAATGCAAGAAAAAGCACAACTTTAAAAAGGAGGCAAGCAAATTTGGATTTAAAACCTGAAAAGATCAAGAGGGTCCCTGTTGCAAAAAATGAAAGTTCATAATTTTCTAAGGATGGAATCTCATTTTTCAGTGGGGGTGTGTTGCTTATCAACACTACCCTTCAATATTTTCTCTATTTTTATTTACTAGCACTTACCTGTAGTTATTACCCCTTATATGTCGTAGGTTTAGAACTTGAAGCTAAATAGGCCTTAAGCATAGTTTTGAGTTGAGTCCTCCATGTTCCTTGTCCCCCTTATTCCACAAATAAAAAAAAAATCCTCATTGAAAAATTGAGGCCTTTGTATATTCCTCAAGCTCTTCACTATAGTCCACTACATCTTCATACATTGTCAACTAAGTCATCCTACCATTGTTAGTGATCAATGGATCAAGTCTACACTAATTGACAGCTTCCACAAATTTCTAAAATTTTCATCCTCCCTCTCCTTTTTGGCCATATTGACCAAATTCCAATGATGAGAGCCTTGTTTTCTCAAGTGGAAGCAACTGCTATTTTTTGCCATATCTTCATCTCCATTTCACTTGCTTCTATGATGATGATGACCCCATCCCTAACACTGCAAATGACCTTACCAATACTATGTCATCATTTAACACTACTTTCTCTTCATCATTAAAAACTCCATTTCAATCTACAATCATGTTGTAGTTTTGGAGCTTCTATTCTCCACTAACACTCTAGCTCATAGTTTTCATAGCCCATGCCATTATGTTTCTAGAGATTTTGTTCTCCATTACAAAACTAGATCATAGATTTTATAGCTCGTGTCACCATGATTTTTAAGCTCCTATTTTTAACTACACCCTAGCTCATAGATATTATAACCTACGTCATCATATTTCAAATCTTCTATTCTCCATGACAACCCTAACTCATAGATGTCATAGCCCATACATGTTCTATAATATGACACATAGATGAGTCATAGTCTATGTCATCATATTTTTGGAGATTTTTTTTCTCCACCACAACCCTAGCTTGTAGATGTTGCAACTCATAACATTATATTTCCAAAGTTTATATTCTCCAATACAACCCTAGCTTGTCTATGTGATAACTTGTACATGTTATATGATATAACACAAAGATGAGCCACAACCCATGCCATCGTGCTTTGGAAGCTTTTGTTCTCTATTACAATCCTAACTCGCAAATGCCACAACTCATGAGTTTTATATAATATAATACAAATATGAGATGCTGCACATGCCACTGTGTTTCTAGAGCTTCTATTCTCTACTATAACCTAGCTCATAGATGCAATAAACCATATTGCTATGACTTTAAAACTATTGTTTTCCACTCCAACTCTAGCTCGTAGTAGATGTCATAGCTTGTGTCATTGTGTTTTTAGAGATTCTATTATCTTCTATAGCCCTAGCTCAGAAATGTTGTAACCTGTATATATTCTACAGTATAACACATAGATGATCCACATTCTATGTTGTGTTTTTGAAGCTTTTGTTCTCCACTTCAACCCTAGCTCGTAGATGATGGCAACCCATGTTGTCATGTTTTCAAAGCTTATATATATATATATATATATATATATATATATATATATATATATATATATATATATATATATATATATATATATATATATATATATATATATATATTGTAGACACCAAAATAGCACCAATCCGATTATGTGATTGCAAACATTGATCGCATTAACACACAGCCCCTGGGGCAGCCCCCAGAGGTTAAAACAGTGGTTCTAACCACTCACACAATAGTTTTACAAGTCAAAAATCAATTTGGCACCTTTTAGACACTCTGCTACTTATTCGCTCCACCCAGGGATGAGTGCGGATTGGTACTCGTCTCACCCAGAGACGAGCACGGATTGGTACTCGTTTCACCCAGATACAATTACCAACGCTTGCTCTGGGGTGGGACGAACGACAAGTTTGATCGGAAAAAAGTCAGACCTCGACGCATGACAACTCAGAACTGCCACTTAGCTCTCCCTTCATGGCATAGGAGTGCGAGTGAGTTCTTTTGACAACTCATATCTGCCAAGTGACTCTCCCTTCATTGCATGGGAATGGGAGTGAGCTTTTTAAGACAACTCAGATTTGCCACTGAGTTATCCCTTCATTGCATGGGAGTGCGAGTGAGCTTTTCTAAACATACAAAGACATGCACAAAGGCAGTTAAGAAGCCCTTAATCAAGAAGAAGTCTTCTCTTCACAAAAAAGCATTCATGCAGAGAAACACTTTTGCATGTTAATTCAAAGAGACCCCTTGGGTCTATAAAATGGTGAGCTTCCTCACCCAAAAGGATAGAGAGAAGGAGCATTTTGAGCGACGAAGTGTTGCTAATTTACTTACTTGCGATTTGTGTTTTCAACATCCATAATCTCTTAATCGAAAGAGAGGTTATTGGGTGACTTTTGAAGGCATGAATCAAGAACCAAAACCCGATTTTTTTGATCACAATATTCTACCAATTTTTTGACAACACATCACATCAGGTTTCGGACCCATCCCAAGCGGATTGGTGTCGAAACAAAGTTTCACCCGTGGGTGGTTTGCCTTTGGGCACCCCCCGCCTTATTGCTTTTGGTGACTATTTCTTTTGTAGTATTTAGCTAGTTTCATGATTATGCTTCTGTCAAGTTTTTAGTTTATTTAGACTCATTTTAACCATCGTTAGATTTATCTTTTATTTTTCATACACAGGTGATACTGATTCTTTGTTTGTTTCTTTGAACACAGATTTTCAGCATTAGAGAGCAGCGAGGAATCTACCTTTACCAACGCAAGCGGCGACAATGTTTTGGTTCGCCCATATTATATGTGGGCACGCGAAAGAAGGAATTCTAAAACAAGTTGTAAAAGACCAACATTTAACGCTCCTATCCCCTAAAAAGGAAGGAGACGCATTGTAACACAAATTTGTAAAGCATATCAATAAAAGGGCCGTTTTTTTATATTGCTTTGATATCTTGTGTTCATGTTCTTTCTTTTTATGCATTTTTCAATAACATAGGGTTTAAGCGTTATTTTAGTTTTGTTTACATTGCATTTTTAGTTTATCCTTTTTGTTTTTGGAATCTCGTGCTTTCAATGGCGATCACGGTGGGACCTCTGTCCTCTATTTTTTTAGGTTATATTACTGATATGAAATTGCTTATTTTGATTACAGGTACCTATTTTTCAACCATCAGACTGTTATTCGTTTCTACCAGTGACGATTACAGAATTGGTATTCATTTCACCCAGGGACGAATAAGCATTCATCTTACCCTGGAACGAATACTGTTCTGATATTCGCCTCACCCAGGGACAAGTATATTTCTGTGCATTTTTCAGAGCAAATCAGAAACATCTTGTTGGGCAGAGAAGAGGTAGGGGTTTTTAACAAGCTTCTGTCAAATTTCTATTTTCTGTTTTCTGGTTTTCAATTTTTGTATGGCTTAGGGAAAGTTTCCTTTTGGTTTGCCTGTTTCAAATTTTTGCAAATTAAAATGAATCCCACACACCACGTGGTATTTTAAACACAAGGATTTGGTCATAAAACCCCAACCCTTGAGCAAGACCAAAGGTGGATTCCATTATCACTTTGGCTTGAGATATTGCATCCATTACCTCGATCATGACTGTTGCTAGACGTAAATCCTAACGAAAGCTGACCGAGTGTAGCTAGGGTGATTCCTAGCGCATGAGGATAAGTCTTCTATGGTAGGTGTCATAAACAAAGCGATTACCCTTTCGTATCGCCTATGTTCCATGTATCATCTACTCTCACGTACCTATAGTCTCCCTCACGTAAGGGCGGGTATATAGAGAGGTTGGTATATTGGTCCGACAATGGTATATTGAAGGGGCGACCATTTTGGGAGTCATAAGAGCCTTCATAATTGCATTTAAACAGTTTTCATAAAAAAATTTCAAAAACACAAAAACAAACAACAAAAACACACTAAACCAGATTTAGGGCACACTATTAATATTTAAAAGAGATAATCATTGCTTGTGTGTGTATGCTATTTTATGTTTAGACAAAAAAAATCATAAAAAGAATTTTTGCATCTTTAGGTTAACATTACCATGGTGTTTACTCATAGTCAAGCCCAATCACGGGCAGAAGCTATAGAGAATGCACCAAGAGAGACAAATCATCTCCGATATAGCCCTAAAGACTTGGTCATCCCACCTTGGCGACAGGGTACACAAGTTAGTCCACACCATGCAGTCATAGAACATGGTGCTAGAGGCACCTCCTTGAGGGGCACTCTGACTCATGCCATCAATATACAGGACTATAGAGGCACCTCCCTAGGGGGAACTCCTAAGCAACAACAATCTTTTCAAGAAAATAACCAATATGTAGCACTTGGTCTAAGTACGAGGCCTCCCTTGGAAGTTCGTTATGGGTGGCCTAGTGATGAAGCACTGTGTACTGCTCTAGAACAACAAAGGGTCCAAAAGGAGGAACCATATGATTTTGTTACTCCTAATTTACCCCTGATCAATGTCAGACACACGAGACCATATCCAGAGTATCAGGTTCTCCCGACAGGGCAAGATAATTTGGCCTGCACCTTTTTTGCATATAACAAAGAGTGTGAGGAGGATCACTACGTTCCTCAAGAACAGTACATAGTGCGGGAACATTGCATGTCTGCACCCGCTTTATATCCAGATCGCTCATTGAGACCAGAGCTTCAAGTCAATGCTGCCAACCTTGACAGAGGGAAGCAACATATAGGGGTCTCCGAGCACCATGATCAAAATAGATATGTAGGGGAGGCATCTAGGCCTCCTAAACAAGAGACGGTGGAACAAAATGACTTGGCATTTTCCCAACTAATCGCCCGCCAAGCGCAAATCATGCGGCTTAGGCAAGACCAACAGAAATTAGAACATTTGTGTCGCCTTAATCAAGAGCGCATTCAGCGTCAGACAGCTGAATTGCTTCACAACAATGCGCTTGAGAAGGCCCCAGTCCCTCGTGCACAACAATCTGAGATGTATGTGAGGCACAACCCCCTAGTGCGAGAAAGGTCTCCGCGACTTCAGCAAGCATTGCCTCTAAGACCTCCTAGACATGAGCAGGAGGCCACTCCCCGCAATCGTGATGGGTATCCTCCGCGGGCACCCATCAATGTTTACAGGCCTAGGCCAGACACTCCTCAAGAATATTATGAGGATTATGACCAAGAAGAAGAGAGGACTGAAATGCCCTATCAAGGCAGAAGGGATGCTACCCATTTATCCCTCCAAAGGCCTCAAGTTCCCTGCAATCCACAATGGGAGCAAACCAAGGAGGAGGATATTATGTCCTCTGATGCATACAAAGTGTTGTTAGAATGCTTGGAGACTATGGAACTCAAGACTGCTGGGCCCCAAAAGCCTACCTTACGCCAACTCCGTAGTCATCCGGTGCATCCATCAGTGCCAGCACCTCCATACCCCGAACATTTCAAGCTACCCCAGTTGGCACTCTTTAGAGGGGATGAAGATGCTCAAGAGCATGTGACTCAATTTTTGAGCCAATGCTTCGGTATACAAGACAATGATGTATTGCTATTAAGAACATTCATAACCACATTCGCAGGATCTGCCTTGGATTGGTTTACCCATCTACCGAAGCATAGCATCTACAATTTGGATCAGCTAGTGGACGCATTACTAGAACATTTTGCTTTCAACACAAAGAAAAAGGCGTCACTAAGTGATCTAGGTAGCCTCAAGTAGTATGAGGAGGAATCTATGGTGGCATATGGGAATCGGTGGAGGACATTGCTTTCAAAGCTGTCCTACCTCCCTCCTATGTCCGACTTAACTCAAATGTTTGCAGAGTTGTTTGCGATCGATCTCTGTGCTATTGCAGTTGTAGCAATACGCCACTTTAGAAGAAGCTCTGGCACAAGCTAGAGTTATTGAAGAGATAAATATATAGGATGACGAAATTGCCAAGCCTAAGAAAAAAGAGTGGAAAAAGAGCACCAAAACAGGGAAATCGCGACACCTTTGCTTTTCACTTACAAAAAGAGGAATGGGTATCTTTACAATTTGAGCATTCTTTTGCAGGAACAACAACAACAAAAACAATGTGGCAAAAATGCCAACAGTTACATCATCCATACATCTTGGTGTGAGTTACATCATCCATACATCTCAACTATTGAACCATAGCCCCATTGGTAATATTTTTAAAACTTTAAGATGTGTATTGGTTTCTTTTTTTCGATATTATGTTTTAAAATTATTTCAGATGCTTGTGTGTTTTATCCAATTTTATAAATTATAATTACTATCAAATTAATCATATTTTAACAAAAAATATAAATTAATTATTAAAAAATTATTTTAAAAGCAATTAATAATATTTTTTCAATGAATTTGTTTCTTTTCAATGAGTTTACATAGGTTTTTATGAGGGGTCTCGTACCCTCATACTAAATGGGGTTTGAACTTTTTACCTTTCAAAGAGAGGTAAAAACCTTTACCACTAGAACAAAATTACAACTAAAATAATTAATAATATTAAAATATATAAAGAATTAATTAAATTTATTATAAAAATAAATATCATGTTCAAAAAACTTTTCTTTTTGGTAAGATATAAGATTTTTTTAAAATACATATGTATAAATTATTTATATTGGTAATTGATTATGAGATTTAATGATACATTATATTGGGTAGTTCTGTGTTGCTTGTTTTTTGGTTTGTCCTATCTTGGGTTGTTTTGTGTTGCTTATTTTCTGGTTTGTCTTTCTTTACTACTAATGCAGGTGGGGTTGCAAGGTGGAAGGTTGGCCAGCTAGAACCCTAGGGACCGGGGGAAGGAGGTTTGTTCAGCTGAAGGAACCCCAATATCCTACTTTGTTGATGGGTAGATGGATAAACTAGTAAGGAGCTATTCTACAATGACATCTTTCTATTGAGGTCCGTGTTGGAAAGTTTTGGTCATCGAGGTGCTTTGTTGCTGTTAACTTCTTTTGGCAATTTTGTTGCTACTTTTGGGCATTCCAGATCTAGGGTTTCATTCTCAGTGACTAGGGTTGGAAAGTAGCCTTGTTTCTTGAGTTGGATGCTTGTTGGGGACTGGGTGGGTTTATTTTGCTTTTATTTTGGGTGTGGTAATATCACTAGATTTATTTGGCCAAGAGGCAGGGCCATTTGCCATGCCCTTACCTACTGGGGTGATGTTGTATTATCTTGTTGCAGAATAATCTATCTTTTTTCCTGGTTGGCTTCAGCTCGGGTCACTCTGGCTCTTGTTGTGTGGTCCTGGGGAGGTGCCCTAGCTTCTGTGGTTCACTCAGTTTTTGAGCAGCTTTTTTTTTTGGAGTGAGTTTCCCAACTTCTAGTTTCAACGGTCAGTTTTGTTCATTTGGTTGGGAAGTTCAGTGGAGTTCTCTTTTTCATCCCAGTGGAGGTGTAGGGACCTACAATTTTCATTAGGGTTTGTTCTCCAATGGTGGAAATTGTAGTTGGGAGCTGAAGCATTGCCTTGTTTCTTGATTTGGATGCTTGTTGGGGGACTTGGGTGGATTTGTTTCACTTTTTTCTTTTGGGTATGGTAATATCATTGGTTTTATTAGGCCATGAGGCAGGGCCATTTGCCTACCCTTACCCATTGGGGTGATTATGTGTTGTCTTGACATAGAATAATCTGTCCTTTTTTCGTGGTTGGCTCTAGCTTGGGTCACTCTGGCTTTGTTTGGGTGGTCCTGGGGAGGTGCCCTAGCCTCTATGGTTAACTAAAGTTCAGAGCAGTTGTTTCTTCTAGAGTGAGTTTACCAAATTTTGGTTTCAATGGTCAATTTTGAATGTTTGGTTGGGAAGTTTCGTGGAGTGCTCATTTTCAGCCCAATGGAGGTGCAAGGGTCTGCAGTTTCACTGGGGTTTTTATTCGTAAGGGACTGCTACTCCATGAACATTATGTTAATGGAAACAATAATTTTTTGATTTTAAATGCAACCATGAAATTGCAATATATATATATATATATATATATATAGATGTAGAAAGCCGAATGCAGAATGACGACATACCAGATTATGATGCAAACGAAATAGATACGGTATCGATGCTAAGTCCTATGAATGCGATGAACAAATGCATGTAGGAAATAAAGCAAAAATGAGATATAAGCAAAAAAAAGTGGGGCCTCTTTTATTAATGTTGCTTTTAATCTGGTTACAATGCGTCCCCCTCTCTAGGGCTCAGAACATTTGATACAGTTCGTTACATCAACGGATGGTACGCTTCCAGTGTCCTCCGCATGCCCACATTCGAAATGGGCGGGCCAAACATTGTCACCGCTTGTGTCCATGTGTTCATGGTTCCTTGCTGCCCCTCTAGTGTTCCTAGTGGTGAGATCCTACGCACATAGAAACAACAAATAGTTAATAGCATATGCGGATATTAGGAAAACATGCAATCCCCAAAGCCTCCGGCTAGTAAGTACATAAAATAGTAAAATGATGGTCAAAACATGTCATAATGAACCCAAAATTTGATAGAAGCATCAAGACATCATCAGGGACCCATTGCAAAAAGAACAAGTCAAGAAATCATGCATGGATTTCTAATCGCTCCGGGGTGGGACGATTAGGACTATCACAAAATGTGCAAGAGCGACCTTGCAAATGTCCTACCCAGAGGCCTCCAAAACTCCTGAAAACTTGGGGTTAGGCTAAAAGGGGCATTTTGGGATGACCCAGAAGGTCAGATTTGGCATATTCTGCCCAGATTGTCCTATATCCGAAGGTGCTCCTTGTATGTTAGTAAACACATAAAATGATAAAAACAAGGTCAAATCAAGTCAGAATGACATGAAACTTGAACAACAGCATAAGTACATGAAATATGACAGAATGCAAAAATAACAATAGAGAAATCCTTCATAGATTTCTAATCACTCCGGGGTGGGGCGATTAGGACTACGACAGTGTGCGGGGCGCCGGGGTAGGACGCCCACCGTTTGGGGCTTAGTTTTGGCACCAATCCAAGTGGGATGGGTCCAAAACCTCCTAGGGGGTTGTGTCGACAAATTTGGTGTGGTATTATGGCCGATTTCTTGGGTTTTGGGTCTAGATTGCGTTCCTAGTGTTCACCCGATAACCTCTCTTCCAAAAGAGAAATTAGGGATGTAGGAAGCACAAAGGGGAATGGGGGTACAATTTGGCAGCACTCTGTTGCTCCAAATGCTCCAGCTCTATTTCTTTTTGGGGTGAGGAGGCTCACCCTTTTATAGACCTTAGGGGTCTCCTTTGAATGTGCATGCGAGGGTGCCACTTGGCTCACCATGCCTTTCTTGGGGAGAGAAGATTCCTCCCTGATTTAGGGCCTCCATGATCAAGGCATGCTTGATTGAAGTCCCTCTCTCTGATTTGAAACCGTTCCTCGCAATTGCATGCCTTGAAGGTGAAGTTGAGTGGCGGATCTGGGTTGCCATTTGTCAAGGCTTGACTTTTTTCCAGTCAAACCTGCTATTCGCCCCACCCTGGAGCGATTGTTGCTAATCATCCCGGGGTGGGGCGAATAGGATTCTAATCATCCCAGGGTGGGACGAATAGGGAGCAGAGTGCTTAAAAGGTGCCAAATTGACCTCTGACCCTCCAAAATTGATTTGGGAGTGGTTAGGACCACTTTTTAATCTTGGAGGCTGCCCTAGGGGGTATGTATGCCAATTCGATCAGTGCTTGTAGTCACATAATCGGATTGGTGTTGTTTTGGTGTCTACAGATGCCCCTTTTTGGGATGCGCTGTGTGTGGCAAAGTGCTTGAGCAAAAATAGATGACCAAAGCACTTAATGATTAGGGTTTCTCAGTAACCTAACCAACTTTTGATGCCCCAAGTATGGAAAGGGCACGCATTCTTGAATCCTTGCTTCTGACGAGCTAAGGAGCTTAAGTCAAGTGTAACCTTTTTCGATGAGGTGTACTTGATCTTGGACATTGTTCAATCATGAATAGGCAAAGGGCACAACCTTTTGTCTGAGGAACCTTGTCTTCATGCTTCCAGAATGCCAAGTGTTTGTTTAGCTTGTGATTATTGCTTGTTTGCTGCCCCAAGCAGGAGCGTGATTGTCTTTGTCAATGATTCTTTGAATGCATGCCATTTCCTTGATTGGGTGTGTATTTGTTGATTTGGTGACTAAGTGTGACTACCCCCTCAAGCGACGAATCGATGAGGGAATGACCAAAAATGAGAAAAGTGATGAGTCGCTTGACCCAAGATGACGTTTGTAAGGGTGCCTTCAGTTGTTTTCCGTTGAATGCTGAGCAGTTTTCCAACAATCGGACCTATTTTTGGTGGGTTTTAACCCTTTTTTGTGATGTCGATTGGGGTAGAAATTATCAAAAATCTGCCTTCCCATGGAGCGGTCCGGCTATGCTAGCCTTCTTAGGGAGTAGGATAGTGAATATTTGTGACCCCGACGGTGGTTTTGCGTGCCATGAATGTCTGGTGCAAAGGCACCTTTGTCCGGAAGATTTATTGTTGTTTTTGGTGCATTTTTTGGATGCAATTTTTGTTGCTTTATTTCTTGCTCTGTAATCGTCCCAGGGTGGGATGAATACCAATTTGGTAATCGTCCCAGGGTGGGACGAGCGCTAACTAGAGTGCTCATCCTAGGGTGGAACGATTACAGGCCTAACAGTCTATAAAAGGACCAAAACTAGGTTTTGGGCTCATTTGCAACAATTTTTTCTTGGCGATTTGGAGCAGTGAGGAGGAGTGCGAGTTTGCATAGCGGAGCACTGTCAAAATTTCATGGACATCATGAGTGCGAGAACCGGATCTTCGAGTGGAGGAGCCAAGGCGAGACCGGTATGATGTTCCTTCCTTCTGCTTGTTATTTGTTTTTGCTTTATATGAAGTTAAAAAACTTGCACATAATTGTTTTTATTTTGCGTTAATACTAAGGTTGAAACCCTAGTATTAATTTTTATATTTTATATTGTTTTTGTTTTATTTTGTTTTTTTGTTCATACTAAGGTTGAAACCCTAGGATGAATTTTTTTTTGTTATTTTTTTTGTTCACCTTAAGGTTAAAACCCTAGGATGATTTTTTGTTTTATTGTACAGTTATTTTTTTGTTCACACTAAGGTTGAAACCCTAGGATGAATTTGTTTTTGTTATGATTTCATTTTTTTTGTTCATACTAAGGTTGAAACCCTAGGATGAATTTGTTTTTGTTATGATTTTATTTTTTTTGTTCATACTAAGGTTGAAACCCTAGGATGAATTTGTTTTTGTTATGTTTTTTGTTCACCTTAAGGTTAAAACCCTAGGATGATTTTTTGTTTTATTGTACAGTTATTTTTTTGTTCACACTAAGGTTGAAACCCTAGGATGAATTTGTTTTTGTTTTGATTTTTTTGTTGTTGTACAGTTATTTTAATGTCTGCGGTTGTTGTTGTACAGTTTGTTTTGAATGTTTCTATACTTTTGTTTTACTTTTGTTTGTCTATACTTTTGTTGTACTTTTATTGTTCTATACTTTTGCTATACTTTTATTGTTCTATACTTTTTCTATACTTTTGTTTTCCTTGACTTTGTTTTTCTTCTATATAGTTTTATTGTATTGTTTTTGTTGATATGAAGTATGTACTTAATATCGTTTGCTTTTTTTATTGTTTTTCAGGTTGTGAAGAGTCGGTACTGCCAGCCAACTATTTTCTCTGATGCCCGAGAGGCCTTGAAATTTGGGGATTGGGAGTGGCTTGATGCCCTTGGGCTCAAGCAGGTGACACGTTTGGAGCCTGTGGTGGGGGATCAAGCATATTTGACTACCCTGATCAATCTGTGGGATCCTTGCACCAATACTTTTCATCTCCCAATAGGGGAGATGACTGTGACTCTAGAGGATGTGTATCAGATTCTATGGATTTCGATAGATGGGCTTCCTATCCGGACGACCCACCGGGACCAACGGACGACTGTACTGACACGATGTTTTGGTCGGGCGGGGGAGATGGGGGTGGAGAGGGCTATGGAGAAGGCAGAGGCTGACTACCAGATAGGCAATATTCTGGTGTGGTGGTGGCTGGAGAAGGGCGTATTGGGGGTGAGGCATGCTTTACTCATGGCCCTCATTTCCAATATGCTACTTCTAGACTGTTCAGGTGCAAGGTTCCCTTGGAACCTGCTGGAGTTGGTTTTCACTTTGGTGGAGTGTCCGACATCAGCTCCACTTATTATGAGATGGGGTCAGACGTTGTTGGCATAGCTGTACAACGAGTTGTACGAGGTCCACTATCAGAGGCAGAAGGGGATCGGGTGCAGCTATCTCTTGCAGTGTTGGAGGTGGCAGCACATAGCTGTGGAGCGGCCATAGGGTTTGCCTTGGACCACCCGAGGTGAGATGGTGGATCGAGAGATTGGGTATGCCAATCTATGGCAGCGGTCAGAGGAGCATGGACAGAGTCGATGCCGGGCAGGTGACGTAGGTCACTATACTGACGCCTTCTCTCATCTAATGCTAGGGTAGGTGTTTTGGTGATCGTATCAGGACTATCCAGCCTAGCCTGAGGTTGGAGAGTGGCTCCAATGTGTGCGCAGGGGTAGGTGGTTGATTGGGCGACATGGGACAGAGCAGGAGTACTTCCCGTATGTCCGAGTGACACGATAGTTTGGGGTGCGCCAGGGATTTCCTGGTGATCCCTTGATCTATCAATGACACGGGGATGAGAGGACCCTAGTCTGGCCTATCATTGAGCCATTGGGTGAGGGGTCTGATGCAGTTATTGATGTACCCGACGTGGACGATGTCGGGGTAACTGTAGAGTATGATCGATGGTGGACTATGCGGCGATGGCGGGGTGAGGGGCCTCTGGGAGGTGCGGATGCGGTAGTAGCAGGAGGTGGGGGTGCAGAGGCACCGATGGAGGGTTGGGGGGCTCCGCTTGATGATGCGAACATGGTGGAGGTCGATGATTTCACTGGCGATGGAGATGATGCGGGGGTTTCAGAGCAGCTAGATGTACAGGACGTCCCGGAGCAGTGGGTGCCGAAGCAGCAGGCCGTCCCGGAGGTGCCCATGCCTTAGGCTATCTCAGGAGATGTGGAGGCTGGGTTTCATGCTGAGATAGCATGATTGGAGGATCTCTTATGGAGATGGGATGAGGAGCATAGAGACGTATTGCAGGAGAGGGATCTCCTACGGGCTCAGTTGGCACAGCGGGACAACGCATTGGCTGTGTACCACCGACGAGATGTGGAGTGGGGGCGGTACCGGGTGGAGTTAGAGATAGAGGTTGTCCGCCTCGGTGGACAGTTACCTGAGCTCGATGGAGGTGGCTCGTCATGCCGCACGAGAGGCAGTGAGACTGAGCAGTCTGCATCCTCTCATCGTAGGCGGCTGGATGAGGGTAGCGTTGGTGGGCAGGGTGCGCGGGCTAGCAACAGCCACCCTGAGAGGTCCCATAGGACCCATACTATTGGGGGTAGTTCCAGTCGCACCGATCCTGCATGATCATGGTGGCCGACTCCCTAGGCTTTGGGGATTTTGAATTTTTGGTTTTTTGTGAGGTCAGAGGACCTTCTTATTGTAGCCTGAGGGCATTTTGACTCGATATATATACATGACTCATTTTTGGTTTGATGATATGCTTGTCATGATTTATTGTTTCTTTTATGCACCTTTATTTATGTTGATGTATGCATATGCTATTATGACTGCGGATGATGTTAGCTATATGATATGGATGTATGCATATGGAATGGATGGAATGATTTGTTGGTATACAGGCGATGGCACCATAGACTGTACAGGATTAACTGGCTTTCTGCACTATGTGATTGCTTTATGGAATAACTTTGCATTTGTAATTTTTTGTTTTGTATTTTCTGATGGTGATGTGAGTAATGAAATGTACAACAATTGTTTTAGAATGTAGTTAAGGTTTTTCTGAGACTCAGATGCTTTAAGTAACTAATCAAGACTGTACATTATCTTACAAGACTTTCGAACAAGGTATGAATCAGACTTGAGTCTGACCAAGTTATTTCACATCCCTGTGTGTGCGATTGAGTTCGTTTATGTGGTATTCATAAGGATACCACCAGTGCTGGTAGGCTGTCCACCAAACCTGTACTGAGGATCACCTAATTAGCTCCACTAATTCCTTTGTTGCATTTAGTAAGATTAATCCACGTCGCAATCTAAGATACCATAAGCTAGCTCATCCACATGCAAACATTGGTCTACACACATGCAAAATGTGATAGACATATCGTCATGCGTTTAGGATACCGCCATTGCCAGGTAGGCTATCCACCAAACCCGTAATGAGGATCACCTAAATGGTTTTTCGAATGCTGAGAATTCCAGGGATTCAAGCTCAGGCATCTTTCGGTTGCTCAATCTTGTTGGGATACTTGCTCTCATACATAGTGATGAAAATCACTGTTTATTTTTCTCTTTTTTTTTTCTTGAGCAAGGGGTTTGAGTAGTGGTGATAACCACTGTTACTTTTTATTGTTGCCTTTTGAGGAGTTAGATTTTGAATTTTGATTTCAAAGTTGAGCTCGTGGGTTTTTGGCTTGTGAATGGCATTGATCCTTTTGGCCTTGGGGATGACTACCCATCCTGTTCAGGGACGTGTAGTACGAATCCTTACGACTTTGGGAATCAAAGGTGGTTGGGAATTTTGCTTTGGAATGGCATTGATCTTTTAGGCCTTGGGGATGACTACCCATCCTTCTCAGGGGCGTGTAGTACGAATCCTTATGACTTTGGGGATCAAAGGTGTTTTGGGATTTTTGATGGTGGACTTTTGGGATTTTTCTTGTGAATGGCATTGATCCTTTTAGGCCTTGGGGATGACTACCCATCCTTCTCAGGGGCGTGTAGTATGAATCCTTACGACTTTGGGGACCAAAGGTGTTTGGAATTTTTGATAGTGGTGAAAACCACTATTTATTGTGGGGAATTGGATGGGGAAGAGCTTGTCCTTTTGTCAATTCTCGGCATTCTTGAACCATTCGCATAGGGGGATGAGCAGGATAACGTTTCACCTATGGTACCCTAGACTGCTTTGTAGGTTTCATCTTGCGTTCACACAACTTGGGAATTTTTATGTGTTTTAAGCTTGTGTTGGGATGCTATGTAACAAGGCGTGATCCAAGTAAAACTCTACCTTGTAAAAAATTTGTCTGACTTTGTACAACATTTGACTAGAAATCTAAAGACAGTTGAATGACGAAACCCTAAAGACATTAGAAGACAATTGACTATGATATGGCAAAAATGCGAAGGGCGTTATTCTTGATGGATCTTTTTACAAAATGGACTAAATTTGGAAAATGATGGAATTGCCGAGTAATTACAGTCTATGGTGCTTTTGACATGTATGACCAGCAAATATGCAATGTATGTATGTGATGCCTAATGCAACTTTTCTTTTCTTTTTGGTGTTTTGATTTTTAAGAATATGCATGAAAGTGAGATGCAATTTTTTTTGTTATTTTTTATTATTTTTTGTTTTTGAATATTTGTTATGGTGGTTTAACCTGAATGGGTGTGGACCAAGTGATTCTTATAGATCCTTGGAGGTTTTGACCAAAGGGATTATAGATACCTTTGGGGCATTTTGGGTGACCAAGCGATTGTGGGAACCCTTGGAGCTTTTGGTTTGACCAAAGGGATTATGGATACCTTTGGGGCATTTTGGGTGACCAAGCGATTATGGGAATCCTTGGGGCTTTTGGTTTGACCAAAGGGATTATGGATACCTTTGGGGCATTTTTGGTTGACCAAGCGATTGTGGGAATCCTTGGAGCTTTTGGTTTGACCAAAGGGATTATGGATACCTTTGGGGCATTTTGGGTGACCAAGCGATTGTGGGAATCCTTGGGGCTTTTGGTTTGACCAAAGGGATTATGGATACCTTTGGGGCATTTTGGGTTGACCAAGCGATTGCGGGAATCCTTGGGGATTTTGGTTTGACCAAAGGGATTATGGATACCTTTGGGGCATTTTGGGTGACCAAGCGATTGTGGGAATCCTTGGGGATTTTGGTTTGACCAAAGGGATTATGGATACCTTTGGGGCATTTTGGGTTTGACCAAGTGATTGTGGGAATCCTTGGGGTTTTTGGTTTGACCAAAGGGATTATGGATACCTTTGGGGCATTTTGGGTTTGACCAAGCGATTGCGGGAATCCTTGGAGCTTTTGGGGTGGGCTATGGCTCTCTAAATGTTGAATGGCCTCAAATGACTGATGTTCAAGGGTTCTAGTTCCTTGATTCCTTCAAGAGAGGTGAGCTGGTATGTTCCAGGTCCTATTTTACTATCGATTACATAAGGACCTAACCAATTTGCCATGAACTTGTCCCTTAAATGGGGCGGCAAGTTAGAATTTTGTTGGTTCTCTTTTAAGACTAGGTCACCAACCTGAAAGTCCCTTAGGTGAACTTTCATGTTGTATGCTTTCTTAAGTCGCTCTTGATAGATACGTAAATGCTCGAGAGCATTGATGCATCGTTCATCGAGTAACGTAAGCTGGTCTAACTGGGCCTGCCATGTAGTGTCATCATCGATGAACTCTTGCATTGATATGCATAGGGAGGGTATTTCCAACTCGAGAGGCATGACTGCCTCGGAGCCATACACTAGCAAAAATGGAGTTGCCCCAGTGGGCGTTCGAATGCTAGTGCGATAAGCCCATAGTGCAAGTGGTATTTGGATGTGCCAATCCTTATGATTATCTACGACCATATTTTTAAGGATGGCAACTAGCATTTTGTTTGACGCCTCTGCTTGCCCATTTGCTTGCGGATAATAGGGTGTCAAAAAATTGTGCTGAATTTTATACTTTGTTGTCAAAGCACGCACATATTTGTTCTTAAATGATGTCCCATTATCCGAGATGATCTTGGATGGAATACCAAAATGACATATGATGTTATGTAAAATGAACTCCATAATGTGGGGTCCAGTCGTAGAGGTAAGCGAAATTGCTTCCACCCACTTAGTGAAGTACTCTGTGGCCATTATGATAAACGTGTGATGACTTGACGATGTAGGGGAGATCTTTTCGATGAGATCTAAGCCCCACTATGAAAATGGCCAAGCCGATTGGATCGGCTGCAAGGCCTGAGAAGGTACGTGTGTCAAGTTAGCATGGTGTTGACACTTCATGCACTTTCGCACATATGCACAACAATCTCGCTCTAAAGATGGCCAATAATAGCCCATGCAAAGAATGCACTTGGCGATGGCCATACCGTTGAAGTGGCCACCGCATGTACCATCGTGCGCTTGGGTGATCACCCAAGTGGACTCCTACTGGTCCAAGCAATGGAGGAGGATCCCTTCATAGCTTCGATGGTACAAAATGTCTCCTAGCAAGACATGTTTTGCCACTTTCTATTTGAATGATCTTTTCATGGCATGCGACAATCCAAGTGGGAGGCTACCTAACTTGAGATAGTCTCTTATGGGTGTGTACCAATCTTGCTGATCAGAAACCTCGATGGTATGAATGATCGATCCCTCTTGAAGTTCATCCCTAGCAAAAGTTGAGCGGGAAAGAACTTGTAGAAATAGCATTGTGTTGCTATTAAGAGGGGTTGGGGAGAACAAAGACCCCTAGTTGGCATGATTCAGACTATCATGGATTCGAGAGAACCTATCCTGAGATGGTTCAATCTGGATCAGGTGGATTCTTGGCATTATGTCAAAGCTTGCACGCTCCATCATGGATTGCGATAATGTTTTGACTTGAATGGTTGTCATTTCACTAGAAGGGTCTTGCGGGATTAGTGACCCCAAGGAGGCCATAGTATCCACAAAATGATTCGATGATCGAGGGAGTGCCTCGATGTCGTACCATTCAAGATTTGCCAGGAATTTATCCACAAGGGCTTTGTAGGCCTACAGAACTGGGCATTTGCATTGGAATACCCCTTTCACTTGGTTGACAATTAATAGCGAATCACCAAAGATATTCAAGCATTTGATGTTCATGGTGATGGCTGTCTGAAGACCTATGAGCAAGGCTTCATATTCAGCATTGTTATTGGTGCACGAGAAATCAAGTTTAAATGATAAAGGCATTGGAGCCCCTTGCGGTGTGAAAAACATGATTCCCATGCCACCCCCTTGCTCACATTTAGAACCATCAAAAAATAAGGTTATGTCGGCCTATGACTCAGGCTCATCAGAATCTAGCGATTCTGAGACATGGAAGACCCCATCATCGGGTAGCTCTATGGTCAGAGGCTGATCATCTTCGAGAGGAGCCTCTGCTAGTTGATCGATGATGACTTGACCTTTGATGGACTTTTGTCCAATGAATTCGATGTCAAACTCCATCAACAACATGATCCATTTCTCCATGCGACTACTGTGATAAGTATGACTCATCATGTACCGCAATGGATTCTCCTTAGACACAACATACATCGTATTGCTCAGCATGTAATGGCATAGCTTTTTGGTGGCAAATACCACTGCCAAGCATAGCTTCTCAATGTATGCATAGTTAAGTTCATAACTGACCAGGGTGCGGCTAAGATAATAATTAGCCTGTTCTTTATGTAATTCATTTTTTTGGGCTAGCATGGCGCCCAGTGCCACCTCAATAGCTGAGATGTATAAGTAGAATGACACTCCTGGTCTAGGTGGTGCCAATACTAGTGGTGAAGCCAAGTATTGTTTGATGTCGTCGAAGGTCGACTGGCACTCGTCATCCCAATGAAATGCTACCCCCTTGTGTAATAATTTATTCATGGGTCGGCACTTGTCAGATAACTACGCTATGAAGCGCTTGATCGACGCGACCTTACCCAGCAAGCTTCTAAGCTGCCTGATGGTGGTTGGGGGAAGCATTTCAAGGATTGCCTTGACTTTATTTGGATCTACCTCGATGCCTCATTTTGAGACTATGAAACCCAAGAGTTTTCTAGATGTGACGCCAAATACGCACTTCTTGGGGTTTAGCCTGACCTTGTGTTCGATGAGGCGATCAAGGATCTTGCGTAAGTCATCGAGATGATTTTGGTGCAAAAGAGATTTGGCCAACAAATCATCCATATAATCTTCCAAAGTTTTATGCATGTGATCATGGAAGATGTATGTCATAGCGCGTTGGTAAGTGGCACCAGCGTTTTTAAGGCCAAAGGGCATGACCTTATAACAAAATGTCCCCCAAGGCATCATGAACACCATTTTTAGTTGATCATCGAGATTGATACGAATCTGGTTGTATCTCGAGAAACCATCCATGAGGGAAAGCATTTCGTGGCCTGCTGTAGCATCTACCAATGCGTCGATGCTAGGCAAGGGGAAATCGTCCTTGGGACTCGCTTTGTTTAGATCTCAAAAATTGGTGCATATGCGAATCCTCCCGTCAGGATTTTTGATGGGTACCATGTTGGACAGCCATGGTGGGTAATCCACGCAGATGACAAACTGTGCATCCAACAGCTTTTGTAGCTCATATTTGACCATTAAGGCCACTGTTGGGTGCATCTTACGTAGCTTTTGCTTGATTGGCTTGACTGTCGGATCAAGTGTTAGATTATGCGTGACTAGCTGCGGGTCTAGCCCCGACATGTCTTTGTAGGACCATGCAAAAACCTCCTTCTTCTCTTTGAGAAGGGCAATGTAATCGGCTTGCTCTTTGGGGGATAGACTTACCCCCAGACTTGATGATTTGTGGATTCATTGGATCAGAACCGATGTCTACGTCAATCGTCTCTTCGATCGACATGTGGGATCCATCCTCCAACTGGTGTGGAGTTGGGATCAGGTGGATATCATTCACTGAATTTAGATCTACGTTGGGAACGTCGGGTTCCTCTTCAGCATGGAAGATATCTTGAGTCTGTCCTAGGGTGAAATGAAACATCTCACCACAAGGCCAGTACTCTGATGGGGATGGTGGTGAGTCAACGCGATCCTAGTCTATGGCATCTAGGTCTAGATACAATGGTCATGTTGGATCGGCTGGATTGTGGATGGGGGTGGTTAAATCAATGGAGATCATGTTGATGGAATGAATTTGGTCTCCATTACCATGCGGGTGTTGATTCGAACATTCTTGGTGATCCTCGTGCCTCGAATCTGGCTCTGTGGGTACTGGCACAAAAGGATCGGCCCTATGTGTGGATAGAAGGATAGGGTCTGCCCTTGGCACTGGTGGCCCTATAGGGTCTCTAGGTGGGAGGTGCTCTCTGTATGCCCAAAGTGGTGGATGAAGCACTTGGTTTAACTATGCTTGGTTTAAATGCCACCTATGCCTTGGTCCCATATTTAGATGCTTGAACATACCATCGATGTCTATGGGGTATTCTTGTTGCCTCATATGGTTGAGATATGCCATCTCAGTCTCATCCTCATAGTCACTATCGAAGATCCATAGGCCTTCATTGGCTCCGACAACTATGTGCCCCTCTGGTTGGTATAGCCTCCCACTAGGCATTTCTTGATCACTTGGCCTTATGGCCGGCATGGGAGGCTCATTTTGTTTGAGCATGTTGATTTGGCCCCTTCTGGGTTGTTCCGCTCTCTATGGGAGGGTTGGATTCTCTGGAGGTGGCAATTGCCCGATTGGAACATTAAAGGGGAACATTGCCATGAAGTCCTCTTGATAATCATCGATGGGCGTCACCTGCGAGTGATTGCTATCAGACTCAAATGGGTCCCAAGGTGCTACCTCATAATCCGACTCATCTTCCGAAGAGCTCCCTTGATTTTTTTCATATCCCTCTTGGAGGTTACCTCTTGAACTTTCCCCTTTCTCGATCAAAGGGGAGGGGCTGTTGAGGTCAACAAGGTTTGTTGTTACCAATGGGAAATAATTCCCCAATGTGTATGTAGTGTTGGGATTGGCATATGGATCTTGTGCCAACCCATCCCTATTGCCTAGACCTAAGCCTTGCATGGTTTCTACCAAGATGTCGAGGGGCAAAGGGTGGTTGAACCCTACTCCTAATTTATCATATGGCATCTGGTATCTTGGTTGACAAAGAGTGTGCATTCCTTGTTCATATCTGCCCAACCCATATCCATGCCAATTACATTGGTCTAGGTATTTCAAGGTGAAGTCTGGGTTGGACAGATAATCAACATTCTCAACAAATGGCTCTTCATCCTCTTCCTCTTGTAGGTAGGGTTCCAGGCCGTTCTCGAGGCCCCCATATACAAAGTTGGTCTGATTTGGTGGGTAGCCTAAAGGGATGATAGTGTCGATGGGGAGGCGAGGTCTCCCCATGTCTTGCATGGATTCGAGTGTGGGTGTTGCCACAATGTTCTACACTAGGTACTCTCCCAGGCCCGTATTGGCCATTTCAATGGTAATCATCGATGGTTGAGGGGGAGGGAATGGGAGTTCTCCCTGAGTCCACTCCATGTTGGGTGAATCAGGTGTCTCGACTTCCATTCGGCTGGGCACCTCCTCGGTAGAGATGGTTGAGACTAATGGTGGTGCCTCCTCTAGGGGCTTCTTCCCATTGTCCTTCGGTGTGGCCACCATAGGTGGCATTGTTGGTGAAGGGACAGACGATGAAGATGGGCCAGGTCGGTTACTTGAGGGACTCAACAGCGGGGATGTAGGCAGAATCGGACCCTGAGTGGACGGATTCAATTGAAAGTCCAAATGTGTCGATGGGAGGGTCGATTGTGGCATCAGCTGCACCGCATTGCAAAACTTAAAGGGCTCTAAGTCCGCTGGGACTACATGTACTTGCCCTTCGTATGTGTATTTGAGGCATTGATGGGCTATCGAAGGGACACACTTCATGTCCCTGATCCAAGGCCAGCCTAGCAAGATATTGTAGGCCATCTCACCCTCAAGGATGTGACACAACGTAGGAATGGTCTTTTGTCCTACTTGGATGGGCAGGACAATTGTGCCAACCATCGAGCATAACGCGTCATTGAATGCTCGAAGAGTGTAGGTGGACGCCACAATGTGGGATGCTGGCAACTTAAGATGTTTTAATGCCACTATCATGATTATGTTGTTGGATGAGCCAGTGTCCACCAACACCCTCTTGAATGGAATCCCGTTGACCCACGCGATGACGTGCAGGGGTGGATCCACCATATCACCAGTCACCAATTTTAGTTCATCTTCCCTGAAGGTTATGACTGGTTCTGTGCATTGTCTCACATGTCCCACAAAGTTGTTGAAAGAATTAGGTTCATGGGGCTGTAGCTCAATGGCTTTGAGTATCTCCATCGAGCCTCCCGATGGGGCGGTGATTGTTGGATGAGCTCATAAATGGAGAGCCTAGCCGACGTGGTCCTTAAAATTTGAGTAAGCTTAGTCCGAATCGTGGCCACTGGTCTAGGTGGGGGAGGTTGCGTAGGGCATTGTGGAGGTTGTGACATTGATGGAACATCTCCTGTAGCTGCAGCGGGTGCAGCCATGTTTGGGTATCTTTTGTTTCGTGTCACGATGCTTATCATCCCCACGTACCCTTGCATGGGGTAGTTTTGTGTTACCTCATTTACTTGTAAAGTCTTTGCCTGCATGTCATGGGCAGGTAGGGGGTCTTTGAAGACTTCCATCTATTGGTTGCTCAGCGCTACGGGATTATCCACCGTGAGCGTTTTGTTGTCTATCAAGTCTTGTACCAAGTTTTTGAATTTCCAACAACTGAAGATGTCATGTCCTTTCTATCGATGGAATCTACAATATAAATCTTCCCTATAGCCTTTGGGTTTTGGCACGTTGGGGTCTATGGGTCGACTTTTTGGCAAGTTTATCAGGTTTTCCACGAACAAGCGGTCAAACAAGGAGTCTCTAGACTCCGTGAATTGTGTGAATTGTCGCTTAGGGCGATGCTACTGATTTTGCTCTTGTTTGTGGTTTTCCTTTTCATAGTTAGCAAGAGGAACTACCTGATAATTAGCCTTTGGGGGTTGTGTCATTTGTGCAGGTGGTGGTACAGTTATGGCAACCTGATTGACCACGATGGGTTTCGGTTGCGTGGGCCCAGTTTTGGCATTTTTGGTCCACTCTTTCTTGCGTGGCTTGGCAATCTCGTCGTCTTGAATTTTGATCTCCTCAATTATCCTGGCTTGCGCCAGGGCTTCTTCTAGGGTGGCATATTGCTGCAGCTACAATAGCATGGAGATCGACCTTATGCAACTCTTTGAAAACATCTGAGTCATGTCGGCCATGGGAGGGAGGTAAGGTAGCTTTGAAAGCAATGTCCTCCATCGATTCCCATAAGCGGCTATGGTCTCATCATCATACTGCTTAAGGCCAGCTAGGTCACTTAAGGATGCCTTCTTCTTGGTGTTGAAGGCAAAACGTTCAAGGAACGCATCCACTAGCTGGTCTAGATTGTTGATGCTATGCTTCGGCAATTGGGTAAACCAATCCGAGGCAGGGCCTGCGAACGTGGTTATAAACATTCTCAGAAGCAATGCATCATTGTCCTGAATGCCAAAGCATTGACTCAGGAACCTTGTTACGTGCTCTTGGGCATCCTCATCCCCTCTAAAAATTGCCAATTGAGGCATTTTGAAGTGGTCGGGGTATGGGGGTGCCAGAACTGAAGGATGCACAGGGTGACTACGGAGCTGGCGTAAGGTGGGCTTTTGGGGCCCCGAAGTCTTAGTCTCCATAGACTCTAAGCACTCTAGCAACACTTTGTATGCATCAGAGGATTTGATTTCCTCTTCTTTGGTTTGTTCCCATTGTGAATTGCGAGGAACTTGAGGCCTATGGAGGGGTAGCCGGGTAGCGCCCCCTGCCTTGGTAGGGTGTTTCAGCCCGCTCTTCTTCTTGCTCAAATTCCTCATAGGCTTCTTGAGGAGTTTCTGGGCGTGACCTATAAACATGGATGGGTGCCCGAGGAAGGCGCCCATCATTGGTTCTAGGGGTGGCCTCCCGCTCAGGTCTCGGAGGTCTTGGAGGCAACACTTGATAAGGTCATGGAGACCTGTCCCGCACTAAGGGGTTGTGCCTCTCATAAATTTTTGTCCTATGCGTGCGAGGGGTTGGAATCCTCTCATGCATAGTGTTCTGGAGCAACTCATCTATCTGGCGCTGAATGCGCTCTTTGTTAAGATGATACAGTTGCTCTAACTACTGCTGATCTTGCCTAAGCTACGTGATTTGCGCTTGGCGGGCGGCATGTTTGGCAAATGCCAAGTCGATTTGTTCCATCGTCCTAGGTCTAGGAGGCCTAGATGCCTCCCCTACATATCTATCTCGATCATGGTGATCCGAGATCTCTATGGGTCACTTTCCTCTGTCGAGGTTAGCAGCATTCACCTGAGGCTCTGGCCTCAATAGGTGATCTTGATAATTAGCTGGTGCGGAGGCGCATTGCTCCCGTGTTGTGTATTGCTCTTGAGGAATATACTGGTTTTCCTCGTGCTCCCTCTCGTACATGTGAAAGGGACGGGCGGAGTTGGCTCGCCCAGTCTAAAGAGCCTTGTGCTCTAGATTTGGCCTATTAGTTCTAACAGTAATGAGGGGTGGAGGAGGGATGATATAATCATGTGGTCCCTCCTTATGAACCCTATGCTGCTCTAGCGCTTCATCGCACAGTGGCCACTCATAATGAGTGTCTAAGGGGGCCTTCCCATGTGTGTACTCCTCCTGAGAGGGTCTATGTTGAATGGGAGTGCCCCTCAAAGGGGTGCCTCTATAGTCCTTTTCTATAGTGGCATAGTGTGGACCACGTTGTGGGTCAGGCTGCCAAGGTGGTATAACCAAGTCCTTGGGGCTATAACGGAGGTGACTTGTGCCTCCTTGTACACTTTTTGCAACTTCTGCCCATGATTGGGCTTGGCTATGGGTATACACCATGGTGGTGGTCTTTCTAGAAAGATATGTGTATTTTTATCTCCTTTACAAAATTTTTATGCTATACCAAACAAAAGGGGACCACACAAGCAAAGAAATGATTATCTCATTTACAGATTAAATGTGTGCCCTAGATATGGTCTAATGTGTTTGATTTTTTTTGTGTGAATCTCGTAAAGGAAACTTTGTTATACATGCAAAATGAGGGCTCTTGTATCTCCAAAATGGTCGCCCCTTCAATATACCATTGCCAGGCCGTTATACCGAACCTCTCAATATACCCGCCCTTACGTGAGGGAAACTATTGGTACGCGAGAGCAGAATAGTACGTGGAACATAGGCGGTACGGAAGGGGGATCGCTCTATTTTTGACACCTACCATAGAAGACTTATCCTCATGCATGGGGAATCACCCCCATTACACTTGGTCAGCTTTCATCAGGATTTACGTCTAGCAACAATTGCGATCAGGGTAAATGTATGCAAAATCCAAGCCAAGGTGGTGATGAAATCCACCGTTGGTCTTGATCAAGTGTTGGGGTATTAAGACCAACTCCTTGATGTTAATTTTATTAGGTGGTGTGTGTGTGGTTCCTTTTAATCATGTAAAGAAAGAAAACATACAACAAAAGATGATTTTCACTAATGCAATGCTTTAAAGTACGTTTTATCTTTCAGAAACAATTAGCAGCAAGAAGGAAATCACAAAACCTACCTAGAACTGAAACCTATGATGAGGACTTGCCATTGGTGCAAGTATCATGCAAGCAAACCAGAAAAGAATGCATTCCTAATCAAGTTCCTTCCATTTAAGTTACTCTATGTTTTTCTTTTTATTTTTTATTTTTTTATTGCAAGAAAGCAAAGAAAACAAAAATCTGCAAAAATAGAAAATAGAAAAACACAGAGGATGTTCAGAAAACCTACCTCTTCTCTGTCCAAACCAGATGCCTCTAAGTTTCTACTCAAAAATTGCATAGAGCTCTAATCTTCCTGGGGTGGGATGAATAGTAGGTCTGTATTCATCATAGGGTGGGACGAATACATATTCATCCCAGGGTGGCATGAATTCCAGGTCTGTATTCATCATAGGGTGGCACGAGTAGCAGTCCAGCGCTCGAATGATTAACACCTGCAAAGAATCCACAAAAATTTTGATCAAAAACTTGATCTTAATAGTAGGGGATAGGGTCCCACCATGATCACCACTGAAATCCGAATGCGGAGTGATGACGTACCAGATTATTGATGCAAACGAAATTGATACGGTATCGATGCTAAGTCCTACGAATGCGATGAACAAATGCATGTAGGAAATAAAGAAAAAATGAGATGTAAGAAAAAAAAAGTGGGGCCTATTTTATTAATGTTGCTTTCAATCCAGTTACAATGCGTCCCCCTCTCTAGGGCTCAGAACGTTTGATACAGTTCGTTACATCAATGGATGGTACGCTTCCAGTGTCTTCTGCATGCCCACATTTGAAATGGGCGGGCCAAACGTTGCCGCCACTTGCATCCATGTGTTCATCGTTCCTTGCTGCCCCTCTGGTGTTCCTGGTGGTGAGATCCTATGCTTAGAGAAATAGCAAATAGTTAATAGCATATGCGGATATTAGGAAAACATGCAATCCCCAAAGCCTCCGACTAGTAAGTACATAAAATAGTTAAATGATGGTCAAAACATGTCATAATGGACCCAAATTTTGATAGAAGCATCAAGACATCATCAGGGACCCATTGCAAAAATAATAGTCAGGAAATCATGCATGGATTTCTAATCGCTCCGGGGTGGGACGATTAGGACTATCACAAATGTGCAAGAGCGACCTTGCAAATGTCCTACCTAGAGGCCTCCAAAACTCCTGAAAACTTGGGGTTAGGCTAAAAGGGGCATTTTGGGATGACCCAGAAGGTCATATTTGGCAGATTCTACCCAGATTGTCCTGTATCTGAAAGCGCTCCTTGTATGTTAGTAAACACATAAAATGATAAAAACATAGTCAAATCAAGTCAGAATAACATGAAACTTGAACAACAGCATAAGTACATGAAATATGATAGAATGCAAAAATAATAGTAGAGAAATCCTTCATATATTTCTAATCACTCCGGGGTGGGACGATTAGGACTGCAATAGTGCGGGGGCACCCAGGGGCAGGACGCCCACCATTTGGGGCTTAGTTTTGGCACCAATCCAAGTGGGATGGGTCCAAAACCTCCTAGGGGGTTGTGTTGATAAATTTGGTGTGGGATTGTGGCTGATTGCTTGGGTTTTGGGTCTGGATTGCGTTCCTAGTGTTCACCCGATAACCTCTCTTCCAAAAGAGAAATTAGGGATGTAGGAAGCACAAAGGGGAATGGGGGTACAATTTGGCAGCACTCCATTGCTCCAAATGCTCCAGCTCTATTCCTTTTTTGGGGTGAGGAGGCTCACCCTTTTATAGACCTCAGGGGTCTCCTTTGAATGCGCATGCGAGGGCACCACTTGGCTCACCATGCCTTTCTTGGGGGAGAGAAGATTCCTCCCTGATTTAGGGCCTCCATGATCAAGGCATGCTTGACTGAAGTCCCTCTCTCTGATTTGAAACCGTTCCTCACAATTGCATGCCTTGAAGGTGAAGTTGAGTGGCGGATCTAGGTTGCCATTTGTCAAGGCTTGACTTTTTTCCAGTCAAACTTGCTATTCGCCCCACCCTGGAGCGATTGCTGCTAATCGTCCTGGGGTGGGGCGAATAGGATTCTAATCATCCCAAGGTGGGACGAATAGGGAGCAAAGTGCTTAAAAGGTGCCAAATTGACCTCTGACCCTCCAAAACTGATTTGGGAGTGGTTAGGACCACTGTTTAACCTCTGGAGGCTGCCCTAGGGGGTATGTATGCCAATTCGATCAGTGCTTGTAGTCACATAATCGGATTGGTGTTGTTTTGGTGTCTACATATATATATATATATATATATATATATATATATATATATATATATTAATAGGTTATATGTGACTTCTATTGGGGTCCACTCCTATCAAAACACCAAAATATTACATTTGTTGTAGCATACATTTTTATCATGATTTTTTCATTTCTTTTTTCTATTAAATATATTCTTCAAATTCCTCAAAGTGCTATGTTTCCACAATAAATTCCTTGACATCATTTTTATTAAGATATAAAATCTCACTTGGCTAGTTGTATTTTAAAATTTGAATTTCATGGAGATGAATATCAACACCATAATTCACTAATTTATCAGCTACTCGATTTCATTCTTTATAAATATGCTCACACTACCAAGATATTACCTCTAGTAATAGATGATGAAAATCAACAATAATATAATTTTTTATCCAGTCTCCACATCCATTTTTGTTAATAGCATTGATGATAATTTGTGAGTCCCCCTCAATTGAAATATATTTCCATCCTTTTTCTGCTGCAATTTTAATCCTTATAAGAAGTGCCCTAGTATCTACATAGTTGTTAGTTGAAGTTACATATGATTTTGAATAAGTGAGGAGAATTTTACCTTCACTATTTCTAAAAACACCACCTCCACCAGAGTTTTTTGGATTTCCTTTAGAAGCACCATCAAAAATAATTTTGATAAACCCAATTTTTGGATATTTCTATTTTACCATAGATCGAAGTAGATCCTTTGTTTTAATTTCATTATCATAGATGAATCTTTCATTTATATTCAAATCCTATAGCCAAGTTATTAGCTGATGGCTTTAGCACCATTCCATCATAAAGAGAGAGAGAGAGAGAGAGAGAGAGAGAGAGAGAGAGAGAGAGAGAGAGAGAGAGAGAGAGAGAGAGAGAGAGAGAGAGAGAGAGAGAGATCGAGGGTATGATACCCTTTATGTAGGAAGATAGGTTCCTTGACAAACACATTAATACTTGTGCATTTACTATGTTGCATGAAGTAACTAGATAACTTCCCCCTAAAGTAATCTAACATAACCAAATGATGTAATATATTCTAACACCCCCCTATATTACATTATTTGGTATGAAGTTCTCTTGAATCACATAGATGATCTTTGAAGGTTTGAAACTTGATTTTTTTGAGTGCCTTTGTAAAGATGTCTGCTAGTTGATCTTTTGTAGGAACATACTTGAGGATGATGTGCTTGTTCTAGAAGTGTTCTCTGATGAAATGACATTGAGCTTTAATATGCTTTGTTCTTTCATGTATGATTGGATTCTTGATCAGGTTTAGTATTCCTTGATTATCATAGAATATCATAGTCGAAGTTCATTTTATTCCCATGTTAGATAGTATGTATTGTAACCATAGGGCTTCATAGGTTGTATCTCTTGCTACTATGTATTCTACTTCAATTGATGATTGTGCTACTGTATGTTGTTTCTTGTTGTGCCAAGATATGGACCCTGATCCGAGATAGAAGACATAACCTGAGGTAGATTTCCTATCATCAATAGACCCAACATAGTCTGAATCTGAGTATCCTTGTAGATAAAAGTCTTTGACATTCTTCATATAAGTTAGTCCATAGTCTGTAGTCTTCTTGATATATTGTAATATTCTTTTCGTAGCTTTCCAATGACTTTCTCTTGGTTCTTGCATGAATCGTGAAAGATAATTTACTACAAATGCTATGTCTGGTCGGTTGTTTGTTAAGTATAGAAGGCTTCCAATCAATTGATGATACATTGTTGCTGAAATCAATGGTGTTTTATCATTTTTGGATAGTTGAATTCCTTGTTCCATTGGTGTATCTTTGGGCTTGCACTTTGTCATCTTGTATTTTTCAAGAAGGGCTTTTGCATATTTTGATTGAGTGATAACTATTTTATCTTCTCCTTGATAAATCTCTAAACCAAGGCAGTAGTTCATTAGGCCCAAATCTATCATTTCAAAAGCCTTTTCTAGATCCTTTTTGATATCACTTATTAACTTTTTTGAACTTCCAATAATCACTATGTCATCAACATATACTATGAGGATCAAGATATTATTTCCAATCTTCTTGGTATATAGACTAGGATCTATTGTACTTTTGTTGAAGTTATGATGTAGTAGATGATTATTGATCTTGATGTTCCATGCTCTAGGAGATTGTTTCAAGCCATATAGAGATTTATTCAATTTGCATACCTTATTTTCCTATCCTTGAATGACAAAGCCTTCAGGTTGTGTCATATAGACTTCTTCCTCTAAGTCACCATTAAGGAATGCACTTTTTACATCCATCTGATGAAGTTTCCACCCTTGATGAGTTGCTAGAGCGTAAACTATTTGGATAGTAGTCATTCGAGTTGTTGGTGTGAATGTTTCTTCATAGTCAATTCCCTCTATCTGAGTATACCCTTTGGCCACTAGTCAAGCTTTGTATTTATCAAGTGTTCCATCTGCTTTGTATTTGATTTTGTACACCCACTTGCACCCCACTATTTTTTTCCTCGAAGGCAGGTTTACTAAATCCCATGTCTTATTCTTCTTGAGTGATGCATATTTAGATTCCATGGTTGCTTTCCAGTGTGAGTTTTTTAGTGCTTGAGAAGTTGATATTGGTTCCACTGTGTTACTTAGCATTCCTCTGTTCATTCTGGTCATGCTATGAGTTTGAGGTCATTGTAGTTGTAAGATCTAGCATCCTTTCCAAATTTGATTCTCTAAGAGTATCTCTGAGCCATATTGGTTCTTTTCTCTATAGTACAATTGATGCTTTTGTATCTTGTTCTTCTAATTCTGGCTCCATGCTCATTGCATCTTCTTTAGGTAGATTCAAGAGAACTTTTGTGTCACCACTAGATTCATCTATGTTGATTTTGACTTTCTCATCAAAGATCACATCTCTGCTAATATAAACTTTCTTTGTAGATGGATCTAATATTCTATATCCTATAGATTCATTGTCATACCCAACAAATATCCCTGTCATAGTTTTATCGTCTAACTTGGTCCTCTTTTGCTTTGGAATATGCATGTAGGCTTTGCATCCAAATATTTTTAGTCTTTCTATGTTGGGCTTTTGTCCTGACCATGCTTCTTCTGGTGTAATATGCTTGAGTACTCTTGTTGGTAGTCTATTTTGTATGTAGACAATTGTTTGCACTACTTCAACCTAGTATTTGTGATCAAGTTGTGCTTATTTTAACATACATCTTACCATTTCCATTATTGATATATTTCTTCTTTCTACAATTCCATTTTTTGAGGTGAGTATGTTGTAGTAAGTTATCTTTTGATTCCATTATCTTCAAGAAAGGAGTCAAATTCTTTAGAAATAAATTCTCCTCCTCTATCTGAACGAAGTGCTTTTATGGTCTTTCCTAATTCTTTTTCAACTTGAAGTTTGAATTGTTTGAAGTAGCTAAATGCTTTTGATTTGTACTTCATGAAATATACCCATATTTTTCTAGTATGATTGTCAACAAATATCTGAAAATATTTATGTCCTCCAACACTATCAACTTTCATTGGTCCACACAAATCTGTATATATTATTTCTAGAGGATGTTGACTTTTGTGTTGACAAAGTTTGAAAGGAATTCTATGTTGTTTACCTACTAAACATTCTGCACATACAATAGTTTCTAGAGATAATTTGGGTAGTCCTACCATTTGATATCTGAATAATTCCTTCATTGATGTCTCACTAGTATGTCCTAGTCATTTGTGCCATAGTTTTGAAGCATTGATTGAAATAGCTAAGTGGATAGTAGTGTATAGGAAAAATAGGCCATTTTTATATGATCTTGATGCTATCATTATTTTCTATCCAGAGATGTGACATTGCTTTCTGCCAGTGAGAACCTTGAACTCAACAATTAAGTCTTGATCCATGAGCTGAGAAACAAAAATAAGATTAGTGGTTAATCCTGGAACATACAATACATTTTTAATTATACCTCTTCCATCCTTAATATTTACTAGAATATTTTTTATTTCTTTTACTTCATATATTTTGTCATCTACTACTGCAACTGGATTTTCATTTATCTTCTTCAAAAAATTGAACCAATGTATGTTCCCTATCATATGCTTACTTGCACCTGAATCTATATACCAACACTCCATGATGTTGTTTAGTATTAGATATTTTATGATATAGTGCTTTTGTAAAAATATAGTTCAATTTTTGGATGATTTTGTATAAATTTTATAAATATCAAAAATCAACTTCTTAACACCTTATTAGTCCTATTGAAATAAGCACTTTTCAATTTTTGAAGAGGTTCTAATGTTGGATTTCTTTTGTCCCTTTTTGAGAAATTTTTGAGATAAGAATATAAATTTCTAACTTTAATAAAATATCTTAATAACCCTTTTTTGTAACCCTAAGGATTTTATTTAAATGTTTCTAATTTCCAATAACCTAGTTTGATGTTGTAACCCTTATCACTCCCAAATTTAGAAAACTAGAGTGCATTAATATTTACAAATATTAAATGGATTAATTCCAAGTAGTATCCCTTATTTCTCCTAAGTTGTATTTTGCAAATGTTATATTAATTTTCGTAAGTTTTGCTTTCAAATAAATATTGATTTCATTTAATATCTCAAGCTTAACATATAACCTTATAACTCCATTTTTTTAAATGAAAGTAAATTAAATGAGGAAATTTTACCTTAAGGCTTTGTGCCTTTATGAAGCTAGATGAATATGAAAGTAATATATCCTTCTTGAGCACAAATTCCCCAATGTATGCTTTGGCTACAATGCTTCCTTTAATGCTGATTGATTGAGAGTGTTTTTGAATACTCTCGACTTGCTCTGGATCACTACCAAACTGCTGTCAAGCTTCTATCGAACTACCATATATCTGCCATCAAACTGATACTGAATTGCTTTCAAACTATTGTAGTATTAAATTTTCCAAGGTCCATGGTGCCTTTAATAGCCGTGCAATTAACCCTATAATTCTTTGGATTTGAGACTCACCAAGTCTCAATATTTGAAGCTTCTACTTCTATTTTTGGTTAGTCATATTCTTCTCCAAGTTTTGGAGGATTCTAACCTATTTTGGTGGCTTATCTTGGTCACAATGTGTTGCATATTTTTGTGCTTTAATAGTGTCTTTAGACACTTGATACAAATCAAATTTTGTGCCCTTTAAGAAACACAAAAACTAATTTCTTTTTGAGAGTAGTATATTAATGAAAGTATTTCAATTTTAATGCACTAATAATTACACCTTATCACTCCAATCAACTCTCAAATTAATGCACTAACAATTTATTACAACTAATTAAGAATAACCTGAAATGAATCTTTAAGAGTTATTATGTAATTTCACTACAATTAATATTGTAGGACTTAGTCTTCTTTTTATTTTTCCAAAATAGATGATAGGTAGTTGATAGAAGCAATTTTGAAATATAATCAACTCCTAATTAATGTGCAAATGAACCTTAAAAAGAAATTTTTCTTTTTGTACTTTTGAATACTGTAATCCAATTTTCTACTTGCAACTTTAATCCAAATTCAGGTGCTTCTAAAAAATCTGATAAGTAAACTAATTAATGAATCTATTTGCACCAAAAAAGGTGCATACCTTTTTGACATTTTTTGTAGTTCTTTTATTTCTTATATAGAGGATGTAGATCTTGGTGTCTAGGATCACCAAGTTGTTTCTTCGAGTATGACCTTGCTATTCTTTGTGTACTATCCTGAACAAATCCTTCTTCACCAAATGATGGTCTTAAAATTTCTTTCACAAGCCTAGGATTTGGTTGATTGTTCTCCTATTGTGATATCCTCCTACTATAGATTTAGAGAAGTATTTGTCTTTGAAGTGATACCTTCTTGTTGTGAGAGGTGATATTCAAATATTCAATATTTTGTGAGCTTCTTCTATCTTCAAGTAGGATCTTCTTATGAGATTTGGCACTCCTTGCAAAATTCTTCTTATCTTGGGCTTGTTGTTAGATGGTGACAGTTGTCCCAAGTCCTTCACTATCAGGGCTTCTCCTATGAGAATTTATTTAGTAAGGCTCTCCTAACCTTTTTCTTGGATGCTCAATGAGACCTTTCCAAGGTCTTCGATCTTGCAACTTCTGTGCTTGTAGCGTTTGCATGCAACAGTGCCCAAAGGTAGATCCAATTTGCAATGATGCAAGCAAACTAAAACAATGATAGATTTCCCTATTTCTCTCTTGATTCATCGTGTGCTTTAAGAACACTAATGGATTTAGTACCATTCCATCATAAACAAAGAGAGAGAGAAAGAAACATCTATTATTGATGAATGAAAAACTGATACATTAGAGTAAGGGTTGATACCCTTTATGTAGGAATATAGGTTCCTTAGAAAACACTCTATCTAATTGTGCAAGGGATAACTTGCACATATATAGTTTACACATTGACACTTGTGAATTTACTATGTTGCATGAAGTAACTAGATAAATTTCCCCTAAAGTAATCTAACATAACCAAATGATGTAATATATTCTAACATTAGCACCTCTTTTTTTGCAATTGAGACTTACCATTATGAGCACCATATTTGTAGACACTCTACAAGAGAGGCACTAATATGATTCCAAACTTGTGCATGATTTTGATATTTATTTTTAAAAATTCTATTATTCATTTTAAACCATAAAATCTAAAAAATAATGGTAGGGCCAATCCTCCAAAGAATACATAATGCTTTAGCTTTAAAATTAATTTATCCAACATTTTATCAACTCTTTCAATGTTGATGGAGCTGCCCAATATAATTTCATATTTAAAAAAAAAACCCCAAATGGCGTGAGCAAATGAATAATGAAGAAGTAAATGGTTTGATTTTTCTAAATTCTTCTCACACAAGGCACATCTAAAGGGTCCATAATATCCTCTTCTTTGTAGACTCTCTCCCGTAAGAATCTTACTTTGAACTTCTAACCAAAGAAATTTTGAGGCCTTAGGGAGAGCTTCTAATGACCAAACGTTCTTCCAAAGAAAATATTTGGGAGAAGAAAATTTTGATTGTTCTCAATCATATTATCCCAAATTGATCAAGTATCCACCATCCTTTGATAAATTCCAAACCAACTCATCATTTCATGTAAAAATTGGCAAATAAAACTATCAAAACATCTTTTGAAGTTCATCTACAATTTTTTTGAGTTCCTCTCCTTCAACTAGGTTACTGAAAGAAATCCATGATCTAGAGTTTTTGCTCATAAAAATATAATCTTTGACCTTTGGAACTTTACATGCTAGGCACACTTGAGCCAATAGTTTTCTTTTTGTGTCAGAGAAGAGGATAAGGCTTCAACCAAGCATCAAACCAAAAATTTGCATAATTCCCCTCATTAACTGACAATATAATATGTTTATTAATAAAATATAAACTCTATGATATGAAGTTCCATGTTGAGGATCCTTTGGATAGAGTTCTTTTCCTAAATAATTTCATTGCATCAAGAGAACCAATATATTTTGAAGTAAAATTTTTGCCCAATTATTTCCTTGATCTCTGAATAATCTCCACCCAAGCTTTGCTCCTAATGCCAAATTTATAAGTCTACAATTCCCCAAGCCTGCTTCTCTACTATTATTTCCTTTCCAAACCCTATCTCATTTACAAAGAGAAAACCTAAATTTTTCCTCACAACCTTTCCATATAAAGTCTTTGAATTTTATCAATATTTGATGCAATACCTATTGGTATTCTTGAAAGTGACATCATATAAATAGAAATGGATTGTAAAGTAGTCTTTATGAGTTTTAGCCTTCTTGCCATGGTTAAGAACTTACCTTTCCAACCTGCCAAGCAAGTTTTCATTCTATACAAAAAAGATATCCAAAAATCCTTTTTATTTATTTTATTAGACAAAGGAATACCCAAGTAGGTTGATGGAATTTTTTAAAATTTTAAACCCTAAAATATTCACAAGAATTTATTTCAAATCTAGGGCAATATTAATGAGAGAAATCTTGGATTTTGAAGTATTTACCAACTACCCAATAGCCTTCTCATAACATGATAATATTGATTTAAATTTCATGGCCTCACTGATTGAGGGATGATCCAAAAGAAAAGTATCATCAACAAATTAGAGATGAGATTCAAAGGGACCATTTTTTGCAACTTGAATACCCTTGACTTTTACTACCATTTTTATCTTTAAAAAGGCTCTCCCTAATGCTTCTGCTAGAATAATGAATAGATAAGTGGAAAGAGGATCGCCTTGACAAAGTCCACAAGATGACTTTAAGTACCCAACAAGAGAACCATTGACCAAAAAATTTTTTTTGTAGTGCCATAACAACATTTAATCCACTCACACCAACTATAATCAAAGACAAATTTTTTGAGAATAGCATGTAGACAATTCTAGGAAACCCTATCATGCACTTTGTTCATATCTAATTTCAAAAGCATACCTGTATTTTTAATGGAATGAAGAGAATGTATGGCCTCTTTTACAATAATTACACCATCAAGAATTTGTTTACCCTAAACAAAGCCACCTTGTTCCTCTAAGATAAGATACCCTAGAATTTCCTTCAACCCATTTGACATAGTTTTTGAAATGATCTTATAAATCATATTACAAAGGCTTATTGGATGAAAATTATCAAAATATTTTGTGTCACCTTACTTGGGAACCAGGGTAATAAAATTAACATTGATCTCACTTATTATAGCCTTATTTTTTTTGGGTCTCTTCAACCACATCTAACATATCACTCTTCAATAAATCCTAGAATTTTTGAAAGAAAATTGCAGGAAATCCATCGGGGCTAGGTGCCTTGTTAGGATAGAAAAAGAAAACTGCTTCATGAAGCTCCTCCATGGATATCTTCTTCATAAAGCTTTTATTTTGTCCTTGAGTGATAATTGATGAAATAGTTTGCATAAGTTTTTCTTGTGCCTCCTTATCTTACCTAAAATCTAACAAAATATTTTTGAAATAATTTATTTCTTCCTTCCTTATATTTTCTTTATCCTCAATATTTCTTCCATTTGGAGTTATAATATTTTTTATATAACGAACATAAAAATTTATTTTTGTTGTAGCATGAAAACAAATTGTATTTCTATCTCTTTCCTTGACCCGTTTATTTCTAGAATTTTGGAACCGATATGACTTTTTTTTAAATTTATTATGATAATAAGAAAGTAATTTTTTTCTTTCACATAAGATTCTTGGTCCATTCCATTAATTTCTACTATCTCTTGTAAATATTTAAGCTTGGATTCAATGCAAAATAGAATTATTACATTCAAAGAAATATTTTTTTTATCATTGTTTGGACTTGACACAAAAAGTGTAGTTTCCTTAGTCTACACATTATTATCCTTTTCTTTTGTTCTCTATTTTATTAAAATGCAACTTCAAATTCTTCCCATGTATATGCAGGATTACAGACACTAGAAAACTCCATAGACCATGATGAAGCTTCCCCATGTAAATTAAAAAAATATTATTTTTCCAAAAAATATTAGAAGATTGTGAAGACTTAAAAATTTATCACCATTCCCAAGCATCACTATCATCCTCTCCATTTTTTTATATGGGATCGAAATGGGTCCCACCCATATTACATCATCACCACATAGTGGTATTACAACAAAGCTTGGATATCATTCATGTATCACTTGACAAGATTTGAACCTGGGTCTACTCTTTTTTATGTTGAGGAATCTAATCGGTTGAGCTAATGCCATTTGATACTATCATCCTATCCATTGAATATTGACAACTCTATGCTTTTTTTCAAAGCAGCTAAGGTTTTAAATAATTGAACTTCCTCAAAAATTAAAATTTTGAGATCTCATCTATTTCTTTCTTCAAACAATTAAATTTATAAATTTTATTCAAAACATAACAAATGGCAACTTATCTACTTTTTTTTGGTAGGTAAAATTGCTTAAGTATGAGGTTTAAATGGGCCCCAAACCCAAGTACATAAATTGATAGCTAAAACAATAGCATAAGATGACACAGGCCTGCACATTGGCCAACTACAACCTGAATGAAAAGGACCAAACAATAGTAGAGAAGGTTGAGTGGATGATTGAAATCATAAATACAAAATAAAGCCTAAGCAATACCCACATAGGGGTTTCTTAAGGGAAGTAACTACATGCAAACCTTGTAAAGGAGCTATAAAAAAAACCCACGTAGGGGATGCTCACAAAATATCAACAAAAACTATAATAGATAACTGAATGGGAAGAAACATAGTATTTAGAAAGGCCCACACAGGGGAAATAAAGAACTTATAAATAGTAATGGGAAGCCCTGGATCTTAGGTTATTAGTTATGATGATCTCTTCACACTGTTTGTCCTTTAACTAAAAGTTCTATCACCTCAGCCATAAACTTAATAGTAAATCTGAAACAAAGGTTACACACAATAATATAATCATTATTCCAAAGGCTTCAGTGATATCTTGCTTAGCTCCTTTGAACTTGCTAAGAAAAGGAATGATACCATGCACTTCCAAAAAGGTCTAAGATAGGATATCAAGTTGAAGGCTAGATGGATCAAGTAGGGCCATGATGGTAACACTGGGAAAAAAGAAAGACAACAAAAACCATACACTACTCTTACTACTGCCTAGGACACATAATATTAGATAAAACCAAACGAAAATAGATTGACATAGACCAAGGTTGTAAATATATATTTTTTGGCACAATAAATGACCTTTTTGAAAGCTGAGTTGGAGTGATTTGTGGACCACTTAGTAATTCTCCATAAGGAATAGACACTAGAATATATAGACATTGCACAAGATAGACAACGCAAAGGATAATACTGGGATAAGATTGGGAGGGCCAATTGATTGAAAAAATGATTCTCAAAATTTGTAAGATGCAAAAAAGAGGATCTCGAGACTTGATGCATATTGACCTTGTTTAACATCTAATTACACTACCTAGACCTACTAAGGGACTTGACATACTTTGAGAAGACCACCATGAGACAAACCCACTAATAGGGCCTACCTTGGGACATAGCATACTTCATGAAAAGGAAATGGGAGAACCAACCACTAGTATCGATAGCAAGAGTGAAAGTCACGCTAATCAAAATAATTTGCCATAAGAATTAGAACCAAAGAAAAAAATCATACTAAAAAAGCTAGAGTCATCATTGGAGAGGCTGAATCGCCAAAACCTGTGATCACATCTTTCAAACCAAATCATTATTAGTAGCATTTAAAACTTCTTGGGGAAAGCTTTATTTCCAAATGAACAATGATTTATGCATAAATCCCTAATTGGCAAGAATATCTACAAGCATGTTAGCTTCGTGGCACACATGACTGATAGATATATCATTAAAATTTTGGGATAACTTCTTAGCTTCTTGAATAATGGTTCTAACATTCCAAGAGGACACCCTCTTGTTTTTTAGAGCATTTATAATATTCAAAGAATCTCCCTCAATAAAAAGGTTGCCTTTATAATACTTGATAAGATCTAGCCCTCTCCACAGTGCATGACCTTCAACAAAATGATTAGTTTTACACACCAGATGCTCAAAATAAGCCATAATAAATTGACCATTGTGATCTCTAACAAGACCACCTACACCTACATCCCCTGGATTTCCTTTGAAGGCATCATCAAAATTAAGTTTCAACCACTCAATTGGGGGAGGAATCCAATGGGTACCCACTCTGGTATGGGGGGCTGGAAAAATAGAACTAGAATTGTAGGGAATTTTTAAGGAAGAAAACAAAATATAATCCAACCTAGAATCAAGATATTTGGGACAAGGAAAGAGCTAGGAATTTTCTATAGCAAATGCAATAGCTTTATTGGCAATAGATATGGGATCCTTAGAGGAGGAAGAAAAAACCCTACTATTTCTTTCAAGCCACACTTGCCATAATATATGATGAAAGGTCACTTTTCGTTAAAAAGATAATCTAAGATTTTTGAAAGGAGCTGGCCATTAGATGAAAATGTGACTCAACAAATTAGGAGGAACCCATGAGATATGAAAAGTGGACATAAGGTGATCCAAATATATCTTGGAGAAAGAGCACTCCAGAAAGAGGTGATTGATAGATTACTAGGAATTCATACAAAAATAGCATTTGTTAGAGATAATCATGCCCCTTTTCATAAGATTATCAACCATTAGAATCTTATTTTGGATGGTCAACCATCTAAAATGAGCAACTTTCAAAATGAGATATTTAATCCACACTTGATCATAAGGTATTTGAACCACTTGATAATCAATAGTCATACCATGAGTAGATTTAACCGTGAACAACCCAAAATCAATATCTTTCCAAAAGGGGGACTCAAGAGAATTACCAATGGGGATGACTATTGTATTTAGGATGGTTTTGAGAATATCTGAAGCATCAAATATTTGGCCATTAACATTTGGAATATGAAAAATTTTCCAATGCTTAGAATCAGACAAAACGTCAATGAAATACTCAACTTTGCTACCAATTAAACTATCCAAGAAAGGCTGTAAAACAACAATTTTATTGTTCTCTAAAAGTGGTTGATTAGAGATCCACCTGTCAGTCTAGAAGTTAATTTTTCTCCCTATACCTAATTGCCATCTTATCCCATTCTGAATTAAATATCTGGTTTGAATAATTGATTTCCAAAAAGTGGAGCCCTCTCTAGATATATCATCATCTATGAAACAATAATTTTGAAGTTATTTTATGTTTACAATTGAGACTCATTCAAGGTTGTTGTTGGTGAAAACCTTCCATGCTTGCTTGGCTAACAAGGTTGTGTTCATATTACAAACTCTTCGAAGCCCCAAGCCCCCAAAATTTTGGGGGAACACACCTTGTCCCAACTAATATGCTTACCCGGATTGAGAGTTATGACTTTTTTCTCTCTGCATAATTTTTCATGCAACTCCAAAAACATCACCAAAAACCCAAATTGCAACAATTGTAACTCTATCAATACTTAACAAAATTTAACAAGTGAGTAGTCATTTTTGTAGTACTTAAAATAACCTACATGTTGGTGCAAAAATATTTTAAAAATGACTGCTAAAAAATTTAATACGATTTTTTTTTATTTTCGAAAAAAAAATGCGCATAGCCAAAAAATAGTGTCAAAAACCCAACTTCAAATAGTTGTAACTCTATAAATATGTATCAAAGTTTCATAAGTGAGTAGTCATTTATATAGTAATTAGAATTATCTACATGTTGGTACAAAAATATTCTAAAAATGACTGCTAAAAAATTAATATAATTTTTTTCTTTTTGAAAAATAATTTGTGTAACTAAAAAACAGCTTCAAAAACCCAACTTCAAATAGTTCTAACTCTTTCAATACTTATCATAATTTCACAAAAGAGTAGAAATTTTTATATTGCTCAAAATAATCTATATGTTGATGCCAAAATATTTTAAAATGACTGTTGAAAAATTTAACGTGCGGCCAAAAAACGACACAAAGAACCCAACTTCAAATAGCCATAAATTTCTCAATACATATCAAAATTTAAAAAATGAGTAGTCATTTTTATAATACTAAAAAAAATCTACACAATGATGCAAAAACCTTCTGAAAATGACTACTAAGAAAAAAATATATGGCTCCTACAAAATGTGATGTTTTTTAAGAAAAGGTGTCCTAGCTTTGCAAAACAACCCTACTTTTCCAGAATCACTGCTCTGTTACCAAAATTTATGAACCTTTCTTCTCATTACGATAATTCATTCACCAATATGTAAAAATATTCAACATGCATCCACAATTAAATTGCACAATAAATTCCATACACCAAAATACATATTTATTATACCCTTGAGGTACGACAATACCATACAATGCTTCTTATTGGAAGGAATCCACTCCACAAGATCTTCAAATCCATGAGCCAAGACTTCTACAAGAATACTTCATACATGTCATTTTACAATGGAGGTACATCTCTCTTTATACAAGAGTGTGATGGTTCACCTTCCATGAGTTACAAGATCAACCATGTGGTGATTCACCTTCAATGAGTTACAATGTATAATAATATGATAATCTTCCTCCATCGGTTACATATATGATTCTATGACATTCTTATTTCTAATTTTGCATGTGGCCTTCCTTAATAATTAATTTGTGGCTCTTACCATTATACAATACACTATTAAATTATTAAGTACCTATCTTGGGTACCTAACATAATAATAAAAATTCCAAACTTGGATATAATTTTGAGAATTATTTAATAAAAGTTCTATTATTCCTTTCCAGCCATAAATTCCAAGTAGCAATTGTAGGACCAAACGTCCACAAAATACATAATAATTTATCTTTAAAATAATTAATCCAATATTTATTAACTCTTTCAATGTTGACGGAGTTTACACAATATATTATCATATTTTATAAAACAACCCCAATGATGGAATATATGGTGGTGAAGCTTCTCTTGAGGCCATGACTAAATTTTTATCATATTTGTCTTGTGGACCCATTAAACCTTGAAAATATATATTTTATAATTTTTTTATTATTTTATTCCTAAAGGTTGGTCTCGTAACCCTGTCCTAAAGGCATCATGTATTTGGGTGTAAATACCCCTCCTCATAGACTATTTTATTATCAATTTGTGTGTTTTTTATTCTCTTTGAGTCAAGATATTTTGGTGTCTATGGACACCCCATCATATTATGTGTTCTATATACATGTAATTCTTTTGTTAAGCAATATTGGTAATGTTTGATTCCATTCATTTATAAAAATTACTATAAAATATAACATTGTTGTGGTTCCAATCCAAGTAAATATTTCATTACCAAATAGTGTTTACATAGAACACAATACATAACATAATATCTTCTAGATTGTAACGAATGCAATTTTTGAAAGATAACAGTAAAGAAGTTTCAAAACAAACACATCACTCTAAGTATCTAACTACATAATAAAATAACTAACAATAGGCTAATAACTACATCTACCATAAGCTTTTGAAAGTTTCACGTTATACACTAGGAAGCATAGAAATCCTAGGATAAAATAATAAACTCCTAATCCTAAATCCTAATCCTAGCTAAATGTACTCATCATACCACCCAATAATAGAAGCATTGAATTCCAATATTTTCACAATAGAAGAAAAACTAGCCTCATGTTGAAGAACCTAGACAATCTGATGAGTTATCATGTTAAACATGAATAAGATTTGAGGAAAGTTGTAAATTAGGTACTGAGATGACATGAGGACTAATAATGTTGAGAAGGCCAAGAGAAGCCTTTTCTGCAAGACAACACTTGGTCAAAATACTATCTCTAACCTAGGAAGGAGGAGGAAGTCAATAAGGATTCATGACTTGTTGATAGTATTGAGTCTTCTACAAAATAGGAACCTATCAAGATGTCCAATCAATGCCAAGAGGAAGCATAAAAAGAGGAGAATAAGGAGGTTTTGGTGATGAAGGTTCTACATACCAAACCTAACATGTCAGCTAGGTTTTCCATGTGAAAATATTTCATATTTATTATCATCTATCATCATATTTTATTACTACTTTTCATCTACGCTATTCGCACATTTGCCTTTATGACGAGGGAGTGCCCACCTCAAGTGGCTAAACAATTTACTTGCAATTCCATTTGGTTTATTTGTGTTCTTGCATGATTGTTTCTGGTTATACGTCATTGAATAATATCAATTGATTGATTAAATATAAATGGTAATAGCGGTTTAGAGAGAACTCATAGGAGATTCTCTTCAAGTGGTATCAGTAGTCGGTTTCGAGGGATAGGAGCTTGTGCAGCCAAAATGCCTCCAAATGTGCCATTGGTGATAGTCCATAGCACGGTGAAGGCACTAGTGACAAAAACACCGTAAACCAATTAGTAATTATTGTGAGGTTCAAACATGCCACTCTCTATTTTGCATACGTATCGGGTGGAAGAATTCGTAGCAGGTGTCCGCATCACTAGGTATCGTAGTGAAACCTCCGAGGGTAAAATACTATAAACATCATCAAACCAGTGACTGATCATTAAAATAGATGCCAAATCATGCATGACGTGGTCTATCAGGGAAGGTAAGAAATGCTTAAAATGTTCGATAATCGCTCCACCTGAAGCCGTGCATTACATTATCCACCTGAAGTGCTCCAAGAAACCATGAATCATTCAAAATTTTGGTTGAAAATAACCTTCAGATATACTTCCACCTACTCCCACGACGTAGTTCGTCGCCCAATCAAAATGCAAGATTAATTGTAAATTAGTTGTCTAACCTAAGGTACTGGGGTAATATTATTATTTTTTAATTTTTCTAGTAAAACATTTATCCCACATCTGTGGTACTATGGGCAAACACGCATTTAAATAAGGAAGGGTGCAACTAAGTGGGTGTGACTTCGGTCACACAATCCCATTCCCACCTCATGCGAAAGGCCTACGTGTTATTAGTTGTCTTGTGTGTCTCATCCTCCATGTTCTATGTGTCATTTCCTTCGTAGCTGTATTGGTTACTTTGTGTCCTTGTTTTGTTGTCTTCGTTGTGTCTTCTGGTCTCGAGTCTTGGTCTGTGTTACATCGGATTACGTTGTGTCTAGTTTATGTTGCATTGGCATGTGTTTATCAGCTTGTGTCCTATCTAGTCATCTATGTTCACTAGTCGTGTCGTCTCTAGTCTTCTGCATTCATTGGTCTTGTCGTGTCTTTTGCACTGGTCTCGTTGGTTCATGTCGATCGTATCTAGTCTTTGTCGTTGGTCATGTCATGTCTTCTGCATCTATCTCGTTGGTCTATTTCGGTCGTATCTAGTCTTTGTTTGTTGTCATTTCAGGTCACAGTTCAAAAGTTGTTGTCTTATCCAAAATTATCAAAAAATTGTTGTCTTGTCTAAAATTGTCAAAAAAGTTGTTGTCCTATCAAGAAAATTGTCAAAAAGTTGTTGTCTTGTCAAAACGTTCAAAGTTGTTGTAAAGGAGGTGAGCCAAACAAAAAATTCAAATTTGCATCGCAATTGGAGCGATAGTTGAAGTGGAAAACAAATAATTTTTTGGCACAATTTACCAAATATTTGCAAAAATTTGAAGCTCAAAAGCTCCTAAGTAGGTGATTTTAGAAGGTGCATGAGTAGAAGTTGGACCAAAGGATCTGACGGATTATTAACAAGCTCAAAAAATCCCAACAACAATTCATGAAGAGCTCATCGTAGCCAAGGTACAAAAAAATTTCCCTCTCCATCCGAAATTGGTAGTTTTAATTCGGGTCATCCAGTGGTCAACCCAATGGCATCCAATTCTTCTCTAGATTCAACACATGAGAACGCCACCCAAGTAGAAAGTAATCATCCAACAATCACTGATGAGGTGTTAAAATATTTAATAGTAAATCTTTAGATGATGACTGTTAGCTTCAATGCATCTAGGAAACTGCCTCAACCAAATCCTTCTAATTCTGATCATTGGAGTACAGATGTCTACTATGACAACTATACACACCATAGAGGTCAAAATAGTCAATCCTTAAATCACAATGATCGCAAAAATATCGAGGATAGGGATAATGAAGAAAATAGGGAGCAACAAAGAGGTTTTAATAGACCTAATCAAAATAACAACCAGAGACAGAGAAGTAACGAGGAACAAGATAGAAATAATGTTCATGCCCAACCAAGGGGTCCACCTGGAGTCAATCATCCAAGCATTAACATGCCTACCTTTGAATTCCAGGATACACGTGGGTGGATTGCAAAAATTGAAGGCATCTTAGAATTTTATAAATTTTTGGAAGGGGCCAAAGTCCCTTTTGCATCTACCAAATTCGACACTGAAGCTTATCAATGGTTTATATGGTATAAATGTGAGGATCCCCAATATGCATTATATTGGGATACTTTCAAAAAATCCTTTCTTCACAAATTTGAAAAAGGTCCCACAGGTTCATACACAATACAATTGTTGTCACTTAAGCAAATAGGATCAGTAGGGGACTATATTTCAGAATTCACCAGTATGCTTTCCTATGCACAAGACCTACAACAGGATGTGGTAGTAGTGGCTTTTTGAAATGGATTAAAAGCACACATTAAAGTTGAAGTAGACCTACACAATCCATCCAAGTTGGATGAGTGTATAAGGATTGTTGACTTGGCAGAGACAAAGGCACACATAGGCCCATCCACACGACATGATTCATATGGGTGACCTCCATTTTGCAACAACTCCTTCCATAGAAATGATAAAATATCATGGTACTTTTGCTACAAATGTCACACTTAGCATCAAAAATATCAAGCATGTACACCATGACAAAATTTTTAGATTGAATATTCAAGTTGTATCAATAGTCGGTTTCAAGGGATAGGAGCTTGTGTAGCCAAAACGCCTTCGAACATGCCATTGGTGATAGTTTGTAGCACGGTTAATGTAAAAGCAACAAAAAACCCGTAAAACAGTCAGTAATTACCATGAGGTTCACACATACCACTCTCTATTTTGCATACGTATCAGGCAGAAGAATTCGTAGCAGGTGTCTGCATCACTAGGGATCATAGTAAAACCTTCGAGGGAAAAACATTGCACACATCATCAAACCAGTGACTGATCATTAAAATAAATGTTGGATTGCACATGACATGGTCTATCAGGGAAGGTAAGAAATGCTCCATATATTTGAGAATCGCTCCACCTGAAGCCATGCATTACGTTATCCACCTAAAGTGCTCCAAGAAACCGTGAATAGTTTGAAATTATGGTTCAAAATAGCGTTTGGATATAGTTCCACCTACTCCCATGTCGCAATTCATTTCCCAATAAAAAAGTGAGATTAATTGCAAATTAGTGATGGCCATGTGCAAGGAGGAGGTGTAATTGTTACTGTTGTGTTCTAATAATATGGCTTACTAAAAATTAGAACAATATTTTGTGATTGATTAGAATGGAGAAAAAGTATGGTGTTTTTGATGCAACAAATGAGAAAGATACTTTGCTCATTATGCAAAGTGTAGGTATTGTAAATAGCATCATATTGATCATTTCTATCATATTGATAGGGTTTTCAAGTAGTTCTAACAATCCATTGAAGTCATATCGCATGCCACTCAATCCATAAAATGTAGGTCAAGGGCAAAGGATATTTTCCAAGTATGGGTAATGTGTGAGGTGGAACCGTTATCCTTCCATCCATGTGAGAATGGATGAGTATGTGGTTTTTGTAGAAGTTGCAACTGATTGACAATGGATCTTATAATAATTTTTTTTTGAGCCATTATCAATTATATAATCCATTGATAACTTTTTAGTGAGGTGATCTCTCATGGAAAACAAATTATCATGACCACCTTAAGATAAATTATGGAAATCAAGATAAAATTATTGAGTTTATCCTTAAGCTCATAGTATTCTTTATCTTCTCCCATAACCTCAATGGGACCATTTTATGGTGGTTTCTCATTGTGAGGTTTTACAATAAAATTCTTTTTCTTCCTAAAATATTCAGATTCCGCATGACATCTCTTGTTATAATAAGTAAAAACTTTGTTCTATTGAAATAAGGAGAATTATTTTGAGAAGGAAAAAGAGAAGAACATAAAGAAGAATTAGAAGATGAAAAAAAGTGAAACCATATTTTTTTTGTCTTGAATTACTGCTACTATGAGTTAGAAGTCCTTGAAGATTGTGAAACCTTTGTTGAGTATCAAATTTCTCTTTGGTCATCTATGCATGATTGTAGAAAGCATCTAGTGTGGCAAGGAAAGTGCACTTCAAATCCATGTATATGTGCTCCTACAATCCATTCTTATAATTTATTATGAGCATTGAATCCACATATTCCACATCAAGGAGAATTCACTTGTTGAATTGGAAATATAATCCTACATAGACATGTTACTTTACCTCAATTTAAAACAATTATACAACTAGATATTGCTCATAATTGGAAGGATAAAAAGTTTCCTTTAAGGATTTGATGAGGTCGTCCTAAGTGTGAGTGGGTTTTGGCCCTCTTAATACTCTATCACCTATTTTTTTGCTAATCCATAAATCTTGAGTTTACCAAAACTCTCTCCTCATCTAGAATTTGAGTATAGAAGAACCATGTATCCATATCAAGGATCTAGCTACTCAAGATGCTTGGATCTCTAGAGCAATCATACGACTTGATCTCACATTTTTTATTGGAGTAAAGTTTATTATTGTAAATTTCTACATCATTTGGACCACTATATCATTGACCTTGTTAGCCAGGATACTTACAACATTGGCCAATTTAGCCATTTTTTCTGCTAAATTGGTGGTCATAATGGAACATGTGAAAGCTAGATATGCAAATCGACCTAAAGAGTTAAAATATTTTCAACATCAAAGGATTAGAAAAATAAAATTTGCAAAATTTATATTTAAGTTTTTTATTTTCTAAACTAGGGAATTATAAGGATTTTCACTTCAAAGGAAATAAATCATAGAATTGATTTATAGTGTGGAAGAAATTGTTAAAACTGCATTTAATGAGGATAGTGAAAAAACGGTGCACAAACTTAACTTCTATTCTAAAAACTTAATAGATGATTTTGATGGAAAGAAACAAATGACAAATGTTTTAAAAGAGAAACTATCATTATTTATCAAAGATGCAAAAGAGAAAAGGTTCACAACACTCATAAGTTATCTTCATGAAAAACTCTTTAGAACATGGTGGAATTCACATAACACTATTATATTTTCCTCAGAAGAATGTTTAATGATATATTTATAATTACTTATATTTGAGATATTTCAAGAAAAGATACAAGAAAATAAATATGATACATACAACTTGAATGAAGCTTATATTAGCTTCAATGAGGAATAATTGAAATCAAAGTTGTATTATTGTGATGATTTGCTAACTCAATGTTTAGAAGGTACATCATCAAGTATATCACAAATGAAGATGCAAAAGAGAAAAAGAATAAATAATAATAAAAGAAATCATACATGGAAGACAAATAGAAGATCTGCATCCAATGTCAAAGAAGAACCATTTATTGCAAATTTAGATATTGATCTAAAAGAGGTAGACTGAAGACAAATCTCAAGCAGAGGTTTGTGAACAATGCAAATTAAATTGAATATTGAAGACAAATATGAATACCAAGATTGAAGACTAAAGTCTTTAATAACCAAATAATGTAATACAAGGGGGTATTGAGGAATATCACATTATTTGGTACATTCTAATGTACCTTCATGGTACATTTGTAAATAGTAGATTAGGGTTGAGTCAATAGTTTAAAGTGTGATTTATATTTTCCCTTTTATATAAGTGTGAATGTGCAAGAAATGCACAAGTATCATGTAAAAATATAATGTGTGGGAAATGCACTAGTGTCATTTAAAAATATAATGTGTAGGAAATGCACAAGTGTCATGTGAGTTAGAGTGAAGTGTAGATTGAGTGAAAGTGCACAAGTGTCTTGTATGTAAAATAACAAATATGTAATGTGAAGATGTGCACAAGTGTCATATATTAGGCATGCATGTAGAAGTGTAAGAGTCATGTGTGCAAGTGTCTAGAGTCAAGTGTTCATCAAGTATACAAGTCACAAGTTGATAAGCCAACAGTCATGAGACTTGGCATATGGAGAGCAATAGTTAAGTACTTGAAGAGACACATTACTATTTATATATTATGGATAAAATGCTCGATGGGAAAGCAACTAATTACAATCAAGAGTCTAGTATCTATATCCAAATTTGTAACAATAAGAGGAGCAATACAACTTGTATACATTTTGAGCAATTAATATTATAATTTGTTCTTCATGCATAGTACATGAATGATTTAGGCTATTTACATTCATATTTCAGCATATAAATAAATGTTATTTGATTTATATAAGATTTGATATACATATTAATTTTCTCACATATTTCTACTTATATTATTATCTTGACCTTTAATATTGTGGCTATTTTATATTTAGGGACTTGTGTGATATTGTTCAGATAACCATTGATATTTTGTGGTAGTATAAAATCTTAAAAAGCCAACAAAACTTGGTTTATAGATTGAAGAAGTTCATTTATGGTATAAGTAGTCCCTATGGATGTGGTATCAAAATTTCAATTCATATATTTTAAATTGGGTATATTTTGGAGCTAAGTCTAATCATTGTGTATACTCCAATTAGGATAGTGATCAGCTTATTATTATTTCACTTTATTGTGATGACATTTTTTTGTACTAGTAAGAATATGATTAAGGATCTTATAAATTAGTTTTCCATTAAATTTAATATGGACTTGGGGTATCTAAGTTTATATTAATGATGAATATTAGGAGTGATAGAGCTAACAAAAACTTTGGGTCAATCAAAAGAAGTATGTTAGCACTATTTTGCATTGATTTAAGATGTATGATTGTAAACCAGTGAGTGTTCTTGTTTCTATAGGAATAAATATTTGCATTGGTCAATTCCCTATCACACTAGGTGATATAGAGGACATGAGCCATGTCCCTTATGCAAGTATAGTTAGTAGCATAATTTATGCTATGGTCTACAGAACAAACATTACCTAAGTAATGGGAGTTCTAAGAATGTATATATCCAATCTAGGTAAGGAGTATTGGATTATAATGAAATATTTTTATATATCTTTGTGGCACTTTAGAGTATTTTATTTTCTACCAAGGAGGATAGAATTTGAGTAGGATAGTGGATATACATGGATTCATAGATTCATATTGGGTTGGAGATGTGGATAGTAGATGGTCTACTCATCAATATATCTTTATATTGTTTGGTGTTGTGGTAAGTTAGATGACCAAAATATAGGATGTGGTTTATCTTTTGATGATAGAGGTTAGAGTATATAGAATATATCCATGACTATAAGGATGCAATCTAGCTTTAAAAATTGTGATTGAATATTGGGTTGAAGCAGGATATAGTGCTAACTAAATGTGATAGTTAGAGTACCATCATCTTGGAAAAGAACCCTATCTTTCATGTATATACAAAGCACATTGATATGTAGTATCACTTTATTGATGATATGGTGGAGGACAAGAGGGTTTTAATTGAGAAGGTAGACACTTTTACAAATATTTATGATGCATTGACAAAGCCCATGATCACAAAAAAGTTTAGATGATGTTGATTGGATATGGGAGTAATCCCCTAGCTTTTTATTTCATGATGTGACACCCTATTCAATATATATAACAAGTGGAACAATGTTGTACACATTGCAAAAATTATATATTTTATTTTAGTGGGTTATCTAGGCATTAGGGGAGAACTTTTTATAGTTGGTTTACCAAGTTGGTAACTTGTAACTATGTAAAAATGACTCCTAAGGGTATCCCACTTGGATAGGGAAATATCAAGATACTAGACATGTTGTGTGGAGTGATAATATCATGGTTAAAGTAACTAATAATGACATTACCCTCCCCATCATATTGGGCAAGTTTTTGAGGATGTAGATAGAAAGGATCTCCTACTTTTTAGGAGGTTGTTGGGATGTGCAACCAACAACCTTATCACATCCTGAAGTAGGATTAAAAAGGGAGCTTTACTATTTGTGTTATACCATGGAGATAGCAATGGAATACCCCATATTTTTGGAAACCACTAGTGGTTTCCAAGTTTATCTCTAGCCTATATAAATAAGCCTTGGGTGAGTGGTTTGGGTATTCTTAGTCATCTTAATTTTAGAGCATTGTAGGTTGGAGTTGGAGACAAGTTGTTGGATTCTTCATGTGTGTAGAATATTGCATGTGCATGGTTATGCTATTGGATTGTCTCCTATGTGTTGAAGCCTAAATATCTCCTAAGAGGAGTTAATCTTTGAAGTGTATTGTAACCAATTTATTTTTGATAATACATTAAGACTCTCCTTACTAGGTTTTTTCCCCTCCATGAGTTTTCCTAGGGTATATCTTGTGTTCTCTTTTATATTCTAAATTTCTTTCTAAGTGCTAATACTCTATTGTAATAATTTTGGATCTAATTAATATAACTCTCCTAATTGGACTAAGTAGGAAATTGTTACATTTTGGTGCATTTTTTCCTTTCATAGAAATGATTTGCTCTAAATAAGAATGGATTGATGGATTAAGAATGTACTTACTTCTCTTCTTCTTCTATGTTTTTTTATTTCTTTGAAATTAATATCGATGGACTAGCCTACAACTATAATGGGGACTCGTATTCTTACTATAAATACTTTGCCAAATAAGAGGTTGATTCTCTTATTTTATTTTCTTTATTTGAAATCTACCTCCTATTGACATCTCTTATATGCCATAATTATTGTCTAGGAAGGAATTTATTTAATAGGAGTAGGCTAAACTTCAAGGGAAATTTGCCTTGGTGACAACAAAGATGGTGGTTCTATAGCTTCCTCTATAGAGGACACTTCAATTGGAATTTTTTATGGGGTAACCTTCTCAGCAGAGCCTATTTCCATAGGAATTTGTTGTTGAACCTTTGTCATTAGTGACTAGGGGTATTCTATGGAGAGGACAGTCCCTCATCTTTGTCTTTGTGTTCTTGTTATGGATTGATAATGAATTCCTTCCAATTGATCCCCCTAGGCCTATTTTTCTTCAACATACATAACACTAACAATTTTATTAGCCCATAGTGAGCTAAAGCTCTCACTCATCCTTGTTGGTACTCTTTTATCATTCTCTCAAAATATTTTAGAAGGTATAAAGGGATCCTTACCTTCTTATTGTGTCATAAATGAAGCAATAGTTTAAAATGATACACAAACAAAAGAGGAAAATGACCTTTTCTAGTTATGTTCTTGCCTATGTTAAAATCCATCTCATCCCATGTTATTTTATTTTTCATGTGTCATAGAATTCCTCTATTTAAAAAAAAAAAAAATCTATTTGGATAATAGCAACTTCATTTAGTCTTAAAAATACACATTCTCTTGTGTAATCATGCTTGTCATATTTACATGTATTTTTTTTATAACTTCTGCTTTCAAACCTCTAACCATGGATTTTCCATTTTGGAGGGTATGTGATAAATCTTAAACCATCAAATCCCCATATCCTTTGATCCTATCAAAATATTTTAGCCATCCCACATTTCTAAATATCCTTCTCACTCTTAGGTTACTCTTGACAATGCTAATAGCTTTTGGTTCTTTCTATTTCAAATCACCTCTTATCTTTCTTGACTATTTTTTTCTTCTGTAATGTGCTTCAAGAATACCTTGAATACATTTTGCAAAGGTATTATATTTCCTAGGTTTTAGAGTCAGTAAGGTCTTAATAGGATTGGGCACATGGATTTAAATATTTTTGCCTCTTAACTTCACAAATAGTGAATTTAGTAGTATATGTAGGGAATGACTTTCCCCAAGATTGACACAATTATTAAATGATATTTTCTATTCACCCATCATCAATTGTCTTTGTTATCACTTCCTATATTAATGTAAAATGTTGGATTGGACTTCCCCCTCAACTTGAGGTGTTGGTTGTCCTCAACCAACAACCAGTCAACATTACCTCCTTGTCCACTTCCCCTCAATTGTCCCCATGTAGAAATTTGAGCTCTGATGTGCACATGTGATAACAAAATTGAAAATAAAATTTATCCCCTATTTATGTTTTTATTTATTTAAATGAAAAAAAAATTTTCAAAGTATTTTTTTGTTGAATTTTACAAGAATATCATAGAGGCAATGCTTTTGAGGATTTTGGCTTGCTTTGGACTCATTTATGACCTCCATATTTATCCATTTGGCATCCAAACATCATTTTTAAATGCTTTGAGCCTTTATGCATGTATGTTCCAATTTAGTTGCAATTTTATCCATCAATTTTTTTTAAGTAAAAATAAATAAGTATTAGGTATGTTTAGGGCAAGATATAGTCAATTCTATCCATCAAATTTTTTGAGTAAAAATAGATAAGTATTAGGTATGTTTTTCTTCCCTGGATGAAAGGTCCATTACCACTATAAGGTAGGGGTAGGGGCCACTGCTTCTCTGGTCCTAGTCCCTCTGTGCCATATAGAATAGTATGGCTTCTCCTTTCGTCAATCAATTGGAATCAAAATTCAATCATTTCGTTCAATATAATAAATTTATTCCATTATGCTCCTTTCTGGGAGATTTAAATTAGACTGTATGTGAAAATGTTTTACGGATTGAATCTTTTGATTCTCAAGGGAATTCAATCGAATGCGACGTTAATTCACAAAATTTTCATTGCGAGATTTGTATATATTTGAGAATGCCCAAATCAAATCTAATGTTTTGATAAGGAGTGTGGAAATTGAGTGTTTCCATATCAAACTTTAGTTTACAAAAAAAATATGTACAAAGTAAAAATACAAGATAAATCATTTGTGTGCCTGCACTCCTACCTTTGCAAAGCCCCCTATTACAAATAACAGAATGCAAAGCCCCCTGTTACAATTAACAGAATTCAAATTAGGCCACGGTCCTTGATTTCCTGGTGGACAAGGACACGGATTACTGGAGCAGCGTAATGTTAGTTCACGCTCATCCATCATCTGGACATAATCAAGAATGCATTCTTATCCATCATAACCTTTTCCCATGGAGGTTTTAATAACGAAGTGCACCTACTACTCCACATCACGTCTAGATACCAAAATATAATGTATATCTCGTTCTTTTTCTCGGTGAGAGAAATTTGTCTCAATATTTTTAATGTACACAGAGCTATAGTCTATATATTTAGTTTTCTGGTGTAGGGTTCTCCTTTCAGAGAACATGGTTTTTTTGTTTGTTTGGGAGGGGGGCAACCCCCTCTTAAATTGTTCTATCAAGTTGGTTTCAAGTTTCACTCTTCTGTGGATTCCCCAACACAATGGATTTGGGTAGCGAGGGTATGGCCCAATCCCACCCTTGCAATTTGTAAGTTCTTTGCTATGTACCATGAAAGACAAACATTTTTCATAAGTGCTTGTGTTGTTTTGGCTGATATAGTTCTATCGTCAACTTTTAACTCAAAGGTAATATAACATTGGATGCGTATTTCACAGACGATCGATTCCACATTAGAATGCTTGACAATGGCTCAAAGAACTGCACCTTCTTCATATCCTTCAGTTAAATGTAATTTAGACGACAAAAATATTCAATGAGACAAAATTTTATGTCTGTATAAATTTCAATGGTAAATGCATGGATTCATACCAACCGGAGGAGTTTAAACAACAAAAATATTCAATGAGACAAAATTTTATATTTGTATAAATTTCAATGGTAAATGTGTGGATTCATACCAACCAGAGGAGTTCAAATCAGGTCACTTAGGCGATGATAATAATAAATTAAGTAACGGTTAAAAGATTTATTATAAATTAGTATTATTTTAATGTAAAAAGTTTTTTTATTTTTATTTTTTAAATTTATATTTATATTAAAATGTGATTCGATAAAATTTTGTTTTAACAACGTTAACTTTTATAATAGTTATATTTTTATCATTTATATATATCATAATTTATATAGTTATATGAATTTGTGTTAATGTTAGGTTAGGTCAATCACACCATTTTTAATTTAACTATTTATCAATGATATTCATGATGTTTATTGTTACATTTTAGCATAGGTCATTATCTTAAATTCAAATTTTATTAAGATAAAGACCAATAACATAATTTGCTAAATTATTCACTAACTCTTATTTTTCTTTGTAGAAATACTAACATTTATAGGATTATTGCTTTCTTCTATAGTTCATGGGTATTAACAATAATTTTATTCTTGATCTAATTCCGCATCTATTTTTGTTGACATTATTAAGAATACTTTATAAATTTTTATCAACTAAAGTTGGATTTCATAATGATTCTATAAATGAACAAAATCAATAAATTATTGAGAAATGAAACAACTTATAGAAAGAACACAAAGGAATATGAAGGGTTCTTGTGGACACCAAAAATATCTCACTAAAGGAAAGAGTATCACTCCAACAAATAAAGAAATGGTTGGTCTCAAGGGGTATCAATAGTCGATTACATGTGACTTCTAGGTCAAGGTTAAAGAATCGATCTTAAGGTTTATTAATAAAATATTACAATAAATCCACCTATATAACATGTACAAAAGACCCACATGGATATACAAAAAATATAATATAAAAGTTGTTTTTGGCCTCAAGTGAAGCTTAACACCACATTCTAGCACCCCCTTTAAGTTGAATAGGGAACATTGAAAGATACCCTTATCATTCATCCCTCCTTAAGGGAATCTCCTACTCTAAGAAACTCTTGTAATTACAAAAAGACACCTAATGATATCCATTGTTCATTCTATTAATGCTATATAGACTGGATCAAGCATCCCATAGACATGAAGTCATCAAATATAGTGCATTCAAATCTCAATTTGCTTAGTACATTGATGAAAAATTGGATTGTGAATAAGCTCGATGAAAATCTATCACAATGAAGGATGACTTGAAAGTGTTGAGGAGTATTCAACTATTCCAAAATCGTGAGCATCTATCAAAGAAAGTGGATTCAACATCAAATTCAACTTCCCTAAAATTTGAAATTTAGTGGATTATTTTCCATAATATCAAGAAATAAATTTAGATCCAAGATAAAAGATGAACCCAATAATAAAATGTTATTGGTCCAAATCATCTACCCAGTTTATATCAAAAAGTCCTATAAAAATTGGAGATGATCCAACTAAGTAGTGGATATCCATTTGGTATTTACCTATGATGTATCAAGGATTTGCTTGGTCACTATTTGTGAGAAAAAGGGGATATATCACATACTTATATAAATTAATACAAGATAAACCAAAGTTCTTAACTTAAGATGGTATAATAGTAAATTAACAATAAGATCTAAAAATAATCTCAATGGGGGGATGTTTTTTACAGGACTACCCAAACTTCCAAACTTGTTTTAGCCATATTCACTCATTCGGACTTGAATTAAGCTAAAATATTAAGGGTAGATTTCTGAGAAACCCTAGAATATATCCATCAATTTTTAGATCATTTGGAGAAACACATATCTTAGAAATCCCTATGTGTGAATGAGATTTTTGGTAAGCAACTGTGCGAGGGTTTCATCTGGGTTGAGTGCAAGCAGCTCCAGAGGTTGGTTTTCAGGATCTTTGAGTCCTAGCAATCAATATTTGTATGGTTTTTGCTCAAGAGTTTGGTAGGATATGTTGCAAGGGATCCAATATGGGTTAGAAATTTATCTTTCAACAGATCTTCATGATGTGAACTTGATTGACAATGTCTTACAATTTGATGTACAAAAGAAAAGTGAAAATCACACCATTCCACGGTTTCTAGGGCATGGATTAAAGAGATCACGAAACACGTTTCAAGCAGTTGATAAAAAAATGGCTCAGATCTCAAGTGAATTTGGTGCTAATGTGCACCCACAAAATAAATTCACTATGGAAACCCTTGTCAAGGGTAAGAATTTCCAAGACTCAACCCCAAAAATAAATTTTAAGGATGCCCTCCGTGGTGGACAACCTAAACCTAATGCTAATATTAATCTTAGGGATTCCCATAAACCTCTAGGAATACCTAAGATGGATCCTAGAGAAATGGAGACATGATATTTTAAAGCAATTGATGGAACTCCTATTTTTAAGCTTGATATGGGTAACATTCAGAATGACATTGAAGATCTAGAAAAAAAGGACTAATTTGTCGTTTCATGGGTTTTTATTTGAGCCTATATTATTTCAAAGTTTGGGCTGCAAAAAATTGGAAAACTAAAGGTGAGTTACAAATCTCTATTTCTCCAAATGGTTATTTTCTTGTTTTATTTGCTAATAATGAAGATAAAGAGAATACATTTCAATGGGGTTCTTGGTTCTTTGGAAGGGCAGAGCTTTTCATGAAGCCCCGACATACTAAATTTAAATCCAAAGAAGAGATGCCTTCTATAGGTCTCGTGTGGGTTAGACTCTTTGGGCTCCCAATTGAATTTTGGAATCCGACTATTTTTTCTTCAATTGGAATTTTTTTAGGATTTATGATGACTGTTGATTGTACTAAAAAATTTGAACATATTATTTATGCTCAAATTTGTGTTTTAATGGATTTTGATAAACACCTACTTAAAAATATCACATTACAATATGGGGAGGACACTTGGGAGCAAGTAGTGGACTATGAGAACATTCCTTTTCGTTGTAGAATTTGCCATGAATATGGTCATTTGGCTAGTGTTTGCCCAAATAAAATTCCAGATCAAAAGAAAGAAGACATAAACTCAGTAGGTTTCCAAATACCTAAGAAGAAGAACACTAAAAAACCCAGTTATGAAGGATCAATCTAAGTTATCGGCTAATATGTTTGAAATTATTTCAACAAATGATGTCCCAAGTAAAGAAGAGGAAATAATGGAGACAAAAATATTAGAAACACAATTTAAATATGAAGGGAAGAACTCAGATAAAAACCAACAAATTAAAAGTTTTCAACAGAAAAAAAAAAAAAATATACACAAGAAAAACAATCTTTTACATGTTAAAAATTCAAATAATACAAGTTCCAATATAGACTCTATTGAACCTTCTGGTAACACTTTGGTTGTGTACATGCATTCTTCAAGGTTAGAAGCCATCTCAGATTCAATTTGAGTAAGTCTAGAAATAGGGAAAAAAAAAATTGAAGATGGATTCTAATAAAAAGGCAGGTCGCAAGACCAATCAACAACATATGGTAAAAGAAGGTGAAAAGCTTGTAGAGGAAGGTAATATTAATACCCTTACCAAATTTTTTAGCCCTGGTATTAATGAAGATAATTACTTGGAATATTAGAGGACTCAAAGGGAGTCTTTCAAAATAAAATAAAATTAGAAGAATGATTTCGATAAATCATCCACATCTTGTTTTCCTTCAAGAAATGAATATGTCAATAGAGGAAATTGATTCAATTACTAGTAAAATTTGACCAGCTAGAAAAGTTGTTTCTCTCAATTCCCAGGAGACTTCTGGTGGCTTTACTTACCTTTGGGACCCAAAAGAGGTAGTTATTCACCATATGGTTGGAATTTGAGGTCGTTTAGCTCTAGCTATTAAAAGTAGACATTCCAATAAAATTATGCTCTGCATTATTGTTTATGCTTTGAATACTTTGGAGGAAAAAAGAAGATAGTAAAAGGATGTAACTTATATTATCTCTCATTTTCCTGACGCTTGGATCTTGATCGAAGGATATTTCAATACCATCCTCTCTTTAGATGAGAAAATGGGGGGAAAATAGAAGTTTGGATAGGAGAACTAACCTCATGAGCACATATTTAGCAAACCTCCATCTTGTGGACATCCAACCATATAATGGCCTTATGACTTGATCTAAAAGAAGGCAAGGATTAGATTGTATAATGGAGAGATTGGATAGGTTCTTGATCTCTGACAATTTCTTAATCCATGGTCACATTCCTAAAGTGAATACTCTTAACAATGTTGGTTCGGATCACTAGCCAGTCATGGTGGAAATATGAAAAACCAATGTGAGTTTCTCTCCTTTTCGATTTCATTTAATGTGGCTTAGAGACAGTTCCTTTAGACCTCGAGTCCAACAATGGTGGAAGAAAGGTAAAACTAGGTATGGGACCAAGATGTTCCATTTTTCCAAAATATTACAATATAATAAATAAAAAATCAAGACTTGGAACTAGAAGGATTTTATGAAGAAAACATGCTTATATTAAGAGGGGGGTGAACAGTATAAGATCAATTTTTACTTTTCTTTCCCAATCAATATTATGTAATGTATAGATAGCAATATCAACAACAATAATCAAAGCAATGCATAAATCACCACACACAATAGAGACACCAATTTAACGTGGTTCACCCAATATGGGCTACTCCACGGAGAAAATATTTCACTAAATTTTTCTCAATCAATCTCTTGGGAATACTTTTCCTATTACAATATTTATGGACCACTATCCAAAGGAGACACCAATCCCCTAATAAAGTTCATGGATCACTATCCACAAGAGAACTCTTCCTCCTTAGCTTTGGCTGGTGATATTCTAGAATATTTACTACCTCCACTCCATTGGCTAATAGATCTCTATCCACTGAATACTCTTGTCCTCACTTAGAAGACCTGTTCTCACTACCCTCGCTAATAGATCTCTATCCACTAGAGACTATCGTCCTCTATACTCTATCACCTTCAAAGCTCTATCTCAAATCTGTACTAAACATAGTCCTTGGGTCTAGCACAAATCTGCTCAATATCTATCTTTGGTTTGGCACAAACTTATCCTCAAATCTATAACAAACTCTATTATTAAATTTGCACCAAACTCTATTCTCAAATCTACACTAAACACAGTCCTTCGATCTAGAAAAAATCTATCCTAAATCTCTGTACTCAAGCCTTAAAAAAAAGTTTGACTTAATCTTAAATCAATTCTTCTAGATCTACCCCAAACCTTAACTCAAGGTTTGAACAAATAAATCAATCAACTCTACTCTCAAGTCTTCTCAAAGACTTGTCTCAAATATACCTTGTAAGCTTCCACAAAAGCTCACACTAATATGTCCACAAGTCCTCTCTAGAACTTGTCCAAATATTCTCAACAAGTCCTCACTAGAACTTGTCCAAATCTGCTCAACAAGTCCTCACTAGAACTTGTCCAAATTTTCTCAACAAGTCCTCACTAGAACTTGTCCACATCTGCTCTCAATATCTTTCAATCACTCTTTTTAGCACATAAACATATAAAAAATTGTTAGAGACTCAATGTGTTTCACATTCACAATACTCAAACTCTTTCTAAAATCAAATTAGAATATAGAACAATTTGTTTCATAGAACTTGAAATATCACATCAAGACATCTGCTTGACTAGGCTCAACCAACTCTACTCAACAAATCACTCAATGAATTAATCCTTGCTTACAAACCCTAGTCCAATCATATGAATATTCACTCACTTATTTTCAGCAATGCTTATCAAAAAATCTCACATAACAATGATACTCATGATCTTTGCAAACCCTAGTTCAAGTTCTTCACTCAACCAATCACTTCAACAATAATTCTTATAAAATAATCTTCACATAACAATAATACTCAGGATATTTGCAAACCCTAGTTCAATTTTCTCACTCAACCAATTGCTTCAAAAACGATGCTTATAAACTAAGGTTACTTTCCTTAAGCTCTATTTCAAAAAACCTTGAAGCATTAATTCAAAACACACTCAATAAGGAAAACCTTAACCAAATCCTTTTCACTCCAACTTAGCATTCACAACATCCAAAAATCACTTACTAGGAAGATGTGCCCATACCTTTTGTTTGATGTAGAAGTACCCTTACAAACATGTCTCAATCACAATTTTCTTCTTTGCCAATTTCAATGGTTAGAGGACAAAATATCACACTAACACTCTTTCAAAATATTTCTCTAACACAAAAATAATCAATACTGAATACACCTTATTACTCCTTGAAATTAACAATCATCAAATCACACATAAAAATAATCACTCACATTGCTCCTTGTAATATCCAATTTAATAAAGCAATCTTTCAAAACCCTTTAGAAATAATATTTGCCTACCCTTTTATCTCCCACAAAACACTTAATAACCAATATTAATTCAGGCAAAAATTAAATCTCATAAACCATCAAAACATTTATTTTCCAACCTTAGACACATAAAAATATTTTTATTTTCCTTCAACCTTACCACATCCAAAATTAAGCGACCAAAATAATAACATCAATGCATACATTTGTCTCAACCACAAAAAGGCCTCGGTGGGTTTTGAATAGTAGACCTTTCCACCAAGCGCCTTACCAAGTCTCTAGCCCACAACATGGGCTAGACGCTCCCATGGGTAAGGGAAGGCACAAGCCTCCCTTTACCTTGTGTTAGGCACTACAAAAAACAAATGCCCTCTTCTTGACCAAAAATGAATCCAAAGGGATTCAAACCTGCACACTTTGCGTGCCACACACCCTAGTACCTTCATTGTTTGCCAACTACGCTATCAACACCTTTGGTGTTGTGAGTTAGCACTCCCTTCAATTTATCATTTTTTTTATTGGAGACCCTTCGAAAATCATGAGAACCTTTTCTTTTGCACACAAAACAATGGAGCATAGGAGATTCGATCAATAGCTTAGGGGATGTAAGGAAAATAACTTTACCATTATTTATACACAATATTCCATGTCATATGATGTCAACACATCAAATCGAATTTCCAATTCTATTTATTACTTAGCCTTATAACCCTCTTTAGGTTTTATTAAATTAATAAAAATTAATTTATAATTAAATTAAAATAAAAATATAATTAACTTAAATAAATTTGAAGTTAATTAAATTTATTTATAATAAAATTATTTTAATTAATTTATAATTAAATTAAATGTCCCTCTTTAATATTATAATAAAATATTATAATATTATTTGCTTGGGCCTCTTCTTTGCACTTTGGACCATATCTAACTTCTTGGAACCGATTCTTGATCAACTGAAGGCAGACTCTTCTTTTTGCACTGACTGCGAGACTACTTCCCTTTGCACTGCTCACTGAAACTGGCATCAATGACCATTCACTCTTGACATCAATGACAACTCATCTAATAAAAATGTCCAACAATATCCCCCTTTGTCATTGATGGTAACCTAAGTTATTTTCATCAAAACTTGACATTTTTCCTATTTTTCTCCCCCTGGGAAAATGCTCCCCCTGACTCAATGCTCTCTCCTTAAACCAAATCTCTCCCCCTTACTCAAATCTATCCCCCTTTGACATCAATGACAAAGGGTCACCTTTGGGGCTCGGGGTTAAGAATGAGTCTCTTATCTTAGCCCCTCCTCCACCTCCTCTTGAGGTGGTTAATTCTGGAGTGGGATTATTTCTACTCCTAACAAGCACTGGTATTTACCTTTGTCCTCTTTCCTTCTCATCTGATCCTTCTGATTCCTTTGAATGTTCCTATTCATGTCCATGTTCCTATTACTATCCATATTCTTGTCCATGTTCATGTACATATTCTTGTTCCTATCCATATTATTGTTCATGTTCATGTCCATATTCCTGTTCCTATTCCTATTTTTGTTCATGCTTGATTCTGGAATGTCTGCTCTACACCACTTTGTTGTATGTCCATCATTATTGCACTTATAACACTTAATGTTATTATTCCTTGGAGGTGTAAATGTCTTGGAATTTCTCCTAGTGAAGCCATATTTGTTCCTATCATGAACCCTACAATTCATTACCTTATGATCAAATTAATTACATGAGTAACAATATCCATGGAAAAGTTACCTATTTTTGAAGTTCTCATTTTCCTGTATTTCATGTGTCCTGCACTGTGAAGCCTTGTGCCCAAATATGTGACATGAGAAAAATTGTCCATTGAAATTTCCTTGCCTTGACCTCATTTGTCTCTTAGTCTCTTTTTCTCTCTGTTGGTTCTTGTTCCATCTGTTTCTTCTTTGTGCATTGTTCCTTTCCTTATTGAACTTTCTATTATCCAATTCTTTCCCAGAAGTCTCACTTTCTCTCACACGTATTCTACTAAAGTTTTTTCTTCTTCATAACTTGATTTTGACTCATCTTCTTGTTTCTTTTGAGCCTGTTCAAAACCAAGACCTATCTTGCTTGATGTAGGATTTTGTGCCTTGATGATCTTATCCAAATTATTTGAGATTCTTCCAAACTTATGTAGCTTATCCTTAGACTTCTCTACTTCTTCATTTAGTAGAGCTAATTCTTGTTCTAATATTTCACATTCTAAGACCTTTGCTTCTAGCTTATCTTTGAACTTATTTGTCTTATCAATTGATTTTTTTGAATCCTCTATAAGCTTTCCTCTCTCGTCATCACATTATTGAAACGAAAACTCAAGTTGGGAGTTTTGCTTTCTTACCTTCTTTAAAGTTTTAAGAGCATAAATAATATCTCCCTCAATATCAACTTCTTATTTTTCTGATTCTTCCTCTATTTGTTTGCCTTTGAGATCATCTTCATTCTTTTATGAATTGCCTTCTATAGGATCACATCCTTCTTCTTATAGTGCCATTATAATATTCTCTTTTGGTCCTTCAAGTGTATCTTCATATTCATCATCACTAAAACTAAAACCATTCCTTGTGCAACTATCTTCAAGATGTCCAAAATTACCACATCTAAAACACTTGAGAATTATTTGCGACCTTTTCTTAACTTCTTCTTTTTCTTCTATCAAAAATAAAACTTCAACTTTATCATTGTCTGAGAAACTATTATCACTATAACTTAAGAACTTACTTGCCTTGTCTGCATAGTAGCTCCTCTTTTGTCTTTGAAATAACTTATTTCCTTGTTTGTCTTGTCCATCCTTGCCTTTATTTGGTACCTGTATTTTTCTAATTCCCTATTCTTATGATCTTTTTGTTCTTCATCATTGACATTTATAGCTTCTTGAAAATCAGTTGCACAGTGACCATATTTTCCACAATTAAAATATCTAACATATTTTTCATCTTTAAATCTTCTTGAATCTTTATTCTTTCTGCCATAATTTGCTTCTTCATCACTGGATGACTCATTGCTTGAATCTAACTTCTTACCCTTTGTCTTGTTAGTAGCTTTGAAGCATGCTTCCTTTCAGATATTAGGTTTCTCTTTTGTTCTTATCTCAAAAGTTGTAAGAATACCAAGTAACATATCATATTTTCCACAATTAAAATATCTAACATATTTTTCATCTTTAAATCTTCTTGAATCTTTATTCTTTCTGCCATAATTTGCTTCTTCATAACTGGATGACTCATTGCTTGAATCTAACTTCTTACCCTTTGTCTTGTTAGTAGCTTTGAATCATGCTTCCTTTCAAAGATTAGGTTTCTCTTTTGTTCTTATCTCAAAAGTTGTAAGAATACCAAGTAACATATCTCTTGTCAAAGAATCACCATCTTTTGATTCTTCTATAGCAAAAATCTTTTCACTAAATATTTTTGGGAGAGATATTAAGATCTTATCACAAACATCCGATTCTTCAATCTTAAGTCCAAGTCCTTGCATGGCATTAACAACCTCATCCACATGAAGTAGATAAGAAATAATGTTTTTCTCATACTTCATTCTTAATTATTCAAATTTTCCTTTGATTTTTTGATGTAGGAGCATTTGGAGGTGGAAAAGCAATCTTGCATCACCCAAAAATATTTTTTTCTTTAAGTGCCAAGCTATCGCGAAATTGTGACCCTTTTTGAGAAAGGGCGTCAAAGGGTCAAACTGTCGCGATATCACGACGCTTTTTGAGAAACAGGGCCAAGGCGCAAAATGGTTGCGAAATCACGACATTTCTAAAGCAGAGGAGCTAAGGTGCGAAATTGTCGTGAAATCGCAACATTTTTGAAGAAAAGTAGTCTGGACACAAAATGGTCGCAAAATCGTGACATTTTCTAAGCAAAGCAGTCTAGACACAAAATGGTTGCGAAATCACGACATTTTCTACGCAAAGCAGCCTGGACGCAAAACGGTCGCGAAATCATGACATTTCCGAAGCAAAGGAGCCAAGGCGTGAAACTGTCACGAAATCGTGACATTTTCTAAGCAAAGCAGCCTAGACGCAAAACGGTCACGAAATCGTGACATTTTCGAAGCAAAGGAGCCAAGGCGTGAAACTATCGTGAAATCGTGACATTTTTGAAGCAAAGCAGCCTAGATGCAAAATGGTCATGAAATCGTGACATTTTCTAAGCAAAGCAGCCTGGATGCAAAATGGTCACGAAATCGTGACATTTTTGAAGCAATGGAGCCAAGGCGCAAAATGGTCGCGAAATCACGACACCTTCGGAGGCAAAGCTCTAAGGCACAAAGTGGTCGCGAAATCGTGACACCTTCGGAGGCAAAGACTTAAAGGCGCAAAGTGGTCGCAAAATCATGACACTTCTAGAAGCAAGACTCGAAGGCATAAAGTGGTCACGAAATCGCGACATTTCTAGACCAAAGGCTCGAAGGCGCAAAATGGTCGCAAAATCGTGACACTTTCGGACCAAAGGCTCGAAGGTGCAAAGTGGTCGCGAAATCACGACACTTTCGGTGCGAAGGCTCAACGACACAAAGTGGTCGCGAAATCGTGACACTTCCGGACCAAAGACTCAAGGGCGCGAAATGGTCACGAAATCGTGACACTTTCGGAGTGAGGGCTTAAAGGCGCAAAGTGGTTGCAAAATCACAACGTTTTTGGGGCAAAGGTACCAAGGGGTAAAATGGTCGCAAAATCACGACATGTCACGGTTTCGTGACCCGAAGGAGAAATAGAGACCGAACGACCAAAACGTCATGATATCACGACCAAAGAGGAGAGAGGGCGTAGGGAAGCAAACACGTCGTGATATCGCGACAAAACACTCACGACTCTAGACAGGCCGACGGTTGCAGAGGCCATAGCCGAAGGACACATGACATCAAATTACAGGTGGCCATGGAGTATTAAGCGATTATAGAGACCCTGACAGAAGGACACGTGGCAACAGACTACAGACGGCTATAGAGCACTCATATGAATGATGACTCTGCGGGTGGATGGATAGGCGGCTGCAGCGCACTCCACCATTACAGACCATGATGATTCGGGACACCTGGAAGCATCTTGTAGGCGGCGATAGAACATTCGTGTGGGCGGTTACAAGGAATATCGCATTCTATGTAATGATGTCCGAGAGGGTCGGGTCTGGGATAAAAGGGCCGCGTATGCATTGTAAAAGGACTCTTGGCCATTTTGGAATAGAACGGCTGTATTTATGAATTCGAAGTCTCTTCTAATGAAATTTGCATGAATTTTTCTGTGTGACATCGTGGTTCTACTTCAAGTGGTATCAGATCCAGAAGGTTCTAAGTGCGCAAACCAATCATCGACAGTGAGGCAGTTTGCACCAGGATTGTGGTTGTGGGTGTGAAGAAGTGAACAGGATGCCTCCGCGTAGGAACCGTGGTGGTGTGAGGAATAGATAAGCAGAGGTCGATCTTAGAGCCTTGCAGAGGCAAGTTGAAGCCCTACAAGAGGAAATCAGAAGAGGAGTTGAGCCAAGAAGGGAGGAACCCAGTGAAGATGAAGTTTGGGAAGAAGAGGGTCCATCTGATGAGGAAGAAGCATTGGATCCAGCAGAGGCTAGGCTGTATAGGGCCATATCCCAGATCGAGAAGAAGTCGAAGTTCGATGTCTCTACTTATTTTGGGAATCTCAACCCCAAGGAGTTGATAGATTGGATCAATGACATGGAGGAGTATTTTGAGTATGAAGAGATCTCAGACCCAAATCGGATCAGGTTCGTGAAAACCAAGCTGAAAGGACATGCTAGCATCTGGTGGAAAGGAGTACAACTAGAAATAAATAGGAGGGGAAAGGAAAAGATCACCAGGTGGGATAGGATGGTAGAGAAGTTGAAAAGGCAATTCATCCCTGTAGATTATGAGTTGGATTTGTTGAGAAAGATGCAGAGTCTTAGACAGGCAAGTAAATCTGTCAAGGAGTACACGGAGGAGTTCTATCAGATCTCGATTAGAACCGGCCATTTTGAGGCGAATAAGGATAAAGTCGCATGATACATCAATGGATTGCGAACCAACATTCAAGAAGAACTGGGGCTAGTCAGGATGAGAACGGTTGAGGATGCATACCAGTTTGCATTAAAAGTAGAAGAGAAACTGAATAGGAGATTTGATGGTAAGCAAAGAGGAAAGGACAAGGGTGGAAGAATTGGTGGAAGAACCAATGGAGGGAGATACAGAGATTTGGGGAAAACTGGTGAAGCTAGCAGTATCCAAAAACAGAAAGAAGAGAAGGAGGAGAGCAACCAACGCCCATGTAATCAGAACAACAACTACCCGAGAGGAAGAGGTAGGTCTGGGTGAGGGTTTGGAAGAGGTGTCTTTCAAGGAACCTGCTTTAACTACGGAGAAGAAGGACATCGGGCATACAACTGCCCGCAACATCAAGAGAGGCCGAATCGAAGACCTGAGGGTCAGGCCCGAGCTGCTGTAGCAGACGAAGGTGTAGAATCTAAGCACTCTGAGGAGGCAAAAAGAGGAGAGGCGATGATCATCAAAAGAGTCTTGTTGAATGAAGAAAAGAAGGTAGACTAGAGGAACAACCTATTTTGCACAAGATGCAAGTGCGCAGGCAAGGTCTGTAACATCATCATCGATAATGGAAGCATTGACAACATGGTTTCTGAGGATATGGTTGCCAAGATGCAGCTAGAGAGGAGAAAACACCCGCACCCTTATCGGATTGCATGGTTGCAAAAGGACCATCGGGTGCTGGTCAGTGAGCAATGCCTGGTGAAGTTCAACATTGGAACTTACCGAGATGAGGTCTTATGTGACATCTTGCCTATGGATGCATGTCACTTGCTGCTGGGGAGACCATGGCAGTTTGATCGAAGTGTTGTACATGATGGTCAAGCTAATACATATTCCTTGTCAAAAAATGGAGTTTGACATAAGTTGAAACCCCTGAAGGAGGCGGATGAGAAGGTATGCAGCAGTGCACGAGTCTGTCTAGTTGATGGAAGAAAGTTTTTAGATGGTCTGAAGTAAGACCATATGTGCTATGCAATAATCCCTATGGTTAGGGAAGAAGAATGCAAGGAAACTCCAGTGGAAGTCATGGGGTTGTTAGAGGAGTTTCCAGATATCATTTTTGATAATGTTCCTAAAGGTTTACCGCCTGTTAGGAAGATCAGTCACCACATAGATTTGGTGCCTAGATCAAGCTTGCCAAACAAGGCTGCACACAGAATGACGCCTATAGAAACTGAGGAGTTAAACCGGCAGGTTCAAGATCTATTGAAGAAAGGGCTGATTAGGGAGAGTCTTAGTCCATGTGCAGTACCTGCAGTACTAGCACCCAAGAAGGATGGGGAATGGAGAATGTGCATAGACTCTCGAGAAATTAACAAGATCACTATTAAATACAGATTCCCATTACCCAGGATGGATGATATCATGGACTGCTTAAGTGGAGCTGAGTACTTCATGAAGATTGACTTGAAAAGTGGGTACCATCAGATCCACATTAGAGAAGGGGATGAGTGGAAGACAACCTTTAAAACCAGAGAGGGGCTGTATGAGTGGTTGGTTATGCCATTTGGGCTAACCAATGCATCGAGTACCTTCATGCGGTTAATGAATGAAGTCCTGAAGGAATTTCTAGGCAAATTTGTTATTGTCTACTTGGATGATATATTGATTTTTAGCAGAACCCTAGAGGAGCACCTGATGCACATCAGGAGGGTTTTTGAGAAACTGTGGGAGGAGCAGTTGCTGATCAATCTGAAGAAGTGCAACTTCATGAAGAGGGAGCTAGTATACCTGGGATTTGTTATCTCAGTGGATGGTCTCAAAATGGACCTCGAGAAGGTGAGGACTATCATAGAATGGCCTGATCCAAGAAGCGTGACTAAGGTGAGATCGTTTCACGGCCTGGCCAGTTTCTACAAAAAGTTCATTAGAAACTTCAGCAGTATTTGCGCATCCCTTACGGAGACAATGAGGGGAAACAAGAAGGAATTCAAGTGGATAGCTGGGGCAGACAAAAGCTTTGCCATGCTGAAGAAGAAGGTCATGGAACAACCTGTCTTAGCACTTCCAAATTTTAACAAGGTGTTTCAGGTAGACTGTGATGCGAGTGGTAGTGCCATAGGGGCCGTATTGAGCCAAGAGGGTAAGCCTGTTGCTTATTTTAGCGAGAAGCTCAATGATGCCAGAAGGAAGTATTCGGTATATGATCAGGAGTTCTATGCCATAGTTCAGGCTCTGAAGAAATGGAGGCATTATTTGTTGCCAAAGGAGTTTGTTCTGTATACTGATCATCAGGCACTACAGTATATTAACAGTCAAGGGAAATTAAATCAGAGGCACCTGAAATGGGTTGAGTTCCTGCAGAGCTATACCTTTGTGCTGAAGCATCGGAGCGAAAGGTCCAATAGGGTGGCAGATGCCTTGAGTAGGAGGCAATTTCTATTGATGGAGATGAAAGTGGAGGTTGTAGGGTTTGCTAAGCTCAAGGGTTTATACCCTACAGACCTCGATTTCGTAGAAGCTTGGAAAGCCTGCACTGCGCCTGTTACATTGGACAGGACTAAGTGGTTGAATTATCTGATTCAAGATGGAATGTTGTTTAGGGGGAACCAATTATGCATTTTGAGGAGCTCAATGAGGGAGAATATCATCAAGGAAAAGCACAGTGGAGGTTTAGCTGGGCACTTTGGTCGAGACAAGACCATCTCTCTTGTTGGTGAAAATTACTACTGTCGCAATTGCAACAAGATGTGGCAAAATTTGTGCAAAGTTGTAGGATATGCCAGATGGCAAAAGGTGTGAGGCAGCCTACTAGTTTATATCAACCACTACCTATGCCCGAAAGGCCATGGGAGGATATTAGTATGGATTTTGTGCTTGGTTTGCCCAGGACGTAGAGGGGGCACGACTCCATATTTGTGGTAGTGGACAGGTTTTTGAAAATGGCTCATTTCATTCCATGCCAGAAGACTAGCGATGCGGTCCATGTGGCTGGTCTATTCTTCAAGGAAGTGGTACGCCTTCATGGGCTGCCAAGGAGCATTGTGTCGGATAGGGATACCAAGTTTGTAGGGTATTTCTGGAAAACCCTATGGAAGAAACTGAAGATGGATTTAAAATTCAGTTCTACATACCACCCCCAAACAGATGGCCAAACAGAGGTGGTAAATCGGAGCTTGGGCAATATGCTGAGATGTTTGGTCAGAGATAAGCCCAAGGGATGGGATTTAGTTTTGCCGTAGGCAGAATTCGCTTACAACAGCTCTGTCAATCGAAGTACCAATAAATCGCCATTCCAGATCATCTATGGGAGCAGCCAAAGAAACACCTCAGAGTTGAGAAGGATGGATACAAGAGAAAAATGCAGTGTTGAGGCTGAAGACTTTGCTGAACACCTGAAGGGAGTGCATGAGGAGGTGACAAGGCACATTGCCAAGATGAATGCTCAGTATAAGGCCAGGGCAGACCAGAAATGCTGAGTTAAGGAGTTTGAAGTAGGAGATTCTGTCATGGTCCATCTAAGGAAGGAGAGGTTTCCTGCCAAGACCTATAACAAGCTAAAAATGAAGAAGTTTGGGCCATGCAGGATCATTGGAAAATGGGATTCGGGTAATGCATATGAGGTGGAGTTGCCGAGTGAACTTAACATCTCATCGGTTTTTAACATTTTGGATTTGGTCGAGTTTCATGAAGGAGATAGCAGTGCAACACCAAGCCCAGATTTGTGGAGCATTCCCGCGGTTACTCTAGTCGCAGATGAGATAGAAGAAGTCCTTGATACGCATGAGGGCTGAAGTACTCGAAACAGATGTTATTCTGAGTATTTGATCAAGTGGAAGGGCAGGCCCATCGAAGATGCGACTTGGTTGTCGAAGGCAGAGGTTGATCGCCTGGGTCTACCTCAGACTGATCAGAAGTGAAGGTCACTTCTCAATTCACCTCGGGTGTCTGATGTAGGAGCATCCGGAGGTGGAAAAGCAATCTTGCATCACCCAAAAATATTTTTTTCTTTAAGTGCCAAGCTGTCGCAAAATTGCGACCCTTTTTGAGAAAGGGCGTCAAAGGGTCAAACTATCGCGATATCATGACGCTTTTTGAGAAATGGGTCCAAGGCACAAAATGGTTGTGAAATCACGACATTTCTGAAGCAGAGGAGCCAAGGTGCGAAACTGTCGTGAAATCATGACATTTTTGAAGCAAAGCAGTCTGGATGCAAAATGGTCGCGAAATCGTGACATTTTCTAAGCAAAGCAGTCTGGATGCAAAATGGTCGTGAAATCGTGACATTTTCTAAGCAAAGCAGCCTGGTTGCAAAATGATCATGAAATCGTGACATTTTCGAAGCAAAGGAGCCAAGGCGTGAAACTGTCATGAAATCATGACGTTTTCTAAGCAAAGCAGCCTAGCCGCAAAATGGTCGTGAAATCATGACATTTCCAAAGCAAAGGAGCCAAGGCGTGAAACTGTCACAAAATCATGACATTTTTGAAGCAAAGCAGCTTGGATGCAAAATGGTCGTGAAATCATGACATTTTCTAAGCAAAGTAGCCTGGACACAAAATGGTCGCTAAATCGTGACATTTTCGAAGCAATGGAGCCAAGGCGCAAAATGGTCATGAAATCGTGACACCTTCGGAGGCAAAGCTCGAAGGCACAAAGTGGTCATGAAATCGTGACACCTTCGAAGGCAAAGACTCAAAGGCGCAAAGTGGTCACGAAATCGTGACACTTTCGGAGGCAAGGCTCGAAGGCGCAAAGTGGTCACGAAATCGTGACACTTTCGGACCAAAGGCTCGAAGGCGCAAAGTGGTCGCGAAATCGCGACACTTTCGGTGCGAAGGCTCAACGACGCAAAGTGGTCACGAAATCGTGACACTTCCGGACCAAAGACTCAAGGGCGCAAAATGGTCACGAGATCGTGACACTTTTGGAGTGAGGGCTTAAAGGTGCAAAGTGGTCACAAAATCGTGACATTTTTGGGGCAAAGGTACCAAGGGGTAAAATGGTCGCAAAATCGCGACATGTCACGGTTTCGCGGCCCAAAGGAGAAATAGAGACCGAACGACCAAAACATCACAATATAACGACCAAAGAGGAGAGAGGGCGTAGGGAAGCAAACACGTCACGATATCATGACAAAATGCTCATGACTCCAGACAGGCCGATGGTTGCAGAGGCCATAGCCGAAGGACACGTGACAACAAATTATAGGTGGCCATGGAGTATTAAGCAGTTGCAGAGACCCTAGCAGAAGGACACGTGGCAATAGACTATAGATGGCTATAGAGCACTCATATGAATGATGACTCGACGGGTGGATGGACAGGCGGCTGCAGCGCACTCCGCCATTACAGACCATGATGATTCGGGGCACCTGGCAGCATCTTGCAGGTGGCGACAGAACATTCGTGCGGGCGGTTACAGGGAATCCCGCATTCTATGTAATGATGTTCGAGAGGGTCGGGTCTAGGATAAAAGGGCCGCGTATGCATTGTAAAAGGACTCTTGGCCATTTTGGAATAGAACGGATGTATTTTTGAATTTGAAGTCTCTGCTAATGAAATTTGCATGAATTTTTTTGTGTGACATCGTGGTTCTGCTTCAATTTTTGTATCTTTGCATTTTTTACACTTTTATCTCCATATATGCTTTGCAACTTATCCCAAATTCCTTTTGCATCTTTGCAATGCATAGATTTTATGAATTTTTTTCTATGCAAACCTCTCAAAATTGCATTCATTGCTTTTTAATTGTAATTATGTAGAAGCTTACCTTCTTTATCTATAGGTGGATCAACTAGTGGTATGTATCTGTTTTCAATTGCTTCCCAATTTTCATTGCCAAGTGCCATCAGGTGAATCTTCATTCTCATACTCCAAAATACATAATCACTTCCATAAAATACTGGTATTGAATTATTTGAGAACCCATTCTTAGAATACATTGTGCTCTTGTAAGATTTTCCTTCAAGTTGTTAAACTCTTATGAAGGAAGTCGCTCTGATACCAATTGAAGAACACAAGATTATACTGAGAGGGGGGTGAACAGTATAAGACCACTTTTTAATTTTTTTCCCAATAAATATTATGTAATGTATAGATAGCAATATCAATAGTAGTAATCAAAGCAATGCATTAATCACCACACAATAGAGACACCAATTTAATGTGGTTCACCTAATGTAGGCTACTCCACGAAGAAAATATTTCACTAAAATTTTCTCAATAAATCTCTTGGGAATCCTTTCGCTATTACAATGTTTATGGATCTCTGTACAAAGGAGACACCAATCCCCTAATCAAGTTTATGGATCACTATCCATATGAGAACTCTTTCTCCTTAGCTCTGACTGGTGATCTTCTAGAAGAGCTGCTACATCCACTCCACTGGCTAATGGATCTCTATCCACTGAAGAATATTGTACTCACTCAGAATACCTATTCTCACTACCCTGGCTGATGGATCTCTATCCACTAGATACTGTCATCCTCTATACTCTATCATATTCAAAGCTCTATCTCAAAATTTTACTAAACATAGTCCTTCAGTCTAGCACAAATCTGCTCAATCTCTATCTTTGGTCTAGCACAAACCTATCCTCAAATATGTACTAAACATAGTCCTTAGGTATAGCACAAATCTATCCTCAATATCTGTACTCAAGCCTTAACACAAAGCTTAACTTAATCTCAAATAAATTCTGCTAGATCTGCACCAAACCTTAACTCAATGTTTGAACAAATCAATCAATCAACTCTGCTCTCAAGTATTTTCAAAGACTTATCTCAAATATGCCTTGTAAGCTTCCACAAAATCTCACACATAAGTCCTCTCTAGAACTTGTCCAAATATGCTCAAAAAGTCCTCACTAGAACTTATCCAAATCTGCTCAACAAATCCTCACTAGAACTTGTCCACATATGCTCTCAATATCTTTCAATCACTCTTTTTACCACATAAACATATAGAGAATTGTTAGAGACTCAATATGTTTCACATTCACAATACTCAACCTCTTTGTAAAATCAAATTAGAATATAGAACAATTTGTTTCATAGAACTTGAACTATCACATCAAGACATCCACTTGACTAGGCTCAACCAACTCTACTAAACCAATCACTCAATGAATTAATCCTTGCTTACAAACCCTAGTCTAAGCATATGAATATTTAATCACTTATTTCCAACAATGCTTATCAACCAATCTCACATAACAATGATACTAATGATCTTTGAAAACCCTAGTTCAAGTTCTTCACTCAACCAATAACTTCAACAACAATGCTTATAAAACAATGTTCACATAACAATAATACTCATGATCTTTGCAAACCCTAGTTCAAGTTTCTCACTCATCCAATTTCTTCAACAACAATACTTATAAAATAAGGTTACTTTCCTTAACCTCTATTTTAGAAAACCTTGAAGCATTAATTCAAAACACACTCAACAAGGAAAACCTTAACCAAATACTTTTCACTCCAACTTAGCATTCACAACATCCAACAATCACTTACTAGGAAGATGTGCCCATACCTTTTGTTTGATGTAGAAGTGCCCTTACAAATCTATCTCAATCATAGTTTTCTTCTTTGCCAATTTTAATGTTTAGATGACAAAATATCACAATAACACTCTTTCAAAATATTTCTCTAACACAAAAATAATCAATCCCGAATAAACCTTATTACTTCTTGAAATTAACAATAATCAAATCACACATAAAAATAATCACTCAAATTGCTCCTTATAATATCCAATTTAATAAATCAATATTTCAAAAATAACCCTTTAGAAATAATATTTGCCTACCATTTTATCTCCCACAAAACACTTAATAACCTATATTAATTTAGGCGAAAATTAAATCTCATAAACCATCAAAACATTTATTTTTCAACCTTAGGCACATAAAAATATTTTTATTTTTCTTCAACCTTAGCACATCCGAAATTAAGCGACCAACATAATAACATCAACGCATACATTTGTCTCAACCACAAAAAGGCCTCGATGGGTTTCAAACAGGATACCTTTTCATTGAGTGCCTTACCAAGGCGCTAGCCCACAGCGTGGGCTAGGCGCTTCCATTGGAAGGTAAGGCGCAAGACTCCCTTTACCCTGTGTTAGGTGCTACACAAAACGAATACCCTCTTCTTGACCAAAAATGAATCTGAAGGGATTCAAACCTGCACGCTTTGATTGCCACATACCCTAGCACCTCCATAATTTGACAACTATGCTACCAGTACCTTTGGTGCTATGATTTAGTGCTCCCTTCAATTTATCCTTTTTTTGTTGTCGAAGACCCTTCAAAAATCATGAGAACCTTATATTTTGCACACGAATAGAGCATAGGAGATTCGATCAATAGCTTAGGGGATGTAAGGCAAAGAAATTTGCCATTATTTATACACAATATTCCTTGCCATATGACATTGGCACATCAAATCAAATTTCCAATTCAATTTATTACTTAGCCTTATAACTCTCTTTAGGGTTTATTAAATTAATAAAAAATAATTTATAATAAATTAAAATTAAAATATAATTAACTTAAATAAATTTGAAGTTAATTAAATTAATTAATAAATTGATTTATAATAAAGTTATATTAATTAATTTAAATGTCCCTCTTTAATATTATAATATTATTTGCTTAGGCCTCTTCTTTGCACTTTGGACCATATCTGACTTCTTGGATCTGGGTCTTGATCAACTGAAGGTGGACTCTTCTTTTGTACTGACTGCAGGACTACTTCCCTTTGCACTGCTCACTGAAACTGACATCAATGACCATTCGCTCTTGACATCAATGACAACTCATCTACTCAAAATGTCCAATAGTTTGGGGATGTTCATGAAAAAAACATGAAGTTATTTCTTAGCTTGAAATTTGAATAAGAAAATCTATTTGGCTGGCCTCACAGAGAGTAGAAGTGTAGATGAAATTAATCTCAAAGCTTAGTTAGAGGAATGAAAAAAAAGAACTCTTATGGAAGCAAAAATTTAGAATTCAATGGCTCAAAGAAGGAGATCAAAACACAAATTTCTTCTACAAATCTCTTCTAGCTCGAAGATCTCACAACTTTATTTCTTCCCTGAAATCAAATTCTAGAGATGTTGTCTACACTTGGGATGGCATGAAATCTATTGTTGTCAATTATTTTTCCAATATTTTTGCTGCTACTCCTCTTGAATCGATTTCTCAACAAAATGTTCTTCAAAAAATCCCTTCTCTTATCACTTATTAGGATAACTCTATTTTGACTGCTATTGTTACTATCAATGAGCTTCAATAGGTAGTTTTTAAAATAAAAAAAGGGAAAACCCCAGGTCTTGATGATTTTTACATTGAGTTCTACCAAGAGCTTTGGGATATCCTTCATGCTGATTTATTAGAGGTGGTCAAAGAAGCTAGGAAAGCCAAAGAAATTTTGAAGGTTATCAATAAAACTTATATTACTCTTGTTCCAAAAGCTCAAGAGGCTGATAATATCTCAACTTTAGACCTATTGCTTTATATAATATTATTCTCAAAATCATTACTAATATCATGGCAGAAAGGTTGAATCCTCTTTTGCATAAGATTATTTTCCTTGAACAAGGGGGTTATGTGGAAGGGTGCCAAATAGTGGATGAGATAGTTCTTGCTCAGGAAGCCATCCATTCCATTCCATGTTTATTCAGTTAGAATTATCCAAAGCTTATGACAGATTGGATTGGCACTTCCTTATAAAAGTTTTGATGCAATTTGGTTTCTCTCAAGATTGGATGGATTGTATTATGAGATGTATCTCTTAAGTTTCATACTTAGTTCTTATTAATGGTAGGTCTTATCAGTTTTTTCTAGGAAAAAATGTCATGTGAGTTAGAGTTCAAGTGTAGATTGAGTGAATGTGCACAAGTGTCTTGTATGGAAGATAACAAATATGTAATGTGAGGATGTACACAAGTGTCTTAGATTATGAGTACATGTATAAGTGTAATATTCATGTGTGCAAGTGTCTAGAGTCAAGTTTTCATCAAGTATGCAAGTGGTAAGTTGATAATCCAAGCGTGAGACTTAGCATATGGAGAGAAATAGTCAAGTACTGGAAGATTCACATTACTATTGCTATATTATGAAGACAATTCTCCATATGAAATAAACTAATTACAATCAAGAGTTTAGTATCAATATTCAAATTTGTAACAGAAATAGGAGCAATACGACTTGTATACATTTTGAGAAATTAATATAATAAGTTATTCTTGATGCATAGTACATGAAAGATTCAAGCTATTTACATTCATATTTCAATATATAAATGAATTCTAATTGATTTATATAAGCTTTGATATACATCTTAATTTGCTCGTATATTTATATTCATGTTAGTACCTTGACCTTTAATATTGTGGCTATTTTATATTTAGGGCCTTGTGTGATATTGTTGAGATAACCAATGGTATTTTATGGTAGTATAAAGGCTTAAAAAGCTAACAAGACTTGGTTTATAGATTGAAGAAGTTAATTTATGGTCTAAAGTAGTCCCTATGGATGTGGTATCAAAAGTTCAATTCATATATTTTGAAGTTAATTTATATCAAAGCTAAGTCTAATCATTGTGTATACTCCAATTAGGATAGTGATCAATTTATTATTATTTCACTTTATGTTTATGACATATTTTTAGTACCGGTAAGGATATGATTAGGGATCTTAAAACTTAGTTTTCCATTGAATTTAATATGGAATTGGGGTAGCTAAATTTATCGTAATGATGTATATTAGGATTTATAGAGCTAACAAATATTTGGGTCAATCAAAAGAAGTATGTTAACATTATTTTGCATTGATTTAACATGCATGATTGTAAACCAATGAGTGTTCCTATTTCTATAGAAAATATCTTACCATTGGTCAATGTCCTTTCACACTAGGTGAGATAGAGGACATGAGCCAGGTCCCTTATGAAAGTATAGATGGTAGCCTAATTTATGCTATGGTCTATACCAGAAAATATATTATGTAAGTAATGGGAGTTATAAGAATGTATATTTCCAATCTAGGTAAGGGGTATTGGATTGAAATAAAAAATTTATAGATATCTTTATGGCACTTTAGAGTACTATATTTCCTACCACGGAGGACAAAATTTAAGTAGGATAGTGGATATACATAGATTCATAGATTCAAATTGGGTTGGAGAAGCGAATAATAGGCAATCTACTCATCTATATTTATATTGTTTGGCAATGTGGTAAGGTGGATGGCCAAAATATAGGATGCAATTTCTAATTTGACAAAAAAAGAAGAGTATATGGAAGCTACTCATGACTATAAGTATGCAATCTAACTTTAGAAATTGTGATTGAATATTAGGTCAAATGAGGATATAGTGCTAATTAAGTGTGACATTCATAGTACCATCATCTTAGCAAAGAACCCTACCTTTCATGTATAGACAAAACACATTGATGTATAGTATCACTTTGTTGATGATATGGTGGAGGACAAGAGGGTTTTAATTAAAAAGGTAGACACTTTTACAAATATTGATGATGCATTGACAAAGCCCATGAGCACAAAAAGTTTAGATGATGTTGATTGGCTATGGGAGTAATCCCCTAGCTTTTGATTTCATGATTTGACACCCTATTAAATATATAACAAGTGGAAAATTATTGTGAAGGTGTTTTACACATTGCATAAATAATATATTTTATTCTAGTGGGTTACCTAGGCATTAGGGGAGAATTTTTTGTAGTTGGTTTACCAAGTTGGTAACTTGTAACTATGTAAAAATGACTCCTAAGGGTATCCCACTTGGATAAGAAAGTATCAAGATACTAGGCATGTTGTATGGAGTGAAAATAGTATGGTTAAAGTAACTAATTATGATAATACCCTCCCCCCATATTGGGCAAGTTTTTGAGGATGTAGATAGAAAGGATCTCCCATTTTTAGGATGTTGTTGAGATATGCAACCAATAACCTTATCACATCTTGTAGGAGGATGAAAAAAGAGGTTTTTATATTTGGGTTATACCATGGATATAGTTATGGAATACCCCATGGTTTTGGAAACTACTAGTGGTTTCCGAGTTTATCTTTAGCCTATATAAACAAGCTTTGGATGAGTGGTTTGGGTATTATTAGTCATCCTGATTTTAGAGCATTGTAGGTTGGAGTTGGAGATAAGTTGTTGGATTCTTCATTTGTATAGAGGATTGAATGTGAATGGTTATGCTATTGTATTTTCCCCTATATGTTGAACCCTAAATATATCCTAATAAGAGTTAATATTTGAAGTGTATTGTAACCAATTCATTGCTAATAATACATTAAGACTCTCCTTACTAGATTTTTTCCACTCCATGAGTTTTCCTAGGGTATATCTTGTGTTCTCTTCTATATTCTGAATTTATTTCTAAGTGCTAATACTCTATTGTAATAATTTTAGATCTAATTAATATAACTCTCCTCATTGGACTAAGTAGAAAATTATTACATTTTGGTGCATTATTTCCTTTCATAGAAATGATTTGGTCCAAATAAGAATGGATTGATGGATTAGGAATGTACTTCCTTCTCTTCTTATTCCTTGTTTTTTTATTTCTTTGGATTTAGTCTTGATGTACTAGCCTGCAACTAGAATGGGGACTCTTATTTTTACTATAAATAACTTGTCATTTTATTTTCTTTTGAAAGCTACCTCCTATTGAAATCTCTTCTATGCCATAATTTTTGGCTAGGAAGGGCTTACTATAATAGGAGTAGGCTAAACTTCAAGGGAAATTTACCTTGATGATGACAAAGATGGTGGTTCTATAGCTTCCTCTATAGAGGACACTTCAATAGGAATTTGTTATGGGGTAGTCTTCTCAACAGAGCCAATTTCCATAGTAATTTACTATTGAACCTATGTCATTAGTGATTGGGGGTATTCTATGGAGAGAAAAGTCCCTCTTCTTTGTCTTTATGTTCTTGTTATGGATCGATAATAATTTTTTCCAATTGAAACTCCCTAGGTCTATTTTTTTCAAAATCCATAAAACTAACAATTTTATTAGCCCATAGTGAGCTAAAGTTCTCAGTCATCCTTTTTGGTACTCTTCTATCATTCTCTCCAAATATTTTAGAAGGTAGAAAGGGATGCTTACCTTCTTATTGTGTTATAAGATGAAGCAATAGTTTTAAATGATACACAAAAAAAGAGGAAAATGACCTTTTCTAGTTATATACTTGCCTATGTGGAAAGCCACCTCATCCCATGTTCTTTTCCATTTTGTGTGTCATAGATTTCCTCTATTTCTTCTAAAAATACAACGTAAAATGCTAAGAAAAAGCAAGGATAGAATTGGACAGCACTTTGTGGTCTATGCTTCAAATCTTCTCTTTTTGAAATTGGGTGAGAACACCTCAATTTATAGCCCAAATAGGGAACAGGAGGCAAAGGAGTAAGTTTTGGCATGTAAGGCATGTGCTGCCACTTGTCAAATCCTTTGCCATGCACTGGTGGAAGATGTTGCCCATTTGAGGCCTCCAATTTGGAGTCTCTGATTTCTATAATATCCTCCAAATAAATTATTGATGATTGGGCACAGAAATGGTAGGAATTTATTGCTATTTATCATACCTTTTGACTTTTTTAGGGTCTATTTGGGGACCATCCCACCCAAGGATGATTTTGGGTGACCATCCCTAGGTGGGATGGTCACTTTCTATGACTGTTCTAGGGTGGGATGGTCATGAAGATGTGACCCAAAACTTCACAAAACTAATGAAAACCTTCCCAAAAGTGTTTGGGAGTCTTATGTTACCATATAGGGTTTCCCAATGGGTCCATATGATGTCGATAAGATTGGTGCAAGTGGCGCATTACCAGTCTTATCCAATTTACACGATTTTAGTGTATATAGATGCCCCTTTTTGGGACACGATATGTGCAACAAAGCGCTAAGCAAAAATAGATGACTAAATCATTAAATTATTAAGGTTATTAATTAACCTAACCAATTTATATACCTCCATTTTAGAAAGAGCATACATTCTTGGAATCCTTGCTTTTGACATAGTTGAAGGATTTATTGTGAGTATACCTTTCAGCCACATTGTAATGACAATTGTAGGGTCTTAGGGTATTTTTGGTCACGAATCTGCCACAGGAAAGGATTTTTATAATTGCACCCTAGACCCGGCCAACATTGAAAGGCTGGAAGCAAGAAATGGCTCCCAGACCAATCTCCAGAGTGGGCTGGTTCCCTTCACTATTCTAAATTTGGGTTTGAAGATAAGGGTTCCTTGGAAAGAAATTAAAAGTTGCGAAAGAAATGAAATATGGCCACGGGCCGGAGTTATGGGATCGGAAGAACAACGACGAGAAAACTTAAAGTGCGGCAACGACAAGCAACGAGAATATAATGACTCAACTCCCACACAAGCTGTATGCAGAAAATCTCTCCAAGATTACACTCCAAGAATCATATCCTTACAAGCAAGATTCAAATCCAATATGCAGAATTTGAATGTAACAGCACTCAAGGAATATAAATTCGATTAGAAATGCAACGAACAGAAAAGACAATCACCCAAACAACTGCTTGAAAAATCCGAAGCCAATAATTTATTCTTGCAAATGCACTTCCAGTTTTTAGCAAAACTTCCAACCTTTTGAAATGCGAATTACATTGGTTTTTATAGAGGTCCGTCCTCTTTGCAGCATTAAATATTTTAAACCGACCTTCTTGAGATCTACAATCATGCGAAGGAAACGAGGAACATGATCCCCTTAATCGCAGTCTCGAAGAAATAAAAATTAAATTCCATGAAACGCTTGCGGCCCTTCATTAAATTCGATTCTTTGAATATGTGCATGAAAAACCGTTGAATTAATCCACGAACGGCAACTTCGAACCAATAAACCCTTTAATTTTGGTAGCCTGGGCACTCTTTGACCTTAACCGCATTGGAAATCCGCAAATTATTTAATTCGGGTCAGCATTAAATCATCGGAAATCGAAAAAACCCTCTCGGCCGTTCATACTGCACTTGGCGGGAAAACTGCGCAGGTCGCGAAAACGCGACGGGTCGCGAAATCGTGACGGGTCGCGAAATCGCGACATGATTTTACGCCGTACGCTTCGCTGCTGAAGACCCGCGATTCCGGAACATGTCGCGATATCGCTACATGTCCGGCTCCCTCTTGCTCCTCCCTGCGCTCTGCCCCGCGAAAACGGAACACGTAGCGATTTCGCTACATGTTCCTTCTCTCCGCATCAATCGCCATTTTCGGTCGCGATTCGCTGACATGTCAGCGACGCGCTGCAAGTTTTCACTTTTTGCCTTCGACGCTGCCCGACCCGCGATTTCGGAACATGTCGCGATATCGCGACAGTTCCGCCCAACCTGCTTGCGTTGACTGCGTTGACCGCGATTCTGCAACATGTTAGCGCGTCGCTGCAGTTTTTGGACTTAACCATTTTTTGCTCAATTTTTCTCCTTTTTTCGCCCAAGCTGCATCAAAGCTGAAGTCAAAGATCAGATTTCCAACAATACACTAATGCATTAATCAATGAGAATCAATGTGGCAAAAATGCCAACATTCTTGGCGGCTCACGGGGTATACAGCTCGCTGTATGCAAGAATCCAGGCCTTAGTCCATTGGGCACAGAGTCATATTGGAACTGTAAACTAGCTGCTGCAAAACATGTCAGGGGACTGCTGCCAAACTTCTTCTGCTACGGAAAACTAGAACTGGAAGAACCTGCATAGAAGCGGTTATAAACTGAAGAAATGGAATGTGATGGTGGAGTGAGCTCCTGCGATTGCGCAAGCGGTGACTGCAATGGAGTGATGTGGAAGTAAACAAGTGATGAGATAGACATAACAACATCATGTTGATACACTACCAGCGGCAATAGATGGAATGAACGAATGGATGGAACATAAGTGGAAGTTTTGAAGCGTGAAATGAAAATGAACTAAGCTGGAAAATAAATGCTTTTTTTTTTTAAAACAAAGACAACTGAGAAGAAAGGGATAAGAGGAAACGGGAAAAATAGAAAAGGGGAGAAGAAACAACAGCCGTGGCTTATTTTGTAACTGCAGAAGAAAAAGAAGTAAAAGAAGGAAGATGAAGAAGGGAAAGGAAAGGAAAAGGGAAGGGAAAAGAAGAAAGCCACCAACTACTGGGAAAGGAGGAGACAAAAAGGGAAACCAACACCTACAGCCCACAAGCAACAAGAGCCAAGGTGACAATAAAAGGCAACACATATATACATACTCTTTTCTTTTTCTTCACTTTTTTTTTTTTTTTATATATTATATACATAAGTTTACGACATGATTGGCATGTCGCCACCACAAACCCGATCTCAGGAGTTATCCTGTAAATCTGCAATGTCCCGCCCAGATTTGGTCATACTTGAGTCGGTCCCTGAAATTGGGTTGGCTTCTTCCTGTAGTTCTCCCTTCGACAGTGGCAGTCTCATGATTCAAGAAGTTGACTATCTGCTCATTATCTTCAACGACTTGCCCAAAAGACTTGCATAATGTTGCTCCTGCCTCATCTTCGGATTTAACCCCATCAAAATATAGCTGCCATAAATGATCTGTGACAACATTCTGATCAGCTTGATTAGGCAATTCCTGCTTCATGTCACTCTCAGGCTTTTGGATGACATAACAACCGATTTCAGTTTCCAGCATGGCATTAAAATTAAGCATAGAAAACTGATCATCCAACTGAAGACTATCTAAAACTTCATTCAGCAAAACAGAGTCTTCAGACTCGTCAGTAAGCATGTAAACAGACTGCACTTCCTTTTCTGTTTCTTCCAACTTTTCAATGTGAAAAGAAGAAGGCTTTTCATTTTGAATCCTGAGACGCCTACCCTTGACAGGAATTTCTAAATGGGAATAATCTAGTGCCAAATAACCCCCTAACTTGGCGGTAAACTCCCTAGATAAACACATACTAAAGTAGGGCTCTAAATCAACCACAACAATTTCTTGGATAATAGTAACTTGGGGCATTGTATGTAGAGTAATTGGAACATCCTTAATCACACCCACTTGTTTTTACAGGCGTACCATCCAATTGCGAGAACTCCGGGACTACTCCGTGTGTACTCCATTCCCATTGCTTCACGAGACTCCCTTGGGCATTACGGTTGTGGCGAGCACCGAGTCGATCATACAATTATGAACAATCCAACCCTCTATGTGCAATGACAAATAAAATGGAGGTGGCCTATTTTTTCCGAGTAGAGAGAGGTGGTTAAAGTTTGTGCATATACTATCCGGGTAGGACCTTTTTCATTATCCTTGATGATTTTAATGATTCTGTAATAAGTCTACCTGGCACGGCAATTGCAAAGCATCATAAAGGCTCACCTTAGCAAGGGTCTTTTTAAGATCATCAACAATGTTGTATGAAACTGCAGCATAATTTTTCGTCTCAACAGGTTGCTCAAATCTGGTCTGTACTGTTGTGTAGCTTCCACTCTTAACCTCTTGGTCAGTGATGGATACTTCAATTTTTCACGTGCCTGCTCCTCTGCTTCTGACCTAACTGGTGCAGCTGCTGCCTTTTCTTGAACTCTGTTAAAAGTTGGATCTTTGGGCAAAGGCTTTGGAGCTAGCACAGGAGCTTTCACTGGCCTTTTCACTTCAGCCGGTACTCTTAACGGCTCTAAGTCAGTAGGATCAACATTCATAGGCTTCTTTCCAGTCCTTGTTAGAACTGAAACTTGATCTTCCACTGCAGTCATCAAATTATAACCAACTTTCGAGATCATATTAACATGGTCACCTGAGGTGCTGGCCGCCAAGGTCTGCACATAATTTAAGTGGACCATACATGTATCCTCTCCGTGAGGATCATTACAAGTCGAGCACCAATATACTCCATCTGCATGGGCTGCATCTTCATTTGCTAGAACAGCTAAGCCCTTTTCAGGTGCTTTGCTTGTGGAGGCAGCTTGATCTCTAGTAACTTGAGGAGGTTGAAATCTCCTTGGGTGGAAATCTCTCTCGGCTGCTTCCTCTCAATGAGTGTGATCTTGTTTCCCATGGCTCTAATTTCCGAATTGGCAGACTTAACCTCTTGCAATAATGTTGTATATGGATCGGGGTTTGCGGGTGCGGGAAGTCTTGGTAAGGGCAAAGGAGGCTGGTGGTCTTGGCAAAGCTGGAAATGCGGTGGAAACGGGAGATGGTTGAATGCTTGGGTGCGGGGAGCGGTAAAGGAGTTAAAGCGAGGCAATTGAGGAGCTGGGACGAGTTGCAACTTTGAGGTGCTTTAGAACTCCATGATGGTGTAGGATACATAGCCGGCATGGGGTGTGGTTGTGAACCATATAAATATTGAGGCAAATCTGGAATAAGAGGCATAGTTACCTTTGGAGGCAGTCTTCCTACAGCAACCAGATCAGCTTCGGCTTTAATTGCTTGTTCAAAGATTTTTGGAAACGTCACCACATTAGATCGCCGAACCGCCCATCCGATATCCGAGTGAAACGCTACGAGGTAGTACATCGCAGCTAATTCATCAGCGGGCCGAATACCATCGGGAATCCTTTGCCAAGTTACGGTAAACCGGACATTAAAATCGGGTATCTCTTCTTGTGGATGTCTCGTATGACGAGTAAGCGATTTAACAATGAGAAAGGGTCGACTTGTTCATGAAAATGTTTCACCAACAAATCACCCAATTGATCCCATGATGTTATGGTGCCGGGAGGCGAGTTCCGTACCAAAACAACGGTTTACCTCTCAATGAACACACTAACAATTTGATCATTACATCTTCATCGGTAATGTCATGAATAGCGACCGGAGAAGCCACATCATTTATGTGCTCATAGGCTATTTTTCCGATACCATCGTAAGTGGGCAAAGCCTTCGGTGCGGCTCGTGGTGCTTGGATTACGGGCCTGCAGATTCAAGGCTCCAGTCTTTGTTCCATGCCAAGAATTTTTCGGGTGGAGGAAATTGTGCCATTGGTGGAACTTGTAGGGGTGCAACACTAGCAACAATACTGGGTATTTGTACGACGAGAGGATGGAAGAGACGAGGAAACTAATCTAGAATGCTCACCACTTCTCGAACTATCAAGTTCAAAAAACTGAACAAGATCGCCAAATTTCTTTGACTGTGATCTTGTGATCATGAAGTATTTCTGAGTTCAGCACAGTCACCAAATAACAGGCAGGCGTCCACGATCAAAAATCCGGATCTTCAACTCAGCAAAGTCGCCAGATGAACTTACAAATCTCCGCTATGAGGCCAAGACAGCTCATCAAATCTTGAGACCTCCGGGTGTTAAAACAAATGTGGATCTTTCTGAGACAGAAGAAGTCTGTCCCACGGCGTGCAAAATCGTGGCACCGGTGGGTTTATCACTTTGGAAATTATGCGTATCCCACCGATTATGAATTCTTGGAGACAGAAACAGTCTGTCCCACCGGGCGTGCCAAAACTGTTGGTCCAAAATCTGCCACAGGAAAGGATTTTTACAATTGCGCCCTAGACCCGGCCAACATTGAAAGGCTGGAAGCAAGAAATGGCTCCCAGACCAATCTCCAGAGTGGGCTGGTTCCCTTCACTATTCTAAAATTGGGTTTAAGATAAGGGTTCTTTGGAAAGAAATTAAAAGTTGCAGAAAGAAATGAAATATGGCCACAGGCCGGAGTTATGGGATCAGAAGAACAACGGCGAGAAAACTTAAAGTGCGGCAACAACAAGCAACCAGAATATAATGACTCAACTCCCACACAACTGTATGCAGAAAATCTCTCCAAGATTACACTCCAGGAATCATATCCTTACAAGCAAGATTCAAATCCAATATGCAGAATTTGAATGTAACAGCACTCAAGGAATATAAATTCGATTAGAAATGCAACGAACAGAAAAGACAATCACCCAAACAACTGCTTGAAAAATCCGAAGCCAATAATTTATTCTTGCAAATGCACTTCCAGTTTTTAGCAAAACTTCCAACCTTTTGAAATGCGAATTACATTGGTTTTTATAGAGGTCCGTCCTCTTTGCAGCATTAAATATTTTAAACCGACCTTCTTGAGATCTACAATCATGCGAAGGAAACGAGGAACATGATCCCCTTAATCGCAATCTCGAAGAAATAAAAATTAAATTCCATGAAACGCTTGCGGCCCTTCATTAAATTCGATTCTTTGAATATGTGCATGAAAAACCGTTGAATTAATCCACGAACGGCAACTTCGAACCAATAAACCCTTTAATTTTGGTAGCCTGGGCACTCTTTGACCTTAACCGCATTGGAAATCCGCAAATTATTTAATTCGGGTCAGCATTAAATCATCGGAAATCGAAAAAACCCTCTCGGCCGTTCATACTGCACTTGGCGGGAAAACTACGCAGGTCGCGAAATCGCGACGGGTCGCGAAATCGCGACATGATTTTACGCCGTACGCTTCGCTGCTGAAGACCCGCGATTCCGGAACATGTCGCGATATCGCTACATGTCCGGCTCCCTCTTGCTCCTCCCTGCGCTCTGCCCCGCGAAAACGGAACACGTAGCGATTTCGCTACATGTTCCTTCTCTCCGCATCAATCGCCATTTTCGGTCGCGATTCGCTGACATGTCAGCGACGCGCTGCAAGTTTTCACTTTTTGCCTTCGACGCTGCCCGACCCGCGATTTCGGAACATGTCGCGATATCGCGACGGTTCCGCCCAACCTGCTTGCGTTGACTGCGTTGACCGCGATTCTGCAACATGTTAGCGCGTCGCTGCAGTTTTTGGACTTAACCATTTTTTGCTCAATTTTTCTCCTTTTTTCGCCCAAGCTGCATCAAAGCTGAAGTCAAAGATCAGATTTCCAACAATACACTAATGCATTAATCAATGAGAATCAATGTGGCAAAAATGCCAACAGGTATACTAGGTCTTGGTGCCTTGTGTTGTAAGCCTTTACATGGGTAAATTACTGAGGTTTAAAGGATTTCAAGCCTTTGTTTTGTTGCTATGTTGATTGTTTTCCCCAGCATGGGCTTGAAATTTTGTCTTTGGCAAAAATTATTTTGAATGTATGAAAATTGTACTTTTGAGTGTTTTAGTGTTGATTTGATTTATGAAATCATTATTATGACTACCACCTAAAGCGATGAGTACATTAGAGCATGACCAATCATAAATAAATGAGTCACTTGACACATACGACTGAATTGGGATAACTCTATGATTTACCCATTGTAATGTATACCTATTTTACTAGGATTTTGATTGTTTTGATGAGCATTCTTGGAAGTAAAAGGCTAAAACTTCATTCTTGTGGAGTGGTCCAGCCATAGAGGCCTTCCTGGAGAGTGAAATAAATACTTTTAAAGAATACATGAGTACTTTTGATTCAATCTTGATTCCTGCTAATTTTTGACCATTTTTGACTTGTTTTTTACCCTATTTTTGATGTTTTTTAGGTGTTTTTGAATTTGTTGTTATTATTGTTTCATTTATCTAGTAAATACTAGATGCCCCAATCATGGAAAGGGTGTGCATACCATAATACTTGCCTTTGATAAGTTAAGGAACTTGATTTTGGTAGTCTTTGAGATACTGTCAAACAAGCTTAAGTCTAATCCTAGCCTTGGCGGAAACTAGAAGACAAGATTAAGTCAAATTATAGCCTTGATGATGATTAGGAGATAAGATTAAGTCAAATCCTAGCCTTTATTATGATTAGAATATAAGATTAAGTCAAATCCTAGCCTTGATGATGATTAGGAGATAAGCTTATGTTAAATCCTAGCCTTGATGGCAATTAGGAGACAAGCCTAAGTCAAATCCTAGCCTTGATGGCAATTAGGATATAAGCTTAAGTCAAATCCTAGATTTTATGACAATTAGGAGACAAGTTTTTATGTTTGCTTGAATCTAATTTTGATATTTTGCTTATTTTTCCCAAGCAAGGAGGGTGCATGATTATCTTCGGCAATGATTCGTGCACAAACATACTTAGCCATGATTGAGTTATCAATTTTTGATTTGGGTTATACATGTTTTAATTATGACCAATGGGCTTAGTGAATGTTGTTGGGGCTTTTTGGGTGACCAAATATTTTAAGGATACCTTTGGGGCTTTTAAAGGTTGATTGCTTAACCGTTTGATTGTTTATTAGGGAGGTATGATACCAATAATGTTCCAGTTGATGTTTAAAAATGTTTATGTGATTTGTAATTGTGCGGTTTTGGACCGTTAGATGCATTATGTGTTATGATTTATGAATGAATTAATGGATGCAATATCGATTGATGATGTAAATATGCTATATTTATGTGATGTACTAATGAGATGCACTAGCTAGATGATAAATGTATGATTAGATACTATGATCTATATGTATAGATTCTCTACTATGTATGCGTATATGGATGCAATGGTGAATGTTAAATGTATGTTTAAATTGTTTCAATTGTTTATGCACTTAAGTTATGTTGATATGATATGGTGAATGCAATGTATGTAATGCATTATTTATATGATGATGGCCTAATATAAATGAACCTGTATACTTTAATCACTTAAAACATAAGGAATGAAATTAATATGTGTTTTAACAACCTAATGGATAACACCACATAATGTATGAAAATCATGAATGAAAATGCTAACACATATCATAATAATTAATCATTTAAGCATCCATATGTGAAATGAGATGATTGTGATATGTGTAGGCTTTCTCTATAAGCTTTTGTAAATTAAAAGATATGCATAAAATAGTCAGTGGCCATCTAAATATCATTGCTGATATTTATCCAATATATATCCTATTTCATGAACACCACTTAATAAAAAAAATTCGTAAATAAATATGTATATTATTGATGTAATGATTTGTTGCTATTAGGAAATGTTAAAGGTTTTTCATGAGATTCAAACACCCTAGTTGACTAGTCAAAATTTGTATAGTGACTATACAGGACTCCTAAAAGATAAAAGCTTTTGTTATGAAGACCAAGATATTCATTATCCCTGTGTGCATGTGAGTTCATTACTATGATAACATATAAAGTTACCCTAGTGCAAAACATGATTGATTTAGCCCATTTGTACTAGAGATCACCCTGCGAGTCTCATTATCCTGAGTTTTGTACTTAGTTGGATTAGACTACTAGGCATTATAGGCTACAAAAATCTAGCTCATCCACATGTAAACATTGGTATGTATACAAGCAAGTTGCTTATGTGGTAGATATATCATCATGCGTAAGAATACCGCAATTGCTAAGTGGGATTGATGTCGCCCAACTTGTAATTAGGATCACTTTATGGTTCTCAAATGCTGATAATTCCAAGGATTCAAGTTCAAAACTCCCTTATTTTATTTTAATTTTTAATTTTCAAGGGAGTTGCTCATTTATGTTATGGTGAGCAAGGGATTTTGATAGTGGTGAGAACCACTATTTATTTTTCTTTTTCTAGTGGTAAAAACCACTATTTCTTTTTGCATATTATGAAGTGATAATAATCACTGTTTATTTTCCTCTTTTGGATACTTACCCCAATTTGGTGTGAAGCAAGGGATTTTGATTGTATGGGTAAGGAGTAACTTGTCCTTTTGTCAATTCTTAGCATATTTGAACCATTCACACATGGGGATGAGTGCGATAAACTTTTTTGCTTAAAGTAATCTAGACCACTTTGTAGGTTTCATATTTCCTTGTGCTAGAATTGGATTTATTAATGTGAAAATGTGTTAGGATTTTGAAATATACAAGGTACTATCAGAACTAGACCTCATATCCAAAAGAAAATATAGATTTCTACAAAATTTGAGATCACTAGGTATGGTTGAATGACCAAAAAACCCTAGTATATACCTTATAGCAACAGGAAGGGTTTTGTTGAAAAATACAATTACTCATATGGATGATGGATGATGATGATGAATAAATTTATGATTGAGACATACACATGCTGTCGTTTGTAAGATTGTAAACACATCCTATCCTAATGCAAGTACAATGGATGAAAATACCTAATGTAATGCAATTAAATGAATGCATATGATGTGATACAAAATGTATTTTTTTTTTTTGATGTTTTGCAATGTTTTTGAATTTTTTATTTTTCCATTTTTTTGCTTGAAATTTTGGTTATTATACATATAAATTTGAAAAATGAGCTTAGTGGATGTCATTGGGGCATTTTGGGTGACTAAAAGGGTTTAAAAATACCTTTGGGACTTTTTAGGGTGACCAAAGGGTTTATAGATACCTTTGAAGCTTTTTGGGTGACCAAAGGGTTCGTAGACACCTTTGGAGCATTTTGGGGTGACCAAAGGGTTCGTAGAAACCTTTGGAGCATTTTGGGGTGACCAAAGGGTTCATAGACACCTTTGGAGAATTTTGGGGTGACCAAAGGGTTCATAGACACCTTTGGAGAATTTTGGGGTGACCAAAGGGTTCATATACACCTTTGGAGCATTTTGGGGTGACCAAAGGGTTCGTAGACCACCTTGGACATTTTTGAGGTGACTTAGATGGTCATATACTACCTATGAGCATTTTAGGATGACCTAGATGGTCGTAGACCACCTAGGGGTATTTTAGGGTGACCAAGGAGTTCGTAGATACCTTTGGATCATTTTGGGGTGACCTAGATGGTCATAGACTACCTAGGGGTATTTTGGATTGACCTAGATGGTCGTAGAATGTCTAGGGGTGTTTTAGGTTGACAAAAGGGCTTATAGATGCATTTGAGGAATTTTGGATGATCAAATGGTTCATAGACACCTTTGGATGGACCCCCTACCTATAGACCCCCTGTCTATATATTTTGATATTCCTATTCAACTTGATTGATAGGTGCTATGTTTGCTTTGTGTGCAGGCAAGGGGTCTTGGAAGACTCTTATCTAAAGTTCTTACCTCTCGATCATATCCTATATTGAATCTCTAAAGGGATGAAATGTCTGGATGTCATGACCCCTTTGCCAATGGTAAATACAATATAGGTTTATCCTATTTACCTTTGATCTACGATTATTAGGTTTCAAAGGATGGATATCAGGAAGCTTGATATTTTGGATTCATACAATCATTTGAAGACCGATGCCCAGTGCTCTGACAAATGAGTATATTTTGTGGTGGTCGATGTGCATGATTTTTGGCCAATGGGAGCTGAGCTTGGTAATTAGGCTGCACTAGTAATTTCTGTGGTGGAACCTGAGTTGAGGGTTTAGGGATACTCAAAACCACTTGATTGATTGAGACCACATTTATTGTGTGTGACCACATTTAATATTCTTGTTTGGCTATTCTCCCTTGTGGAGTTGAAAATCACCCTCTTGGACCTTTATGTCTTAAATTATCTTGGTCTGTGCTAAGGCGTCCTTGAATGTTTGATACCGTTGTAATTGTAAGAGGAGTAAAATCTGAGTTGAACAACTTCTAGTAAATATTCAGATGAGTTTCGTTGTGGGTAGGGTGAAAGGTAGTTTTAACATTACCTTCCTCCATATATTTCCATACTCCATGACTGGCTCATCATCAAGTTGATGAAGGCTAGACAAGTCAGTCAATTTTGTTGTCTTCTTAGTACTAGAGGCAAAACATCCCAAAAATGCATCAGCGAATTGCTCAATGGTGTTTATGCTATGATGTGGTAGATGATTATACCATTTCAAAGCATCCCTAGCTAATTTTGTAATGAATATTCTCAACATCAAGGGTTCATTATCTTGAATATGAGAGCACATATGAATGAAGCTTGTCATGTGGTCTTGTGTGTCTTCATCATATTTGAAATTTTCAAGTTTAGGCATCTTGAAATTCGATGGGTATGTCAATGATGACACTGATGGATGCAAATGTTGATTGCTAAGCTACTTTAGTGTAGATTTTTGATAAATTAAACTTTTATTTTGTTTTTCAAATGAATTTATCCGATCAGCTAGCACTTTGTAGGGCCCTGATGAAATAATATGATCATCATGTTGTCACCTTTGTTTAGACAATGAAGGCTGCTTTGTATGTTGAGGTGGATGATAAGTATAATCATTAGGTACCTCATCATAACTGGATTTAGGATAAGCATCTATTTGTTCCTAATGTTCTCATTAGGACTTTTCGTATGATTTTTCCTCATCTTGATCTTGGTATTATTGAGGAGTATGAGGCTTTTGATTATAACCAAATAATGGCTTCTGATTTTGAACATGATTTTGGTGCGGTTGAGGGAAAATATTTTGATATTGTATTGAGTGCCTTGCACATTGTTGTATCCTATAGGTGCTAGGTGTAAGCACCACTTCATGTAATGCATTTTTTAATTGTTCGTGTTGTATATTTTATTGTTCTTGTATATTTCATTGATACAACCTTTGTAGGCGTGCTTGTTGTGAGTCCACACATTGTTGATTTAGTCATTGCTGATCCAATTGGAGTTGATCCATATGTTGTTGGTTAATTTGTGGCCTTAGTGCCTGATGAGTGTAACTTTGTTGTTCAATTTTATGGGGACTATGTACCCTCGTATTAAAACTACGAATGGATTTATCATGTCTTTTCCCCCTAGTAGGATCTATTATTTGTTTTCCATACTCCCTAAAGATTGCATTGACCTGACACTCTATTTTATGAATTGGTTTTGTATAATCTGATGTTGTAGGGCCACAATGTGGTTGCACCAAGTATTCTTCATGAGTAGTAGGTGGATGACCTGGGTCTTCTTCCTCATCTATGAGGAAAGATTCATATTCAAGTTTAGATGTATGCTTTGTATGCTCAAGATGCACAGAAGCATGACATGTGAATTTTGAGTACTCTCTATGAGGAGTATAGAGTGACTTGCTCTATCAGATGGAGTGGTTTGCTCATCTAGGCTAGGCCATGGTGTACTCTCATGTTCATATTCCGATTGATGTATAGAGCAAGTTGGGATGTGAATCTGCGGTATTGACCTACTAGACCCCTCAGTGGCTAGATTATTTTCCATGTAGAATTCCATCAGGGTATCCAAGTCAGGAAGATTTTCTAGAGGACCTATGGGTGTTTTCCTAGTAGGGATATCTTGAAGGTTTACCCCCATAGGGATGGTATTATTGTTCTGATAAAACTTGTGATGCCATTCAGGGATGGGCATGCCCTATATAATAATTTGGAGATATTCAATAGTTATGGATCTTGAATATCTCTCTAAATTGGAGGTCTTATTTTCAACCGTATTTGGACCAAATCCATAAAAGTGGTGTCCATCAGCCATTTCTAGAAAATTTTGATTTTTCAAAAAAAAGGTTATAAGTGTTATATATCAAAATTATTAGTACAATGAGCTTATAAAAATGGGATAGGTCTCCAAAATTTAACTTTTGGGTCAAAAATTAGTATTTTTGGAATATTTGGCCAACTGACGCCTGTGGGGAAATGCCCACTTTTAGGAATTTTTGAGAAATTTTGAAGTATGAAAATTTATGACTCAAAATTTATGTGAGGGGTGTAGAAGGAGCTAACTAAGACAACAAAACAAATTTGGAAAATTTTGGAGTTGTCTAGACCATTATATAACTATTTTAGTGTAGTTTTTCTCTATTTTCGACGTCGAGAAAAAAGTAATCATAAAACCAACATAAATTTTTCATTATAGCTCCAATTTGCACGATTATCGAACCGTTGGATGCAGAATAAAATAGTATATTATTATTATTATTAGGGTTTACTCCTAGATCAAGGATCTTAGGTTGGTTACACGAACAATAAAGAAACACCTAAAGTAGACAACATGATTACCTCTTTTAAGTTTTATAGATTCAAATACACAATAAATAGAAACACACAAGAATGCAAATGATTATCTCTTTTTAAAAGTGTAGACACCAAAATCTGACACCCTCTAAGTCACATTCACCACCCCACCATCAAATCCTGCATAATAAAATTATATGCCTAAGTCTAAACTTAGGGATATAAAATCCTACACATCATCCTATTTTCCTAATTTATTTAATTAGGAAAATCACCCTAGGATACCCTGTCTACCCATTGGACATGTGTCCTGGACACTTCACCCAACACCCCTGCCACATCTTACCCACTCCTGTCCCCCTTGTCCTTGCACATGAGACAGATTCCCAACACCCATGCCACAACTCATTTGTTGTTGTCTCCTTGTCCCTTCACATAAAATAGCATCCCACATCCCACTCCACTTGAAGCCACATCACCCCAGTTAAGTGAGCCACATTGAATGACTCACTGTAACTGCCCCTTCCACCTGGCAGTTCAGATTTACCACTTGGCATGTCAGGCTTGCCACCTCTCATTCCCCTCCAAAGCCCTAGGAAGCCTATAAAAGCATCATTAGTCCACAAAACAAAGGGAGCTAAATTTGCATACCGATAGGCTACCAAAATATATCTAGACCCGATGAGAAACTGAGAGCGTGAGCTCGATTTTGACCATTGGCATGCATCCCGAGGTGACCTATCATTTCAGTCAAAACCGCCCACCCGCGGTTTCACAGTAAAAAATGTAGGTCCATGGTTTCACAACCATAGGTCCATGGTTTCCAGTCCACAACCATGCTTCCGTGGTTCCACAGTCTCGAGCATGAAATCACACGCACATCAGAGATCAGTAACATAATTCACTTGATTAGCAAGGCTTTTATTTGTTGATTTGTTCTATCATTTGTTTCACATTATTATCTGCTTAGGGTTTATGCATGCATTATTCTTATTGCTCAAATATACAGGTGCTACTAATCCCTTTGTCGGTTGGAATGTGTGTAGGTGACAGGTACTTTGAATAAGCTACTGAAGCTGGAGTGGTCCCTTGCTGGATACCAAAGCCCACTCACCCCTTGGATTGTGGCTAGAAGAACGAAGAGCACCATCCCCTACAAAAGCATTGGAAGATACCTTTCCATCATCTTCATTCATATACATCGATATAGAGAAGAAAGCATTGTAACATTGTCCCCAACACACTTGGGGCAATCCAAATTCATTTTGTAACAAATTGTATCAAAATCAATAAAGAAAAGCAATTTTGGCAATTTTTCTCTCTATGTGTTTTACATATTTCATTGCTCAATTCTTTTGGTTACAAAAATGGCGATCACGGTGGGACCTCCCAAGGGTTCCATTTTGTTTTGCCTTGCTTCTTTTTAAGTTTACTGATCTCTGTCTATACCTACAGGTTTTGGGAATTCGAGACATGCACAGATTCAATTTTGAATCGATACATTCAGAAAACCTTGCACCCAAATTGTTCACTGTGGAAACGCGAAAACACGGTTTCTGTCTGAGGAAACGCAAACGCGTGGTTCCTGGTTGGAGAAAACGCAGACGCGCGGTTCCTAGTTTGAGAAAACGTAGAAACGCGGTTGCTATTTCAGAAATGCAGACCGACGGTTGACAGCTGGAAGGAGCGGCGAAAGGAACACAGGTCTGTACTTCATGCTCTTTGTTTCATTTTTTTCTTTAGTTAAGTTTAGATTGCATTTAAGTAGATTAACAGTCTCAGTCTTGTATGCCTTTGTATGCACTTAGGTCTTAGAGATAGGAGAAAATATTTAAAATTGTGCATTCATACATAAAATAACAAGGAAAAATTAAAGAAAGTCTGCATTTGCATAGTAGAAAATAGATCATTTTGCATTCACCTGGTTAGAAATAGCTTAGGTGTGTATTTTAGGTTTGGGTCTGTAAGAAATTATTCTATTTCTATTGATAGAAAGGACCCACGCATCCGCGGTTGGGATATCCCAAATGCAGAAGCGCGGTTGGCAAACCGCGCATTCACGGTTTACTAGAACTAACCGCGCATCCGCGGTTAGCCCTATTAAATAGATTCTGATTAAGTTAGACCTAAAATTGGCACTTTTGCCCCTGATTTGCTATTTTTCATTCTCTATTTTCTATTTTCCTGCATTTAGGCATTGAAACAAAATTGCATGATAATCTTGCATACCACAATAATCAAACAAAACCACCACACACTCACATAAACATTGGAAAACGGTTGGATTTCATCACCGTCGGGTTTGGATTTCATCATCGAACCACCAACATCATACCCCATTCTTTGCCAAGGCTGATTCCAAGATCCGTCATAGCCCATGGGTTATAGCATGCATTTCTCCTCGGAGAGGTGTATCGCAGACTACGGGTGAACTGGGTGAGGAATTGGTAGGACCTGTGCTCCCTGGCCATGTGTGGGCTTCATTACCACACATTATAGGTGGGATTACGTGACCTGGAGTTCATAGCCAGGTTGTCGAGCTATGAGTATACAGGTGAAATCCTAGATTCATTTAGGGCAAAACATTGAGCACACGACTTTTCCATTTTTGAAAAAAAAAGAAATACGAAAATCTAGCTTCAAAAACTTTGTGTGTTTGTTTGCTTTGCGTGTTGTATTGCATCATATTGTCATTTTATTTACATAGATAGTCGCACTTGGCATTGTACCACATAATAGCGTATGGTAGTGACTCGTAGTCAAGCTAAGAAACTAGTGTCAAACCAAAGTCAGTGGTCTTCCCCTATGGCCTCTCAGTCGGGTAACGTCCCTCCCACTTCGGTGGTAGGACAAGTAGGCATGCCCCTTTCTATGTCCCAAAGTCTTAATGTAGGGCCTTCTAGTAATGCCCCTAATACGGACATAGACATTATGCATAGGGCTACTCACACAACCATACCTGAGACACCTAGGAGTGAACCTCCTATAGTGGTAGATAGTCATGTCACCATGTTCGATATGGATACTGTTAGAATGTACTTGAATGCAGTTGGAATGGTCTTCCCATCATTACCACCACTCTCCATCCCATCCCATGTCATACCCTCATCACAACAAGAATCCACATTCACCTATCCACAACAATTAGAACAGATTTTCACCAATCCTCTTTTTGAGTTAGCTGCTATAGCATTGGCCAATCAACCATCATCAACCAACCAATTACCCCCCATATTACCTCAACAAATGACCATTTCCACTAATCCCTTGTATGAAACAATTCCTATTGTTTCACAAGCCCCAACATCCATTCCCCCCGCCACACTCGTAGGACATACATCTCATACCATGCCACAGTCAGTAGCGATACCTTTTGCTACTTACCCCCACCTACTTCCACTACCATGGTTGTCCCACAACCAACCCAGTCTACCACATCACATGTAGCGGTTCCTACTTCAAATGCAATTGCTATGCAACAAGCTTTCTTACAACTATAGCAAATGATTTTAGATAATGCTAACCGTAGCATGAACCCTGACCCCAACCAACATTTGCAAGGGATTGAGCAAAATTTTCCACCTACATCACATCAACCTAATGCCTTTATCCAAGATCCATCTTGGGTAATGCGCCCTCCTTCTACCACTGTGGTTCATAATCAACCGCCACACCCATATGCTAACATAGCAGGTCAGCATAACATCATACCACCATCACCCCATCCATACCATAACATCCCTCAACATCCATACCATAACACATTTCAGCCACCCATGTCTTATCACCCGCAACCTACATACAATCCACCCCATTACCAACAGCATCAAGTACATTCAAGTGTCAGTCCTGTGGATGACCCTAGATACCAGTTTTTATAGAGTCAGATTGATAGTCTTGCCATGCAAACCCTAGGTTTGCAATACCAAAAGCCAACTTTGAGGTAACTACTCAATCACCCTATTCATGCTTCGGTACCTGAGCCACCATATCCACAAGATTTTCAAATACCGAAGCTTGAATTTAAAGGGGAAGAGGACCCCCATGAGCATATAACTAGATTTGTGAATGCATGCTTCAGAATCAAAAGCAATGATGCATTACTGTTACATACATTTCCTCAGACACTAGGGGGAGAAGCACAAGACTGGTACAACCACTTGCCACATCAAAGTGTCTTTACCTTTGAACAACTAGCGGACCAGTTCTTGGAAAGATTCGCCCTGAATGTTAGAAAACAAACCACATTGACTGATTTGATTTATCTAAAACAATATGACGATGAATCGGTCTATGACTTTGGCAATAGGTGGAGATCAGTCATGATCAAATTACCATTTTCCCTCCCTATGCCAGAGATAATACGAATGTTCACGAAGAGTTTTGGTAGACCCATCTCTTCATTACTACAGCTACAACAGTATAGAACATTTGATGAGGCACTCGCCCAAGCAAAACTGATTGAAGAAATAAAAATCCAAGAAGGCGAGATAAAGCCTAAGAAGAAAGAGTGGCACAATAAGAATCAAAATGGGAATAACCATGGTCAATCTAAGACCGTACAAGTTAACCAGATAGTTTTGGGCCAACCACAGTTAAATCAACCGACCCAAACACAAATCCAACAACCCCAACAACAACAACAACCACAACAATCGAATTATCAAGCGGTTCCACCCCCACAATAGGCACAAAATCAGACACAACCTGCAGAAAGGCAACAACATCATTTTAAGCCAAAAATAAATTACACACCAGTACAAGAGCCATATTCATTAGTGTTTCAAAAGTTGTATGCGGTAAAACTTTTTACATTGCCAAAAATGAAACTTGAAGATCCTAACAAACCAAAAACAAAAGGTTACAAAGAACACCTCTTTTGCATCTATCATAGACAAAGAGGACATGATATCGAAGGTTGTCATGGATTTAAAGGAATTGTGCAAGATTTATTGGAAGCGGGTACAATCAAAGTTGACAATCCACTAGCCCAAAACAATCAAAACCTAGGCATCTATCAGACACCTTTGCCACATCGAGAGGCAAATCAACAACCGATGGGAGCATCAACTTCTATAGTTCCTCCCAACCAGGTTAATTATGTGTCTCAACTACCACAAGGTTTTGTAGGAGCTATTAGCATAGTTACCCATGGACAGAGGTAAGCTAATCGCACAACACAGGCTCCAACAACACAACCAACAAATGTGCCCATACAACTTGGACCAAGCATTCCACCACCACCTTTCCACAATCGCCCAGTTGTTACTTTGAACAACCGGTTAACACAAAGCTTGAAAATGGCTTCAACAAAATTGTCAATATATGAGCTAATACAACAATCAACACCTCATAGGGAAGCATTGATGGAAATTTTAAAGTCTATCCAAGTTCAGTCAGAAGACCCCAATGCATTCAATTCCTTTGTAGGGAGTGTGCAAAAGTGTATGGAACCCTCGATAGTATTTTATGACTTCGAGGAAAAACAAATCTCAGCAGATTCACCTGATCCACCACTGCACATAGTAGCTCACATTGACAGGAAACCATTCAAGAGAGTGCTTATTGATATTGGTTCTTCAATCAACCTCATCACCACACCTGCAATGATGAAGCTCAACATCCCATCATCTCACATCACAACATCCACATTCACCCTTAGGGCTTTTAATGATGCTTTATGCTCAACTGTGGGGAATGTTGTTCTTCCCATCACCATGGGGGTGAAAACAATACATGTTCTCTTCCACATATTGGAAGGAGAAATGCAATACAACATACTTCTTGGATGCCCTTGGATTAGGGAAATGAAGTGTGTGCCTTCAACATTGCATCAATGCTTAAAATATGTACATGAAGGCAAAGTGCATTGCATACCAGCTGACACAGAACCTTTCAAATACTACAACTTTATTTCAAACCCATATGAGCCCTTGCTTCCATCAACGCACCTAACTATCCAACCACTAGCCATTAGGACCATTCCATCTAGTAGCACATCCTCAAAAGCACCCATTCAAGAAGAATTAGCCTATAGTTGACCCAACTTTTGCATCCAAAAGCGTTAGCTCAATGCACCCTTCAAACACTGCATTTCATTTTCAAGTCGCACCTACCCATCTTGCTAACCAATCACCAACTCCATCTAGTAAACTTCCAGATCCACAACAACCATTCACATTCATAGCACAACCCACACCATCCATCACTACATCACAATCATTAGAACCCGTAGTCTCACAAATAGGGCCACCTATTAGAGATAATCCACCACCTCCAGTGGAGCCACAAGCTAATGTACAAGAACCCTCTTCATCCACCGAGCCATTAGCCTCCCAACCATCTAGAGTTGTAGTACATCTCGCCAATCCAGGCATTGGTGAGTACATTATTGAAAGTGTCACAGTTACACCACCCATTGAGTCAGTCAGGGATTATGGTCACCCTCGTGACCCACCTTTAGCTATAGGTGATATATATAGAATGGGTTCTCAAACAAATGCAATCAATTTCATATATGGAGGGGTAGATTCTTCATCGGATCCACCTCCTCAAAATGACAACTCTTTACAAGAGTTTAATGAAAACATTGATTATCTATCGAACCCAAGTTTCCCAGTGAGATATTTTTGAAGGGTTAATTGGCAAGGATATGGACTTGGAAGACATGAACAAGGTCCTCACCACATTATTGAACCAGAATATAGAGAGCCAAGTAACCACTCCGGTCTAGGCTATAAACCTTCCATCGCAAGCTCTTCGCTTAATCAAGCTTTTCAAGAACTTGACATAGAATGCGAAGAAGGGGAAGAAAAGAGCGATGAGGAAGATGAACCTAATGATGAGGATGAACAAATAGATGGTGGGTACCAAATCTACACTTTTTACCCTCAAGAGCAAGCCTTACAACAAGAGCCAGAAGATCCTATAGAGATGACCTACCTTAGGCCAGATGATACGCCACTGGTATTGGGACCTCACACAAATGCTAATGGTTTTTGGATAAGTGATGATGATGAAGAGGATGAAACTAAAATGATATTCATGAATCATATGCATGAAATGCAAGCTAGAAGAATGATACAAGCAGAGGCACGTCCTGAATGGCTTAATCAAGAAGAAGAAGAGCCTCAAGAGGAGATAATATATGGAGAAACTATACAAAGAGATGACTGGTATCAAAAGAAATTCCCAATAGACCGCACTCTTTTTTGACTAAACAAAGAGCGTGAGGGTCCTGAACTAGAACCTCCTCCATCACATTGGCATCGCATACAACACAACCAATCACACACATTAGGTCAGTTGCAACCTAGAGAAGATGAGTCATCAATTCTCGAATCGCAGCCACCTCATTTCCATCAAGTCAACATGATTTCTGTTGATTTGCTCACCCCACTCCGCAATCCATATGATGAGACAAACCCGATCCATATCGACACTAGTCTCATAGCCATGGATAGGATTTCATCCCCGCCATCCACTACCAAGTTTATCCTGTCCGAAGAGTTGTTGCATGCTTCAAACACATATATTCCACAACAACCTTCATCATCAAACAATTCAGTTTTTCAAATCGAGATAGAGGGGGAAACCCCAGAAACATTTGAAAATGTGGCGGATGATATCCACCTCATCCCAACTCCACATCAGTTAGAAGAAGGTTCTCACATGCTAATTGAAGAATCTATAGATGTGAACCTTAGTCAAGACGCGGACAATCCCCAAATTGTCAAAATTGCAAAATATTTATCCGTAGAAGAAAAAGAATGCATAATAAACATGCTAATGAAAAATAAAGAAGTGTTCGCATGGTCATACAAAGACATGCCTGGTTTAGATCCAGACCTGGTAGTCCATAACCTTACACTGGCACATGATGCAAAGCCTTTCAAACAAAAGCTTAGGAAAGTTCATCCAATAGTCGCATTAATTATGAAAGAAGAGCTACAAAAGTTGTTGGATGTGCACTTCATAGTACCAATTGATTACCCATAATGGCTTTCAAATATGGTGCCCGTTCACAAACCGAATGGAGGGATACGTGTATGCACTGATTTTTGAGACTTAAACAAAGCGTGTCCTAAAGATGATTTTCCTTTGCCTAATATCGATCAACTAGTAGATTCTTGCGCTGGTCATGAAATGCTTTCCTTAATGGATGGTTTCTCGGGATACAACCAAATTCGAATTAATCTCGAAGACCAACACAAGATGACATTTACAACACCCTGGGGGACATTCTGTTATAGAGTGATGCCTTTTGGACTTAAGAATGTAGGAGCAACATATCAACGAGCTATGACGTACATATTTCATGATTATATGCATAAGATCATCGAGGATTACGTAGATGATTTGATTGCTAAATCAAAGACACGTCTTGAGCACATCGATGTACTAGAAAAAGCGTTCGATCGATTGATAGAACACAAAGTAAGGCTAAATCCTAAGAAGTGTGTATTCGGAGTCACATCAGGAAAACTTCTAGGATTCATTGTCTCCAAGCGAGGCATTGAAGTGGATCCAGGTAAGGTAAAAGCAATATTAGAAATGCCACCTCCCAAAACATTGAAAGAGTTGCATAGTTTACAAGGAAAGATCCAATCTATCCGATGATTCATCGCACAACTCTCAGATAAATGCAGGCCTTTCAATCACCTGTTACAAAAGGGAGTGACATTTTCATGGACAACTGAATGTCAAGAAGCATTTGATGACATAAAGAAGTATCTGGCATCACCACCAGTTCTTACACCACCTAGATCAGGAATCCCTTTTCACCTATACATTTTTGCAATAGATTTTGCACTAGGTACCATGCTTGCACAAAAGAACGAAAAACATAAGGAGCAAGCAATTTACTATATTAGCCGAACACTGGTAAGTTACGAAACAAGATATGCTTATGTCAAAAAGTTATGCTTAGCAATGGTTTTCGCCACTAAGAAACTTAGACATTACATGCTAAGCAATACTACCTATGTCATAGCTAGAGAAAATCCTCTACGATACATGATGACTCGCACATACAACAACACCCGAACTGCTAAATGGATAATGCTTTTAACCGAATTCGATCTCGAATTCGTAAGTCAAAAATCCATAAAAGGTCAAGTGATAGCTGATCAACTAGCGGAAGCTCCACTACATAATGATAAACCATTAATAATTGAGCTTCCAGATGATTCAGTATTTTCTATCATAGAACAAGAAGAATTAGTTTCACCTGAGGATGAAGCAGATATGACAATGTTCTTTGATGGATCCAAGTGCGAAAAAGGACAAGGTGCAGGAGTCATGTTTTATACACCTGAAGGAATACCAATTCCTTTATCATTCAAACTCGACTTCACATGCACCAATAATAATGCAGAGTATGAAGCCTTAATCTTAGGTCTTCAATCAGCTATAGCGATGGGCATAAAAAGACTAAGCATTTTTGGGGATTCTCAACTAGTTGTATACCAAGTAAAAGGAGAATACCAGTGTAAAGAACCAGTCTTAAAGAAATATCATGAAGTAGCAATAAGGTTGCTAGAAAAATTTGACTGGTACGAAATTAGTAATTTACCACGATCGACAAATAGATTTGTGGATGCAATGGCTTCTTTAGGATCTCTCATCCCTAAGAATGAACATGGAGAAGTACAACCACTAATCATAACAACAATGTCAAAATCATCAATTCAAAAGGCAGAACCTACAGGTGAGAAGAACGTTTGCTTGGTACATGTTGAACCTTACAATTCTTACCTTGATGAGATAAGAGACTTTCTCAAGTCTGGAATACTCCCAGTAGAAATGACACGAACTGCAAAAAGAACATTCAAACAAAAAGCAATTCGTTTTACTCTACTAGGGGATGTATTATACAAACGTGGGTATGATGGAATATTATTATGATGTTTAGATCCGATCGAAGTAGAACGAGCAATAATAGAAGCCCATGATGGTACTTGTGGTGGCCACTTCAGTGGAATGGCCATTGCAAAGAGAATACTGTGCATGGGATACTATTGGCCGACCATGGAAAATGACTATTGCAAATATGTCAAAAGGTGTCAAAAGTGCCAATATCATGCAAATTTGACTCATGTACCATCGCACGCATTACAACCCATTCAAAGTCTTTGGCCCTTTTCACAATGGGGTCTCGATTTGATTGGTAAAATATCACCTGCTTCATCAGGACAACATAAGTTCATCATAACTATGATAGAATATTTCACAAAATGGGTAGAAGCAATTCCAATGACCACTATGACTGGACCTCGAATAGCGGAGTTTATACTTCAACATATTATCTATCATTTTGGAATACCCTCAAAAATAATTTTTGATAATGGGAAGTCATTTAAGAATAAGGATGTTAGAGCATTGTGCAACAAATTCAAAATTCAACACAGTTTCTCCACACCTTATTACCCACAAGCAAATGGGCAAGCTGAAGCAACCAACAAAACAATGGTATCTATTCTCAAGAAAATGGTCAAAGAGAATCATCGAGATTGGCATACTCAACTTCCTTTGGCATTATGGGCTTACAGAACAAGCATCAGAATGCCAACGGGAGCGACACCATTTTCACTAGTTTACGATGTTGAAGCTATATTACCTTTAGAGCTCGAGATACCTTCCTTGCGAATAACATTACAGGAATTCATGGATGATGAAACAACTAGACAAGCACATCTTGACCAATTGACACTTATTGATGAAAAATGTATCAATGCCTTAGATCACTTACGAGTATATCAAGACAAAATTAAATGTGCTTATAACGCAAAAGTCCATCCTCATGAATTTCAAGTGGGGGACCTAGTGCTCAAAGAAAATCAACAAAATACCAATGCATTGCCACACTTAAGAGATAAATTTATGGCTAATTGGTTAGGCCCGTACATTGTAAAGCATAAATTGGGACCAGGAACATATAGACTTGCCAACTTGGAAGGAGAATTGGAGCCAGAACCACTAAACATAATGCACCTAAAGGTATTTTATGCATGAAACGACTTGCAATATATGTATATATATGTACATGGCTTAAAACAAAAAAAAAAAAAAAGAATTTTTATTTCCAGAGTTTCTTTACATTGTAAATATAAATGTCTATCTAGCACTTAGCATGTTGCATTTGCATATAATACAAAAAAAAAAAATCTAGTGCATTAAATAGGCATATCACATGCATATAGCAACATTAGAATAAACACATAATTGCATCCATCCCATCCCATGTTCAGTGATCTTTCATAGTGGTGATGATACGACCAAGTAAAAACAAGTTCCAAAGAATTGGGGATACCCAACTAAGACTCTTCGCAAGTCAACAAAGTTCATACTCACCCATGTGTTACTATATCATAAATCAAATTTTCAGTCACTCAAAAATGTCTAGTGAAAAACCACAAATCATAATATGTCCAATTTTCTTTAGGACCAAAGCACTTATGACACATTAAGAAAGTCTTGAGTATGGTAGATTGACCCCGAAGCAATCTTGAACCAAAAACACTTTACAAATTTAAAAACATTTTGAGTAAGAAAAGATAATGCCAACTTGGGTACAACCTTGAAGCGAAAAGGAAATATTCCCCGCTTGTCCCATTACGCAACATAGTCCAAATCAAAAAGGTGGTTTTCACCACCATCACAACAATCCAAATAATTAAATTAAAAAAGGTAGACAATAAGGATAGGATCACATTCTCATCACACTTCGGTTGAGAATCCGATTCCCCAAACTCTATCATGAAAAATACTATACACACACCACAGATCACAAAAGCAAGAAGGATCGTACTACATTCCCCTCAGAAAGTTATGTAGTCATCCCCAAAGCTCGAAGATCGAATCATTGGACTATGGAGCGAACCTCCACTCGGAGCTATAGACGCTTGACTGGAAGTGGAGTAAACTCATGCAGGGCGACACGTCTTTCTCCAAAGAGAAAAGACCTCTGACCGCACATACGGATAAGCTAGCTAATTGGTAAACCCAAATAGGTACCATCCAATTTTACTCATCATGAGTTAATGAACTTCACATACACATGCACTGATTCTTGATTGCTTAGGGTCATTCCCAAACCAAATATTCAGAAAATGAACTCCACTTGCACACACCTTGGTCCTAAAGAAGGTTAGACGAACATTGAGAAAATGGTTAAAATCACTAGACTGTTTGAGTCTTTGAAAATCCTCCAATGTTATATATCAAAAACCATACCAAATATCATATCATTATCACATGTTCTACATTATCACATACATACACCCACCATACACCAAACGCGAAGAGTCATCAAGTTGGATACCCCCAATTGCAAAAATGAACAAGTAATGGTCAACTACTCTGAGCTATAAAATATTACAAAAACATCATGCATATCATCATATAGTTAAATGAAAAAACATAAGCTGCATATTACATGTTAGTTACATTCATTTATCATAGCACAAATATAAAATGTGAACATTGCACACATATGCACAAGCAAAGCATATATAAAAAGCATCATAATAAACATTAACACATGAGATAACCAAAATACAAAGCCATGTATATATATGTATAAATATGAAAGTCCCAAAGGTACAAAATGCTCGTAGGCTGTATACATCGAAGCACTAAGGCTCATAGCAAAAAATAAAATAAAAAGCAAAATACAAAAAGAGAAGCGACAAGTCGCACTAGCTAGTACTAACAGGATCCCTCTGAGGACCTTGAGCTATAGAAGCACCATGAGAACTCGATGAACGATGAGTCCTATGACTCCTATCAGTCCCTCGAGTAGTAGTAGTGGCTGATGAAGAAGGAGGAACAGGCAAAGGAATCTGATGCTGGTGCAGAATGTTCTCCAACATCTCTATATAAATAGCCTGCTTGCGTAGGCTCCTCAAGTCAACACCCTCATGAGCAACCCACTGAGAAATCTCTGCTCGTAAAGCAAAAATAGTAGTCATAGTGTCACCTCCATCGGACCCTGCCTGTAGCCGAGTCAGCTCACCCTCTAGCCGAGTGACCTCACCTCCAAGCCTAGAAATCTCTAAGTCCTTTGCAGTGAGAGCATCGTTGCTAGGCCCATCATGCATCCTATCCACCTCACCCTGGAGGTGAGTCACCTCACCCTGGTACCATGCCAACTCGCCCTTCAGACGAGTAACCTCTAAACCCAGGCTATCACGCTCAGCCTGTAACATGTCCCAATCCTCCTCAGTCCATCGAGGAGGAGCATCCTCATCACCAACACCCCCATCACCACCATCGCCACCATCGCCACCAACCTCCTCAGGCTATAGAAAATTGGTACCCATATCAGCTCTCGAAGAGCTACCTCATCGATGCTTCATCGACCAAGGAACCCAACCTCCAGCATCTGCATCATCACCACTCCCATCATCATCTACGATGACACTAGGAGTCCAAAGAGGCTGACTCACAAACCACGCATCATACTCAGTAGTAGTACCCACATCATCCAAGTCAAGCACCTCCAAGTCAGGGTCGTCAGAAGGATCATCGACTCACCAAAAATTAGGAGCAACAGGTAGCCCTAGCTCGTCACCCCATCACCTGTAGGTAACAGGCGCATCAGGAACATCCTAAACAAACCCAAACTGATGCTGCACTTGCAAGAACTGAATGAACTCCATATCCCTAAGATGAGCACCAACAACCCATCGTCCTCACCTGATACGACGAAGCTCTACTGCATCCATCACCCAATCCAAACCTCTCCAAGGATGCCAACTCATCAAGTCTCTAGTCAAAGAACTTAGGATATCTCTATAATCTGAAGTGCTCACTGCTGATCGACTAACCTCCTCATTGAGTACCCATCTATATGCACGGGGAGAAGTGGCATCCACACCACAAGGTAAACCAGTAGGGCGACCAATGATAATATGCTCCCAACACCAAATCTGGAGCAACAAACTACAACCCAGGCCCTTACGCCCCTGCCTCTTCACCTCATATAGCTCACTGTAAACCTCGTAGAGAAGAGCGGGAGCCTAGGCCAACCGACGAGGATCAACTATCAGATCAAGAATAATAGGCACCTAGTTCCACGGGATCCTCGATCCCATGGAATTGGGCAACAACATGTTGCTCAATATGTACATCATGAAAATCGGTAATGCACCCAAGCTACCAGCTGTGTAAAGATCCAAATAGGCAATGTCACCCCTGCTACAATCTACGTCCCACATCTCACCAAACAAAGGGAATAGAGCCTCCTTGTCGAGGCCAACCCGAACAATAGGACCCTCGATAGGAATGCGGAATATATGATAGATATCCTCGAGGGTGATAGTCAGCTCCCTTGTCGGGAGCTAAAAAGTACCTCTGTCTAGATCCCAACGCTCAACAAGCATCGAAAGAAGATCCTCATCAGCTCGGATGGTGCCTAACCGCCGCAACCGTCTAGACCAATGGTCTGCAGTAGAGTCCAGTCGTCATCGAAAAGTGCTTTCCACACTTTTCGAATAGTCCTCGACCACCTATGCCGAGCATCAAGAAGCTTAACCTGAAAAGCAAACAAATTAAAATTAGCAAAACATACTAGAAATAAGCAAAAACAAAAAAAAATTTTTACCTACTCATAGGTAATAAAAAACAAAATAATTTTTTACCTACTCATAGGTAATAAAAAAAAAAAATTTTTACCTACTCATGGTAATAAAAAACAAAATGAAAAATTTTTACCTACTCATGGTAATAAAAAACAAAACAATTTTTTACCTACTCCTAGGTAATAAAAACAAAACGAAATTTTTTACCTACTCCTAGGTAATAAAAAACAAAAATTTTTTACCTACTCCTAGGTAATAAAAAACAAAATGAAATTTTTACCTACTCCTAGGTAATAAAAAACAAAACAATTTTTTTACCTACTCCTAGGTAATAAAAAACAAAAAAAAAATTTTACCTACTCCTAGGTAATAAAAAACAAAACGAAAAATTTTACCTACTCCTAGGTAATAAAAAACAAAACAAATTTTTTTACCTACTCCTAGGTAATAAAAAACAAAATGAATTTTTTTACCTACTCCTAGGTAATAAAAAACAAAACGAAATTTTTTTACCTACTCCTAGGTAATAAAAAACAAAACAAAAAAAATAAAAAATTTTACCTACTCCTAGGTAATAAAAAACAAAAATTCATTACCAGCCCCACTTAATGAAAAAACAAAAATTCATTACCAACCCCACTTAATTAAAAAAAAAAAAAAAAAAAAAAAACAAAAAATGAACAAAAACAATAAAAGAAGAAACCGCCTACCTCAGCATAACGGGCGCCAACTTCCGCTCCAGCCGAGCCACTACCACCACTGCCCTCGCCAAGCTCCATCTCACTCATCACTCCAACTAATCACACAATGACAACTGGCATAATGACTCTGAAAGCGACATCAAGCCTTTATATAGCCGTTTTTTTAGCGTAAAACGTACGTCCATGTTTTCACGATGCGTAAAAATGCAAACCCATGTTTTAAGGCAAAAAAAGAAAAGGAAAAAAAATGTAAAAATGCGGTTTCTAAAAACAAAACATGCAACTGCGGTTATCTCCAAATAAACCGCGAATCTGCGTTTGCAAAAAAAAAAAATCCAAATCATTATCTTACATCATCATCAACATCAAATCATTTGGCAAACCTCGTATTTAGTGGATTACCCTATACACCTGGCGGTTGCAGTGACTAGCAATCCATGCAATCCGATAGGATGGGTAGCCCACCATAAGGAAGCTCATTAAAACATTAAACATCAAATCACTCTGATATTAAATCAGCTAGGTCCCTAAATATTTGAGCTTAGATGTGTTCAAAACATATTTGCACAAGGTTATCCCTCAAACCTTCCGTTGGGTCAAAATGCGAAAAAAAAACAAAACAATTTGGTAATAATCAAAAACCACTCGAGTATCAAATTCATGAATGACTGGTTCCTTAAACCCATCATTTGGAAGGAATTGCTAAAGTCATAGTGGAAAAAGAACTCAAAAAGGTGGTCAAAATATTACCATGTCTTTTGCACATCAATGAAACCAAAGGTAAAATTGCAAGAACACAAATAATCCCTAACTTGGGGCATCAAGTTGGTCAAAATAACATTCATTTGCATCAAATCCATATCATTCAATCAACCACCTCCTCTCACATCCACATTTGATCAATTGGCTTGTGGGTTTCATCCTTTACCCATTAGTCAATTGAGGGGGTAAGCAAACAAATCAAAAACTTTAAGAAAATCATTCATTCTGTGTGTCGAGAAGAAATGAGTCCATTCATCCAATAAAGTTAGATGTCATTAGTTTTTGCACCGCATTGTGTTGTACACAACGCAGTACAAAAAGGGGCAACTGTAGACACCAAAATCTGACACCCTCTAAGTCACATTCACCACCCCACCATCAAATCCTGCATAATAAAATTATATGCCTAAGTCTAAACTTAGGGATATAAAATCCTACACATCATCCTATTTTCCTAATTTATTTAATTAGGAAAATCACCCTAGGATACCCTGTCTACCCATTGGACATGTGTCCTGGACACTTCACCCAACATCCCCTGCCACATCTTACCCACTCCTGTCCCCCTTGTCCTTGCACATGAGACAGATTCCCAACACCCATGCCACAACTCATTTGTTGTTGTCTCCTTGTCCCTTCACATAAAACAACATCCCACATCCCACTCCACTTGAAGCCACATCACCCCAGTTAAGTGAGCCACACTGAATGACTCACTATAACTGCCCCTTCCACCTGGCAGTTCAGATTTACCACTTGGCATGTCAGGCTTGCCACCTCTCATTCCCCTCCAAAGCCCTAGGAAGCCTATAAAAGCACCATTAATCCACAAAACAAAGGGAGCTGAATTTGCATACCGATAGGCTGCCAAAATATATCCAGACCCGACGAGAAACTGAGAGCGCGAGCTCGATTTTGATCATTGGCACGCATCCCGAGGTGACCTATCATTTCAACCAAAACCGCCCGCCTACGGTTTCACAGTCAAAAATACGAGTCCACGGTTTCACAGCCCACAACCACGCTTTCATGGTTCCACAGTCCCGAGCACGAAATCGCACGCACATCAGAGATCTGTAACATAATTCACTTGATTAGCAAGGCTTTTATTTGTTGATTTGTTCTATCATTTGTTTCACATTATTATCTACTTAGGGTTTATGCATGCATTATTCTTATTGCTCAAATATACAGGTGCTACTAATCCCTTTATCGGTTGGAATGTGTGCAGGTGACAGGTACTTTGGATAAGCTGCTGAAGCTGGAGTGGTCCCTTGCCGGATACCAAAGCCCACTCATCTTGGATTGTGGCTGGAAGAACGAAGAGCACGTGCCTCTGCGAAAGCATTGGAAGATACCTTTCCATCAGTTTTCATTCATCTGCATCAATATAGAGCGAGAAAGCATTGTAACATTGTCCCAAACATACTTGGGGCAATCCAAAATTCATTCTTGTAACAAATTGTATCAAAATCAATAAAGAAAAGCAATTTTGGCAATTTTTCTCTCTATGTTTTACATATTTCATTGCTCAGTTCTTTTGGTTACAAAAAGTTATGTATTCCTAAATTGTTTGATGTGTTTCAAATTTATTGCTTTTGTAAAGAGACTCTCTCACGTGTTTTGAATGTTGATGTGATTCTCAATTGTTTAAATGTTTTCACCTATATACTTGCAGCTCGACAATCGACAATGAAAGTCCAGTCACGTGAACCAACCAAAATATGGAGATGAAATCCATACCCAATCAGGGAGCATAGGTCCTTTCGATCCTCACCCATCACCCCGTTCACAACGATACACCCCTCTGAAGAGGAATGCATGCTATTTTGCATGGTTAAGATAGATCTTGGAGTTAGTATTGGCCAAAAATATAAGGTATGTGGGAGTTGAGCCAACGGGTGGAAATGACTGCCATCGTCATTGAACTCTACTAGTGGTTGGATATGACTTCCAACTCACCAACATTTAGAGAATGTGGTGTGTGTTTATTACTTTTAAAATGATTGAAATAAAACAATACAACATTTAATGATGATTCACTAAATGCATGAAAGTACGTTTTATTTTCAGAATCGTTAGTATGTATAAAAGGAAGCTACAAATATTGATAAACTATATGAACTTAACCCTTTTGGTAAGTTGCAAGCAGGAAAACCAAACAAAAAGCATAAATAATATTGTTCCTTTTCCTATTTTTCTTGATTTGATTAATGCAAAATTTATAAGTATGATATTTAACCTTCACATGCACAAAGAGAGCAAGAAAAACTAAGATTAAAGCTTATTTGAACAATATGAATGCAAATTGAAGGTTTAAAAAGATGTAATTTCTGACCTAAAACTTGTTTTTTTTGCAAATTTTTATAGAAAACCTTTGGTTTTATGACCATCCCTATGTGGGATAGTTGCCATTTTTGGGGCCGTCCTAGGGTGTGTCACCTATGTGGCCATCCCTGGCAGGTTCAACCAACAATTTGGGGCTCGTTTCTGCTCAGAACGGTCAAAACCTGCAACCTAAAAAATAGAAAAATGAGGTCAAAATTGACAAATTCAAATGGGATAAGGGACACATGATCCCACCGCTATCGCCACTGAAGAATCACAAAAAATGAAATGCCTTGAGGGTTCGTTATTGAAATGTAAAAAATGGATTTAAACAAGCATTCAAAGGAAAATGTGCATAAAGATGTAAATGTCTAATCTATTGTAAAATATGGATTATTTGAGGTATAAAGGGGGGGTTTCTCCTTGTATTTTATTAATCTACAATATTCAATAAGATTGCAATACATCCCCTTGAGGGCTTCATAATTTGATACATCTCAATTTACAATTAATAAAGGGATCAAATCCCTCCATGAGCTTGATCGCATGTTCCAGTGTTCTTCTCGTAATACACAATTGAGAGCTAATATTGGGCCTCTCCTAACGTGCCTCTTATCTCCTCCCTCATTCCTAGCATACCTGCACCTACACACAAGAGATTGAAACGGATTAAAAGCATATGCATTTATAGATGGAAAACCTTGAAAAGAGTGCAATAACAACCATAAATCTAATTTGTAACAAACCAAAACTATTCTAAATGATCTAAAAATTAAGTATGATGTTATCTAGATGATTTTAGGAATATTTGAACATGAATTAAAGGGAAATTTGGAGCAAAACTTGCAACCGTTCCAGGTAGGAGCACCTAAGGCTACAATCATGAAACTTCAAATTGACCCATCAAAACTACTCAAAACTTGACCAAAATTTAATGCAATACTAATATAAACATTTAGAAATGATCTATGGTGGAATTTCCCCAAAATTCCTCTCTATTTTGTGACCATCCCTAGCAGGGAAACCTACCACTGTTATCCGTCCCAGGGTGGGACGGTTACAAAACTGAGTGAAATTTATCACCAATTCCAAAGGTATTTGGTTTGGAACTCTCTTAAATGTTGTGTCAACAAATGTGGTCAAATTGCTCTCCAATTTGATAGGTTTTGGAATAGGATTGGCACATTTTGGAATGCCACTAAAAGCACTTTTGAATGAAGAGGGTTTCAAGGAAAATACAAGGTAAAATGCTAAGCAAAAGCAACAATAGAATTGGGCAGCACTTCGTGGTCTATCCTTCAACTCTTCTCTTTTTGAAATTGGGTGAGAAAACCTCAATTTATAGCCCAAATAGGGCACATGAGGCAAAGGGGTAAGTTTTGGCATGCAAGGCATGTGCTACCACTTGTCAAATCCTTTGCCATGCACTGGTGGAAGAGGTTGCCCATTTGGGGCCTCCAATTTGGAGTCTTTGATTTCTATGACAGCCTCCAAATCAATTTTGGATGATTGGGCATAGAAATGGTAGGAATTGATTGCCATTTCTTGCACCCTTTGACTTTTGAAAGGTCTGTTTGGGGACCATCCCACCCAAGGATGATTTTGGGTGACTGTCCCTAGGTGGGACGGTCACTTTTTGTGACCATCCTAAGGTGGAACGGTCATGAAGATGTGACCAAAAACTTCCCAAAATTGATGAAAACCTTCCCAAAAGTGTTTGGGAGCCTTATGTTACCCTAGAGGGTTGCCCAATGGAGCCATATGATGTCGATAAGAGTGGCGCATTAGCATTCTTATCCGATTTACATGATTTTAGTGTCTACACAACTTAATTTTGTCTTAAAATACATGTTCTCTTCCATAATCATGCTTGTCATCTTTACATGTATTTTTTATATAACTTTTACTTTCAAACCTCCAACCAAGGATTTTTTATTTTGGAGAGTATGTGATAAATCTTCAACTATCAAATCCTCATATCCTTTGATCCTATAAAAATATTTTAGACATTCCACATTTCTAAATATCCTTCTTACTAGTTTCGAGGTGTATACCAATGGTTCGACTAAACCCCGTAAGGGGGGCGAAGGTCCAAGATTCAAATCTTGGGCCTCGTCAAACTAAATGCTTATTGCTTTCCTAGTGCTTTCAACGATGTAAAAGGTTTAAAATGATTGTGGCATGGTGTTTATAGGGATGGACTGTGTGAAGAACTATATGGCGGCTTTCGGGGTCGACAACGCAGATAACTGTGGTGGCCATAAAATCCGAAAAGCCTGCCCGGATTCATGGTGGCTATCGATTCCACCATGTAAATTCAAAAAAAAATATATCCTTATTACTCTTAGGTTAATCTTGACAATGCAAGTAGCTTTTGGTTCTTTCTTATTGAAATCACCTCTTGTCTTTCTTGACTAGATTTGTTTCTTCTATAATGTGCTTTAAGAATGCCTTGAATACGTTTTGCAAAGGTTTTAGACTTCCTAGGTTTTAGAGTCAGTAAGGTCTTAATAGGATTAGACACATGGATTTAAATATTTTTACCTCTTAACTTCACAAATAGTGAATTTAGCAACATATCTAGGGAATTATTTGCCCCAATATTGACACAATTATTAAATGATATTTTCTATTCACCCATCATCAATTGTCTTTGTTATCACTTCCTATATTAATGTAAAATGTTGGTTTGAGCTTCCCCCTCAACTTGAGGTGTTGGTTGTCCTCAACCAACAACCAATCAACATTACCTCCTTGTCCACTTCCCCTCAATTGTCTCCATGTAGAAATTTGAGCTCCAGTGTGCACATGTGAAAATAAAATTGAAAATAAATTTTATCCCCTATTTATATTTTTTATTTATTTAAATGAAAAAATATTTTTCAAAGTATTTTTTGTTGAATTTTACAAGAATATCATAGAGGCAATGCTTTTGGGGATTTTGGCATGCTTTGGACTCATTTATGACCTCCATTTTTATCCATTTGGCATCCAAACATCATTTTTAAATGCTTTGAGCTTTTTGCATGTATGTTCCAATTTAGTCGCATGGGGCAAGATATAATCAATTCCATCCATCAAAATTTTTGAGTAAAAGCAGGCAAGTATCAGGTATAGTTTTCTCCACTTTTGCATTATTTGATTACACTTTTATATTTTTTCTACTATTTAATACATCTTAATATTTCAAACCTTGTTTTACAATACAATATTTTTTAATACATCTTGATATTTCAAATCTAATTTTACAATACAATACTTTTATTTCAAACCTTATTTCTTGATGTTGTAATAGTTAATAAAACCACAAAGATAAAATCCATACTACCTAATCCAATTATGTATAGGTTAATAATCTAAAGAAAGTTTTCTTCATATATTTAAAAAAAAAATAGCTTTAAATATTCAAAAACAATGTTAGAAAAAATAATCTTAACTTTAAAAATAATTAAAAAAAATAAAAACAATTAAAAAATAAAAAAGAATACGTACTTTTTAACATTAAACAATACTTATTCCACAGTTTCTCATCATCGAATCAGTCACTCCTAGTCCAAGTGTGAAAAACGACGGGAAGGCACACGAGATGCCCGAGAAAGCTTTGTATGACGTAAGTATGCACAAATGGCGTGGACAGGATTTGTAAAATAGGACTTCAACCCAAAGAACGATGCCAACTGGGAAATTAAGGCATTTAATTTGGAAAGGCACTGCTAATGAATTTTGACTGTACAGCAATCAATTTTCAGACCACTTACTTTTTAATTGGGTAATGTGATGAAGTTTAGTGGTATATATTATAATTGGATTTTTTTTATTTTTAATACGGTTTGTTTTGTTTTGTTAGTGTAGTGTGTTCACATCAATTTGTGTTGTGGAACTTGAGTGATTTATGAGCCTTACCAATTGTCATAATCTTTACCAATGAGATAGCAGACTTAAAGGTGTAAGTCCTTGGTTCCATTCACATGGGATTTCTCACCCCTATTAACAGTTTGGACATGTGTGAGGGTTGCATACGCTATAATTGGAATATTTTTTCATTTTTAATATCTGTCTGCTTTGCCTTGTTAGTGTAGTGTGTCCACATCAACTTGTGTTGTGGGACTTAGGTGGTTTATGAGTCTCACCAATTGTCATACTTTTTGCCAATGGGATAGCACGCTTAAATGTGCAAGTCCTTGGTCTCATGCACATGGGATTTCTCACCCTTATTAACAGTTTGGACATGTGTGAGGGTCGCAGATGCTATAATTGGATTTTTTTTTTTTTCATTTTTAATACATGTTTGCCTTCTTAGCGCAGTGTGTCCACATCAACTTGTGTTGTGGGACATGAGCGGTATATGAGCCTCATCAATTGTCATATTCTTTGCCAATGGGATAGCAAGCTTAAAAGTGCAAGTCCTTGGTGCCGTTTACGTGGGATTTCTCACCCCTATTAATAGTTTGGATATGTGTGAGGGTCGCATACACTATAATTGGATTTTTTTTTCAATTTTTAATACTTGTATGCTTTGCCTTATTAGTGTAGTGTGTCCACATCAACTTGTGTTGTGGGACTTGAGTGGTTTATGAGCCTCACCAATTGTCATACTCTTTGCCAATGGGATAGCAGGCTTAAAGGTGCAAGTCCTTGGTCCTTGTGTTGTGGGACTTAAGTGGTTTATGAGTTTCACCAATTGTCATACTCTTTGCCAATGGGATAGCAGGCTTAAAGGTGCAAGTCCTTGGTCCCTTTCACGTGGGATTTCTTACCCCTATTAACAGTTTGGACATGTGTGAGGGTCGCATATGCTATAATTGATTTTTTTTTCCATTTTTAATACATATATGCTTTGTCTTGTTAGTGTAGTTTGTCCACGTCAACTTGTGTTGTGGGACTTGAGTTGTTTATAAGTCTCACTAATTGTCATACTCTTTGTCAATGGGATAGAAGGCTTAAAGGTGCAAGTCCTTGGTCCCGATGAGATTTCTCATCCCTATTAACAGTTTGAGCATGTGTGTAGAGACTAACCCTCTTATTTTTAACTAATGTAATAATGTAAATCTAGTAACATATTTCCTCTCATTTTTTTAACCAATTAATGTGATATTACTTTGGTGATACAAATATTTTAAGGCATTTATTTTATGAGCCGCGTCACAATAGCTTAACATTTGATGTTCAGAATCAATGTTTTCATTTATGAGCCGCGCCACAATAGCTTAAGATTTGACGTTCAAAATCAACGTTTGTTTAACGTATTTTATAGGCGTAGATAAAATTTAGCAGTCACACATTTTTTTTTCCACAAGTTTTCGATTTTTTTTTTTTTTTGGTGATAAGTGTGGTTAGAGAGAAATGATAATAATTTTAGAGCAATTTGTCGTAGGTTTAGCATGTTATTTGGAGGAAGCTTTGGATTAAACTTTATTTGGAGGAAGCTTTGGATTAAACTTTATTTGGAGGAAGCTTTGGATTAAACTTTATTTGGTGGTAAGTGTGGTTAGAGAGAAATGATAGAATTTTTAGAGAAACTTTTCGTAAGTTCAGCATGTTATTTGGAGGGCATGTTATTTGAATGCTAAAGAGAAAATTTAAGCTAATATAAGGACGATGGAGAAGGAAATTTATTTTGAAAAGGTAAAAAATTATATTGATAGAACAAGAATCAAATTGCAGTCATAGGTCTGCCACTTTTGGCAAGCTCTATAATCCGAATAAAAATCAGATTAACATCTCCAACAATAACAAAAAATTGAGTACCATCTATAGAGCAAAAATGTTGAGCATGTTCCCATTTTTGCTTTACACTGATCCTAAGAAACCTAGCAGGCTTGACAGTTTTGCGAACACTACCCGTGCTATCCCAAAAAGGGCCAAAGAGTGTTGCAAGAGGTAGCAAAAAACCCAACAAATAATTGTTCATCCTCCATTGATCCACAAGACTTAGCGGACTTTGGACCTATCCTCATCCTTAGCTAAGTCTTTGTTGACCAATTTAAGAACCATTTGGTTCACTCCTTCCATTTGGAAGTGTCTTATTTTGATTAGAATTCAACATGCATCCAACAAGACTTTCACTGCCATGTTTAGCCAAAAAATTAAGCCGCTGCATTATTTTATCTATTAACATAGACTAGGATGGCATCCTCGAACTGCTACCAAATGGACTTTGGCTCCCAATGTTTCTTATCCTCCAAGCATTTGGTCTGAAATTTCTAATAGCATCCAAAAGCCCCATCGTAATCTGTGAATCAGACTCAACTATGATCTTTCTAACCTCATTCTCCCAAGAATTGAGAGAATCTTGTTTGATAATTAGGCATGTGAAAGAGGAACGCTATGATAGCGTATGCTAAAGAAGAAACTTAGGTTGATATAGGGACGATGGAGAAGGAAGTTGAAGTGCAAGAGGGGCAAGGAAACTTAGGATGACATAGGAACGATGGAGAAGGAAGCTGAAGTGCAAGAGGGGCAGGACAAAAATAGTTGAAAACCACCCCTAAAAGGTTGGATTAAAATTAATATTGATGGAGCTACAAAAGACAATCTGGGTAGAGTTGGAACTGGAGTGGTCTACAATAATCATGCTAGGACGATGTTCTATTGGGAACTGCAAGGCTTGAGAAAGGCCAGAACAATGAAGCAAAAACCTTAGCTATCAAATCTGTTTTTATCTGGATAGTAATCAAAGGTTACATGAGGATAATCTTAGAATTAGATTCTCAAATATTGTAAGAGCTCTAGATTGCATGAGAAACTTTGTTTTGAAAACATGGAGGTTAATGATTCTTGTGACTCAAATTAAGGAATTATAGAGGGAATTATATAATGTGATTCCAGTTTATGTGAGTAGAGATTTGTATAAAGTGACAGACTTCTTGACTAAGATGGGTATTGAGAAGGAGGTAAGGGTTCAGTGGTATAGTGACATGGTTATTGAGGATGAGAGGATTAAACAGGTTGGTGAGCAAATCCAATGTTTAGTTAATTTGGATAGCCATTGTAAAAACATGGTTTAGGAGATTTGGCTCTAATGCAAATCTTCATTTACTGTTGTAAACATGCCTACAATCATTGTAAAAATATGATTTAAGAGATTTGGCTCTAATGCAAATCTTTTTTTAGATGTTCTCTTTAATTAAAGTCGAAAATCTCACCTCACCTTATAAATGATCTTGTTTTAATATAAAATTTCAAATTAAAAAATAATAGTAATTTCATGGGATGGAACACGTAGAACAGTTTATAGCCTTGCGTTTGAATTGGGTAAGACGATATCAATTTAATATTTTTCGTCCACCACTCTCCCACATGTATTGAATGGAAAAATGTCAAGGAATCCTTTATATATGTGCCAGCTAATAATGTCGAGACCACAAGAGAAGAAGAGGGGCAAGCCATATTTCTTATCATTTGAATGTGTCTACGATTGTGAACTTGCACTCGCTGCCTCGACCCCTCCCTCCTCCTGTTTAACCAGGAGCTGGTAGCAGCAAACCTGCAACATAATGGGTAGAGCCTCTTGCTGTGAAACATTAGGGCTTTAAAAAGGGCCCCTGGACGCGCAATGAGGATAAGATTCTAGTGGAATATATTCAGAAAAATGGACATGGAAGCTGGAGTGCTCTTCCCAAGCAGGCTGGTCTGTATTTATATTGAGTAACTCACTTTCTACATTTCATGAGTATTACACAAAAATTATTTGTATGAATATGAGATGTTTTCTGACGTTCTTTTTAATTATTTCAAAGAAGCATGCAAAATTATTGTATGAATAGGAGATGATGTATCGTTTTCAAAGGGAGTAGAAACTATCAAAGTGCATCTACTTTGTTAAATTAGATGATAGATGAAATTTGTTTTCATGTTTGCCATAGTTTATGCATACACAGTCACTTAACGTATGAATTGTATGTATTTTAAGTCATTTGCGAATTTATGTAAATGTGTTGCAAGTACATGTAAAAGAATGCATATACCCACAGGGCTTCTAGAAAGCAAGGTCCATTTGCAGTCGAAGAAGAATTTATGTATTTGTATCGCTCCAAATTTTTTGCATCCTTACCTTCAGGCTATAGGATCCGCGCCCGGAAGGGGGATGCAAGAAGGATGGGACAATACCTCGGACTGAGAGGCCCTTTGAAGGTCCCGCCTCTCGGGGGAGGGGTATAAGGGTGAATTTTTGATGGATGGTGGGTTCACCAGGAAAATTTTGAGTGGCAATTTCCACGCCTAGGTTGATAGTAGGTTTGATGTGTTCATTTTGTGCTTTAATCATTCAATTCCTAGGTTTGGCCAAGATGAATCTAAACTATTCTATATGCCAATGCTGATTTTATGAATACAAAAAACATGAATAAATGCTAAACACAGAGAATATGCTAAATAGGACAGAACATACCTGATTTCGGATGTCTGATGAAGATTCTGAGTCTTGTAGCAGTCCAAATCATCTCAAATCATACGTAATCATCTGGAATTGCACAGAATCATCTCAGATCTCGGTCGGTCATCTGAGATCGAAGAGATCATCGTCGATCCGACGAATTCGTCGACGAATTTGTCAAAAACCCGCAATCACAAAAACAGATACAAAATACCAAAAATGCAACTAGCAAAAGCAAGGGGAAATGATAGGAATAATAGTAAATTTGCCTAACTGATAGATCCAGATAGCAATTAAAAGGAAATGCATCAATTTAACAATTTATTTTGACTTTATCATGCATTTATATTAAATGAGGTGAACTCCAAGATGCATAAATATAATAACTAAGATAATGCAGAAAAATAATAAGAAAATGCAAACTCTGGGCTCTGATTGCCCCCAATCTGGACTACAGTCGAGATCGCCTCCAATCATACGAGATCATCGTCGATCTATGACAGGATCATCCGAAATCGTCTGTAATCGCCTGCGATGATCCAAGCTTGTTTCGGCTGAAGAACAGTAAGATCCCTGCAAGAAAACTTGAAATATGCAATGCAAACAAAAGTATGAAGGTGTTCTAAGGCACAAGGAACTGAATTTGCAGGGAAATCCATCAGCTAGGGGGTTCAGGGGGATAAACCGAGAAAATCCCAGTTTATATAGGATTAGGGAGAGGTTAGGAGGTTGGAGATCATCCCAATTTGGGAGATCTCCAACGGGGGAGACTCTAACCGCGCAGACACGCTTTCTGCCCAGGTTAGAGAAGTTGTTGAAACAGAAGCTAATTATGAAAATTTGGTTTTGGGATGAAATCGTCTGGACGTTCTATTCCAGACGAATTCGTCAGATCTGGGATGATTTCGTCTAATCTACGACGATATTGTCCAACGGTCAAAACAAATCCTAAAAATGGCACGAAAAACAAGGAAAGCGGGTAACGAGCGGTTAACGGGCGGTTTGGGGTTAAAATTCAAATTTTTATCTTTTTACTAAGGTTTAACTGTGCCAATTTTGGGGTGCTACATTTTGCCCCCTCTTTAGCGAATTTTTCGAAGAAAATGCGTTAAAGACGAGTTTTTCCCGTTTTACGAGAAAGCAAAAATGTACTCAATTTTTTAGACGATGATTCTAGGTCGAATCGTACGACTGCTTACTATGGTGCCCCCTCCGTGTTTTTACCCAAATCGAACATTTGAGGTAAAAGCATGAAAAAGCAAAAATTAAAAAAAAATGTTGTTTTTAAATAAAATTAAGAAAAATAGGGTAAAACCCTAATTCATTTTTACTATTCAGTTTTACTGGTTTTAGAGCTCTACAGACAAAAAAATGGTGGAGACAGCACACCGATCGACAGAGGTCCAGCACGGGCTACGGGTAAGGATCTAATCCTAGTAAATTAGGTTTGAATTTAATTTGTGCAATTGTTTGTTTGAAATTTTGATTGTTTTGGGGCATCGCGGCCATTTTTAGGCCATCAACGACGTCGAGACGAAATCGTCCCGATTTGAATCATCCCTAGATCGTCGATTTCATCGGAGGGCGAAATCGACGAACTAGGGGCGATCCCGTTCAACAAGGGGCGATCCCCAAGTTGCGAAATCGGAGACGATTTCATCCTACAAAGGATGATTTTGCCCAATTTGGGACGATATCATCCAATGGTGGACGATATCATCACTTTTAAGAAATTAAGCTTGATTAAAATGTTTTTAATTTTATTTTAATGATTGGTTTATTAATGAATTTTATTGTTTTATTGTTTGTTTTGTAGAGGGGATTACTAAAGAGTTGAGAATGGAAATACGATGGGCTACGAGATGACATAGCCACGCTCGATCAGGCGGAGCACGACCGACTGGCTCAGGTCGGTTTGCAGCATGTGGTAGAGATGCCACAAGTACCGACAGACATGGGGCTACTGACAGCCCTAGCAGAGAGGTGGTATCCGGGGTCATCCTACTTTCGATTACCGATAGGGGAGATGGCTCCCACACTAGAGGATGTATGGAGGATCATGAGGATCCCCATACAAGGACGGTTGATGATGCCTACGGCCAATCAAGGCTAGGCTATGATGAGATTGACCGAGGACCCGAGCTTCACCCTAGAGAAGGGCGGAGTGAACATCGAGTCTCTGAGGCAGATGCCTGGGGCATCTAGGCTGACTCAGGTTTTGGTCGGGGTAGTAGGTGGCTTATTGTTGTGCCACCAGAGTAGGTGCAGACTACCATGGCTCCTCTCAGATGTGGTCTATGATATGAGAGACCACGGCTACAGATACTCATGGGGCAGCTTTGTACTATGCCGCTTGTATAGGATCCTACATGGGGTCGTATACAAGGGAGGCCGATGTATGGTCTTGACATCGCTACCCGTAGGTTTGGTGCTTGGGAGCACATCATGGTGCGGAGGCCGATAGGGCTCCCACTGATAAGGGTTGACCGAGAGAGGCCCCGAGTTTTCTACTGGTGGTTACAGAGGGGGTCACAGCGGTGGATAGATCTGTCGATGTCACGGAGGTTGCTGGACGACCTCATCCTGGACCAGATCACCTGGAGGCCATGGCGAGAGCACCCCGGGTGGGCAGAGGATGGGCAGGAGCTAGCTCGCATCAGGCGAGTCTATTGGCTATGGATGGAGCGGGGAGAGGTAGAGCTCCACCGCTACGACCGGGTTCTATGATAGTTCGGTCTACAGTAGGGGATCCCTTCTCTCAGGGATTACGAGTACTCCCAGACTATCCGGGATAGTACCACACTGAGCGGGGCTCCAGACATGCAATGGTTCTGGAGTCAGGACGCGGACGATGCCCCCATCCAGCCAGTGGATGGTGATGATGCTGGGGTTGCAGACGGCTATGATGCCTGGTACGTAGGCATCCACCCTCCTCGGATGACGAGGGCATAGGGTCCAGTGCACGCTGTGGTGCGACGATTGGGGAGGCGGCGTCAGGCTGCTATTGAGGCAGCACGGGGTCACGACGGGAGAGAGCAGCGATGGTCTCCATAGGAGAGATGCCAGAGGATGGGTCGGGCACCACAGAGACCTCAAGAGATAGGGAGGAGGGAGAGGGGAGTCCCTTCTCAGCAGGGGGAGAGACCACCATCGCCCGATAAGGGCAAGGGTGTCGAGGTAGGGGAGAGCAACGAGACGACGGCTCTCCGGGCTGAGGTTGCCCGCCTCCGGGCTCAGGTGCAGACACTACAGGATGAGGCTACACGGCTCAGGGCTCGGAGCGGAGGGGCGAGCACTCGGGATCTGGCATGGTCTATTGCTCAGACCGCATTCTACCAGGGGCTATACTATCACGTGGTCCCAGAGGGACAGAGGGTACCACTGCCAACCCCCATTGCAGAGCCAGTCATGATGGGATCATCGAGGACATCCTCACGATCGACGATGAGGACCCGAGACATAGCCCGGACCTCTATGGGACCACCTCCTCCACGCCAGGGTGGGGGAGGAGATGAGGCTGAGAGCTCGAGGGCTTCTCGAGGCTAGCTGCTGCAGAGGGCAGATTGTATTATTATATATAGTTTTTGAGGGGATTGAGTATGCCAGGGTTTTGATTGTGGCATACCAATCCAGATGATGTACATAATTGATTGAGATATATAGATTATCTTTTTGATGATATGACTTGTGTATATGTTGTATAATGCTTTAATTTTGAATTTGTGATTAATTATTTATGTAATTATGTCGTTGGAAAGAAAATATTTATGCCATGCTATAGAATTGGAAATGAAATAATTTGATGTAAATAAATTGGTTGTTTTGTGGTGTGTTTTGATGAAAAATAAAAGGGACTTCTAACAATAATTTCAAAGGACATTGTTGCTGGTATAGACCGTTTCATGGAGTCACCGCTCACTAGGTCGTCAAGCTAATCCCAGGATAGAAATATTGTTAAAAGTAAAAGAATGCTTAAGAGACTGTCTTAAGACTTTGTGTTGTGATGATGGAAGTGATGATGGTGATGATTTGTTTTCAGATTTTCATAAAAAATATTATGCATGACATATTAAAGAAATATGATTTTGCTAGGCATAAATTCCTAAGTGTGATAAAATTTTTGAATAAGTCCCTAGGAACTATACCATCATTGCAAAATTGAATGTTGACATAATGACATGAAATGGAATAAGTGTGCGTTCATTTTTAAAGCTCAATTGTGTAACATAATGATGTAAGTCATATGTTTTTATGAATTTTTAAAATAAATGGGAAATAAAATTAGAACAATGGTTTGCGCTAGGCATAGAATTTTAGGTATAGACTTATACCATCATCACGAAATCCAAAGAAGAAATTGATATTTTAGTTTTATTGCACGATTGATTTTTGACTTTTGATAAACAGAAAATAATAATATGAACATGACTTTATTGATTATATTTGTGTCATATGTTGTGTGAAAGCATTTTGTGATTTTTGAAAACAATGTATGTAATTGTTTTTATACAAAACAGATGTTCTGAAATAAGAAGATAAAATTATTCCAAAAAAAGTTGCAGAAATATTTTACATTATCTCAAAGACAAATATAGATTTATACGGAACCCTCATGTGCAAATGTGAGTTCATTACCGATCTTGCTTTATCATAATGATACAGAATCTCTCAAATACAAATGTGTGTGCAATTGTATTGTTCATTCACCAATTTTGAGCAAGAAAATTTGATACAAGTAATTTGACTTAACCAAATGAGTGTTCGTTGACCATGATTTATATGCATATGACCGTACCAGACTACTATGTAAGTCGGGTTATCACGAGCTAGCTAATCCATAAGCCGACATAGGTCTGTACAAAAGAAGGTCGCTAATGTGACAGACATATCACCACGCTAGGAATTACCCAAGGCCAAGCGGGTTGGGCACAAACCACCTGTTATGGGGCTTACCTCACAGTTTTTGAATAATTGAGAATTCCAGGGATTCAAGCTCATTCACCCTTCTTTTCTTTTCAAGGGGTAGGGAAAGGGATTTTATTGCTTTTTGCTTTTTTTTTTTTGTATTTTTGCTTGGAACTGAGACAATGCGGAAATATGGCTGCGATGGTACAAAATAATATTTTTCTTTTTCTCATTTTCTTTGACTTTTTTTTTTTTGTCTATGCTAGGGATACTTGCTCGGATTGGCTGTAGAGCAAGGGATTTTTATTCTGGGTAGGGGTGAGCTTGTCCTTTTGTCAATTCTCAAAGATTCTAGACCATGTGCATGATAGGATAGCAGGGGAAACTTTTCGCTCAAGAAACCACTTCTACTATGTAGCATCATATTGAATTTGCAATGAAATCATTTTAATGTGAAAAGATATGCTTGGTTCAAGTAAATAACAAGATCAATTCTCTATGCTCAAAACTTTATTTAATTCAAATGTGGACTTTGATATAAGAGAGATTAATAATCATACCAAATAGAAGCAAGATATTTATGTATGTGAGTGTGAAAGTGCGGGATTCCAAATAAATGCTAATTTATCCAAAATAATTGAAAATATAACTGCAATACTTCAAGAATTGATAGGTACGAAAATAAAAGATGTTTTTGAAGATTTTGAGGATTTTGATGTTTTTATATTTTGATTTTGATTGATGAATGGAAAGAAGAAATACGATTACTATTTTTTGAAATTTTATATAAATAACTAAAAGGAAACAATATGCAAAATACACAATATATACAAATGATGAAAATGACCAAATGTTACGCATAATAACGCTTAAGATGCATAATGTTCATAGGTTCTTTAAGATCTTTACCATCTAAGGTAGCTAATCGATATGCTCCCGATCCAAATTTAGCAGTGATGACATATGGTCCAAGCCAGTTGGGCTCAAATTTACCTTTAAGGTCTTTAGTTGCATTAATATTTTTTTATTTTCTTTTAAGACAAGGTCACCGATCTCAAAGGATCGATGATGAACTTTCTTGAGGTATGCTCTCTTAAGCTTGTTTTGGTAGGCACGAAGATGCTCCAAAGCATTGATGCACTTTTCATCTAGGAGTTCCAGCTGACTAAATCTGCCAGCACGATATTCATCTCCTACTTCAGTATCTTGAAGTAGTAGAGCTAAAGAAGGAACTTCTAATTCGAAGGGAAAAACAGCTTCAGTGCCATAGACCAAAACAAAAGGTGAAGTACCTGTGGGGGTGCGAACGCTAGTTCGATAGGCCCACAAAGCAGGATATAATTGGATGTGCCAATCTCGACCAGATTTATTGACCAGTATTTTGAGGATTTTGATTAATGTTTTATTAGATGCTTCTGCTTGGCCATTACCCTGAGGGTAATAGGGAGTGGACCAACGATGTTGAATTTTATATTTTTGACATAATTTTTTGACATCTTTATTTTTGAAACAAGTTCCATTATCTGAGATGAGATTTGCAGGAATTCCGAACCTACAAATAATTTGATTAAAAATAAACTTGGAAACTTGGGTTCCAATGCAAGAAGCTAAGGGCATAGCTTCAACCCATTTCGTGAAATACTCAATGGCGGTTATGATGAATTTGTGTCCATCAGATGACACAGGGTTGATTTTTCCAATGATGTCTAAGCCCCATTTTGAAAAGGGCCAAGGAGATGAAATAGCCTACAGTTCTTGTGCAGGCGCATGGACAAGGTCAGCGTGTTTCTGGCACTTGTCGCAATGGCGCACATAATCATGTGCATCATTCTCCATGGTAGGCCAAAAATATCCTATCCTAAGGAGCTTCTTAGCAATGGCGCTACCACTAAAATGCCCCCCACAAGATCCATTGTGGGCTTCACTCAAAGCTGATTTAGATTCTGCTAGATTCAAACATCTCAGTAAGATGCCTTCAAAAGATCTCCTATACAAGGTATTACCAATAATTACGAAGCGACTTGCTCGTCTACGTAACAACCGACGCTGGTTGCTATTACAACCTTCAGGGAAGGTCCCATTTTGCAAAAAATTAAATAAATCAGTGTACCATGGTTCAGGAGTAGTTTCGTTGATTAGAAACACATCCAAAGGTTCTAAGCATGATTTGCTTGAAGCGGGTTCCTGGAGTCGATGAATAATGATGGTAGCATATTCATCATCTAACTCCAAGGGCAAAAGAGATGCAATTGCAGCCATAGCATCAGCCGCACGGTTGCTAGTTCGAGGAATAGCTTCCAAGGTAACTTGATCAAATAAAGATAATAATTGTAAGACATACATTTTATATGGGCATAATTTATCATCTCTGGTCTGATAAACATCATTGATTTGATTTATGACAAGTTGAGAATCATCGAAAACCAATAAATTTTTAATTTTTAGTGCCAAGGCAGCTCGTAATCCAAGGATTAGAGCCTCATATTCAGCAGTATTATTAGTGCAAGCAAATGTTAATTTGAAGGACAGAGGTATAAGATGTTTCTACGGAGATATTAAAATAATACCTGCACCAGCCCCACTCATGCATCGGGCTCCGTCAAAGTATAGGGACCATTGCTCAGGATGGTCTGCCTCTAATCTAAGGCATTCATCAGGAAACTCAATGATGAGGGGATGGGTAGACTCTAAGGGTGCAACAACTAATTGGTCTGCTATGATTTGACCTTTAACAGACTTTTGTCCTATAAACATGAGTTCAAACTCGCTTAGCGCAAGAACCCACTTGGTTGTGCGACCAGATAAGTACGGTCGACTCATGAGATACCGCAAAGGATCGAATTTAGCAATAACATACATTTTTTGACTGAGCATATAATGGCATAGTTTCTGTGTAGAAAATACGACTATGAGACATAACTTCTCTAATACCGTATAACGAGTTTCATAACTGATTAAGGTTCTACTGATGTAATAATTAGCACGTTCTTTCTTCTCATCGTCAAGTTGAGCTAACATAGCTCCTAAGGCACAATCTGAAGCAGAAATGTACAAGATAAATGGACGATCAGATCTAGGTGGGGAAAGCACCGGTGGTTTAAGGAGATATTGTTTGAGGAGTTCGAATGCTTCCTGACATTCGTCATCCCAATGAAAAGAGACATCTTTTTTAAGAAGCTTAAGAAAGGGTCCGGTTTTGTCCGCCAACTTATCGATGAAGCGACGAATAGCTTGAAGTTTACCTTGTAGACTTCGTAATTCAGATATATTTGTGGGTGCGGGCATATCAGTGATAGCCGCGATCTTGAGAGGGTCAATTTCAATGCCACGTAAAGAAACTATAACCCCCAATAATTTACCGGACTTAACTCCGAATATACATTTGGCTGGATTTAGTCGGATAAGATATTCCCTTAACCGATCAAAAACTTTTCTCAAGTCATCTAAATGATCATCTTCTTTGATGGAACGAGCTATAATATCATCTACATAATCATGTAGAATATCATGCATCATATCGTGAAAGATATAAGTCATGGCTCGTTGATATGTTGCACCCGCATTCTTTAAACCGAATGGCATCACTTTCCAACAAAAGGTTCCCCAAGGGGTAATAAAGGTTGTTTTAGCCTGATCTTCAGGAGCTATCCTGATCTGATTATAACCAGAGAATCCATCCATTAGGGATATCATTCCACTCCCAGCAAGTAAAATCAATGATCTGATCCATGTTGGGAAGAGGAAAATCGTCTTTAGGGCATGCAACATTAATATCTCTAAAGTCTATGCAAACCCTAACTTTGGTAGCTTCTTTCTTAGTTACTGGAACTACATTTGAGATCCATTCAGCATAATCAATGGCTTGTATAAAAATAACCTTCAAGAGTTTTTCTAATTCTCCTTTGACTAGTAAGGCCACTTTAGGATGCATTTTTCTAAGTTTTTGTTTAACAGGTTTAGCATCCGGATGGACTACTAGGTGATGCATAACTACAGAAGGGTCTAATCCTGGCATATCTTCATATGTCCAAGCAAAAACGTCTTCATATTTTTTAAGGAATGAAATGTATTTATCTTGTTTTTCTTGGCTCAATTCTGATCCAATGTTGATTATGTGAGGGTTATCTTCGGTTCCAATGTTAATTTTTATGACGTTTTCAACTTCCATATGTAGATCTCTCTCAAAATTAGATGGGGCGGGTGAAACGCCTAATTCTTGTAATTCTTCCAAGGTTAGCTTGGATAATTCATCTTGAGGAGCCGTGGCCTCAAGCTGGGCTACACTAGGTATAGAGCCATCGAAATAAAATCCGTTATGTAACAATTCCTCAACGGAGACATCATGGAAGATATCCCCCTCCAACTCATCGTCGAATTCAACAATCATCTCAGGGTAAGCTATGGATAGCATATTGCATGTAAATGGATTATCCCTTAAACGCAAAGCATCGCGTTTATCCAAATAATCTTGGTAACATATGAGATGGTCATCATCCTCGAATGGGAAGGGCTGACCTTTACTAGGAAATAGGCCCACGCCACATCGGGCGGGCCATGGTTCTACCTCAAAAGGTTCTTTCATACCATTCTGGAAAGGTCCCAAACCTTTCCCTTTATATCCCAATTTAAGCATTATAGGCTTAGCTTTAATATACTCATTAGCAAAATAACAACGAGCATACCCATCATAATGAGTCTTGATGTTTCTAGGTATTCTTCCCCAGTCATATCCCTTATAAATAAAAGCACAACTCCCGACTTGGTAGATACTTCCCATAGGCTGTGGGAGGCCCAAGGTACGAGGAGAGGGTGGCAATTTATTTAAAATATGGTAATCTTGCATAGCAGCGTTTGTTTTCTCTGATACAAGAATTTTAGATAAATCGGGTAAGAGCTCGTCAGTAAGAGCGTAAGAGGTAGAAGGATCATTTCCTATGTTTTTAGATGCGGGAAACATGCCTTTGATAGGCGTAGACGTTGTAGAGATGTCGATGGACGGGTCTAAAGGTATGGAAGTTATAGGAGTAAAACAAGAAGCATTGGTTGTGGGTTTAGGATCCTTTTGGGGTCCTAATGTGGTTTGTTCGGAAGATGGTTGAACTATATGTAGAGGTGTAGTTGGTGGGGAAAAAGTAGATGATGTTATGAGTGTGTGTTTCACACGTTTAGGTGGATGATTAGAATTAGGATGTGTGGATGACAGAGCAGGGCAAAATTGAACTCCAACAGGTTCTGCCAAAGCACACATATCAAAGGGTCTAGGATCACCATGAATGGTAACCAACTGATTTTTAAATTCGAATTTAACACACTGATGTAAAGTTGAGGGAACATCTCGCATCGCGTTGATCCAAGGGTGACCCAAGAGTATATTGTACGATGCAGGGCAATGTACAATAAACACGGTCGTGTCTAAGGTTCGAGGACCAACTTGCAATGGGATAGTAATAACTCCACATGTTTCTTGTGTTTCGTCATTGAAGGCTTTTATAATCATATCGGTTCTTTTCATTTCATCACTTCTAAACCCAAATCTTTGGTAGAAGTCAAAAGTGCATATGTTTAAAGATGAACCATTATCAATCAAGACTCGTTTAACTGCGCTACATCTCCAATTAGGGCAGTAATATATAAGGGGTTATCCTTATGTAAACTATGTTGCGGTATATCTCTATCTCGAAAGTCAATACAATCGACTTCTCGAGTTATGATAGTATTGGACATGGCTTCAGAGTTGAATATTTTGTGGTACCATCATTTGGCTTAATGTGAGCATTAATTCATCCCTATGGGTAGGAGAAGATCTTAAAAGGTCCAAAAGGGAAATTCTAGCTGTAGTATTTGATAATTGTTCATTAATATTATAAGGAGGTTTAGGTTGAACATTAGGCGCATGATTCCCTTTATTGGGATTTTTCAAAATGAATGGAGCTGATCCATCATTCTGAGTTTGATCTTGTTGAGAATTTTGAGCCTGTTGTCGAGTAACAACTCCGATGGTACCTACAATATTATTTTGCGGATGATGAATGGGTCTTGGTCTAGCGTTTATGGCTTGTTCATTAGAAAGTAATTGTTGAGACGATGGTCGAGTAGTGACTCTTCTTGGAAATGGTTCTTCTGGAATCATAGAACTTGTGATAGGTTGAATAGGATCTGATTCATCTTCAGAACTATTCGATTGATTTGAGGTGATTTCCATGTCACTTTCAGTCTCATATTCGGTATCACTAAGATCAAGTGTCCGAATATTATGTAGAGGTCTAGCCGTAACCATGGATAAAGTTGTGTCAAAGATTTGCGGATCATGAACAGGTAAATGTCCACTAATAGTTCCTACATATCGAGTAGGAGGGGGAACATTATGATGCTCAATTTGATTAGCCACCTCTTTACCATGCTTTGGTAAAGGATGTTGAAATATGTCCAATGATTGATTGGCATTCTGGATTCTGATTTTGGGGGATGTTCTTTTGAGCATTATTAGGAGGATTTTGTTTAGGTTGAAAGGCTTGCACCTCCATCTCATTGTTATCAATCAGGTCTTGTATTTTATGTTTTAATATTTTACAAGAATTGGTAGCGTGTCCAGGTCCTCTATGGAAATCATAGTGTAAATCAGCCCTGTATCCGGGTATAGTTGGATCAGGTTCCCGGATATTTGGTAATTGGATCATTCCTCGTGCTAGTAATTGTGGGAGAATGGTTGATAAGGGTTGATTTAACCTAGTAAATTCTCGGGGTGGTTTATCAGGAGGTTTCAGTATAAATTTCTCTGTTGTTTTCGCAACATTAATAGTAGCGATATTTCTACTATCAGTGACTCCATCGCCCACAACTTGTTTATTTTTATATTGATTTCTGGATGTTTTCTCATCATCTTTCTTTTTAAGTTGACCTCTCCTAACAAGAGCATCTTCCACTCTTCGAGCTAAATCTATAGCTTGATCGAAGGTGGTCAAGGTAGCAGTTGATAACTCATAGGATAGTTGTTCTTGTAAATTATTGATAAAGATATCCAACATTTCTCGATAAGGTAACACAAAGTGCAATTTTCCTATCAACTGTCTCCATCGAGCTAGGAAATCAGCAAAACATTCATCTTTGTCTTGTTTTAGGTTGTACAAATCTTTAATGGTTACATGCCTTTCAATGTAGGCACTAAATTGATGCACAAAAGACTCGGCTGTCTCTTTGAAATTCCTCAAAGAATGAGTGGGTAATTGGTAATACCACTCTAATGCCATTCCTCCTAAACTTTTTGGGAACATTTTTAGTAATAACAAATCATCATGTGATATATCATGACACGCTATCCTAAACATACGAAGATGCTCTATGGGATCTTCAGTTCCTTTATATATAGGTAGGACAGGCATAGGAAAGTGTTTAGGATATGGTTGTGCTACAACTATAGGATCTAGAGGCTGACTACACATCTCTCGATAATTGTACGAGGGACGGTAGGGATCTATCTGGTCCATGCGGGAGACTAATTGTTTCACCATGGCTTCCAGATTACCAGTTTGTCCACCATATTGGTTTGGTGGTACATGAGTATGGGATTTGTGAGCGTAGGATGGCGTGACATAAGGATTAGATGCTATATTGTTGTTATGCAAATGGTTGGTAGGAAGAGTATTATGAAGAAGATTTGTTGTGGCATTATGTTGTACCCCAGATTGTTGGAAATTGGTATTTGGTTTTGTTTTAGGTTTTTGTTGATTTGAGGTATGTTGATCAATAACTTGGCGAAATAGAGCAGTGAATGATGGTTTCTTTTGTGTGGGAATAACCCTAGGCTTGGTAACAGGCACTCTAGATGGTTGGGTAACCTGTTGTTGCATGTTCTGGATTATAGCGGCCATATCCAAATTGGATGGTCCAGCTTGATCACTTTCTTGATCAACGAAGGACAAGGGATTAGTGCGTGTGTGATATATGTCTTCTAGGGTTGCTTGAGTGTCACTAATTTGATCCTTGTCCATATGGACTGCTCTATTAAGAGTGCCAATATTAGTATTGAGGAACTTCCAGAAATGTTCCATGTTTTCAAAAGTAACAGCTCCTTCCGGAGATATTTTAGGAGATGAGGATCCTTCCTCTCTAACAATTTCTCTTTGTTCATTTGCATCAACAAACTCTTCTTCTTGTTGGTCTAGGGTTCCTTCTTCCTGAATTGGGTCTTCAGGAAGGACATCTGGTTTATTTACTGGTCTTCCTAACCAATCTTCTTCTACTTCAGTCTGTTTTCCATTCCTGAGTCTAGTCATTATGTTTAAATTTAGATTTTAGCAAATATATATTAATATATTTGCAACAAATTTGGGAGGTATATATTTTAATTATATACCTACTATAATACTTAAAAGAAAATGTTTTGATTTTTGTTATGATTTTGTTTTGTTTTTATTTTTAGTATATATTTTTTTGTTTTTATGATTATAAAGACAACAAACAACACACTAAATGCAAGAAATAATAATAATAAAAGAATGGCTTAGTTTTCTATAAATAGTTTATAGATGTCATTGATAGGATCAAGTTCATCAGGAGTCATGAAATGCTCCTCTTCAAATTGGAAATGGTTTTTCAGGAACTTAACAAAGTGTGCTATGGTGATGTTATCTACTTCTGACTCTGTCTTGTAAAAATAGAGCTCATGGCAATACTCTCGATATAACACAGCTCTAGGAACTCTATTCCATCTCTTTCTATCCGTAAGGATGACCTCTTGATCCTCTATACGAGATAGAAATTTATGTACTACAACTGCATTGTCGAGGTATTCCTCAAAGGTGTACAATTCAGAAGACACAAGGGCTCTTTTATCTGCTAACCACCTATGGCAAGCTCTCTGAAGCTCATGATACAAGGTCACTTGATCAGGATCCAGGATTCTATCTAGGACAAACCTCTTGATTTGCCTAAGTTCGGTTGATCTATATTCAATGATATTCAATCTCCTATTAAGTTCGTCCCATAAAGGTTGAACCCTATTTGTTTGAGGTACTCTAAGTACATAAGTAATCTCTATAGCTGCTAATTGATTCTCAACATTAATGGTGACAACTCGTCTTTTATTATAATCTACCATCTAAATATGATATGCAATCTTTGGTTCTAAATGCATTTATGTTTTGTTTTTTTTTTTGGATTGTTTTCAAAAGGTTTTTTAGTTTTCACGTCGGGTTCACCAAAATGTATCGCTCCAAATTTTTTGCATCCTTACCTTCAGGCTATAGGATCCATGCCCGAAAGGGGGATGCGAGAAGGATGGGACAATACCTCGGACTGAGAGGCCCTTTGAAGGTCCCGCCTCTCGGGGGAGGGGTATAAGGGTGAATTTTTGATGGATGGTGGGTTCACCAGGAAACTTTTGAGTGGCAGTTTCCATGCCTAGGTTGATAGTAGGTTTGATGTGTTCATTTTGTGCTTTAATCATTCAATTCCTAGGTTTGGCCAAGATGAATCTAAACTATTCTATATGCCAATGCTGATTTTATGAATACAAAAAACATGAATAAATGCTAAACACAGAGAATATGCTAAATAGGATAGAACATACCTGATTTCGGATGTCTGATGAAGATTCTGAGTCTTGTAGCAGTCCAAATCATCTCAAATCGTACGTAATCATCTGGAATTGCACAGAATCATCTCAGATCTCAGTCGGTCATCTGAGATCAGATGAGATCATCGTCGATCTGACGAATTCGTCAGACGAATTCATCAAAAACCTGCAATCACAGAAATAGATACAAAATACCAAAAATGCAACTGCAAAAGCAAGGGGAAATGATAGAAATAATAGTAAATTTGCCTAACTGATAGATCCAGATAGCAATTAAAAGGAAATGCATCAATTTAACAATTTATTTTGACTTTATCATGCATTTATATTAAATGAGGTGAACTCCAAGATGCATAAATATAATAACTAAGATAATGCAAAAAAACAATAAGAAAATGCAGAAAAACAATAAGAAAATGCAAACTCTGGGCTCTGATTGCCCCCAATCTGGACTACAGTCGAGATCGCCTCCAATCATACGAGATCATCGTCGATCTACGATAGGATCATCCGAAATCATCTGTAATCGCCTGCGATGATCCAAGCTTGTTCCAGCTGAAGAACAGTAAGATCCCTGCAAGAAAACTTGAAATATGCAATGCAAACAAAAGTATGAAGGTGTTCTAAGGCACAAGGAACTGAATTTGTAGGGAAATCCATCAGCTAGGGGGTTCAGGGGGATAAACTGAGAAAATCCCAGTTTATATAGGATTAGGGAGAGGTTAGGAGGTTGGAGATCATCCCAATTTGGGAGATCTCCAACGGGGGAGACTCTAACTGCGTAGACACGCTTTTTGCCCAGGTTAGAGAAGTTGTTGAAACAGAAGCTAATTATGAAAATTTGGTTTTGGGACGAAATCGTCTGGACGTTCTATTCCAGATGAATTCATCAGATCTGGGATGATTTCATCTAATCTATGACGATATTGTCCAACGGTCAAAACAAATCCTAAAAATGGCATGAAAAACAAGGAAAGCGGGTAACGAGCGGTTAATGGGCGGTTTGGGGTTAAAATTCAAATTTTTATCTTTTTACTAAGGTTTAACTGTGCCAATTTTGGGGTGCTATAGTATTATTATACAAGTATATGCAATTTCGATATGTCCAGATTGTGGTTCCCTCATAATACTCTCTTACGCTGCTTATTCTTTTTCTATATTTGTACAGATGGTCCGTCATAGCCTCACAGCTGCCGGGGAGAACGGACAACGAGATCAAGAATTTCTGGAACACAAATCTAAAGAAAAAGCTGCTACGGATGGGACTCGACCCCTCAACCCTCGCCCCCAGATCAGAAGTCAACAGTGCCAAGGCCAAGGCCAAGCTTTTTCTTTAGATTTGTGTTCCAAAAATTCTTAGCATCTGATAAAGTACGACAAGCACAACAAACATCATCACCATAATCCCACTGTATCATATGATTTGATTGGGGTTGGGGTGCCTCTTCTGCTGATATGACGAAGGGCCAGAAAGAAAACAAGAATCCCGATAGTGAGGACTCGTCCAGCTCTAACATGGGCATGACATGGGTTTGTAGGGTTCTCCTTTCAGAGAACATGTTTTTTTTTTTGGGGAGGGGACCACCAAAAATATTCAATGAGACAAAATCTATTTGAACAACAAAAATACTCAATGAGATCACACCTTGGATAGTTGTAAAGTGCTCGACATACCTTGGAACTAGGAAACTAGTCCTCAAATGCCAATCAGTGATCTTTAGCTACTAATCTGGGTAGATCATTTCATTCTCCTCTTGAAATATAGTTAAGTTTTTGTTTTATCTATAAATATGGGTAGATCATATCATTCTCATTCTCCTTTTGAAAGGTAGTTAACCAAAAATTAATGGTTTTTGTTTTATCTGGGAGAAGGAAAGGATTGTGTGAAGTAATAACAACAAATTTTTGAGAGCAATGAAAGCATAAAAGATATATTGTAGGTATTTGGTGAGAAAATGAGGGTGTGAAGTAGGTATTTATAGCATCTAAAATGAAATAAATTCTAATTAGAACCAAAAACTAATTTTCTCTCTTTTTAGGGTCATAAAATCATAATTATTTATCCAAATGAGGTGTCATTTAAATCCTAGGTGTAAAACTATGCTAAAATCATGATATTGTATTAAAAACCTTAAAAATAATTGGACAACTAAGATATCTACTTAAAACATCTATCTTGACATCATCAATTTTAGGATGCATGCTTTAGGAAACACATGTTAAAATGTCCCTTAATTACTAAAATAAAAACAAAAAAAAAGTGACAATTGGGAGAAGAAAGGGAATCAAAACCATCGGCCAAAATGGATTGATATCATCCCATTCAAGGACTAACAAAGTTAGTCCACCTCTATCCCATATATAGAAGGACAAAACTCTCCACCATTGACAAAGTCAATCGTTAGCGTTTTTTTATAAATACACATTATCTCTCCCTAAGGACTGCATGCAACACCACAAGTGATAGTCACTCATGAATCCTTAAGGAAAATAAGAAAAGAAAATAGAAATATGTGATAGTTGAAGCAACAAAAACTAAAATTCTATACTATGAAACACAAATAATTTTCTTGTAATTCTGATACTATTGTCTATACAAAATGTAAAAATGTTGAAATAAATAGTGGAAATAAATGCAAACATATAGCCAAAAATATAAAAGTAGAGGAAAATATACTTGATACTAGTATGTCTTCCTAAAAAGTTTAGGTAAAAGAAGTTTTTTATTTTCTTCAAGCGACCAACAATGATTTTACTTATTAAAACATCCAAAGACTAAAAAACATTAGTTGGGTTCAAAATGAGCAAAAATAAAGTATGTAGTGACTTCAAAGCATACCAAAAACCCTAAAAACACTATCTTTGTGACATCCCTATTGAATAATATTACATTATTTGGTAAATACTAATGTACCTCCATGGTACCATTTTAAATTTTAGTTTAGTGTGTGAGTCTATAGTTTAGGGTGTGTGATTTATATTTCCACTAAACTATGTGTCTATGTGTAGAATGAGTGCAAATGTCATGTAACAATGTGTGCAAGTGCCATGTAGTTAAGTGTGCAAGTGTGTGTAATGTATCATATAGGTTAGTTAAGAGTCATGTGATTATGTGTCAAGTATGCAAGTGAAGAGTCACATGTATGTAGCAAGACGTAAAGTCAAGAGACATGAAAGGTGTATCCTATGTGTAGAATATGAAAGGAAGCATCTCCTGGATATGTGAGGAGTGCAATATTCAAGTAATGAAGAGTCACCTTTCTAAGGTTATTTTATGGAGACAAAGCTCCATGAAATGTACCAAATACTGTGTCAAGAAATGTTTCAAGCATTGATTGAGATAATGAAACTCTTTTATATTTGATTCATAAATAATATTATGAGTATAATGTTGATTGATATTGTTATGTTTCATGAATATTATATTCATTGACATTGATATTATCCTATGATTAAGTCTTAATATATTTTTTCTATGAATAATATTTGTTTCTAAATATCGGAACCTATGATTAAATCTATTTAAAAATCCAATAGTGGTATAAGAGCCACATTCAATCCAATTAAGAAACTTGGATAATTGTGCTATTAGAGCTACCACACTCTATCCAATTTTGGAGGAGTTATATTTAAAAGCTAGCATAAGAGAAGAACTTTGGTGTGAATTTTAAATTGAAGGTAAAAAGTTGCAGGTTAGAAACTAGCATTAGAGAAGAACTCTGGTGTCAAGTTGAATTAGATTTTGTAAATTAAATATTGGAGGAAGTTGAATATTTTTTGCCTAATATCTATTTGAATTTGATAGTTTGCTATAGATAAAATATTGGAAGTTTGGAGTAGTACTTAAAAAAAAATATTGAAAGCTTGTAAGATGTATGCAATGTTAAAGACATTATTGACTCCACTAAGAAAGTTTTTTATAAGAAAAATATAATATCTATTTTGGTGAATAGAAGATAGTAGCCTTGTGAAAAACTGGGTGAAGGTGGAAGACACCAAAAACAAAAAATAATAGTCAACTTTGCTTGAGAAAAAACCCGTGAAAATGAAAAAGTGAGCAACAATATAAAGAAAGGAGAGGAGAGTGATTTATCCAAATTAGAGAACCTTTCAAATAGCAAGTATAGGGTTGAATGAATCCTAAATCTACATAGTTAAAGTTGTCACATTAATACATAGTTGAAGTGACCAGGTGAATACATTGTTGAAGCACCTTGGTGAGGATAAAATTTGAAGCATTTTGTTGAAGCACCTGAAACATACATAAGGTTGAAAAGAAGTATTGATCATATATTATGAACAACAAAACTGTTGATAAAAGTCATCCAAGTTGCCACAAAAAAAAATAATGAGCATATTGAATCTGGACAATGTCTAAAAAGATAGAATCTAAGAGCAAAGCATCGAATGTAGTTGTTAGAGGAGGAACAATTGTCTAATATTAACTGGTGGTCAAATTGGTGTTGGCCTGGGGAGCTTCCTATTTTGCAATATAAAGCTCATCTAGGTTACAAAGGGCTCACCCTGCAAGTTCCAATGTTTGATAAGCTCACTATGATATGGAACTTAGTCTCTCTTCCCTCCATATGGAATAAGAGGTTTCAGAATGCTTGGGCTACTTATATTGAACCTAAACAATGTTTTTTTTGCTTGGAGTATCTTGCACTAGGGGTTACCTGTTGGCAATAGGCTCAAGAATCTAGGTATTCGTAATCCTATTTTCCCAATTTGCAAATAGATGAAAGATTTTTTGCATGTTTTTTGGTTTTGTGATCGGGCTCAGACAGCCTGGGATTGGCTTCTTGAAAATTTTAGACCTTTTATGCAAGAGGATTTTACCTGGGTGCATGCTATTTGGGTCACCCTATTTCTTTTTCCTTTAGCTTGAGTGTTGTTTGGAATATTTTTAGAATTGGTACCCTATTTTATCTTTGGAAGTCCTAGAATAGAGCTATTTTTTCTCAACAAGATGTTGGGTGTGTCATCTCTATTATTGATAAATATGCTATATTCTTTAATTTTTTGTTATAGATTCAAGTACAGGTTGAAATATTAAATGTGGACCTACAATACTTACGTACCCTCATGAAGCATTGGGGGAATACGCCCTACACTATGAGTCGTGTGCCTCTTACTTTCCCTTCTAGGTCCCGGTTGTCGACTCATCAGGGCACCCATCATCAACCACAACCCTCTACTATCAGAAACTAGTCCCAGCCCACTTGTAGCACAAATGTAGAGAATGTGGAGCTGGAGGCCCATATCATTCGACCTCTAGTTGGTATGTTCAGCCTCTTGAGCAAGATGATACCCCTGGTTGGGGTGACATTATACCAAATGCACAAACTTGTATTGTTAGTGGTACTATTGCTGATGGCTAGGGGGATCCAGTTTCTTCAATCGTTGGATGGACTTATGACCTTATGGAGGAAAACTTTAGGCCTTCCACTTGGCAGTGGTTTCTTAGCTCCTTTATTTTTGAATGCAATTTGACACTATTTTAGCGGTTGTTATCTGGATTTTTGTGGACTATTTCTGACACTCTTGTGTACTCCTAACCATGGTAGTTAGTGTGTTGGTTTACGGGGTGTGCTAATACCACCCACACTTTTTTTGTATTATTAGACATTATTTTATTAATATAATGGCTTTTTCATCAAAACAAAATGCGTTATTAAGAATTAAAACAAAACTGAAGCTACAGGTTCCATCAAAGATGGAATATTTTCTCTAGACACAGGAATATTTTTAGAAGGAATATTAAACCATATTTTCTTGCAAGAATGAATTAATGATGAATTGTTTGATTTCTCAAAAATACATAAAATAAGATGTATCAAGAACAATCCAAGATTTTCTAGCTGGGACAACAAACAAAGGCAGTGGATGAACAAAAGAGAAAAGACGAAGATAAAGGTTGAAAAATAAAGTCATCAATAATAAAGTCATCAATAATGTAAAATGGGGGGTTTTTGAGAATATTACATTATTTGGTACATGTTAATGTATTCTCATGGTACCCTTGTAAATACTAGTTTAGCGTGTGAGTCTATAATTGGTGTATATGTGTAGGATTTTATCGAAACTATGTGTCTATGTGTAGGATGAGTACAAGTGTCATGTAACAATGTTTTCAAGTGTCATGTAGTTAAGTGTGCAAGTGTGTTCAATGTGTCATATAGGTTAGTTAAGAGTCATGTATTTATATGTCAAGTATGCAAGTGAAGAGTCACATGTATGTAGCAATATGTAAAGTCAAAAAACATGAAAGGTTTGACTTATGTGTAGAATATGAAAGGATACATCTCCCAAATATGTAAGGAGTGAAATAGTAAAGTATTGAAGATTCACCTTTATAACGTTATATTATGGAGATAAAGCTCCATGAAATGTATCAAAGATTGTATCAAGCATTGGTTTGGATAATAAAGCTCTTGTATATTTGATTCATTAATAACATTGTGAGTATATTATTGATTGATATTGTTATATTTCATGAATATTATATTCATTGACATTGATATTATGTTGTGATTGAGCCTTCATATATATTTTCTATGAATAATATTTGTTCCTAAATATTGGGACCTATGATTAAATCTATCTAAAAAGTCAACAATCCCTACAAAACTCAATAAAAGATTATGTAAAACAATATTGGTGCAGTAAAATATGTACTCAAGGCATAGGATAGCTTATGATAATGGCACTTAGTGTCCCATGTACTATATTTTTTAGATATATACATTATATTCATTTGTCCTTTGCAACATTTATTGTATCTACGTATGATTGTACTTTGCCTAAATTATTGCATTTATTGCATATGCATATGATTTGTGTAGCATTCAATGAAATACATCAATGAGATAACATATATGATTTGTGTAGAATTTAGTGTATGTGTTTTTTATGAAATTTAATTGATCTAGAGCATAAAATACTTGGGTATGATTTTATGACATACTCATCAAATACTACCTCCCTAGAGGGTTGGCCATGCATGTGGTGGTGTGTCGACCATACATTCCACTAAAGTAGGCAAGCTACATGTAGTATCCAACAAGTGCTAAGTACCAATAAATTCACTTATCTCTACAATGGGATAGGTTAGGAAAAGCCAACCTACACCATGCATAGAAACAAGTATTTGATCCAAACCTATGAAAACTACTAGACAAGCATAGTTGAACACTATGATAGTCAATCATGTCCACCGACTACTATGAGTTAGCCTATGGGATACAACCAGTATCATGAATGGTACACCAATATGTGTCTAAAAATCCAACTCACAACTTGGCATTGATGATGGATGCATTGCTTGGCAAGGTACACCCACCATGATAAAGGAAAAATAAAGATAATGTCAAGGAGATATAGGCTATATATGCATTGCAACTCACCCTAAGAGAGGAAGATCCCATGGAAGGAAAAATCATCATGTCTATTATGTCTCCATTCTAATATTATTATGGAAAAAAGATGTAACTATTTCTTTAGAAGTTCCTAGGTTGGGTCCCCACTTCCATGCGAAACTGACCCTTGAGTAGTGGGTTAGGGTAAGATAGCTCAAACAACTATTTTGGGTTTAATCTAATTTTTGTATTATAAGCTATTTTGGGAAATTTATCTTTATATATTTCATTGTAAGTGTTGGGAATGGAAAAAATGTGATATTTGATTGATACAAGAATGATACAATATATAGGTAGGAGGCCTATATGAAAATATGACAAGTGTCAAGGACACATGTCATAATTGATAGACAAAGTACACATTAACTCTAACATTCCCCCTTAATGTGTACTTTTCTAAAAAATAACCCTAACATTTCTTCCTTTATTACATGATTTGGTCTATGCTCATGCTATTTGCGCTTGGCTATCCAACTGTAAATAATGCTATATCAACGATGTATACATATCGATCTGTTGCCTCAGGGTCAACCAATTCCTTGGATCTATTACCTCTAGGTCAACCGTCTAAGTGCCTCAGGATCATCCTGGGTGCCTCAGGGTCAACCACTTCTGGGTATGTTGCCTCTGCAGGTCATCCTCTAGGTATGTTGCCTCTCATAGGTCACTAACTAGGTTCACCATGAATATCATCCTCCCTCATGCTGAATTAGAAGGTGTCGATCTCTACCAAAAATGTATCTTAATACAAAAGAAATACGATCCATATAAGAGTGTCGGTCTCTATCAAAAATGCACTTATAAAATACAATAAAATGAGCCATAGAATCCAAAATGTGGAGGAGAAGAAGAAATAAGATAATAGAATCTTCTGAAGTGTCTTCATCTATAGTCTTAAAAATTTGATCCAAAAATTACCTCGGATAGAGTCTAGGGTGTCTATGTTTGTAGTCCCTAGAGTAGGTGTCCTTATGGTAATCACCTCATCTTACCAGAATGCATGGGTAACCAGCCATTGCATCCGCCAAGTATGATAGAGGAGAATACTAGATACTAGGTTCACTTACATAGAGTGTCGGGTTCAACCGAAAATGCACTCTAGAATAAAATAGTTTTGAGGCTAAAAAATGCATATAGGACTACCTCAAAAAGAAAAATTGACACCACCAATGTGTCCATCTTGGAAAAACATTTTTGATGACTATAAATACCCCTATGTTCCACTCTCAATGGGGCCTTCATCATGTGGAAAAACAACAACATCGCACTCAGGCGACATCGCTCTCTAGGAGAATAAAAAAAACAAATATCAATTTTCCCTCGCAGGGGAATTACATGGGACTATAGGGCCTTCCACTTCCATGTTGAAAAAACAAGGTATTTTAAAAAAAAATGTTTAATATACTCCTATCATGAAATTTTTTCCCTTTTTAACTTCCCATACAATTTAAAGAGAAAGTGGTCCCTCCACTTAAAAAAAAATATGTCTGCTTGTTTTTTAAAGAAATAGCACCGTTTTGAAAAAAAAAATTCCATTCACTACAATGTAAATAAATAACTTCCCTTTAATGTTTGAACTTTAAAAAAAATATTATACCCTCATGTCATTATAGTAAATAAAAAAATTTGGACAGAGGAGCGCGTGACCAGCCGAAAGGTCCACTACGACCATCGTCTTCGATGGATTTTACCCCGTACACAGCACCTGTCGAGGCTCAGGAGCAGCCATTACAGTCCATGTATCTGTATTTATCAGTTGAGCAGACACTTCTCTAGGCACATTCATTATGAGACAAAAAAAACTTGTAAACTTTGATACAACTTTATTCCAGCACCATAACCAATACAACGAGCTACAACCAATAAGCACAACAAAATCTCCTCAACTTTATTTTGCCTAGGTGTTGCAGCTAATTTTTTGCACACCCCAGTCTGGGCAGTATGGTTTGAGTCCATCTCGCCAGTATACGGTGACAACTTCAACGGATTGAACTCGAAATTCTATTCCATAATGACCTCCTCATTCTCCAAGACCCCTATGATAGACAAAAAATCACCGAGTCTTCACAAAAAAAATCTCAGCAATAGCAAGGAGACCAAGAAGACCCCTTCACATCATAATAATACGAACAAATTGAATCTCTCATGTGCAAACTAAAGAAGGCATCTCTCCTTGATACTCCACAAACTTCAACATCGGTTTTGTATACCGAATGCAAACATTGTAAAAAATATCCAGATGTTATCAATATTTTGTACTTGGAGTTATCCTCACTCTCTACATTGCAAACTATCTGGAAAAACCATCTCCAATGAGACCCATCTGCATGAGGATCTATCTCATTCTTGCTGGAGAAAAATAGTCCTCGAATGTGGGTAAATTTATAAGATGCGGGACTTTTGTACCTTCTACAAGATACACAGGAAAAATATGTTACAACCAATGATGTTGTTAGACCAAATGATGTTGCTAATCCACTCCATCTTGCCTGGCACGTTCGACGACCAGGAAAGGTCACCGCTATCAAATCCACTCTCCTCTCTACCATATCCATAGATTTGTGGTCTATGGATACCAGTTAATGTCTATGATGATTTCAACTCAACGATGCTCTAACTCCACCAGTGCATGGGTTTGAATCTAGATCCCATGCACAAAGTGATTCAAACTCCAATTATATATAGTCACATTACTATGAATCAATACACCCTTTAATGCAATGGTCATTATGTACGATTATCTCCGTCATTGAGCCGCTAATGGCACCCCACTTCATCACTGATATATATCTACATCCATGTGATTGAAATGCATCAAGAGGACAGCCACCTAGACATCAGGCAGGAAAGAAACTACTCTGAAAACATCGATATCACCATCAATACTGCAAAGAGTGGTCCAATCCATGAATAGAAAAAAAACAAGTGCACCCCTTACAAGATATATTTATTACTTTGAACATGAACAGATTGGGGAAAACCACAATATCATCTATGACATTTTCACTATGAAACCCATGCCATGTGGCTGTAATATTTTGGTTTAGAATAAAAAACATTTGTAATTCTTGGAGCTTTCAGAGTGCATGGGTATGGTCAACAGAAAAAAAATGGGTGCCAAATGGTCTCCATCTCCTCCATTGATCCAAAAATCCTCCGAACATGAAATTCTAATGCCAAATGGTTTTTTTTTTTATCGCATAAAAAATCAAAAACACATGCAACAGTTCATCTATAACATAGTAACACCGAATGATCCTTCCAATGATGATCTCGAGAAAACTGAATATCTGACATGTAACAATAATTTTTACAACTAAAGTTAGGCAAAATTCATTCAAAATTATCATTTTAGTTTTGTGAAAAACATGACAAAAAAATACCATGACTTCTATTTTTTGTAGTTTTCAACATTGCAGATGTCAACATAGTGATAAACTTGAATGGGTTGTAGATTAACTGTGTCTTAGCTGCTATAGATCCACTATTCTTAGCCATGACCTTGGTGGTTTATCAAACACTATGGATCATGAATCCCTGCATGTTGAACACAATCGCTATGAATGCTCCCCTAGTATTTTGTTGGTGTAATCCAACATGATCATGGTATACAACATGTAGTATCCATCGATGTTGAAGCTGAGCCATAAGCAAAAGAAGTAGAGCATGGTCATTACTTATTTGGCCATGTTGTCGAATGACAGCCTATTGGGGAGGGTACCTCCCATCGCCACTAATTTCTAGATGACTTCCATGTGTAGTGTAATGAGTTAAAAGAAGTAGATAAGGCACAAATGCCTAGGCTAAGAATGAGCCATCTGAGCAAATAGAAACCCGAACTCCAACCGTTGATCACAGAGCAAAAGCAGGAGTAGCAAAGAGAGCCTTAATCATTTGGGAACAAATACCTCTCTAAGGTTGGTTGAGTATCCGTTGGCCGCATTCAAAACTTCCACAAATGAAAAATGTCAGATCTACCTCTCCTAAGTCAGGGTTACGAGAAAAATCCCATAGAATTAAAAAAAACCGCTCCAGGAATCTATTCTCTGGCTGAAATTGCACTGGAGGAACAAAAATGGGAGGCTTATTTAATAAAGAAATATAAAGCAACCAACATCAATTTATTTTATTTTTTAGTGCTTCCACATGTAGTGGTTGATCATCCACTCAAACTGCTATGCCCATTACCAGTCATCTCACACTTTGAGGTATCTCATCGGGCCATCCGCATGGCGACAGATTCCATGAGGAAACAACACTACAATCTTTTTAAATTTCTTGTTTCTCTAGGAATACAACAATGATGGCCTCCACCATGTGGAAAATATTTTGGTGCCTACACAACATTTTAAAAACCTCTTCCATTCAAAGTCTTGAAGGTAAGGATGGATGTGGCAAGAAAAGCATGGATGCCATCAACGACTATGTGTTTCTTGATGCACAGGTGCGTAGTTTGCTACTTAAAATAGTTTTCTACACATATTAATCCCACGACCATGAACAACCATGGCCACCACTTCCATTGAATTATTGCCAATAGAAACAATATGTGGTGAGACATACCACCAAAGGTAGGGTCGACACCAAAAATAGTCAACTATATACTCTAGCACTAAACCCAATAAAACTGTGGTTTCAAGAGGATTACCACAAACCTCTAAAAAACTCAAACTAATTAGAAACTAACCTCCTAAAAAATAAACTACAGATTTTGGCAGCCATATTTTTCTCATACTTCTAGTTTTTGATCCATCAATGATGGAGAGCATACTCCCCAGTTTGGAGAAAAAATAATGGGGGAGAAAAAAATGAGGTAAGGAGGAAAGAGGGGATTTCCATAAGTGAAATCCCCCCTCAAACCAACAGGGCAAAGAAAGCCTGCTCTGATACCAGATGTTGGGAATGGAAAATATGTGATATTTGATTGATATAAGAATGATACAATATATAGGTAGGAGGCCTATATAAAAATATGACAAGTATCAAGAACACATGTCATAACTAATAGACAAAGTACATATTAACTCTAACTGTTAGAAAGGGAAAGTATCCAAAGAATTATATTGTAAAAATCATTGCTCATAAGGAGGTTGCCACTCAAAGTGGCTACCAAATCTGCATTGTGATTCTATTTTAATCAATAAATTTGCTAAAATTTTTGTTCCACATTACAATTTCCATTAAATCTATAATTATTATAATATTTATATGGATGTGCTTATTTTAATTAGAATTTTCTTAATGATTGGTATTAAAGCACTTTAAAAGGCCATGTTTTTTTGTAGAGGCTTCAATATTTCAAACACTTTTCATTATCATGTTTCATTATTCATAATTTGGATCTTAATTTTGGTTCTTAATAAGTGCCTACATTAGGCTAATAACCTCTTACAATATTGGGTGCAAGTCCCAATCATTTAACTGGGGGAAGTACTTAGCCCTAGGAAACCTAGAGTAACTAGTTTGAGTGTGTTTTCAATAAAGGTTAGAGGCTCCACACCCTAATAAGTAGTGTTTTATCCTAATATATTATACAAAGAGCGGAGTATACCTTATATCTCCCTACTTTTAGGAGAACAAAACATTTTTTGCAGGACTACCCAAACTGCAAAACTTGTTTAGTCATATTTCACCCATTAAAACTCGGATTGAGATAAAGTTTTGAGGGTATATGCTTGACAAACCCTAGAACATCTCCACCAATTTTTAGATCATTTGGAAGAACAAATATCCTATTGCATCCCTATGTGTGAACGAGATTTTTGGCAAGCTACTATGCAAGGGTTTCATCTGGATTGAGTGCAAGCAACTCCAAAGGTTGTTTTTGGTGTTTTTGCTCAATATTTTAGCAGGATATGTTGAAGGGGACGCAATATGAGTTGTAGAATTATATTTCAATAGATCATGCAGTGAACTTGATTGAAAATGGCTTCTACTTGTTGGAAATTTGAGCAAGTTTTGTTGTCATTGATGTCAAAAGGTTTGATGTCCAGTTCCATCGTCATTAATGTCTTAAGGTTGTTTTTCCAAAAGGCAAGGAAGTGGTTAAAGGAGAAAGGATATAATATTTATTTCAAATATTAAATGCCTAAAAAGGCCTAAAATATTGAAGACCCAAGGAAGGAGAAGCGGGTTTAAAAAGAAATAATAATATTATAATATTTAAATATTATAATATTCTAAGCAAAAAGATGAGGTGAAGAAAAACGAGGTCCAAGGAATCATTAAAAAATAAATCCTTGAAAAGACCCATTGAGCAAATTTTAAAGGTTATTATTTAATTTATTTAAATTAAAATATTTTAACCATAGGTTAAAATTTTAATTTAAATAAATAATAAGGTGTCAAAAGGTTTAAATTTAAATTCGAATTTTCTAAGCCGACATGCTGGAGTGCAAAGAACAATGTATAAAGGGGAAAATGAATTTCATTTAACATCCCACTGCTTTTTCGCATGCCTAAGTGAATATGATTGTGTGTTGCTTTGAGAAATAAGAAGAGGATTCACGTTTTCAAATATTAAGGAGGCAGACGTTATATTAAATTCGTGGTGAGCACCAAATCATTTCCAAAGTGCTGTGTAGTACAAATGATGGACAAATACTGGTTAAGACGTTCGCATAGGGGCAGGTCAAGGGTTTGATTCGTGTCCCCTTTATTTTGAACAGAACAAGGTTTTTTGTTTTCAAAAATCATAGAAGGTAAGGCATAAAAGGTGGATCATGCACTTTGAGTGCTATGTGGGCGTGTAGCTCAACGAAAGCTCAGCCTTGGGCTAAGGCATCGTGATGACGGTTGGTCACAGGTTCAAGTTGGGTGCAGTAATAAAGGGCACATTATTTTGTGAAGACGTGGGCCAACATCTATAAGGTAAGTGCTTTAATTTTTAATTTATGCCAAGGTTTTGAAAGGTGCTAGAGGCCACGTGATTATTTTTGCAAAGGTGAATGCATAGGGAGTCATAATGTTGATTAAAATATTTTAATTTTTGATTAGAATTATAAATAAAAGTAATTGGAGTTATAAGGTGTTAACAAAGGAATTAAGTTTATTTTGTTGAATGTTATTTTGTGACAATTGGAGTTATAAGGTGTTAACATAAGAAGTTAATTTTTGAATGTTATTTTGTGAAGCTTGGAGTTTATAAGGTGTTATCAAAGGAATTTGATTGTTTATGAATTGAATATTATTTTTGAGAAGTTTGGAGATTATAAGGTGTACTTGAGACTTGATATTTTTGTATGGTGAAATAATTATTGAGGAAAATATTTGAGTGGAGATTTTGAGATAGATTATTGCTATCTAACCTTGAAATTGGCAAAGAGGATTTGATTGTGATTGAGATAGGTTTTGAAGACATATCTCCATCAAAACAAAAGGTATGGGCACATCTTCCTTATGAGTGAAATATTGTTGGATTGAATGTTGTGAAATGCAAAGTTGGAGTGAAAAGGATTGATGAGTATTGTTGGAAATGTGTGAGCAAGTTTGTGTACATATTGTTGATGAATGATTTGATTTGATTTGGGATTGGAACTAGGTTGTGAAAGAACATGAGTATCATTGTTATGTGAAATTGAGAACTATCTTGAGCTAGGGTTTGTGAAAGAACATGAGTATCATTGTTATGTGAAATTGAGAACTATCTTGAGCTAGGGTTTGTGAAATAACATGAGTATCATTGTTATGTGAATTAGGAATCATCTTGAGTCAAGGGTTGAGATTCATAGTGTGAGTTGTTGGAAGTATAGTGAAACACTTGGTTAGGGTTTGTAAGCAAGTTGTGTTTCATTGAGTGAATTGTTGAGTGAAGTTGATTGAGCATTATTGATTGAAAGTATTGGAGTGATAGTTCAAGTTTTGTGAAACAAATTATAATTTATTTCTAAATTGATTTGAAAGAGAGTTGAAAGAGAGTTTGAAAGTGATTGAGTGTTTTGTGAGTGTGAAATATATTGAGTCTTTAATAATTCTCTATATGTTTCTATGGTTAAACAAGATTATGAGTGAAACTTGTTTGTGGGATTGAAGAGGTTTTTTGAAAGAGATTAAGTTGAGTTTTGTATGCAAGTTTTGCAATTGATTTGAGTAAGATTTGAAGCAAGGATTTGTTTGTGAAAGTTTGTGACAGATTTGAGTAAGTCCTAGAGGGGACTTAAGGATAGAGTTAAGCAAGCTTTTGTGAAAGCTTGTGAGCATATTTGAGTAAGTCCTAGAGGGGACTTAAGGATAGAGTTAAGTAAGATTTTGTGAAAGCTTGTGAACATATTTGAGGTAAGTCTTTGTGAAGACTTGTTGAGTAGATTGGACAAGTTATAGGGAGGACTTGTTGGATAGATTTGAGGTAAGTCTTGGTGAAGACTTGTTGAGAAGATTGGACAAGTTCTAGGAAGAACTTGTTGGATAGATTTGAGGCAAGTCTTGGTGAAGACTTGTTGAGCAGATTGGACAAGTTCTAGGAGGACTTGTGGATATATTTGAGGTAAGTCTTAGTGAAGACTTGTTGAGCAGATTGAGAAAGTTCTTGAGAGGACTTGTGGATATATTTGAGGCAAGTCTTTGAGAAGACTTGAGAGTAGAGTTGATTGATTGATTTGTTCAAGCTTTGAGTTAAGGCTTGGGGTAGATCTAAGTAGAGTTGATTTGTGATTGGATCAAGCTTTGTGTTAAGGCTTGAGGATAGATTTGAGGATAGATTTTGGTACATATTTGAGGGTAGATTTGTGCCAGACTAGAGATAGACTTGTGAGCATATTTGTGCTAGATTGAGGATAATTTTTAGTGTAGATTTGAGATAGATATTGAGTAGATCTGAGAGTAAGCTTTGGAGGTGATAGAGTAGAGGATAGTAGTCTCTATTGGATAGAGATCCATTAGCCAAGGTAGTGAGGATAAAGGTCTTCTGAGTGAGGACAGAGGTCTTCTATGGAGAGAGATCCACAAGCTAGTGTAGTGGAGGTAGTAGTCTTCTAGAAGATCACCAACTAGAGCAGAGGAGAAGGAGTTCTCCTATGGATAGAGATCCACGAACCAAAAAAGGGAAAGAGTTCTCCTGTGGATAGATATCCATGAACTTGATTAGGGAATTGGTGTCTCCTTTGGACAGAGGTCCATAAACATTGTAATAGGGAAGGATTCCCAAGAGATTTGTTGAGAAAATTTTAGTGAAATATTTTCTCCGTGGAGTAGCCCACATTGGGTGAACCACGTTAAATTGGTGTCTCTATTATGTGTGATGATTTATGCATTGCTTTGATTACTGCTATTGATATTGCCATTGATATATTGGATAATATTGTTTGAGAAAGAAAAAGTAAAAGTTGGTCTTATACTGTTCACCCCCTCTCAGTATAAGCTTGTGTTCTTCAATTGGTATCAGAGTGGGTTCCTTCGAAAGAGTTTAACAGCTTGAAGGAAAATATTACAAGAACATAGATGGATTCTCAAAGTGGATCTTCAAGAAATAAGGCACCATTGTTTGATGGGAACAATTATGCATTTTGGAGTGTAAGAATGAATATTTACCTAATGGCACAAGGAAATGATATATGGCAAGCAGTTGAGGATGGGTACACACCGCCAGCTACTCCACCTATAGATAAATATGGTAAGATCCTACAACTGAATAATTCAAAGGCAATGAATGGAATCTTAAATGGTTTACGTGAAATCAGAGTTTGTAAAAGTTATGCATTGCACATCAACAAAAGATATTTGGGAAAAGTTACAAAAAATATATGAGGGAGACAAAAAGGTCAAGATGGCAAAATTGCAAAATCACAAGAAAACATTTGAAGACCTAAAGATGAAGGATGAGGAAGACATTGCTACATACTTACTTCGTGTGGATGAGGTTGTTAACTCCATGCAAGGACTTGGGTTTAAAGTTGAAGAAACATATGTTTGTCAAAATATTTTAAGGTCACTCCCTAAGAGGTATAGTGAAAAGGTTTCAGCCATAGAAGAAACAAAAGATATTGAAACTTTGACAAGGGATGAGTTACATGGAACTCTCACAACTTTTGAGATGAGAATAAGAGAGGAGCCTATCCCCTAGAAAGAAGCAACCTTCAAAGTTACAAAGAAGACAAAGGGTAAGAAGTTAGATTCAAGTAATGAGTTATCCAGTGATGAAGAAGCAAACTATGGTAGAAGGAACAAGGACACAAGAAAGTATAAAGGTACAAAATAGTTAAGTGTTTTAATTATGGTAAATATGGTCACTATGCATCTGATTGTCCAAAATATGGAAGTAGCAATGATGAAGAGAAACAGGATCATAAGAACAGGGAAGCAGGAAAATACAGGTATCAAAAGAAAAGTAAGGATGGACAAGGCAAGCAAGGAAAGAAGTTTTTCCAAAGGCATAAGAAGAGTTTTTATGCAGATAAGATAGGCAAGAGTTCAAGTGATAGTGATGGAAGGTCCTCAGATAATGAAGAAGAAGAAATTCTATTTCTGATAGTAGAAAAAGAAGATGTTAAGAAAAAGGTAAAAAGGAACCAATAATTCTCAAGTGTTTTAGGTGTGGTAACTTTGGTCATCTTGAAGATCATTGTACAAGGAATGGGTTCAGTTTTAGTGAATATGAATATGAAGATGCTCTTGAAGGTCTAGAAGAAGAAAGTCTTCTTTTGGAAATAGAAGAAGAAGGAAGTGCTCCCATTGAAGATAAATCAGAAAAGAATGAAGATGCTCTTAAAGACAAAGGAATAGAGGTAGAATCAGAGGAAGGAGAAGTTGATCTTGAGGGTGAGCTTATTTCTGCTCTTAAGGAATTAAGAAAGGTAAGAAAGCAGAACTCAAAACTCAAGCTTCAATTTCAAGAATGTGATGAAGAGAAAGGAAAGCTTATAGAAGATCTAACCAACTCAATAGCTAAGACAAGGAGATTTAAAGAGAAGTTAGAGGCAAAGGTTTTAGAATGTGAAATATTAGAGCATGAGGTAGCTTCACTAAGGAAGGAAGTAAAAGAGTCTAAAAACAAGCTACACAGGTTTGGGAGAAGCTCAAAGACCTTGGATAATATTATCAAGGTACAAAGATCTTCATCAAACAAGATAGGACTTGGTTTTGAAGAGGAACATAGAGAACAAGGAGAGGAGTCAATATCAAGCTCCAAATAAGAAGAAGCTTCAGAAGAAGAGAGTGTAAGAGAGAGTGAGACTTCTAAGGATAAGTTGGAAAATAGAAATTTCAACAAGGAAAGGAACAATGCACAAGTAAGGAACAAATGGAACAGGAAACATCATAGGGAAGAAGAGACTAAGAGACCAATGGGGTCAAGGCAAGGTTTCTTCAATGGATGATGCTTCTCATGTCACAGGTTTGGTCACAAGGCTACGTAGTGTAGGACACATGAAAGACAGGGATATGGTTTCACCAATAGAAATTTTAGAAATGGGCATCTCTTTCAAGGGTATTGCTACTCTTGTAATCAGTTTGGTCATAAGGTAGTAAATTGTAGGGTTCATGACAGGAATGGATATGGCTTCACCAAGAGGAACTTCAATATATTTGCACCTTCAAGGAACCACAACATTAAGTGTTATAAGTGAAATAATGTTGGGCATATGGCTAAGTGGTGTAGAAAAAAATTTCTAGAGACAAGCAAAAAAAGGAATATTTAGAGGAATCAAAAGGATCAGTTGAGGAAGAAGGTGGACAATGGAAAAGAGTAGTGTATTCTGGGAGTAGAGATACTCCCACCCAAAAATTAACCACCTCAAGGAGAGGAGGTGGGGAGGGGGCTGAGCTAAGAGTCTTATATTTAGCCCAAAGCCCCAAAGGTAGCCCTTTGCCATTGATGTCAAAGGGGGAGATATTTGAGTTAGGGGGAGAGAATTCAGTCAGGGGGAGCATAACTGAAAAAGGTAAAAGAAATGGTTAAAGGAAAAAGGGTTGCCATCAATGATAAAGGGGGAGATTGTTGGAAATTTGAGCATTTTTTGTTGTCATTGATGTCAAAAGGTTTGGTATCCAGTTTCATCATCATTAATGTCATAAGGTTGTTTTTCCAAAAGACAAGGAAGTGGTTAAAGGAGAAAGGCTATAATATTTATTTTAAATATTATATTTCTAAAGAGGCCTAAAATATTGAAGACCCAAGGAAGGAGAAGTAGGTTTAAAAATAAATAATAATATTATAATATTTAATATTATAATATTTCGGGTAAAAGGATGAGGTGAAGAAAAATGAGGTCCAAGGAATCATTAAAAAATAAATCCTTGAAAAGACCCATTGAGCATATTTTAAAGGTTATTATTGAATTTATTTAGATTAAAATATTTTAACCATAGTTTAAATTTTTAATGTAAATAAATTATAAGGTGCCAAAAGGTTTAAATTTAAATTTGAATTAAAATTTTAATTCGAATAATCCAATGTGTTGGAGTGCAAAGAACAATGTATAAAAGGGGCAATAATTTTAATTTAACATCCCAATGCTTTTTCGCATGCCTAAGTGAATAATTTGATTGTGCACTGCTTTGAGAAATAATAAGTGATGAGGCAGAAAATTGCCTCATTCAAAGACTACTTTTGATAACTTTTGAAACTATTTGGAATAGCTTATGTTATGTTTTGATATTAATCTAGTGATAAAATGCATTATATGATAGTGTTTGCATGTTTAAATGTTAAAGTGCATGTATCCTATTTTGACTATTTTTTTGTGTTTTATAATCTGTTTCAACTGAATTATTTAGTAGATTTTGCATTTAATTGAAGATTGTAATACTAAGATACTACTATGTATTTGGTTCTATGCTTATTTCATTAGATTTCCCCATTGTATAACTATTTCAAATGACCAAAAATGTGCCAAAACTTGTTCAAAACAGTTTGACTATGCAGAAATAAGAAATTGTCCATTCAAATTCTAGCTAGCTATACATATACAACATGGCCTGGAATTGGTCCACTCCAGCTCGTGCAAAGGATGGAATAAGTCTTATAGGAAATTATGGAGACTATTCACACCGTCACAACTATTTTACTATGCATTTGGTGCATGAATTAACACAAACCCTGTTATCCTGCCTAATACTTAGGAGCAGCTCCAGAATGAACGTAGTAAGAACAATTTAGGTCAAAAGTACCTATAACAACAATAGAAGGGTGGTAAACGGTGGCTAAAACTAGTTAAGGGATATCCTTATTTTTCTCAACACTTGTACCTCAATGCATAAAGCCCATCATAAGGAATGGATAAGGAAGAACAGAACAAATCCCTGCATTCTAGGAAACAGTTGTAGCAACCCTACATAGCAGCACAAAATCCTATCAATATTGTAACACATTAGTATAAATAAGATAGCTCCCATTTGGTTGATCATAGATAGGAGCTAGAGGATAAATAATAGCATAAGTTTAAGAGTTGTAGCATTATACTATAGTAGAATAGTATTCTACATGTTTCCCCTACACTGTTGTTATGCTACTACAAATTTAATAAAAGGTGTAGTTTCATCATTTATGTTGGCATTCTAAGTTTAGTGTGAAGCTTTGGTAGTTTAGGATAGATACTTTCACCTTCTTCTGGTTCAGAAAGCAAGGGCCACTTCCAGGCCCAAGGGAAGGATTAATTCTGCCAGAATTCTACTCATAATTAGCAAGAATTTGCCAGCATATTGCATGACTAAATATTGAGTTAAATTGCATATATCATTTACCAAATTAATACATTGTAGTTAATTCATCTGGAGTAAATTTTATAGCATAAAACTTTCTATTTCAGCTTTAGCATTCTACTCTGTACTTCTAGTTTGCATCAGAGAATTTCTTGTTATTTTAGTTTGTTCCAGTTTTACAATATTTGCTTATTAGCTTTCGAATTTCATTACTGTGTTAAGATTTCATTTTCTGAAATGTGTGATGCTTCAAATCCTTAAGTTCCAATTCTGTCATTTAAATTCTGTCATTTTAAATTCTACAGCAATAGTTCAGTTTTCTTTTTAGCAACAATGTGAATCTCTGCAATTTCATTTCTACAAGGATAATTAGTAGTTTGGTTTTAGTTTTTAGGAGATAAAAAGGAGACACAAACACCCCCAAGCACTAACTATCAATGAATAAAGCCATGACCTGGAAGATATTCAGAATTTTTACCTCTACTTTCGTATATAGCCTTGGAAACTGCCCTGGATTGATAAACATAATGATTAAATGATGAAAAGTTGATGACACTCATCAAAAAGAGGACTTGTGTTTTCAAATATTAAGGAGGTAGACATTATATTAAATTTGTGGGGAGTTACAAATCATTTCCAAAGCGTTGTGTAACACAAACGGTGGATAGAGACTTGTTAAGACGTTCACGTAGGGATAGGTTAAGGGTTTGATTTGCATCCCCTTTGTTTTGAGCATAATAAGTTTTTTGGTTTTTGAAAATTACATAAGGTAAGGCATAAAATGTGGATCATGCACTTTGAGTGCTATGTGAGTGTGTAGCCCAACGACACCTTAGCCTTGGGGTAAGGCACCACGATGATGGTTGGTCATGGGTTCAAGTTGGGCACAGTAATAAAGGGCACATTATTTTTGTGAAGACATGGTACAACATCTATAAGGTAAGCACTTTAATTTTTAATTTATGCCAAGGTTTTGAAAGGTGCTAGAGGCCACATGATTAGTTTTACAAAGGTGAAAGCATAGGGAGTTATAATGTTGATTAAAATATTTTAATTTGTGATTAGAATTATAAATAAAAGTAATTGGAGTTATAAAATGTTAACAAAGGAATTAAGTTTATTTTGTTAATGTTATTTTTTGAAAATTGGAGTTATAAGGTGTTAGCACAAGAAGTTAATTTTGTAATGTTATTTTGTGAAGCTTGGAGTTTATAAGGTGTTATCAAAGGAGTTTGATTGTTTATGCATTGAATATTATTTTAAGAAGTTTGGATATTATAAGGTGTACTTGAGGCTTGATAATTTTTGTATGGTGAAATAATTATTGAGGAAAATATTTGAGTGGAAATATTGAGATAGATTGTTGCTATCTAACCTTGAAATTGGAAAAGAGGATTTAATTGTGATTGAGATAAGTTTTGAATACATATCTCCATCAAAACAAAAGATATGGACACATCTTCCTTATGATTGAAATATTATTGGTTTGAATGTTGTGAAATGCAAAGTTGGAGTGAAAATGATTGATGAGTATTGTTGGAAATGTGTGAGCAAGTTTGTGTACATCTTGTTGATGAATGATTTGATTTGATTTGGGATTGGAACTATCTTGAGTTAGGGTTTGTGAAAGAACATGAGTATCATTGTTATGTGAAATTGAGAACTATCTTGAGCTAGGGTTTGTGAAAGAACATGAGTATCATTGTTATGTGAAATTGAGAACAATATTGAGCTAGGGTTTGTGAAATAACATGAGTATTATTATTATGTGAATTAGGAATCATCTTGAGTCAAGGGTTGAGATTCATAGTGTGATTTGTTGGAAGTATAGTGAAACACTTGGTTAGGGTTTGTAAGAAAGTTGTGTTTCATTGAGTGAATAATTAACTAAAGTTGATTGAATATTATTTATTGAAAGTATTGGAGTGATAGTTAAAGTTTTGTGAAACAAATTATACTATTCTAAATTGATTTGAAAGAGAGTTTGAAAGTCATTGAGTGTTTTGTGAGTGTGAAACATATTGAGTCTTTAATCATTATCTATATGTTTTTTTGGTTAAACAAGATTCTGAGTGAAACTTGTTTGTGGGTTGAAGAAGTTTTTTGAAAGAGATTAAGTTGAGTTTTATATGCAAGTTTTGCAATTTTTTGAGTTAGATTTTGTAAAAGCTTAAGAAAATATTTGTGTGAGCTTTTATGAAAGTTTGTGAATAGATTTGAGTAAGTCCTAGAGGGGACTTAAGGACAGATCTAAGCAAGCTTTTGTGAAAGCTTGTGAGCAGATTTGAGTAAGTCCTAAAGGGGACTTAAGGATAGAGTTAACCAAGCTTTTGTGAAAGCTTGTGAATAGATTTGAGGTAAGTCTTTGTGAAGACTTGTTGAGTAGATTGGACAAGTTCTAGGGAGAACTTATTGGATAGATTTGAGGTAAGTATTGGTGAAGATTGTTGAGCAGATTGGAAAAGTTCTAGGCAGAACTTGTTGGACTATTTTAGGTAAGTCTTGGTGAAGACTTGTTGAGAATATTGGACAAGTTCTAGGGAGAATTTGTTGGACAAATTTAAGCAATTTCTTGAAATGATTTGTAGATAGATTTGAGGTAAGTCTTAGTGAAGAATTGAGATCATATTGAGCAAGTTCTTGAGAGGACTTATGGAAAAATTTGAGGCAAGTATTTGAGAAGACTTGAAAGTAGATTTTATTGATTGATTTGTTCAATATTTGGCTTAAGGCTTGGGGTAGATCTAAGTAGAGTTGATTTTTGATTGAATCAAAATTTGTGTTAAGGCTTGATTATAGCTTTGAGGATAGAGTTTGGTGCAGATTTGAGGGTAGATTTGTGCCAGACCAAAGACATACTTGTGAGCATATTTGTGCTAGATCGAGAAAAACATTTAGTGTAGATTTGAGATAGAGATTGAGTAGAGTGGAGATAAAGCTCTAGAGGTGATAGAGCAAAGGATATAAGTCTCCATTGGATAGAGATCCATTATCTAGGGTAGTGAGGATAAAGGTATTCTAAGTGAGGATAGAGGTATTCTATGGAGAGAGATCCACAAGCCAATGTAGTGGAGGCAGTAATATCCTAGAATATCACTAGCTAGAGCAGAGGAGAAGGAGTTCTCCTATGTATAAATATCCACAAATTAGCAAATGGGATTGGTGTCTTCTATGGATTGGTGTCCACAAACTTTATTAGGATATTGGTGTCTTCTTTGGATAGAGGTCCATAAATATTATAATAGGGAAGGATTCCATATTATAATATTTGTTGAGAAACTTTTAGTGAAATATTTTCTTTGTGGAGTAGCTCACATTGGGTGAACCACATTAAATTAGTGTCTCTATTGTGTGTGATGATTTGTGCATTGATTTGATTATTGTTGTTGATATTGCCATTGATATATTGGATAATATGTTTGAGAAAGAAAAAGTAAAATTTTGTCTTATATTGTTCACCCTCCCCTCTCAGTATAAGTTTGTGTTCCTCACCAATTTGCTGCACAAAACAAAAGTGAAAAGCATACCTTTCCTCGGCATCTAGGGCATGGATTAAAGAGATCACAAAACAAGTTTCAAGTAGCTGATCAAAAAATGGTTTAAATCTCAAGCAAATATGGTGCTAAGGTGCACCCCCAAAATAAATCCACAATGGAAACCCCTTTCAAGGGTAAGGATTTCCAAGACTCGAACCCAAATTTTTTTTTAGGGATGTCCTCTAGGGTGGACAACCTTAGTCTAATGTTAACATTAATCTTAGGGCTTCTCATTAATATCTAATAATGCCTAATATTGATTCAAGGAAAACTAATTTAGGATGTCTTAGAGCAGCTGATGGAACTCCTATTATTAAGCTTGATATGTGTGACATTCAGACTAGAATTGAAGATTTGGAAAAAATATGACTAATTTATCGTTTCTTGGGTTTTCATTTGAGCCTATCTACTTTCAAAGTTTGGGCTATAAAAATCTAGAAAACTAAAGGTGAGTTACAAATATCTCTTTATCCAAATGGTTATTTTCATATTTTATTTGCTAATAATGAAGATAGAGAGAAAATATTTCAAGGGGGTTCTTTTAGTCTAAAAATACTACACCAAAGATAGTGAATATTTTAAGGCCTGAATCGATTTTTAATTTTTATGGAAGGTAAGCAAAGAAAATACTAAGGCACAAATAATGTCATGATTTCGTGACATGTTAGAGTTTCACGGGCTCAAAGAAAAAAAAAGAGCCAAGGTACCAAAATGTCATGATTTTGCAACATGACAAAGTTTCATGGAGAAAAGAAGAAAAGAGAGCCAAGGCATCAAAATATCATAATTTTGGGACATGTCAAAGTTTCATGAAGAAATGGAGAAAAGAGAGACAACACGCCAGAATGTCACAATTTCGCAACATGACGAATTTTCATGGACTCAAAAGATAAAATATATCCAAGGTACCAGAATGTCACAATTTCACAACATGTCATAGTTTCACTGAGCAAATAAACATAAATATAAACAATTAAATGCGCTTTCACAATGATGTGTCTTGGATACCAATGGAATATGGTGATTGAAGCATCAAATATTAACCTCTTGCCATTGGTGATTTGATTCCCTCCTAAACCAATAGAAGCCATGCAGAAGCATACTAACAATTTTTTTAGCAAATTTATTGTAACTGATTGTAGGTCATGGAATTTATTAGTTGTCAAAATATGCTTACAATAGAGTATGTGTAATAGGGAGTGCACATAAAAAAAGGTTAGCTCTTAGATGTTTATAGGACTGGATGTATGTACTATGGATTAAGCAATAATATATGCTTCTATTGGCTTTTGGTTCATTGTGTGCAAGAGTATGTATGATTGTTTGATGCTTCTACTTACATTATTGAGTTATACTTTGTATTTATTCTATTATTTGGATACATGCATGTCATAAATAGTATTGCTGGAGTTAATGATTTTTATACATGCATGTGTTAGATTAACATCTAAATCACATTAAGGAACCATGATTTTTGCATGAAGGTATAGAAAGCGCTTAGACTACGAGATATATGTATTTATCTTTGTTGTTGTTTAATTTGTACCCCATTAAAAATCTAGTAGAAACTATATTTCCCTTTCTTTCAGTAAATTTATCTCTATCCTTTTCTCATAAAAATCACCAAGGAACCAACCTCTTTTGAATATTAGATGGAATCCTCCCGAATTTAGTCCATCTACCCAATATTGGCAAGGGCATGGACGCAATTATAACCATAGGTCGATTTTATACCAATAATTCTTGGCATTCCTTGTGGGACCCCAAGTCCACCATAAGTTACATTTCAAAGATCTGGTGTTTGTATTTGTCTTGTTTAAATCCAAATCAATCACCTGGTGACTCCGTCCAAAGGTCTAAACCCAAGAAGAACCTTATCTACCTTCTGGTTAAATATCGTAGATATCCGAATATATGATAACCAGATCTAAAGCTAAAATTTCTAAAGAACCCATTGAGTTCTTCGAGTTACATCTCAGTAGCCTCAGAGCCCATCCATTTTTATCCACCAAATCAACTCCATCCCCTACCGATATCAAAAGTCTTGTACCTAGTAGACCCTCAAGCATGGTTGTAAGTACCACTACAATATAGATAGTCATAATATCCAACATGGCTCAAAACCCACCCACCTTACCTTACCCCACATGGAATCACATAGGTCCTTTAAACCTGGTAGTTTAGAATCATATTCCTGTAGTAGCTTTGAAGGCTTTACCCTTGTATGATGGTACATGCAATATGACCTTTGAGCATTGTCAATATGTCACTTCTTTAGCTGCCATACACAATATTACACAAGAAGATGTGATGATCAGATTGTTGGTCATTTCACTAAAAGGAAAGATGCTCTACTGGTATAGGGCACTCCCTAACCAGACTATTACAACTTGGGCTAATCTTTCTAGCAAGCTGGTGGAAAATTTCAACCAGTAGGTAGATCCGTTATCTCTGCTCAATTAGTTTACTATTATAAAAAAACATCCTCAAGAAGAGATAGTTGATTTCAACATCAGGTTCACCTGCACCTAGAAAAGAGTACCTAATGGGTTGAGGCCAACTAATGAACAAGCTATGTACTACTACTTGAGAGCATTTAATTTTGATATCAGTATGGCTATAAGGTAGTCTCAGGTTGCCACCTTCCCAAAAATATTTTGAGAAGCACTAAAAGTGGAAAAGGAACTTATTGCCATTGGAAGGTTCCCCCCAAATATGATGATGCCAATTTTCCTAGATATTCCCCAAACATCTAGTGCTAATACTTCAAGTTCTTCCTCTAATCCTAGCATAGATTTTCCAAAATGGGGTGGTCAACCGTATACTCCAGCAATACAAGCACCTCAAATTTTTCTAGTGTTACCTCCAATTCCTATGGTTTCTTTACTATCTACACCACCTGCTCAGTCATCTGATGAGTCTCATCTTGCCATATTATTGGATATGTAATTAGAAATGAAGAATTTGACTAATGATATCACATCGATTAAAATAAGGGAAGCTGAAAGAAGTTTTCAACCAAGAAGATTTCCACAAGTAATGAGGGACCAAGCCCCTACAGGTAATAAAGGTCAAGAAATACCAAATATAGTTTATGCAAACAATGATGAAGAATCTACAGTTACTTATATCAATTACAATTACTGGTGTTCTACTTATAATGATCCACATTGTGAAAACTCATGCATGATCTATCAAAACTTCGTGCAGAAGGTAGACATTGAAAATATAGGGAAAAAATTAAAGGGACATGTGAACATGATTAGAGAAGAAAACCACAATTTCATTATGCCTTTAGTAGAGCAAGTTGCAGTTATGACGATATCAGGTAAGAAACCTCTACGAGTAGATCCCTAGGAACTCCAACCTTTGAAATTTTCCTCAATCCCTAAGACTCTACCTAAAAAGGATACCCCCTATGAAAATAAATCTCAAGTCCCTACCCAAACAATGTATTAGATGCACGTAAAGAGTTTGTTCCAAAAAAGGAGGTTGAAACTCAAGAGCAAGCTAAGGAGAAGTTAATATTTCCTTATCTAACTAAGGGACAGAGAACATAGGAAACTCAAGGGTATAGGAGCATATATGATACTTTTGCTAAAGAAAAAGAGAGGAATGTTGACTCAACTTCCTTCAACATAGTAGAAGAGATGAAAAATACCCCTTCAAAAGCAAGTATGTATTATGCCCTACAATTACCTCGACAAACTGACCTCTTGCAAGAATATTTGAGGTCAATAAAAATGAAGGTAGGGATCCATCCTACTCAAATGCAGTTTAGAAAAACCTGACATCTACTATTGGAAAGAACAGACCACCCCTATTTTATCTATATCTTCAAATGGAAGTATGGGTTGTACATAATTGCATGATAGATTTAGGTGCTTCTACCATAATAATAAAAAAATTAGTGTGTGCTATTATGGGAATGGAATACACTAGGAGCAACCTAGGAGTTATGTAGTTGGATGGTACTCTAGTCAATATTGTAGAGGTAATAAAAGACATCCCTATAAAGCTTCATGGAATACCTCAAATTTTAGTAATACAAGAAGTGGTGGTAGTGGATTTAGAACCATACTTTGGTATGTGTTTATCCATAGAATTAATGGCTAATATAGGAGGATATCTACCTTTAGATTATTCACATTTAGAAATTCCTTTCAAAGGTAAAATGATCAAGATATTTAATGAAAAACCATCCACCTTCCACGTAGAAAATATAGAAGAGGTCAGTACTGTAAACATGATGATAGAGGAAATGAAAGACCTTGATCTAATGGAAGAGACCTTGGAGGAACTTCAAACAAAAAACCAATTCTCTCTAAAAACATTCAATGCTATGGTAGAAATCGAGATAGGAATTTACTCTATTGTAAATCTGGGAAAAATAAAAAAAAATATGTTTTCCAAAGAAGACAAGCCTACTAATTAGCTCTGGAAAATTTTCTTTGATGGTGCTAGATGCAAAAATGGAGCAAGAACAAGTATAGTTTTAATCCCTCCTATAGGTAAAAAGAAAGTTTTTATGGTTCTCGAATAATTGTAAATCTCCAAAAAGTTCATTAATCAATAAAGCCTAGATTACAACCTTAAATAACTTAGGAATAATACAAAAATAGCTTAGGAGAAAATTAGGGAGAGAAAATATGATAGAAAAGAAATAGGAAGGAAAGAAGAATTTAGGAGTGAATTCTCTTGTATGTTGTCCTTCCTCTTGTCGTCCACATTAGAGTCTGTCGACCACCTCATCTGTCATTCAGGTACAGGTAAATAAAGGTAAAGTAAAAAATAAATTTTTACTTTAACTTCCAACATTCTCCCCCTTAAAGTTGAGAGGTATGACTATACAGTCTCTCAGCTTTATATATTGAGCTTTAGTTATACTTTTGGTGAAGATATCTGCAATATTATCCAAAGTGTTACATTATTGAAGCTCAACTATTTGTTGTTCCACCATATCTCGAATGAAGTGATACTTCATATAGAAATGCTTTTATCTGCTATGATGTACTGGATTGTATGCCAACTGAATGGCACTTATGTTATCACAATACAGTCAAGTTGGACCACTTTGAATTTCTCCAATATCTTCAAGAACTTTTCTCAACCATAGGGCTTGAGTACTAGCATGTGTGTTGGCTATATACTCAGCCTTAGTTGATGACAATGGTACAATAGTTTGTTTCTTGGAACTCCATGTAATTAGTCCTGATACTAGACTAAAACAATTTCCTGATGTAGATTTCATGTTATCTATATTGCTGCCCCAATCACTGTCACTGAAGCCAAATAATTTCATAGACTTACATTGTTTGTAATGGATTCCAAAATCCAATGTACCTTTTACTTATCTCAATGTTATTTTAGTTGCTTGTAGATGCAGCTTAGAAGGACTAGCCATAAACCTTAAAACTAGATAAACAACATATTGAATATTGGTCCTTGTGTTGGTTTTAAACATCAGACTCCCAACCATACTTCTGTAAGTGGTCATGTCAACCTTTGATTCTCCATCGTCCTTTCTCAATTGGATCCCATGTCCAGTTGGAGTTGCAACTGATTTGCACTGCTCCATGGCAAATTTCTTAATCATGTCTTGAGCATACTTGTGTTGACATATGAAGATCCCTTTATTTGATTGATGCACTTCCATGCCTAGGAAGTATCACATTAAACCAAGATCTTTCATCTCGAACTGCTTCATCCTGGAGTTTTTGAACTCCATATTCATTTTATTGTTACTACTTATAAATATTAGATCATCCACATACAAACAAACTATGATAATATCTAGTCCATGTTTTAGGTAGTACATATTTGGTTCACTTTTGCTTCTTGTGAATCCATACTCGCTGAAATAGCCATCAATGCATGAGCACCAAGATCTTGGTGCTTGCTTGAGGCCATAAAGTGATTTCTTCAAATTGTAAAAAAGGTTTTATTTTCCCTGTTCTTGGAAACCTTGAGGTTGTTGAACATAAACCTCTTCTGTCAAGTATCCATTTAGAAAAGCACTCTTTACATCCATGTGTTGAACATTCCATCCTTTATGGGTTGCTAAGGAAAGAATTGATCTGATTGTCTCTTGTCTTGCAACAGGAGCAAAATTTTCCTCATAGTCAATGCCATATTTTTGAGTAAAACCTTTTGCTACTAGTCTCGCCTTATGCCTCTCAATGCTTCCATAAGTATTGTACTTGGTCTTTATAGACCCATTTACATCCAACATATTTTTTACCTTTGGGTAGCTTTACTAGCTCCCATGTATCATTATTTTTTATAGAGGTTATTTCCTCTTTCATGGAATCTTGCCATACATTTTTAGTACATGCCTTCTCATGGCTAGCTGGTTCTAGCTGTGTACTAGTCAATAAAGCATAATTGACTTCATCTCTAGGTTCTTGGGAGTTATGATCCCCATACAATTGCAAATTCTCAAGTTGTTGCAAAACTGAATTCATTTCACTGGCTTGGCTTCTAGTGAATCTTCTTTGAAAATTTTGATCTAGCATCTGAAAGGAAGGATGTAAATTTCTTATGCCTCTTGATGGAGAGTCAATGTCCATAGGTGAAGAACTTACTGATCTCTGTGGAGAAGTACTTGGAATGGCGGTTGATGTACTTGAACTTCTTGGTATTAGAGGGGGTGGTGTGCCTTTGCTTTTCTTTGGAGACACCTGATGAATCTGCTATATCTATGAAGAATTTACATCTTGGGACTCATCGTCAACAAAAATTCTTTGATGACCCCATTCTTCACCTTCATTCAAAATTACATCCCTGGAGAGTAAAATTTTATGATTCTTGGGATTGTAGAGTCTATACGCTTTTGTAGACTCACAATAGCCTAAAAATATACAAGATTGACTTTTGGGATCAAGCTTCTTCCTTTTCTCATCAGGAATGTGGGCATATGCTAAAGAACCAAAAATTTTGAAGTGCTAAATTTGGTTTCTTTCCGTACCACCCCTCATAAGGAGTGATGCCATCTAAACTAGAAGTTGGACTTCTATTTAGAATATATACACTTGTTTTTATAGCATCAGCCCAGTACATATTAGTTAGATGCTTTTTCTAAGGCATTGATCTCACCATATAAACTATGGTGTGGTTATTTATTTTGGCCACAACATTTTGTTGTGGGGTATAGGCAGTGGTTAATTGCATTTTGATCCCACTTGCTTTACAATAGTTCAAGAATTATTTTGAGGAGTATTCACCTCCTCATTCTGTCCAAAGACATTTTACATAATTCCCACTTTGATTCTCTACATTGTTTCTAAAATATATGAAACAATCAAATGCTTCATCTTTGTGCTTTAAGAAATAAATCCAGCACATCCTAGAGAATTCATCTATGAAAGTGAGAAAATAAGAATTGTTTCTGAGACTCTGTGTTTGCATCGGACCACAGATGTCTAAATGTACTAACTAAAAAGGATATCTGGCTCTCCATGCTTGTCCTTTCAGAAACTTTGACTTGGAGTGCTTTCCCAAAGCACATCCTTCGTAGACTTCCTTTTGTTCATTGATTTTAGGAAGTCCTGTCACCATAGGTTGAGAAGTTAGCAATTTCAAGCTAGTATAATTAATGTGACCATATCGCAAGTGCCACAACACACTTGGATTTTTTATGGATACATTTGCAAGTTGATTTCCCAATGGATCACCAAATTTTAGAGGTAATAACCTGTTCTTGGTCATGGGGACATGTGTGATGACACGATTACAATTATTTTTATCAAAAATAATACATTGTCCTTCATAAAATACAAGCTTGTAATTGTTCTCCATAATTTATCTAAAGTTGAGCATATTGTGTTGGAGATTTGGAGTGTAATAGATGTCACTCACTTCTTTAGTCCTTATTTGGTTGGAACCACCATGGCTCAAATTCCCTCTACTTGCAATGCTTTGTCATCCCCTAATTTGATTTGGAATTTATAATTTGAATTTGGAGGAGCAAATAGATTTTCTTTGCCACTCATATGGTTTGAGCAACTAGTATCTAGAATCCATGTGTCATTTAGATTTTGATCTGATTGTCCATATGACAAAAAAATATTAGAAGCATCATCTTCTTCTTCAAAATTTCCATATTGACTGTTGTTGGGTTGTGAAGATTTTGACCAGCAGTCACGAGCAAAGTGACCTGGCTTGCCATAGTTGAAATAGGCTGATTTGGACTTGTCACTTCCTCACCCTTGATTGCCACATTTTTCTTGATTTCCACCTTGATTTTGTTTTCCACATATTTGTTGGTTTCCTCCTCTGTATGAGTGACCTCCTCTATTGGAATTGCCTCCTTTGTTTTGGTTGCCTCCTCTGTTGGAATTGCCTCCTCTGTATTTGCCTCTGCCTCTACCTCTTTGCTTACCTCTACCTTGACCTTTTCCCTATCCTATTCTATTATTTTCATTGGAAGTGAAGGCCTTATCATCGCCTCCATAGCTGGTTGAAGGATTTTTAGAAAACCTCTCTTCATGTGACATTAACGATCTGATCAATGCATCGAATGTTCAAATGGAAATATCTTTGGATTCTTCTATTATTATGGAAATATGGTTCTATTTCTGTGTAAGTGTTCTTAACACTTTTGTTACAATTGTCTTAGGCTTGATTTCTTCGCGTAGTGTAACCATTTTATCTACAATTTCTTTTACTCTAACATAATAATCCCAAAAATTTTCATCATATTTCATTCGGATATTTTCAAAATCTCGCTTCAATGTTTGAAGCATTACCTGCTTCACTTGATTACAACCCTAGAATCCATCACTCAAAGCTTTCCATGCATCTTTTGCAGTTGTACAAGAAACAATTCTAGAAAATATACTTTTCTCCAATGTTGCTTGGAGATGAGAAATAGCAGATGAGTTGCTCTTTTTCTCTTCTTTTTGTGTTTTCTTATCTATGGCACTAAGTGTTGTCTAGTATGAGGGTTTTGTGTAGCCCTCTTCTATTATGTCACACAAACCTCTACCTATGAACAAGGTCTTCATCTTTATAGACCAATACTCATAGTCATAACCGTTAAATTATGGTATAGGTAAGCTATTGTGTGAGGCCATAGTTACCAAAAAACTCTCTTTATTTCATGGTTACAATAAAGTACTTTTGCTGAAAGAAGGAAAGAAGAATAAGGAAGAAGGAAGAGATTACAAATTTAAGTCAAATCTGACTTGTTCTACTCTATCATTGAATGTTTGTTCCTCTTAATGTGGGGATGCTATCTCTTGATTTACAAATTTATCTGCCACTTATTCTTCATTGTCACTTATCTGTATGATTTCTAGTGATTTTGGTTCTAGGATTTCCATTGAATTACTATAGTGTGTATACTCTTATTCTTGTGGTGTAGCTTGTACTAATTTTGATTGTTCAAATTGACTCCTGAATGAGTTATCTTCAAATTTTGCCTCGTACCCTGATTCAGGATGCCTTTGATGTGCGATCACTGCATTTTGAAGTTGACTAAACACAATGTTGAGTCCATAACCTCTGAATTTGTTATCAAATATCTCTACACCTTCTCATGCTAAAATTGCACATAAGGCATGATAACAACCATTTGGTCTTATCATAAATGCCTTGTTACAATTTTACAATTTGACTTGTTGTGTCCTTTACAAAACTAAGCCTCTTAGGCTTATTTACACCAGATTTATGATTCCCTGAATCAAAAACTTTTATTTTACAATGAATTTCCTCGTAGGCAATGCCCTATTTTTATAATAAAAAATATATATATTTCTATTTAATAAAAAATAATAATTGCTTAAAAAAATTAAAAACAATTATGTTTTAATTTATTAAATATGATATAAATAGTTTTTTAATATAATAATTTAAAAAAAAATCAACTTTAGAAGTGAGGTCAGAGGGTTTCGAACCCTTGACCTATGATGGCCCTTGGTCCTTACTGCGTGCTCTCTTGTCGCAATAGTAGATCACCTGTCATGATCTAAGGAAGTCACACTTCCTTATAAAGCTACTCCCTTTGTAGCTTTTAAAAAAAAAATTGAAACAAAAAATTACACCCATAGGAGTCAAACCCTTGACTCCTTCCTTACAAGCTAGCCCTCTTGCCAAGTCAGCTAGCACCTCGGATGAGATCCCTTAAGCACCTGATGTGCTTAGTTATTCAACCATCATGGATAAGATTTTAAAACCCTATCTTCTATATTGTACCTTCCAAAACCTTTGCTGAGAAATAATTTATTTCTGCCATTTATAGATCTATGGCATATCAGGAGGATAATATACAATTTTTTGGGGGGTTTCTTTCAATACAAAAACAATTTTACGGGTTTCTTTTACCAATTATGTCAGATGTATTCAATAACAGAACCACAAACTCTTTTTGAGAGATTCAATACAGAGAAGAAAGGAAAAAAAATTAAACACAGTCTTCCATTGCACAACTTTGATTCACTGCATGATCCAATCAAACTAGAGATACATTGCATGTTCTCTACTACAACGATGAGTGGGGCTATGAATGCACATGATCTGCTGGTCGAACTCTATTAGAATTGCATCGATTTATCTTACAAAAGTGTTAGGTGAGGATTATTTATTATGAAATCCACATCTGGTTCATTCCTTTGCTGGCTACGATTCGCTTTGCTTTGACGAAGTTGTTCTCTGACTACTGCAATTTCTTAGACAAAAAAAATGTTTTGGGATAATATCCCACATGCATAAGAGTAGGGATTATTTAGTGGTTTAAAAGAACTAACAAGCAATAGTTCTTTTGATTGCCTACGGGCAATCATAAGCCTCCACCCACTCATTCTTTGCCACATAAGCATGTTTGTTGCCACTCACCCTTGCTACTTTTGTCCAATCGATCCTCACCATGTGTCTATGTCGTTTGATTCTATGTTCGAGTTCCACAGTAGCATCTTGTCTGCTATTTTCCACATGTCTTGTGTCCATCGATTGCCACATGTCCACCTAATTATGTTCACTCATTGGGTCTCATGCTTGGCACGGGTTCCCTTGTCTGCCTCGAGTCTCATGCCTATTGCAGGCTCCCACCTCAGACCCTATCTGGCTATGATACCAAATATGATTCTCAAATAATTATAAAGCTCCAAAAATTTCATTAATCAATAAAGCCTATATTACAACCTTAAATAACTTAGGAATAAGCCAAAAATAGCTTAGGAGAAAATTAGGTAGAGAAAATAGGATAGAAAAGAAATAGGGAGGAAAGAATAATTTAGGAGTGAATTTTCTTATCTGTCGTCCTTCCTCTTGCCATCCACATTGGAGTCTTCTGACCACCTCATCTGCCGTCCAGGTAAAGGTAAATAAATGTAAAGTAAAAAACAATTTTTTACTTTAACTTCCAATAGTTTTCTCTTACAAGCTTACTTGGAGTTGTACTGATAATGCAACTGAGTGTGAAGCACTTTGTGTAGGTCTGATAAAGGCTAAAAATTTAGGAGTTAATTAGTTATAGATATATGGAAATTTAAAATTCATCATGAATCAGGTCACAAAAAATGTATAAGCAAACAACATTATCTCAAAGCATATAGGAATAAGGTGTGGGATCTCTTGGAAACCTTTGAAGCTCTAAACATTAAAGTGATCCCTAGAGAGCAAAACACCCACACTGATCTATTAGCATATGTAGGAGAAAATTTCTACCATTAGCAATGTCATCCATAAGTTTAAAATAGTAAGGTTCATATATAGACCCTTTGTGCCAGATAAGAATATTTTTTGGTAAGTATTTGAAAATGATGAGCAAATATTAGATTTCTTAACCTATGAAATGAATTTCTCAAGCAACAGAATGCTAGAATATGAAGAAGATGAAGGCCTAATTCAACTAAGGAATAACCATATACCAAAGGGGTTGATCACCCTTGAAAGCCTTTTTGACAACAATGATAGAGTAGTAGTGAAGAACACAAGCTTAACTAAGAGGGGGGTCAACAACATAAGACCATTTTTTCCTTTTCTTTCCAATCAATATTATAAAATGTATAGATATCAATATCAACAACAATAATAAAAGCAATGCACAAATCACCACACACAATAGAGACACCAATTTAACATGGTTCATCAAATGTGGGCTAATCCACGAAGAAAATATTTCACTAAAATTTTCTCAATCAATCTATTGGGAATCCTTTCCCTATTAAAATTTTTATGGATCTCTATCCAAAGGAGACACAAATTCCCTAATCAAGTTCATGGATCTCTATCCATAGGAGACACCAATATCCTTTACTTTGGCTGATGATCTTCTAGAAGAACTACTGCCTCCATTACACTGGCTAATAGATCTCTATCCACTAAACACTCATGTCCTCACTCAGAAGATCTATCCTCACTGCCCTAGCTAATGGATCTCTATCCACTACAGACTATTGTTCTCTATACTCTGTCACCTCCAAATATTGCTCTGAGTTCTATCTCAAATTTACACTAAACATAGTCCTTCGATATAACACAAATAATCTCAATATTTATCTCTGATCTGACACAAATTTATCCTAAAATATACACCAAATTATGTCCTAAAATTTGCACTAAACACAATCCTTTGGTCTAGCATAAATCTATCCTCAAATATACACCAAATTCTATCCATAAATTTACACTAAACATAGTCCTTCGATCCAGCACAAATATATCCTCAATCTCTATCCTCAAGCCTTAACACAAAGCTTTATTTCATCTCAAATAAACTTTGCTAGATCTACCCCAAACCTTAACTTAAGGTTTGAAAAAATTAATAAATCAACTCTGCTCACAAGTCTTCTTAAAGACTTACATCAAAATTTTCTTGTAAGCTTCCACAAAAGCTCACACTAATTTATCCATAAGTCCTCTCTAGAACTTGTCCAATCTACTCAACAAGTCCTCACTAGAACTTGTCCAATCTGCTCAACAAGTCTTCACTAGAACTTGTCCAATCTGCTCAATAATCTCTATCCTCAATTCTATATTGTAAGCTTCCATAAAATCTCATACCAATATATCCACAAGTCTTCTCTAAGACTTACCTCAAATTTGCTCAACAAGTCCTCACTAGAACTTGTTCAATCTCATAGAAACATATAAAGAATTATTAGAGATTCAATATGCTTCACATTCACTACAATGCTCAATCACTTTCAATATCTCTTTTTATCACAGAAACGTATAGATAATTGTTAGAGAATCAATATGTTTCACACTTACAAACACTCAATATCTTTATCAAATCAATTTAGAATATGGAACAATTTGTTTCACAGAAATTGAACTTTCACTTCAACACATCCACTCAACTAAGCTCAATCACTTCTACTCAACCAATCACTTTAAAAACAATGCTTATCAAGTAATCCTCACATAACAATGATACTCATGATCTTTGCAAATCCTAGTTCAAGTTATTCACTCAACCAATCACTTCAACAACAATGCTTATCAATTAATCCTTACATAACAATGATACTCATGTTCTTTCAAAATCCTAATCCAAATTTCAAACTCAATAAGGGATCTCAATCACAAAATAATTAAGTATGCATTTACTCACTCAAAATATCCAATAATGCTTATCAAACAAGGTTTATAGCATTTACTTCCATTTCAAAAAATCTCAACCAATCAATTATTTCAATCAAATAAGAATATGCCCATACCTTTTACTTGATGAAGAATAGACTTCAAAACCTGTCTCAATTATAACCACTTTCCTTGCCAAACACAAAGGTTAGATGGCAATAATTGTCACTCTAACACTTCTTCAAAATATTTCTTCAATACAAAAATAATACTCAAATACACCTTATAATATCCAACTTTAAAATAATATTCAACAACCTTCAATATCAAAAATAAACTTCCTTACTACCTTATAACTCCTTAAACACTTAAAAATTCAATTCAAAAATCAAATTTTTGCATTCCATTTTAAATCCCCTAAACAACTTATAATCCAAATTAATTATGTAAAAGATTTAATTAACATAAACCTTTGGAAACAAAAAATATTTTTTCCTTTTTATTTTTTGCAAGCCAAGACAACCCAAACAATGCGCATACCTCTATTATGCTACCCAAAAGGCCTTGGCTGGATTTGAACTATCGATGGTTCTCCCCTAAGCGTTCTATAGTGCTTGTGCCTACTAACTAGGCAACATGGCTCTACAAGATCCAAAAGGTACGAACGTACCTTTGACTTCCTTCTCCCTTGAACGGTGCAAACTCAAACATGAACCTCCCTTCAACAAAATGGTGTGCACAATATTTGAACCTGTTCCAAGCATATCAAACGCGTCTTACGTAACCCTTGGCTACCAACTCAGCTATGAGGGACTTTGGTAGTTTTAAAAGGCTGCCACATTTTGTCCTTTCCTCTACTCAAATACACAAGTGAAAATACACATTTTATTTTGCACCAGCCAAAATACAATCGCATGGATAATTTTCCAAATGCCAAACTTTGGCATTATTTATATGCAAACCATAGCTTGTTCCAACGTCAACGATTATTTGAATTTAAATATTAAAGTTAATTTTAAATATTAAACAAATATTTAAATTAACCTTAGCACCCATCATTATTTAAATTAAAATTTTAATCAAAGATAAAATATTTTAATTTAAATTAATCTTCTTGTGGATCTTTTCCAACTTGATCCTTGATCTTCTTAAACTTGATTTTTGATCCAAAATAATAATAATAAAATATTATTATTTAATTTAACTTTGCTTCTCCTTCCTTGGATCTTTATCCTTTCAGCCCTCCTGAGTATATAATATTTAAAAATAAATATTATAACGTATTGCTTTTCAAGACCTTCTTGCTCTTGGAAGAAAAACCTTAATGTCCTCAAATATGAAAAACATAGCACAACAATTCTTTTGACATAAATGACAACAAACACTCCTCAAAATGTCCAAAAATATTTCCCTTTGTCATTAATGGCAACCGAATTACTTTTTACCATTTCCTTGACCTTTTTCTTTTTTGCTCCCCTTGACTGAATGCTTTCCTTATATCTCAAATCACTCCCCCTTACCCAAATATTTCCCATTTCACATCAATGGAAAATGGTCACCTTTGGGGCTCGGGGCTAAGAATGAAACTCTTAGCTTAGCCCCTCCCCCACCTCCTTTTGAGGTGGTTAATTTTGGGGTGGGAGTATTTCTACTCCCAACATGCACTGCTCTTTTCCTTTGTCTACTTTCCTCCTCATCTGATTCTTCTGATTCCTCTAAATATTCTTGTTCTTGCTTGTTTTTGGAATCTCTACTCTAGACCACTTTGTTGTATGTCCATCAATATTGCACTTATAACACAATGTTATTGTTACTTGGAGGTGTAAATATTTTGGGATTTCTCCTGGTGAAGCCATATCTATTCCTATCATGGACCTTGCAATTCATTGCCTTGTGACCAAACTGATTACATGAGTAGCAATACCCATTAAAAAGATGTCTATTTCTGAAGTTTCCATATTCTTGTCTTTCATGTGTCCTGCATTGTGAAGCCTTGTGCCCAAATCTATGATATGAGAAACATCATCCATTGAAATTTCCTTGCCTTAACCTCATTGGTCTTTTAGTCTCTTTTACCCTATGTTGGTTCTTGTTCCATTTGTTCCTCTTTTGTACATTATTATTTTCCTTGTTGAAATTTCTATTGTCCAAATCATCCTCATAAGTCTCACTTTCTCTTACATTATCTTATTCTAAAGTTTCTTCTTCTTCAAAACTTGAGGTTGACTCCTCTTTCTATTTCTTTTGTACCTGTTCAAAACCAAGACCAATCTTGCTTGAAGTAGGTTTTTGTGTCTTGATAATATTATACAAATTCTTTGAGCTTCTTCCAAACCTGTATAACCTGTCTTTAGACTCTTTTATTTCTTCCCTTAGTAGATCAACTTCATGTTCTACCATTTCACATTATAAGACCTTTTCTTATAACTTATCCTTGAACTTATTAGTCTTAGCCATTGACTTATTTATATCCTCTATAATATTTCCTCTCTCTTCATCACATTCTTGAAACTAAAGCTTAAGTTGGGAATTTTTATTTCTTACCTTCTTTAATGTGTTAAGAGCATAAATAAGCTCTCCCTCAAGATCAACTTCTCCTTTCTCTGATTCTTTTTCTATTTGTTTGTCTTTGAAAACATATTCATTATTTTTTGACTTGTCTTCTATAGGATCACCTCCTTCTTCTTCTAGTGCCATTAGAATATTCCGTTTTGGTCCTTCAAGTGTATCCTCATATTCATCATCACTAAAACTAAAACCACTCTTTGTACAACTATATTCAAGATGTCCAAAATGACCACATCTAAAACACTTGAGAATTATTGGTGACATTTTCTTAATTTCTTCATTTTCTTCTGTCAAAAATAGAACTTCATATTTATCATTATCTGAGAAACTATTATCACTATTACTTGATTACTTACTTGCCTTGTCTACATAGTAACTCCTCTTCTATCTTTGAAATAAAAATTTTTCTTGTTTGCTTTGTCCATCCTTGTCTTTCTTTTGGTACCTGTATTTTTCTGATTCCTTGTTCTTATGATCCTGTTTTTCTTCATCATTGTTATTTATAGATTCTTGACAATCAGTTGCATAGTGAATATACTTTCCACAATTGAAACATCTAATATATTTTGCATCTTTAAATATTCTTGTATACTTGTTCCTTCTACCATAATTTACTTCTTCATCATTGTATGATTCATTGCTTGAATATAACTTCTTGCCCTATATCTTATTAGTAGATTTGAAGGTTGCTTCCTTCTGGAGATTAGGTTCCTCTTTTGTTCTCATATCAAAAGCTGTAAGAATACCAAGTAATACATCTCTCATTAAAAGATCACCATATTTTGATTCCTCTATAGCAGATATATTTTCACTAAATATTTTTGGGAGAGATATTAGGATTTTATCACAAATATCAAGTTCTTAAATCTCAAGTCCAAGTCCTTGCATGATGTTAAAAACCTCGTCTACACGAAGTAGATAAGAACTAATTTTTTCCTCATCCTTAATTATTAATTCTTCAAATTTTACTTTGATATTTTGTATCTTTACCTTTTTAACACCTTTATCTCCTTCATAAATGCTTTGCAACTTATCCCAAATTCCTTTTACTGATTTGCAATGCATAACCTTTATAAACTCTATTCTATGCAAACATCTCAAAATTGCATTCATTGCTTTTGAATTGTAATGATGTAGAAGCTTACCATATTTATATATAGGTGGAGTGGTTGGTGGTGTGTATCCATTTTCAACTACTTCCCATATTTCATTGCCAAGTGCCATGAGGTAAATCTTCATTATCATACTCCAAAATACATAATCGCTTCCATAAAATATTGGTGTTGAATTATCTGAGGACCTATTCTTAGAATCCATTGTGTTCTTGCAAGATTTTACTTCAAGTTGTTAAACTATTTTGAAGGAACCTGCTCTAATACGAATTGCAGAACACAAGTTTATACTGAGAGGGGGTGAACAGTATAAGACCAATTTTTACTTTTCTTTCCAATAAATATTTTGCAATGTATATATAGAAATATCAACAACAGTTGTCAAAGCAATGCACAAATTACCACACACAATAGAGACACCAATTATTCCTCAAGCACCTGTGCTTGTTAACCCTGGTTATTCTAGAAGATTCATCCCATATGCTATCCGAGAGAAAGAAAGTTATGCTACAATTCTCACCCAAAAATGAGATGACAATGAAGAAATACCTATAGCCTTTCTAAGTCATACCATGCAAGATCATGAAGAGAGATATAACTTCATCAAAAAACAAGTATATGCAGTTATGAAGTCACTAAAAACATTTAAGCACTTTTTGTCATAAAGCAAAATCATTGTCTATGTAATTCATCATGATGTTAGAAATTTTGTAATACAGGGAGAACTTGGTGAGAAAAGAGAAGGTTGGGTAACAAAGATACAAGAGTATGATGTAGAAATCCATATGACCAAGTTAGTAAGAGGCAGAGCCTTATGCCAAGAGTTGGCTAAGCAATCTTCAAATGATTACATAGCCTACCAAGACCTAATGTTGAATTTAGAAAAAAATCAAACCTTGCATAATGCTGACTAGACTAATGATATCGTAGAATATTTCCATACTAGAAAATTCCCAGATAATTTGAATGCTTCACACAGAAGAAGGTATAGAACCCAATATTTGAAATACACTCTTTTACCATAAGAGTTGTATAGGAAAAAAGGTAGATGAAATACTGTTAAGGTGCATAAATGGATATAAGAAATAGAGAATTTTGGAAGAATTTCATGGAGGTCTATTTGGTGGACACTACTCAAGGAGGACCACTGCACTAAAGATACTAAAAATATGTTGCTATTGGCCCTCCATTTTCTTAGATGATTTTAAAATAACCAAGAAATATGAAGAATACCAGAGATATGTGGGAAGAAATGAGAATGCCCCTATACCTCTGAAATCTATTCAAGTTGAAGAACCCTTACAACAATGGAGGTTATATTTCATTGGAGAAATAGATCCAAATTCATCAGTCGGTCATAAATATATACTTACTGTTACAAATTATTTTACCAAGTGGGCTAAAGCAATTCCCACTAAGAAATATGATCAAGAAGATGATTGAGTTTTTAGAAAGCTTTATTACAAGATTTGGTATACCAGATGCATTGATCACAGACAACGGATCAACCATAACTGGTGTAAATATGATTGAATTTGTTGGCAAATATGGTATATACTTGAAGACCTCCTCTAATTACTACCCACAAGGAAATGGTTTGGCAAAATATAAAAACAAAAAACTTCTCAAAATTATGAAGAGGGCTCTGAAATATAACAAGAGAAGTTGGCACTCCTTAATAAAGTATTTTAGGCTGATAGGATTTCAATCAAAAAATTGGTTAACACATCGCCCTATTCCTTGGTCTATGGTAAAGAGGCCATTTTGTCCATACATATAGAGATACTTGCTTTGAAGTTGCTCAATGGTATTTATGTTGAAGAAAAACAACCAATAGAAGCTAGATTAATGCAACTCCTACATATAGAAGAGTAGAGTGAGCAGGCTTATGACCATCATCAAAAGCACATGGCAGACACCAAGGGGTGGTTCAATAAAAAGACTACTTTCAAAAATTTTAAAGTTGGAGACTCAGTTTTAAAGTGGAATGTGAAAAAGGCCAAGCCATGCCATCACCAAAAATTTGACACCTTTTGGAAGGGTCCTTCAAAATAATTGCTGAGAAAAAATTCAATTCATTTCAGCTAAGAGATAAATAGGGTGAAGTTCAACCTATTCCAGTGAATGGGTTTCACCTAAAAATCTACTTCGAATATGCAAGGAAAATTTTCTTTTATATTATGTATATATAACATTTTATAAGTATTTCTTGTTTTTGGCTTGTAACAATTCTATCGTGATTTTGTGATAATTCAAAGTCAACTATAAATTGACAAAGCAGGAAAAACACTACCTTACCATGATGTACCGACTAAAATTTAAATTATACCACATCACCTTCTGATGATTGGTAGGAAAGCTCCTCCCTTGCAAATAAATTAAGCTTTGAAGAGCGTGATTTTTCATTTAATGCAGAGGCTGATGATTGGCCAAAAAATTTAGCATGCAAGAAGATGGTAGAAAGGACATGCAAGAAGATTAAGGAAAATCAAATCTATAAACCACAATTAATACAATCATGCACGTTCTTTCTAATAAACATAAATAAATCCTAATTCACTCTCTTGAAAGCTCTTCTACTAAAATTTGCTTTCTATTCTCTTCTTCTAGTTTAGACCTGGTACAAATAGTCTTTTCAAGTGATTTCCCATTGCCCCAAAGAAGAGTAGTCAGAAAATATAAATTGTAGAATTATCTTCTGCTTTCCCAGTAGTAAGACATGAGTACGAAGTAGGCAAAAGATTCACAAACAGAGATGCTAGAATCAGTGACACTACCATGACATGGAAAAACCTAGAAAGAATACAGAAAGATATCAAAGAAAGAATGATTATAGGTATTACTGCATCCTCTCCTACTATGCTCCCCTTCAATTATCTATTATGTTGGTATGTTTATACTCCCATTCATTCTTTACCCAAGTTTATTAGAGCTATTTCCAATTTTTATTATGCCAAGGAGAAGATCGTTAGAAACTCCTAGGGCAGAGCCCTTTTCATCCTAGTTCCAAATGATTTCATTGCTACATTTCCTACTGGTTGTGTGCTTGCATTTAAGCCAAAATATTTAGACTTCCTAGATCAGGTGAAGTATTTTATCCCTTCTAAGAACATAAGAAATTTCTTGGCACTACAATTGAAGAAACCACCTACTGGAGGGACCATGCCTAAAACCCCCATTTCTCAGGAGGAATTCAAAAACCCAGAGTTGTTTTCTATTTTGGCTATGGTGGTGGGCCTGAAGTCTAATGAGAAAGTCTATGGGTGGAAGATTGTATTAGTCAATTGCCTTTCAAACCCTAAGAATTATGATTCCTCAGTTATGGATGGAAGCGTCAGGCCCATATTTTTTGACTGGCTAGGGTATATTTTTTTCCAAGTTCATGAAGGTTTGTCATCGATTAAGAAAGGTTCTCAAGTTTATTTTAAATTTTCTTCATATTTGGTCTAGGTTTTCTTTTATTTTATGGTTGAGATCACTTTGATTTCTATGAATGATAAATATGAGCAAGGAATAACCCTTCCCATGTATGGATGGACTACTGTGTTGTATAATATGGAATCTTATTATAATTTCAATAGGGAATTTTTAGGGCCAGCCCTAAAAATTATGTACAAAGAAATAAGGAGATTGACCCCAAAAGCTGTAAAAATTTTGTAAAAAAAGCATGCAAAGAAGGGTGACTGGTTTATTGAAACTTGCGAAGCATTGGATATATTCTCATTGATTGTAATATAAAGATTTACAAACAGTTGAAAGCAATTGATAACCGATGAATTGGTTAATCAACCTAACTTCCTAACTTGGAGATTGCCTACGAGCAATATTTTTATAATAATGAAATACAATATGTCATATGCGCTAACATACCTCCTTATTTCATTATTGGCAAATTCCAATAGTTGCTCAAAATTTCTCATATTTGATACGGCCAAGTGCTTTGGTAAAGATATCGGCAACTTGCTCATCAGTAGGAATGTAGTGGAGTTGTATATGGTGCTTTGGAACTTCATCCCGAATAAAATGACATCTGGTATCAACATGTTTGGTACGTTCATGAAAAATTGGATTTTTTACAAGATTCAAAACACCTTGATTGTCGCAAAACAAATGAAGTGGAAGATTATTTGGAAGGCCCATGTTTGTAAAAATGTGACTTAACCACATTATCTCACAGACTGATTCACTGGCTGCACGATATTCTGCTTTTGTTGAATATAGAGCAACCACATGATGTTTCTTACTATGCCATGAGATTGGTCTAGACCCGAGATGAAAAACATATCCAGAAGTGGATTTACGATCATCAATAGATCCAAAGATAATCTGAGTCTGTGTATCCAAGTAAGAAAAATTTATTATTCTTTCTATATTCCAGGCCATAATTTGTACTACCATGAACATAGTGAAGAACTCTTTTTTCTGCTTTCCAGTTGATTCATCTTAGGCTCTTGCATGAATCTTGAAATATATCCCACAAAGAAACTGAGATCTGGCCTGGTATTTGTCAGTTATAGGAGACTCCCAATCAACTGACGATAGAGAGTTCCATCTACCTGAGGTGACTCATCATATCGAGATAACTTAAGTCCTTGCTCCATTGGAGTTGTTTTGGACTTACAATTAGTCATCCGATATTTTTCTACTAAAGTCTTGGCATATTTTTTTTGTGTTACTCGTATGTGAAATTGTTCTTGAGTAAATTCTAAACCAAGACAATAGTGCAGAAGTCCTAGATCTATCATTTCAAATGATTGCTTCAAGTATTTTTTTACTAAGCTAATCATACTTTCTGAGCTTCCTGTAATGATCAGATCATCTACGTAGAGTACAAGAATTACTATATCAGACCCATTTTTCTTGATATAGAGATTTGCATCTGAAGGACTTCTTTCGAATCCATGTCTGCACAAGGTGATGTCTATCTTGATGTACCAAGCTCGAGGAGCTTGTTTTAGCCATACAAGGATTTAATCAATTTACATACTTTTTGTTCTTTCCCTTTGACCACAAATCCTTCTGGTTGAGTCATGTAGACTTCTTCTTGTAAGTCACCATTCAAGAAAGCACTTTTAACATCCATCTGATGTAATTTCCACCCAAACTGAGCTGCCATGGCACAAAGTACACGAATGGTAGTCATTTTTGCGGTAGGGGCAAAAGTCTCTTCATAATCTATGCCTTCTTTCTGAGCATACCCCTTTGCAACAAGCCGGGCTTTATGCTTATCAATAGACCCATCTGCCTTATATTTCACTTTGAACACCCATTTGCAGCCTATGGGTTTCTTCCCTTTTGCGGATCGACTAATTTCCAAGTATTATTTCTAAGGAGAGATTGATGTTCTACATCCATGGCCTCTTTCCACCTGTGGTTCATCAAGTGCAGATTGAACCGTTGTGGGTTCATTTGTATTCAATGTAGACATATAAATTTTTTCTCCATCCTTTTCTTCCTCTTTATCATTTTTTGTACCCACTGACAAATCATCAAAGTGTTGACAAAGTTCGTCAACCTCTGAAGTATATTCTTCTGCTCTCATATTTTGAGTCATACTGCGAGTACATGGCCTATCAAGAGATAGATCTGGAAGGGATTTCAACTTAGCATCTCTCAAAGTGCTAGTATACCATTTTGGAATTTTTTTTTTTTTCTTGTGGAAGTTGGACTTCCTTCTTAGGCTCTTCTTCATCTAGGTATACAGTTGTGGATGTGTTTTTTGATGTGAGAGTTTCATCAAATATAACATCTCTACTTACATGTGTCTTCTTAGTCTTAGGATCAATCAATCGATATCCTTTTGAGTACTCATCATAACCAAGAAAGATACACTGCAGGGTTTTCTCATCCAGCTTCCTCCTTTTCTGTTTTGGAATGTGCATGAATGCTTTACACCCAAACACTTTCAGATGAGCAATGGAAGGTTTCTTATCACTCCATGCTCCTTGTGGGGTCTTCCCTTGTAGAGCTCTAGTGGGTGCTCTATTTAGAAGGTATGATGCTGTATTTACTGCTTCTGCCCAATATTGATCCTCAAGATGTGGTCCTTTTAGCATACATCGAACCATTTCCATAATGGAATGATTTCTTCTCTCTGCAACTCCATTCTGTTGAGGTGTATAGGCTGTAGTCAATTGTCTTTTGATCCCATGTTCCTTAAGAAATTCTGAAAACTCTTTAGAGGTATATTCCCCCCCTCGATCTGAGCGGAGGGTCTTGATCAAACATCCCGACTCCTTCTCAACAAGTTTCTTGAACTGTTGAAAGTAGAGAAGCGCTTCTGATTTCAACTGAAGAAAGAAAACCCACATTTTCCATGAGTAATCATCAACGAATAGTTGAAAATATTTTTTCCCACCATAGCTGGTTGGCATAAGACCACACAGATCGGTATGGACAAGCTCTAAAGGTTTTTCAGCTCAGTAGGAGCTGGCTTCAAAAGGCACTCGATGTTGCTTCCCTGCTAAGCAATCCAAGAAAACTGGTAAGGTAGATGAGAGAGGTGGAAGACCTTTCACCAACCCATATTTGTGTAATTCAAGCAAATATCCAAAACTGAGATGACCATAATGTCGATGCCAAAGGGAGGTGGCCTCCTTTGTAGTTGCAGCCAAAGCAACATGGGGTGTGGAAATAGCATCGAGAATAAACAAGCCATGTTTGTAAGAGCCAGTTGCAACATGTTTACCACTATTTGTGATAAAACATCTCTTCTTGCCATTGACAATGCGAAACATGACTTCCATGTTTCTATCCAACATTTGTGGAACTGATAGCAAATTATTGGCTAAGCCAGGAACATAGAGAACATTTTCAATCTGACATTTACCATCAGGAAGAGACACAAAAATATCTCCTTCTCCTTGTACTTGATATACCTGATTGTCAGCAATCGTGACTGGTTTGCCCTCTTTCGCCACAAAAGTATCAAACCAGGATTTATCGCCAGTCATGTGTTTGCTAGCTCCTGAGTCAATATACCATACATCATCTATCTGGGAAGACGAAGTATGTGTCATGAGCACCTTGTGTGCTCTTTTAGAGTCAGAATCTGAATCAGACTCAGGAGAATTTGAGTCTGAGTTGGATTCAGCATAAGCAACATGGCATTTAGATTGCTTATGCTTATTGTATTTTTTCTTGTGCTTGCCCTTCTTCTGTGAACCTTTGTCATTTGGTTGCTTATTTTTAAACCAACACCTGTTGGTGTCATGGTTATTCATGTCACAAATTTTGCAATATTTTGTATCTTGTTGTTGAGATTGCTTCTCTTTGCCTTTGGAAGAAGCACCTCCTTTTTGAAACTGACCTTGCTTTTTACCATTTTGTTGTGTGGATAGAGCATTATCAGGCATATCATCTTTCTGGACCTGAGTTGCCTCTTCAGTTTGAAGCAAGTTTACCAGTTCCACAAAAGAAACTTGTCTACCAGAGACATTGAGAGAAGTGATCAACATCTTGTAGGAACTTGGTAATGCTCTCAAGATAACAGAATTCAAGACATCATCATCCACAGGTTTTCCCATAGCATTCAATTTTTCTTTCAAGTATGCTACTCTGCAAAGGAATATGTCAATTGTTTCTCCAGAACTCATACTGAGATTATGTAGTTGAGTTTGAAGATGAAGGATAGAAGATTGATTCTTGCCTTCAAAAACTGTGAGCAGGGCATCCCAGGCTATCTTACCGGTTTTTGCATCACAAATATGAGGCTGCATCTCATCTGTAGTAGCAAGTAAGATAAATACAAAACTCTTCTTGTATTTTTTATCCCAAGCATCTTGATCTATTCCTGATGATGTAGGATGTGTTTCAGTGCCAGTCACGACATCCCATAAATCTTCCAACTGAAGTATGGCTTTCATCTTTGTCTTCCATGGAACAAAGTTAGGACCTTTCAACAATTGTGAGTCTGAGAGATACTTATGAATGGTGGACATTATGAAGGTTCCTTATATCACCAATTGGTCTCCCTTTCTTTATACCTGCCATATCTCTATACTGTAACCATTCAACATATACCCGCCCTTACTTGAGGGAAACTATAGGTATATATGAATAGTATACTACTCAATATGTACTCGCCCTTACGTGAGGGAGACTATAAGTACATATGAGAAGCACAATATATTGAACATAGGCGATATTGAAAGGGCATCGTGTTGTTAATGACACCTACCATAGGAAGTTTTATTCCGCATGCGTGGGGCATAACTTCCCCTAAACACTTTGGAAAAAACTTTCGTCAGGATTTACGCCTAACAACAATCACGATGTAGGTATGAAGTGGAAAAAAAACAAATTTGCCTTATTTCTCCCCGACGATTTATAGAGAACAAGGTCAGACGTCGTTGTTGCAGCTATATTAGGTGGCAAATACAGTAGTCCAAAGCACGACATCATTACCTGTAAGTGTGGACCAGAGGTATCTCAAATACCGAACGCTGTTGTGCAATAAATTGCACAAATAGGGTATAAATTTGGGGTCTTATTTTAGTTTAATTTATGATTATGAATGCAAGAAAATAGTGTATTTAAATGCAAAAAATCATAAATGCCCATAAATTATAACTCCTATTACACATTCCCCCCTTTATCTGATAATTTTGCAAGTGAAATCAAGTCAAATCCCCCCTTCAATTTGCAAAATAGATAAGAATGTGAAAAAAAATACCTGAAAACCCTAAAAGAATGAAAAAATGGGAGTCTTCAAGACATCATTGGGTGTGAATGACACCTTGTGTGCGTCAACGACCATCAATTCTGTGTCACTGCCGTCATTTACCCCTTTCGGGTGTCAATTCTACCAGGCTGGCGTCATTTCGACCATTCGGGCATCAATGCGACCATTCGGGCGTCAATGTAACCATTCGGGCGTCAAAATAAAAAAAACTCCGTCCAAATTTCCCCGACGGGTTTCGAAACCATAACCTGCCGCCAAGCAAGAACCATACCAACCACAGGAGCCGGAGACCCTGATGAAAGAAATCAGGAATACGTCGGTTTTAAACTCTGGGAGGCGGATAAGTTTTTTTTAAAACTTGATCCCACATGGCCTATGCGGCCACTGTGGGAGGGTGTAAAAATCGCGGAGAACAAACAACCTTTCGGTTGCCTTCGGGCAACCACCCCCTTCCTTTTGCCTTTGCCTCCTCAGCCGCCAATGAAGCACCCCGATCCATGAACCTTGGTCTCTACACGTTCTGTTGTCCGGTTTTCTGTGTCCACCAGTGGCTTGTTAGTGGGTAGTCAGGTCTTCTGTGTCCTCTTTTGTGTCCGCCAGTTTCTGTCTGCTGTCCAGTCCGTCCGCTCGTTGGTTGCTATCAGTTCGTTCGATTAGGACCCAGTTTCTGTCTGCTGTCCAGTCCGTCCGCTCGCCGGTCTGTCCGCCCGCCGGTTGCTGTCAGTCTGTCCAGTTAGGTTAGGTCCTGTCTGCATCGTCCAGGTTTCTGCCAGTCCGCCAGTGCGACCGTGGCTCTGATGCCATATTGAAACTTGTGAAGCATTGGATACATTCTCATTGATTGTAATATAAAGATTTACAAACAGTTTACAAACAGTTGAAAGCAGTTGATAACCGATGAATTGGTTAATCAACCTAACTTCCTAACTTGGAGATTGCCTACGAGTAATATTTTTATAATAATGAAATACAATATGTCATATGCGCTAACATCCAAGTTTGATAAGAAACCTTCCATTGCTCATCTGAAAGTGTTTGGGTGTAAAGCATTCATGCACATTCCAAAACAAAAAAGGAGGAAGCTGGATGAGAAAACCCTGCAGTGTATCTTTCTTGGTTATGATGAGTACTCAAAAGGATATCGATTGATTGATCCTAAGACTAAGAAGACACATGTAAGTAGAGATGTTATATTTGATGAAACTCTCACATCAAAAAACACATCCACAACTGTATACCTAGATGAAGAAGAGCCTAAGAAGGAAGTCCAACTTCCACAGCAAAAACAAAAAATTCCAAAATGGTATACTAGCACTTTGAGAGATGCTAAGTTGAAATCCCTTCCAGATCTATCTCTTGATAGGCCATGTACTCGCAGTATGACTCAAAATATGAGAGCGAGAAGAATCTACTTCAGAGGTTGATGAACTTTGTCAACACTTTGATGATTTGTCGATGGGTACAAAAAATGATAGAGAGGAAGAAAAGGATGGAGAAAAAATTTATATGTCTACATTGAATACAAACGAACCCACAACGGTTCAATATGCACTTGATGAACCACGGTGGAAAGAGGCCATGGATGTAGAACATCAATCTCTCCTTAGAAATAATACTTGGAAATTAGTCGATCTGCCAAAAGGGAAGAAACCCATAGGCTGCAAATGGGTGTTCAAAGTGAAATATAAGGCAGATGGGTCTATTGATAAGCATAAATCCCGGATTTTTGCAAAGGGGTATGCTCAGAAAGAAGGCATAGATTATGAAGAGACTTTTGCCCCTACTACAAAAATGACTACCATTCGTGTACTTTGTGCCATGGCAGCTCAGTTTGGGTGGAAATTACATCAGATGGATGTTAAAAGTGCTTTCTTGAATGGTGACTTACAAGAATAAGTCTACATGACTCAACCAGAAGGATTTGTGGTCAAAGGGAAAGAAAAAAAAGTATGTAAATTGATTAAATCCTTGTATGGGCTAAAACAAGCTCCTCGAGCTTGGTACTTCAAGATAGACAGTCACCTTGTGCAGCATGGATTCGAAAGAAGTCCTTCAGATGCAAATCTCTATATCAAGAAAAATGGGTCTGATATAGTAATTCTTGTACTCTACGTAGATGATCTGATCATTACAGGAAGCTCAGAAAGTATGATTAGCTTAGTAAAAAAAGACTTGAAGCAATCATTTGAAATGATAGATCTAGGACTTCTGCACTATTGTCTTGGTTTAGAATTTACTCAAGAACAATTTCATATACGAGTAACACAAAAAAAATATGCCAAGACTTTAGTAGAAAAATATCGGATGACTAATTGTAAGTCCAAAACAACTCCAATGGAGCAAGGACTTAAGTTATCTCGATATGATGAGTCACCTCAGGTAGATGGAACTCTCTATCGTCAGTTGATTGGGAGTCTCCTATATCTGACAAATACCAGGCCAGATCTCAGTTTTGTTGTGGGATATCTTTCAAGATTCATGCAAGAGCCTAAGATGAATCAACGGAAAGCAGCAAAAGAGTTCTTCACTATGTTCATGGTAGTACAAATTATGGCCTGGAATATAGAAAGAATAATAAATTTTTCTTACTTGGATACACGGACTCGGATTATCTTTGGATCTATTGATGATCGTAAGTCCACTTTTGGATATGTTTTTCATCTCGGGTCCGGACCAATCTCATGGCACAGTAAGAAACAGCATGTGGTTGCTCTATCTTCAACAAAAGCAGAATATCATGCAGCCAGTGAAGCAGTCTGCGAGATAATGTGGTTAAGTCGCATTTTTACAAACATGGGCCTTCCAAAGAATCTTCCACTTCATTTGTTTTGCGACAATCAAGGTGTTTTGAATCTTGTAAAAAATCCAATTTTTCATGAACGTACCAAACATGTTGATACCAGATGTCATTTTATTCGGGATGAAGTTCCAAAGCACCATATACAACTCCACTACATTCCTACTGATGAGCAAGTTGCCGATATCTTTACCAAAGCACTTTGCCATATCAAATATGAGAAATTTCGAGCAACTATTGGAATTTGCCAATAATGAAATAAGGGGGGATGTTAGCGCATATGACATATTGTATTTCATTATTATAAAAATATTGCTCGTAGGCAATCTCCAAGTTAGGAAGTTAGGTTACCGTGAGTGGATTGTATCCACTGAGCAAATATAGGCTCGATCAAGATTTGTTTTTCTGGAGTGCCAAAAGCAAGCATAACATCGTTATGAACATAAAGCCCCAAGGTATGAAAACCTAGGAATAAACTAGCCCAACTTAGATGAGATATTATAGCTTCCTTATGCTCCAACATTCTCGCCAATACATTATCCTTATTCTGTTCTGGATTATAATCCCTAATGAGGAATATAGCTCCATGAGCAAATGCCCCTGTCATAATGAATCCGGCAATGTATTGATGATGAGTATACAATGCAGCTTGGGTAGTGAAGTCTTGTGCTATGAATGCATAAGCAGGTAAAACCATCAAAATAATGTATCTGTACCAAAGATCCACCGCTGGATAGATACCCTTGGCAGCTAATCCTCTTGATAGCACGGTAGTAGCATCTAAATGTGCAAATGTTGTAGCAGGAGCAGGATCAGTCAAGTCGTCCGCAGGTACATAAACTGCTTGAATGGAGGTTATAGATCCCTCTTTGGTAGAAGTGCATATGACATATTGTATTTCATTATTATAAAAATATTGCTCATAGGCAATCTCCAAGTTAGGAAGTTAGGTTGATTAACCAATTCATCGGTTATCAACTGCTTTCAACTGTTTGTAAACTGTTTGTAAATCTTTATATTACAATCAATGAGAATGTATCCAATGCTTCGCAAGTTTCAATATGGCATCAGAGCCACGGTCGCACTGGCGGACTGGTAGAAACCTGGACAACGTAGACAGGACCTAAACTAATCGGACGGACTGACAGCAACCGGTGGGCGGACGGACCGACGGGCGGACGGACTGGACAGCAGACAGAAACTGGGTCCTAACCAGATGGACTGATAGCAACTGGTGGGCGGATGGACTGGATAGCAGACAGAAACTGGCGGACACAGAAGAGGACACAAAAGACCTGACTACCCACTGACAAGCCACTGGAAGACACAGAAAATAGTACAACAGAATGTGTAGAGACCAAGGTTCGCAGATCGGGGTGCTTCGATAGCGGTGGAGGAGGCAAAGGCAAAAGGAAGGGGGTGGTTGCCCGAATGCAACCGAAAGGTTGTTTGTTCTCCACGGTTTTTACACCCTCCCACAGTGGCCACATAGGCCATGTGGGATCAAGTTTAAAAAAAAAACTTATCCGCCTCCCAGAGTTTAAAACCGGTGTATTCCTGATTTCTTTCATCGGGGTCTCCGGCTCCTGTGGTTGGTATGGTTCTTGCTTGCGGCGAGGTTATGGTTTCGAAACCCTTCGGGGAAATTTGGACGGATTTTTTTTTATTTTGACGCCCGAATGGTCGCATTGACGCCCGAATGGTCGCATTGACGCCTGAATGGTCAAAATGACGCCAGCCTGGTAGAATTGACGCCCGAAAAGGGTAAATGATGGCAGTGACACAGAATTGACGGCCGTTGACGCACACAAGGTGTCATTCACACCCAATGATGTCTTGAAGACTCCCATTTTTTCATTCTTTTGGGGTTTTCAGGTATTTTTTTTCACATTCTTATCTATTTTGCAAATTGAAGGGGGATTTGACTTGATTTCACTTGCAAAATTATCAGATAAAGGGGGGAATGTGTAATAGGAGTTATAATTTGTGGGCATTTATGATTTTTTGCATTTAAATACACTATTTTCTTGCATTCACAATCATAAATTAAACTAAAATAAGACCCCAAATTTATACCCTATTTGTGCAATTTATTGCACAAGCGTTCGGTATTTGAGATACCTCTGGTCCACACTTACAGGTAATGATGTCGTGCTTTGGACTACTGTATTTGCCGCCTAATATAGCTACAACAACGACGTCTGAGCTTGTTCTCTATAAATCGTCGGGGAGAAATAAGGCAAACTTGTTTTTTTTCCACTTCATACCTACATCATGATTGTTGTTAGGCGTAAATCCTGACGAAAGTTTTTTCCAAAGTGTTTAGGGGAAGTTACGCCCCACGCATGCGGAATAAAAATTTCTATGGTAGGTGTCATTAACAACACGATGCCCTTTCAGTATCGCCTATGTTCAATATATTGTGCTTCTCATATGTACTTATAGTCTCCCTCATGTAAGGGCGAGTACATATTGAGTAGTATACTATTCATATATACCTATAGTTTCCCTCATGTAAGGGCGGGTATATGTTGAATGGTTACAGTATAGAGATACGCGGGTATAAAGAAAGGGAGACCAATTGGTGATATAAGGAACCTTCATAATGGCCACCATTCATAAGTATCTCTCAGACTCACAATTGTTGAAAGGTTCTAACTTTGTTCCATGGAAGACAAAGATGAAAGCCATACTTCAGTTGGAAGATTTATGGGATGTCGTGACTGGCACTGAAACACGTCCTACATCATCAGGAATAGATCAAGATGCTTGGGATAAAAAATACAAGAAGAGTTTTGTATTTATCTTACTTGCTACTACAGATGAGGTGCAGCCTCATATTTGTGATGCAAAAACCAGTAAGATAGCCTGGGATGCCCTGCTCACAGTTTTTGAAGGCAAGAATCAATCTTCTATCCTTCATCTTCAAACTCAACTACATAATCTCAGTATGAGTTCTGGAGAAACAGTTGACATATTCCTTTGCAGAGTAGCAGACTTGAAAGCAAAATTGAATGCTATGGGAAAACCTGTGGATGATGATGTCTTGAATTCCGTTATCTTGAGAGCATTACCAAGTTCCTACAAGATGTTGATCACTTCTCTCAATGTCTCTCGGTAGACAAGTTTTTTTTTGTGGAAGCTGGTAAACTTGCTTCAAACTGAAGAGGCAACTCAGGTCCAGAAAGATGATATGCCTGATAATGCTCTATCCACACAACAAAGTGGTAAAAAGCAAGGTCAGTTTCAAAAAGGAGGTGCTTCTTCCAAAGGCAAAGGGAAGCAATATCAACAACAAGATACAAAATATTGCAAAATTTGTGACATGAATAACCATGACACCAATAGGTGTTTGTTTAAAAATAAGCAACCAAATGACAAAGGTTCACAGAAGAAGGGCAAGCACAAGAAAAAATACAAAAAGCATAAGCAATCTAAAGGCCATGTTGCTTATGCTGAATCCAACTCAAACTCAAATTCTCCTGAGTCTGATTCAGATTTTGACTCTGAAAGAGCACACAAGGTGCTCATGACACATACTTTGTCTTCCCAGATAGATGTTGTATGGTATATTGACTCAGGAGCTACCAAACACATGACTGGCGATAAATCCTGGTTTGATACTTTTGTGGCGAAAGAGGGCAAGCCAGTCACGATTGCTGACAATCAGGTATATTAAGTACAAGGAGAAGGATATATTTCTGTGTCTCTTCCTAATGGTAAATGTAAGATTGAAAAGGTTCTCTATGTTCCTGGCTTAGCCAATAATTTGCTATCAGTTCCACAAATGTTGGATAGAAACATGGAAGTCATGTTTCGCATTGTCAATGGCAAGAAGAGATTTTTTATCACAAACAGTGGTAAACATGTTGCAACTGGCTCTTACAAACATGGCTTGTTTATTCTCGATGCTATTTCCACACCCCATGTTGCTTTGGATGCAACTACAAAGGAGGCCACCTCCCTTTGGCATCGACGTTATGGTCATCTCAGTTCTGGATATTTGCTTGAATTACACAAATATGGGTTGGTGAAAGGTCTTCCACCTCTCTCATCTACCTTACCAGTTTGCTCGGATTACTTAGCAGGGAAGCAACATCGAGTGCCTTTTGAAGCCAGCTCCTCCCCAGCTAAAAAACCTTTAGAGCTTGTCCATACCGATCTGTGTGGTCCTATGCCAAATTTCCCCGACGGGTTTTGAAACCATAACCTGCCACCAAGCAAGAACCATACCAACCACAGGAGCCGGAGACCCTGATGAAAGAAATCAGGAATACGCCGGTTTTAAACTCTGGGAGGCGGATAATTTTTTTTTAAAAAACTTGATCCCACATGGCCTATGTGGCCACTGTGGGAGGGTGTAAAAACCACGGAGAATAAACAACCTTTCGGTTGCCTTCGAGCAACCACCCCATTCCTTTTGCATTTGCCTCCTTAGCCGCCGTCGAAGCACCCCGATCTGCGAACCTTGGTCTCTGCACGTTCTGTTGTCCAGTTTTCTGTGTCCTCCAGTGGCTTGTCAGTGGGTAGTCAGGTCTTCTGTGTCCTCTTCTGTGTCCACCAGTTTTTGTCTACTGTCCAGTCCGTCTGCCCGTCGGTTGCTGTCAGTCCGATCGGTTAGGACCCAGTTTCTGTCTGCTGTCCAATCCGTCCGCCCTTCGGTCCGTCCGCCCGTCGATTGCTGTCAGTCCGTCCGGTTAGGTTAGGTCCTGTCTGCATCATCCAGGTTTCTTCCAGTCCGCCAGTGCGACCGTGGCTCTGATGCCATATTAAAACTTGCGAAGCATTGGATACATTCTCATTGATTGTAATATAAAGATTTACAAACAGTTGAAAGCAGTTGATAACCGATGAATTGGTTAATCAACCTAAATTCCTAACTTGGAGATTGCCTACGAGCAATATTTTTATAATAATGAAATACAATATGTCATATGCGCTAACATGGTTCATCCTCACTCAGTGGGTTGTTATAAGACTCTATGGGTTTAAAAGAAAACCCTTTTTTCTTACCCATTATGTCATGGATAGGTTGTTCGCATTGGAATATGTTAGGCAAACAAAGTAGATAAATTTTAAATATGGTACAGGTATAATTAAAACTAGTACCTATACGATGTTGTTCCAGTTTCAAGGTATAATTATCTCTAAGAAAGGGCAACATGAGAAAACTACTCAAGCCCTAAAATAATTAGGGTTTTTAGAAATGCCACAATGGTGGAAGTATGACCATATTAAAAAATTTATAGAGAGATAGACCATTTTAAATAGAATCCCTATTAAGAGCTACCACATGTCCCCCAAGAAGGACATCGAAGATTGTAGGAATAATGTTGAATATGAGGAATTAGAGTGGCATGTAGAAAGGATGCAACCACTGCCTCCATGACATGATTTTTATGAACATGTGGTTTACTATGAACCTAATAACAATCCTAAGTACTTCTTAGATGATAATACTATCACTAGGATTTAGAATAAGGGGACATAATGGACATAAGGGAAGGTTCATGCATGGTGGATTATGAGATTCTAAATGAATATGATTGACTCTAACTGGCCAGTTAAAAATGATCTTGAATTTTTGATCCACTATAACCACTACCAAGATACCTGGCCAGAAACCTTCACCGGGAAAGTACCATTGAGCATTCGTAGCAACAAGGAAGTAAACCCTGAAGTTGTTGAAAAATAAAAGGTATACTAGAGAAAAGGAAAAAAGGTTGCAATTGAGCAACAACAATCCCCTACATAGACAAGGCTCATGTCCTCTAAGAAGAAGACTGTTGAAACCATATTTACATAAGAACAAAGAAATACATATAGGAAAGCTACCCAAATGATGGCAAATATGGGATATGATGGCAAAGGACTAGGTAAGGATGGGCAAGGAATCACCGAGCCCTTACAAATATAGAAGAGGGAGAAACATATGGTACTCAGTGCAGACCTATCTAGAGGCAGAGTTGCATCTTCACAAGTCCCAAAGTTTATTCTCCCTTCTCCTTTAGACACTAAATCATATGAAGTACCTCTTGTCATCAAGAATAGAAAGCTGAAATCTATGGCAGGGACTCAACAGAAGAAGAGCAAACATATTGAAACTACTTAGAATGTTGAAGAAGTCACTCAGGGTGAAAAATATCAATTGTAGGTAAAAACTAAGTAAGCTGAAACTACCCAGGAAAGTGAGCAAGTTGCTCAAGATATTGAATATGTTTCTCAAAATGTTTGAATGACCAAAGATGATAATGCACAAGAAGAAGCTCAACACTAGGTAGATGACCATAATGTTGAAGTTACTCAAGAGAAGCAGAACCTAGTTATTGGAGAAAACATAACTGTTAAGAAGGAGATCATTGAACACAATAAAAACCAACATGGGAAAATCCCCAAGGATGTTGAAATAATAGACTTAGAAAAGAATATAGATGTCGAAGAGGAAGATGATGAAATAAGAGAGGTAGAAAAACCCTCTCAACAAGATGAAGTTTGGTGCAAATAAAATAGATGAAGATAAAACTGTAGAATATGAGCACCATCATGTACCCTCGATAGAATCAGGTATGGCCTCTCTATTCTCTCATACTTCTCTTCCTCTCCTTTTCCAAGTTGAATTTCCTTCCATTTCTATTCTATAAAAAGATACAATACCTTCCTTAAAGCAAAAGCTTCTATCTCCAGGGCCAACACCATCTTCACAAGTTCAATCTGAAGTTGGCCAACCTTCCAAGTTTCTTACCCATTCCATAGTTGCTCCTTTGAATGTAGACACTACATTGGTATCAACCCCTTTCCTCCCCATCACCTATGTTCTAGCTATGAGATCCACCTCCACGGTGGCTACTGAGAATCATCCCACTATTTCAAAATTGAAAAGGCTAAAGAAAGCTAACAAAAATGCTTTAGATTGGTGGGATTTTCATGCTAATAAAGTCTCCAAGGCTCCATCCCACACCCAAGAAATGATAGTGCTTGACCCCATTACTATGCAGCGGTAGAAGGTAAAATTGACGTCAATGGTAAGAAATCCTGAAGGTGAAATGATGATAGAAGATTACCAAGTAGAAAGTGTAACAAAAGATATTACTCAGATTCATATGCAAGATGAATGGGGAATGGCCCAGGCTCACCTAGGGACTATTTACTTGCATGGGGAATACTTTAAAGAAAAATTCATTAGGGAACAAGAATCTAGAAAAGAGTTAGAGTCTGAATTGTAGGAACAAAACCTTATAGAGAAAGCCTTGAAATTAGAGGCCAAAAGGTGGGAAGATAGGTTCAGTGAAGCTGCAAGTGAAGCAACCAAGTACAAAGAAGAAGCTAAAAGGTAGTTGAACATATTCAATCCCTGAATCAACAAATACAAGAGCTTCAAAAATAAGTCCAAGAAGCACAAAATAAATCCCACGACCTATTGAAAGAAAAGGCCAAAGTAGTTAGAAGGGAAATGTTTGAAGATGTCTTGCAGTTGAGTTTGAGAATGAGGCCTATGTTGTTGTACTTGGCCAAGGTAAAATAAGTGTTCGAGTGGTGGAAGAAAATCTTAAAGCTTCGGTGAAATTTTTGAAGATAATATCAGATGCTGCAACAAGAATACAAGTCCTATATGAAAGCATGCAAGAGAATAGTGTTGCCAATATGCAAAGTGAAGCCTGGTCGCAAGCTAAAATTGTATCTAGGGGTTTATTTAGGAGATTTAAACTTGTTAACCAAGGGGAAAAACTCCTCCAAGAGCACAAATCCAAAGCTAAAAAGATAGTAAAAAAATTGAAACTAGCAAACAAATGTGGGCTTCCATATCTTTGGGATGAAAATTTGAGCGTTCTAAGTGAAGATGCACTCACAACGTCCTTGCGATCCTTTATGGATGATGAATTAGAATAGAAGGCTAGAAATAGCCTATCCAGGAAATGCATGTGTTTTCTATGATACATGATCTCACACAGATTAAAAAATGCGTACAAAAGTTGATTATGAGGTAGAAGATATTGTCTCAGAATAACGTAGAAGATTTGAAATATGTGTACCATTTGTTTATGGAATCTTCAGACCCTGATGATGAAACTTGGAGGTAAGTCTACCTCACTTATAATGAAGTTCTTAAAATAATAGAAGGAAGAATAAGGTCCAAGAGAACTTATTAGAACCAGCTGATTGAAGGTAGAACCAGTAGCCAGACATGAGAAGGTTTAACAAAAATTGAGTAACTAGAAGTTTGATGTAATATAGTAAGGTATACATAAGCTAGTAAGAGGTATTTTGAAAGGTAATGTTTTTCTTATTTCAATAAATTCTCTTTTTATTTTCCAAAAATCCATCTTCCATATTTTTTTGACTCCATTTTCCAATGGATGAAGGTCCTAGATTCTAATATTTTGCTAGAAAAATTCCCGAAAGGCACCAATAATGTTAGTCTAAAAATACTACACCGAAGATAGTGAAGATTTTGAGGCCTGAACCAGTTTTCAATTTTTGTGGAAGGGAAGCAAAGAAAATACTAAGGCATGAAGAATGTCATGATTTCACGATATGTTAGAGTTTCATGGGCTTAGAGGAGGAAAGAGAGCCAAGGTGCCAAAATTTCATGATTTCATGACATGATGGGGTTTCACGAAGCAAAGGAGAAAAAAGAGCTAAGGTGCCAGAATGTCATGATTTCATGACATGTTGGAGTTTTGTAGATCAAAGGAGAAAAGAGATCCGAGGCACCAGATTGTCACAATTTCATGACATTATGGAGTTTCATGGACTCAAAGGAGAAAAAAAATCCAAGGTGCCAAAATATCGCAATTTCACGACATGTTAGAGTTTCACTGAGCAAATAAACATAAATAGAAACAAGTAAATGCACTTTCAGAAGGATGTGTCTTGGTGACCAATGGCAGACGGTGATTGAAGCATCAAATCCTAACCTCTTGTCGTTGGTGATTTGATTTCCTCCTAAACCAATAGAAGCCATGCATAAGCATACTCGAATATTTTTTAGCAAATTTGTTGTAACTAATTGTAGGTCATGGAATTTGTTAGCTATCAAAATATTCTTACAATAGAGTATATGTAATAGGGAGCACACCCAAAAAAAATACCAACTCTTAGACATTTACAATATGGGATGTATGTACTCTGGATTAAGCAATAATATATGCTTCTATTGGCTTCTGGTTCATTGTGCACAAGAGTATGTATGATTGTTTGATGCTTCTACTTACATTACTGAGTTATACTTTGCATTTATTCTATTATCTGGATACATGCATGTCATAAACAATATTGCTAGAGTTAATGATTTTTATACATGCATGTGTTAAATACAAATATAAATCACATTAAGGAACCATGATTGGTGCATGAAGGTATATAAAGTGCTTAGACTACGAGATATATGTATTTTTATTTATTTTTGTTTAATATACCTCGTTAAAAATCTAGCAGAAACTATATTTCCCTTTCTTTCAATAAATTTCTCTCTATCCTTTTCTCATAAAAATCAGCAAGGAACCAGTCTCCTTTGGAGATTAGATGGAATCCCTATGAAATTAGTTTGTCTACTCAATTTTGTAAAGTTCATGGGCACAACCATAACCATAGGCCGATTTTGCACCAACAGGTCCCTGTTCTTAGGAAGGACATGGCTTTTTATGAAGCCCTAGCATACTAAATTTAAATTCAAAGAAGATATGCCTTTTGCAGGTCTTGTGTGGGTTAGACTCTTTGGCCTCCCAATTGAATTTTGGAATTCAACTATTTTTTCTTCAATTGAAAACTCTTTGGGAAATTTTATGATGACTGTTGATTGTACTAAAAAATTTGAACATATTATTTATGCTCGGATTTGTGTTTTAATGGATTTTTACAAACCCTACGTAAAAATATCACATTACAATTTAGGGAGAACACTTGGGGGTAATTAGTGGACTATGAGAACATTCATTTTCATTGTAGAATTTGCCATGAATATGGTCATTTGTCTAGTGTTTTCCCAAATAAAATTCTATATCAAAAGAAAGAAGATACATATTCAATAGGTTTCCAAATTCCTAAGAGGAAGAACACTCAGAAAAAACTAGTTATGAAGGATCAATCAAAGTTATCAACTAATATGTTTGAAATTCTTTTCACAAATGATGTCGTAGGTGAGGAAAATGAAATAATAGAAACATAAATATTAGAAACACAATTTAGATATGAAAGGAATAACTCAGAGACAAACCAACAAATCAAAAATTTTCAACAAAAAAAAGGGAGAACATATACACAAGAAAAATAATATTTTAAATGTTGAGACTTAAAATAATATAGGTCCCAAGATAGACTCTATTGACTCTTCCAAGAATACTATAGCTTTGTACACACATTATTCAAGGTTAGAAGACATCCCAGATGCAATTAGAGTAAGTAAAGAAATAGGGGAAAAAAACTAAAGATGGATTCTAATCAAAAGGCAGGTCGCAAGACCAATCAACATCATATGGTAAAAGAAGGTGAAAAGCTTGTAGAGGAAGGTAAGATTAATTCTCTTACCAAATATTTTAGCCCTGGTATTAATGAAGATCATCACTTGGAATATTAGAGGACTCAAATGGAGTCTTTCAAAACAAAATGAAATTAGAAGAATGATTCAGATAAACCATCCACATCTTGTTTTCCTTCAAGAAACAAATATGTCAATAGAGGAAATGGATTCAATTGCTAGTAAAATCTGACTAGCTGGAAAAGTAGTTTCCCTCAGTTCCCAAGGAACTTCTGGTGGCATTACTTACCTTTGGGACCCAAAAGAGGTAGTTATTCACCATATGGTTTTTAGTTGGGTTTTTTTGGCTATAGCTATTCAAAGTAGATATTTTAACCAAAATATGTTTTGCATAACTATTTATGCTCCGAATTCTTTAGAGAAAAATAGAATATAGTGTAAGGATATAACTTATATTAAATCTCATTTTACTAAAGCCTGGATATTGATAGGAGGAGATTTCAATACCATCCTCTCTCTAGACATAAAATAAGGGGATATAGAAATTTGGATATGAGCACTGACCTCATGAATGGATATATTGCAAACCTTCATCTTGAGGACATCTAGCCTGATAATGGTCTTATGGATTAGTCTAACAAAATGCAAGGCTTAGCTTGTATAATGAAGAGATTTGGTAGATTATTTATCTTTGACTATTTCTTAATTCATGGTCACATTACTAAAGTGAAGACTCTTAACAATGTTGGTTCAGATCACTGTCCAACCATGATGAAAATATGAAAAACCAATGTGAGTTTCTCTCCTTTTTTATTTTAGTTAATGTGGCTTAGAGAATATTCCTTCAGACCTCGAGTGCAACAATGGTGGAAGGAAGTTAAACCAAGATATGGTACTAAGATGTTCTATTTTGCCAAAAGGTTGCAATATATTAAATCCAAAATCAAGACTTGTAACTAGGAGTTTGGGGATGTTCAACAAAAAAATATGAAGTTATTGTTGAACTTGAAAATTTAGATAAGAAATTCCATTTAAATGGCCTCATAGAGAGTAGAAGTATATATGAAATTAGACTCACAACTCAGTTAGAGGAATGGGAAAAAAGAGAACTCTTATGGAAGCAAAAATCTAGAATTCAATGGCTCAAAGAAGGAGATCGAAACATAAATTTCTTTCACAAATATCTTCTAGCTTGAAGATCTCACAACTTTATTTCTTCCCTAGATTTAGGTTATGGAGATGTTGTCTACACTTGGGATGACATGAACTCTATTTTTGTGAATTACTTTTCCAATATTTTTGTTGCTACTCCTCTTTACTTAGCTTCTCAACAAAATGTTCTTCAAGCGATCCCTTCTCTTATCACTTCTGAGGAGAACTTTATTTTGAATAATCCTATTACTATAAATGAGGTTTAAAAAATGGTTTTTAAAATGAAAAAATGGAAAACCTCAAGTCCTAATGGTTTTCCCATTGATTTCTACCAAGATTTTTGGGATATTGTTCATGCTAATTTATTAGAGGTGGTGGAAGAATCTAGGAAAGCCAATGAAATTTTGAAGGCTATCAATAAAACTTATATAACTCTTGTCCCAAAATCTCAAGAGCCTTATCATATCTTAGCTTTTAGACCTATTGTTTTATGTAATGTTCTTCTCAAAATCGTTACTAAGATCAAGGTAGAAAGGTTGAAGCCTCTTTTATATAAGATTATTTACCTTGAACAAGGAGGTTATGTGGAAGGACGTCAAATAGAGGATGAGATAGTTATTGCTCCAAAAACCATCCATTTCATGGAAATGCAAAAATATCATTCTATGCTCATTCATTTAGACTTATACAAAGCTTATGACAAAGTGGATTGGCACAACCATATCAAAGTTTTGAGGCAATTTGGTTTCTATCAAGATTGGATGGACTGGATTATGGGTTGTATCTCTTCAGTATCCTACTTAGTTCTTATCAATGGTAGGCCTTCACAACTATTCCCATATTCTAGAGGTATTAGGTAAGGTTACCCCCTCTCCCCTTATTTATTCATCATTCTTGCTAAATGCTTGGGTAGAACTATAACAAAAAATAGAGACAAGAAAACCCTTGAGGTAGTTATCATTGCTCATTGATCTAGGCCTATATCTCATATTCAATTTATTTATGACTTTACTTTGTTAGGTAAATCTACAATTAAGGAAGCTTCTAAAATTAAGCAAATCATTAGCTTATTTTCTAAGGCTAATGAGAAATTGATCGATGAAGACAAGTCTAAAGTCATTTTATTTCCTTGCTCTACCAAACAATAATCAATGGTTTTGGATAAATTAATATATAAGAAGACCTCCCTTTCGAACACTTATTTAGGCATCCCTATCAATACTCAAAGACAAAAAAAAATATTGGAATTGGTTGTTGGACAAAGTTAAGAAAAAAATTGGAAAGTGGACCATTAGGTGGCTTTCTTCTGGGGCAAAATTACCTTGGTAAAATTTGTCCTTCAAGCTATACCTATTTATGTTTCTACTGTGTTGAATATTCCAAAGGTTTTTCTTCGATAATTGGATCAAATTAATCATTGGTTCCTCTGGAGTGGTTCTAAGGAGAAAATAAAATGGGCCTTGGTGAAATGGAACACTTTATGTATTCCTAAGAATGAAGGGGGGTTATGATTTTAGTCTGCTTTTAATAACAACAAAGCTTTAGCTGCTAAATTATATTGGATGATTTTACATAACCCCAATGCTCTTTGGTCCAATAATATTTGTGCTAAATATGTTGAGAACAAAAGTCCTAAAGACCTTATTCGCTATCAATTGCCTACTAAAGGTTATCCCATTTTAGTGGTTATTAATACTGGTGAGGATTTGATAAATAAAAAATTATTTTGGATCATTCATAATGGTGAAAAGATAATTTTTGGATAGATTCTTGGGATGGTCACCATCGTTTGATAACTCAATTTCCTAATTGGAAGCCATGGATGGAGGAGATTCACTGAGCTAATTGGATAAATTGGCTAATTATTTTTGATACCATACTGGTAGTTCAGAGGTTGGTAGATGTTGGATCCCTATTGACGACTGGCCTATTTAAATTCTAAAAATACAAAGACAAAGCATCCAACACATCCTACATATGATATCTCTCTCTTGGTCGCATGATAAATATTTTTTGGATGGAACAACACTACTAAGGGTGATTATTCAGTTGCTCAAGGTTATTTGACCTTATGCCATAATAATCCCAACCAATCTTATGAAATATTTTCTTAGTTGTGGTCTCAAAAGCACTAGCCTAAGTTAAAGTTCTTTACTTGGCTTTTATTGCATCGTAGGGTGCTAAATGTTGAGCAAATTATGAAATGGTTTTTATGGTCCTTTTAGATGCAAAATGTGTGGAGAGAATGTGGAAAATATTAGCCATATTTTTATTGAGTTTTCCTTATCCTTTGAGCTATGGAGGAGAATGGCCATCTTACTTGTCTTGCACTAGTCTAAATTTTTAATTTTGAATAACTTTAGAGGGATTGGCCTAAAAAAGAGGGTGTTGATCATTTCATTAGGCAGTTAGTTTGGATGAGTTCTACCATTATACATTGGAATATCTAGAATGAAAGGAGCAATCAGATTTTCAATCAATAAAGAAAGGATATTCAATATATCTATCAAAATACCATTTCCAACTTAGTTGAATCAGTCCAACAACTCCTTAATCACCTCCAAAACTACCACCAAAGATGGGATCAATTGATGAAAAGATTAAATATTAACTCTTCTAATGGCAACTAGCTTAAAGGGAATCCTATTAATTGCAATATGGAAAGAAAAAGGAATTGGTAGCTTCCTCCTAAGGATTATGAAAAAGTGAATATCGATGGAGCCCCTAGGGGGGACCCTAGAAAATATAGTGCAAGAGAAATTGGTAGACATTCATATGGCTCCCTGGTTTTCACTTTTGCTGAGAATTTGGGTATCCTTTCCAATAACCTTACTGAGGGGTATGGTATCCTTAGAGGACTTCAAGAGGCTAATAAGGTTGGATGGAAAAAGGTTTTGGTTGAATATGACTCTCAACTCATGATTTATGTTTTGAAGACTCCTAAGAATCATAAGGTTGATTGGAGAATAAAAATAATTATTGAGAAAATTCAAATAATCCATATGGGTTTTTGAAAGTTGATTACAATAATGTGGTCAGAGAACTAAAAAGGAGTGTTGATGCTTTAGCTAATTGGGCATTGGAAAGAGGTGATATTACTTGCTACGACCACCCTCCCAGATGGTGGGCTTCACAAATAAGGGAAGCTCTACTTTTTATGCTTTCTTTGGATGGCTCTAGTACTAGAGGTACCTAGTTCCTTTTTTATTTGTTTTTGCTTCTCTTTGGTTCGGCTAGGGCATTTGAGTTCCCTAGCTCAAACATATCTTTCTTCTGTTTCCTGTATTGAATCTTGCCTTAGTAGTCTTTTTGCCTAGAAAGGTCGTAATTGTGTTTTATTTTTATGTTTTCCCCTTTTTTAGTTTTTCAAGGGGTGTGTGTGTGTTTTTGTACTATTTTGTTTGTGTTGTTTTTGTTGTTTTTTTATGTTTTTGTGTTTTTTTTTCTTTTTTGTGTGTTTTTGTTGTTTTTCATGTTTTTGTTTTTTGTGTTTTTAGTTTTTTTAAGTGTTTGTGTGTTGTTTTTTTTTTGTTTTATGCTTTTCCTATGTGTTTTATGTTTTGTTGTTATTTATTTTATTTTATTTTTATTTATTTATTTTTGAGTTTTTTGATGTTTTTATGCTTTTATGTTGTTTTTTGTTTGTTTGTTTGTTTGTATTTGTTTTTTATGTTGTTGTATTTTTTGTGTTTGTTTGTGTTTTATTTTTGTTGTTGTTTTAGGCATGCTCGTTGAGTGTGTCGAAGGGGGTAGGCCAAGTGTAAGCCTTGGGTATTTTTGAAAGAATAGATACCCCTACCTCCTTGAGACTTACCCAAAAGTGGTATCCCATTTGGGATATTTTCCACAAAAAAATAAGTATACAAAGAGCTATTATTTAGAGATAAACCCATGGTTGGTTTCTTAGCAATTATTTCCTAGTGAAAATGCTTTTGGTAATCAAAGAGTGATACTTAGAAAATTTCTATGGCTAGTGAGATTTACCTTAAGCTACTAGAAAAGTTTTTTAGAGTTGTTTCATTAATGGGTTGAAGGGTGCTACTAAGGTAGATGTGAGAATTTTCAAATAATAAACCATGATTTAAGCTATAGGTTTAGCCAAGTTAGCAATGAAAACATTTATTGCTCAAATATGCATATCTAAATTTTCATATAATTGACCCCTAATTCAAAGATGCAGATCCTAAAAATAATAGCCACTTTGTCTAAGCATAATGAATGATCCTAAAAATCATAAATACCTGACAAAAGAAATATTGAAGATTTCGAGTGGTGCCAGTTCATCCCTAATCATGTAGAGCTATTTTTCCTCATGACTATACATAGTGTTTAGATTTATTTTACCGTAGCAAAAACTATAAATAGAGGAATACCCTTCATTGTAAAGCATCTAATGTTTCAATATTTTCCTATCATAAAATGTATGTTTATGTAATTATAATATAATTAATGTTAGAGTTAGAGTATATTACATCATTTGGGTCATGTAAATGTACCACCTTAAGTACATAGTTAGAATAGGAGATTACTTTAGGGGAAATTTAGCTAGTTGCTTCAAGCAATATAATAAATGCACTAGTGTCAATGTGCAAGTTGTAATGTGCAAGGTGTCCACTTGTACAGCTAGGTAGAGTGGGCCAAGGAATCTATCTTCCTATATAAAGGATCTCATAGTATCAAGCTTATATCAAGTTCTTATCAAGTGCATAAGTGATAGGAGTAGAAATACTGTATGGAGTATAATGTAGTTCTCTAGCTGATATTAGTGGAGTGACCATTACCTCCATATTGCGTTGTATTTTTTCATTTCCATTTATAGTATATTTCATTCATTGTAGAATCACTTTCTTTCATATCCACTGCATCTTATTAGGACCTGTGTTAGATCTCTCCTACTACATATATCCTCAAAAGCTAATAGTGGTATCAAAGCCATGGTGAATCAAGAATAGGAGGACCTACATCCATCATAATTCCTCTTTGCATTTTTGTAAATCGGATTCATCATTGTGCATCGCCACTTACAAAATTCATCATAAGAGAAGTCCAATAGGTCAAGAGTAATAGGGAGAGCCACAATAGTCAATAGAGAGAGTCAAAAGTGAGAAATAAAATAAATCTCAGTTACAAAAATTTTAAGATTACATTTGGCTAGAGTCATTCCACAGAGTTGCAAAAAAATAGGACTCAACATTCGTTCCACTAGTTTGACAATCAACTAGTGAAGATTATTATCTCTAGAATTATAAATTCTTTTGTTCTAGTTTCTAACAACTTTTTGCATGAAAAGGATGTTTAGGAAAATATTGAGAAGCCTCCTACAATATATTTAAGAAGAATATATTATTAGAATAATTCTAGTACTTGCAACAACAAGGAGAAGATTGAAGATGTCAAAGACTTGAAAAAAATGTTCCATTACAAGAGTTGCAATCCTACAAACTGCAAAAGTGAATAAAATGCCACAATAACCTTATAGTGAAATCAAGGAAGAAGATACTCTAGAAGATGAGTCAAGGAGGAGATAGGAGATTTATTATCTTCATTCAAGATCAATACCTACAGAGTGCATAAGCAGAAAAGATCATAGAAGCCTTGATCTAGAAGAAAATGCCATATAAGCCTTGATCCTAAAGAAAATGTCATGGAAGCCTTGATATAGAACAAGAGGCCAGAGAATACCTTATCCAGAAAATAAGGCCATAGAAGCCTTAATTTTGAAGAAAAATTCTAAGAAAAATTCCTATTTTAGAAGAAAACTCCAAAGAAGAGTTTCTAAAGTAGACTCTAGAGAAGATTCCATGAAATAGGATATTGGTGATCTCCTTTATTGATTAAAGACTTATTTTAGAAGAAGCTAAAGATATTAGGAGAATATCTCATTGAAGAACTTCCATTATTGGAAGAAAGAGGACTAGGAGAGTCATGTTCAAATCCAAAAGTAGCAATTTTTTAGAGATTCGAGAAGATATCATCACCAACACCTCCAGAAGTAGAAGGTTGAAGAAAGGTCTCAATTCGAAGACTAAAGAATCTATAATACAAATACCTTGGAGAGGTCTTAAGGAGTAAAAATAAGAAGGCTTGGAGAGCCTTGTTGTAGAGCTCAAAGAAGCATCATCAAAAGTGTTCCTGTTGTGGCTGATCCACAACACACCCCAAAATTGGGGACCCACCTTTTTGCATGCTTTCAAAGAAGACCGCAGTGGCCCAGATACCAAAAAAAATCAAAGGAAGAGCAAAATACAGCAAGAAAAAGAGGTGTCACGATATCGTGACATGTCGCTCCATCGCGGCCCATAAATGAAAGTTGTCACGATTTCGTGACGTGTTGCACTGTCGCTGTCGAGAAATGAAAGTTGTCGTGATTTCGTGACGTGTTGCGCTGTCGTTGCCCAGAAATGAAAGTTGTCATGATTTCACGACGTGTTGCGCTGTCGCTACCCAAAAATGAAAGTTGTCACGATTTCGTGACGTGTTGTGCTATCGCTGCCCAGAAATGAAAGTTGTCATGATTTCGTGACGTGTTGCGTTGTCGCTGCCCAAAAATGAAAGTTGTCACGATTTCGTGACGTGTTGCGTTGTCGCTGCTCAGAAATGAAAGTTGTCATGATTTCGCGACGTGTTGCTCTGTCACGGCTCAGACAAGCAAAGTGCAGTGGAACGAAAAAGTGTCATGATTTCGTGACATGTCGAGTTTTCACGGTTAAGAACAGCAGAATGCATCATGAAGAGAAAATGTCGCGATATCGCGACATGTTGTGAAATCACGGTTCATAGAGGAGAGAGAAAGACAAAATGAAAAATGTCACGATATCGCGACATGTCATGAAATCGCGATCAAAATAGTCAAACAGAGCAAGACGTCAAAGTTGTCGCGATATCGCGACCTGTCGTGTTTTCGCGGCCCGAAGACGAGATGAAGCGCAAGGAGAAAAAACGTTGCGATATTGTGACATGTCGCATTTTCATGGCACAGATCACGAGGCAGACTTAAAATGAAAAGGTGTCGTGATATCATGACAGGTTTTGTTCTCGGGACTTAAAATGAAAGGATGTCACGATTTCATGACAGGTTAAGTCTGCACAGCCCAAAATAGAAAAGCGTCGTGATTTCGCGATAGAATGCACAAGATGGTACAAAATAGAAAAGCGTCATGATTTCACGATAGAAAGCAAAAGATGGTGCAGAAGACAAAAGTGTCATGATTTCATGACATGTCGCGTTTTCATGGCTAAATGCAACAAAACCCAGCGAAGCAGAAAAGCGTCGCGATTTCGTGACAGGTTGCACCCACACGGCCCGATAGCATAAAAATGTCACGATTTCGTGACATGTATCATTTTCGCTATGCATGAAGGCTGACAAGGCTGCATACAGGAAAATGTCACGATTTCGCAACATGTATCATTTTCGTTGTGCATGGTGGCGGACAAGGCTGTTGGCCGAAAAATGTCATGATTTCGTGACACGTCTTGTTTTTGCGGTGCAGGTAGAAGAGCAGAGTTGCATGCAAAAAAATGTCGCGATATCGCGACATGCTATTTTTTGTCACGATTTACAAGGGGGTAGTTACAAAACATGCAGAGAAGTGTGGAACACGTGGCATACAGGTGTAAGGGTTACAGAAGCGTTACAGTTCATAGAGAATATCAAACGTTTCGACATCGAACATAAATTCAAAAGCAACAAAAAGGCGAGGAATACGAAATGATGCAATCTGGGAAATGAAATGAAGCACCGCAGAGCAAAATAGAGAACCGCACCAGAACATTTAAAAGCGAAAGCACAGGACAGGTATAGGGGTCAAAAATCGCTACGAGCAGAGTTGCAGAGCTGAAGGTGATAGGCCATTCTGGGCCTGCTTTTGGAGCGTTTTCCTCCACTTCGTCTGGTTTTGTTTAAACTGGAAGCTTCTGTTGTTGTAAACTGACATATTTTAAATACAAAAAATACAGAGAGTTTGCATCTCATTGACAAGAAAGAAGGAGTCATTTTTTGCATGCAAGATTTAATGTTTTATTTTCCCCTTTCATATTTCTAGGCTTATAGGTGAAGTTTAATGCAAGTGCTCTTGGTTGCTTCATGCGAATGTCTAAATCTGAAATCACAGTAAAAACCCCAGAAACCAGCACCTAGCTTATCTGGATTGTGCATGTTTGCAGGTTCAATAGGTTAGGTTGTATGCAGAAAACCTCATATCTTCGGTTTTGTCAAGTAGGATCGTAGCACTCTGAATGCATTTTAATTTCAGTTTCTGCATTTCATTTTTTTTATTTTCTGCTTTTTATATTTTTCCAGAGGCTTTAACTTTCAAGGCATTAAAATAAATATCTAAAAAATATCAAAATCTAAAAAGCAATGAACAATCACTAAAGTCTCATGGTGAAATAAACCACAGTGCCCCTTGTTAACAGTTACTTGCAATCACTAAGGTGTTCCAAGCATTTAAATTGAATATCTTTATTTAAGATTATTGATACACATATACCAAATGCTAACATAGCGGAACCTTGGAGAAATTGTTTCTTTGCAAGAGAGGATTTAGAACCCAAATCCTATCGGAGAGTGTGTTTTCACAATTGGGTGAAAATACCACTCAACAGATTGGCGCTAGAAGGAGGGCTGGATGGGTTTATTTTAGTGAGATTTAAATTTTTTTATATTTCATGCCCTACTGATTGTTATCTTTAGTCTTCTAACACCACTCAACAGATTGGCGCTAGAAGGAGGGCATGAACGGGTTTATTTCAGTGTGATTTAAATGCTATAGGGGTTTAAATTTTGAATATTTCATGCCCTATTGGTTATTATCTTTAGCCCTCTTTTAACAATACAACCTTGTACTGTTAAAAGGAGGACATGAATTGCTATGCATTTTCCTAACGCTTTGATTGTTCATACAGGAATAATGTGATTTGATTTGATTTAAAAAAAAAATAAAATAAATAAATAAATAAAAAGAAAAATAATTTTTGGGTATTAAAGTTATATTCTTTAAGATTCACTAATGGCTATGTTTACACCGTGGATGACAGGTAGCCCATTGAACATACCGGGAGTTCAACATTATTTTCCCGTTGGTTTTGAGGGATGTCTTCCTCGATTTTTGTCTAACGGGACAAATACTGCAGAAGAACACATTCAAGCATTCAAATTTGTTGTGAATCACTTAACAATTTGGTATGATGATGTTGTTTGTAAAATGTTCCCTTACACCTTGGACAAAGTGGCATATGATTGGTTTACAAGTCTGCCTTTAGGGTCTATCACTTCTTGGGCTCGATTAGAGGCAACATTTCTTAATCAATTCAACAAAGAGCGAGTTGACCCAATCCTCATGTACAATCAGTTGGTCTATATTAGAAAAGGACCAAGTGAAAATGTGAAGTCATTTTCTGAAAGGTTCTTTGGATTATATACTCAATTGGTGACATTTTATGTTCTTCAAGAAGAAGTGGCTCTCCAAATATACATCAATGCTCTTGACTCACTCATTTCCACATATTTGCGAGGGATGCCTCAAATTACATCTTTGTCACAAGCCTATACTCAAGCAATGGCAATTGAGCAACAATTGAGTTATCAAAATTATGGTGTGGGTTTTGGATCATATAATATTCAATCATTTAATACCTCCCTTACCCACCCAATGATTTATCCACCTCAACCAAGTTCAAGTGTGAATCAATTTCAGAATCAACAATCATTCCCAAGCTTCAATCAATTTCAAAATCCTCAACCTACTAGGCAAGATCAGCCATCTTTTTTAAGTATGAATCAACTTCAAAATACTCATCTTGATTCAAAAGATGTTTCTAAAATCAATTTCAATGATTTTCATAAGAATATGATTTTAGGCAAGGGAGGAGTACTAGATCCAACTAGTATGGAAACATGTGATAGATTGGAAACCCTTGACTCACCAAAAGATGAATTCTATGAGGATGAATCTGATTCGGATGACACATTGGATGACATTGTTGAAAGTAATGGCCTAGAAAATTCACACCTTCCAAATTATGTTAAACGTGAATCATGGGTTACACATGTGGATTATGATAACCTTATCAATTTGAATACAAGCAATAACCCAATCTTGGAAGTAATTGAACCATCTAAGGAAGGAGAAGATAAATTTGATGGGAAACATGTTGATGAATTAAAATATGATGAAGAAATAGTTGAGCATCACAATTTGATTTTGAAAGATGATCATTATGATTCTTGGGAAGAGTATGCTCACTCCAAACCTTCTGATGAAATTTGTGTGCCTATTGATATGCAGGATAATACAATTGCCCTTTCACATGAGGATATTACAAGTCCTATACAATCTGAGAATGTTTTGGAAGAAGGGTTGGAATCTCATCAAAGGTTGGAGAAGGATAATGATTCTACTACCATGGATGAAGAAGGAGAATCAATTGTTTTTGTTCCCCTTGAGTGGCAAGAAATCAAAAATCTTGATCCACCTATTGTTTCTACAATGTCTATGCCATCTCAAAAAGAGGAAATTACGAAACCTAAGTGGTGTGGGTTTGATACTATTGATGATCCTAATGAAAATATGGATTTTAAGGCAACTCAAGCCATTGATCATGGAAAGGTGTCACGAGACACATATCTTGAAAAACTAGGCTCTTGTTTTGAAAAATATGGACGCATGTTTGATTGGGTGCCTAACTTTGGTGTTTTTGAACAGGTATTGGACGATGAAGAAGACAATGAGAAAAAAGAAAAAGTTACTAACACTCATCAAGTTGTGGTAAATTCTAACCATGATGGGTTGAGTATGGATGACAAGGTGAAATATTTACCTTTGGTAGTAGCTACAAAAATTTCAAGTGATAGGTTACATGATGTCCCTTTGGATGCTAACAACATTAATGAGGAAATGCCAAATTTTGTTGATGCTTGTCAAGTTTTGAATGATTTTGATTGCTTTAAAATCCTGGAAAATGATTTGAATTCAAGACTTTTAGAAATAGGCTCTTGTTTGCAACATCTCACATTTGAAAAGGAAAGCCTACTTCTAAATCATGAATGGAATGATGAAACTTGCACTTTAAAGAATAGACAAGATAAAATTGAATACCAACCATTGTCTAATCAATTTGATTTGAATCTCACCTATGATGTTGGTAATAGAACTAAATCAAATTGGTATGGTGAGCATGGCAAGTTGAAATTTGTTGCATTGCTTGGTTTGATCTTATTATTGTTGGATTCCTACAAAATTTGGCATGTGTATTGTGTCATATGTTTTTTGAATTGTTCTAATCATGTTTGGGATCCAGGAAAGTAATAGTCCAAGCTTGGCATCATTTTTTTTTTTTTTTTGGTTTTTTTTTTTTTTTTTTTTTTTGGGTTTTTTTTTTTTTTTTTTTTTTTTGTGTTTTTTTTTTTTTTTTTTTTTTTTTTTTTTTTTTTTTTTTTTTTTTTTTTTTTTTTTTTTTTTTTTTTTTTTTTTTTTTTTTGTTTTTTTTTTATTTTAAAAATTTATATTTTTTAAAAAAAAAAAAAAATAAAAATTTGGGGGTGGGGCGGAGGTGGAGGGGGGGAGAAAAAGAGCCATTGGGCAAGGCGAGCCGACGAACTACAAACAAAAGAATGATTATTGTGGTGGTGGTGTGTGGTGTTTTGTGCAGGTGGGGGGGTTGTTTGGGCGCCCCCCCTCCACCGCACAGCACAGCAACATTCTTTTTTTTTTCTTCTTTTCTTTTACTTTCCTTCTTTGTTGGGGTTGGAGTTCAGAAAAAAAAAAAATTAGTGTGTCACTCCCTTTGGGGTTGGGGTTAAAAAAAAAAAAAAAAAAAAATTAAGGGGGGGGGGGCGACGGCGACAGAGATTCAAACCCCCCCCCCTTTTTTAAACCAAAAAAAGATGTTGGGGAAAAATAATCAAACCCTTGGTGGGAGAAAGGGGGGGGCAAAAAAAATTTTTTTTGTCTTGCCTTTTTTGCAACATGATCCTTAAAATAGATGGTTTTTACCACTTCCATCAAGCTTAAAGTCTAAAACCAGAGTAGTAAGGATAGGATTAAATCCTCATCGTACTTAGGTTGAGGATCCAACTCCCCAAAGCTCTGATTTGACCCACATGGAGTAGTAAGGATAGGGCATAATTCTCATCTCGCCTAGGTTGAGAATCCGATTCCCCAAAGCTTCCATTTTTCCCACTTAATCATAAATCTTGGATTGGAAGGATAGTACTACATGTCCTCTGCAAAGGATGGGTAGTCATCCCAAAGGTCCAAGTAACAAAATTAACTAATATTTCCCATTTTGTCTTAATATTGGATTGGAAGGATCGTACTACATGTCCCTAGCAAGGATGGGTAGTCATCCCCAAGGTCCAAGAAGTAAAAATTAATATTTCCCATTTCACCTCAATATTGGATTGGAAGGATCGTACTACATGTCCCTAGCAAGGATGGGTAGTCATCCCAAAGGTCCAAGAAATAAAAGAAAAAGAATAAATGAAGCCAAACCAGGGATTATGGGGTTAAGTATGCTCATGCGTGGCAACATGTCTTGTCTAAAAGCAAGACCATTGATTGCTCATATGGATAGACTAGCCTGACCATTTCATCCATAATAGGTTAAATTATTTTGTTCAAGATGAGGTAATGAACTCCAAATCAGAATAGTAAGGATAGGGTTAAATTCCCATCTCGCTTAGGTTGGGAATCCTATTCCCCAAAGTTCTGATTTCACTTACACTTGCACATGGGTTCAAGATGGTAGTGACACATAACCAACTTTGGGATCTAATAAAGCAATTCATTATACATATAGTTGATCCTAAGAGGGTTTGATATTTTTGATATGTTTGTCCATGATATTAGGAGGTCTGAGCCTTTATAAAGCAGGTTGTTACATCTCTAGCATATTCATCATGTTCATCAAATCATTCACAAATCATTCATAGCCTTGCATACAAATCATAAGTGAAATTGACAATGGAATGTTGAACAAGTTCAAATGATAGGGAATGAAACACATTGCACACACCGAGCTGATACTTAATGATTTTGATGTTTCATGTATTTTTGAATCTATGGGCATTTGTTTATATTTCTTATGTGCTAATGCTGGTTTTGAGTTTGTATACTTCCAGGTTGGGTTCTCACCAAAAATGCTCAGGAGCATTTGATAGCAGAGTCGCCATTTGTTGTGGCTGATCCACAACACACCCCAAAATTGGGGACCCACATTTTTGCATGCTTTCAAAGAAGACCGCAGTGGCCCAGATACCAAAAAAAATCAAAGGAAGAGCAAAATACAGCAAGAAAAAGAGGTGTCGCGATATCGCGACATGTCGCTCCGTCACGGCCCAAAAATGAAAGTTGTCACGATTTCGCGACGTGTTGCGCTGTCGCTGCCCAGAAATGAAAGTTGTCATGATTTTGTGATGTGTTGCACTGTCGCTGCCTAGAAATGAAAGTTGTCATGATTTCGCGACGTGTTGCGCTGTCGCTGCCCAAAAATGAAAGTTGTCATGATTTCACGACGTGTTGCACTATCGCTGCCTAGAAATGAAAGTTGTCATGATTTCGTGACGTGTTGCGCTATCGCTGCTCAGAAATGAAAGTTGTCACGATTTCGTGACGTGTTGCTCTATCACGGCTCAGACAAGCAAAGTGCAGTGGAACGAAAAAGTGTCACGATTTCGTGACATGTCGAGTTTTTGCGGTTAAGAACAGCAGAATGCATCATGAAGAGAAAATGTCGTGATATCGCGACGTGTTGTGAAATCATGGTTCATAGAGGAGAGAGAAAGACAAAATGAAAAATGTCGCGATATCGTGACATGTCATGAAATCACGGTCAAAACAGTCAAACAGAGCAAGACGTCAAAGTTGTCGCGATATCGCGACCTGTCGTGTTTTCGCGGCCCGAAGACGAGATGAAGCGCAAGGAGAAAAAACGTCACGATATCGTGACATGTCACGTTTTTGTGGCATAGATCACGAGGCAGACTTAAAATGAAAAGGTGTCGCGATATCGCGACAGGTTTTGTTCTCGGGACTTAAAATGAAAGGATGTCACGATTTCGTGACAGGTTAAGTCTGCACAGCCCGAAATAGAAAAGCGTCGCGATTTCGTGATAGAATGCAGCAAGATGGTGCAAAAGAGAAAAGCATCACGATTTCACGACAGAAAGCAGAAGATGGTGCAGAAGAGAAAAGTGTCACGATTTCGTGACATGTCGCGTTTTCATGGCTAAATGCAACAAAACCCAGCGAAGCAGAAAAGCGTCATGATTTCGCGATAGGTTGCACCCACACGGCCCGATAGCATAAAAATGTCACGATTTCATGACATGTATCATTTTTGCTATGCATGAAGGCTGACAAGGCTGCATACAGGAAAATGTCATGATTTCATGACATGTATCATTTTTGCTGTGCATGGTGGCGGACAAGGCTGTTGGCCAAAAAATGTCACGATTTCGTGACACGTCTTGTTTTCGCGGTGCAGGTAGAAGAGCAGAGTTGCATGCAGAAAAATGTCGCGATATCGTGACATGCTATTTTTTGTCATGATTTACAAGGGGGTAGTTACAAAACATGTAGAGAAGCATGGAACACGTGGCATATAGGTGTAAGGGTTACAGAAGCGTTACAGTTCACAGAGAATATCAAACGTTTCGACATCGAACATAAAGTCAAAAGCAACGAAAAGGTAGGGAATACGAAATGATGCAATCTAGGAAATGAAACGAAGCGCCACAGAGCGAAACAGAGAACCGCACTAGAACGTTTAAAAGTGGAAGCACAGGATAGGTATAGGGGTCAAAAATCGTTGCGGGCAGAGTTGCAGAGCTGAAGGTGATAGGCCATTCTGGGCCTGCTTTTGGAGCGTTTTCCTCCACTTCGTCTGGTTTTGTTTAAACTGGAAGCTTCTGTTGTTGTAAACTGACATATTTTAAATACAGAAAATACAGAGAGTTTGCATCTCATTGACAAGAAAGAAGGAGTCATTTTTTGCATGCAAGATTTAATGTTTTATTTTCCCCTTTCAGATTTCTAGGCTTATAGGTGAAGTTTAATGCAAGTGCTCTTGGTTGCTTCATGCGAATGTCTAAATCTGAAATCACAGTAAAAACCCCAGAAACCAGCACCTAGCTTATCTGGATTGTGCATGTTTGCAGGTTCAATAGGTTAGGTTGTATGCAGAAAACCTCATATCTTCGGTTTTGTCAAGTAGGATCGTAGCACTCTGAATGCATTTTAATTTCAGTTTCTGCATTTCATTTTTTTTTATTTTTTGCTTTTTATATTTTTCCAGAGGCTTTAACTTTCAAGGCATTAAAATAAATATCTAAAAAATATCAAAATCTAAAAAGCAATGAACAATCACTAAAGTCTCATGGTGAAATAAACCACAGGTGCCCCTTGTTAACGAGTTACTTGCAATCACTAAGGTGTTCCAAGCATTTAAATTGAATATCTTTATTTAAGATTATTGATACACATATACCAAATGCTAACATAGTGGAACCTTGGAGAAATTGTTTCTTTGCAAGAGAGGATTTAGAACCCAAATCCTATCGGAGAGTGTGTTTTCACAATTGGGTGAAAATACCACTCAACAGTTCCTAAGAGAACTCATTGGAGAAATACACTACCAAGGAGAAGCTCTTGATAGTGAAGGAATTGGGATAATTGTCACCATATGATAACAATTATGAGACTTGGGATATAATTTGGAAAGAAATGCCAAATACCAGAAGAAGAACCCAATGAATACCTCAAGATATTCATAATATTGAGAAGAAGATCTCGTTTGAATTTAGAATTTGACAAGAATATTGAAGAAATATTAAGACAGAAGAAGCCTACCAAATTTGGGAGATTTAGATATTTTCTCTCATAGTAATGAGGCATAGTTTAGAGAAAATAGTTCTCTAAATCTATAGTAGAAAAAAATATATCATTGAAATAGTCAAGCCACCAAACTACAGAGTCAAGATAGAAAGTTCAAGACCACAGTTTAGTGAAGCAAAAAGTTGTTCTGGACAATCAACAACAAGCTACTAATTCATCCATTATAAGGCAGGAACTTGGTGAATCAAAACACCAAGATATACATCATCTAAATAATCCACTAAAGGTACGCAACCAGGGTGTAATTAGTTGAACTTAAAATTAGGGTTCATTAAATCCATTGAGCACCATATTTAGATTAAAGTTGCAAGGAGAAGGGCTCATATTATAGTCTTCAAGAAAGTGCAAAAAGGAGAATTCATTTTAAGATATATTTGCACATTAAATAGGAGTTGGATATTTTTTGAAAGAAATAAAATTATCCCCTACCTATTATCTATCTATAAACGAAGAATACTATATCCTACAATATTGATTGTAGTGAAAAATTATAGAATATTCATTAAGGGTTCATTATACATTACTCTTAAAAGTTGCAAAGATTATTAAGTGCATTTGAAATTATTTTGAGAGTTTATTTATAGGAGAAATAAGGTGAGATTATTGTTACCTTTAAAGTGCATTAATTTGGAAATATTAATCCATTAGCACTACAGTAGTCAATTTTTAACTAATTACTCTCAAAAGCATTAGTTTATGTTCTTTGATTGTTAAATATCAAGGGCACAAAACCAACAAATTATCAAAGTGTCTAGAGACACTATTTGGTGCATAAAACCTATAGCATTTCATGTCCCAAAGAAGCCACCAAAATTATATCAAGGAGTGGAGAAGAAAGCCACCATAAAAATTAGCAAAATAATCTACAAATCAAGACTTGGTGAGTCTTAGATTCGGGGTGCACTAAAGGTTTTTATATAGGTGAAACATTAGTGCAAAAATTACTTCTACAAGAGCTTCTATCTATGTGGCTATTACCAGATTAACCAGGAAAAAGGAGAGATTTATCTAGCAAAGGAGACAACATCAAATCTACCCTTACCTATAATAAATCAACCATTAAAACTAGTAGAAAGAGAAGGTGCAAAAAAGGTATTTTATATACAATTTTTTTTACATTATACTGCATTATTATGATCTACCATACACATGAAAAAGGGTAAGGTTTAATGTGTCTCAAAGGCACATTCTTCTCAAGGTAAAACATCCTAAGGTAGTCGTGTAATAACACACTCCACACAAGGGAATATAACCTCTCAAAAGGCTCATATCTTCTATGATTTGGACAGTTGAACTTGCAAGAAAACAAAGCACAATACAAATAAAGGAGAAGTATTATATTCAAGAGCAATATTATCTACAAAAGGAATTTCATAATATATTGAAAAAATGGATCAAACAAAGCACAAAATATTACACTAGACGTACGTCCAAGGATAATCATTGGAGTATTTAAAACTCCACCATAGCATTGCTTGAAGTATTCAAGATCATTGCTCAAATCCTAGCTCCAAGTATCCAAAGGCATTGATCTCCGCTCCAGCTGGAACCAGCTCATACCAAGAGCCATCAAACAAAGGAAGATTTGGCCATGAGCATTGTTAATAAGGGTATTGCAAAGATACGTTGAAGAGACATTATGTAGAAATCTCATGAACAAAGTAAAGGTGACACTTATCACCTAGAAGGAAACTCTAACATTTTCCACATGAACTCCCATCCATTGCAATTTTTACCAAGAAAACGTTACAATGAAGAAGGTTAAAAGAAGACACTTATCATAAAAAATAATGAGTGCTCATCCAAGACTATAATGCTCATCCTTTACCTGGAAAAAATTTACAAGTGGAAATAAGCATATTCTCATCCCTCAAGTGCTCAAGGATAACCACTGTGAAACTTGTCACATATTTCAAGATTATTCTTCTATTAAAAGGTGCCAAAGACTAAGGAGGTCAACATTCATAGCATTTGGAGTAGCAACAAGTTGCAGTAAGAAGATAATTAAAATATCTCGGTCAAGGTAGGTCAAATAGGCTAGAATTGAGGTGCCACCATTCAAGCATTGAAATCAAGGGAGAATTAAAGTCTTCCATTGCTCACAACACCCAAGAGAAACGTTGAATATTGCTACCATACACATCTGAATCCATTGTCGAATACATAGAGATTTGAAGCATCATAAAGGTAAGAATTTACCTTGTCTAATTTTATTTCATTAAAAGGGAGTTATAAGGGTATAATATAAGGTTGAAATATTAAGGGAAATCAACCATATTTGAAAGCAATATTAAAAGAAAAATATATATTAAATAGCCTAATAATTACAATCTAAAACATAGGAGAAATAAGGATTTCTTCCTGGATAAATTAAACATCAAGTATTGCAAATATTATTGTTTTCCAATATTCCTTATTAGGGAGTTATAAGGAATACTACATCAAAGTAGGTCATTGGAATTTAGAATAATTAAAATATCAAAGGCTATAAAAGGAGGTTTATTAAGGAAAATCAAAAGTTAGAAATTATTTTGCATACTTGTCTCAAAACCACATTAAAGGGACAAAATAAATCCAACCAATATAATCTCATAGAATTAGAAAGTTCTTAAGTTCAATAGGAGTAATAAGGTGTAATAGAAGTTGATTTTTTCTACTTAAAAAACATTACAAAATCAACTCAAAATTGAATTACTATTCTCAAAGGGCACTTTATTAATCATATAGAATATCCAAAATCACTAGGGAGTCATAAGGTTTCTGCAAAACCTAGAATTTCACCAAAATATCATATTAAGGAATTTAAAATAGGACCACAAGGATTATCATGGCATCAAAAAAATTATTTATCATAGAATCCCAATTACTCAAAGGTCCCAACTATTTTTCCTAGAAAAATAAGGTAAAAGTAATCTTAGTATATGAAAAAATTTGGGAGATAGCTCAAGGAACAACAAAAAGACCAACCACTAGTGATACTAAAATTCAAAAGTTTGAAGAAAATGATGCAAAAGCTCTAATGATAATAACCTTTGCTATCACTAATGAGATGCATCCTTATCTCAATTTATCAAATACATCTACATAAGCATGGAAAATCTTAGAGAAGATATTCAAAGGGAAAAATAAAGCCACTATCCTTCATCTTCAAACTCAACTACATTCCCTAAAATGAACAATGGTGAAAGCATAGAACTATTCCTAAGGAAAGTAGCAGATATCAAAGGAAAATTATTAACCTTAGGAGAATATATTAAAGATGAATTTCTTACTCAAGTAACCATGAGAGCACTTCTAGATAACTACAAATATTTGGTTACATATTTACAAGTCCTAAGTAAATATACTTCCTTTGATGATCTAATCAATATTCTTTAGGAGTATGAGGTGGAATACAGTTAAATATGAAATTACTAACATTGCATTGGCATCAAAAGACAATCCATAGGGAAATATTGCTTCATCATCAAAAGGATGAAGACCATAGTATAACATGTATTTTCATATATGTAAAAGAAAATGTCATAGTACTAACTATTGCAAATTCAATCCCAAAAATCAGAATCAAGTAAATAAGATGAACAATAGAAGTAGGTTGCAATCAAGGCAATATCAAAATAATTCTCATTAGTAGTAAGTTCAATGTCCAACCAATTATCCCCAATTGTAGTATCAAAAAGAGAATCATAAAGGAAACCTAGACCAAAGGATAGAATAAATCAAAGAACTGGAAGAACCTACATATGGTTATGAAGTCAAAGCTCTTTTACCAAGAACAATAGGTTACGAAGACACTAACTACTTTCTTAATCAGGTTAAAGAAAATAAATGAGAATATAAACTCCAAGACAAAGAAGAAGATCCATATTGAATATTGAAATATTCAATACCCAAATAATATAATATAGGGGTGTTAGAGTTAGAGTATATTACATCATTTGGGTTATGTAAATATACCACCTTTGGTACATAGTAAGAATAGGAGATTACTTTAAGGGAAAGTTAGCTATTTACTTCAAGTAATGTAATAAATGCATAAGTTTCAATGTGCAAGTTGTAACTTGCAAGGTGTCCACTTGTACAAATAGGTAGAGTGTTGGCCAAGGAATTTATCTTCCTATATAAAGGGCCTCATAGTATCAAACTTATATCAAGTTACTTATCAAGTGCGTAGGAGATAGGATTAGAACTCCTATATGGAGTACAACATAGTTATCTCTAGATAATATTAATGGAGTGACAATTACCTCCATACTACATTGTATTTTCATCATTTGTCTTTATAGTATATTCCAGTCATATTGTAGAATTGCTTTCTCTCATATCTACTACATATTATTAGGAAATTTGTTAGATATATCCTACTACATATACCCTCAAAATCTAACAACTAAGAGCTATTTGACTTACCTCAATTAAAGCATGAAGGTGTTCTTGGTCCAAAATTTGCCTAGATGGATGAATTGCACCCTTAAGACCTTGGCCAAGATTGGAACACCAAAAATAGCTACTAGTCATTCCTTATAGTGCTAGCTAAACTAATAAAAGGGATGTATATTAAAAAAAAAAACTATGTAGGGTTAGAATCTAGAACTTAAAATGATCAATATTCAACAACATCAAGAGACACAAAGTAAGAGTGAAGAAAACAAGCTTATACTAAGAGGGGGTGAACAATATAAGACCACTTTTTTAATTTTATTTTCCAATCAATATTATGCAATGTATAGATGGAAATAATAGTAACAGTAATCAAAGCAATGTACAAAACACCACACACAATAGAGACACCACAATTTACATGGTTCACCCAATGTGGGCTACTCCACAAAGAAAATATTTCACTAAAATGTTCTTGATAAATCTCTTAGGAATCCTTTCCCTATTACAATATTTATGGACCTATGTCCAAATGAGATGCTAATCCCATAAATCAATTTCATGGATATCTATCCATAGGATAAATCCTTCTCATATGCTCTGGTTTGTGATCCTCTAGAAGACTACCACCTCCACTGTACTGGCTTGTGGATCTCTCTCCACTGAAGACTCTTATCCCCACTCAAAAGACATATCATCACTACCCTGGTTGATGGATATCTATCCACTAGAGACAAATGTCCTCTTTGCTGTATCACCTCCAAAGCTCTGTCTCAAATATGCAATAAACATAGTCCTTTAGTCTAGCACAAATTTGCTCAACAAGTCCACACAGAACTTGCTCAAATCTGCTCAACAAGTCCACAAAAAACTTGCTTAAATATGCTCAATAAGTCCATACAAAACTTGCTCAAATCTGCTCAACAAGTCCACACAAAACTGTAGCAAGTGTGAACACCACCTAGTTTATTTAGTGGTTAATTAGTTGTCGGCTATGTTATTCGGCATGTTTTTTGTTTCAAATATCTCTCCCTCCTCCTATCTCTCCCTCCTTATCCCTCCATTCTCTCCTATATTCCCTCTTTCCCCTTATTCCTCCAACCTCCCTTCATCTTCTCCTCCGACTTCATCCCTTCTCGCTTCTCCCCTAACCTCCTTTCTCTTATTATAAATTAGTGGTTATATTCTTTGTTCGATTGAATGGTTGTATTTTGCTCTGCATAATAATAATAAAGCATTATTATTTCTAACTTAGAATATTGCCTCCTGATCCGAATATTAGATTTGGTATCAGAGCTAACCAGGCATGCGTGCTGGGCACAAATCTCGAGGACGCACGATGACTAGCTGGCGAGCATGCTGGGCACGTATCTCGAGGGCACACCGTGATCGAGGAGCTAGGCAATCGGATCAAGAAGGTGGTAGAGCGCAAAGCTGGGCATGGATTTTGAGGCAGAGCTGAGAGCTGACGTAGACTGTATGATTTTTGAGGTGACAAGTGGCAGGCGAAGTTGAGAGCTGATGCGGACACGTAGCTCGAGGAGCTGACGTGGCAAGCTGACATGGCGAGCTGAGGTGGCGGATCGGGTGTGCGATGACGTGGCAAAATTTTGGTTTGTCCACGTGGTGGAAGCAGTTTCGTCAGAGCAAACACGTGGCGGAAGCAGATTCGTCACAGCAGAAGATAGAGTTGGGGAGTGATTTCCCGAAGGCAATCGAAGTTTAATGCGCCCGCACGCATATTTGAAGACCAGATTGTCTTCCTCCCACTCAATGTGGGATAAATCTATGTTTATTTTTTTTTTAAATCGCCACCCATAGACGGAATAAGGAACCGGTCGTTCCTTTCATTTCTCGTCGAAGCGCGTAGCGTGGTTGGTTTAGTCGTTTGGTTGCGGCACAGAGGTCCCGGGGTCGAATCCCGTCGGGGTTAGAAACAATAATTTTTTTTTTGTTTTATTGTCGTCGATCAAGGATTCATTACTCCTTGCTGCCCTTGTCCTCTCACCGGAGCCACGTGGTGTAGCGGCTAGACCTTGCGGGTAGGAAGCGGAGGTCCTTAGATCGAATCCCGTCGAGGATTTTTCAAAAAAAAAGGTTTCTTTTTATTTAATTTTTTATTATTTAGTTTTAATTAAGGTTTTAAAAATTATTTAATAATTTTTATTTAATAATTTTTTATTATGTTTTTTTTTTAAATAAACTTTTATTTAAAAAAAAGGGAATAATTTAAAATATATATATAGAAAATTGTTAAAAAAAATTTAAGGGCTTTATTAAAACAAATTTTGGAAAATTGTTTAAAAAGAATTAAAAGGGTAAAAAGTTTTTTTTTGGCATCATTATTGTAACCCAGTTCATGCGGTGTAATTCTGGGTAGATGATTCGATCATCTGGATGCTATTATGCATTGCTCTCTCTGTTGAGAAGAGAGACTCCTGATTCCTTTGACAGGAAAGTCCAGCAGAGTGGACTTCATACAGTGTTTTGTCAGTTGGAAAACCAAGTGATAGCACATCAGAGAAAACCAGATTCTGGATACGAGGCGGATTATGAAGATAATATCTTCGGGCAAAGGGTAGTTGAATCCGAGATGGTTGAAATAGTACCTAAAGGACAATCAAGTGACAGTTATACTCCTGTAGTGCCTGAAGTTGAAACGAGTGAGAGCTATACACCTCGCTCTCCTGATTCAGAACCAGAAGAAGCAGAAGCAGAGGAAAAAGAACCAGTGGAGGTGAAACCTGCAATTGAAGAACGAGTTGTTCTCAAAAGGCATCTTGAGCCAGCAGCAGCAGCAAAAGAAGTCATTATAATCAGTGACGACGAAGCAGACAATTTCACCTTTCCAGTCTTGGGAAATCCTCAAGAAGAAGAATGCCAAATCAGTGAGCATTTTAAGAAAGCTAGATTTGATTTAAATCAGTGATCTATTTTGTACTTCTTTGTACAACTTGTTTGAAGTTGAAATAAAATTTGCTTTCTAAAATGGCTTCCAATACTAGTTTACCAATCCCTGAGTTCAATGGTGGTGATTACGAGTATTGGTCAATTAAAATGAAAACTCTGTTGATTGGCAAAGGTCTTTGGGATGTGATTGAAGAGGGATATACTTGAACCTTCGATTATGAGTGGGCAGTTTTGAGTGTTGTTGATAAAAGGGCTAAAAAGGAAGCTCAAAAGAATAATTCTTCTGCCCTTTATCACATTCAAGCTGCCCTTGATAGAAGTATTTTCCCTAGAATAGCTTCTTTTATAACTATTGAATCTGCTTGGAATGCTTTAAAAGAAAGTTATAGGGGTAGTGACCAAGTCAAACAAGTTAAACTCCAAACCTTGAAAAGAGAGTTTGAAACTCTTAAAATGCAAGAAAATGAAAAGGTTGGTGATTATCGCATGTGAGTGAAAGCCGTAGTAGATAAGATGGTCACTTTAGGAGATGATGTAAAGCCTGAAGTTATAGTGAAGAAAGTGTTGAGGACACTTCTTCCTAAGTGGAATTCAGTTGCAATAATTATAGAGGAATCTAAAGACCTAACTTCTCTGTCTTTTGAAACCCTCATTGGCTCACTTCTCTCACATGAGGAGAGATTACAGCCAACTCCTTCCACAAGTTATGGAGGAGATGATAAAGCCTTTGCTTCTCAAGAAGGCAGAGGTAGAGGTCGTGGCAGAGGAAAGTATAGAGGAAGAGGCAGAAATAATCAGAGAGGTGGAACTCCTAACAGAGGAGGAAATCAGAACAGAGGAGGATTCTCAAACAATAGTGAACAATAGCGAGAATAGAGGAGGACAACAAAATAGAGGGAAACAATCAGGCGAGAGGCAAAGGAGGAGATAAGTCAAAACAATCTTGCTACAATTGTGGCAAACTTGGCCATTATGCTCGTGACTGTTGGACTAAGACTTCACAAGGAGCTAGTAGCAGCTAGAGCAGTCGGTTTGGAAACTTTGGAGAAGAGGAAGAGGCCACAAATCTCTTTCTCTCATATGGTCAGGCAGATCAGAACATGAATGATACATGGATCTTGGACATTGGGTGTTCAAACCATATGAGTGGCAAAGAAGAGCTCTTTGCTACTCTAAACTCCTCCTACAAATCCAGACATCAAATTGGGAGATGATAAATCATTGGCAGTTGAAGGCATTGGAGCTATGGCAAGTTCCAACTAAAGAAGGAGTCAAACAAGTAAGTGATATCTATTATACACCCCATCTCCAACATAATCTTTTAAGTGTTGGTCAAATGTTAGAAAAGAACTACAAGTTGCTTTTTGATGAGGGTAAATGCACTATTTTTGATAAAAATAACAATAATAGAATCATTACTCAAGTGCCAATGACAAAGAATAGATTGTTTCCTTTAAAGTTTGGCCAGCCAAGGGGAGATAAGTTAGCAAGTGTTGCTATTTCCAATCCAAGTGTTCTATGGCACTTGAGATATGGCCATTTGAATTCTGCTAGTTTGAAAATGCTAACTTCCCAAGCCATGGTCACTGGACTTCCTAAAGTTTAGGATAGTAAAGAAGTCTGTGAAGGGTGTGCTCTTGGGAAGCATGCCAGATCAAAGTTTCCTCATGGACAAGCATGGCGGGCCAGCTATCCACTCCAGCTAGTGCATACCGACATCTATGGTCCGATGCAGACACAGAGTCTGGGTAACAACTCTTACTTTCTACTCTTTATTGATGATTATACTAGAATGTGTTGGATATATTTTTTGAAACATAAGGATGAAGCATATGAATGCTTTATCGATTTCAAAACAAGAGTTGAAAGTGAGAGTAGATATTTTGTAAAATGTCTTCGATCAGATAGGGGAGGAGAATACTCCTCTAATGAGTTTGTGAATTTTTGTAAGCAACATGGCATTAAGAGGCAGTTCACTGCTGCCTACACTCCACAGCAGAATGGTGTCGCAGAGAGGAAGAATCACACCATTGTGGAGATGGCAAGGTCTATGCTTCAGACGAAGCATTTGACTAATTCATATTGGGCGAGATGCAGCCAGGACCAGCGTATATATCTTGAACAGAAGTCCTACTTCAAGTTTGGAAGGGCAGACACCTTACCAAGCTTGGTATGGTAAAAAGCCAAATGTTAAGCATTTCAGAGTGTTTGGCTCGTTGGCCTATTCTCACATTCCTGATGAGCTTAGGAAGAAGCTCGATCCAAAGAGTCAGGCATGTATCTTTGTAGGATACTATGAGAATACAAAAGCTTACAGACTCTATAATCCCCGGACTAGAAAGTTTGTGATTTCCAGGGATGTGATTTTTGATGAAGGGGGAGAATGGGGTAAGCCCAAGATATTCAGTGATGTTGAATCCACTGATGTAGTTTCTAAGCAGGTGCAACAACAGACACCACAGAAAGGAAAGCAGTCTCCTCCCGATCCAAGTTCATCTTCTGATTCCACTTCTTCACCAAGTCCTTCTCCACAGCGATCCGTAAGTTCCTCACCAATGGACATTGATTCTCCATCCAGAGGTAAGAGAACTCTACAGTATCATCCATCATATCAGATGTTGGATAAAATTTTTTCAAGAAGATACACTAGGAGTCAAGCTAGTGAAATGGATTCTGTTTTACAGAGATTAGAAAGTATGCACCTGTATGGTGATGATGTCTCCCAACAGGAACCTAGGGGAGATCAAGTTAACTATGCTTTGTTAACTAGTGCACAGCTTGAACCTTCTAGTTATGAGAAGGCATGTACTCAAAAAATTTGGCAAGATGCCATGAAAGAGGAGATAACCTCTATAAAAAATGACACTTGGGAGTTGGTAAAGCTTCCTAAAGGCAAGAAATGTGTTGGATGTAAGTGGGTCTACAAGACCAAGTTTAATGCTGATGGTAGCATTGAAAGGCACAAGGCGAGACTAGTTGCAAAGGGATTCACTCAGAAATATGGAGTTGATTATGAAGAGACTTTTGCTCCTGTAGCCAGACAGGAGACTATTAGAAGCAGTTCTTGCCTTAGCTGCACATAAGGGATGGAAAGTCCAACACATGGATGTGAAAAGTGCATTTCTAAATGGTTACTTGATAGAAGAAGTGTATGTTGAGCAACCACAAGGATTTGAAGAGAAAGACAAGGAACATCTTGTTTACAAACTGAAGAAGGCACTTTATGGCCTCAAGCAAGCACCACGAGCTTGGTACTCATGCATTGATGGGTACTTCAAAGAATTTGGGTTCACCAAAAGTAGAAATGAACCCACCCTTTACTACCTACAACAAGGAAATGACATCCTCATAGTTTGCTTGTATGTGGATGATCTCATATTCATGGGTAGTAATGAAAAAATGAATATGGAGTTCAAACACTCCATGATGAAGCAATTTGAGATGAAGGATCTTGGCTTAATGCACTACTTCCTTGGAATGGAGGTTCATCGATCGGATACAGGGATCTTCATCTATCAACATAAGTATGCTCGGGACATGCTTAAGAAATTTGCTATGGAGCATTGCAAACCGAGTTGCAACTCCAATTGGACATGGGATCCAATTAAGCAAAGATGATGGAGCATCAAAAGTTGACATGACCACTTTCAAAGCATGGTTGGGAGTTTGATGTTTCTCGCCAACACCGGACTCGATATTCGAGTATGCTATTTCTCTTGTCTCTCGATTTATGTCTAACCCTTCTGAGTTGCATTTGCAGGCAGCTAAGAGAATTCTCAGATATGTAAAGGGTACATGGGATTTTGGAATCCATTACCATAAATGTAACACTATCAAGCTTGTAGGCTTTAGTGATAGTGATTGGGGTAGCAACATTGATGACAAGAAATCAACTTCAAGGAACTGTTTTAGTCTGGGTTCGGGACTAATCACTTGGAGTTCCAAGAAGCAGACAGTCGTAGCACTATCTTCAACAGAAGCTGAGTATATAGCAGTCACTCATGCTAGTACTCAAGCTCTATGGCTACGAAAGGTATTAGAAGAGATTGGAGAGCAACAAAGTGGTCCAACAAAGATATTCTGTGACAACATTAGTGCCATTCAGTTGGCATACAATCATGTCCACCATAGTAGGTCAAAGCATTTTGATATGAAGTACCACTTCATCAGAGATATGGTGGAAACTGAAACTGTTGAGCTTCACTATTGCCCCACTTTGGAGAATGTTGCGGACATCTTCACCAAGGCGTTGGCTAAAGCTCAATTTGTAAAGCTGAGAGACTGTCTTGTCAGTCCTCTCACCTTTAAGGGGGAGAATGTAGCAAGTGTGAACACCACCTAGTTTATTTAGTGGTTAATTAGTTGTCGGCTATGTTAGTCGGCATGTTTTTTGTTTCAAATATCTCTCCCTCCTCTTATCTCTCCCTCCTCCTTATCCCTCCATTCTCTCCTATATTCCCTCTTTCCCCTTATTCCTCCAACCTCCCTTCATCTTCTCCTCTGACTTCATCCCTTCCCGCTTCTCCCCTAACCTCCTTTCTCTTCTTATAAATTAGTGGTTATATTCTTTGTTCGATTGAATGGTTGTATTTTGCTCTGCATAATAATAATAAAGCATTATTATTTCTACTTAGAATATTGCCTCCTGATCCGAATATTATAAGAACTTGCTCAAATATTCTCAACAAGTCCACACATAACTTGCTCAAATTTGCTCAACAAGTCCATATATAACTTGCTCAAATCTACTCAACAAGTCCACACATAATTTGCTCAAATCTACTCAACAAGTCGACATAGAACTTGCTCAAATTTGCTCAACAACTCCACATAGACTTTCTCAATTTTTGCTCAACAAGTCCACATAGAACTTGCTAAAATATGCTCAACAAGTCCACACATAACTTGCTCAAATATGCTCAACAAGTCCACATAGAACTTGCTCAAATATGCTCAACAAGTCCACACAAAACTTGCTCAAATATTCTCAAAAAAAAATCTCACATAACAATGATACTCATGTTCTTTTCAAACCCTAGTTCAAGTTCTTCATTCAACAACTCACTTCAACAACAATTCTAGTAAAACAACTCTCACATAACAATGATACTCATGTTATTTTCAAACCCTAGTTCAAGTTCTTCATTCAACAACTCACTTCAACAAAAATTCTTGTAAAACAACTCTCACATAACAATGATACTCATGTTCTTTTCAAACTCTTAGTTCAATTTCTTTTCATGACAAATGGCTTCAACAACAATGCTTATAAAATAATCTTCACACTTCTTTATTCCAGAAACCTTGAAGCAATCACTCAAACACACTCAAAAGAAAACCCTAATCAAGTCCTTTTCACTCCAAACTTATTTTTTAGAAAACCAACCAATCAATTTTAACTTTGGAAAATGTGCACATACCTTTTTCTTGATGATGAAGGAATCTTCTAAATTTGCCAAAATCTCAAACACTTCTTGCCAAGCTCAAAGAAATTATAAGGTGATTAATTTCCTCAAATTACAATGCAAACATTAAAACATACATACACCTTATCACTCCATATTTAATAAAAAATTCATCAATAATGACAAAAAAAATAATTTTCCACTTACACCTTATAATCTCCCACTAATATTCAATGCGCTCTTCTTTTAAAAAACAACCTAAGACAAGAATATCTTTTATTATAATAAATCAATATATCAAAAAACTTTATTAAAGTAAGACTTAATACCTTATTCCTCCAACTTATCAAAAAATTATTTCCAACTAGCAATCCTTTCATGCACCTTTTTAACTCAACACTTTAGGCATCACACAAAATTAAATTCAAAACTTTATTATCTTGCATTGGAGGGGAATTGAACACACATCGTAGCCTCAACCAGTGCCCTAGACACGACTCCCAATGCATTCTAGATGCTTGTTTGGGGATAAACGAGCACCATGTGCTCAAAACCTTCCCCACTCGTCTTGCGCAAAACGTGCGCCTTCCTTGGCACTCAACACCAATGCAACTACCACAAACAAAATGATGTCACCAAGTTTTGAACACAGATATTCTTGTGTCCAACACCCTAACATTGTAATCTTTTCCACTAGACCAGTTGCCTCATTGGCGCTTGGTATTTTGGCACAAGTCCCCTTGATGTTTTTGGCTGATGCTTTAACAAAAATGTTTGTTGCTCTTTCTTCATTTCAAATTCAAAATACTATTGCACACTTTGATTACCGAGCAAAGGATAATTTCAAATGCCTTTAAGGCATAGCTTATATACCAAATTTCTTCCTCCATGCATGATGTCGATGCTTGATTTACTCTCAATTATTTTTGGACGTCGGCGCTCAAATTACCTTTGGAGCTTTATTATTTTATAAAATATTTAATATTTTTTGAATTTAAATTTCATAAATTAATTCTTTAAACCCTATGGTTTTATTTAAACCATATTTCACTTTGCACCTTGGTATAAATAATATTTATTTATAAAATTTAAATTCATTTTGAATTTAAATCATTTATCAAATAAATATTAAATCTCCCTTTATCTTTTCAAATAAACTTTCTTGGGTTTTTATGAAAATAATTTAACTTATGCTTCCACATAATATTTAAAAATATTATGGAGACCTTTGTCTTTAACCTTTGCATTGTTCCTCTTAAACTTTGACTTTATTAGAAGCTTCTTCCTGAATATCAATGGCAACTTTGATAACTTGTTTCTTGACAAATTTTTAGATATTAATGAAGACTTTCTTTCTTGACATCAATGACAAATTTTGGCTTGAGGACTCAAAATGTCCAACAATCTCCTCCTTTGTCACTGATGGCAACCCAAATTATTTTTATCAAAAACTTAACTTTTTATGTTCTGCTCCCCCTGGCTCAATGCTCTCTTCAAATACCAAATATCTCCCCCTTTGACATCAATGGAAAAGGGTCACCTTTGGGGATTAGGGCTAAGAATGAGCCTCTTATCTTAGCCCCTCCCACACCTCCTCTTAAGGTGGTTAATTTTGGGGTGGGAGTATTTCTACTCCCAGAAAGCACTATTCTTTACCTTTATCCTCTTTCCTTCTTATCTGATCCTTCGATTCCTTTGACTATTTCTTTCCATGTTCATGTTCCTATTCACATCCTTGTTCCTATTCTTTTTAATATCCATGTTCCTATTCTTGTTCCTATTCTTGTTCATATCCTTGTTCCTATTCTTATTCATATTCATATTCTTGTTCCTGTTCCTGTTCATACCTATTTTTGGAATGTTTACTCTACACCATTTTGTTGTGTGACCATCATTGTTGCACTTATAACACTTAATGTTATTATTAATTGGAGGTGCAAATGCCATAGGATTTCTTCTAGTGAAGCCATATCCTCTTCTGTCATGAACCCTGCAATTCATTCCCTTGTGACAAAACCGATTACATGAGTAGCAATACCCATCGAAAAGTTGTCTATTCCTATATTCCTATATTTCCCATGTCCTACACTGTGAAGCCATGTGCCAAAACCTATGACATGAAAAACATATTCCATTGAAGTTTCCTTGTCTTAACCTCATAGGTCTCTTAGTCTCTCTTGACCTGTTCTGATTGATGTTCCATATGTATCTTCTTTGTGCATTATTCCTGTCTTTGTTGAACTCTCTATTGTCCAACTCATCCTCAGATTTCTCACTTTATTTTAGACTATATTCTTCTAAAGTATCTTCATCTAAATTTTCTTCTCCTCAAAAACTTGAGGATGATTCTCCTTCCCATTTCTTTTGAGCTTATTCAAAACCAAGGCCTTTTTGTTTGTTGAACTTATTTGTACCTTGACCATATTATCCATAATATTTGAGCTATTTTTTAACACTTTCATATTGATCTTGGAGTCCTCCAAATCTTCTCTTAGTAGTGCTACTTATTGTGCTAACTTCTCACATTCTAAGATCTTTGCTTCTAACTTATATTTGAACCTTTTTGCCTTAGCCTTTGATTTTTCTAAATCCTCTATGAGCAAAATTCTCTCTTCATCACATTCTTGGAACTGAATTTCAAGTTTAGAGCTTTGCTTTCTTACCTTCTTTATTGTTTCAAGGGCATAGATAAGTTCTCCCTTGAGATAATATCCATCCTTTTTTGAATATTCCTCTATTTTTTTACCTTTGTTCGCATCTTCATTTTATTTTGTCTTGTCTTCTATGGAATCACCTTCTTAATCTTCCAATGTCATTAGAATATTTTCATATGGTACTCCAAGTGTATCTTCATATTCATCATCACTAAAACTATAACCAGCCTTTGTACAAATGTTGGATATTTTGAGTCTCTAAGCTGAAATGTTGTCATTGATGTCAATAGAGCAATAAATGTCAAAAGGATCTATGAAGGGCTTTTGTGAAAACCAAGGAAGGGAAAATAAAAGGTTTTATTTAAAACCATGGACAATAGATTTGATCTGGGTTTTTCTTAAAACCCACGTTGGGATTTCATTTCATCGAAAAATGTGCCCCGATGATGGAGTTATTTGAGTTTTAATGTTTGGTTTAAATTTTAATTATTTAAAATTTAAATTCAAATTTAAATAGAAAGTTTCACGTCGATGTCATCATGCAAATATAATTTTAATATTTCCGATGATGTCTTAAAAGTGTTATTAAACACTATATAAAGGGGTTGCAATTAAACCAAATAATCATCCTTGCTCTCGTGTGTTAATTGCCTTGGAATTTGAAAGAGCTCATGCGAATTGTTGAAAAGAAAGCAAAGAAGAAAGCACAATGATTTGGAAATCTCAAATGTGGTATGAGGCATGGCGCATTGGCGTATCAATTTTTCTAAGACTGTGGGCAGTGCAAATATCAGAGATTGAATCCCCTTGACGACAACGTGTGGGAAGCGCTTTGGCACTTTGTCCTTTGCGGTAGGTGGAGGAAGATTAAAGGCCCTTTTGGCCTTTGCTTTTCCAATGAGCGCTTTGGCTTGGTTGGAATCTTAGCCATGGCTAAGATGCTCACGGTGTGTGGTAGACAGGGGTTCGAATCCCCTTGAGAGGTGTTTACGTTTTTGCCTTTAATAATTTTTATTAGCCCTAAAGTTTGGAGTTATAAGATATTTAATGGTAATTACATTTTATCATTAGGGTTGTGATTATTATTGCAAAAGCATATTTGATTTATGTTTAATTTTGATGGAAATTGAGAATTGATTTTAAGAGAAATAAGGAGTTGTTGTTAAAGTGATATTGAGATATTTATTGTGGGTTATTTTTAATAAGGGTTTTTATTAAAATAGACTTTGGTGGATGTGTTTTTGAAGTTGGAGTGAAAAGGGTGTAAATTAAGTCATGCTTTTATTATGATTATTTAAAATACCACTAAACCTTATTAATATTGAAAAGGAAAGTTGTGATTAAGTGTGACAGATTTTGTGGACAACTTATTGGCATCAAAAAGTTATGGGCACATTCTCCTATTGATTGTTTGTGGTGGTCGATTTCTGAAATATCATTGGAGTGAAAATGATTAATTGAAGTTTCCTTTGTGAAGATGGTTGGTTGAATTCTTCAAGGCTTTTTTGATTTGTGAGTTGTATTTAAACCTTATTTCATTAGCATTATTGTTGAAACCCATTGATGATGAAATGAATTTGAACATGATCTAGAAAAGAACATGAGTATCATTGTTATGTGATATTTGAGATAAAGCATTGTTAGAAACATTTTGAGTTGGTTGATACATGCTTGAACTACGGTTTGTGAGAAGGGTTGTTCCTTGATGTGATTGGTTTATTTGAGTTGGTTAAGCCTAGTCAAGTGGATGTGCGAAATGGTTGTTCAAGTTCCATAAAACAAACTATTCTATATTCTGATTTAAGTTGAGATTGAGATTGAAAAATAGGACATATTGAGTCTCTAAAAATTCTCTTTATAATTCTATTGAGTTGATATTGGGATTTGAGTATAGAATATATAGAGTCTCTAACAATTTTCTTTATGCTTCTATGAGATTGATTTGAGTTGATATTGAGATTTAAGAATAGGACATATTGAGTCTCTAACAATTCTCTTTATGCTTTTATTGAGTTGAGATTGGGATTTGAGTATAGAACATATAGATTCTCTAACAATTATCTTTATGCTTCTATGAGATTGAATTGAGATATTTATTATACTTTGAGCTTAGAACATATTGAGTCTCTAACAATTCTCTTTATGATTCTATGAGATTGAACAAGTTCTGTGTAAGCTTGTTAAGAATATTTGAGACAAGTCTTTGAGAAGGCTTGTGAACTGTTTTGAGTTAAGCTTTTGTGAAAGCTTGCTTGAGCAGATTTGAGGAAGTCCAAGATAGGACTTATTGAGCAGATTTGAGCAAGTCCGAGAAAGGGCTTATTGAGTATATTTGAGCAAGTCTAGAGAGGACTTATTGAGCAGATTTGAGCAAGTCCAAGAGAGGAATTATTGAGCATATTTGAGCAAGTCTTAGAGAGGATTTGTTGATGAAATTTAGACAGGTCTTGTGTGAACCTGTTGAGCAAATTTAGACAGGTTTTGTGTGAACCTTTTGAGTAGATTTAGACAGGTTTTGTGTGAACCTGTTGAGCAAATTTGAGTAGGTTCTGAGAGAACCTATTGAGCAAAATTGTACTAGATCGATTGTACTATGTTTAGTGCAAGATATAAAGTAGAACTATGCTAGACCGACTGAACTGTGTTTGGTACAATATTGAGACAGAGCTTTGGATGTGACAGAGTATAGAGGACAGAGTCTCAATGGATAGAGATCTAGCAACGATGACAATTGAAGACAATATATGAGTGAGAAGTATTCAAGTGGAGAGAGATCCACCAATCAGTGCAGCATAGAGACAGAGTCTTATAGAAGATCACTAGCTAGAGCATAAGGGAAAAGAGTTCTTCTATAGAGATATCCATGAAATTGAGATTAGGGGATCATCATATCCTTTGGACCAAGGTCCATAAACATTGTAATTTGGGAAGAATTCCCAAGTGATCATTTGAGAAATATTTAGAAAAAATATTTTCTCTATGGTGGTAGCCCACATTGGGTGAACCACGTCAAATCTGTGTTTCTATTGTATGTGTTGTTTTGTGCATTTCTTTGATTACTGCTATTTATACACTGCATAGTATTGATTTGAGAAGAAAAGTAAAAAGTGGTCTTATATTGTTCACCCCCCTCTTAGTATAATCTTGTGTTCTTCAATTGGTATCAGAGCGGTTTCCTTCAAAAGAGTTTGATAGCTTGAAGGAAAAGTGGTCTAAGAACACAATGGATCAAAAGGATCAAAATAATGAGGTGTTCAATAATATAGTACTAGTAATTGATGGAAGTGACTTCCTATATTGGTGTGTGTTGATGATATTTCACCTAATGGCAATTGGCAATGAAGTTTGGGATGAAGTGGAATTTGGGTACAATTCAAAAATTAATCCTCCTACAGATAAGGAAGGTAGGTTTCTCATGCATGCAAATTCAAGAGCTATGAATGCAATTATAAGAGGATTACGTAAATTATAATCTATGAAGGTAATGGAATGCAAAACAACAAAAGATATGTGAGAACTCTTACAAACCATATATAGAGGAGATAAAAGTGTCAGGAAAGCAAAGATTAGAAATATCAAAGGAGAATTTGAGAATATAAGAATGAGGGATGATGAAAGCATTCGTGACTATCTCAACAAGGTTGATGAACTTATACATGATATGAAAGGTCTTGGAATGAAGGTTGATGAATCTGATGCTTGCGACAAGATCTTGAGGACTCTTCCAAAAAGGTATAATGAAAAGTTTCTACCATAGAAACATCAATTGATAGTGATAATCTAACAAGAAATGTTTTTCTTGGTATGCTTACAACTTTTGAGATAAGAACAAAAGATCCTATTCCTCCAAAAGAAGTTGCATTCAAAGTGTAAAATAAGAAAAAGGGTAAGAAGATAGAATCAAGCAATGAATCTTCTAGTGATGAAGAAGCTAACTATGGTAGAAGAGATAAAGGGTTCAAAAGACCATTAGATATGATATTTGTTAAATTTTTTAATTGTGGCAAGTTTGGACATTTTGCAATAGAATGCAAAGATCCAAATATAAAAAATTATGAAGAAAAACAGGATCACAAGTACAGGGAATCTGAAAATTATAGGTACCAAAAGAAAAATAGGGATGGACAAAACAGACAAGGGAAGAAGTTTTTCCAAATGCAAAAGAGAAGCTACTATGGGGATAATCCAAGCAAGTACTAAATTGATAGTGGTGCTAGCTTTTCAGACAATGATAGAGATGAAGTCTTGTTCATGGTTAAAGAAAAAGATCAAGTTAATAAAAAGACTCCAGCTATTCTCAAGTGTTTTAGATGTGGTAAATTTGGACACCTTGAAGATGATTGCACAAGATATGGTTATAGTTTTAGTGATGATGATTTTGAAGATGCACTTGATAGATAAAATGAGAATCTTCTAATGGCTTTAGAAGATAAAGAATTGAGTGAGCATATAGAAAGCAAGTCAAAAGAAAAAAATGATATGGAAAAAGGCAAACAAATAGAGGACTACTCAATAGAGAATGGTTATGATCTCAAAGGTGAAATTATCTATGATCTTGACACAATGAAGAAGGTAAGAAAGCAACACTCTAAGATTGAAAGTCAGTTTCAAGAATGTGATGAAGAAATATTATTGCTCATAGAGGACTTAGAGAAGTCAAAGGCCAAGGTAAGTAAGTTCAGATAAAAGTTAGAAGTAAAAATCTTGGAATGTGAGAAGTTAGCACAAGAAGTGGCTACTCTAAAGAAATATTTATAGGAATCCAATATCAAGATGAAGATTTTCACAAATAGCTCTAAGAACTTGTATAATTTCATTCATGGACAACAAAGAACAACATGTTCAAGAGGTCTAGGTTTTGAAAAGAAACAAGAAAAGGCAAAGTCTACTTCAAGTCTTGAAGAAGAAGAAATAACATCAAAAGAAGATACTTCAGAATATGGATTCTCAGATGTGAGTGAAATTGAAATTTCTAAGGATGAGTCAGATTGTAGTGGGTCCAACAAGGACAATGGGCAAAGAAGATACACATGGAAAAACAATCAGAACAGGAGACCAATGAGGTCTAGGAAAGGAAGCTTCAATGGAATATGTTTCTCATATCACATGTTTGGGCACATGGTTTCATAGTGCAGGACACATGAAAGATAGGTAAATGGAAGAGAATAACTTTTCCAAGAATATTGTTTTTCATGTAATGAGTTTGGTCATAAGGTAATAAATTGCAGGATTCATGATAGAAGAAGATATGGCTTCACCTAGGAGAAATCCTAAGACCATTGCACATCCAAGGAATAATAACATTAAGTATTATAAGTGTAATAATGATGGTCACATAGCAATACGGTGTAGAGAAAATATTGCAGAAACAGGTTTGAACAAGAACAAGAATATGAACATGAACAGGAAGAGGAATATGAACATAAATAGGAACAGGAACATGAACATAAATAAGAATATGAGTAGGAATAGAGACTCAAAAAATAAAAGAGACTCAAAAAATAATGAGAACAAGAACAGGTACAAGAACAGGAACATGGATGAAAACAAGAATAGGAACAGGAACAAGGATGATGACTCGAAAAGAAACAGTGAGAGAATTCAGAAAAAAGAAAAATGAAAAGACAAAGGCAGATAATAGTGCTTTCGGGGAGTATAAATACTCCCACCTTAGAATTAACCACCTCATGTCGAGTTGGGGAAGGGGCTAAGCTAAGAGGCTAAATTCTTAGCCCCGAGCCCCAAAGGTGACCCTTTGCCATTGATGTCAAAGGGGGAGATATTTATGTATTATGGGGAGAGTTTTTGGATATGAGTTGAGATTTTATATCTAAGAGAGCATTGAGCCAAGGGAAGCAAATCCCTAGGGGGAGCATAAAATAAGATCATAATTTAGTAAAAGGATTTGGGTTGCCATCAATGACAAATGGGGAGATTGTTGAACATTTTGAGTCGCTAAGTTGAAATGTTTTCATTGATGTTAATAGAGCAATAAATGTCAAAAGGATCTATGAAGGGTTTTTGTGAAAACCAAGGCAGGGAAAATAAAATATTTTATTTAAAACCATGGACAACAAATTTGATCTGGTTTTTTCTTAAAACCCATGTTGGGCTTTCGTTTCGTCGAAAAAGGTGCCCCGGTGATGGAGTTATTTGAGTTTTAATGTTTGGTTTAAATTTTAATTATTTAAAATTTGAAGTCAAATTTAAATGGAAAGTTTCCCACCAACATCATCATGCAAATACAATTTTGATATTTCCATCGATGTCTTAAAAGTGTTATTAAACACTATATAAAGGGGTGGAAATTAAACCAAATAATAATCCTTGCTCTCGTGTGTTAATTGCCTTGGAATTCGAAAGAGCTCATGCAAATTGTTGAAAAGGAAGCAGAGAAGAAAATGCAGTGATTTGGAAATCTCAAACGTGGTATGAGGCATGGTGCATTGGCATATCAATTTTCTAATACTATGGGCAGTGCAAATATCAGGGATTGAATCCCCTTGATGGCAGCATGTGGGAAGCACTTTGGCGCTTTGTCATTTATGGCAGGCGAAGGAAGATTAAAGGCCCTTTTGGCATTTTCTTTTCCAAAAAGTGCTTTGGCTCGGTTGGAATCATAGCCATGGCTAAGATGCTCATGGTGTGTGACAGACGGGGGTTCGAATCCCCTTGAGAGGTATTTACATTTTTACCTTTAATAATTTTTATTAGCCCTAAAGTTTGGAGTTATAAGGTATTTAATGGGAATTACATTTTATCATTAGGGCTATGATTATTATTGCAAAAGCATATTTGATTTATGTTTAATTTTGATGGAAATTGAGAATTTATTTTAGGAGAAATAAGCAGTTGTTGTTAAAGTGATATTGAGAGATTTATTGTGGGTTATTTTTAATAAGGGTTTTTATTAAAATAGAATTTGGTGGATGTGTTTATGAAGTTGGAGTGAAAAGGATGTAAATTAAGTTATGCTTTTATTATGATTATTTAAAAGACCACTAACCCTTATTAATATTGAAAAGGAAAGTTGTGATTAAGTGTGGCATATTTTGTGGACAACTTATTGGCATCAAAAAGGTATGGGCACATTCTCTTATTGATTGTTTGTGGTGGTTGATTTATGAAATATCATTGGAGTGAAAAGGATTAATTGAAGTTTCCTTTGTGAAGATGGTTGGTTGAATGCTTCAAGGTTTTTCTAATTTGTGAGTTGTATTTATACCTTGTTTCATTAGCATTGTTGTTGAAACCCATTGATGATGAAATAAAATTGAACATGATCTAGAAAAGAACATGAGTATCATTGTTATGTGATATTTGAGATAAAGCATTGTTGGAAACATTTTGATTTGGTTGATACATGATTGAACTAGGGTTTGTGATAAAGGGTTGTTCCTTGATGTGATTGGTTTATTTGAGTTGGTTAAGCCTAGTCAAGTGGATGTGTGAAATGGTTGTTCAAGTTCCATAAAACAAGCTATTCTATATTCTGATTTGAGTTGAGATTGAGATTGTAGAATATGACATATTGAGTCTCTAATAATTCTCGTTATGCTTCTATTGAGTTGATATTGAGATTTGAGTATAGAACATATAGAGTCTCTAAAAATTCTCTTTATGCTTCTATGAGACTGAATTGAGTTGAGATTGAGATTTAAGAATAGGAAATATTGAGTCTCTAACAATTCTCTTTATGCTTTTATTGAGTTGAGATTGGGATTTGAGTATAGAGCATATAGAGTCTCTAACAATTATCTTTATGCTTCTATGAGATTGAATTGAGATATTTATTATACTTTGAGCTTAGAACATATTGAGTCTCTAACAATTCTCTTTATGATTCTATGAGATTGAACAAGTTCTATGTAAGCTTGTTAAGCAGATTTGAGACAAGTCTTTGAGAAGGCTTGTGGACTGTTTTGAGTTAAGCTTTTGTGAAAGCTTACTTGAGCAGATTTGAGCAAGTCCAAGAGAGGACTTATTGAGCAGATTTGAGCAAGTCCAAGAGAGGACTTATTGAGCAGATTTGAGCAAGTCCAAGAGAGGACTTATTGAGAATATTTGAGCAAGTCCAAGAGAGGACTTATTGAGCAGATTTGAGCAAGTCCAAGAGAGGACTTATTGAGCATATTTGAGAAAGTCCTAGAGAGGATTTGTTGAGCATATTTAGATAGATTTTGTATGAACCTATTGAGCAGATTTATATAGGTTTTGTGTGAACCTGTTGAGCATGTTTGAATAGGTTCTAAGAGAGCCTATTGAGCATAATTGTACTAGACCGACCGTACTATGTTTAGTGCAAGAGATTGAGAAGAATTGTTATAGACCGATTGAATTATGTTTGGTATATTATTGAGACAGAGCTTTGTAGGTGATAGAGTATAGAGGACAGAGTATCAGTGGATAGAGATCCAACAACAAAGATAATTGAAGATAATATCTGAGTGAGAAGTCTTCAAGTGGAGAGAGATCCACCAATCAGTGCAGCATAGGGATAGACTTCTAGAAGATCACTAGCTAGAGTAGAAGGAGAAATATTTCTCCTATGGAATCCATGAACTTGATATTAGGGGATCAACATCTCCTTTAGACAAAGGTCCATAAACATTGTAATTTGGGAAGAATTCCCAAGAGATCATTTGAGAAATATTTAGAAGAAATATTTTCTCTATGGAGGTAGCCCACATTGGGTGAACCATGTTAAATCTGTGTATCTATTGTGTGTGGTGTCTTGTGCATTGCTTTGATTACTTCTGATGATACTGCTATCTATACACTACATATTATTGATTTGAGAATAAAAATAAAAAGTGTTCTTATACTATTCACCCCCCTCTCAGTATAAGCTTGTGTTCTTAAACAACTATCTTCAAGATGTCCAAAGTTACCACATCTAAAACATTTGAGAATTATTGGAGTCATTTTCTTAACTGGTTATTTTTATTCAATCATAAATAGGACTTCATATCTATCATTGTTTGAAAAACTAGCATCACTATTACTTGAGTACTTACTTGCCTTATCCGCATAGTAGCTTCTATTTTACCTTTGAAAGAACTTTTTTCCTTGTCTGCTTTGTCCATCCTTGCTTTTCTTCTGGTGCTTGTATATTTCTAATTCCCTATTTTTGTGATCTTGTTTTTCTTCACCATTATTGTTCTTGGGTTCTTGACAATCTATTGCAAAATGACCATACTTTCTACAATTGAAACACTTAACAGATCTTATATATTTGGATCTTCTATAGTCCTTATCTCTTCTACCATAGTTAGCTTCTTCATCACTGGATGACTCATTATTTGATTATGGCTTCTTACCCTTTATCTTATTGATTGCTTTTAATGTTGTTTCATTCTGGGAAATAGGATCTTTTGTTCTTATCTCAAATGTTGTGAGCATACCAAGCAACTTATCTCTTGTCAAAGTATCACCATCCATTGAAACTTCTATAGCAAAAACATGTTCACTGAATATTTTTGGAAGAGATATTAAGACTTTATCACAAACATCAAATTCATCACTATTCATTCCAAGTCCTTGCATATAATTAACAACATCATCAATTCGAAGCAGATAAGCACTAATATTTTACTGAGTGTTCATTCTTAATGCTTCAAGTTGTCCTTTGAGATTTTGCATATTTGCTTTCTTGACACTTTTATCTCCTTAATATATATTTTGCAATTTATCCCACATTTCTTTTGTAGTTTTACAATGCATAACTTTCATAGAATCTATTCTATGCAAACCTCTCACAAGTGCATTCATTGTTTTTGAATTATAGTGATGTAGAAGCTTACCTTCCTTATCTATAGGAGGATTGACTAAGGGATCGTATCCAAATTCCACTGCTTCCCAAATTTAATTGCCAAGTGCCATCAGTTATATATTCATCATCATACTCCAATACAAATAGTCACTTCCATCAAATATTGGTGCTAAATTATTTTAAGACACCTCCTTAAGATCCATTGTGTTCTTGTTAGATTTTTCTTTAAGTTGTTAAAATATTCTAAAGGAACCCACTAGAACACAAGCTTATACTAAGAGGGGGGTTTAATAGTATAATACCACTTTTTACTTTTCTTTCCCAATAAATATTATGTAATGTATAGATAGCAATAATAGCAACAATAATCAAAGTAATGTACAAAACACCACGTACAATAGAGACACCATAATTTATGTGGTTCACCCAATGTGGGCTACTCCATGAAGAAAATATTTCACTAAAATTTTCTCAATCAATCTCTTGGGAATCCTTTCCTTATTAAAATATTTATGGACCTCTATCCAAAGGAGATTCTGATACCCTAAATCAAGTTCATGGATCTCTATCCGTAGGTGAACTCTTATCCTCTGCTTAGGCTGGTGATACTCTAGAAAACTACTACCTCCACTACACTGGCTTGTGTATATCTCTCCACTAAATACTCTTGTCCCCACTCAGAAGACCTATCCTCACTGCCCTGGCTAATGGATCTCTATCCACTAGAGACCATTGTCCTCTTTTCTCTGTCACCTCCAAAGCTCTATCTCAAATATGCACTAAACATAGTCCTTCGGTCTAGCACAAATCTGATCAACAAGTCCACATAGAACTTGTTCAAATCTGATCTCAATAAGTCCACACAAAAATAGCTTTAATATTCTCAACAAGTCCACATAGAACTTGCTCAAATCTTCCCAAAAAGTCCACACATAACTTGCTCAAATTTTCTCAACAAGTCCACATAGAACTTGCTCAAATCTGCTCAACAAGTCCACACAAAACTTTCTCAAATATGCTCAACAAGTCCACACATAACTTGCTTAAATCTGCTCAATAAGTCCACACAAAAATTGCTTAAATATTCTCAACAAGTCCACACAGAACTTGCTCAAATATGCTCAAAAAGTCCACACAGTTGTTGCTCAAATATGCTGAACAAGTCTACATAGAACTTGCTCAAATATGCTCAACAAGTCCACATAGAACTTGCTCAAATCTACTCAATAAGTCCACATAGAACTTGCTCAAACTTGCTCAACAAGTCCACACAGAACTTGCTCAAATATTCTCAACAACAAATCTCACATAACAATGATACTCATGTTCTTTTCAAACCCTAGTTCAAGTTCTTCATTCAACAACTCACTTCAACAACAATGCTTGTAAAACAACTCTCACATAACAATGACAATCATGTTCTTTTCAAACCCTAGTTCAAGTTCTTCATTCAAAAACTCACTTCAACAACAATGCTTGTAAAAAAACTCTCACATAACAATGATACTCATGTTATTTTCAAACTCTTATTTCAAGTTCTTTGCATGACAAATGGCTTCAAAAATAATGCTTATAAAATAATCTTCACACCTCTTTATTCCAAAAACCTTGAAGCAATCACTCAAACACACTCAAAAGGAAAACCTAATCAAGTTCTTTTCACTCTAAACTTATTTTCTAGAAAACCAACTAATCAATTTTAACTTTGGAAAATATGCACATACCTTTTTCTTGATGATGAAGGAATCTTCTAAATTTGCCAAATTCTCAAACAGTTCTTTCCAAGCTCAAATAAATTATAAGGTGATTAATTTCCTCAAATTACAATGCAAACATTAAAACATACATACACCTTATCACTCCATCTTTAATAAAACATTCATCAACATTTAAAAAAATAATAATTTACCACTTACACCTTATAATCTCCCACTAATATTCAATGCACTATTCTTTTCAAAAACAACCTAAGACAATAAGCTCCTTTATTATAATAAATCAATATATCAAAAAACTTTATTAAAGTAAGATTTAACACCTTATTCCTCCAACTTATAAAAAATTTATTTCCATCTAACAATCCTTTCTTGCACCCTTTTAACTCCACACTTTAGGCATCACACAAAAATAAATTCAAAAATTTATTACCTTGCGTTGGATGGGAATCGAACATAGAGCACAACTTCAACTGACACCCTAGCTGCAGCTCCCAATGTCGCATAAGCTAGGCGCTTTTTTGGGGATAAATGAGAACCACATGCTCAAAACCTTCCCCGCTCACCTTGCACAAAACATGCACCTTCCTTGGCACTCAACACCAATGCAACTGCCACAAACAAAATTATGTCATCAAGTTTCAAACACACACCTCCTTGCGCCCAACATCCTAACGCTGTCCTCTTTGCCACTAGGCCACTTGCCTCATTTTCTCTTGGTATTTTGGCACAAGTCCCCTTGACGTTTTTTGCTGGTGCTTAAGCAAAAACGTTCGCTGCTCTTTCTTCCTTACAAATTAAAAACACTATTGCACACTTTGATTACCGAGCAAAGGATAATTTCAAATACCTTTCAGGCATATCTTATATACCAAATTTCTTCCTCCATGCATGACATCGGTGCTTTATTTACCCTCAACGATTTTTGGACATCGACACTCAAATTACCTTTGGATCTTTATTAATTTATAAAATATTTAAATTCTTTTGAATTTAAATTTTATAAATTAATTCTTTAAACCCTACGATTTTATTTAAACCATTTTTCACTTTGCACCTTGGTATAAATAATATTTATTTAAAAAATTTAAATTCATTTTGAATTTAAATAATTTAACAAATAGATATTAAATCTCCCTTTAGCTTTTCAACTAAACTTTCTTGGGTTTTTATGAAAACCATTTAACTTATGCTTCCACATAATATTTAAAAATTATTATGGAGCCCGTTGTCTTTAACCTTTGCATTGTTCCTCTTGACCTTTGACTTTATTAGAATCTTCTTCCTGAATATCAATGACAACTTTGATAACTTATTTCTTGACAAATTTTTGGATATTAATGACGACTTCCTTTCTTGACATCAATGACAACTTTTGGCTTGAGGACTCAAAATGTCCAACAAAGAGATTATCGCACTTGAATCTTAATCGAATTATCTAATAGACCGAATCTCATTTACCAATATAGGGCATTTAATAAATTAAACATTTTCATAATCAAGCATTCTAGATATTGAATATATAGAATCCAATAAAAATCTAAAATAGAATATACTATTCACTCAATTTTAACAAAAAAATTTAACAATAGAATGAGCATACATACATGTTTTGTAGTAATTTCAAGGAGAGGCTAAACAAAAATTCAATATTTATTCCAAAGTACATATTACAATCATCATACAACTTATACAATTGTAAAAGCTAAAGAGCTGACCATTTTAATGGGTTACATTTTATCTATATAGTTTTTACATTACCATTTTTCAAAATGAAGTACATGCATGTAAGGTCAGTATAGCATATGTGCAACCCTTTTTCAATTCCTATGTAATTATGAAGGTTCCATATCACTGACATGGTTGTCCTTGATTTCTCCTAAGAACATGGTGTCTCATGTGTCTCAAGTTGGTTCATGAGATCATCTATTAGCTACTTTATTCTATATTGCTTGATTACTGATCTAGCTACATCAAGAAAGGTGTTGAATCAGGAAGCCTTTGGTTGTTGAGATTATTTAATAGTGGATTATGCTTGATGGAGTAGGTTTAGGCTCTTTGGCATCCTACCAAAGTAAATCTGAAATATTTTGTTAGAAATATTGAGTTGTCATTGATGTCAAAGGCACCATTATATGCTTCAATATTAAAGTGGTGATGTATGCTTTAATATTTAAATTAAATATTTAAATATTAAAGTAATGTTTTAAAATAAAAATAAAGGTTTGATATATTTAAATCAAAATATTTAAATATAAATATTATTGAAAAATAAAGTGGGCCGACCTTGGGCACCAAAAGCAAGTGAAACGTTTGCATATAAATATAAGGCTAAAGTTCACTTTGGAAAATATGGTTTAAGGTCTTCGATATACAAGAGCAACATGAATGGAATGGTGAATGGAGACTTGTGCTTGTGGTGAATAAGAGGAGTTTGACGGTGAATGATATTGCATGGTTTGCAGCAAATGGAGACTTAAGCTTGCGATGAATGAAGATTGCATTGTTTGTTGAACTAAGCGTGACACTAAGAGGGGGGTGAATCAGTGTGTATTAAAAATTTAATCCAACTACAAAATCAAATCAAAACAAACAATCACACAAACATGCATCACATAACACCAGATTTATAATGGAAACCCGATGTGTGAAAACCATTGTGCCAATGGACTATTTGGACTCCCATACAAATTCAACCTTGAAAATGTTTGTTCTTTACAATATTTTTGCAGCACCAATTGCAGGGAATGACACCAACCAACCCGAACTTTAGCAGCACCAACTGCAAGGAGCACTGACCCCTATTGCCAAGCATCGACCCAAAAAATTTAAAAAGATCTAATAAAAGTTTTAAATCTCATCAAAATACCCTGAGTGGTCTAGGTCACAAATCTTCTTCTTTAAAATCTTCTATCTAACCTTTTCAATCTTCTCAACTCTGCACATTGATTATCTCACACCTTGCACATTTTTTCAATCAAAATGCCAAAGAAAAAATTCTTCACAACATGCACCGGTAGTCATTTTTCCAAAAAACCCTCTTCTCCCTTTTATTTTAAAACATATATATGCTTTAGAGGAAGCCGAGAAAAAACTACTCTACTAGGGTTTGATGAAGAAAAACTACTCTACGGGGATGGTAGCAACTTCTAGAGGAGGTCTAAAAAATTGGAGGAATGTCATGATGGCATCGGGTCTAGCACAGAGAGTGCATGCTCGTGATGTTTTTTTATCTGAAAATGACTAGAAGGAACAGGATTTTCCAGTGCATGTCGGGAACCGCTTGTTAAAGAACAATGGATGTTTGGAACGATGTGAAGCCAGGCCAGTTCTAGTGGTTCAACCAGACTCGGTGGCGAAAGATGTGGAGTATCTAACCAAACATGCCCTTATTGGAAAATTTTTGGGCATCCAAATTTCTCTCCCCTTTGTTTTAGGCTTGGGTCAGGAAGACTTGGAATCCTGAAGGTGATGTGGAGGTGATGTTGAGTGCGAACAACTATTTTATGGTGGTTTTCTCTTGTATTGCATATTGTAACAAAGCATATGAAGGGGGTCCTTATTTTTATAACCAAGTGGGACTCTTTCTTAAACCCTGGCATGTGGGTTTCAACCCATCAAAGGAGCGGCCATCGCGAGTTCCAGTATGGGTGCGACTTCCACGGCTCCCATTGGAATTTTGGAGAACTGATATATTGCATTAGATTGCCCTTCTAGTTGGGAAGTCGGTTGGACCATCATAATAGACAATGGATAAAAATGTAATCTCTATTGCTTGTATTTGTGTTAAAATTGACTTAAATAATCCTATTCCATATTCTATTGAAATACAATTTGGATCAACTACATGGGTTCAAAAACTTGACTATGAAGCTCTTCCATTTCATTATCGGATTTACCATGAATATGGCCACCTACAAAGAAAATGCCCTAATTTTGTCCCACATGTGGCTTCAAATCCTAGGCCCTCTCGGTTTGGACAAAGTTTGGATAAAGGAAAAGCCCCGATAAAGGAAGGAGAATGGGATAAGGAAGGTTTTGTTTCGATAAAATCCCAAAACAGAGGACGAAGGGCAAACAAAGACCTTAAGGATAGCCAACTAGATGTTCTACTCAATCGTTTTGAAATATTAGATGATCTTGATCAGTGCATGGAGATACCTAAAACGTTACTACCTTATGCAAATATAACAAGGCCAAATCAGATGTCTCTTCTTAAGGGGGAACTTAAGGAATCAGATCTAGGGGGTTTAAATGAAGAACAAAGGGCTTTGGATCTAAGTATAGGGGACATGGTTGGATCTAGCCCTATAAGGGAAACTCTTTTATAATTTGGTACAAATTTAGTTATGCCCTCTCCTACTCAGGCACTGATGCAGTCATCCTTGGACTGCAAAACTCCTACGATGTTAGGATTGCAGCAAAAAATAATTAAAAAAAGTTTTTTGGATAAGAATATGAAGGTGGGTTGGAAGAAGAACCAGGATAAAATTAAGTTAATGGGGGAGACTTTGGTGGAGTCAGGCTTGGTGAGAACATTGGACTCCCATTTTTATAACCCCAAAAAATGATTATCCTCTCATGGAATTTAAGGGGGTTGAACAACATCCCCAGACAAAATGTTGTTCATGATTTGGTTCGTGTCCATTCTTTGGATGTGGTGTTTATTCAGGAGACTAAATTGGCTATTGATAGTATGTTCAATATTTCTCCCAAGTTGTGTAGAAAGGGGAAATGCTAGTGTATTGGTGCATGTGGATATGATGGTGGCATAGCTTATTTATGGGATCCAATTAAGATATCCCCTCTTACTTGGATTTCCAGTAGATGGTCTATTTATATGGTCGGGCATGATAATGAATCTGGTGAAAACATCCTACTTACAAATGTGTATGCTCTTGTTGATTACAATGGTAAAGTGAATTTTTGGGAGCACATTTGCTTTGTGAGAAGTTTGGTTCCCCTATACCCATGGATTTTGGTTGGAGACTTCAACTCTATCACTTTTTTGGAGGAGAAACATGGTGGGGTGGACCGTCTCGAGCCTTTTTATTTTGTCTTTAGTGCTCATATCTAGGCCCTAAACTTGGTTGACATTAAGCCAGATAATGGGATATTTACTTGGAACAATAGAATGTGTGGGGAAGCTTCCATATTAGAGAGACTATATAGGTTTTTAACATCCAGTTATTGGTTGGGTAATAACAAAAGTGCTAGTTCTATGATTCTATAGGGTAGGGGATCTGATCATTGGCCTATCAAACTCTCTACTTTGGAGTTAGGGCTAAAAAATAATCCCTCCTTTAAGTTTCAACTTATGTGGCTTCGTGATCCTAAGCTTCATGATTTCATGCAAGGCTGGTGGACCACTGGTAAATCTCCTCATGGCACCACTATGTATTCCTTTATGAAGCAACTATAATTTGTAAAACATAAATTGAAGAGATGGAATAGACTAAAATTTGGGAACCTTTCCTTGGCTAAGTTGACAGCTCTTAGGAGGATGGAATAAGCTTCAAGGAAGATTAGAGATTAGGGATTCACGAAGGAGCTTCTTGTTGAGGAATATAAGGCTATGAAAGACCTTGTTGAATGGGAACTGAGGGAAGAATTTTTTTGGAAACAAAAAGCTCGAGTAGATTGGCTTCAGGAAGGGGATAGGAACACAACCTTCTTTTATAACTCAATTAAGGCTCACTGAAATGGTAACCTGATTACCTCTCTTATGAATTCTCAGGGTGCCGAGCTCTCTTCTTTTAGGGATATTTCAGAAGAGACTAAGAGGTATTTTTTCTCTCTCTTCAAGGAGGACTCCCTATCAGATGATGAGAATGAAAAGCTTATTCTAAACTATATTCCAATGATTTTTTCTAGAGAGATGAATGAGCACTTTATGGGTCCAATTTCCCTTTAGGAGTTAGAAAATGTTGTATTCAATATGAAAAAGGAAAAGCCCTAGGCCCAGATGGATTCTCGATTGAGTTTTATCAAGAGTTTTAAAATTTAATCAAATTTTATCTTTTGGAGGTGGTCCATGAGTCCCAAAATAACAAACAGATGCTAAGGGCTCTAAATGCTACCTTTGTGGTGCTTATACCAAAAAAAAGAGGGAGCAAATTCCTTGGATATGTTCAAGCCTATTGCTCTCTACAATGTTGTGTATAATATCATCACAAAAATTATTTTTGAGAGGTTGAAGATATGGTTGAGCAAAATCATCTCTAAGGAGCAAGGAGGGTTTGTTGTTGGCCGACAAATCTTGGATGGGGTTGTTATTGCTACATAAGCTATTCACTCAATGGAAAATTCTAAGGAGAAAACTATGTTCATTAACTTGGACATGGCCAAAGCCTATGATCGGGTCAGACGGTCCTTTCTTCAGAAAGTTCTTGTTGCATTTGGATTTGAGGAGGAATGGGTTAGATGGGTGATGAGCTGTGTTTCTTCTTCCTCGTTCTCTGTTCTTGTTAATAATGAGCCATTAGATATATTTGAGGCCTCAAGGGGATTAAGGCAAGGATATCCTTTATCTCCTTATTTGTTTATCATTATGGTGGAAGGGTTGGGAAGATTGCTCAAGTCTCAAGTCATGCAGGGTCTCATTCAGGGGTGGAAGTGGAATAGTAGTTTGCCACCTCTTTCCCACCTTCAATTTGTTGATGATACTGCTTTATTGGGAGTTGCCACTATAAGGAAAGATGGCAATATTAGACAGTATCTTGACATATATCTTGGTGCTTCTGGAAAATTGATTGATGAGGATAAGTATTTTATTTTCTTCTTCAATACCCCTCCTCTTATTCAAGCTAGGATTGCTCGCATTCTAATATTTTAGGTTGGGACTCCCCCTTCATTTATCTTGGTATTCCAATTTCATCTCATCCTCTACCTAGATCTTCTTGGAAGTCTATGCTTGATAAGTTTAGAAGGAAGGTGAATCACTAGACTTTCAGATGGCTATCCACTATAGGTAGAGTGTTGCTTTTAAAATCAGTTGTTCAAGCTTTACCCATTTATAGATGTTTTGTACAAATAGCTCCCTCTCACTTCATCAAGGACATGGATGCTTTGTCAAGACAATATTTATGGTTTGGAAAACTTGATCAATCTAAATGGAGTTTTGTTAGGTGGGATTCTATATGTAGGCCGGTGCAAGAGGGAGGTCTTGGGTTACGATAGACAACTCTTTTTGGGTAGGCTTTGGATGCAAAACTTTATTAGAGATGGTGTACCTCTCAAGATCATATTTGGACTAAAATATTATCTTGTAAATACTTGAGAGGTATTTTTGATGCTGAGATCCTTAGAGTCATCTTGGTTGGGAAAGGTTCAGTTATCCAGGACACTCTGAAAAGAGAAGCTAATTTAATCAAGTAGGGTTTGTTATGGATTTGCAATCAGGGATCAAATGCTCTTTTTTGGGAGGATTATTGGGATGGTCACCATCCTATCTTGAATCAATATCCTAGGTTACGTTCCCTAAGCATTTTTTTCTTGGAAGCAGGCTAGTCTCATGTGGAGGACTTTAAAAAAATCTAGTCTTTTGGAAATATGGAGATGTACAGGTGGAAAGATTCGCAAGAATGGCCCTAGGGGGGACTGGCCAAGGACAAAGAGGTGCTTGCTCTTATTCTTATAGGGAGGCCTTGTTATTCATTGAGGGGTAAATATATTATGGATTGGAACCCTGATCCTAAGGGAACCTACTCGGTAGCCTATGGTTATCAGGTTCTTGATAGGCAAAATTATGGGATTCTTCCTATCACTTGGTGGAAAAAGGTGTGGAACAGATTTTCTTGGCCAAAATGTAACTTCTTTCTCTAGTTGGTAGCTCATAATAAATGCCTCACTTTGGATAATGTGAGGAAGAGGGGATTTCAGGGTCCCTCTTTTTGTGTCCTTTGCAGTAAGAATGAGGATGACTCTTCTCATTTATTTTTCCAATGCTCCTTTTCCAAAGATATTTGGCACCATTGCTGGAGTGCTTGGAACAATCCATGTTTTCATGTGTTGTCCTTGGTGGAGTTTTGGAGTATTCAGGGCAGAACTTCAGCCAAGGCCCCCTCCTTTGGGTGGCTTGGAATTTGGGCCCTTCTTGCATCATTTGGAAAATTTGGCTTGAATAGAGCCGATACATATTTTAGGGTAGTTATTTGGTTGTTCAACAAATCTGGCAAAGGATCCTGTATATGGTTTAGGAAACCATCCATAGCAAATGTGATGTGGACCCTCTTTTGGATTATAGGGAGGAGAAGGTATAGCAAGCCCTTGGTCTCTTTGGGGATGGTGTGAACTCTTTTAGCCCTAGTAGGGTTCCTCAACTCAATAAGAAGGTTAGAAGAGATGGTAGATGGATGCCACCCCCTAGAGGAGTTTTAAAAATTAATACTGATGGATCATCTAGGGGTAATCTTGGACATGCTGGCATTGGCGATGTTGGGAGAGATTCTACTGGTGGTGTTAGTTTTTTCTTTTCCATTTATAAAGGTGTTCACTCAAATAATTTTATGGAAGCTCTTGCAATTATTGAGGCCTTGCAAAGGGGGTTTTATCTTTGTTGGCATAGGATTATCTATGAGTTTGAATCTCAAATTGTGGTTAATATTTTAAATAGTAAAAGGGTGGAGGAATTTAATTAGCAGTTGGCCTCTATAGCCATTCAGATTCTCAGAATGAGTGAAGAGTTCAAATTTATATCCTTTGTGCACATTCCAAGGGAATGGAATGTGGTTGTTGATTTCTTGGTCAAAAGGGCTTATGAGTTGCTGGATCCTTTTTGCTATCGATAATTGGGAGAGTCTCCCGTTTGGGGACTCTCAACGCTTGTGGGAGTTGATCCACAAGGATGTACATACTTAATGTGGTTTGTTCTTGTTGTATTTTTTGGGTGTCATTCTAGTCTAGTGGTTTTAACTTGTTTGGTTGTTTATTTCAGTCCTGGTTGGAAGCTCCATTTTACTCTGTAATCTAGACTTTTTATCAATAAATTTTTACCCCTTTATTAAAAAAAACATATATATGCTTCACATTAAAAAAATGTTGATGTAAATCCAACTACAAGAGATAAAAAAAAAATACCTCCTATTATATAAAAATTGTGATAAATGGAAATAATATGTAAAACCCTCCATTTACATAAAAACTGCAATAAATGGAAATAATCAGTAAAACCCTCCATTCACATAAAAACTATAATACATGAAAATAAACCAATAAATATTTTTTTTTCTCATTCTTGGATTCACTTCCCCCTTTTACAATGTAATACCAAGGGAATATATATCTTCAAAGAAACCCTAAAAGAAAACCCTAAAGTTTGAAGCCCTAAAAGAAACCCTAAAAGAAAACCCTAAAGCTTAAAACCCTAAAAATAAAAATTTACTATTTTTGGCAAATTGATTTTTACACCAAAAATTACCTTTTTAAGTAATTACTATTTTCGGCAAATTATGTTTTCATCAAAATTTACCTTTTTTAATAATTACATTTTCGACAAATTATTTTTGTGTCAAAGAATTCCATTTTAAATAATAAAAAAATTATTTTAAAACTTCTTTAAAAAACCCTCTAAAGATAGGCTCCTGCATCATTCTCCTTTGGTTGAAAAGAACTCTGCTCCTACGAGTTCCTTTGATCAAACTCATAATTGCTCTCCATATAAGGCCATACATCTGCAAGTACTCCTCAAATTACCAATCTCCATTCGAGGTTCCATATCTCAAACCTCCTACAAGCACTACATATAGTGGGAATTTCTTCCTTTGAGGTTTTATATGAAAAAAAACCTCCTGCAAGCACTACACAGAATGCCAATTTATTTCTCTAAGGTTTTACAAACCTTCTGCAAGCACTACACAAAGTGCCAATTCCTCCTTATGAGGTTTTACATAAAAAAACCTCCTGCAAGCACTACACAAAGTGCCAATTTATTTCTCCAAGGTGTTACAAACCTTCTCCAAGCACTACACAAAGTGTCAATCTATTTCTCTAAGACTTTACATAAAAAAAACCTTCTGCATGCACTACATAGAGTGCCAATTTCTTTCTCCAATATTTTACAAACCTTCTGCAAGCTCTGCACAGAGTGCCAATTTTCTTGGAGCCCTTTTGCTCTCCTTTTATTTGCTCTTTTCTACTCTTCTCTTTTCTTTCCCAGCAAAATCCAATTTGCTCTGATACCAAATGATGTAAAATCCAGCTGCAAGATGTCAAAACAAAATACCTCTTATTACATAAAAACTGTGATAAATGGAAATAATATGTAAAACCTTCTATTTACATAAAAACTGCAATAAATGAAACCGTCCATTCACATAAAAACTATAATATATGGAAATAAACCAATAAATATTTTTCTTTTTTCATTCTTGGATTCACTTCTCCCTTTTACAATGCAATACCAAGAGAATATATATCCCCAAAGAAACCTTAAAAGAAAACCCTAAAGTTTGAAGCCCTAAAAGAAACCCTAAAAGAAAGTCCTAAAGCTTAAAGCCCTAAAAATAAAAATTTACTATTTTTGGCAAATTGATTTTTCCACCAAAAACTACTTTTTAAGTAATTACTATTTTTGGCAAATTATGTTTTCATCAAAATTTACCTTTTTTAATAATTACCATTTTCGACAAATTATTTTTGCGTCAAAGAATTCCATTTTGAGTAATAAAAAAAATATTTTAAAACTTCTTTAAAAAAACCCTCTAAAGATAGGCTCCTACATCAAATGCAATTTTTTTTCAGTTACACAAAAGTACCACTCAACTGTTATATTCTTGAAACTGCCAAAAATGACAAAAATATCTGATAGGGCTTTTTGTAATAGTCATAACTTCATCCTCAAATTTCCAAACAGGCTAAAAATTGAAACATATATTCTTGGATAAATCAACTACCTTCAGTTTAAATTTCAAATTTTAACTCTTCATGAATTATTCACAGTACCTCCGACAAGCCACATAAACTAGAAAAAGTGCTCCAGAGCCATTTTGCAATGCTCACCATTTCTTTCAAATTTTGTTTCAGCTGAAATTTAAAATTTAATCTCTCAGTATATCCAAATACCTTCAGTAAACAATTTGAGATCCAATTCCTCATGGATTGCTTAATATTCCTCCCGTAAAGTGACCTCCGACATAGATTTTACACCTATCACATAAAACATGAAACTGATCAACAATGCACCGACAAAGCAACCGACCGGTACAACACTACAACCACACTTGCTAATGATAAACAAACCTCAAAATAGTATCTTGGGCTGTCCAAAACATTCCATTGATGTTGCAACTTTGATGATTTTTGCAACTTTGACAATTTTGCTACTTTGACAACTTCTTGACGATTTTTGCAACTTTTACAAATTTGCATGAACAACCTGTAACAACTTCACCCGAACATCAAAAACATCCTCAAGTATTGAAAACCACTATACATACTCTGAAAAACCTCCAAATAACTATCCACTACATCAACCTGTCCATATGAGTGTGTTGATAACAATGACAATAATATCGTTGCACCTTGCTCAACAATCTCCCACTTTGGAATTGTTGGAAAAACACACACAATTTTATGTAACTCTTCTCCCCCTTTGAAAACAAGACCAAAGGGCTACTACAAACTCCACCTGAGTCAATGCACAACATTCTCAGGAAAAAATTACTACACATCAAAAATCACAAACATGAGCAAAAAGATAAACAAAGACACAAATGCTCCCCTTGAGAATGTGGCCCCGATAGCTAGTCAATGCTTGGGAAGTGTGACCACTCCCAATTTCTTGTGAAGGTACTCAAAGAATTCCTTGGGCAATGGTTTTGTGAAGATATCCACTACTTGCTATGTTGTTGGAACAAAATCTAATTTAACCTCACCTTATACAACTTTCTCCTTCAAACAATGGCACCAGATAGTAATATGTTTTGTGTGAGAATGCATAACCAGATTCTTTGAGATATTGATTACACTTGTATTGTCACACATGATTGAGATGGGCTCACTGAAATTTATTTCAAGATCCTTCAAATTCTATTTCATCCAAAGTACCTGTGTACAACATGATGTCACTGCAATATACTCTGCCTCTATTGTGAATAATGAGTTTAATTCTTACTTTTTTCTATGCCATACAACAAGATTATCATCAAGATAGAATGCATCTCCACTGGTACTCCTCATGTCATCTACACATTCTCCCCAATTTGCATTTGAATACGCAATAAGGGTGTAGTCCTTACCTTTCGGATACCATAACCCATACTCCATAGTATCCTTGAGGTACCAAAAAATCCTCTTCACTATCACTTGAGTCTCCTTGGTACTAGCCTGAAATCGTGATACCATGCATACTACCTACAAAATATTTGATCTAGTAGTTGTCAAGTACAGTAAGCTCCCAATCATGGATCTATACATAGTTTGATAAATAGGTGGAGATTTATCATCCTTGCTCAACTTGCAACCTGTCGTCATGGGAGTGCTAAATGGCTTGCAATCCTCCATTGTGAATTTTTTCAACATCTCTTTCACATATTTAATTTGAGAAATAAATATACCCTTCTCCTTTTGATTAACTTGCAATCCGATAAAATACTAAAGTTCACCAATCATTGACATTTCAAACTCTTTCTGCATCTTATTTGCTAAATCTTTACACAACTCATCTTTGTTGTTGCCAAATATCATATCATCTAATTATACAACAACACAATATGATGACCATTTTCTATTTTGAAATACAAATTATTGTCCACAATACCTTTCTTGAACCCTTACTGAGTAAGATAATTGTCTAGCCTTGCATACCATGCCTGGGGTGCCTGTTTAAGCCATATAACACTTTATTCAAATTGCAAACCAAGTTGGGATCATCACCAAGCTAAAAACCATATGGCTGCTCAATATAAACCTCTTCTTCAAGTTTTCCATTCAAAAATACTGATTTCACATCCATTTGATAAACTTTGAAATTCTTGTAAACTGCTAAAGCAAGAAACATTCTAATTGCCTCTAGTCTGGCCACAAGTGCAAAGGTTTCCTTGAAGTCAATACCTTCAACTTGCGCATACCAATCTTGCTTTGTTCCTAAATACCTGTCCATCTTCATTCAATTTTTTTTTAAAGACCCATTTAGTACCGATTACATTTTTATTTGCGGGTCTTGGTACTAACTCCCAAGTCTTGTTTTTATCAATATGATCTAATTCTTCATTTATTACCTTTACCCAACTTTCATCTTTTCTTGCTTCAGAAACATTTTTGGGCTCAATGTTGGATAGTAAAGAGTAGTTACTTACTAATCTTATTCTTGTTTGAACACCAACTATGGGGTCTCCAATTATTTGCTCTCTAGGATGATCTTTCTGCCAGCTACCTGTTTTGAATTTCTTGTTTTCTTCCAATTTTGAATCACTTTTCGAATCCTCTGAGTCAATTCTTAGTTTTTTTTTTTATTTCCTCTTCCTCATCTCCTTCAATGACCTCTTCATAAATTGATTAGTTCTCTTAATATCTAATTACTCGTTCCCTTACTTCATCAACTTTAACATCGACACTATCCACAATTTTTCTTAGCCTCTTGTTGTAACATTTTTAAGCTTTGTTTTTTGACGAATAGCCAAGAAAAATACCTTCATCTTCTCTATATTCAAACTTACCAAGGTTTTCTTCAATTCTTTTGATGTAACACTTGCTGCAAAAAACTTTAAAATATCTTGTTGTTACCTTTTTACCGAACCACAACTCATAAGGAGTTTTGCTTTCATGCGTCCTCAACATGCATCTATTTTGGATGTATACTATAGTATGGATTACCTCTTTCCAAAATATATCTGCTACTTTGCTCTCATTCAACATAGTTTGTGCCATTTCATGCACTATCCTATTCTTTATTTTTACCACACCATTCTATTGAGGTGTCCTGGTTGCTAAAAACTATCTCCTGATGCCATATTTTTCATAATACTCTGTGAAATCCTCTGAAATGAACTCCCCTCCTCTGTCTGACCTTAAACATTTAATCATTTTTTTTGTTTGATTCTCAACTTGGTTTTTTAAAATATTGAACATCTCAAAAGCTTCTGATTTATGCTTCAAAAACAATACCCATGTCATCCTGGAATAGTCATCTATACACAACATGAAATATTTTTCATCGTTTATGCTTTGCATTCTCATAGGTCCACATAAATCAGTATGTACTAGTTCCAAAGGTTTTCTTGTATAGTACTCTTTTATTTTAATCGAGACTCTAGTTTTCTTTCTTTTTTGACATGAAGCACAAATTCTATTTGATGGTTTGCCAATGGTGGGAATATCTCTCATTGCTTTATTTGAACTGATTTTTACTAGGTTGTCAAAAATGATATGACCGAGACTCTTGTGCCACAACCAATTCTCTTCTTCTTGTCAAATCAAGCAAGCTCCTTATGAATTCTTCGAGAGAGTGTATAGGTTGCCATATGTCCTTGATCAAACTGCTATCAACTTCCCATTGTTTTCCTTTCTGATTTCACAACCCTACTTCTTAAAGATCACATCATGACCTCTGTCACAAATATGACTTATGCTCAATAAGTCATGCTTCAGACCAACCATAAACAAGACTTCTTCTGACCTAATTTTTCCATAACTAATCTTAACTAAACCTCTACAAACTATCTTAGCTCCATCATTGTTTTTGAATTTCATTGAACCACCTTCATATTGTTGCAACTTCTCAAATTTTTGTTTGTCACCTATCATATGATTGGAGCATCCACTATCAAGTATCTATGGTGTGGATTTATTCTATGCTTTAAATGTTGTATGTACGATCAATTTTTCCTTTTCTTCCTTAGGTTGCTCTTTTTCTTTTCACTCTGGTTTGATTACAGTTTTGGGCTCTTGTTTTGGCTTTTATTTTTCAGTAGCGTGTGCATGTTTTTTGGGAGATTTCTATTTTATCTTATTCCATTTGGCTGAAATTTACTTCCCTAAAATTTATTTGATGCAAATGTACTTCTACAATTTCTTTCAATATGCCCAAAGTTATGACAGTTATAACATTCTACAACATAATCCATTAAAGGTGAAAAAACATTTCTACTGGAAAAATTCCTTAGTCCTACATTATACTTGCAATATAAAATCTTATGTCCATAACCATTGCATTTAAAATAGTAACCAAAAAAGGGATGATTGAGCTTGGGTGGTGGTCTTTGCCATGTTGTTGTAGGAGCCATAAATCTTCTTCTTCTTTGATGTGTGACATTGGTGAAACCATCATTGTCAATTCTCCTTTTGTGCCTTGCATTATTGCTTTCCTTTGCATGATTCATTTTTGCTTGATTAACCTATTTCTTTTATTCATTCTTTGTGGATTCTTCATTTATGGCCTTTGATCCATTTGATGATTCTCATTCATCAAAATCCAAACAAAATTTTATGCCTATAGTCTTCTGGTTCTTTATGATCTATCCAGCTTCATAGAACTCTCTTCACGTTTGTGATAAAAGCTAATTTTCTGATTCATCTCTTCTAGTTGCATCCTTAAACTAATAATATCTTCTTCTAACTTGTTGCAATAACCTATTTTCATTGTTATTTGCACTTCAAGATCTTTGGAGATCTTCTTGGATTCTCCTATCTGCACTTTCAAACTTGTTATGATTTCATTTGCATCCTTAAGCTTTCTTGAAATTTTATTATTTCTTTTTCTTTTTGTCTTCAATTCATCCAGAGCTGCAATTAGTTCCTATTCCAAATTCACTTCTGCGTCAATTTCTTCTTTATCATATTCTTGTTCTTTTTTTGGTTTTTCTTCTTCGAATTCCATGAAAAGATCTTCACATGTTTATTTTTTCAGAATCCTCACTAGAGTTGTCTTTGATGAACTGACCTTCTTGGAGATGAAAATTTTCTTCTTGAAGTTGCCTTTTCTGAAATTTGTTTTTTTCTTCCAGTCACTTTTTTCTTCGTGTGATCCTTCATCACTTCTGTTATTCTCATTAAGTGGACATTTAGCTGCAAAATATCCAATGCCTCCACAGTTGAAACATTTAAACGATAACTTTCCTCTATATTTTCCTTTTCCCCTTTTTAGTTTTCAAACAAAGTTTGCTTCCATTTCATTTGATGTCTCTTCTTCCTTGAATTCTTGTTTTGCTTTCATATTTTTTTGGGCTTTAAAAGTAGCTTCTCTGTCTGTGGGTTTAGATTTTCCGATTCTCATCTCATATGCAGTCAAAGAACCATGCATCTCATCCATACTAAAATAATTTAGATCTTTAGATTCTTCTATAGCTAAAAATTTATAATAAAATATTTGGAGAAGGGACCTTAATACCTTTTTCACGATGACAAAATATTTGATTTCTTCACTGAGTCCTCTAATCGCATTAATGACTTCATTAACTCTCAATATATATACCTCTATATTCTCATTCTCATTTATATTTAATCCTTCAAACTGAACTCGATGTGTTTGTAACTTGACCTCCTTGATCTTAACATCTCCTTCATAAATTTTCTTCAATTTATTCCATATTTTCTTTGCTATTGTACAACCCATGATATTTACCAGTTCATTGTCTACTAATCCACACATGATAACATTCTTTGCTTTTGAGTCATTCTCAAACAGTTTCTTACCAGTAGCATTAGTTGGAGAAGTGGATATTATGTATCCACTGTTTACTAACCAAATATCGTATCCCAAAGCACAAAGATATGTCTACATCTTGAGTCTTCAAAATGCATAATTGGTTCCATAAAACAATGGTGCTTTTCTTAATGAGAAGCCTTCACCACCTGCCATTGTGTCACTTCCAAGATCACCCTAGTCAATTAATATTGTTCAAGAACTTGGCTTTGATACCAATTATTGAACTAAGTGTGACACCGAGAGGGAAGGTGAATCAGTGTGTATTAAAAATTTAATCCAACTACGAAATCAAATAAAAACAAGCAATCACACAAACATGCATCACATAACACCATATTTATAGTGGAAACTCGATGTGGAAAAACCATTGTGCCAATGGACTATTTGGACTTCCATACAAATCCAACCTCAAAAATTTTTGATCTTTACAATATTTTTGCAGCACCAACTGCAAAGAATGGCACCAACCAACCTAAACTTTAGTAACACCAACTGCAAGGAGCACCAACCCCTGTTACCAAGCACCAACCCAACAAATTTAAAAAGCTCTGATAAAAGTTTTAAATCTCATAAAAATACCCTGAGTGGTATAGCTCACAAATATTGTCCTCTAAAATCTTCTATCTAACATTTTCAATCTTCTCAACTCTACACATTGATTATCTCACACCTTGCACATTTTTTCAATCAAAATGCCAAAGAAAAAATTCTTCACAACATGCACCGACAGTCCTTTTTCCAAAAAACCCTCTTCTCCATTTTATTTTAAAATATATATATGCTTCACATTAAAAAAATGCAGCCTTTTTTTTTTAGTTACACAAAAGTACCACTCAACTATTATATTCTAAAAAATTGCTAAAAATGCCAAAAGGAGTTGACATGGCTTTTTGTAACAGTCATAACTTCCCCCTCAAATTTCCAAATAGGCTAAAAATGGAAAAATATATTCTTGGATAACCTGAATACCTTAAAATTAAATTTCAGATTTTAACTCTTCACGGATTATTCACAGTACCTCCGACAGAGTGGCCTCTGATGTTGATTTTACACCTGTCACATAAATTGGAAAAAGTGCTCCAGAACAATTTTGCAACGCTCACTGTTTCTTCTTCCAAACTCCATTTGGGCTGAAATTTAAAAATTAAGCTATCAGTATATCCATATACCTCCAATAAAATATTTGAGATTCAATTACTTACAAATTGCTTAATATTCCTCCCACAAAGTGACATCTGACGTAGATTTTAGACCTGTCACAAAGATTAAAACTGACCAACAATGTACCGGCGAAGCAACCGACCATTCCAACACTGCAACCATACTTGCTAATGATCAAAAAATCTCCAAATAGTATCTTGGGCTATCCAACACATTCCATTGACGTTGTTGCAACTTTGATGATTTTTGCAACTTTGACAATTTTGCTACTTTGACAACTTCCTGATGATTTTTGCAAATTTTACAAATTTGCATGAACAACTTGCAACAACTTCACCCAAACATAAAAAACATCCTCATAAGAATTGAACACCACTATACATACTTTGAACAACCTCTGAACAACTGTCCACTGCATCAACCTGTCCATTTTAGTGTGTTGACAATAATGACAATACTATCGCTGCACCTTGCTCAACATTGTTCGCCTTCGATAGCAAAAAAATTGAGGTAATGAATATAAGGTAGATGAGAGGATCTATGTAGGAATGTAGCTATAGATATGGCGTGCAAAGCAAAGTAGGCCAAAAATTTATAGTAGTGGAGCACACGAATGCTGGAGGTAACCCATAAAGAAAGTGTTTATATTTGTGGATGGAGGCAACACACGAAAAATGGAAGTGATATTGAGAAGGAAACACTGGGAGCAATAGTTGTGATATCCATAGAGGCAAATAATGGTAAGCTTACACATTTTGATAAGGATATTGATATTGTTGTAAGAAACTTTGTTGCTCTTTCCTTCATAGGCAAGTGATGCACATAGAGGAAATATCTTACCAAGGGTGAGCACAAAAGAACATTAAAAATAGATTAATGTACTATGGAAAAAGAAGTGAGCACTGACAAACATTGAAAAAGAATGTTGTGGTGACTCATAGGAACCATTGAAAAATATTGAAGCCTAGTGGAAATTATGAAGCCAACAAACATTGAAAAAGATCGAAGCCTAGTAGAAATTATGAGATAGAGAAATTAGTTTCTTGATAGCCTTTGTATGGGTCTCTGGTGAGTTGTATCTTGTGCTCTCGAATAATAGAATGCAGATGCAGTATTAGTTCACTTTATGATAATCACCAAGTGAAAAGAATCATGGAAGACAAGCATTGAAATAATCATGGTAGAAGACTAGTGGAGCCTCCATGGCAAAATTTTAGTGAAGTTGTCAAGGAGCGCAGGAAGAGCAGCATGCCTTACTTATTCTACTTGTGAAATATTGATGGTGCTACTTCAAATTGAAAGTGGTGGAATACTCTTCCCATCGGATGGTGTATCCGAGGTGGTTCGTTTCATGTTTGAAAGGTTTGCAAATCAAGAGACCCAGGTTCGAGTCACATGCATGATCTTTTGGAAAAAAGTGTGGCAATAGAAATTCCAAAGGTGAAATGTTCATTTGATGTTGGTAGCCATGGAGGTATAGTAAAATAATTCTCTTTTTAAGGTGGTTTTATTATAATTGTTATTTTTATAAAGTGGGAGGTATAAGGAATTATTAGATATATAAAATTGGAATGTGTTAGAAAATATTTTAATATTTTGAAGTACATGTGGGAATAATTAAAAGAGTGTAGCCACACAAACATGGAATGAATGTTCTAAAACAAATCAAGGTGTCACATAGTGCAAGAATAGAGTGAGAGAATAAATGCACATCTTCACCCAAGCATAAAATTTAAAGAGAAGAAAAATTCAACCATTTACAAGAAGGACAGGTGCACAAAATAAGTGAAGGAAGAGGAAGAAAGAAAACTCTAACAATTATCACACACTCCAGATAAATAAGCATTTACAAGGTGAGTAACATTCATTACTATATTGCAAGGTTGAAATCCAAGTGCATTAGTGAGTTGAAGAGAGCAAACTCAAGAAAAGAGAAGAATTTAAAGAGCAAAAGCAAGGTAAAATAGGAAGTATAATATCTTCATGAGCAGAGATTAGTGTGCAGATTCAAGAAAATATTGTGATAGAATTATGAGTAGACCTGACCAATGTTGTTGATAAGATTTAGAAGTAGATTTGAGCAATGTTTATAATTAGATTTGGGAACAGATTTGAGTAGTGTTTGTGATCAATTTTGGAGTAGAATTGACTGAGGTTGGTGCCTCAAAGGGGATTGGTTTCTCCTGTGGGTTGGTGCCCATGAAATTGCATAAGGAGATTTGTGTCTCCTATGGTTTTATTCCCATGAAATTGTATAAGGGGATTGGTGTCTCCTATGGGTTGGTGCTCACAAATGTGAATAAGAGGATTGGTGTCTCTTATGGGTTGTGTTGGTCCGACTTTTATACACACCCTGTGAAGAATGAGCATGAAACTCTAAAAACACTTATATAGGATAAATCCCACTCACTTTAGGATCTGGCTGGTTATCCAAGGTGTGAGTTATAGAGTTGGGTCAAATGTCTATTCACTCTTTTCCGCTTCTGGAATAGTTTTCAATATAGACTGTCTGTTACCTTAAAATGGGCTCTTGAACTTTTTCAGTAATGTTTAGAAGTTGTCACTTGTTGACAATCAGATTTAAAATTAATTTTTTGATCTAGCTCTTATGGATAAGCAAATTTAAATAAAGGAAAAATTAAAGAAAATAAAAATGGATCATTTCACGGTAAAACAAAGAGAGTAGGGTAGGGCAGAAAGAGAAGTTTATCAAACTTAGCCATAAAACAAAACTACCAATTTTATTTATACTGTCAGCTTCACAACAGAACAAATCAAAGAAGAAAGTGTCCAACTTTCTAAGATCACTTTCTACTAAGAGCATAAGGCAGATATGGAACAGATCTGAAATAAAATCATAAACAGAAGGGGAAGTCCGTTAAAATTGGTATCATTCATCGACAACATAGCTCACATAGTGAGGACAGAGCAATCAAAACAAACATGAACCTTAAATCTGTGATTTTCCCTAGCATACAATGGAACAAATGAAGCCTAACAACATATTTAATCTTGATAACATAGATTTACAACATATACTTAATAAACTTTAATGAAACAGATAACAAAAGAATATGAACTTATCACAATCTGAAAAAGATTAGGCTCCTGGCCATGCTATCACAGAAAACAAAAGCACATCAACTCCAAGTCCAGAAATAAAGCCTTTAACCAGATTTGCAAGAAATTGCTTCAATAGCCTTTTATTTCTAAGTCTCTACCTGTCGCGATATCGTGACATTTCCGAAAATGGAAGTGTCGCGATATCGCGACATTTTCAGAAATGGAAGTGTCGCGATATCGCGACATTTCGAGAAATGGAAGTGTCGCGATATCGCGACATTTCGAGAAATGGAAGTGTCGCGATATCGCGACATTTCCAAAAATGGAAAGTGTCGCGATTTCGCTACGTTTTTGCGACTTGGCCAACTTTCTCGAAACCTGTCACGATTTCGCGACATTTCCAAAAATGGAAGTGTCACGATTTCGCTACTTTGCCAAAAATGGAAAGTTTTGGCCTCCAATGAATTTTTCTATGTGGAATCTGCATTTTTTTCATATCGGTGAAAGATTTTCTTTAATCAGCAATGATTCTAACATTTGAAAAATTAATTCTGAACTAAATCAAATCCAAATGCAAATAAAGGCACAACTTAAAAAAGGAGGCAAGCAAATTTGGAATTAAAACCTAAAAAACACCAAGAGGGTCCTTACTACAAAAATGAAAGCTCAAAGTTTTCAAAGGATGGAAAATTCATTTTTCAGTGGGGGTGTGTTGCTTCTCAACAAATGGCAATATCTACGGAGAAAATAGTAGCATTATTTTAGAACCCAGGACTCTAGTTTCAAAACAACATAGACCATGTATCTTGCCTTGCCATAGATATTCTTCAAAATAAATTGACTACTAACTGATGGTTGTCAAAATTTCCCAAGGACATACTAGGCTGAATCATTTAAGGAAGATTTCTGATGTGCAATTACAAGGGTATAAAACTTTCTTCAAGAATGAGTGGGCCTTCGAATGTTGAACTCCGGATTGATCAGTTTTTCTAGATTGTAAAAAGGGGAAACCGAGTAGAGCTCTGTTTACTAGTTTAGCCTTTTACAACCCCGACAGAGTTACCCTTTAGATTTACACGACCCAAATTCACAACTGTAAGGTAGAATCTGCAACTCGGTAGAAGTAAAACATCTTTTGAAGTCTTGGCTGTCTCTTTGATTATATAACTCTTTTTTTTTTTCTTTTTTTTTTCTTTTTTTTTTATATATATATTGGAAATAACATAGTGTCAATTCTATGTTGTCTTGCTCAAATCTCACCTTCTCTCTCTCTTTCTTTTGAAATATATAAACATCTGAAAAGCCTTAGAAAGAATAACAATTTTCTTTTAATATTTCATCAATCTGGAACTGCTTCAGCCTGGGCACTGACAGCCTCTGTGGATACTCAAATAATTACATGAATCATAGTCCCCTCTTATGACCAACTTTTCTTGGATTCCTTGGGAGTTTCTCCAGCCAAACAGCATAGCAGTTTCTTTATAATTAAAACAATTATGGCAAGCAAGACACAAAATCCAATCATCCTTCCACTATTGTTTTGAATAACAAAATAGTTCCACTGCTCAGTTAAAGCAGACTATCTCACAATTATGATAATGAACACTAGATTCTGGACTCAGGATGAAACAAGTTTTAGAAGGCTGAATTTTTCATTGATGCTCAAGCAAAATTCAAAAACAGAATTTTTTTAAATAACAAACTGTACAGACTTCCAAGGATAAACACAGACCTTTAAAAACAAAATAAAATAAAACTGCACAGACTTTAAAATAAAACAAAATCAAATAAAACAAAACAAAACTGTACAGGCACTAAAGGAAATAAAATAAAACTGTACAGACAGCAAAGAAAATAAAACTACATAGACCTTTAAAAACAAAAATACAGAGCTTTAAAATAGACTAAAACTGCACAGACATTTAGAATAAAACTAAAATAAACAACACTGTACAGACATGAAAAAATAAGCTAAAATAAAATAAAACTGCAGAGTTATTTACAATGTATACATATGTTACAACTTCTTTGTGACTCATTCAAATGATATATTGGACGGAACAACCGAGAAATAATGCTTTAAGTATTGACCATTAACAGGGAGGTCCAAAAAATTACCATCAAGGTCTTGTAAAAGAAATGCATTGTTACCCAGAATCTCAGCAATATGGTATGGGCCTATCCACAGTGGCTGCAACTTTGTATGCTTACCATTCTTTTCATGGGCCTTGTCCCATAGAAGCACCAAGTCTGCTAGTCTAAAAGCTTTCACTTTGGCCCTCTTGTTAAACTAGTGCTTGATGGTTTCTTGGTGCCGACTGAAGTGTTCCAGGGCTTGGAGTCTTTCATCCTACAAATTAGTTAGATCCAAAACACGGGCTTCTGCATCTGCTTGATCCTCAAAATAGTCTAAGACAAATTGGTAAGTAGGTAATTTTAGAGAGATGAGAACAATTGGCTGGGTACCATACAACAAAGCAAAAGGGGAATTTTTAAGAGCCACTTTATATTTTATCCGATCAGCCCAAAGTGCATATTTCAATAATGTATGCCACTGCCTGGGTTTGTCTACTGCAGATTTCTTAATGGCATTCATTAAATTCTTATTTGTGGACTCAGCCAGTCCATTGCCTTGGGGATAATAGTTGGATGAAAATCTGATAACTATCCCCATCTGGTATGCCCATTATGCAAACTCTAATGATTGGAAGGCTGGTCCATTATCACATACCAAATTCAGAGGAACCCCAAATCTGGTTATGACATTTGACTCTAGAAATTTGATCACTTCACGAGCTGTACTTCTTATGGTGGCTACTGCTTCGACCCATCTTATGCAGTAATCAATAGCTATTAGAACATACTTATGCCCTACTGAAGAATTTGGATTAATGACTCTCACAAAATCAAGTCCCCATTGCATAAAAGGTTTATTTATGACAACAGGCTACAATGGTAGAGCCCGGTTGGCCTCTTTGGCTGCAAAATTTTGGCACTGATGGCAGGTTCTCACATGTTGATGCGCATCCTTAAACAATGTAGGCCAATAATAACCTGCTCTCAATATTTTATGCACAGTAGCAGATCCTGAGGAATGTCCTGTCCCTAACTTTTCATGAAAACTGGACATGACTTCATTGACTTCACTCTGGGAAATGCATATTAGGAAAATGCCAGCATAATTTTCTCTGTACAAATTATCTCCTTTGAGGAGATAATGAGCAGCTTTTAGTTTTAATGCTCTCCTTTGGGTTTTGTTCAAGTGAGATGGGCAAATTCCAAATTGTAGCAGATGAAAAATATCTCCGTACCAGTCATCAGATTCAGAATTTAACTGATTAACTTCTTCCCGTACAGGTATGTCGATAATGTGTTGGGACAAACCAAGTCCTCTGATCAATTTTGTCGACCAAATTTCTAAGTCATATTATTGCAGCCTTGTAACCCAATTTCCTCTTAGTTCACCCAATTCGTTCTGACTTAATAGGTATTTAACAGCTAGGTCTGGAACTATAGCATGAACTCTGCTTCTCAGTATGTAATGTCGGAACTGCTTAACTACTCTCACCAAGGCATAAGCTTTTTTGTCTAAATGAGAATATTTCAGCTCAGCCCCCTTTAAATTGGTACTCTTGAAAGCAATTGGATGTTCTCCGGTTTCTCTCCGTTGGGTCAGAACTACAGCAAGTGTGTGTTCAGAAGAAAATGTGTACAGATAAAAATCTGCACTGACATCTGGGCTTACCAGAACTGGTGCTTGTTTGATGGCGGTCTTGATTTCTTGGAATGCTATTTTAGCTTCTGTGGTCTAGAAAATCTGAGCAGTTTGCTTTAGCATGTCATTCAATGGCTTGACTATCTCTGCAAAACCGGATATGAACTTCCTGACAAAATTAATCTTTCCAAAGAAGGACCTCAACTCTTTCTTGGAGTTGGGAAAAGGTATGCCGGATATGTCTTCAACTCTGTTCGGATCCATGGAAATGCCATATTTTGTGATCAAGTGCCCAAGGAGCTTTCCTTCTGTTACACCAAAAATGCACTTCTTCGGATTCAAAGAAATGTCGAACTCCCTGCACTTATTGAACACAGACTCCAAGTGTTTTACATGGTCAAACCGAGATTTAGAGAAGACTGTTAAATCATCCATGTAAACAATAATGCATTTACCCATAATGCCTTTGAAGGCATGATCCATTGCCCGTTGAAATGTATCTCCGGCATTTATTAATCCAAATGGCATCCTCTTGTAAGAAAAAGTTCCCCACTTAGTTGTGAAGGCAGTTTTCATTCTGTCTTCCTTCTCAACTAATATCTGATTATACCCTGAGAAACCATCCAGGAAAGACATCATCTCCGAACCATTGACAATCTGTAACACCTCATCCATAGAAGGCAAAGGATAATTATCTTTCTCAGATGCCTTGTTCAAATTTCTAAAATCCACACACAAGCGGATCTCTCCATTTTTCTTTCCGACCGGCACCAAATTGGCCACCCAAGTAGAATGCCTGATAGGAAAAATAATGGCGGCACTCAATAGTTTTTCTACCTCTTTCTGGATGAGGGGCTCTAACAGAGCGTTGACATGCCTCTGTTTTTGCCGGAAAGGTTTGCAAAGTTCTTTCAAAGGTATAATATGAGTGTAAACTTTTGGATCAAATACCTTTAAGTCTTTGTAAGACCAGGCCATAAAATCCTTGGACCTGTGAAGAAAATCAATCATATTCCCTTTTATTTTCAGATCACAGTTCTTAGCCAACTTGATGTGTCTGGGATCTTCTTCATTCCCTACGTTCAGGTTTTCAGTCCCACTGTCTGTTGCACCCATAGAATCTTCAGAATTCACTCTTTGCCTGATTTGGTCAACATCAAAGAGTCGCTCTAGTTCCATCATCCCTTTTGGAATTCTGTTGTATTTCAACCTTATTATTCCCCTATCATCATCTAACTACTCCAGCAGAGTATCCCTTTGGCCCTCATCGATTATAGCATTTTCAAATGTGTTAGTACTCTGTAAAAAATTTACAATCTGTTGATCATCAGAGAAAACCTGAAAATTATCTATATTATTTGGGACTGAAGGACAAGGGACTAACTCAATTGAAAACTTGTTCCATTTAAATTCTTCCAGTGGTTTTAAACTTGTGGCTGAAGAAGCCAAGACATCTGCACGTGAATTTTTCTCTCTGGATATGTGTGTCAGATTAAATGCATCAAAATCTTCTACAATATCCCAAGCCCGATGTTTGTATCCTTTTAAATAAGATGATTTACACTGGAATTTACCTTTGACTTGGTTAGCCACCAATTTTGAATCTGTAAAAACTTGAATATTTCTCGCTCCTTTGTCCAAAGCAAATTTCAAACCTAATACCAGAGCTTCATACTCTGCTAAATTATTTGTACAAGGGAACTGTAGGCGATAAGACATAAAATATGTCTGACTTTCAGGCCCTTTAAGGACTGCCCCTGTGCCAGAACCCTGTTTAGACTTAGCCCCATCCACATGAAGCGTCCATACTTCATTACTATGAACAGGATGGGATTTACTAAACTTCTCATTTGGTCCCGTTGTTAAATTGTAAACTCCAATATCTACCTCAGTAATATTTACAGTTTCATTTTTTGCATTGTACTCCGTGATTGTATGCTTGTACCTGGGTTCTCTTTCAACCCGTAATTTATTTGCCACTCCTTTCCATGGCAACCACATGTGTGAAAAATCTGTTGTCAAGTATCCGTTTAGAGATCTCAACCAATCCCTGCTCAAAAGCATCCCGTACCCCACGGGGATATCCACAACCTGAATTTCAATTTTATGTTGAGCCCTTGGCTCAGATGCTAACTGGATATGAATATTTTGAAGTTCTCCAACTACTTTAACCTCTGATTTGTCCAATTGGACAACTCTCCTTTCAGACTTCATTGGGTTCATACCCAACTGCTGACAAATGGCCAAAGGCATAACATTAGCAGATGCACTCGAATCTACCAAACAATTGTGTAAGTTCTTCCCAAAAATACGAACAGTCAGTAAAAATGGGGGAACTTCAGTTTTCTCTTTGTACATGGCTACATTTGCATTAGCCATCTTTTTTCCCTTGTCCACAGGTTTGGCAGCAGGGCCAGAGTATGTTTTTATCAGGTTGTCCCTCTGTTCTGAAATTTGGGCCAACTCATGGAGAGTAATGTTGGCCTTGATCTTTTTCATGTCCTCCACTATGTTATATCCCTTATTAAGTGGAGGGACAAAAGCATCTGGTCCTCTCAGATTTCCTCCCTTGGGTGGAGATGGATTATTGCTTGGAGATGGATCTGGAGGAACATTGTGAGAGTTGTTCGGAGGGGTAGATGTAGTGTTGGGCTTCGGATTTCTGTTTCTCAGGTTGTAGTTATCCCTCCTGTACTGTTGGAAAGCCTGCACCTCATCCATAGGCATTTCAACTACATTCTCAGATTCATTCAGGAAAGTGAAAGAATCCAAGACCATAGCTGCACTATGGTTGGATGAACTTGGGCCATCCGCAGTTCTTTGATTTTTAGGAGAGATCAAATCACCAGACAAATCTTCAAATGCATTGCAAAATTCCAGACAATCCAACTCCCCATGCTAAGAAGTAACATGTATTCTGCACCAGTTAGGAAGATCTAAATCACAAATATTCACATCATGACCTTTACCCTTGTAATATTTATTAGGTTCATATGGGGGCCGGTTGAATCTGTTCGGTTGATATGAATATCTGTTTGAGTTGTCCCCAGTAGAAACTTGCCTTTTAAAGCTCAAAAAATCATTGGCCAATTTTTGAACTATTTTTGAGACTTCTTCAATTCTTGCATTGTCATCCTCTTTGACTGGGTTCTATACATTCTCAACAGGTGTCACAGCCAATGGATTTGCTGATAGTAGAGTCTGACAAACTGGCAACATCATTTGATGTGGTATGGGATTGAACATAGGGGCAGCTTGTGTAACCAAAGGAATTTGTTGAGCATTTAAAGGTTGGGGTCCCAACTGTCTTTCCAGAATCAAAGCTTCTTTATAAGCCTCTGTTAAATTAGTAACAGAGGGATCTCTCTTCAAGAAAACTGAAGTCATGGGATCTAGAGAATTTCTAAAAATCTCTAATGCCAGGTCTGCATTCGGTACATAATAGCCAGTAAGTCTACCATAAGCTTTCTGGAATCTAACATTGTAAGATATGATAGATTCACTTAATTCTCTTTTGATACTAGAAAATTGCTGATATAAAATACTAGGATCTATCACCTCACCAAACTGTGACACAAAAACCTTTTCCAGGTCATTCCAGCTGGTGATAGAATCATTAGTGAGATTTAGAAACCAGTCATAAGCTCCCTTCTAGAGAGTGAATGGGAACAATCTGCAAGCAACATCTTCATGCTGTACATTCAACAATTTTAGAGCATTTTTGAAAGCTACCAGATGTTCCTCTGCTGTCCTTGTCCCATCATGTTTATATCTAGGAAGATATCTCTCCGGGTTTCTGGGTAGGTCATGGGCTATACCCGGGATATTCAAAGTAGTGGAACCCAACCAGTTTGCCATTACTACTTGATTGCCGGTGATATTCTGAGCTACAGTTGGAGTAACTATCAGTGGTGATAAAACTGTTTCAGACAGAGACTTGGCCCTTCTGAGGCTACTTCTTCTCAGAGTTTCTAATTCAGGCACAAGGAGCTCTCCAGCTCTAGGGTGGGACCTTGTTACCCTGTATGTAGAATCCAGCTTTTCATAAGCACTTACAACCTTACAATTATTTACAGACTACTGAACTTGAGGTCTTCTTTGGCAATTTTAAATATTGTACTGACAATTTACAATACTGACCGGAGTTCTGTGGGCCCTCCTTCTAGTGCCATTTTTAAATGTTGGTCCGACTTTTATACACACCCTATGAAGAATGAGCATGAAACTTCGAAAACACTTATACGGGATAAATCCCACTCACTTTAGGATCTGGCTGGTTATCCAAGGTGTGAGTTACCGAGTTGGGTCGAATGTCTATTCACTCTTTTCCACTTCTGGAATAGTTTTCAATATGGACTGTCTATTACCTTACAACGGGCTCTTGAACTTGTTCAGTAATGTTTAGAAGTTGTCACTTGTTGACAATCAGATTTAAAATTAATTCTTTGATCTAGCTCTTACGGATCAACATATTTAAATAAAGGACAAATTAAAGAAAATAAAAATGGATCATTTCACAGTAAAACAAAGAGAGTAGGGTAGGGCAGAAAGAGAAATTTATCAAACTTAGCTGTAAAACAAAACTACCAATTTTATTTATACTGTCAGCTTCACAACAGAACAAATCAAAGAAGAAAGTGTCCAGCTTTCTAAGATCACTTTCTACTAAGAGCATAAGGCAGAGATGGAATAGATCTGAAAGAAAATCATAAATAGAAGGGGAAGTCCATTAAAATTGGTATCATTCATCGGCAGCATAGCTCACACAGTGAGGAAAGAGCAATCAGAACAAACTTGAACCTTAAATCTATGATTTTCCCTAGCATACAATGGAACAAATGAAGCCTAACAGCATATTTAATCTTGATAACATAGATTTACAACATATACTTAATAAACTTTAATGAAATGGATAACAAAAGAAGATGAACTTATCACAATCTGAAAAATATTAGGCTCCTGGCCATGCTATCACAGAAAACAAAAGCACATCAACTCCAAGTCCAGAAATAAAGCCTTTAACCAGATTTGCAAGAAATTGCTTCAATAGCCTTTTATTTCTAAGTCTCTGCCTGTCGCGATTTCGCGACATTTCCAAAAATGGAAGTGTCGCGATATCGCGACATTTCCAAAAATGGAAGTGTCGCGATATCGCGACATTTCCAAAAATGGAAGTGTCGCGATATCGCGACATTTCCAAAAATGGAAGTGTCGCGATATCGCGACATTTCCAAAAATGGAAGTGTCGCGATATCGCGACATTTCCAAAAATGGAAAGTGTCACGATTTCGCTACATTTTTGCGACTTGGCCGACTTTTCCGAAACCTGTCACGATTTCGTGACATTTCCAAAAATGGAAGTGTCGTGATTTCGCTACTTTGCTAAAAATGGAAAGTTTTGACCTCCAATGAATTTTTCTATGTGGAATCTGCATTTTTTTCATACCGATGAAATATTTTCTTTAATCAGCAATGATTCTAACATTTGCAAAATGAATTCTGAACTAAATCAAAGCCAAATGCAAATAAAAGCACAACTTAAAAAAGGAGGCAAGCAAATTTGGAATTAAAACCTGAAAAACATCAAGAGGGTCCTTACTGCAAAAATGAAAGCTCAAAGTTTTCAAAGGATGGAAAATTCATTTTTTAGTGGGGGTGTGTTACTTCTCAATAGGTTGGTGCCCATGAAATTATATAAAGATATTGGTGTCTCCTATGGGTTGGTTCCCACCAACATGAATAAGAGGATTGGTGTCTCCTATGGGTTGATACCAAAAAAATATATAAGGGTATTGGTGTCTCCTGTGGGTTGGTGCCCATAAAATTGTATAAGGGGATTGATGTCTCATGTGGATTGGTATCCACGAAATTGTATAAGGGGATTGGTGTCTCCTGTGGGTTGGTGCCTACAAATTTTGTTGAAAAAAATATAAGCAATATTTTTTCATGGTTTTATCTCAACAGGGTGTTTCCACGTAAAACTCTTGTCTCTTATAGGTGTAGATTTTGTGGATTGATTTATTATTGCATTCATATCATTGTAGTTATTTATTGAAAATAAAAGTTTTATCTTATATTGTTCACCTCCCTATCAGTATAAGTGTGTGTTTCTTCAATTGGTATTAGAGCGAGTTCCTTCATGAAAGCCTAATCGCTTGAAGGAAGATCTTATAGGAACACACATGGCTTACCAAGAAGGTTTTTCATCAAATAGGGCTCCATTGTTTTATGGGACTAAATACGCCTTTTGGAGTGTGAGGATGCAAACTTATTTTATGGAACATGGCTACTATTATGGCTATCTATTGTGGATGGGTTCAAACCACATGCAACCCTTCCCATGGATCAAAATAATAAGAAACCATTTGAAAACAATTGCAAGGCAATGAATGCATTATTAAGTGGGTTATGTTAATTAGATTTTATGAAATTCATGCAATGCACCTCAATAAAGGAATATGGGACAAGATACAAAGAACATATGAAGGATATGACAAGGTTAAAATAGCAAAAATTCAAACCCACAGGAGAAAGTTCGAAGACTTGAAGATGAAAGATGAGGAAGATATTACCAAATATTTGCTCCGCATTGATGAAATTTTCAACACCATTCGTGGAATGGAGAAAGTATTGATGACACTAAGATTTTTCAAAAAATATTAAGGTCTCTTCTTATGAGTTTTTATGCAAAGGTCTCGATGACTGAAAAAATGAAGGGTCTTAAAACATTAAGCATGGATGAGCTACACATAATTCTTACAACCTATGAGATGAGGATTGAAAAATATCAAACATCCAAATGGGAGACCACATTTAAATCTTTAAAGAAGACAAAGAATAAGGAACTAGAGTCAAGTGAAGAATCAAGCATCGAAGAAGTAGCTAATTTTGTGTGAAGAAATAAGAAGGGACCAAGAAAACACAAAGGTAAGCATACTATGAAATATTTTAACTATGGTAACATTGGTCACTATGCAGCTCAATGCCCACAAGCTGGAAGTAGTAGCAATGAAGAAGAAGAGGAATAGAAGAAAAATAAGGAAAGAAAATTTTATCATGAAAATAAAAATAGGCATGGTCAAAGCAAGCATGGGAAGAAGATATTTCAAAGGCACAAGAACAGTCTTTATGTTGAGGAAGCAAGTAGTTCTTCCAATAGCAGTGATGCGAGTATATCCGATAGTGAAAGATAAAAAATCATATTTATGGCTATGGAAGTGAAAGAAGATGCTCCTATTGTTGAAAATCAATAAAAAGAGAAAGATCCAGAAGATGAAGAGGAAGCCATAGGTGACATAGAAGAGGATCAAATTTTTGATCTTGAAGAATTGAAAATGCTTAGAAAGAACTCAATATTTAAGAATCAAGTACAAGAGTATGAGAATACAAAGGCAAAGCTTTCACAAGATCTCACCAACTTAAAAGTAAAAATTGAAGAGGCAAAGCAAATTGAAGAAGGTATTGTTGAGTAGTTAAAGGCAAAAGATTTGGAATGTGAAAAATTAGAACATGAGGTTGTCTCTATGAGGAAGGAAGTGGAAGAATATAATGATAAGATACATAATTTTGAGAAAAGCACAAAAATAATTGATGATATTATCAAAGCACAAAGATCTCCGGTTATAAAGAGTGGACTTGGTTTTGAATAAAGTCAAAAGAAACAAAATGTAGAGTCAAGCTCAAAAGAAACAGAGGCATCAAAGAAAATAATTAAAGAAGAGCCTAAGACCTATGTTGATATGTTGAGAAGTGGAAGCATCAATAAGGAAGAAAAAAAAACATCATCATGGACCAACAACCATCACAAAAACAACAATGAGAGAACCATACAACCATATCCTCCAAGGCAATCAGACAGGTTTCAATATTTCTTCCATGGTTATTGTTTTTCATATAACCAATTTGATCATAAAGTTGTACATTGTAGAGTTTGTGCTAAAAATAATTTTGGCTTTACCAAGAGGAATTTCAATTCATTTGCACCTCTCATGGACTACAACATAATTTGTTACAAATGTGATAATTTTGGGCATAGAGCTAAATGGTGTAGAATGGTGTTCCCTGAACCTCCAAAATCTAGTAAGAAGGAGGATGGTCAAACTATTCAAAATGATATACCCTCTAAAGTTTAGAAAAATAAAATAGAAAAGGAGCATAGTAATTTGGGAGTTTCACTCCCATCTCATCATTGAATGTCTCAGTAAGAGTAGTAGTAAGGGGGTGTTGTCAAGTGTCTTATCATTTAGCCCCAAGAAGCCTTTACCATTGATGTCAAAGGGGGGATAATTTCAGTAAGGGGGAGCATCTTGTTAGGGGGAGAAGTTTGTGATCTTGTTGTAATAAAGGACAATTTCTTTGTAGGGTTGCCATCAATGACAAAGGGGGAGTTTGTTAGAAATATTGAGTTGTCATTGATGTCAAAGGCACCATTATATGCTTCAATATTAAAGTGGTGATGTATGCTTTAATATTTAAATTAAATATTTAAATATTAATATTTTAAAATTAAAATAAATGTTTGATATATTTAAATAAAAATATTTAAATATAAATATTATTGAAAAATAAAGTGGGTCGACCTTGGGTTCCAAAAGCAAGTGAAACATTTGCATATAAATATAAGGCTAAAGTTCACTTTGGAAAATATGGTTTAAGGTCTTCGATATACAAGAGCAACATGAATGGAATGACGAATGGAGACTTGAGCTTGCGATAAATAAGAGGAGTTTTATGGTGAATGATATTGTATGGTTTGTAGCAAATGGAGACTTAAGCTTGCGTCGAATGAATATTGCATTGTTCCCTATTCATAGCAAAAAAAGTTGAGGCAACAAATTTAAGGTGGAGGAGAGTATCTATGTATGAAGGCAACTATAGAGCTGGCATACAAAGCAAAGCAGGCCAAATATTTTACAGTAGTGGAGTGCACGAACATTGGAGGTAACCCATAAAGAAAGTGTTTGTAATTGTGTATGGAGGCAGTGCATGAAAGTTGGAAGTGATATTGACAAGGAAACACTAGGAGAAATAGTTGTGATATCTATAGAGGCAAATAGTGGTAAGCTTACATGTTTTGATAAGGATATTGATATTGTTGTAAGCAACTTCATTGCTCTTTCCTTCATAGGCAAGTGATGCACATAGAGAAAATATATTACCAAGGGTGAGCACAAAAGAGCATTCAAAATAGAATGTTGTACTAGGGCAAAATAAGTTAGCACTGACAAACATTGAAAAAGAATGTTGTGGTGACTCACAGGAACTATTGAAAAATATTGAAGCCTAGTGGAAATTGTGAATCTAGCGAACGTTGAAAAAGATCAAAGTCTAGTGGAAATTGTGAGATAGAGAAATAGATTTCTTGTAGTCTTTATATGGGGCTCTAGTGAGTTATATATTGTGCACATGGATAACATAATGCAGATGTAGTATTAGTTTGCTTTATGATAATTATTGGGTGAAAATAATCATAGAAGACAAGAATTGAAACAAACATGATATAAGACTAGTGAAGCATCCATGGTGAAAGCTTAGTGAAGCAATCAAGGAGTGTAGGAAGAGCAGTGTGCCTTACTTATTCTGCTTGTGAAATATTGATGGTGCTACTTCAAATTGAAAGTGGTGGAATACTCTTCCCATCGGATGGTGTATCCGAGGTGGTTTGTTTCATGTTTGTAAGGTTTGCAAATCAAGAGACCCAAGTTCGAGTCATGTGCATGATATTTTGGCAAAAAGTGTGGCAATAGAAATTCCAAAGGTGAAATATTCATTTGACGTTGGCAGCCATGGAGGTATAGTAAAATAATTCTCTTTTTAAGGTGGTTTTATTATAATTGTTGTTTTTATAAAGTGGGAGGTATAAGGAATTATTATATGTATAAAATTGGAATGTGTTAGAAAAGAGTTTGCTATTTTTAAGTACACATGGGAACAAGTAAAAGAGTGTAGCCACACAAAAATGGAAGGAATGTTCTAAAAAAATCAAGGTGTCACATAGTACAAGAATAGAGTGAGATAATTAATGCACATCTTCACCCAAGCATCAAATTAAAAGAGAAGGACAATTCAGCCATTTACAAGAAGAAGGAAAGGTGCACAAGATAAGTGAAGGAAGAGCAAGAAATACAGCCCTAAAAATTAGCATACACTCCATAGAAATCAACACTTACAAGGTGAGTAACATTCATTACTATATTTCAAGGTTGAAATACAAGTGCATTAGTGATTTGAAGAGAGCAAACTCAAGAAAATGGAAGAATTTAAAGACCAAAAGCAAGGTACAATAGGAAGTATAATATCTTCATGAGCAGAGATTAGTGTGAATATTTAGGAAAAATTGTGACAGAATTATGAGCAGACCTGAGTAGTGTTTTTGAAAATATTTGGAAGCAGATTTAAGTAGTGTTTGTAATCATATTTGGAAGCATATTTGAGCAATGTTTGTGATTAGTTTTGGAGCAGAACTGAGTGAGGTCAGTGCCTCAAAGGAGATTGGTGTCTCTTGTGGGTTGGTTCCCATGAACTTGCATAAGGGGATTGGTGTCTCCTATGGGTTGGTGCCCACAAACTTGCATCAGGGGATTGGTGTCTCCTGTGTGTTGGTGCTCACAAAATTGAGTAAGAGGATTGGTATCTCCTGTGGTTTGGTTCCCACAAACTTGTATAATGGGATTCATGTCTCTTGTTGGTTGGTAACCACGAACTTGAATAAGGGGATTGGTGTCTCTTGTGGGTTGGTCCCCATGAACTTGTATAAGGGGATTGGTATCTCTTGTGGGTTGGTGCCCATGAACTTATATAAGGGGATTGGTGTATCCTATGGATTGGTGTCCATGAACTTGTATAAGGGGATTGGTGTCTCCTATGTGTTGGTGCCTATGAATTTTTTTGAAGAAAATATAAGCAATATTTTGTCATGGTTTTCTCCCGAGAGGGTGTTTCTACGTAAAACTCTTATCTCTTATATGTGTGGATTTTGTGGATTGATTTATTATTTCATTCATATATTGTAGTTATTTATTGGAAAGAAAATTTTTATCTTATACTGTTCACCCCCTCTCAATATAAGTGTGTGTTTCTTCATATTTTGTCTTCATATTCCAATACATGGACAAATTTTCACTTTTATTTCGTTTGATGTCAAACTTTTTTGTTGCATCAAATGAAATTAGTACCTAAAATATTTTAGCCTTGTCTTCCAACATAGATAATTTTTTTGGTTTGATATTATAGCAAAATACCATATTCATATTAGAGATCATCAAGCTAGTTTGCACATTCAACTCTTTTTGCTTCACAAAATTTACAATGTTGTTGCATGTGGTTGATAAATCAACCCACATTATTGGTGTATTTCAAAGGTTTCTACTTGCTAAAATAGAGAATCCATTCTACCTTATCCATTGGATCTAGAGTCACAAAAAAGGAAATAAAAAGGATTAAAAATGTTTGAATATAAGCCATCCACCTAACTTTAAGCTTCAATTGCCATAGTTATTGAAGTTCTAGTAGTATCATTTGGTTATCCTTGTGTTTGAACAATCTCATTTGATGTTTTGTCTTGCTACTCACCATTGGCTCTTTGATTAGTTGATGTATCTCCAACAAGCTAAATATTTTGACATGCTATACACAAAAATATTTTTGTAGAAATATCCATCTCCTAGATCCTATAGAAGATAGTTCTTAATCCAAGGTTTTTTTTATAGGATGAATTCCTATATTTTTGGTTCAATTCTTAGAGCTTCACATGCATGGAAAATAGCACATCCAAAAATTCAAAAATTTGCTCTTCAATGACTAATGCAATCCCTGTATCAAGCTCTTTCTCATTATTTGTGATGGCTTTAAGTTGGAATTTGAGTTGTTGGCTATGAAATATACCTGCCTCATAACAGAATCCTAGGAAGATAAAACCTAATAATTCATTAGTTAAAAGCCTCACCTTTTCTACTTTTCTTCCTAATGCTAGAATCAAATCTACTACTTCTTGGGTAAGCTTGTAATTTTCAACTATTTATCTTTCCCAATGGTCTACTTCATCTAAGAACCTATTTGAAAATGATAACCATGGAGGGTTGGTTCTTTTGTTTAGGATATTATGCATTGCCTCTACTTGCTATAATTTTTTAACTATTGCTTATTTTATATTTTCAGATTCAATTATGGCTTCCCTCATGATTTTGGTATTATATTTCAAATATTCTACTAGTGGGAAAGATTGCATGGTTACATCAGTGATCCTATCCTAGCTTTTCTTTTTGAATTGGATCAAAGCTTCTTAGGAGAATCTTGAATCCTGAGCCTTATATCTTAGCTCCAACTATACCAATGTGAGTTGTTCTTCATATGAGTTTAATGTTGCATGTAGGTTTTGCAACTCCTTTTTCTATTCTTAGAGGTTCTCATCCATTTGTTTTAGCTGCTCTGTTAGAGATTGTATTTTATTTTTTCCTATAGTTGCTTTAGATTCAAATTTTTACTCAACTAAGAGTCTCTTGGATCCTAAGAGACACATATTGTGCATCATCAGGAATGAGTGAGCTGAGGTTTAGCAGGTGCGACGGGAGTGAGGGTTTGAATTTTTTGGGTAGGAATCTTAGCCAAGGTGGTAGAGGTAGAGCAGGTACGAAATGGGTGGGTGGGAACCTCAAGCATGGATCAAGCAAGGATCCAGAGTAAGGCGGTCAGATTACGATAGATTTGGAGGTGGGCATCATGCGGGGCCCGACCCTCCTCTAAAATATCTTGACAAGAAGTGGCTATCTTTTGCTAAGACTCTTAGAGGAAAAATAAAGGAGGTTATATCTCTTTCGCCCCTAGTTCCAATAAATAATAAAATTTTGGCCCCGACAAGTTCCATGAGCCTTTTTATTTCAATGGAATAATTCTCCCTAGTAGGCAAGTTTTTGGGAGGTAGGCCGGACATGGAGACTATCAGGGCTTGGGCGACGGGTAAATGACGACTGGTAGGTAGATTGGAGTTGGTAGCTCTAACTCGAGGGTTCTTCATTATATGTTTTAACAATATGGAGGATGCTAACCATATTTTAATAGGAGGTCCTTGGTTTTTGGGCAAAATGAGCCTTTTTATCAGATGATGGGGTGAATATTTTAACTCTAAAAAGCAAAATATTAACATTTCCCCTATTTCGGTTCATATCCTGAGTCTACCTGCCCATTTCTTCAATGAATATTGGCTGCAGGGCATAGCAAGAACTATAGGGGACTTTATCTCCATTGACCATGCAACCTTGGCTAGGATAAGGATGAATCATGCACGCATCTACTTAAATGATAATTTGGATAATGAATTGTCAAGGTTTGTGGAGCTAGAGTGTGGAGAATACTATCAAAAATAGCTAGTAGAATATGAGAACATACCAAAATTATATGCAGAATGCAAAAATAAAGGACATCTATGCAATCATTGCCCTAACCTATCAATGAATAGAGAAAAGCAGAAGCAGGTAATGCTAGATAGATGAAATTTGAGGAGTTTCCCTGGTAGAGGCAATTTCAATCAGGCAAACTATGTCTACCAAAAAAAGAAAAGAGAGGGTGTAGGGTCCCAATAAGACAAAGAAAAACAATAGGCTGTTGGCAATCAAAATACTCAGGTAAGTTCCAATCCTCTAGTTTCAAATAAATTTTCAATTCTATCTAATATGGTAGTAGGAGGATTATCGAAAGACATGGAAGCCCAAAACCTTCAGGCTAACCTTTCTAACTCTCTAGAATCCCCATCTAAGTTAGGATACTCAAACCCTAATGCTAAAATTAATGGAATCCCCATGGGCATCACAAAGCCAAACCCTAATGCTCGATCTTGAGAATCCCCATTCAAGTCAAGATCCTTAAACCCCAATGTTGAAAATACTTCAAGCCCAGTGGGCATCCCAAAGCCAAACTCTAATGCTGAAGAACTTAAGAAAAAATTTGAGGCATTGGAAAATAAAAAATCTCATCTCCCTAACATCATCACTAGGAGCCAGGTGAATCCTACTGAGGGGTCTTCCTGTAGACCAGGGAAATATAGGAAAAAAGGAGAATATTTAGATGTAGGGATGGAGATATGTGAAACTCTTTAGACTAAGGAAAATGGCGGTCTGGTTCTACAAAAAATTGCCTCCCCCAGTTTAGTTTTAAAAAAACTAGGAGCACTGTGAAGTCTCCTATAGATTTTGGTAGTGAAAAATAAGAGGGAGAATATCAAATGCTGAGCATCAAAAAATTAAAACTGATAATGACATTTCCAATGGAAAACAGATAACCTTGTTTCAACAGGTTATTCTGGGTTCTGAAGACAACAAATTAGGAAAACCCCCTCAAGGGATGGGGAGAGGAAGAAATACCAAACAATCTAAATGAAGTTCCTCTCATGGAATGTGAGAGGCCTCAATGGCCTACCCAAACACAGGGAAGTCATTGCAATAAGAAATCAAGTGAATCCAACTATTATCATGTTGTAAGAAACAAAAAATGATGAGATTCAATAAAAAAAAGTAGCAAAAAAATATGGAATCAAGGGGAGATGGTTTGCAAATCAGCTAGAGGAGCATCTAGAAGCCTTATGACTTTATGGGATCCCTGAATAGTATAAGACACCATTATTCAGAAATATGATAGGGTTCTTAGTGTTTTATTTAAGGAAATAAATAGCAACAGGTCATGGATCCTTTCAAATATTTATACCCTGACTTTAATTCAAGGGAGAGCTCTACTATGGGAGTATTTAGGCAATATGAGTGAAATATTCCATAATGTCCCCTAGATTTTGGGTGAGGATTTTAACACTCCTCTTTACCCTTCACACAAAATGGGTATAAATGGACCACCTATCAGGAGTATGGATGAGTTCAATGACTTTGTGAACTCCAACATGTTGATGGATGTAAAACTCAGAGGAGGGAATTAGAGAAATCGATGGATAGGGTGTCATCTCATTCAAGAAAGGCTTGATAGTTTTTTATATAAAATGAGGCTACAACTTTGTTCAGTTATTCTACCATGCAAGCCCTTCCTAAAATTACCTCTTATCATAATACAATTTTTTTGGATATCCCTAACTCTCTGTCCTTCAAGAAACCTTTCAGATTTCAATCTATGTGGATCAAACATTCCAGTTTTAGAGATAACTTAATTTAGTGGTGGCAACAACCTGTCAGGGGTAGTGCAACTTTTAAAATTGCTGGCAAATTAAAGTTTGTTAAGGAAAAGCTTCAAACTTGGAACAAAGAGGTCTTTGGGAACCTCTTTGAAAATAAAAAATAGGTTGTTGAAATTTTGAAGATAATTGATCAAAGGATTCAACATGGTGATGTTGATGAAACTACTAGGTAGGAGGAACAAACAAAACTAGTAGAGTTTCATAATATTTTTGCCTATGAGGAAATATATTGGAGGAAAAAATCAAGGGCTCTTTGGTTGAAATATGAATATTCAAATTCCAAGTTTTTTCACGTCACCACGCTTAGAAACAAAAGCAATAACAAGATATTTTTTTTTTTAAAAGCAGATGGTTCTATTACTCAGGACTTAATAGAAATAAAAAAGGAGGCAGTACCTTATTTCAATGCTATCCTTGGTCAAGTATCACAGTGCAATGAGGAGGCCAAAGATATTCTCTTGCAATCCATTCCTAGCATAATAAATGAGGATATAAACCTTAAGATTCTAGCTCCATTTTTTTATGAGGAAATTAAGGAAGCCTTATTTAGCATGGAGCCAGACAAAGCCCTGGAACTCGATGGATTTCCCCCTCATTGCTATCAAGATTTTTGGGATATCGTAAGTGAGGATGTAATTTTTGCTGTCAGAGAATTACAAGCAATCATATCCCAAAAGTTCTCAACTCTACTTTTATTTCTCTAATTTCTAAGAAGCAAACCCCTGAATCTATGGCTGACTTCAGGCCAATCAGTCTGTGCAATATTTCTTACAAGATCCTAACTAAAGCCATTGCAAATAGAATGAGAGATGTTCTACCCCGCATCATATATCCATGCTAGGGAAGCTCTGTCCAGGGTAGGTCAATCTTGTATGGAGTTATGATAGTTCATGAAGCTCTACACTTTGCTCATAAGACTAATAGGTCTATTTTTGGCCTCAATCTTGATATGAACAAAGCATTTGACAAGATAAATTGGGACTTTATGATTGATGTCCTCCTTAAGTTTGGTTTTCACCACCAATGGGTTAATTTTATCAAAGAATACATTTCTAAAGCATTGTTCTCGATTCTGGTTAATGGAACAACTACTGGTTACTTTAAAAGTCATAGAGGAATTCGACAGGGGGACCCTATCAGCCCCATGTTATTCATTATTATGGAGAAGCTTTAGGTAGAACCATCAAAAATGCTTACATTTCAAGGCTAATATTAGGAATCAAGGCAACATATCTCATTAGGGTTGTTTCTCACCATACCCTTATATTGACTAAGGCATCGATGGTTGAGGTCAAAAGAATTAAATACATCTTGAAACTCTACAAGGATGTTGTTGGTTAGAAAGTTAATTTTAGTAAAAGCAAGTTATATTTCTTGAACACCCTCATTCAGAGGCAAGGAAGGATTGCAAAAATTTTAAGGTGTGATATAGCAAACCTCCCCACTTTGTATCTTGGTCTCCCTATTTTTATTGGTTCTCCGAGAGAGTCAATGTGGGACAGGGTTATTGAAAGAATTAAAAAAAAACTTGTTGGATGGAAAGGTCATCTTCTATCTCAAGTAGGAAAGTTGACCCTCACTAAGGCCTCTCTTCAAAGCATTCCAGTCTATTTACTCTTCGTTTTCAAAGCCCCTGTGAAGGTTTTACAAAAAATTAAGAAACTCCAAAAATATTTTTTATGGACTGGATTAGAGGAGAAAAAAAGGATACACCTTGTAGGATGGACCAAAGTGTGCAGACCCAGGGAAAATGGGGGCTTAGGTCTGAGGAGAATTGCTCATATGAATTTAGATTTACTAGCTAAGAAGGCGTGGCACCTCATTTCTGGTGAAGAAAATGAATGGAAAACTATCATCAAATGAAATTATCTTCAAAATATGGAATTTCTAAGTGACTCAGTTCCAATCAAAGGTTCTGCTTTTTGGAAAGCAATTTTCAATTGTAAGGAAATCATCAAAAAAGGTTTAAGATGAGTTTTAGGCAATGGTGAGAGGATAAATTGCTGGAATGACATGTGTGCTAAGGACGAACCACTGACACAATATCCTAACTTAACTCGAATCAAAGATATCACGAAATAACTCATTGGTAGAAAAGTCTATGATTATATGGTTAAGGACAGAGGCAAAATGAAGTGAAAACAAATAAGGATTCTTGGATTTCAAGTGGAATCAAATGATCTTTGTAACATTCTCGGGAAATATTTTATCCCCATGAGACCCAAGGAAGATCAAGTGACCTGGGCTCCTACGAAAAATGGGTGGTTCATTGTTAAATCATCTTACAAGCTTCTGCTTGATGACGAGGATTTTGTCCTCCAAAAGGACTTAGTTTGGATAAAAATTTAATTCCAAAAATTGTAGTCTTTTCATGGTTGGTTATCCAAGGAATAATTTTAACCATTGATAATATGATGCGTAAATGTATTTGTATCACTAATAATTGTTATCTATGCAGGGGTAATTGGGAGACCATTTATCACATTTTCCTTAAGTGCCCTTTTTCCTTGACTGTCCTAAGTGGGGTTTTTTAGGCCTTCAATATTTCTTGGGTTAAACCAGCCACCATACTTGATTTGTTCATCTAGTGGCCTTTCCCCTTTTCAAGCCAAAGACTTAGATACATGTGGAAAATTTATCTCAATCACTATCTTTGGCAGGTGTGGTTAGAAATGAACCATAGAGTCTTTAATGAGTCTATCCATGATCATCAAACTATCATTGCCATGATCTTATCCTTTTCCAACGAGAATGTGAACCTTTTCCCTTTTTATAGCCATAAACCTCATCTACAAGAGACTATTATTGCTCAATATTTAAGCTTATATGAGTCTGTGCCTAAGGTAGTCAACCCCAGAGCCAATGTTAAGTGGTACCCACCTCCTACGAGTTGGTTTAAGCTTAATTTTTATGGAGCAGCTAAGGACAATCCTAGCAGAGTAGGCACTGACAGCATTGTGTGAGATTATAATGGGAATATGATGATTGCGTTTGTCTAATATTTGGGAACAAGGACAAAAAATGAAGCTGAAGCTAGATCTATGTGGAGAGGCCTTCAAATGACTCAAGACTTAGAAGGCGATTTTATCATAGAAGGAGACTCTATGCATGTTATAAATATCTTCAATAATTGGAAAACACCTCCTTGGAGGATTAAAATAATTATTGAAGAGGCTAGGATCCTTTTCTAGGGAAGATAGGATAGAAAATCCCAACATGTCTTTTGAGAAGCTAACAAAGTTGCTGATACGCTAGCAAATTTGGGTGTTGATGGTGATGGACTTTTCAAATGGGAACACGATATCCTGAGCAAAGTAGAGGAGCTTATTCAACAAGAATTCTAAGAATAATAGTCAAATTTACCAATAGGGAAGGCACTGTAAGTTCGAAGGCTATGAGTATTACCATCTCTTTTTTGAAATGGACTCACAATAAAAATTATTTGAGTTGTTAGTCTTGGTGGATGATGCTTGGAAATACCACAAATACTAATGGGGACAGTCACATGTCAGATAACATGGCTCCTAGTCATCTTAGTAATTTGAGGTTGGTTGATAATCACAGGGCAGTAAATAAATGATAATATAAGACTTTGAACCAAAGCCATGTGGACCACCAGATAGCCAGCGCCATAAATCTAGCCAGCAGGTTCATTTCTCCAATACTGATTGTCCAAGGCAGGATGTGGTCCCAAAGCATGTCATATATGGAAGAAAGCAATTACCAAAGAATTATTAAGAGTAACTGTCAATACAGAGCTTGTGGGAGTTTTTTCAGTACTCTGTTGTGTGTCTACAACTTTTTGTTTCTCTATTGTTTCAAGGAAGGGATCTGTGTCTGTTTATTTTTTTATAATTATGATGCATGTGTGTTTTCTCGGGGTATACCCAAAATGTTGTATGGGAAGTTTCTTTTGATAACAGGCTATGTGCCTTACCGAATGTAATGGCTTTGGCGGCATGTAGATTTTACATATATAGGATCCTTAGTAAGGACATGTTCATCAATAGCCCTGGGCTGATTTTTGTAAAAGGTTTTGGGTCAACTTGTAAAACCCGGTATTAATGCTATAGTATCTTATCTACCAAAAAACAATTCTACTCAACTACTATTGGAGATCATCAAATTCAACCTGAAGAGCTTTTTTCCTTTTATTCTTGATCCAATTTTATTTTTGGCATATTAATTTTGTTTTATGTACCTCTAAATTTCTCCTCAGTCTTGTTTCCATACAAATATAATGTATCAAATTCAACATTTAGCGCTCTGAGTGTGTCTTCCCTTGGAATTCTTGAGATATCTAACTCTTTCTTCTTGATGTCGTAATCAACTTATTTCATTTGTAAAGCTCATTTGTTGACTTTTATTGAGGTAACTATTTTGAGCCGCTTATTGGAAATTGGATCTACAAAATTAAATGTTCAATAATAATGATATTTTCTTTTTATTTATAGGTTTTTCTTCTATCCATTTTTGACAACTAGTCTCATACTCTTGAGGAACTAGAGATAGGGGATGAAACTATAGCTAGTTGGACTATGGAAAATGATGATAATGGAGTTTTAAGATGAATAATATGTATGGAAATATAGGCTTGAATGTATGAGAGGCTAATGTTTTTCATGCATAGGAGAAATAGATATGATATCCTCAACTAGTGGAGGATTTTGAAGCACCATTTATTTTGGAAGGGATGGTGTTGCAGTCATTTTTGATGGAGGAAAATATGGAAGGTATTGGAATATATTACATTATTTGGTACATGCCAATGTACCACCATGGGTACATGTTTAGATTAGGAGGTTGTATTAGATTAGTATTTGATTAATTACTTTATGCAATGTAATAAATGCACAAGTGTTAGAATGTGTAAAGTACTTGATGATGTAAATGTGCATGTAGTCCACATATCCACGAGTCATAGAATGTTGGACATTTTGAGCTCATTTAGTTGTCATTGATGTCAAGGTGTAAAGTCATAATTGATGCTAAAGTGAACATATGAAGTCATCATTAATACCATGGAGCACACCGTCATTAACACTAGGAACAATGCAAAGAGTTGAAGAATAAGTTGGCAAAATAATGTTTTATGAGGGTTTGCGGTAAACTCATGGTGGAAAATTAAATGGTTTTTATTAAAATCATTATAAGGATATAAAAGCATCCTTACAAATTGTGATGGTAGTTAATTTTTTATTAATACCCATGTGGCAGAATGTTTTAAATCAAATTAGTGGAGTACAAGTTGCAGGTTTAAATTTTATCCCAAGGAGGACTTTAATTTTATTAAAGTCAAAGGTTTTTAAAATATAATTTATAAAATTTAAATTCTATTAGAATTTAAATTATTTATAAATTATAAGGTTTTAGAATACGTTGACATCATCAAATAATATGGAGCACCGACGTCTAATTCGTATGGTGATTTTGTGTATAAATTAATGCCAAAGAGGTATTCGAAAATTATCCCTCACAAATTATTTCCCATGCGAAAAGGTTGAAGGTATTTCGTGCAATCGTGATTGTTGAGGAAGAAGACAAAGAGCTTTGTATTATTAGTGCCAAGGAAGAAGAAAAAAATAGGACAACATATGGTTTGAGTCACATAGGACACGACGGTCCATTGGCAGTGCACATTTTGTGAAGGCATTGGGAAAGGAAGAGCCCACGTTCGATTTGCGTGGACGTGCCAAAGGAAGGCCCTTTTGTTCACGTTTGATTTGAGCATTGGGTGAAGAAGAAAGAGCAAAAGGTGCTCAAGGATTTTCAAATGTGCATCTAGAACACGTTGTGCTCAAGCCTGTGGCTAGAGCGCTCACAAAGGCAGAGATCATGGGGTAGAATTCCACTAGTGGTAAAGGTAATTTTTGATTAAATTTTTATATTGCCCAAAGTTTTGCTAAGGTATTTTTAGGAGTTATAAGGGTTTGTTGAGAGTTATTTTTTGGTGTTGTTAGGAGTTATAAGGGTTTGTGAAGAATTAATTTTGGTAATTAATTTGTGGTGTTAGGAGTTGTAAGGGTTTGTGAAGAATTATTTTATTGGATATTGTTTTGTGCCATTTGGAGTTAAAAGGGTTTTTGGAAGATCATTTTATTGAGAAGTTATTTATGTTATTTTAAGGAAAAAGGATTTTATTCTTGCCAAAATTCTTTTTGCCATTAAAATTGATTAAAGAGGTTTTGAGTTATTTTGGTGGAAGTTGAAATTATTTTTAGTTGGGAGTTTATAAGGTGTTATTGGATAAATACTTTATGTATGTTGATGGTTATTTTTGAAAGGTGGAGTGATAAGGTGTGATTGAGTATTTACATCATTTTGTGAGAAAGTTTTATCTTCTAACCTATTTGAGCTTGGTATAGAAGTGTTTGTGGTTGTAACAGATTTATGAGATCCCTTCATCTTCAATAAAAAGGTATGAGCACATTCTTCCATAGTTGAGTTGATTGATTTGTTTTATTGAAAATAAGTTTTGATTAGGTTTTTCTTTTGAGAGTGTTTGAGTTAATGCTTCAAGATTTTTTGGAATAAGAAATTGTTGTTAAAACCATGTTTGATAAGCATTATTGTTGAAGATATTGGTTGTGTGAAGAACTTGAGTTAGGGTTTTGAAAAGAATATGAGTATCATTGTTATGAGAGAGTTATTTTATAAGCATTGTCATTGAAGTGAGTTGTTGAGTGAAGAACTTGAACTAGGGTTTGAAAAAGAACATGAGTATCATTGTTATGTGAGATTTGTTTTATAAGCATTGTTGTTGAGCATTGTTGGAAACATTTTGAGTGAGTGATCATATGCTTGAACTAGGGTTTGTGAGCAAGGGTTGTTTCATTGAGTGATTGGTTGAATGGAGTTGGTTGAGCCTAGTCAAGTGGATGTGTGAAGTGATTGTTCAAGTTCCATAAAACAAACTATTCTATATTCTTAATTGAGTTGAGAAAGTGATTAAGCATTGAGTTGAAGAATATTGAGTCTCTAACAATTATCCTTATGTTTCTAAGAAAGTGATTGAAAGTATTTGAGCATATTTGGAAAAGTTTTGTGTGGACTTATTGAGCAGATTGGACAGGTTCTATGTGGACTTGTTGAGCAGATTAAGCAAGTTCTATGTGGACTTGTTGAGCAGATTAGAAAAGTTCTATGTGGGCTTGTTGAGCATATTAAGCAAGTTCTGTGTGAACTTGTTGAGTAGATTGGAAAAGTTTTTTGTGGACTTGTTGAGCATATTAAGCAAGTTCTGTGTGGACTTGTTGAGTATATTGGACAAAATTTGTGTGGACTTGTTAAGAAAATTTGAGCAAGTTTTGAGTAGACTTGTTGAGCTAATTTGAGCAAGTTCTGTGTGGAATTGTTGAGCATATTTGAGCAAATTCTGTGTGGACTTGTTGAGAATATTGGAGCAAGTTCTATGTGGACTTGTTGAGCATATTTGAGCAAGTTATGTGTGGAATTTTTGAGCATATTTAAGCAAGTTCTATGTGGACTTGTTGAGCATATTTGAGCAAGTTCTGTGTGGACTTGTTGAGCATATTTGAGAAAGTTCTATGTGGACTTTTTGAGAATATTTGAGCAAGTTTTGTGTGGACTTCTTGAGTATATTTGAGCAAGTTCTGTGTGGACTTGTTGAGAAGATTTGTGCTAGATCAAAGGACTATTTTTAGTGTAGATTTGATACAAATATTTGGAGGTGATAGAGCAGAGAGTAAAATAGTCTCCAGTGGATATATATCCATCAACCAGGGCAGTGATGACATGTCTTCCGAGTGGGGACAAGAGTCTTTAGTGGAGAGAGATTCGCAAGCCAGTGCAATGGAGGTAGTAGTCATCTAGAGGATCACTAGCGAGAGAAGAGGAGAAGGGGTTCTCATGTGGATAGATATCCAAAAACTTAATTTAGGGGATCAACATCTCATTTGGACAAAGGTCCATAAACATTGTAGGGAAAGAATTCCCAAGAGGTTATTTGAGAAAACTTTATAAGAAATATTTTCTCCGTGGAGGTAGCCATATTTGGGTGAACCATGTTAAATTGGTGTCTCTATTGTGTATGGTGATTTGTGCATTGATTTGATTACTATTGTTGATATTGTTATCTATACATTGCATAATATTTATTTGGAAAGAAAAGTAAAAAGTGGTCATATATTGTTCACTCCCCTCTCAGTATAAGCTTGTGTTCTTCATAGAATAGGAAGATGAAGAGTCATAGGTAGGTAAAATTCCAAGGGATATATATATTTATATATAGGATTTTTATAGAATAATAAAGAGAGGTAGATAGAGAGTAGCATAAGATAGACTAGAGTAGATACAATGTAGAACTTGTATGAAGCATGGAGTATTTGAGATCTCCACATTTTGTATGAAGTTCCTATTTTCATGAGCTTTCATTAATGGATATTTTATGAGTTATTTCAAAATTTTATCATGTTATTTACTTGCTTATTATATTGTCATTATCATAGATATAATATTGCATGTTTAATTTAGTCCTTATGGTTGCATTTTATTAAATATATAGATTTCAAAAGCTAACAGTGGTATTAAAGCACAAGGTATACTGATAGGAGATAGAGAGGCACAAAAGAGATTGATAGAAGATAAGAAATTGCATTTTTAGAATTTTTAAAATTGCTTTTTTGCTACGGTCTTTCCACAGAGTTGTAGGAAAACTCATAAAGACTAGGACTCAACATTGATTCTACTAGGTTGACAAATAAACTAGTGAAGTTCATTATCTTTAGATTTAAATAAATTTCTACTACCATTTTCTAATTATTTGTTGCAGATAAAAGTTGATTCAAAAAAATTTGAGAATATTCCTACAATAGATAGGAAGAATATCTTCCTTGGAATTTATCTAGTACTTAAAGTAACAAGTTGAAGATTAAAAAAGTTGAAGAGACCCAAAGGAGGTCCCATTGAAGAAATTCGATATTTGGAAGATTGAAGATAGATAAGGACTAGAAAATATCTTATTGTAGATTTCAAAAGTAGTAGAATTTGGATATCAAAGAAAGAGATCTCATTGCAGAACTTTCGTAGTTGGAATATTGGAGAGATCAAGGAAAGTTTTAATTAAAGTTTGAGAATAATACTTGAGGAGCTACAGAATTTGAAGGTTCGATATAAGAAGACCTTAAGCAAACTTGATAGGAAATAAAGAGGAGGATAGAAAAGCCCCATTGAAGAAATTGAAGAAGAATTTGGGCCAATTTTGGCCATTTGACAACAAGCCCAAAAGGAAGAAGGATTTGACAAGAAGTTTGCCAAATTTTGGAAAGGTTTTTTGAGGATCTCAAGACATTCATATTATTTAGATGGAGGCCAGATTTGAAGTCAAAATTTGACAAGGAGATTGAAGGAAAATAATCTAGAAGAGGCCAATTTGAGAGTTTTAAGAACAAAAAAATGAAGGAATAATTGGCTGCATTAGAATATGAAAATTACAGAGTTTAGGATAGAAAGAAGGCAATAATTTAAAGGAATTGATTTTTGTTTTTACAAAAAAATATAAGGATAAGAAATTAAATTTTTGAGATCAGCAAATCAAGATATTTGGACTACAATATTGGGCAGCATTGGAAGAAGGAATACAACTACAATTTGAAGAAACTCGAGACAGATTTGGGAGAAGCATTGGACAACATAGAAGCTGATTCTTGAACAAAATTGAAAAATGCAAATTAGAGGAGTTAAGGGAAGAAAATAATAAGTAATTGGAGCTAAAAATTTCATAAACTCGGAGCAGCAAATAGGTGAGTCAAATAACCAAGAAATCTATCTACAAAAGGAGACAAAAATGTATGCAATAAAAATGCATTATTTAGATTATTATTGTCTTTAAAAGCACCATATTTGAGGTTTTAAAGTAGCAAGAGGAAATGAAAGCACCATATTAAGTGATGGAAGAGAAACCACCATTATCACATCCTAGTAAATAAAATCCACTAGAGGAGTAGGAAAAAGGAGAGGCACCACCATATCTGAGAAGAGAAACCACCATGTCAAGCAAGCAAGGGTGACGATTGAAAGTATAGGGGGGAAAGAAATTGAAAGGCACAAGCTTGTGTTTTCCTTTATCAATGTACAACAATAAGCAAGCATCAAAGAGCCACAAAACATCAAGGTCTAGTAACCAAAGTGGAATTAGTGAGTAAAGTGGTGCAAGAGCTAAGGTTATTTGCCCATCAAAGGTTATAAAACACATCTTGAAAACACCAAATATCAACATCAATTTAATTCAAAGTAGAGGTGCCATTCATAGCAAAGAAGGTAAGTTGTAGCATCAAGTGTTACTAAGTGAAAAAGGAGAAAATGAACATTAAGAGCTTATCAAAAAAGAAACCACATTGAGAAGAGGTAGCAATTAAAGGAGCATTACAAGTTAGAGGATAGTGCCACATAGAGAGGAGATAGCACATGAAGGATCATATTAAATGATAGCACCACGTAGAAGGAGCATTACAAAGGATAGGACCATGTAGAATGAGCATTAAAAATAATAACACCATGTAAAAGGAGCATTACAAAGAAAATAATAGCACCATGTAAATAAGAGTGAGCACTCTACCAAGAAAAGAAAAGTGAAAGAGTTTTAACACAATGTTGAAGAGAGACAACTCATTAAGAGTGAAATAACATTATAGATAAGAGAGTACCATCACTTGGAAGGACAAGGAGGTGAAAATTTATGCTGCCAAGTGTCACAGTGCAAAATATAACTCCAAGGAAAGAGAGAAAATCTTCTTTGCATGAGTGAAAAGTCTCACAAACCATTCTTGCAATAAGAAGGTAATGCAAGTGAATATATCACAACACAATGGAAGAAGAGTGACCAACAACACAAGGAAGATAGTCAACAATGTAGAAGGCACCAAAAAGGAGAGCATTTAATGTTGTAAGAAAGGTGTCATAGGCATTGAATATGGAGAAGTGAACAACACTTTAATTCAAGTGCAAGTTGCAAAGAAGTCAAGGAGAATTAGACTTCATACTCAATGCACACCCAAGTCAAGAAGGTATTTGTAATTATTTAATTAAGCTTACATTTTTATAAAGTTAAAGGAGAAATAAAGAACATTAATACTAAGGTCAAACCCAGTTAATATTTTATGCTGGAGATTAATTAGATAAATGAGGGTATAAGAAATTGCATTGACATATTATAACCTTAGATGCATAATTAAAAGGTTTGAATTTTTTTGAAGAAATAAAGGTTTAATTGAGAAGTATTTGAAATAAATTTATTCAAGCATAATAAATATTTTAAAATAAATTATTTGGAAGAAAAATGAATTCTACATAGAAAATTGAAACATTAAATTTTCAAATATTCATATTTTCTAAATTTCCAATTAGGCAGATATAAGGAGTTTAACACCAAAATAAATTATTGAAATTTAGAAATTTGAAAAGTTGAAAGAAATAAAACATAGAGCTATTGAAAATTGATCATTTGTTTCTGTATTGTAATTTTTCTGTCTCAATCTTATTAGGTCTATTACAAGTGTTTCATATTTATTGGGTCCATCCTCAGTCCATTTTTGACTTATTTGTCCAGTGGCCTTCCCCCTTTTTGAATAGGCATCTTAGGTATATGTGGAAGATCTGCCTTCATCACTACTTGTGGCAGATATGGTTGGAAAGGAATCGTCGGGCCTTCTTGGATAAGGTTTCTCAGTCATCCTCTGTCCTGTCAAAAAATTTAGCATATGCTAATGAGAATGCTTGTTTAGTGCCTGTAGCATCTAGACCTCCAAATCCTTTTGAAGCTTCATTAGGCCGGTCATTAAACTTACCTCTCACCGATGGCCTCAATCATCCTCAAGTCTGTCCTAGAACCATGATCACATGGACCCCACCCCCCCTAGGGTGGATTAAGTTAAATTTTGATGGGGCATCTAGGGGCAACCCAGGTGAAGCTGGGGCTGGTGGCTTACTTAGAGACCACAAGGGTGAGGTGCTTGTAGCTTTTGCTGAACATCTTGGAGCTCAAACTAACAATGTGGCTGAAGCAAGGGAAGTTTGGAGGAGCCTCAAGGTGGCAGAGAATTATCCAGGGAAACTGTTGGTGGAAGGTGATTCTCTTATTATTATAAATCTTCTAAAGAACACTAAGAGAGCTCCTTGGAGATTTGATGACTACATCCATGAAGCAAGGGCTCTAATTCATGACCGACCCGAGGCCATAATTTTGCATACCTTCGGGAAGCAAACATGGCGCTGATAGGCTGGCAAATGAAGGCATTGTAGCAACAAATTTGATCACGTGGACTGAAAATATTCCTCATGCAGTCTCAATGGTGATAGATAATGAAAAACTTTAGATTGGAAGGCTCAAAGTGGATCAATGACAGAAAATGGGGGCATTTTTAAAAATATTTTTTTGAACCTTATAATGGATTTTGTCATATTTGTTTTTTTTGTTCATGTGACTAGTGTTTTTTGCAGCTGGTGGGGCACTGATATAGGTTTTTTATCTACAAATTCATGCATGGGAAAAAATTGCTTTGGCCTCAAGTATTTCCCAAGGTGTGTTTGGATTCGATTTCGCAAAAAGGCCCTAGCAAGAAATAACAAAGTGTTGGAGATCCCTGACAATGAGGCACCAGACCCCACCATAATAGTCTTGGAGAAGATGACAATTTCATCAGCCTCCAACAGTATCAACCAGTTGAAGATTCTGTCTGGCCTCATCAGTGTAGCTGTTGATTTGTGTGATTCCCTAAATCTTCTGTTTTATAGCCAACAGTTCCAGGGGCACAAGGAGTCGAAGGCAAAATCTAAAGATGATGGCAAGAACGATGATAAGAAGTTAGATGAGGACTACAAGGAAGACTACTTGGCCTCTTGGCTGTCCATTCTATGGGATGTTTTTTTTTGACCATATTCTATTATTTTTATATGGGCACAAGCTACTCTGCATGGTGCTTGCATGATTAGTTTTTGTCTTTGTTAGTTCTTTTTTGCGTCTTTCTTTTCTGATGGCCATAATATTAGGCTTCCATAGTTTAGTTTTGTTGTATTCTAATGGAAGAGTAGGTCTTGGCCATTTTTGTTGTCAGTTTAAACTTTTAGGGCTTGGCCTTTGTCCAGTTGGTCAGTGGACCCTATTTTGTAAAATGGTTTTGGGTCAACCAGTTAAAACCCGGTGTTAATTATAATATTCTCTTACTTACCAAAAAAAAAAATTTGGAAAATTGCATTTTGAATTAGTCTCTTGCTCAAATTAATGAGACATAAGGAATCCAACTTTAGAGTATTGAAGATAGAAAATTTTACCAATTGAAATTGCATCAAATCTATCTTTAGCTTTCTATTCATTAATAGGGAGAAATAAGGTGAAGAATAGAAGTTGAACATTAGGGAGATAAAAGGAATTCAAATCAAAGGAAAGCTAAGTGATTTATCAAGACCATAGTATATTTAAAACATTTGGTAGAAACATATTCTACAAAACATGGAAAATTGAAAAGATCTTATCAAATTTGATCTTATACCAGGGAGCCAAAAGAAATACTACCTAGAGAGTTGAAATACTACAAATAAGAAATTACAAAGCATACTACAAAATCTAAATAATTGAAATATATTACTTGATATTATCTCATACTCAAAACTAGAGAGATATAAGGTAGTCTACAAGTATCATCATGACAAAAAATAAATACATTCTTACAGAATCCCAACTCTTAAATGACCTAATCACTCTTCATGGAAAATAATAGTGAGGGAAATATTGATAGTTGAAAAGATTTAGAATATTGTTAAAGGAGCAAAAACTAAGCCTACTACAAATTCTAGAGAAATTCAAAAGTTTTAAGAAGATGAAGCAAAAATACTCATGATAATAACTTTTGTAATTATAGATAAAATACAACCCTACATCAATTCAACAACTTCTACAAAAGCTTGTAAAACCTTAGCCAATATATTTTAAGGAAAAAATAAAGCCACTATATTGAACCTTCAAACACAATTACATTCTCTAAAATTTAATTGTGGTGATAGTATAGAATTGTTTCTAAGGAAAGTAGCAAATATAAAAGGAAAATTATTAACCTTAGGAGAAAAATTGAAGATAAGTTTCTTGTTCAAGTAATCCTAAGAGCACTTTTAGAAATCTACAAGCATCTAGTCACATATTTACAAATTCTAAGTAAATATACATCATTTGATGAGTTAGTCAATATACTACAAGAATATGAGGTAGAAAATTTAGTAAAATATGAAATGGCTAACAATGCCCTAGTATCAAAATATAATCCACAAGGAAATATTGCTTCATTATCAAAGGGTAGATCAATATGGAATAATAGATATTGTCAAGTATGCAGAAAGAAAAAACATAGTACCAATTATTGTAGACTCGATCCAAGAAACCAATATCAAGGAAATCAAACAAAATTTGGAAGCCAATCGAGTAGTCCATTCCAACCAAGACAATTTAAAAATCAATATAATCCATATTAGCAACAATTTCAGGATCCATATACTTCTTAGAATCAATAAAATCATCCTCAACTATAATTTAGAGAAGGAAAACAAAAAGAATACTTAGTTCAAGAGATTCAAGAAATTTAGGAACTGGAAGAACCTACAGATAAACATGAAGTTCAAGCTCTTTTAAAAAATAGCATTTTATGAAGATAATAATTATTTTCTTGATCAATATACATATAAGGATCAAAATAAAGAAAGCAACAAATAATAGCTCAAGTTGCAAAACCAAGATGAAGATCCATATTGACGACTAAAGTTCTCAATACCCAAATAATGTAATATGGGTGGGTGTTGGAATAGATTATATTATTTGGTACATGCCAATGTACCATCATGGGTATATGTTTAGATTATGAGTTTGTCTTAGATTAGAATTTGAGTTTTTACTTTATGCAATGTAATAAATGCACAAATGTTAGAATGTGCAAAGTACTTGATGATGTAAATGTGCATACAGTCCACATGTCCATGAGTTCTAGAAGAGGAAGATGAAGAGTCATAGGTAGGTGAAATGCTAAGAGACATATCTATTTATATATAGGCCTTTGATAGAATTATAAAGAGAGAGAGGTAGATAGAGAGTAGCATAAGATAAACTAGAGTAGATACAATGTAGAACTTGTATGAAGCATGGAGTATTTGAGATATCAATATTTTGTATGAAGTTACTATTTTTGTGAGATTTCATTAATGGCTATTTTATGAGTCATAAGTGTATCATGCTATTTACTTGCTTATTATATTACAATTATTATAGATATAATATTGCATACTTAATTTAGGCATTGTGGTTGCATTTCCAATATATATATTTCAAAATCTAATAGAGGGAGAGGGAGAGTTTTAGAGGTAGGGCAAAGGATAGAAATCATAATTGACCCTTTCACTCTTAAGTATTTCTCTTGAGCTTCTATTTTAGCCTACTAAATAGAAGTCATCATCCTCTAGATCTCTTATGATAGCCATTGCATCTTGATATTCCTAGACATATCTTCTTAGTAGTCCATCAGAGATCCTTTTATTTTATCCTTTCCTCTAGAATGCCTATAGTGGAGATGCTTAGTGATATTAGATTGAAACTCATTTAGACAGAGGAGTTGTTGGGCCCATTATTTCTTAAATGAGGCTCACTTTCTGTCATATCTATTGTTTTTATCCCTTTTACTTGTAATTATTGAGCTATCATTATAGAAATTTGGATTTGAACCTCATGAGTATGTTTGGTTTGAAACTCCTTTTGAGGTATTTTTCTATTTATTACATAGTCAAACCTTTATTTTGATCCTGAATCTACTCTAGAATCTAATTATACTATCTGACATTGATATTGAGTAGGGCTTTGCACTTCCCCTTCTTCTTTATTAAATATGTATTCTTCATCTTCATAAAATTTTTCCTTTATTAGGATAAGACTTATTTATATTATCATACTCACACCCAAAAATCCACCATTCTCTAATATTTTCTTCAGACCATTTCAATTCATCTTGAATTTTTTAATAATCTTGTTGTCTATTCTCTATTCTTTGTTCCTGGCTATATCATATGGTTGTTTGAAAGGATATGACTTTCTCCATGAGGGACATATCTAGTATTAATTTACATTCAAGTTCAGTGTTTGTTCCTTTGGATTTATTTGAAAGCTTCAATATTTGACCAAGTAAAATGGTCAAAAGCTAGTGCTTTAGTGTTCAATTCCTTTAATTTGGCCTTAATTTTTTCTTTCAAATCATAGATCCATAAGTGTGGTACCATCGATAGCTAAAAACTATTAATATTTTCATTTAACATTTTTCCCTTGTTTCAAACTATGATGGCCATAAGACTAAAATTAAATGGGTATTCATAAGTAATGGCATTTTTTATACTAGCCCTAAACTCTCATCTACTCCATTTATTTATTAGTAGAGCTCCATTGCAAATACCTAGTCAGTTACATAGTATGGGAGTAGATATGGATAATTGATGACACCACAGACCCTAATAAAAGTACTATTTCACAAAAATACTAGTTTCCAAGCTCATGCCTATCACTTTATAGTTTTTTTTTATCCACTGGGATAACCTAAGAATTTCTCCATAAATGCAAAGGAAGATTTGGCCCTAAAATAGTCGATTAAACTCCAAATATGACTTAGTATTCCTAAACATAGGAGTTCAATTAACTACCAATAGAGGTGATTCATTGTATGCTACCATATTAACTTGTAAGTTTGGCATGTTACCTGCCATATAATACAAAAATAGCTAGGCTAAGTATGATGGGTACTAAAATATTTTATTTTATTTCAATTTTAGAGCAGACAATTGACTATGAAACTAAGAAGTTAAGAAGGAGGTCCAATTAAAGAACAAAGGTTGCTTCACACCAGTACCATAATAATTATGTAAATTGGTAACCATATAAGCTATGGCTACCTAATAGTCATACACATATTTATTGGTGTCTAAACCAAGGATAATTCCTAATATAGATAGGATATCTTGATGACCCCCAAATATTGTGATCTTAATTGGAAACTTTTTAGCATATTTTTCTAAATTTTTATTCCGCCTACCCATAACATTTTCCTTATAAAACCTAACTTGTCCTTCAATATCAATTATTTTAGGAGTTATACCTAGGTGAGCTCCAACAACAAAGGCTCCTATTATAACATTAGCTATAATGTTGAACAACATTTATCCTACTACGTTATAGGCCAATATGGTTTTTGGATTGTAATCTCTTGCTATATCTTTAATCAACTTAGGACAAGGGTGTACAAATATTGGTATTTAAGATGAAAGAAATAAATTCCAAGCAACAATTTACACCATTTTTGGTGATAATTTTCCCTCCTTTTCCTCTATTGCATCTCTAAAAAATTTCAACATTGATTTGATCATGATAGATATGTCATGAATTTAACTCATCTTGTTTTGAAGCTATTTGGTACTCTTCTAAAATGTTTTGTCCTTCTTTCCATGTGCTATAGTTGCAAACCTTATTTAATTATTTAACTTGATTTTCTACCTCCAACAATACTTAGTTTCTCACTTGTGGAATAAACCACTCCAACCCCTATTCTTATATAGCAAACTTGGAGACAAGGAAGTCCTTGGTGCTTTAATATCAAAGATTTTAGTATTACCTAGTTTTTCATGAACATATTTTGTCAAAAATATCAAAATGTGTGATTTCTTAGGGTGCATGCCAATTTAATATCTACTTAACCTTTTAGACAATATATTTTTATGGATTTCAAAATTGAGTGGTTGGGAGCTTTTTTTGACCAATTAGCATTTATCCATGCAAAATAGTCATGGTCACTATTCACATATTTATAGGTGTCATTATATATATATAGCTTAGGGCATACACTTCTAAGCATAACGATTGAAATATTGGCTATTCATTGGGATTGTAAAAAGACAACCATCCATATCTTGAATCTCCTATGCATTTAGTGCTTTTGTTCCTAAAATTAAATAGGGTCCAAACCATAATGATTATAGCTTGTCATGCTTTCTTGCTCTAACTTGCTTTGCATCCCATTTCAATACCAAGTCACCCTCCTTAAATAAATTTGGGGATGTTCTCTTACCAAACCATCTTTTTACAATTGCTTAATGTTGTAAAAAACTACTATGTGCTTCTTCCCTTTTTTCTTTTAGCAACAATAACTTTTCCATCCTTCTTTCAATTAGCCTTGTATTTTGGTTTGATATATAAGCTTTCAGGCTGACAAATCTAGATGTATTGGGAACACAACTTCCTTACAATAGACTAAAGCATATGGAGTGGTTTTTAGATCCTTCTTAGTCATAATTATATTTGCTCATAATGCTTGATTAAGCATCAAATGCCAAATTTTTTATTGTTGCCAATATTTCTTTTGATTATTTTAATTAAATTCGTGTTTATGGATTTTGCTAGCCCATTTCCTTATGGGCAGGGTTATGCACAGTGGAAAATATTCACAAATTTGGCAAATATCAGAATTTCCAAAATTGAAAATTGGCAAATATGAGGATCCTCAACGTCGGCCCATTCACCTGAAATTTTTGGAACCAATTTTTTCTTAGGGTCAATTTGCTACAATATATATCCAAACATAAGCATATTTGTACTTGTTGGAAAGTTCTTTTCAATCCTGGTCTAATGGTGGTAGTTTTTTATGAAGTTATAAGGTGATTTAATAGCTCAATTTTTTTTGCAAATATGACCTTACTTTTTAGGGCTTCAAATACCCCAAATTTTGGTGTGAATATGATTGATTTTATTTTCTTATGTTTTGCCTTGATTTTGATTAAGATTCACCATTTTTTTACAAGTACATTTCGAGTCTAACTCCTTATGCATAACCCTACTTATGGGTAATAGTTAGAGAAAGCATTACAATATACCATATTTGCTAACAAATCCTATGGTCCTAGTCCCTATGAAAGCTCCACCATTATCAAATACTATTGTAGATGGGATCCTAAACTTGGTAATCAATATTTTCAAAAAGTTTATGATAGTATCCTAGTCTACATGATCGGTTTCTTCTACCTCAGACCATCTATTGAAATAATTAGTTGTTGTCAAAATGAATTTATTTCCAATGGATGAAATTGGATTAATTACCCTAATAAAATCTAAACCCCATTTTTGTAAGGGCTTATTTACAATAATTGGATGAAGGAGCAATGCCAAGTTTTTTCTTTTTTCATTTTTTTTTACATTTATCACAAGCACGAGTAGCTTTAAAAGCATAAATGAATAGAGTTAGCTAATAATATCCAACCTTTGGAATTTTAGATGTTCTAGTTTGATTGAAATAAATCCCACTTGAGAAGCCAACATGAAATTTATTAAGGATTAAAAAGATACAGGGGAACGATGGCGGGAATGGGAGCAGGTGCGTCTGTGGATGATGGCGATGGCAATGGCGACATTGGAGGGATGCTGGAGGGTGCTGGTATGGCAGGTTTGTCCTCGGGCCCTGTAGATGGTGTTGGGCCTACTACAAGCCCACTCAACAATTATCGCAGTGAAGATCCAAATGACATGGTGAAACTGGTGTCTGATAACGTTAGGGTTTCACCCTCCTCTCCTTCCAAAGCATGACCTTGGTCTTTGTACTTTGCGGATAAAATTAGGTCTTCGACAGGAGCATTTTCTTTCCAAACTCCTTTGCCCTTCTTTTTTACGGGCACTGAAGTCTCTTTTCCAAGCGAGGTTATGGAGCCACTAATCTTCCAAGAGTCCCTCTCTCTGGTTGGGAAATTTGTCGGTGCTCGACCTGATATGGAAACTATCCGAGAGTGGGCTCTTTCCAAATGGTGGCTTTCGGGTAGCTTGGAGTTAGTGGCCTTTCCTAGGGGGTTTTTCATGATAAGGCTAAATAATGCCCTCGACACCCAGAGGACCTTGGTTTTTCGACCATCGTAGCCTATTTCTGCGGAGATGGGAGGAAGACTTTGACCCTAAAATTCAGTCTATCAACATCGCTTGGATTTGGATCAAACTCCATGGGCTTCCCCCATAGTTCTTCTACAACGATGCACTCAAAGGCATCACTCAATCGATTGGAGATTTAGTCACCATCGACCCTGCTACCTGAGCCAGAACTAGAATGACCTATGCTCATGTCTGCATCATGGCTAATATGGATTCGACTCTACCTACCTGCATCAGCATCAACTATGGGAGCTACAAAAGACGTCAAGGAGTTGAGTATGAGAACAATCCCGATTTCTATTTGGAGTGCAACACTTAGGGCCACCTAGCTTCTCAATGCCCTTCTCGAAAAAAAGATATCCCCAATGATTCGGGTCGAAAGAAGGATTCCCAGATCCCCAACACCCAAAAAAAGGCTTCTGGTCGGGGTCGTGGCCGATCTGCAGGCCCTCCTAAAACCTCTGCTTCAAATCATGGCAAACCCAACAATGTAAGTGCTCTGCCTTATCATTCTAATCAATTTTCTCCCTTAAATAATCTTCATACTAGAGAGGACATCTCCGATGACCTTCCCATAGATCCAAACGTCTCATCCACACCCACTGTGATTCAGTCTCCCTTGTCCAAAGGTAAGGCTGCAATGACCTTCCCAAACTCACCCATTGATTTTGGTCCCTCTCACATTCCTCTTCCCTTCCCACCCCTCCCCCTGACTAATAACCATCCTATTTCCCTCTCCCCTGAGTCTGTTGCCCTGTGCCAGTATCCCCACTCTCCATCCCCCCATCGGCCTGCCCTTGGGACTGACACCATTGACATTCTCCAAACATCCAGCCCACTGAAATCTCCCATTCCTGCACCCAAAGATGATGTCAACAAAGAACAGAGAAGGGGAATACCGTCCAATGTAGAAAATCTTGCCAAAGTAGTTGAGATTGAAATGGCTAATGGCTCTGTGCATACCTCCTTGGGCCCTATTTCCGAACAACCCACCCACCAAGACTTGGATGAAGTCAGACCTAAACTTACTCCATCTCAAGGGAGAGGCAAAGGTCGCAAAGCAAATCCCAAGTCAACTCGATGAAGTTCATCTCTTGGAATGTCAGAGGCCTCAACGGAACTGCTAAACAGAGGATCATCAAATAGTAAGAAAAAACTTAAAACCAAATATCATGTTTCTTCAAGAATCCAAACTGGACAAGAATAGCAGCACTCAAGTTTGCAAGCTAATCTAGGAAAACAACAATTTTACCTTTTGTCCCTCCTCAGGGGCATCTGGGGGTCTCCTTTGTTTGTGGGATCCGACAAATATTGAGGGGATATTGCTTTCAGTCTCTGATAGAACCATCAACATTTTGTTCACTAATAAAGTCACTAACCTCCAATGGATTGCCACCAATGTTTATGGACCAAACAGTCCTGTCTCCAAAATATTGTTGTGGGATAACATTTCCGCAATGCGCAATAACTTTCTTGACTTTCCATGGATGATCTATGGCAATTTAAATACTCCCCTTCACCTGTTTGACAAGCAAGGAGGCAATCCGATCACTAGCAGCTGCATTGAAGATTTTAGCAATTTTGTCAACCACAATGAGCTAATGGACATGCCGCTCCAAGGATCCAACTACACATGGAGCAACAGACGGGTGGGCATTCATCACATCCAAATTTGACTTGATAGATTTCTCTTATCCAAAGAACTCATTCCTATTTTTGGCGATGCTAGGCTTCATAACCACCCAAAAATTGGATCCAATCACAACCCCTTAATTCTAGATTGTTCCCACCCCCAGCAAATCTTCAAAACCCCTTTCAGGTTTGAAAACATGTGGCTCACCCATCTAGATTTAGGTAGGTGTATTCGACAATGGTGGCAGCAAAACCTTTGTCCAAACCCTCTCACGAATCTGTTCCTCAAACTCAAAGCGGTCAAGCTCAAGCTGAAATGCTGGAACAGGGAGGTTTTCGACAACGTCTTTACCAAAAAAAAGTATATGATGGATGAGCTCAAAAGGGTGGAAAATCTGATTCAGGGAGGGGATCAGAGGGTCAAAACTTTCATGGAAGAAAAAAGCCTCCTTTCAAACTTTCACAATGCCTTGGCTAAGGAAGAGTCCTACTGGAGTCAAAAAACTAGAAGCCTCTGGCTCAAAGAAGGAGACACCAACACAAAGTTTTTCCATGCTTCCACCATGCACCATAGAGGCTCAAATAAAATCTCTGAGTTGACCAAGGCTGATGGAACCACTGTCTCTGACATCCATGCTATCAGACAGGAAGTTGTGCGCCACTTCCAGGAAATCTTAGGTCCAAGTGTTGACTGCCACCCCCGCACAACAAGTTCTCTGCTTCAAAACATACCAAAGTTGGTGTCTAATGATGATAATGGGAAATTGCTCTAATTATTCACTGAAGAGGAGATCAAAGAAGCTCTATTTGCAATGGAACCTGATCAGGCCCCTGGACCGATGGCTTCCCACCCTAGTTTTTTCAATATTTTTGGGATATTATGGGCCCTGATGTTGTTGCTGTGGTTAAATTATTCTAGAGAGCCAAAAATATGCCGATAGAAGCCAATTCCACCTTCATTGTTTTAATTCCCAAGTCCAATGATCGTGCTTCTCTCTTCGAATTTAGACCTATTAGTCTTTGTAGTGTCATCTACAAACTTATCACCAAAGTCATGGCAAACAGGCTGAGAGACATCCTTCCATCCATCATCGACCAGTGCCAAGGGAGCTCAGTCAAAGGCAGATTTATTGCTGATGGAGTGATAAGTGTCCACGAATTGGTCCATTCGGCATCTAAAAATAAAAAACCCAGTATGTTCCTTAAGCTTGACATGAACAAGGCTTTTGATCGGGTTTCCTGGAAATTCATGTTCGAGGTCCTAGAGAAGTTTGGGTTTCACAAAGAATGGATCAATATGGTTCATGAATGTATCTCTACTGCTTGGTTCTCTATTCTTATCAATGGTTCACCCACTGGCTTCTTCCAAAGTTTCAAAGGCATCCGTCAAGGGGACCCTCTGTCACCCTTCCTCTTCATCATTTTGGCCGAAACCCTTAGAAGAACCCTTACTGCTGCTTGCAACAGTGGACTCATCTTCGGGATCAAACTAGCCTCAACAACCAATGTCATTTCCCATCAATATTTTGTGGATGATACTATTCTATCCTCTCATGCTTCTGTTCCCAAAGCAAAAATCATTAAGAACATTCTTGATTCTTATGAAGAGGCGGCTGGCCAAAAATCCAATTACCGCAAAAGCAAGCTATACTTTCTCAATACTCCCATCCATAGGCAAAATAGGATTGTTGAGATCCTTGGGTGTATCATTGGGAGCATTCCAACTACTTATCTTGGATTATCACTTTTCCACGGCAAATAGGTCTCGACTATGTGGAACCCTATTTTAGATCGCCTCAACAAGAAACTTGCAGGTTGGAAAAGTTCAATGCTCAGTCAGGAAGCCAAAGCCACTCTGGTCCAGGCTTGCCTGCAAAGTATACCTATTTTTTTCTTATCTATCTTCAAAGCTCCAGCTTCCATATGTCAAATAATTGAGCAAATTCAACGCAGATTCCTTTGGGCGGTAAACAAAAACAAGAACAAATTTCACCTTGTTGCCTGGGACAGGGTTTGTTCCAAGAAAAAGGATGGAGGACTCGAATTCAGGGACATCAAGTAGATGAACATGGCCCTCATTGCCAAGTAGTCCTGGAGACTTACCACCAATGAAAAAGTCACTTGGATTGACATCATCAAAGCTAAGTACCTCCATCAGGTTCCCTTTCTTAGAGAGCACAACCTTCCTAGCGGATCTCATTTCTGGAATGGCGTCACCAAAACAAGGAAGATCATCATGGAAGGCTTAAGGTGGTGTCTTGGAACTGGAACGACCATTCATTTTTGGGACGACTCGTGGATCCGTGACAAACCTCTCAGCTAAGATCCTCATCTTGTAGTGCTCAAGACGGGTACCGAAGCCACCTTTGAAGATAAGGTGTGTCATTTCATTAACCCAGGTATTACAAGACCTGAATGGAAACACCTGGATCTTAATGGGCCTGGGCATATCATCGAGGCGCTCAAGCGGTTACAAAACTTGTTGAGGACTTGCATCATCCCTAGCTCTCACAAAGATGATTCCATGGTCTGGAACCTTGAAGATTCAGGGAATTTCACTGTTAAATCAGCTTACTACAGTCAAGAAACTCCCAATGATGGTCGGGACTTATATAATCAGGTCTGGGTTCCCAAGATCATTCCCAAGGTTAAATTCTTCTACTAGTTGGTCATCCAAAATAGAATTCTCACCACTGACAACTTGATAATCAGAGGGTTACTCGTCCCCAATTGGTGCATCCTGTGTAAAAACGCCTGTGAGTCAACTTCGCATGTTTTTCTGGAATGTCCCTTCTCTCTTGCAGTGCTCAACCAAGTTCTTAACACCTTCGTCATCTCCGTATCCCTCCCTCATTCCATTCCCCTCCTTTTTCAACAATGGCCCCGACATTTCAAGAACAATCAACTTAAATTCATGTGGCAAGCTTGCCTCCACATTTTCCTATGGCAGATTTGGCTTGAGAGAAATGCCAGAATTTTCAAAAACCAAGCCACTGATAAGAAGATTGTTTTTGCCAAAATCTTGGCCCTTGCTACGGAGAATGCCTCTCTTGTCTCGTATTCCAAACCCCCCCTCCTAGCCTTGAATCAGGCCTAACAAAACTTTTCAATATTTCCAATTTCTCTACCACACCCCGCACTTCTGTCGATAGGTCTGTCATAAAGTGGGTCTTACCTCCTATAGGGTGGCACATGGGTCTTACCTCCTATAGGGTGGCACAAGCTTAATTTCTATGGTGCGGCCAAAGGCAACCCAGGAGTGGCTGGCGGAGGAGGAATTCTCAGAAATCACAGAGGAGAAATAATTTTGGCCTTTGCTCAGAACCTGGGAATTCAATCTAACAATATGGCAGAGGCTCGGGCTCTACTCCAAAGCTTGATTCTCTTGGAAGGCTTGACCATAAATAAACTTATCATAGAAGGAGACTCACTACACTGCATCAACTGGCTCAATGGGACTTCTGCGCCTCCCTAGGCCCTAGTTTTGATCTTCCAAGAATGCAAGGCACTAATTGGCATTTACCCAGAACTAGTCATTAAGCATCAGTACTGGGAAGGAAAAAAAGCTACGGACTGGCTTGCTAACAAGGGAGTTGGTGAAACGAACATTCATGTTTGGAGAGACTCCTTTCCCATTGGCCTAAGGGATGCTTCTTCAAGTTCCAATGTCTGCACAATGTGAGTGGTTAACAAAGGACTAGGTTTGTTTGCTCTTGAAATTGGTCAATTTTTCGCGTCCTTTCTTCCTTCTTCTCCCCCTTCGGTTGTGTTTTGGAAACTTGTCATGATATTGTGACACTTTTCATCATTGGCCATGAAATTTATGCATGTCATGATATCGTGACATCCCTTTTTCCTTTGGTTGCGAGGTTGCTACTTGTCGTGATATCGCGACACTTTTTTCTCCTTCGAACGAGGGTCTTTCAACTTGTCGTGATATCATGACACTTTTTCTCTCTGGCTACAGTTTTACAACATGTCACGATATCGCGACACTTTTTCTCTTCGATCACGATTTTGCAACATGTCGCGATATCGCAACACCTTTTCTCTTTGGGTGCATTTTTACAACATGTCGCGATATCCTGACACTTTTTCTCTCCAGGTGCATTTTTGCAACATGTCACGATATCGCGACACTTTTTCTCTTTAGGTGCTTTCTTGCATCATGTCACGATTTCGTGACATTTTTTCTCTTCGGCTGCGGTCTTCCATTTTGTCGTGATATCACGACACTTTTTCTCCTTGGCAGCGGTCTTCCATCTTGTCGCGATATCGCGACACTTTTTCTCTTTCTTGCATCTTGTCACGATATCGCGACACTTTTTCTCTTTGGCTATGGTATTCCATATTGTCACGATATCGTGACAATATTTCTCTTTGGCAGTGGTCTTCCATCTTGTCATGATATCACGACACTTTTTCTCTTAAGATGCAGTCTTCCATCTTGTCATGATATCCCAACACTTTTTCTCTTCGATTGCGGTCTTCCATAATGTCATGATATCACGACACTTTTTCTCTTCGACAACGGTCTTCCATAATGTCACGATTTCGAGACACATTTTCTCTTCGGCAGCGGTCTTCCATAAATGTTGCGATATCATGACACTTTTTCTCTTCGGCTGCGGTCTTCCTTCTTGTTGCAATTTCGTGACACCTCTTCTCTTCGACAGCGATCTTACTTCTTGTCATGATTTCGTGACACCTTTTCTGTTTGGTCGTGGTTTTCCTTCATATCATGATTTCGTGACTCTTCTTCTCTTTCGGCTCCAACCTAGCAACATGTCGTGATATCGTGACTCTTCCTCTTTTCTGGCAGCAACCTTGCAAAATGTCATGATTTCGTGACTCCTTTCCTCCTTCGGCTCCATTGGCACTTCTTGTCGCGATTTCGTGACATCACCATTTTGGTCATGATTTCGTGACACCTTTCCTTGTGTGGAGGTTTGCTCGCTCTTTGATCTTTATTTCTTGGACCACCTCGGTCGATCTGAAATTCATGTAATTCCTCTTGTACAAGGTTCAGGGACATTTCAACACCCTTTCAACCAATCAAAAATTTTTTTTATCAAGGATTTATTTTTCTTTATCTATACATATACACCTTAAGAGTATGCCATAAATTTTTTTTGATACAAGATGCCATCAATAATTACATAGTTTATAGCCTGTGATTTATACCTTCACCTTTGGGAGGTTGTAAATCCTTCCAAAATTTTATCAATTTGAAGAAATTTGATTAATTGATCTTTCCAACTATCATGTTTCATCCCACTATTTGTTGTCTATAGTTCTTATAGTTCTTCAGTGATAATATTTACCTCTGATATTGCAAATTTCATAAAATATTCACAACGAGCTCTTTCTTTAACCAGCTTGGTAGGTCCTATTTCTACATTGTATTCTTAGATTTTTGAAATCCACTTGACTCTCTTTTCAGTTAACTCCCCTTGCACTATGAATCTCCAAACATCAAGGTGTACAATATATTCTAGTACTTTACATTGAGATATATAGTGCCTTCATTTTTCTAAGAATTCATATGATAAATACATATTTTTAAATGAAATTATAGTGCTCTTTGTAATTATGTAGTGTCTAACTTAGAAATGCTATGGATCATTCATTATGATTTCTATCCTTTTGAGTAAGCATATTTGTATAGCTTTCTTCTATACAAAATATATAGAGAATGAAATCTCTTTGATAGTTTGTGTTGGCTAGTAATGAATATTTGGTTATGACCTCTTTTATGCTTTTGAAAGTGTAGACACCTAAAAAGTTTCATATTAACATTTGTTCCATGTTGGTAATTAATAAATTTAAATTATGCTAATTAAACAATTCTAACCTTAGAAATATTAATCCTAGCCCCTTTGACTATCAAAATCCCACCTATATCCAAATTTACAATGAGCCCATTCACCTGTTGATTTCAACCCATTAGTACCCTTACCGATTTGATATGCCCAAGTTTGAAAAATTCAAGGGGAAAGAAGATCCTAAAGAGCATTTGAAGGACTTTAAGTCTTTGTGCTACCAAATCCATGATAGTGATTTCCTCATGTTGCAAATGTTCCCCATGTTCCTTGGGGGTCAAGCCTTGGATTGGTTTAATAATTTGCCTCAACATAGCATATTTTCTTTTGAGCAATTAACCAACCTATTTTTGGAGAATTTTTCAATCAATATTCAAAATAATACCTCATTATCATATTTTTATAGTTTTTGCAAATTTTATGATGATCCAATTAGTGATTATGTATCTAGGTGATGAGGGGTTATTCATGATTTGAAATTCACTATTCCACCTATCAAGCTGGTGAAGATGTTCACTAGGATCTATGCTAAACATATCTCAAAAAATTTACAAATTTAATAGCATCACTCTTTTGAGGAGGCCATTGCCTAAGAAAATTTCATTGAAGAAATCAAGATCTAAGAAGGGAAACTTAAACTTTGAAATAAAACTAAGTACCCTAATATATACAATATGGTCAACAACAACAATAACCAATAGAAGGACCACCAGGTGAATCAAGTAATATTGAGTATTGCAGACCCCCACCAACATAGTACTCAAATGTATCAACAACATTTCTAACAACAATTGGCCCCCATGCAAACAATCACCCTATATTATTATAACTAGTCTTCTAATTGCCCTTAGCATCCTCTTCATCCACCTCATAATTGGACACCCCTTTTCGGATATTTTCAAATATTTTTCAAAAGCTTTATGATGCAAAAATGATTTCTTTGCCTAAAGTTCTCCTTGAGGGTCCCAACCAGGAGAAGCCCAAGTGGTACAAGGAACATCAGTATTCCATATACCATAAACAAAGGGGTCATAATATTAATGATTTTCATACTTAACAACATCTGGTTAAGGACATGATTGATCGTGGGTAATTAACAATGGATAATATCTTAGCTCCCTCCAAGTAAAACCCTGGTATTTATCAAATTTGTTACCCTAGCATGGGATGCACTAGTAGCAAATGAGTGCCTCAAACTCTTTAACTATCTCAAAAAACTAATCATGTGAATGGCATCCCATCCAACCAAGATTTTGTAGGCATGGTCAATATTATTACCAAAAATCAAATATATCCTAGTCAATAACCCCAAAAATGTGACCCACTAGTTGTGCTCACCTTATCGACCATTCCCCATATTTAAGGATCTCCTTCTCCATGCTTTGTTCTAGCTTTAGAGGGTCTCCTTACCCATAGTCTAAATATAGCACTAGCTAATTTATCAATCTATGACTTCAATCAATAGTGTCTAGCTCATCATGAGGTTTTGAATGTCATCTTACGATCTATAGATCTAGAAACACATGACCCTAATACCTTTTCTAGATTTGTGGGTAGGGTGAGGACCTACATGTCACCCTTTATCATATTCTATGACTATGAGATAAATAATATTGATGGTGTAGGGTTTGATCTCCCTATGCATATAGTGGCATACATAAATGGCACGATGCTTAAGCATATTTTTATTGACTCTGTATCTTCCATCAATATATTTTTTTTAGTCACCTTGTCCCATATTAAACTCCCCTCTAGCCATATTACCACTCCTAGTGTTACCTTGTGGGCCTTTAATGGCACATTGTTCTCAATGCTTGATAAAATTATGCTATGCTATTGAATGTGATATGCAATATAATGTGCTCCTAGGGTGACCATGGATTAGAGAAATATAGTTTGTTTCCTTTACTCTACATCATTGCTTGAAATATGTTCAAGTTGGGTGTGTGCATTGTATTCCCACTGATGAGAAAATTTTTGAATACTATAACATGGTCACTCTTCTACAAGGGCCCACTCTTACATCTACCCATATTTCCCTGACCCATGTACCATATGTTCCTCCTATCCAACCAACACCCCACCTTTAGTATTGCCCATTCCCATGGTGGCTAACCATCCTCCTTCTATTTATCACATCCATCCTTCATCCTAGTTTTCCAATCCTTTGAGGCTTATATACTATCCTCCTCCACCTAGCTATCTTTCTTCTTTGCTAGTTTACCCTTTGATTATCCCTTCTATTTGATATCATTCTCCATGTACCTCTCTGTTTGTTCCTCTGTAGCCCATGTTCATGCATCTTCACCTATTCCCCCCCTTATTCCTACTCATGTTGTTCTACCTCTCCACCTTCTACACCTCACATGTCTAGTCTCCCTTGCAATCTATTTTGACTCCATCCATTCCATAACCTACTCCTTAGGAGTTTCACTCTTGGGATTAGTATGCTGCTTGATTTGATTTTAATCTCACAATCCTTCTTCTTCTTCTTCTTGTACTAGTGGATAGGCTATTATGTCTTCCCCATCGCTAGATTCCTCTTTATCTTCCATTTCATATTTTCAATATGCTCCTATGTCTCCCTCATCCCCACCTTCTTATTCATCTTCCATTACATCTTCCCAATCCACTAGTATGTATTCCTCAATTGATCCACCATCTTCTCCAAATCCCATAAGTTTAGGGTCTCCCATTCAACCTACAAGTCAAGGATTGCCCTATGTGTTGGTTCACTTAGCTAGTCTTGGTTTGGGGGAGTGCGTTTTACAAAATATAACTTTCTCTCCTCCTAACATATAAAGTCTTAAATATTTTAATCATCCTCATAATGCACCATTGACTATCGATGTTATTATTCCCATTGGATCCTCGTCAAACCATACCAATTTTGTGTATGGAGGATTTAACTTCTCCTCTGACTCACCTACATCCAAAGAGTACAAGGCACATTTTTTGAAAATATTAACTACCTATCGAACCCTTCCTTTATCATGTGATATTTTTAATGGAAAGGATTTAGCCTCGGGTGCTATGAGCAAGGTCTACCATATGTCATAGATCCACCTTACCAATTTTCCAAAGATAAATCTAGATTGGGTTCTTGCCCAAGCACTCTCCTCGAGGATGATTTTGCTTGTCACAACCTTAACCTTGAATAGGATAATGTTTATGAGTATATTGACCTTGATTATACCTTGGTCATTACTCCTAAATTTATCTAAGTTGTGATGTTTCACATCTTCCCATATAACACTTCCAATGATGAGAGTGATGAGCAATTTAACAACCTTGCAATTACTTTTTATAGCTCTAAAGAGGTGTCTTCATGCATAATTTTTGTCATCGAGTATCTTGATGTGGGTACTGATTACCTTTATCTATTTTCCATTCACCTCCCTATCCTTCCAACACTTCTCCCACCAGAGCATCTTGTTGATCAACTCATACTACATCCCCTACATCAACCTAACCCTCATCCTCCTATATTTTTCCAATTCCTACCTCTTCCACAAGAGTCATTTGTGCCAAATCCATCCTCTAGCACATCTATTCACTCACATAATTATCGTCCCATGATCAACATGATCTCCATTGGCATTTCCGCCCTAATTTACTATGTGGCTGATCCTACCCAAACTCTCAATGTAGACACCCAAAAATGTTGTATTTTATGTGGCCTTAGGAAAGTGCTTTAATAATAAATTTTGTAAAGTTTTTAATAAATTTTGTGAACCTTTGGTTAATAATAATTCCAAATTTAATTGCACATAAATAATATTATAATAATAATTAAATTAATCTATTTTCCTAAGTTTTCATCACCCTATCCTAAGTTGACACTTCATCACTCACCTAACCCACCTACCCTTGCCACCTCACTCCTACACCTCACCCTAGTCACACCTACCCTTGCCACCTCACTCCTACACCTCATGCTAGTCACACCAACCCTTACTATCTTACTCCTACGCCTCACCCTAATCACACCTACCTTTGCCACGTCTCCTCTCATTGCTCCAAGTGTTAAATATCTAGGTTTTCCACCTTATTTACCCTTTCCACTTGGCTATCCTCCATTTCCAAGTCATGTCCCCTCACCAACCATCCACAAATTCTATAAAACCCTCTCTTACTCCTCCATGGGCATGAGATGAAGGTGAACATTATAAATTTTTTTCTAAAATTTTAAGCAAAAACCACCTGAGCACAATCATTCCCTATCGTCATTGTCCTATTTTTTATATGATATCAACCATCACATGTGTTTAAGACTCTTTTCATACGTGCATCGTCTTTATGTAATTTCCTATAATCAATAGATCATATTGGCTTCAATTTACTATTAGATGTAATTCCCATCTTGTCAAAGTAGTTCAACTAATTTCACCAAGATTTGATCATCAGAGGTCAATACCGCCATACCCTTGACAATCAATAGTAGACACCACCAAAACCTTGGTGATTTGTAGTCAAGATCACTATAGCCCTGGTGGTTACACATTAGGAACTACAACAAGCATCAAATTAGCCATAAACAAGAGTAGGCAGATAACAAAAGGTGAGTAAGGTAATTTTTACTTGTTTTTTTTAATATTTCCATGCAATATCATCATTTTTATTCCATTTTGAATTCTTTTGTAGTTTATTTTCTATCTTTTGTGAAACTCATACCTAACCAATCTAGGCCTATTAGATGCTACTAATTTTATATCTTATATTATGTGCAGGAATCCATAAGAGCATATGAAATCAAGGATGGTCGAGACTTCAAGAAAAATGAAAAAACCATCCTCAATATGAGGTGGTTTAGAGAACACTTGGTGTGTCATTAAACTTTGCTTTTTACAGAGGGTTCTTTCCTCTCTGGAAATCTCCTATTTGTAACCCTAAAAAGGGCATTTTGTAAAAATATTGTAATTTTGTAATAAATATTTTATATGCAATGAAATGATGCATTTTTTAGTCCATATGTTAGTGACCATAGTGGGACCTTAAAACCTAAGAACACTTGGGATTTTCAATGTTATAGGCAGTAAAATTAGTTTTATTTTTGTTGTCTTTCATTTTCTTTATATGCCTTGTGTGATCTTTAGATATTTTTGTGAATATTACTCACTTTTGGCATTTTTTCTATCTTATAGATCAAAAAATCACATTAAATTATCCAAAAAAAACTAGCTACTATCTATATCCTAAATTCCACACCCCTTGCAATTCATAGTCCTAACTGCCACACCTCTTGTGGTTTACAGTCCTAACTACCACACCCCTAGTGGTTTCATTCTAGCTTATTGTTGCTCTGAGTTAGACCTATTGGGGTCTGAATTGACATAAAGTAAAACTTGAATTGTGACTATGAATCTATGGAATTTTGGTATGTGCAAACCCACTAATCATAGCTCAAACCTCAAAATTGGATGATTTAATGATTGATTCAATCCACCCTCCAAAGTAGGCTGGTATACCTTGCCAACTAATTGTATGTTGAATCAATTAATATTAGTTTAATATGTAAGGATAGGGATATAAATAGGATAAGGGTTAGAAAAAATTGAATCAATAATGTCCAGATAAAGCTAACAACATAAACAACTTATGAAGAATCTTCTAGCAAATCACATTTCCAGTATGCCACACTTGAGACTAACAACATTCAAACTAGTAATATTCACAATTTATAGAACAAGAAAATACTTAGAGAACTATTTAAAACATAAATAATGTTAATAATCCAAATAGAAAAATTAGATAAACACCTTTATTAAAAGAAAAATAAGCTCTCTACAACATTTGTTTAAAAATAAAACTTTCTAATTTACCCTAAGTTAGCAATTCAATATCAGTAGAATTGACTAACCATAACAACAGTAGCAAAAATGCATTCATAGATCAAACTCACAAGAAGTGACATAGGTCTAAGGAAAACATCCAATTAATGTTCTTTATATTGATTTCTTAGAATATTTATAATAATATGGAAAGCAAACACTCAAGAGCCGACCCTTCAAATTGAGGGCTCGACCTCTTTATATAGTTTTTACAATGAAAGTAGGAAGAATAGGAACATTACAAGAAATTTCATTCTAGATCAACATAGTACTAATATGGAAGTATCTTATTAGCTCACAAAAATAAGGGAGCTATGTTCCATGAAACCCTCTATAACTTTGACCTCTGCAGGTTGTTCGGCCTCTTGCAGAATTCGTCAACTGTGTTGGTTGTAAGCTGATCTGGTCCATCCCCTATTCTTGGCTATACTTATCCATCATAAATATATAACTAAAAATACCAGTGAATATTGATTTTTACGATGCCTGGTCTCCCTGGAATTTTTGCTTGCTATGCATATTGAGGGTCAACACTTTTATCAGCATAAAATCTTGCTCTTTTAATGGACTTAAATCTTCTCATCCCAACCCTTGATGTGGCTTTAAAATTTTAGATGAAAGATGACCTGGAAAACTTGAATTTTGTGTCCTCATGTGCTTCACAGCTTTAAAATCCTCTCCTTAAAATGTTTTGATCTTAGCTGATTTTGCTTTAGAAATTGTTGTATCTCCATAGTGCAAAAAATTTGCTACTTGAAATTCTACTTCCTCAGGTTTGATCGTGTTGAATGCGGAATGAAAGCCTAGATGTGACCTGCATCATTTTTTACTTTATCACTTTTTCTTTCTTCAAATTTTCATGATGTCATTCTGCCTTCAACTTAAGGTCACCTTATACTGAGGGTCACCTTCTTCTCAAAATCCGCTTCATGAAAATTATGATCGCAGAATTTTACATTGCATTATAGGTGAGCGGAAAATAAGATAGGACTTTCTTCACGAAGAGTAAAAAATTTTTGTTGGGTCATATTTCCTTTTTAAATTTTGCTACTCTGAAATCCGCTGGGCCAACTTTGACTGGGTTGACCACAAATTTTAACACTGCATCTTGTTGGTGCAAGATTTATAACTGCACTTTTTCTTAGCAAAACCTTGTCAAAGAAAATAGAGCCCATTTCACCTATATTTTATTCCATTTCACTTTCCAAAAATCTACTAGGTCAGGTTTGACCATCTTGACCATGGAATTTTGCACTATGCTCACTCCTTAACAGAATTTAACATTGCATCTCCCCTGCATGGAAATTAGCACTAACCTAAACTTATGCCCACCTTTCTTTGTTCTGATCCTCAAAAATATGCTTGTTGTATTTATACGATGGCAAATTTGACCAAGTTGACCATAGATTTTAACACTGTCTTTCCCTTCAGCAAAAAATAATTGTCTTAGCCTTCAGTGAAAAATTACACCACCCTCAAGCTGTTTTCAACACTTAGCCAAGTTTTCAAAATTTGCAAAGTGTCCTTTTTGGGCCTATAAGACCCAATACTAAGGTTTTGGCTTCTTATAGCCTATCACAGTAGCATTAAAGTTGGTTTTACTCCATCAACAATTAGATCCAAGGGCATCTAAGGTAATTCACCTTCCTATTTGTTAGTTGTCTTTGTTTCATTTGATCGTATTTTTGTTTTCTTCACAAGTAGTTAGGTTTTACTTTCAGAAATAGTTTTATATTTGCTTTCTTGTCCTTCATCATTTCATATCTCACATTAAGAGAAGGTATACCATGTATGCTCTCTCCTTGTGCCATAAGGTGATCTTGGAGATCAAAATATTGTCTATTCTTCTAGGTTAAATAATCTCAATCTTGCATAAGCATTCACATTAAAAATACTCCTTATAATATGTATGTTCTTCCATTGCATAAATTAACTATCTCTTTCAACCTCCATATCCAAAATCTCCTAGTTTGAAACATCCTTTGTTGCCACCTCCACCTCCACTTAATTCACTATGTCTCACACTACGTCGTTTTTGCATCCTCAATCAATCATTCTCATCTCTTTCCCAAAAACAATCACATACCCAATAACATATCTTTTCCATGCCCACTCATCTTACTATGTCCCAAACCATGGATACTATGTTGGTTACCACTAAAACCACTTGCTCTTATTCCTCTTATATTGCTTCTTCCTCTCAAATTCCACCCACTTCTACACCCTTTTTGTATGCATTCTCTGAATCCATTTATTTTCCTAATTTTCTACTATTCATTATACTTCTCCCCCTAATTTTTCTACTCCTCATGTCTAAAATTCTTCTCATACTCCTTCTACTCCTCCTTTATAAGAAACCACTTCTTTCTATTGTCCTTATAATTCTAATTCTTTATAGCATGTGCATGTTGGCACTTCTCAACAAAATTCTAGATTTCATTTCCATATTACTTTCCAACCTTTATATTCACCTCTCATTTCTATTCCTTCCCTTAATCCCCATCCTTATCATCATGCTTCCTTTTTCCTAAAACTTCCTTCATGGACATACACTCAACCTACAACACCCCAACCACCTCTTCCACCAACTTCTCATTAGTGGTAATCAACATAATCTCAAATACTAGTTTATACCACATATTACTTTGATCAACCCTCCCTCTTCAAGTCCATTCTATGAATGTGTCATTGACATATCAATATCCCCCCACTTCTCAATTCATCCAACCTCCACCTTATCAGACACCATCTTCCTCACCACATATGCCTCATACAAATTTCATAATCCCCTCATGCATCTATCCTCCTCATCCGTTTAGTCCTTATACCTATTCATATTAGTATGCCCTTGAAGTTGCTAATTTTGCTCTCCTAGCTAAATAATATAGGGCATCTCATGAATCACAATGAGATACAAATATTGATGTAGCGTGTCCAAATTTTAGAATTACTATATGGTGCATTAGGTCATCAAAAACCTACCCTTAGCCAATTACACAATTAATCCATACACCCATCAGTCTCTATGCATGCATATCCCTTTCATTTCAAGATGCCAAATTTTAAAAAAATTAAGGGAAAAAAGGATCCTAAAGAACACTTACAAAACTACATCAATGCTTGTTATCTAATTAATTAAAATGATCCTCTCATGTTGTGAAATTGTCCTCTATCCCTTAGGGGACAAGCCTTGGATTGGTATAACCATTTACCAGAACATAGTATTTCTTCCTTTGAGCAATTGGCAAATCTCTTCTTAGAGAATTTTTCAATCAACATCAAGAAGAAAAATTCTTTGGTAGATATTTACAATCTCTATATGGAGGGGTTTTATTAATGAATTACCATTTTCCATCCCTTCCACTAAATTGGTCAAATTGTTTGCTTAAAGCTATGCTAAACATATTTCAATTCCATTAAAAATTCAACAACCACACCCCTTTGCAGAGGCTATATCTCAAGCTAAGAAAATTGAATATTTTTAAGTACAATATGGGGAAATAAAACTTAAGAAAAAATAATTTCCCAAAAAGTCCAACAAGATAATAAACAACAATCAATTCAAGCCATATCAAGTCAATCAAGTTGTGTTGAGCACTCCTATAATTCCTATATAACCTAGTACTCAACCCTCACCACTTACTTATTAGGCTCAACAACCAACACCAATATCTTTTCTTCTTTCCAAACTTCGATTCACCATCCTTCATGTCATCCTTGTAACTATACCCCTCTTTAAAAGCCTTTGTAAACCATATTTTAAACGTTGTATGAGGCAAAAGTGATTTTCATACTAGATATTAAACTAGAATATCCTAATAAACCTAAACCTAAATGGTACAAGGCACATCACTTTTATGTATTCCATCATCAAAGGGGTCATGATATCAACGATTATCAATGATTTTAGAACCTGATACAAGATATGATTGATCGAGGGAACATTATATTTGATAACCATTTAGCCCATCCTAACCAAAATTTTAGAATTTATCAAAATCCTTTATCACAACATGGAACTACACAATAGTATACTAGTGCCTTGGCATCCACAACTACACCTAACCAAATTATTCATGTCAATAACATCACTTATCTCCAAGGTTTTTTGGGTATGATTAGTATTGTTACCAGGAACCAATGCAACACTAATAAAAAATCTCAACAAAATGACCCTCAAAGTGTGCCTCCTATGTAAACTATGTTGTATTTGCTTGTACAAATTGTCCCTCCTCCTCCAGGGTGACCTATATTGCATCTAAATCATTGTGTTGTCCATAGTATCAAAATGGAATTGGCTAAGTTATAAATCTATGACCTTTTTCAATAATCCACTCCACATAGGGAAGCTCTCATGAATATTTTGAATGCCATAGAATATCAAACTCAAGATCCTAACACCTTTTTTAATTTTATGGGTAATGTACATACATGTATGTTACCTTCTATTACACTTTATGACCATGATATCAAGACTCTTCCAATCGGGAAACATGATCCCCCAATGCATATTATGACATGCATAGATGACATCACATTAAATGCATTCTTATCGATACAGGATCATCCATCAACATCATATAATCTACTACACTTAAGTATATCAACCTACCTTCATCCCATATTGCCACCTCACCCTCATCTTATGGGTCATTAATGATGCTTTATGATCCACACTGTGTACCATCATCTTACCAATGTAAGTGGGTATAAAAGCCATTCATACTTTATGCCATGTCATTGAAGGTGAGATGCAATATCATTTGCTTCTTGATCATACGTGGATCAAAGATATGTAGTGTGTGCTAAACACTATTCATCATTATATTAAGTATGTCTATGACAGATGCATGCACTATATTCTTGTTGATGGTGAACCCTTCAAGTATTACAACATGGTGTACCTATTGTAAGGACCCACATTCCCATCCACAAACCTCACCCCCACTAGTATACAACTGACACCCCCTTCCAAATTAATCCCTTCATCCTCCATTTCATCTGTCTTATTAATAACCAACCCTTCATCCTCAACCCAATCCACTTACCATCATCCTTCATTATCCCAATAATTGCAACCTCTATTTTCCCCACATCAATAAACCTATCCTTCTCCTTCTCCATCCTTTTATCCTCCTTTAATACCTATTTCTAGATCACCTCCTACATATTCTAATTGTTAATCACTTATATTTCCCCATTTATCTATCACTAACATTCACTCTTCATCATCTAATCCTCCCCTTCTCCCTTTACCTCCCTATAATTTGCTTCATCCCCTTCATACGATGCAACATTCATGTTCTATTATACTTGTTGGTTTTGTCTCATCTTCTCTTTCAACTTTATTTATTCCCTTGACTACTCCTCAAGAATATTAGTCTTGAGAGTAGTGAGTTGCCCAATTTTATTTAAAACTTGCACATGCCCCTCCATCTAATTTTACATGCATCATTGTACATGTTATCAAACCTAATTTTTCATATCCTCCTACTTTATATTTTACTATTCTTTCTTCCACTTATTTAGCTCATACATCATCCAATCAACCCACTCTATCAACCCCCTCATCCATTCCTTAATCATCTCCATCTGCACCACCATATTCCTCTACATTGCCCCCATCCTCGATTGAGCCTTCCACCTCTTCCACTCCATGTAGCTCAAATTCTCTCATCCAATCATCTAACCCGATTTCCTCTTATGTATATGTATAGATGTATAGTCTCGATCTAGGGGTGTAATTTTTCCATAAGATCAATATTGCTCCTCCTATTATCGAGTCAATAAAATATTTTGGTCACCCTCGTAACATTCCTTTAACTATTGGTACTTTTGTCCCCATAGGTTCTTCAAATAACCTAACAAATTAGTTGCTCTAAGATGTTTGTAACTTCTTTAAGCTAAAGATATCAGGAACTAAGTAATGAAACCCATATTATAAAGTCATTGGCCATTTTCACTAGTAACACATTCAAATATTGCTATTTGGGGCTTCTTAGGGTACTCCACAAAATAAGTTTTTTGGGTATTTTTGGCCCAAGTACTTCTCCCATGAAAAACAACTATAAGTGGATTACATTTTAAACATTACTAGTGATTAAATTTAAAGTCTTATTTCATACATATGTCATGGTCAAGTTGCTGATACAATTAATTATCCACTATAAATAAAATGGTCATATGTATCTAATTATTCATTTTTTCATTTTAAGATTTTTATTCAAGTTTAATTTCTATGACAATGATGCATCATAGTCTATGCAAAACTCTAGTCATCTAATAGTACGACAATAGAACTAGATGAGTTGTAAAACCACTAAATTATTCAATGTAGATTAAAATCAAAGATATAGTAATACTCATAGGTTGGGGTGTGTTACAAAAGTTTATTTTCCTTAACAAAAATCATTCACCAATATGCAAAAATATAAAATCATTCATCCAAAAAATATTATCCACAATAACAATCTACACAATGAGACATAGATTTGTAATGCCCTTAAGGTAGGGAAACATGAGTAATAATCCTTAAGGAAGGAATAACTCCACAAGATCTTCCAATATGAGAGTGCCACTTAGAGAGGGTAAAGTACCATAAGCCACTTATGGGTAAAGACAATCATATATGATTGATCTTCATGACGACTATAATGACAAATATTCTTTCTTTAAACACCATCTTCTAATTCTCCTTTAGGAAGACAATTACAAATATAATATTGTATTATATTATAATATAGTCAAACTTGGGTTATGTGTGACCCATGCCAACCCTCATACAATATAATATCATCTCCCCATATACCTATTCCTAGGTACCCAGCCATTCCACCCTCCTTAGAAATGTTTTATCCTTAAAACATATGAAGAAACAAGATAATACGATTTGTTAAGAAATATTAGCAATTGCTACCAATATCGATCATCCTTCCATCCTAGTGAAACTTTGATTGGTGGTTTTCTTCATCGATGATGGTATTCCATATTACCACTTGAGTATCCAAAACCATTTCGTTGGTTCCATGCTTCTACTGCTTTTTTATGATAATTTGAATGATGGGTCTATTTATTCCTTGTTGTTAAATCACTTTAAAAACCAAGATTACTATGATTTCTCTTCCAAACACTGCCATACTTGGTACCCATTTGAATCCATGTAGAACCATAATATTGTTTCCCTAATCCATACCTCCAATATTGTTGTCACTCTTGGTGGTGTGGATGGTGATATGCTGCAACCTTAACTTGATGTTATACCTTCTTTGTCTCCTCAAAATTTGACTTCACTATTTTAATTTATTCTACATGTTCCCTTTGTTTGGTTTGTCCTTGTGCTCTTCTATCAAAGCTTCCTTGGACTCTCCTAGTATTATTTTAATGAAATCTATTTCTACTACTTCTTCCATGGAATTTGTTGCTACTACTTACTTATTTGATTCTATTTTATTTTTTTCTATTTGTTCTTCAATTTGCTTCTCTATAATCACTAATGGTATCTTGTTTTTCCTATACCATAGCTTCATAAAATTATTTTGAAAATTAATGTTAACAGTACCAAAAAAATCCAACCAAGAATAACCAAAAACAATATCAACATCATCCATCTCAATAGCATAAAAATCTAAAGTAAAAATATATTTATCCATGGTGATCTTCAAATATCCAAAAAATTGAACATTCTCACCTTCAAGATGTATGTCCTTTATTTTTGTTGATTGAACCTACAACCTCTTAGCCAAAGAAATATTAATGAAATTATATATATATATATATATATATATATATATATATATATATATATATATATATATATATATATATATATATATATATATATATATATATATATATATATTGCTAGGGTTTATGGAAATAATAATATTTTCCTTTTGAATTCATCCACAAACTTGCAAAATAGACTTTTTAGATTTAAAAAATTCCCTTTGTCCACTTTTTAACTTATCTACTACCAAAGGTATGGTTTTCTTTGTCTACACACTAACATCTTTTTTATCTTCTACCACTTCTTTAAAAATTTCTAGCTCTATTTTTAATTCCTTTTGTTATTTCTAAAGCATGTTTATTTCTTCTTCATATCCCTTGATGGTGACCTTTAAACTAGCTATATTTTTATATGGGTCTCATTTACTCAAGAATGCATGCTCCATTTCATCCCAAGTGTATTCATCATTCCTTTCATTACAAAAATTTATCCACTAAGACCAAAACTCTTCTTTAAATATTCTACTAAGGAAAAATTGCCAAAAAGGATTATTAAAATATAGAGACCTAAACTTTTCTACCATTCTCCAGCATCAATATCACCCTTCCCAAAAACAAATTTAGCTCCAAATTTTCATACCCCAAGTTAAACATAATGTAAACTAGGGTTTCAAAAAAATATATCTCCTTACTAATTTAAAGCTAAACCTCCAAAAGAAAAATTGCATTCATACACACCAATATATGATTTTGTTACCTACAGCTGAAATATATATCAAATTTTATTTTTATAAAAAATAAAATTTGAAAAATCACCACTATCCTTGTTCTAAAAGGCTGACTTCACATGGTCATATCTCTCTTAATACTAATTATATTCCTCCATATGAACACTCATTTTAATTATTTTTATTATCCACACAAAATGATCCAAAAAATAATATTTTTTTGTCATTTAAATTTAAAATGGGTTTTTATCAAGGGTCCCAAACCTAATTACAATAAGTCAAATGAATTTTAAAACAAGACCATAGAAATGCCGTAGGAAATGACAACAAAAATCTAGAGGAAATACAAAATTACCTTTTAGGATAGGCTTAAAGATAGCCTTTCAAAATAGGCTAAAGGATAGCCTTACAAGACAGGATTATTTTTATTTTTTTTATTACATTTGAAATCTGAAATAGGGCCACCCAGATCAATCCAACCATACATCACATGCAAAAAGGATGGATAAGAGTATCAAGGCCATCTTGACCAAACAATACATGTAAAGAAAATTAAAATAGGGCAAGCCCACCTAGAATAATTTTGAATCAAGACCATACCACCCACCACAAAAATTTAAAAATTAAATTTGAAATTAAAGCAGGAAATGCAAAATATGAAAATTTAAAAAAAAATTCCCACCTGAGGATGTCTTGGGATGCAAAAAAAGGATGTAGCAACAAGACGCGGTCCAAAAAATAGCAGGCCAACACAAGGCCTAAAACTGCCAAATGAAAAAATCCCCAAGAAGGTTGAAGGAGTAGAGAAACCACCAAGAAGAATCAACCCACATAGGGGAGTAAGTAGGGATGTAGAAAAGTAGGACCAGAATAACATCCTGCATAGGGCCTAGAAAATGGAGCAGCAAGACTAGGATTTCCATAGGCCACTAAATCCAATCGCACATGAAGAAGAACAACATCTCGAATCAGCCTAGAAAGTGGAATAGCAAATTGAGGATATTCATAGGCTAGGTATCCCATTGCAATAAGGAAAACTACTCAACAACCACGAGGAATAGAGGAAGCACACCACATAAAAAGGATCATTGAAACATGGATCCAAGAAGAAATCTACAAGAAAAGGCATCCCATAAGAACCATAAAAAACCTAGGGAGGGACCCATGGACATCCTTGAACCTAGGCAAAGGAAGGAAACCCTCGAAGCAACTAGAAAAAGGATAGACAAGCAGAGAAGTGACCTCCCGCCCCAATGAGATCATCTGCAACCAAGGATAGCTAAGAGAGAAGGACCCAAAAAGTGCCAAGGAACAAGGATAGAGCTGAGCCACACCACAAATAAAACCTATAAAAAACTAGGACAACCAAAGAGTAGAAGGGAAAAATCCCTAAAGAAGAAAAAATGGACACAGAGACAGACCTAGGGATGTCCCAAAAAATAGAAGGGAAAAGGAATCCCTGAAGCACAAAAAATGGTACTAGGATGGACCCAGGGATGTCACAATCTAGAAGCATAGGAAGGAAACCCTCAAACTAGTGAGGAAAGGGGTAGACAAGTGGAAAAGAGACCTCCCACCCCAAGGAGATCATCTACAGCCACATTCAGTCGAGAGGAGGATCCAAAAAATTCCTAAGGACTAGGATAGAGCCAGGGGAGGGGGAATCATGAAAGCAGATCAGGACATCCCGCAGGATGTCCCATGCTCTCCCTTGATCCAAAAAATAATCTAAATTGAACAAAATTTCATAGATATATGACTCTTAAAATATGAAACATTTTTTTAGAAAAAAATTACCCTAATTTTATAATCCATAAAAAACAATCCCTACTTTGCTAGAATTATTGCTTTGATACCACTTGTTATGAAAATTTATTTTCATTAACAAAAATCATTCACCAATATTTATAAATATCAAATAATTCATCTAGAAATAATTACCTGTAATAACAATCCACAAAATGAGATAAATATAGATAATACCCTTAAAGTAGGGCAACACCAATAATACTCCTTAAGGAAGGAATAACTCCACAAGATATCTCAATATGAGAGCCCCAATTAGAGATTCCTATAAGCCACTTCGTGGGCAAAGATAATTACATATGATTTATCTCTATAATGGTTGCAATTACAAATATTCTTTCTTTATATACCCATATTTTGATTCTACTTTGGGGAGTTGACTACTAATATAATATTGTACTATAATATAATCAACTTTAGATTATGTGTGGCCAATGCAGACCCTTATATAATATAATGTAATATCCCCACATACCTTTTCCTAGGTACCCTAAGAGGGTGTTGATGCATTTAATATTTAAGTATTGATATAGGAAAGAATAATTGTTTAATAAAATATTTAAGAAATTGAATTAATAATATATCTAATAATGTAAGTAAATTAAGTAAAAATTATATAGTAGACTTACTAGTAGTATTACATTCTACAATAATAATAATCACCTTTGAATGATAGCTAATATTTATCAAATTCTAATGTTTGGATGTTGAGTTTTTATTCTACTAAGAAACTAATGTCTAATGTTAGTGCTTATGATAGGTATTGATGTGATTGGAATCCCTCATCACCTTCAAATTTCAAACACTAGAAACATTATCTACTTCTACCAAAGATATAACGTTCGGCCATATTTAGTTACCCAAACTGAACCAAGAACACTGAAGCTTATTTTTCATTGGAGATAATGTTGATGTAAATCCTAAGAATAGGAACCACTAATTTGTATGCAAATGAATAATTTTTCTATAAACTATTGATTCAACTATAAATTTATGATTCATCTACTTCTAATTCTAATTTATCACCTTCCATTCCACTATTAGCATGATCTCATATAAATTCATCTTCTATTTTGACTTATTAGGTCGCCTTCTATTATCACCATGACACCATCAACCATTACTAGGACAATGATATGATTTATAATTTTATGTGTTTTTTAAAATTTTGTACTTGCCTATATATAAAAGTTTATTTTTTATATTAGACATACCTCTAATAATTAATAAATAAAAAATATAACTATAATACAAGTAAATTATATATATATTGATCAATTTAATTTAAAGTGGATTTTTATTAAGGCATCCAAAACCTGATTACAACAAGTCAAAAGACTTTTTAAACAAGGCCACAAGGAGACCATGGGAAAGGAAAATAGAAAATCTAGAGGAAAGACAAAAGGATTACCTTTCAGGACATGCTTAAGGATAGCCTATTAGGACAAGCTAAAGGATAGCCTTACATGACATGTTTTTTTTATTTAAAATTGAAATATGAAATAGAGCCACCTCATCCAAATCATCCATACAATAGGTACAATGAAAATTTAAAATAGGGCAAACCAACCTAGAAAAACTTTGAATTAGGACCATCTCGTCCACCATTTAAAATTTTAAAATCAAATTTGAAAATAAGGCAAGAAATGTAGAATATGAAATTTTGAAAAACATTCCCGCCTAAGGACATCCTGATATGCAATAGAAGGATGCAGCAATAGGACATGGTCCCAAAAAAGTATGCTGGCACAAGGTCTAAATCCACCAATAAAAAAAATCCCCAAGAAAGTTGAAGAAGCGAAGAAACCGCCAAGAAAAATCAACCTACCCAAGAAAGTAAGTAGGGACGCAAAAATTAGGACCAAAATGGTATCCTGCATAGGGCCTACAAAATCATTTGTAAAGTTTCCTTCTACTGAGAAGGACCCAAGGATGTCACAGTCCAAAATCATGGGAAGGAAACCCTCAAAATGGTAAGGAAAGGGGTAGAAAAGCGAAAAATAGAACTCCCACCCCAAGGAGATCGCTTGCAACAACAGTCAGATGAGAGGAGAAGACAAAAAATTCCTAAGGACTAGGATAGATCCAGGGGAGGGGGAAGTAGGGAAGCGGATCAGGACATCCCATGGGATGTCCCCTACTCCCTCCTTGGGATAGAAGGAAACATTACAAATGATATGACTTGATCTTGTTTAGAGTTCTTCAAATTCATAGTGATGACTTAATAGAAATAGATTTGGGGCATAAATAAAATATGTTAGAATACCATGCTTTTATCCCTATATATTTATTTTACAATCTTCCTCCATGCTTTTAGCCTCATGGAATTTATGAAAGATTGAAGTACATTATTTTGGTAGCTAACTTGATGAATCTATTATCATATTTTAATTTAATCATATTGGATTTTTGTAATGGTTTTTAATATTAGCTTTTTGATCCTTACTACCACAAAATATCATAGGTCCCAATATAATAGCCACAATATTAAAGGTCAAAATAATAATATAAGAAGTAGAATATATATGAGAAAATTAATATGCATATCAAGGCCTATATAATATTACAAATGACATTCACTTATATAATCAAATATGAATGTAAATGACCTAAATCATTCATGAACTATGCATAAAAAAACTTATAATATTAATTTCTCAAAATTTGTATACAAGGTTTATTCCAAATTGGATTTCCTTTACAATTAGATAATAAAATATGGAATTGATTATATTTTAATGGAGCTTTATCTCCATAATATATAAATATAAGATGAATCTCCATGTACTAGACGATTGCTCTCCATATGACAAGGTCCATAACCTTTGGCTTACCATCTTGCCACTTGCATACTAGATTTTTCACTTTATTCTTATATGTAAACTTGACTCTATGACACATCTACATGACTTGTACACTTCTACATGCACTTCTAATCTAAGACGCTTATGAACATCCTCACATTACATATTTGTACACTTACATACATGACACAAGCACATTCTCTCAATCTACACTTGTACTCTAACTTGCATGACACTTGTGCATTTCTTGCACTTTGCTCTTATATGAAAATTGTGCATTTCCTACACATTAGCACTTACAAGAAATAAAAAATATAAATAACACATCTAAACTATAGACTCAACCCTAATCTATTATATATTTACAATTATACCATGAAGGTACCATAGGGGTACATTAGTATGTACCAAATAATGTAATATTACTCACCCCATTGTATTACATTATTTGGTTATTGAAAACTTTAATCTTCAATCTCGGTATTTATCTCCATATTCAATATTCAAGTGTCATTGCTTTTTTCATGAAATTTGCTTGAGATTCATCTTCGGTCTACCTCTTTCAAGTCTTTATCTAAATATTCAGTATATGATTCTTCTTTGGCTTTATATCTAGGATTTATGTTAGCCTTCCTTGTGTAATTATCTCTTTTCCTCTTCTCTTCTTCATCTTTCATTGTGATGTACCCGATGATGTGCCTTCTAAGTATTGAGTTAGTAATCATCACAATAATACATTCTTGATTTCAATGATTTCTCATTGAAGCTAGCATAAGATTCATTCAAATTGTCGGTGTCATTATTGCCATATTTATTTTCTTGACCTTTTTATTGAAATATATCAAAGGTAAGTATTGATAATACATCATTACAAATTCTTCTAAGAAAAATATAATGGTTTTTTATGAATTCCACCATGTTCTAAATGTTTTTCATGAAGATATATTATAACTGTTGTGAACTTTTCATATTTTGCATCAATGAGAAATAAAGATAGCTTTTCTTTTAAAAAAAATTCATTTGCTTCTTTTCATCAAAATAATCTATTAAGAAGGGTGGGGGACCCGAGTACAACCCCTTTTTATCAAGAAAAAAAAATCATCTATTAATATTTGAGAATAAAACTTTAGATTATTCACCAATTTCTTCACTATCTTCATTGAATACATTTCTAATAATTTATTCCATTATATGAAGCAATTATATTATTTATTTTCTTCAAAGTAGTAATCATTATATCTACCAAATTAAGAAATAAATCAAATATGAAATATGAAAATTTTTAATTTTCTAATCCTTTGATGTAGAATACCTTTTAACTCAATATTAAATTTACAAAATTAAAATATTCAAAAATTGAAAAGATTTAAAAATCATTTTCACTCATGTGGGTCAAATTTTCAACCATATTTGCATAGCAAATGGAATTTTTTTTAGATCCCCCAAAAATTTTACTAAGTGTGTCGAAGTTTGAAGGCTAGCCTAAAACTGCAATGCATGAAATCAAGACAACTCCGCCACTTATGTTAGCACAAAGCTTTGACTGCATTGTTAGCTTTTGAGGTATATCATAATGGGATATTGCAATTACAAGATGCAAAAATATGAGAGAAAGTAAATTTATGAGATTGCAAAATCATGGTATAAATAGAAATGATGGAAATGAATACAATATTGCTATGGAGGAAATTTACACTCCATGCAAGAAGCTATAGGACTACATTGTACTCCATCACTAATGGAGTTACATAGATATTATAATACTATCTATTGTCACATCAATATATTACAATGAGGTCCTTTTATAATGGAAGATAGACTCCTTTGCCAACACTCTACCTAGTTGTACAAAGGATACCTTGCACATTTACAACTTGCACATTGACACTTGTGCATTTATTACATTGTATAAAGTAACTAGATAACTTCCCCCTAAAGTAATATAATGTCCTAAGTATGTACCTAGAAAGGTACATTTACATGACCAAAATGATTTAATAGAATCTAAGTCTAACACCCCCTTGTATTAGATTATTTGGGTATTGTAATAGAAGTTTTTCAAGAATCAAGAATCAAGAAACAAGAAGATCAAAAAAATCAAGAAAATGATACAACCACTTTTTCTTGAAAAATAAAATTGGAAACTATGAGCATAGGTGGGAAAAATATTTGAAAAATATTTCACAAATAAAAACTGACACTCTGGATCCCTTTAGGATATCTATTTTAAAAGATATGGACTCTAAAACCTGAGAACTAATAGATGCAAAATTTGATAGAGTTCTTACCCAGTAAATATGAACCATGTCCTTTGATAGGGCTAAGTCTCAAACATGAGTAGGTGTTGATGTAAATTTAAGAGATATTAAAGGAAACTATCTAGGAATCCCCTACAGATTGGAATTACATGCACCAATAATGTTGTTGAGTATGAAAATTTACTGTTAGGCCTAAGAACTAGGAATAAATTTCTTGACTGTTACTGAGGATGCCAAACTAATTATCCAATAGGTCAAAGGTAAATACCAAACCAAACATCATAGACTAAAACAATATAAATGTGTAGTCTTGGCTGAAATTGATAAATTCCTAACGTTTAATATCTCCTACATTCCCAAAGAACAAAATCATATTGCATATCTATTGGTAATCAATGCTTCAATTTTAGACTATCTAGAAATGGACAGGTTTCCAACTATCTCTGTATACAAACCTTCTGTTCCTGATAATGTTGTATACCTACAAGTGTTACAATATGACGTGGATATCAGAGATTTCATGACCCTCCAGAATATGTACTCTGATGTTATATGTGAGGAGGAGGATGAAGAAAAAATAAAAAATATAATTGGAGAGCTAGTAGAAGTAATTTAGCTCAAATCCAATAGAATACCTAAGGGGTTAGTTTCTTTAGAAATTTTATTCGATGACTTTGATAAAGCCTACAAGCCACTCCTCAAAGAGAAAAAATCCAGTGGTGTGAACATTGGAACAAAAGAGGAGCCTAGATTTTTAAAAATTGATAAGGTTTTACCAAAATAAGAGAAAGAACATCCGCCCATGTGGAGGAGTTGGAGAGCAAGTGGGTAGTTAAACCTCTCTAGTTGCTGAGAGGCCCAGGTTCAAATCTCTCGCCTCACATGTTGCGGATATGTTATGTAATGGTTCCCTCGTGGTCACAGCCTTTTTACCCCTTGTGGCCACCACCAAAAAAAAAAAAAAAAAGAGAAAGAACAGTACATTAGATTTTTGAATAAAAATAAAGAATCTTTTGCTTGGAGTTATGAAGACCTAAAAATATTTAAAATAGACGTCATGACTCACATCATTCCCCTCAAGGAAGATGCTAAATATTTTAAATTAAAAATATAAAATTCAATCCCATATTGCATCCAAACATGCAAAAAGAAGTTAAAAAATAACTGGGTGCAAAAATAGTCAGAAAAGTAAGGTTTTCTTTCTGGATAGCAAACTTAGTGCTAGTAAGGAAGACAAATGGAGAGATAAATATTTATTCTGATTTTTGAAATCCAAATAAGAGTTTAAATAAGGATAATTATCCCTTACCTAACATGTAACAATTGTTGTAGGTTGTGGTAGGTTCATCTAGAATGTCATTACTAGATGGATTCTTAGGATACAATCAGATTCAGGTAAATCCTAAAGATAGATATAAAACTGCTTTCACTACCCCTTGGGGTACATTTGAATATCTAAGAATGTCATTTGGTTTAATGAATGCATGAGCAATGTTCCAGAGTACCATGTACTTTGCCTTTAAAAGACTAATGTTCAAGATAGTAGTTGTCTATTTGGATGACATAACAATGCTTTCAAAAATCTTGAAGACTATTTTGAACATTTAGCCATAGTTTTTACCAAATGCAAAGAATTTGGAATATCCTTGAATTCAAAAAAGTGTATATTCGAAGAAAAACAAGGAAAACTCGTTGGTCACATAGTATATAAAAAAGGAATTAGTATTGATCCTCCAAGAGTAGAATTTATTTCCAAGATACCTCCCCCCAAAAATCTGAAAGGAGTTAGATCATTCTTTGGTAAAATATTTTGTAAGAAGGTTTGAATAAAATTTTTCTGAAATAGTTCAACATATCAATAACATGATTAGAAAAAATGTTGACATCAAATGGATAGAGGAGAATCTTAAAGCTTTTCAAAAAATAAAAAATGCCATCACCACTACCCCAATCTTGAATTGCCTTGACTACTCAAATAATTTTAACATATATTCATTTACTTCTGAACATACCATTGTTGTAGTCCTTTCTCAAAGGGATGATTAAGAGAATTAAAGACCCATAGCCTTCATGAGTACAAGACTCAAGGGAGCTCGACTGAGATTCATAATGATTGAGAAACAAGCATATGCTGTGATTCAAGTACTGGAACATTTTAAAGGTATTTTTGGTTCAAACAAGATTATATGATGTATTCCATTCACTGCTATAAAAGATATTTTCACCCAACCTAAACCAATAGGTAGTCCTGTCAAGTGGATGGTCAAATTACTGCAGTATGATGTAGAATTTTAAGCTATGAAAATAATTAGAGGATAAGATTTAGCTAAATATATGGCTAACAAAGAAGGAGAAGACATGTAAAAACATTACCACAGTTGATGACATGCATGATATCAGAAGAACATATAATATTGAATGTAAATAGTATGTTGAAATCCTGTTATATATCTAAATCCTATCTTCTCCTAGATGTATATCTACAAATAAAATGAGGTCAGTAAAATAACAGGCATATAAGTACTACACTCAAGAAGGTAAACTATTTTGGAAACATCTAGATGGGGTATTATTATTGAGCTTATTTAAAAAAGAGATATTATAAGTGATAGAAGAGTTTCATGATAGATTTTGTGGAGGTCACTTTACCCCAAAAGCAACTACAAATAAGATAATGAGAGTAGGTTATTATTGGCCTTCCTTATTCAAATATGTTTACCAATATGTAAGAGGCTTCCATAACTATCAAGTTTTTGCAAAGAATAAAAAGTTAACAACAATGCCTCTTCAGCCAGTAATCATAGAAGCTCCTTTCACACAATGGGGAATTGAACTTATTGGGGAAATAAATCTAAAATTATTATAGCAATAGATTATTTCACTAAATAGGAAGAAGTATCTCCTCTGAGAAATTCAACAACTAAAGCGGTCATTAAATTCCTAGAGAAAAACATCTTAACCAAATTTGGAGTCCCAAAGAAGTTGGTAACAGACAATGGAAAGTACTTTGTCTCTTTTGAAATGATAATTTTTTGTGCAAAATATGGAATTGAACTTTCTCCTTTAGCTAACTATTATCCTTAAGGTAATGGTCTTGTCGAGTCATCAAATAAAAATTTGATTATCATAATCAAAATATCATTAGGAAATAATAAAAGGGGATGGGACAGTGAGTTATAATTTTCATCATGGGAAGATAGTCTGTCTATTAAGAGAAACACAGGTAAAAATCCATATGAAATGGTATTTGGAGAAAAAGCCCTGCTATATCCTCGTACCAAAAGAATAGACCTGTCCTTGTTACTACAAGATAATGAAAACCCCAATGCTTTACAGAGAAGATTAGACCAAATTCCATATTTACAGAAAGAAAGAAGAATACACTAGATAAAATTTTTGAACAAAATCATAAAACCATGTAACTGTTTAATAAGAAATCCAAATGAACTTCATTCTTTGAAGGGGACATAGTTCTATATTGGGACCCCAAAAATGAAAAGCATGGAGAAAAGGGTAAGCTTGAACCTATTGGAAATATTGAGTTTTCATTGATGTCAAAGGGTGCATGGTACTCAAGGCAGATATTTTCTTCAAGGGTGATGAGTTTATAAGGGTGGAAAAATTATTCAAGACAAGGGATAGTGCAAAACAAGACAACTATTTTTAAGGAAAGGTTCAAAAAAAAGTTCAGTGCAAAGCAAGGCAATTATTTCTTGAGGAAAAGATTATAATATTTAAATATTATAAATAAAAATTTTAAGATACTTGGGACAAAAGGGTTTAAATTAAGAAGGGTTAAAGGTTTGAGATAAATGACAACATTATAAAGGATTAAAGGCTTGAGGAAAAAGGTTTATAAAATATATGGGCAAAGGATATGGGACATAAGTAACATTATTTAAATCAAAAGGATTTAAATATTTATGGGTTTAAAATATTATGTTATAATATTTAAATTAAATATTATAACCCAAAGGAGCCAATGTTTTGGAGGAAAATCAAATATAAGTTTGAGCCGACCTTGGAGGAAATTCGAAGACCATTTTAGAAGCATATAAATACATTGATTTATTCCACCTTTGATTAATGCAAGTATTTTCTATTAATGATTTTCGTGTGTGATTAATGTGAACAAGAGAAAAAGACAATGAAGATTCAAAGGTGTGCAAGTGCTAGACAAATACAAATATGTGTGCACCCATGTCATGTCTCACTTGATTGGGGTAGCCCAACGGTTGGTTGGCTTGCGTGAGCACTATTGTGAAGGAGGTCACGGGTCGAAATCCCTTGACGTAATTTTACCGCATGTATTGAGCTTTGGATTAACGTAGAAGACTGTGATAAATTTGATGCATGCCCCTTTTGTTCTACAAACTACGGTAGCACAACCGGTTACAAGCGCTTGTGAAAGCACTGCATCGTGGGAGGTCACATTTTTGAATCACAATGGTGCATGAGGTATTTGAATTTTGTTGATTTTAAATTAAATTAAATTGAGTGGGAGTTATAAGGTCTTTTAGGTTTATTTGGAAATTGTATTTTGTATGAGGGTATTATTTTACATATCAAAAGTGGGAGTTGTATGGTGTATTAGGTTATTTGAAAATTGTATAGTGTGTGAGGGAATTATTTTTGCATATTAAAAGAAAGGAGTTATAAGGTGTATTATGTTTTAATTTGAAAATTGTATGTTGTATAGTGTGTGAGGGAGTTAATTTTTGCATATCAATAGAAGGAGATATAAGGTGTATTATGGTGAAATTTATTTGTACTTTTGCATGTTAGAGAAAGGAGATATAAGGTGTAATTTGTGATTGATTTTAAATTGTATTTTGCATATTAAAAAGGGTTCATAGGTGGATGATTTAATATCTATGCAAGAAAGAGAATATTACTAACCAGATTTTTGAAGGAACAAAAGGAAACTATTTTTGTTAAAGACAGGTTTGGGGAAGCTCATCATCATTGTGGCAGATTTAGAGGTATGGTGATTTAATTCCTTTCTCAAGGGTGGTTTTGTTTGAGGAAAATATTTTTGATGTCATATGGTTGGAGGTATAAGAATTGATTTGATGTGCATTAGTGTTGATTGAAATTGGGAGTAAATGTGCAAAGGTTATAGGTCAGATTTATGAGAAAACTTGTGCATTGGTTTTGATTGATATTGGGAGTAAATGTGCAAGGGTTATAGAACATATTTGAAAGCAAAAGTTATGCATTGTGTATGATTGACTTTGGGTATAGATAAGCATTCTTTGGATGCAATATTTTGGATCAGATTTGAGCAGGTTTTTATGAGAAGATTTAAGTAGAGTTGTTAGCAATTTTGAGCAGTTTTTGTGAGCATATTTGAGCAAAGTTGTAAGTTTGAGTAGTTTTTGTGAGCAAATTTGAGCAGACTTGTGAATAGGTTTGAGCAGATTTTGCGAGAAGATTTGAGTAGAATTGTAAGCAAGTTTTGTGAGTAGATTTGAGCTAAAATGTGAGCAGGTTTTATGAGTAAATTTGAGCAAAATTATGAGTAGGTTTTGGAGTAGATTAGAGCAGATGGGATTGGTGTCTCCTATGGATTGGGGTCCACAAACTTGTGAGAGGGGATAGGTGTCTCCTATGGATAGAGTTCCACAAACATTGTAATAGGAATTGGTTCCCACAAAATTTGTTGAGAAATTTATAAGAAATATTTCTCCATGGATGTAGCCCACATTGGGTGAACCACGTTAAATATGTGTCTCTTATGTGTATGATGATTTATGCATTGTTTCATTCACTGCATTGATATTATTGTTGTTATCATTTGGAAAGAAAAGTAAAATTTTTATCTTATACTATTCACCCTCCTCTCAGTATAAGCTTGTGTTCTTCAATTGGTATCAGAGTAGGTTCCTTCATGAAAGCCTAACAACTTGAAGGAAGATCTTACAAGAACACACATGGCCAATGAAGTGATAGAAGATGCTCCTATGGTTGAAATCAACAAGAGAGATCCTGAAAATGAAGAAGAAACCATGGTTAACATAGAGGAGGAACTTATTGTTGCTCTTGGAGAATTGAAAAGGGTTAGAAAGAAGAATTCAGGATTGAAGGCTCAAGTTCAAGAGGATGAGGAAACAAATACAAAGCTTCTACAAGATCTCATAGACTTAAAAGTGAAGGTTGAAGAGGCAAAGAGAATTGAAGAAGTTATGGTTGAGAAATTAAAGGCAAAAGAATTGGAATGTGAAAAATTGGAACATGAAGTTGTCTCTCTAAGAAAGGAAGTAGAAAAGTCTAAGGATAAGTTACAAAAAAATATAAGGTTAGAGAAACATAAAGAGGATTCAAGATCAAAAGGAACAAAGACATCAAAGAAAGTAAGTAAAGAAGAGCCCATGACCTATGCTGATGTATTGAAGGGTAAAAGAATCAAGGAGGAAGAAAATAGAGAATCATCATGGATAAAAGTCAATCATAGGAATAGAAATGAAAGAACCATGCGACCATATCATCCAAGGTGATCAAATAGGTTTAAATATTTCTTCCATGGTTATTGTTTTTCATGTAACAAATATGGTCATAAATTTGTACATTGCATGGTTCTATTTGAAATATAATGTTGGCATCATCAATAGAAATTACAATTATTTTGCACCTCTCATGAATAACAATATCATGTGTTACAAATGTAATAATTTTGGGCACAAAGCTAGATGGTGTAAAAAAGTATTTCCTAAACTTCCTAAATCAAGCAAGAAAGAGGAAGGTCAAATAGTTCAGAAGGAGATGTCCTCAAAAGTTTGGAAAAAGAAGAAGGAACAAGAAAAGGAAAAGTCCATGTTGGTACAAACAACTCTTCATGTACAAAATGAAGGAAATCAATGGTACATTGATAGTGGTTGTTCAAGCCATATGACAGGTGACAAAAGCAAATTTCTTTCTCTCAAGAAAATAAATGGAGGAACAATGAAATTTGGTGATAATGCTTCTGCCAAAATTGTTGGAAAAGGGACTTTGAGCTTGGATAATGGAAGATCAAGGACAAAAAATGTGTTATATGTTGAAGGATTGAAGCACAATCTACTAAGTGTAAGTCAACTATGTGATCAAGGGCACATACTCACATTTCACCCAAATGGATGTGAGATCAGGAAATCCAAGACATGAAAGCTTATTGCAGATGTCTAGTAGAACTACAAACAATCTCTACATGTTAAGTGAAATTAAGGGAGGAAAATATTTTTTATCACAAGAGGATGAGAGATGGTTATGGCATAGAAGAATGGGTAACCTGAAATTTGAAAACATAGTGAAAATAAGCAACAAATAGAAAGTCAAAGATTTACCCAAAATAGCAAAACCTCCAAACACGGTTTGTGCACAATGCCAACATGGTAAGCAAACAAGAACAAGTTTCAAATCAAAGGAGTTTTCTTCATCCAAGCCTTTGGAGCTAGTTCACATCGATCTATGTGGGCCTACAAGGACAAAGAGTTTACAAGGTGAGAGTTACTTCATGTTATTTATTGATGATTTCTCTAGAATGACTTGGGTAACATTCTTAAAGGAAAAATCAGAAGCATTTGAAAATTTCAAGGTATTCAAGGCACTAGTAGAAAATGAAAAAGAACAAAAATATCAAGTGTCTAAGATCATATAGAGGAGGAGAATTCACTTCAGGTGAATTTTGTAGAATTCTATGAACAACATGGAATCAAGAGATAATACTCAGCAATAAGAACTCCACAACAAAATGGAGTAGTTGAAAGGAAAAATAGAACTGTTCAAGGTATGGCTAGGGCTATGTTAAATGAGTCTAAGATTTTTGATGCATTTTGAAAAGAGGTAATTCATACAGCTATTTATATTATCAATAGAGCTCAAATAAGAGTAAATCACCACAAAACCCCATATGAGCTTTGGAAGGGAAGACCAACTATTGTGAAGTACTTCAAAATTTTTGGAAGCAAATGCTACATTAGACGAGAAGAGAAAAATTTGGGCAAGTTTGATTCCAGGTGTGATGAGGGTATCTTCCTTGGTTATTCCACTAAGAGTAAAGCCTATAGATGCTACAATAAAATATCACATAAAATTGTGGAAAGTACAAATGTAAGAGTTGATGAAGAAATAGATCTAAGAGAACCAACTCAAGAGATTGTGTATCAAGAAGGAGAAAGTTGCAAAGAAGAAGGTGAAGAAATTGAAGAAGATGAGACACAAAGGGCACCACCTAAGACACCATCCAGGTATGTGCAAAAGAATCATCCGAGAGAACTGATTATTGGGAATCCAGATGAGAGACAAACAAGGAGGAAGATAATAGGAACAAGTGAACATGTAAATTTTTCTTTGCTATCTAAAGTTGAGCCCAAGGATTTCAATGAAGCAAGTGAAGACAAATATTGGATTAAAGAAATGGAAGAAGAGTTAGACCAAATAGAAAAGAGTGAGACTTGGGAACTTGTCCCACGTCCAAAAGATAAGAATGTAATTGGCACCAAATGGGTCTACAAAAATAAGTTGAATGAAGATGGTCAAGTTGTCAGAAACAAAGCAAGACTTGTGTGCAAAGGCTATGCACAAGTTGAGGGGATTGAATTTGAAGAAACATTTGCTCCCATTGCACATCTTGAAGCCATAAGAATGTTCCTAGATTTCTCAAGCTTCAAAAACTTCAAGGTGTATCAAATGGATGTAAAATAAGCTTTTCTAAATGGTTACTTAGAGGAAGAGGTCTACATAGAGCAACCGGATGGTTTCAAGCTAATAGATAATCCGAACTATGTATGCAAATTAAATAAAGCTCTCTATGGACTAAAGCAAGCCCCTAGGGCTTGGTACTCAAGATTGGATAAGTATCTCCAAGAATAGGGTTTCAAAAAAGGTATAGCTGATAGCAATCTATACATCAAAAATGAAGGAAATAACTTGTTGATTGTAGTGGTCTATGTGGATGATATCATTTTTGGAGGCATTAATGACAAGATGTGTCAAAAATTTGCAAAATGTATGCAAAATGAATTTGAGATGTCTATGCTTGGTGAGTTATCTTTCTTTCTTGGGTTGCAAATTTCACAATCAGATAAAGGTATATTTCTCTCTCAAACCAAGTATGTGAAAGAAATGTTGAAAAAGTTCAGGATGGAGGATTGCAATCCTATGAGTACCCCCATGATTACAGGATGTAAGTTAAGTAAAGATGATGAGTCTCCTGAGGCAAATCAGACATTGTATAGATCCATGATTGGAAGTTTACTATATGTCACAGCTACAAGGCCAAATATAATGCAGGCAGTCAGATTGGTGGCAAGATTTCAAGTTGCACCAAAAGAAACACATGTACAAGCAGTAAAAAGGATATTTAAGTATTTGAAAGGAACTATGGAGTTTGGACTATGGTATCCTAGATGCAATAATTTCACTCTCACTACATATACAGATGCGGATTGGGCAGGCAGTGTTGATGAAAAAAAACACAAGTGGAGGAGCATTCTTTCTTGGAGATTGTTTAGTCTCTTGGCTAAGCAAGAAACAAGCATCAATATCCTTATCCACTGTAGAGGTAGAGTACATTGCAGCAGTTGCTTGTTGTACATAGGTTTTATGGATGAAGTAGACTTTAAGTGATTTCAAAATAGAACATGATCATCCTATCCCCATACTGTGTGATAATACAAGTGCCATTAATATTTCAAATAATCTAGTGATGCATTCAAGGACCAAGCATATTTTAATCAAATATCATTTTTTTGAGAGGGCAAGTGACTGATCAACAAGTCAAATTGGAATACATTGCTACAAAGGAACAAATTGCTGACATCTTTACCAAGCCACTTCCAAAGGAAACTTTTGAGTATCTCAGAGGAAAGTTGGGAGTAACTTCACTCCCATCCCAAAATTGATCACCTCAAGAAAAGGAGGTGGTGAGGGGGCTATGCTAAGTGTCTTATTTTTAGCCCCAAGGAGCCCTTTTCCATTGATGTCAAAGGGGGAGAGAATTCAGTGAGGAGGAGCAACTTCTCAGGGGGAGCATATTGGGAATCTAGTTGTAGTAAAAGAAATTTTTTTGTAGGGTTGCCATCAATGACAAAGGGGAAGATTGTTGGAAATATTGAGTTGTCATTGATGTCAAAGGGTGAATGGTACTCAAGGCATAAATATTCTTCAAGGGTGATGAGTTTATAAGGATGGATAAATTATTCAAGACAAGGTATAGTGCAAAGCAAGGCAACTATTTTTAAGGAAAGGTTCAAGGCAAAGGTTTAGTGCAAAGCAAGGCAAATATTTCTTAATGAAAGGATTATAATATTTAAATATTATATTTAAATATTATAAATAAAAATTTAAATATAATATTTAAATATTATATTTAAATATTATAAATAAAAATTTTAAGATACTTGGGATAAAAAGGTTTAAATAAAGAAGGGTTAAAGGTTTGATACAAAGGATTTAAAATTATAAAGGTTTAAAGGCTTGAGGATAAGGTTTTTTTAAAATATATGGACAAAGGATGGGACATAAGTATGCATTATTTAAATCAAAAGGATTTAAATATTTATGGGTTTAAAAAATAATGTTATAATATTTAAATTAAATATTATAACCCAGATGAGCCAACGTTTTGGAGGAAAATAAAATATAAGTTTGAGTCAACCTTGGAGGAAATTTGAAGACCATTTTAGAAGCATATAAATATATTGATTTCTTCCACCTTTGATTAATACAAGCATTTTCGATTAATTATTTCCGTGTGTGATTAATGCAAACTATAGAGAAAAAGACATTGAAGATTCAAAGGTGTGCAAGTGCTAGACAAAGACAAATTTGTGTGTGCACCTGTCACGTCTCACCCGATTGGGGTAGCCCAGTAGTTGGTTGGCTTGCATGAGCACTGTTGTGAAGGAGGTCACGGGGTCAAAACCCCATGATATCATTTTACCGCATGTATTGAGATTTGGATTAACGCAACTGGTTACAAGCACTTGTGAAAGCACTACATAGTGGGAGGTCACGATTTCGAATCATAGTAGTGCATGAGGTATTTGAATTTTGTTATTTTTGAATTAAATAAATTGAGTGGTAGTTATAAGGTCTTTTAGGTTTATTTGGAAATTGTAATTTGTATGAGGAAATTATTTTTGCATATCGAAAGTGGGAGTTGTATGGTCTATTAGGTTATTTGAAAATTGTATAATGTGTGAGGGAATTATTTTTTCATATTAAAAGAAAGGAGTTATAAGGTGTATTATGTTTTTATTTGAAAATTGTATGTTGTATAGTGTGTGAGGGAGTTAATTTTTGCATATCAATAGAAGGAGATATAAGGTGTATTGTGGTGAAATTTATTTGTACTTTTGCATGTTAGAAAAAGGATATATAAGGTGTAATTTGTGATTGATTTTAAATTGTATTTTGCATATTAAAAAGGGTTCATAGGTGGATGATTTAATATCTGTGCAAGAAAGAGAATATTACTAACCAGATTTTTGAAGGAACAAAAGGAAAATATTTTTGTTAAAGATAGGTTTGGGGAAGCTCATCATCATTGGGGTAGATTAAGAGGTATGGAAATTTAATTCCTTTCTCAAGGGTGGTTTTTTTTAAGGAAATATTTTTGTTGTTATATGATTGGATGTATAAGAATTGTTTGATGTGCATTAGTGTTGATTGAAATTGGGAGTAAATGTGCAAAGGTTATATGTCAGATATATGAGAAAACTTGTGCATTGGTTTTGATTGATATTGGAAGTAAATGTGCAAGGGTTATAGAACATATTTGAAAGCAAAAGTTGTGCTTTTGTATGATTGAATTTGGGTATAGATAAGTATTCTTTGGATGGAATATTTTGAATAAAATTTGAGCAGGTTATTGTGAGCAGATTTAAGTAGAGTTGTGTGTAATTTTGAGAAGTTTTTTTGAGCAGATTTAAGCAGATTTGTGAGCAAGTTTGAGCAGTTTTTATGAGTATATTTGAGAAGAATAGTGAACAAGTTTGAGCAAGTTTTGTGAGCAAAATTGTAAGCAAGCTTTGTGAGTAGATTTGAGGAGAATTATGAGAAGGTTTTGTGAGTAAATTTGAGCAAAATTGTGAGTATATTTTGGAGCAAATTAGAGCAGAGGGAATTAGTGTCTCCTATGGATTGGGATCAATAAACTTGTGAGAGGGGACATGTGTCTCCTATGTATAGAGTTCCACAAACATTGTAATAGGGTTGGTGCCCATGAAATTTGTTGAGAAAATTTATAAGAAATATTTTCTCCATGGATGTAGCCCACATTGGGTGAACCACGTTAAATCTGTGTCTCTTATGTGTATGGTGATTTGTGCATTGTTTCATTCACTGCATTGATATTATTGTTCTTATCATTTGGAATAAAAACTAAAAGTTTTATATTATAATTTTCATCCCCCCTATAAGTATAATCTTGTGTTATTCAGAACCCAAGTGGATAGGCCCTTACCAAATAATTCAAATTGTTGGTAAAAATACTTACAAGTTACAAACCTTAGAGGGTGATCTCATGAAAACACCAATAAATGACCAACACCTAAAGTTGTACCACCCCTACTAGGAAACCATAATAGAATAATAATAATAATAATAATAATAATCATAATAATAATAATAATAATAAAATATCTAAGTGTGCTCCATGATTTCATATTTCTTTGTTTTTTTTATGTTTGTTTTGTTGCATTGTCAGTAATTATAGACTATTAAAAGTTTGTTAAGTCTCCTATCATGTTTTTTCTGTGTATGAGATCTACCCTTAGTCAGTTAAGAGAAGATATTTAGAATTAAATATATATGATATAACAATTCAAGAGGTAAGGAGTTTAGTAAGCATGTTGTGAGGCTTGGAATATAACAAATGAAAGCTGGAAGTGGTGACACATCAAACCAAAGCCATACATTATCATGACCTCAAAAGTAATTCCTAAATCAGAGAATCTAGTCAACCTTGGTAAGGCAGTTAGGCTAAAAATAAATACACTCAATACTATAGCCTTCAAGATCCTCAACCCAGAAAGCACATTCTAAAATATTTTAAAATTTATCATAAGTCTTCCTAAAATAAGAAAAATCACAATAATGCAAATTGAGCAAGTACTTAGGGCTATTTGGATAACCTCTATCGAGGCTATAGACACCTAACTGGTAGTAGAGAAGGTCCAAAGGGATCAAATTCATCTCCACTAGAGCTATACATGCTTGAATAGCTATGGAGAAATGACAAGGTAAATATATTTAAAAGAGTTAAATCATTAATAATCCTAACTCCTTCCATGCTAATAAAAATTCTATCTGATCTGAGAAAATAATAAAAGAAAACACAAGGACACACTTTGAGCCCAGGATTGATGTAATAATATTTTTTTATTTATTTTATTCAAAACCACCTTGGGGATATTGCTAGACAAGTAACCTTCAAGAGTGAAAGTTCACCTGGCTTTAAAACCAGTCTTAGATTTTATTTGGTTAAGGTTTTTTCTCTTTAAATTGTTTGAATGCTTGGTTTTGTTATTTATTATTGCAATAATCATCTAGAAAATAAAGGTCATAATAGTTTCATTTGAGATCTTATCAATAACCAAAAGATCCTGGAGTTCTCAAATGCTTCATGTTTTTGCCATCTATCCCAGTCAAAGCCTATGTTGTAGAAAAAAATGATACAACATGAATGTACCCATAATTTTAAAATTTTGAAGGTCTTAAAAGAGGTCCATGTTTTGTGATATGTTGATGAATGAGTCAAATTTCTAATTATCTCAAAACAATATCATGGTTTGAAATTTTACTTAACACCTTCAAAATGCCTAAGATAACACTATAAGTATCAAAATTTGGTCATCCTCCATTAAGTGGAAAAATTTAAAAAGAATATTATGATCACATCTCACCCTTAAGAAGCTTAAAATTTCCTTTTATTAAAACTTCAGGCATCCCATGCCCATATTTTAAAAATGGATTGCTATCTGCCGATATGATCAGTCAAGCAATGAAAAGAATTAAAAGTTATTAATTGGCCGACAAAGAGAAATTTTCTTTCGAAAATTAAAATTGTTAAAAACTAAGCAAAAGGTATTCGACCAACAAAAAAGAGAAATTGACCAATCGATGATCAACTTAGGAGATAAATATTTTTTCATAAGATGATAATAAAAGGTAAATTTGATTGAAATAGTTGGCCGATCGAATTCAACATGCAAATTTTTTCAGCCGATGAGTGTAAAGTTGTAGCCTAACGCAAAAAAAGGATGAAGACGGATCGAAAATACATTCAACCAACAGAAAAGAAGTATCGACTAACCAATTTATTGATCGATCAAAAGGGTATTAATGGGTTTTTAAGTCCCTCAGCTGAGCACATAATCTAACCAGTAAAAAAATATAAGCGAACAAAAGAAAAGTCAACTCGTTCGATAAAAAAGTTTGTGTGAGCTATCAATCAACTGAGGTGAGTAGTAAATTAGTCAAAATTCAAAAGTTAAAATTAGATTAAAAACACACTCAATCAATAGGAAGAAACAACCGATCGAACATGTGGCCTAAAGGACATTGGTTGAAAAGATCATTAATGGTCAAATACCAATTGACCGAAGCCCAATAAATATCAGTGATAAAAACATTTGACTCATCAAACCCTTCAGTTGAACTAAAGCCAAAAAAGCAATCATCAAAGTCGTTCAGTCGAAGAGTGAAATTAGTTGGTTGAAGAGTTACATAGATCATTTGATCGATGTGCTAATGTGGTTAAAGCATTATCATTGAAATCTTCCCGAATGAAAAAGGGATGAATACTAGAGATCGACCAATCCAAACATATCGTGGCCGTCAAAATATTACAGCCAAATGAAATCAACAGTGTAGATCGATTGAGCCAGATAAAGGTAAATTTAGAAAAAATCAAGGTACACCAACATTTAATTTTGCATGCATAACATTTTTATTATTATAAAATAACCTCCTTGATAACATTTAGCATGATATTTTTAATGCAGCACATGCAAGCATACTCTAAATCACTCGGTCGAAGTGTAAAGACGATCGGTCAAAAATGCACAATTAGTAAAAACTTACTAGCCAAATGGAGATGAAAACACTTCAAATATGTTGACCGAATCTCTACCAAATAAAGTATCAATCATATCGCTAGAAAAATAAATAAAAAACTTTTAGAATTCAAGGAAATAAAAAAATAAATCAGTTATTCAGACAATGATTAGTGATCGCAAGTACCTACGTAATATGGTACCAAACAACACATATTGATTGGTTGATAGCATGCGCATTTGAGGGATCACGAACCTGAAGAAGATCAACATTATATCAGAGGAAACCATGACTAAATGAAACTAAAGGTCAATTAAGAGGTTGCATGAGTGCAAACTCTACTCCAAATTATTGCATCAATATTATGCAAATTTGTCAAAGATGGAAATAAACTATGACAAATCGATTCACTAACAAAGATTGGGGAGGTGAGATAAAATAAGTAAACCAATTAATGGATAGGTATAGCCAAATCAGAATTATTGACCTCTTCGTACTACATGAACTAAGCTAGTAAAGGGATGTAAATACTCATATGCTAAACAAGTAAAGGACAATCCATACATTGAATAATGCAAATGGAAGATAAAATTAAGACTAAAATCATTAGGCTAGATCTAACTAAATCATTTTCAGATCAATAGTACCTAGCCACCTATCATTAGCTGATGGAATAATTTGTATCAATCCATCCTTTATATAGGAAGACACCCATTCTAAGGCCTGAGTAATATTTCAAGATGGGTCAAACCACATTATTAGTGATGGAATATAGTTAAAATATTATCACCTTTATGGAGTATAGATATGGAAGTACCATGTTGTTGACAGTTTCCTTAATTTGTGTATTTCCAATTCCCTATTCTTCATCACTATTGCAGGGGATCTAATACATCAGGTTTTATAATGAACCTTCAATTCCACGAATGCAAGATAGGCCCCTATGCAGTTGAAGAAAATCCCCACTATAAGATAATACTACTAAATTCCAGTAATCTTCTCGATCAAACATATCAAAGCATGTAATTACAAAGCATTAGGCTATAGTAATAAATGTAGGAGAAGGTACTTGGGGGATCACTTCAAAATAAACAAATAAATCCACAAGTAGAAAGAACCAAGAGGAGGATGACTAAGTTGAAACATAATCCTATTAAGAATAAAATATAGTTTCAGAGATAACCAATAACATGTTGTACAACACCCAAATGATGACAAGGCAGGAGGTAGTGCTAGGTGGACAATTTAGATGAAAGTAGTTTAGGTAGTTACAGAGCCATCACAACTATATGAAGGACATCTACAACCAGAATAAAGATTGATCTTTGATATAGCATACTTGAGCATCCATTATTTGCTATTGTATCCCCTTTATCTTTCTTCTTTTTTTTCATCCATTTTTCTTCCCATTTATGTGTAGGTTTTGATGGGAAATCACCCAAGAAGTTGAGATTATTTCTAGATGATTAAGCTAAAGGTCTAGAGACTCGACTGTTGCGATATTCAAACAAAAGAGTGAAAGGTCCCTGTTACAATATTCGAATGAGGATATTTATTGTATTAATATTTCAAGAATTCAATGATTTTTTCAAGCCAACTCTTCATGTAATCATATTTCAAATATTAATACAATTTTGGGCTTCTTTTCTATTACTTATTTGTCTTTAGTCTTGTGTGTATCTTCATTATGAGTTACATTATTTGAACTCATAGTGAGCATTTCTTTCATTGGTCAAATGTTACATTTATTACGATATTCAAATGAATGTAATTGCATCGATTATCTCTTTCCCTATTCTCTCTATTTTCATGGAATTGTCATTAATTCTTACTAATATAGCCCAAAGGATTAAGGAACCGGTTATACATAAGGCATAATTGAATTTTTATTATTTTAGCTTGGTCAAAATTTATAAAATCATTAAATAACCACCATAAATTTGGAAGAGCATGAACATAAAATGTTAAAAACTTTAATTTCACCTTAAGGGTATCCTTACCATACCTAGAGTGTTTAGAAAATATTGAAGAACTCTATTCCTAGGTTAAAGAGGTAGGTCGAATAGAGCCTGTAATTGCTCATTGGCAGTAGGTTTTCCTATAACATGACAACTTATTCCAAGGATGTAGGAAAAATCCCCGACAAGACTAGATTTAATGAAGGATAATGATGTTTTTAAACACCTCGATTTGTGGACATGTGAGCTATTTGGTGGATTCTTCCTCTTGTCAAAAACCTACTAGATATAATGTTCTTATTTCCCCCTATAAATAGTAATACTTTTTTCCTTTCAAAGGGATAAAATAGGTGCTTTGTGATGGATATATCTTGCACAAAAATAAAGGATTTTTATGTAATCCTTATTGCGTTTTCTTCTTGGGATGATAGTCAATCCAATATAATGAAATATATATATATATATATATATATATATATATATATATATATATATATATATATATATATATATATATATATATATATATATAAATAAGGATTCCTGCACTATGTACTGAAATAAAACCCTTACTTACTCCTTGAATCTTAAGACTTCCAAGGTCTCAATTTGAGGCTTCCTTAAAGGACTTCAATGGTGGATTTTTTCTCCACATTTTTTTTGTAATGGTGGCTTCTTTTGGCCATAAAAGTGCTATAGATTTTGTGCTAGTTTTTGTGATTTTAACAACACAAACTAATTGAGAATAACTAGTTAAAAAATCAACTATTATAGTGCTTAATAGATGCACTTTTAATGGTAACAATAATCTCACCTTATTGCTCCACTAATTTCTTAAACATGCACTTAACAATTCCACTACAAATTTTCAAGCATTAATATGGAATGAACGCTTGAAAATTTTACTACAAACACAGTTGTAGGATCTAGTCTTATTTTTCTATTCAAATTAGAAGATACATAGTTGATAGGTAATTGTAACTCTAAAATCTAATCAACTCCTAATGCTCAAATGATCCTTAAAAGAATTTTTTCTCTTTTTGCACTTTTGAATACTATAATTTAATTTTTATGTTTTCAAATTTCATCCAATATAAGGTGCTTTAACAAATCTAATAAGTAATCCAATTAATGAATATACTTGCACCAATAGTTTCTTACCTTTTTGAAATATTTTTGTATAGGATGTGAATCAATCTTATTGCTTTAGATAGAATTCTGCAAATTTTGTTAGCTTTTCCAAAAAGCTCCTCCTTCACCAAAAAGTGGTCTCAAACTTTATTTCACGAGCTTGGGGTTTTGTGGCTTGTTCTTCTTTAGTAATCTTCTCCTTTCTGCTATGGATTTGAAGAAATATTTATGCCTTCTTGTCCTGAAAGGTAATATTATTATATCTTCAAGTCTTCTTGTCAAATTTTGACTTCAAGTAGGATCTTCTTCTCAAGACTCTGAATGTCTTGAGGTCTTTTGTATCTTCTTTGGCACTCCTTATCAATTCCTCTTCACCTTTTTTGGGATTTTTGTCGGATAGTGACAAGTGTCCCAATTATTTACCTTATCAAACACTTTCTCCCTGATGGAGAATTTCTCCAATGAGTTCTTATAGGAACTCTTTTGATGATGTTTCTTTAGAAACAAGGCTCTCCAAGCCTTTTTCCTTGAGATCTCTTCTAGGTCTTTGATTTTGCAGCTTCTTTAATCTTCCTTGAGACCTTCTTCTTCATATGGAATTGAGATATCCTTCCTGGATCTCTTGATTCTGGTACTTCTAGATTTCAATAGAACTCTTCTAGTCCTTCTCGTTCTTCCAAGAATGGAAGTTTCTTCAATGAGATCTTCACCTGATCTCTTCACCTTCAAGTTTGGTTCAAGTGTTGGATTGATTTTTAAGATGATACTCTTCCTAAATTTTTTGTAGCAAGTTTCCCAACTCATGGAATATCTTTTCTCTACAACAAGTTATTAGTACAAAAATATGAAATATGAATCTACTTCTAAATTATGTACTCTCTTCTAGAGTATTCTTCAGAATCAAGGCTTCTGTGTCCTTTTTTTAGATCAAGGCTTTTGTGGCCTTTTTCAGGATCAAGGCTTTTGTGGTATTTTTTTTCTGTGAAGTTGATTCTATCAATGGAGGTCTTCAATATCTAGACTTCACCATGAATATTTCTACTAGAGTCTCTTCTGTAGTATTATTCTCTTACAACAACTAATCTCTGCACTACGAAGGCACTTCAAAAATCAGACAATAAAGTTGAAATATCCTAGATTTTTATTATAGGAGGTGTCCCAATAATATGAGAGTTAGTTCCCTACAATAAAAGATACTTTAGGTAATAGTAAACTTTTTAGATCTCTTAGATGAGATTCACTAGTTTATTCATCAAACTAGTGGATCAAATACCGAGTCCTTATATTCATGAATTTTTCTGCAACTCTATGGGAAGACTTTGATCCAAATAGATCTTATAATCTCTCTTTCTAGTCTATTATACCAAACATTCTTAGGGTACCAAAATTTACATGCAACAGGTCCAAATGCAATTTAGTTTAAAAAAATTGAAGCTATGGTGATTGGCCCAATTTTTAATAATAGTAATTTCTCAAAGTTCTCCCTACCACCTTGATTCTTATAAATATTTTTGCAAGAGCCTATGCACTATGGTGATTCTGTTAAGATCCTGCTATAAAATAAACTCAAATAACACACTCTCACACAATTGCTTGGAAATAAATCACATAAACATCACATTAATATAACAAAAATTTGCATAAAGAACAATCTCACAATAGAACTGAATCGCAGGCCTCTTCGAGGGGCAACCTCCTTCAATACTTCATTAATTTTGCAAAAGATGGTTACATTGGTGCCTTTTCGGGTATTTAAGGAGTTTCCTTCCAAGGTTGGCTTACATGCAAAATGCCACCTGGATTACATGCATAATGCCACCCGAATTACATGCATAGTGCCACTTTGAATTACATGCACAATGCCACTCGAATTACATGCACAATGCCACTCGAATTACATGCACAATGCCACATGAATTACATGCACAATGCCACCTATCTACCATGTGTTACATAAAAAGGGTGCCATTTGTCATAGGCACTACCTAAGCTAAAACTTAGAACATTACAAAATATTAATCATGGGTACTACCCACGTTCACTAGGAATTATTACAAAAGGGAAGTTATTACATTAAGGGTTAGGATGAGATCCTAACATGCTCTTCTTAAAGGAGCTTTGTCCTCAAAGCTAAAAATGAGGAAACTGTTGCTGGAGTTGATGGAGAGACTCCCATGTAGCATCCTCAGGTTGAAGTCCACGCCACTGAACCAGGACCTCTGTGATGGTACGGTTGCGCAGAGTGCGAGTTCGACGATCCAGCAGCTGTTCCGGTGCAAGTAAGATGGAGCCTTCTTCATCCAATTCAGGGAGTGTTGATTGAACCTGTACCTTTGTGCCCACAACTTTCTTGAGAAGGGAAACATGAAAAACAGGGGTGGATCTTGGAAGTGGGGGGAAGAGCCAATTTGTAAGCTCGTTGGACCAATCCGTTGCAGAACCTGATAAGGACCATAGAATTTTGGAGCAAGCTTCTGACACCTGCGGAGTTGTAGGGATGATTGTTTGTATGGCTGCAAGCGAAGGAAGACCATATCACCCACATCAAAACTACGCTCAGAACGATGCTGATCAGCTTGTTGGCGCATCCAATTTTGGGCCATGTTCAAATTTTGCTTGAGTTGGCGGAGGACCTCGGTGTGTTGACTCAGAGCATTGTCGACGGCCTGGACCTTGGAGCTGCCCGGAATGTAGGAGGAAGGCGTGAGTGGAGGGCACCCGTAAACTGCCTCAAATGGTGTGAGTTTGGTGGCGGTATGATAGGAAGTGTTGTACCACCATTCAGCCAAAGAAAGCCATTTTGCCCAATGAGTAGGATGATCAGAGGCAAAGAAGTGAAGGTAGGTTTCCAAGCATTTATTAACAACCTTTGTTTGACCATCCGTTTGCAGATGGTAGGCTGAACTCATTTTGAGCTGAGTCCCCTGCAACTTAAACAACTCTTGCCAAAAATTGCTAGTAAACATGGGATCACGATCAGATACAATGGATGCGGGCATGCCATGAAGGCAAAATATGGAGTCAAGAAAAATTTGGGCAATAGTGGATGTTGTGTAAGGATGGGTTAGGGCACAAAAGTGAGCATACTTTGAAAGGCGGTCCACTACCACAAAAATAATAGACTTGCCTCTAGATTTAGGTAGCCCTTCTATGAAGTCCATGGAGATGTCAGTCCACACCTGATCTGGTATCGGCAATGGTTGAAGAGTGCCTGGGGAGCGCACTATTTCTCCTTTCATCCGTTGACAAGTGTCGCAATCCGCTACAAAAGAGCGAATGTCCTGTTTCATGCCTTTCCAAAAGAAGGTGTGCTTGAGTCGTTCATAAGTTTTTAGGAACCCTGAATGGCCAGCAGATGGAGTAGCATGTGATTCCTTCATTAGGAGTTCTCGAAGTGGGGACTTAGGAGGAAGAACCATACGTTGATGGTAACGCAGATCTTGGCCATCCCAACTATATCCTGGTGTAGATTCTGGATCATCCCTAAGTGAAGCAACCAGGTCTTTCAAATCTGCATCGTGAAGTATTTCCTGACGTAAGGGCTCAATCCATTAGGGCAATGGTGCAGAGATGGCACACAGCATACTAAGGGCCTCAAATTGGCGAGAGAGAGCATCTGCCATAAGATTTTCCTTCCCTTTTTTGTACGTGATGTCATAATCATAGCCCATGAGTTTTGATACCCACTTTTGTTGCTCGAGAGTGGCAACTCGTTGTTCTAGAAAGTATTTAAGGCTCTGGTGGTCAGTTTTGATGGAGAAATGGCACCCAATGAGGTAAGGCCGCCAATGTAGGACTGCATGCAATATTGCCAACATTTCCTTAGCATATGTGGATTTTCCCAGATTGCGATCAGATAGGGCTTTGCTGGTAAAAGCCAAAGGGCGTCCTTCTTGCATCAATACTACCCCAATACCACGACCAGAAGCGTCACTTTCAATGACAAATTTTTTTGAGAAGTCTGGCATGGCTAAAATCGGAGTGGTGGTCATGGCATGTTTGAGGTCCAGGAATGCTTGCTCAGCCGGCCTTGTCCACATAAAAGAATCCTTCTTCAACATGGAGGTGAGGGGGGCGGCTATCTTTCCATAATTGCAGACAAATTTACGGTAATATCTTGTAAGCCCTAAAAATCCTCGAAGTCCCTTGAGTGTGCGAGGTTTTGGCCATTCTTGGACTACTTGGATCTTCTTAGGGTCAACCTTGACACCATCCTTTGAGACAATGTGTCCCAGATATTCTACTTCAGTCAAACCAAAGGAGCACTTGGACCTTTTTGCAAACAATTTATGGTCGGCCAGTAGTTGGAGAGTTTGATCTACATGATTGAGATGCTCTTCCCATGTGTGACTGTAAATCAAGATGTCATCGAAGAACACAAGGATGAACTTCTGCAAGAAGGGGCGAAAGATGTTGTTCATCAGGATTTGGAATGTGGAAGGAGAATTTGTGAGACCAAATGGCATTACCAAGAATTCATAATGACCTTCATGAGTGCGAAAAGTAGTTTTAGGAATATCTTCATCCCTAAGCAGGATCTGATGGTACCCAGAGCGAAGGTCTAGCTTGGTGAAGTACATGGTCCCATGTAATTCATCTAGTAATTCATAAACCACAGGGATAGGAAATTTATCCTTGACCGTTATCTTGTTGAGCTCTCGGTAGTCAATACACAATCGCCAAGAGCCATCCTTCTTGAGGACCAGATAGAGCTGGTGTAGAGTAGGGACTAGTACTAGGCCGAATGACACCCGCCTTGAGTAATTCCTGTATCATCTTCTCAATCTCTGACTTCATGGCATGGGGGTATCTGTACGGGCGAATATTGGGAGGTGTACTATCTAGCAATAATGGAATGGCATGGTCATGAGAGCGATGCGGTGGTAGTGTGATTGGTTCTGAAAATATGGCCTCATGTTTGTGGAGAACCTATTGCATGTCTGGTGGAATTTCACCCATTGGGGATGTGGATGGTTGGATGGAGAATAGTTGTGCAATGACCCCACGTGATGATTTCTTTAGCAATTTCTCCATGCTGTTTGAACTGATAATTTGAGGTGTTCTGTTTGGGGAGCCCTTGATGATGTGTGTTTGGCCATTCTGGGAGAACTGCATCCAAAGTTCAGAAAAGTTCCAACTGATAGTGCCCAGTGTACTCAACCATTGAGATCCCAAAACAATATCACATCCACCCAACTGGAGGGCAAACATGTCCTGCTTGAGTGCATAGTCCCCTATCTAGATTTTAACATTGCGACACTTTCCCTTACAAGGTAAGGTTCCCCCATTGGCTACCATGACCTCAAAGGAGTTACAAGTGTGGATATAGCAATTTGCCCGCTGAGCAACTCTAGGGTCAATAAAGTTGTGTGTGCTTCCCGAGTCCAAAAGGATGGAAAGATGTTGGCCCTTAAAAAATATTGTAACCTTCATGGTTTGAGGGGTAGTAATGCCTGCAAGGGCATGGACTATAATTACTGTTTCAGGTTCCTGTTTCACTTCTTCTTGTGAAGGAGGTTTTTTTGGAGGGTCCTCATCCTTATCACTCTCATCAGAGGTATCAGGTTCTTCAACATCGATCAGGAACAATTTTTTGTGTGCACACTTATGCCCTTTGAAAAACTTTTCATCACAATTATAGCATAATCCTTGGGCACGACGTGCATCCATCTCTTCGGTGGTGAGGCGCTTTGGTGCAGCGAGGTTTATTATCAACTTGGGTTTTGGGCTCTAGGAGGAAATGAAGGTCTATTTTGCAAAAACTTTGATGGGCGTATTTGGGCAGAGAGTTTAGATTCGGCCAGACGGGCCAAACTGATAGCTTCCATCATAGTTCGTGGTTTCAACATTTTGACTTCTGCTTGGAGTTCCATCTTCAACCCACTGATATAACAACTCTGGAAGAACCCTTCACTCAATCCTCTTGTTCGATTGGCCAATTTTTCAAATTGAGCTTGGTACTCTCGAACTGACCTTGTTTGTTGTAGTTTGGATAAGGCTCCTGTGAAGTCCTCAAACTCACTAGGACCAAATCGAGTGAGTATTTGGGATTCAAAATCCTCCCAAGAGAGATTTGGGTAGGTAAGACACAACCATTGAAACCAGTGTAGAGCCTCAGATTCCAAGTTAAAGGAAGCCATCTGAACTCGATGAAATACTGGTACATTATGAAGTCGAAAGAATTGGTCAACCCGACATAGCCACCCATCAACATCCTTCCCACTGAATTTGGGAAAGTCCAACTTGGGCATTCTGAAGGGTGTATCATGGTCATGATTCCTTGTAGAACTCTCAGCTTGGTATTCTGATTTGGGTGGTTCTCTTCTCAGTTTGCTGTCCACTTCGATCAATGCTTCTTCTAAGCGATTGCTAGTGGCCTCATGCTCTAGGCGAAGACCTTGGACTTCTTCCCTTATGGAGTGAAAAGCCGAGTTCAAGTTCTCAATGGATTTTGTTAGGGAATCCAAGTGTTCTAGTTCTTTCTGGTGTCCACGAGTACCCTGGGCCATTTTTTGACCTTTTATGACCAGTTACTAAAAATAGAATTGAATTTTTTTGACTTACTATTTTTAGTAAGTGTCCAAAAAAGTGCTTGGGTGCTATATATCAAAATGATCAGCAGGAGGAGGTGGTCACAATGAGCTATATATCTTAACACTACTTTTTGGCACCCCAGACTTTTTTTTTTTTTTTTATCTCCTATTTTGCTGAGTCTAACGGTGTTTACAGATTCTGATTCTGAGCTACTGAGCAAAAGTTGGGTACTAGAGCACTATCTAAAACTGGCCGTGTTTCACACTCAAGATTCTCTGTATTTTGCAGGTGACTGATATGACAGTTCTGTTCTGACTCTAAAGACTGTGAATTCTGCCCTGACTGTGCTGACCTCTCTAACCTGACTGACCTGATCTGTGACTGCCACTGTAAATTTGACTGTTACTCTCCAGACTTTCAACTTAAGTGTCACCCTCATGGCTTATCCCGAATGCATGTCCCTTCTGTTATTTTTTTTTGGTAGAGGACTCCTTTCTCATATGCTCACTTTTGAAATGCAGGTTTACGAACGGGGGTGTTTGGATTCTTATTTTGATTTTTATTTTTGTGCATTTTTTACAGGTTGCAGTTTTAACAAAACTAGGGAATGCTAAGTATAGGAGTATGTACCACCCATAGGCCCTCTAATATACCGACAGTGATGAACAATAGTGCTCGGACCAATATTTCGAGCCACTACTCAAGGAGGATTCCACACATACCCTTGAGCACACTACTTGCCTCTCTGACAATACGGGAGGGTAATCGTCCAGGATGCTGTGTCCCGTAGACTATGAGTAATACAAGGCCGAAGAGCTTCCTAATGGCTAAAAGTTTGTTTAATCCTAGATGGTCTCCCGATATACCCGAAGATACGTGGGAGCTCAAGTCCGTGCGCGAGTTCCGTCTGAGGCCTGGGTATTGGAGCCTGATCGCCCCTCACTTCACTAGACGCTTTATGGGCTATCTAGCTTAGCCAATAACGACAGATCCTTCACGATATTTTAAAACCCCCAGTACAGGGTTTCTACCTACTCAACTAATAATATATTTTTTTGTTTTTGGTCTGGAAAAAAAAACACTGTATTTTTTTGGATTTTTTTTTTTTTTTTTAATAAGGAAAAATAGAATGGAAAAAACACATGGAATTTATACCTAACAGGCGGATTGGATGGCAAGAATCATTGCAGTTGCAGCAGAACTTGGCCCTGGAAAGCGCTCTGATACCACTTGTTAAGATCCTGCTATAAAATAAACTCAAATAACACACTCTCACACAATTGCTTGGAAATAACTCACATAAACATCACATTAATATAACAGAAATTTGCATAAAGAACAATCTCACAATAGAACTGAATTGCAGGCCTCTTCGAGGGGGCAACCTCTTTCAATACTTCATTAATTTTGCAAAAGATGGTTACATTGGTGCCTTTTCGGGTATTTAAGGAGTTTCCTTCCAAGGTTGGCTTACATGCAAAATGCCACCTAGATTACATGCATAATGCCACCCGAATTACATGCATAGTGCCACTTTGAATTACATGCATAATGCCACTCGAATTACATGCACAATGCCACTCGAATTACATGCACAATGCCACACGAATTACATGCACAATGCCACCTATCTACCATGTGTTACATAAAAAGGGTGCCATTTGTCATAGGCACTACCTAAGCTAAAACTTAGAACATTACAAAATATTAATCATGGGTACTACCCACGTTCACTAGGAATTATTACAAAAGGGAAGTTATTACATTAAGGGTTAGGATGAGATCCTAACAGATTCAGGTTCACAAAAATTTAGGGTCAATAATAATGGTGGTTCTCCTCTCAATTTATAGTAGTTAGATCTACTATGACTAGATCTACCATGGATTTGATACCACTTTTAGCTTTTGAGGTAGATCATAATAGGAGATGGCAATCACAAGATGTAAAAATATCAGAGAAATTAAATTTATGAGATTGTAGAAATATGGTATAAATAGAAATAACATAAATGAATACAATATTGCTTGGAGAAAAAGGACACTCCATGCAAGAAGCTATAGGACTACATTGTACTCCATCACTAATGGAGTTACACAATTATTCTAATACTACCTATTGTCACATAAATCTCTTACAATGAGGCCCTTTTATAATGGAATATAGACTCCTTTTCCAACACTCTACCTAGTTTTACAAGGGATACCTTGCACATTTACAACTTGCATGTTGACAATTGTGCATTTATTACATTGCATAAAGTAACTAGATAACCTACCCCTAAAGTAATCTAATGTCCTAAGTATGTACCTAGAAAGGTACATTTACATGACCTAAATGATGTAATAGAATCTAACTCTAAAATCCACCGAAATGAGCAAAAGGAGCATCCAAGTTTGCAATACCCAAAATTGGGCTCACTTTGACTATGATGTCATCAAACCAAAGTAGAAACATGGGATCAAGCGAAGGCATGCAAAAACAAATCCTGAAGCCACGATGTCTCAAAACCATGCCAATTGAGATAGTGACATCATCCAAAGAGGTAATAGCCTAGAATCACTCAAGTTAAACTTTGAAGACTACCTGAGACCATAATTCTTAAAATTATGTGATCCTTCATGATAATGTAAGCATTCTTAAGAATAGAATACTCCTACGCAAGATGGTCCAAAGTGCTCAAAACCAATATATAAGCAAACAAAGTAAAATTTCTTGAAATTGAACCATTCAGGCTAGTGACATCATCTCTCCAAGTTAGAGCCTAGGACCGCATGAAGTAAATAAGACAACATAAAAAGGTAAGTGTGTAAACCCATGATTTTAATAGAGCTCTACAAGTAAAATAAAGAACCCAATTTTGATCATATTTAAGTTAAATCTCATTTTCAAACTTGCAACCGCCTGGTGCTTTCTAGTTGGTTTCAAATCATTACACCAAATCATGAAAGTAACAACTCTAATAATACAACCACTTATAGAATACAATTAGAGATCAACAAGTTGAATTGAAGTTTACGCCCAAGATGAAGGTCAAGGCTGCCACTGTTGGAGAATATTACATTATATGGTACATCCCAATGTACCATATTGGTACATTCTTGTAAATATTAGATTAGGGTTGTGTCCTATATTAGTGAGTGAGTAAATATTTTATGTAATGTAATAATGTGCAAGAAATGCACAAGTGTCATGTAAATATGTGTGCAAGTGTTATGAGTGCAAATATGCACAAGTTTCTCAAATGTAAGTGTGCACATGTGTTCTTATATTAGTAAGAGTTATGTGAAGAGTCATATCAAAGTGTTCATATAAGATAGAGTCATGTTTATGCAAGTGTCAAGTAGAGAAGCGAAGAGTCATGAGGTTTGGCATATGGAAAGGAAGAGTCAAGTAACACAAGAGTCATCCTACAAAGGCTATGTATTACTCCATAGAGGACATCATCTACATCATCTACATCACCTACATTGTATACATTGTCTACATTGTATACATAGCGAGGATTGTCAATATAATTGTATGAGAGTTTTATGACACATTTGTAATAGAAAAAAGAGTAATACAGATTGCATACATTTGAGCAACTAATATTATAAATCTTGTTATATTGTATCATTAAGGCTATTACATTCATATTTTATCTTATTAATAAATTTTATTTGATACATTATTAGTCATGATATTTACATATTAGTTATCTCATATTATCTCTATTACATTATTATTTGATCTCTTTATATTGTGGTTAATATTTGGTCCTATAAATAATTATCCTATGAGTTTTACATTAATAGTAAGGCTTCAAAATCCATCAACCACATCAATATTTCTAGTTTCTTGCTATATTGTGCTTTAAATAGCCATACAACTATGTTCCCACTAAAAAAAATTGAAATTATTAAATATAAATATGTAGAGAAACCTCATTACAACATTGGATTTATAGTCCTTGCTTGGTATAACTTTATAATATTACTACAAATCAATAAAGTGATAGTTGTTTGACCTCCACTATTATGTGATTTTAGGTTTTATGTGTGCATATATATTTAAGTCATTTTCGTTACACTTAATTGTTATTGTATTCTATTAAAGTGTAGACACCAAAACAGCACCATTTCGATTAAGTGATTACAAACATTGATCACATTGATATCACAGCTTTTAGGGCAGCCCTTAGAGGTCAAATAGTGGTCTTAACCACTCACACAGCAGTTTAAAAGATCGAAAAATGAGCAGAGCAAAGTCGGTCGTTCTAGAGCCTTTAACAAACTTCAAAGCCTTCTTAGCCTTCTTCAAAGCCTTCTTCAAGCCAAGCCTTTTGTCAAAAACCAAGCCCTGGCCGAAGTGTCGCGATATCGCGACACTTTGGGCCCCGACCCAAAGCGGGCCCAAAGTGTCGCGATATCGCGACACTTTGGGCCTCGACCCAAAGCGGGCCCAAAGTGTCGCGATATCGCGACACTTTGGGCCCCGACCCAAAGCGGGCCCAAAGTGTCGCGATATCGCGACACTTTGGGCCCCGACCAAGCGGGCCCAAAGTGTCGCGATATCGCGACACTTTGGGCCCCGACCCAAAGCGGGCCCAAAGCGTCGTGATATCGCGACACTTTGGGCCCCGACCAAAGCCGGCCCAAAGCGTCGCGATATCGCGACACTTTGGGCCAGCTCGCGACACTTTGGGCCAAAGCCGGCCCAAAGCGTCGCGATATCGCGACACTTTGGGCCTCAAGCCGACACGTCACCAATCAAAAGCATACATTCGACCATCCAAGGAACGACCGCCACGTGGCACCTCTACGTGTCCCTTCTCGAAGAGACCCCATGGCTCTGTAAAACGATGGATTTTACAACGGACATTAATGAGACAAGCGGTTTCAAAATATCCGATCCGAGGCCACGCCTCATAACTGCGATCTGTCAGTGCGAGCCAGGTCCCATAATGGCCCGATAAGGATCAAATTTGAGCGGCGCCTACGAATTTAGGGTTTTGAACATTAATGTTCTCAGAGGCCGAACCCTCTATAAAAAATCGGCTCGATACGTAATAAGATCGGGAAGCATTTTCTGGAAAAACAACGAAGTCTTTGTTAAACTAAACGCTCGATTACAGTCATCTGAATCTTCAGATACGATATTGGACACAGAGTCCATCAATTCGACGACAACCCTGATTCTCCAGATTTTGGGCCCATCCCCAGTGGATTGGTGCCGAAGTTAAGCTTTTACGGGGTGGCCCGTTTGGGTATCCCTATATACGTTCCCTAGTTAATTTGACTTATGCTATTTCAAAAACACTTGCTGTAGTATATGCTATTTTCGAATACATGTTAAAACAGTTCATGTTTTTATAATGTATGCTGTCTTCGAATGCGTTAAATAACAATTTACGTCTTATATTGGCGAATACATGTTGTTTCGAATGCCAGTTGTTCTCTGTTCTTTATAAAAGTAGCAGGTTACGTAGAGTTATTTGACTTATGCATTTAATCAAATGTTTGCATACATTATTCGTTGTTTCACAAAGACAAACGTTCCGACTTCTTACCGCAGGTGCTATTAACAATTTACTGTTTCTTTTGCAGCAAGAACAACAGCAAGCAGGGACTCATCATCACAAGCGGCGGCAACACTACGAGCCCGCCCATTTTACATGTGGGCATGCGGAAGGGGATCACTGTTCATCTGTTGTAATAAAAAAATCGAGGAGAGATATTGTAACCGAGCTGGAATTACATTAATAAAAAGGTGGTGCTCCTATTTTTAATTTAATTCTATCCGTGTTATTTTATGCATCAATTTAGTTCTATTTTTATTGCATCTCGGTGTTTTATTTCCGAAATCTCATGCTTTCAGTGGCGATCACGGTGGGACCGGTTCCCATATTTTTAAAAATCACAGAAGTTAATTAAACTTGTTGTGTCTTGTGCTTAACAGGTACTTCTTTTTAGCCGGAGGTCAGAAACAACAATTTCGGGCAGAAAGGAGGTAACGATTCTAGCCGTCCATATCATTTTCTGTTGCGAAGTTTCGGGTTATTTCATTTACTGACATTTTAATTTCTTTTAATTATTACAGTAAGGTAGAAAAGTTTTTCTTAAAAATTTTTTGCTTTATTTAATTATGTAGTTATCTGCGTAATTATTCATTTAATAATTAAATCCTTTTAATTATTAAAATAAGGTAGAGAAATTTTTCTTAAAGATTTTTCTTGCTTTATTTAATTATGTAGTTATCTGCGTAATTATTCATCTAATAAAAAAAAAAAAAAATTTAAAGAAAGGTAGAAAATTTCTTTGCAATTTTTACTTGCTGTTTTCAGTTAGTATTATCTGTCTGGCATAGGGAAAGATTTCTTTTTCGGTTGCTTGTTTCAAATTTGCAAAGTAAAATGAATCCCACACACCACGTGGTACTTTAAACCAAGGCGTTGGTCGTAAAACCCCAACCCTTGAGCAAGACCAAAGGTGGATTCCATTATCACTTTGGCTTGAGATATTGCATCCATTACCTCGATCGCGATTGTTGCTAGACGTAAATCCCGACGAAAGCCGACCGAGTGTTGTCGGGGTGATTCCCATGCACGCGAGGATAAGTCTTCTATGGTAGGTGTCATAAACAGAGCGATTCCCCTTCCGTACCGCCTATGTTCCACGTACCATCTGCTCTCACGTACCTATAGTCTCCCTCACGTAAGGGCGGGTATATAGAGAGGTTGGTATATCGGTCCGGAAATGGTATATTGAAGGGGCGACCATTTATGGGAGTCATATGAGCCAACATTATGCATTTAAACGTTCTTCCAAAATTGCAAAAACAAAACAAAACATCAAAATGCACTAAACCAGTTTAGGACACACTATCAATCCTTAAAAGAGATAATCACGGTTTTGTGTATGTGTGTGTTCATTTCTGCTTGGTGTACACAAAAAGACAAATCATCATAAACGAGATAAAATCTGCTTAGATAGTAGAGAAGCAACACAATGGTGTACACCCGTAGCCAAGCCCAATCAAGGGCGGAAGCTGCGGAAGGTGCACAAAGGGAGGGCGCCAGTCGCCTTCGCTTTAACCCCAAGGATTTGGTCATACCACCTTGGCGGCTTGACACACAAGGCGGTCCCCTCCACACCTTAACAGATAAGGACTATGGGGGTACCCCTTCTAGGAGCACTCCTGTTCAGCATAGCACTCAACACACATCCTCCCATGAGGGGTACATCCATAGGAGAGCTACCTTAGATGCTCGTTATGAGCGGTCACCGCGCGATGAAGCGCTGAGTCAACCTAGGGTTCGACGAGAGGAACCACATGGTTACACTATCCCTCTTTCAACCCCTCCGGTTGTCAGGACTACAAGGACAAATTCAGAGCACAAGGCTCCTCAGGCAGGCCAAGCCAACTCCGTCCGCCAAATCGTGCTCACTTATGAAAGAGAGCATGAGGAAGATTCCTACCTTCCTCAAAAACAATACACATCGCGGGAGCAATACGCCTTCGCACCTGCTAGATATCATGGTCACACTCTGAGGCCAGCGCCTCAGATAAATGCCGCTACCCCCATCAGAGAGAGATGGCCTCTAGAGATCTTGGATCACTACGACCAAGATAGATATGTCAGAGAGGCATCTAGGCCTTCTACACATGAGGCGACAAGACCAACTATCTTAGAGCCTGTCAAGCATTTCGCACGTCGGGTGCAACTCACGCAACGTGAGCGAGACCGACTATCGTTAGCGGAACTGTACCATATTAACGAAGAGCGCCTTCAGCGCCAGAAGGATGAGTTGTTCCAACACACTATGCAGGAAAGGACTCCAACCCCTCACACACATAAGACAAAACATTATGAGAGGCACAAATCCGAACCTCTTGAGCAAAATAGGGTAGACCACATCGACCCGGCAGTCGCCAGAAAAGTCGTCCGCCAAGCTCAAATAACGCAGGTTGAACAAGGTCGCCAGGAGTTAGAAAACTTATACATGCAGCGCAAAGCGGATAAGTTGCGCTATAAACTACCTGAGAAGGCGCCAACCCCTTGCATCCAAAGAGCACAACAGTATGAGGAGCACAACCCCCGGGTGCGAGACGAGTCTCCGCGACCTTATCAAGCATCACCCCCAATGCCTCCCAGACATGAGCAGGAGGCTACTCCTATAAACAATGACGAGTGCCTTCCTCAGGAACCCACTCAGGTTTATGGGCCACCCTTAGAAAGTCACCAAGAAGCCTCTGAGGAATCAGAGCAAAGAGAAGAGCTGGATGAACTGCCCTACCAAGACATGGGGGGTGCTATTCAGCTACCCCTCCATAGGTCCCAAGTTCCTCAACAAGAACAAATCAAAGAGGAGGAGCTCAAATCTCCCGATACATACAAAGTGCTAGAGCACTTAGAGTCGCTAGAGACCAAGATTTTGGAGCTCCCAATGCCCAACTTACATGAGGCTCTTTTCGAAGAGGATCAACCCCTGGTTGTAGGGCTACCTGATGATACAGTCCTCCATATCTCAGAATCTCCAGATTCTGATGAGCTATACACATTGTCCGAAGGTGAGGATGAAACAGAGATAGCTCAAAGCAATCACATACGGCAGCATCGACATCCCATAAATATCGATGAAGCATGTCAAATGATAAACATAATACTAGGGCATGAGTGGCGCATAGACCCAGCCTACCAGCATCACATGTCGATCCCACTCCTTGGGGAAGGTCGCGAGCAACTTCCACCCAGAGATATCATAGCACCATCAGTGTCGAAGGCAGACCCTGTCCTCCTATCCGTGCATAAGGCCGATCCATTCGTGCCAATTCCTACAGAGCCAGATCCGGTGCACAAAGATTGTCAAGCTGGGGGTACCTCTATTCCCTGAAGAGTAAGTGGATTACACCAAATGCTCCAAAGGTGTTCATAAACCCTTTGGTCAAGCCAAAAGCTCCAAGGATTATCACAATCTCTTGGTCACCCAAAAAGCTCCAAGGATTATCGCAATCTCTTGGTCACCCCAAAAGCTCCAAGGATTATCGCAATCTCTTGGTCACCCCAAAAGCTCCAAGGATTATCGCAATCTCTTGGTCACCCCAAAAGCTCCAAGGATTATCGCAATCTCTTGGTCACCCCAAAAGCTCCAAGGATTATCGCAATCGCTTGGTCACCAAAAGGCTCCCGGTTTTTCTCCCCAAAAGCTCCAAGGATTATCGCAATCGCTTGGTCACCCCAAAAGCTCCAAGGATTATCGCAATCGCTTGGTCACCCCAAAAGCTCCAAAGGATTATCAAAATCGCTTGGTCAATCCAAAAATGCTCCAAGGATTATCACAATCGCTTGGTCAATCCCAAAATGGCTCCAAGGATTATTGCAATCGCTTGGTCAATCCCAAAAGCTCCAAGGATTATCACAATCGCTTGGTCAATCCCAAAAGGCTCCAAGGATTCTTGCAATCGCTTGGTCAACCCAAATGCTCCAAGGATTATCGCAATCGCTTGGTCAATCCCAAAGGCTCCAAGGATTCTTGCAATCGCTTGGTCAATCCCAAAGGCTCCAAGGATTCTTGCAATCGCTTGGTCAATCCCAAAACGCTCCAAGGATTTCCACAATCACTTGGTCAAAAATCATGAAAATTCAAAAACAACAAAAATCACCAAAAACAACAAAAATTTGCATCTCATTTCTAGGCATATTCAAATTCATCAAATAGAGAGTTCTTCTCGCAATTCATCTTCATATTCACCAAAATCAATCCATCAAAAATACAAAAATACATAGCTGCATCCAAGCATTGCATCCATACATTGCATATTCATGGTCGTATAGGTCAAAGGCACCATAGGCTATCATGGTTCTACTAGTCCATCTTGTTCCACACTGTTCCATTTTACAAAAACAGCAAAAACACCATGCACTTTACCACACCAGAGTCAGTGGTCTCTTAATGTATCAAGAGTTTTTCGTGATTCAGTCATCATTTTGCTCTTTAGCAATGAAATGTATCAAGTCAAACAGATTTTACGAAGGTAGAGTTACACTTGCAATACACCTTGTTACGTAACATCCCAACACAAATTAAAACACATCAAAAATTCCCGAGTTGTGTGAACGAAGGATGAAACCTGCACAGTAATCCAGGTTACCATAAGCGAAACGGTTATCTTGCTCATCCCCCTATGCGAATGACCCCAAGAATGCTGAGAGTTGGCAAAAGGACAAGCATCCTCCCTACCCAATTCCCTAAGAATCCCAAAGTTGCAAAACGTCAAAAATTTGCAAAATGTCAAAACTTCAAAATTTGACACCCTACAGTGCACATCTCAAAAAGCACAAAGAATAGTGATTATCGTCACTCCATATCCAAATCCCTTGCTCAAGAGAAAAGAAAAATAAATCAAAATAAACAGTGATTATTATCACTATAACGAGCAAGTATCCCAATACAATTGAAGAAAAGAAGGGAGTTGACCTTGAATCCCTGGAACTCTCAGCATTCTGACAGGTCATGAGGCAAGCCTCAGTACCGGTTTGGTTGATAGCCTATCGGTCACTGGCGGTAAACTTCTCGCATGAAGATATATCTATCACATTAACTTGTGTATGGATCAATATTTGCATGTGGGTGAGCTAGCTTATGGTATCCTGGAGAACACCGCAGATTAATCTAACTACATACAACAAAGGAGTTAGTGGAGCTAATTAGGTGATCCTCAGTACAGGTTCGGTTGAAAGCCCATCTGGCATTGGCGGTATCCTGACAAATACCACATAAATGAACTCAATTGCACACACAGGGATGTGAAATAACTTGGTTAAAAACAAGTCCGATTCATACCTTGTTCAAAAGTCTTGTAAGATAAAGTACAGTCATGGCTAGTGAGTTAAAACTGTCTGAGTCTCAAAAAACCTTAGCTACATTTCTAAACCAATTGCGCCACTACTTTTCATCCTTGCAATACCATCAAAAAATACAAAAAGAAGAAACACCACATTTGTACATAGCAAAATAATGGAGATCTAAAACAGTCTATGGTGCCATAACCAAATATCACCAAGTCCATACATCCATTTCATTTCTGCATATCACATGCATTTGCATTCATCATGCATCCATCAAACTAAATCAACATACAACATTGGTAATTATCATACCATATGCATCCATCAATATAAAGTAGCATGCATCCACCAACATCAATCATTGTGCATAAAATCATGACATCTACGTAAAGAAAGAAAATCAAAACAACAAAAACATCACAAAAATGCAACACAAAAAGAAGCAATAAGCATTGCCGGACACGAGTGCTCTTGCACTCAACCTCTTGGCATAGAAAATCGATGTCGGGGCTCAAATTCTCATTCTCCTCCTACTTCCCTAAGAAGGCTATCATAGCTGGACCGCTCCACGGGAAGACGGGTTTTTGATGATTTCACCCCATTATGGCATCACCAAAAGGGTTAACACCCACCAAAAATAGGTCCAAATGTCGGGAAATTGCACGTGCTCAAATGGAAAAACATCTAAAGGCACCCTAACCTAAGTCATCTTGGGTCAAGCGACTCGTCGCTTTTCTCACGAAGGTCATTCCCTCATCGATTCGTCGCTTGAGGGGGTAGTCACACTTAGTCACCAATCAACAACCACACACCCAATCAAGGCAATGACATGCATTCAAAGAATCATTGACAAAGACAATCACGCTCCTGCTTGGGGCAGCAAACAAGCAATTATCATAAATTGATCAAATACTTGGCATTCTCGAAGCATGAACACAAGGTTCCCCTGTGGATAAAAGGTTACGCCCTTTGCCTAATCATGACTGATCAATGTCCAAGCTCAAGTCACACCTCACCAAAATAGGTTAACACTTGAAATCAAATTCCTTAGCTCGTCAGAAGCAAGGATTCAAGAATGCATGCCCTTTCCATACTTGGGGCATTAAAAGTTGGTTAGGTTACCAAGAAACCCTAATCATTAGTGCTTTGGTCATATATTTTTGCTCAGCACTGCGTCACCCGCAACGCTTCCCAAAAAGGGGCATCTGTAGACACCAAAACAGCACCATTTCGATTAAGTGATTACAAACATTGATCACATTGATATCACAGCTTTTAGGGCAGCCCTTAGAGGTCAAATAGTGGTCTTAACCACTCACACAACAGTTTAAAAGATCAAAAAATGAGCAGAGCAAAGTCGGTCGTTCTAGAGCCTTTAACAAACTTCAAAGCCTTCTTAGCCTTCTTCAAAGCCTTCTTCAAGCCAAGCCTTTTGTCAAAAACCAAGCCCTGGCCGAAGTGTCGCGATATCGCGACACTTTGGGCCCCGACCGGCCCAAAGTGTCGCGATATCGCGACACTTTGGGCCCCGACGCGATATCGCGACACTTTGGGCCCCGACCGAAAGCGGGCCCAAAGTGTCGCGATATCGCGACACTTTGGGCCCCGACCAAGCGGGCCCAAAGTGTCGCGATATCGCGACACTTTGGGCCGGCCAAAGTTGGATATGACACTTTGGCCGCAAGCCGGCCCAAAGCGTCGCGATATCGCGACACTTTGGGCCCCGACCAAAGCCGGCCCAAAGCGTCGCGATATCGCGACACTTTGGGCCTCAAGCCGACACGTCACCAAAGTCAAAAGCATACATTCGACCATCCAAGGAACGACCGCCACGTGGCACCTCTACGTGTCCCTTCTCGAAGAGACCCCATGGCTCTGTAAAACGGCGGATTTTACAGCGGACATTAATGAGACAAGCGGTTTCAAAATATCCGATCCGAGGCCACGCCTCATAACTGCGATCTGTCAGTGCGAGCCATGTCCCATAATGGCCCGATAAGGATCAAATTTGAGCGGCCCTTACGAATTTAGGGTTTTGAACATTAATGTTCTCAGAGGCCGAACCCTCTATAAAAAATCGGCTCGATACGTAATAAGGGACTGGGAAGCATTTTCTGGAAAAACAACGAAGTGCTGTTAAACTAAACGCCTGATTACAGTCATCTGAATCTTCAGATACGATATTGGACACAGAGTCCATCAATTCGACGACAACCCTGATTCTCCAGATTTTGGGCCCATCCCCAGTGGATTGGTGCCGAAGTTAAGCTTTTACGGGGTGGCCCGTTTGGGTATCCCTATATACGTTCCCTAGTTAATTTGACTTATGCTATTTCAAAAACACTTGCTGTAGTATATGCTATTTTCGAATACATGTTAAAACAGTTCATGTTTTTATAATGTATGCTTGTCTTCGAATGCGTTAAATAACTAGTTTACGTCTTATATTGGCGAATACATGTTGTTTCGAATGCCTGTTGTTCTCTGTTCTTTATAAAAGTAGCAGGTTACGTAGAGTTATTTAACTTATGCATTTAATCAAATGTTTGCATACATTATTCGTTGTTTCACAAAGACAAACGTTCCGACTTCTTACCGCAGGTGCTATTAACAGTTTACTGTTTCTTTTGCAGCAAGAACAGCAGCAAGCAGGGACTCATCATCACAAGCGGCGGCAACACTACAGCCCGCCCATTTTACGTGTGGGCATGCGGAAGGGGATCACTGTTCATCTGTTGTAACCGAGAACATAAGCGAGGAGACATATTGTAACCGAGCTGGAATTACATTAATAAAAAGGCGGTGCTCTTGCCTTTTAATTTAATTCTATCCGTGTTATTTTATGCATCAATTTAGTTCTATTTTTATTGCATCTCGGTGTTTTATTTCCGAAATCTCATGCTTTCATAAAGTAATTTTCCTATTTGGATTACCTATTTGATTGCTAATAATTCACGTCCTTGGAATGATTAGAGCAATTGAATTCATTACTTTAAGTCATTTTTATTACATTCAACACTTAGTATATTATATTAAAACAACCTTCAATCACCTATTGTATTTCTAAATGTTTGAATCCTTGTAATGATTAAAGTAAATGTTAAAAGTTAAATGAACCAATGATTATGGATGATAATGGCTGGTATGTTAAGTAATTGATCTGGTAGTGTATTACCTAGTGACATCCAATGTTGTTACACTATATCCCATCAATATTTTCCTATTTTTCTCTAATCCTTACTCATTATATATATATTTTTTCAAATTTAATGGGCTTAAAGGATCCAAGCTTCATTAGAGTTTGACACATAGGGTAATCTTGTTTCATTCAATTTCTATACTTTGTCTAAAATTACTAGGTGCAATGCCTTTTCATAGTAATGGCATATTTTAGTCCAATAATATAGTTATTTTTGGCATGCTCTATGGGACTAAGTGATCAAATTTATCACACCTTCCCAGAGAGATCAAGATTAGGTGACTTATCTTGACCTCATTTGTGGAGAATGTATGTTCATCTTATGAATCCCCTTAAAAATAGAAATAGGTATTGTGTTGCATAAAATCCATCAATTCTATTTGTAAAAATCCTCTAATTTGTGTGATTTTGTCTCATATGTATATTATTACAAGTATACAACAAAGAAATTATAAATTCCACCATCATTTGTAGAGTTACCCACTCATAAGCCAAGATGCATCAAAATTCCACTCCCTAAGTCTTGTTTGCAAAGTGTAGATTACTCACACCATAATTCCTTTGCATCATCAAGGTCATTATGTCCTAGAATCATGCCTCAAAATCAACAACATATTCATCCAAATTTCCCTAACTAGAATACCACTAAATACCTTGGCCTAGAGAATGTTATTGATATTACACAAGTTGCTCTTAAATATATTCCCACTTCTAATGGTATGGGTAAAACTACTTATGAGAATTATCAATATCTAGTGTTGTTAGTAGCTATTCACAACATAAGATATGAAGATGTTATGGCCATACTTCTTGCAATGCATTTTAATGGAAATATACTTAATTGGTATAAAAATTTAGAGGATAATAGCATCCATACATGGGCTAATATGGCCATAAAGTTTTAAAGAGCTAGTACATCCCTTCTCACTTCTTACCAAATTTTCTATCATACAAATACATCATCACAAGATAATTATTGATTTTAATTTTAGATTCAATCGAACCTATAAAATGATTCTATAGAGTATCAGGCCACTAAGTGCATACATCTATTATATCAGAGCATCAGGTTCTGATTTAGGATTACAAACCCAATAGTCAAATATAGTTAATTTTTCTGAAGTCTATCAAGTTGCTATTATAGCTAAAAGCATTTTTATTTATGTAGAGATATTACATTTAAGATTCATGATGCAAGGTTCGAGGTGTAGACCAATTGGTTCATCCAAACCCCATAAGGGAGGCAGAGGTCCAAGGTTCAAATCTTGGGCCTCGCCAGACTGAACGCTTGTCCCTTTCCTGGTGCTTTCAGCAGCATAACAGGTTTAAAATGATTGTGGCATGGTGGTTATAGGGACAGACTGTGCGAAGATCTGTGTGGCAGCTTCTAGGGTGGACAACGCAGAATACTGTGGTGGCCATAAAAGCTAGACAACCTGCCCGAATTCATGGTGGCTACCGATTCCACCATGTAAATTCATAAAAAAAAAAAAAGATTCATGATGCAATATTTACCAAAGATAGCCCAATCTTCTTAGAAATGTGAATCATCAATGGCTCCCCTCATATTTTCCTCTCTTCCCATAATTTTTCCTATTCCCATGCCTAAAGCATTATCTCCAATACCTACGTTATCAGCACTACCAAAACCTAAGCATAAAGAATCACCTATGATGTTAGCGGTATTTTATACACTAAAAAAATTGAACTACAAAGTGACAACAATTGAGAAAAGAGAAATAGAGATATTTAAGCCCAAAATATTTCCATACATTTCTAGAGATCAAAAGGCTTCTAGTAGATATGCTACATAAAAGATAAACACAACTATTAAGATCAAGATCCAATGGTCTCAAAACCTAAAACCTCCCTTGGTGTCTAGTATGTAGTGATCATCATAGTGCAAATACTTGCATCATGTATCATATCAGGCATAGTTGGATGCTAAAAAGGCTAAAATATCTCAAAGGGGCTAAGCCAATATGCTATGAGAACCAGAGCATATTATGCTCACTTAAGATCTTGTGAAAGAGGAATCCATTTTAGTGTTGACAATATTAGGTAAAAATTAAATACAGGTAGATCCTTAGAATTTGGAACCATTCAAAGTCCCATATCACTCATAAAATCTTATAGAGAAAAATGTACCCAGTATTGGGAAAGTTCTAGATCAAAATAAACTGCAAAAAGATCCTTCTAGCTCAAAGTAGGAAGCGAAGGCTAAGTAGATATTATCAAAGACAAAATAAAAATCATAGGATAATATTAGACTCCCTTCAGTCACCAAGAGATAAATAGTTGGGGCTACTTAAGAATATAGTAGAAGGTTCAATGAACTAGAAAAAAGAAATAAAAAGAAACTAGTGAAAGCACCCAACGTCAATATAGTAGAAGAGCTCAAAAAATGCTCCTAGAAAAAACATGTATGACACATAGATGATCCATGGATAGATAGCTCTACTCAAATATTCATTGAAGAAAATCACTCTAGGAGATCATCCAGTTTCAAAGTATAATATTTTTGAAGATTCAATGACCCCAAGAGCTATGAAGAATAGACCACCCCTTTTCTATATATATTTGATAATGGAAGGGTGGGCAGTTCATAATTGAATTATTGATTTTGGAGTAGCTACTACTATAATGACCAAAGTAGTATATGAAATTATTGGTATAGAATATACCCATTCATGTCCTAGAGTCATCCAATTAGATGGTACTCCTATGAAAATAGTTGGAGTAATCAAAGATGTTCCTATGACACTCCATAGAGTGCCAAAAATAATTGTGATACAAGAGATAGTTGTGGTCATCTTAGAGACATAATTTAGCCTCTATATTTCATGATAATTCATGATGAAGTTTGAAGGGTACATGTACTTGGACTATTCTCATATGATGATTCCACATAAAGGAAAAAATATTAAAATCATTCCAAAAAATCCCACTACTTATCACATTAAAAAAATTAAAAAAGATGAGCACATCAACATGATCGTTGAAGAAGCTTATATTTTGGAAGATATTCTAGATGAATTAGAAATAGAGGATGAGTTCTCTTTGAAGAATTACAATACCTTGGTTGAAACCAGAATTGGTACATATTGTATCACAAGCTCAAAGCATAAGAAGATTCTAGCAGTCACAAATAAAGAGTTATGAAAATCAAAGATTTGGAATCTCTATTTCACTAGATCTATATATAAAAATGGTATTGGAGCTAGAGTTGCATTGATGCCTCCCTAAAAAGTAATAAAGAGCTTTTACTATAGACTAACATGGAGTTACACCAATTTTAGACACCCAATTTTGACACACCTAGACAACGACATCCTCAATTAAGACACCAAAAAACACCTCATCAAGACATCCTAATCATGTTAAATTGGACACCAAATTTGGTATATTTCATAAATTTCTAACTTTATCAAAACTCATCAATTACCTCACCTTCACAAGCTTTTTTAATCAATCAAATCAAATCAATCATCTTCATAGCAATATTTGGGGTGTTTTTAGCCCTAAAATGTAAGGTCATATTTGAGACACATTTTAAACTAACAAATCATCTTAAAACTTTACAAAAATACCACCATTATATTGGGATCGAAAAGAGATTTTCAATGAGTATAGATATGCCTATGATTGGATATCTATTGATTCTCAAACTGCACAAAACCTACACCTAGGTAGGCTAGTTTCAAAAATGCCAGTTACAAATATACCATTTTGAACAAAAATCCCATTGGCATTTTTGTACCTGAACTGGAAATTTTGTAAAAAATTCAAAAGTCAAATCGTGACAATTCAAACTAACTGTTGGTCAAAAACACAAAATATGGGAATAAAAATGCCAATGGTGTTTTTTTTCAGAGTGGATATTTTGTAAAATGGTGAAAATCTCTCCACACAAGATAGAGGCATGTAGATTCCTTCATCCCACTACCTCCTTTGACCTTGCATGTTCCAACAATGGATTAGCTCTACAAATTTTAAATTTAGTCTAACCAATTCTTCCTCTCAATATCTCCTCCAAATCCTATTTAAATAGCCCTTGGGGCAAGCATTTGATAGTCATTTCTAAGCTACAATAATCTATGGGTCAATTCTAAGTTAATTCTAAGTCAATTCTACTCAATATTATTCTACACCCTTAGGGATTTGATGGGTAGGAATGTTTAATTCACTATAATAATCACCTATCGAGGATGCAATTCCTACCCTTGTTGAAGTAAATAATTTCATTAGTGGACCTTAAAGAATATAACTTTAGTATCAATTTTGTTAGTCAAAAAATATATCTTGCAAATAAGCATGAAATGACTAACAATCAACCAAAAGATATGCATCAATTAAACCATGACATTAAAAAATTTTCCAATTTGCAAAAGGTTAGCCTCAATGCATCATCAATTAAATAGGTTTCCAATCAAGGAATGTGATCACCTGTAAACAAAACCTCGTTAGTCAAGACCAATACCTTCAAATAAAATTTTCAAGAAATAATGAACAATTTAGCATTTATGATAACAATAAAATGACCAATTCATTCCCTCATTCTAGCACCAAAATATTGAGTGGTAATTTTTCCCAATTGTAAAACCACACTCATAGTTAGGATTTTGATGGGAAAACCCTCTCTTGCAAAGAAATTAAATTTCTCCAAGGTTCCTTTTACTTAATGTGTGCTTGTATGCTTGTGAAAATGTGTCAAATAAGTGCTTAGAATACCTTAGTGATTTATAAGCAACTATTAACAAGGGGTCTATGTTGGCCTAACTTTGATTTTGTCATGCTTTTATTGTTAATTAATTAAAAGGGATTGATTTCCCTTATGTGCAGAAATAAAACGATGAATGAATGCATGAAATTGATCCTAATTATTTTTTTTTTCTTATTTGTTAAACTGATCTATCCCTGAATCCTTATTAGTAGATTTCTTTTATATTAAATTAAACATGTTTAGTTAACCAGTTTTGTGGAAAACCACTTCACTTTATCTTTAATTTAATATGAAATTGTAGTCAGTACTTGCCATTAGCAGATTCTTTTTATCTTCATATTAAAATATTGCTATTAACAAGTGCTATGGAAAACCACTTCATTTTATTATTTTCTTTAATGTGATATTGAAGTCATTAGATCCCTCCCATGAATGCAAAATTGATTTTATCTTGGCCCTTAGTTAAGCTTTACTTGAGCATAAAAGAAAAAGAAAACTAAAATCTAACTTTGCAATGTAGTAATAGCTTTAGAATAGCACCTTAATGATTCATTTTAATGAAAGTTTGGAAGTTATAAAATATGATTTACCCTTTCACATTATATGAAATTAATTTAATTGTTTTAAATAATGTAAATTTTAGATTATGTATTCCATTTTTAAGTGAATATATGCGGAACATAGATTGCAGGTTTCCTCTTAATAGTGTCAACTTGTGTGAGAATTTGAAAGTTGCAAAGTTCCTTAAAAAAAATGTGGACGCTGTTAAATTTGAAAATGATAAAATATGTGGAGTGCAACAATATAATTTGGAACCCTAAACAAATGCCTTAATTAAAATGCACCCACATAATTTAATTAGTTTACCTTAATAAAAAAATTATTTGGATATTCTCATTACTTCAAAACCCTCATTAATGATTTTTTATGCAAAATGAATAACATTTTAGGACTTTGAGCATTTGATTGGAACTTAAAAAAAATAATATAAAATATAAAAAATAACAAAAGCTTGAGTTAGAGAACAATAAATAAAATGAATCTAAAATAACATTGAAACAAAAACAAAAAAAATTGCAAAAAATAAATGAAGGTGAGCTATTGTAAATTTTTATTCCTCGTCCTATAGAAAAGAGAAGATCATGAACATTAAAACAAAACCTGATTAGACCTACATCCACACAATCTAGATCGGGTTAAGTGTGAGAGTCTAAGGAAATAAACCATACATTCATAGCCTTAAATTATGCAACCATTAACATGCATAAACATCATCTAATGAAATCACCATATGGAGGAAAAAAATATTCAATAAAAGATTTCATTCAAAACCTTCTATATTTTTTTACAAGGTGAGGAATTTCATAGCAGTAGCTTTAAAATGATCTTCAAATCCTCTTCCTATGCTTCTGCTACTAAAAATTCCTACCTCTCTTTCCTACATTTGCATGGCTATTTAAAATTTCAAAGCAATCCCTTTCATTTCATTTCCAACTCCTCAATATTCACCTTCCTTTCTTTTTCCTCCTTCATTTGGCTTAGTTGCGTAACTTCTTCTTTGTAACCATAATGTCTTCCAAATGAAACACTTCTTCTATAATGCTTTTTCTCAAAAATAAATTGGTAAATATCTTCCAAATGAAATGCTTCTTGCATAATGATTTTTGCCAATAATAAATTGGTAAATATTTTCCAAATGAAACATTTCTTACATAATGATTTTTGCCAACAATAAATTGCTAAATATCTTCCAAACGAAACACTTATTCCATAACACATTTTGCCAACAATAGATTGGATAATGCTTTTATTTTATTTAAAAACCTGCCAACATCAATATAAAGCATTAATTCAAACTAACATTAATAAAATCATAAAGTCAAAATAGAAATTAATACCAAACCAATATGTAAAGAAATATTAGCATGCCATGAGAAAAAGAAATGCTATTCTTTTGTTTTATTTTATTCATTATATATATATATATATATATATATATATATATATATATATATATATATTCTTATTTGTTTTTCTTTGTTTTTTAGTTTTTCTTCTATTTTTATTTTCTTTCCTTTATTTATTTAAATTTTACATGTTTTCTCTTTTATTTATTTATTTATTTTAAATTTGATTTAATTAATTTCAAATGTTTGAATTGGTTTAATTCAAAACATTAAACTAACCAAAATAATAAAATAAAATTATATATAAGAAAGAACCTAACTAATGCACTAGACAACTTAAAAGAAACTAAAAGGAGACACTAGTCAACACACCAACCTATCAAAATTATCATGCAAAAAAACTAAAATTCAACAAAAACTCAAAATTTAAAGGTGGGTCCGCAAGTTTTGGGGTAAGTTGTGCCCTAGCCACATCATGCCCCTACAATATTTCATACTCCTCTTACAACTAATGGATCTAGTGTCTCATCCTCTGTTGCAATAATCCTATCTAAGATAATGAAGAGAATTCAGTGAGCTCTTCCTTTGTAGTGTCACCTCTTATCCCTTTTGGAACTTAAATATTGAAATTATCCATCCTCTTCACATATCGAACTGTTAGTCTCACTCTTTGTTGATCTTCTAATGGTTGAGTTAATTATCTATACTCCAACTGTGGATACACCATTCCTTATTCGTCTGGATTCCTTCTTTCCCTTGAATAAATCCTTCTTTCATATTCTTCCTCAATTCTTTCAATCCCATCTGTAAATATAACATGTACTGATGTCCTTCTTCTCTCACCTAGTTGAGGTACCAACTCTTCTTGCTCGATAATTGGTCTTATCTCCTCTCCTCTTGTGAATAGGAATGCAAGTCCCATGTCAAGTTCCTCCTATGGTGGACCTTGAATTTTGCTTTGCTGCTTTTTGGACTGAGCTTGTTGTCTTTGTTCAACTTATTATGAAGAGATAAACATACATTGTAATTTATATGGCTTCAAATTCGAACCATTTACAGTATCTAGCACTTTCATTCCATTTAAGTTCTTCAGTATAACTACTCCATTGTCCCTCACTTTTATGACTTAAAAGGGACCAAGCCATAAGGTTTTTAACTTACCTAGCTTGATTTCTCATTTCCCATTAAATTTTAGAACTAAATCACCTTTCTTAAGTTCTAATTTTTGAAGGTACTTGTCATGCCACAACTTCCTTATCTTCTAGGCCACTTCGATTACCCATTGTGCCATGACTCTTCTCTCATCTAGCTTGATTAATGTTGTTAGTGTTTCTTCTATAATCTCTTGGTCACCTAAGTGATTCTCCATAACTATCCATAAACTTGGCACCAATAATTCCACTGGCACTACTACCTCTTGATCATACATTATATGAAATGGTGTGTGGTTTATCATTGGTTTTAAGGTAGTTCGATATACCCAAAGAACATATGGTAAAATTTCCTCCCAATCTACTCCCTTTATTACACAAGTTTTGTACAATGTTGACACTAATACTTTGTTATCTTCTTTCGCCTACCCATTAACTCTAGGGTAATATGAACTATATAAGAAGTACCAAATTGTAAAATTAGTTGTTAGATTTTTTATGATCTATTTCACAAAGTGATCTCCTCGATCACTCATTATTTGTAGTAGAATATCAAATCGTGTAATTACTTACTCGTATAAGAATTGTGTTGTACTTTTTATCAATTTATTTGGTAGTGCTCGTGCCTCAACCCATTTCGTTAGGTATTTAGTGGCTACCACAATATACCAACACTTTCACCTATGCATTGTTCTCAATGGTACAAAAAAGTCCAACCCCCATCTCTCAAATAGTTTTTGGGGTTGTGATGGGTGTAATGGCATAAAGTCATTTTGCACTAGCTTCCCCACTCTTTGGTAAGTATCGCATGCTCTTATGTATTCCTTTGCATAAGTATATACTATGGACCACCATAGTCCGTATAATAGTATTTTTTGAGCAATGTTGTCAAGCCCAATGTGTCCTCCTTCCAAACCTTCATGAGCTTCTTTCAATGTGGCATTAATTTCCTCACCCATTACACATCTTATTAGGATACCATCAATACCTAGTTTGTACAACAATCCTGCTATCAATTGGAAAGGAGCTAACTTTATGATTACTTTCTTCTTCTCCATTGTTGTCAACTCTTGTGGAAACTCCCTCGTGGATAGGTACTATCCTATAAACTTGTACCAAGATGGAACAATGTTGATTACAAATAATTGATCATTAGGGAATTCATCTGGAATCCCTGATCTTGCAGGTTCTCCTGATTGTATTTGAGACAACTGATCTATAATCACATGCTTCTTACCAGGTTGTACTACTACTCAAAATATGAATTCTTGTAAAGTGATGAGCCACCTGTTGAGTCATCCTTATATAATTGGTTTATTTATCAAGTACAAAAGTCTTTATGATAAACGTAGAAGGTAAAATATTTTACCAATATGTAATATGTAAAATTTTACATAGCATATACCATTCCTAGAGCTTCTCACTCTATTGTACTATAATTTATCTCTACCCATGATAATAGGCAGCTTGTAAAAAATATAGGCTGGTCCAACCTAAACTATCCTTCTTGTGCCAATGCACATCCAACTACAAAGTTCAAGGTATCAATATGGATGTGAAATTCCTTATCCCAATTAGGAAACACTAAAATAGAACGACTGATGAGCTTAGATTTTAACTCCTCAAAGGCTCCTTGGTACTTCTTCGTCCATATAAATGGAATATTCTTATTGGTTAAAGAATCCAATGGGTAGGACGTGTGCATAATTCCTGCTAAACCTCCAATAGTATCCTGTGGATCCAAGGAAGGTTTTTAAAGGGATCACATCATATGGCTAATCCATGTGTAGTATGACACAAATTTTGTCAAGATCAGTCTTCAACCCTTTGCTGCATAGTATATGTCCCAAATTTTTTCCATATGATAACATCAAAAAATACTTTGTTGGATTCAGGGAGATTTATGCATTCCTACACCTTCTCATGCATTTATTGATACTAAGTAAATGATATTTTATCTTACCGTAATGGACCAATTATCCATAAATACCTTAAAATTTCCTATGGCCAATTGATTAAAGATATACAAAATAATGCACTCAAATGTGGCTGGAATGTTGCATAACCTGAATAGTATTCGATTATATGCATATATAAAATTCTCCACAATGAATTTGGTATTCAACTTATCCTCTTTATTTATGGTTATTTGGTTATACCCTAAAAACCCATCCAATAATGAATAAATTTCATGTCATGCGACCTCTTCTAGAATTGAGTTTTTCAAGGCAATAGGGAAGGGATATTTGATCGTTACTACATTCAAAATCCTGAAGTCTATACATATTTGTATTTTATTCACTTCCTTATTTAGGGTGACCAATATAGGTGAGACCCAGTCACTAGTAGTGAATTTGAAAATAATGCCTGTCTCTAACATATTTTTAATTTGAGTGTTTACCAATGCAACATACTTAGGGTTCATCTTATACGGTCTTCTTCTCACTAGTTGTGCCTCAAGAATTAGCATAGTCTTGTGGATATATAACTTTGGTGGTACCCATTTCAGGTCCTTATATATCCATGTGAACACATCCTTGTATTCTAAGAATGTCTTGAAAGTTACTGCTTTCAGTATTGGATCCTAGTCATAACCACAGTGGATCATCCTAGGCTCTCCCTCTATGCCTAGGTTTACACCCACTATCCAAGGTCCTTCATACTTAATATTTGTAGGCTCTATCGTTACCTTTTACAAATTCATAGGATGAACTAGTATCACATCAATTTCAACCTTTCCCACTATGTATTATAAAACGCTTTTAGAGAATGATCATTTCTCTTGTTCTCTCTTTGATTTCGATCTAACTTTTATCTCATCTTGTTTTTTGTGGTTTCCTCTATGTCAATACAAAGGTATATGGGATGAAAAACTGTGTAATCCTCCATTTTCCAATGGAGCAGTCCACTATCAGATCGAGCTTCATGTTCACCACAATAATCTAGGTAAAACATGCCTTCTTCATTAGGCTCATGCTCTTCTTCACCAAAAGAACTGCCTAACTCATCAGTCATGGTCACGACCTCACTAAGCCTCTGGTTATTCAAATTGATCATATATTTATGCTATCCCTTATTAAATGTGATCTAATATTTTCCCTAGTTGTGATTAACTTTGGCTATTTGTAGCCATACTCTTCCCAACAAAGCATCATCTATTGGCTTCTACATGGTAATCACAATGAAATTCAAGACAATTTTTTGGTTAGATATTATGAATTTTTGTGTGGTCAAGACTCCTTTCATCTCTATTCCATAATGGTCAGCACCATATAACCAAAATATTGGTGCCCATAATTATGGAGCACCAATTTATTGCCAAGTCTTCTTGGGTAACACATTAACACTGGATCCTACATCCACAATAACTTGTGTCAGCTTGTATCCCAATATCTCCATATGGACTAATGTGGATTTATTCCCAATATCAATCATCAATATGGTAGGGTCCATAAAGTAATTCTTTTGTTCTTCTTCCTTTATTGTCTAGATTTTTACCTCTATCACCTTATGAGATTGTGTGTCTTTCAACATCACTTTATGCAATGATGGGATGGCTTCGAATAGACTCACCACATTAATATCAATAAGGAATTCAAAACTTGTGCTGCCATATGTTATACAACTTATTTGTCTTCTGATTGCTTCTTTAACTCTTTTTCTATTGTTATTCTCAACTCTTTTGCCTTATTTACTTCTTTTTCAAGTACCCTCTTCGCTACTTGCCATCGCTTCTTTTCTTTGTTAGTTTTAGGATACTTGTCCTTCCTAGCTTTATTCCTTGTAATGACTAGTACTTATTCGGTCTCCTCAATGATTGGAGGAACCTCTATGTCTAAAAATTTCATGTTTTACGGGTTACTAGAACTCACTTGCTTCAGAAAATTTGCTTCCTTGTGGTTACTTGGACCACATCATATACACATGTATGTAGTATTTGTCTATTGTATCTCCTATTTATGGGGTGATGGATAGTTCTTCACAAAATGCCCCCACTCTTGGTAATTTTGACATTGTATGATTGGTCTCCCATATGAATCATACTATAAGCAACACTATCCTCCTTATCAGTTGCCTTGATACTGTCTTCCCCCTCTATGACTATTCTTATAACCAACACTAGTGGCTTGCTGGCCACTCCATTAGGGTTTGGGTCTCTCTTCTTGATATTGGATAGAGAGAACCTATGGGTGCACCTTTGCATTAAATGGATATTCCATCACTTTTCTCATTGCGATGACAAGTCACATTCATGTGACCTTCAATTTTGTAATCTATACACAAAATATCGTCTTTTTTCTTCCTTAACTTTAGCTTTTACCTCTTTAATTATTTTGTCAAATTCCCTATATAATGACTGCACCATATTTTATATTGTATCATCCTCTTCACTATCTGAATCATCACATCTTACATGTGTTATGATTATGGTGATTGTTTGTTTAACCTCACTTTTAAAATTCTTTGTATTTTTTAAGTCTTCTTCATACTTGGTTGATGGAACTACCTGGTCCTTCATCTTATTCTTGTATCCAGGTAACAACCCATCTACAAACCATCACTTTACTAGAAAATCTTCTAGAGGCATTTGCATATTATCCACCAACTACTTCAATCTACGGTTGTATGACTTTGCATCTTCATCAAATTTTTGTTTAGTGGCATAAATTTTAGTGACAATATCACCATCATCCTTCAAGGGGTAAAATTCCTCAATGATTGCATTTTTCATTGTATTCCATGCCTATATGTTTGGTGTATTTTATATTTTTAGATACCAATCTATGGTAGGAAACAACCATAACCATTTATCTACTTGGGCTACACCATTTTCTCTTTGTATGGTTATACATATCTTGATGTGTCTCGTCAAGTCTTCCTTTATTTCCCCCATAAAGGGTGGGCATATTTTCTTTCCTACTCTATTACCTACACAGGCCATTTGTGGTTCTTCTTCACTTGAAGAAATTTCATCTATAATCCTTGACCGATTCCACCTTATAGGTGACTCACTTTGTTGGTCCTCATTGAAATCGTCTATCGAGGAATCTTATATTCACTAAACAGTCGTCTACCAATCTCGTGTGTCTTCACTCTATGACCTTCTTTGCTGGTGTGTAGGTTGTGGCCTTGGTCCTTCCTCCTAAGATATCATTTGCTATTGCTTTGGTGCTTGAATCCCATCCACCACACTCCTTTGTAACCTATCCACCACTTTCTCAGGTGTTACCATCCACTCCCCTTGTTCTCGTATAGTTTCCTTGTTAACATATTTACTTACATCAACATTCTCCTTTACTCTAGGTGCTTTTTTTTCTCATTTTTATCAATCATCAATGTATCCAACCTCTCAATATCCGCTTCATAATATTTCCATACTTGTTCTATTACTGGTTTATGTGTATTGTGTTCAACATTGTTCATGGTATCTCTTTGAGCAATTCTCGTGCTCCTACTAACTAGGATTTTCTATTTGTGATCCCATATCCTACACCTTTGTAAACTTGTGTTTGTCATTCACCTCTAATTTGTGTACTCAAGTTTATCACTTGTATGATCTTCTTGACTACGACACTTTTGACCCGTTTTAAAAAGATTCCAAAGTTTGATAAGGCAACAATGCCAAATATAGATGGTAGCAGTGTAGTATTCTCGAAGAGGAAGGTGGTTTGGGAGTTCTAGAAATTATTACCATACTCTCAGAACCCAACTTGCATAAAATGTATAATTGTATGATTGGGTGATCATACAAGCTATTATGGCAGATTGGCATAGTGTATGATGGAGCTTGCATGAGTTGTACGATTTGTGCAATTTGGGTTATGAGAGTGTGGTAATAATTTCTAGATATCCGAAACCACCTCCCCATTTGGTAATACTACACTACTACCATCTACATGCCATACCCAAATTCAAGGGAATGAGGAGGCCGATCGAATGGCCAAAAAATTTGAGTAGAGAGCTAATGTGGCAATGTTTCCTCAACAAGTAGTAATAGGAGACCATCGGTCATCCTTTCCAATAGATGAATCTAGAAGAATTGAATAACTGGTTTCATATTTTCTAGGCTCAAGTGATAAGTGGTCCCCTCGTCTTGCTTGAATGATTCAAGTGTTAGATCATACTAGCTAGATATCTATCCTAGGCTATTTAGTTTGATAACCCCAAAGGAAAGTGTTTCACTCATATGGTACTCTGTAAAACTTGGTAGTAACTGCAAGCAATGTTAGGATCAATACAAGGAATAGCTAAAGTTTCATGCAATCTACTTTGATCATCATAGATTCAGTCGATGATCTTGGGATGGGTCAATGGTTGCAACGTTTCAATCATACCGTAATTTTGTGTATATAAATTGATAATTAAATAAAATGTGCATAAGACACATGGTCATTATGTCATCTTGTACCTTGGTGACTCAATATCTTCAAAAAACATCCTCAAATTTGATTGTTACCTCACCATAATATCCCTATTCTAATTCTATTTCCATTTCTTTCTTTTGAATTTACAATCCAAAGGACAAGGACATGACAAGAAAAAAGGCTAGAAAAACTATATTTGGCAAGTTGGCATGGCATGGATAAGCAAAGCAATATGTCAACATGATAAAATGCATGAAGTAAACTTCACTATATATACCTTAGAAGGAAGTATATAAGTTGATGCAACTAAAAGCTCTCATGGTATGCCCACAATTACAAATGAGGTTTCCACTAAAGAATGCAGAAGAAAAAGTTGATTCAAGAATAAGCAGATCTCCAAAATTATGTATTTACTTTAAGATCCGCTTTCCATGGAAAACTATCTTAAATTTTCTTTGGGCTGCAATAGAGTATGTCTATGCATGAATAATGCTCAAATATACCCCATGAAACACTTAGTTCTACTTTTATTTTTTCTAGGGTATGTTGAGCATTGTATTCTCTCTTGTATTTCTATTATATTGTGTTTTTTGGTTTAGATACTATTGTTCTGATAACCACATTACTCATCCTTTTAGATAGCTTTATTCATAGCCATCCTACAAATGTCTTCCCCCTCTGATCCTCTCATTACACTACTTTATAATTTGTTGTTTTTCATGTATTCCCCCATTTCCCTGATTCCTTCTTTATCGTGCAATCCTCCCAAATTTCTTTTGTTGATATCATTCCTTCCTTTTTCTCTTACGGTCTATTTTGCCAAAGGATATACTTCTGGGTTCCTCTCTCCCATAGAGCGGAAGACCTCTGTAAGTTTCCAAGAGTGTGGGTGAAATTTTACACCTCCTCACCCACTCTTCTTTTTTGAAGTTGATGACATGATAGGTATGACCAATGTTGAGGCATTGATGGTTGAGATAGATTTCAAATATTTAATTGGATGGATGGAAGATCAAAATTTATGAAAATGACCATGTTTGGAATCATATGGAAAATCGTGTAGGGGCATGATCAAAGATGACCCCAAATTCCCACTTTGCCTGGATGGAAGATTAGTATCCTAAATACCTAGAAAAAATAATCAAGCCACAACATAGTTTTGAGTCCTAAATTTCCATCCCATAATATAATGGAACTTTGGGAATGCATGATCAAAGTTCTCATCCCAATCACCCATCCTCTTTGATAACAGGTAGAATATTGGAAAATTGGTACATGAAGGAGCAAACCCAAAATCCTGTCAATATGGAAGCTTCGAGGATCCCTAGAAGAGGGCATTAATGACATCAGCTACCTGGTACAAATAGCCAAAGGGCATGAGAAATAAATTTAAAATATATAGATTCAAAAGTGACCAATATCTGATATTTCTACGACATGAAGGGGTAAAGTAGATTGAAATATTAAGAAACTATCAGAATGATCGAGGGACCAACTATTTGTATAAGTGCTTATATTCTTCCAAACAACTTCCATCCCTCCTAAAGTAGAGCATCAGTAGATATTTTGAATGTCCCAATATGATTCTTTCAACCAAGTGCCATCAATGTTGTAATTTGAATCTATTGTAAATATTTCTATAAATAGTGGAATGCTCATAATTCCAAAGGGTGGCTCTGTGGCCATTACAATTCATATGTAATTATTTTTCACATTGTAAACAATAGTATATCACTATTTGGTCTCTTAATTTATCTTCACTTCTATGTTTTGCTTAAGTATGGATGTTTATTTTTGTGATGGTCATCTAAGCTTGTTCACTTAATTATGCTATATAATTTTTGTGGATCTTGATAGATGGTTCTATAATTTACATCCATACCTAGGCATCAAGGTTTTATTTTTGTTAAAGCAAATCAGGTGAAAGTTCTCTAATTCTGCTATCTGGATTTCATACACCCTCCTGCTAGTTCTAGAATTCACCATTACTTGTTGCACCGATCGATAAGTGAGGATTATACATGTTTATTTGTTAGGTGGTATGTTGTTTTTTGCATCAAAAATGTCAAATATGTGTATATTGATGTGATCATATATTATCCTTGTCAGTTCTAGCTATGATATCCCTTTTCTTTCCCTCTCATTCCTTTTTTCCCTCTAACTATTTGTGGTGTAGGTAATTGGAACCTAAGGAGTCGGTCTTCTCGGGAGATTAACTACCCTTGCTTCTCTTGGGCCAAGCATCCATTCAATGCTGGTCAAGGAACGTTGTATGCACTCTAACTCATCTGGTACCTATTTTTGTGCCAATAGTATGAATGTGTTCCCTAGACCGAAGTCAAGATTGGATGGATTGAAATTTCTTCTAAGTTAACCTATATAGAAGGTTGGTTCCTTGTCTAAATCATGTTGTGTGTAAGATAAAAATAAGAAAAAGAGGATAGGGTTGAGAGAGATAGGGGTTTGAGAGATTGGTTTGAATATGGTTGAAGCTCAGCTAACAACATTACTTTTAGTTACATGATGACTGGATTTCCAGTACAAGCAATGTCTAACAAACTATATAATTAATAATGCACATAAAATACATGAAAAGTAGATGTTACAATATTCATCATCTTAATAACTCCAACCAAAGAAATACAAACAATGTAAATCATAACAGATAAAACCTTAGTTACTATCAAATACCATACAAATTTAAACCTAATAGAAAGACCTTGATTAAAGCATAACAAAAAATGTCAAAAGTGTAATGTTACATTAATATATAATTTTACAAATATTAATAAGGGTAAGTCAAACAACTCTTGATTATATTAGAATAGCATACACATACAACTTACCATAGGCAAACACTAAAACATCTCATGTTTTACAATGAGGAGTGTTCTCTTATTTATAGTTTTTTCTTGGCCAAAATAAAGTTAACTACTATGTACAATAATGAACAATAATGGATTTTGCATGATTGGGGATGAGCTAGTGCCTCTCGACATCTTTAACTCATTATGTATTAGACTTTAAGTATTTATAGTTGCATATTTAGTTATGCTTCATTGAGGTGGTCATCGCTTTCCTACTATGACAACTACCACATGGACCAACTATTATTTTTTGAGGTGTTGAGTGCCTTTCATGTTGAGACCTTCTAGTTTGGCATGATGTTGCTAACTTTGTTACCTTTTGAGTTTATTTTCTTGCTTAGCATAGTCATATTGAATATTTTGAGTGTTGACATAACTTCTCTAACTAATAATATCTATTCTAGGATGTTTCTTACTTTGACTCATGCTCTAGGTAGTTTTTAATGCTTATTCACTAGGCTAAATATTTTCAAAATCAAGCTAATGTCATCACTTGAATTTCTAGCTTGTTACCTTCTAGATTCAGAATTTTTTAGCTTTGCAAACATTTTACCCTATTAAAGGTTTTTAAGCACACTCTTGATGTTTCTATTAAATATTTATAGCTTACCTCATTTGCATGCTTGACTTAAATCATTTTGGACAAAAATTCCTTATCGAAGACATGCTTATCTATTATTTTACCTCATGTTTAGCCATGGAAATTATCCCTTCAATCCAACAACTTCTAAGTAGTTGATGATAATATAGGGAACACTCTTCTTTAGTTGTTTTGATAATTCTTGGATATCTTTATTTGTGTGAACCTACTTCAAACATGCATGTGAAGTACCCAGTGTGTTTTCTAAAAAACAAATCCATGTGAGCATCTTGATTCACTTCCACCTTATATGACATTGCCTACTTTAGCCAGTAGCTATACAATAACTTAAATTTTATCAACTTTATTTTAAATACACTTGTTTACAACAAAATTTGGCATGCTTTTCCATTTTCATCTATTTCACATGTTATTATTTCATCAAAACCATCAATGTCTAGACCAAAGTGACCCAAAATTTCACCTCTCTTGTGTGTGTGTTTTCTAGAACATCTACTTTATTATAACTGGAAGCTTATGGCTAGTTGGTTTCAGTATGTGTATCTTACTACATTTACATCAATAATAGCTAGAAGCTTATGGCTAGTTGGTTTTAGTATGTGTATCTTACTACATTTACATCAATAATACAAAACTCATCTTCTATCTTTAGCTCTTCTTTAGTATGAAAAGAAGAAATAAAATATGGTAGTCAACTATCTATTAGAGATATAAAGATTACCTATTTGTTCATGGTATATATTATCAAATTCTAGTTTAGATTGCATAGAATCATAAGGAATGGAGTTTTGATATTATAATTTATCACTTTATTAGCTATATAAAATGCATTAAGTCAATAGATATACTTTTCTTGATCAGGAGAGACATTGAGGAAGAATCATCTGATTTTACTCACCAAATCTTCCAAGGTCAATGATAAAATTCTCCATGTATTGTATGCATATCCTTTAATAGGCCAATTATGGTTTCTTAAAATACATCAAAGATTGAAATAATTATTTTCTTAGAAATGAATAAAATCAAAGGTAAAATAATTTATCATAGAATGTGAAGTATGTTGATGAAATAAAGGTGAAACTATCAAGTCCCTAAACTAGTTTTTGTTACTACTAATTTTAGAAAGGTAATAGGAATAGGTCTTCATGGAATTCATTGAATGTAATCATAAATTCAATGGAAATTGATGATATTTTTAGTGATGGATCACCTTTTCAAGTATATTCATTTTTTATGTGTTACAATATTTATTTATAACATTTGAAGTGTTTAATTATTCTTGGATTAACTTTTCAAATGAGATGGCATGCTAAATACTATTATTTATGATCTTAGAAGAAGCTCTTTCAATTGAGTGATATCCAAATTAGCATTAATTTAACATTGATCATCCTTACATAAAATATAAATAAAAATTATGAACAAATATCTGGATACTTATTTGAGATTATTACCTCAAGATAAGTAATATCAGTGGGTTGACATTCCCATTGGTGTGTGATACTCATATCATATTTCAACTAAGATGGCCATTTAAAGAATTATATGGTTAGAATCCCTCAATATTTTATAGAATTTTTTCTAGGTTCCTCTTAGGTTATATAGATCAATACCTTTGAATATAGACAATGAATTATGATGACCATCAACAATAATATTTCTCAAGATCAAAACTGCATGACAGGATCACAAGACCAACATGAATTTTAGTAAAAATATAAGATTAAAGATATGGTTTTCTAATATATCCATCCACACAACTGACTATATTTTAGTTTCAAGGTCATCCAAATGCTAGAACCCAACTTTTATGGTCACTTAAAGTTGCTTTTAGGATTGGTGAAATAACATACCAAGTGGAGGTTTCTTTTATATCCAAAATATAGACTACTTTGTATGTTCCTTTTCTCCAACATGTCCCAAGGTAAAAGATATAGTCATACGCCAAGATCCTAGATTTGGTTATGGAATGGAACATGAATTTATATAACAAATAAATATATAGTCATGGATAATATATTTTACAAAACTAGCATGTATATGAGTTGTTCATATAATGGAAAGATATTCTAGAAGAATATGTAACCTAGAAAGTAACATAGATTCATAGTTTTTTTAAATCTTTATCTAGAATATATTTTAAAATCAGAGGACATGTGATGAATCTAACATAGTCACTTGAATATTCTTATTTTATTCTAATAAATATCATATGCAAGGATAAGTTATCCCTTGAGCATGAGGGTTAGGATTTGTTACTTTAAAATCCCATAGATAGGAAGAGATAGATGTTTCAATTGATAATCATTCATATCATATTTATTCTATTTAATTTGGTGTGAATATGATACTTTGAACTCTCTTGACCTATGATATTATTTGATTTCTAAGTTCATTAGACTTGCTTTTATGATTTGGATGTAGATTATTGCTTTCATATTAGATTTGTTATCAAAAATTATTTTTATTTTAATTCTATTATAAATTGAGGAACTATATTGAAATTCATATTGTTAAGTTAATTTGTTATACAATAGTATGTAGTATGTGCATCTATGAATTATACCTATTTATTTTTATGCAAACCCTAATTCATTGATATCCACACCTAGACAACATACCCCTAGTCTTATACAATGGTAAGAGGGTAACCATGGTTAGGATGAAAAATGTATCACACACCCATCAATCACACATACATGGGACCTATGAGTATTATTTAATAATTTTTATTTCATATAAAATGAATGCTCCATGAGTATAAAATAATATATACCCATGTGCATGTACAATTAGTTTAGAATTGGAAATGTGTTTATCATTTTCTAGCTTGTGTATTATGTAATATTATTCATTTACTTTCATGTTAACATGACCAATAAAATACGTAATAATACATGAAGGAGGATAAATGGTTGATTTATGGTAATGGAAAGAACACTAGATACAATCATTATATGAGTATTATTTAATAATTTTTATTTCATATAAAATGAATGCTCCATGAGTATAAAATAATATATACCCATGTGCATGTATTTTTGGTTTAGAAGTGGAAATGTGTTTATCATTTTCTAGCTTGTGTATTATGTAATATTCTTCATTCACTTTCATGTTAACATGACCAATAAAATTAGTAATAATACTTGAAGGACGATAAATGGTTGATTTATGGTAATGAAAATAACACTAGATATAATGATTATGAGTTTTGGCATGAGTTTGAATAATTGGAGTAATTTGTTAAAGTACATGCTTATGACTTTAAAAAGGATACTGGTAGTGATGATTGGAATCCATTGGAATATGCTAACTATGGGTGATACTCTATAACAAATTGTCTAAATTAATTTTATTTTATACTTATCAATTCAATTGCTTACTATTAAATACCTTTTCCAAATGATTAATTTATTTATCAACTTGTATGAGGGAGTTAAAATATGTTTTTTTATATTAGGGTCATATCCGCATGTGAAGGGAGGGATTTGACCTTGGGACCTCTCTTATCTCGAGAGTTTTACACAACCCACTACCTCCAACTCCCCCACACGATCAGATATGGGAGTTAAAATATGTTAATACAATAAAATTTACCATTTTAAATTCCTTGGAGGCCAATAAATTTTTAATGAAAAGTGTTACTTTTAATTTAAGCTAACATTAGATTTTGGAAAAAGATAATACCTATCATGTAATGCTTTACTTTTTTATTTTAAAAACACCTCTTTAGATAGTCATAATTTGCTTGATAGAGTACATTTTTATGGTGTATTGCATACATTGAACTTAAGAGCAAGTTTGAAAATTAATATCTCTAATTATCAGAATATGCTTATAGATTTTCATAATGGGTTGCATGGGAAAGAAGCGACCTCCATCAATATTACTCTTGACAACGTAGTGGTATTACAATAAATAGACAATCATACATGTATCACTTGTCATGATTCAAACCTTAATCTTGTTCTTGAAATATGTGAAATTTTTCCACTTGAGAAAATTCCATTTGATGGGTTGTGCTTATAATTAATTTTAATTTCTATAGAAAGTATAACATAAAGGACTTGAGGAAATTCCATTTGATGGGATGTACTTATAGTTCATTTCAATTTTTACAATAGAAAAATATAACATAAAGTAATTGGAATTGAGAAGGTTTGCGTGAGTGAGAAAAATGGTTGATAAGAATATTGAAACAATTAATAGAAATGTATTTATGAGTGAATGCATTAGTTTCAATCATTCCAATTTTCATAATACATTTTCCAAATCAACTTTAAAAGAGGATGAGTAGAGAATATGTAATATCCACCTCTATGAATGCTAAACTATCATAATGCTTAGTTAAATCCTTAAAGAAATTTGAAGGAAATAGTAATAGATATAGTTAATATTAAAAAATAATAATAATAATAAAATAATAAAATCAAAGTTGAAATAAAATGCAACAACGTAGAAATTTGACCATTGAATTAGTATTTATGTTAAATTTAATATAATTATAATAAGTAAAATAGAAAAAATTATAATATTTTAATGTATTAAGTAGATAGGAAAAAAATTACTAACTTGAAGTAAATATGCATTAAGAGCCTACCTACCTATGATGAGACTAAGAGGTTTAAATAGTATATAAACAAGGTGACCATTTATAAACACCTAATCCATAAATCCACTAGGTCGTAGGTCATATGAGATGGATATTGTTTACGCAGTATATGGCTATGTCCAACCATAATTTGGTTATTGAAACATAGTATACAACCCTACCCTTAGGATTCAAACCTTCAACCTTAAAGCTTCCAGCCCTACCCCTTTAGGATTCAAACCTTGAACATCTATTCAAAGTTTGAAAGTCTTCACGGTTAAGGTGCTCAAGCTAATCCATTAAAAAAAATTCATAAACAAAAGTTAAAAACTTCTATCTATAGTTTAAAACAATATACTAAGTATTATTAGAATAATATAAATATGATTACGAGATATCATGATATCATCCCACTAGTTAAAAATTGACTTATATCTAATATAATAAGATATTTAAAATTTAAACAAATTCTTATATATAAGACCTAAAATCCTAAATTTTAAAACATCAATTACATGAAAACCCTGACCCTAATTTTTTAACACAAATTACATAGAAATCCTAACCCTAAAACTTTTAAAACCTGGTTAATAAACACAAACCTCTTGGTAGAGGAGTTGGAGAGCAAGTGGGTAGTTAAACCTCTCTAGTTGCTGAGAGGCCCAGGTTCAAATCTCTCGCCTCACATGTTGCGGATGTAATGGTTCCCTCGTGGTCACAGTCTGTTTACCCCTTGTGGCCACCACCCAAAAAAAAAAAAAATATTATGATAAATAAATCCCTTTACAATACCCATCACAATAGTACTCATATCAATATCACTGCGGTGCTTGATGCATGATCTTCGCGGGCTTGATCTTCTCCACGGGGGCGCTCAAGACCTGCGAGGAAGATCTGGACGGGGTCTGAGTCTGTTGCGATGTTAGATCCCACAACGTGGCCCTCTTGCCTAACGGAAGCCTGGTGGGGTGCCCCATCCCATGTTTTTTCTCATCCCCAAGACGGAGTGTCGTCGGCATGGACCCGACCTCCACTAGTGGACTGGAGATCGTGAGCGACAATATGGATCAGCGAAGCGTGGAATCTCACATGGGCTTGGTGTTTTTGGTCCCTCACTCATTCAGTGGCAACACAATCACAATTCATATTCTTTTATTTCATTTGTATGTATAATTTTAATTTTTGAAAAGATATTTAAGTTTTCATTTCTCCTATATCCAACATCATAATTTTATATTATGATGACTTAACTTTGTCTATCAAGACTCTGTTTTTCCTATCAAGGAGTGAGTGAGTTAATAACATTGACTTATACTTTTATATGGCTAAACAAATCTTTCTTTTCATTACCTCTAAACTAATTTTCTTTTCTTTATATATTCTTCTATTCCTTTTTAGTCATATAGTCTAGAGTATTGTATCTTTTAAAATATCCTATATTGTTTGTAAAGCCTCACTTTTAAAAGTGCTCTAACATTGCTTTAACTATTTTTCAATTCTTTCATTCATTACCATGCATTTATCAAACATATTAAGAATCTATTGCCATAGATTCTAGATAATTGAGCAGTGTCCCAAGAGATGGTTTATATTCACCTTCTCATTTTTACATAGGACACATTGTGAGGGACCATTAAAACCATTTTTCATTAGGTTATCCTAGGAAAAAATTCTTCTATGACCTACTAGCCAAACAAACATTTTGACTTTAGGAATGTTGGATAAGTATCATTTTGGGGAGCTGGATTGAGAGTGGAGGTACAACATTGCCTACAAGGTGGCCTGAGACCCGTATGTAGAGATGTGAAAGGGAGCAACATCATGTTGTATTTCAATTTAAGTGCCAAGCTAGGGGATTTTGGTCTTTCTAGAGTGGTGGAAGAGTGCCATTAGTCATGCTCGCTCAAGCTTCACTCCACTTGACGCTATGCCACCACTCTAGCAAGTCAAAAATCTCCTAGTTTAACACTGAAATTGGAATCCAACATGATGTTGCTCGCTTTACTTGTGTGTGCATGACCATTGGTCCCAATCCTTGTGAAGATAAATTAGTGTAGAGGCCACATCATAGGCAATGCTATGCCTTGGATCCCAATCGAGACTACCCTTCTCCTCATCGAAAATATACTTATCAAGACTTTTGTTTGCTAGGAATTCATAGATGCCCTCTAGTGGCACCATCTAACTGGAACGCATTCAACAAATTTAGGTCAGACTACTATAAATATTAATATGGATAAGAAAAATGCTTCATAAAATATTTTAGAAGTCAAACACTACAAATCCTGCCTGCCTCGATGGGGTCGTAGTCGTGAAAGAATATCCCAAGGTTCCAAGGAAGGCCGAAAGGAATACATTTCAAAGTTCGCCATAATCACAAGTTGAGACATTTGTGCAACTTTTGGATGGTGTAACGAGCGGGGCGAGTTGCTTCTCATCGATGAATTCTTGGTATAGGAAGTTTGGATAATTATTTTTTTGGGAGTAGAAGGGTGGTCTAGATTGGGAGTGGAGGTACATCCACCTTTGTACCTCTACTCCCAATCAGACCACCCTTCTACTCCTAAAAAGGATATTTATGCAGTCTTCCTTTTATTAGTAATTTATAGACAAGAAGTAACTCGTACCTCTCATGGAACCATCCAAAAATTTGCACAAGGTTGTTATGTCTCATCTTGTTGATTATGTCAACCTCTGAAATGTTCTCTCCTTGGAACCTTGGGATATTTTGTTCATGGCTATGACCTCATCCATGTAGGGCAAGAAGCATTTGTACATGAGTTAGGCTTCCTATAGCTCACAGTTTCAAAACTATGAATGGGATACAAACACTACAAATCTATATTGGAGAAGGTGTAGCATTGAAAAGGAGCACGTAAGAGGTGCAATATAAATATATATTTTTATTTTTGAATATTATTTTCTTTTTTATAATAATGGTGGTTCTTGCAATTTTGTTGTTTGTTTTTATTTTCATTTTTTTATTTGTGAAAAACATCCCACAAGAGATGCCACTTTTGGGTAAGACCCAAGGAGGCAGGGGTATCCCAAAATAGATATAGATATTGTCATTTTTTATATAATTATTATATTTCGTATGTATCACATCTTGGGTTCATAATTTTAAATTTTTTATATATAAAGTGTTGTGCTCATCCATAAGGTCACTCACATCTTGTTAGTAATATTTTCCTTTTTCTTTTTATATTTATTTATTGCAAAAATATGAACATTCTCATCTTTAAAATGTATATTTTTTATTTTTATTGTCTTAATTTACAACCTCTTAACCAAAGCAATATTAATCGAATTAGATTTGATGCTATGGTTAATAGAAATAATAACCTTTTTCTTTTGATGAGAAACTAATACCCACCTTATTATACCCTAATGTCCAAAGGTTTCATTAATATAATATGTTAGTTTTATAACGACGTTGTGTATATGGTGAGATTATGTTATACAATAGTGTTGTATTTTATAAAACTAAAAACTAAAGAGGTAAGATTATGCCCTTATAATATTAAATGGGTATATGTGGTAGGTAGGATATAAAACTAGCTTAGATATAAAGGTATATGTTGTAGGAATGCCTTTCCATGTAATTATAAATATTAATTTTATGACATAAATTAATATTCATTAATATTTGTGTTCTATAAATTTATAAAACTAAGGTCCGAGACCAATTTGTTCATCCAAACCCCATAAGGGGGGCGAAGGTCGAAGGTTCAAATCTCGGGCCTCGTCGGACTGGACACTTGTCCCTTTCCTGGTGCTTTCAGTGGTGTAAAAGGTTTAAAATGATTGTGGCATGGTGGTTATAGGAGCGGACTGCACGAAGATCTGTGTGGCGGCTTCTAGGACGAACAGTGCATGTGGCGGCTTCTAGGGCGGACAGTGCAGAATACTGTAGCGGCCATAAAATCCGAACAGCTTGCCCGGATTCGTGGCGGCTACCGATTCCACCATGTAAATTCAAAAAATATAAATTAATTAATTAATTAATAAAACTCAAAACTAAAGAGTTGTATTTTATAAAACTCAAAACTAAAGAGGTAAGCTTATGCCATTATAATAATAAATGGGTATATGTGGTAGTTAGGATATAAAACTAGCTTAGATATGAAGGGTATATGTTGTAGGAACGCCTCTCGACGTAATTATAAATATTAATTTTATGACTTATAAATTAATAATCATTAATATTTGTGTTCTATAACTTAATAATCATTAATATTTGTATTCAAAAGTTAGATGTTAGAATGTTTATGGTGATGAGAAACATGTCTAACAACATAAATATTGGTCATATCATAATAAGTTTAGATTTATAGTTAGTTTAGATAATATTTATTTGAAAAAAATATTTTGTACTTGTATCTTTTTCTTAGATATTATTTTATTATTTTTTCATTGGTTCAATTGCTTTTAAGTTGATATTTTATTATATCATTTAGTATTATTATATTTAAACCTCATTATTCATATGTATTGTAAAATCTATTGTATGTATGGTAGAAAGCTATTAATAAATTAATATTAAACATGTAATTTTTTACCTCTATGGTTTTTTTTTTTTTTCTGGATATATAGGATTTTTGACTTGCATTAAGTATTTATTGCAATAAGGGTGCTGAAGGGGCTTGGGATTGGAATTTCTACCTCAAGCTGGAAAACATTGAGTTAAAAAAGGTTCAGTCTACAACCTCCACCTTCTATGGCTTAAATGTTATAGTATAAAGCAATACAAAATAGAGAGGAAGGATGTGGGGTAGAGGATATAAATTATAAATATTAAAAATGTAAACTATAAATAATACATACTATTCTTTGGATGTCTGTAAATATGGAGAGGAGTATATAAATATTTAAGTATATAGCTTGTATGTTATAATTTAAGAAATGTCATATAAATATGAGAGGAATATATAAATATTTAAGTATATAGTTTGTATGTTATAATTTAAGAAATGACATATATTTCTTACTTTATATTACAATTTTTTAGATATTGTATATTGTCAGCATAATTTATATGAAAAAAGTTTTGGTTTTAATATATAGTAAATACATATTTTTATAGCGTTGATGTCTAGCTTATTAGACAAAAAAAAAAAAAAAAATTGATAATATTATTCAATCTTAATTTTTATTATGAATATACATTTGGTAACTAGTTATCTATTTTTCATTGGCTAATTGCCTTGTGATGCCTATATGTTAATCATTTATTACTCCATTTAATATTATATTATTATATTTAAATCTCATTATTCATATATTATAAAGAGGTATTGTATGCATGGTCAAAACCTATTAGTAAATTAATATTAAACATGTAAGTTTTAACATCTATAGCTTAAATGTTATAGTACAAAGCAATACAAAATAGAGAAGAAGGATGTGGGGGTAGGGGATATAAATTTTAAATATTAAAATTTGCAAACTATAAATAATATATACTATTACTTGGATGTTTGTAAATGTAGAAAGGAACATATAAATATTTAAGTATATAGTTTGTATCTTATAATTTAAGAAATAGCATATATTTCTCTCTCTATATGTTATGTGCCATATTTTGATATATTACAATTTTTTAATCTATATTGTATGTTGGAAGGATAATTTATATGAAAAATGTTCTAAGTTCTAATATATAGTTATAATATTTTTAATACTTTAATGTCTAGCTTAGTTAGACAACAAAATTGATAATATTAGATTCAATCTTAATCTTAATATGACTACACATTTAGCAATTAGTTGTTATTGTTTTAGTAGTTAATTACCTTGTGATGTTTATAAGTCAGTCTTTTATTTTTTATTTTTTTAAGAGAAAAACCCCATGCGGGTCCGCCTTGGTTTGAGAGACCAAAACTAGGGATTCTACACCATCAAAGTCACCCGAGAGTCGCGCTTGGCCTTGCTTGCATCAACATTATCAATTGGATTTTAGGTATCCAATTCAAATTTTTGGTCGGGTGGAGATTTGAACCTGGTACCTCCCTTGGAGGATTGTCCTCTCCTCTCCAACTCACCTACAACACCTAGGTATCTTTTATTACTCCATTTAGTATTATATTATTATATTTAAACCTCATTCATATATTATAAAGAGCATGGTCAAAACCTATTAGTAAATTAGTATTGAACATGTAAGTTTTAACCTGTATAGATTATGTTATACTACAAATCAATACAAAATAGAGATGAAGGAAGGATGTGGGGGTAGGGGATATAATTTATAAATATAAAAAATGTAAACTATGTAAATGTGCAAATGTGTAAATCCAGCTCCTCTTTTTGGTCCTAGTTTTTTTTTTAGATGCTCCATCAAAATTAAATTTGACCAACTCCACTTCTACTACTTTCCACTTTATATTTTTTGCCTTCTTTTCATTTCTCTTATATTATTTGATGACTTGACTTTGTCTATCAAGGATCTCCGATTCAAGATAGGGATTGGGTTAGTTAATAGCATTGGCTCAGAATCTTATATGGCTAAACAAATCTTTCTTTTCATTACCTTTAAATTGTTTTCCTTTTATTTAAAAATTCTTCTATTCCTTTCTAGCCATATAGTCTAAAGTATTGTATCTTTTAAAATATCCTATATTTTTTGTAAAGCCTCACTTTTAAAAGTGCTCTACCATTGCTTTAACCATTTTATAATTATTTTATTCATAACCATGTATTTACCAAACATATTAGGAACCCATTGCCATAGATTTTAGACAATTAAGCAATATCTCAATAGATGGTCTATATTCTCCTCCTCATTTTTACATAGAACACATTGTGAGGGGCCATGAAAACCCCTTTTCATTAGATTATCTTAGGATAACATTCTTCTATGACCTACTAGCCAAAAAAATATTTTCACTTTAAGAATGATTGACTATCCCAAATACCTCTCCATTTTCTTGTGATTATTGTATCATCTATTTCTATTGATTTTGGCATACTGTACAAGGACATATAATATAGTGGAATGACCTATCGACTAATTTAATTAGTGGCACTCTTCCTACTAATGATAATCATCTACATTTAAATGCTTATAGTTTATTCTAAACTTTACTTATAACTAGATTTCACAATTCTATCCTCATTCTTTGCTCAAATAAGAGCATCCCTAGATAAGTTGGAAATTTTACCTTCTCCATTTGAAGTAACCTACCTATTCCTAACATTATTGTAGTTGGAGTGTTTAGGAAATAAATTTAAAGAAATAGGTTTCATGCATCTATTTAATTTAAGATAAAAATAAATATTTTTGGCACATTTTGAAAGAAAAATGAAGAACAACTATAAGTGGATTACATTTTAAACATTACTAGTGATTACATTTAATGTCTTATTTCACACATATGTCATGGTTAAGTTGCTAATAAAATTAATTATTAACTATAAATAAAATAGTCATATATATCTAATTATTCATTTTCTCATTTTAATATTTGTATTCAATTTTAATTTCTATGACAATGATGCATCATAATCTATGCAAAACTCTAGTCATATAATAGTATGGCAATAAAACTAGATGAATTATAAAAACCACTAAAAAATTCAATGTAGATTAAAATCAAAGATATAGGAATACTCATAGGTTGGTGTGTGTTACGAAACTTTATTTTCCTTCATAAAAATCATTCACCAATATGCAAAAATATCAAATCATTCATCCAAAAATAATTATCCACAATAACAATCCACACAATGAGACATAGATATATAATGACCTTAAGGTAGGGAAACATGAGTAAGGAAGGAATAACTCCACAAGATATTCCAATATGAGAGTGCCACTTAGAGAGGGCAGAGTCCCATAAGACACATATGGGTAAATATAATCACATATGATTGACCTTCATGATGACTATAATTATAAATATTATTTCTTTATACACTCATCTTCTAATTCTACTTTCGGGAGACAACTACAAATATAATATAATATTATAATATAATAGTCAACCTTTGGTTATGTGTGACCCATGCCAACCCTCATACAATATAATATCATCTCCCCATATACCTATTCCTAGGTACCTAAACATTCCACCCTCATTACAAATGTTTTATCCTCGAAACATATGAGGAAACAAGATAATATGATTTGTTAAGCAATGTTAGAAACTGCTACCAATATCGATCATCATTCCATCCTAGTGAAACTTTGATTGGTGGTTGTCTTCATTGATGATGGTATTCCATATTACTACTTGAGTATCAAAAACCATTTTGCTGGCTCTATGCTTCTGCTTTTTTATGATAATTTGAATGATGGGTCCATTTATTCCTTGTTTTTGTACCACTTTGAAAACAAATATTACTATGATTTCTCTTCCAAACACTGCCATACTCGGTACCCATTTGATTCCGTGTAGAACCATAATATTATTTTCCTAATCCATACCTCCAATATTGTTGTCACTCTTAGTGGTGTGGATGGTCATATGCTCCAACCTTAACTTGATGCTCTACCTTCTAACTCCTCAACATTTGACTTCACTATTTTAATTTATTCTACATGTTCTTTCATGTTCCCTTTGTTTGGTTTGTCCTTGTGCTCTTCTATAAAATCTTCCTTGGTCTCTGCTAGTATTATTTTTATGAAATCTATTTCTACTACTTCTTCCATGGAATTTGTTGCTACTACTTACTTATTTGATTCTATTTTAGATTTTTCTATTTATTATTCAATTTATTTTTTGTAATCACTTTTTTTCCTTGGATCCTTGCTCCTAAAGTTGAGAAATATCCTATAATGGTATCTTCTTTTTCCTATACCATAACTTCATAAAATTGTTTTGAACATTAATGTTAACAGTACCAAAAAGATCCAACCAATAATAACCAAGAACAATATCAACATCATCCATCTCACTAGCATAAAAATCTAAAGTAAAAATATATTTATCTATGGTGTTTTTCAAATCTCCAAAAAATTAAACATTCTCACCCTCAAGATGTATGTCCTTCATTTTTGTTGATTGAACCTACAACCTCTTAGCCAAAGCAATATTAATGAAATTATATATATATATATATATATATATATATATATATATATATATATATATATAAGATATTGCTAGGGTTGATGGAAATAATAATATTTTCCTTTTGAATGCATCCACAAGCCTGCAAAATAGACTTTTTAGATTCAAACAAATCCCTTTATCCACTTTTTAACTTATCTACTACCAAAGGTGTGGTTTCCTTTGTCTACACACTAACATCTTTATTATCTTCTACCACTTATTTGAAATTTTCTAGCTCTATTTTTAATTCTTTTTGTTTTTTCTAAAGCATATTTATTTCTTCCTCATATCTCTTGACGGTGATATTTAAACTAGCTATTTTTTTATATGGGTCTCATATACTCAAGAATGAATGTTCCAATTCATCCCAAGTGTATTCATCATTCCTTTTGTTAGAAAAAATTATCCACTAGGACCAAAATTCCTCTTTAAATCTTCTACTAAGAAAAAATTGCAAAAAATTATTATTAAAATATAGAGACCTAAACTTTTCTACCATTCTCCAGCATCAATATCACCCTTTTCAAAAAAATATTTCAGCTCCATAAGTTCATACCCCAAGTTAAACATAATGCAAACTAGGGTTTAAAAAAATATATCTCCTTACTAATTTAAAGTTAAACCTCTAAAAGAAAAATTACATTCGTACACAACAATATATGATTTGCTTACCTACAGCTAAAATATATTATCTAAAAAATAAAATTTGAAAAATCACCACTATCCTTGTTCTAAATGGCTGACTTCACATCGTCATATATCTATTAATACTAATTGGATTCCTCCATATGACCACTAATTTTAAATACTTTTATTATCCGCACAAAATGATGCAAAAAAATAATCTAAATTGAACAATATTTTATAGATATATGGCTCCTAAAAGATGAGAAATTGTTTTGGAAATTTTTTTACCATAATTTTACTATCTATAAAAACAATCCTCACCCAGATGTTGTAGGTGAGTTGGAGAGGAGAGGGCAATCCTCCAAGGAGGTCCCAGGTTTGAATCTCCACCCTACCAAAAAGCTGAATTGGGTACCCAAAATCCAATTGATAATGTTGGTGTGGGCAGGGCTGGGTGCAACTCTCGGGTGACTTTGATGGTGTATAACCCCCTGTTCGTGGTCTCTTAGACCAAGGTGGTCCTGCAAGGGGTTTTTTGCTTAAAAAAAAATACAATCCTCACTTTTCTAGAATTATTGCTTTGATACCACTTATTATGAAACTTTATTTTCATTAACAAATATTATTCACCGACATCTATAAATATCAAATCATTTATCTAGAAATAATTACCCACAATAATAATCCACACAATGAGATAAATATAGATAATACCCTTAAAATCTTGATTTGTTCATGAAATTTGATTGAGATTCATCTTCAGTCTACCTCTTTCAAGTCTTTATCTAAAACTCCATTCTATGATTCTTCTTTGGATTTATATCCAAGTTTTATGTTAGCCTTGTGTGATTTTCTATTTTCCTCTTCTCTTCTTCATATTTAATTGTGATGTACTTGATGATGTAACTTTTAAACATTGATTTAGTAATCATCACAATAATACATTCTTGATTTCAATGATTTCTATTTGAAGCTAACATAAGCTTCATTCAAGTTGTCGGTATCATTATTGCCATATTTCTTTTCTTGAATTTTTTATTGAAATATATCAAAGGTAAGTATTGATAATAAATCATTAGGAATCATTCTAAGGAAAATATAATGGTTTTTTATGAATTCCACCATGTTCTAAATGTTTTTCTTGAAATTTTCGAGGTGTAGACCAATTGGTTCGACCAAACCCTATAAGGGGGGTGGAGTTCCATGGTTCAAATCTCGGGCCTCACCAAAATTAATGCTTGTCTCTTTCCTTGTGATTTTAGTGGTGTAAAAGGTTTAAAATGATTGTGGTTGTGGTTATAGGTGTGGACCATACAAAGATCTAGGTGGTGGTTTCTAGGGTGGATAACGCATAATACTGTGGTGACCATAAAAGCAGGACAACCTATCAAGATTCATGGTAGCTACCGATTCCACCATTAAAAAAACAAAAAAAAAAAATTTCATGAAAATTTCTTATAACTATTGTGAATTTTTCATATTTTGCATCCATGAGAAATAAATATAGCTTTTCTTTTAAAACATTTATCATTTTCTTCTTTTCATAAACATAATATATTAATATTTGATAATAAAACTTTAGATTATTCATCAATTTCTTCATTATCTTCATTGAATACATTTCTAATAATTTATTCCATGATATGAAGCAATTCTATCATTTATTTCCTTCAAAGTAGTAATCCTTATATCTCCCAAACTAATAAATAACTCAAAAATGAAATATGTAAATTTAAATTTTCTAATCCTTTGATGTAGAATACCTTTTGACTCAATATTATATTTACAAAATTAAAATATTAAAAAAATAAAAATATTTAAAAATTATTTTCACTCATTTGGGTCAAATTTTCAACCATATTTGCATAGCAAAGGGAAATATATTTTAGACCCCCAAAAAAATATTACTAAGTATGTCAAATTTTGAAGGCTAGCCTAAAACCACAATGTTTGAAATTGAGACAACTCCACAACTTATGTTAGCACAAATATTTGACTCCATTTTTACCTTTTGAGGTAGATAGCAATGGTATTTGGAAATAGCAAGATGCAAAGATATGAGAGAAAGTAAATATATGAGATTGCAAAATCATGTTGTAAATAGAAATTATGGAAATGAATACGATGTTGCTATGCAGGAAATGGGCACTTCATGCAAGAAGCTATAGGACTACATTGTACTCCATAACTAATGGAGTTACAAAGTGATTCTAATACTACCTACTATCACATCAATCTCTTACAATGAGGCCCTTTTATAATGGAAGATAGACTCCTTGGCCAACACTCTACCTAGTTGTACAAGGGATACATTACATATTTACAACTTGCATATTGACACTTGTCCATTTATTACATTGCATAAAGTAACTAGATAAATTTCCCTTAAAGTAATATAATGTCCTAAGTATGTACCTAGAAAGGTACATTTACATGATCAAAATTATGTAATAGAATATAACTTTAACATCCCCTTGTATTACATTATTTGGGTATTGTAATAGAAGTTTTTTCAAGAATCGAGAATCAAGAAACAAGAAGATCAAGAAAATAAAGAAAATCAATAAAATGATAAAACCAATTATTCTTGAAAAATAATATTAGAAACTATGAGCATAGGCAGGAAACAAATTTGAAAAGGAGTTCACAAATAAAAACTGACCTTCTAGATCCCATTAGGCTATCTATTGCAAAATATATGGACCCTAAAACCAGATTACTAATAGATGCAAAATATAATAGGGTTTTTAGCCAAGAAATGTGAACCATATCCTTTTATAGGGCTAAGTCTCAAAAAAGAGTGGATGTTGGTGTAAATTTAAGATATTTTAAAGGAAAATATCTAGGAATCCCCTATAGATTGGAATTCCCATGCACCAATAATGTTGTTGAGTATAAAATTTTATTGTTAGGTCTAAGAAAAGCCAAAACAGTAAGGCATACATTTCTTGACTGTGACTGAGGCTACCAAACTAATTATCCAAAAGGTCAAAGGTAAATATCAAACCAAAAATCCTAGATTAAATAATATAAATTTGTACTCTTGGCTGAAATTGATAAATTCCTAGCGTTTAATATTTCCTCCATTTCCAGATAACATAATCATATTGCATATCTATTGGTAATCAATGCTTCAGGTTTACATTATCCAAAAATTGATATTGAATATATGGATAGGTTTCCAACTATCTTTGTATACAAACCTTCCATTCCTGATAATGTTGTATACCTGCAAGTATTCCAATGTGATATGGATATCAGGGATTTCATGACCCTCCAAAATATGTACTCTAATGTTATATGTGAGGAGGAGGATGAAGAAAAATTAAAAAATATAATTGGAGAGCTAGTCGAAGTAATTTAGCTCAAAATCAATAGAATCCCTAAGAGGTTAGTTTCTTTAGAAAGTTTATTCGAAGAATTTGATAAAGCCTACAAGCCACTCCTCAAATATATGAAATCCAATTATGTGAACATTGGAACAAAAAAGGAGCCTAGATTTGTTAATATTATAAGGCTTTACCAAAAGAAGAGAAATAACAACACATTAGCTTTTTGAAGAAAAATAAAGAATTGTTTGCTTGGAGTTATGAAGACCTAAAAATATTTAAAACATATGTCATGAATCACATCATTCCCCTTAAGGAATATGCTAAATATTTTAGGTAAATATAAATAAAATTCAATCCCACATTGCATCCAAGCATGCAAAAAGAAGTTCAGAAATAGTTGGATGCCAAAATAGTTAGAAAAGTAAGGTGGATAGAAAACTTAGTGTGAGTAATGAAGAAAAATGGAGAAATCGGACTTTGTGTTGATTTTTGAAATATGAATAAGATTTTACTTAAGGATAATTACCCCTTACCCAACATGAAACAATTGTTGTAGACTATGGTAGGTTCATCTAGAATGTCATTACTAGATGGATTCTTAGGATACAATCAGATTCAGGTAAATCCTAAAGATAGATCTAAAACTGCTTTCACTACCTCTTGGGGTACCTTTGACTATCTGAGAATATCATTTGGGTTAATGAATACATGAGGAATTTTCTAGAGGGCCATGGAATTTACCTTTAAAATACTAATGTTCAAGATAGTAGTTATCTATTTGGATGACATAACAATGCTTTCAAAAAATCTTGAAGACCATTTTGAATATTTAGCCATAGTTTTTACCAGATGCAAAAAAATTGGAATATCCTTGAATCCAAAGAAGTGTATATTCGAAGCAACACAAGAAAAACTCCTTGGTAACATATTATCTAAAAAATGAATCAACATTGATCCTTCAAGAGTAGAAGTTATATCCAAGATACCTCCCCCCAAAAATCTAAAATGTGTTATATCATTCTTTGGTAAAATATTTTTTGTAAGAAGGTTTGCACCAAATTTCGCTGAAATAGCTCAACCCATCAATAACATGATTAAAAATATTGCTGAAATAAAATGGACAGAGGAGAATCTTGAAGCTTTTCAAAAAATAAAAAATACTATCACCACTGCCCCAGTCCTAAACTACCCTAACTACTCAAAGAATTTCAATATATATTCATTTGCTTTTAAACATACCATTGTTGTAGTCCTTTCTCAAAAAATTGAAGAAGGGAATGAAAGACCCATAGATTTCATGAGTATAGGACTCAAGGGAGCTCAACTAAGATTCATAATGATTGAGAAACAAACATATGTTGTGATTCAAGCACTGGAACATTTTAAAGCTATTTTTGGTTCAAACAAGATTATATGATGTATTCCATTCACTTCTATAAAAGATGTTTTCATCCAACCTGAGCCAATAGACAGTCCTGTCAGGTGGATGGTCAATTTGTTGTAGTATGATGTAGAATTTAAAGCTATAAAAATAATTAGAGGGTAAGGTTTAGCTAAATATATGGCTAACAAAGAAGGAGAAGACATGCAAAAACATTGCCACAGAGTATGACATGCATGATATCAGAAGAATTGATAATATTGAATGCAAATGGTATGATGAAATCATATTATATCTCCAAGCTCTATATTTTCCCAAAGGTATATTTTTAAATTAAATGAGGTCATTAAAACAATAGGCATATAATTACTACACTCAAGAAGGTAAACTCTATTGGAAACATTTAGATGCGGTATTATTATTGAGCTTGTTTGAAAAAGAGATAATAGAAGTGAGAGAAGATTTTCATGATGGATTTTGTGGAGGTCACTTTTCTCCAAAAGCAATTGCAAATAATATCATGTGATCAAGTTATTATTCACATTCCTTATTCAAATATGTTCACCAATATGTAAGAGGCTTCCATAACTATCAAGTTTTTGCAGAAAAGAAAAAGATAGTAGCAATTCTTCTTTAGCTAGTAATCATAGAAGCCCTTTTCACACAATGGGTAATTGACCTTACTGGGTAAATAAATCCAAACTCTTCAAGATGACACAAATAGATTATCACAACAAAAAATCAATTCATCAAATGGGTAGAAGTAGCTTCTCTAAGAAATTCAACAACTAAAGTGGTCATTAACTTCCTAGAGGAAAACATCTTAACAAGATTTGGAGTCCCAAAGAAGTTGGTAATAGACAATGAAAAGTACTTTGTCTCTTTTGAAATGATTAATTTTTGTGCAAAATATGAAATTGAACTTCTTCATTCAACAAACTATTATCCTCAAGGTAATGGTCTTGTCAAGTCATCAAATAAAAATTTTATCACAAAAATCAAGAGATCATTGGGCAAGGATAAAAAGGGATGGTACAATGAGTTCAAATTTTAATTATGGGTAGATAGACTGTCTGTTAATAGAAACACAGGTAAAAATCCATATGAAATGGTATTTAGAAAAAAATCCCTGCTGTCTCCTCATAAAAAAAGAATAGCCCTATCCTTGTTACTTCAAGATCATGAAAACCCCAATGCCTTATAGAGAATATTAAACTAAATTACACATTTACAAAAAGAAAGAAGAAATAAACTGGATAAAATGTTTAAACAAACTCATAAAACCATGCAACTCTTTAATAAGAAAGACAAAGGAACTTCATTCTTTTAAGGGGACATAGTTCTATATTGGAACCCCAAAAATGAAAACATGGAGAAAAGGGTAAAGTTGAACTTGTTGGAAATATTAAGTTGTCATTGATATCAAAGGGTGCATGGTACTCAAGGTAGAAATATTCTTCAAGTATGATGAGTTTATAAGGATGGAAAAATTATTCAAGACAAGGTATAGTTCAAAGTAAGGCAATTATTTTTAAGGAAAGGTTCAAGGCAAAGGTTTAGAGCAAAGGCAAATATTACTTAAGGAAAAGATTATAATATTTAAATATTATAAATAAAAAGTTTAATAGACTTGGGAAAAAAAGGTTTAAATCAAGAAGGGTTAAAGGTTTGAGACAAAGGACTTAAAATTATAAATTTTTAAAGGATTGAGGACAAAGGTTTATAAAATATATGGATAAAGTATGGGACATAAGTATGAATTATTTAAATCAAAAGGATTTAAATATTTATGGGTTTAAAATATTATGTTATATTATTTAAATTAAATATCATAACCCAAAGGAGCCAATGTTTTGGAGGAAAATCAAATATAGGTTTGATCCGACCTTGGAGGAAATTCAAAGACCATTTTAGAAGCATATAAATACATTGATTTATTCCACCTTTTATTAATGCAAGCATTTTTTATTAATGATTTTTGTGTGTGATTAATGCGAATGACAAAGAAAAATACGGAATATTAAAAAGTGTGCAAGTGCTAGTCAAATATAAATCTATGTGTGTGCCTGTTACATCTCACTTGACTGGGGTACCCCAGTGGTTGGTTGGCCTGTGTGAGAACTTTTGTGAAGGAGATTGCGGGGTCAAAATTGCCTGATATCATTTTGCTACATGTATTGAGCTTTGGATTAATGTAGAAGACTGTGATAAATTTTATGCACACCCCTTTTGTTCTACCTACTATGGTAGCATAGCCGATTACAAGCACTTGTGAAAGTGTTGCATCATGGGAGGTCATGATGTCGAATCACAACAGTGCATGAGGTATTTGATTTTTTTTTATTTTAAATTAAATTAAATTAAGTGGGAGTTATAAGGTCTTTAAGGTTTATTTGGAAATTGTATTTTGTATGAGGGCATTATTTTTGCATATTGAAAGTGGGATTTATAAGGTATTTCAGGTTTATATGGAAATTGTATTTTGTATGAGGGCATTATTTTCGCATATTGAAAGTGGGAGTTGTATAGTGTATTAGGTTATTTGAAAATTGTATAGTGTGTGAGGGAATTGTTTTTGCATATTAAAAAAAAGGAGTTATAAGGTGTATTAAGTTTTTATAGAATGGTGTATTAAGTTTGGGGAAGCTCATCATCATTGGGGCAGATTAAGAGGTATGGAAATTTAATCCCTTTCTCAAGGGTTTTTTTGTTTGAAGGAAATATTTTTGTTGTCATATGATTAGAGGTTTAAGAATTGATTTGATGTACATTAGTGTTGATTAAAATTGGGAGTAAATGTGCAAAGGTTATAGGTCAAATTTATGAGAAAACTTGTGCACTAGTTTTGATTGATATTGGAAGCAAATGTGCAAGGGTTATAGAATAAATTTGAAAGTAAAAGTTGTGCATTGTATATGATTGACTTTGGGTATAGATAAACATTATTTGGATGTAATATTTTGGATCAGATTTGTGCAGGTTTTTGTGAGTAGATTTGAGCAGAGTTGTGAGCAAGTTTGAGCAATTTTTGTGAGTAGATTTTAGCAGAGTTATGACCAGATTTGAGCAGAGTTATGAATAGGTTTGAGCAAGTTTTGTGAGCAGAGTTGAGCATAATTATAAGTAGGTTTTGTGAGTATATTTGAGCAAAATTGTGAGCAGGTTTTGTGAGTAAATTTGAGCAGAATTATGAGTAGGTTTTGGAGAAAATTAGAGTAGAGGGGATTGGTTTCTCCTATGGATTGTAGTCCATGAACTTGTGAGAGGGGACATGTGTCTCCTGTGGATAGAGTTCCATAAATATTGTAATAGGGTTGGTGCCCACAAATTTTTTTGAGAAAATTTATAAGAAATATTTTATCCATGGATGTATCCCACATTGTGTGAACCACATTAAATATGTGTCTCTTATGTGTATGGTTATTTGTGTATTTTTTCATTCATTGTATTGATATTATTTCTGTTATAATTTTGAAAGAAAAGTAAAAGCTTTATCTTATACTATTCACCTCCCTCTCATTATAAGCTTGTGTTCTTCAATTGGTATCAGAGCAGGTTCCTTTGTGAAAGCCTAATATCTTGAAGGAAGATCTTACAAGAACACACATGGTCACTGAAGTAATATAAGATGCTCCTATGGTTGAAATCAACAAGAGAGATACTAAAAATGAAGAAAAAACTATGGTTAACAAAGAGGAGGAACTTATTACTACTCTTGGATATTTGAAAAGGGTTAGAAAGAAGAATTCAAGATTGAAGGCTCAAGTTCAAGAGGATGAGGAAACAAAGATAAGGCTTCTACAAGATCTCATAGACTTAAAAGTGAAGGTTGAAAAGCAAAATAGAATTAAAGAGGTTATGGTTTAGAAATTAAAGGTAAAAGAATTGGAATGTGAAAAATTAGAACATGAAGTTGTCTCTATAAGAAAGGAAGTAGAAAAGTCTAAGGATAAGTTACGACAAAATATAAGGTTAGAGAAACATAAAGAGGAGTCAAGCTCAAAAGGAAAAAAGACATCAAAGAAAATAAGTAAAAAATATCCCATGACCTATGCTTATGTATTAAAGGGTAAAAGCATCAAGGAGGAAGAAAACATAGAATCATCATGGATAGGAGTCAATCATAGAAAAGAAATGAAAGAACCATGTGACCATATCATCCAAGGTGATCAAACAGGTTTAAATATTTATTCCACGGTTATTATTTTTCATGAAACAAATATGGTCTTAAATTTATACATTGCATGGTCTATGTGAAAAATAATGTTGGCATCATCAATAAAAATTACAATTATTTTGCATCTCTCATAAAATAACAATATCATGTGTTATAAATATAATAATTTTAGGCACAAAGCTAGATGGTGTTAAATAGTATTTCCTAAAATTCCTAGATCGAGCAAAAAAGAGGAAGATCAAATAGTTTATAAGGATATGTCCTCAAAAGTTTGGAAAAATAAAAAGGACCAGGAAAAGGAAAAGTCCATATTGGTACAAATAGCTCTTCATGTACAAAATGAAGGAAATCAGTGGTACATTGGTAGTGGTTTTTCAAGCCATATGATAGGTGACAAAAGTAAATTTATTTCTCTCAATAAAATAAATGGAGTAACAATGAAATTTGGAGATAATGCTTCTACCAAAATTGTTGGAAAATGGACTATGAGTTTGGATTATGGAAAATCAAGGACAAAAAATATGTTATATGTTGAATGATTGAACCATAATATACTAAGAGTAATTCAACTATGTGATAAAGGGAACATACTCACATTTCACCTACATGGATGTGAAATCAAGAAATCCAAGACATGAAATCTTATTTCAAATGCTAGTAGAACTACAAACAATATTTACATGTTAAGTAAAATTAAGGGAGAAAAATACTTTTTATCACAAGAGGATGAGATTTGGTTATGGCATAGAATAATGGGTCACCTGAAATTTGACAACATAGTGAAAATAATAAACAAACAGATAATCAGAGATTTGTCAAAAATAGCACAATGCCAACATGGTAAGCAAACAAGAAAAAGTTTCAAATCAAAGGAGTTTTATTCATCCAAGCCTTTGTAGTTAGTTCACACTTATCTATGTGGGCCTACAAGGAGAAAGTGTTTACAAGTTGAGAGTTACTTCATGTTATTTATTTATGATTTCTCTAGAATGGCTTGGGTAACATTCTTAAAGGAAAAATCATAAGCATTTGAAAAGTTCAAGGTATTCAAAGCACTAATAGAAAATGAAACAGACAAAAATATCAAGTGTATAAGATCATATAGAGGAGAAGAATTTACTTCAAGTGAATTTGTAGAATTCTACGAACAATATGAAATCAAGAGACAATACTCAGCAGAAATAACTCCACAACAAAATGGAGTAGTTGAAATGAGAAATTGAATTATTCAGGATATGACTAGGGCTATGTTAAACGAGTCGAAGATTTTTGATGCATTTTGGAAAGAGGTGATTCATACAAATATTTACATTATCAATAGAGCTCAAAAAGAGTAAATCACCACAAAACCCCATATGAGCTTTAAAAGGGAAGACCAGCTATTGTGAAGTACTTCAAAATTTTTGGAATAAAATGCTACATTAGACGAGAAGAGAAAAATCTAGGCAAGTTTGATTCTAGGTGTGATGAGGGTATCTTACTTGGTTATTCCACTTAGAGCAAAGATTATAGATGCTACAATAAAATATCACATAAAATTGTAGAAAGTACAAATATAAGAGTTGATGAAGAAATAGATCTAAGAGAACCGGATCAATATATTATGTATCAAGAAGGAGAAAGTTACAAAGAATAAGAACATGATACACAAAGGGCACTGCCTAAGACAACATCCAGGTATGTGAAAAATAATCATCCGAGAGAACTAATTATTGGGAATTCAGATGAGAGACAAACAAGGAGGAAGATAATAGGAACAGGTGATCAGGTGCATTTTTCTTTGCTATCTAAAGTTGAGCCCAAGAATTTCAATGAAGCAAGTGAAGACAAATACTAGATTAAATTAACGGAAGAAGAGTTAGACCAAATAGAAAAGAGTGAAACTTGGGAACTTGTCCCACGTCCAAAAGACAAGAATGTAATTGGCTCCATATGGGTCTATAGAAATAAGTTGAATGAAGATGGTCAGATTGTCAAAAACAAAGAAAAACTTGTGTGCAAAGGCTATGCACAAGTTGAAGGGATTTATTTTGAAGAAACATTTGCTCTCATTGCACGTCATGAAGCAATAAGAATATTCCTAGATTTCTCAAGCTTCAAAAACTTCAAGGTGTATCAAATGGATGTAAAATCATCTTTCTAAATGGTTACTTAGAGGAATAGGTCTACATAGAGCAACCAGATGGTTTTAGCCTAACAAATAAGTCAGACTATGAATGTAAATTAAAGAAAGCTCTCTATGGGCTAAAGAAAGCACCTAGGGCTTGGTACTCAATATTGGATAGGTATCTCCAAGAATAGGGTTTCAAAAAAGGTATAGCTGATAGTAATATATACATAAAAAATGAAGGAGAAAACTTGTTGATTGTTGTGGTTTATGTGGTTGATATCATTTTTGGAGGTAGTAATGACAAGATGTGTCAAAAATTTACAAAATATATGCAAAATGAATTTGAAATTTCTATGCCTGGTGTTTTATATTTCTTTCTTAGGTTGCAAATTTCATAATCATATAAAGGTATATTTCTCTCTCAGACCAAGTATGTGAAAAAAATGTTGAAAAAGTTCAAAATGGAGGATTGCAATCTTGTGAGTACCCCCATGATTACAATATGTACATTAAGTAAATATGATGAGTTTATTGAGGTAAATCAAACATTGTATAGATCTATGATTGAAATTTTACTATATGTCACACCTACAAGACCAGATATAATGCAAATAGTCATATTGGTGGTAAGATTTCAAGCTAGACCAAAATAAACACATGTATAGGAAGTAAAAAGTATCTTTAAGTATTTGAAAGGAACTATGGATTTTGGACTACGTTATCCTAGATGCATTGATTTCACTCTCACTGTATATATAGATGTGCATTGGGTAGGCAATATTGATGATATAAAAAGCACAAGTGGAGAAGCATTCTCTTTTGGAGATTGTTTAATCTCTTGGCTATGAAAGAAATAAAAATCAATATCCCTATCCACTATAGAGGTAGAGTACATTGCAATATTTTCTTGTTGTACATAGAATTTATGGATGAAACAAAATTTAAGTGATTTCAAAATAGAACATGATCATCCTATCCCCATATTGTGTGATAATACAAGTGCCATTAATATTTCAAAGAATATAGTGATGAATTCAAGAACCAAGCACGTTTTAATAAAATATTATTCTTCTAGAGAGCAAGTGAGTGATCAACAATTCAAATTGGAATACATTGCTACAAAGGAATAGACTTCTAACATCTTTACCAAGCCACTTCCAAAGAAAACTTTCCAAAGGAGTAAATTTAATCCCATCCCAAAATTGACCACCTTAAGAGAAGGAGGTGGTGAGGGGGCTATGCTAAGTGTATTATTTTTATCCCCAAGGAGCCCTTTGCCATTGATTTCAAAGATGGAGAGTATTCAATGAGAAGGAGCAACTTCTCAGGGGGAGTAGATTGGGAATCCAGTTACAGCAAAAGATTTTTTTTGTGTAGGGTTGCCATCAATGACAAAGGGGGATATTTTTGGAAATAATGAGTTGTCATTGATTTTAAAGGGTGCATGGTACTCAAGGAAAAAATATTATTCAAGGGTGATGAGTTTATAAGGATGGACAAATTATTCAAGACAAGGTATAGTGCAAAGCAAGACAACTATTTTTAAGGAAAGGTTATGTAGACACCTAAAACATATCATGTCTAGGAGAGCTACTCATATGGGCACATTCGTAGACAAAAATACTAAGCCTTGGGGTCTTCCAAGTACAAGTAGTGGTTTTCACCACTCAAATGGTGCAATATTAGCCCATCCAAGCTTAGTTGCTCTAAACCAGAGTGAATAGACATATTGGTCGTTAAATCTTAGAGCGACTATATTTAGCCACTGCAGATGGTAGTGGCTAACATTGAATAATAAAGTGATGAAGAAAGTAGCCTAATATTGGGTGGAAGTGACAATTTTATTACAAGAAATGAATTAGGGATACCTTTGCATTCCTCTTGATAACCAATCTGCATGAAAATACGTAGTTTCAAATATAGACATCAGTTTAACTAAACCTAAAGCATAGTGGAGATGGAAATTTACATGCTAACAGCCAGTATGTATGTGCAATTGAGCTCCAAATTTAGACATCAATCTAGAAATTCAACACATTATAAGGTGCAAGCCTTATACAACTAGGGGGACTCTATATTCTATTATGAACCGTTGGTGTAGACTTTGTTAGACATTGAGAAAGCTCTTTCTTGGAGAGCATATGCAGTGAAGCCCTATCATATTGGAGAGAAAATATAAGCATATTTGAGGATCAAGGAAGTGCTATTCGACTAAGAGGTGATAACTCACTTGCTATTCAGGACCATATATCAGATACATATGACAACATCTCAATATTAGCAAAAAATATAGAGCCAAAGCCCTTGGATCAGGAGGGACAAATTTTATTTAGTGGTTGTTGTCTTAGACAGTGGCTCGCAGGCATAGTTTAGGGATTAGACATTATTTTATTTAATTCTATCTTCACCATATTTTCATATCATTAGCATAGATCTACTTCATTTATTTACATTCATAGTACTAGTTTCATTGCATTTGTTCTCATTAAGTATATTTACTTTCATTTTTAGATTTATTGCTAACAGCCTCATACGGGGAGGCAATATCAGATAGCTAAGCGTATACTGTTGTTTCTATGCATGTATAATTATAGGTTCATTGGACACACTCATAATATTATGAAGCACAAAGATCCCTCTAGAGATCAGACCTAGAGAAGGAGACATCTATAAGCCCTTGCACGAGTTTGTGTATGACATCGAGAAGCCTGAAAAAGTGCATCGCCCCTTGCAAGTGGATATTTATACATTTTCTACCCTCTTTGTGTAAATATATGTATCAAATGAAGGGTGTCCCACAAATGGGATGAATATGTAACCGAATCTTGGAAATATCAATAAAAGTGTTCATCTATTTATTTTTTCATATTTCAACTATGTATTTCTTTATGTCCTTGATTTGATGTATATTAAACATTAAGAGATCATATTAAATTGCAAGTAGAGTAGCCGGTAGTGTACAGATCCTTGGAGTCACTACATATGGCGATCACGGTGGGACCTGCTAAGTTTTTAATTTTTGCAAGTTTACTTATTAGGGTTTTTATGTGCGAGGTTTGACCACTTTGGACTACAGTGACTAGTAGGTTCAGCCTCTCTGATCAACAACATCCATAGAGGAGTGCAATAGAGGGAAATATTTATTTTTATCATCTGAGCGAAATTTGAGGTTGGTACCTATCCCTTGTATTTTTTTGATTTTTTGCCTGCATCTGGTTTCATAAAACAGTGAACATTAAAAAAATATTTCAATTTTAAGAACTAAATAATGAAAGGAAAAGAACTGACATGTTGCACATCTTAGGATTATTTTTTTTAGATTTCCTCTAGGCACTGCTAGGAACAGTGGCTTTTGCTTGTAAAGGTTACCATAGAATCCAACATGCTATGAATCATGTGTTGGTTTGCTTACTTGGCAGCCTAGCTAGAGGCCATCTTTGCACAAAGTAGTATGCATCCATGAAACTCATATTATTTTATGCATTTTTATGAAAGTGAAACTTCATTCACATTAGGCATATAGGAAAAAGGTATTCTTGTTGTATGATGCATTTTATTTTTTCTATAAATTTAAAATAAACCCCATAGAACGCATGTTTTAAATATTGGTAGGTTTTATTTCATCACCAACCGCAAATTCAATTTGGTGACATTGGCATTCATCTCCTTCCACTGGCTTGCCCCCTATATTTCTTTATATGGAATTGGAAACTTCTTCACGGTTGTGCTAGTCACTCTTGTTCAAACTATCTCCCACTGTTAGAACAATTCTTCTGGTTCATAGTGGAAGAGCTAGGCAAACCCCCCACTGGGAATTTAGTGGTGTACCCTAGTTTATTTTGAGAAAATCATGTTTGGAACTGGTGTTTTTAGTAACTAATTTGTATGAGTCTCCTCATTTTAATTCTAAAACAAGAGCAAGAAAGCAAAAGAAAAAACACAAAAAACAATCTAGGACACACATTAATTGGTAATCAAGATAAACATTTGCTTGATTTTGTTTGCATGTTTTAATTACAACACAAAAAAATCAATTCATGAACACAATGGTCCATACTAGGATTAGTCGTCCTCGGTCCAAAATCGAGGCAGAATCAAAAGCTACACATACCCATAGGTGAAGTCATAGTAACATTGAACCACCTACTCACAAGACATTGGGACGTAGTTTCATGAGCCTAAGAGGTGATAACTAAACTCTTGGGGGTTATCTTCAAGAAACTCCAATTAGGGTAACACACCATGGAACTAAATCACCTAAACACAATGAGGCTTCAAGACCTCCTTCATCATGGAGACACGAGGAGGCCTCAAGGCCCTCCTCCAGACACACGGAGACTTCCAAACTCCCATATTATCACAGACATGAGATGGGATCTAGACCTCACTATTCATGTAGGGATGACAAGACCTTCGGAACTCCATCCTACCATAGGAATAGTGGGATCACAAAGCCTCCATCATTAAAAATACATGAAGAGGGTACAACAACCTACACTTCACATGAGACACATAGAAAAAATACACCCACTAAGGGGTAAGAAACTAGAGTTCCACATAGCCATGGACACCAAATATAAAATATCCTTACCACAAGTAGGAGGATTTCAATATATCTTGACCTCATTCGGGTAAATGGAACCCCACATGACCAACCATGGAAAACTAGACAACTGGATCAGTTGGATCAAATTTATTCTAGGCTTGGTCCCAAAATTATAGCCATAGAGCATTCTACTTCCAGAAGTTTACGTAGTGTAACTTTTAAATGCACCACTCAACCTAGGGAAGCATCCAAGAAACCTCACAATACCCATACAATGTTCAACTATAGGGACACTTACCACCCCACATAACACACAAAGTAAGTTACACTAGCTAGAAAAAGTAAAGAAATAGCAAAAACCCTTCCAAGGAATCTGTGCATCAGAACTACATGAACAAAATAAAAAAGATATGAATCTTCTGTAACCGCACAATTGGACCACGTACGATAGCTAGAAGATACATTACACAAATAATGAGAGTGGATAGAAGCTCTTGAATAAATCAAACAAAGAGAAGCATCTGCATCAACATGAGTAGCACTTAAGAGAAGAGCAAGTTGAAAAGCTAGATCGTATCAACCTAAGAACGAATGGTGAGAAGCACCAAAGAGATAAATGCATCAACTCACCAAGAGAGAGGTGCACTAGACATGAAGATGAGTATAGTCATAACAGCCCACAATGAAACCACCACCTAAACCATGAACAATACCAACTTGGGGGGGAAAGGGTAAACATGATAGACCAGAATCAGACACATCCAGAATTCCCTCTTAAGAGGGAGGAGCATAGGCACACAAGTCAACTAGATAGAGGGTTGCCTCCATTACCACCGTGAGTATGTTTGCAATAATATGAACTCATGGACTTAAAGGCATATCACAGACTCGTTGAGAAGATAAAAACCCTTAAAAATTAGGATACGACTGGAAATAAACCAACACTGAGTAATATACACAACCAGCCATTGTGCCCATTGGTCCCTAGACTTGCATACCCTAAGCATTTTGAGATGCCTAGGCTAGAGAGATTTAAGGGTGAAGAGGATGCATAAGAACATGTTACCAGCTTTATCAATACATGTTTTCATATTGAATACAATGATGCTCTTATGCTGAGAACTTTTATTATGAAATTTTTGGGCGTGACTGCTCAATGGTTCAACCAGATGCCCAAGAACAACATATCCAATTTTGAGCAAAAGTAAATTCATTATTAGAATGATTCTCCTTTGGGGCTAAAAATTAGGTGAACTTATTAGACCTAGCCAAACTAAAGCAATGTGAGGATAAGCCAATAATGGATTATGGGGACAAGTGGAGAAAAGTCATGGCAAAATTATCATTCTCCATCCCCATGAAAGAAATTGTTTGCATGTTCACCAAGAGTTGCTCGAAACACATCTCCCTCCTATTATAAATTCAACAATATTCTTCATTTGAGGAAGCCTTGGCACATTCTAATCTCATTAAAGACATAAAAGTAGATGAGGAGTAAATCAAGCTTCGAACCAAGAAAGAGTGGAACAAAAATGGCAAAAATGACAAATACAAGAAGAAGCAGGGCAAACCTACTCTAGCTAATCAAATCATATTGGCTACACCAAAATATGGGGCTACACAAAAACCCCAAAATTATCAAGCACGGTCCCCACTAGCCAATTACGACCAAAGAAACAACCAGGGATGCAACAAAGAATGCAAGCCACCTTGCTATTATACACCTCTGAAAAAATCAATGCAAGCAATTTTAACCAGATGAGCAAGGCTAGGAGGCTCAAATTTCTTGATATACCACTTTTAGATCCCAACCTCCCTACCCCAAAAGTATATAAGGATGATCAATTTTTTCCTTCTCACATATTACCGGGGCATGACATTGAGGTTTGCATTGGCTTCAAGAATCAAGTACAAGATATGATTGAAGCGGGAGAACTTAAAGTCGACAACCCAATAGCTCCCAATAAAAGAGATATGGGCATATACAAAAACATACTTCCAAACCATGAGGTCTCTATAGGGAAATGTGCCCAGGTTAATCAAGTGTGAGTGGATGCATCTACTCAAGGATGCATTGGAATGGTTGAAATTGTCAACTTAGAAACCAGTAATAGACGGTATGGTCAATCAGAACCTCCTACGACTCCCATAAATTTCCTAGCTATGCTTAGGAAAAGGCATGGGTAAAACAACCTTCCAGGTCCATCGAATCGACCTCTAATCATTGTTCGGAGTAGATTAGAACAAAAATTACAAACGACTCCCACCAAGTTATCCATTTATGAGCTCATACAAAATCCCCAAAGCACAAGGAGACTTTGATGGAAATTTTAAGGTCAACTGAGCTCCAACCACAAGACCCTAGTGCATTCACCAACTTTGTGGGACAAGTACAATAGTGCCAAGAACCTATAATTTTATTTTATGATCATGAAGTTAAGGCAGTACCTACTACCTTACCAGACTCGCTACTGCATATTATTGTGTTAGTTAATGACTTACCTTTTAAGCATGTTTTAATTGACATAGGTTCATCAATCAACATCATTACCACAAAAGAACTAGTGCATCTTAATATCCCTAAATCCAATATTGTCCCAGGTGCCTACACGTTAAGAGCCTTCAACGATGCCTTATGGTCTACTGTAGGGACAGTTGTCCTACCCATTAAGGTAGGACATAATACCATCCCTGTGATGTGCTATGTCTTGGATGGATCCATGCAATATAACATTCTTTTAGGGTGTCATTGGATAAAGGATATGAAGTGTGTGCCTTCAATTTTGCATCAATGCATCAAATACATGCATGAAGGACAAGTGTATGTGGTTCCTACTGATGAATAGCCATTCAAGTATGTCCATCTGGTAGATTTTCTAGAAGACTTTGTCATTCCTTCAACATACCTGTATATAAGGTCTTCATCTCCAACTACATAGGTAGATGATAGAAACAAAGTGGCATGAGGTGACCCATGCACATCGGCACCTCCTCTTACACCCACAAATGATGCTTCTAAAATAGCATCAACATCTAAACCAAAGAACAATTAGAAGCTAAAGGCACCCTTAATTGAGGAACAAAATCCTAGGGAATTTCTAACTATAGCCACTACGGAGATCCCAAGCCCCATGGAAGAGGAGGGTCTCCAAGATCAATTTGAATAAGTATCACAACCCACTTCGCCTACATCATCTATGGGATCATCCATATCTTAGGTGACAATACACTTGGAAAGTATGGGGATAGGAGAATACTTTGTGTAGAACATAATATTTATGCCTATTTTTGAGTCTGCACAGGATATGGGATGACCAAAAGACCTAATACCACTAGTGGGAACAATGGTTCCACTCAAAATCCCTCCTAATCAGACAAATTTTATCTATGCTAGTATGGACTATGCCTAAGAGTCTTTAGACATAGAAGAGGATGATAGTAAACTATTCATTGTCAATATTCGCTACCTTTCTAATCTTGATTTTGCTCTAAAATACTTTGAAGGTTGCCATTGGCATGGTTACGATATTGGTATATATGAGCAAGGGCGTAGACGGCCATATGAACCACAATACCGACTCCCCACTGATAGGTTTGGGTTAGGATATCACATTAGGAGTCAGGATGACTCTCTTACAATATCCTTAGATAGATTGAGCTTAGGGTTAGGAGAAGATATCAATTTTATTCCTTATCAACCCTCGAGCACAAGATGTTTGATCAACATACTAGTATCCATGGTTAAAATACTACCACTAGACATCTATCATTCAAACCTCTCAATTAACGCCATCCCAACAAAGTGCATCATATGGGAGGAAGAATGGGAAGAAAAAAACTATGTGGTGAGTGATGATGAAGCACAAACAGGCTTAGCCTATCATGGACCTCGCTATGTGCAAACTCTCACTTAGAATGGACAAACAGATAGTGGATACATTTCAGATGAAAATGGTTACACTTCAGAAGACTCAACTGAATGGGCTTACTTGGAGTCAACAAAACTACCCTTTATAGTAGGTCCTAAGGTAAATATTAATGGTTTCTTCATGAGTGATGATGAATATGAAGATGAAATAGAGTTGATCTACTTAGGGCCATGGTACACACCCTTTTTTTTGGGACCTGAGACCAATTCCAATGGGTTTTTCATAAGAAATGATGACTTTGAGTATGAGACTGAGATGGCTTATCTTGGGCCTCATCATTTATGACAAGTCAATAGGTTGGTAGAAAGAGAAGTAGAACTCCGTACCATAGACCCTGGTTTGTAATTTTTGGGAAGACTTGTGGACCTAGATGCCATTTAATGTGTGTTTAACCCTCTATCGCATATGCATAGGCCCGACCTTGACATCCATGTTATTCTAGAGCCTCATCATGGACATGGAGGGGAAACTTTTGAGATAAGATTTCATCCATGTAGTACTAGATATTTCATTCCATCCATTAACACAATCTCCACTAATTTGACAACTCCACTCTACAACCCAAGATATCCTACTAAACCATTGTATCTTAATGTAGATGTTATTGATTGGGATCGTGTTGATTCATCCATGGAGCATAGAAATATTTTCCCTAACGAAGCAATGTTACAGTCATTCCACTTCATAGTGGGATACGTGCATGATGTATTCCATGTTGGATTGGTTTATGAGTCAATAGGACCTATAAATCCTATCGATGACATTAATTTAATACCCACACCTCATCAGTTAGAGGATGGATCTCATATGGCTGTAGAGACAAATTTTGAAGTTGATATCAGTGATGATCCTACCCAGCCAAAGAAAGTCAAGTTTGGAGAAATTATATCTCCAAAATAGCAGGCCATGATAATTCCTCTGATAAAATAAAGGTAAAATTTATTTTCTTGGACCTACAAAGACATGCCAGGGCTTGATCCAAAATTAGTTTTACACAACCTTTCATTAGATCCCACAAAGAAACTGATCAAGCAAAAGTTGATGAAAATGCATCCAATCGTCACTTTGATGGTGAAGAATGAGTTGCAATAAATTTTGGATGTGATATTTATCGTCCCTATTGATTATCCTGAGTGGGTATCAAACATGGTGCTCATAGGAAAGTCAGATGGAAGAATCCACATTTGTATGAACTTTAGAGACCTGAATAGGGCAACTCCAAAGGATTCATTCTCATTGCCTAACATAGATGCTCTTGTGGATGCCACCATAGGTCATGAGATGCTCTCTCTAATGGATGGCTTTTTTGGTTACAATCAAATCAGAATTAAACCCGAAGACCAACACAAAACCACTTTTATTACTCCATGGGGAATATTTTGTTACAAGGTGATGCCATTCGGTATTAAAAATTTTTGTGCCACTTATCGGCGAGCCATGACATACATATTTCATGACTATATACATAATATATTAGAGGACTATATTTATGACTTATTGGCTAAGTCATTTCTATGACAAGAGCATGCTAAGATTCTAAGAAAAGTATTTTATCGCCTAATTGAACATGTCAAATTGAATCCTAAGAAGTGTGTATTTGGCGTAACTTCTGGTAAGCTCTTGGGATTCATCGTTTCCAAATGAGGTATCGAAGTGGATCCTATAAAGATGAAGGCTATACTCAAAATGGCTGCCCCTACCAACATCAGGGAATTAATAAGCCTACAAGGAAAACTAGCATTCATCAAACGATTCATCGCCCAATTATCAGATAAATATTGACCTATGAATCGACTGCTACACAAAGGGGCTCTCTTTCATTGGGATGAAGAATTCCAATAAGCCTTTGTAGATATTAAATAGTATCTTCCAACACTGCTAGTATTGGCTCCACCAAGGCCAGGTGTACCATTTTTACTTTACATATCGGCTATCAATTTCGCTCTAGGTACGATGCTGGACCAGAAGAATGTGCAACATAAAGAGCAAGTCATGTATTACATCAGTCGCACCTTGGTGAGTTATGAGATAGGATATGTATATGTAGTTAATTTGTGTTTAACTATGGTGTTTGCAACCAAAAATTTGTGGCACTATATGTTGAGTCATACAACTTACATTATATCCAAACAAAATCCTTTGAAGTACATGATGAACAAGACCTATTATAGTACGTGTACTACAAAGTGGATCATACTATTGATAGAATTTGATTTAGAATTCATAAGCCAAAATTCTATCAAGGGATAAGTCATAGCTGATAAATTAGCAGAAGCACCTATTTAGGATAGCAAGCATCTCACCATAGAACTGCTTGACGATGCAGTATTTTCATTATCAGATCCATCTGAACCCAAATAACCAGATCTTAAAGAAGATATGATATTATTATTCGATGGTTCAAATTTTGAGCAAGAATGTGGTGCAGGAATCATCTTTATAACACCATAGGGCACTCCAATGCCCCTATCATTCAAACTAGACTTCCATTGCACAAATAACAACATCGAATATGAGGCCCTGATCTTGGTACTTCAAATAGCCATTGCTATAGGCATTATAAGGCTAAAAATCTTCGGTTATTCATTTATCATAATCAACCAATTCAAAGGATTGTTCCAATGCAGGTGCCCAATCCTAAAATCCTATAAGGAACTTGTGGACACATACCTATCTTGGTTAGAATGGCATGATATAGAGGTAATACCTCGAACATATAATTGATTTGCAAACACCATGGCATATTTGGGATCCTTAATCCCTCAAATTTTTTGTTCTAATTTCACAACCATTCATGTTAATTTTATCTCACACTCAATGATGCAGTGTGAGGCTTTGACAATAAAGAATCAGTCAACATGATCCATATAGAACCAAATCATGATTGGTTCTACAAAGCTAGAGATTTATTACAGATGGTGCCTTGGGGATCCTTGATCTCTTGAGGTTCTATGGAGTGTGGTACAACTATTCACCACAAATTTATTTCTCAAGCTGCATTTACAAACTTTGAATCATAGGAGGAACAATATATCTTATCTATAAATACCATGACTTATCAGGATTGGCTTTCCAACTAAGAGATTTCCTGAATCTTGGAATGGTCCCACAAGGCCTGTCACATGTTGAAAGATGAACATTTAAACAAAAAGTGACAAGGCACATATTATTGGGAGATATCTTATATTGACAAGGTTACGATGGTATGCTCCTTCATTGTCTGAAACCACAAGAAGCATCCTAGGCAATCCCTCTGGTTCATGATGGTACATGTGATGGCCACTTAAGTGGAATGGCCTTCGTTAAGTGCATCTTGAGAATGGGTTATTATTGGCCCACTATGGAGAAATATTGTTGTGAGTATGTCAATAAATGCATTAAATGACAACATCATGCAAATATTACACACTTGTCATCACAAGCCTTACAAACCATCCAGACAACATGGCCCTTCTCCTAGTGGGGTCTAAACCTAATTGGAAAGATATTGCCCCTATCCTTGGGCTAGCACACGTTCATCATAATGGCCACTGAGTATTTCACCAAATGGGTCAAGGCGATCCCCTTAACTTCGACAACTGGACCTAGAATTGTGGACTTCATACTTCACAATATCATAAGTTGCTTTGGGGTCCCTTCAAAAATAATATCAAATAATGGGTCATTTTTTCAAGAACAAAAATATGCGTGCTCCGATGACCAAATACCATGTTCAGTACAGTTTTTCAATGCCCTATTATCCACAAGAAAATGGGCAAGCAGAATCCTCAAACAAAACGATAGTATCCATTTTGAGGAAGACAATGAAAGATAATCATAAGGATTGGCATCTACAATTACCTCTCGCACTATGGACATACAGGACTAGTGTGCAGATTCCCACTAGGGCAACACAATTTTTAATTGTATATGGTGCCAAGGCCATCATGCCCCTAGAGTTGGAAATTCCAACCTTGCGTACTGCATTAAAAGGATTCATAGATGAGGATATTGCGTGACAGGACCGCCTTGATCAATTAACGCTTCTTGATGAGCACCAAGTCAATGCATTGGAGCATCTTCACGTTTATCAATATTGCCTTGTGCGATCTTACAATAGCAAAGTCCACATGAGATAATTCAGAGTTGGGGATCTTGTACTCAAATAAAACCAACAAAACTCAAATCTATAACTGCATCTAAGAGATAAATTTGGTGCAAATTGGATAGGCCCCTATATAATTTTAGAAAGGGTTGGGCCTGGAGCATATCACCTCATATCATTGGATGGTTTGAAGCACCTGAGCCTCTCAATATAATTTACTTGAAGGTATTCTATACATAAAATATAAAAACATTCAAATAAATCAAAATACAAAAATATTCAAATAAATCAAAATACAAAAATATTCAACTAAATCAAAATACAAAAAAAATACAAAAATTTCAAAAACAAATACAAACAAATCATCAAAATACTCCAAGGTAAATTACATGTCACTTGGTCAAAATCATAAAAATGCACCAAGGGCACTTTCATGTCGCTTGGTCAAAATCCCCAAAATGCTCCAAGGGCACTTTCATGTTGCTTGGTCAAAATACACCAAAAATGCTCCAAGGGCATCTTCATGTCGCTTGGTCAAAGTCATCAAAAACGCTCCAAGGTTGTCTTCGTGACGTTCGATCAAATAAAAAAAAAATCCGCAAAGGCCCCAATAAGCCATTTGGTCAAAATAAAAATAAAAACAACGCAAAAATCAAGAAAAATAAAAAACATTTGAAATAATCAAAATTCCAAAAATAATAGAAAAATTCATAAAAAATCAATAAGCAATAAAGTTACATACACACTTCCATACATTTCATTCATAGCAATGCATTTCATTTGCATTCCATAAACAATGCATTCACTCACATTTAATGTCACATTTCATAAGCATTGCATACATAGCTTGCACATTTCATAGATGGATCACTTATTAAGTTCAGTATCATAATTGGTTCATCAAAAATCATATTGCCTTAATCAGGGGAACCTTCGCGATGGCATCCACATAATTCCACAAAGTCAAAGCTTTCCTTTACACACACTACATTGTCATAATTACTAGATATGTTCGGTCACTCAGCCATCTCTAGTGTTGTAAGCAACTGCAAAAAAAAAGTCAAATTATCTTTGGATCATTGCACAATATACACTAAAAATATCTTGAGTTTGGGAACTGATGCTGAAATTTTCTTGAAACAAGAACAACTTTCACATCTTAAAAATATATTGTGGCAAAATGGCCAAAACCATATTTGGGAGAAACCTTGAGGTGAAAAGGGTCATCCTTGCGGGTCCCATCATGCAACATAGTCCATAAACAGTGGTTTTCACCACTATCACAATTGTTCTTCAAATATAAACACAAAAATGTAGATTAGTAAGGATAGGGTCACATTCTCATCACACTACGGTTGAGAATCCAATTCCCCAAAACTCTATATAAAAATTAAAAAATTCAATACACACACCATAGATCTCTAAAGTCGTAAGGATCATACTATATGCCCCCTCAGAAGGATGGATAGTCATCCCCAAGATGTAAAAGATCAGAAAAACTCATGGACTATGGGGATAACCTCCACCAGGGCTATATATGCTTGATTGGCAGTGGAGTACGCTCATGCATGGTGATATGTCTCATTTAAAAGGAAGACCTCTGACCACTCACATGGACAAGCTAGCCTTGGGGTGTCATCCAAAACATGTTTAACTATTTTGGTTCGAGATGAGGTAACGAAGTCACTTGCACACACACTGGTTATGGATTTTCGAGGTTCACAGCTGAGCTCTTGGTTTGGTAAATGAATTCACTTCACACACATTTGATCCTAAGGAAGATTTAGTGTGTTTTTTTATAGCACTAGAGTTTTTGAGTCTCTGCAAAACATGTCGTTCACATTAAATAATACCTTTAAACTTTTTCATGTCATTACTCATATTATCTATCACAATCCATCAAAATTAGTGCTCCTGATTAATTCACGATGATAAGCATATCCAAAAAAAAGATTTGAACCATAAAATATCCTCATACATTTATCACCCATATATTTCATCATCCATAATATGTCATAGGCATTAGTCATAAAACATAAACATCCACATAAAACACTGCATTCATATATGTATACATAAACACATAGATCATTATTCATTCATTCACATCTACGATCATAGAATTTAGCTCACGTGCATCATATCATATAGCAACAATCAAATCATATAGGCATTTATAGATGTGCACATCATATTCCATCTAAGCATATGGTAAATAAATCCATCATTTCCTAATGCATCACATCAAGTCACAAAAAAGGGTATTTTTAGACACCTAAAACACGTCGTGTCTAGGAGAGCTACTCACGTGGGCACATTCATAGACCAAAATATTAAACCTTGGGATCTTCCAAGTACAAGTAGTGGTTTTCACCACTCAACTAGGGAAATATTAGCCCATCCAAGCTTAGCCACTCTAAACTAGAGTGACTAGACATATTGGCCGCTCAAACTTAGAGTGGCCAGATTTAGCCGCTATAGATGGTAGCAACTGACATTAAATAATAAAATGACAAAGAAAGTAGCCTAATCTTGGGCAGAAGTGATAGTTTACATGCAAGAAAATAAGTGGGGATACCTTTGCATTCCTCTTGACAACCAGTCTGTATGCAAATACGCAGTTTCAAATATAGAAATTAGTTTAACTGGCCCTCAAGCATAGTGGAGATGGAACTTTACATGCTACCAGCTAGTATGCATGTACAACTAAGCTCTATATTTAGACATCAATCTGGACTCTAGATTATATTATGAACTGTTGGCGTAGACTTTGCGATACATTGAGAGATCTCTTTCTTGAAGAGCATATGCAGCAAAGCCCTATATTATTGGAGAGAAAATATGAGTACCTTTGAGGAGCAAGGAAGTGCTAACCGATTGAGAGGTGATCACCCACTCACGATTCAGGACCATATCTCAGATACATATGACAACATCTCAATATTAGCAAATTATCTAGAGCTAAAGCCCTTGGATCAAGAGGGATAGGTTTCATTTAGTGGTCATTGTCTCAGATAGTGGTTTGGAGGCATAGTTTAGGGATTAGACATTAGTTTCTTTCATTCTGTATTCACCATGCTTTCATATCATTAGCATAGATTTGCTTCATTTATTTGTATTCATAGCACTGGTTTCATTGCATTTGTTCTCATTAAGCACATTTACTTTCATTATTATATTTATTTCTAACAGCCTCATCTGGGGAGGCAATCTCAGACAGCTAAGCGTGTGTTATTGTTTCTATGCTTGTAGGGTTATAGGTTCATTGGATAAACTCACAATATTCTAAAGCATGAATATCCCTCTAGAGATCAGACCTGGAGAAGGAGGCATCTGTAAGCCCTCGCACAATTTTGTGTATGACATCGGGAAGCCTGAGAAAGCGCATCACCCCTTTCAAGGGGATATTTATACATCTGCTACCCTCTTTGTGTAAATCTATGTATCAAATAAAGGGCATCCTAAAAATGGGATGAATATGTAATCAAATCTTAGAAATATCAATAAAAGTGTTCATCTGTTTATTTCTTTGTATTTCGGCTGTCTTTCTTTATGTCCTTGATTTTATGTATTAAATATTAAGATATCATATTAAATTGCAAGTAGAGTAGCGGACGGTGCACAACTTCCCGGGGTCGCTACAGCTTAAAGGTAAAGTTTTAGTGCAAAGTAAGACAAATATTTGTTCAGGAAAGGATTATAATATTAAAATATTATAAAGAAAAAATTTAAGAGACTTGGGATAAAAATATTTAAATCAAGAAGGATTAAAGGTTTAATACAAAGGACTTAAAATTATAAAGGTTTAAAGGTTTGAGGATAAAGGTTTATAAAATATATGGACAAAGGATGGGACATAAGTATGATTTATTTAAATCAAAAGAATTTAAATATTTACAGGTTTAAACATTATGTTATAATATTTAAATTAAATATTATAACTCAAAGGAGACAATGTTTTGGAGGAAAATCAAATATAAGTATGAGCCAACCTTGGAGGAAATTTGAAGACCATTTTCGAAGCATATAAATACATTGATTTATTCCACCTTTGATTAATTATTTTTGTGTATGATTAATACTAATGGCAAAGAAAAACATAGCGAAGATTCAAAGGTGTGCAAGTGCTAGACAAATATAAATCTATGTGTGCACCTATCACATTTCACCCAACTGGGATAGCCCAATAGTTGGTTGGCTTGTGTGAGCACTATTGTGAAGGAGGTCACAAGGTCGAAACCCCCTGACGTCATTTTTCTCTGTGTATATAGCTTTGGATTAAAGGAGTTGGTTATTTGATTTTTTTGTTCTTTATTTTTCTTCTATTTTTATTTTCTTTTCTTCTTTATTTAAATTTTACTTGTTTCTCTTGTTTTTTTAAATTTTAAATTTGATTTAATTAATTTCAAATGTTTGAATTGGTTTAATTCAAAACATTAAAACTAACCAAAACAATAAAATAAAAATATATAAGAAAGAACCTAACCAACCCACTAGACAACTTAAAAAAAAACTAAAAGGAGACACTAGTCAACATACCAGCCTATCAAAATTATCATGCAAAGAAACTAAAATTCAACAAAAACTCAAAAATTAAAGGTGGATCCCCAAGTTTTGGGATAATTTCTGCCCTAGCCACATCATGCCCCTACAACATTTCATACTCCTATTTCAACTATTGAATCTAGTGTCTCATCCTCTATTGCAATAGTCCTATCTAAGCGAATGGAGAGAACTTAGTGAGCTCTTCCTTCATAGTGTCACCTCCTATCTCTTTTGGAACTTCCATATCAAAATTATTTGTCCTATTCACATATCAAACTATTAGTCTTTCTATTTGTCGATCTTATGATGGTTGGGGTAATTATATATACTCCAACTGTGAATACACCATTCCTTACTCATATGGATTCCTTCTTTCCCTTGGATAAATCATTCTTTCATATTCTTCCTCAATCATTTTAGTCCCATATGTAAACCTTACATGTACTCACGTTCTTCTTCTCTCACTGAGTTGAGGTACCAACTCTTCTTGCTTGATAATTGGTCTTATCTCATCCCCTCCTGTGAATAGGCATGCGAGTCCTATGTCAAGTTCCTCCTGTGGTGGACCTTGAATTTTACTTTGCTACTTGTCGGACTGAGCTTGTTGATTTTGTTCAATTTATTTTGAAGTGATAAATAGACATTGTGCTTTATATGGATTCAACTTCTTACCATTTACAATATCTAGCACTTTGATCCCATTAAATTTCTATAGTATAACTGCTCCATTATACCTCACTTTTATGAATCAAAAGGGACCAAGCCATAAGTTTTTTAACTTACCTAGCTTGATTTCTCATTTCCTATTAAAATTTAGAACTAAGTCACCTTTCTTATTTTCTAATTTTTGAAGGTACGTGTCATGCCACAACTTCTTTCTCTTCTCGGCCACTTCGATTTCCCATTGTGCCATGACTCTTATCTCATCCAAATTGATTAATTTCGTTAGTCTTTATTCTATACTCTCTTTTTCACCTAAGTGATGCTCCACAACTATCCACAAACTTGGTGCCAATAATTCCACTAGCACTACTTCCTCTTGACCATACTTTAGCTAAAATGGAGTATGGTCTATTATTGGCTTAAAGATAGTTTGATATATCCAAAGAACATATGGTAACATTTGCTCCCAATTTGCTTCCTCAATTCCACAAGTTTTATACAATGTTGACACTAATACTTTATTAGTTGCTTCCACCTGCACAATAGCTCTTGAGTTATATGAACTAGATAAGAAGTGTCAAATTCTAAAATTAGTTTTGAGCTTTTTGATGATCTCATTCACAAAGTGACCTCCTTGATCACTCGTTATTTGTAGTAGAATATCAAATCTTGTAATTACTTGCTCGCATGAGAATCATGTTGTACTTTTTATCAATTTATTTGGTAGAGCTAATGCCTTAAACCATTTTCTTAGGTATTTAGTGGCTACCACGATATACCAAAACTTTCACCTATGTATTGTTATCAATGGTCCAAAAAAGTCCAACCCCCATATATCAAATAGTTCCTGGGGTTGTGATGGGTGTAATGGCATAAATTCCCTTTGAACTAGCTTCCCCGCTCTCTCATAAGTATCACATGCTCTTACATATTCATTTGCATCATTATATACTATGGGCCATCATAGTTCTACTAAGAGTACTTTTCAAGTAGTGGCATCAGACCCAATGTGTCCTACAAAAACTTCATGAGCTTCTTTCAATCTGGCTTTAATTTTCTCATCCATTACACATCTTCTTAGAATACCATCAATACCTAGTTTGTACAATAATTATACTATAAACTAGAAAGGGGTTGACTTTATTATTACTTTCTTCTTCTCCATTGTCATCAACTCTTATGGCAACTCCCTTGTGGATAGGTACTATCCAATCAAGCAGAACTGTCACGATTTCATGACAAAAGCAGAAAGCAAGACTTTAGAAGTAGAAGTGTCATGATTTCGTGACAAAAGCAGAGAAGAAGACTTCGAAGGTAGAAGTGTCATGATTTCACGACAAAAGCAAAGAAGTAAAGTATGAAAGCAGAAGTGTCACGATTTCACGACAAAAGCAGAGAAGAAGACTTCGAAGGCAGAAGTGTCACGATTTCGTGACAAAAGCAAAGAAGCTAAGTACAAAAGTAAAAGTGTCATGATTTCATGACAAAAGCTAAGTTGAAGACTACGGAGGCAAAAGTGTCGCGATATCACGACAAAAGCAAAGTTGAAGTCTATGGAAGCAGAAGTGTCACGATATCACGACAAAAGCAAAGACAAAGTATACAGAGGTGAAAGTGTCGCGATATCGTGACATGTTGTATTTTCGTGGGCCTAAGCAAAGAAAAAGAGCAAGGAGAAAAAGTGTCACGATATCGTGACATGTTGCATTTTCGTGGGCCAAGGCAAAGAGAAAGAGGAGAGAGAAAAAAGTGTCGCGATATCGTGACATGTAGTTTCATGGCAACAACAACAAAAGAAGCTACAGAGGCAGAAATGTCATGATTTCATGATAGGTCGTAAATGCGCAAGTCAAGAAGGAGAACCCGACTAAAATGAGAAGTATGACAACCGACTAAAATTAGGGTTTACAGTTGTTATGAAAGCCGACCAAGATTAGGGTTTACAGCCGACTAAGATTAGGATCTTCATCATAAAAATATTGTTATAAAAGGAGGGCTGTTTGGAGAATTGAAGGTGTGTTGAATGTATGCGATATACGGTCGTTGTGCACAGAGAGCAAGTCGTATCGAATCATGCTAAGTGCAAAATTCGCAAAGAGAGCAGAGTGCACAAAAGGGAGAAGATGATCGTGAAGTTCGATTGTAATGAAGCAGAGTGTGCGAAGTGATTGCATAGAGAGAGCAGAGTGCGTAGAGATCGCAAAGGTGAAGAAGACCAATCAGGGTCTTGCAAAAGCAAAGGTATCTTACTGTAAAACTTATAGATTCAAAATTGAAGTCTAGGTTGTAGCTTGGCATCAGGGGTTGGTGCTCCTTCCAATAGGTGCTGGTAAATTAGGGGTTGGTGCTCCTTTCTGTTGGTGTAGATAAATAAGGGGTTGGTGCTCCTTCCAGTGGGTGTTGGTAAATTGATTGTAAAGTTGGTGCTTTGCAAAGGCTGGATTTGGATGGTAGTCCAAGCAATCAATTTTTGAGGAGTAGCCACATTGGTGAACCTCGTTAAATCTTGTGTTATGTGATGCTCTTGTGTTATACTTGTTGTATCTAGTAATAAGTTTTAATTGCTACGATATTAAGAGCTATAAATTCAAGTTTAAAGAGCTACACTGATTCACCCCCCCTCTCAGTGCCATTGTAAGACTAACAATTGGTATCAGAGCCAAGTTCCTATACAAGCTTAACCGGCTAGGGTGATCTTGGAAGTAACACAATGGTAGGTGGTGAAGGCTTCTCATCAAACAAAGCACCATTGTTTGATGGATCTAATTACGTGTTCTGAAGAATCAGGATGCAGACATATCTCTGTGCTTTGGGATACGACATCTGGGATTCAGTAGTTAGTGGATACACAATACCCATCACTCCTCCAGAAGAGGCTGACAAAAATAAACTATTTGACAATAACTCAAAAGCAAAGAATGCTCTCATGTGCGGAATAGCAGACAGTGAACTAGTAAAGATCATGAGCTGTAAAATGGCAAAAGAGATATGGGACAAACTGAGGAGTATTCATGAAGGAAATGATAAGATCAAGGAGGCCAAGTTACAGACACATCGAGCTCAGTTCGAAGCATTAAAAATGAATGACGATGAAAACATTGAGGCATATATGCTGAGAGTTAATGGAATCATTAATGCGATCAGAGGACTCGACGAGGATATCGAAGACTCTGCCATCGTGAAAAAGGTATTAAGATCTCTTCCTCAAAGGTTTGATTCTAAAGTCTCAGTGATAGAAGAAGCTAAAAATCTAAATTATTTTAGTATAGATGAGATGTATGGTTCCTTGACTGCATATGAGATGAGGATAGGAAGATCTAAACCCACAGACAGAGAAGCGGCTTTTAAAGCCCTTAAAAATAAAAACGCAAAACAAGAGTCCGAGGAAGAAGAGACATCAGATGAAATGGAAGCAAACTTTGTTAGAAAACTAAAAAGGGGAAAAGGAAAATACAGAGGAAAGCTACCGTTTAAATGTTTCAACTATGGAGGCATTGGGCATTTTGTGACTAAATGTCCACTTAATGAGAAGAACAAAAATGATGAAGGATCGCACCAAGAAAGAAGTGACTGGAAGAAGAAAATGAATTTCAGAAAAGGCAACTTCAAGAAGAAAAGTTTCATCTCCAGGAATGCCAGTTCATCAGAAGACAGCTTCGATCAGGATTCTGAAGAGGAAACAGGTGAAGCTCTTTTCATGGCATTTGAAGAAGTAAAATCAGAAAAGGAAGAAGGAGTGAACTCTGAAGTATGTGGTGAAAACCCTGAGGCTGAAGTAGATCTAGAAGGTGAGTTGATCTCTGCACTTGAAGAGTGGAAAATAGAGAGGAAAAAGAATAAGAAAATTTCAAAAAGGCTTGAGGATGCAAACGAAATCATAACCGATCTGAAAGTACGAAACAGAAGAATACAAGAAAATATCTGAAGATCTCAAAATACAAATTACCATGAAAATATATTATTGTTGCAAACTAGAAGAAGAGAATGTTTGTTTACGGACACGAATAGAAGAGATGAATCACAAAATTAGTTGCTATCACAAACGCGAAGAAAGTTCTATGAAGCTGGATAAGATTATAAATGACCAAAGGCCTACGAGGCATCAAATTTGGTCTGGGTTTCGTCGAAGGAGAATCTTCAAATGGATCAAAGGCCAGAAATGTAGAATCCATAAAGAATGAAGATAAGAAACAGGTTGATCAAGGAAAAATGTCTCATGCAAAAGAAAGCAATAATGCCAGGCATGAAAGGAGAACTGACAATGATGGATTCACCAATGTCACACATCAAAGAAGAAGAAGACCTATGGCTCCTACGACAACATGGCAAAGACCATCATCCAGGTTCAATTATCCCTTTTCTGGTTTCTGTTTTAAATGCAATGGCTATGGACATAAAATCTTAGACTACAAATATAATGTAAGACCAAGGAATTTCACCAGTAGAAATGCTTTTTCTCCTCTGATGAATTATACAGTAGAATGTTATAACTGTCATAATTTTGGGCACATTGCAAGAAACTGTAGAAGTACATTTGCATCAAATCAGTTTCAGGGAAGGAAATTTCAACCAAATAAGATGAGACAAAATAGAAAACTTCCCGTAAAACATGCACAAGCTGTTGATAAGGGAAAGGCAAAACAAGAGCCCAAAACTACTATCAAAACGGAGTGGAAAGAAAAAGAGCGACTTAAGGAAGAAAAGGAATCCTTAATCGTACAAACAACATTTAAAGCACAGAATAAATATGTACCATGGATACTTGATAGTGGATGCTCCAGTCATATGACAGGTAACAAACAAAAATTTGAGAAGTTACAAAAATATGAAGGTGGTTCAGTAAAGTTTGGAAATAATGATGGAGCTAAGATAGTTGGCAAAGGTTCAGTTAAAATTATTGACGAAAAAATTAAGTCAGAAGAAGTCTTGTTTGTGGATGGTTTGAAACATAACTTGTTGAGCGTAAGTCAGATTTGTGATAAAGGTCATGAAGTAGTTTTTAAGAAGCGGGGTTGTGAAGTCAAAAAAACAAATAGTGGAAAATTGATAGCAAGCTGGATCAAGGACATCCGGAAACCTGTACATGCTCTCAGAGACTTCAGAAGGAGCTTGTTTTATTGGACAGGAAGAAGAAAGTTGGTTGTGGCACAAGAGACTCGGTCATATCAGTTTTGATAATCTAGTAAAAATCAACTCAAAAAGGGCAGTGAGAGATATTCCCACCATCAGCAAACCTGCAAACAACATTTGTGCTTCATGCCAAAAGGGGAAGCAAACTAGAGTCACATTCAAAACAAAAGAGTACTACACAAGCAAACCTTTGGAACTAATACACATTGATTTATGTGGACCCATGAGAACACAAAGCATAAATGGTGACAAATATTTTATGTTGTGCATTGATGACTATTCCAGAATGACATGGATATTTTTCTTGAAGCATAAATCAAAAGCTTTTGAAAGGTTCAAGATTTTCAAAAACCAAGTTGAGAATGAAACAGGAAGGAGGATCAAATGTTTAAGATCAGATAGAGGAGGAGAATTCATCTCAGAGGAGTTTGCAGAGTACTATGAAAAATACGGTATTAGGAGACAATTTTCAGCAGCCAGGACACCTCAGCAGAATGGAGTGGTAGAAAGAAAGAACAGGATAGTGCAAGAAATGGCACGGACTATGTTGGCTGAAAGTAGAGTAGTAGACAAATTTTGGAGAGAAGCAGTCCATACTGTGGTGTATATCCAAAATAGGTACATGTTGAGAACACATGAAAGCAAAACTCCTTATGAGTTGTGGTTCGGTAAAAGGGCAACAACAAAATACCTCAAAGTTTTTGGCAGCAAGTGCTACATCAAAAGAACTGAAGATAATCTTGGTAAGTTTGAAGATAGAGCGGATGAAGGTATTTTTGTTGGTTATTCACCAAGAAGCAAAGCTTACAAATGCTACAACAAGAGGCTAAAGAAAATTGTGGACAGTGTCGATGTTAAATTTGATGAAGGTAGAGAACGAGTAATTAGCTATGAAATGAACTACCCAATTTATGAAGAGGTTATTGAAGGAGATGAGGAAAACGAAATGGAAAAGATACAAAAAATTGACTCGGGATGATTTAAGTTGTGATTCAGAAGTGGAAGAAAATAAGAAATTCAAAACAGGCAGCTGCTAGAAAAATCATCCTAGAGAGCAAATAATTGGAGACCCCAAAGTTGGTGTTCAGACAAGAAGAAGAGTAGTAAGTAACTACTCTCTATTATCCAACATTGAGCCCAAAAATGTTGTTGATGCAAGCAAAGATGAAAGTTGGATGAAGGCAATAAATGAAGAATTAGATCAGATCGAGAAAAATGAAACTTGGGAGTTAGTACCTAGACCTGCAAATAAAAATATAATCGGGACTAAATGGATTTTTCGAAACAAATTGAATGAAGACGGACAGGTAGTCAGAAATAAAGCAAGATTGGTATGTAAGGGTTATGCACAAGTTGAAGGCATTGACTTTGAGGAAACTTTTGCACCAGTAGCTAGACTAGAGGCAATTAGAATGTTTCCGGCTTTAGCAGTCTACAAGAATTTCAAAGTTTATCAAATGGATGTAAAATCAGCATTTTTGAATGGGAAACTTGAAGAAGAGGTTTATATTGAGAAACCGAGATGGTTTCCAACTTGGTGATGATCCCAACTTGGTTTGCAAGTTGAAGAAAGCATTATATGGCTTAAAACAGGCACCCCGAGCCTGGTATGCAAGGCTAGACAACTATCTCACTCAACAAAGGTTTAAGAAAGGTATGGTGGATAGTAATTTGTATGTCAAAACAAAAAATGGGCATCTTATTGTTCTTGTTGTATATGTAGATGATATCATATTTGGCAGCAACAAAGATGAGTCGTGTAAAGATTTAGCAAATAAGATGCAGAAAGAATTTGAAATGTCAATGATTGGTGAACTTTCGTATTTCCTCGGGTTGCAAGTTAATCAATGTAAGAAGGGCATATTTATTTCTCAAGTTAAATATGTAAAAGAGATGTTAAAAAGTTCACAATGGAGGATTGTAAGCCAGTTAGCACTCCCATGATGACGAGGTTGCAAGTTGAGCAAGGATGACAAATCTCCACCTATTGATCAAACCATGTACAGATCTATGATTGGAAGCTTACTGTACCCGACAGCTACCAGACCAGATATTTTGTAGGCAGTATGCATGGTAGCACGATTTCAGGCTAATCCCAAGGAGACTCATGTGACAGTAGTGAAGAGGATTCTTCGGTACCTCAAGGGTACTATGGAGTATGGGTTATGGTATCCGAAAGGTAAAGACTTCACCCTTATTTCGTATTCAGATGCAGATTGGGCAGGATGTGTCGATGACAGAAAGAGTACCAGTGGAGGTGCATTCTATCTTGGAGACAGATTGGTCACGTGGCACAGTAAGAAACAAGAGTCAGTTTCTTTATCGATAGCAGAAGCAGAATATATTGCAGCGACAACATGTTGTACGTAGGTATTGTGGATGAAACAAACCCTGAAAGATCTTGGTATTAACTTTAGTGAGCCAATATCAGTTAAGTGTGATAACACCAGTGCCATTAACATCTCCAAGAATCCGGTTATGCATTCACGCACAAAACACATTGCTATCAGGTATCACTTTTTGAAGGAGAAAGTTGCGAAGGTGAGGTTAAGTTGGATTTTGTTCCAACTACCGAGCAAGTAGCAGATATCTTCACAAAACCATTGCCCAAGGAAGTTTTTGAGTACCTTCGCAATAAATTGGGAGTGGTCACACTTCCCAAGAATTGACTAGCTACAGGGATCACATTCTCAGGGGGAGCATTTAAGTATTTGATTATCTTTTTGCTCATGTTCATGATTTTTGCTAAGTGTAATCAATTTTGCCTGAGAATGTTGTGCATGGACTCAGGGGAGTCTGCAATAGCCCTTTGGTATTATTGTCAAAGGGGGAGAAGAGTTATAGGAAATTGCACATGTGTTGCCAACAATTCCAAAGGGGGAGATTGTTGAGCAAGGTGCAACAATAGTATTGTCATTGTTGTCAACACAGTCAGATAGATCTGTTGATGCAGTGGACAGGAAGTTCAAAAGATATTCAGATGCAGAAGATAGGAGTTCAAAGGTTATTCAAAGTATGTACAATGATTTTCCAAGAAGACCGAAGTGGCCCATATGCAAAAGATCAAAGAAAAAGACAAGTAAGAAAAGTGTCGCGATATCGCGACATATACAACAGGCAAGAAAAACTGTCACGATTTCATGACATGTTGGAAGAGAGAGAAAGAGCAGGAAAAATTGTCACGATTTCGTGACATGTTGGAAGAGAAAAAGCAAGTGGAAAAACTATCACGATTTCACGACATGTTGGAAGAGAGAAAAAGCAGGAAAAACTATCACGATTTCGTGACATGTTGGAAGAGAAAAATGCAAGTGGAAAAACTGTCACGATTTCGCGACATGTTGGAAGAGAAAAAGGCAAGTGGAAAAACTGTCATGATTTCGTGACATGTTGGAAGAGAAAGAGAAAGCAAGAAAAAACTATCACGATTTCGCGACATGTTGGAAGAAGAAAAATGCAAGTGGAAAACTGTCACGATTTTGTGACATGTTGGAAGAGAAAGAGAAAGCAGAAAAAGTGTCACGATTTCGTGACAAGTTCGAAGAAAGAGAACAAGTAAGAAAAGTGTCACGATTTCGCGACATGTCGCATTTTATGACTAAAATAGGAGAGAGAAAGTAAGTTGGAAAAGTGTCACGATTTCGGACATGTCGCATTTTGTGACTAAAATAGGAGAGAGAAAGTAAGTTTGAAAAGTGTCACGATTTCGTGACATGTCGCATTTTCATGACAAAAGAAAGAGAGGAAGGTAAGGAAGGAAGTCATGATTTCATGACAAAAGAAGCAAGACTTGAAGAAGTGTCACGATTTCATGATAAAAGGAGAAGAAGACTTAAGGTGAAGTGTCACGATTTCATGACAAAGCAAAGAAGTAAAGTGCAAAAGCAAAAGTGTCACGATTTCATGACAAAAGCAGAGAAGAAGACTTCAAAGCGAAGTGTCACGATTTCATGACAAAAGCAAAGAAGCTAAGTATGAAAGTAGAAGTGTCACGATTTCACGACAAAAGCTAAGTTGAAGACTACGGAGGCAGAAGTGTCACGATATCGTGACAAAAGCAAAGTTGAAGTCTATGGAAGCAGAAGTGTCGCGATATCATGACAAAAGCAAAGACGAAGTATACGGAGGCGAAAGTGTCACGATATCGTGACATGTTGTATTTTTGTGGGCCTAAGCAAAGAAAAAGAGCAAGGAGAAAAAGTGTCACGATATCGCGACATGTTGCATTTTCGCGGGCCAAGGCAAAGAGAAAGAGGAGAGAGAAAAAAGTGTCGCGATATCGCGACATGTTGTAGTTTCACGGCAACAGCAACAAAAGAAGCTACAGAGGCAAAAATGTCACGATTTCGTGATAGGTCGTAAATGCGCAAGTCAAGAAGGAGAACTCGACTAAAATGAGAAGTATGACAATCGACTAAAATTAGGGTTTATAGTTGTTATGAAAGCCGACCAAGATTAGGGTTTACAACCGACTAAGATTAGGATCTTCATCATAAAAAATATTGTTATAAAAGGAGGGCTACTTGGAGAATTGAAGGAGTGTTGAATGTATGCGATATACGGTCGTTGTGCGTAGAGAGCAAGTCGTATCGAATCATGCTAAGTGCAAAATTTGCAAAGAGAGCAGAGTGCACAAAAGGGAGAAGACGATCGTGAAGTTTGACTGTAACGAAGCAGAGTGTGCGAAGTGATTGCACAGAGAGAGCAGAGTGCACAGAGATCGCAAAGGTGAAGAAGACCAGTCAGGGTCTTGCAAAAGCAAAGGTATCTTACTATAAAACTTATAGATTCAAAATTGAAGTCCAGGTTGTAGCTTGGCATCAGGGGTTGGTGCTCCTTCCAGTAGGTGCTGGTAAATTAGGGGTTGGTGCTCCTTTCTGTTGGTGCAGATAAATAAGGGGTTGGTGCTCCTTCTAGTGGGTGCTGGTAAATTGATTGTAAAGTTGGTGCTTTGCAAAGGCTAGATTTGGATGGTAGTCCAAGCAGTCAATTTTTGAGGAGTAGCCACATTGGTGAACCTCGTTAAATCTTGTGTTATGTGATGCTCTTGTGTTATACTTGTTGTATCTAGTAATAAGTTTTAATTGCTGCGATATTAAGAGCTGTAAATTCAAGTTTAAAGAGCTACACTGATTCACCCCCCCTCTCAGTGCCATTGTAAGACTAATAGATTCTTGGTTCACATCTCAGTTTTGGTAGACATGGCATCAAGCATGGGGAACAAAAATCAATTTTAGTACCACTTATTATCAAGAGATAGATGGAAAAAATTAAAGGGTAAACCAAGTCTTAGAGGATATGTTACGAATGTATTGTATGGATCATCAAATAAAGTGGGAAGATTACCTTTTTTTGGTGGAATTTCGTTATAATAATAGTTACCACACTTCCCTAGGTATGGATCTATTTGAGACTCTATATGGGATAAGGTGTAGAACACCATTATCATGGAGTAATCCAGAGGATCGTGTGATGATCAGGCTGGATATGGTTAAAGAAATGGAAGAGCAACTCAATGAAATTTGTTAGAGGCTTAAATAAAATTCACACCGATAAAAGTGTTATGTGGATATTAAAATAATGCCAATGGAATTAACTATGGTAGATAAAGTATTCCTAAGGGTTAAACCAACTAAAAGCTCTATCAAATCCTCTAAGCTTAGTCTACGATTTGTAGGACCTTTTGCAATTATTGATAAAATAAACCTAGTAGCCTACAAGTTAGCCTTACCACCCAACTTGTCAAAAATCTATGATACATTCCATGTGTCCCTTATCAAGAAATATTTGTCTGACCCCTCGCATGTTTGGAATGTTGATCATTTGTAGATGGACAATCCCCTGCGCATTGAGGTGTGACCAGTTAAAATGGTTATAGAACAAAATAGTTAAGAAAGTAAAATATTGAACAATGTAAGGTCCAAAGGGACCAGTATTCTGAAAATAGTGTCATTTTAATAGTACCAAAAAAATCCAACCAAGAATAACCAAGAACAATATCAACATCATCCATCTCAATAGCATAAAAATCTAAAGTAAATAAAATTAATGAAATTATATATATGTTAGATGTATGTCCTTTATTTTTGTTTATTTAACCTACAACCTCTTAGCCAAATCAAAATTAATGAAATTATATATAGTTTCTGCATGCGTGTTATTTCAATGATAAATGATGATTAAGTTTTTAACCATGTAACCTTACTACGTACTATATTGATTTTATAATACGCAAGTTAATATTTGTTTTTATGTTTCAAATGGTAATGAAAACATAGGGACTACGTTTAATCTTAGAGGGGGAGTATATAATAATCCTCCAAGATCTACTTTGTTATATACCTAAATTATCTGCAAGGATGAGATACTACTAATATATTTGTGGATGCAGGGACAGGTACTATTACTAACGGGAACAATTCAAAGGAAATATGTCTCCTTAGTGGGCAAAAAGGGTTATCCGGTGTAAGGTAAGTCAAGGGAAATTATGAGCGATGAAGTATTCACCATTGATAGGGGTAAATAACCCTATTGGCAATGCATCCGCCAACGGTCCATATAGATGCATATCATGTAGTTGCACTAATAGGTATGCTTGTGTATGTTTTATTTTAGAATTTATTTTAAAAAATAAATAAATATATTATATATATATATATATATATATATATATATATATATATATATATATATATATATATATATATATATATATATATATATATATTATAAAGGATAATAATAATATTTATAATAGTAAATAAAGTAAACAATGAAAGAAATAATATAAAATATTAATAAATAACAAAATATAATTTAAAAAAAATGAAACAAAACCTTGTTACTTATTAAACAAGGCAATTGGAAAACATTGGGCATAAAAAATATTATTATGAATATTTGGGTTGTTGATCATGGAAACAAGGTGGATTCCACATGGTAAGATTCATATTGGAGGAATCATAAATGATCAACAGTTGTTAAGCAGAAAAATAACACTTATCTTCTAAAAATGGGGAAAGTGGAAGAGATGGAAAGCATTGTCTTCTTGGAGCGAAGAAGGGAGGATTATTTTTGAAATAAGGAAAGGAAAAAAGTGCTCATCAATAAGTGAATCTTTTCTAGCAATTTTATTTGACAAATTAATATCATGAAACAGTAGTAAACTAATTGTTAAAGGTGTTGGAAATTTTGTTATGTGGATATAAATTAATAATTGAAAAAAGAACTAGAGATGAACATAATACATTCTGGTGTATGTGATGGATTGCATACTATTTTGAATGTGAAATAATTGTATGTATGTAAAACGTTAACTGCATGTTATCTTAATTTGGCCTCTCTAACCATTGAAAGACAACGATAAACCATAGCATGAAATTCAGAGAAATATTGAAGACAAAAGCCAAATTCTTTTCCTTGTTAAATTATTTGATAAACAATTTGCGTTTGAGCACAAGACGTTGCACTCAATTTGGAATAAGGGTTACTTTTCAAACTCAAAATTTTTGTGATTTAGCATCACAAAATTGTGAAACATGAGCTCTAAGGATATTTAGAATACCCAAAATAAATGTTAAATGTATTTTATCTGGATTTTGAAGTATGGATGTTCTAAAAGAATTGCATGGAATCATTCTGAGAGTCTTTTTGAAAAAAATGTAGCCAATTCCATTGTTTTCTTTAGAATGTATGAATGGATAAGAATACATGGTGGAATTTGTTTCATGTTTGTGGATTATACTTTAAATTATTTTAAATATATATAAATTATAAAGGTTTTTGGTTTGCACTCTGCTTGTGAAAGATATGTCAATTTAGCGTAATGACCTTCCTATTTTATTGAACTATTACTTTGTATATTTCAAGATATTATGATGGTTGCCTACTCCATTCATATCTTTAATGCTTCTTGTATTTAGAGAAATTAAATAAATATCTAGTTATAGGTGATTTTTTGAGAGGACACATTCTAGGTTAAAACTCTCCAAGCGAATCCAGAAATGCATGATGGGAAATCTAAATTTTAGACCTTATTTATCATATTTGTAAATATGTTGGTTGATAATTATCTTCATATGCATTATTATATTCACATTTTGATTATAAAATTTGAGATTTGTTACCCTTTGCACTTCAAGTTGGAACACCTCACAATAGAACTTTCTATATTTCTTAGAAACTTGCCTTGTATGTCTTTTAACTCAAACGATAGAAATTTTGTTTGATATTGTTTAGATGAAGAATCTCCAGCCTAGAGATGCAATCATATCTTAGCCAACGTTGCTTGGTTGTTTGGTTTAATAGTTTTGCCAATCATATATTAAAGTTGTAACTATAATATAACTTTAATATATTATAGTTATATTCGAGTTATATAATATAAAGTAATGCTTAAATATATTTAATATAAATTACTAAACAAGGTTTATGATTTGGTAATATGTGTAAGAAAACCATGGAAAAGCTATTAGGAGATCTGTTATAAATTGAATGATGACACTTCTTGTCTATTCAAGTTTGTGTGTGAGAGATTCGGCATTAGGACAGGAACAAAAATAGATAATTATTTGGGTTAAAAGACTCTCTTATTTTGTTATATTATCCTTTGAATGAGTTGCAATCAATACAATGAAATGATGATTCAAAATGTAAATTGCCTTCATGTGTTAGTATGGTATTAAGTTTTACTTATAATGAAAATATGCAAGGGCACAATAAAGAAGTATTAGTTTCTCTTGTTTTGAGGTCACTTTATATGAATTAATATCATTGTATTATCTATCTTAGTTAATGTGGATTGAATCATAAACATATTAAAGCTCATTTAATTTTTTTATTATTGCTAAAGCATTAAGGTTGTCCTAGATTTTCTTAGACTTCAAGGAGTTTGTCTGCATGACATCGTGGCTATAGTTGTAAATCTTGTAGTGTAATATTAGAGAGAGAAAGAGATTTACATGAAAACTTTAGAGTAGCTCTTAATCCATTGCAGAATACAATTAGAAATTTAGGCAAAATGAAATCTAATTAAAATTATTATAGTGATGTCTTTAAGATTCTTTAATTTCAAATTTTCTAACTATTATGACATTCTTATGACTTCTATGTTTTCCCTCCTTTCTTAATGGCAAACAAACAATTAACTATATGAAATATTGAGATCATATTTTATAGTAAAATTTATTAATGGTTATGAAACTATATTTGCTTGTAATCCATTGCATAGCTAAACCTTTAAAACCTTCAAACCCCAAGTAAACCTTTGATTAAGGGACTCCAAGATTGTGGGAATACAATCTTGATTCATAACCTGAGATTGTGGGTAGACAATATTAAAAATATCTTTAATGGTGCTTGTGGGTGGAAAAACACCATAATACAGGGATTAACCGTATTTTTGATGGGATAGGTCAGGATGGGAGGTAACATAGGATGAAATGGGTATCTCTCCTAGGTCATTCCCTGTTAGTATGGAGTGATGGTTCTTGTGCTTGAATTCATTATGGATTATCAACAACACAGTGGAATGGGACATTGTGTTGTCAAGACAAGACATCGGGTAGTACCAGGGTATTGGTAGACCCTAGATGAAGTCCATGAGATGTGGATATTCGTCCAAATCAAGTATACATACACTAAATCTTGCATGACTTGAAGTCTTGGTAAGATATGGGGAAATTACGCATCCAACCTCTAGGTGAAATGGGCCCTAGAGGAGAAAACCTTGCCTAAACTTGGAATCTCGGGTGGAGAGTGAAGTTCAATAGAGGTAACTATACCAATATTTGGCCAATATTGATCTCATGGGTATTTCAACTACAGTGGAATGGCACTCATGAAGATTTTTAGCATGCTCATACTATTAATTAATTTGGAAATGATTGAAATTTTTTCTCACTATGACCCTTGATGTAGGACAACCAAGTGGGTATAACTTGGATTGTTACATTATGATACTATGTGTCTTTCATAATCGCTTTATGCAATTATGAGATGGCTTCTAATAGAATCACCACCTTAATATCAATATTGGAATTCAAAACTTGTGTTACCATATTTTGCACAACTTCTTTGTCTTCTGATGGTTTCTTTAACTCTTTTTCTCTTGTTATTCTCATTTTTTTCCTTCTTTACTTATTTGTCAAGTACCCTCTTCACTATTTTCCATCGCTTCTTTTATTTGGTAGGTTCAGGATACTTGTCCTTCCTAGCTTGATTCCTTGTCATGATTAGTACTTCTTTGGTATCCTCAATGACTGGAGGAAACTCTATGTCTAAAAAGTTAACGTCTTATAGGATACTAGAACTTGCCTAATTTGGAAAATTTGCTTCCTTATGGTTCCCTGGACCACACCATCTATACATGTGTGTAGTATTTGTCTATTGTGTCTCCTATTTTTTGGGTGATGGATAGTTCTTCGTAAAATTCCCCCACTCTTGGTAATTGTGACATTGTATGATTGGTCTCCCATCCAAATCATACTTCAAGTGGCTCTGTCCTCCTTGTTAGTTGCCTTGATACTGTCTTCCCCCTCTAAAACTATTCCTATAACCACCACTAGTGGCTTGCTGGGCACTTCCTTGGGGTTTGGGTTTCTCTTCTTACTCTTGTATAGAGAGAACCTTTAGGCACACCTTTGTATTAAATGGATATTCCATCACTTCACTCATTGTAAGGACAAGTCACATTCATGTGACCTTCAGTTTTATAATCTGTATACCAAATATCCTTTTGCTCTTGCTTGACTTTATCTTTTACCTCTTTAATTATTTTGTCAAATTCATTCTAGAATGACTGCACCAGCTGTTGTATTGTATCATCCTCTTAACTATCTGAATCATCACATCTTACATGTGTTATCATTCTGGTGATTGTTTGTTTAGCCTCACTTTCAAAATTATTTGTATTTTCTAAGGATTTTTTATACTTGGCTAATCGAACTTCCTTCATCTTCTTCTTGTATCTGGATAACAACCCATCTACAAACCATCACTTTACTAGCACATATGCTAGAGGCATTTGCATATTATCCACCAACTACTTCAATCGACGGTCATATGATTTCACATCTTCATCAAATTTCTATTTAGTGGCATAAATTTCAGTTACAATATCACGATCATCCTTCAAGAGGTAAAATTCCTCAGTGATTGCATATTTTATTATATTCCATACCTAGAATTTTGGTGTGTTTTGCCTTTTTAGATACCAATATATGGGAAGTCCTCGTAATGTAACAGGAAACAATTGGAACCATTTGTCTATTTGATCTACATCATTTGCTCTTCATATGGTTATACATGTCTTGATGTGTCTTGTCAGGTATTCCTTTCCTTCCCCCATAAAGGGTGGGCATATTTTCTTTCCTACTCTATTATATGCATGGGCCATTGGTGGTTCTTCTTCTTCACTTGATGAAATTTCACCTATAATCCTTGATCGATTCCACATTATAGGTGAATCACTTTTTTGATCCTCATTGAAACCGTCTATTTGAGGAATCTTATATTCACCAAAAAGTCATCTACCAATCTCTAGTGCATATTCATATATGACCTCCTTTACTAGTGTATAGGTTTTGGCCTTGGTCCTTCCTCCTAAGATCTTTTGTGCATATTCATACACTTTTTCTATTACTGGTTTATGTGTATTGTGTTCAACAATGTTCATGGTCCCTCTTTAGGAGTACTACACCACTATCATCTACATGCAAGACCCAAATTCAAGGGAAGGAGGAGGTCTATTGAATGGAAAAAAAATTTGAGCAAAGAGCTAATGTAGCAATGTTCCCCCAACAAGTAGTAATAGGATGCCATGGGTCATACTTTCCAATATATTATCCTAGGAGAATTAAAGATCTAGTTTCATATTTTCTAGGCTCAAGTGATAAGTGGTTTCCCTCCTCCTGCTTGAATGATTCAAGTGTCAAATAACACTGGCTAGATATCTACCCTAGGATTTTTAGTTTGACAACCCCAAAGGAAAGTACTGCACTAAGATGGCACTCCCTAAAACTTGGGAGTAATTACAAGCAATGTTATGTTTAGAACAAGGAATAGTTGAAGTTTCACACAATCTGGTCTGATCATTGTAGATTCGCTGGATGAACTTGGGATGGGTCAATGGTTGCAGTGTGCTAATCATGCCATAATTTTATGTATATAAATCGATAATTAAATAAAATGTGTAAAAGGAACATGGCCATTATCTCATCGTGTACCTTGGTGACTCAATATCTTCAAAAAGCATCCTTGGATTATGATTTTTCGCTCACCATAATATATTTCTTCTGATTCTATATCTATTTATTTCTTTTGACTTTGCAACCCAATGGACAAGGACATGACAACACAAAAAGGCCAAAAAATCCATATTTGACAAGCTGTCATGGCATTGATAAGCTAAGAAGCATGTCAACATGAGAGAAGGCATGAAGTAAACTTCACTATATACACCTCAAAAGGAAGTATATAAGTTTATGCAACTAAAATCTCTCATGGTGTTCCCACAATTACAAATGAGGTTTCCACTAAATTATGTAGAAGGAAAAGCTAATTCAAGAATAAACAGATTGCAAAAATTATGTATTTACTTTGTGATCCACTTTCTATGGCAACATGTCTATTCTTGAATTTTATTTGGGTTGAAATGGAGTATGTCTATGTACAAAAAATGTTCAAATATACCCCATGAGTCACATAGTTCTACTTTCTTTTTTTCTTGGGTATGTTAAGCATTGTGTTCCCTCTTGTCTTTCCATTCCATTGTGTTTTTGCGGTTTGGATACTGTTGTTATTATAATTTCATTGCTTATCCTTTTGTATAGCTTTGTTCATAGCCATCCTAAAAATATCTTCTCCCTCAGATCCTCTCCTTTCACTATTTTCTAATTTGTTGTTTTCCTTGTATTCCTCGCATTTCCTCAGTTATTCCTTTATCGTGCAATCCTCTTGGACTGCTTTTGTTGACAATTTCTTCATTTCTTCCATTTTATGTCATGGTCCATTTTACCAAAGGATATCCTTCTAGGTTCCTCTCTCCCATAGATCGGAAGACCCTTGTAGGTTTCCAAGAGTGTGGGTGAAATTTTACACCTCCTCATCCACTCTTCTTTTTTGAAGTTGATGACATGATAGGGATGACCAATGTTGAGGTATTGATGGTTGAAGTAGATTTCAAAGATCAAGTGGACATATGGAAGAAAAAATTTATGGAAATGACTAATTCTAGAATCAAATATAAAATCAAGTAGGGACATGATCAAAGATGATCCCAAATCCCTGCCCTACCTCAATGGAAGATTGGGATCCTACATACTAGATAAAAATAATCATGCCCCAACATAGTTATGAGTCCCAAATTTCCACCCTACAATATTATGGAAATATGGGAATGCATGATCAAAGATCTCATCCCAATCACCCATCCTCTTTGATAGCAAGTAAAATATTATGAAAATGGTGCATGAAGGAGCATACCCAAAATCCTGTCAGGATGGAAGCTTCGAGGATCCCTAGAAGTGAAAATTAATAACCTCGACTACCTTTTTAGATAGTCAAAGGGTATGACAAATAAATTTAAAATATATAGCTTCAAAAATGACCAATATCTTATCTTTCTATGACATGAAGGGGTAAATTAGATTGAAATATTAATAAACTATCAGAATGATCAAGGGATTGGATTTGTGTAGAAGTACTTAACTTCTTCTAAAAAACTGCCATCCCTCCTGAAGTAGAGCATCAAAATATATTTTTAATGTTCCAATATGATTTTTCCCACCAAGCGCCATCAATGTTGTAATTTGAATCTATTGTAAAATTTTTTATAAATTGTGGAATGTTCATCATTCCAAACGGTGGGTCTGTGGCCATTATAATTCATATGTAATTCTTCTTCACCTTGTAAATAATCCTATATCACTATTTGGTCTCTTAATTTATCTTCACTTCTATATTTTGCTTAAGCATATATTTTTATTTTTGTGATGGTCATATGAGCTTGTTCATTTAATTCTGCTATCTAGGTTTTATTATATCCAAAATATAAACTACTTTATATGTTTACTTTCTCCAACATGTCCCAAGGTAAAAGATATAGTCATACAACAAGATCCTAGATTTGGTTATGGAAGGGAACATGAATTTGTATAACAAAGAAATATATAGTCATGGATAAGATATTTTAAAAAACTAGCATGTATATGAGTTGTTCATCAAATGGAATGATATTCTAGAAGAATATGTAACCTATAAAGTAACATAGATTAACAATTTTTTTAAATTCTTTGTCTAGAATGTATTTTAAAATCAAAGGATATGTGATGAATCTAACATTGTCACTTGAATATTCTTATTTTATTCTAATAAATATCATGTGCAAGGATAAGTTATCCCTTGAGCATGAGGGTTAGGATTTGTTACTTTAAAATACCATAGATAGGAAGAGATAGATGTTTCAATTGATAAACATTCATATCATATTTATTTTATTTAATTTGGTGTGAATATGATACTTTGAACTCTCTTGAACTATGATATTATTTGATTTATAAGTTCATTAGACTTGCTTTTATTATTTGGATATAGATTATTACTTTCATATTAGATTTGTTATAAAAAAATATTTTTATTTTAATTCTATTATAAATTGAGGAACTATATTGAAATTCATATTGTTAAGTTAATTTGTTATACAATAGTATGTAGTATGTGCATCTATGAATTATACCTATTCATTTTTATGCAAAACCTAATTCATTGGTATCCACACCTAGACAACATTGGTTTATAATAAGGTTAGTATTAAGTCACTCACCTTTGATATTATATGTAGGACATATCACAATACCCCTAGTCTTATATAATGGTAAGAGGGTAACCATGGTTAGGGTCAAACATGTATCACACACCCATCAATCACACATACATGGGACCTATAAGTATTATTTAATAATTTTTATTTCATATAAAATTAATGGTCCATGAGTATAAAATAATATATACCCATGTGCATGTATTTTTAGTTTAGAATTGGAAATGTGTTTATCATTTTCTAGCTTGTGTATTATGTAATATTATTCATTCACATTCATGTGAACATGACCAATAAAATATGTAATAATACCTGAAGGAGGATAAATGATTGATTTATGGTAATGGAAAGAACACTAGATACAATCATTATGAGTTTTAGCATAAGCTTGAATAATTGAAGTAATTTGTTAAAGTACATGCTTATGAATTTAAAAAGGATATTCTTAGCGATGATCGGAATGCATTGAAATACGCTAACTATGGGTGATACTCTATAACAATTTGTCTAAATTAATTTCATTTTATACTTATCAATTCAATTTCTTACTATTAAATACCTTTTCCAGATTGATTAATTTATTTATAAACTTGTATGAGGGAGTTAAAATATGTTGGTACAATGAAATTTACCTTTTTAAATTCTTTGGAGGCCATTAAATTTTTAATGAAAAGTGTTACTTTTAATTTAATCTAACATTAGATTTTGGAAAAAGATAATGCTTATCATGTAATGCTTTGATTTTTTATTTTAAAAATACCTCTTTAGATAGTCGTAATTTGCTTGATAAAGTATGTTTTTATGGTGTATTGCATACATTGAACTTAAGAGCAAGTTTGAAAATTAATAACTCTAATTATTGGAATATGCTTATAGATTTTCATAATGGGTTGTATGGAAAAAAAATGACCTCCATCAATATTACTCTTTTTTTTGGTAAGTAAATTTCTTCATTGATTACCGGGTTTTGTAGGTTAACCCAAAACCTATTACAAAATTTAGCCTTATGCTGATGCTACGGATCCTATTTATCCTAAGGACATTCTGTCCTCTCCTACTACTAATTTTCCTAACAACCTTTACCAGGCAGTTGAAGCAAACATGGACCAAAAACCTGACAGGACCAACCAAGATGGGTAAATCGCTTTGATCATACAAAAATGGAAAAAGATATTAGCCATAGGAGGATTACTTCCTTTGTACAAAATGTAAGACAAAAGTGAAACCCCCAAGAACAGAGGATACTCAAGCCTTGTCTTCAACGTCTTCCTCGAGCTCCTCTTCCTTATCCTCCTCATCTTCCTCATCATCGTCCTTGGCTTCTACTTTTGGCATGTACCCCTCGTTGAAGAACACCTGAGTCAGAGTGTCGTAAGTCTCCTGCATCTAGTGGATGATGCTAGCGTGAGATTTTAGGATGAAACATTTGAGGACCATGATGGTAGGTCCCTCATATTCCATATCACTAACGCTCGTTTTGGAGCTGCCTTGAATTTTTTTGTTCTTCAGTATCAAGGAGGATCTCGTTGGGGGTTCCTCGATCCTTAGTTTTTTCTTGGTTGTGCTACCTCTGGTGATTGGATCCCCCACTCTCTTCTTCACAGGAGACATAGAGGAAGGTTTTTTTGTGCCCAAATTGGCTCTTACCCCCGAACTTTCTGCATGGTGGCTGGGAAAAATTTCCTCAATGACCAAAGGTTCAGGATTTGGTGTCGTGGCCAACACCCACTTGTAGATCACTTTGAACAATCCTTGGTGCATTGGAATAGCAGACCCCCTCTTGCTGTGGCAAGCGTTTATGGTGTAGTTCATCAAATTTATCAGGAACTGAGAAATACTTATTAGGTTGACATCCCGAAAGAAATTCATGAATGTGCAGTGGAAGCTTAACAGTGTCTGACTGGGATCCTTCATCATGATAAACTCCATCACATTCTTCATGACCCCATTTCATGGGGTGGTCAAATCCATTCTGGTCAGTCCATTCTTAGATTCCTTAAAAAAATTTAGGTTATCATGAAATTCCTTTAATTCCACCTCCCAATGGTGTTTCTAGCGGTGGATGGAGCGACCTTTCACCATTTGTCCCGTCATTGCAACAAGAATGTTCACATCAATGATGAAATCTCCACCCCAAATCTCCACCTTCCCATCTTCCCATGTATCCATCACCACTTGGGTGATGTCCTCCTTTGCCCCCGATAACAGGTCGAAGAATTGGGTAAATCATCGCTCAGTAAGGATGGCCTGAGCAACGGGTTCCATGATGACCATACAGGGCTCTACATATGTCATATTTCAATGGAAATTTGAGGTAATTTGAGGTATTTTATGTTGTCATTGATGTCACATGGATCATTGATGTTACATGGATCACATTTGGTTTTGGTGGCTAAAATATTTCATAAATAAGCATTTATAATATTTTGGAAAGCATGGCTATTTACAGGATTTTTATGAAAACCAAGGCAGCCAAAATAAAAGGTTTTATTTAAAACCATAGTGGGCTTATGTGGAAATGTATTTTCTTTAAAGCCAAGGTGGAATTTTGTTTCATCAAAAAAGGACCTCCAGTGATGAAGATATTAAAGTTTAAAGTTTAAGTTTAAATTAATGGAGGTCTGAGCTATGTGCAATTAATGGAGGTTGGCATATATATATATATATATAAAGGTTTCAATTTATTTTGAAAAGTGGGCATATTATATATCATTAGAAAGCTTATTTTGAGGTCTATTTGAATAACTTATTTAGAAGGATAAATAAGGTGTGTGTAAAGAGATATTTATGATTTTGCAAAGGGGTTCCAAAAGTGAAGTTTTCCTTGTTCTTTTTAAAGAATATTAATTCTTTCGTGATGTGACAAGGTATGCAATATTGTGATATATTTTATTTTATGGTGTAAGTGGTTTTGGGAGTGAAAAGGTTATTCAATGTTTTGATTTATTTTATTTTATGGTATAAGTGGTTTTGGGAGTGAAAAGGTTATGCAATGTTTTGATTTATTTTATTTTATGGTATAAGTAGTTTTGGGAGTGAAAAGGTTATGCAATATTTTGATTTATTTTATTTTATGGTACAAGTGGTTTTAGAAGAGATAACGAAGTTGTGCAATTAAAGGTCTTAGTGATGATTATTGAAAAGTGGAGTAATGTTGATTATTTTGTGATCTACTAACCCTTGTGAAGATTGGTAAAATAATTTTATGATTGTGGTAGATTTAAAAAGAGGTTTTTTCATCTTCATAAAAGATATGGAACATTCTCCTATTGATTGTTTATGGTGTTTTATTTATAAAATATCATTGGAGGGAAAAGGATTGTTTGTGGTTTCCTTTTCAAAAGTGGTTGGTTGAATGCTTCAAGGTTTTTTGAATTAAGAGTTGTGTCTAAACCTTGTTTGATAAGCATAGTTGTTGAAGCCCATTGGTTGTAAAATAACTTGAGTTAGAAAAGAACATGAGTATCATTGTTATGTGAGATTTGTGGTTGAATATTGTTGGAAATATTTGAGTTTGTTGATGCATACTTGGACTAGGTTTGTGTGAGAAAGAGTTGTTTCTTGTGATGATTGGTTGAGTTGAGTTGATTGAGCCTAGTCAAGTGATGTGTTAAGTGATTGTTCAAGTTCTATGAAATAAACTATTCCATCATTCTATGTTGAGTTGAGATTAAGGTTAGAACATATTGAGTCTCTAACAATTCTCTTTATGGTTCTATAATATTTGAGTTGAATTGAGATTGATTTGGGTTGAGAGTGAGAATAAAACATATTGAGTCTCTAACAATTCACTTTATGCTTCTATGAAGTTAATTTGAGTTGAGATTACCATTCATTGTTGAGTTCATTTTGAGTACTACTTGATCATGATTGATTGAGCCTTTGAGAAGGACTTTGGGAATGATTTGAGGACAGTGTTGGGACATATTTGAGGACAGTGTTTGGACAAGTTCTTAGTGAGCTTGTTGGAGTAGACTTGGACAAGTTCTTGGTGACCTTGCTAGAGCAGATTTGGTCAAGTTCTTGGTGAGCTTGCTAGAGCAGATTTGGAAAAGTTCTTGGTGAGCTTTCTAGAGCATATTTGGGAAAGTTCTTGGTGAGCTTGCTAAAGCAGATTTGGATAAGTTATATGTGAGATTTTTATTCAGTATTTGACAAGTTTTGTGTGAGTTTGTTAAGCAGTTTTTGTGTGAGCCTATTGAGTAGGTTCTTAGTAAGCCTATTGACAGACCTTTGGAGGTGATAGAGTATAGAGTCTTAGTGGATAGAGATCCAACATCTAGCATAGTTGAAGATAGATCTAGTGAGGAGTCTTCAAGTGGATAGAGGTCCACCAGTTAGTGCAGTAGAGAGACAAAGTCTCCTAGAAGATCACATAGCTAGAGCAGAAGAGTAAAGAGTTCTCCTATGGAATATATCCATGAACTTGAGATTAGGGGATAAATATCTCCATTGGATAGAGATCCATAAACATTATAATTGGGAGTGATTCCCAAATATATTGATTGAGAAAGTTTTAGTAAAATATTTTTTTATGGAGGACCTCACATTGGGGTAACCGTGTTAAATATTGTGTCTCAATTGTGTGTGGTGACTTGTGCTCTTGCTTACTACTGCTATCTGAGTTATTAATACACACTGCTATATCTAGTTATTGCAATTAAGGACATTAATTGATATTGGTTTGGAAAGAAAGTAAAAAGTGGTGTTATACTAGTCACCCCCATCTCAGTATAATCTTGTGTTCTTCAATTGGTATTAGAGCGAGTTCCTTCAAAAAGTCTAACAACTTGAGGGCAGATTCTACAAGAACACAAATGGCTTCAGAGAAAGGATTATCTTCAAATAAGGATCCATTTTTTGATAGTAACAATTATTATTTTTGGATCATGAGGATGAAGAACTACTTGATATCACAAGGATATGAGGTATGTCAGATGGTTGAAAAAGAGTATAATGTTGAAGGTGATCTCGAGGAAGATAAGACTACCAAGAAATTGGTTGAGATCAATGCAATAGCAATGAATTGTATTTTGAGTGGGCTACGTGAGATAAATTTTGCAAAGGTCATGGTATGTACCTCATCTAATGAGATGTGGACCAAGTTGAGGAACACTTATGAAGGAGATTATAAGGTAAAGTTGCCAAAACTACAAACTCATAGACAAATATTTGAGGAATTAAAAATGGAATATTCTGAAGATATTGCAAAATTCTTACTTCGAGTTGATGAGATTACTAACACTATGAGAGGCCTAGATTTTGAGATGAAATAATCAGAAGTTACTCAAAAGGTTTTGAGATCACTTCCCATGAAATATGATGCAAAGGTTTCAGTAATAGAAGAAACAATGGATATCAACAAGTTAACAATGGAAGAATTGCAAGGTACTCTCACAACTTATGATATGAGGGTAAGTAAGCATCAAGCTACAATAAAAGAGACTGCATTCAAGGCTTCAGGAAAAGAGAAAGGGAAAGTTTCAGAAATAGATAGAGTTTTAGAAAATGATGAGGAGGTTAAATTCATCAAAAGGAATAAGGACTCAAGGAATTTTAGAAATATAAGGAAATTCAAGTGCTACAAGTGTGATGATCTTGGTCACTATGCATACAAGTTTCCACATGAAGAAATCAGTGATGATGAAAAATAGGGTCACAAAAGAAAAGAATATGGAAAGCATAAGCATGACAAAGATGACATATTCAAGCAAAATAGGTATGAGAAGAAGAAAATTTTTCGTAAGGCAAAGAAATATTACTACATTGTAGAAGCAAGTGATAGCTCAGATCATAATGATAGAGACAATCCATATGATGAAAAGGAAGAGCATTTATTCCTAGGAATAGAAAGTGAAAGAGAACAATGTTTTGTGTGTGGTCAAAGAGATCACAGATCAAGGTATTGCAATGGTTTCAGTGATAGTGAAGATGAGATGACACATCAAGGAAATAGGCATGGTCAAAGAAATCTTGAGAGTTTGTTTGATATAGAAGATTATAATAATCTTACTGACAGTGAAGATGAAGAAGGGTTTTTCTATGGAATAAAAGAACTATAAGAAGAACATTCATGCCAAACAAAATAAGTTAAACAAGAGGATAAGGTCTCAGTTGATCTAAAGGAAGACTTAAATGTTATCCATGAGAAACTACAAGAGGTTAAGGAGAATCTAAAAGAATTGAGATGTTCCCTACATGAGAAGTTTGATCCATCACATGACTCAGAAGGTCAATATATTTGTACTAAGAAGGAAACATGTATTTTAGAGGCTTTAGAGATGGATGCCAAGTTTCTACTTGACACAACTGAAGAGAAAGAAGAGGAAGATTCTAAAGCACCAAAGGTCCCATATTTCAGGATTGGGAAATCACACTCAAAAGGAAATGAAGTTATAAAATATGAAATCAAAGGAGCACCTAATATTTGTGAGGAAATTTCCAAAGTTCCTATGGCTCCAAATATTCAGTTTGGTTCTTGTTTTGAGATAGGTGAATCAAGCTCAAAGGGAAAATAAATTCTTGAAGAGAAAGACAAGAAAGAGGTTTTAGATGCTACAAATAAGGTTCAAGGATACAATGCACAAGTTGAAGATGATCATAAGGATAATGATCAAGAAAATTATGAAGAACCAAGGCATGAACAAAGGGCTTTTCAAGGATATTGTTTTTCTTGTAATGGATGGACACAGGGCTATACATTGAAGGATCCATGGATCAAAGAAGTTTCATTTTGCTAGAAGAAACTTCAAAGGAAGAAGGTATGATTTTCAGGGACATTGCTTCTCATGTAACAAGATTGGTCATAAAGCTTTTCAGTGCAAAGGAAATGAGCAACATGGTTTTTTTTTTAGAGCTACACAAGTCAAAAGTCATGGTAATAATGGTCATGAAAACAAAGCTTCACAATACAAGGTTCAGGAAAGGAATGGATATGGAAATTACTTAAAGAAAGAATTCAGGACATGGGCACCATCCAAAGGCTACAATATCAAGTGTTTTAATTTCAATAACTTTGTTCATATTGCAATATGGTGTAGGACTCAATTCCAAACAGGTTCAAGACAAGAAGATCAAGTAATTCATCAAGAGAAGGATATCAAAAAAACATGGAAGGAAGTTGATAGAGGAAATAATCAATGTAATATGGGAGTAAAGGTACTCCCACCCCAAAATTAATCACCTCAAGAGAGAAGGTGGTGAGGGGGATATGCTTAAGATTCATATCTTTTAGCCCCATAGGTGTCCCTTTTGCCATTGATGTCAAAGGGGGAGATATTTGAGTAAGGGGGAGAGCATTGAGTTAGGGGGAGTAGCCTCCAAAGAGAGCATTGAGTTAGGGGGAGCAGCCTCCAAAGAGAGTATTGAGTTAGGGGGAGTAGCCTCCATAGAGAGTATTGAGTTAGGGGGAGCAGCTTTGATTCTCAAAGATGGTTTTTGCAGTGATTGTGGTGTTTGCATTAGAGGTGTTGTCATCAATGACAAAGGGGGAGATTGTTCGAAATTTGAGGTAATTTGAGTCATTTTATGTTGTCATTGATGTCACATGGATCACACTTGGTTTTGGTGGCCAAAATATTTCATAAATAAGCATTTATGATATTTTGGAAAGCATGGCTATTTACAGGGTTTTTATGAAAACCAAGGTAGGAAAAATAAAAGGTTTTATTTAAAACCACGATGGGCTTATGTGGAAAGGTCTTTTCTTAAAATCCAAGGTGGAATTTTGTTTCATCAAAAAAGGACCTCCGATGATGAAGATATTAAAGTTTAAAGTTTAATTTTAAATTAATGGATGGCCGACCTATGTGCAATTAATGGAGATTGATATATATATATATATATATAAAGGTTTCAATTTATTTCTAAAAGTGGGAATATTATATATTGTCAGAAAGCTTATTTTGAGGGCTATTTGACTAACTTGTTTATAAGCAGAAATAAGGTGTGTGTAAAGAGATATTTATGATTTTACAAAGGGATTACAAAAGTGAAGTTTTCCTTGTTCTTTTTCAAGAATATTAATTCTTTCATGAGGTGACAAGGTATGCAATATTGTTATTTATTTTATTTTATGGTATAAGTAGTTTTGGGAGTGAAAATTTTATGCAATGTTTTGATTTATTTTATTTTATGGTATAAGTGGTTTTGGGAGTGAAAAGGTTATGCAATGTTTTGATTTATTTTATTTTATGGTATAAGTGGTTTTGGGAGTGAAAAGGTTATGCAATGTTTTGATTTATTTTATTTTATGGTACAAGTGGTTTTAGGAGAGATAAGAAAGTGAAATTAAAGGCCTTGGTGATGATTATTGAAAAGTGGAGTAATGTTGATTATTTTGTGATCTACTAACCCTTGTGAAGATTGGCAAAATAATTTTGTGATTGTGATAGATTTACAAAGAGGTTTTTCATCTTCATAAAAGGTATGGGTATATTCTCCTATTGATTGTTTATGGTGGTTGATTTATAAAATATCATTGGAGGGAAAAATATTGTTTGTGGTTTCATTTTCGAAAGTGGTTGGTTGAATGCTTCAAGGTTTTTTGAATTAAGAGTTGTGTCTAAACCTTTTTTGATAAGCATAGTTGTTGAAGCCCATTGGTTGTGAAAGAAATTGAGTTAGAAAAGAACATGAGTATCATTGTTATGTGATATTTGTGGTTGAGCATTGTTGGAAACATTTGAGTTGGTTGATACATACTTGGACTAGGGTTGTGTGAGAAAGAGTTGTTCCTTGTGATGATTCATTGAGTTGAGTTGATTGAGCCTATTCAAGTGATGTGTGAAGTGATTGTTCAAGTTCTATGAAATAAACTATTCCATCATTCTATGTTGAGTTGAGATTAAGGTTAGAACATATTGATTCTCTAACAATTATCTTTATGATTCTATAAGATTTGAGTTGATTTGAGATAGATTTGGGTTGAGAGTAAGATTAGAACATATTGAGTCTCTAAAAATTCTCTTTATGGTTCTATGAAGTTAATTTGAGTTGAGATTGCCATTCATTGTTGAGTTCATTTTAAGTACTACTTAAGCATGATTGATTGAGCCTTTGAGAAGGCCTTTGGAACATATTTGAGGATAGTGTTGGGATAGATTTGAGGATAGTGTTTGGACAAGTTCGTAGTGAGATTTTTGGAGAAAATTTGGGCAAGTTCTTGGTGAGCTTGCTAGAGTAGATTTGGGCAAGTTCTTGGTGAGCTTGCTATAGAAGATTTGGACAAGTTCTATGTGAGTTTGTTATTCAACATTTGACAAGTTCTGTGTGAGCCTGTTAAGTAGGTTCTGTGTGAGCCTATGATGTAGGAGCATCCGACAGCATCAGATGCAGAGGCATCCAGTTGCGGGAAAGTCAGTGCTGAAGAATCGACCAAGGAAGATTAAGTAGAAGGCAAGGAGGAAGTTCATAGCAAAAACTGTCGTGATTTCACTACATCATGAAATCACGACAGTTTTTAGGAGAGAGAAAATGCCGTAGAAGGGGTTGCAATTTTGCGATATGTCACGAAATCGTGACCATCGCAAAATCACGACAGCAGCAGCGAGGCAGAGGCAGAGGTCATGAGAAGTAGTGAAATCGCAACGTCGGAGCAGCAGCAAGAGGAAGGCAGAAGAAGTGTCACGAAATCGTGACATGTCACAAAATCATGACACGTCACGAAATCACGATATCGAAGCGAAAGGCAGAGGGAGGCAGAAAGCAGCAGCGAAATATCGATGTTGCAATTTCACGATGTCATGAAATCATGACGTAAAGGAAAAAGCGAAGGCAGAGGAGCATGGAGGTCATGATATCGCGACGTTGCGATTTCGCAATGTCACGAAATAGTGACAGCAAGGCAATAGCAGAAGAAAACAGAGCAAGGTGAAAAGTGGTGGCAAAATCGTGACGTTGCGATTTCGTGACATCATGAAATCATGACATCAAAGGGAGGCCAGGGCAAGAGTCAAGAGCAGTAGCGAAATTGCGACATCGTGATTTCACGTCTGATGCAGGAGCATCCGGCAGCACTAGCAGCAGAAGCATCAAGTTGCGAGAGAGCCACTTCTGAAGAGTCGGCTCGGGAAGAAGAGGAAGAAAGCAAGAAAAATTTTGCTAAGGCAAAATTTGAAAAGTGTAGCGAAATCGCGACGCGATTTCGCGACGTCGCGAAATCGCGACGTCGCAGCGAAAGAGGAGGCACAGTTGGAAAAATGTCATGATTTCATGACATGTCGCGAAATCGCGACGACGAAACAGTAGAGGGCTAGGAGGCAGAAAAGAGTAGCAAAATCACGACATCAAGGCAAGGAGGAGGCAGTGGCAAAAAAAGTGTAGCGAAATCGCGACATCAGAGTAGCAAAAGGAGAGCGCAGTGGAAGTGTCACGATTTCGCGACATTTCACGAAATCGTGACTGTTGCAAAATTGTGACCAAAGCAGGCAAACGAGGGGCAATCAAAGGCAGAGGTCGCGATATCACAACCTGTCGCGATATCATGACAAAAATCCCAGTGGAGGGTTAAGCGGCAGAACAGTCACGATATTGCGACGTCGCGATATCGCGACATTGCGAAATCGTGACAAGAATTGGAAAACTAGCAGGCAGCGAGAGTTGGTCATGATATAACAACATGTCGTGATATAACGACCAAAATTAGGAAAGGGCGCAGAGGAGCAAAAACGTCGCGATATCGCGACGAGAGAGAGAAAAGGCACGGGAGGAGAAAGAGATGGCAGGAACGACATTTTCGAGGACCGTTCAAAGATGACACGTGGCACAAGCTAAAGTTAAAGCAGGGGATTACCTAGAAGCACAGGGAACGAAGAGGATGGGCATGCAAAGAATCTGACGGATTCAATGGTGACAGGGACCATGTAGAGAGGGGTCTTTAATCGGGTTGGTGTCCCAGTTTTTGTGTTCATGTAATTAATTGGGTTGGTGAATCCTTTTATGCATGAGTTGATGCTTCAGAGGGTCGAGGCCTCTATAAAAACCTAGTTTATTGTATTTGTCAAGACGGTGGATCGGGGAATGCACGCTGAGTGTGAGAAGTGTAAAGCTAAGCCGAGAGCTAGCTAATGTAAGCCTGCGGGCTGTATGCTTGTAATTTTTTAGATTTATTAATGAAAAGTGGGGTTTGAAGAAGTTGGCATTTTTTGGTCCCCGTCAGCCTATTGAGTAGGTTCTTAGTGAGCCTATTGACAAATCTTTGGAGGTGACAGAGTACAGAGGACAAAGTCTCAATGGATAGAGATTCAGCAGCTAGCATAGTTGAAGATAGATCTAGTGAGGAATATTCAAGTGGAGAAAGGTCCACTAGTCAGTGCAGTAGAGAGACAGAGTCTTCTAGAAGATCACATAGGCATAGCATAAGGGGAAAGAGTTCTCATGTGAAATAGATCCACAAACTTGATATTAGGTGATCATCTCATTTGGATAGAGATCCATAAACATTGTAATTGGGAGTGATTCCCAAAGATATTGATTGAGAAAGTTTTAGTAAAATATTTTCTTCGTGGAGTACCTCACATTGGGGGAACCACGTTAAATATTGTGTCTCAATTGTGTGTGGTGACTTGTGCTCTTGCTTACTACTGCTATTTGAGTTATTAATGCACACTACTATATTTGGTTATTGCAATTAAGGACATTAATTGATATTGGTTTGGAAAGAAAGTAAAAAGTGGTCTTATACTATTCACCCCCCTCTCAGTATAAGCTTGTGTTCTTCATCCGCTAATAGACTTCTTCCTCAAAATTCTCTCAAACTTGCTCTGACTAGCGCACCATAGTTCTTCTCTTTTGCTACTGCTAGGAAGGGAATAGGGTTTAAAATTATGTTGGTAGGTGTTGAGGCATTTCTTAATCGGTGTGCCAACTTTGGGAATCCATTCCCCATTCGCCACATGAGTATTATGCCAGCTGTCCTTAGACTCCATCCGGTTAGTGTGATTCTGCCTCACCTTGGTTGTCCATGAATCAACACATTCCTTAGGAGGAGTGTCGTGCATTGGAAAGGACCATCCATATGCCTCCACCTGTGTCTTCTGCCCCCATACGTGATCTGTCAGCCTCATCAACATTCCAACCACCTCCTTGTCATCATGATTTGGATCCTCATTGATTGTCATTATCACCCATTTTATAGCGCCTTCATAGACCTACGTACTTTGCATGGGGAAGGTCCATTCATCAACCACCATTTGTACCTCATGCCAGGTGGCCCTATTGATCGACATTGTCCACTTTCTCGTAATCCACTTCTCGATGCGATGTAGATCCATCTTCTTGACATGCTTAGAAAAATTTGGAATTGCCGCCATGGGAATCCGCACGTCGATGACCTCCTCCTGATCGCCTATGATGTGGCCAATGGTCATAGTCCTTTCGCCATGGAGCCCCCAATGGAAATTGGTAGTTTGTGTTGGGAAGTTTACCTTTTCGCACCTCGAAATCATGTCCTTGCATTTTCCACCATTTATCCTTTTCGAGATATTTGAGAACGTTATCCCTAGAATCACATCCATCTGATTAGGATTTCTTAGTAAAGTGGACTCATGATAGTCTTGGGCCACGTGGTAATTGGCCATCCTTCCCCCACCCGCCTTAGGACATGGCTTGCCTTTCATTGCATAGGATGTCCTTGACTTCACGTGGCACGTCACGTGTCCACGTTGTCAAACTACTAGCCTCGACACCCGCATTGGCTAGTTTATCCGCTGATCTGTTAGCTTCACGGAAGACATGGCGAGCCCTCTTTTCTTGTCTGGCCTCGAAGAGGATCCTCGCCTCATGGATGATAGCTTCAATCCTCCAGGGTGGTTTTTTGCCATTAGTTAGGAGGTTAATAATGATTTTTGAGTCTCCTTCAACCATCAGGTTGCCTTGGATCTCATGAGCCAACTGTAAACCCCTCCAAAGCGCTCTAGCTTCAGCCTCATTATTGGTTCTGGATCCTAATGGTTCTGCAAAGGCCATCCTCAAGCTTCCTTGATGATCTCTAATTACTCCTCCAATGCCTGCCCACCCAGGATTATCCTTAGCCACTCCATCAAAATTCAGTTTGAACCAGTCCCTAGGGGGTGGCTCCCATTTGATCCCAGCTCTAGGATTAGGTTTTGGTACAATGACTATGTCATCAGAGGGGATACCTAAGGATAGGGTAATTTGTTTCTCTATAGGAGGGATTCCTTGATTTTTTGTAGATAGGATACTAATATTTTCTTTCGCAAAGGTAAGAATTCGGTTAAGGATGGTTTGGGAGCTATGCTTGGAATCATTAAAGGCTCTATGGTTCCTCTCTAACCAAATTTTCCAAAGGAAGTGGTGCCAAAAAATCCTCCAAAGGAACTTGAGTTTTGGGCTAACAAAGGGAAGAGGCCATTGTTGGAAGACTTCAGAAATTGAGGCTGGTTTAGCCCAAGAGATTCTAAAGGCTTGGAAAAGTCCATCAAGGATGGAGGTTGCCACTGGGCATTCTAGAAAGAGGTGTTGAACTGATTCCCAGCCTGCCCTGCACATGTAACACCGGTTAGCAATAATCATTCCTTTTGTTAGCATGTTGTCAATGGTAAGGATCCTTCCTTGTATCACTAGCCATGTGAAGAAGGATATTTTGGGGATTAGGCCCTTAATCCAGACCAGTTGTGACTGAAATTGGTGATCTTCAAGATTGAGGAGTAAATTGTAGGTTGTTTTAACTATAAATTCTCCACTCTCTATTTCTTCCCACACTATATGGTCTTCAGCATTCCATATGGGTATGAGCTACTGGCCTAAGATATTCTGAAGCTCTTCAGACTCAGCTACAAAACCCTGGATCCTGATAATCTACCATCTTGGGAAGTTCCTGTCCTGCCTTATGTAGTCTGCCACCTTATGCCCTATAGATCGTTCCGTGTGTTCTTTGAGCCTAACCAATTGGGGGTTCCTTGATAAAGCCTCGGATCTAGCCCACCTGTCTTCCCAAAAGTTGATTTTATGACCATTGCCTAAAATCCATCTGAGCCCTTTCTTGACCAAATCTCTGCTAGTTAGGATTGCTTTCCAAAAGGCCGATCCCCTGTTTAACAAATTTCCATTGAGGAAGTCTGCTCCTTGGAGGTATTTCCTCCTGACTATGGTTATCCACTCATTTTCAACATTAGATAGTAGTCACCATGCTTGTTTAGCTAGCAACGCCATGTTTAAGAGGGAGACTCTCCTTAGATTTAGTCCTCCATTAGCTCTGGGTTTGCATACCTTGCTCCATCCTACCAAATGGATCCTTTTTTTCTCTTCCGTCCCAGACCAAAGGAAGTTTTTTTGATATTGTTCAATTTTTTGATACACTTTGCTTGGAGCTTTAAACATGGATAAGAAGTAAACTAGAATGCTCTGTAGAGAGGCCATGGTTAGTGTCGCTTTACCTTCCTGGGATAAAAGATGTCCTTTCCAGCCAGCCAACTTTTTTTGGATCCTTTCCAGCACATTATTCCACATGGCTCCTTCTGGGGTTCCTAAAAATAATGGTAGGCCTAAGTAGGAGGTTGGGAGGGACGCTATGTGACATTCCAAGATACTAGCGATACTGGTTTGTCTGGGGACATGAGTGTTAAGGAAATAGAGTTTGCTTTTATTGAAATTCACTTTCTGGCCAACAGCTTCTTCGTACATCCTAAGAATGTGTTTGATTCTTCTAGCCTCCACCACTGAAGCCTGAGTTAGCATCAACGTGTCATCCATGAATTGTTGATGGGTGACGGGGTTTGTTGAAGAAGTCACCTTAATGCCTGAAATGAGTCCTGCTATGGAAGCGGCTTTGATGGTCCTACCTAAAGCCTCTACCACAATGATGAAAAGCATAGGGCTGATAGGGTCTCCTTGCCTTAAGCCTCTTCTGCTTTGAAAGTATCCTATCGTTGACCCATTTACCAAGACCAAAAACCATGACTTCGTAATACACCCTCTGATAAGTCTGACCCATTGAGGATGAAATCCAAATTTTAGTAATATTGCATCGAGGAACTCCCAATTAATCCTATCAAAAGCTTTGTTCATATCCAATTTTAAGGCCATGGTCGCTTTCTTAGTCTGAGTTGTTGTATGAAGGGCCTCATGGACCGTAATAACATCATCTAAGATTGATCTTCCTTGGACCGAGCTTCCCTGACTCTGGTCAATGATAACCGGTAAAATTTCCTTTAACCTATTGGCTAACACCTTGGTAAGGATTTTATAAGACACATTACACAGGCTGACCGACCTAAAATCTGCCATAGTCTTTGGGTTTGGACCTTTAGGAATCAGAGCTATGAATGTGGAGTTAAATCCCCTAGGGATATGTGTTGAAGTTTGGAATTCCTTGATGGCGGCCATGACTTCAGCACCAACAATGTCCCAATAAACCTAGAAAAAATGGGGTGGAAAACCGTCCGGACCAGGAGCCTTATCAGGTTCCATACTAAACAATGCATCTTTGATCTCCTCATCAGAGAAAGGCGCTATAAGAGAATCATTTGTGGTATCATCGATGAGTTGGGGAATGAACTGGAGAAGTGAGTCTTTGGCCTCTGCATGACAAATAGTTTCTTCACCCAACAGGGTGTTGAAGTAAGCAACTGCCTCTTCTCTGATATCCTGGATGTTCTGAGTTAAGGATCCATCTGCCTTGATTAGATTGCTAATTTTGTTGTTGCTCCTATTTCTTAGGGTGGATACATGAAAAAACTTTGAATTTGAATCTCCCTCCTTTAACCACAGTGCTCTAGATTTTTGTCTCCAGTAAATCTCTTCACATGCTAAAATATTGTGAAACTCACAGAGGGTGTCCCTTTCTTCTAATCTTGTAGCCTCATCATAGCTACCATTTTGAATTCTGCTTTCTATCATTTTTAGTTTCTCCCCAACTACTGTTTTATTCTCAAAGATATTGCCAAACACTTCTTTGTTCCAGATTCTAAGGTTATCTTTAACCATCCTTAGTTTCTGAGCTAATTTGAATGAGGAACTCCCCTGGCAAGGTTGCTGCCACCACTCTTTGATTTGTTCCCTCAGGTCTTCATGTTTTGTCCACATTGATTGAAACCTGAATGGTTTTTTGAAGGGATTGGCTTGAATGACCTCAAATAAAATAGGACTATGGTCTGAGGCACTTTTGGGGAGGGCCTGTAGCATGGAGTCACCAAATGTTGTGATGGCTCCCTTAGATAGGAAAAATCTATCCAATATTTCCTGAATCAGTTGGCTCCCTATTCTCCGGTTGGTCCAAGTGAACTTGGCCCCTTTTAGCTTTACATCCATCAACTCATTTATATTTATGAATTCATTAAAGTCTTCCATGCTTTTTAATGGTAGTCCTGACCCTCCCTTTTTGTCAGATGGATAAAGGGGGGTGTTGAAGTCACCTGCAATCACCCAAGGAATGTTGTTGAAAGCTTGATTTAAATGGCCTAGATACTCCCATAACTCTGATCGCCCCTGGATAGAGGTGGGGGCATACACATTTGACATAATCCAGGATTTGTTTTGATCAATATCATGAAATAGTACACTAAGAACTCTGTCGTCAGCCTGTAGCACACTGCCTTTTAATTTATTTGGATCCCACAAAATCATGATTCCTCCAGATGCTCCTCTTGCCTAATGGAAGGTAACTTCCCCTTGTTTCCAAATATTTCTAGCTATGGATGTTGATTGTGTTTTATCTATTTTTGTTTCTTGAAGAAAAATTATTGTGGGACTGAACTCTTTCCTTATTGATTTTACTACCCTTTGCTTTGGTGGGCCATTTAGGCCTCTCACATTCCATGAGAGCACCTTCATTTAGACGGTTTGTTGTTTTTGCCTCTCCCCCTTCCTTGGGCCGGAGGGGGTTTGTCTATTTTGCTATCATCCTGGCTCGGAATAGCTTGTTGTAGAAGTGTTCTTTGTTTCCCATTAGCAATTTCATTATTGATCCTAAGTCTGTAGTGCTCTGCAGTGGTCATCCGCCCTCTCTTTTTTTGCTTCCATAATCAATGGGAGACTTGGTTGTACTTCTGGTTTGTTTTGGACTGAAATGAGGAGGCATGTACTGAAGTAATCTTGGACTGGATTCCCTCTCCTCATTTTGAATGGTTTCATCACCATTTTCATCATCCTCTCTATTTTGGCTTAACTCTTCTGTTTCAAGATCCTCGGTCAGAGGGCTTCTCATTGAGGAGTCTATTGGTTTAGGGCTAACTGGATAAGGGAAGAGTTGCTGCAAGACTAGACTGGAGGCTCTTTTGATACCAACTGATTCAACAACCTCAATCCTTGACTCCATTCCTTCCATATTCTGACTATAGTAACCCAGATCCTGCTTCTTCCCATGAGAGGAATTTTTGGGATTTTTTGTAATGATCGTTGACGGACCAGACTTAGAAGGGGATTCTAGGGTTTCAGGAAACTCTAGTTGGGGATTTTTCCTTTCATCATTTTCTTTTTCAGTCTCGAGGTTGGCTAAGATTTCAAATTTGTTAAAGGTAGGATCCTTGTTACATACCTGAAGGTCCTTGTCCTCCTCGCAAAGTTGCTTTCCTTTTCCTCGAGGTTGGGGTTGGACTGCTGTAACCCGATTGTCCTGGTTGGGTCTGACTAGCCTGTATCCTCCAAAGGTTTGGCATGGTCCTTGGTTTCTAGGGATCCCTCTCCCGTTAGCCTTGCCATCTTGAGTTTTGTTTACGGCTTCCTTGTTAGATGTTGGGACCGGGCATTGATTCCAAAGATGACCCTGTGTTTTACATTCACTATAGAAGGTCGGCTTGTTCTCATACTCCATCGGTTGTATCCTTAGATATTCTCCATATTCTAACTCCACCTGAGTCGAAAGTTTGGAATCTAGGTTGGCATTCACACAAATCCTGGCATGCATCATTCTGGTCCTTGCCCTGGTCGGATGGTCTATGGCCACCAACTCTCCTATAGTTTTAGCTATGCCTTGAAGCCAGTACTCATTGAAGAACTATGGAGGGAGATTTGGTAAACGGACCCAAATGGGTGCTATATTGATGTTTTGCTTCTCAGGATCAAAATCCTCCCCCCATTGTCTGAGGAAGAGACTGTGTTTCCCTAGAAACCAGGGTCCTCCCGTCAGTATGCGATCCACATCAACTTTGTTATTGAGTCTTATCATGAAAAACCCCCTCGATAGAGCCACAATCTCTAAGTTTCCTATAGTTTTCCATTTGGCCAAAGCCCAGGATCGTATTGTCTCAATATCGGGTCTCCCACCTAGGAACTTGCCTACTAGGGAATAAGATTCCAGGGCCAAAAATATTTCCATGGCTTCAGCAGGGGCCCTTATCCTGTTGTTGTTTGGTATTAGGGGAGGTAGGTCATCAACAACCTCCTTCCTTCTCCCTTTTAACGTTTCCAAGAAGGACGGGCCCTTCCTAGGGTCCCTCGTCCCCTGCTGGGACCCTTTATCAGGATATTTGTCAGGAGGGTCGGTCCCTCTTGCTTTTTTGAACTGCATAGAGAAGGAATCCTGTCCCCTTCCTGCTACAGCAGATCCTATCTCTGGATCCTCGCCATCTGCCTATTCGAGGTTCCCGCCAACCACCATCGCTCCTCCTTTCCCCATCAATATTACTCTTGACAACATAGTGGTATTAGAATAATTTGACAATCATACATGTATCATATTTCATGATTCAAACTTTAATTTTGTTCTTGAAATTTGTGTAATTTATCCACTTGAGAAAATTCCATTTGATGGGTTGTGCTTATAATTAATTTCAATTTCTATAGAAAGTACAACATAAAGGACTTGAGAAAATTTCATTTTATGGGATGTACTTATAGTTCATTTCAATTTCTACAATAGAAAAATATAACATAAAGTAATTGGAATTGAGAAGTTTTGTATGAGTGAGAAAAATGGTTGATAAGAATATTAAAACAGTTCATAAAAATGTATTTATGAGTGAATGCATTAGTTTCAGTCAGTCCAATTTTCATAATACATTTTCCAAATCAACTTTAAAAGAGGATGAGTAGAGAATATGTAATATCCACCTCTATGAATGCTAAACTATCATAATGCTTAGTTAAATCCTTAAAGAAATTTGAAGGAAATAGTAATAGATATAGTTAAGTTTTAAAAAAAGAATAAAAATAATAAAATTAAAGTTGAAATAAATTGAAACAACATAGATATTTGACCATTGAGTTAGTATCTGTGTTATAATTAATATAATTATAATAATTGAAATAGAAAAAATTATAATATCTTAATGTATTAAGTAGAAAGGGAAAAAAATACTAACTTGAAGTAAATATGCACTAATAACCTACCTACCTAAGATGAGACTAAGAGTCTTAAATAGTATATAAACAAGGTGACCCTTTATAAACACCTAATCCATAAATCCACTAGACCATAGTTCATATGAGATGGATATTGTTTAAGGGGTATATGGTTATCTCCAACCATAATTTAGTTACTGAAGCATAGAGTACAACCCTACCCCCTTAGGATTCAAACCTTGAACCGTAAAACCTCCATCCCTACCCCTTGTAGGATTCAAACATTGAACATCAATTCAAAGTTTGAAAATCTCCAGGGTAAGGTGCTCAAGCTAATCCATTACAAAAAAATTTATAAACAAAAGTTAAAAACTTCTATTTATAGTTAAAAACAATAGACTAAGTATTAGTAGAATAATATAAATATGACTACGAGACATCACGATATCATCACACTAGTTAAAAATTAACTTATATCTAATATAATAAGATATTTAAAATTAAAAAAAAATCTCGAATGTTAACACGAATTACATGGAAGACCTAAAACCTAATCTTTTTAACATTAATTACATGAAAACCCTAACCCTAATTTTTTTTTAGCACAGATTGCATAGAAACCCTAACCCTAAAACTTTTAAAAACTCATTAATAAACACACAAACCTGTTATGATAATATTATTATGATAAATAAATCCCTTTACAATACCCATCCCAATAGTACTCATATCAAGAAGATAACGGAGGTGATAATATTTTTTTATTTTTTTTCTTTTTATTATACTTAGGCTCATATGCCTATAAATACATCTTGAGCATATTTCCAGAATAGTGCTACCTGACTTGTGAGGGTCAAGAAATTCCTCCTCCCCGTCCTTTCTCCATGGCTCCCCCTCCTTTCTCCATGCCTGGATATTTCTCCTCCACGGGGGCGCTCAAGACCTGCGACGAAGATCTGGACGGGGTCTGGCGCTCAAGACCTGCGAGGAAGATCTGGACGGGGTCTGAGTCTGTTGCGATGTTAGATCCCACAACGTGGCCCTGTTGCCTAACGGAAGCCTGGTGGGGTGCCCCATCCCATCCCATGTTTTTTCTGATCCCCAAGCTGGAGTGTCGTCGGGCACAGAGCCAGAAGAACGCTGAGTCCTCTCTCACACGGCCGTCTTCCATGACTCAACAAGGAGTCTGACAGAAGGTATTTCACTACAGCATCCTCATCCATGTCATTATAGCACACATTTATATAGCTTTTTTATTGGATTAAGCATTTTTAATATATATTAAAGCAATATTTTTTATTTAATATATAATTATTTTAATTATATTTTAAAATATAATCTACCTCAGATAAGATTCAAACATTAAACTATTAATATTCGAAATTCCAAATATACAAGAAACATAAAAGATGTGCCTATAAATTTATTAGCCGGCTTTGTCTACATTACTCTATTTTAAGATTTAATTTATTTTTTTGACTTGTCTTTCAACCTTTCACTTTGGGCCTTTTCTATACAGATAGAAAGAATGACATGAATGATGCTTCTTAGGAGTATCTATGGATTCTATTGTGCACATTTAGTTGTAAACATGACCGTCCTTTTTTGATCTTTAACTACAGCATTTTTTACAATATTAAAATTTTATCATCCCATCGGTTGCATCATCCCATGTTTTTTCTTATCCCCAAGACGGAGTGTCGTCAGCATGGACCCGATCTCCACTAGTGGACTGGAGATCGTGAGCGACGATATGGATCAGCAATGCGTGGAATCTCACATGGGCTTGGTGTTTTTGCTTCCTGACTCATTCAATGGGAACACTTATCACCTTCCATTCATATTCTTTTATTTCATTTGCATCATGTATAATTTTAATTTTTGAAAAACATTTAAGTTTCAATTTTATTATTTATCTTAAATTTATTATTAAAACGGTAATGATATAAAAAATCTTTTATAATATTTAATTTTAGATGTTCCATTAAAATTAAATTTGACCAACTCCATTTCTAGTGTTTTTCACTTTATATCCTTTGCCTCTTTTCACTTTGTTTATCAAGACTCTCTGCTTGCTTTTCAGATCAGGTATAATATTTAATTTTAGATGTTCCATTAAAATTAAATTTGACCAACTCCATTTCTAGTGTTTTTCACTTTATATCCTTTGCCTCTTTTCACTTTGTTTATCAAGACTCTCTGCTTGCTTTTCAGATCAGGGAGTGGGAAAGTTAATAGCATTGGCTTATACTCTTATATGGCTAAACAAATATTTCTTTTCATTTCCTCTAAACTATTTTGCTTTTGTTTAAATATTATTTTATTCCTTTCTAGCCATATAGTCTAGAGTATTGTATCTTTTAAAATATCCTAGATTATTTGTAAAGCCTCACTTTTTAAGTGCTCTAACATTGCTTTAACCATTTTTCAATTCTTTCATTAATCACCATGCATTTATCAAACATATTAGGAATCTATTGCCATAGATTCTAGACAATTGAGCAGTGGCCCAAGAGGTGGTCTATATTCACCTTCTCATTTTTACATAGAACACATTGTGAGGGATCATGAAAACCACTTTTCATTAGGTTGTCTTAGGATAAAATTATTTTATGATCTTCTAACCAAACAAACATTTTGACTTTAGGAATGTTGGATAAGTATCTCTTTGGGGAGTGCATTGAGAGTGGAGGTACAATATTACCAGCGAGGTGGCCTCTCCTCTAGTTTATCTTCACTAAAATGGGGACCAGAGGCTAGAGGATCGTATGCAGAGATGTGAAGGGGAGCAACATCATGTTGGATTCCAATTTAAGTGCCAAGCTAGGGTATTTTTGTCTTGCTAGAGTGGTGGAAGAGTGCCATGAGTTATGATCGCTCCATCTTCGCTCCACTTGATGCTATCCCACCACTCTAGCAAGCCCGAAATCCCCTAGTTTGGCATTGAAATTAGAATCCAAAATGATGTTGCTTGCCTTTACTTGCCTGTGCATGACCACCAGTCCCAATCCTTGTGAACATAAATTAGTGTAGAGGCCACATCGTAGGCAATGCTATGCCTTGGCTCCCAATCCAGACCACCCTCTACTTCTCAAAAGGATACTTATCAAGACTTTCATTCTCCAAAAATTCATAGATGCCCTTTAATGACACGATCAAACTAGAACACATTCAATAGATTTAGGTCAAACTACTATAAATATTAATATGGATAAGAAAAATGCTTCATAAAATATTTCAGAATTCAAAAACTACAAATCCTGCCTGCGTCGATGGGGTTTTAGCCATGAAAGAATATCCCAAGGTTTCAAGGAAGACCGACAGGAATACATTTCAAAGGTCACCATAATCACAATTTGAGACATTCGTGCAACTTTCAATGAATTCTTGGTATAGGATGTCTGGATAATTATTTTCTTAGGGAGGGAGTAGAAGGGTGGTCTAGATTGGGAGCGGAGGTGCAGCCACCTCTATACCGCTGCTCCCAATCCAGACCAACGTTCTGCTCCTAAAAAAGATATTTATCTAGACTTCTTTTTGTTAGGAATTTATAGACAAAAAGTAACTCGTCCCTCTCGTGGCACCATCCAAAAATTTGCATGAGGTTGCAATATCTTAGCTTGTTGATTATGTCAGACCTCTGAATGTGCTCTCCTTGGAACCTTGGAATATTTTTTCATGGCTACAACCTCATCCGGGCAAGAAACATTTGTACACAAGTGAGGTTGTCTATGGCTTACAGTTTCAAAACTATGAATGGGATACAAACACTACAAATCTATATCGGAGAAGGTATAACATTGAAAAGGAGAAAAGGAGCAGGTAAAAGTGTAATATAAATATATATTTTTATTTTTAAATGTTATTTTATTTTTTTATAATGATGGTGGTTCTTGTTTGTTTTTATTAATAATACAATTATGATGAACATTATAGATATTGTCATATTTTATATAATTATTATATTCCATATGTAATGATGACCTATTAGTCAACAAAAGTTGGAATTCGTGTCATAGTTTTAAAAGTTTTATATATAAAGTGTTGTGCTCATCCATAATATCACTCACATCTTAGTGTCAAAATTTTAAAAATTTTATATATAAAGTGTTGTACTCATCCATAAGGTCACTCACATCTTGTTAGTAAGATTTTCCTTTCCTTTTTGGGTGAGGAAACTAATACCCACCCTATTATACCTTAATTTCCAAAGGTTTCATTAATATAATATGTTAGTGTTATAACAACATTGTATATATGGTGAGATTATGTTGTACTAATATACACAATAGTGTTGCATTTTATAAAACTCAAAACTAAAGAGGTAAGCTTATGCCCTTATAATATTAAAGGGGTATATGTAGTAGGGAAGATATAAAATTATAAATATTAATCTTATGACTTATAAATTAATAATCATTAATATTTGTGTTCAAAAGTTAGATGTTATAAGGAATGGGAATGTTTATGGTGACGAGAAACATGTCTAACAACATAAAGATTGGTCATATCATAATGAGTTTATATTTATAGTTAGTTTAGATAATATTTATTTGGAAAAACTATTATGTACTTGTACTTTTTTTCTTGGATATTATTTTTTCATTGGTTCAATTGTCTCATGATGTATTACATCATTTAGTATTATATTATTATATTTAAACCTGGTTATTCATATTTTGTAAAAAGCTATTGATATATAAGATTTTTGACCTGCATTAAGTATTTATTCAAATAAGAGGGACCTGAATAAATAAGAGGGACCTCAAGGGGCTTGGTATTGGAACACCCACCTCAAGCTGGCAAGCATTTAGTAAAAGACGGTTCAATCTACAACCTCCACCTTCTATGACATAAATTTTATAGTACAAAGCAATACAAAATAGAGAGGAATTTTATAGTACAAAGCAATACAAAATAGAGAGGAAGGATGTGGGGGTAGGGATATAAATTTTAAATATAAAAAATACAAACTATAAATAATATATACTTTTCCTTGATGCCTGTAAATGTGGAAAGAAACTTATAAATATTTAAGTATATAGCCTGTATGTTATAATTTATTAAATGACACGTATTTCTCTCTTTACATGTTATGTAGCTTATATTACAATTTTTTAACCCATATTGTATATTGTCAGGATAATTTATATGAATTTTTTTTTGGTTCTAGGATAATTTATATGAATTTTTTTTTGGTTCTAATGTATGGTAAATATATTTTTTTATACCGTGATGTCTAGCTTATTAGACAACAAAATTGATGATATTATGATTCAATATTAATGTTTAATATGACTACACATTTGGTAATTAGTTGTTTATTTTTTCATTGGTTAATTGCCTTGTGATGCTTTACTCCATTTAATATTATATTATTATATTTAAACTTCACTATTTATATTATAAAGATGTATTGTATGCATGGTCAAAACTTAGTAAATTAACATTAAATATGTAAGTTTTAACCTCTATAGTTTAGATTTAGATGTTATAATACAAAGTAATACAAAATAGAGAGGAAGGACGTGACGGTAGGGGATATTGATTTTAAATATTAAAAATGCAAACTATAAATAATATATACTATTACTTGGATGTTTGTAATTGTGGAAAGGAACATATGAATATTTAAGTATGTAGCTTGTATCTTATAATTTAAAAAATAGCATATATTTCTCTCTTTATATGTTATGTACCATATTTTAATATATTATAATTTTTTAACCCATATTGTATGTTGGAAGGATAATTTATATGAAAAATGTTCTATTTTTAATATATAGTTATCATAATTTTTTATACCTTGATGTCTAGCTTATTAGACAACAAAATTGATGATATTGTGGTTGAATATTAATATTTATTATGACTACACATTTAACTAATAAAAATTTTACGATTTAAGAAGATTAATCTCCTCTTTTACAATGAAAGATCATCAAATAATGGAGTTTTTTGAACAAGTAGCAAATAAAATTATTTTTTAGATCACATGAATGTTGAAGCTTTATAGGATTACAAGCCAAATAATATTATCTAGATAATATATCCTTACCATCACATTCATTATATGGTATACATTTTAATAACACCATAGATTAGAATTTGAGATATCATTATAAATTATTTAAGGTTTTGAGACATAGATTAGAATTTATAATGATGTCTCAATTTCTAAACCTGATTTCTTCAAACCCTATAACAAGGCCTTGAGTTTCCATAATTATATCTTGTATACTCTATGGAGCCTTTTATTTCCTCAAAATTATATTTATTACTATTATTTAATCACCTTCCATTCAAACTTTTCTATTTCATTTGTATGTATATTTTTAACCCTTCCAAAGCTTCCCAAGCTTCAATTTCATTATTTGTATTAAATACTGATACAAAAAATATTCCCTAATATTTCTAATTATTCCTCCTTCTCTTGTTGGTCCTAGATTTCTTTGAGATGCTCCATAAAAATTAAACTTGAACAACTCCACTTCTAATGCTTTCCACTTTATATTATTTGCCTTCTTTTCATTTCTCCTATATCCAACATCATAATTTTATTTGATGACTTGAATTTATCTATAAGTCTCTCCGCTTCAAGATTAGGGATTGGGTGAGTTAATAGTATTGTCTCAGACTCTTATATGGCTAAATGAATCTTTCTTTTCATTACCTTTAAATTTTTTTCCTTTTATTTAAAAATTCTTCTATTCCTTTCTAGCCATATAGTATAAAGTATTGTATCTTTTAAAATATCCTAGATTGTTTGTAAAGCCTCACTTTTCAAAGTGTTCTACCATTGCTTTAACCATTTTTAAATTATTTTATTCATTACCATGTATTTACCAAACATATTAGAAACCCAATGCCATAGAATTTTAGACAATTGAACAATATCCCAATAGATGGTCTATATTCTCCTCCTCATTTTTACATAGAACACATTGTGGAGGGCCATGAAACCCCCTTTTCATTAGATTATATTAGGATAACATTCTTCTGTGACCTACTAGCCAAACACAAATTTTAACTTTAAGAATGCTTCGACTATCCCAAATACCTCTCCATTTTCTTGTGATTAGGGTATCATCTATTTCTATTGATTTTGTTCTTGTGATTAGGGTATCATCTATTTCTATTGATTTTGGCATTTTGTACAAGGACATATAATATAGTGGAATGACCTATACGACTTATTTAATTAGTTGCGCTATTCGTACTAATGATAATCATCTACATTTCCATGTTGGTAGTTTATTCTAAACTTTACTTATAACTAGATTTCACAATTCTATCCTCATTCTTTGCTCAAATAAGAGCATCCCTAGATAAGTTGGAAATTTTACAGGAAGGCCGATAGGAATACATTTCAAAGGTCACCATAATCACAATTTGAGACATTCGTGCAACTTTTGGATGGTGTAACGAGAGGGGCGAGTTGCTTCTCATCAATGAATTCTTGGTATAGGAAGTCTGGATAATTATTTTCTTAGGGAGGGAGTAGAAGGGTGGTCTAGATTGAGATCGAAGGTACAACCACCTCTATACTGCTGCTCCCAATCCAAACCACTGTTCTGCTCCTAAAAAAGATATTTATCCAGACTTCCTTTTTTTAGGAATTTATAGACAAAAAGTAACTCGTCCCTCTCGTGGCACCATCCAAATATTTGCATGAGGTTGCAATATCTTAGCTTGCTGATTATGTCGACCTCTGAAAATGTGCTCTCCTTGGAACCTTGGAATATTTTTTCATGGCTACGACCTCATTCGTGTAGGGCAATAAGCATTTGTACATGAGTGAGGTTGCCTATGGCTTACAGTTTCAAAACTATGAATGCGAGACAAACACTACAAATCTATATCGGAGAAGGTATAGCATTGAAAAGGAGCAGGTAAAAGTGCAATATAAATATATATTTTTATTTTTAAATGTTATTTTCTTATTTTATAATGATGGTGGTTCTTGCAATTTTGTTGTTTGTTTTTATTACGTGGATAGCGTCCTACAATACTAGCCAGGAAGGTTAGCCATGCATTAATATGTTATTAAAAAGGCCGAAATTAAGAAAAATTATCCGCAATATTATTTGCCTCTCATTTCTTAGGGGTGTGATAGATAGGCACCTAGAGATTGATAACTCTGGGCATTTATAGATATATATTTATTTTATATATCTAAGCTAGTTAATAATACAATTATGATGACCATTATAGATATTGTTACATTTTATATAATTATTATATTCCATATGTAATGATGACCTATTAGTCAACAAAAGTTGGAATTAGTGTGGTAATTTTAAAATTTTTATATATAAAATGTTGTGCTCATCCATAATATCACTCGCATCTTGGTGTCATAATTTTAAAAATTTTATATAGAAAGTGTTGTACTCATCCATAAGGTCAGTCACATCTTGTTAGTAAGATTTTACTTTCCTTTTTGGGTGAGGAAACTAATACCCACCCTATTATACCTTAATTTTCAAAGGTTTCATTAATATAATATGTTAATTTTATAACGACATTGTATATATGGTGATATTATGTTGTACTAATATACACAATAGTGTTGCATTTTATAAAACTCAAAATTAAAGAGGTAAGCTTATTCCCTTATAATATTAAAGGGGTATATGTAGTAGGTAAGATATAAAATTATAAATATTAATCTTATGACTTATAAATTAATAATCATTAATATTTGTGTTCAAAAGTTAGATGTTACAAGGAATGAGAATGTTTGTGGTGATGAGAAACATGTCTAACAACAAAAATATTGGTCATATCATAATGAGTTTAGATTTATAGTTAGTTTAGATAATATTTATTTGGAAAAACTATTATGTACTTGTACTTTTTTTTGGATATTATTTTTTCATTGGTTCAATTGCCTTATGATGCATTACATAATTTAGTATTATATTATTATATTTAAACCTCATTATTCATATTTTGTAAAAATCTATTGTATGTAAGGGGGACGTGTAAGTTTTTACCTCTATGGATTTTTTTTATAGATATATAGGATTTTTGACCTGCATTAAGTGTTTATTCCAATAAGGGGGACCTGAAGGGGCTTGGTATTAGAACACCCACCTCAAGCTGGCAAATATTTAGTAGAAAACGGTTCAATCTACAACCTCCACCTTCTATGGCTTAAATTTTTAGCTTGTATATTATAATTTAAAAAATAGCATATATTTCTCTCTTTATATTTTATGTACCATATTTTAATATATTATAATTTTTTAACCCATATTGTATGTTGGAAGGATAATTTATATGAAAAATGTTCTAGTTTTAATATATAGTTATCATAATATTTTATACATTGATGTCTAGCTTATTAGACAAAAAAAATTGATGATATTGTGGTTGAATATTAATATTTATTATGACTACACATTTAACTCATAAAAATTTCATGATTTAAGAAGATTAATCTCCTCTTTTGCAATGAAAGATCATCAAATAATGGAGTTTTTTGAACAAGTAGCAAATAAAATTATTTTTTAGATCACATGAATGTTGAAGCTTTATAGGATTACAAGCCAAATAATATTAGCTAGATAATATATCCTTACTATCACATTCATTGTATGGTATACATTTTAATAACACCATAGATTAGAATTTGATATATCATTATAAATTATTTAAGGTTATGGGACATAGATTAGAATTTATAATGATGTCTCAATTTCTACACATGATTTCTTCAAACTCTATAACAAGGCCTTGAATTTCCATAATTATATCTTGTATGCTCTATGGAGCCTTTGCTTTCCTCAAAATTATATTTATTACTATTATTTAATCACCTTCCATTTAAACTGTTCTATTTCATTTGTATGTATATTTTTAATCCTTCCAAAGCTTCCCAAGCTTCAACTTCATTATTTGTCGTACATACACTATTAAAAGCATAATGAGACAAAATATCTCCCCTAATATTTCTAATAATTCCTCCTCTTGTTGGTCCTAGATTTCTTTGAGATGCTCCATCAAAATTAAATTTTACCAACTCCACTTCTAGTGCTTTCCCATTTATATTATTTTCCTTATTTTCATTTCTCCTATATCCAACATCATAATTTTATTTGATGACTTGAATTTATCTATAAGTCTCTCTGCTTCAAGATTAGGGATTGGGTGAGTTAATACTATTGGCTCGGACTCTTATATGGCTAAATGAATCTTTATTTTCATTACCTTTAAATTATTTTCATTTTCTTTAAAAATTCTTCTATTCCTTTCTAGCCATATAGTCTAAAGTATTGTATCTTTTAAAATATCCTTGATTGTTTGTAAAGCCTCACTTTTAAAAGTACTCTACCATTGCTTTAAGCATTTTTAAATTATTTTATTTATTACCATGTATTTACCAAACATATTAGAAACCCATTGCCATAGATTTTTAGACAATTGAACAATAACCCAATAGATGGTTTCTATCTTCCTCCTCAATTTTACATAGAACACATTGGGGAGGGCCATGAAACCCCATTTTCATTAGATTATCTTAGGATAACATTCTTCTATGACCTACTAGCCAAACACAAATTTTAACTTTAAGAATTCTTCGACTATCCCAAATACCTCTCCATATTCTTGTGATTAGGGTATCATCTGTTTCTATTGATTTTGGCATAATGTACAAGGACATATAATATAGTGGAATGACCTATACGACTTATTTAATTAGTTGCACTCTTCGTACTAATGATAATCATCTACATTTCCATGTTGGTAGTTTATTCTAAACTTTACTTATAACTAGATTTCACAATTCTATCCTCATTCTTTGCTCAAATAAGAGCATCCCTAGATAAGTTGTTGGAAATTTTACCTTCTCCATTTGAAGTAACCTACATATTCCTACAATGATTCTAGTTGAAGTTTTTAGTAAATAAATTTAGAGAAATAGGTTTCTTGCATCTATTTAATTTAAGATAAAAAGCAATATTTTTGGCACAATTTGAAAGAAAAATGAAAAACAACTATAAGTAGATTACATTTTAAACATTACTAGTGATTACATTTAAAGTCTTATTTCACATATATGTCATGGTTAAGTCGCTAATACAAGCAATTATTCACTATAAATAAAATAGTCATATATATCTAATTATTCATTTTCTCATTTTAATAATTCATTTTTAATTTATATGACAATGATGCATCATAGTCTATGCAAAACTCTAGTCATCTAATAGTATGGCAATAAAACTAGATGAATTGAAAAAACCACTAAAACATTCAATGTAGATTAAAATCAAAGATATAGGAATACTCATAGGTTGGGGTGTGTTACGAAATTTTATTTTTCTTAACAAAAATCATTCACCACTATGCAATTATATCAAATCATTCATCCAAAATTAATTATCCACAATAACAATCCACATAATGAGACATAGATATATAAAGCCCTTAATGTAGGGAAACACGAGTAATAATCCTTAAGGAAGGAATAACTCCACAAGATATTCCAATATGAGAGTGCCACTTAAAGAGGGAAAAGTCCCATAAGCCACTTATGGATAAAGAGAATCACATATGATTGATGTTCATGATGACTATAATTAAAAATATTCTTTCTTTATACACTCATCTTCTAATTCTACTTTAGGGAGACAACTACAAATATAATATTATATTATAATATAATATAGTCAACCTTGGGTTATGTGTGACCCATGCCAACCCTCATACAATATAATATCATCTCCCCATATACCTATTCCTAGGTACCCAAACATTCCACCCTCCTTACAAATGTTTTATAATAAAAAAATATGAAGAAACAAGATAATATAATTTGTCAAGCAATGTTAGAAACTACTATCAATATCGATCATCCTTCCATCCTAGTGAAACTTTGATTGGTGGTTGTCTTCATCGATGATGGTATTCCATATTACTACTTGAGTATGCAAAACTGCTTCATTGACTCCATGCTTCTACTGCTTTGTTATGATAATTTGAATGATGGATCTATTTATTCCTTGTTGTTGCACCACTTTGAAAACCAATATTACTATGATTTCTCTTCCAAACACTGCCATACTCGATACTCATTTGATTCTATGTAGAACCATAATATTGTTTTCTTAATCCATACCTCCAATATTGTTGTCACTCTTAGTGGTGTGGATAGTCATATGCTCCAACATTAACTTAATGTTCTACCTTCTTTGAATCCTCAACATTTGACTTCACTATTTTAATTTATTCTACATGTTCTTTCATGTTCCCTTTGTTTGGTTTGTCCTTGTGCTCTTCTATAAAAGCTTCCTTGGACTCTACTAGTATTCTTCTTCCATGGACTTTGTTGCTACTACTTACTTCTTTGGTTCTATTTTAGATTTTTCTATTTGTTCTTCAGTTTATTTCTTCGTAATCACTTCTTTTTGTCCTTGGATCCTTGCTCCTGAAGTTGAGAAACATCCTATAATGGTATCTTCTTTTTCCTATACCATAATTTCATAAAATTATTTTGAACATTAATGTTAACAGTACCAAAAAAATCCAACCAAGAATAACCAAGAACAATATCAACATCATCCATCTTAATAGCATAAAAATCTAAAGTAAAAATATATTTATCTATGGTGTTCTTCAAATCTCCAAAAAATTGAACATTCTCACCCTCAAAATGTATGTCCTTCATTTTTGTTGATTGAACCTACAATTTCTTAGCCAAAGAAATATTAATGAAATTATCTATCTATATATATTGCTAGGGTTGATGGAAATAATAATCTTTTACTTTTCAAAATAGACTTTTAATATTCAAACAAATCACTTTGTCCACTTTTTAACTTATCTACTACCAAAGGTGTGGTTTCCTTTGTCTACACACTAACATATTTATTTTTTTGGTAAGTAGTGTTTGTATTTACAATGGGTTTTAACAAGGATCCCAAAACCTGATTACATAAGCAATGGGTCTAGGGCATCAATCCCTTGAAACTGAACACCAAAACAAAAATCCTGCCCAGCGGTAACAGTAAGCATGAAAGAAAGAAGTAGTTTTGGAGATCCCGCCCAGCGGGGAGTAGCCAAAAACCACCATCGATAAGATCTCGCCCAGTAGGAAGCAAAGAAAAACCTTTACAATAAAATCCCGCCTCGCGGGAAGCAGTAAAAACCACCACAAATAGTCCCACCTAGTGGGAAGCAACAGGGAAATCCCGCCATCTGGGAAACCAATAGAAAATAAAGGATCATGCCTCGTGGGAAAACCGACGGATTTTGCGGATCTCACCCTGTGGAGAAACCATCCCACCCACCAGGAAAAAAATTCGTTCAGCGAGAGCCATCCTACAGGAAGCCGACAGCCAGCACAGAGAGGATCCAGCCCATCAGGAAGCGACCAGAGAGCTGCACCATGAGGAACCCGCCCCGGGAAAACAGAAGAGGATCCCGTCCCGAAAAAACAAAAAGAAACAGCAGGTTAAGGGACCAGGGATCCAGGGACTGGGAATCCCGAGCGGGAAGAGGAAACAGTCACAGGGATGGGATCCTTAGGAACCAAAATAGTGGGATCTATGGTCTGCATGCATAGATCAGACCCCCCAAGAATGAAACATGCAGCAGAAAAAGGATACCCAGCAGCAGGGACCAAGAATCCCGTCCAAGCACAGAGGCAGCTTCAGGGAACTAGGACTGGGAATGGGAACAACCCAGACAGGGAAAAGCCCCCCCAAGGCCAAACCAGATGCCCAGGATGTCCACCAAGGAGCAGAGCCAGCACGAAGAAGCCTCCACGCGGGAATAACAGCAGCCAGGATCCCGCCGAGGATTCACAAGCAAAAGGGGGAAAGAGGCCCCCCAGACCACCCCCAAAGCTGTGAGGACCTCAAGGGAGACCCCAGAAAGTTGTCCAAACCCTAAACCGTCACCTCCACCGCACCAAGAAACGTAGGGGACCAGATCCATGCGAATAACCTGCAAAAAACCCCAAGGGGAAGCCTGAGGGAAAAAAGGAAGGGATCCCCAACCAAACAGGGATCCCTGGGAAGCACCAGTCCAAAAAAACAACCAAGGAAACCCTAGCCGGTCAGGAGGGGCACAGATAGTGGAGAAGGATCTCCCCCCAGGAGATCTTCTGCAAACAACCACTCCCCGGGAGGGATGACCTGGGTTGAGCCAGAGACTGGGCAGGAACCAGGAGCCATGAGAAGGGGAGCAGGGGAGGGACCAGAGCCCTTCCCTCTCTACTTTCTTCCCTCTCCATAAGAAGTCATTGTTCGTCAAATCTTACACTTCTCACTAACATATTTATTATATTCTACTACTTCTTTGAAATTTGCTAGATCTATTTTTTATTCCTTTTATTTTTCTAAAGCATGTTTATTTCTTCCTCATATCTCTTTATGGTGATATTTAAACAAGCTATATTTTTATATGGGTCTCATTTACTCAAGAATGAATGCTCCAATTCATCCCAAGTGTATTCATCATTCCTTTTGTTACAAAAATTTATCACTAGGACCAAACATCCTCTTTAAATATTCGACTAAGAAAAAATTTCCAACAAGGATTATTAAAATATAGAGACCTAAAATTTTCTACCATTATCCAACATCAATATCACCCTTTCCAAAAAAATATCTCAACTCTTTAAGTTCATACCCCAAGTTAAACATAATGCAAACTAGAGTTTCAAAAAATATACCTCCTTATTGATTTAAAGCGAAACCTACAAAAGAAAAATTGCATTCATACACAACAATATATGATTTGCTTACCTACAACTGAAATATATATCAAAATTTATTTATCTAAAAAATAAAATTTTAAAAATCACCATTATCCTTGTTATAAATGGTTGACTTCACATTGTCATATATCTCTTAATACTAATTGGATTCTCCATATGACCACTCATTTTAATTAATTTTATTATCCACACAAAATGATCCAAAAAATAATTGAAATTGAACAAAATTTTATAGATATATGTCTCGTAAAATATGAGAAGGTTTTTTGGAAAAAAAGCTTATCCTAATTTTGCAATCTGTAAAAAATAATCCTCACTTTGCCAAAATTATTGCTTTGATACCACTTGTTATGAAACTTTATTTTCATTAACAAAAATATTTCACCAATATCCATAAATATCAAATCATTCATCTAGAAATAATTACCTGCAATAACAAACCACATAATGAGATAAATATAGATAATAGCCTTAAAGTAGGGCAACACCAATAATACTCCTTAAGGAAGGAATAACTCCACAAGATTTCCCATGATGAGAGCCCCACTTAGAGATTCCTATAAGCCACTTCATGGGTAAAGATAATTACATATGATTGCAATGACAAATATTCTTTCTTTATATACCCATCTTTTCATTCTACTTTGGGGAGTTGACTACTAATATAATATTATACTATAACATATTCAACATTATATTATGTGTGGCCCATGCCAACCCTTATATAATATAATGTCATGTCCCCATATACTTATTCCAAGGTATCCTAATAGGATGTTGATGCATTTAATATTTAAGTATTGATATGGGAAAGAATACTTGTTTAATAAAATAGTTAAGAAATTGAATTAAAAATATATCTAATAATGTAAGTAAATTAAGTAAAAATTATATAGTAGACTTACTAGTAGTATTACATTCTACAATAACAACAAACACCTTTGAATGATAGCTAGTATTTATCATATTCTAATGTTTGGACATTGAAGTTTTATTCTACTAAGAAACTAATGTCTAATGTTAGTGCTAATGATAGGTATTGATGTGATTAGAATCCCTCATCACCTTCAATATGAAACACTAGAAACATTATCTACATCTACCCAAGATATAATATTAGGCCAAATTTAGTTACCCAAACTAAACCAAGAACATTGAAGCTTATTTTTCATTGGAGACAATGTTGATGTAAATCCTAAGATTGGAACCACTAATTTGCATGCAAATGAATAATTTTTCTATAAACTATCGATTCAACTATAAATTGATGATTCATCTACTTCTAATTCTAATTTACCACCTTACATTCCACTATTAGCATGATCTCATCTAAATTCATATTCTATTTTGACTTAATAACTCGCCTAACTCGCCTTCTATTGTCACCATGACACCATCAAAAGTTTACTAGGATAATGATATGATTTATAATTTTTTTTTTTTTATAATTTTGTACTTTCCTATATATAAAGTTTATTTTTTATGTTAGACATACCTCTAATAATTAATAAATAAAAAATGTAACTATAATACAAGTAAATAAAATTTATATATTTGAAAACTACATCCAATACCTATATATAAACAAATTCCATTGCAAACCAAGATGATTTAACCCATATGGGGCCTCTAAAGATATGTTGGTGACCTTGAAACTATAAGTATTTATATATAAATGTGTAACCATAATAAAATTTATATACCAAATTTACATTCCAATACCTACCATTCCACAAATTTTTATTACAAATGATATGAATTGATCTTGTTTGGAGGCCTTCAAATTCATAGTGATGACTTAATAGAAATAGATTTGGGGCATGAATAAACTATCTTAGAATACCATGCTTTTATCCCTATATATTTATTTTACAATCTAACTCCATGATTTTTGTTTTTTTTGAATGAAAGGACCTTATATTAATTGGAAATAATCACTTTCATACAAAAATTTTGGGTGGAATTAACACACCCCGTGGCACACACCCAAAAAAATTACAGGATCACATGAATCAACTCAAAAAGCCAATATTACATCAGAACTGAGTAAAGAAAAGAAGACAAAATAGAGACAAGTGTAGGCAGTTGCTGGATCAATTGGAATCAAGCGAACATCCCATCCACTAGAGGTGCAGAATTGGACTATAGTGGAGACCAATGATGCTAAGAAGTTGGAGCAGATAAATGATCTCTATGACCACTGCAAGAACGAGCTGAAGGTGAGCTTGTGTGAGAGAAGCCACGAGTTCTGGACACATGGTTGTCGAAAGGAAGCCGACTAACAGAGCAAGGTGCATTAGCCCAATGATCCAAAAGTGATCTAAGATATTGCAGCTCCACCTAAACTTTCTCCACCTGAGTAAGGATCTGTAACCAACAATCATAGAAGAGAGCATATCTAGCAGCAACAGAGAAGGAGGTAGAAGCCTCCTGTCTCCCAAAGATAATATTATTTCTTGTTTTCCAGAGATGGTATAAAATACTAAGATGAAAAATATGCCAAAATTCGTTGAGGGGAAGAGAAAAATCTAGGGGATCCCCAAGTAGTGCATTAACCCAAGAACATTGCTCCAGTAAAAAGGAATTGAAAAAAGAAATAACCCAATCCCAAGCATTTTTGGCTGTTTGACAAGCCCAAAACACATGAACAAAATTGTCAGGACCTCTACAAAAAGCACAAACATGATTAGCAACCCCCATATATTGTAACCTATGACCAAGGGGAAGGCTTTGATGTAATAAACTCCAGACAAAAAAACAATGCTTAGGTTCAAGATAGGACTGCCAAACCACAGAAAAGCGAAGGCTCCATCTAGATTGAGAAGAAACTAGATCCCAATCGTGGTTTAAAATATCAACCAGAGGAGAATGAGGGGACAACATATGATACCCTAAATAAGGTTTATATTTCACCAGAGGGGTATGATTAGGCCAACACCAATCAGATGACCAATGTTGTTGAAAGTTCTTACCAAAATGTAGCCAAATAGAGAAAGGAGTGTTGTCGAGAACCACATTAGCCTCATGGAATTTATGGAAGATTGAAGTACATTATTTTTGTAGCTAGCTTGATGAATCTATTATCATATTTTAATTTAGTATCATGTATTTTGGTAATAGTTTTTAATGTTGGTTTTTTGAGCCTTACTACCACAAAATATTATAGGTCCCAATATAAAATAGCCACAATATTAAAGGTCAAAATAATAATTTAAGGAGTAGAATATATATGAGCAAATTAATATGTATGTCAAGGCCTATATAATACTACAAATAACATTCACTTATATAATCAAATATGAATATAAATGACCTAAATAATTCATGTACTATGCATGATAAAACTTATAACATTAATTGCTCAAAATTTGTATACAAGATTTATTCCAAACTGGATTTACTTTACAATTAGATAATTAAATATAGAATTGATTATATTTTTATGGATCTTTATCTCCATAATATAGACATAGAAGATGAATCTCCATGTACTTGACTATTTATCTCCATATGACAAGGCCCATGACATTTGGCTTATCATCTTTCCACTTGCATACTATATTTTTTACTTTATTCTTATATGCACACTTGACTCTATGAGACATCTACATGACTCTTACACTTCTACATGCGCTTCTAATCTAAGAAACTTATCAATATCCTCACATTACATATTTGCACACTTAAATATATGACACATGCACATTCTCTCAATCTACACTTGTACTCTAACTTGCATGAAACTTGTGCATTTCTTGCACTTTGCACTCTTATATGACACTTGTGCATTTCTTACACTTTGCACTCTTACATGACACTTGTGCATTTCCTATACATTAGCACTTACATAAAATAAAAAACAACAAATCACACATCTAAACTATAGACTCAACCCTAATCTATTATATATTTACAATTATACCATGAAGGTACCATAGGGGTACATTAGCATGTACCAAATAATGCAATATTCCTCAACACCCCCTTGTATTACATTATTTGGTTTTTGAAGACTTTAGTCTTCAATATTGGTATTTATATTCATCTTCAATATTCAAGTGACCTTGATTTGTTCATGAAATTTGCTTGAGATTCATCTTCAGTCTACCTCTTTCAAGTCTTTATCTAAAACTTTACTATATGATTCTTCTTTGGCTTTATATCAAAGTTTGATGTTAGCCTTCCTTGTGTGATTTCCTATTTTTCTCTTCTCTTCTTCATCTTTAATTATGATGTACCCGATGACGTGCCTTGTAAACATTGAGTTAGTAATCATCACAATAATACATTCTTGATTTCAATGATTTTTATTTGAAGCTAACATAAACTTCATTCAAGTTGTCGGTGTCATTATTGTCATATTTCTTTTCTTGACCTTTTTATTGAAATATATCAAAGGTAAGTATTTTTTTTAAATAAAGGGGTAAAAATTTATTGATAAAAATTCTAGATTACAGAGTACAACTAAGCTTCCAACCAAAACTCAAATAAACAACCAAATAGGCTAAAACCACTAGACTAGAATGACACCCAGAAAAGACAACAAGAATAAACCACATTAAGTCTGTACATCCTTGTGGATCAAATCCCACAAGTGTTGAGAGTCCCCAGATGGGAGACTCTCCCAATTATTGATACTCCAAGGATCCAATAGCTCAGAAGCCCTTTTGGCTAGGTAATCAGCAACCACATTCCATTCCCTTGGAATGTGCACAAAGGATATAAATTCAAACTCTTCACTCATTCTGAGAATCTGAACGGCTACAGAAGCCAACTGCCAATTAACTTCCTCCACCCTTTTACTATTTAAAATATTAACCATAATTTGAGAGTCAGAATCGCAGATAATCCTATACCAACCAAGATAAAACCCCCTCCACAAGGCCTCAAGAATTACAAGAGCTTCCATAAAATTGTTGGAGTGAACACCTTTATAAATGGAAAAGAAAAAATTGACATCACCAGTAGAATATCTCCCAACACTGTCAATGCCAATATGTCCAGGATTACCCCTAGACGATCCATCAATATTAATTTTTAAAACTCCTCTAGGGGTGGCCTCCGCCTACCATCTCTCCTAACCTTCTTGCTGAGCTGAGGAACCCTACGAGGGATAGAATATTTCACACCATCCCCAAAGAGACCAAGGGATTTTTGTATCTTATCCTCCCTAGAATCTAAAATAGGGTCCACATAACATTTTCTATGGATGGTTTCTTGAACCATATACAATATCCTTTGCTAGATCTGTTGAATAGCCAAATAACTACCCTGAAATATGCGTCAGTTTAGTTCGAGTCAAATTTTCTAGATAATGCAAGAAGGTCCAAATTCCAAGCCATCCGAAGGAAGGGGGTCTTGCCCGAAGGTCTGCCTAGACTACTCAAAAACTCTACCAGGGACAACACATGAAAACATGGATGGTTCCAGGCACTCCACAAATGGTGCCAAATGTCTCTAGGAAAGGAGCATTGGAAAAATAAATGAGAAGAGTCATCCTCATTCTTACCGTAAAGGACACAAAAAGAGGGACCCTAAAATCCCCTCTTCCTCACATTATCCCAAGTGAGGCATTTATTATGAGCTATCAACCAGAGAAAGAAGTTACATTTTGGCCAGGAAAATTTGTTCCACACCTTTTTCCACCAAGTGACAAGAAGACTCCCATACTTTTTCTTATCAAGAACCTGATAACCATAGGCTACCGAGTAGGTTCCCTTAGGATTAGGGTTCCAAGCCAAAATATCTTTACCCCTCAATGAAGAACAAAGCCTCCCCATAAGAATAAGAGCAAGCACCTCTCTGTCTTTGGCCAGTCCCCCCTGGGGCCATTCTTGCTGATCTTTCCACCTATACATCTCCATATTTCCAAAATATTGGATTTTTTTAAAGTCCTCCACATGAGACTAGCCTGCTTCCAAGAAAAAAAATTCTTAGGGAATGTAAACTAGTGATGTGCAAGGTGCAGCCAAAGTATTTTCATTGCTGTCAACATAGACAAAGGATCGGTTGATGCAATGGACAGGAGTTCATTGATGAGCAAAAAGACAACAAAAGTATTGTCATTGTTGTCAACACAGTCAGGGAGATCGGTTGATGTAGTGGACAATAGATCGGTTGATGCAAAGGACAGTAGTTCAGCGGTCATACAAAGAATGTACAATGATTCTCCAAGAAGAACATAGTGGCCCATATGCAAAAGCTCAAATAAAAATACAAGTAAGAAAAGTGTCGTGATATCGTGACATGTTGAGCAAGCATGAGAAACTGTCGTGATATCGCGACATGTTAGAAGAGAGAGAAAGCGTAAGGAAAACTGTCGCGATATCGCAACATGTTGAGAAGCTGGAAAAACTGTCATATCGCGACATGTTTTAAGAGAGAGAAAGCGCAAGGAAAATTGTCATGATTTCGTGACATGTTGGAATAGAGAGAAAGCGTAAGGAAAACTATCACGATTTCGCGACATGTTGGAAGCAAAGAAGGCAAGTAAGAAAACTGTCACGATTTCGTGACATGTTCGAAGAAGTAGCGCATACAGGAAAAACTATCGTGATTTCGTGACATGTTCGATGAGAAGGCACATGCAAGAAAACTGTCGTGATTTCGTGACATGTTCGGTGAGAAGGCACATGCAAGAAAACTGTCGTGATTTCGTGACATGTTCGGAAAGAAGGTGCAAGCAAAGAAAACTGTCGCGATTTCACGACATGTTTGGAAAGAAGGTGCAAGCAAAGAAAACTATCGTGATTTCATGACATGTTCAGAGAGAAGGCGCTCGCAAAGAAAAGTGTCACAATTTCGCGATAATTTGTAAGAGAGACAGTACGGACGAAAATGTGTCATGATTTTACATGTTCGAGAGAAAGAGCTCGCAAAGAAAAGTGTCACGATTTCATGACAATTTGCAAGAGAGATAGTACGGATGAAAATGTGTCGCAATTTCACGATAGGTTCGAAGAGAAAGATATTGCAAGAAAAAGTGTCGCGATATCGCAACATGTTGGGTTTTCATGACCCGAAGGAAAGAAAAGCACCAAGGAGAAAAAGTGTCACAATTTCACGACATGTTCCGTTGTCGCAGGCGAAAGGCAGAGAAAGGCACAAGGCAGGGAAAGTGTTGCGATTTTGTGACATGTTCCATTTTCATGGACTAAAGGTAGAGAAATGCATAAGGCAGCAAAAGTGTCACGATTTCATGACATGTCATGTTTTCGTTGGTGCATGCCGAGAAGAGTGCAAGGAAGCAAAAAGTGTCATGATTTCGTGACATGTCATGTTTTCACTGGTGCAAGCCAAGTAGAGTGTACGAAGGCAAAAAGTGTCATGATATCATGACATGTGTTTTCGTGGGTGCAAACCGAGAAGAGGACAAGGAGGCAGAAAGTGTCACGATTTCATGACATGTCATGTTTTTGCGGGTGTAAGCTGAGAAGAGGAAAAGAAGGCAAAAAGTGTTGCGATATTGTGACATGTCATGTTTTAGCGTTCAACAGCCAAGAAAATGTCAAAGGGGCAGAAATGTCGTGATATCGCGACATGTCATGTTTTCACTGGTAAAAGGCGAGAAGAGTACAAAGAGATAGAAGTGTCATGATTTTGCGACAGGTCGTAACAGCACGATTACAGACAGTTAACTGAAGTAGAACAACAGTTACAGGGGCAGTTGTAGAGGAAAATCATGCATGCACAGAAAAGAAAGTGAACAGTCACTAAGGAGAATACGAATAGTCATGACCAAGAAGACGAATAGTCATGGTAGAGGTATATGTTGCATGTAACCTGTTTAATGAAATGCCCACTCTATATATACAAAAGGAGTTACATAAAGAAGGAGTTACAGTTGACAAGTGGTAGAAGAGAATATTAAAGAAACAGTTACAATTGACAAGTGGCATATGAGAAATGAAATAAGGCGTTATAACTGGAGTTACAAAGCAAAAGGTTTGTTATAAAAGGAGGTCTACATGGAGAATTAAAGTGCTGTAGATAGAGGGGGAAAGAGAGTGAAAGTGCTACTCATAGTGGAAAAGTACCACCGTATAAAGGTGAAGTGCTATGAAAAAGGGCAGAGAGAGTGCAACTAAAAGAGGGAAAATAGAGCTGTAAGAGTGCAGTAAGAGTGTGTCATAAGAAAGCCATAAGAGTGAGCCATAAGACAGGGCTGTTAGAGTGCGGTAAGCAGAACCATTGGAGTGGGTGTGTTTCATGAATTGAAACAGATATTGGATGAGCAATAGACCAGTGAGGGTCTTGTAAAAGTGAAGGCATATTTATGTCAATCTAAGATTCAAAATAGAAATCCAAGTTGGTGCTTGAAATCAGGAGTTGGTGCTCCTTCCAGTTGGTGCTGGTAAATTAGGGGTTGGTGCTCCTTCCAATGGGTGCTGGTAAATTGATTGTAAAGTTGGTGCTTTGCAAAGGCTGGATTTGGATGGGAGTCCAAGCAGTCTATTTTTGAGGAGTAGCCAAAACTAGTGAACCTCGTTACATCTTGTGTTATGTGATGCTCTCTTGTGATATTTTTTGTTTCTGGTTTTAAGCTTTCATTTTCAGATTTAAGAGTTGCACATTTAAGTTATAAATAGCTACACTAATTCACCCCCCCCTCTTAGTGCCATTGTAAGACTAACAATTGGTATCAAAGCCAAGTTTTTGAACAAGCTAAATCAGCTAGGGTTGATCTTGGATTAGTACACAATGGGTAAGAAGAATAGATCCTCCTCCAAAAAGGTATCTCAGCCAGTTTCAGTTCTTGTGGAAGATAAAACTGAACTAGAGAAGGTAGAAGAAGTGGATTCTGAAGTATGCAATGAAAACCTGGAGATTGAAGTAGATATAGGAGATGAGTTGATAGCCACACTTGAAGATTTGAGTATAGAAAAGAAAAAGAACAAAAGAATGTCCAAGAAGTTGGAAGAATATGGGAATGAGATTGAAGATCTTTTCTTACAATTTCAAAAGGCCAAGAAAACAAAAGAAGCCTTGAAGACACAACTGGATGATAAGGTTGATGTATATAGCAAACATGAAGAAGAATCTAACAAAGTTGTTAGTAATATGAAGTTGCAAGTAGAAGAGTCCAAAAGGATTGAAGAAAGTCTCAGGTCACAGATCAATGAGAAAGAGACTGTTTGCTACCAGCAAGAAGGAGAGATTGTTTCATTGAAGAAACAACTAGAAGAGGCCAATATAAGTCTCAAATTTGAGAAGAGCACAGAGTTGCTAGATACAATGATAAAGCAACAAAGAAGCTCCACGGATAAGCGTGGTCTTGGATATGAAGCTGAACAACCTTCATCTTCCAACTCTGCAGAGAATAAGTTCACTGTTGAAGGATCGAAGCAAGAAAAGGTTGAAGCAGAATCTTCAACAAGAAGAAAATATCAAAGAAGATCTATAGCAAAGCAACCACAACAAAAGAGGTTCTCTCACTCTCACTCTTTTCATAATAATGCTTTTAATGACTATTGTTTTAGATGCAACCATTATGGTCACAAGGCAATTTATTGTGGATTGACCAATAGATCAAAGAGTTATGCTATTAAAAATACATCTATTTTTTTGAGTGAACACCATGAGCAATGTTTTAAATGTAATGGCCATGGGCACATAGCAAGGTTTTGTCCAAGCACTTATGCATCTAATATAAGGCAAAACCCTAGATTTCATCAGACACAAAGAGTGCAACACAGACAAGGAACATATCATGTGCATAAAAGAAAGGAAAATCTTCATCCATCAAGGATGCATAAGAGAAAACCCCGCAAGAGAAATTTTCAAGTTCACGAATAGGGGCAAAATAGGGATGTAGTTGAAAAACTCAAGCCCAAGTTCAGGAAATTCTGGAGAAAGACAGAAGAAAGGGAATCATGCCTCCTTGGATTGAAGGAGACTACTCCGCTATTGCACTAAGCCACTCCAGGTGGCACATCCTCAGGGGGAGCAATCTTAAAGTCTTATTTTAATTCTCCTATGTATGTGTTTGGTTATCTGAGGATGAAAGGAAAGCAGTCGGGTTATTGTTGTATAGTTGTCAAGTGTGTTGTCAGTTCATGTAGTTGTGTGTGGAAGTGCCATGAAGGGTGATGATTAAATTGAGAATTGTCACCATTGGTAGTTCTGCTATAAGTCATTGTTGTTTTTTTGATAGTTCTTACTACCACTGTTCAAAGCGTCAGATTATAACACACAGTTTCGTTTTAACTGTTGATAAAATGCCAATCCGAGATTATGAAGTATGAGGTTGAGTAAGGTGCACCATGGTTGGCCATGAAGTGTTTGACTAAATGTCTTCTCCTGATTTGCTCAATTGAAAGTAAAGTGTGACCAGCGGTGACTGTAGAAAACATAGATCAGGTTGTAAATATAAAATGGATTGAGGTAGCCTGCTGGATTCTCACTGCAGAGAGAGACAAGCAACTGTCATTAGGTTCAAGCTTGTTGAGAATATCCAAGATGCATGGTGGAGATGTATGCAGATGCTGTTGGAATTGCAGAACAAAAATTTGGCTATATAAGATTATTGTATGCCTTCACTAACAGTGGACAAGTTTGAGTTTGCAAAGCAACAGAGGGTAGTTGCACAAAAGACAGTGGTCCAGTCATGTTCTTACACATGTTATATTGGTGAAGTTGACGGTGATGGTGTCATTCACTAGTTATTGTTGCTATTCACATTATTGATATTATTGATGCCTATTATGCTTATCATGATGTTGTCAATCAGTGAAATGAAGTGGTCTTGGACTCAAGGGGAGCATTTATGCATTTGTTTATCTTATTGCTCATGTTTATGATTTTTGCTAACTGTAATAATTTTTTCCTGAGAATGTTGTGCATGGAATCATGTGGAGTCTACAGCAGGCCTTTGGTATTATTGTCAAAGGGGGAGAAGAGTTATAGGTAATTGCATGCAATTACGACAGTCAGGGAGATCGGTTTATGTAGTGGACAATAGATCGGTTGATGCAATGGACAGGAGTTCAGTGGTCATACAGAGCATGTACAATGATTCTCCAAGAAGAACGTAGTGGCCCATATGCAAAATCTCAAAGAAAAAGACAAGTAAGAAAAGTGTCGTGATATCGCGACATGTTGAGCAAGCATGAGAAACTGTCGCGATATCGCGACATGTTAGAAGAGAGAGAAAGCGCAAGGAAAACTGTCATGATATCGTGACATGTTGAGAAGCTGGAAAAACTATAGTGATATCATGACATGTTTTAAGAGAGAGAAAGTGCAAGGAAAACTGTCACAATTTTGCGACATGTTGGAAGAGAGAGAAAGCGTAAGAAAAACTATCATGATTTCGTGACATGTTGGAAGCAAAGAAGCCAAGTACAAAAAATTTCATGATTTTGTGACATGTTCGAAGAAGCAGCGCATACAGGAAAAACTGTCATGATTTCACATGTTCGATGAGAAGGCACATGCAAGAAAACTGTCGTGATTTCACAACATGTTCGGTGAGAAGGCACATGCAAGAAAACTGTCGTAATTTCATGACATGTTCGGAAAGAAGGTGCAAGCAAAGAAAACTTTCATGATTTCGTGACATGTTCGGAAAGAAGGTGCAAGCAAAGAAAACTATCGTGATTTCGTGACATGTTCGGAGATAAGGCGCTCGCAAAGAAAAGTGTCATGATTTCGTGACAATTTGCAAGAGAGACAGTACGGACAAAAATGTGTCACGATTTCACGACATGTTTGAGAGAAAGAGCTCACAAAGAAAAGTGTCACGATTTCACGACAATTTGCAAGAGAGATAGTATGGACGAAAATGTGTCACGATTTCACGACAGGTTCGAAGAGAAAGAGCTTGCAAGAAAAAGTGTCACGATATCGCGACATGTCGGGTTTTCGTGACCCAAAGGGAAGAAAAGCACCAAGGAGAAAAAGTGTCACGATTTCACGACATGTTCCGTTTTCATGGGCGAAAGGCAGAGAAAGACATAAGGCAGCAAAAGTGTTGAGATTTCACATGTCATGTTTTCGCTAGTGCAAGCCGAACAATGAAGCAAGGCAGCGAAAGTGTCACGATTTCGCAACATGTTTCGTTTTTGTAGGCGAAAGGCAGAGAAAGGCACAAGGCAGCAAAAGTGTCACGATTTTGCGACATGTTTCGTTTTCACGGGCGAAAGGCAGAGAAAGGCATAAGGCAGCAAAAGTGTCACGATTTCGCAACATGTCATGTTTTTGCTGGTGCATGCCGAGAAGAGTGCAAGGAAGCAAAAAATGTCACGATTTCGTGACATGTCATGTTTTCGCTAGTGCAAGCCAAGTCGAGTGTATGAAGGCAAAAAGTGTCACGATATCGTGACATGTTGTGTTTTCACGGGTGCAAGCCGAGAAGAGGACAAGGAGGCAAAAAGTGTCATGATTTCGCGACATGTCATGTTTTTGCGGGTGTAAGCTGAGAAGAGGACAAGAAGGCGAAAAGTGTTGCGATATCATGACATATCATGTTTTTGTGGTCAAAATCCAAGAAAAGGTCAAAGGGGCAGAAATGTCACGATATCGTGACATTTCATGTTTTTGCGAGTAAAAGGTGATAAGAGTACAAAGAGACAGAAGTGTCAAGATTTCATGACAGGTTGCAACAACACGATTACGGACAGTTAACTAAAGTAGAACGACAGTTATAGGGGCAGTTGCAGAGGAAAATCATGCATGCACAGAAAAGAAAGCGAACAATCACTAAGGAGAATACGAATAGTCATGACCAAGAATACGAACAGTCATGGTAGAGGTATATGTTGCATGTAACGTGTTTAATGAAATGCCCACTCTATATATACAAAAGGAGTTACATAAAGGAGTTATAGTTGACAAGTGGCAGAAGAGAATATTAAAGAAATAGTTACAATTGACAAGTGGAGTATGAGAAATGAAAGAAGGCATTATAACTGGAGTTACAAAGTGAAAGGTTTGTTATAAAAGGTCTGCATGGAGAATTGAAGTGCTGCAGATAAAGGGGGAAAGAGAGTGAAGGTGCTGCTTATAGTGGAAAAGTGTCGTCGTATAGAAGTGAAGTGCTACGAAAAAGGGTAGAGAGAGCACGGTTGAGAGAGCGTGGCTAAAAGAGGGAAAATAGAGCTGTAAGAGTGCAGTAAGAGTGAGCCATAAGAAAGCCATAAGAGTGAGCTGTAAGACAGGGCTGTTAGAGTGTGGTAAGTAGAACCGTTGGAGTGGGTGTGTTTCATGAATTGAAACAGAGATTGGATGAGCAATAGACCAGTGAGGGTCTTGTAAAAGTGAAGGCATATTTATGTCAATCTAAGATTCAAAATAGAAATCCAAGTTGGTTCTTGGAATTAGGAGTTGGTGCTGGTAAATTAGGGGTTGGTGCTCCTTCCAGTGGGTGCTGGTAAATTGATTGTAAAGTTGGTGCTTTGCAAAGGCTAGATTTGGATGGGAGTCCAAGTAGTCTATTTTTTAGGAGTAGCCAAAACTGGTGAACCTCGTTACATCTTGTGTTATGTGATGCTCTCTTGTGATATTTGTTGTTTCTGGTTTTAAGCTTTCATTTTCAGATTTAAGAGTTGCACATTTAAGTTATAAATAGCTACACTGATTCACCCCCCCCTCTCAGTGCCATTGTAAGACTAATACCTAGGATATTGATTCAATATAGGAGTTTGGCCATCCCGATAATCCTCACAAAAAAGAGCATTTGATCCCTGATTGCAAATCTAGAACAAACCCTGCTTGATTAAATTAGCTCCTATTTTCAACGTGTCCCAGATAACTAAACCTTTTCCAACCAAGCTAACTTTAGAGATTTCAGCCTCAGAAATACCTCTCAAGTATTTACAAGATAATATTTTAGCCTAAATCTAATCTTAAGAGGTACACCATCTCCAATAAATTTTTGCAGCCAAAGCCTACCCAAAAAGAGTTGTCTGTCGTAACCCAAGGCCTCCCTCTTGCATCGACCTACATATAGAATCCCACCTAACCAAACTCCATTTAGATTGATCAAGTTTTCCAAACCATAAAAATTGTATTGAAAAAGCATTCATGTCCTTGATGAAGTGAGAGGGAGCTATTTGTGCAAAACATCTATAAATGGGTAAAGCTTGAACAACAAATTTTAAAAGCAACACTCTACCTGCAGTGGATAGCCATCTAAAAGTCCAGTGATTCACCTTCCTTCTAAACTTATCAAGCATAGACTACCAAGAAGATCTAGGTAGAGGGTGAGATGAAATTGGAATACCAAGATAAATGAAGGGGGGAGTCCCAACCTAGAATCTTAGAATACGAGAAATCCTGGCTTGAATAATAGGAGGGGTATTGAAGAAGAAAATAGAAGACTTGTCCTCATTAATCAACTATCCAAAAGCACCAAGATGTATGTCAAGAGACTGTCTAATATTGTCAGATTCCCTGATAGTGGCAACTCCCAACAAAGTAGTATCATCAACAAATTGAAGGTGGGAAATATGTGGCAAACTACTATCCCACTTCCATCCCTGAATGAACCCCTATATGACTTGAGAATTGAGAAATATTCCCACCCCTTCTGCCATAATGAGAAACAAATAAGGAGATAAAGGATCTCCTTGCCTCAATTCCCTACACATTTATATAGTTATTTTGATTGGATTAAGCATTTTTAATATATATTAAAGGAATATTTTTTATTTAATATATAATTATTTTAATTATATTTATGTTATCCAAACTTAAAATATAATCTAAGTCAGATAATATTCAAACATTAAACTATTAATATTGGTAATTCCAAATATACAAGAAACATAAAAGATGTGCCTATAAATTTATTAGTCGGCTTTGTCTACATTACTCTATTTTAAGATTTAGTTTAATTTTATTTTAATTGTCTTTAAACCTTTCACTTTGGGCCTTTTCTATACAGATAGAAATAATGACATGAATGATGCTTCTTAGGAGTATCTATGGATTCTATTGAGCACATTTAGTTGTAAAAATGACCTTCCTTTTTTGATCTCTAACTACAGCCTTTTCTACAATATTAAATTTTTATCATCCCATCGGTTGCACAATCCCATGGTTCTTTTCATCCCTAGGACGGAGTGTCATCAGCATGAACCCGACCTCCACTAGTGGACTGGAGATCGTGAGCGACGATATGGATCAGGTATGCGTGGAATATTACATGGGATTGGTGATTTTGCTTCCCGACTCATTCTATGGGAACATGAATCACCTTCGATTCATATTCTTTTATTTCATTTGCATGTATAATTTTAATTTTTGAAAAATATTTAAGTTTTAATTTTATTATTTATCTTAAATTTATTATTAAAATGGTAATGATATAAAATATCTTTTATAATATTTAATTTTAGATGCTCCATCAAAATTAAATTTGACCAACTTCACTTTTAGTTTTTTTCATTTTATATCCTTTGTCTCTTTTCACTTTGTCTATCAAGACTCTCTGCTTGCTTTTCAGATCAGGGAGTGGGAAAGTTAATAGCATTGGCTTATACTCTTACATGGCTAAACAAATATTTATTTTCATTTCCTCTAAACTATTTTGCATTTGTTTAAATATTCTTTTATTCCTTTCTAGCCATATAGTCTAGAGTATTGTATTTTTTAAAATATCCTAGATTATTTGTAAAGCCTCACTTTTTAAAATGCTCTAACATTGCTTTAACCATTTTTCAATTCTTTCATTCATCACCATGCATTTATCAAACATATTAGGAATCTATTGCCATAGATTCTAGACAATTGAGCAGTGGCCCAAGAGATGGTCTATATTCACCTTCTCATTTTTACATAGAACACATTCAGGGATCATGAAAACCACTTTTCATTAGGTTATCCTAGGATAAAATTCTTCTATGACCTTCTAACCAAACAAAAATTTTGACTTTAGGAATGTTGGATAAGTATCTCTTTGGGGAGTGCATTGAGAGTGGAGGTACAACATTACCTGCGAGGTGGCCTTTCCTCTAGTTTATCTTCACTAAAATTGGGACCAGAGGCTTGTATGCATGCAGAGATGTGAAGGGGAGCAACATCATGTTGGATTCCAATTTAAGTGTCAAGCTAGGGGATTTTTTTCTTGCTAGAGTGGTGGAAGAGTGCCATGAGTTATGCTTGCTCAAGCTTCGCTCCACTTGACGCTATCCCACCACTCTATCAAGCCCAAAATCCTCTAGTTTGGCATTGAAATTAGAATCCAACATGACGTTGCTTGCCTTTACTTGTCTGTGCATGACCACTGGTCCTAATCCTTGTGAACATAAATTAGTGTAGAGGCCACATCATAGGAAATGCTATACCTTGGCTCCCAATCTAGACCACCCTCTACTCCTCGAAAGGATAATTATCAAGACTTTCATTCTCCAGGAATTCATAGATGTCCTCTAGTGGCACGATCAAACTGGAACACATTCAACATATTTAGGTCAAACTACTATAAATATTAAGATGAATAAGAAAAATGCTTCATAAAATATTTGAGAATTCAAAAACTACAAATCCTGCCTGCGGCTATGGGGTCTTAGCCGTGAAATAATATCCCAAGGTTTCAAGGAAGGCCGACAGGAAGGTCACCATAATCACAATTTGAGACATTCATGCAACTTTTGGATGGTGTAACAAGAGGGGCGAGTTTCTTCTCATCAATGAATTCTTGGTATAGGAAGTCTGGATAATTATTTTCTTAGGAGGGAGTAGAAGGGTGGTCTGGATTGGGATCGAAGGTACAACCACCTCTATACCGCTGCTCCCAATCCAAACCACTGTTTTGATCCTAAAAAAGATATTTATCCAGACTTCCTTTTGTTAGGAATTTATAGAAAAAAGTAACTCGTCCCTCTTGTGGCACCATCTAAAAATTTGTATGAGGTTGCAATATCTTAGCTTGTTGATTATGTCGACCTCTAAAATGTGCTCTCCTTGGAACCTTGGAATATTTTTTCATGGCTACGACCTCATCCGTGCAGGGAAAGAAGCATTTTTACACGAGTGAGGTTGCCTATGGCTTACAGTTTCAAAACTATGAATGTGAGACAAACACTACAAATCTATGTCGAAGAAGGTATAGAATTGAAAAAGAGCAGGTAAAAGTGCAATATAAAAATATATTTTTATTTTTAAATGTTATTTTCTTTTTTATAATTATGGTGGTTCTTGCAATTTTGTTGTTTGTTTTTATTAATAATACAATAAAAATGAACATTATAGATATTGTCGTATTTTATATAATAATTATATTCAATAAGTAATGATGACCTATTAGTCAACAAAAGTTGGAATTGGTGTCATAATTTTAAAAGTTTTATATATAAAGTGTTGTGCTCATCCATAAGATCATTCACATCTTGTGCCATAATTTTAAAAATTTTATATATAAAGTGTTGTACTCATCCATAAGATCACTCACATATTGTTAGTAAGATTTTCCTTTCCTTTTTGGGTGAGGAAACTAATACCCACCCTATTATACCTTAATTTCCAAAAGTTTCATTAATATAATATGTTAGTTTTATAACGACATTGTATATATGATGAGATTATGTTGTACTAATATACACAATAGTGTTGTATTTTATAAAACTCAAAAATAAAGATGTAATTTTATGCCCTTATAATATTAAAGGGGTATATCTAGTAGGTAAGATATAAAATTATAAATATTAATCTTATGAATTATAAATTAATAATCATTAATATTTGTGTTCACAAGTTAGATGTTATAAGGAATGAGAATTTTTATGGTGACGAGACACATGTATAACAACATAAATATTGGTCATATCATAATGAGTTTAGATTTATAGTTAGTTGAGATAATATATATCTCGAAACTTTTTTCTTTGATATTATTTTTTCATTGGTCCAATTGCTTATGATGCATTACATCATTTAGTATTATATTATTATATTTAAACCTCATTATTCATATTTTTGTAAAAAGCTATTGTATGTAAGGGGGACTTGTAAGTTTTTACCTCTATGCCATTTTTTTTATTTGATATATAGGATTTTTGACTTGGATTAAGTATTTATTCCAATAAGGGGGACCTGAAGGGGCTTGGTATTGGAACACCCACCTCAAGCTGGCAAACATTTGGTAGAAACCGGTTCAATCTACAACCTCCACCTTCTATGGCTTAAATTTTATAGTATAAAGCAATACAAAATAGAGAGGAAGGATGTGGGGGTAGGGGATATAAATTTTAAATATAAAAAATGTAAACTATAAATAATATATACTTTTCCTTGGATGCCTGTAAATGTGGAAAGAAACTTATAAATATTTAAGTATATAGCTTGTATGTTATAATTTATTAAATGACATATATTTCTCTTTATATGTTATGTACCTTATATTACAAATTTTAAAATGCCTCACTTTTTAAAATGCTCTAACATTGCTTTAACCATTTTTCAATTCTTTCATTCATCACCATGCATTTATCAAACATATTAGGAATCTATTGCCATAGATTCTAGACAATTGAGCAGTGGCCCAAGAGATGGTCAATATTCACCTTCTCATTTTTACATAGAACACATTGAGGGATCATGAAAACCACTTTTCATTAGGTTATCCTAGGATACAATTCTTCTATGACCTTCTAACCAAACAAACATTTTGACTTTAGGAATTTTGGATAAGTATCTCTTTGGGGAGTGCATTGAGAGTGGAGGTACAACATTACCTGCGAGGTGGCATCTCTTCTAGTTTATCATCACTAAAATTGGGACCAGAGGCTCGTATGTAGAGATGTGAAGGGGAGCAACATCATGTTGGATTCCAATTTAAGTGCCAAGCTAGGGGATTTTTGTCTTGCTAGAGTGGTGGAAGAGTGTCATGAGTTATGCTTGCTCAATATTCGCTCCACTTGACGCTATCCCACCACTCTAGCAAGCCCAAAATCCCCTAGTTTGACATTTGAAATTAGAATCCAACATGATGTTGCTTGCCTTTACTTGTCTGTGCATGACCACTGGTCCCAATCCTTGTGAACATAAATTAGTGTAGAGGCCACATCGTAGGCAATGCTATGCCTTGGCTCCCAATCCAGACTACCCTCTACTCCTTGAAAGGATACTTATCAATACTTTCTTTCTCCAAGAATTCATAGATGCGCTCTAGTGACACAATCAAACTGAAATACATTCAGCAGATTTAGGTCAAACTACTATAAATATTAAGATGGATAAGAAAAATGCTTCATAAAATATTTCAAAATTCAAAAACTACAAATCCTGCCTGTGTTGATGGGGTCTTAGCCATGAAAGAATATCCCAAGGTTTCAAGGAAGGATGCAGGAATACATTTCAAAGGTCACCATAATCACAATTTGAGACATTCGTGCAACTTTTGGACGGTGTAACGAGAGGGGCGAGTTGCTTCTCATCAATGAATTCTTGGTATAGGAAGTCTAGATAATTATTTTCTTAGGGAGGGAGTAGAAGGGTGGTTTGGATTGGGAGCAGGGGTACAACCAACTCTATACCGTTGCTCCCAATACAGACCACCGTTCTGCTCCTAAAAAAGATAGTTTGGGAGTGAAAGTACAACCACCTGTATACCGCTGCTCCCAATCCAGACCACCGTTCTGCTCCTAAAAAAATATTTATCTAGACTTCATTTTGTTAGGAATTTATAGACAAAAAGTAACTCGTCCCTCTCATGGCATCATCTAAAAATTTGCATGAGGTTGCAATATCTTAGCTTGCTGATTATGTCGACCTCTAAAATGTGCTCTCCTTGGAACCTTAGAATATTTTGTCATGGCTACGACCTCATCTGTGCAGGGTAAGAAGCATTTGAACATGAGTGACGTTGCCTATGGCTTACAGTTTCAAAACTATGAATGCGATACAAACACTACAAATTTATATCGGAGATGGTATAACATTGAAAAGGAGTAGGTAAAAGTGCAATATAAATATATATTTTTATTTTTAATGTTATTTTCTTTTTTATAATGATGGTGGTTCTTGCAATTTTGTTGTTTGTTTTTATTAATAATACAATTATGATGAACATTATAGATATTGTCATATTTTATATAATTATTATATTCCATATGTAATGATGACCTATTAGTCTAACAAAAGTTGGAATTGGTGTCGTAATTTTAAATGTTTTATATATAAAGTGTTGTACTCATCCATAAGGTCACTCACATCTTGTTAGTAATATTTTCCTTTCCTTTTGGGTGAGGAAACTAATACCCACCCTATTATACCTTAATGTCCAAAGGTTTCATTAATATAATATGTTAGTTTTATAATGACATTGTATATATGGTGAGATTATGTTGTACTAATATACACATTAGTGTTGCATATTATAAAACTCAAAACTAAAGAGGTAAGATATAAAATTATAAATATTAATCTTTTTTTTTTTTAATTTGTGGAAAACATCCCAAAAGGGATGCCACTTTAGGGTAATACGCAAGGAGGCAGGGGGTATCCATTACGCAAAAAATGCCCAGGACTCGGACCTGGCCTACCACATTTGACATACTCAAGGAGAAAACAAACACACAAAACCAATTTAAAAATAAGTAAATAACAACAAAAATAATAAAATAAAATAAAAAACATGCTCCTTGAGTGTGTCAAAAAAAAAAGCACAACCAAACACGCACAATAAGATAAAAGAAACCACAACACAAACCACATAGAAAAACACAAGAACCACATAACAAAATACAAACAAGACAAAAACAACAGAACACTACAAAGACAACCCAAAAAAAACATGAAAAATAAACACAACCATAACCTACAAAATAAAAAAATAATAAAATAAAAATAAAAATAAGAAACAACCAACAATAGACAATAAAAAAAAACAAAAAACATAGAAAACACTCACACATAAAAACACGAAATAACACAAACAACGAGAAACCCAAAAACAAGAACGAAAAAAACACAAGAAAAATAACAAAAAACATAAAAAAGCAAAACAACAACACAAGAACAACAAAAAACAACACAAAGAACACAAAAATAAAAAAAAACAAAAGAACCCACCCACCTTAAAAAACTAAACAAAAAAAAAACAAAAAATAAAAAATAAAAATAAAAATTGAACAAAACAATGACCTATCTAGACCAAAAGACTATTAAGACAAGAATCAACAGAGAAAACAAACTAAAGAATAGAATGAGCTAGGGAACTAAAAAAAACTGAATGAACCAAAGAGAAGCAAAAAAAAAAAAAAGAAGAAACTAGGTACCTTCAGAAATGGAGCCATCCAAAGAAATGATAGAAAGAAGAGCTTCCCTAATTTGAGAAGCCCGCCATATAGGAGGGTGGCCATAACAAGTAAGATCACCTTTGTCCAAAGCCCAATTAGCTAAAGCATCAGTACTCTTGTTTTGATCTCTGACCACATGATTGTAATCAACTTTCAAAAATCCCATTTGGATTAACTAAATCTTCTCAATAATTCTTTTTATTCTCCAATCCACCTTCTGATTCTCAGAAGGATTCTTCAAGAGATTAATCATAAGTCGAGAGTCAGACTCAACTAACACCTTTTCCCATCCAACCTTAGTAGCCTCCTAAAGGCCTTTGAGGATACCATACCCCTCAGCAAGGTTATTGGAAAGAATACCCAAATTCTTAGCAAAAGTAAAAACCAGGGAGCCATTTGAAAGTCTACCAATTCCTCCCACACTGGATTTTCCAAGGCTCCTCTAGAGGCTCCATTAGTATTGACTTTTCCAAAATCCTTAGGAGGAGGTTTCCAATTTCTAGTCCTATCCATCTTACTAATACTCACATTCCCTTTAAGTTGGTCGCCCTTAGAAGATTTAATCTTCAATATTTGCATCACTTGATCCCATCTTTGGTGGGAGTTTTGGGGGTTATTAAGGAGTTGATGGACTGATTCAACTAAGTTGGTTACGATCTTTTGCCAAATATAGTGAATATCCTTCCTATCTTGATTAAAAATTCGGTTGTTCCTTTCATTCCAAATATTCCAAATAAGAATGGTAGAACCCATCCAAACTAATCGCCTAATAAAATGATCAACACCCTCTTGATTAGGCCAATCCCTCCAAAGATGTTCAAAAGTAACAAAATTGGACCACTGTAAGCCAAGTAAAGTGGCCATTCTCCTCCATAACTCAGAGGCTAAGGTACACTCAATAAAAATATGGTTGATATTTTCTATATTCTCTTCACACATTTCACATCTAAAAGGGCCATGAAAACCACACTTCATAAGTTGCTCACTAGTAAGCACCCTACGATGCAATAAAATCCAATTAAAGAACCTCACCTTAGGCCAGAGCTTTTGAGCCCATAATCGAGAAAATATGTTAGAAGAATGGTTGGGATTATTATGGCATAAGGTCAAATTACCTTGAGAAACTGAATACTCACCCTTAGTAGTGTTGTTCCATCCAAAACAATATTTTTCATGAGACCAAGAGAGGGATCTCATATGAAGGATGCCTTGGATATCTTGTATTTGCCTTTCTAGTATTTGAATAGGCCAGTCCTCAATAGGGATCCAATATCTACCAACCTTTGAATTACCAGTATGGTATCGACAATAATTAGCCACCTTTATCCAATTAGCTCGGTGAAGCTCCTCCATACAAGGCCTCCAATCGAGAAACTGAGTTATCAAAGGCTTGTGACCATCCAAAGAATTTGTCCAAAAATTTGCATGTTGACCATTATGAATGATCCAAAATGATTTTTTCTTTATCAAATCCTCACCAATATTAAGAACTGCTAAAATGGGAGAACCTTTGGTAGGAATTTGATAGCGAACAAGGTCTTTAGGACTTTTGTTCTCACCATATTTAGCACAGATATTATTGGCCTAAAGAGCATTGGGGTTATGCAACATCCTCCAATATAATTTAGCAGCTAAATATTTGTTGTTATTAATTGAATACCGAAATCCTAACCCCCCTTCACTCTTAGGAAGACATAAAGTATCCCATTTCACCAAAGCCCGTTTTATTTTCAACTTAGTACCACTCCAAAGGAAACGATGACTGATTTTATCCAATTCTCGAAGAATAGCCTTTGGGATATTCAAAACGAAAGAAACATAAATAGGAATAGCTTGAAGGACTGATTTTACCAAGGTGATTCTACCCCTAGAAGAAAGCCATTTGTTGGTCCACTTTCCAATTTTCTTCTTGACTTTGTCCAACAACCAATTCCAATATTTATTTTTCTGCCTTTGAATATTTATGGGAATACCTAAATAAGTGATTGGAAGAGAGGTCTTCTTATATCTTAATTTATCCAAGACCATGGATTCATGTCTAGTAGAGTAGTGAAATAAAATAACTTTAGATTTATCTTCATTGATCAACTGCCCAGTAGCCTTAGAAAAATAGCTAATGATTTGTTGAATATTAGAAGCTTCCTTAACTGTAGCTTTACATAAAAGAGTAGAGTCATCCACAAATTGAAGATGAGAGATAGGTCTAGCCCCATGATCAATGGTAACTCCCTCAAGGGTTTTGTTTTTCCTCTTTTTGGTTATAGTCCTACCCAAGCATTCAACAAGAATGATGAATAAATAAGGGGATAGTGGGTCACCTTGCCTAATACCTCTGGAAGCTAGGAAAGATTGAGAAGGCCTGCCATTGATAAGAACTAAGTAGGAAACTGAAGAGATACATCCCATAATCCAATCCATCAAATCCTTAGAAAAACTAAATTGCCTCAAAACTTTGATAAGGAAGTGCCAATCCACTCTGTCATAAGCTTTGGATAAGTCTAACCGAATGAACATGGAAGGATAATTTTGCATATCCATGGAATGGATGGCTTCTTGATCAAGAACTATCTCATCTACTATTTGACATCCTTCCACATAACCCCCTTGATCTGGGAAATAATATTATGCAAAAGAGGCTTCAACCTTTCTGCCATGATTTTAGTAATGATTTTGAGAAGAACATTACATAAAGCAATAGGTCTAAAAGTTGAGATATGATCAACCTCTTGAGATTTTGGAACAAAAGTAATATAAGATTTATTGATAACCTTCAAAATTTCTTTGGCTTTCCTAGCTTCTTCCACCACCTCTAATAAATCAACATGAAGGATATCCCAGAACTCTTGGTAGAACTCAATGGGAAAACCATCAGGACTCGGGGTTTTCCCGTTTCGCATTTTAAAAACTACTTGTTGAAGCTCATTGATAGTAACAGGAGCAGTCAAAATAGAGTTCTCCTCAGAAGTGATAAGATAAGGGATTGCTTGAAGAACATTTTGTTGTGAAGTCGAGTCAAGAGGAGTAGCAGCAAAAATATTGGAAAAGTAATCAACAACAATAGAGTTCATGCAATCCCAAGTATAAACAACATCTCCAGAATTTGTTTTAAGGAAGAAATAAAGTTGTGAGATCTTCGAGCTAGAAGATATTTGTGGAAGAAATTTGTGTTTCGATCTCCTTCTTTGAGCCATTGAATTCTAGATTTTTGCTTCCATAAGATTTCTTCTCTTTTTTCCCATTCCTCTAACCGAGTTGTGAGTTTAATTTCATCTGCACTTCTCTTCTCTGTGAGGCCATCTAAACGGATTTTCTTATTCAAATATTCAAGATGAGCAATAACTTCATGTTTTTTTTTATGAACATCCCCAAAATATTTCCATTTCTAAGTCTTGATTTTGCATTTAATGTATTGCAGTATTTTGGCAAAACAGAACATCTTAGTCCCATGCCTAGGTTTACCTTCCTTCCACCATTTTTGCACATGAGGTCTGAAGGAAATGTCTAAGCCACATTAATTGAAAATGAAAAGGATAGAAACTCACATTGGTTTTCCACATTTCCACCATGACTGGCCAATGACCCGAACTAACATTATTAAGAGTCTTCACTTTAGGAATGTGATCATGGATTAAGAAATTTTCAGAGAGCAAAAACCTATCCAATCTCTCCATTATACAAGCTAAGCATTTCCTTCTGTTAGACCAAGTCATAAGGCCATTATATGGTTGGATATCCACAAGATGGAGGTTTGCAATATATTCGCTCATGAGGTCAGTGCTTTTGTCTAAATTTCTATTCCCCCCCCTTTTCTCATCTAGAGAGAGGATGGTATTGAAATCTCCTTCGATCAAGATCCAAGATTTAGGAAAATGAGAGATAATATGAGTAATATCCTTCCACTGTCTTCTTTTTTCCTCCAAATAATTTGGAGCATAAATAGTAATGCAGAACATAATCTGGTTGGAATGTCTAATTTGAATAGCTATAGCCAACAAACCCCAACTGCCAACCATATGGTGAATAACTACCTCTTTTGGGTTCCAAAGACAAGCAATGCCACCCAAAGTCCCTTGGGAACTGAGGGAAACCACTTTTCCAGCTGGCCAAGTTTTACTGGCAATTAAGTCCATATCCTCCATTGACATATTTGTTTTTTGAAGGAAAACAAGATGTGGATGATTTATCTGAATCATTCTTCTAATTTAATTTTGTTTTGAAAGACTCCCTTTGAGTCCTCTAATATTCCAAGTGATGATCTTCATTAATACTAGGGCTAAAAAAGTTGGGAAGGGAATCAATCTTACCTTCCTTTACAAGCTTTTCACCTTCTTTTACCATATGATATTGATTGGTATTGCGACCTAGACACCATGGAAAGGTATGGTTTTCACTTTTATTTTGTGCAGCAAATTGGAAGTCGTTGTCACTCAAGTTCACAGTATGATCTGTTGAAAGACAAATTTCTAAACCATCTTGTATCCCCTGCAACATTTTTTGCTAAAATATTGAGCATAAACCACAAAAATATTGGCCGCTAAGGCCCGAAGGCCCTAAAAACCAACCTCTGGAGCTGCTTGCACTCAACCCAGATGAAACCCTCACATAGCCGCTTGCCAAATATCTCATTCACACATAGGGATGCGCTAGGATCTGTGTTCCTACAAATGAAATTAAAATTGGTGGAGACGTTCTAGGGGTTTTCAGGCATCTACCCTCAAAATTTCAGCTCAATCCGAGTCCATATGAGTGAGATATGGCTGAAACGAGTTCGAGAGTTTGGGCAGTCCTAGGAAAAACGTCTAATCAATTTTGACTCAATATTAATCTTATGAATTATAAATTAATAATAATTAATATTTGTGTTCAAATGTTAGATGTTATAAGGAATGAGAATGTTTATGGTGACGAGAAACATGTCTAACAACATAAATATTAGTCATATCATAATGAGTTTATATTTATATTTAGTTTAGATAATATTTATTTGGAAAAACTATTATGTACTTGTACTTTTTTCTTGGATATTATTTTTTCATTGGTTCAATTGCCTTATGATGCATTACATCATTTAGTATTATATTATTATATTTAAACCTCATTATTCATATTTTGTAAAAATCTATTGTATGTAAGGGGGGCACGTAAGTTTTTACCTCTATGGTTTTTATTATTTATTTATTTTTATTTTTTTGATATATAGGATTTTTGACCTGCATCAAGTATTTATTCCAATAATTAAACCTCATTATTCATATTTTGTAAAAATATATTGTATGTAAGGGAGACCTGTAAGTTTTTACCTCTATGGTTTTTATTTTTTATTTATTTTTATTTTTTTGATATATAGGATTTTTGACCTGCATTAAGTATTTATTACAATAAGGGGGATCTGAAGGGGCTTGGTATTGGAACACCCACCTCAAGCTGGAAACATTTAGTAGAAAACAGTTCAATCTACAACCTCCACCTTCTATGGATTAAATTTTATAGTACAAAGCAATACAAAATAGAGAGGTTGGAACACCCACTTCAAGCTGGAAAACATTTAGTAGAAAACGGTTCAATCTACAACCTCCACATTCTATGGCTTAAATTTTATAATACAAAGCAATACAAAATAGAGAGGAAGGATGTGAGGTAGGAGATATAAATTTTAAATATAAAAAATGCAAAATATACATAATATATACTTTTCCTTGGATGTCTCTAAATGTGGAAAGAAACTTATAAATATTTAAGTATATAGCTTGTATGTTATAATTTAATAAATGACATATATTTCTCTCTTTATATGTTATGTACCTTATGTTACAATTTTTAACCCATATTGTATATTGTCAAGATAATTTATATGAAAAAAGTTTTGGTTCTAATGTATGGTAAATATATTTTTTTAAACCGTGATGTCTAGCTTATTAGACAACAAAATTGATAATATTATATTCAATATTAATGTTTATTATGAATACACATTTGGTAATTAGTTGTTTATTTTTTCATTGCCTTGTGATGCTTTACTCCATTTAATATTATATTATTATATTTAAACTTCATTATTTATATTATAAATATGTATTATTTATATTATAAATATGTATTGTATGTATGGTCAAAGCTTAGTAAATTAATATTAAACATGCAAGTTTTAACCTCTATAGTTTAAATGTTATAGTACAAAGCAATACAAAATAGAGAGGAAGGACGTGAGGGCAGGGGATATTGATTTTAAATATTAAAAATGCAAACTATAAATAATATATACTATTACTTGGATGTTTGTAAATGTGGAAAGGAACATATAAGTATTTAAGTATATAGCTTGTATCTTATAATTTAAGAAATAGCATATATTTCTCTCTTTATATGTTATGTGCCATATTTTGATATATTACAATTTTTTAATCTATATTGTATGTTGGAAGGATAATTTATATGAAAAATGTTCTAAGTTCTAATATATAGTTCTTATATTTTTAATACCTTAATGTCTAGCTTAGTTAGACAACAAAATTGATAATATTATGGTTCAATCTTAATCTTAATATGACTACACATTTAACTAATAAAAATTTCATTATTTAAGAAGATTAATCTCCTCTTTTGCAATGAAAGATCATCAAATAATGGATTTTTTGAACAAGCAGCAAATAAATTTAATTCTTAGATCACATGAATGTTGAAGCTTATAGGATTACAAGCCAAATAATATTAGCTAGATAATATATCCTTACCATCACATTCATTGTATGGGATACATTTGAATAACACCATAGATTAGAATTTGAGACATCATTATAAATTATTTAAGGTTTTGAGACATAGATTAGAATTTATAATGATGTCTCAACTTCTAAACCTGATTTCTTCAAACTCTATAACAAGGCCTTGAATTTCCATAATTATATCTTGTATGCTCTATGGAGCCTTTGCTTTCCTCAAAATTATATTTATTACTATTATTTAATCACCTTCCATTCAAACTCTTCTATTTCATTTGTATGTATATTTTTAACCCTTCCAAAGCTTCCCAAGCTTCAACTTCATTATTTTTCTTAAATCCACTATTAAAAGCATAATGAGACAAAATATCTCCCATAATATTTCTAATTATTCCTCCTTCTCTTGTTGGTCCTATATTTCTTTGAGATGCTCCATAAAAATTAAATTTGACCAACTCCACTTCTAGTGCTTTCCACTTTATATTATTTGTCTTCTTTTCATTTCTCCTATATCCAACATCATAATTTTATTTGATGACTTGACTTTATCTATAAGTCTCTCTGCTTCAATATTAGGGATTGGGTGAGTTAATAGTATTGGCTCAGACTCTTATATGGCTAAATGAATCTTTCTTTTCATTACCTTTAAATTGTTTTCCTTTTCTTTAAAAAATATTCTATTCCTTTCTAGCCATATATTCTAAAGTATTGTATATTTTAAAATATCCTAGATTGTTTGTAAAGCCTCACTTTTAAAAGTGCTCTACCATTGCTTTAACCATTTTTAAATTATTTTATTCATCACCATGTATTTACCAAACATATTAGAAACCCATTGCCATAGAATTTTATACAATTGAACAATGTCCCAATAGATGGTCTATATTCTCCTCCTCATTTTTACATAGAACACATTGTGGAGGGCCATGAAAACCCCTTTTCATTAGATTATATTAGGATAACATTCTTCTGTGACCTACTAGCCAAACTCAAATTTTAACTTTAAGAATGCTTCGACTATCCCAAATACCTCTCCATATTCTTGTGATTAGGGTATCATCTATTTCTATTGATTTTGGCGTTTTGTACAAGGACATATAATATAGTGGAATGACCTATACAACTGATTTAATTAGTTGCACTCTTCGTACTAATGATAATTATCTACATTTCCGTGTTGGTAGTTTATTCTAAACTTTACTTATAACTAGATTTCACAATTATATCCTCATTCTTTGCTCAAATAAGAGCATCCCTAGATAAGTTGTTAGAAATTTTACCTTCTCCATTTGAAGTAACCTACATATTCCTACCTTGATTCTAGTTGAAGTGTTTAGGAAATAAATTTAGAGAAATAGGTTTCTTGCATCTATTTAATTTAAGATAAAAAACAATATTTTTGGCACAATTTGAAAGAAAAATGAAAAACAACTATAAGAGGATTGCATTTTAAACATTACTAGTGATTACATTTAAAGTCTTATTTCACATATATGTCATGGTTAAGTCGCTAATACAAGTAATTATTCACTATAAATAAAATATTCATATATATCTAATTATTCATTTTCTCATTTTAATATTTGTATTCAATTTTAATTTATATGACAATAATGCATCATAGTCTATGCAAAAATCTAGTCATCTAATAGTATGGCAATAAAACTAGATGAATTGTAAAAACCACTCAAACATTCAATGTAGATTAAAATCAAAGATACCCTTACAAAATAATTCAAATCATTGGTCAATATACTTACAGGTTACAAACCTTAGAGGGTGATATCATGAAAATATTAATAAATGACCAACACCTAAAGTTGTACCACCCCTCTTGGGGAACCAGAATAGAATAATAATAATAATAAAATATTTGAGTGTGCTTTATGAGTTCATATTTATTTGCTTTTGTTATGTTTGTTTTCTTGCATTGTCAATAATTATAGACTATTAAAAGTTCGTTAAGTCTCCTATAATGTTTTTATTTATGTGTATGAGATCTACCCTTAGTCAGTTAAGAGAAGAGATTTGGAATTAAATATATACGATCTAACAATTCAAGAAGTAAGGATTTTAGTAAGCATGTTGTGAGGCTTGGAATATAACAAATGAAAGTTGGAAGTGCTGACACATCAAACCAAAGCCATACATTATCATGACCTCAAAAGTAATTCCTAAACCAGAGAATCTAGTCAACCTTGGTAAAGAAGTTAGGCTAAAAAAAAATACACTCAATACTATAGCCTTCAAGATCCTCAACCCAGAAAGCACACTCTAAAATATTTTGCAATTTATCAAAAGTCTTCCTAAAAGAAGAAAAATCTCAATAATGCAAATTGAGAAAGTACTTATGGCTATCTGGATAACCTCTATCGAGGCTATAGACACTTGACTGGTAGTAGAGTAGGTCCAGAGGGATCAAAGTCACCTCCACTGGAGCTATAAACGCTTGAATAGCTATGGAGAAATGACGAGGTAAATATATTTAAAAGAGTGAAATCATTAATAAGCATAACTCCTTCCATGCTAATAAAAATTCTATCCGATCTGATAAAATAATAAAATAAAACACAAGCACACACTTTGAGCCTAGGATTGATGTAATAATATTTTCTTATTGATTTTTTTCAAAACCACCTTGGGAATATTGCTAGACAAGTAACCTTCAAGAGTGAAAGTTCACTTGGATTTAAAACCAGAGTCTCCAATTTTATTTGGTTAAGGTTTTTTCTCTTTAGATTGTTTGAATGCTTTGTTTTGTTATTTTTTGTTTCAATAATCATCTAACAAATAAAGGTCATAGTCCTTTAATCTGAGATCTTTTCAATAACTAGAAGAACCTGAAGTTCTCAAATACTTCATGTTTTTTTCATCTATCCCAGTTAGAGCCTATGTTGTAGTAAAAATTGATACAACAAGAATGTACCCACAATTTTAAAATTTTGAAGGTATTAAAAGAGGTCCATGGTTTGCGATATGCTGATGAATGATTCAAATTTCTAATTATATCAAAACAATATCATGGTTAGAAATTCTAACCAACACCTTCAAAACGCCTAAGATAACACTGTAAGTATCAAAAATTGGTCATCCTCCATTAAGTGGACAAATTTAAAAATAATATCATGATCACCTCTCACATTTAAGAAGCTTAAAATTTCCTTTTATGAAAAATTAAGGGGTCCCATTCCCACATTTTAAAAAAGGATTGCTATTTTTCGATCTGATCGGTCAAGCAATGAAAATAATTGAAAATCATTAATTGGCCAACAAAGAGAAATTTTCTTTCAAAAATTAAAATTGTTAAAAACTGAGCAAAAGGTATTTGACCGATAAAAAAGAGCAATTGACCAACTGATGATCAAATCAAAAGATAAAAAAGTTTTAGGACGATGATAATAAAAGGTAAATTTGACTGAAATGATTGGCCGATCAAATTCAACATGCAAAGTTTTTCGGACGAAAAGTGTAAAGGTGTAGCTGAATGCAGAAAAAGGATGAAGACGGATCAAAAAGACATTCAACAAACTAAAAAGAAGCACTAACCAACCAAATTATCGATCTATCAAAAGGGTATTAATGGTTTTTAAAGTCCCTCAACCGAGCACATAATCTAACTAGTCAAAAAAGATGAGTGAACAAAAGAAAAGTCAATTCGTTTGATTAAAAGGTTTGCATGCGCTATTAATTGGCCGAGGTAAGTAGTAGATCAGTCAAAATTCAAAAGTCAAAATTAGATTAAAAATGGACTCGATCAATAGGAAGAAACAATCGATCAAACATGTGACCATAAGGCCATTAGTTGAAAAGATCATTAATGGTCAAAGATCAATTGACCGAATCCCAATAAAGATCAGTGATAAAAAACATTTGACTCATAAAACCCTTTGGCTGAACTAAAGACAAAAACACAATCATCAAAGTCATCCATTCAAAGAGTGACATCAGTTGGCTGAAGAGTTATGTAGATAATTCGATCGATGTGCTAACATGGTTAAAGCATTGTCATTGAAATCTTCCCAACTAAAAAAGGGTCGAATACTAGAGATCGACCGATCCAAACATATCGTGGCCATTGAAATATTACAACCAAATGAAATCAACAGTGTAGATTGATTGAACCAGATAAAAGTAAATTTAGAAAAAATAAAGATACACCAACATTTAATTTTACATGCATAATATTTTTATTATTATAAACTAACCTCCTCGATAAAATTTAGCATGATCTTTTTAATGCAACACATGCAAGCGTACTCTAAATCACTCAGTCGAAGTGTAAATATGATCGATAAAAAATGCACAGTCAGTAAAAACTTATCAGCCAAAGGGAGATGAAAACACTCCAAATATGTTGACCGAATCTCGACTAGATAAAGTATCGATCAAATCGCTAGAAAAATAAATAAAAAAAATCAGTTGTTTGTACAATGATCAACGATCGCAAGTACCTACACAATATGGTACCAAAAATACATATCGACTGGTTGATAACATGTGTGTTTGAGGGATCACCAACCTGAAGAAGATCAATGTTATGTTAGAAGCAACCATGACTAAACGAAACTGAATTTCAATTAAGAGGTTGCACGAGTGCAAACTCTACCCCAAATTCCTACATCAACATTATGCAAATTTTTCGAAGAGGAAAATAAACTATGATAGATCAATTCACTAAGAAAGAGTGGGGTGGCGAGAGAAAAGAAGTAAACAAATTAATGGATAGGTCTGGCCAAGTTAGAATTATTGACCTCTTCATACTACATGAACTAATCTAGTAAAGGGATGCAAATCCTCATGTGCTGAATAAGTAAAGGACAATCCATAAATTGAAAAATGCAAATGGAATATCAGATTAAGACTAAAATCATTAGTCTAAAGCTAACTAAATCATGTTCATATCAACAAGACCTAGGCACCTGTCATTAGCTGATAGAATAATTTACATCGATCCATCCTTTATATAGGAAGATACCCATTCTAAGGCTTGAGTAATATTTCAGGATGGGTCAAACCACATTATCAGTGATGGAATATAGTTAAAGTATTATCACCTTGAAGGAGTATAGTTATGAAAGTACCATGTTGTTGGTGATTTCCTTAATTTGTGTACTTCTAATTCCCTATTATAAATCACTATTGCAGGGGGTCTAATACATTAGGTTTTATAATGAACCTTTTCTTCCCTGAATGCAAGATAGGCCCTTGTTTAGTTGAAGAAAATTCCCACTCTAATATAATATTGCTAAATTATAGTATTCTTCTTGATCAAACATATCAAAGAGTGCAATGGCAAAGCATCAAGCCATAGTAACAAATGTATGAGAAGGTACTCGGGAGCTCACTTGAAAATAAAAAAATAAAGCCACAAGCAACAAGAACCAGGAGGAGGATGACTAAGTTGAAACATCAACCTATTAAGAATAAAATTTGATTTCTAAGATAACCAATAACATGTTGTACAAAACCCAATCGATGACAAGGCAAGAGATGGCACTAGGTGGATAGTTTAGATGAAAGCAATTTAGGCAGTTACAGAGCCACCGTAACTATAAGAAGGACGTCTACAACCAGAATAAGGATTGAGCTTTGACATAGCATATTTTTGCTAAGATGTATACTTGAGTGTTCCTTCTTTGCTGTTGTATCTCCTTTGTATTTCTTCTTTTTTTCATCCCTTTTTATTCCTATTTATGTGTAGGTTTTGATAGGAAAGCACCCAAGAAGCTAAGATTATTTCTAGACGAATAAGCCAAAGGTCTAGAGAATTGATTGTTGCGATATTCAAACAAAAGAGTGAAAGGTCCTTGTTATGATCTTCAAACAAGGATATTTATTGTATTAATATTTCAAGAGTTCGATGATTATTTCAAGCCAACTCTTCATGTAATCATATTTCAAATATTAATATAATTAAGGGCTTCTTTTCTATTACTTCTTTGTCTTTAGTCTTGTGTGTATCTTCATTATGAGTTGCATTATTTGAATGCATAGTGAATGTTTCTTTCATTGGTCAATTGTTACATTTATTACTATATTCAAATGAATTTAATTGCATCGATTATATCTTTCCCCATTATCTTCATTTTCATGGATTTGTCATTAAATATTACTACCATAGCCCAAAGGATTAAGACACCGGTAATACATAAGGTATAATTGAATTGTTATTATTTTAGCTTGGTCAAAATTTATAAAATCTTAAATCACCACCATAAATATGGAAGAGCATGAACATAAAATGTTAAAAAATTTAAATTCACCTTAAGGGTATCCTTACCATACCTAGTCTATTTAAAAAATGTTGAAGAACTCTATTCCTAGGTTAAAGAGGTAGGTCGACTAGAGCCTGTAATTGCTCATTGGCAGTAGGTTTTCCTATAGTATGACAACTTATCCCAAGTATGTAGTAAAAATACCTAACAATTTTAGATTTAATTAAGGAGGATGGTGTTTTTAAACACCTCGATTCGTGGACATATGAGCTCTTTGGTGGCTCCTTTCTCTTGTCAAAAATATGTTGGATATAATGTTCTTACTACCCCTAGAAATAGTAATATTTTTTTCCTTTAAAAGGGATAAAAGAGGTGCTTTGTAATGGATATATCTTGCACCAAAATGAAGGATTTTTATGTAATCCTTATTGCGTTTTCTTCTTGGGATGATAGTCAATCCAATATAATGAAATATATATTTTTTAATAAGGATTCTTGCACTCTATACTAAAATGAAACCCTTAGTTATCCTTGAATCTTAATACTTCCAAGGTCTCAATTTGGGGCTTACTTCAAGGAATTCAATGGTGTATTTTTCTCCACCTTTTGCTTATAATGATGGCTTCTTGTAGCCATAAAAGTGTTATATATTTTGTGCTAGTTTTTGTGCTTTTAACAACACAAACTAATAGATAATAACTAGTTAAAAAATAAACTATTATAGTGCTTAATAGATGCACTTTTAATGGTAAAAATAATCTCACCTTATTGCTCCACTAATTTCTTAAACATGCACTTAACAATTCCACTGTAACCTTTCAAGCATTAATATGGAATGAGCACTTGCAAATTTCACTACAAACACAATTGTAGGATCTAGCCTTATTTTTCTCCTCAAAGTAGAAGATACATAGTTGATAGGTAATTGTAAATCTAAAATATAATCAACTCCTAATGCGCAAATAATCCTTAAAATAATTTTTTCTCTTTTTACACTTTTGAATACTATAATTCAATTTTTATGTTTGCAACTTTCATCCAATATTAGGTGCTTTAACAGATCTAATAAGTAATACAATTAATGAATCTACTTTCACCAATAGTTGCTTACATTTTTGAAAGCTTTTTGTAGAGGATGTGAATCAAGCTTATTGCTTTAGATAGAATTCTTCAAAAAAATTTAGCTTTTCCAAAAAGCTCCTCCTTCACCAAAAAGTGGTCTCAAACTTTCTTTCATGAGCTTGGGATTTTGTGGCTTGTTATTCTCTAGTAATATTCTCCTTTCTACTATGGATTTGAAGAAATATTTATGCCTTCTTATCATAAAAGGTAAGATTATTCTATATTCAAGTCTTCTTGTCAAATTTTAACTTCAAGTAGGATATTCTTCTCAAGAATATGAATGTCTTGAGGTCTTTTATATCTTCTTTGACACTCCTTGTCAATTATTCTTCACATTTTTTGGGGATTGTTGTCAGATGGTGACAATTATCCCAATTCTTTCCCTTATCAAACACTTTCTCCCTAATGGAAAATTTCTCCAATGAGTTCTAGGAACTCTTTTGATGATGTTGCTTCAGAAACAAGGCTCTCCAATCCCTTTTTCTTGAGACCTCTCATAGGTATTTTATTTTGCAGCTTCTTTAATATTCCTTGGGACCTTCTTATTCATCTGGAATTGAGATATCCTTTCTAGATCTCTTGATTCTACAAATTATATATTTCAACAGGAATCTTCTTGTCCTTCTCGTTCTTCCAAGAATGGAAGTTTATTAAATGATTTATTCATCTGATCTCTTCATCTTCAAGTTTGATTCAAGTGTTGGATTTATTTTGAAGAAGATACTCTTCCTAACTTTTTGGTAGCAAGCTTCCCAACTCATGGAATCTCTTTTCTCTACAACAAGTTATTAGTACTAAAATGTGAAATATAAATCTACTTCTAAATCATGTACTCTCTTCTAGAGTATTCTTCAAGATCAAGGCTTCTGTGTCATTTTTTCAGATCAAGGCTTTTATGGCCTTTTTTAGGATCAAGGATTTTGTGGCATTTTGCTGCGAAGTTGATTCTATCAGTGGAGATATTCAATCTCTAGACTTCACCATGAATCTTTCTCCTAGAGTCTCTTATGTAGTATTATTCTCTTACAAAAACTAACCTCTACACTATGAAGGCACTTCTACATTCAGACAATAAAGTTTAAATCTCCTAGCTTTTCATTGTAGGAGGTGTCCCAATAATTTGAGAGTTAGTTCCCTGCAATAAAAGAAACTTCAGAAAATAGTAAAATTTTTAGATCTCTTAGATGAGCTTCACTAGTTGATTCATCAAACTAGTGAATCAAATATCGAGTCCTTATCTTCATGAGCTTTTTTGCAACTCTATGGGAAGACTTTGATCCAAATAAATCTCATAATCTCTCTTTCTAGTCTATTCTACCAAACAATCTTAGGGCAATAAAATTTACATGCAACAGGTCCAAAGGTAATTTAGTTTGTAAAAATTAAAGCTATGGTGATTGGCCCAATTTTTTAAAAATAGTAATTCCTCAAAGCTCTCCATACTACCTTGATTCTTCTAAATATTTTTGCAAGAGCCTATGCACTATGGCAATTCCAGTTCACAAAAATTTAGGCTCAATAATAATTGTGGTTCTCATCTCAATTTATAGTAGCTAGATCTACTGTGACCAGATCTACCGTGGCTCTGATTCCACTATTAGCTTTTGAGGTAGATCACAATGGGAGATGGCAATCACAATATGCAAAAATATGAGATAAAGTAAATTTACAAGATTATAGAAATATGGTATAAATAGAAATAACAAAAATGAATACAATGTTGCTATGGAGGAAAAGGACACTCCATGCAAGAAGATATAAGACTATATTTAACTCCATAACTAATGGATTTACATAGTGATTCTAATACTACCTATTGTCACATCAATCTCTTACAATGAGGCCCTTTTATAATGGAAGATAGACTCCTTGTCCAACACTCTACCTAGTTGTACAAGAGATACCTTGCACATTTACAACTTGCACATTGACACTTGTGCATTTATTGCATTGCATAAAGTAACTAGATAACCTCCTCCTAAATTAATCTAATATCATAAGTATGTACCTAGAAAGGTACATTTACATGACTCAAATGATGTAATAGAATCTAACTCTAACATCCATGGGAATGAGCAAAAGAAGCATCCAAGGTTGTAATACCCAAAATTGGGATAAATTTGACCATGATGTCATCAAACCAAAGTAGAAACATGGGATCAAGCGAAGGCATGCAAAAATAAATCCTGAAGCCATGATGTCTCAAAACTAAGCCAATTGAGACAGTGACATCATCCAAAGAGGTAAGAGCCTAGAATCACTCAAGTTAAACTTTGAAGACTACCTGAGACCATAATTTTTAAAAATGTGTGATCCTTCATGATAATGTAAGCATGCTTAAGAATAGATTGCTCCTACGCAAGATGGTCCAAAGTGCCCAACACCAATATATAAGCTTGAAACTGAACCATTTAGGCTAGTGATGTCATCACTCCAATTTAGAGCCTAGGACTGCATGAAGTAAATAAGACGACATAAAAAGGTAAGTGTGTAAAGCCATGATTTTAATAGAGATATTCAAGTAAAATAAAGAGCCCAATTTTGAGCATATTTAAGTTAAATGTTTTTTTCAAACTTGCAACCACATGGTGCTTGCTAGTTGGTTTCAGTTCATGACACCAAAGCATGAAAGTAACAACTCCAATAATACAACCACTTATAGAAGACAATTAGAGATCAACGAGTTGAATTAAATTTTATGCCCAAGATGAAGTTCAAGGCTGCCACTATTGGAAAATATTACATTATTTGGTACATGCCAATGTACCATCTTGGTACATTCTTGTAAATATTAGATTAGGGTTGTATCCTAGATTAGTGAGTGAGTAAATATTTTATGTAATGTAATAATGTGCAAGAAATGCACAAGTGTCATGTAAATATGTGTGCAAGTGTTATGAGTGTAAATATGCACAAGTTTCTCATATGTAAGTGTGCACATGTGTTCTTATATTAGGAAGAGTTATGTGAAGAGTCATATCCAAGTGTGCATATAAGATAGAGTCATGTTTATGCAAGTGTAAAGTAGAGAAGCAAAGAGTCATGAGGCTTGGCATATGAAAAGGAAGAGTCAAGTAACACACGAGTCATCCTACAAAGGCTATGTATTACTCCACAGAGGACATCATCTACATCACATACATTACCTACATTGTCTACATAGCGAGGATTTTCAATATCATTGTATGAGAGTTTTATGACACATTTGTAATAGAAAGAGGAGTAATACAGATTGCATACATTTGACAAAATAAATGTTGTAAATCTTGTTATATTATATGATTAAGGCTATTACATTATATTTTAGCTTATTAATAAATTTTATTTGATACATTATTAGTCTTGATATTTACATATTAGTTATCTCATATTATCTCTATTACATTAGTATTTGATCTCTTTATATTGTGGTTATCATATATTTGGTCCTATAAATAATTATCCTATGAGTTTTACGTTAATAGAAAGGCTTCAAAATCCATCAACCACATCAATATTTCTAGTTTCTTGCTAGATTGTGCTTTCAATAGCCATACAACTATGTTACCACTAAAAAAATTTGAAATTATTAAATATAAATATGTAGAGAAACCTCATTACAACATTGGATTTATAGTCCTTGTATGGTATAACTTTGTAATATTACTACAAATCAATAAAGTGATAGTTGTTTGGCCTCCATTACTGTGTGATTGTAGGTTTTATGTGTGCATCTATCTTTAAGTAATTTTTATTTCACTTAGTTGTTATTGTATTCTATTAAAGTAATTTTCCTATTTGGATTACCTATTGGATTGCTAATAATTCAAGTCCTTGGAATGATTAGAGCAATTTAATTCATTACTTTAAGTCATTTTTATTACATTCAACACTTAGTCTGTTATATTAAAATGAATTTCATTAAAGTGAACTTCAATCACCTATTGTATTGCTACATGTTTAAATCCTTGTAATGATTAAAGTAAATGTTAAAAGTTAAATGAACCAATGATTATGGATGATAATAGCTGGTATGTTAAGTAATTGGTCTAGTAGTGTATTACCTAGTGACATCCAATGTTGTTACACTATACCCCATAAAACTTTTCCTATTTTTCTCTAATCCTTACTCCTTTTCTATATTTTTTTCCAAATTTAATGAGCTTAAAGGATCCAATTTTCTCTAGAGGTTGACACATAGAGTAATCTTGTTTCATTCAATTTCTATACTTTGGCTAAAATTACTAGTTGTAATGCCTTTTCACAGTAATGGCATATTTTAGTCCAACAATATAGTTAATTTTGGCACGCTCGATGGGAATAAGTGATCAAATTTATCTCACCTTACCAGAGAGCTCAAGATTAGGTGAATGATCTTGATCTCATTTGTGGAGAATGTATGTTCATCTTATGAATCCCCTTAATAATAGAAATAAGTATTGCGTTGCATAAAAGCCATCAATTCTATTTATCAAAATACTCTAATTTGTGTGCTTTTATCTCATCTTTATATGATTACAAGTATACAACAAATAAATTAGAAATTATACCATCATTTGTAGATTTACCTACTCATAAGCCAAGATGCATCAAAATTCCACTCCCTAAGTCTTGTTTGCATAGTGTATATTCTTCACCCCATAATTCCTTTGTATAATCAAGGTCATTATGTCCTAGAATCATGCCTCAAAATCAACAACATATTCCTCCAAATTTTCCTAACTAGAATACCACTAAACCCCTTGGTCTAGAGAATGTTATTGATATTCCACAAGTCGCTCTTAAATCTCTTCCCACTTGTAATGGTATAGGTAAAACTGATTATGAGCATTATCAAGATCTAGTATTGTTAGTAACTATTTACAATATAAGAGATGAAGATGTTATGGCCATGCTTCTTGCTATGTATTTCAAAGGAAAGATACTAAACTGGTATAAAAATTTGGAGGATAATAGCATCCATACATGGGATAACCTGGCTAGACCACTTGTGGAATAATTTAAAGAGATAGTACATCCCTTCTCACTTTTTATACACTTTACTATCATACAAATACATCCTCAAGAGATAATTATTGATTTTGATTTTAGATTCAATCGAACCTATAAAATGATTCTATACAGTATTAGTCAACTAGGTGCATACATCTATTATATCAAAGCATCAGGCTCTGATTTAGGATTGCAAACCCAATAATAAAATATAGTAAATTTTTCTCAAGTCTATCAAGCTGCTATTATAGCTCAAAACACTTTGATTTATGTAGAGATATTACCTTTAATATTCATGATGTAATATTTCCCAGAGATAGCCCAATATTCTTAGAAAAGTGAAACATAAATGGCTCCCCTCATATTTCTCTCTTCCCAAATTGCTCTTATTCCCATGCCTAAAGCATTACCTCCAATACCTACCTTACCAGCACTACCAACACCTAAGCATAAAGAATCACCTATAACATTAATGGTATTGTCTACACTAAAAAAATTGAACTGCAAAGTGAAAACAATTGTGAAAAGAGAAATAGAGAGATTTGAGCCCAAAATATTTCCATGCATTTCTAGATATCATAAGGATTATAGTAGAAATACTACATAAAAGATAAAAAATAGCTATTAAAATCAAGATCCAATGGTCTCAAAACTTAAAAACCTTCCTTGGTGTCTAGTATGTAGTGATCATCATAGCACAAATACTTGCATCATGTATCAATATTAGGCATATTTGGATGCTAAAAAGTCTAAAATATCTCAAAGGGGCTAAGCCCATATGCTATGAGAACCAGAGTAGATTATGCTCACTCAAGATCTTGTGGAAGAGGAATCCATTTTAGTTTTGACAAGATTAGGTAAAAAGTAAATACAGGTAGATCCTTAGAAGTTGGAACCATTCAAAGTCCCATCTCAACTATAAAATATTATAGAGAAAAATATGCCCAGTACTAGGAAAGATCTAGGCTATAAGAAATCAAAGAAAGTTTCATCCATGCCAAAGCTGCAAAAAAATCCTTCTAGCTCAAAGTAGGAAGAGAAGGCTAAGGAGGTATTACCAAAGACAAAATAAAAAGCATGGGATAATCTTAGACTCCCTTCAGTCACAAAGAGATAAATAATTGGGGCTAATTAATAATATAGGATAAGGTTCAATGAACTAGAAAAGAGAAATAAAAAGGAACTAGTGAAAGCACCCAACTTCAATATAGTAGAAGAGCTCAAAAAAATACTCCTTCTAAAGCAAGAATGTATGACACATAGATGATCCATGGATAGATAACTCTACTCAAAGCTTCATTTAATAAAATCACTCTAGGAGATCATCGAGTTTAAAAGTATAATCTTGCTCAAGATTCAATTACCCCAAGAGCTATGAAGAATACGACACCCCTTTTCTACATATATTTTATAATGTAAGGGTGGTTAGTTCATAATTGAATGATTTATTTTGGAGTAGCTATTACTATAATGATCAAAGTAGTATATGAAATAATGGGTATATAATATACCCATTCATGTCCTAGAGTCCTCCAATTATATGGCACTCCTATGAAAATAGTTGGAGTAATCAAAGATGTTCCTATGACACTCCATAGAGTGCAAAAATTAACCATGATACAAGAGATAGTTTTGGTCATCCTAAAGCCATACTTCAACATCTATATTTCATGAGAATTAATGATGAAGTTTTAAGGCTACATGTACTTGGACTATTCCAATATGATGATTCCACATAAAAGAAAAAAGATTAAAATCATTCCAAAAAATCCCACTACTTATCACATTAAAAAAATCAAAGAAGATGAGTACATCAACATGGTCATTGAAGAAGCTTATATTTTGGAAGATATTCTAGATGAATTAGAAATAGAGGATGATTTCTCTTTGAAGAATTATAATGCCTTTGTTGAAACCATAATTGGTACATATTGCATCACAAACTTAGAGCATAAGAAGATTCTAGTAGTCACAAATAAAGAGTTATGAAAATTAAATATTTGGAATCTCTAATTCAATGGATCTAGATGCAAAAATTATATTGGAGCTAGAGTTGAACTGATGCCTCCCTCAAAAGGAATAAAGAGCTTTTCCTACAGACTAACATGGAGTTGCACCAATTGTAGACACCCAATTTTGACACACCTAGACAATGACATCCTCAATCAAGACACCAAACAACACATCATCAAGACATCCTAATAATGTTAAATTGGACACCGAATTTGGTATATTTCATAAATTTACAATTCTATCAAAACTCATCAATTACCTCATATTCACAAGCTTTTTTAATCTAGCAAATCAAATCAATCATCTTCATACCAATATTTGGGGCGTTTTTAGCCCTAAAACGTAAGGTCATATTTGAGACACATTTTAACCTAACAAATCATATTAAAACTTCACAAAAATACCACCATTATATTGGGATCGAAAAGATATTTTTAATTATTATAGATATGCCTATGTTTTGATATCTATTGATGCTCAAACTGCACAAAACCCACACCTAGGTAGGCTAGTTTAAAAAATACTAGTTACAAATCTACCATTTTGAAAAAAATGCCATTGGCATTTTTGTACCTGAACTGGAAATTTTGTAAAAACTTCAAAATTCAAATCCTAACAAGTCAAACTAACTATTGGTCAAAAACACCAAATATGGGAACAAAAATGCTAGTGGTGTTTTTGTTTAGAGTGGATATTTTGTAAAATGGTAAAAATATCTCCACACAAGCTAGAGGCATGTAGATTCCTTCATCCCACTACCTCCTCTAACCTCACATTCTCCAACAATGGACTAGCTCTACAAATTTTGAATTTAGTCTAACCAATTCTCCCTCCCAATATCTCCTCCAAATACTATTTAAATAGCCCTTGGGGTAAGCATTTGACAATCAATTCTAAGCTACAATAATAAATGGGTCAATTATAAGTTAATTCTAAGTCAATTCTAAGTCAATTCTATTCAATATTTTTCTACACCCTCAGGGATTTTATGGTAGTAATGTTTATTTTACTATAATAATCACCTATCTAGAATGCAATTCCTATCCTTGTTGAAGTAAACAATGCCATTAGTGGACCTTAAAGAATATAACTTTAGTATCAATTTTGTTAGTCAAAAAATATATCTTGAATATAAGCATGAAATGACTAACAATCAACCAAAATATATGCATCAATTAAACCATGACATTATAACATTCTCCAATTTGCAAAATGTTAGCCTCAATGCATCATCAATTAAATAGGTTTCCAATCAAGGAATGTGATCACTTGTAAACAAAACCTCATTAGTCAAGACCAATACCTTCAAATAAACCTTTCAAGAAACAATGAATAATTTAGCATTGATGATAACAATAAAATGACCAACTCATGCCCTCCTTTTAGCACCAAAATGTTGAGTGGTAATTTTTCCCAATTGTAAAACCACACTCACAGTTAGGATTTTGATGAAGAAACCCTCTTTTGCATAAAATAAAATTTCTCCAAGGTTCATTTTACTTAATGTGTGCTTGTATGCTTGTGAAAATGTGTCAAATAAGTGCTTAGAATACCTTAGTGATTTACAAGAAAATTTTAACAAGGGGCCTATGTTGGTCTAACTTTGATTTTGTCATGCTTTTATTGTTCATTAATTAAAAGAGATTGATTTCCCTTATGTGCAGAAATAAAATTATGAATGAATGCATGAAATTGATCCTAATTAATTTTTTTTATTTCTTATTTGTTAAAGTGATCTATCCCTGAATCCTTATTAGTAGATTCATTTTATCTTAAATTAGACATGTTATTTTAACCAGTGTTGTGGAAAAACACTTTACTTTATCTTTGATATAATGTGAAATTGTAGTCAGTACTTGTTGTTAGCAGATTCTTTTTATCTTCATCTTAAAATATTGCTATAAACAAGCGTTGTGGAAAACCACTTCATTTTATTCTTTTTTTTAATGTGATATTGACATCATTAGATATCTCCCATGAATGCAAAATTGATTTTATCTTGACCCTTTGTTAAACTCTACTTGAGCATAAAAGAAGAAGAAAACTAAAATCTAACTTTACAATGTAGTAGTAGATTTAGAATTGCACCTTAATGATTCATTTTAATGAAAGTTTGGAAGTTATAAAATACGATTTCCTCTTTCACATTATATGAAATTAATTTAATTATTTTAAATAATGCAAATTTTGGATTCTATATTCCCTTTTTAAGTGAATATATGTGAAACATAGATTACAGTTTTCCTCTTAATAGTGTGAACTTGTGTGAGAATTTGAAAGTTGAAAAGATCGTTAAAAAAATGTGGACGTTGTTAAATTTAAAAATGATAAAATATGTGGAGTGCAATAATCTACTTTGGAACCCTAAACAAAATACCTTAATTAAAATACACCCAAATAATTTAATTATTTTACCTTAAGAACAAAATTATTTGGATATTCTCATTACTTCAAAACCCTCATTAATGATATTTTATGCAAAGCGAAATAACATTTTAGAACTTTGAGTGTTTTATTGGAACTTAAAAAAAATAAAAAATAAATATAAAAAATAACAAAATCTTGGGTTAGAGAATAAGAATTAAAACAAATCTGAAATAAAATGGAAACAAAAACAAAAAAATATGGAAACTAAATGAAGGTGAGCTACTGTAAATTTTTATTCCTCCTTGTCTTGCAGAAAAGAGAAGATCATGAACATTAAAAACAAAACCTGATTAGTGTGATCGAATGGAGATGCAACAAAATAATGCAGCGTAATAATATATTTGATCATTACCTTAGACTTTGTAGAGTCTAGGATTAAATAGGGCACAAAATAGAATAATAAACAACATAGTCGTAATTGATGCTAACTGCCCTCTAACAATAGAATAGGGAGTTGTGTGAGACTAACTACTAACCTAGGTAGTGAGTTCTAACTCAACCACTAACCTAAATATCTGACATAGGATATTTAGGTACTTACCTAGTTTAACCATGAGTCAAAATATCTCATGGTAATTACATAGAAAAGTAAATGTAATAACCCTACGTAGTGTAATGCAATACACTACCTTTATTTTACCCTAACATCCCCCCTTTATTACATTACTTTGATATACAAAGTTTGCTCCGAAATAGTTGAAATTTGACACGTCCAAGTGCCTTTGTAAAAATATCTGCAACCTGTTCGTCGGTGGGAATGTATTGGAGCTTGATTCTATGCTTAGGAACTTCATCACGAATGAAATGACAATATGTATCAATATGCTTAGTTCGTTCATGATGCACTGGATTTTTGACCAAGTTCAAAACACCTGAGTTGTCACAAAACATGTGAATGGGAAGTTTCTTTGGTAGGCCCATGGTAGCCAAGATGCGACTTAGCCATATCGCTTCACACACATATCCACGTGCAGCGCGATATTCTACCTCAATTGAAGATAAAGCAACCACCTGTTGCTTTTTACTATGCCATGAGATAGGACCGGATCCAAGATGAAATACATAGCCTGATGTTGATTTTCTGTCATCTATGGATCCAGCATAATCAGAGTCAGTATAACTCTGTAAGAAGAATGAGTTATTCTTCTTATACTCTAGACCATAATCTGAACTACCTTGAATGTAGTGAAGAACCCTCTTAGTTGCTTTCCAATGAGAGACCTTTGGTTCTTGCATGAATCATGAGAGATAGTTTACAACATAAGTAATATCTGGTCTAGTATTAGTCAGATAGATGAGGCTTCCAATCATCTATCTATAAAGTGTACCATCTACCTATTGTGAGTCATCATATCATGATAACTGTAGCCCTGATTCCATCGGTGTTGCTTTGGGCTTACAATCAGTCATACGATATTTTTCTACTAAAGTCTTGGCATATTTTTTTTGAGTCACCCTAAGATGATTCTTCTTCTGTTCTATCTCAAGGCCAAGACAGTAGTGGAGAAGTCCTAGATCTGTCATATCAAATAACTCTTTCAAGTCATCTTTCATGGCGTTAATCAAGTTCTCTGAATTTCCAGTGATGATCAGATCATCTACATATAACACAAGAATCACCATCTCAGAACCTGTGTTCTTGATATAGAGATTTGCGTCAGATGGACTTCTCTTAAATCCATGCTGTAGTAGGTGACTATCCATTTTTATGTACCATGCTCTTGGGGCTTGTTTTAGCCCGTATAATGATTTGACCAACTTGCAAACTTGTTGCTCATGGCCTACCTCTGTAAATCCAGGAGGTTGAGACATGTACACCTCTTCTTTTAAGTCACCATTTAGAAAGGCGCTCTTTACATCCATCTGATGTAATTTCCATCCAAACTATGCTGCCATAGCACATAGCACTCGAATGGTGGTCATCCTTGCTGTAGGAGCAAAGGTTTCCTCATAGTCAAGCCCTTCTTTTTTAGCATAGCCCTTCACCACAATATGGGCCTTATGCTTATCTATGGTGCCATCTACCTTATATTTTACTTTGTAAACCCATTTGCAGCCTATGGGTTTCTTTCCTTTAGGCAAATCCACCAGCTTCCATGTTTTATTCTTTATGAGGGAGTTATATTCTGCATCCATAGCTGCTTTCCACTAAGGTAGTCTAAGTGCTTCATCAACTGTAGAAGGTTCATTCTCATCATATGCTGACAAGTAAACCCTCTCCTCATATATTTCCATATCATCTTCCCTTGGTAAATCTCTATCAACAGAAAGATCTTGAAAATCTGCACAAAGATCATCAACTGAAGTGGATGCTTCATTCGTTTCTTTCTGAGTCATGCTTCGTGTCTTGGGATGATTGAGAGTAATATCAGGTAGGGAAGTGAGTTTGGAATCTTTCATTGTGCTTGTATACCATTTAGGAGGCTTTTTCTGTTGTGGAGGAGGAAGTGGTTGTTGCTCCTCATCATCAAGGTATACTGATGTAGTGTTGGGTGTGAAAGCTTCATCAAACACTACATCTCTGCTGACATGTATTTTCTTGGTAAATGGGTCTATCAATCGATAGCCTTTTGAGAATTCATCATATCCAAGAAATACACAAGGTAGGGACTTCTCATCTAATTTCTTTCTTTTCTCCTTGGGTATATGCATAAATGCCTTACACCCAAATACCCGTAGATGAGTTATGGAGGGCTTCCTACCACTCCATGCTTCTTGAGGAGTCATACCTTCAAGAGCCCTTGTGGGTGCTCTATTTAGAAGATATACTACAGTTTGAACAGCTTCAGCCTAGTAATTATGCTCAAGATTTGCTCCCTTAAGCATACATCGAACCATTTCCATAATGGACCGATTTCTTCTCTCAACAACTCCATTTGACTAAGGAGAATAGGTTGTGGTTAACTGTATTTTTATCCCATGAGTCTATAAAAATGAGGAAAATTCCTTTGATGTGTATTCCCCCCTCGATCTGAATGGAGGGTCTTAATAAAGCATCCTGATTCTTTCTCAACAAGCGTTTTGAATTGTTGAAAATAGGAAAATGCTTCAGACTTCAACTGTAGGAAGAAGACCCACATTTTTTGTGAGTGATCATCGACAAACAATTGAAAATACCTTTTTCCTCCACAACTTGTAGACATGGGACCACACAAATATGTGTGAACTAACTCCAAAGGTACCTTAGCTCGAAAGGAGCTAGGTTCAAAGGGTACTCTATGTTGCTTTCCTGACAAGCAATCAGAGCACACTGGCAAAGTAGATGAAAGAGTAGGCAGCCCTTTCACCATTTGATATTTACTCAATTCTAGTAAATATCCCGAACTTAAATGCCCAAATATCTTATGCCAAAGAGAAGTGGCCTCCTTTGTGGTTACTGCCAATGCAGTATGTGTTGAGGTAATTGCATCTAAGACAAACAAACCATGTTTGTATGAACCTGTTGCGATCTGTTTTCCTTTCTTAGTGATAAAGCAACGTTTCTTTTCTTTGTCTACTTTGAAATTGACATTCATGTTATTGTCCAGGATTTGTGGAACTGACAAGAGATTATTTTTCAATCCTGGTACATAAAGAACTTTTTGAATATTACATTCTCCATATGGAAGGGAGACTGAAACACTTCCTTCTCCCTGAACTCGATAGGTTTGATCATCAACAATGGTGACCGGTCTACCTTCTCGAGCCTCAAATGTTGCAAACCAAGATTTATCGCCAGTCATATGTTTACTAGCGCCTGAGTCTATGTACCACACAGAGTCCTTGTGAGGGGAATCCGTATGTGTCATGAGCACCTTGTGTGCTCGCTCGAAATCCGAACTAGAATCTTTAGTTGCAATGTGTCCCTTTTGTTGTTTGTTCTTGTTCTTTGGTTTGCCTTGGCCCTTCTTGTTTCCTTGTTCATTGGGTGGTTTGTTCTTAAACCAACATATTTTGGTTTCATGAGTGTCTTTGTCACAATTTTTACAATACTGCTTCTTCTTTGGAACCTCTTTGGCTTTACCCTTGTCTTTATTTGAAGAAGAACCTTTCTGTTGATTCCACTTTTTCTTACCACCTTGTCTGTTTGAGAAAAGTGCATTGTTGGATGCCTCATCTCTTTGGAGTTGATTAGCTTCTTCTATTTGAAGCAAATTTACCAACTCGACAAAATTCACTACCCTTCCAGAGACTTGTAGTGAAGTGATCAACATTTTGTAGGAGTCTGGAAGAGCCCTCAAAATGATAGAGGTCAAGACTTGGTCTTCCACTTTTTCTCCTAGGGATTGCAATTTTGTTTTTAATTCTATGACTCTGCAGAGGAATAGCTCTACTATTTCTCCTGATTTCATATGAAGAGTATGAAGCTATGTTTGGAGATTAAGAATCGTTGATTGATTCTTTCCCGCAAAGATGGTTTTTAAGGCATCCCATGCCTCCTTACCATTCTTAGATTCACTGATATGAGGTTGGATATCATCAGTAATAGCTAGCAAGATCATTAAGGATAGTTTCTTATCCTTCTTATCAAATTCTATTTGATCTGCTCCAGCTGATTGAGGTCTAGTTACACTTCCATCCACTATTGACCACAAATCCTCTACAGTTAAGATAGCTTTCATCTTAGTGTTCCAAGCTGAATAATTTGAACCTTTGAGCAGTTGGCTCTCAGTGAGATACTTATGTATCAAGGCCATGGTATAAGGTTTCAAATTGATAGGACTAAGATGGTTGTATCTTGCACTATACCCTCAAAAGAGTATATGGAAGATGTTTTCAATTTACCTCTATAAGATATTTAATGGCACCTGCCTTAACACCCTTAACAAGGGATGAAAAGTTGGAGGATATTAAGCCAAACAAGATAGAGCAAATGAAATAAATTGGTTGATAGACTTTTGATTGTGCTCTCTAGGATATTTAATGGCACCTGCCTTAACACCCTTCAAGAAGAATGAGAAGTTGGAGGAAATTAAGCCAAAAAAAGAGAGGTAATCAAGGTGTGTTTTGAATTTTGACCTTTGGAAGGAGTTTAGAAAAATTGACTGTTGTTCAACCTGTGCAAAGTGTAGCACATTTTAGGAGTGAAATATGGGTTTTGTGAAATGCTTCTGCCAATGTTGTATCTGAATGTTTAAGTGCACATAAGTAATATGAGTGTTAGTGCAAATAATCAAAACATGAGAGCAACCCACATTATTATCACTCTAGGTGTCGGGTTCAACCGAAAATGCACCTAGTATAAGTCAATTTTTGAGAAAGGTGTCGAGTACAATCGAGATTGCACCTTTCTTACTTTTGGAAAATCCCCCCTTGTTCTTTACAATTTTGCAAATAATAGAATAAAAAAAAATGATTCTATCCTCCTTTAATGATTACAAAATTGAAAAATTAGAGCACTCCTTTCAAGACAAGTCGACACACGACCCGCGTTTGAAAGGCTTCCAGACCAGTCGACACACGACTTTGGTTTTGATCTTTCAACAATTGAGCATGAGGAGCAACATGTGAATTGTTCTCAATTTTACAACAAAAAAATTGCTATTTTATGTTTTATGTCTCCTTACTTGAAGGAGAGAACAAAAGCAAAGTGTTGAAGGGTTGTGAAAAATGAGATAATCGTTATGCTTCCTCAATCATGACATGCTATGTATTTTGCAATAGAATTGTGAGTCTATGTCTTATATCTCCAAAAAAAATGAAGAAAACTATAGAACTTCGGTGGAGGTTTATTGCAAAAAAAAATGTTGAAGCAGTTTTTTTTTTTTTTGTTTAAAATTTGCGAAAAATTCCTATGTTTCTTTTGTCTCCAGGTGAGAGAAAACACAATTTTGCCTGCCCTTTTGGACACCGCCACATGGTGCCAAGGGGTGGGCTATGTCGAGTCCATGTCAGTAAAGACGTGTCTAGTGGCTATCCACCATGTATTAAGTCTGAGTCAGTCCTCTAGTCCAATCAACATCTAGGTGGCACGTGGTTGTTGTGCCACGTGTCACCTATTCAATCCTTTAGGTTGCGTCATTGTGCCTCAGGATTCGTGCAGGTCAGAGATTGTGAGATCTCGCCACTTGTCATGTCATGATTTGTCGATGTCAGGGATCAAAGGGCCTCCTACCCTCACGGATCCTAAGGTTGTCAAGGATTGGAGGGCCTTTTGCCCTCACGAATATCAATGTCGATGGGGATCAGACGACGCGCCTGCCCTCTCGTATCCCGAGGTCAAGGCCTCCAATTGGGAGGGGAGGGCGCTCCTGCCATCTTTGCTCTCCTAGCCTTGGAGGGTATTGGGGTTCCACATGATGCCCTAGCCAAAGGCCAAGTGAGCGGGAGTTGATATTTCAACTCGTGCGCTCCTCGATCAACGAGGGGGTAGTCGACCATAATGGTCGATCATGTGGTCCTTGTGGTCAGTCGCATAGGATCGTACGACCCGGTAGACCATGAGGTTGGTCGTTTGCATGGCCTACATGGTCAATCTATGCACCGACGTGTACTAGGGTTGTGTGGGCCCTACACAAAGCAGGCCTGCTCCAGCCTACGAGCTCGCCTGTTGAGGTGGGCTTAGTGTCGTCTAATGAAACCAGCTCATCCTCTAGGCAAGAAAAAAAAAATGGCTCTAATTCCAATGTGATCGAATGGATATGTAACAAAATAATGCAGCGTAATAATATATTTGATCATTACCTTAGACTTTGTAGAGTCTAGGATTAAATAGGGCACAAAATAGAATAATAAACAACATAGTCCTAATTGACGCTAACTGCCCTCTAACAATAGAATAGGGAGTTGCATGAGACTAACTACTAACCTAGGTAGTGAGTTCTAATTCAACCACTAACCTAAATATCCGACATAGGATATTTAGGTACTTACCTAGTTTAACCATGAGTCAAAATATCTCATGGTAATTACATAGAAAAGTAAATGTAATAACCCTACGTAGTGTAATGCAATACACTACCTTTATTTTACCCTAACAATTAGACCTGCATCCACACAATCTATATTGGGTTAAGTACAATATTCTAAGGAAATAAACCATACATTCATAGCCTTAAATGATGCAACCATTAACATGCATAAAAATTATCTAATGAAATCAACATATGGAGGAGAAAAATATTCAAAAAAATATTTCATTCAAAACCTTCTATCTTTTTTTACAAGGTGAGGAATTCCATAGCAGTAGCTTTAAAAAAATCTTCAAATCCTCTTCCTATGCTTCTTCTCTAAAAAATTCTAGGCCCTCCTTCTTGCATTTGCATGGCTATTTAAAATTTCGAAGCAAGACCTTTCATTTCATTTCCAACTCCTGGATCTTCACATTCCCTTCTTTTACCTCCTTCATTTGTCTTAGTTTTGTAACTTCTTATTTGTAACCATAATGTCTTCCAAACGAAATGCTTCTTCCATAATGCTTTTTGCCAACAATAAATTGGTAAATATCTTCCAAATGAAATGCTTCTTCCATAATGATTTTTGCCAACAATAAATTGGTAAATATCTTCCAAATGAAAAACTTCTTCCATAATGATTTTTTCCAACAATAAATTGGTAAATATCTTCCAAATGAAACACTTTTTTCATAATGTATTATACCAACAATAAATTGGATAATGCTTTTATTTTATTTAGAAACTTGCCAACATCAATATAAAGCATTAATTCAAACTAACATTAATAAAATCATAAAGTCAAAATAGATATTAATACCAAACCAATATGTAAAGAAATATTAGCATGCCATGAGAAAAAGAAATGTTATTCTTTTTTTTTTATTATTATATATATATTTATATATTCTTATTTGTGCTTTTTTTTTTGTTCTTTAGTTTTTCTTCCATTTTTATTTTATTTTCTTATTTATTTTTATTTTACTTGTTTTATTTATTTTTTTAAATTTAAATTTGATTTAATTAATATCAAATATTTGAATTAGTTTAATTCAAAACATTAAACTAACCAAAAGATTAAAATAAAATTATATATAAGAAAAAACCTAACCAACGCACTAGACAACTTAAAAGAAACTAAAAGGAGACACTAGTCAACACACCAACCTATCAAAATTATCATGCAAAGAAATTAAAATTCAACAAAAAATCAAACATTAAAGGTGGGTCCCCAAGTTTTGGGGTAAGTTGTGCCCTAGCCACATCATACACCTACAATATTTCATACTCCTATTGCAACTGCTAGATCTAGTGTCTCATCCTATATTGCAATAGTCTTATCTAAGATAATGGAGAGAATTCAGTGGGCTTTTCCTCTGTAGTGTCACCTCCTATCTCTTTTGGAACTTCCATATTGAAATTATCCATCCTGTTCACATATCGAACGGTTAGTCTCACTCTTTGTCGATCTTGTCAGGAGGGAAAACTAAAAAAGATTAAATTATTCATAAAAATGTGTTACATAAATAGGCACAAGGCCTATATGATGAACATGACACTTGTCAATGAAACTGACAAGTGTCAAGGAAGGCATAGTGCACTTTAACTCTAACATTCCCCCTTAAAGTGCACTATCCTAACTAAAGAAAAAACAAAGCAAGTCAACATTAGGCAACATTCCCCATTAATGTTGACTTCTCTAAAAAGTAACCTATCATCCTCCTTATTGCTGATTTGGTTTTAGGCTCGTGCTTTGTACTCTTGGCTCTCCAACTGTGAATAATGCTAGATCCACTGTGTATACATCTCGGTCTGTTGCCTCAAGGTCAGCCACTTCCACGGGTCTATTGCCACTGGGTCAGTCGTCTAAGTGCATTAGGGTCATCATGGGTGCCTCAGGGTCAGCCACTTCTGGGTCTGTTGCCTCTGTAGGTCATCATCAGAGGATGTTACCTCTCGTAGGTCACTGACTAGATTCACCATGAGTATGAAATCCCTCCTCATGGTGAAATCAATCTAGAAGGTGTCGGTCTCTGCCAAAAATGCACCTAATGAAAGGAAAAACGAGCCATATAAGAGTGTCGGTATTTGTCGAAAATGCACTCAATACAATAAAATGAGCCATAGATCAAAATAGGAGAGAAGAAGAAAAGAAGAGAATCTTCTGAAGTGTCTTCGTCTATAGTCTTCAGAAGTAGATCCAAAAAAAACCTCGGATAGAATCTAGGGTGTCTATGTCTGTAGTCCCTAGTATAAGTGTCCTTATTGCTGATTTGGTCTTAGGCTCGTGCTTTGTGCTCTTGGCTCTCCAACTGTGAATAATGCTAGATCCACTGTGTATACATCTCGGTCTGTTGCCTCAGCGTCTACCACTTCAACGGGTCTACTACCACTGGGTCAGCCGTCTAAGTGCCTCAAGGTCATCATGAGTGCCTCAGGATCAGCCACATCTAGGTCTGTTGCCTCTACAGGTCATCCTCAGAGGATGTTGCCACTCATAGGTCACTAACTAGATTCACCATGAGTATGAAATCCCTCCTCATGGTGAACTCAATCTAGAAGGTGTCGGTATCTACCGAAAATGCACCTAATGAAAGGAAAAACGAGCCATATAAGAGTGTCGGTCTCTACCAAAAATGCACTCAATACAATAAAATGAGCCATAGATCAAAATAGGAGGAGAGAAGAAGAAAATAAGAGAATCTTCTGAAGTGTCTTCATCTGTAGTCTTCAGAAGTAGATCCGAAAAAGACCTCGGATAGAGTCTAGGGTGTCTTTGTCTGTAGTCCCTAGTATAAGTGTCCTTATGGTGACCATGTCATCCCACCGAAATGCATGGGTAACCAGCCGCTGCATTCGCCAAGTGTATAGAAATAGTCACTAGGTACAAGGATCACAAATAAAATTACCTTGGGAGTGTCGGGTACAACCGAAAGTGCACTCCAAGGTAGAAATACTTTGAGGCTTATAAATTGAAATGAAACAGCCTCAAAATTACAATATGACACCTCCATTGTGTCCGTCGTGGAAAACCGTTTCCAACGACTATAAATACCCCTATACTCCATTATCAAAGGGGCCTTCATCATAATGAAAAACAACATGCCTCTCCAAGGCAGCAACTAAAAACTCGCACTGTGGCGGCATCGCTCTCTGGCGGAATAAAAAACATCATCAATTTTTCCCTCGCAGGGGAAATTACATAGACCATTTGAAATTTACAATAAAAGGTAGTTTGGCCCTTCCACCTCCTCCATATGTAAAAATATTAAAAAAACAGTGGGCAATAAAGCCATAGTGTCGGCCATATTTTTTCGGGTCCCTTTCACTCCACTTTGGTTTACTATTTAAAAAAACATAATATGCACTTTTTGACTTACAATATATCTCCTCATGCTTTTAAAGTAAATCTTTATGAAGCCTTTTTTAAAGGTTTATGTTTCCCTTTGTTTTAGAAAACAGGTCGTCGTGGAAGCAGTCCATTAAGTGATGTCCAGCGTGCCGACAATCTACTTCGGGAACCAGTTGTCGCTAGTTGCCCCCTTCTTCCATTAGGGTTTCGAGCTCATCAATGACCAGGTCTTTGTTGAGAATAAAGCACTCGTACTCCTCAGCCCAACCATCATGGAGGCTCGATAGCGGCCACCACGGCTTCACCAGCAATGCCGCCACCTTCACCTGCAACGCCGCCACCTTCACCTGCATCACCATCGGAATCGAAGTCGAGGCTGTCGATAACGCGGCGTCATCGACTCGAACCTCAACAGATTGACCGCCATTCCATGGAGCTTCCTCTACATTGAAGCGCTGCTCTCGGTGGCGTCCATTGTAAGCGGCGGGAGATGCAGAACGCGACGGCCTGACCACCACGTCGAAAAAAAAAATAGAGGCGTCGTCCAAACGTAGCTTCAGATCTGCGGCCCCCACATGAGCGTCAACAACAAAGCGACAGGACAGTATGGATGTCAACAGCAAATACTGCAGCGAATAGCATGCTTTCTCAGATCGAGCAGTAGATATATGATCAATGCCTGAGTCTTTTCATCTGAGCTAAAAATTCGGGCAGTTCCAGGTCCTTCGCGGGGCCGTCCGTGCTGAAGCTTCTCCCGAAAAACTTCTGCGTGCTGGAGAGCAATCCTGTGGACGCGGAGAACCCGACATACATATTTTCTTCGATTACGGCCTTCAAATCAATTACGCCCGACAAGAGGGGCCGCGCAGGCCTCTCAGACCCCGCGACGGCGATGCGCACGTCGACACAGCTGCAGTTCGACCTGAAGCAATCCACCTAGGCCTGGATTTTCTCCCCGCTCTTGATATTGATCCCGTGGTGCTCTAAAGCCTCGGAGGTGACAGAGACCAGAGAGTTGAGGTCAATTCCCACGTGGTTCCCATTCACATCCCGAAACTCGAAGTCCTGCACCGTGTCGAATTCAACGGTGGCTCCCGTAAAGTGCAGGCGTTTCACAGCAGAAAAAAATGGCTGAAAGAAAAAAAATAGGCATACATAGGTAGTCAAAAACATTTAAAAAATTTCTCAAACTTTAAAAATTTTACCATCTGGTTTCTGATCCATCAGATGATGGAGAGCATACTCCCTCGGTAAAAAAATTAAAAAACAAAATGGGGGAGGGAGGATTTCCATGAGGGAAATCCCCCCTCAAGCTCACAAGCTCAGGAGACCGCCTGGAGCTCTGATACCAAATGTTAGGAGGGAAAACTGAAAAAGATTAAATTATTCATAAAAATGTGTTACATAAATAGGCACAAGGCCTATATGATGAACATGACACTTGTCAATGAAACTGACAAGTGTCAAACTGAAGGCATAGTGCACTTTAACTCTAACATTCCCCCTTAAAGTGCACTATCCTAACTAAAGAAAAAACAAAGCAAGTCAACATTAGGCAACAGATCTTTTGATGGTTGAGGTAATTATCTATACTCCAACTATGAATACACCATTTCTTATTCATCTGGATTACTTCTTTCTCTTGGATAAATCCTTCTTTCATCTTCTTCCTCAATACTTTTAGTCCCATATGTAAACCTTACATGTACTCACATCCTTCTTCTCTCACTTAGTTGAGGTATCAACTCTTCTTGCTCGATAATTGGTCTTATCTCCCCCTTTCCTATGAATAGGCATGTGAGTCCCATGTCAAGTTCCTCCTATGGTGGACCTTGAATTTTTCTTTGTTGCTTGTCTGAATGAGCTTGTTGTCTTTGTTCAACTTCTTTTGAAGTGATACAAATACATTGTACTTTATATGGCTTTGTTAGGATCCTATCCTAACATTAATTAATAATCTTAATAATAATAATATATTATATCCTATGGTCATAATAATAAAATAATATAATAATTAATTATATTATTTATTATATTATTATAATATTAGGGTTAGGAAGCATTGCAACCTTTCACCTATAACCCTAGAGGGGTATAAAACATTGTAAGAACTTATCATTCAATCATCCATGAATATAAAATATAATATAATTTATTGAAGGGACTTCCCGACAATATCAAAAGGCGATTCTTTTAGATTTAGGTTATTTATTATTTATTTATCATTTTATGTGCTAGGAACCCTAGGTTCCTACCATATGGTATCAGAGCCTTATGGATCCAACCACATTGGTCAAGGAAATGAAAAATGACATTGCAAAAATTAGAAGAATGATTGAACAAAAACAAAAAAAACAAATGGAACGTTCTAATCGTATTATACAATATTTAATGGAAATGCAAGAGGAAACACCAGCCATGGAATCCCAGGAAGAAGAGGAGCCAATAGCCATGGAATATGAGGTGTAGGAGGAGCCCATATCCAGGGAATCCCAGGTGGTACCCATTTCTCTCCCTAAGAAAGAAAAAAATGCAATTGAACAAATTGCTCCAAACCCTAAATTAATTGTTTCTTTGGATGAACTCATAACCATAGAACTTTCGGAAATACCTATTGCACTTCTGGAAGAAAGTAATAGAAACCCTAATAATTTAAAAGAGATAAATGAAGAGGATGGTATCCAAGACAAAAGGTTGCCACAATTATGTTTTGCAGATCTGCCTACGAGTGATGCACATAGCCAAAAGATGATCTTGATGCAGCAAACACTTTTTTCAATATCTCCAATACTATCCGAAATATTTTTTGGAATAGTTTAATTAATGCCAAGGAAGGAAGTGTATTTACAAAATCAGTATTTGATCCATTAGGAAGAAATACACTACCAGGAGCACCTGATGTCACCACATGTGGGCATCTATCTTCTACAAGGCCTCCACCTTGGCCACCGCCATTGTTCAAAGAAGTATCGTAATTTAAAAAAAAAAAATTAATACCATTTATGTAATTTTTGAATCTGGCTATTACATATGTTTTTAAACCTTTTTGAGTGACATGAAAATATTGCCTCAAGGCAATAGAGTGATCATTCTACAATCTAAGCTAAAAAAATCACATTAAAAGACTAATAAGATAAAATAATATTAGGAACTATTTAAAGATATGTGAGTGAAGACAATAAACTCCTTTTTGAACTTTGATTGATGTCTGGTAAAACTACAACCAGATGTCAGTTTTATTTCTACATCATTTCAAACGTAATTCTTACTTTTAAGGAGATAAAGTAATAGCCAGATACATGCAAATCGCCTCACACTTTCAAATATTAAATTATATTCCTCTAAATAGGCATAGTACCAAGAAAGACCTTACTGTGTATATAACGAATGCCTCACATATATCCATCAACAACGGACATCTATTCCCTCTGTGCACTCAAGATCATAAACTCCATTTGTGCAAAAGATGGCCTCAGATATTCATGTTTCCCATTTTCCTCCTACCAATATATCATCGAACTAGTCGACACTAAAGTTTATGTGCACAACCTTCACAACGAGAACAAGAACGTTACCATGCTTTATACCGAGGAAGACAAAAACCACACAGACGTGGGATACGATTTTGATGTTTTTGTGCTAGTTAATGCCACAGACATGGACAACAATGATGATGATTCTGAAGAAGAAGATAGCGTGAGTGCTATTTCAATTGTATTAGGCTAAATTTTGCATGTTTATGATAAGTTCCCAGAAAAAAGTATTATTTCTACATCTCAGATTATAACCAAAGCAAGTGTGCAAGTACAATAGCAAAGATTCTAGTTTATTAAGCATTCCAAACGGCACAGGTATTTCTCCGGTAATATTATTATTGGACACATTGAAAGCATGTAGACCTTTAAGATTCCCAATTTTTGAAGAAATCTCACCTAAATAGTTCATTACCAGATAAATCAATGGATATTATAAGTGACAAAATAGAATCAGAATATACCATGGTCATTTTTTTGGTTGTCACTTGCACTTTTTCTTGCAGTAATATCGGTCTCAAATTTCTAAGCTTTTCACTTGTTCATTCTGCATTGCTACCAAGTTTACCAACTCTCTTGGAATGAAACGTGTTAACCTGTTATGTGATATGTCCAAGACATGAATGCTTTACATATTACACAATTCATATGGAATACATCCTTGATATTGATTTCCACTTAAGTCAAGTACCATCAACTTAGAAAATTGAGCTAGCCAAAGTGGTACAACTCCAAAGAAGGAATTTTGTTCGACGTCCAGAATCTACAAATTTGAGCATTTGAGAAGACTAGATGGCAAATTTCCCAGCAGCATATTCCCATTGAGGTGCAAAGATGCAAGTTTCTGTAGTCGTCTTATATCTAATAGAATTTTTCCTCCCAAATTAGTGTTACCAAGTTTAGTTTTACCAAATTTGAGCAATTGGTGATGCTCGATGGTATTACTCCAGACAGCGGGTTCTCTGACAAATCTAAAACTTGCATTATTTAAATATGGCCAATGGAAGGAGGAATCTCACCACTTAGATTATTCTTTGAAAATGATAAGAACACAATATGATGGAGAACGGTGCCAGGTTCCTCGTAGATTATGCCTGTGAATGCATTGTAGGAGAGGTCTAATACACCCAATACGGCTACCTTGAAGGGAACATGAAGAAAGCCACTGAACATATTGTTATCCAAATCTAGGACATAATATTGGTGTAGTTTTAGGCTGATAGGAACTTGACCTTCGAAGTGATTGTATGAGAGGTTAAGAATTAACAGTTGATCAAGTTCCTCCAGCCAACTTGGAACGCTTCCGTAAAGGTTGTTAGAGAGGTCCAAACTAACTAACTCATATTATGCTAAAATAAATGTAGGCACTAGACCTTCTATGCTACAGGAAGCCATTTGCAAATATTCAAAGAGCATACTTGGTATCCAATCTGGACTAATATGGACAATCAAACTATTTTATGATAGACTCAAAAATAAGAGACTAGTGCAGTTTTGGAAAGAAGTCTCTTTGAAAGACTTAAGAAACTTGAACAATCTATTCATTTTTTAAATAAATAGTATCGCATGCATCCATTGATTATTCAATTCCCAAATATGGAGTTTTATGAAAACCATTCCATAAATGACCCAACGTTAAAATGGAAATGTATGACAACCCCTATGTTAATTCTGAAATGAAGTATGGTAAATATGCTTTTATTAATGTGGTAGATGGAAGATAAGAGAAAGATAATTTTAGTAGGAGTAAAAGAAACCTTGTGGAGGTTGTTGTTGTCTTGCATATGCTTTCAAACCTGTATAAATTTTGTGACAGAGAAGGCAAAAAATTTAGTGTGGGTGTGATATCACCTTACATTGCTCAAGTTCTATACCTAGAGAATAAGTTAATGAAACAAGATGAATATTTTTTTTTATCAAAATGTCAATCCACTACAAGACCAGGATGCTTGGAGAATTACACACTACAATTTCAGCTTTGAGGACAAAGCTATTTTCAAGAGGGGTGGAATGTTAGGATCCTATCCTAACATTAATTAATAATCTTAATAATAATAATATATTATATCCTATGGTCATAATAATAAAATAATATAATAATAAATAATATAATAATTAATTATATTATTTATTATATTATTATAATATTAGGGTTAGGAATCATTGCAACCTTTCACCTATAACCCTAGACGGGTATAAAACATTGTAAGAACTTATCATTCAATCATCCATGAATATAAAATATAATATAATTTATTGAAGGGACTTCCCAACAATATCAAAAGGCGATTCTTTTAGATTTAGGTTATTTATTATTTATTTATCATTTTATGTGCTAGGAACCGTAGGTTCCTACCAAGCTTCAACTTCGAACCATTTATAGTATCTAGCACTTTCATCCCATTTAAGTTCTATAGTATAACTGCTCCATTGTCCCTCACTTTTATGACTTAAAAGGGACCAAGCCATAAGGTTTTTAACTTACCTAGCTTGATTTCTCATTTTATATTAAACTTTATAACTAAGTCACCTTGCTTAAGTTCTAATTTTCAAAGGTACTTGTCATACCACAACTTCCTTCTCTTCTAGGCCACTTCGATTACCCATTGTGCCATGAATTTTCTCTCATACAACTTGATTAATGTCGTTAGCCTTTCTTCTATACTCTCTTGGTCACCTAAGCGATGCTCCACAACTATCCACAAACTTGGTACCAATAATTCCACTGGCACTACTACCTCTTGACCATACATTAGCTAAAATGGCATATGGTATATCATTGGCTTAAATGTAGTTCAATATACCCAAAGAACATATGGTAACATTTCCTCCCAATCCACTCCCTCTATTACACAAGTTTTGTACAATGTTGACACTAATACTTTGTTAGCTGCTTTCGCATACCCTTTAGCTTATAGTTAATATGAACTAGATAAGAAGTACCAAATTCTAAAATTAGTTGCTACATTTTTTATGATCTCATTCACAAAGTGATCTCCTCGATCACTCATTATTTGTAGTGGAATATCAAATCTTGTAATTACTTACTAGTATAAGAATTGTATTATGCTTTTTGTCAAGTTATTTGGTAGTGCTCATGCCCTAACCTATTTCGTTAGGTATTTAGTGGCTACCATGATATACTGACACTTTCACCTATGCATTGTTTTCAATGATCCAACAAAGTCCAACCCCAATCTCCCAAATAGTTCCTGGGGTTGTGATGGATGTTATGGCATAAAGTTCCTTTGCACTAGCTTCCCCACTCTCTGGTAAGTATCACATGCTCTTACATATCCCTTTGCATCATTATATACTATGGCCCACCATAGTCTTGCTAAGAGTACTTTTTGATCAATGGTGTCGGGCCCAATGTGTCCTCCTACCAAACCTTCATGATCTTATCTCAATGTATCTTTAATTTCCTCATCCATTACACATATTCTTAGGATACCATCAATACCTAGTTTGTACAACAATCCTACTATAAAATGGAAAGGAGCTAACTTTATGATTACTTTCTTCTTCTCCATTCTCATCAACTCTTGTGGAAACTCCTCTGTGGATAGGTACTATCCAATAAAATTGTACCAATATGGAACAACGTTGATTATAACTAATTGATCATCAGGGAATTCATCTAGAATCCCTGCTCCTACATGTTCTCCTGATCTTATTTGAGACAACTGGTCTATAATCACATGCTTCTTACCAAGTTGTAATACTACTCAAAATATGAATTATTGTAAAATGATGAGCCACCTGTTGACTTGTCCTTATATAACTGGCTTATTTATCAAGTACAAAAAGGCCTAATGATCAACATAGAAGGTAACAGGATTTGCAAATAGGTAATACTTAAAATTATGCATAGCATATACCATCCCTAGAGCTTCTCACTCTATTGTACTATAATTTCTCTCTATCCATGATAATAGGTAGCTTGTAAAATATTTAGGCTAGTCCAACATAAACTATCCTTCCTATGCCAATGCACATCCAACTACAAAGTTTGAGGTATCAATATGGATGTGGAATTCCTTATCCCAATTAGCAAACACCAAAATGGAACTATTGATGAGCTTAGATTTTAACTCCTCAAAGGATCCTTGGTACTCCTACGCCCATATAAAGGGAATATTCTTATTGGTTAAAGAATCTAGAGGGGTAGGACACGTGTGAATAATTCTTGATAAACCTTCGATAGTATCCCGTGGATCCAAGTAAGGTTTTTAAAGAGCTTACATCATATGGCTAATCCATGTGTAGTATGACACAAATTTTTTAGGATTGATATTCAACACTTTGTTGCACAGTATATGTCCCAAAAATTTTCCATATGGTACCATCAGAAAATACTTTGTTGGATTTAGAGATATTTGTGCACTCCTACACATGCTGATGCATTCATTGAGACTAAGTAAATGATATTTTATCTTACCATAAATGGAACAATCATCCATAAATACCTTAAAATTTCCTATGGCCAATTGATCAAATATATACAGAATAATGCACTGAAATGTGGTTGGGATATTGCATAACCTGAATAGTATTTGATTACATGCATTGATGAAATTATCCACAGTGAATGTGGTATTCAACTTATCTTCCTTAGTGATGCTTATTTGGTTATACCCTAAAAACCCATCCAAGAATGAATGAATTTAATGTCCTGCGACCTCTTCCAGAATTGAGTTTGTGAAGGCAATAGGAAAGGGATATTTGATTGTTACTACTTTCAAACTCTTAAAGTCTATATATATTCATATTTTATCCACTTATTTAGGGTGACCACTATAGTTGAGACCCAGTCACTATTAGTGACTTTGAAAATGATGTCTATATCTAACATATTTTCAATTTTAGTGTTTACTAATGCAACTTACTTAAGGTTCATCCTATATGGTCTTCTCATTGGTTGTGCCTCGGGCATTAGCATAGTCTTGTGGATACATAACTCTAGTGGTACCCCTTTTAGGTCCTTATACATCCATGCAAGGACATCTTTGTATTCTAAGAATATCTTGAAAGTTGTTGCTTTCAGTACTGGGTCCTAGTCATTGCCATAGTGGATCATCCTAGGCTCTCCCTCTATTCCTGGGTTTACATCCACTATCCAAGGTACTTCATACTTAATATTTGTAGGCTCTATCGCTACCTTTTCCACATTCATAGGATGCACTGGTATCACATCAATTTCAACCTCTCCCACTGTGAATTATATAAAGCTTTTAGGGAATGACCATTTCTCTTGTTCTTTATTTGGTTTCGAGCTAACATTTATCTCATATTATTTTTTGTGGTCTCCTCTATGTCAATACAAAAGTACATGGGCTGAAAAACCTTGTACTCCTCAATTTTACAATGGAGCAGTCCACTATCGGATTGAGCTTCATCTTCACTACAATAATCTAGGTACAACATGCCTTATTTATAGGCTCATCCTATTCTTCACCAAAAGAACTATCTAGCTCATCGGTCATGGCCACAACCTCGCTGAGCCTCTAATTATTCAAATTGATCATATATTTATGCTATCATTTCTTAAATTTTATCTAATATCTTCCCCTATTGTGATTAACTTTGGCTATTCATAGCCATCCTCTTCCCAACAAAGCATCATATGTTGGCTTCTGCATGGTAATCACAATGAAATCAAAGATAATTTTTTTGTTAGCTATTATGAATTTTTGTGTGGTCAAGACTCATTTTGTCTCTATTCCATAATGGTCAACACCATATAACTAGAAGCTTAGTCCCCATAATTATGGAGTATCAATTTCTTGCCAAGTCTTCTCGGGTAACATGTTAACATTGGATCCTCCATCGAAAATAACTTGTGTCAGATTGTGTCCCAAGATCTCCATATGGACCAATGTGGGTTTCTTCCCAACATCAATCATCAATATGGTAGGGTCCATAAAGTAATTCTTTTGTTCTTCCTTGATTGTCTAGATTTGTACCTCCATCACCTTATGATATTGTGTGTCTTTCAACATCACTTTATGCAATGACGGGATGGCTTCTAATAGACTCGCCACCTTAATATCAATAGTGGAATTCAAAACTTGTGCTACCATACTTTGCACAACTTATTTATCTTCTGATGGTTTCTTTAACTTTTTTTCTCTTGCTATTCTCAATTTTTTTCCTTCTTTACTTCTTTTTCAAGTACCCTCTTTGCTACTTACCATCGCTTCTTTTATTTGGTAGGTTTAGGATACTTGTCCTTCCTAGCTTGATTCCTTGTCACAGCTAGTACTTCTTTAGTATTGTCACTGATTGGAGGAACCTCTATGTCTAAAAAGTTCATGTTTTATGAGTTACTAGAACTTGCATGCTTTCGATAATTCACTTCCTTGTGGTTCCCTAGACCACATAATATACACATGTGTATAGTATTTATCTATTGTATCTCCTATTTTTGAGGTGATGGATGGTTCTTTGTAAAATGCCCCCACTCTTGGTAATTATGACATTGTATGATTGGTCTCCCATTTGAATCATATTATAAGCAATATTGTCCTCCTTGTCAGTTGCCTTGATACTGTATTCCCCCTCTATGAATATTCCTATAATCATCACTAGTGGCTTGCTAGACACTCCCTTGGGGTTTGGGTTTCTCTTATTGCTCTTTGATAGAGAGAACCTGTGGGTGCACCTTTGCATTAAATGGATATTCCATCACTTCACTCATTGAGAGGACAAATCACATTTGTGTGACCTTCAGTTTTGTAATTTGTACACCAAATGTCCTTTTGGTCTTCCTTGACTTTACCTTTTACCTCTTTAATTATTTTGTCAAATTCCTTCTGGAATGACTACACCATCTGTTGTATTGTATCATCCTCTTCACTATATGAATCATCACATCTTACATGTGTTATTATTCTGGTGATTGTTTGTTTAGCCTCACTTTTGAAATTCTTTGCATTTTCTATGGCTTCTTCATACTTGGTTTATGGAAGTACCTTTATCTTCTTCTTGTATCTGGGTAACAACCCATCTACAAAGCATCACTTTACTAGCAAATTTTCTAGAGGCATTTGCATCTTATCCACCAACTACTTCAATCGATGGTTGTATGACTTCATATCTTCATCAAATTTCTATTTAGTGGTATAATTTTTAGTTACAATATCATCATCATCCTTCAAGGGGTGAAATTCCTCAATGATTGTATATTTCATTGTATTCCATGCCTATATGTTTGGTGTATATTTATTTTTCAGATACCAATCTATGGCAGGAAATAATCATAACCATTTATCTATTTGGTCTACACCATTTTCTCTCCATATGGTTATACATGTCATGATGTGTCTTGTCAAGTCTTCCTTTCTTTCCCCCATAGAGGGTGGGCATATTTTATTTCCTACTCTATTACCTACATGGGCCATTGGTGGTTCTTATTCTTCACTTGATAAAATTTCACCTATAATCCTTGACCAATTCCATCTTATAGGTGACTCACTTTGCTAATCCTCATTGAAACCATCTATTATAGGAATCTTATATTCACCAAATAGTCATATACCAATATCTTGTGCATCTTCACTCTGCGACCTCCTTTGCTAGTGTGTAGGTTATGGCCTTGGTCCTTCCTCCTAGAATCTCATGTGTTATTGCTCTGGTTCTTGACTCCCATCCACCACACTCCTTTGCAATCTATCCACCACTTTCTCAGGTGTTACCATCCACTCCCCTTATTCTCATACAATTTCCTTGTTAACATCTTTACTTACATCAACATTATTCTTTACTCTAGGTGCTTCTTGTTCCTTTCCTTTTGTATCAATCAACAATGTATCCAACCTCTCAATATCTGATTCATAAGATTTCCACACTTGTTACTGGTTTATGTGTATTGTGTTCAACACTATTCACGGTCCCTCTTTGAGCAATTCTCGTGCTCCTACTAACTGGAATTTTCTCTTCATGATCCCATGTCCTACGCCTTTGTAAAATTATTTCTATCATTCACCTCCAATTTGTGTACTCAATTTTATCACTTGTATGATCTTCTTGACTATGACAATTTTGACCCGTTTTAAAAAAATGCCAAAGTTTGATAAGGCAACGATGCCAAATATATATGGTAGCGATGTAGTATTATAAAATGAGGAGGTGGTTTGGGAGTTCTATAAATGATTACCATACTCTCAGAACCCAATTTGCACAAATTATATAATTGTATGATTTGGTGATCATACAAGCTATAGTGGCATATTGGCATAGTGTATGATGGACCCCGTACGAGCTATACGATGTGTGCAATTTGGGTTATAAGAGTGTGGTAATAATTTCTAGATATCCCAAACCACCTCCCCATTTAGTAATACTACACCACTACCATCTATATGCCATGTCCAAATGCAAGGAAATGAGGAGGTCGATCAAATGGTCAAAAATTTTGAGCAGAGAGCTAATGCGACAATGTTCCCCCAGCAAGTAGTAATAGGAGGCCATGGCTTATCCTTTCCTATAGATGATCCTAGGATAATTGAATAACTAGTTTTGGATTTTCTAGGCTCAAGTGATAAGTTGTCCCCTCCTCCTGCTTGAATGATTCAAGTGTTAGATCACATTGGGTATATATCTACCCTAGGTTGTTTAGTTTGATAAACCCAAAGGAAAGTGTTGCACTCATATGGTACTTCATAAAACCTGGGAGTAACTACAAGCAATGTCATGATAAACACAAGGAATAACTAAAGTTTCATGCAATGTTCTTTGATCATCGTATATTGACTAGATGATCTTGGTATGGGTCAATGATTGCAGCGTTCCAATCGTACCATAATTTTGTGTATATAAATAAATAATTAAATAAAATATACATAAGGCACATAGTCATTATGTCATCTTGTACCTTGGTGACTCAATATATTTAAAAAGCATCATCAAATTTTTAGTTTTCCCTCACCATAATATCCCTCTTATGATTCTATTTCCATTTCATTCTTTTGAATTTGCAACCCAATGGACAAGAACATGACAACACAAAAAGGCCAGAAAATCTATATTTGGCAAGCTAGCATGGCATGGATAAGCAAAGCAACATGTCAACATGAGAAAATGCATGAAGAAAACTTCACTATATATAACTCAGAAGGAAGTATATAATTTGATGCAACTAAAAGCTCTCATGGTGTGCCCACAATTACAAATGAGGTTTCCACTAAAGCATGCAGAAAAAAACCTGATTCAATAATAAGCAGATTGCCAAAATTATGTATTTACTTTGTGATCCACTTTCCATGGTAACCTATCTATTCTTGAATTTTCTTTGGGATGCAATGGAGTATGTCTATGTGTGAAAAATGTTCAAAGATACCCCATGAATCACTTAGTTCTACTTTTCTTTTTTTGGGGTATGTTGAGCATTGTGTTCCCTCTTGTCTTTCCATTCTATTATGTTTTTGTGGTTTAGATACTATTTTTTTGATAACCGCATTGCTCATCCTTTTGGATAGCTTTATTCATAGCCATCATACAAATTTCTTCTCCCTCTGATCCTCTCCTTTCACTACTTTATAATTTGTTTTTTTTCTTGTATTCCCCCTATTTCCTTGATTCCTCCTTTATCGTGCAATCCTCCCAAATTGCTTTTGTTGATAATTTCTTCATTCCTTCCTTTTTCTCTCATAGTCCATTTTTTCGAAGGATATACTTTTGGGTTCCTCTCTCCCATAGATAGGAATACCCCTCTAAGTTTCCAAGAGTGTGGGTGAAATTTTACACCTCCTCACCCACTCTTATTTTGAAGTTGATGACATGATAGGGATGACCAATATTGAGGCATTTATGGTTGAGGTAGATTTTAAAGATCAATTGGATGGATGGAAGAGAAAAATTTATGGAAATTGCTAAGTTTGGAATCAGATGGAAAATCATGTAGGAGCATGATCAAATATGACCCCAAATCCCCACCCTGCTTGGATGGAATATTGGTATCATAAATACCCAGGAAAAATAATCAGGTCACAACATAGTTATAAGTCCCAAATTTCCATCCCAGAATATGATGGAACTTTGGGAATGCATGATAAAAGATCTCATTCCAATCATCCATCCTCTTTGATATCAGGCAGAATATTAGGAAATTGGTACATGAAGGAGCATACCCAAAATATCGTCAATATGGAAGCTTAAAGGATCCCCAGAAGTGAACATTAATGACCTCAGCTACCTAGTACAAATAGCTGAAGGATACGAGAAAGAAATTTGAAATATATATCTTCAAAAGTGACCAATATCTAATATTTATATGACATGAAGGGGTAAAGTAGATTGAAATATTAAGAAACTATCAAAGTGATCGAGGGACCGAATATTTGTAGAAGTACTTAAATTCTTCCAAATAACTACTATCCCTCCTAAATTAGAGCATCAATAAATCTTTCGAATATTCCAATATGATTCTTCCCACCAAGTGCTATCATTGTTGTAATTTGAATCTATTGTAACATTTTCTATAAATAGTGGAATGCTCATCATTCCAAATGGTGGCTCTATGGCCATTACACGTCATATGTAATTCTTCTTCACCTTGTAAATAATAGTATATCACTATTTGGTCTCTCAATTTATCTTCACTTCTATGTTTTGCTTAAGTATGGATGTTTATTTTTGTGATGGTCATCTATGCTTGTTCACTTAATTATGCTATCTGAATTTTATGGGTTTGGATAGATGATTCTAGAATTTACATCCATCCTTGGGCATCAAGGTTTTATTTCTTTTAAATCCAATCGAGTGGGAGTGCTCTAATTCTCATATCTATATTTCATGCACCCTCCTGCTAGTTCTAGAATTCACACTTATTTGTTGCACTAATTGATAAGTGAGGATGAGACAAGTTTATCTGTTAGGTGGTATGTTATTATTGACATCGACAATGTAGAATGTGTGTGTCTTGATGCGACCATATCCTATTCTTGTTAGTTCTAGCTATGACCTCCCTTTCCTTTCCTTCTCATTCATTTTTTTATTATAACTATTTGTGGCGTAGGTAATTGGAACCAAAAGAGTCAGCCTTCTCGAGAGATAGACTACCATTGCTTCTCTTGGGCCAAGTATCCGTTCAATGCTAGTCGAGGACCATTGGGTGCACTCCAACTCGTTTGATACCTATTTTTGTGCCAATAGTATGAATGTGTGCCCTAGACCAAAGTCAAGATTGGATGGATTCAAATTACTTCTAAGTTAACCTATATAGAACGTTGGTTCCTTATCTAAATCCCATTGTGTGTAAGATAAAAGTAAGAAAAACATGATAGGATTAAGAGAAATAGGGGTTTGAGAGATTGATTTGATACTTTTAGTTGCATTATGACTGGATGTCCAATACAAGCAATGACTAACAAACTATATAATTAATAATGCACATAAAATACTTGAAACCTAGATGTTACAACATTCATCATCATAAGAACTCCAGCCAAAGAAATACAAATAATGTAAATCATAACAGATAAAACCTTAGTTACTATAAAATACCATACAACTTTAAACCTAATAGAAAGACCTTGATTAAAGCATAACAAAAAATGTCAAAAGTGTAATGTTACATTAATATATAATTTTACAGACACTAATAAGGTTAAGTCAAGCATCTCTTTATTGTATTAGAATAGCATACAATAAATTTACAGAAATAGGTTTCTTGCATCTATTTAATTTAAGATAAAAAGCAATATTTTTGGCACAATATGAAAGAAAAATGAAAAACAACTATAAGTGGATTACATTTTAAACATTACTAGTGATTACATTTAAAGTCTTATTTCACATATATATCATGGTTAAGTCGTTAATACAAGTAATTTTTCACTATAAATAAAATAGTCATATATCTAATTATTCATTTTCTCATTTTAATATTTTTATTCAATTTTAATTTATATGACAATGATGCATCATGGTCTATGCAAAACTCTACTCATCTAATAGTATGGCAATAAAACTAGATGAATTGTAAAAACCACTAAAATATTCAATGTAGATTAAAATAAAAGATATAGGAATACTCATAGGTTGGGGTGTGTTACGAAATTTTATTTTTCTTAACAAAAATCATTCACCATTATGCAATTATATCAAATAATTCATCCAAAATTAATTATCCACAATAACAATCCACACGATGAGACATAGATATATAATGCCCTTAAGGTAGGGAAACATGAGTAATAATCCTTAAGGAAGGAATAACTCCACAAGATCTTCCAATATGAGAGTGCCACTTAGAGAGGAAAAAGTCCCATAAGCCTCTTATGGATAAATACAATCACATATGATTGATGTTCATGATGACTATAATGAAAAATATTCTTTCTTTATACACTCATCTTCTAATTCTACTTTAGGGAGACAAAATATAATACTATATTATAATATAATATAGTCAACCTTGGGTTATGTGTGACCCATGCCAACCCTCATACAATATAATATCATCTCCGCATATACCTATTCCTAGGCACCCAAACATTCCACCCTCATTACAAATGTTTTATAATCAAAACATATGAAGAAACAAGATAATATAATTTGTTAAGCAATGTTAGAAACTGCTATAAATATCGATCATCCTTCCATCCTAGTGAAACTTTGATTTGTGGTTGTCTTCATCGATGATGGTATTCCATATTACTATTTGAGTATCCAAAACCGCTTCATTGGCTCCATGCTTCTACTGCTTTGTTATGATAATTTGAATTATGGATCTATTTATTCCTTGTTGTTGCACCACTTTGAAAACCAATATTACTATGATTTCTCTTCCAAACATTGTCATACTACTCAATACTCATTTGATTCCATGTAGAGCCATAATATTGTTTTCTTAATTCATACCTCTAATATTGTTGTCACTCTTAGTGGTGTGGATAGTCATATGCTCCAACCTTAACTTTATGTTCTACCTTCTTTGACTCCTCAACATTTGACTTCTCTATTTTAATTTATTCTACATGTTCTTTCATGTTCCCTTTGTTTGTTTTGTCCTTGTGCTCTTCTATCAAATCTTCCTTGGACTTTGCTAGTATTCTTATTCCATGTAATTTGTCGCTACTACTTACTTCTTTGGTTCTATTTTAGATTTTTCTATTTGTTCTTCAGTTTATTTCTTTGTAATCACTTATTTTTTTCCTTGGATCCTTGATTCTGAAGTTGAGAAACATCCTATAATGGTATCTTCTTTTTCCTATACCATAACTTCATAAAATTATTTTGAACATTAATGTTAACAGTACCAAAAAAATTCAACCAAGAATAACAAAGAACAATATCAACATCATCCATCTCAATAGCATAAAAATCTAAAGTAAAAATATATTTATCCATGGTGTTCTTCAAATCTCCAAAAAATTGAACATTCTCACCCTCAAAATGTATGTCCTTCATTTTTGTTAATTGAACTTACAATTTCTTAGCCAAAGCAATATTAATGAAATTATCTATCTATCTATCTATCTATATTGCTAGGGTTGATGGAAATAATAATCTTTTCATTTTGAATGCATCCACAAGCCTGCAAAATAGACTTTTAAGATTCAAACAAATCACTTTGTCCACTTTTTAACTTATCTACTACCAAAGGTGTGGTTTCCTTTGTCTACACACTAACATATTTATTATCTTCTACCACTTATTTGAAATTTGCTAGCTCTATTTTTTATTCCTTTTATTTTTTCTAAAGCATGTTTATTTCTTCCTCATATCTCTTTATGGTGATATTTAAACTAGCTATATTTTTAAATGGGTCTCATTTACTCAAGAATGAATGCTCCAATTCATCCCAAGTGTATTCATCATTCATTTTGTTGCAAAAATTTATCCACTAGGACCAAACATCCTCTTTAAATATTCGACTAAGAAAAAATTTCCAAAAAGGATTATTAAAATATAGAGACCTAAATGTTTCTACCATTATCTAGCATCAATATCACCCTTTCCAAAAAAATATTGTAGCTCTTTAAGTTCATACCCCAAGTTAAATATAATGCATAGTGACTTTGAAAATGATGTCTTCCTCTAACATATTTTAAATTTTAGTGTTTAAAAATGCAACATACTTAGGGTTCATCCTATATGGCATTCTTCTCATTGGTTGTGCCTCGGGAATTAGCATAGTCTTCTGGACACATAACTTTGGTGGTACTCCTTTTAGATCCTTATACGCCCATGCAAAGACATCCTTGTGTTCTAAGAATATCTTGAAAGTTATTTGTTTTAATACTCGGTCCTAGTCATCGCCACAGTAGATCATCCTAAGATTTCCCTCTATTCATAGGTTTACATCCACTATCCAAGGTCCTTCATACTTAATATTTGCAGGCTCTATTGCTAAATTTTCCATATTCATAAGATGCATTGGTCTTGCATTAATTTCAACCTCTTCCACTGTATATTCTACAAAGCTTTTAGAGAATAACCATTTCTCTTCTCCTTTATTTGGTTTCGAGCTAAATTTTATCTCATCTTGTTTTTTTGTGGTCTCCTCTATGTAAATACAGAGGTAGGTAGGTTGAAAAACCTCATAATCCTCCATTTTCTAATGGAGCAGTCCACTATCAAATCGAGCTTCATCTTCACTACAATCATCTAGGTACATCATACCTTATTTATTAGGACCATGCTCTTCTTCACCAAAAGAACTGCCTAACTCATCAGTCATGGCCATGACCTCATTGAGCCTATGGTTATTCAAATTGATCATATATTTATGCTATACCTTATTAAAAGTGATCTAATATTTTCTCCAATTGTGATTAAATTTTTCTATTCATAGCCATCCTCTTCCCAAAAAAACATCGTATGTTGGTTTCTGCATGGTAATCACAACAAAATCCAAGACAAATTTTGATCAGCTATTATGACTTTTGGTGTGATCAAGACTCCTTTTATCTCTATTCTATATTGGTCAGCACCATATAACCAAAAGGTTGGTGCCCATAATTATGGAGTGCCAATTTCTCAGCAAGTCTTCTCAGGTAACATGTTAACACTGGATCCTCCACACACAATAAATTATGTTAGCTTGTGTCCCAAGATCTCCATATGGACCAATGTGGGTTTCTTCTCAACATCAATCATTGTTATGGTAGGGTCCATACAGTAATTATTTTTTTATTCTTCCTTGATTGCTTGTCTTTGTACCTCCATCATCTTATGTGTAGTAACCCTCGAAGATGTAATTTCTTATATACCTAATTTGGTTGCAAGGATGAGATACTGCTAATATATCTATGGATGCAAGGACATGTACTATTATTGATAGAAATAATTCAAAGGATATATGTCTCCTCAGTGGGCAAAAAGGGTTATCCAGTGTAAGGTAAGTCAAGGGAAATGATGAGCGGAAGAATATTTGCCATTTATAGGGGTAAATAACCTACTGACAATGCATCCGCCAACGGTCCATATAGATGCATATCATGTAGTTGCATTAATAGGTATGCTTGTGTATGTTTTATTTTGGAATTTATTTTAATATATATATTATTAAAAGAATAATAATAATAATAATATTTATAATAATAAAGAAAGTAAATAATAAAAGAAATAATATAAAATATAAAATATTAATAAATAACAAAATATAGTTTAAAAAAAATTAAACAAAACCTTGTTAAACAAGACAGTTAGAAAACATTAGGTATTATAATTATTATGAATATTTGGGTTGTTGATCATGGAAACAATGTGGATTCCACATGGCAAGCTTCATATTGGAGGAATCATAAATGATCAACAGTTGTTAAGCATAAAAATAGCACTTATATTCTAAAAATAGGGAAAGTGGAAGAGATGGAAAGCATTGTCTTCTTGGAGCGAAGAAGGGAGGAGGATTTAGGAAATAAGGAAAGAAAAAAGCGTTCATCAGTAAGTGAATATTTTATAGCAATTTTATTTGATAAATTAATGTCATGAAACAATAGTAAACTGATTGTTAAAGGTGTTGGAAATTTTGTTATGTGGATATAAATTAATAAACAAAAAATGAACTAGAGATGAACATAATACATTTTGGTGCATGTGATGGATTGCATACTATGTTGGATGTGAAATGATTGTATGCATGTAAAAATTTAGCTACATGTCATCTTAATTTGGCCACTCTGACCCTTAAAAGACATTGAAAAACCATGGCATGTTAGAGAAATCTTGAAGATAAAATCCAAATTATTTTCCTTGTTAAATTATTTGATAAACCATTTACGTTCGGGCACAAGACACTGCACTCAATTTGAAAGAAGAGTTTCTTTTCAAACTTGAGATTTTTGTGATTTAGCATCAAAAAATTGTGAAACATGAGCTTTGAGGATATTTAGAATACCCAAAAAAATGTTAAATGTATTTTATCTTTATTTTGAAGTATGGATGTTCTGAAAGAATTGCATGGCAACATTCTAAGTCTTTTTGAAAATAAATGTAACCAGTTCCATTTTTTCCTTTAGAATGTATGAATGGACAAGAATACATGATGGATTTCATTTCATATTTGTAGATTATACTTTAAATTGTTATATATATATATATATATAAGTTTTTGGTCTGCGTTCTGCCTATGAAAGATATGTCAATTTAATGTGATGACCTTTCTATTTGCCTAAACTATTACTTTATGGCTTTCAAGATATTATGTTGGTTGTCTACTTCGTTCATATCTTTAATCTTGCTTGTATTTGGAGAAAGTGAATAAATAGCCGGTTATGGGTGATTTTTCCAGAGGACGCATTCTGGGTTAAAGCTCTCCAAGTGAATCTAGGAATGCATGATGGGAAACTTAAGATTTAGACCTTCTTTATCATATTTTTGAATATGTTGGTTGATAATTGTATTCATATGCATTATTATGTTCACATTTTTATTATCAAATTTGAGAGTTGTTACCCTTTGCGCTTCAAGTTGGAACACCTCACAGTAGAAATTTCTATATTTCTTAGAAACTTGCCTCATATGTATTTTAACTCAAATGATAGAAATTTTGTTTGATATTGTTTAGACGAAGAATATCTAGCCTAGAGATGCAATCATATCTTAGCCAACATTGCTTGGTCATTTGGTTTAATAGTTTGGCCAACCGAGCAAATTTAGATGATCACCAATGTGTGAAATTACATAAACCCACATAGTTATATTCGAGTTATATAATATAAACTAATGCTTAAATATATTTAATATGAATTACTTAAAAAGTTGTATGATTTTGTAAGATGTGTAAGAAAGCTGTAGAAAAGCTATTAGGAGATATGTTATAAATTGAATAAGGACACTTCTTATCTGGTCAAGTCCATGTGTGAGAGATTCGATGTTAGACTGAGTCAAAAGACTCTTTTATTTTGTTATATTCTCCTTTGAATGAGTTGTAGTCAATACAATGAAATGATGATTTAAAATGTAAATTGTCTTCATGTGTTAGTATGGTATTAAGTTTTACTTATAATGAAAATATGCAGTGGCACAGTAAAGAAGTATTAGTTTCTCTTGGTTTGAGGTCACTTTATATGAATTAATAGCATTGTATTATCTATCTTAGTTAATGTTGATTGAATCATAGACATCTTAAAGCTCATTTAATTTTTATATTATAGCTAAAGCATTAAGGTAGTCCTAGCTTTGCTTAGACTTAAAGGAGTTTGTCTGCACGACATCGTGGCTATAGTTGTAAATATTGTAGTGTAATATTAGAGAGAGAAAGAGATTTACGTGAAAAATTTAGAGTAGCTCTTAATCCATTGCAGAATAAAATTAGAAATTTAGGCAAAATGAAATCTAATTAAAATTATTATAGTGATGTCTTTAAGATTTTTTAATTTCGATTTTTCTAACTATTATGACATTCTTATGACTTCTCTATTTTCCCTTCTTTCTTAATGGTAAACAAACAATTAACTATATGAAAGCTTGAGATCATATTTTATAGTAAAATTTATGAATGATTATGAAACTGTATTTGCTTGTAATCCATTGCATAGCTAAACCTTTAAAACCTTCAAACCCCAAGTAAACCTTTGATTAAGGGACTCCAAGATTATGGGAAGACAATCTTGATTCACAATCTGAGATTGTGGGTAGACAATCTTAAAAATATTTAATGGTGCTTGTGGATGGACAAACACCATAATACAGGGATTAACCGTATTTTTGATGGGATAGGTCCAAACGGGAGGTAACAGAGAATGAAATGGAAATCTCTCCTACGTTATTCCCTATTAGTGGTTCTTGTGCTTGAATTCATTATGGGTTATCAACAACATAGTGGAATGGGACATTGTGTTGTCAATACAAGACATCGGGTAGTACCAGGGTATTGGTAGACCCTAGACATAGTCCAAGAGAGGTGGATATTTGTCTAGCTCAGGCATGCATATGCTAACTCTTGCATGACTTAAAGTCTTGGTAAGAGACGGGAAAATTACGCATCCAACCTCTAGGTGAAATGGGCCCTAGAGGAGAAACCCCTACCTGAACTTGGAATCTCGAGTGGAGAGTGAAGTTCAATAGAGGTAACTATATCGATATTTGGCCAATCTCAATCTCATGGGTATTTCAACTATAGTGGAATGGTACTCATGAGGAGTTTTAGCATGCTCATACTATTAATTAATTTGGGAATTATTAAAAAAATTTCTCACTATGACCCCTGATATAGGACAACCAAGTGAGTAGAATTTGCATTGTTAAATTTGGTATCAGAGCAACGTTTGTGAATCCTTATATCAAATATAATTTATTTTGCCAATTTGACCACCCAAACTCAAAAAAAATTGACACAATTATTATTTTTGCTGAGTAGGCAATGACATCTAGACAAAAAACTAGTTATTCAAAGATATATAAAACAGTTCAGCGAGAAGGCTGATCAAAAATACTAAAAGGGTCTTTAGAAAGGTTATGAGGATCAGGGCTACAAATAAAACCACATAACGTCCTTGAATAATGAGGATTGAAAAAGAACCAATTGTAAAAGAAGATAAAATGGTTTGAATGGTGTAATTATTGCAAGAGAAAATGAGCCAACAGAAAGAGCAAATGGAACAATAGAGTGCTCAAATGGCTGAGCATATGGCTCAAAAAAATACTCAAATGTTAGAACATATGGAACAAAACAAATCTCAGTTGGATCAACAACAATAGATAATTTCTCAACAACTAGAAAACAATAGAAAAACTATTTAAACAAAAGGAAACACTAATAGTTGAGGAAGAAACATCTATTGATCCTGAAAGAAAATAAGTAGGTTTTGAGTTGGATAAAGATATGTGAAGGCTTGACATAGCCAAATTTTATGGTAAAGGTGATGGAGAAGCGGCTGAGAGATGGTTGAATAGTGTGGAGGTGTACTTTGCTATTAGAACCCTCTCATCTAAATCAAAAAATTCATGGGTAGTTTTTCATTTGATTGTAGCAATTGCTGGTGGGACACCTATAGGAAAAATTATAATGTGGAGGTTGCATATGTCCATTGGGATACATTTGTATTAGCATTCAAATATAGGTTTCTAACACCACAATTTTACCTTGAAAAGACTATAGAATTCTCAAGGTTAAATCAAGGTAGCATGTCCATAATTGAGTACTATCGACGGTTTTTGCAATTGCTCAAATACATGCCCGAATACGAGCAACAGAATGAAATAAAAATTCAGAAATTATCCTAGGATTACACCCAAATATTGGGCACTTGATTCTTATGTTGAAGCCTACTACCCTAACTGTTGCTTGTGACTTGGATCTACCAGAATAATATAACTATAAGGTCATGAAGACCTATTACCAAAAATCCTTTGAAAGGGAAGAGCCACAGAAAAAGAAAAATGTTGGCTCAACAAAAAGGGTATAGGAATTGGAACAAGAATAGTGGTAATGGTAAAAGAAATAGGTTTGACAAGAATAAGAATAGGTACCAAGGGAATAGAGGAAATAAAAACTATCAAGGTGGCCAAGACAAAAGAAATTTTAGGCACAGGTATGATCAAAGAACTAATGCACCAGGAGTTGGACCTTAGAAGGGCAATGAGAGAATTAAGAAAGAGAGGGCACCTCGAACTAGTTTTTGTATCTTCCAAGAAGCTCATTATGATGATAAGTGTCCTTTGAGAGCTACAAGGCTTTCTTGAAATAATTATATTAGATAGGGATTCTTGGTTCACATCTCAGTTTTGGTAGACATGGCATCAAGCATGGGGAACAAAAATCAATTTTAGTACCACTTATTATCAAGAGATAGATTGAAAAAATTAAAGGGTAAACCAAGTCTTAGAGGATATGCTATGAATGTATTGTATGGATCATCAAATAAAGTGGGAAGATTACCTTTTTTTGGTGGAATTTGGTTATAATAATAGTTACCACACTTCCCTAGGTATGGATCTATTTAAGACTCTATATGGGATAAGGTGTAGAACACCATTATCATGGAGTAATCTAGAGGATCGGGTGATGATTAGGCTGGATATGGTTAAAGAAATGGAAGAGCAACTCAATGAAATTTGTTAGAGGCTTAAAGAAGCTTTAGACCGACAAAAGTGTTATGCGGATATTAAAATAATGCCAATGAAATTCACTATAGTAGATAAAGTATTCCTAATGGTTAAACCAACTAAAATCTCTATCAAATCCTCTAAGCTTAGTCTACGATTTGTAGGACCTTTTGCAATTATTGATAAAATAAACCTAGTAGCCTACAAGTTAGCCTTACCATCCAACTTGTCAAAAATCTATGATACCTTCCATGTGGCCCTTCTCAAGAAATTTTTTTTTGACCCCTCGCATGTTTGGAATGTTGATCATTTGTAGATGGAAAATCCCCTGCGCATTGAGGTGTGACTAGTTAAAATTATTGGTTATAGAACAAAACAGTTAAGAAAGCAAAATATTGAACAATGTAAGGTCCAAAGGGACCAGTATTCTGAAAATAGTGCCATGTTCATAGTACCAAAAAAATCCAACCAATAATAACCAAGAACAATATCAACATCATCCATCTCAATAGCATAAAAATCTAAAGTAAAAATATATTTATCCATGGTATTTTTCAAATCTTCAAAAAATTGAACGTTCTTACCCTCAAGATGTATGTCCTTCATTTTTGTTGATTTAACCTACAACCTCTTAGACAAATCAAAATTAATGAAATTATATATATGTTGTTTGTGCATGTGTGTTATTTCAATGATAAATGATGATTAAGTTTTTAACCATGTAACTTTACTACTATACTATATTGATTTTATACTATTCATGGTAATATTTGTTTTTATGTTTCAAAGGGCAATGAAAACATAGGGACTATGTTTAATCTTAGAGGGGGAGTATGTAATAACCCTCCAAGATCTACTTTGTTATATACCTAATTTATTTGCAAGGATGAGATACTACTAATGTATCTGTGGATGCAGGGACAGGTACTATTACGAACGAGAACAATTCAAAGGAAATATGTCTCCTCAGTGGGCAAAAAGGGTTATTTGGTGTAAGGTAATTCAAGGGAAATGATGAGCGATGAAGTATTCGCCATTGATATGGGTAAATAACCCTACTAGCAATGCATCCGCCAACGGTCCATATAGATGCATATCATGTAGTTGCACTGATAGGTATGCTTGTGTATGTTTTCTTTTAGAAATTATTTAAAAAATAAATAAATAAATAAATATATATATATTATTAAAAGAATAATAATAATATTTATAATAATAAATAAAGTAAACAATGAAAGAAATAATATAAAATATTAACAAATAACAAAATATAATTTTAAAAAAATGAAACAAAACCTTGTTAAACAAGGCAATTGGAAAAAAATGGGCATAAAAAGATTATTACGAAGATTTGGGTTGTTGATCATCGAAATAATGTGGATTCCACATGACAAGCTTCATATTGGAGGAATCATAAATAATCAACAGTTGTTAAGCAGAAAAATAACACCTATCTTCTAAAAAATGGGGAAAGTGGAAGAGATGGAAAGGATGGTCTTCTTGGAGCTAAGAAAGGAGGATTATTTCGGAAATAAGGAAAGGAAACAAGTGTTCATTAGTAAGTGAATATTTTCTAGCAATTTTATTTGATAAATTAATATCATGAAACAGTAGTAAACTAATTTTTAAAGGTGTTGGAAATTTTTTTATGTGGATATAAATTAATAAATGAAAAAAGAACTAGAGATGAACATAATACATTTTTGTGTATGTGATGGATTTCATACTATGTTGAATGTGAAATAATTGTATGTATGTAAAACGTTAGCTGCATGTTATCTTAATTTGACCTCTCTAACCATTGAAAGACTCCGATAAACCATAACATGAAATTCAGAAAAATATTGAAGACAAAAACCAAATTCTTTTCCTTGTTAAATTATTTGATAAACCATTTGCATTCGAGCACAAGACGTTGCACTCAATTTGGAATAAGGGTTACTTTTTGAAATCAAGATTTTTGTGATTTAGCATCACAAAATTGTGAAACATGAGCTCTGAGGATATTTAGAATACCCAAAATAAATGTTAAATGTATTTTATTTGTATTTTGAAGTATGGATGTTCTAAAAGAATTGCATGGAATCATTCTGAGAGTCTTTTTGAAAAAAATGTAACCAGTTCCATTGTTTTATTTAGAATGTATGAATGGATAAGAATACATGGTGGAATTTGTTTCATATTTGTGGATTATACTTTAAATTATTTTAAATATATATAAATTATAAAGGTTTTTGGTCTACACTCTGCTTATGAAAGATATGTCAATTTAGCGTAATGACCTTCCTATTTACCTGAACTATTACTTTATATATTTCAAGATATTATGATGGTTGTCTATTATGTTCATATCTTTAATCCTACTTGTATTTAGAGAAAGTAAATAAATATCCAATTATAGGTGACTTTTCGAGAGGACACATTCTAGGTTAAAGCTCTCCAAGCGAATCCAGAAATGCATGATGGTAAACCTAAATTTTAGACCTTCTTTATCATATTTGTGAATATGTTGGTTGATAATTATCTTCATATGCATTATTATATTCACATTTTGATTATAAAATTTGAGATTTGTTATCCTCTGCACTTGAATATGGAACACCTCACATTAGAACTTTCTATATTTCTTAGAAACTTGCGTGGTATGTCTTTTAGATCAAATGATAGAAATTTTGTTTGATATTTTTTAGACGAATAATGTCCAGCCTATAGATGCAATCATATCTTAGCCAACGTTGCTTGTCTATTTGGTTTAATAGTTTGGCCAACGGAGTAAATTTAGATGATCATCAATGTGTGAAAGAACATAAACCCGCATAGTTATATTTGAGTATATAATATAAAGTAATGCTTAAATATATTTAATATAAATTAACTAACAAGGTTTGTGATTTGGTAATATGTGTAATAAAACCATGGAAAAGCTATTAGGATATCTGTTAAAAATTGAATGATGACTCTTCTTTTCTAGTCAAGTTCATGTGTGAGAGATTCGGCGTTAGTCTAGGAACAAAAATAGATAATTATTTGAGTTAAAAGACTCTTATTTTGTTATATTCTCCTTTGAATGAGTTGCAAAAAGAAGTATTAGTTTCTCTTGGTTTGAGGTCACTTTATATGAATTAATAGCATTGTATTATTTATCTTAGTTAATGTGGATTGAATCATAGACATATTAAAGGTCATTTAATTTTTTTATTATTGCTAAAGCATTAAGGTAGTCCTAGATTTTCTTAGACTTTAAGGAGTTTGTCTGCATGACATCATGGCTATAGTTGTAAATCTTTTAGTGTAATATTATAGAGAGAAAGAGGTTTACATGAAAAATTTAGAGTAGCTCTTAATCCATTGTAGAATACAATTAGAAATTTAGGCAAAATAAAATCTAATTAAAATTATTATAGTGATGTCTTTAATATTCTTTAATTTCAAATTTTCTAACTATTATGACATTCTTATGACTTCTATGTTTTCCCTCCTTTATTAATGGCAAAAAAACAATTAACTATATGAAAGCTTGAGATCATATTTTATAGTAAAATTTATTAATGGTTATGAAACTATATTTTGTAATCCATTGCATAGCTAAACCTTTAAAACCTTCAAACCCCAAGTAAACCTTTGATTAAGGGACTCCGAGATTGTGGAAATACAATCTTGATTCAAAACCTCATATTGTCGATAGAAAATATTAAAAATATCTTTAATGGTGCTTGTGGGTGGACAAACACCATAATATAGGGATTAACCATATTTCTGATAGGATAGGTCAGGATGGGAGGTAACAGAGGATGAAATGGGTATCTATCCTAGGTCATTCTCTATTTGTATGGAGTGATGGTTCTTGTGCTTGAATTCATTATGGATTATCAACAACACGATAGAATGGGATATTGTGTTGTCAAGACAAGACATCGGGTAGTACCAGGGTATTGGTAGACCCTAGATGTAGTCCAAGAGAGGTGGATATTCATCTAAATCAGGTATGCATATGCTAACTCTTGCATGAATTGAAGTCTTGGTAAGATATGGGGAAATTACGCATCCAACCTCTAGGTGAAATGGGCCCAAGAGGAGAAACCCCTGCCTAAACTTGGAATCTCGGATGGAGAGTGAAGTGAAATAGAGGTAACTATACTGAGATTTGGTCAATCTTGATCTCATGGGTATTTCAACTATAGTAGAATGGCACTCATGAAGATTTTTAACATGCTCATACTATTAATTAATTTAGAAATTATTAATTTTTTATTTCACTATGACCCCTGATGTAGGACAACCAAGTGGGTATAACTTGGGTTGTTACATGATGATACTATGTGTCTTTCATAATCTCTTTATGAAATTATGGGATGGCTTCTAATAGACTCACCACCTTAATATCAATAGTGGAATTCAAAACTTGTATTACCATATTTTGCACTTCTTTGTCTTCTGATGGTTTCTTTAACTCTATTTCTCTTGCTATTCTCATTTTTTTTCCTTCTTTACTTCTTTTTCAAGTACCCTCTTCGCTACTTGCCGTCACTTATTTTATTTGGTAGGTTTAGGATACTTGTCCTTCCTAGCTTTATTCCTTGTCATGATTAGTACTTCTTTGCTATCCTCACTGACTGGAGGAAACTCTATGTCTAAAAATTTCATGTCTTATGGGATACTAGAACTTGTCTGATTTGGAAAATTTGCTTCCTTATGGTTCCCTGGACCACACCATCTATACATGTGTGTAGTATTTATCTATTGTGTCTCCTATTTTTTGGGTGATGGATAGTTCTTCATAAAATGCCCCCACTCTTGGTAATTGTGACATTGTATGATTGGTATCCCATCCAAATCATACTTCAAGCGGCTTTGTCCTCATTTTTAGTTGCCTTGATAATGTCTTCCCCATCTACAACTATTCCTATAACCACCACTAGTGGCTTGCTGGCCACTTCCTTGGGGTTTGGGTTTCTCTTCTTACTCTTGGATAGAAAGAACCTTTGGGCACACCTTTGTATTAAATGGAAATTCCATCACTTCACTCATTGTAAGGACAAGTCACATTCATGTGACCTTGGGTTTCTTTCCTACTCTATTATCCACATGGGCCATTAGTGGTTCTTCTTCTTCACTTGATGAAATTTCACCTATAATCCTTGATCGATTCCACCTTATAGGTGAATCACTTTGTTGATCCTCATCGAAACCATCTATTTGAGGAATATTATATTCACCAAATAGTCATATAACAATCTCTAGTGCATATTCATACATGACCTCCTTTACTAGTGTATAGGTTTTTGCCTTGGTCCTTCCTCCTAAGATCTTTTGTACTATTTATTTGGTGCTTGACTCCCATTCACTGCACTCCTTTGCAACCTATCCACCACATTGTTAGGTGTTACCATCCACTCCCCTCATTCTCATATAATTTCCTTGTTAACATCTTTACTTACATCAATGTTCCCCTTGAATATAGGTGCTTCTTGTTCCTCTCCTTCCATATCAATCAACAATGTATCAAACCTCTCAATCTCTAATTCATCAGATGTCCACACTTTTTCTATTATTGGTTTATGTGTATTGTGTTCAACACTGTTCATGGTCCCTCTTTGAGAAATTCTCATGATCCTCCGAATTTGTATTTCCCCATCATGATACCATATCCTATACCTTTTAAAACTTGTGTCTGTCATTCACCTCCAATTTGTGTACTCAAGTTTATCACTTGTACGATCTTCCTGATTGCAACACTTTTGACCCATTTTAACAAAAATGCCAAAGTTTGATAAGGCAATGGTGCCAAATGTAGATGGTAGTGGTGTAGTATTATCAAATGGGGAGGTGTTTTAGGATTTTTGAAAATTATTACCATACTCTCAAAACCCAACTTGCACAAATCGTACAACTATATGATTTGGTGACCATACAATCTATTGTGGTAGATTGGCATAGTGTACGATGGAGCCCATATGAGCTGTAAAATTTGTGCAAGTTGGGTTATGAGAGTGTGGTAATCATTTCTAGATATCCCAAACCACCTCTAAATTTATGAGTACTACACCACTACCATCTACATGCAAGACCCAAATTCAAGGGAAGGAGGAGGTCGATCGAATGGATAAAATTTTTTAGCAAAAAGCTAATGCGGAAATTTTTCCCCAACAAGTAGTAATAGGATGCCATGGGTCATCCTTTCCAATAGATTATACTAGGAGAATTAAAGATCTTGTTTCAGATTTTCTAAGCTCAAGTGATAATTGGTTCCCCTCCTCCTGCTTGAATGATTCAAGTGTCAAATAACACTGGCTAGATATCTACCCTAGGATTTTTAGTTTGAAAACCACAAAGGAAAGTACTGCACTAATATGGCACTCCGTAAAACTTAGGAGTAATTACAAGCAATGTTAGATTTAGAACAAGTAATAGTTGAAGTTTCACGCAATCTACTCTGATCATTGTAGATTCATTGGATGAACTTGGGATGGGTCAATGGTTGCAGTGTGCCAATCATGCCATAATTTTATGTATATAAATTGATAATTAAATAAAATGTGTATAAGGCACATGGCCATTATGTCATCGTGTACCTTGGTGACTCAATATATTCAAAAATCATCCTTGGATTATGATTTTTCGCTCACCATAATATCTTTCTTCTGATTCTATTTCTATTTCTTTCTTTTGACTTTGCAACACAATGGACAAGGACATGACAACACAAAAAGGCCAAAAAATCCATATTTGACAAGCTGGTATGGCATTGATAAGCTAAGAAGCATGTCAAAATGAGAGAAGGCATGAAGTAAAATTCACTATATGTACCTCAAAAGGAAGTATATAAGTTGATGCAACTAAAATCTCTCATGGTGTGCCCACAATTACAAATGAGATTTCCACTAAAGTATGCAGAAGGAAAAGCTAACTCAAGAATAAACAGACTGCAAAAAATATGTATTTACTTTGTGATCCACTTTCTATGGCAACATGTCTATTCTTGAATTTTATTTGGGTTGAAATGGAGTATGTCTATGTAAAAAATATGTTCAAATATACCCCATGAATCACATAGTTCTACTTTCTTTTTTTCTTGGGTATATTAAGCATTGTGTTCCCTCTTGTCTTTCCATTTCATTGTGTTTTTGCGGTTTAGATATTGTTGTTCTAATAACTGCATTGCTCATCCTTTTATATATCTTTGTTCATAGCTAAGTCTGGAATCAAATAGAAAATCGAGCAGGGATGACCAATGTTAAGCTAATGTCATCACTTGAAGTTCTAGCTTGTTACCCTCTAGACTCAAATTTTTTTAGCTTTGCAAACCTTTTACTCTATCAAAGGTTTTTAAGCACACTCTTGATGTTTCTATTAAAAATGTTTATCTTTTCTCCTTCACATGTTTGAATTATATCATTTTGGACAAAATATCCTTAGGAAATGTATGCGTATCTATTATTTTACCTCATGTTTATCCATGGAAATTGTCCCTTCATCAGTCCAACAACTTCTAAGTAGTTTATGATAATCTAGAGAACACTCTTATTTAGTTGTTTTGCTAATTCTTGGATCTCTTGATTTGTGTGAACCTCCTTCAAACATGCATGAGAAGTACCCGGTGTGTTTTCCCAAAAACAAATCCATGTGAGCATCTTGATTCACTTCCACCTTACATGTCATTGCCTACTTTAGCCAGTAGCTATATGATAACTTAAATTTTATCAAATTTATTTTAAATTCCACTTATTTACAATAAAATTTGGTATGCTTTTCCATACCAACTATTTCACATGTTATTCTTTCATTAGAACCATCAATGTCTAGACCAAAATGACTCAAAAATTTACCTCTCTTGTGTGTATTTTTTCTAGAACATCTACTTTGTTATATATAGAAGCTTATGGCTAGCTGGTTTTAGTATGTGTAGCTTACTGCATTGAAATCAAGCATACAAAACTCATCTTCTATATTTAGCTCTTCTTTAGTATGAAAATAATAAATAAAATATGATAGTCAACTATCTATTAGAGATATAAAGATTACATATTTGTTCATTGTATATAATATCAAATTCTAGTTTAGATTACATAGAATCATAAGGAATGAAGTTTTGATATTATAATATGTCACTTTATTAGCTATATAAAATGCATTAAGTCAATAGATAGACTTTTCTTGATCAGGAGAGACATTGAGGAAGAATCATATGATTTTAGTGACCAAATATTCCAAGGTCAATTATAAAATTCTCCAAGTATTTTATGCATATCCTTTAATAGGCAAATTATGGTTTCTTAAAATACATCAAAGTTCAAATAATTATTTTTTTAGAAATGAATAAATTCAAATGTAAAATATTATATCATAGAATGTGAAGTATGTTGATGAAATAAAATTGAAACTATCAAGTACCTAAACTAGTTTTTTTTACTACTAATTTTAGAAAGGTAATAGGAATAGGTCTCCATGGACTTCATTGAATGTAATCATAAATTCAATGGAAAATAATGATGTTTTTAGTTATGGATCACCTTTTTAAGTATATTCATTCTTATGTGTTACAATATTTATTTATAACATTTGAAGTGTTTAATTATTCTTAGATTAACTTTTCAAACGATATGGCATGCTAAATACTATTATTTATGATATTAGAAGAAGCTCTTTCCATTGAGTGATATCCAACTTAACATGAATTTAACATTTATCATCCTTACATAAAATATAAATAAAAATTATGAATAAATATTTGGATACTTATTTGAGATTCTTACCTCAAGATAAGTAATATCAGTGGGTTGACATTTCCATTGGTATGTGGTACTCATATCATATTTCCTCTAAAATATCCATTTAAAGAATTATATGGTTAGAATCCCTCCATATTTTATAGAATACTTTCTAGGTTCCTCTGGTTACATAGATCAATACATTTGAATATAGACAGTGAATTATGATGACCATCAACAATAATATTTCTCACGGTCAAAACTGCATGATAGGGTCACAAGACCAACATGAATTTTAGTGAAAATATAAGATTAAAGATATGGTTTTCTAACATATCCATCCACACAACTGATTTTATTTTAATTTCAAGGTCATCCAAATGCTAGCACCCAACTTTTATGGTCACTTAAAGTTGCTTTTAGGATTGGTGAAATAACATACCAATTGGAGATTCCTTTTATATCCAAAATATAAACTACTTTATATGTTTATTTTCTCCAACATGTCCCAAGGTAAAAGATATAGTCATACAACAAGATCCTATATTTTGTTATGAAAGGGAACATGAATTTGTATAACAAAGCAATATATAGTCATGGATAAGATATTTTAAAAAACTAGCATGTATATGAGTTGTTCATCAAATGGAATGATATTCTAGAAGAATATGTAACCTATAAAGTAACATAGATTAACAATTTTTTAAAAATATTTGTGTAGAATGTATTTTAAAATCAAAGGACATGTGATGAATCCAACATAGTCACTTGAATATTCTTATTTTATTCTAATAAAGATCATATGCAAGGATAAGTTATCCCTTGAGCATGAGGGTTAGGATTTGTTACTTTAAAATACCATAGATAGGAAGAGATAGATGTTTCAATTGATAAACATTCATATCATATTTATTTTATTTAATTTGGTGTGAATATGATACTTTGAACTCTCTTGAACTATGATATTATTTTATTTCTAAGTTCATTAGACTTGCTTTTATTATTTGGATATAGATTATTGCTTTCATGTTAGATTTGTTATAAAAAATTATTTTTATTTTAATTCTATTATAAATTGAGGAGCTATATTGAAATTCATATTGTTAAGTTAATTTTTTATACAATAGTATGTAGTATGTACATCTATGAATTATACATATTCATTTTTATGCTAACCCTAATTCATTGGTATCCACACCTAGAAAACATTGGTTTATAATAAGGTTAGTATTAAGTCACTCACCCTTGATATTATATGTAGGACCTATCACAATACCCCTAGTCTTATAAAATGGTAATAAGGTAACCATGGTTAGGATAAAACATGTATCACACACCCATCAATCACACATACATGGGACCTATGAGTATTATTTAATAATTTGTATTTCATATAAAATTAATGGTCCATGACTATAAAATAATATATACCCATGTGCATGTATTTTTAGTTTAAAATTGGAAATGTGTTTATCATTTTCTAGATTGTGTATTATGTAATATTCTTCATTCACATTCATGTGAACATGACCAATAAAATATGTAATAATCCATGAAGGAGGATAAATGGTTGATTTATGGTAATGGAAAGAACACTAGATACAATCATTATGAGTTTTGGCATAAGCTTGAATAATTGAAGTAATTTGTTAAAGTACATGCTTATGACATTAAAAAGGATATTCTTAGTGATGATTGAAATGCATTGGAATACACTAACTATGGGTGATACTCTATAACAATTTTTCTAAATTAATTTTATTTTATACTTATCAATTCAATTGCTTACTATTAAATACCTTTTCCAATTGATTAATTTATTTATCAACTTGTATGAGGGAGTTAAAATATGTTGGTACAATGAAATTTACCATTTTAAATTCTTTGGAGGCCAATAAATTTTTAATGAAAAGTGTTACTTTTAATTTAAGCTAACATTAGATTTTGGAAAAAGATAATGCTTACCATGTAATGCTTTGATTTTTTATTTTAAAAATACCTCTTTAGATAGTCCTAATTTGCTTGATAAAGTATGTTTTTATGGTGTATTGCATACATTGAACTTAAGAGCAAGTTTGAAAATTAACATCTCTAATTATCGAAATATGCTTATAGATTTTCATAATGGGTTGTATAGAAAAAAATGACCTCCATCAATATTACTCTTTTTTTTTTTGTAAGTAAATTTCTTCATTGATTACCGGGTTTTGCAGGTTAACCCAAAACCTATTACAAAAGTCAACCTTATGCTGATGCTACGGATCCTATTTATCCTAAGGACATTCTGTCCTCTCCTACTACTGATCTTCCTAACAACCCTTACCAGGCGATCGAAGAAAACACGAACCAAAAACCTAATAGGATCAACCAAGATGGGTAACTTGCTTTGATCATCATTACAAAAATGGAAAAATATATTAGCCATAGGAGGAATACTTCCTCTATACAAAACGTAAGACAAAAGTGAAACTCCCAGGACCCGAGGATCCTCAAGCCTTGTCTTCAATGTCTTCCTCGAGCTCCTCTTCCTTATCCTCCTCATATTCCTCATCATCATCCTTGGATTCTACTTTTGGCATGTACCCCTCGTTGAAGAACACCTGAGTCAGAGTGTCGTAAGTCTCTTGCATCTGGTGGATGATGCTAGCGTGAGATTTTAGGATGAAACGTTTGAGGACCATGATGGTAGGTCCCTCATATTCCATATCACTGGTGCTCATTTTGGAGCTACCTTGAATTTGTTTGTTCTTCAGTCTGAAGGAGGATCTCGTTAGGGGTTCCTTGATATTTAGTTTTTTCTTGGATGTGCTACCTCTGGTGATTGGCTCCCCCACTCTCTTATTCATAGGAGACATAGAGGAAGGTTTGTTTGTGCCTATACTGGCTCTTGCCCCTAAAATTTCTGCATGGTGGCTGGGTGAAATTTCCTCAATGACCGAAGGTTCAGGATTTGGTGTCATGGCCAACACCCACTTGTAAATCACTTTGAACAATCCTTGGTGCATTGGCATAGCAGACCCCCTCTTGTTGTGGCAAGTGTTGATGGTGTAGTTCATCGAATTCATCAGGAACTAAGGAATACTTATTGGGTTGACATCCCAAAAGAAATTCACGAATGCATAGTGGAAGCTTAACAGTGTCTTACTGGGATCCTTCGTCGTGATGAACTCCATCACATTCTTCATGACCCAATTCCATGGGGTGGGCAAATCCATTCTGGTCAGCCCATTCTTAGCTTCCTTAAAAAAATTTGGGTTATCACAAAATTCCTTTAATTCCACCTCCCAATGGTGTTTCTGGCGGTGGATGGAGCGACCTTTCACTGTTTGTCCCGTCACTGCAGCAAGCATGTTCACATCGATGATGAACTCTCTTCCCAAGATATCCACCTTCCCATATTCCCATGTATCCATCACCACCTGGGTGATGTCCTCCTCTGCCCCCGATAATAGGTCAAATAATTGGGTAAATCGTCACTCAGTAAGGATGGCCTAAGCAACGGGTTCCATGATGACCATACAGGGCTCTACATATGCCATATTTCATTGGACATTTAAGGTAATTTGAGGTATTTATGTTGTCATTGATGTCACATGGATCATTGATGTCACATTGATCACATTTGGTTTTGGTGGTCAAAATATTTCATAAATAAGCATTTATGATATTTTGGAAAGCATGGCTATTTACAGGATTTTTATGAAAACCAATGCAGGAAAAATAAAAGGTTTTATTTAAAACCATAGTGGGCTTATGTGGAAAGGGATTTTCTTAAAAGCCAAGGTGGAATTTTATTTCATCCAAAAAGGACCTTTGGTGATGAAGATATTAAAGTTTAAAGTTTAAGTTTAATTTTATGGAGGGCCGACCTATGTGCAATTAATGGAGGTTGGCATATATATATATAGGTTTCAATTTATTTTAGAAAGTGGGCATATTATATATCGTCGGAAAGATTATTTCAAGGGATATTTGAATAACTTATTTAGAAGGATAAATAAGGTGTGTGTAAAGAGATATTTATAATTTTACAAAGGGGTTCCAAAAGTGAAATTTGCCTTGTTCTTTTTCAAGAAGATTAATTCTTTCATGACGTGACAAGGTATGCAATATTGTGATATATTTTATTTTATGGTGTAAGTGGTTTTGGGAGTGAAAATATTATGCAATGTTTTAATTTATTTTATTTTATGGTATAAGTGGTTTTGGGAGTGAAAAGGTTATTCAATGTTTTGATTTATTTTATTTTATGGTATAAGTGGTTTAGGGAGTGAAAGTGTTATGCAATATTTTGATTTATTTTATTTTATGGTAGAAGTGGTTTTAGGAGAGATAAGGAAGTTGTGCAATTAAAGGCCTTGGTGATGATTATTGAAAAGTGGAGTAATGTTGATTATTTTGTGATCTACTAACCATTGTGAAGATTGGAAAAAGAATTTTGTGATTGTGGTAGATTTAAAAAGAGGTTTTTTCTTCATCATAAAAGGTATGGGAACATTCTCCTATTGATTGTTTATGGTGGTTGATTTATGAAATATCATTGGAGGGAAAAGGATTGTTTATGGTTTCATTTTCAAAAGTGGTTGGTTAAATGCTTCAAGTTTTTTCTGAATTAAGATTTGCGTCTAAACCTTGTTTGATAAGCATAGTTTTTGAAGCCCATTGTTTGTGAAAGAACTTGAGTTAGAAAAGAACATGAGTATCATTGTTATGTGAGATTTGTGGTTGAGTATTGTTGGAAATATTTGAGTTTTTTGATACATACTTTCTAGGGTTGTGTGAGAAATATTTGTTCCTTGTGATGATTGGTTGAGTTGAGTTGATTGAGCCTAGTCAAGTGATGTGTGAAGTGATTGTTCAAGTTCTATGAAACAAACTATTCCATCATTCTATGTTGAGTTGAGATTAAGGTTAGAACATATTGAGTCTCTAACAATTATCTTTATGGTTCTATAATATTTGAGTTGAATTGAGATTGATTTGGGTTGAGAGTGAGATTAAAATATATTGAGTCTCTAACAATTCTCTTTATGCTTCTATGAAGTTAATTTGAGTTGAGATTACCATTCATTGTTGAGTTCATTTTGAGTACTACTTGAGCATGATTGATTGAGCCTTTGAGAAGGCCTTTGGGAAAGATTTGAGGATAGTGTTGGGACATATTTGAGGACAGTTTTTGGACAAGTTCTTAGTGAGCTTGTTGGAGTAGATTTGGGCAAGTTCTTGGTGAGCTTGCTAGAGCATATTTGGGCAAGTTCTTGGTGAGCTTTCTAGAGCATATTTGGGAAAGTTCTTGGTGAGATTGCTAAGCAAATTTGGGAAAGTTCTTGGTGAGCTTGCTAGAGAAAATTTGGATAAGTTCTATGTGAGTTTGTTATTTAGCATTTGACAAGTTTTGTGTGAGCTTGTTAAGCAGGTTCTATATGAGCCTATTGAGTAGGTTCTTAGTGAGCCTATTGATAGAGCTTTGGAGGTGACATAGTATAGAGTAAAGAGTCTCAATGGATAGAGATCCAGCAGCCAACATAGTTGAAGATATATCTGGTGAGGAGTCTTCAAGTGGATAGAGGTACACTAGTTAGTACAGTAGAGAGACAAAGTTTTCTAGAAGATCACATAGCCAGAGCAAAAGGGGAAAGAGTTCTCCTATGGAATATATCCATGAATTTGAGATTAGGGTATCAACATCTCCTTTGGACATAGATCCATAAATATTGTTATTGGGAGTGATTCCAAAAGATATTTATTGAGAAATATTTAGTAAAATATTTTCTCTATGGAGTACCTCACATTGGGGGAACCGTGTTAAATCTTGTGTCTCAATTGTGTGTGGTGACTTGTGCTCTTTCTTACTACTGCTATCTGAGTTATTAATACACCCTGCTATATTTGGTTATTGCAATTAAGGACATTAATTGATATTGGTTTGGAAAGAAATTAAAAAGTGGTCTTATACTATTCACCCCCCCTCTCAGTATAATCTTGTGTTCTTCAATTGGTATCAAAGCGGGTTCTTTCAAAAATGCTAACAGCTTGAGGGCAGATTCTACAAGAACATAGATGGCTTCATAGAAAGGATTATCTTCAAATAAGGCTCCATTGTTTGATGGTAACAATTATGATTTTTGGAGCCTGAGGATGAAGAAATACTTGATATCACAAGGATATGAGGTATGGAAGATGGTTGAAAAATAGTATAAGGTTGAAGGTGATCTCAAGGAAGATAAGACTACCAAAAAATTGGTTGAGATCAATGCAAGAGCAATGAATTGTATTTTGAGTGGGCTACGTGAGATAGATTTTGCAAAGGTCATGGTATGTACTTCATCTAATGAGATGTGGACCAAGTTGAGGAATACTTATGAAGGATATTATAAGGTAAAGTTGGAAAAACTACAAACTCATAGAAAAATATTTGAGGACTTGAAAATGGAAGATTCTGAAGATATTATAAACTTCTTACTTCGAGTTGATGAGATTACTAACACTATGAGAGGCCTATATTTTGAGATGAAATAATCAGAAGTTACTCAAAAGGTTTTGAGATCACTTCCCATGAAATATGATGCAAAGGTTTCAATAATAGAAGAAACAATGGATATCAACAAGTTAACAATGGAAGAATTGCAAGGTACTCTCATAGCTTATGAGATGAGGGTAAGTAAGCATCAAGCTCCAATAAAAGAGATTGCATTCAAGGCTTCAAAAAAAGAGAAAGGGAAAGTTTCATAAATAGATAGAGTTTTAGAAAATGATGAGGAAGCTAACTTCATCAAAAGGAATAAGGACTCAAGAAATTTTAGAAATATAAGGAAATTCAGGTGCTACAAGTGTGGTGATCTTGGTCACTATGCATACAAGTGTCCACATGAAGAAATCAGTGATGATGAAAAATAGGATCATAGAAGAAAATAATATGGAAAGCATAAGCATGACAAAGATGACAAATTCAAGAAAAACAGGTATGAGAAGAATAAAATTTTTTGTAAGGCAAAGAAATATTACTACATTGTAGAAGCAAGTGATAGCTCAGATCATAATGATAGAGACAATTCATATGATGGAAAGGAAGAGCATTTATTCATAGGAATAGAAGGTGAAAGAGAACAATTTTTTGTGTGTGGTCAAAGAGATCACAGATCAGGGTATTGCAATGGTTTTAGTGATAGTGAAAATAAGATGACACATCAAGGAAACAGGCATGGTCAAAGAGATATTGAGAGTTTTTTTTCTATAGAATATTATAATGATCTTACTGACAGTGAAGATGAAGAAGGGTTTTTCTATGTAATAAAAGAAGTAGAAGAAGAGCATTCACTCCAAACAAAAGAAGTTAAACAAGAGTATAATATCTCAGTTGATCTAAAGGAAGACTTCAATGTTATCCATGAGCATCTACAAGAGGTTAAGGAGAATCTAAAATAATTGATATGTTTCCTACATGAGAATTTTGATCCATCACATGACTCAAAAGGTCAATATATTTGTACTAAGAAGGAAACATGTATTTTAGAGGCTATAGAGATGGATGCCAAGTTGCTACTTGATACAAATGAAGAGAAAGAAGAGGAAGATTTCAAAGCACCAAAGGTCACATATTTCAGGTTTGGGAAATCACACTCAAAAGGAAATTAAGTTATAAAATATGAAAGCAAAGAAGCACCTAATATTTGTGAGGAAATTTCCAAAGTTCCTATGGCTCAAAATATTCAGTTTGGTTCTTGTTTTGAGATAGGTGAATCAAGCTCAAAGGGAAAATAAATTCTTGAAGAGAAAGGAAGGAAAAGGTTTTAGACGCTACAAAGAAGGTTCAAGGATACAATGCACAAGTTGAATATGATCATAAGGATAATGATCAAGAAAGGTATGAAGAACCAAGGCATGAACAAAGGGCTTTTCAAGGACATTGTTTTTCTTGTAATGGATTTGGACACAGGGATATACATTGCAGGATCCATGGATCAAAGAAGTTTGATTTTGCTAGAATAAAATTCAAAGGAAGAAGATATGGTTTTTAGGGACATTGCTTCTCATGTAACAGGATTGGTCATAAAGATTTTCAATGCAAAGGAAATGAGCAACATGGTTTTGGTTTTAGAGCTACACAATTCAAAAGTCATGGTAATAATGGTCATGAAAATAGAGCTTCACAATACAGGGTTCAAGAAAGGAATGGATATGGAAATTACTTCAAGAAATAATTTAGGACATGGGCACCATCCAAAGGCTACAATATCAAGTGTTTTAATTGCAATAACTTTGGTCATATTGCAAGTAATTCGTCAAGAGAAGGATATCAAAAAAACATGGAAGGAATTTTATAGAGGAAATAATCAATGTAATATGGGAGTAAAGGTACTCCCAACCAAAAATTAATCACCTCAAGATAGAAGGTGGTGAGGGGGCTATGCTTAAGAGTCATATCTTTTAGCCCCATAGGTGTCCCTTTTGCCATTGATGTCAAAGGGGGAGAGATTTGAGTTAGGGAGAGAGCATTGAGTTAGGGGCCTCCAAAGAGAGCATTAAGTTAGGGGGAGCAAACCTCCAAAGAGAGTATTGAGTTAGGGGGAGCAGCCTCCATAGAGAGTATTGAGTCAGGAGGAGCAGCTTTGATTCTTAGAGATGGTTTTTACAGTGATTTTGGTGTTTGCATTAGAGGTGTTGCCATCAATGACAAAGGGGGATATTGTTGGACATTTGAGATAATTTGAGGTATTTTATGTTTTCATTGATGTCACACGGATCATTGATGTCACATGGATCACACTTGGTTTTGGTGGCCAAAATATTTCATAAATAAGCATTTATGATATTTTTGAAAGCATGGCTATTTACAGGGTTTTTACAAAAACCAAGGTAGGCAAAATAAAAGGTTTTATTTAAAACCATGGTGGGCTTATATGGAAAGGGCTTTTCTTAAAAGCCAAGGTGGATTTTTGTTTCATCAAAAAAGGACCTCCAGTGATGAAAATATTAAATTTTAAAGTTTAAGTTTAAATTAATGGAGGGCCGACCTATGTGCAATTAATGGAGATTGGCATATATATATATATATGTGTGTGTGTGTGTGTGTGTGTGTGTGTGTGTAGCTTTCAATTTATTTTGGAAAGTGGGAATATTATATATCGTCGAAGAGCTTATTTGTAAGGCTATTTGACTAACTTATTTAGAAGGAGAAATAAGGTGTGTGTAAAGAGATATTTCTGATTTTGCAAAGGGGTTCCAAAAGTGAATTTTGAATTGTTCTTTTTCAAGAAGATTAATTCTTTCATGAGGTGACAAGGTACGCAATATTGTGATTTATTTTATTTTATGGTATAAGTAGTTTTGGGAGTGAAAAGTTTATGCAATGTTTTGATTTATTTTATTTTATGGTATAAGTGGTTTCCGGAGTGAAAAGGTTATGCAATGTTTTGATTTATTTTATTTTATGGTATAAGTGGTTTTGGGAGTGAAAATGTTATGCAATGTTTTGATTTATTTTATTTTATGGTACAAGTGGTTTTAGGAGAGATAAGGAAGTTGTGAAATTAAAGGCCTTGGTGATGATTATTGAAAAGTGGAGTAATATTGATTATTTTGTGATCTACTAACCGTTGTGAAGATTGACAAAAGAATATTGTGATTGTGGTAGATTTACAAAGAGGTTTTTCATCTTCATAAAAGGTATGGGCATATTCTCCTATTGATTGTTTATGGTGGTTGATTTATAAAATATCATTGGAGGGAAAAATATTGTTTGTAGTTTCCTTTTCGAAAGTGGTTGTGTTGGCAATTTTGGGTACTTTGGGTACATTGCTTTTGCTCAAGTGTATAAGTTGTCATTGATGTCAAAAGGCATTTTTGTGTTGATATCAAAAAGAGTGTGATGTCAAAAATATCTTGAGAAAGCTTCATATTGTTAAAGGGTTTTTATTAAAACCATGGTGACAAGGTTAAAGGTTTTTCTTAAAACCATTTGGACTCATTAAGGGTTTTTATTAAAACCAAGCTTAACTTAATGCAAAGGTTTTTGCTTCTTGAAAAACCTTGAAGGTCCATGTTTATTATTAATAATTAAATTAACTCAAACCTTTGACAAAGGTCTAAGTTTAATTTATTATTAATAAAATAATAATAATTATTATTTTAATTATTATTAAAGGGTCTTTTAACCCTTAAGCGACGTAGATAAAGTTTTCTTTCGCCGACGTGTTGCCATCGTTGGAGGAGCGCCGACGTCAAACAGTTAAGGAGAAATGGCTATATAAGTGGGGATGATTTTCTAAAGTAAGTGCACCACCGATTATTTGGAGTCTTCGATTTGCGTTTGCTCTGTATCATTCGAATAGCGCTTGGTGTCTTCGATTTGCGTTTGCTCTGTATCATTCGAATAGCGCTTGGTGTCTTCGATTTGTGCTTGCTCTGTGTCTTCGAATCTCCAATTGACGTCTTTGAAATCGTGCTTGATCTGTGTCTTGGAAACCATGCTTGGCATACTCGGATTTGAGCTTGGGCTGCATCCTTACTTTTTTGCTTGACGTTAGTGGATTGGCAATTGCACCTGAACTGTGTTTTTCTAGACCGTGTTGTGAGATGATTAATGCAAGCATTCAGTGACTTATGTTTTGGACAAGTGCTAGGAAAATGAATACGTTTTCCATATCCTACGATCAAGTGAAGATAAAACAAAGGATAGTTTAATATTTCTTTGTCGAGCACTTGTGCTCCAACGACGATGGAGTTTGAGTAAAGGCGCTCGCTAGGCAGAGATACAAGTTTCGAATCACGTCGAGTGCATTTTTCCTTTTGTTGCGATGCACGAAGGAGAGCGGCTATGATTGGGCTACGTAAGTAGAGGAGAATGCGCTTTAGCGCTTATAGTGGTGGCTCCTCATTTCTCCTAAGGTTGGAGAACTAAGTATTGCCAAGGTAAATCTTTTTATTGTTGACTTGGGATATTTGAGTTGATTTGATCAAGAATTATTGATGGAGGTATAAGGTTAAGTTGTAATCTTTGTTTTGACATTGTTATTATTAATGCTTGATGCTTATGTGGAGTAATAAGGTGTAAAGAGATTTTACTTTGTATGTATATTATATTTTTGGTGGTTAATATTAAGTTGGAGTAATAAGGTGTTATTTTGGATCTTTATTATTGTGTATTATTGTATAGTTGCTAACTCTAATTGGTGGTAAATTGAGAGTTAATGTTGTGACAGTTTTTGAGTTCTCCTTCTTCATCAAAGTAAAGGTATGGGCACATTCTTCCATGGTTGTTATTGATTGATGGTTTTCTAAAAATAAGTGTGGAGGGAAAAGGATTTCTACTTGTTTCCTTTTCTTGTGATGATTGGTTGAATGCTTCAAGGTTGATGTTGAGTTGAATGGTGTTGGTTGACTAAACCTTGTTTGATGAGCATTGTTGTTAAAACCCTAATTGGTTGTGGAAAGAACATGAGTATCATTGTTATATGAGATATTGCATGGTTGGCAATTGTTGGGTTGTGTTTCATGTTCTTGAGAAAAGCATACTACATCTATCTTATTCTGTTGAGATTGAGATTGAGTTGAGATTGATATTGGGAGTTAAGTATAGAACATATTGAGTCTCTAACAATTCTCTTTATGCTTCTATGAGGTTGATGAATCACATTGGGTCTCTAACAATTCTCTTTGTGGGTTCATGCTAAGCAAGTTTTTCTTGGTGAGCTTGCTGAGGTTTTGGACAGGTTTCGGTGGGGACTTGTGAGCAGGTTTTGGAAAGGTTTCGGTGGGGACTTGTGAGCAGATTTGGACAGGTCCTAGCAGAGGACTTGTGAGCTGAGTTTGAGAGTTCTATCAGAGAACTTGAGGACAGAGGTGCATTGGTTCTTTGAGAAGAACCTGAGGATAGATTTGGCAAGTCTTTGAGAAGGCTTGTATGTAGAGGATTGATTTGTTCAAGAGTTGGACAGATCTGACAGATAGAGGAAGACTTGTACTAGACCGACTGACTGTGTTTGGTACAGGTTGTTGAGCTGCTATGGACGTGATCATAGAAGGCAGAGGTCTCTTAGGCTAAGCATTGAGGACAGGAGGTCTTCGGTGGAAAGGAGTTCCACGTGCTGGCAAGAGGTAGAGGCAGTTGATCTTCTGAGGGATCATTTCCAGAGCAGAGGGGAAGGTATCTCCTTTGAGCAGAGGCTCATAAATTTAGATAGAGGGGAAGGTATCTCCTTTGAGCAGAGGCTCATAAATTCAGATTGGGGGAAGGTATCTCCTTTGGGCCGAGGCTCATAAACATTGTAATTGGGAAGGTTTCCCAAAGAACTTTGAGATAACTTTTAGAGAAAAGTTTTGTGGACGTAGCCCGGGCTTTCTGGGTGAACCACGTTAAAATTGGTGTCACTTTGTGGATGATATTGTGCTTTGTTTTGATATTGCTTTGGGTATATTGCTTTACTATTTTGAAGTATAAAGGAAAAAGTAAAAAGAGGTCTTATACTGTTCACCCCCCTCTCAGTATAAGCTTGTGTTCTTCAATTGGTATCAGAGCGGGTGCCTTCGAAAAGTTTAACAGCTTGAAGGAAAAGCTAGTAAAGAACACAATGGATTATTCAAGTGGCAATGCAGCACCTATTCGTGATGAGTCTTCTAGTGATGAAGAGGCATATTACAACAAGAAAGGCAAGTTCTCTAGAAAGCACAAAAGTATGAAAAATATAAGATGTTTCAATTGTGGAAAGTTTGGTCATTATGCTACCGACTGTACTGTTCCCAAGAATGAAAGTGATGAAGATAAACAGGATTCTAAGAGCAAGGATTCTGAAAAGCACAAGCATCACAGGAAAAACAAAGATGAGCACAACAATCAAGGAAAGAGGTATTCTCACAAGCACAAGAAGAGTTTCTACCTAGACAAAGCAAGTAAGTGTTCTAGTAGTGATAGTGAAAGTTCTTCAAGTGATAATGAAAATGAGATGTTGTTCATATCGGAAAAAGAGGAAGAACCGAAACATAGATTCATTATCATGAAATGTCTTAGATGTGGAAATTTTGGTCACCTTGAGGATGATTGCACAAATAATGATTTGGTTTCTAGTATGTATGAGGATGCTTCAGAAAAATAAAACTATAAGGAAGATGCATGTATGGTCTTTGAAAAGGGTAGCACCTCTAGTGATAAGAAATCTGAAAAAGGCTTTGATGATTCAAAAAGCAAACAAATAGAGGAAGGTGAAGTAGATCTTGAAGGTGAACTTATTAGTGCTCTTAGTGCTTTGGAAAAGGAAAGAAAGAAGAATGCTAGACTCAAGGATAAGTTAGATGAATGTTGTATGGAGAGAGATGATCTTATAGAAAGTCTTGACTTCTCTATAGCTAAGACACAAGAACTCAAGGATGAGTTAGAGTCTAAGGTTCTTGAGTATAGTGAGTTAGAACAAAAAATGGCTTCTTTGAAAGAGGAAACTAAAGAGTACAAGGATAAGCTTCACAGGTTTCAAGATAGCTCCAAAAAGGTTAAGTCACTCATCAAAGGTCAAAGAAAGACAACAGATAAAACAGGCCTTGGTTTTGTTAAGCCACACAAGGAACAAGCTGGAGAGTCTAGTAAGAGACTCCAAAAGGAAGAGAGTTCTGATGAGGAAAGTATTTCAGATCATGAGTCCTTGAATGATAGATGCACAAAAACAGAAAATAGGAAACAAAAAAAGGGGAGAAAGTTTACAGGACCTAGAAAGCCATTTACAGGAAAGTTTAATGGCAGATGTTTTGCTTGTCACAGGTTTGGTCACATGGCTTCACATTGCATGACTCAAGTAAGGAAGGTAAATGACAGTTTCAGAGGTGGTAATTTCTTTCAAGGGTATTGCTACTCTTGTAAACAGTTTGGGCACAAGGCAGTTTATTGCAAGGCAAATATCAGGAACAGGTTTAGTCAGAACAGGTGGATTCAAAGAATAGGTATGCCTAAAAGAAATAACATTGTTACTTGTTATAAGTGCAACAATGAAGGTCACACAACTAGACAGTGTAGAGCTGAACTTCCAAGGTACAGGAACAGGAACAATGGTATGAACAGGTCCAAGGATCAAGGCATGGATAAGAACAGGAATGATAACAGGGACAAGAACAGTGATAGGAACAGGAACAGGAATATGGACAAAGAGTTCAAGAGAAGGCCTGGTAAGGAAGTTATAGACGCTGATGATGATCAGTGCCTAATGGGAGTTTTACTCCCACCCCAGAATTAATCACCTCATCAGGAGGTGGGGGAGGGACTAAGCTAAGAGGCTCATTCTTAGTCCCGAGCCCCAAAGGTGACCCTTTGCCATTGATGACAAAGGGGGAGAGATATGAGTAAGGGGGAGAGCTTCAAAGTGAAGAGGAAAGCTTCAAGTCAGGGGGAGCAAAACTTCAAAGGAAGATTCTCAGTTGTGGGCACAGTTGGTCAGTTGTTAGCACAGTTGGTTTCAGTTTTGGCTCTTGAGAAGTGTTTTCAGTAAAGGTTTGCCATCAATGACAAAGGGGGAGATTGTTGGCAATTTTGGGTACTTTGGGTACATTGCTTTTGCTCAAGTGTATAAGTTGTCATTGATGTCAAAAGGCATTTTTGTGTTGATATCAAAAAGAGTGTGATGTCAAAAATATCTTGAGAAAGCTTCATATTGTTAAAGGGTTTTTATTAAAACCATGGTGACAAGGTTAAAGGTTTTTCTTAAAACCATTTGGACTCATTAAGGGTTTTTATTAAAACCAAGCTTAACTTAATGCAAAGGTTTTTGCTTCTTGAAAAACCTTGAAGGTCCATGTTTATTATTAATAATTAAATTAACTCAAACCTTTGACAAAGGTCTAAGTTTAATTTATTATTAATAAAATAATAATAATTATTATTTTAATTATTATTAAAGGGTCTTTTAACCCTTAAGCGACGTAGATAAAGTTTTCTTTCGCCGACGTGTTGCCATCGTTGGAGGAGCGCCGACGTCAAACAGTTAAGGAGAAATGGCTATATAAGTGGGGATGATTTTCTAAAGTAAGTGCACCACCGATTAATTGGAGTCTTCGATTTGCGTTTGCTCTGTATCATTCGAATAGCGCTTGGTGTCTTCGATTTGCGTTTGCTCTGTATCATTCGAATAGCGCTTGGTGTCTTCGATTTGTGCTTGCTCTGTGTCTTCGAATCTCCAATTGACGTCTTTGAAATCGTGCTTGATCTGTGTCTTGGAAACCATGCTTGGCATACTCGGATTTGAGCTTGGGCTGCATCCTTACTTTTTTGCTTGACGTTAGTGGATTGGCAATTGCACCTGAACTATGTTTTTCCAGACTGTGCTGTGAGATGATTAATGCAAGCATTCAGTGACTTATGTTTTGGATAGTGCTAGGAAAATGAATACGTTTTCCATATCCTACGATCAAGTGAAGATAAAACAAAGGATAGTTTAATATTTCTTTGTCGAGCACTTGTGCTCCAACGATGATGGAGTTTGAGTAAAGGCGCTCGCTAGGCAGAGATACAGGTTTCGAATCACGTCGAGTGCATTTTTCCTTTTGTTGCGATGCACGAAGGAGAGCGGCTGTGATTGGGCTACGTAAGTAGAGGAGAATGCGCTTTAGCGCTTATAGTGGTGGCTCCTCATTTCTCCTAAGGTTGGAGAACTAAGTATTGCCAAGGTAAATCTTTTTATTGTTGACTTGGGATATTTGAGTTGATTTGATCAAGAATTATTGATGGAGGTATAAGGTTAAGTTGTAATCTTTGTTTTGACATTGTTATTATTAATGCTTGATGCTTATGTGGAGTAATAAGGTGTAAAGAGATTTTACTTTGTATGTATATTATAATTTTGGTGGTTAATATTAAGTTGGAGTAATAAGGTGTTATTTTGGATCTTTATTATTGTGTATTATTGTATAGTTGCTAACTCTAATTGGTGGTAAATTGAGAGTTAATGTTGTGACAGTTTTTGAGTTCTCCTTCTTCATCAAAGTAAAGGTATGGGCACATTCTTCCATGGTTGTTATTGATTGATGGTTTTCTAAAAATAAGTGTGGAGGGAAAAGGATTTCTACTTGTTTCCTTTTCTTGTGATGATTGGTTGAATGCTTCAAGGTTGATGTTGAGTTGAATGGTGTTGGTTGACTAAACCTTGTTTGATGAGCATTGTTGTTAAAACCCTAATTGGTTGTGGAAAGAACATGAGTATCATTGTTATATGAGATATTGCATGGTTGGCAATTGTTGGGTTGTGTTTCATGTTCTTGAGAAAAGCATACTACATCTATCTTATTCTGTTGAGATTGAGATTGAGTTGAGATTGATATTAGGAGTTAAGTATAGAACATATTGAGTCTCTAACAATTCTCTTTATGCTTCTATGAGGTTGATGAATCACATTGGGTCTCTAACAATTCTCTTTGTGGGTTCATGCTAAGCAAGTTTTTCTTGGTGAGCTTGCTAAGGTTTTGGACAGGTTCCGGTGGGGACTTGTGAGCAGGTTTTGGACAGGTTTCGGTGGGGACTTGTGAGCAGATTTGGACAGGTCCTAGCAGAGGACTTGTGAGCTGAGTTTGAGAGTTCTATCAGAGAACTTGAGGATAGAGGTGCATTGGTTCTTTGAGAAGAACCTGAGGACAGATTTGGCAAGTCTTTGAGAAGGCTTGTATGTAGAGGATTGATTTGTTCAAGAGTTGGACAGATCTGACAGACAGAGGAAGACTTGTACTAGACCGACTAATTGTGTTTGGTACAGGTTGTTGAGCTGCTATGGACGTGATCATAGAAGGCAGAGGTCTCTTAGGCTAAGCATTGAGGATAGGAGGTCTTCGATGGAAAGGAGTTCCACGTGCTGGCAAGAGGTAGAGGCAGTTGATCTTCTGAGGGATCATTTCCAGAGCATAGAGGGGAAGGTATCTCCTTTGAGCAGAGGCTCATAAATTCAGATTGGGGGAAGGTATCTCCTTTGGGCCGAGGCTCATAAACATTGTAATTGGGAAGGTTTCCCAAAGAACTTTGAGATAACTTTTAGAGAAAAGTTTTGTGGACGTAGCCCAGGCTTTCTGGGTGAACCACGTTAAAATTGGTGTCACTTTGTGGATGATATTGTGCTTTGTTTTGATATTGCTTTGGGTATATTGCTTTACTATTTTGAAGTATAAAGGAAAAAGTAAAAAGAGGTCTTATACTGTTCACCCCCCCTCTCAGTATAAGCTTGTGTTCTTCAGGTTGGTTGAATGCTTCAAGGTTTTCTGAATTAAGAGTTGTGTCTAAACCTTTTTGATAAGCATAGTTGTTGAAGCCCACTGGTTGTGAAAGAACTTGAGTTAGAAAAGAACATGAGTATCATTGTTATGTGAGATTTGTGGTTGAGCATTGTTGGAAACATTGGAGTTGGTTGATACATACTTGGACTAGGGTTGTGTGAGAAAGAGTTGTTATTTGTGATGATTGGTTGAGTTGAGTTGATTGAGCCTAGTCAAGTTGTATGTGAAGTTATTGTTCAAGTTCTATGAAATAAACTATTCCATAATTCTATGTTGAGTTGATATTAAGGTTAGAACATATTGAGTCTCTAATAATTCTCTTTATGGTTCTATAATATTTGAGTTGAGTTGAGATTGATTTGGGTTGAGAGTAATATTATAACATATTGACTCTCTAACAATTCTCTTTATGCTTCTATGAAGTTAATTTGAGTTGATATTGCCATTCATTGTTGAGTTCATTTTGAGTACTACTTGAGCATGATTGATTGAGCCTTTGAGAAGGCCTTTGGGACAGATTTGAGGATAGTGTTGGGATAGATTTGAGGACAGTGTTTGGACAAGTTCTTAGTGAGCTTGTTGGATCAGATTTGGGAAAGTTCTTGGTGAGCTTGCTAGAGAAGATTTGGGCAAGTTCTTGGTGAGCTTGCTAGAGCAGATTTGGACAAGTTCTATGTGATCTTGTTATTCAACATTTGACAAGTTCTGTGTGAGCTTTTTAAGTAGGTTCTATGTGAGCCTATTGAGCAGGTTCTTAGTGAGACTACTAACAGAGCTTTGGAGGTGACAGAGTATAGAGGACATAGTCTCAGTGGATAAATATACAACATCTATCACAGTTGAAGATAGATCTAGTGAGGAGTCTTCAAGTGGAGAAAGGTCCACCAGTAAGTGCAACAGAGAGATAGAGTCTTCTAGAAAATCACATAGCCAAAGCATAAGGGGAAAGACTTCTCTTGTGGAAGATATCCATGAACCTGATATTAGGGGATCAACATCTCATTTGGACAGAGATCCATAAACATTGTAATTGGGAGTGATTCCCAAAGATATTAATTAAGAAAGTTTTAGTAAAATATTTTCTCTTTGGAGTATCTCACATTGGTGGAACCACATTAAATCTTGTGTCTCAATTATGTGTGGTGACTTGTGCTCTTGCTTACTACTGCTATTTGAGTTATTAATGCACACTGCTATATTTGGTTATTGCAATTAAGGACATTAATTGATATTGGTTTGGAAAGAAATTAAAAAGTGTTCTTATACTATTCATCCCCCTCTCAGTATAAGCTTGTGTTCTTCATCTGCTAAAAGACTTCTTCCTCAAAATTCTCTCGAACTTGCTTTGACTAGTGCACCATAGTTCTTCTCTTTTGCTACTACTACGAAGGGAATAGGGTTTAAAATTATGCTGGTAGGTGTTGAGGTGTTTTCATCATTCACCACAAGAGTATTATTCTCGCTGTCCTTAGACTCCATCCGGTTAGTGTGATTCTGCCTCACCTTGGTTTTCCACGAATCAACACATTCCTTAAGAGGAGTGTAGTGCATTGGAAAGGACCATCCATATGCCTCCACCTGTGTCTTCTACCCCCATACGTGATCTGTCGGCCTCATAAAATTTCCAACCACCTCCTTGTCATCATGATTTGGATCCTCATTGATTGTCATTATCGCCCATTTTATAGTGCCTTTATAGACCTGCATACTTTGCATGGGGAAGGTCCATTCATAAACCACCATTTGGGCCCCATACCACGTGACCCTATTGATCGACATTGTCCATTTTCTCGTAATTCGCTTCTCATTGCGATGTAGATATGTCTTCTTGACATGCTTAGAAAAATTTGGAATTACCACCATGGGAATCTACACATCGATGACCTTTTCCTGATCGCCTATGTTGTGGCCAATGGTCATAGTCCTTTCACCACAAAGCCCCCAATAGAAATTTGTAGTTTGTGTTGGGAAGTTTACCTTTTCGTGCCTCAGAATCATGTCCTTGCATTTTCCACCTTTTATCCTTTTCAAGGTATTTGAGAATGTTATCCCTAGAATTACATCCATCTGATTAGGATTTCTTAGTAAAGTGAACTCATGATAGTCATTGACCACATGGTAATTGGCCATCCTTCCCCCACCCGCCTTAGGACATAGCTTTCTTGTCATTACACAGGATGTCCTTGACTTTGTGTGGCACATCACGTGTCCACGTTGCCAAACCACTAGCCTCGACACTCGCATTGGCTAGTTTATCCGCTGATATGTTAGCTTCATGGAAGACATGGTAAGCCCTCTTTTCTTGTATGGCCTCGAATAATATCCTTGCCTCATGGATGATAGCTTTAATCCTCCAAGGTGGTTTTTTGCCATTAGTTAGGAGGTTAATAATGATTTTTTAGTCTCGTTCAACCATCATGTTGCCTTGGATCTCATGAGCCAACTGTAAACCCCTCCAAAGCACTCTAGCTTCAACCTCATTATTGGTTCTGGATCCTAATGGTTCTGCAAAGGCTAACCTCATGCTTCCTTGATGATCTCTAATTACTCCTCAAGCACCTGCCCTCCCAGGATTATCCTTAGGCACTCCGTCAAAATTCAATTTGAACTAGTCCCAAGGGGGAGGCTTCCATTTGATCCCAGCTCTAAGATTAGGTTTTGGTACAATGACTATATAATTAGAGGGGATACCTAAGGACAGGGCAATTTGTTTCTCTATAGGAGGAATTCCTTAATTTTTTGTAGATAGGATACTAATATTTTCTTTCGCAAAGGTAAGAATTCGGTTAAGGATGGTTTAGGATCTATGATTGGAATCATTAAAGGCTCTATGGTACCTCTCTAACCAAATTTATCAAAGGAAGTGGTGCAAACAAATCCTCCAAAGGATCTTGAGTTTTAGGCTAACAAATGGAATATGCCATTGTTGGAAGACTTTGAAAATTGAGGTCGGTTTAGCCCAAGAGATTCTAAAGGCTTGGAAAAGTCCATCAAGGATGGAGGTTGCCACAGGGCATTCTAGAAAGACATTTTGAATTGATTCCCATCCTATCCTGCACATGTAATACTGGTGAGCAATAATCATTCCTTTTGTTAGCATGTTATCAATGGTAAGGATCCTTCCTTGTATCACTAGCCATGTGAAGAATGATATTTTGAGGATTAGGCCCTTAATCCAAACTACTTGTGACTGAAATTGGTGATCTTCATGATTGAGGAGTAAATTGTAGGTTGTTTTAACTGTAAATTCTCCACTCTCTGTTTCTCCCCATGCTATATGGTCTTCAACATTCCCTGTGGGTATGAGATGCTGGCCTAAGATATTTTGAAGCTCTTCAGACTCAGCTACAAAACCCTAGATCTTGATAATCTACCAACTTGGGAAGTTCCTATCCTGCCTTATGTAATCCACCACCTTATGCCCTATAGATCGTTCTATGTGTTCTTTGAGCCTAACCAATTGGGGGGTTCCTTGATAAAGCCTCGGATCTAGCCCACTCATCTTACCAAAAGTTGATTTTATGACCATTGCCTAAAATCCATCTGAGCCCTTTCTTGACCAAATCTCTGCTAGTTAGGATTGCTTTCCAAAAGGTCGATCCCCTGTTTAACAAATTTCCATTGAGGAAGTCTACTCCTTGGAGGTATTTCCTCCTAACTATGGTTGTCCACTCATTTTCAACATTAGATAGCAGTCACCATACTTTTTTAGCTAGCAATTTTGTGTTTAAGAGGGATACTCTCCTTAGATTTAGTCCTCCATTAGCTCTAGGTTTGCATACCTTGCTCCATCCTACCAAATGGATAATTTTTTTCTCTTCCATCCCAGACCAAAGGAAGTTTTTTTGATATTGTTCAATTTTTTGATACACTTTGCTTGGAGCTTTAAACACAGATAAGAAGTAAATTGGAATTCTTTGTAGAGATGTCATGATCAGTTTCGTTTTACCTTCCTGGGATAATAGATGTCCTTTCCAGTCAACCAAATTTTTTTGGATCCTTTCTAGAAATTATTCCACATGGCTCCTTCTAGGGTTCCTAAAAATAAAGGTAGGCCTGAAGAGGATGTTGGGAGGGACGCTATGTGACATTCCAAGATACTAGCGATACTGGTTTGTCTGGGGATAGGAGAGTTAAGGAAATAGAGTTTGCTTTTATTGAAATTAACTTTCTGGCCATCAGCTTCTTCGTACATCCTAAGAATGTGTTTGATTCTTCTAGCCTCCACCAGTAAAGCCTAAGTTAGCATCAATGTGTCATCCACGAATTGTTGATGGGTGACGAGGTTTGTTGAAGAAGACTTATTAATGCCTAAAATGATTCCTGCTAAGAAATTGGTTTTGATGGTCCTACCTAAATCCTCTGCCACAATGATGAAAAGCATAGGGCTGATAGGGTCTCCTTGCCTTAAGCCTCTTTTTCTTTGAAAGAGTCATGTCGTTGACCCATTTACCAAGACCAAAAACCATGGTTTCGTAATACACCCTCTAATAATTCTGAGCCATTGAGGATGAAATCTAAATTTTAGTAATATTGCATCGAGGAACTCCCAATTAATCCTGTCAAAAGCTTTATTCATATCCAATTTTAATGCCATGGTCACTTTCTTAGTCTGAGCTGCTGTATGAAGGGCCTCATGGACCGTAATAACACCGTCTACGATTGAACTTCCTTGGACCGAGATCCCCTAACTCTGGTCATTGATAACTGGTAAAATTTACTTTAACCTATTGGCTAACACCTTGGTAAGGATCTTATAAGACACATTACACAGGTTGACCGACCTGAAATCTGCCATAGTCTTTGGTTTTGGACCTTTAGGAATCAGAGCTATGAATGTGGAGTTAAATTCCCTAGGGATATGTGTTTATGTTTGGAATTCCCTAATGGCGGCCATGACTTCAACATCAACAATGTCCCAATAAACCTATAAAAAGTGGGGTGGAAAATCGTCCAGACTAGGAGCCTTATCAGGTTCCATACTAAACAATGCATCTTTGATCTCCTTATTAGAGAAATGCGCTATAAGAGAATCATTTGTGGTATCATCAATGAGTTGGGGAATGAACTGGAGAAGTGAGTCTTTGGCATCTGCATGACAAATAGTTTCTTCGCCCAACAGGGTGTTGAAGTAAGCAACTACCTCTTCTCTGATATATTGGATGTTCTGAGTTAAGGATTCGTCCGCTTTGATTAGATTGTTAATTTTGTTGTTGCTCCTATTTCTTATGGTGGATACATGAAAAATTTTAGAATTTGAATCTCCATCATTTAACCACAGTGCTCTAGACTTTTATCTCCAGTAAATCTCTTCACATGCTAAAATATTGTGAAACTCACAGAGGGTGTCGCTCTCTTCTAATATTTTAGCCTCATCATAGCTGTCATTTTGATTCTACTTCTCTCTTTTTTAGTTTCTCCCCAACTACTGTTTTACTCTCAAATATATTGCCAAACACTTACTTGTTCTAGATTCTGAGGTTATCTTTAACCATCCTTATTTTTTGAGCTAATTTGAATGAGGAACTCCCCTGGCAAGGTTGCTGCCACCACTCTTTGATTTATTCCCTCAGATCTTCATGTTTTGTCCACATTGATTGAAACTTGAATGGTTTTTTGAAGGGATTGGATTGAATAACCTCAAATAAAATAGGACTATGGTCTGAGGAACTTTTGGGGAGGGCCTATAGCATGGAGTCACCAAATGTTGTGATGGCTTCCTTAGATAGGAAAAATCTATCCAATATTTCCTGAATCAGCTGTCTCCCTATTCTCCGGTTGGTCCAAGTGAACTTGGCCCCTTTTAGATTTACGTCCATCAACTCATTTATATTTACGAATTCATTAAAGTATTTCATGCTTTTTAATGGTAGTACTGACCCTCCATTTTTGTCAGACAGATAAATGAGGATGTTGAAGTCACCTGCAATCACCCAAGGAATGTTGTTGAAAGCTTGATTTAAATGGCCTAGATACTCCCATAACTCTGATCGCCCCTGGATAGAGGTGGGGGCATACACATTTGAAATAATCTAGGATTAATTTTTATCAATATCATGAAATAGTACACTAAGAACTCTGTCGTCAGCCTGTAGCACACTGCCTTTTAATTTATTTGGATCCCACAAAATCATGATTCCTACAGATGCTCCTCTTGCCTGTTGGAAGGCAACTTCCCCTTGTTTCCAAATATTTCTAATTATGGATGCTGATTGTGTTTTATTAAATTTTGTTTCTTGAAGGCAAATTATTGTGGGACTGAAATCTTTCCTTATTGATTTTACTACCCTTTGCTTTGGTGGGCCATTTAGGCCTCTCACATTCCATGAGAGTACCTTCATTTAAACGGTTTGTTGTTTTTGCTCTCCCCCTTCCTTGGGCCAGAGGGGGTTTGTATGTTTTGAGATCATCTTGGCTCAGAATAGCTTGTTGTAGAAGTGTTATTTGTTTCCCATTAGCAATTTAATTATGGATCCTAAGTCTATAGTGCTCTGCAGTGGTCATCCGCCCTCTCTTCTTTTTTCTTCCATAATAAATGGGAGACTTGGTTGTGCTTCTGGTTTGTTTTGGACTGAAATGAGGAGGCATGTATTGAATTAATATTGGACTAGATTCCCTCTCCTCATTTTGAATGGTTTCATCACCATTTTCATTGTCCTCTCTATTTAGGCTTAACTCTTATATTTCAAGATCCTCGATCAAAGGGCTTCTCATTGAGGATTCTATTGGTTTAGGGCTAACCGAATAAGGGAAGAGTTGCTGCAAGACTATACTGGAGGCTCTTTTGCTACCAACTGATTCAACAACCTCAATCCTTGACTCCATTCCTTCCATATTCTGAGTATAGTAACCCAGATCCTGCTTCTTCCCATGAGAGGAATTTTTGGAATTTTTTCTAATGATCATTGACAGACCAGACATAGAAGAGGACTCTAGGGTTTTAGGAAACTTTAGTTGGGGATTTTTCCTTTTATCATTTTATTTTTCAGTCTCAATGTTGGCTAAGATTTCAAATTTGTTAAAGGTAGGATCATTGTTACATACCTAAAGGTCCTTGTCCTCCTCGTGAAGTTGCTTTCCTTTTCCCCAAGGTTGGGATTGTACTGCTATAACCCGATTATCTTGGTTGGGTCTAATTGATCTATATCCTCTAAAGGTTTGGCATGGTCCTTGGTTTCTAGGGATCTCTTTCCCGTTAGCCTTGCTATCTTAAGTTTTCTTCACGGCTTCCTTGGTAGATGTTGCGACCGGGCATTGATTTCGAAGATGACCCTATGTTTTACATTCACTATAGAAGGTCGACTTGTTCTCATACTCCACCGGTTGTATCCTTAGATATTATCCATATTCTAACTCCACTTGAGTCATAAGTTTGGAATATAGGTTGGCATTCACACAAATTATGGCATGCATCATTCTGGTCCTTGCCCTGGTCGGATGGTCTATGACCACCAACTCTCCTATAGTTTTAGCTATGTCTTGAAGCCAATACTCATTGAAGAACTGTGGAGGGATATTTGGTAATCGAATCCAAATGGGTGCTATATTGATGTTTTGCTTCTTAGGATCAAAATCCTCCCTCCATTGTCTAAGGAAGAGACTATGTTTCCCTAAAAACTAGGGTCCTCTCGTCAGTATGTGATCCGCATCAACTTTGTTATTGAATATTATCATGAAAAACCCCTTCGATAGAGCCACAATCTCTAAGTTTCCTATAGTTTTCCATTTGGCCAAAGCCCAATATCGTATTGTCTCAATATCGGGTCTCCTGCCTAGGAACTTGCCTACTAGGGAATAAGATTCTAGGGCCAGAAATCTTTCCATGGCTTCAATAAGGGCCCTTATCCTATTGTTGTTTGGTATTAGGGGAGGTAGATTGCCAAAAACCTCCTTCCTTCTCCCTTTTAACGTTTCCAATAAGGACGGACCCTTCCTAGGGTCCCTAGTTCCTTGCTGGGACCCTTTATCAGGATATTTGTCAGGAGGGTCGGTCCCTCTAGGTTTTTCGAACTGCACAGAGGACTCCTGTCCCCTTCCTACTACAACAGATCCTGTCTCTGGATCCTCGCCATCTGCCTGTTAGAGGTTCTCGCCAACCACCATCGCTCCTCCTTTGCTTCCTTCATTGCTCTTGCCCTGTTGCTCCATCCTCAACAATCCTTGCTCCACTCCTTTCCCCATCAATATTACTCTTAACAACATAGTGGTATTACAATAATTTGACGATCATACATGTATCATTTTTCATGATTCAAACTTTAATTTTGTTCTAGAAATTTGTGTAATTTATCCACTTGAGAAAATTCCATTTGATGGGTTGTGCTTATAATTAATTTCAATTTATATAGAAAGTACAACATAAAGGACTTGAGGAAATTTCATTTTATGGGATGTACTTATAGTTCATTTCAATTTCTACAATAGAAAAATATAACATAAAGTAATTGGAATTGAGAAGGTTTGTGTGAGTGAGAAAAAGGGTTGATAAAAATATTAAAACAATTCATAAAAATGTATTTACGAGTGAATGCATTAGTTTCATTCAGTCCAATTTTCATAATACATTTTCCAAATCAGCTTTAAAAGAGGATAAGTAGAGAATATGTAATATCCACCTCTATGAATACTAAAATATCACAATGCTTAGTTAAATCCTTAAAGAAATTTGAAGGAAATAGTAATAGATGTAGTTAAGTTTTAAAAAAAGAATAAAAATAATAAAATCAAAGCTGAAATAAATTGAAACAACATAGATATTTGACCATTGAGTTAGTATTTATGTTATAATTAATATAATTATAATAATTGAAATAGAAAAAATTATAATATCTTAATGTATTAAGTAGAAAGGGAAAAAATTACTGACTTGAAGTAAATATGCACTAAGAACCTACCTACCTAAGATGAAACTAAGAGTCTTAAATAGTATATAAACAAGGTGACCCTTTATAAACACCTAATCCATAAATCCATTAGACCATAGGTCATATGAGATGGATATTGTTTAAGGAGTATATGGTTATCTCCAACCATAATTTAGTTACTGAAGCGTAGTGTACAACCCTACCCCCTTAGGATTCAAACCTTGAACCTTAAAGCCTCCATCCCTATAGTGTACAACCCTACCCCCTTAGGATTCAAACCTTGAACCTTAAAGCCTCCATCCCTACCCCTTGTAGGATTGAAACATTGAACATCAATTCAAAGTTTGAAAGTCTCCGGGTAAGGTGCTCAAGCTAATCCATTACAAAAAAAAATTATAAACAAAAGTTAAAAACTTCTATCTATAGTTAAAAACAATAGACTAAGTATTAGTAGAATAATATAAATATGACTAGGAGACATCATGATATCATCACACTAATTAAAAATTAACTTATATCTAATATAATAAGATATTTAAATTTAAAAAAAAAATCTCTAATATTAACCCGAATTACATGTAAAACCTAAAACCCTAAATTATTTTAACATCAATTACATAAAAACCCTAACCATAATTTTTTTTTAGCACAGATTGCATATAAACCCTAACCCTAAAAATTTTAAAACCTTATTAATAAACACACAAACCTGTTATGATAATATTATTATGGTAAATAAAATCCCTTTACAATACCCATCCCAATAGTACTCATATCAAGAAGATAAAGGAGGAGATAATATATATATATATATATATATATATATAGTCTTTATTATACTTAGGCTCACATGCCTATAAATACATCTTGATATATTTCCAGAATAGTGCTACCTGACTTTTGAGGGTCAAGAAATTCCTCCTCCCCATCCTTTCTCCATGGCTCCCCCTCCTTTCTCCATGCCTGGATATTTCTCCTCCACGGGGGGCGCTCAAGACCTGCGAGGAAGATCTGGACGGGGTCTGAGTCTGTTGCGATGTTAGATCCCACAACGTGGCCCTCTTGCCTAACGGAAGCCTGGTGGGGTGCCCCATCCCATGTTTTTTCTCATCCCCAAGATGGAGTGTCGTCGGCCAGAGAGCCAGAAGAACGCGAACCAGAAGAACGTTGAGTCCTCTCTCACACGGCCGTCTTCCATGACTCAACAAGGAGTCTGACAGAAGGTATTTCACTACAGCATCCTCAGACCTCTGAAATGTGCTTGGAATATTTTTTCATGGCTACGACCTCATCCAGTGCAGGGCAAGAAACATTTCTACATGAGTGAGGTTGCCTATGGCTTACAGTTTTAAAACTATGAATGGGATACAAACACTACAAATCTATATTGGAGAAGGTATAGCATTGAAAAGGAGAAAATGAGCAGGTAAAAGTGCAATATAAATATATTTTTTTATTTTTAAATGTTATTTTATTTTTTTTATAATGATGGTGGTTCTTGTTTGTTTGTTTGTTTTTTTTTTTTTTTTTTTTTTTTTTTTGGTATATAGAAGCAATGGTTACAATCACGATTTTTAGTAACTACCAGCACAGCCTATGAGGAACATTATAGATATTGTCATATTTTATATAATTATTATATTCCATATGTAATGATGACCTATTAGTCAACAAAAGTTGGAATTGGTGTCGTAATTTTAAAAGTTTTATATATAAAATGTTGTGCTCATCCATAAGATCACTCACATCTTAGTGTCAAAATTTTAAAAAATTTATATATAAAGTGTTGTACTCTAAGGTCACTCACATCTTGTTAGTAAGATTTTCCTTTCTTTTTGGGTGAGGAAACTAATACCCACCCTATTATACCTTAATTTCCAAAGGTTTCATTAATATAATATGTTAGTGTTATAACAACATTGTATATATGGTGAGATTATGTTGTATTAATATACACAATAGTGTTGCATTTTATAAAACTCAAAACTAAATAGGTAAGCTTATGCCTTTATAATATTAAAGGGGTATATGTAGTAGGTAAGATATAAAATTATAAATATTAATCTTATGACTTATAAATTAATAATCATTAATATTTGTGTTCAAAAGTTAGATGTTATAAGGAATGAGAATGTTTATGGTGACGAGAAACATGTCTAACAACATAAATATTGGTCATATCATAATGAGTTTATATTTATAGCTAGTTTAGATAATATTTATTTGGAAAAACTATTATGTACTTGTACTTTTTTCTTGGATATTATTTTTTCATTGGTTCAATTGTCTTATGATGTATTACATCATTTAGTATTATATTATTATATTTAAACCTCGTTATTCATATTTTGTAAAAAGCTATTGATATATAAGATTTTTGACCTGCATTAAGTATTGATTTCAATAAGGGGGACCTCAAGGGGCTTGGTATTGGAACACCTACCTCAAGCTGGCAAACATTTAGTAAAAAACGGTTCAATATACAACCTCCACCTTCTATGGCTTAAATTTTATAGTACAAAGCAATACAAAATAGAGAGGAATTTTATAGTATAAAACAATACAAAATAGAGAAGAAGGATGTGGGGGTAGGGGATATAAATTTTAAATATAAAAAAAGCAGACTATAAATAATATATACTTTTTCTTGGATGCATGGAAAGAAACTTATAAATATTTAAGTATATAGTCTATATGTTATAATTTATTAAATGACATATACTTATCTCTTTATATGTTATGTACCTTATATTACAATTTTTTAACCCATATTGTATATTGTCAGGATAATTTATATGAAAAAAGTTTTGGTTCTAATGTATGGTAAATATATATTTTTATACCGTGATGTCTAGCTTATTAGACAATAAAATTGATGATATTATTATTCAATATTAATGTTTATTTTGAATACATATTTGGTAATTAGTTGTTTATTTTTTCATTGGTTAATTGCCTTGTGATGCTTTACTCCATTTAATATTATATTATTATATTTAAACTTCATTATTTATATTATAAAGATGTATTGTATGCATGATCAAATCTTAGTAAATTAATATTAAACATGTAAGTTTTAACCTCTATAGTTTAAATGTTATAGTACAAAACAATACAAAATAGAGAGAAAGGACGTTAAGGCAGGGAATATTGATTTAAAATATTAAAAATGCAAACTGTAAACAATATATACTATTACTTGGATGTTTGTAATTGTGGAAAGGAACATATAAATATTTAAGTATGTAGCTTTTATCTTATAATTTAAAAAATAGCATATATTTCTCTCTTTATATGTTATGTACCATATTTTAATATATTATAATTTTTTAACCCATATTGTATGTTGGAAGGATAATTTATATGAAAAATGTTCTAGTTTTAATATATAGTTACCATAATATTTTATACCTTGATGTCTAGCTTATTAGACAACAAAATTGATGATATTATGGTTGAATATTAATATTTATTATGACTACACATTTAACTAATAAAAATTTCATGATTTAAGAAGATTAATCTCCTCTTTTGCAATGAAAGATCGTCAAATAATGGAGTTTTTTGAACAAGTAGCAAATAAAATTATTTTTTAGATCATATGAATTTTGAATCTTTATAGGATTACAAGCCAAATAATATTAGCTAGATAACATATCCTTACCATCACATTCATTGTATGGGATACATTTTAATAACACCATAAATTAGAATTTGAGATATCATTATAAATTATTTAAGGTTTTGGGAAATAGATTAGAATTTATAATGATGTCTCAATTTCTAAACCTGATTTCTTCAAACTCTATAACAAGGCTTTTAATTTCCATAATTATATCTTGTATGCTCTATGGAGCCTTTGCTTTCCTCAAAATTATATTTATTACTATTATTTAATCACCTTCCATTCAAACTGTTCTATTTCATTTGTATGTATATTTTTAATCCTTCCAAAGCTTCCCAAGCTTCAACTTCATTATTTGTCTTAAATACACTATTAAAAGCATAATGAGACAAAATATATCCCCTACTATTTCTAATTATTCCTCCTTCTCTTGTTGGTCCTAGATTTTCTTTAGATGCTTCATCAAAATTAAATTTGACCAACTCCACTTCTAGTGCTTTCCACTTTATATTATTTGCCTTATTTTCATTTCTCCTATATCCAACATCATAATTTTTTTTGATGACTTGACTTTATCCATAAGTCTCTTTGCTTCAAGATTAGGGATTGGGTGAGTTAATAGTATTGGCTCAGACTCTTATATGGCTAAATGAATCTTTCTTTTCATTACCTTTAAATTGTTTTCATTTTCTTTAAATATTCTTCTATTCCTTTCTAGCCATATAGTCTAAAGTATTGTATCTTTTAAAATATCCTAGATTGTTTGTAAAGCCTCACTTTTAAAAGTACTCTACCATTGCTTTAACCATTTTTAAATTATTGTATTCATTACCATGTATTTACCAAACATATTAGAAACCCATTGCCATAGAATTTTAGACAATTGAACAATATCCCAATAGATGGTCTATATTCTCCTCCTCATTTTTACACAGAACACATTGTGGAGGGCCATGAAACCCCATTTTCATTAGATTATCTTAGGATAACATTCTTATATGACCTACTAGCCAAACAAAATTTTTAACTTTAAGAATGCTTCGACTATCCCAAATACCTCTCCATATTCTTGTGATTAGGGTATCATCTGTTTCTATTGATTTTGGAATAATGTACAAGGACATATAATATAGTGGAATGACCTATACGAATGATTTAATTAGTTGCACTCTTCATACTAATGATAATCATCTACATTTCCATGTTGGTAGTTTATTCTAAACTTTACTTATAACTAGATTTCACAATTCTATCCTCATTCTTTGCTCAAATAAGAGCATCCCTAGATAAGTTGTTGGAAATTTTACCTTCTCCATTTGAAGTAACCTACATATTCCTACATTGATTCTAGTTGAAGTGTTTAGGAAATAAATTTAGAGAAATAGGTTTCTTGCATCTATTTAATTTAAGATAAAAAGCAATATTTTTGGCACAATTTGAAAGAAAAATGAAAAGCAACTATAAGTGGATTACATTTTAAACATTACTAGTGATTACATTTAAAGTCTTATTTCACATATATTCATTGTTAAGTCGCTAATACAAGTAATTATTCACTATAAATAAAATAGTCATATATATCTAATTATTCATTTTCTCATTTTAATATTTGTATTCATTTTTAATTTATATGGTAGGAACATAGGCTTCCTAGCACATAAAATGATAAATAAATAATAAATAGACCTAAAACTAAGAGAATCGCCTTTTGTATTGTCGAGAAGTCCCTTCAATAAATTGTATTATATTTCATATTCATGGATATTGGAATGATAAGTTCTTACAATATTTTATACCCACTCTAGGGTTATAGGTGAAAGGTTGCAATGCTTCCTAACCCTAATCTTATAATAATAATATAATAATTAATTATATTAATTATTATATTATTTATTATTATATTATTTTATTATTATAACTATAGGATATGAAATACATTATTACTATTATTATTATTAATTAATGTTAGGATAGGACCCTAACATTCCACCCTCCTTAAAACAAGATTTGTCCCTAACATTCCACCCCTCTTGAAAAATGGCTTTGTCCTCAAAGTGACCAATTTCGTCTCATAATCGTTGCGAGTGGGTTATCTTTGTCTGTTTCATTTAAGCAGCTGACATGCCTGCAATATCTAGATTTTTCCAATTGTAGGAGGCTCAATTTTACGTTAGAGAATTTAGATATTTTGGAAAACATCACAATGCTTGAGTATTTGAGCTTTTCATACTACGAGGAACTGCAAGCGTTGCCTCATTATATCACAAACCAACCATTCTTGAGAGAGTTCAATTGTTCTTGTACTAGCATAAGGAATGTGCCTCCTAACATATATAAACTCTACAATTTGGGAGTGAGGAATATAGAGAGCATGGTGTTGAGAATCTTGCCAATTAATTTTGGTAATTTTTCTAACTTGACTAAATTGGATGTTACAGATTGGAATGTTTGCCACCGTATTTTTAGTTAATTTGTCCCGCTTGATTTCACTGTATATTTGTTTCTGTGTAAGTTTGGAGTTTTTTTCCGACTCTCTGGGTGTCTCAATATTTTAAATAATTGTCATACCATCGAGTATCGTGAACTGCAGTCTTCTTGTTGTTCTCAACCTAAGTTCCAATAATTTTTTTTTTTTGTGGTATGCTTCCAGAGCTAGGTCATATCTCGAGTTGTCTTCTCTGTTGTACTGTGTTTGACCACTTTGTTTGGTGTAAGTGATGGCAGCATAATTTTTGAGGCCCAAAGGATTAGCAACATCTCTTAAGAATTTCATGTGAGCTCCAAGTTATATTTGTGGCCAGTGTCTCTACTGGACATGACATTAATGCAAACGCAATGCAGCCAACAACGGAGATAAATATGTATTTTCTAGCATAGCGAAAGAGTTACAAAGCTACCCTTTAGCTTCAAACTGCAGTGGCAATACTCTAGACAAGAATTGCTGCAAAATACCACCTTCCAAGTATAAAAAAGAGAACCAAAAGCCAATGAGAACGGACCAGAATTGGAGTTGGGGATATGGAAAGATTTCCACTGGTGGACATATTCCCCCTCATGTGAAAACTGCAGGGCCAAAATCACACATGGAGTAGCAAGTATTGGACTAGTTCCATTATGAAGCAAACAACACAAGGTTAGCACAATATCGCAATGCACAAGATAGACATCCACACAATGGCCAACACAAGAGTTGCAAGTAGCAAAAGCTTTATTTATATTGGATATGCCGTCAAACGGATTACAATGCAAAATGGCACAACGACCTGGCACTATCGGCCCAGTTACAAAACAAGTAGCCCAAAGGCACACACTCTCTGACCGCCCAACGCCCGCAGATCGGTACGCTGAACGCCTCCTGATACTATGCCCGGTGAGTCCCGATACGCGTCCACTCGTACCACTCACAACCTCGGACAACTCCCTCCACCTCGCTCAACAACTCATGGCAATTTCACAACACTTGGCAACACACGACAACTTGGCAACACACAAAACCGACAATGAGCTTGGCAGGAGCACTGGACGTAGGAAGCAACTTGCAGGAGACTCAAGTTGCTCATATTCTCCCCCACTTAAGCGGGCGACGCCCTCGTCGCCAGTAACAGGTCCCTCTGAACATTTGGTCTGCAGCCCTCTGAACATCAGGTCCCACACTGAACACTTCGGCACCTCCCACCTTAGGGAAAGAATCTTTGAGCTCTAATAGGCGTAAAGTGGGTCTGCAGCCCTCTTCTCAAGGAAGGCGTGCAACTTCTTTCTAGCACTCCACAAGGCTTCTTCTCATTCCCAGCTGTCGGATTCTTCACCCTTCCAACTGACCAAGAATTCCCTGTGTTGTCTGTTACCCCAGCCAACTGTCTTCATATCCCAAATTCGCTCCACCTCCCGTTCATGCTTATCAATCACATTCGCAGGGGGTCGACTCGGCTCACTTCTCTCTGGCTCGGCCTCATCAGCATAAAATTGTCGTAGTTGACTCACATGGAAGGTCGGATGAACCCTCATGTGTGACGGTAACTCCAGTCGATAGGCAACTTTGCCCACTCTAGCCACTATCTTGTACGGTCCATCATAACGGCGGATCAAGGCCTTGGACTTGCCCTTCTTGGCTTTGAACACTTCAGGTTCCATCCTTAACAAGACCTTGTCCCCAACATTGAACTCCACGGACCGTCGACTTACATCTGCAAAATTCTTCATTCTTTCAGCTGCTTTCAACAGATGAAGTCTTGCCAGGTCCACCCTTTCTTGCCACTGCTTCATGTAGTCGGTAGCTGATGCGCACCCCTTTAGGTACCCTCCAAGCACTGTATGGGGCGACAAGGGTTGCTGCCCTGTCGCTAGCTCGAACGGTGAGTGCTTACTTGACCTACTCTTCTGGCTGTTGTAGCAAAACTGTGCCATATCAAGTAGATCCGGCCAATTCAATTGGTCGCTATGTACAAAGTGTCTTAGATAGGTCTCCAAGATGGCATTGATCCTCTCTGTCTGCCCATCTGTCTCTGGATGAAATCTTGAAGACATCAACAACTTCGTACCCATCAGCTTAAACAACCTCTGCCAAAATCGACTCGTGAAACGAGTGTCTCTGTCCGAAATGATACTCAAAGGTACCCCCCAATACTTGACCACATTCTTGAAAAATAGCTCTGCGGCCATCTCTGCTGGGCATGGGGACGGACAGGCGGTGAACACTGCATACTTTGAAAATCGGTCTACCACTACCATGATGGATGCAAACCCCTTCGATTTGGGTAGACCAGTGATGAAGTCCATACTCACACTGGCCCACGGCCTGATTGGAACTGGAAGAGGTTGTAACAAACCACCTGGCAACCGATACACACTTTTATCCTGCTGGAAAATAAGACAAGACTGGACATACTCATTGACATCCTTCCTCATCTTCGGCCAGTACAGTCCCCTCTCCAACAATGCCAAAGTACGTTGCTGACCTGGATGTCCCGCCCATAGAGAATCATGGCATTCCTTTATAAAGTCTCGACGGAGACTCCCCCACTTAGGGATATAGACCCGATCCTGGCTGAACCATAGAATTCCATCTAACATGCTAAACTTGTTCAACCGACCCCTTCGAGTCTCATCTTTCACAGTGTCGACCAACGCAGCTGCTTGGGGATCATGAACCAATCCCTCCTTGATCTTTTCCAACAACTCCTCTCCAAGTACAATCTTACTTTCACCATGGACAGAAGCTGGGCTCTCTGATGCTATTGTCAACACTGCTAACTGTTGCTTTCTACTGAGTGCATCCGCCACCACATTCTCTTTTCCTATGGTATGCACTATGTCCATATCGAACTCAGCTAGAAAGTCTTGCCACCTGGCCTGCTTGCCAGTCAACTTGCTCTGAGTCTGAAAGAAAGTGTTGGACACATTGTCCGTTTTGACCACAAAGTGTGCACCAAGAAGATAGTGTCTCCACGTCCTCAAACAATGCACTACTCCGGTCATCTCTTTCTCATGCGTAGGATATCTCCTCTCTGCATCGTTCAACTTCCTCGACTCAAAAGCAACTGGGTGCCCTTCCTGAATGAGCACTCCCCCAATGGCAAAGTCCGAAGCATCCACATGTACCTCAAACGGCTTACTGAAGTCTGCCAGAGCTAACACTGGTGAGGAGGTTAGCTTCTCTTTCAACAGCTCAAACGCTGCTTGGCACTTTGATGACCAGTCCCATTTCTGATCCTTCTTCAATAAATCTGTCAAAGGCGATGCCAACTTCAAAAATCTGCTTACAAATCGCCTGTAGAAATTAGCGAGTCCCAAAAATTGGCGTAAACCATGTACATTGCTCGGCGACTCCCAATTCCTAATTGCCTCTAACTTCTTCGGGTCTGGCTTGATGTTACCTTGACCAATCACATGCCCGAGAAATTTCACTTCTTGCTGAGCAAAGGCGCACTTCTCTTTCTTTACATACAGGCTGTGCTCACGTAACAAGTCGAAGACCTCTGCTAAGTGTTTCTTGTGTTCCTCAATGTTCCTTGAATATACCAATATATCATCGAGGTAGACCACCACTGACTTGTCCAATAATGGTCTGAAAATGTCATTCATGAGAGTGCAAAACGTGGCCGGCGCATTACACAATCCAAATGGCATCACAAGAAACTCGTACGACCCATACTTTGACACACAGGCCGTCTTCTCAACGTCTTTCGGAGCAATTCTCACCTGATAGTACCCTGATCTCAAATCCAGCTTAGTGAACACCTTCGCCCCTGCTAGGCGATCAAAATAGTCATCTATTCATGGAAGCGGATAACTATTCTTGATGGTAAGCTTATTCAATGCTCTATAATCCACACACAAACGTAAGCTCCCATCTGCTTTCCTCACGAATAGTACCGACGCTCCAAAAGGTGAGCGCGAAGGACGAAGATACCCTGCAGCCAACAACTCTTCCAGCTGCTTCTTCAATTCAACCATCTCTGGCCCACTCATCCGGTAAGGAGCCTTTGCTGGAGGCCTCCCCCTGGGGTCAACTCAATCCGATGGTCTATCGCCCTTCTAGGCGGCAACTCCCATGGCAGTTCCTTCGGCATCCTATCTTGGTACTGTCTAAGTACTCCCTCTACGGCAGGTGGGATTGGAACCTTCTGTTCATCTTCATCCCAACCTCCTACCAATGCAGCAAGCATCATTGGCTGCTTGCCCATCTTCCTTGATGCTCTTCTCATACTCATTGCACTGCACAACTGCCCCTTTCCCTTTCCTTTCACTCTCGACGGTTCGACTAGCTCCTTCGTCGACTGTCTTCGTCTAATGGTCCTCATAGTGCACGTTTGCCCTGGGTTGAACACAAACAACGACTCCAGATGCGGGAAAATAGCTACTCTCTCCGTCTTGAACCACTCCTGTCCCAATATCATCTCAAATTCATCCATTCTTAATACTGAGAAGGTGGCTCTCCCTTTCCACTCGCCAGCTTCGAAGTTCACATCCTTTACTATGTCGACGGTCTTTATAGTGGAAGAACTAACCAGCTGAAGCTTATCACCTCCTCCTGAATACTTGAGCCCCAACCGCTTCGTCGTTCTATCACTGATGAAGTTGTGAGTAGCCCCCGGGTCCACCAGCGCAACAACTGTCTGCCCTCTCGCCATCACCTCCACAAACATCAGATCGTTCTTCCCATCAACTACGGGGGTTCTCCCATTTTGGCCAGCCTCCCCTGTCGGAACAGGCTGCCATACATTCTTGCCTTTCGACCTTCTTCCTTGGGCCCCTTGCCCGAATTTTTGCACATCTTGTCCTCTGTCCCTGTTGGACATCTCCACTGTTGAACACTGCCCCATGATGACTCCAACCTGAGCTCCATCACATTCTGCCTGTTCTGCTGCCATCAATCGGCGTGGATGAGGACAATCCTTCTGTAGATGAGGTCCATGGCAATTCCAACAATCCATCCATGTTTTCTTGTCACCGCCTTTGTTGTTGTGGGACGGCTTCTTTCCTTTGTTGTTGTTGGAATGTTGCTTCTTCGACCCTGATGTGCTTGTTGAGGACCAATTCCCTGACTTCTCCCCTTGAGAACCATTGCCCTTCACCTTCCATGACTGCTCCTTATAACCGCCACCAGAACTCTTCGTTTTGGTGCTCGGATCACGAGTGTCCTTCTTCATGACCGATTCTTGTTTGAAGTCATGGAACGAATCTGCCATGGCAATAGCCTCATATATATCCTTGGGGTTTCGACGCCTTAGTTCAACCTTTGCCCAATTCTGTAGACCTCTCTCAAAATCTATCAACTTATCTTGTGGGGTTGACGACTTTACTAACACCATAGTGTCCTGATATGCCTTGATGTAGTCTCGCAATCTCCCAGTATGCTTGAGGTCTCGCAGTCTGTTCATTGCCTCCCATTCGGAGTTGGCTGGTCTGAACTGCTCTTTGAGCGCCTTCTTGAAGTCTTCCCAATTCTCTATTCTCACCAAGGTCCTCTTCTCCTCCATATCTTCTGCCAAGCCACGCCACCAAGTCTTGGCTATCCCTGTCAAATAACTGGCGGCCGTTTCCACAACTTCTATGGCAGACAAACCACACACCTTCTTCAAATGCTGCCCAACGTCCCAGAGGAAATCATCCAACAGACGATCATCCCTGGCACCATCATAGCTCTTGGGCTCTACAAGCTTTGGTGGTCTCTTCTTCTGCTCTGAACTGCTCTGCCCTCGGTCACTACTATAAGCACCCACAACTGCCGCATGGCAATAGGTGACCTCTGCTTGGACCTTCTCAAGGGACTTTACCAAATCGGCATGTGAAGTCTCCCATGCCGTCTGGGCATTCAGGCTATCCTCCAACCTTCTCCTCAACTCGGACATTTCCTCTATCATTGAGGAGCGCCATCGTCCTGCCTCCTCCATGGTCTCGTCATATTGGGACCTCCATTCCCCCATGGACTCGTCCATAACATGAACTTGTCCTTCTATCTTTTCAAACTTTTTTGAGACTCTCTGTTCAAGGGACTCGATGGCACGGTTCCTACTGGCATGGCATCCTCCACCACGAATAGTATTCACTCCTTCAACTCCTTCGTGGCCCATTCTTTGTGGGTCCAAAGGTAGCTCCTGCTCTGGTCCAGACTCGGCCATATTGCTTTCACAAACTAGACCGGTCCAGTTGGTCGCTTGCTCAAAGAAGGGAGCAAGTAGAATAGGGGTACTAAACGTACAGACCCTGGAAAGCTTTTCAAACACACCGACAAAGGGGTAAGCTCGAACCCTTTAGGAAAACAAACCTAATTCACCTAAGGCTTGACTTGACTCAAGGTAAAACGAGGGGAAACAAATAAGACATAAATAGCTATTCCATTTTCTATGTTGAGGCTTCTTTCACCAGAATAAAGACAAAAATTTGTATTGACTGATAGCTATTCTATGGGACAACTGAAATTTCCACGTAAATCTAAATCTGTATCCACTTTTTTTTTTTTTAATTCAACGTGGTGGATATAATTCTAGGAAGGGCTCTATTAATTGTAATAAAATTTGGTTAATCCATCATCTCTTGATAACAAGCGTTACCCGCAAGAGTTCGTCATCTTTTCGAGTTCTATATTTTTTTTTTTTTGTAGCTTGATCATTTAAATTTTTATCTGCGTGGATAGGCAACTTCAATGTCTACAATATGTTAATATCTTCAGTCATGGAATTATAAGAGCCTTCCTATCATGATACCTACGTAATAGAATTCGCATATGCATATCTATCATGGTATTGCATTGTATTTCTCAGGTAATTCAGGCTACAACAGCTCTTAGGTTTCAATATTGATCATATTACTTTGATTTTTGGTGTTCTGATTTAGTATGTGCAGGCTCCTACTGCGGTCGTTGAAGAGGGGTCACCTTAGCAATATTAAAAATGTCTCCCTACGAGCATGTGACCTGTTGTGAAATTAGATGAACCCTTCATGAATGCCCTGCATCTTGGCTCCTTTTTCTTATAGGATACGTGTTGGTACTTTTCTTCTGACATTGCTTCTTCAACCATTTCTATATCCCACTTGGCACCAGGTTGCTTAGGTGATTATAACATTTGGCCAGAACTCAAGTTTCTTATGCTTTCTTTCTATTGTGCAAGGTCATGACATGTTATGAGGCATACCTTATACAATTGCATTTTCCCTGCGCCAATCTAGCTTTGCATCAGTGACTTTTCAAATATCTTTGAGACGTTTAATATCCATAAATAATGTTAATATTTCATGGTGATTTCCATATTGAGATTACAAAAACATTGTTATTAGTGGTATAACTTCTAAATTTTTGAGTATTTTATAATACCACATCAGTTGGTGGAAGAACAAGAAAGGGTTTTCCATTTTTGTCAGTATTGTCTTTTGTTCTCCTCACAATCGTAAAGTGAAGCATCCAGTGGTGATATCAATTGTTGTAAGTGATCATAATCATAATTATGCTTTGAGTGGAAGGAAGTCTTGGCATGATCTAAGCTCCCATGCATTGACAGAGTGGCTTGTTCCACTCTGGAATAGCATTGGGTAGCCCAGAATATTCATTAAAATGTAGCTATTTGCAAGCCACAGTGTTAGAAACTAATTGAAATGGTGGAAGAACATAATAGTATTATAATTGTTACCTTATTTAGGTAACTCAAAATGCAAAATCTTGACCACATCGTCTGGATTTCAACCACAATTTATCATGAAGTGGCAGTTGTTTTCATCTATCAAGGATTACATCTGGATTACATCTGTCTAATATTATAAGGTTGTTGAAATCACTTTCTATCGCAACGATTTGTCAGACAATTTGAGTAATAATAAGTATGATAGCAATGCATTATTCATAGATGTATTCATCTTATTTAATGCATATGCTAGTTTACACTCACACCTTGCTGGATCTATTTGGATGATGCACATGTCACGTGAGTGAGCGGAGAAGGAGGTGGCCATGGAGGAGGTCGCACGGATGAGAGTTGTGTGCAGGTGGTGGTTTTTTCAATTTTCCAATTGGTCTTATAGTTATCGTAGAATTTTTTATAATTCAACTGGTAAAATGCAAAGGAATAAAGCAGTAAACCATGGAATATTTTATGTGGAATTTCTGGCAGGTTTTTTTCTATGGAAAAATTTGCACTGTTGCTGGAAAAGACCTCTTTTTCATTTATTTATTTTAAAAAAATTGTATTTTTAGGGTTTGCATAATTTTCTTTTGAAAGTACATCATGTACCGTTTGAAAATTTATGGCTTTGAGCTCTTCCAAAAAAAAATTAGGGTGTGAATCATATTTTTCTTTCTTGGGGAGTGCAATGGTTACCACCTAGGATTCGTCGAATATGGGTTCTTCCTCCACCTGGGATTCCATGGCTATGGGTTCTTCATCCTCTACCTGAGATTTCATGGCTAGGGTATCCTCTTACATTTCCCTTAAATATTGTATAATACGATCAGAACGTTCCATTTGTTTATTTTTTTTTCGTTCAATCATTCTTCTAATTTTTGCAATGTCATTTTTTATTCCTTTGATATTTATGTCCCATATGGTTGGATCCATACGGTTCTGATACCAGATGGTAGGAACCTAGGGTTCCTAGCACATAAAATGATAAATAAATAATAAATAGACCTAAAACTAAGAGAATCGACTTTTGTATTGTCGGGAAGTCCCTTAAATAAATTGTATTATATTTCATATTCATGGATATTGGAATGATAAGTTCTTACAATATTTTGTACCCACTCTAGGGTTATAGGTGAAAGTTTGCAATGCTTCCTAACCCTAATCTTATAATAATAATATAATAATTAATTATATTAATTATTATATTATTTATTATTATATTATTTTATTATTATAACTAGGATATGAAATACATTATTACTATTATTATTATTAATTAATGTTAGGATAGGACCCTAACATTATAAGACAATGATGCATCATAGTCTATGCAAAACTCTAGTCATCTAATAGTATGGCAATAAAACTAGATGAATTGTAAAAACCACTAAAACATTCAATGTAGATTAAAATCAAAGATATAGGAATACTCATAGGTTGGGGTGTGTTACGAAATTTTATTTTTCTTAAAAAAAAACATTCACCACTATGCAATTATATCAAATCTTTCATCTAAAATTAATTATCCACAATAACAATCCACATAATGAGACATAGATATATAATGCCCTTAAGGTAGGGAAACACGAGTAATAATCCTTAAGGAAGGAATAACTCCACAAGATATTCCATTATGAGAGTGCCACTTAAAGAGGGCAAAGTCCCATAAGCCACTTGTTGAGTGGTATTTTCACCCAGTTGTGAAAGTACACTCTCCTTTAGGATTTGGGTTCCAAATCCCCTCATGCAAAGAAGTTAAACAAACAACTTCTCCAAGGTCTCCGCTATATTAGCATTTGCATATGTGTATTAGTAATCTCATATAAATATATTCAATTTAAATGCTTGGAACACCTTAGTGATTGCAAGTAACTGTAAACAAGGGGCAATGTTGATTTATTTCACCATGAAACTTTAGTGATTGTTCATTGTTTTTTTAGATTTTGATATTTTTTTTAATGTCTATTTTAATTCCTTGACAAGTTAAAACTTCTGGAACATAAAAATAAATAAATAAATAAATGCAGAAAGGATGAAAATGAAATGCAGAAAACTAAAAATAAAATGCTTCCAGTATGGTGCTATCCTATTACGACAAAACTGAAGATGTGAGGTTTTCGTGCATGCAACCTAACCTATTGGACTTGCAAAACAAGCACAATCCCCATAGACTAAGTGTTGTTTCCTAGGGTACGAAATAAAATTTAGATTTCAAATATTCACCTAATGTAACCCAAAAACGTGGCATTAACATTATATATAAATTTGACATCTGAAAGAATGAAAGAATAAACATTAAATCCATAACATGCAAAGAAAATATCCTTCTTTCTTGCCCCCAAGATGCAAATTTCTGAACACTTCTGCATTAAAAATGTGTCATTTTACAATAGCAGAATTTTTGGTTTTCCCAAACCAGTCCATGGAAGAGAAACGACTCAAAAAGGTCCAGAATGGCCTTCTCACCTTCAAATCTGCAACTCTTTTCCCAGCAATTTCCAACCCATGTCCATGAAGAAGAAAAACCCAGTCTTCGAAAGAAAAATAGCTCAACTAGGTCTAGAATGGCCTTATCGCCTTCAAACCTGCAACGCTACTTGCAGCAGTTTTCCACCCCCTGGCCTCTTTGAATGGCGTATTTAAACTTGTGAAAACATTGTTTTTCCTTCCTGACGGTTCGCTTCATTTGCCGATGGCTGCTCGTTTCACCTTCCCTGACTGTTCATTTCACCTTCCCTGTATGCGTGTGCTTTGCTTTCCATTTTGTGGCCCTTCACTGCGATTTCTCCACATGATTTTGCGTTCGTTTCCCTCCATTTGTAACAACCATATTAAATGATTTCAAATCACTAAATATTCCTTATGTAACGCTTGTCTTATTCATTGGATTTTGTCCTTATGTCCACATCACTGTGCAGGTCCGTTACCTTGGTGAAAATGGAACATGTCGCGATATCGCGACACTTTTGCCTCCTTGCTCTCCTTTGTTGCTTTGAATCGTGAAAATGGAACATGTCGCGATATCGCGACACTTTTGCCTCCTTTCTCTCCTTTGTTGCTTTGAATCGTGAAAACGCAACATGTCACGATATCGCAACACTTTTTTTTGTACGGCCACGAAAATGCAACATGTCGTGATATCGCGACACTTTTTCCTGTACGGTCGTGAAAACGCAACATGTCGCGATATCGCGACACTTTTCTTTTCTTGTTCTTTCTTGTCTTATTTGGTCATGAAAATGCAACATGTTGCGATATCACAACACTTTTCCTTCTTGTTCTTTCTTTTCTCATTTGGTCACGAAAATGCAACATGTCGCGATATCGTGACACTTTTTCCTATACGGTCGCAAAAATGCAACATGTCGCGATATCACGACACTTTTTCCTGTATGGCCGCAAAAACACAACATGTCGCGATATCGCGACACTTTTCTTTCTTCTCTTTTCCTTTTCTTTTGGCCGCGATGGAGCAACATGTCACGATGTTGCGACGCTTTTTCATTTTCTGTCGTGATGGAGCAACATGTCGCGATGTCGCGACACTTTTTCATTTTTTGTCGTGATGGAGCAACATGTCGCGATATCGTGACACTTTTTCATTTGGCCGCGATGGAGCAACATGTCGCGATATTGTGACACTTTTTCATTTTCTTCCGCGATGGAGCAACATGTCGCGATATCACGACACTTTTTCATTTTTGGCCGCGATGGAGCAACATGTCATGATATCACGACACCTTTTCATTTTTTTTCGTGATGGAGCAACATGTCGTGATATCGTGACACTTTTTCATTTTTGGCCGCAATGGAGCAACATGTCGCGATATTGCGACACTTTTTCTTTTTGGGCCGCGATGGTGCAACATGTCACGATATCGTGACACTTTTTCATTTTTGGCCGTGATGGAGCAACATGTCATGATATCGCAACACCTTTTTCTCATTGTGGTGTTTTGCTTTTTTTTTTTTTTGAACTTTAGCCTATGGTCCACTTCGGTCTTCTTGGAACACATGCAAACGGTGGGTCCCCAATTTTGGGGTACGTTGTGGATCAGCCACAACAAATGGCGACTCTTATGGGAAATGCTCCTGAGCATTTCGATGAGAACTCAACCTGAAAACACACAGACTCAAATACAAGCGTTAGCAAATATCCCAAGAATGAAACTAGATGAAAAATACATGAAACATTAGAATTATTAAGCATCAGCTCGGTGTGTGCAATGTGCTTCATTCCCTATCGTTTGAAATTGATCACATTCCATTGTCAGTTTCACTTATGATTCGTATGCAAGGCTATGAATGATTTATGCAGGATTTGATGTATGATGAAGATGCTATAGCAACCTGCGTTGCAAAGGCTCAGACCTTCTAGTATCATGAACACACATATTAAAACTGTCGAACCCTCTTAGGACCAAATATATGTATACTGAATTAATTTACTAGATCCCAAAGTTGGTTATGTGTCACTACCATCTTGAACCTATGTGCAGGTGTAAGTGAAATCAGAGCTTTGGGGAATCGGATTCCCAACCTAAGCGAGATGGGAATTTAATCCTATCCTTACTACTCTGATCCAAAATTCATTACCTCATATTGAACAAAATGATTTAACCTGTTATGGATGAAACTATCAGGCTAGCCTGTCCGTTTGAGCAGTCAGTGGTCTTACTTTTAGACAAGACATGTTGCCATGCATGAGCATACTCCATTGCTAGCCAGGCATCTATAGCCCCGGTGGAGATTAACCCCATAATCCAGGATTTGACTTTATTGTGATTTCTTGGACCTTGGTGATGACTACCCATCCTTGCAAGGGACATGTAGTACGATCCTTCCAGATCCAAGTATTAATAAAGAAATGAAAAATATTTTCTTTTGAATTTCAAGTTCTTGAGTGGGTAAAATGGAAGCTTTGGGGAATCGGATTCTCAACCTAAGCGAGATGAGAATTAAACCCTATCCTTACTACTCCATGAAGGTCAAATCAGAGCTTTGGGGAATCATATTCTCAACCTAAGCGAGATGAGAATTAGACCCTATCCTTACTACTCCATGAAGGTCAAATCAGAGCTTTGGGGAATTAGATTCTCAACCTAAGCGAGATGAGAATTAGAACCTATCCTTACTACTCCATGAAGGTCAAATCAGAGCTTTGGGGAGTTGGATCCTCAACCTAAGTTCGATGAGGATTTAACCCTATCCTTACTACTTTGATTTTAGGCTTTAAGCACTATGGGAGTGGTGAAAACCATTGTTTTAAGGATTATGTTGCATAATAGGATAGACATGAAATACTCCTTTCGCCTCACCTTTTCTTCCAAGTATGGTTTTGACCATTTTGCTCAAGATTCTCTTTAATATGCGTAGAACGTGTTTGGTTCAAGATAGTTCGGGCGTCAGTTCCCAAACTTAGGATCCTTTTAAAATATGTTATGTAATAACCCTAAGAGGATTCGACACATTTTCAATGATTGCCCATGAAATGAAGATGCAACTGAGATGGAATGTATATGCAATGCGGAATGTACATGAGATATGAATGCATTGCTCCTTTTGAAATACGGATGGAGTATACCACCTACTTTGCCATAATTTATAAAACTGACAACTTCCTGCATCATAAGTTGCAAACGATATTCTTTAATGTGATTGCGAAATTCGTGGAGCTTTTTGCAATACAATTTCGATGTTTCATATTATCCTAATCTTAGTCAACATTCATAAGGATCTAACTTAACAAACCAAAAATGTCCAAAGGACCAACACACAAAACTTAAAACCAAAATGAGATCTAATCTAAAACTAAAACATGAAAACCAAAAGTATATACAAATTTACAAAAATAAAACAAATTCGGATTATCATTTCCCCGGATCCCAAACCTGATTAGAATTCTTTAAAATATATATGACGTGATACGCATATCCAGCTTTTGCAGAATCCAACAAAAACAAGATCAACCCAAACAAAGAAACAAATATCCACTTGCCCCTCTCACCATACCAATTTGATTTAGTTTCATTAATAATCCTATGGTGGAGTTTCAAATTTTCAAATTGATTAGACAATGATTGATATTCAATTCCTTTATGTCTATTCTTTAAGATGTTCATTCCGCACTTTGATTCACGATGTAGAAATAAGCTTTCGTTTTCCTTCAATAAATCCATAACATTAATGATATTTGAATCAAACCATTCATTAGGCAAACCTCCCTTTGAATTCTACATGGTGAAACCAAAAAGATGAGATTTTACCTTTGGCATGCTTTCATTTGACCTTACCTGAAGAGGATTTGAAAATTATTTTTCCCTCTCATGACCTTCATCATCATGTAGCACTTGTTCTTTCTCAATGACGTGTTTATCAAAGGCACCAAACTTAGGTACCCAATTGAAAATATGCCCATCCCTTTCAAACCATAAGTCTTGTCTATCTATATGCGGGTTGACTAACACATTTTCGTGATCAATCACTTGGGTTGTTTCGGGTAACGTGAGATTTTCAATTGGATCATCAATGATATCAAACCCAAATGATTCAGGTTTTGTAATTTTTTCATTTTGAGATGGCATATTCATTGTAGTGCAAGTACAAGGATCAATATTTTCAATTTCTTTTCCTTCAAAGGGATCTAAAGCAAGTGACTCTCTTTCTTGGTTCATGGTTGTAGAATCCTTATCATGTTCCAAAATTTGATTAGATTCAAATTCCTCTTCCAAAACTTTCTCAAATTGTATAGGATTCATAGTATCCTCATGCGAGGAAGCAATTGAGTTATCCTGCATATTATTTGACGCAATAGGCTTGTTAGAAGATTCAAATTGATAATACTCTTCCCATTTCTTCCACAAATCATAGTAATCATCTTCTAAGTTCAGGTCGTGACGCTCAAGCACTTCTTCTTCATCTTCTGATTCATCAACATGTTTCTCATCCAATTCATCTTCACCTTCCATAGATGGTCCAGTTATTTCCAAAAGTGGGTTATTTCTTGAATTCAAATTGGTAAAGCTATCATAATCCAAATTTGTAACCCATGATTCAATTTTATCACAATTTGGAAGGTGTGGATCCTCTTGGTCATCACTCTCTTGATGACATAAAGTTTCCACCACCAGAATGTTGTCTTCTCCTTGCTGATGTTGGGGTGGACCCTTATTTGGCACAAGTTCCAAACCATCCACTTGAGCTTGGAGACAATGAGTATACATAGCAATTTCGGGAAAATTCTTTTAACTATGCTCCTTTGTATCATGCAATCTACACCCGTTTTCCCACTAAAAATCAGAAAGATTAAGAATGGAACTAGAGTGACTTGGTCCTATAGAAGTATCAATCTGATTAGCAATAGCGAAAGGTACACCCCCATTGTTTGGCTTCATATTCCACTGTCTCCCTCTATTGTTGAAATTTTGATTTGGGTGAGGGGCATGGGATTCATACTTCTATTTTTGAACCAAATCATTACTCAATTTGTGAACCATCTTTTTGAGTTCTTCAACCTCTGAATAAATCTCTTTTGGTTGAGATATATTATTGCTAGTTCCAATAGGATTTGCATAATTGGTGATATTTTGACTTAAAATTTGAGTTGGGTTTTGAGCCACTTGATTTGCATAGGGATTCACACTTTGAATCATAATTGGATTGGGTGCGTAAGCGGGTGTTGATGAATATGGTTGTTGATAAGGCAAAGCATTTATGCCTGACATTTGCAGTGTCATGATCTGATTCATCATAGGAGTTTGACCATAAGGACTATATTGTCCTACCATGGGCATCTGGGAAAACCCATAATTCTATGGTGTCATTTGTTGTTCAATGGTCATAGCTTCATTGTAGGCTAGAGCAAGCGTAGTAACTTGAGGATTTTGCCTTGCAAACATTGCCGTCATAGGATCCAATGCCCCAAAATATATTTGCAAAGCTACTGCGGGATCAATGGAAAAATGTTGAATTGCTCTATTATAGCACTTCTGAAATCTCTGATTAAAAGTTTGGATTGACTCAACCTGGCCTCTTTTGCATGTAATGAACTGATTATAGATGATTGTGGGATCTAATGGTGACCTGAATTGGTTGACAAAAGCATTCTCCATTTGCGTCCATGACGTAATGGAACCAGTAGGTAAGCAAATATACCATTCGTAGGCCATTGGGTCTAGGCTCATGGGGAAGAGTCTACAAGCCATATCTTCATATTGAACTTGCAATCTTATCAAAATATCCCTATAGGCATGAATATGTTCTTCTGCGGTCCTTGGGCCATCTGGTTTGTATTTGGGCAAAAATTTGTCTATATTCCTAGGGATCTCATGAATATCCCCTGCAATATTCAAAGGAATGTTATGGGCTCCGTACCAAGGAGTTGGTGGAGGTTGGACCATTTGATTTAAAATCGATGATGATAATCCTACAAGGGCCATGGAAAATACCTCAAAGAAGACCTGCAACACACAAAAAAATCTGTAATTAATGGAATTCAAAGAATAACTTCAAAACCAATTTTTTAGTCATGCATGAAAGAAACCTTGAAATGACTAGCAAATATCAAACATGTAACGTATGAATAATCATGTTAGCATCAACCAAGAGATGTATCCATTAAAATCAAATGAAAGTAATTGCGTGGAGACAACCTCGCTAGTCAAGATATATATTTTTTTTAAAATCAAATCAAGACAAATTATTCCTGTATGAACAATCAAAAAACGTTAGAACAATGCATAGCAATTCATGTCCTCCCTTTAACACTACAAGGTTGTATTGTTAAAAAAAAGGGGCTAAAGATAATAATCAATAGGGCATGAACTATTCAAAATTTAAATCCCTCTAGCATTTAAATCACACTGAACTAAACCAGTTTGGGCCCTCCTCTCACCAATCTGTTGATGTTATTTTCACCCAGTTGTGAAAGTACACTCTCCTTTAGGATTTGGGTTCCAAATACCCTCTTGCAAAGAAGTTAAACAAACAACTTCTCCAAGGTCTCCGTTGTATTAGCATTTGCATATGTGTATTAGTAATCTCATATAAAGATATTCAATTTAAATGCTTGGAACACCTTAGTGATTGCAAGTAACTGTAAAAAAGGGGCAATGTTGATTTATTTCACCATGAAAATTTAGTGATTGTTCATTGTTTTTTAAGATTTTGATATTTTTTTTTAATGTCTATTTTAATGCCTTGAAAAGTTAAAACTTCTGGAACATAAAAAGAAATAAAAAAAAAATGCAGAAAGGATGAAAATGAAATGCAGAAAACTAAAAATAAAATGCTTCTAGTAAGATGCTATCCTATTACGACAAAACCGAAGATGTGAGGTTTTCGTGCATGCAACCTAACCTATTGGACTTGCAAAACAAGCACAATCCCCATAGACTAAGTGCTGGTTCCTAGGGTATGAAATAAAATTCAGATTTCAAATATTCGCCTAATGTAACCCAAAAATGTGGCATTAACATTATCTATAAATTTGACATCTGAAATAATGAAAGAATAAACATTAAATCCATAGCATGCAAAGAAAATCTCCTTCTTTCTTGCCCCCAAGATGCAAATTTCTGAACACTTCTGCATTAAAAATGTGTCATTTTACAATAGAAAATTTTTTGGTTTGCCCAAACCAGTCCATGGAAGAGAAACGACTCAAACAGGTCCAGAATGGCCTTCTCGCCTTCAAATCTGCAACTCTGTTCCTAGAAATTTTCCACCCATGTCCATGAAGAAGAAAAACCCAGTCTTCGAAAGAAAAACAGCTCAACTAGGTCCATAATGGCCTTATCACCTTCAAACCTGCAACGCTACTTGCAGTAGTTTTCCACCCCCTTGGCCTCTTTGAATGGCGTATTTAAACTTGTGAAAATATTATTTTTCCTTCCTGATGGTTCATTTCATTTGTCGATGGTTGCTCGTTTCACCTTCCTTGACTGTTCATTTCACCTTCCCTGTATGCGTGTGCTTTGCTTTCCATTTTGTGGCCCTTCGCTGTGATTTCTCCACATGATTTTGCATCTGTTTCCCTCCGTTTGTAACGACCATCTTAAATGATTTCAAATCACTAAATATTCCTTATGTAATGCTTGTCTTATTCACTGGATTTTGTCCTTATGTCCACGTCACTGTGCAGGTCCGTTACCTTGGCGAAAATGGAACATGTCGCGATATCGCGACACTTTTGCCTCCTTGCTCTCCTTTGTTGCTTTGAATTGTGAAAATGGAACATGTCATGATATCGCGACACTTTTTCCTTCTTGCTCTCCTTTGTTGCTTTGAATCACGAAAACGCAACATGTCGTGATATCATGACACTTTTTTTTGTACAACCACAAAAACGTAACATGTCGCGATATCGCGACACTTTTTCCTATACGACCGCGAAAATGCAACATGTCGCGATATCGTGACACTTTTCTTTTCTTGTTCTTTCTTGTCTTATTTGGTCATGAAAATGCAACATGTCGCGATATCGTGACACTTTTCCTTCTTGTTCTTTCTTTTCTCATTTGGTCACAAAAATGCAACATGTCGTGATATCGCGACACTTTTTCCTGTACGGCCACAAAAATGCAACATATCATGATATCGCTACACTTTTTCCTGTATAGCCATGAAAATGCAACATGTCACGATATCGCGACACTTTTCTTTCTTCTATTTTCCTTTGCTTTTGGCCGCGATGGAGCAACATGTCGCGATGTCGCGACGCTTTTTCATTTTCTATCGTGATGGAGCAACATGTCGCGATATTTTGACACTTTCTTTTTTGGCCGCGATGGAGCAACATGTCGCGATATCGCGACACTTTTTCATTTTGCCGTGATGGAGCAACATGTCGCGATATTGTGACACTTTTTCATTTTCTACCGCGATGGAGCAACATGTCGCGATATCGTGACACTTTTTCATTTTTGGCCGTGATGGAGCAACATGTCGCGATATCACGACACCTTTTCATTTTTTGCCATGATGGAGCAACATGTCGCGATATCATGACACATTTTCATTTGGCCACGATGGAGCAACATGTCGCGATATCGTGACACTTTTTCATTTTTGGCCGCGATGGAGCAACATGTCACGATATCACGACACTTTTTCTTTTTGGGCCGCGATGGTGCAACATGTCGCGATATCGTGACACATTTTCATTTTTGGTCGCGATGGAGCAACATGTCATGATATCGCGACACCTTTTTCTCCTTGTGGTGTTTTGCTTTTTTTTTTTTGAACTTTAGCCTATGGGCCACTTCGGTCTTCTTGGAACACATGCAAAAGGTGGGTCCCCAATTTTTGGGTACGTTGTGGATCAACCACAACACCACTTATGGATAAAGACAATCACATATGATTGATGTTCATGATGACTATAATTAAAAATATTCTTTCTTTATACACTCATCTTCTAATTCTACTTTAGGGAGACAAATACAAATATAATATTATATTATAATATAATATAGTCAACCTTGGGTTATGTGTGACCCATGCCAACCCTCATACAATATAATATCATCTCCCCATATACCTATTCCTAGGTACCCAAACATTCCACCCTCCTTACAAATGTTTTATAATAAAAAAATATGAAGAAAAAAGATAATATAATTTGTTAAGCAATGTTAGAAACTGCTATCAATATCGATCATCCTTCCATCCTAGTGAAACTTTGATTGGTGGTTGTCTTTGTCGATGATGATATTCCATATTACTACTTGAGTATCCAAAACTGCTTCGTTGGCTCCATGCTTCTACTGCTTTGTTATGATAATTTGAATGATGGATCTATTTATTCCTTGTTGTTGCACCACTTTGAAAACCAATATTACTATGATTTCTCTTCCAAACACTGCCATACTTGATACTCATTTGATTCCATGTAGAACCATAATATTGTTTTCTTAATCCATACCTCCAATATTGTTGTCACTCTTAGTGGTGTGGATAGTCATATGCTCCAACCTTAACTTAATGTTCTACCTTCTTTGATTCCTCAACATTTGACTTCACTATTTTAATTTATTCTACATGTTCTTTCATGTTCCCTTTGTTTGGTTTGTCCTTGTGCTCTTCTATCAAAGCTTCCTTGGACTCTACTAGTATTCTTCTTCCATGGAATTTGTTGCTACTACTTACTTCTTTGGTTCTGTTTTAGATTTTTCTATTTGTTCTTCAGTTTATTTCTTCGTAATCACTTCTTTTTTTCCTTGGATCCTTGCTCCTGAAGTTGAGAAACATCCTATAATGGTATCTTCTTTTTCCTATACCATAATTTCATAAAATTATTTTGAACATTAATGTTAACAATACCAAAAAAATCCAACCAAGAATAACCAAGAACAATATCAACATCATCCATCTTAATAGCATAAAAATATAAAGTAAAAATATATTTATCTATGGTGTTATTCAAATCTCCAAAAAATTGAACATTCTCACCCTCAAAATGTATGTCCTTCATTTTTGTTGATTGAACCAACAATTTCTTAGCCAAAGCAATATTAATGAAATTATCTATCTATATATATATATATATATATTGCTAGGGTTGATGGAAATAATAATCTTTTCCTTTTCAAAATAGACTTTTAATATTCAAACAAATCAATTTTTCCACTTTTAACTTATCTACTACCAAAGGTGTGGTTTCCTTTGTCTACACACTAACATATTTATTATATTCTACTACTTCTTTGAAATTTGCTAGCTCTATTTTTTATTCCTTTTATTTTTTCTAAAGCATGTTTATTTCTTCCTCATATCTCTTTAATTTGATATTTAAACAAGCTATATTTTTATATGGGTCTCATTTACTCAAGAATGAATGCTCCAATTCATCCCAAGTGTATTCATCATTCCTTTGGTTACAAAAATTTATCCACTAGGACCAAACATCCTCTTTAAATATTTGACTAAGAAAAAATTTCCAAAAAGGATTATTAAAATATAGAGACCTAAAATTTTCTACCATTATCCAGCATCAATATCACCCTTTCCAAAAAAATATTGCAGCTCTTTAAGTTGTTACCCCAAGTTAAACATAATGCAAACTAGAGTTTCAAAAAATATACCTCCTTACTGATTTAAAGCGAAACCTAGAAAAGAAAAATTGCATTCATACACAACAATATATGATTTGCTTACCTAAAACTGAAATATATATCAAACTTTATTTATCTAAAAAATAATTTTAAAAATCACCACTATCCTTGTTATAAATGGTTGACTTCACATTGTCATATATCTCTTAATACTAATTGGATTCCTCCATATGACCACTCATTTTAAATAATTTTATTATCCACACAAAATGATCCAAAAAATAATCGAAATTGAACAGACTTTTATAGATATATGGCTCATAAAATATAAGAAGGTTTTTTGGAAAAAAAGCTTACCCTAATTTTGCAATTTATAAAAAATAATCCTCACTTTGCCAGAATTATTGCTTTGATACCACTTGTTATGAAACTTTATTTTCATTAACAAAAATCTTTCACCAATATCCATAAATATCAAATCATTCATCTAGAAATAATTACCTGCAATAACAAACCACATAATGAGATAAATATAGATAATACCCTTAAATTAGGGCAACACCAATAATACTTCTTAAGGAAGGAATAACTCCACAAGATCTCCCAAGATGAGAGTCCCACTTAGAGATTCCTATAAGCCACTTCATGGGAAAAGATAATTACATATGATTGCAATGACAAATATTCTTTCTTTATATACCCATCTTTTCATTCTACTTTGGGGATTTGACTACTAATATAATATTATACTATAACATATTCAACATTATATTATGTGTGGCCCATGCCAACCCTTATATAATATAATGTCATGTCCCCATATACTTATTCCAAGGTACCCTAACAGGATGTTGATGCATTTAATCTTTAAGTATTGATATGGGAAAGAATACTTGTTTAATAAAATATTTAATAAATTGAATTAAAAACATATCTAATAATGTAAGTAAATTAAGTAAAAATTATATAGTAGACTTACTAGTAGTATTACATTCTACAATAACAACAAACACCTTTGAATGATAGCTAGTATTTATCAGATTCTAATGTTTGCACATTGAAGTTTTATTCTACTAAGAAACTAATGTCTAATGTTAGTGCTTATGATAGGTATTGATGTGATTAGAATCCCTCATCACCTTCAATATGAAACACTAGAAACATTATCTGCATCTACCCAAGATATAATATTGGGCCAAATTTAGTTACCCAAACTAAACCAAGAACATTGAAGCTTATTTTTCATTGGAGACAATGTTGATGTAAATCCTAAGATTGGAACCACTAATTTGCATGCAAATGAATAATTTTTCTATAAACTATCGATTCAACTATAAATTGATGATTCATCTACTTCTAATTCTAATTTACCACCTTACATTCCACTATTAGCATGATCTCATCTAAATTCATATTCTATTTTGACTTAATAACTCACCTTCTATTGTCACCATGACACCATCAAAAGTTACTAGGACAATGATATGATTTATAATTTTTTATTTATTTATAATTTTGTACTTGCCTATATATAAGAGTTTATTTTTTATGTTAGACATACCTCTAATAATTAATAAATAAAAAATGTAACTATAATACAAGTAAATAAAATTTATATATTTGAAAACTACATCCAATACCTATATATAAACAAATTCCATTGCAAACCAAGATGATTTAACCCATATGGGGCCTCTAAAGATATGTTTGTGACCTTGAAACTATAAATATTTATATATAAATGTGTAACCATAATAAAATTTATATACCAAATTTACATTCCAATACCTACCATTCCAAAAAAAATTATTACAAATTATATGAATTGATCTTGTTTGGAGGTCTTCAAATTCATAGTGATGACTTAATATAAATAGATTTGGGGCATGAATAAACTATGTTAGAATACCATGCGTTTATCCCTATATATTTATTTTACAATCTAACTCCATGCTTTTAGCCTCATGGAATTTATGGAAGATTGAAGTACATTATTTTTGTAGCTAGCTTGATGAATCTATTATCATATTTTAATTTAGTCATCATGTATTTTGGTAATAATTTTTAATGTTGGTTTTTTAAGCCTTACTACCACAAAATATTATAGGTCCCAATATAAAATAGCCACAATATTAAAGGTCAAAATAATAATATAAGGAGTAGAATATATATGAGCAAATTAATATGTATGTCAAGGCCTATATAATACTACAAATAACATTCAATTATATAATCAAATATGAATATAAATGACCTAAATAATTCATGTACTATGCATGAAAAAACTTATAATATTAATTGCTCAAAATTTTTATACAAGGTTTATTCCAAACTGGATTTACTTTACAATTAGATAATCAAATATGGAATTGATTATATTTTTATGGATATTTATCTCCATAATATAGACATAGAATATGAATCTTCATGTACTTGACTATTGCTCTCCATATGACAAGTCCCATGACCTTTGGCTTATCATCTTTCCACTTGCATACTATATTTTTTACTTTATTCTTATATGCACACTTGACTCTATGAGACATCTACATGACTCTTACACTTCTACATGCGCTTCTAATCTAAGACAATTATAAATATCCTCACATTACATATTTGCACACTTAAATATATGACACATGCACATTCTCTCAATCTACACTTGTACTCTAACTTGCATGAAACTTGTGCATTTCTTGCACTTTGCACTCTTATATGACACTTGTGCATTTCTTGCACTTTGCACTCTTACATGACACTTGTGCATTTCCTATACATTAGCACTTACATAAAAGAAAAAACAACAAATCACACATCTAAACTATAGACTCAACCCTTATCTATTATATATTTACAATTATACCATGAAGGTACCATAGGGGTACATTAGTATGTAACAAATAATGCAATATTCCTCAACATCCCCTTGTATTACATTATTTGGTTTTTGAAGACTTTAGTCTTCAATATTGGTATTTATGTTCATCTTCAATATTCAAGTGACCTTGATTTGTTCATGAACTTTGCTTGAGATTCATCTTTAGTCTACCTCTTTCAAGTCTTTATCTAAAACTTTAGTATATGATTCTTCTTTGGCTTTATATCAAAGTTTGATGTTAGCCTTCCTTGTGTGATTTCCTATTTTTCTCTTCTCTTCTTCATCTTTAATTATGATGTACCCGATGGCGTGCCTTCTAAACATTGAGTTAGTAATCATCACAATAATACATTCTTGATTTCAATGATTTCTATTTGAAGCTAACATAAGCTTCATTCAAGTTGTCAGTGTCATTGTTGTTATATTTCTTTTCTTGAACTTTTTATTGAAATATATCAAAGGTAAGTATTTTTTTTTAAATAAAAGGGTAAAAATTTATTGATAAAAAGTCTAGATTACAGAGTACAACTTAGCTTCCAACCAGGACTCAAATAAATAACCAAACAGGCTAAAACCACTAGACTAGAATGACACCCAAAAAATACAAGAATAAACCACATTAAGTCTGTACATCCTTGTGGATCAACTCCCACAAGCATTGAGAGTCCCTAGATGGGAGACTCTCCCAATTATCGATACTCCAAGGATCCAACAGCTCAGAAGCCCTTTTGGCCAGGTAATCAGCAACCACATTCCATTCCCTTAGAATGTGCACAAAGGATATATATTCAAACTCTTCACTCATTCTGAGAATATGAATGGCTATAGAATCCAACTGCCAATTAACTTCCTCCAACCTTTTACTATTTAAAATATTAACCATAATTTGAGAGTCAGAATCGTAGATAATCCTATGCCATCCAAGAGAAAACCCCCTCCGCAAGGCCTCAAGAATTGCAAGAGCTTCCATAAAATTGTTGGAGTGAACACCTTTATAAATGGAAAATAAAAAATTGACACCACTAGTAGAATCTCTCCCAACACCGTCAATGCCAACATGTCCAGGATTACCCCTGGACGATCCATCAATATTAATTTTTAAAACTCCTCTATGGGGTGGCCTCCACCTACCATCTCTCCTAACCTTCTTGCTGAGCTGAGGAAGCCTACAAGGGATAGAAGAGTTCACACCATCCCCAAATAGACCAAGGGCTTTTTGTATCTTCTCCTCCCTAGAATCTAAAATAGGGTCCACATCACATTTGCTATGGATGGTTTCCTGAACCATATAAAATATCCTTTTCCAGATCTTTTGAACAGCCAAATAACTACCCTAAAATATGCGTCGGTTCTGTTTGAGCTAAATTTTCCAGATGATGCAAGAAGGGCCTAAATTCCAAGCCACCCGAAGGAAGGGGGTCTTGGTCGAAGGTCTGCCTAGACTACTCAAAAAATCTACTAGGGACAACACATGAAAATATGGATGGTTCCAGGCGCTCCACCAATGGTGCCAAATTTCTTTGGCAAAGGAGCATTGGAAAAATAAATGAGAAGAGTCATCCTCATTCTTACCGCAAAGGACACAAAAAGAGGGACCCTGAAAGCCCCTCTTCCTCACATTATCCCAAGTGAGGCATTTATTACGAGCTATCAACTAGAGAAAGAAGTTACATTTTGGCCAGAAAAATTTGTTCCACACCTTTTTCCACCAAGTGACAAGAAGACTCTCATACTTTTTCTTATCAAGAACCTTATAACCATAGGCTACCAAGTAGGTTCCCTTAGGATCAGGGTTCCAAGCTAGAATATATTTACCCCTCAATGAAGAACAAGGCCTCCCCATAAGAATAAGAGCAAGCACCTCTCTATCTTTGGCCAGTCCCCCCTGGGGATATTCTTGCTGATCTTTCCACCTGTACATCTCCATATTTCCAAAATACTAGATTTTTTTAAAGTCCTCCACACGAGACTATCCTGCTTCCAAGAAAAAAAATTCTTATGGAATGTAACCTAGGATATTGATTCAATATAGGAGAGTGGCCATCCCAAGAATCCTCCCAAAAAAGAGCATTTGATCCCTGATTTCAAATCCAGAACAAACCTTGCTTGATTAAATTAGCTCCTATTTTCAGAGTGTCCCAGATAATTGAACCTTTCCCAACCAAGATGACTCTAGATATTTCAGTCTCAGAAATACCTCTCAAGTATTTACAAGATAATATTTTAGCCCAAATCTGATCTTAAGAGGTACACCATCTCCAATAAATTTTTGTAGCCAAAGCCTACCCAAAAAGTGTTGTCTGTCATAACCCAAGGCCTCCCTCTTGCACCAACCTACATATAGAATCGCACCTAACCAAACTCTATCTAGATTGATCAAGTTTTCCAGACCATAAAATTGTCTTGACAAAGCATCCATGTCCTTGATGAAGTGAGAGAGAGCTATTTGTGCAAAACATCTATAAATGGGTAAAGCTTGAACAACAGATTTTAAAAGCAACACTCTACCTGCAGTGGATAGCCATATGAAAGTCCAGTGATTCACCTTCCTTCTAAACTTATCAAGCATAGACTACCAAGAATATCTAGGTAGAGGGTGAGATGAAATTGGAATACCAAGATAAATGAATGGGGGAGTCCCAACCTAGAATCTTAGAATGCAAGCAATCCTGGCTTGAATAAGAGGAGGGGTATTGAAGAATAAAATAGAAGACTTGTCCTCATTAATCAACTATCCAGAAGCACCAAGATATATGTCAAGATACTATCTAATATTGCTAGCTTCCCTGATAGTGGCAACTCCCAACAAAGTAGTATCATCAACAAATTTAAGGTGGGAAAGATGTGGCAAACTACTATCCCACTTCCACCCCTGAATGAGACCCTGCATGACTTGAGACTTGAGAAATATTTCCACCCCTTCTGCCATAATGATAAACAAATAATGAGATAAAGGATCTCCTTGCATAAATTCCCTTGAGGCCTCAAACATCTCTGATGGCTCATTATTAACAAGAATAGAGAATGAGGAAGAAGAAACATAGCTCATCACCCATCTAATCCATTCCTCCTCAAATCCAAAAGAAGCAAGAACTTTCTAAAGAAAGGACCATCTGACCCGATCATAGGCTTTGGCCATGTCCAACTTAATGAACATAGTTTTCTCCTTAGAATTTTCCCTCGAGTGAATAGCTTCTGTAGCAATAAAAACCCCATCCAAGATTTTTCGGCCATCAAAAAACCCTCCTTGCTCCTCAGAGATGATTTTTCTCAACCATATCTTCAGCCTCTCAGCAATAATTTTGTGATGATCTTATACACAACATTGCAGAGAGCAATAGGCCTGAACATATCCAAGGAATTTTCTCCCTCTTTTTTGGGTATAAGCACCACAAAGGTAGCATTTAGGGCCCTTAGCATCTATTTGTTATTTTGGGACTCATGGACCACCTCCAAAAGATCAAATTTGATTAAATCCCAAAACTCCTGATAAAACTCAATTGAGAATCCATCTGGGCCTGGGGCTTTTCCTTTTTTCATCTTGAATACAACATTTTCCAACTCCTTAAGGGAAATTGGACCCATCAAGTGCTCATTCATCTCTCTAGAAATAATCATTGGAATACAGTTTAGAATAAGCTTTTCATTCTCATCATCTGATAGGCAGTCCTCCTTAAAGAGAGAAGAAAAATACCTCTTAGTTTATTCTGAAATATCCCTGAAAGAAGAGAGCAAGGCACCCTGAGAATTCACAAGAGAGGTAATAAGGTTACCATTACGGTGAGCCTTAACTGAGTTATAAAATAAGGTTGTGTTCCTATCCCCTTCCCGAAGCCAATCTACTCGAGCTTTTTGTTTCCAAAAAATTTCTTCCCTCAGTTCCCATTCAACAAGGTCTTTCACAGCCTCAGATTCCTCAACAAGAATCTCCTTCGTGAATCCCTGATCTCTAATGTTCCTTGAAGCTTCTTCCATCCTCCTAAGAGTTGCCAGCTTATCTAAGGAAAGGTTCCAAAAATTTAGTCTATTCCATCTCTTCAATTTATGTTGTACAAATTGTAGTCGCTTCATAAAGGAATACATAGCGATGCCATGAGGAGGTTTGTCAATGGTCCACCAGCCTCGAATGAAATCATGAAGCTTAGGATCACGAAGCAACATAAGTTGAAACATAAAGGAGGGATTATTTTTTAGCCCTAACTCCAAAGCAGAGAGTTTGATAGGCCAATGATCGGATCCCCTACCCTCCAAAATCATAGAACTAGCACCTCTATTATTACCCATCCAATAACTGGATATCAAAAACCTATTCAGTCTCTCTGATATGGAAGCTTCCCCACACCTTCTATTATGCCAAGTAAAGATCCCATTATCTGGCTTTATTTCAACCAAGTTTAGGGCCTGGATATGAGCATTGAAGACAGAAGAAAAAGGCTTGAGACGGTCCACCCCACCATGTTTCTCCTCTAGACAAGTGATAGAGTTGAAGTCTCCAGCCAAAATCCATGGGTACAGGGGAGCCAAACTTCTCACAAAGCAAATGTGCTCCCATAAATTCACTTTACCATTGTAATAAATAGGAGCATACACATTTGTAAGTAGGATGGTTTCACTAGATTCATTATCATGCCCGACCATCAAAATAGACCATCTGTTGGAAATCCAAGTAAGAGGGGATATCTTAACCGAATACCATAAACAAACGAGGCCACTAGCATACCCACATGCACAAATACACTAGCATTACCCCCTTCTCCACAACTTGGGAGCAATATTGAACATACTATCAATAGCCAATTTAGTCTCTTGAATAAACACCACATTCAGAGAATGCACATAAACCAAATCACAAACAACTTTTTGTTTGGGGATGCTATTCAACCCTCTTACATTCCATGAGAGGATAATCATTTTTTGGGGTTATAAAAATGAGAGTCCAATTTTCTCACCAAGACTGACTCCACCAAATTCTCCCCCATTAACTTAATTTTATCCTGGTCCTTCTTCCGACCCACCTTCATATTCTTATCCGAAAACTTTTTTTAATTATTTTCTAATGCAATCCCAACACCGCAGGAGTTTTGCAGTCCAAGGATGACTGCATCAGTGCCTGAGTAGGAGAGGGCATAACAAAATTTGTACCACTTTCCAAAATAGTTTCCCTTATAGGGCTAGACCCAACCATGTCCCCTATACTCAGATCCAGAGCCCTTTGTTCTTCATTTAAACCCCCTAAATCTGATTCCTTATGTTCCCCCTCAAGAAGAGAAATCTGATTCAGCATTGTTATATTTGCATTAGGTAGTGACGTTTTAGGTATCTCCATGCATTGATCAAGATCATCTAATATTTCAAAATGGTTGAGTAGAGCATCTGGCTGGCTATCCTTAAGGTCTTTGTTTGCCCTTCGTCCTCTGTTTTGGGCTTTTACCAGAACAAAACATTCCTTATGTTGTTTCCCTTCCTTTATTGGGGCTTTTCCTTTATCCAAACTTTTCCAGATTGAGAGGACCTAGGATTTGAAGCCATAGGTGAGACAAACTTAGGGCATTTTCTTTGCAGGTGGCCATATTCATGGCAAATCCGGTAACAAAATGGAAGAGCTTCATAGTCAAGTTTTTGAACCCATGTAGTTGATCCAAATTGTATTTCAATAGAATCTGGAATAGGATTATTTAAGTCAATTTCAACACAAATACGAGCAACAGAGATTACCTTTTTATCCATTTTCTATTGTGACGGTCCAACCGGCTTCCCAAGTAGAAGGGCAATCTTATGCAAGCTATCAATTCTCCAGAATTCCAATGGGAAACCACATGCCAAGGTTTAAGAAAGAGTCCCACCTGGTTATAGAAATAAGGATCCCCTTCAAATACTTTGTTACGATTTGCAATACAAGAGAAAACCACCATAAAATAGTTGTTCGCACTCAGCATCACCTCCACATCACCTTCAATATTCCAAGTCTTCCTGACCCAAGCCTCCACAAAGGGAGAGAAATTTGGATGCCTAAAAATTTGCTAATAAGGGCATGTTTGGTTAGATACTCCACATATTTTGCCATCGAGTTTGGTTGAACCACTAGAACTAGCCTAGCTTCACATCATTCCAAACATCCATTGTTCATTAATAAGCGATTCCCAACATGCATTGGAAAATACTGTTCCTTCCAGTCATTTTCAGATGAAAAAATATCATGAGCATGCACTCTCTATGCTGAACCTGATGCCATCACGACATTCCTCCAATTTTTCAGACCTCCTCCGAAAGTTGCTGATGTAGGAGCATCCACTAGCAGCAGATCCATTTTAAAAAAATTGGCTAAGGAAAGAAGATGTTGCGATTTCGCGACATGTCATGAAATCGCGACCAAAAGAGGAAAGAGAAGGTGAAGAAGGAAAATGTTGTGATATCGCAACATGTCACGATATCACGACTCAAATGAAGAGAGATAAGATGAAGAATGAAAATGTCGCGATATCGCGACATGTCACGAAATCGTGACCAAAGGAGGAGAGAGAAGCTATGGAGAAAATATGTCATGATATCGCGACATGTCGCGTTATCACAACCCGAAGAAGAGAAAAGGCAGCAAGGAGAAAAACTGTCATGATATCGTGACAAGAAAAGTGTCGTGATATCGTGACTGAGAAAGGAGAGAGAAGACAACGGAGGAAAACTGTCACGATATCGTGACAGAAAAATTGTCGTGATATCGTGACCAAAAAATAGGAGAGAGAAAGCAAAAGAGAAGATGTCACGGTATCACGACATGTCACGTTATCGTGACCCAAAGAAGAAGGAGAAGGCAAGAGGAAAAGATGTCACGATATCGCGACAAGAAAAACTGTTGCGATATCGTGACAGGAAAAGTGTCGCGATATCACGATCAAAAAAGGGAAGAGAACATGCGGAGGAAAACTGTCGCGATATCGCGACAGAGAAAGTGTCACGATATCGTGACACAAAGTGGAGAGAGAGAAGCCAACGAGGAAACTGTCGCGATATCACGACAGAAAAAGTGTCGTGATATCGAGACACAAAGTGGAGAGAGAAGGCACGGCAAGAAGATGTCGCGATTTCACGACCCGAAGGTAGAAGAGCATACGAAATACCAAGATGTCGCGATTTCGTGACATGTCACGATTTCGCGACCCGAAAGTAGAAGAGCGTACGGAAGACAAAGATGTCGCAATTTCATGACATGTCGCATTTTCACGACCAAAAAGCATAGAAGGAGCCCGAGGAGGAAAATGTCGCAATTTTGCAACATGTCACATTTTCAAGACCAGAAGGCGAAAAAGGAGCCAGAGGAGGAGAAATGTCACGATTTCATGACATGTCGCATTTTTGCGACCAAAAGGCAGAGAAGGAGGCAGAGGAGAAAAGTGTCGCGATATCGTGACAGGACGCATTTTCGCGACGAAATGGCGAGAGAAGGAGCTAGAGGAGAAAAGTGTCACGATATCGCGACAGGTCACATTTTTGCGGCCAAAGGACGAGAAAAGGTGCAAGGAGAAATAAATGTCGCGATATCGCGACATGTCACGTTTTCGTGACCCAAAGAGGAGAAAGATGGCCAGTGAGCAAAAATGTCACGATATCGCAACATGTCGCGTTTTCGTGACCCGAAGAGGAGAGAGAAGGCGATGGAGCAGAAATGTCACGATATAGCGACATGTCACGATATCGCGACCAGAAGAGAAGAGGAAGAGGTAGAGGAAGAAGATGTCACAAAATCACGATAGGCTACATTTTTGGAGGCTATTACAGAGTGACAGGTGGCATTTTTGGAGGTCGTTATAGAGTGACAGGTGGCATCTTCGAAGGCCATTACAGAACGACAGTGTGACAGTTAACGGAAGTCATTGCACCAGTTATAGAGGATGTTACGGATTGCAGTTATGGAGTAGACGAAGATGAATAGTCATGGCAAAAATGAATCGAAGGGCCACTAGATGGAAGACGAAGAGTCACACAAAAGTTATAAAAGGGCAAGCTGAGCCATGCACAAGGGGTTGGAAAATCTATAGTTGCAAAGTTGCACAGTCGAGTTGCAGAGTCAAAGGCAGAGGGCCACTCGGACCGGCTTGGAGTGCGTTTTCCTTCTAGAGTTGCAGAGTTAGGGAATCTTTGCAATAGAGAGTGAAAGAACTAGGCCTGTGCGCCAGTTTTTGTAAAGCCTGTGGGCTGTAAATGTAAACCTTTGCAAGTTATTTAATGAAACATTGGGATTTATATTTTTTGTAAAACGTGTTTCTAATTTTCTGCATGAAAATTCGAATTTGGTCGATTGCAATTTTTGTACCCCCATCAAGTGGTATCAAAGCCAAAATATTCTGAGCGTGTAAGCAGAGCGCCGAATGTGACGCAACTTGCACCAGGATCTAGGGTTAAGGATTATGAGAAGAAAGTGCAGAAGAATGCCTCCACAAAGAAACCATGGTGGTGGGAGAGATATGAGATCTAAAGATTCACAATTCAGATGTTCAGATCTTTGTAGAGGCAAGTGCAAGCCCTACAAGAGGAGCTACTTAGAAGAGATTTGCGGAGGCAAGTGAAAGCCCTACGAGAGGAGCTACACAGAAGGCATGAGGATCAACTAAGAAGTAGAGGCCAGGGAAAAATAATTGGTGGAAGAGAAGATGGAGTGCACCACAAGTTGAATCCATTGAAGACAGTGGACAAAAAGGTGTGCAGCAGTGCCAGAACCTGTTTGGTAGAGGGCAAAAATTATTTTGATGGCCAGAAGACGAAGTTGAAGCGGACTGCAGAGGCAGGTGTGCATTTGGAGATGTTGCAGAAGGTGGTGACCAAACAACCCAGAAGTGAAAGTCACTTCTCCATCAACCTCGGGTGTTTGATGTAGGAGCATCCATGAGCAGTAGATCCATTTTCAAAAAATTGGCTAAGGAAAGAAGATGTCGCAATTTCGTGACATGTCACGAAATCGCGACCAAAAGAGGAAAGAGAAGGTGAAGAAGGAAAATGTCGCGATATCACGACCCAAATGAAGAGAGAGAAGATAAAGAATGAAAATGTCATGATATCATGACATGTCACGAAATCGCGACCAAAGGAGGAGAGAGAAGCTACGAAGAAAAGATGTCATGATATCGCGACATGTCGCGTTATCGCGACCCGAAGAAGAGAAAATGCAACAAGGAGAAAAACTGTCGCGATATCACGACCGAGAAAGGAGAGAGAAGACAATGAAGGAAAAGCTGTCATGATATCGTGACAAAAAAAGTGTTGCGATATCGTGACCAAAAAATAGGAGAGAGAAAGCGAAAGAGAAGATGTCATGGTATCACGACATGTCGCGTTATCGTGACCCAAAGAAGAAGGAGAAGGCGAGAGGAAAAGATGTCACAATATCGCGACAAGAAAAACTGTTGCCATATCGCGACAGGAAAAGTGTCATGATATCACGATCAAAAAAGGGAAGAGAACGTGCAGAGGATAACTGTCACGATATCGTGACAGAGAAAGTGTCGCGATATCGTGACACAAAGTGGAGAGAGAGAAGCCAACGGGGAAACTGTCGCGATATCGCGACAGAAAAAGTGTCGCGATATCGCGACACAAAGTGGAGAGAGAAGGCACAGCAAGAAGATGTCACGATTTCACGACCCAAAGGTAGAAGATCATACGAAAGACAAAGATGTCACGATTTCGTGACATGTCACGATTTCGCGACCCGAAAGTAGAAGAGCGTACGGAAGACAAAGATGTCGCGATTTCATGACATGTCGCATTTTCACGACCAAAAAGCGGAGAAGGAGCCCGAGGAGGAAAATGTCGCAATTTCGCAACATGTCACATTTTCACGACCAGAAGGCGAAAAAGGAGCCAGAGGAGGAGAAATGTCACGATTTCATGACGTCGCATTTTTGCGACCAAAAGGCAGAGAAGGATCCAGAGGAGAAAAGTGTCGCGATATCGTGATAGGTCACATTTTCGCGATGAGATGGCGAGAGAAGGAGCTAGAGGAGAAAAGTGTCACGATATCGCGACAGGTCACATTTTTGCGGCCAAAGGACGAGAAAAGGTGCAAGGAGAAAAAAATGTCGCGATATCGCGACATGTCATGTTTTCATGACCCAAAGAGGAGAAAGATGGCCAATGAGCAAAAATGTCGCGATATCGCAACATGTCGTGTTTTCGTGACCCGAAGAGGAGAGAGAAGGCGATGGAGCAGAAATGTCATGATATAGCGACATGTCACGATATCGCGACTAGAAGAGAAGAGGAAGAGGTAGAGGAAGAAGATGTCACAAAATCACGATAGGCTGCATTTTTAGAGGCCATTACAGAGTGACAGGTGGCATTTTTGGAGGTCATTACAGAGTGACAGGTGGCATCTTCGGAGGCCATTACAGAACGACAATGTGATAGTTAACAAAAGTCATTGCACCAGTTATAGAGGACATTACGGATTGCAGTTATGGAGTAGACGAAGATGAATAGTCATGGCAAAAATGAATCGAAGGGCCGCCAGATGGAAGACGAAGAGTCACACAAAAGTTATAAAAGGGCAAGCTGAGCCATGCACAAGGGGTTGGAAAATCTGCAGTTGCAAAATTGCACAGTCGAGTTGCAGAGTCAAAGGTAGAGGGCCACTCGGACTGGCTTGGAGTGTGTTTTCCTTCTAGAGTTGCAGAGTTAGGGAATATTTACAATAGAGAGTGAAAGAACTAGGCCTGTGCACCAGTTTTTGTAAAGCCTGTGGGCTGTAAATGTAAACCTTTGCAAGTTATTTAATGAAACATTGGGATTTATAATTTTTGTAAAGCGTGTTTCTAATTTTTTGCATTAAAATTTGAATTTGGTCGATTGCAATTTTTGTACCCCCATCAAGTGGTATCAAAGCCAAAAGATTCTGAGTGTGTAAGCAGAGTGCCGAACGTGAGGTAGCTTGCACCAGGATCTAGGGTTAAGGATTATGAGAAGAAAGTGCAGAAGAATGCCTCCACAAAGAAACCATGGTGGTGGGAGAGATATGAGATCTAAAGATTCACAGTTACAGATGTTCAAATCTTTGTAGAGGCAAGTGCAAGCCCTGCAAGAGGAGCTGCTCAGAAGAGATTTACGGAGGCAAGTGAAAGCCCTACGAGAGGAGCTGTACATAAGGCATGATAATCAACTAAGAAGTAGAGGCCAGGGAAAAATAACTGGTGGAAGAGAAGATGGAGTGCACCACAAGTTGAATCCATTGAAGATAGTGGACAAAAAGGTGTGCAGCAGTGCCAGAACCTGTTTGATAGAGGGCAGAAATTATTTTGATGGCCAGAAGACAGAGTTGAAGCGGACTGCAGAGGCAGGTGTGCATTTGGAGATGTTGCAGAAGGCGGTGACCGAACAGCCCAGAAGTGAAGGTCACTTCTCCATCAACCCCGGGTGTCTGATGCAGGAGCATCCACTGGCAGTAGATCCATTTTCAAAAAATTGGCTAAGGAAAGAAGATGTCGCAATTTCGTGACATGTCACAAAATCGTGACCAAAAGAGGAAAGAGAAGGTGAAGAAGGAAAATGTTGCGATATCACGACTCAAATGAAGAGAGAGAAGATGAATAATGAAAATGTCACGATATCATGACATGTCGCAGAATCGCAACCAAAGGAGGAGAGAGAAGCTACGAAGAAAAGATGTCATGATATCGCGACATGTCGCGTTATCGTGACCTGAAGAAGAGAAAAGGCAACAAGGAGAAAAACTGTTGTGATATCACGACCGAGAAAGGAGAGAGAAGACAGTGAAGGAAAACTGTCATGATATCGTGACAAAAAAAGTGTCGCGATATCGTGACCAAAAATAGGAGAGAGAAAGTGAAAGAGAAGATGTCATGATATCACGACATGTCGCGTTATCACGACCCAAAGAAGAAGGAGAAGGCGAGAGGAAAAGATGTCACGATATCGCGACAAGAAAAACTATTGCGATATCGTGACAGGAAAAGTGTCGCGATATCATGATCGAAAAAGGGAAGAGAACATTCGGAGGAAAACTATCGTGATATCACGACAGAGAAAGTGTGGCGATATCGCGACACAAAGTGGAGAGAGAGAAGCCAACGGGGAAACTGTCGCGATATCGCGATAGAAAAAGTGTCGCGATATCGCGACACAAAGTGGAGAGAGAAGGCACGACAAGAAGATGTCGCGATTTCACGACCCAAAGGTAGAAGAGCATACGAAAGACAAAGATGTCATGATTTCGTGACATGTCACGATTTCACGACCCGAAGGTAGAAGAGCTTACAGAAGACAAAGATGTCACGATTTCATGACATGTCGCATTTTCATGACCAAAAAGCGGAGAAGGAGCCCGAGGAGGAAAATGTCACAATTTCGCAACATGTCACATTTTCACGACCAGAAGGCGAAGAAGGAGCCAGAGGAGGAGAAATGTCACGATTTCATGACATGTCACATTTTTGCGACCAAAAGGCAGAGAAGGAGCCAGAGGAGAAAAGTGTCGCGATATCGTGACAGGTCGCATTTTCACGATGAGATGGCGAGAGAAGGAGCCAGAGGAGAAAAGTGTCACAATATCGTGACAGGTCGCATTTTTGCGGCCAAAGGACGAGAAAAGGTGCAAGGAGAAAAAAATGTCACGATATCGCGACATGTCACGTTTTCGTGACCCAAAGAGGAGAAAGATGGCCAGTGAGCAAAAATGTCGTGATATCACAACATGTCGCGTTTTCGTGACCCGAAGAGGAGAGAGAAGGTGATGGAGTAGAAATGTCATGATATAGCGACATGTCACGATATCGCGACTAGAAGAGAAGAGGAAGAGGTAAAGGAAGAAGATGTCACAAAATCATGATAGGCTACTTTTTTAGAGGCTGTTACAGAGTGACAGGTGGCATTTTTGGAGGCTGTTACAGAGTGACAGGTGGCATCTTTGGAGGCCATTACAGAACGACAGTGTGACAGTTAACGAAATTCATTGCACCAGTTATAGAGGACGTTACGGATTGCAGTTATGGAGTAGACGAAGATGAATAGTCATGGAAAAAATGAATCGAAGGGCCGCTAGATGGAAGACGAAGAGTCACACAAAAGTTATAAAAGGGCAAGCTTAGCCATGCACAAGGGGTTGGAAAATCTGCAGTTGCAAAGTTGCACAGTCGAGTTGCAGAGTCAAAGGTAGAGGGCCACTCGGACTGGCTTGGAGTGCGTTTTCCTTCTAGAGTTGCAGAGTTAGGGAATATTTACAATAGAGAGTGAAAGAACTAGGCCTGTGCACCAGTTTTTGTAAAGCCTGTGGGCTGTAAATGTAAACCTTTGCAAATTATTTAATGAAACATTGGGATTTATATTTCTTGTAAAGCGTGTTTCTAATTTTTTGCATGAAAATTCAAATTTGGTCGATTGCAATTTTTGTACCCCCATCAAGTGGTATCAGATCCAAAATATTCTGAGCATGTAAGCAGAGCGCCGAACATGAGGCAGCTTGCACCAGGATCTAGGGTTAAGGATTGTGAGAAGAAAGTGCAGAAGAATGCCTCCACAAAGAAACCATGGTGGTGGGAGAGATATGAGATCTGAAGATTCACAGTTACAGATGTTCAAATATTTGTAGAGACAAGTGCAAGCCCTGCAAAAGGAGCTACTCAGAAGATATTTGCGGAGGCAAGTGAAAGCCCTATGAGAGGAGCTGCACATAAGGCATGAGAATCAACTAAGAAGTAGAGGCCAGGGAAAAATAACTGGTGGAAGAGAAGATGGAGTGCACCACAAGTTGAATCCATTGAAGACAGTGGACAAAAAGGTGTGCAGTAGTGCTAGAACCTGTTTGATAGAGGGCAGAAATTATTTTGATGGCCAGAAGACAGAGTTGAAGCGGACTGCAGAGGCAGGTGTGCATTTGGAGATGTTGCAGAAGGCGCTGACCGAACAACCCAGAAGTGAAGGTCACTTCTCCATCAACCCCGGGTGTCTGATGCAGGAGCATCCACTGGCAGCAGATCCATTTTCAAAAAATTGGCTAAGGAAAGAAGATGTCGCAATTTCATGACATGTCACGAAATCGCGACCAAAAGAGGAAAGAGAAGGTGAAGGAAAATGTTGCGATATCGCGACTCAAATGAAGAGAGAGAATATGAATAATGAAAATGTCATGATATCATGACATGTCATAGAATCGCGACCAAAGGAGGAGAGAGAAGCTACGAAGAAAAGATGTCATGATATCGCGACATGTCGCGTTATCGCGACCTGAAGAAGAGAAAATGCAACAAGGAGAAAAATTGTCGCGATATCACGACCGAGAAAGGAGAGAGAAGACAGTGAAGGAAAACTGTCACGATATCGTGACAGAAAAAGTGTCATGATATCGTGACCAAAAAATAGGAGAGAGAAAGCGAAAGAGAAGATGTCATGATATCACGACATGTCGCGTTATCGCGACCCAAAGAAGAAGGAGAAGGCGAGAGGAAAAGATATCGCGATATCGCGACAGGAAAAGTGTCGCGATATCATGACTGAAAAAGGGAAGAGAACATGCGGAGGAAAACTGTCACGATATCGCGATAGAGAAAGTGTCACGATATCGCAACACAAAGTGGAGAGAGAGAAGCCAGCGAGGAAACTGTTGCGATATCGCGATAGAAAAAGTGTCACGATATTGCGACACAAAGTGGAGAGAGAAGGCACGGCAAGAATATGTTGTGATTTCATGACCCGAAGGCAGAAGAGCGTACGAAAGAAAAAGTTGTCATGATTTCACGACATGTCGTGATTTCGTGACCCAAAGGCAGAAGAGTGTACGAAATACAAAGATGTCACGATTTCATGACATGTCGCATTTTCGTGACCAAAAAGCGGAGAAGGAGCCCGAGGAGGAAAATGTCGTGATTTCGCAACATGTCACATTTTCACGACCAGAAGGCGAAGAAGGAGCCAGAGGAGGAGAAATGTCATGATTTCGTGACATGTCACATTTTCGCGACCAGAAGGCGGAGAAGGAGAGGAGAAAAGTGTCACGATATTGTGAAAGGTCGCATTTTCACGACGAGATGGCGAGAGAAGGAGCCAGAGGAGAAAAGTGTCGTGATATCGCGACAGGTCGCATTTTCATGGCCAAAGGACGAGAAAAGGTGCAAGGAGAAAAAAAAATGTCGCGATATCGTGACATGTTGCGTTTTCATGACCCGAAGAGGAGAAATATGGCCAATGAGCAGAAATGTCACGATATCGCGACATGTCGCATTTTCGTGACCCGAAGAGGAGAGAGAAGGCGATGGAGCAAAAATGTCGCGATATCACGACATGTCACGATATCGCGACCAGAAGAGAAGAGGAAGAGGTAGAGGAAGAAGATGTCACGAAATCACGACAGGCTACATTTTTGGAGGCCGTTACAGAGTGATAGGTGGCATTTTCAAAGGCCGTTACAGAGTGACAGGTGGCATCTTTGGAGGCCATTATAGAACGACAATGCGACAGTTAACAAAAGTTGTTGCACCAGTTATAGAGGACGTTACGGATTGTAGTTATGGAGCAAACGAAGACGAACAGTCATGGCAAAAATGAATCGAAGGGCCACCAAATGGAAGACAAAGAGTCACACAAAAGTTATAAAAGGGCAAGTCGAGCCATGCACAAGGGGTTGGAAAACCTGTAGTTGCAGAGTTGCACAGTCGAGTTGTAGAGTCGAAGGTAGAGGGCCACTCGATCGGCTTGGAGTGCATTTTCCTTCCAGATTTTTAGAGTTAGGGAATCTTTGCAATAGAGAGTGAAAGAATTGGGCCTGTGCGAACCTTTGCAAGTTATTTAATGAAACATTGGGATTTCTATTTCTTGTAAAGCATGTTTCCAAATTTTTGCGTGAAAATTCAGAATTGGTCGATTGTGATTTTTGTACCCCAATCAGTTGCTACCATCCCCACAGAGTAGTTTTTCTTCATCAAACCCTAGCAGAGTAGTTTTTCCTCATCACATAGGGAAACAACCTTCTATTCATATCAAAGGTAAGTATTGATAATACATCATTAAAAATTATTCTAAGGAAAATATAATGGTTTTTATGAATTCCACCATGTTCTAAATGTTTTTCTTGAAAGGTCCAAGGTGTAGACCAATTGGTTCGACCAAACATTGTAAAGGGGGCAAAGGTCCACGGTTCAAATCTCGGGCCTCGTTGGAATGAACGCTTGTCCCTTTCCTGGTAATTTCAGTGGCATAAAAGGTTTAATATAATTGTGGCATGGTGGTTATAGGGGTGGACTGCACAAATATTTGTGTGGCAATTTCTAGGGTGGATAACACATAATATTATGGCGGCCATAAACGTAGGAGAACCTACCAATATTTGTGGCGGTTATCGATTCCACCATGTAAATTCAAAAAAAAAAAAAAAATTCATGAATATTTATTATAACTGTTGTGATTTTTTCATATTTTTCATCCATGAGAAATAAAGATAGCTTTTATTTTAAAACATTTATCATTTGGTTCTTTTCATCAAAATAATTTATTAAGATTTGATTATAAAACTTTAAATTTTTCACCAATTTCTTCACTTTCTTCATTGAATACATTTCTAATAATTTATTCCATGATATGAAGCAATTCTATCATTTATTTTCTTCAAAGTAGTAATCATTATATCTCCCAAATTAAGAAATAACTCAAATATGAAATATCCAAATTTTAATTTTCTAATCCTTTGATGTAGAATACCTTTTAACTCAATATTATATTTAAAATTCAAAAACTTAAAATATTTAAAAATCATTTTCACTCATGTGTTTCAAATTTTCAACCACATTTGCATAGCAAATGGAAATGTATTTTAGATTCCCAAAAAAATATTACTATGTCAATGTTTGAAGGCTAGCCTAAAACTGTAATGTCTGAAATCGAGACAACTTCTCCACTTATGTTAGCACAAATATTTGACTCCATTATTAGCTTTTGAGGTAGATCGCAATGGGATATGACAATCACAAGATGCAAAATATGAGAGAAAGTAAATTTATGAGATTGCAAAATCATGCTATAAATATAAATGATGGAAATGAATACAATGTTGCTATGGAGGAAATGGACACTCCATGCAATAACCTATAGGACTACATTGTACTCCATCACTAATGAAGTTACATAGTGATTCTAATACTACCTACTGTCACATCAATCTCTTACAATGAGGCTCTTTTATAATGGAAGAGAGGCTCCTTGGCCAACACTCTACCTAGTTGTACAAGGGATACCTTGCACATTTACAACTTGTACATTGATACTAGTGCATTTATTACATTTCATAAAGTAACTAGATAACTTTCCCTTAAAGTAATCTAATGTCCTAAGTATGTACCTAGAAAGGTACATTTACATGACCAAAATGATGTAATAGAGTCTAACTTTAACACCCCTTTGTATTACATTATTTGGGTATTGTAATAGAAGTTTTTCAAGAATCAAGAATCAAGAAACAAGAAGATCAAAAAAATCAAGAAAATGATATAACCACTTGTTCTTGAAAAATAAAATTAGAAACTATGAGCATAGGCGGGAAACAAATTTAAAAAATATTTCACAAATAAAAACTGACACTCTAGATCCCATTAGGCTATCTATTGCAAAACATATGGACCCTAAAACCAGATTACTAATAGATGTAAAATCTAATAGATTTCTTAGCTAGGAAATGTGAATCATATAATTTGATAGGGCTAAGTCTTAAATAGGAGTGAGTTTGGTGTAAATTTAAGAGATATTAAAGAAAAATATCTAGGAATCCCCTACAGATTGGAATTCCTATGCACCAATAATGTTGTTGAGTATGAAACTTTATTGTTAGGTCTAATAAAAGCTAAAGAACTAGGCATACATTTCTTAACTGTGACTGAGGATGCCAAAATGATTATCCAACAGGGCAAAGGTAAATGCCAAACCAAACGTCCCAGACTAAAATAATATAAATGTGTAGTCTTGGCTGAAATTGATAAATTTCTAGCGTTTAATATCTCCTACATTTCCAGATAACAGAATCATATTGCATATCTATTGGTAATCAATGCTTCAGTTTTATATTATCCAAAAATTGATATTGAATATAAGGATAGGTTTCCAACTATCTTTGTATACAAACCTTTCGTTCTTGATAATGTTGTATACCTGCAAGTATTCCAATATGATATGGATATTAGGGATTTCATGACCCTCCAAAATGTGTACTCTGATGTTATATGTGAGGAGGAGGATGAAGAATAATTAAAAAATATAATTGGAGAGCTAGTCGAAGTAATTTAGCTCAAAAACAATAGAATCTCTAAGGGGTTAGTTTCTTTAGAAAGTTTATTCGAAGAATTTGATAAAGCCTACGAGTCACTCCTCAAAGAGATAGAATCCGATGATGTGAACATTGGAAAAAAATATGAGCCTAGATTTGTTAAAATTTATAAGGCTTTACCAAAAGAAGAGAAAGAACAGTACATTAGTTTTTTGAAGAAAAAATAATCTTTTGCCTAGAGTTATGAAGACCTAAAAATATTAAAAATAGATGTCATGAATCACATCATTCCCCTCAAGTAATATGCTAAATATTTCAGGTAAAAACAAATAAAATTCAATCCCACATTGCATCCAAAAATGCAAAAAGGATTTTAGAAATAGCTGGATGTCAAAATAGTTAGAAAAGTAAGGTTTTCTTCTTGGATAGCAAACTTGGTGCTAGTAAGGAAGAAAAATAGAGAGATAAGACATTGTGTTGATTTTTGAAATGTGAAAAAGAGTTTACTTCAGGATAATTATCCCTTACCCAACATGGAACAATTGTTGTAGGTTGTGGTAGGTTCATCCAGAATGTCATTACTAGATGGATTCTTATGATACAATCAGATTCAGGTAAATCCTAAAGATAGATATAAAACTACATTCACTACCCCTTGGGGTACCTTTGAATATCTAAGAATATTATTTGGGTTAATTAATGCAAGAGCAATGGTCTAGAGGGCCATGGACTTTGCATTTAAAATACTAATGTTCAAGATAGTAGTTGTCTATTTGGATGACATAACAATGCTTTCAAAAAATCTTGAAAATCATTTTGAACATTTAGCCATAGATTTTACCAAATACAAAGAATTTGGAATATCCTTGAATGCAAAGAATTTGGAATATCCTTGAATCCAAAGAAATGTATATTTGAAGCAACACAAGGAAAAATCCTTGGTCACATAGTATCTAAAAAAGGAATCATCATTGATCCTTCAAGGGTAGAATTTATTCCAATATACCTCCCCCCAAAAATCTGAAAGGAGTCAGATCATTATTTTGTAAAATATTTTTTGTAAGAAGGTTTGCACCAAATTTCATTGAAATAGCTTAAACCATCAATAAAATGATTAAAAATAATGTTGAAATCAAATGAACATGGGAGAATATTGAAGCTTTGCAAAAAATAAAAAATAACATCACCACTATCCCAGTCCTAAACTGCCTCGACTACTCAAAGAATTTTAACATATATTCATTTGCTTTTAAACATATCATTGTTGTAGTTCTTTCTCAAAAGGATGATGAAGAGAATGAAATACCCATAGCCTTAATTAGTACGGGACTCGAGGGAGCTCAAATGATATTCATAATGATTGAGAAATAAGAATATGTTGTGATTCAAGCACTGGAACATTTTAAAGGTATTTTTGGTTCAAACAAGATTATATGATGTATTCCATTCACTGCTATAAAAGATGTTTTCACCCAACCTGAACTGATAGACAGTCTTGTCAGGTGGATGGTCAATTTGTTGTAGTATGATGTATAATTTAAATATATGAAAATAATCAGAGGGTAAGGTTTAGCTAAATATATGGCTAACAAAGAAGGAAAAGATATGAAAAAATATTGCCACAGAGTATGACATGCATGATATCAAAAGAACAAATAATATTGAATGTAAGTGGTATGATGAAATCATGCTATATCTCCAAACCCTATATTTTTCCAAAGGTATATCTACAAATAAAATGAGGTCAGTAAAATAGTAGGCACATAAGTACTACACTCAAGAAGGTAAACTCTATTGGAAATATCTATATGGGGTATTATTATTGAGCTTGTTTGAAAAAGAGATATTAAAAGTGATAGAAGAGTTTCATGATGGATTCTGTGGAGGTCACTTTTCTCCAAAAGAAACTACAAATAATATCACGATATCAGGTTATTATTGGCCTTCCTTATTCAAATATGTTCACCAATATGTAAGAGGTTTCCATAACTATCAAGTATTTGTAGGAAATAAAAAGTTAGCAGCAATGCCTCTCCAGCTATTAATCATAGAAGCTCCTTTCACACAATGGGAAATTGACCTTATTGGGGAAATAAATATGAACTCTTCATATGACACAAATAGATTATCACAACAACAAATAATTTCACCAAATGGGTAGAAGTAACTTCTATGATAAGTTCAAAAACTAAAGTGGTCATTAACTTCCTAGAGGAAAACATATTAACCAGATTTGGAGTCCCAAAGAAGTTGGTAACAGACAATGAAAAGTACTTTCTCTCTTTTGAAATGCTTAAGTTTGGTGCAAAATATGAAATTGAACTTTCTCATTCAATAAAATATTATCCTCAAGGTAATGGTATTGTTGAGTTGTCAAATAAAAATTTGATTACCAAAATCAAAAGATCATTGGGCAAGGATAAAAATGGATGGTACAATGAGTTAAAATTTTCATTATGAGCAGATAGACTGTCTGTTAAGAGAAACATAGGTAAAACTCCATAAGAAATGGTATTTGGAGAAAAATACCTACTTCCTCCTCATAGAAAAAGAATAGCCCTATTCTTGTTACTGTAAGATCATGAAAATTCCAATGCCTTACAGAGAAGATTAAACCAAATTCCATATTTATAGAAAGAAAGAAGAAATGCACTAGATAAAATGTTTAAACAAACTCATAAAACCATGCAAATATTTAATAATAAATCCAAGGAAACTTCATTCTTTGAAGGGGACACAGTTCTATATTGCGACCCCAAAAATGAAAAACATGGAGAAAAGAGTAAGCTTGAACTTGTTGGAAATATTAAGTTATCATTGATGTCAAAGGGTGCATGGTACTCAAGGCAGAAATATTCTTCAAGGGTGATGAGTTTATAAGGATGGACAAATTATTCAAGACAAGGTATAGTGCAAAGCAAGGCAACTATTTTTAAGGAAAGGTTCAAGGCAAAGGTTTAGTGCAAAGCAAGGCAAATATTTTTTAAGGAAAGGATTATAATATTTAAATATTATAAAGAAAAAGTTTAAGAGACTTGGGACAAAAAGGTTTAAATCAAGAAGGGTTAAAGGTTTGAGACAAAGGATTTAAAATTATAAAGGTTTAAAGGCTTGAGGACAAAGTTTTATAAAAGATATGGACAAAGTGTGGGATATAAGTATGCATTATTTAAATCAAAAGGATTTAAATATTTATGGATTTAAAATATTGTGTTATAGTATTTAAATTAAATATTATAACCCAAAGGAGCCAACGTTTTGGAGGAAAATAAAATATAAGTTTGAGCCGACCTTGGAGGAAATTCAAAGACCATTTTAGAAGCATATAAATACATTGATTTATTCCACCTTTGATTAATGCAAGCATTTTTAGATTAATAATTTTTGTGTGTGATTAATGCGAATGACAAAAAAAAATATAGTGAAGATTCAAAGGTGTGCAAGTGCTAGACAAAGACAAATCTATGTGTGTGCCTGTCACGTCTCACCCAACTGAGATAGCCCAATGATTGGTTGGCTTGTGTGAGCACTTTTGTGAAGGAGATCGCGAGGTCAAAACTGTCTAACATCATTTTACCACATGTATTGAGCTTTGGATTAACACAGAAGACTATGATAAATTTGACGCATACCCCTTTTGTTCTACCTACTACGGTAGCACATCCAGTTACAAGCACTTGTGAAAGTGCTATATCGTGGGAGGTCATGGTTTCGAATCACAATAGTGCATGAGGTATTTGAATTTTGCTGATTTTGAATTGAATTTTTTTAAGTGGGAGTTATAAGGTCTTTCAGGTTTATTTAGAAATTGTATTTTGTATGAGGGCATTATTTTTGCATATCAAAAGTGGGAGATGTATGGTGTATTAGGTTATTTAAAAATTGTATAGTGTGTGAGGGAATTATTTTTGCATATTAAAAAAAATGAGTTATAAGGTGTATTATGTTTTTATTTAAAAATTATATGTTGTATAGTGTGTGAGGGAGTTAATTTTTGCATATCAATAGAAGGATCTATAAAGTGTATTGTGGTGAAATTTATTTATACTTTTGCAAGTTAGAGAAAGGAGATATAAGGTGTAATTTGTGATTGATTTTAAATTGTATTTTTTATTTTAAAAAGGGTTCATAGGTGGATGATTTAATATTTGTGCATGAAAGAGAATATTACTAATCAAATTTTGAAGGAACAAAAGAAAACTATTTTTTTTAAAGATAGGTTTGGGGAAGCTCATCATCATTGGGGCAGATTAAGAGGTGTGTAAATTTAATTCCTTTCTCAAGGGTGGTTTTGTTTGAAGGAAATATTTGTGTTGTCATATGATTGGAGGTATAATAATTGATTTGATGTGCATTAGTGTTGATTGAAATTGGGAATAAATGTGCAAAGGCTATAGGTTAGATTTATGAGAAAACTTATGCATTGGTTTTGATTGATATTGGGAGTAAATGTGCAAGGGTTATAGAATAGATTTGAAAGCAAAAGTTGTGCATTGTGTATGATTGAATTTGGGTATAGATAAGAATTCTTTGGATGTAAGATATTGGATCAGATTTGAACAAGTTTTTGTGAGCATATTTGAGCAGAGTTGTTAGTTTGAGCAGTTTTTGAGAGAAGATTTAAGTAGAGTTATGAACAAGTTTGAGCAGGTTTTGTGAGAATATTTGAACAAAATTGTAAGCAGGTTTTGTGAGTAGATTTGAGCATAATTATGAGCAGGTTTTGTGAGTAAATTTGAGTAGAATTGTGATCAGGTTTTGGAGCAGATTAGAGAAGAGGGGATTGGTATCTCCTATGGTTGGGGTCCATTAACTTGTGAGAGGGGATAGGTGTCTCATGTGGATAGAATTCCATAAATATTGTAATAGGGTTGGTGCCCACAAAATTTGTTGAGAAAATTTATAAGAAATATTTTCTCCATGGATGTAGCCCACATTGGTTGAACCACATTAAATATGTGTCGCTTATGTGTATTTTGATTTGTATATTTTTTAATTCATTGCATTGATATTATTGTTGTTATCATTTGGAAAGAAAAGTAAAAGTTTTATCTTATACTATTCACCCCCCTCTTAGTATAAGCTTGTGTTCTTCAATTGGTATCAAAGCAAGTTCCTTTGTGAAAGCCTAACAACTTGAAGGAAGATCTTACAAGAACACACATGGTCACTAAAGTGATAGAAGATGCTCCTATGGTTGAAATCAATAAGAGATATCTTGAAAATGAAGAAGAAACTATGGTTAACATAGAGGAGGAACTTATTACTTCTCTTGGAGAATTGAAAAGGGTTAGAAAGAAGAATTTAGGAGTGAAGGCTCAAGTTCAATAGGATGAGAAAATAAAGACAAAGCTTCTAGAAGGTATCATAGACTTAAAAGTGAATGTTGAAGAGACAAAGAGAATTAAATAGATTATGGTTGAGAAATTAAAGGCAAAAGAATTGGAATGTGAAAAATTAGAACATGAAGTTGTCTCTATAAGAAAGGAAGTAGAAAATTCTACGGATAAGTTACAACAAAATATAAGGTTAGAGAAACAAAAATAGGAGTCAAGCTCAAAAGGAACAAAGATATCAAATAAAGTAATTAAATAAGAGCCCATGACCTATGATTATGTATTTAAGGGTAAAATCATCAAAGAGGAAGAAAACATGGAATCATCATGGACATAAGTCAATCATAGGAACATAAATGAAAGAACCATGGGACAATATCATCCAAGGTGCTCAAACAGGTTTAAATATTTATTCCATGGTTATTTTTTTTCATGCAACAAATATGGCCATAAAGTTATATATTTCATGGTCTATGTGAAAAATAATGTTGGCATCATCAATAGAAATTACAATTCTTTTGTACCTATCATGAATAACAATATCATGTGTTATAAATATAATAATTTTGGTCACAAAGCTAGATGGTGTAAAATAGTATTTCCTAAACTTCCTAAATCAAGCAAAAAAGAGGAAGATCAAACAACTCAGAAGGATATGTCCTCAAAAGTTTTGAAAAAGGACCAAGAAAAGGAAAATTTCATGTTGGTACAAATAGCTCTTCATGTACCAAATGAAGAAAATCAATGGTACATTGATAGTGGTTGTTAAAACCATATGATAGATGATAAAAGCAAATTTCTTTCTATCAAGAAAATAAATGGAGGAATAGTGAAATTTGGTGATAATGCTTCTACCAAATTTTTTGGAAAAGGGACTTTAAGTTTGGATAATGGAAAATCAAGGACAGAAAATGTGTTATATGTTGAAGGATTGAAGCACAATATACTAAGCATAAGTCAACTATGTGATCAAGGGAACATACTCACATTTCACCCAAATGGATGTGAGATCAAGAAATCCAAGACATGAAAGCTTATTGCAGATTCTAGTAGAACTACAAACAATCTCTATATGTTAAGTGAAATTAAGGGAGAAAATTAGTTTTTATCACAAGAGGATGAGATTTGGTTATAGCATAGAAGAACGAGTTGCCTGAACTTCGAAAACATAGTAAATATAAGCAATAAACAGACAATCAGAGATTTATTCAAAATAGAAAAAACCCCAAACATGGTTTGTGCACAATGCCAGTATGGTAAGCAAACAAGAATAAGTTTCAAATCAAAGGAATTTTATTCCAAGCCTTTGTAGCTAGTTCACATTGATCTATGTGGGCCTACAAGGACAAAGATTTTACAAGGTGAGAGTTACTTCATGTTATTTATTTATGATTTATCTAGAATGGCGTCGGTAACATTCATAAAGGAAAAATAAAAATCATTTGAAAAGTTCAAGGTATGTAAAGCACTAGTAGAAAATAAAATAGACAAAAAAATCAAGTGTTTAAGATCAGATAGAGGAGACGAATTCACTTCAGGTGAATTTGTAGAGTTTTATGAACAATATGAAATCAAAATATAATACTCAGTAGCAAGGACTCCACAAAAAAATGGAGTAGTTGAAAGGAAAAACAAAATTATTCAGGGTATGTCTAGGGCTATGTTAAATGAGTCTAATATTTTTGATGCATTTTGGAAAGAGGTAATTCATACAGTTGTTTACATTATCAATAGAGCTCAAATAAGAGTAAATCACCACAAAAACCCATATGAGATTTGGAAGGGAAGACCAGCTATTGTGAAGTACTTCATTTTTTTTTGAAGTAAATGCTACATTAGACAAGAAGAGAAAATATAGGCAAGTTTGATTCCAGGTGTGATGAGGGTATCTTCATTTGTTATTCCACTAAGAGCAAAGCCTATAGATGCTACAATAAAATATCACATAAAATTGTGAAAAGTACAAATGTAAGAGTTGATGAAGAAATAGATCTAAGAGAACCAACTCAAGATATTGTGTATCAGGAAGTAGAAAGTTGCAAAGAAGAAGAAGATGAAGAAACTTAAGAAGATGATACACAAAGGGAACCACCTAAGACACCATCCAGGTATGTGCAAAAGAATCATTCAAGAAAACTGATTATTGGGAATCCAAATGAGAGACAAACAAGGAGGAAGATAATAGGAACATGTGATCAAGCAAATTTTTCTTTGCTATCTAAAGTTGAGCACAAGGATTCCAATGAAGCAAGTGAAGAAAAATAGTAGATTAATGGAAGAATATTTGGACCAAATAGAAAAGAGTGAGACTTGGGAAATTATCCCACATTCAAAAGAAAAGAATATAATTGGCACCATATGGGTCTACAAAAATAAGTTGAATGAAGATTGTCAGGTTGTCAGAAATAAAGTAAGGCTTGTGTCCAAAGGCTATGCACAAGTTGAGGGGATTGACATTGAAGAAACATTTGCTCTCGTTGCACGTCTTGAAGCAATAAGAACATTTTGGCTTTCTCAAGCTTCAAAAACTTCAAGGTGTATCAAATGGATGTGAAATCAGCTTTTCTAAATGGTTACTTAGAGGAAGAGGTCTACATGGAGCAACCAGATGGTTTTAGCCTAACAAATAAGTCAGACTATGTATGCAAATTAAAGAAAGATATCTATGGACTAAAGCAAGCTCCTAGGGCTTGGTACTCAAGATTGGATAAGTATCTACAATAAAAGGGTTTCAAAAAAGGTATAGTTGATAGCAATATATTCATCAAAAATGAATAAGATAACTTGTTGATTGTAGTGTTTTATGTGGTTGATATAATTTTTGGAGGCAGTAATGACAAGATGTGTTAGAAATTTACAAAATGTATGTAAAATAAATTTGAAATATCTATGCTTGGTGATTTATATTTCTTTCTTAGGTTGCAAATATCACAATCAGATAAAGGTATATTTCTCTCTCAAACCAAGTATGTGAAAGAAATGTTGAAAATTTTAAAATGGAGGATTGCAATCCTATGAGTATCCCCATGTTTACAGGATGTACATTAAGTAAATATGATGAGTCTCCTGAGGTAAATCAAATATTGTATAGATCCATGATTGGAAGTTTACTGTATGTTATAGCTACAAGGCCAGATATAATGTAGGCAGTCAGATTGGTGGTAAGATTTCAAGCTACACCAAAAGAAACACATGTACAAGCAGTAAAAATGATCTTTAAGTATTTGAAAGGAACTATGGAGTTTGGACTATGGTATCCTATATGCAATAATTTCACTCTCACTACATTATATAGATGTGGATTGGGCAGGCAGTATTGATGATAGAAAAAGCACAAGTGGAGGAGCATTCTTTCTTGGAGACTTTTTCATCTCTTGGCTATGCAAGAAACAAACATAAATATATCTATCCACTGTAGAGGTGAGTACATTGCAACAATTGCTTTTTTTACATAGGTTTTATGGATGAAGTAGACTTTAAGTGATTTCAAAATAGAACATGATCATCCTATCCCCATACTATGTGATAATACAAGTGTCATTAATATTTCAAAGAATCCAGTGATGCATTCAAGGACAAAAAACATTTCAATAAAATATAATTCTTTGAGAGAGCAAGTGACTGATCAGTAAGTCAAATTGGAATACATTTCTACAAAGGCACAGACTGTTGATATCTTTACCAAGCCACTTCCAAAGAAAACTTTTTAGTATCTCTGAATAAAGTTGGGAGTAACTTTACTCCCATCCCATAATTGATCACCTCAGAGAAGGAGGTGGTGATGGGGATATGCTAAGTGTCTTATTTTTAGCCCCAAGGAGACATTTTTCATTTATGTTAAAGGGGGAGAGAATTCAGTGAGAAGGAGCAGCTCCTCAGGGGGAGCATATTGGGAATGCAATTGCAGCAAAAGATTTTTTATTTTGTAGGGTTGCCATCAATGACAAAGGGGGAGATTGTTGGAAATATTGAGTTGTCATTAATTTCAAAGGGTGCATGGTACTAAAGGAAAAAATATTCTTCAAGGGTGATGAGTTTATAAGTATGGAAAATTTATTCAAGACAAGGTATAGTGCAAAGCAGGGTAACTTTTTTAAGGAAAGGTTCAAGACAAAGGTTTAGTGCAAATCAAGGAAAATATTTCTTAAGGAAAAGATTATAATATTAAAATATTATAAAGAAAAATTTTAAGATACTTGGGACAAAAAGGTTTAAATCAAGAAGGGTTAAAGGTTTAAGACAAAGGATTTAAAATTATAAAGGTTTAAAGGCTTGAGAACAAAGGTTTATAAAAGATATGGATAAAGGATGGGACATAAGTATGCATTATTTAAATCAAAAGGATTTAAATATTTATAGGTTTAGAAGATTATGTTATAATATTTAAATTAAATATTATAACTCAAAGGAACCAATATTTTGAAGGAAAATTAAATATAAGTATGAGCCAATCTTGGAGGAAATTTGAAGACCATTTTAGAAGCATATAAATACATTGATTTATTCCACCTTTGAGTAATGCATGTTAGAATTAAAGTGCACTATGCCTTCACCTTGACACTTGTCAGTTTCTCTTGACAAGTGTCATGTGTTTCATATAGGCTTATGCCTATATATTGTAACCATTTGTATCAATAAAATCATCCCATAAGTTTCAGTCCCAACATTTGGTATCAGAGCGGGATTTCCTTGCCCTGTGAAACCTCTTGAGGGGGGATTTCCCTCATGGAAATCCTCCCTCCCCCATGACTTGTTTCTTCATGCGAGGGAGTATGCTCTCCATATTTGATGGATCAGAAACCAGAAGCTTGAGGAAATATTAATGGTGGTAAAATATGTTATTTATGATCTAGTTTTGTGGGCTATTTTTTTTATGACAGTTAGTTTTGTTTTGGAGTGAGATCTTCGTGGGGGGTTTAGCTGTGCATGATCATGCAACCAGATGTCATGGTGGAGGCGAGTACTGCATTTATGAGCGATATGGCAAACTATATTTTCTTGAGAAAATGATATTTTTTTCTGGATCCACGATGCAAATATTTTTAGTAGTGCTGAGATTAACCCTCGTTTGGATCTGTTGCTGCTTTGCGCAAATCTGCTTTAATTCAGTTTTCTTCAGTGGTGTTAATTTAAAATGCCTATGGGAAGAGGCCACCATGACTTGGCTTGTGATTCGGGAGCAATGTTTGATGGTGAAGAAGGTTGTGTTCCCTCTTCGCCCAAGGTTCGAAACTGTGGTGAGTAAAGGTTGCATGTAAAAGTGAAGGAATGACAGACTTCCGCCGGTGAATAATAAGTTCTTGGTGGTGACCATTTTTTATACCTTTGTACGCTACGCACCGGCTGATGGATTGCAGCTTGCAGAGCATGGCAAGGGAGCGCAGAAGAGAGCATGAAGGTATTGATTTGGATTCGCCATCACAGAGTAAAAAAAAAATCGATGGAATAGGCCTGCGTCACAGAGATATAAGACGAAAACATAGCTATTGTCAATGGAGGTGTATTTGTTGTCATTTTGGAGGCTTCGGTGAATAGTTGGTGATATGTATTTGGCGTTAAATTATTATGACTTGTCGTTCGATAATTGGAGGTTTTTTTATCCTCTCAATGCGTGGGATTGAAGCTCGAAGAAGTTCTTCACCAAGAAAAATGAGTAGCCATGGCTCGACCATGCGTACGAGAGTCAGAAAGTATGAGTTCGGGAGAATTCTCATAGAAGGCTTTGGTGGTGTTCATAGTCTCGGTACGTTAGATTTCTAACCCACTATCCTGCATATCATTCACACAGTGGGCCACTTCTGTTGCAGTTGAGATCTCATCAAGTATCTGGAGCTTGCCATGGTTTATCATTTGACACCACACCTAGAGCTTGGCATGGTTTGTGGCAATGATGACCGATTAGAGTTGGTGCATTAAAATTTGCATATGTTGTAGTGCTCTGCTTCTGTCAAGAACGATGGCGCTGGCTTGGTGGTGAGTCCAACTGCTACGTTACCTTCAATGCATCTGAAGTTGGAGTAGCACCACCATGTCAGTCCACCGAGATTGACATCGCACCAATCCATCGAGATTGCATGTTGCATGATCTCACAGTGGGCATGATCATCAATGGCTATGAGATCGAGGGTAGCACACGTGCCAATTTTGCAGAAGACTACAGTTTCCAATCATGGCTGGAATGATGTTGTACTACTTGTTTGGCAGAAGACTGCAGTTGGCATTGAAGTTTTTTTTTAAAATTGGTTGTTGAAGTTTATAAAGTCACCACCTATATAATATATATATATATGTGGCAAATGGCCTTAACTAAAAAATTTTAAATTGCATGGGGGTTAATTATTTAAATCATAGGAAGTGGAAGTGAAAGGACTGATGGCCCATGTAATTCCCCTGCGAGGGAAATTTTAAGACTGTTTTTATTCTGCCTGAGAGCGATGCCGCTATTGAGCGATGTTGTCTATTTACTGCCTAGATAGGCATGGTATTTTTTTCCACATGTTGAAGGCCCCATTCACATACAAGTATAGGGGTATTTATAGTTGTTGGAAATGTCTTTCCATGACGAACACAATGGTGGTGTCATATTGTAATTTTGAGGCTATTTCAATTGAGTTTTTTAGCCTCAAAGTTTTTTCTACCTTGGAGTGCACTCTCGGTTGAACTCGACACTCCCAAGGCACTTGTAAGTGAACCTAGTATCTAGTAGTCACCTCTTTCTACTTGGCAGATGCAGTGGCTGGTTATCAATGCAATCCGATAAGATGAGGTGACTACAATAAGGACACTTATTCTAGGGACTATAGATATAGACACCCTAGACTCTATCCGAGTTTTATATGGATCTACTTTTGAAGACTATAGATGAAGACACTTCAAAATATTCTCTTCTATTCTTCTTCTTCTCCTCCATATTTGGATCTATGGCTCATTTTATTGTATTGAGTGCATTTTTGACAGAGACCGACACTCTTATATGGCTCGTTTTTCCTTTGTATTAAGGTGCATTTTCGACAGAGACCGACACCTTCTAGATTGAGTTCACCATGAGGAGGGATTTGATATTCATGGTGGATCTATTCAGTGACCTACGAGAGGCAACATCCTCTGAGGATGACCTGCAGAGGCAATATACCTAGAAGTGGCTGACCCTGAGGCACCCATGATGACCCTGAGGCACTTAGACGGCTGACCCAATGGTAACAGACCATGGAAGAGGCTGACCCTGAGGCAACAGACCGAGATGTATACACAGTGAATCTAGAATTATCCACAGATGGATAGCCAAGAGCAAAGAGCACGAGCCTAGACCAAATCAGCAATAAAAGAAGATGATAGGTTGTTTTTATAGAAGTCAACATTAAGGGGGAATGTTACCTAATGTTGACTTGTTTTTTTTTTCTTTAGTTAGGATAGTGCACTTTAAGGGGGAATGTTAGAATTAAAGTGCACTATGCCTTCACCTCTACACTTGTCAGTTTATCTTGACAAGTATTATGTGTTTCATATAGGCTTATGCCTATATATTGTAACCATTTGTATCAATAAAATCATCCCATAAGTTTCAGTCCCAATAATGCAAGCATTTTTTATTAATGATTTTTGTGTGTGATTAATACGAATGACAGAGAAAATATAGCAAATATTCAAAGGTGTGCAAGTGCTAGACAAAGATAAATTTATGTGCACGTCTATCACATATCACCTGACTCGGGTAGCCCAATAGTTGGTTGGCTTGCGTGAGCACTATTGTGAAGGATATCATGGGGTCGAAACCCCTGACATCATTTTTTTGTGTATTGAGATTTGGATTAACATAGAAAACTATGATAAATTTGATGTGCACCCCTTTTGTTCTACCTTCTGTGGTAGCACAATCGGTTACAAGCGCTTGTGAAAGCACTACATCGTGGGAGGTCACAGTTTTGAATCGTGATGATGCATGAGGTATTTGATTTTTTTTTATTTTAAGTTAAATTAAATTGAGTGGGAGTTATAGGGTCTTTTAGCTTTATTTGGAAATTATGTTTTGTATGAGGGTATTATTTTGCATATCGAAAGTGGGAGTTTTATGGTGTATTATGTTATTTGAAAATTGTATAGTGTGTGAGGGAATTATTTTTGCATATTAAAAGAAAGGAGTTATAAGGTTTATTATGTTTTTATTTGAAAATTGTATGTTGTTGTTGGTCACGAATCCGCCTAGTCATATAAAATGCGCCCTAGACCCGACCAACATTGAAAGGCCGAGAGAAAGAGAAGTCTCCCGGGCCAATCTCCAGAGAGGGCTGGCTCCCAAACTAATCTAAACTTGTTTGAAGATAAGGGTGCGGGAAAGAAATGGAAAATGCAAAAAGAAAGGGAAATAACAGAAAGAGATGGAAATATGGCTGAAGTCGATAGTTGATAGGGAGAACAACCTCAGATAGCAAATAACCTCAACTAGATCCCTAAGATAAGCAACAACTAATTCTTAGAATGCACATACAGAAATTGGATCAAACATTGACCATAAGTTCGCCTTCAATTATACTTCAAATGTTCAAATGAAAATATAGTCAAATTCAGAACAGCAAAATTCAACTTATATTTTAACACTGGACTAAACAGAAGTGAATCACACAGAAAGCATCACATGAACAACAGTTTGGATCACCAACTCAAAAGACACTAAGAATAGAGCAAAATGCACTTAGGATTTCTGCTTCAATTTTTGCAAGAAGGTCCTCCTCTCTTTTTTGGAGATTTACATTGGTATTTATAGAGGTCTTCCCTCTCCCTTTCGCATCACAACATTTAAAACATAAAACAGATTTTGAAGAGGCGATCCACAAAATATGCACTTGAAAAGAGAAACAATCCCCCTTAGAGAAATCACATTCCCTGCTTTTATGGATCAAAACTGAAAATCGAACAAAAACAAGGGACCATATTTCTCCATTAAATGATCGTTCTCGGGGCATGCTTGAAGTTGTTAGGAGATCACGAACAAGAGCTTTTAATACTGGAGGCATCTTTAATTTTGGTGGCTTCGAGAACAAACTGATTTAACACGTTCTCCCATCTTGCGCACATAGGTAAACAACAAAACATTTAATCTTGGAGCCTCTTTGACCACGATCTCAAAATTAGTTGGAGAGCTTTTAAAACATTACTTTGTTTGATCCTTATCTTCTCCTCACGTTCTCCTATGCAATTTTGAAGGAAAATGCGGACAGAACTTTATCGGGCCTTTGTTGTTGCTTCTATCACAAAAATGTGACAGGTCACGAAAATGCGACATGTCGCGAAATCGTGACATTTCCTTTGTTTTGGCCTTCTTGTCGTTCACTTCCACGAAATCATGACAAGTCGTGAAAATGTGACATGTCACGAAATCGTGACAATTTTCTCTGTTGTGTTCCTTCCTCGCATTTTGATCGTGAAAATGTGACATGTCACAAAATCGTGACATTTTTCCTTGCTTGGCTCTTTTTCCCCGACATGTCACGAAATCATGACATTCTCCTCTATTTTGCTCCTTCTCTGCTCCAAGTCGCAAAAATGTAACATGTCATGAAATCATGACATCTTCCTCTTGGCGTTGTCCTTTTCGCTTTCTCACCACGAAAATATGACATGTCGTGATATCATGACAATTTTCTCCTCCTTGTACTTTTCTTGTTTCTCCTCGCAAAAATGTGACATGTCATGATATCATGACAATTTTATGTCTTCTCCTTCGTTTCCGCCTTCCTGTCGTGAAAACGCGACATGTCGCGATATCGCGACATTTTTCCTTGGCGCTCCCCTTTGCTGCTGTATGTCATGATATCGTGACATCTTCCTATCACTTTGCTCTCTTGCCACTACGAGTCAAAATATGACATGTCACGATATTGCGACAACTTTTCACTTTTCACTTCCTCACCGCAACAAGTCACAAAAATGTGACATGTCGCGATGTCATCGACAACTTTTTTCTTCCTTTGTTGTTTTCTAGCGCAAATTGCTGACAGGTCAGAAAATGCGACATGTCACGATATCGTGACATTTTCTATGCTTAGCTGTTTTTTGCATCGGACGCTGTGAAAACATGACAGGTCGCGATATCGCGACATCTTTCACTTACTTTGCTTTAACACAAAACTTGTAGAGATTTTTGTATTTTACTACTTATCCCTTTCGAGGTGCTTGGAGGGACAAATAGAGGAGTGAGTATCTCTACAATTTGTGCATTCTTTTGCATGAAGTAGCAACAAAAATAATGTGGCAAAAATGCCAACATTCTTGGCGGCTCTCGGGGTATACAGTTCTGCTGTATGCACGAACCTCAGGCCTTTATCCATTGGGCAACAGAGTCAAGAAGTTGGAGGAGCAGAAGAAGTGAGTGTTGGTTGATGTTGGACGTTTCTACGGGCTGCTGCAACAAGCTCTTGCTGGCGCTCGACACTTAAAACAGGACCTTCAGCAAAAATTTGAGGAATAGCAAAACTTCCCTTATTCCTTGAACTACTATATTTTGCCTAGCTCGGTTGAGCTGGGTAATCACCGAGTGCTGTGAAAGGATCTCCATGGTAGTGGTGAGAAGCACCTAGGTTGCAAAAATGGGAATGAATGGGGTGATGACCTGCAGATGTGCAGGCCGTGGAATGGGAATGGTGAATGATGGAATTGTGGAAGATGGAGGAGTAGAAGCGGTAGATACAGCAACTGAAGAGGGTGCTACTGTGCTACCAGCTGCTGGGATTCTATGAAAATAGATAATGAAATGGAAGTGGATGGGATGGAGAAAGTGGTGGGAACTATGGAGAAGTGCTCAAAAGACAAAGGATTGGAAGAAAGGGGAAGTGAAGAAATGGGAACATCAGAGAGGGGAGTAGAAACAATAGTAGTGGCTTGATTATTTACAGTGGAAGAAGGAGTGGGAGAGGAAGGGAATGAAAATAAGGAAGTGGAAGAAAGAAGTAGATGGAAGCCACTATCTGTTGGGAAGGAAAAGAAAAAGAGAGAGAAATAAACATACCTGCGGGCTCATGTGCAAAAGGAGCCGAAGTTGACGAATTTTTTTTTTTTTTTTACTCTATGTACAAGGTAACCCCCGAGTTTAGCCGTGAACTCTCGGGAGAGACACATACCAAAACATGGCTCTATGATCTCCTGGATCCCAGACCTTGTTGCGATAGTTCTTGAGATAGTGGTGCTTGGACACACACTTATTGGTCACCTGATTGACAATCAGCTCGGAGTCACCAAAGATTTGCAACTATCACGCTCCAAGTTTCTCAGCCTTCTTGAGACCTAGGCATAAAGCCTCATATTCTGCTGCATTATTTGTGCAGCTCCAGGTCAACCGATATGAATAGGATCGTTGAATCCCAGAAGGTAATACTAGAACAATCCCAGCTCCAGCGCCATTTCTACATCGTGCTCCATCGAAATAGAGCTTCCAAAGCTGGTCTTGACTTTCATCATTCTTTTCTTGAGCCTTTTCAGGCTTGAAAATGGAGTAACACCCCAAGTCAGTTTCCATCATGGCATTGAAATTGGCCATGGAAAATTCATTTTTTGGGTGGAGCTCTTCCAAAACTTCTTCCATTAAGTCAAGCTCGCCAAATTCTTCAGACATCATGTGCACCGAATTTGCTAACCTGTCCATTTCATCTATTCTCTCCACATGAAATGTGGAAGGCTTCTCATTGAAAATCTTCACCTTTTTACCTTTATGGATCACCTCCAAATGAGTAAAATCCAAAGAAAGGTAACCCCCGAGTTTAGCCGTGAACTCTCGGGAGAGACACATACCAAAGCATGGCTCTAGGTCCACTACTATGATCTCCTGGATCATAGTAATATGAGGCATGGCGTGCAGGGAGATAGGAACATCCTTAATTACGCCCACCGTCTTTATTGAGGTACCATCTAGCTGCAAAACTCCCATGCTAGTCCTTGTATATTCCATTCCTATGACATCACATACTGCCTTCGGCATGATAGTAGTAGTTGCTCCTGAGTCAATGAGGCAATTATGCACCACATGTCCCTCCATTCTCAATGAAAGATAAAAAGGTGGTGGTCTATTTTTTCCTATGACTGAAGAGGTCAGAGTTTGAGCCATAACTACCTGGGCTGGAGCCTTCCCCTTACTTTGTGTGGTCTTCAGGGATTCTTGTAAGAGATTCACCTGTCCAGGCAGCTGCAAGGTGTCATACAGACTTACTTTAGCTGGTATCCTTTTGAGTTCTTCGACGATGTTGTACTCCATCGAGATCGGCTCTTTCCCTCCACTAGCAGATTCAAATCTGCTTCTATATTGTTGGGTGGCCTCCACTCACTGTCGTTTAGTCAATGATGGATACCGCAAAGTCTCTCTAGCTTGTTCCTTTGTTTCCGCTTATGGCTGGGAGGTAGAAGCCTTAGCTTGCAACCTCTCTTTTGCTTGTGGTGGAAGCGGATCCTTCGGCAAAATAGGTGGGTCTTGTTGCGGAGCTGGAGGATCATGAGTCTTTGCAGGTATTTGTTGCTTTGTTGCTTGTGCAGAAGGCACTTTCAATGGCTCCATCTTAGCCGGATCTACCAACATTGGTTTCTTGCCGCTGCGTGTCAAGACTGCCATGTATTCCTCAGGAGACATCACGGAATTATGATCCACCTCCACCTCTCGAATCATGTTTACATGGCTCCCCATAAGAACTTGTAAATAATTTTGGTGGACCATGCAAGTGGACTCATCATGTGGGTCATTGCAGGAAGAACACCGGTAAGATGGCTCATGTGAAACTTCAGAAGGGCCAGCCTCTTCACTTACCAGGATCATTGAGTTCCTCTCAGGTACTTTCTCTATAACCTTGCTAGGAGCAACTTGCTCTCTAGTTACCGTCGAAACAAATCTTCATGGCTGATAGTTCCTTTCCGCCTCTCTCCGCTCCATAGATGTCATCTTGTTAGTGAGAGCTCTCATGGCCGATTGAATTTCTTGCAAAATAGCCAATTGAGGATCTGGGCTTGAGGACACAGGCGGTGCCGATAGAGGTAATGGAACTGGTGGAGAAGGTAATGCAGGAGTTGGAAGTGGAGAGGTTAACTGTGGAATGGGAATCATAGGTACCGAAGGTGTGGGAGGATTCCATGAAGATGAAGGGTACATGGATGGAGCAGTGTAAGATGTGGAGGCTGCACCTGTATGCTGGTATTGTGGAAGCTCGAGAAAAATAGGCATAGTCATTTTCGGAGGCAATTTCCCAATGGCAATCAGATCGGCCTCAGCCTTCTATGCCTGGGCATATAGTGCAGGAAAGGTTTGAACATTGGACATCCTAATGTTCATACCAATATCTGAATGGAAAGCCCTAAGAAAGTACAATGCCGCTTGGTCATTAGTAGGGCGAAGACCATCAGGAACTCTCTGCCAAGTTCGGGCAAACCTAACATTGAAATCTACTATCTCCTCTTGAGGATGCCTCTTGATATTAGTAAATTGATGCAACAAAGAAAATGGGTCCGCTTGCTCATTGAACCCTTGGATTAGCATCTCTGCTAATTGATCCCATGAATTTATGGAGTTGGGAGACAAGGATCTATACCAACACAATAACTTACCTCGGAGTGACAGGACGAGCAATTTGATCATGACATCTTCATCTGTGATATTATGAATTGTAGCCAAGGATGCCACATCTGAAACATGCTCGTACATGGTCTTTCCAGTCCCATCGTATGTAGGCAAAGCCTTCAATGCTACAACAGGAACTAGATTTTGAAAAGGCAGGTCCAACGCTCCCGAATAGTTCCAAGCAGGAATTCGACATGGAGGAGGTTGTTGACCAGCCATTTGCACTACAGGATTTGGATCTACTAGCAAGCTCGTAGCAGTACTGGGAGGAGTCGGAGATGGCACAAACTGACCTACCGCCTGCGAAGAAATAGCAAATGACGGGTTCACAGGACTTACCAATCTTGAGCGCTCCCTCCAGTTTTGAACATCGATCTTGAAGAATTCGACTGGGTCTTCTGATTCTTTGGCACTTGATCTCGTGATCATGAAGCAAAGATGAATTTCCCCGACTTCACGATTGGAGATTTCTAGGTACTATACAGTCACCTCGAGCAGAGTCACCGGATGAACTTACAATCTCCGCTTTGAGGTCAAGACAGTTCATCAAAATCTTGATTCCTCCGGGTGTCAAAATATGGGACTTGTGAGTCCCACCGGGCGTGCCAAAAACTGTTGGCACAGGTGGGTTTGTCAACTTGAAATAATATTTGTCCCACCGACTATGGATCTTACTGAGACAGAAACAGTCTGTCCCACCGGGCGTGCCAAAAATTGTTGGTCACGAATCCGCCTAGTCATATAAAATGCGCCCTAGACCCGGCCAACATTGAAAGGCCGAGAGAAAGAGAAGTCTCCCGGGCCAATCTCCAGAGAGGGCTGGCTCCCAAACTAATCTAAACTTGTTTGAAGATAAGGGTGCGGGAAAGAAATGGAAAATGCAGAAAGAAAGGGAAATAACAGAAAGAGATGGAAATATGGCTGAAGCCGATAGTTGATAGGGAGAACAACCTCAGATAGCAAATAACCTCAACTAGATCCTGAAGATAAGCAACAACTAATTCTTAGAATGCACATACAAAAATTGGATCAAACATTGACCATAAGTTTGCCTTCAATTATACTTCAAATGTTCAAATGAAAATATAGTCAAATTCAGAACAACAGAATTCAACTTATATTTTAACACTGGACTAAACATAAGTGAATCACATAGAAAGCATCACATGAACAACAGTTTGGATCACCAACTCAAAAGACACTAAGAATAGAGCAAAATGCACTTAGGATTTCTGCTTCAATTTTTGCAAGAAGGTCCTCCTCTCTTTTCTTGAGATTTACATTAGTATTTATAGAGGTCTTCCCTCTCCCTTTCACATCACAACATTTAAAACATAAAACAGATTTTGAAGAGGAGATCCACAAAATATGCACTTGAAAAGAGAAACAATCCCCCTTAGAGAAAACACATTCCCTGCTTTTATGGATCAAAACTGAAAATCAAACGGAAACAAGGGACCATATTTCTTCATTAAATGGCTGTTCTCGGGGCATGCTTGAAGTTGTTAGGAGATCACGAACAAGAGCTTTTAATACCGGAGGCATCTTTAATTTTGGTGGCTTCGAGAACAAACTGATTTAACACGTTCTCCCATCTTGCGCACATAGGTAAACAACAAAACATTTAATCTTGGAGCCTCTTTGACCACGATCTCAAAATCAGTTGGAGAGCTTTTAAAACATTACTTTGTTCGATCCTTATCTTCTCCTCACGTTCTCCTATGCAATTTTGAAGGAAAATGCGGACAGAACTTTATCGGGCCTTTGTTGTTGCTTCTATCGCGAAAATGTGACAGGTCACGAAAATGCGACATGTCATGAAATCGTGACATTTCCTTTGTTTTGGCCTTCTTGTCATTCACTTTCGCGAAATCGCGACAAGTCGCGAAAATGTGACATGTCGCGAAATCACGACAATTTTCTCTGTTGTGTTCCTTCCTCGCGTTTCGGCCGCAAAAACGTGACATGTCACGAAATCATGACATTTTTCCTTGCTTGGCTCTTTTTCCCCGACATGTCATGAAATCATGACATTCTCCTCTGTTTTGCTCCTTCTCTGCTCCAAGTCGCGAAAATGTAACATGTCACAAAATCGTGACATCTTCCTCTTGGCGCTGTCCTTTTCGCTTTCTCACCGCGAAAACGCGACATGTCGCGAAATCGTGACAATTTTCTCATCCTTGTACTTTTCTTGTTTCTCCTCGTGAAAATGTGACATGTCGCGATATCACAACAATTTTTTGTCTTCTCCTTCGTTGCCACCTTCCTGCCGTGAATATCGCGACATTTTTCCTTGGTGCTCCCCTTGGCTGTTGTATGTCATGAAATCGTGACATCTTCCTATCACTTTGCTCTCTTGCCACTGCGAGTCACGAAAATACGACATGTCGCAATATCGCGACATCTTTGCCTTTACTACTTTCTCACCGCAACAAGTCACGAAAATGTAACATGTCGCGATGTCGCGACAACTTTGTCGTTACTGCTTCCTTTGCTGTTTTTTAGCGCGAAAACGTGACAGGTCGTGAAAAATGCGACATGTCACGATATTGCGACATTTTCTATGCTTAGTTGTTTTCTGCATCGGACGCCATGAAAACGTGATAGGTCGCGATATCGCGACATCTTTCACTTACTTTACCTTAACACAAAACTTGTAGAGATTTTTGTTTTTTACTACTTATCCCTTTAGAGGTGCTTGGAGGGACAAACAAAGGAGTGAGTATCTCTACAATTTGTGCATTCTTTTGCATGAACAACAACAAAAACAATGTGGCAAAAATGCCAACAGTTGTATAGTGTGTGAGGGATTTAATTTTTGCATATCAATAGAAGGAGATATAAGGTGTATTGAGGTAAAATTTATTTTTACTTTTGCATGTTAGAGAAAGGAGATATAAGGTGTAATTTTTGATAGATTTTAAATTATCTTTTGCATTTTAAAAAGGGTTCATTGGTGGATGATTTAATATTTGTGCAAGAAAGATAATATTACTAACAATATTTTTGAAGGAACAAATGGAAACTATTTTTGTTAAAGACGTTTTTGGGGAAGCTCATCATCATTGGGGAAGATAAAGAGGTATGAAAATTTAATTTCTTTGTCAAGGGTGGTTTTGCTTGAAGGAAATATTTTTGTTGTCATATGATTGGAGGTATAAGAATTGATTTGATATGTACTAGTGTTGATTGATATTAGGAGTAAATGTGCAAATATTATAGGTTAGATTTATGAGAAAACTTGTGCATTGGTTTTGATTGATATTGGGAGTAAATGTGCAAGGGTTATAGAACATATTTGAAAGACAAATTTGTGCATTGTGTATGATTTAATTTGGGTATAGATAAGCATTATTTGGATGCAAGATTTTGGATCAGATTTGAGTAGGTTTTTGTGAGTAAATTTGAGTAGAGTTATGACCAAGTTTGAGCAGTTTTTGTGAGCATATTTGAGAAGATTTGTGAGTAAGTTTGAGCATTTTTTGTGAGTATATTTGAGCAGAGTTGTGAACAAGTTTAAGAAGATTTTATGAAAAGAACTGTACGCAAGTTTTATGAGTAGATTTAAGCATAATTTTGAGCAGGTTTTGTGAGTAAATTTGAGTAAAATTGTGAGTACAGTTTGGAGTAGATTAGAGCAGAGGGGATTGGTGTCTCCTATGGATTGGGATCCACAAAATTATGAGAGGGTACAGTTTTTTCCTATGTATAGAGTTACACAAACATTGTAATAGGGTTGGTTCCTGCGAAATTTATTGAGAAAATTTATAAGAAATATTTTCCCTGTGGATGTAGCCCACATTGGGTGAACCACGTTAAATGTGTGTCTCTTATGTATATGGTTATTTGTACATTGTTTCATTCACTGCATTGATATTATTGTTGTTATCATTTGGAAAGAAAACTAAAATTTTTATCTTATACTACTCATCCCCCCCTCTCAGTATAAGCTTGTGTTCTTCAGAACCCAAGTGGACAGACCCTTACCAAATAATTCAAATCGTTGGTCTAAATACTTACAGGTTATAAAACTTATAGGATGATCTCATGAAAATATCAATAAATGACAAACATCTAAAGTTGTACCATCCTTGTTGGGGAACCAAAACAGAATAATAATTATTTTTTCTTTCCTTTTTTTTTTTCTTGTGTTGTTAGTAATTATAGACTATTAAATTTTGTTAAGTCTCCCTATCATGTTTTTTGTTTATGTGTATGAGATCTACCCTTATTTAGTTAAGATAAGATATTTGGAATTAAATACATATGATCTGACAATTCAAGAAGGAGTTCAATAAGCATCTTGTGAGGTTTTGAATGTAACAGATGAAATTTGGAAGTGCTGACACATCAAGCCAAAGCCATACATTATCATGACCTCAAAATTAATTCCTAAATCAGATAATCTAGTCAACATTGGTAATACATTTAGACTAAAAACAAATACACTCAATACTATAGCCTTCAATATCCTCAACCCAGAAAGCACACTCTAAAATATTTTGCAATTTATCAAAATTCTTCCTAAAAGAAGAAAAATATCAATAATGCAAATTGAGAAAGTACTTAGGGCTATCTGAATAACCTTTATCGGGGCTATAGAAACCTCATTGGTAGTATAGTAGGTCCAAAGGGATCAAATTTTCCTCCATTGGAGCTATAAACGCTTGACTAGTTGTGGAGCAATGACAAGGTAAATATCTTTAAAAGAGTGAAATCATTAATAAGCCTAACTCCTTCCATGCTAATAAAAATTCTATCTGATATGAGAAAATAATAAAATAATACACAAGCACACACTTTGATCCCAAAATTGATGTAATCGTAATTTTTGATCGATTTTTTTCATAACCACCTTAGGGATATTTCTAGACAAGTAACCTTCAAGAGTGAAAGTTCACCTGGATTTAAAACTAGAGTCTTATATTTTATTTAGTTAAGGTATTTTTTCTTTAGACTGTTTGAATGATTTGTTTTGTTATTTTTTGTTGCATTAATCATCTAGAAAATAAATTTCATAGTCCTTTCATTTGATATCTTGTCAATAACCAGTTGAGCCTGGAGTTCTCAAATGCTTCATGTTTTCACCATCTATCCCAATCAGAGCCTATGTTGTAGCAAAAATTGATACAACATGAATGTACCCATAATTTTAAAATTTTGAAGGTCTTAAAAGAGGTCCATATTTTGTGATATGTTGATTAATGAGTCAAATTTCTAATTATCTCAAACCAATCTCATGGTTTGAAATTTTAACCAACACCTTCAAAATACCTAAGATAACACTGTAAGTATCAAAAATTGGTCATCCTCCATTAAGTGGATAAATTTAAAAAGAATATCATGATCACCTATAACCCATAAGAAGCTTAAAATTTCCTTTAATTAAAACTTAAGGGGTCTCCTGCCTACCTTTTCAAAAAGTATTGCTATCTATCGATATAATTGGTCAAGCAATGAAAAGAACTAAAAGTCATTAATCAGTCAACAAAGAGAAATTTTATTTTGAAAATTAAAATTGTTAAAACTAAGCAAAAGGTATTTGATCGACAAAAAAGAGCAATCAGTTGACCGATGATCAACTCACAAGACAAAAAACTTTTCGATTGATGACAATAAAAGGTAAATTTGACTGAAATGGTTAGCTAACTGAATTCAACATGCAAAGATTTTCGGTCGACGAGTGGAAAGTTGTAGCTAAACATAGAAAAAGGATGAAGACGGATCAAAAATACATTCAACCAACTAAAAAGAAGCACCGATCAATCATCTGATCAATCGATTGAAAGGGTATTAATGGTTTTTAAGTCCCTTAGCTGAGCAGATAATCTAACCAATCAAAAATATGAGTGACCAAAATAAAAGTCAACTCGTTCGATTAAAAAGTTTGCATGTGCTATCAATCAATAGAGGTGAGTAGTAGATCAATCGAAAGTTAAAAGTTAAAATAATATTAAAAAGGCACTCGATCGAGATGAAGAAACAATTGATCGAACATGTGGCCTAAAGGTCATTGGTCGAAAAGATCATAAATGGTCAAAGATCAATCGATCTAAGCCCAATAAATATTAGTGATAAAAAATATTTAACTCAACAAACCCTTCGATTGAACTAAATCCAACAAAGCAATCATCAAAGTCATTTAGCCGAAGAGTGACATCAGTTGGCTGAATATTTATGTAGATCAGTCGATCAATGTGCTAACGTGGTTAAAGCATTGTCATTGAAATCTTCCTAATCGAAAAGGGATGAATTCTAGAGATCGATTGAGCCAAATATATCATGGGCATTACAATATTACAACCAAATGAAATCAATGGTGCAAATTGATTGAGCTATATAAAGATAAATTCAGCAAAAATCAAGGTACACCAACATTTAATTTTGCATACATAACATTTTTATTTTTATAAACTAACCTCCTCGATAAAAGTTAGAATTATCTTTTTAATGCAGCACATGCAAGCATACTCTAAATCACTCAATCGAAGTGTAAAGATGACCGGTCAAAAATGCACAGTTAGTAAAAACATACCAGTCAAAGGGAGATAAAAAAACTCCAAATATATTGATCGAATCTCGATCAAATAAAGTATCGATCAGATCACCAAAAAAATAAATCAGAATCTTTTAGAATTGAAGGAAATAACAAAATAAGTCAGTTGTTCGTACAATGATCAAGTACCTATGCAATATGTTACCAAACATCAAATATCAACTGATCGATAGCATGCACATTTGAGGGATCACCATCCTGAAGAAGATCAATGTTACATTAGAAGCAACCATAACTAAATGCAATTGAAGATCAATTAAGAAATTGCATGACTGCAGATCCTATTCCAAATTTCTGCATCAACATTATGAAAATTCATCGAAGAGGGAAATAAACTATGATAGATCGATTCACTAACAAAGAGTGGGGTGGTGAGAGAAAATAAGTAAACCAATTAATAGATAGGTCTGGTCAAGTTATAATTATTGAGATCTTCGTACTACATGAACTAAGCCAGTAAAGGGATGCAAATCCTCATGTGCTGAATAAGTAAAGGACAATCCGTAACTGGAATGATGCAAATGGAAGATAATATTAAGACTAAAATAGTTAAGCTAAAGCTAAATAAATCATATTTAGATCAACATGACCTAGCCACCTATCATTAGCGGATGGAATAATGCACATTGACCCATCATTTATATAGGAAGACACCAGTTCTAAGGCCCGATAAATATTTTAGGATGGGTCAAACCACATTATTAGTGATGGAATATAGTTAAAGTATTGTTCGTAGTTTCCTTAATTTGTGTACTTCCAATTCTCTATTATTCATCATTATTGTAGGGGGCCTAATACATCAAGTTTTGTAATGAACCTTTGCTTCCTTGAATGCAAGATAGGCCCTTGTACAGTTGAATAAAATCCCCACTCTAATATAATACATATAAATTCTAGTAATATTCTTGATCAAACATATCAAAGTGTGCAATGGTAAATCATCAAGCCACAATAACAAATGTACAAGAAGGTACTAGGGAGCTCACTTCAGAACAAACAAATAAAGCCGCAAGCAGCAAGAACTAGGAGGAGGATGACTAAGTTGAAATATCAGACTATTAAGAATAAAATTTTATTTCAGAGATAGCCAATAACATGTTATACAACACCCATCCAATGACAAGGTAGGAGATAGCACCAAGTGGACAGTTTGGATGAAAGTAGTTTAGGCAGTTATAGAGCCACCACAACTATAAGAAGGATGTCTACAGCTAGAATAAGGATTGAGCTTTGACATAGCATATTTTTCTAAGAGGTATACTTGAGTGTCCATTCTTTACTATTGTATCCCCTTTATATTTCTTCTTCTTTTTCATCCCATTTTTGTGCATGATTTGATAGGAAATCACCCAAGAAGCTGAGATTATTTCTAGACAATTGAGCCAGAGGTCTAGAGACCCGACTATTGTGATATTCAAACAAAATACTTAAATATCCTTGTTACAATATTCAAACAAGGATATTTATTGTATTAATATTTCAAAATTTCAATTTTTATTTCAATCCAACTCTTCATGTAATTATATTTCAAATATTAATACAATTTTGGGCTTCTTTTCTATTACTTCTTTGTCTTCAGTGTTGTGTGTATCTTCATTATGAGTTACATTATTTGAATGTATAGTGAACGTTTATTTCATTATTCAATTGTTACGTTTATTATGATATTCAAATGAATGTAATTGCACCGATTATCACTTTCCCCATTCTCTTTATTTTCATGGAATTATCATTAAATCTTGATACTATAGCCCAAAGGATTAAGGGACCGGTCATGCATAAGGCATAATTAAATTGTTACTATTTTATCTTGGTCAAAATTTATAAAATATTTAAATCACCACCATAAATATGGAAGAGCATGAACATAAAATGTTAAAACTTTAAGTTCACCTTAAGGGTATCCTTACTACACCTAGTCTATTAATAAAATGTTGAAGAACTCTATTCCTAGGTTAACGAGGCAAGTCGATTAGAGCTTGTAATTTCTCATTGGCAGTAATTTTTCCTTTAGCATGATAGCTTATCCTAAGGATGCAAGAAAAATCCCTAATAGGTTTGGATTTAATGGAGGAAAATGGTGTTTTTAAACACCTTGATTCATGGACATTTGAGGTCTTTGGTGGATTCTTCCTCTTGTCAAAAATATGTTGGATATAACGTTCTTACTGCCCCCCTGTAAATAGCAATATTTTTTTCCTTTCAAAGGGATAAATGAGGTGCTTTGTAATGGATATATCTTGAACCAAAATGAAGTATTTTAAGTAATACTTCTTACTTTTTCTTCTTGGGATGATATTCAATCCAATCTAATGAAATGCTTTTTTTTTAATAAGGATTCTCGCACTCTGCATTGAAATGAAACCCTTACTTTTCCTTGAATATTGAGACTTCCAAGTCTCAATTTTGGGATTCCTTCAAGGACTTCAATGGTGGATTTTCTCCACATTTTTTCTTGTAATGGTGGCTTATTTTGGCCATGAAAGTGCTATAAATTTTGTGCCAATTTTTATGCTTTTAACAACACAAACTAATTGAGAATAACTAGTTAAAAAATAAACTAGTGTAGTGCTTAATAGATGCAATTTTAATGGTAACAATAATCTCACCTTATTGCTCCACTAATTTCTTAAACATGCACTTAAAAATTCCACTGCAACCTTTCAAGCATTAATCTAGAATGAATCCTTACAAATTTCACTACAAACACAGTTGTAGGATCTAGTCTTATTTTTCTCTTCAAAGTAGAAGATACGTAGTTGATAGGTAATTGTAACTCTGAAATCTAATCAACTCCTAATGCAAAAATAATCCTTAAAAGAAATTTTTATCTTTTTGCACTTTTGAATATTGTAATTCAATTTTTATGTTTGACAACTTTCATCCAATATAAGGTGCTTTAACAGATCTAATAAGTAATCCAATTAATAAATCTACTTGCACCAATAGCTGGTTACCTTTTTGAAAGTTTTTTTGTAGAGGATGTGAATCAAGCTTATTGCTTTAGATAGAGTTCTGAAAATTTTGTTAGCTTTTCCAAAAGGCTCCTCCTTTACCAAAAAGTGGTCTCGAAATTTTTTTACAAGCTTAGGATTTGGTGGCTTGTTATTCTCTACTAATATTCTCCTTTCTACTATGGATTTGGAGAAATCTTTATGCCTTATTATTGTGAAAGGTAATATTATTCTATCTTCAAGTCTTCTTATCAAATTATGACTTCAAGTAGGATCTTCTTCTCAAGACTCTAAATAACTTGAGGTCTTTGTATATTTTTTGGCACTCCTTGCCAATTCTTCTTCACCTTTTTTGGGATTGTTTTCATGGTGATAATTGTCCCAATTATTTCCCTTATCAAACACTTTATCCTTGATGAAGAATTTCTCAAATGAGTTCTTCTAGGAACTCTTTTGATGATGTCGCTTCAAAAACAAGGCTCTCTAAGACTTTTCCTTGATATCCCTCCTAGGTCTTTGATTTTGCAGCTTCTTTGATCTTCCTTGAGACCTTCTTCTTCATATGGAATTGAGATTTCCTTATTGGATATATTGATTCTGCTACTTCTGTATTTCAATAGGACTCTCCTAGTCCTTCTAGTTCTTCCAAGAATGGAAGTTTCTTTAATGAGATCTTCACCTGATCTCTTCACCTTCAAGTTTGCTTCAGGTGTTGGATTGATTCTAAAGAAGATACTCTTCTTAAAAAAATTTAGCAAGTTTTCCAACTCATGGAATCTCCTTTCTTTGCAACAAGTTATTAGTACTAAAATATGAAATATGAATCTACTTCTAAATCAGGCACTCTCTTCTAGAGTATTCTTTAGTATCAAGGCTTTTGTGTCCTTTTTTTAGATCAAGGCTTCTATGGCCTTTTTCAAGATCAAGGCTTTTGTGGTATTTTTTGGTTGTGAAGTTGATTCTATAAATGGATATCTTCAATCTCTAGACTTCACCATGACTCTTTCTCCTAGAGTCTCTTCTGTAGTATTCTTCTCTTACAACAACTAATCTCTACACTATGAAGGCACTCTAAAATTCGGAAAATGAAGTTGAAATCTCCTAGATTTCTATTGTAGGAGGTGTCCCAATCATCTCAGAATTAGTTCTCTACAATAAAAGAAACTTCAAGCACTAGTAAACATTTTAAATATCTTAAATGATCTTCACTAGTTGATTCATCAAACTAGTGGATCAAATGTTGAGTCCTTATCTTCACGAGTTTTTCTGCAACTCTATGGGAATACTTTGAGCCAAAAAAATATCATAATCTCTCTTTATATTCTATTCTACCAAATAATATTAGGGCAAAAAAAATTACATGCAATAGATCCAAAGGTATATTTAGTTTGCAAATGTTGAATCTATGGTGATTGACCCAATTTTTAACAATAGTAATTTCTTAAAGCTCTTCCTCCCACCTTGATTCTTCTAAATATTTTTGCAAGAGCCTATGCACTATGGTGAATTAGGTTTACAAAAATTTAGGCTCAATATTAATGGTGGTTCTCCTCTCAATTTAAAATAGCTAGATCTACTATGACTAGATCTACCGTGGCTCTGATACAACTATTAGCTTTTGAGGTAGATCACAATGGGATATGGCAATCACAATATGAAAAAATACAAGAGAAATTAAATTTATGAGATTGTAGAAACATGTTATAAATAGAAATAACAAAAATAAATACAATGTTGCTATGGAGGAAATGGATACTCCATGCAAGAAGCTATAGGACTACATTGTACTCCATCACTAATGGAGTTACACAATTATTCTACTACTACCTAATGTCACATCAATCTCTTACAACGAGTTCATTTTATAATGGAAGATATATTCCTTGGCCAACACTCTATCGAGTTGTACAAGAGACACCTTGCACATTTATAACTTGCACATTGACACTTGTGCATTTATTACATTGCATAAAGTAACTAGATAACTTCCCCTTAAAGTAATATAATGTCCTAAGTATGTACCTAGAAAGGTACATTTACATGACCCAAATGATGTAATAGAATATAACTATAACATCCATGGGAATGAGCAAAAGGAGCATCCAAGGTAGTAATGCCTAAAATTGGGCTAACTTTGACCATGATGTCATAAAACCAAAGTAGAAACATGGGATCAAGAGAAGGTATGCAAAAATAAAGCCTAAAGCCATGATGTCTCGAAACAAGGCCAATTAAGATAGTGACATCATCCAAAGAGGTAAGAGCCTAGAATCACTCAAGTTAAACTTTGAAGACTGCCTAAGACCATAATTCATAAAATTATGTGATCCTTCATGATGATGTAAGCATGCTTAAGAATAGATTGTTGCTACGCAAGATGGTCAAAACTGCCCAAAACCAAGATATAAGCAAACAAAGTAAAATTTATCGAAATTGAACCATTCAAGCTAGTGACATCATCACTTCAAGTTAGATCCTAGAACCACATGAAGTAAAGAAGACAACATAAAAAGCTAAGTGTGTAAAGACATGATTTTAAAAAATCTTTACAAGTAAAATAAAGAGCCCAATTTTTATCATATTTAAGTTAAATATCATTTTCAAACTTGCAACCACATAGTTCTTGCTAGTTGGTTTCAGTTCATGACACCAAAGCATGAAAGTAACAACTCCAATATTACAACCACTTATAGAAGATAGTTAGAGATCAATGGGTTGAATTGAAATTTATGCCCAAGACGAAGCTCAAGGCTACCACTGTTGGATAATATTACATTATTTGGTACATGCCAATGTACCACCTTGGTTCATTCTTGTAAATATTAGATTAGGGTTATGTCCTAGATTAGTGAGTGAGTATATATTTTATTTAATGTAATAATGTGCATGAAATGCACGTGTCATGTAAATATGTGTGCAAGTGTTATGAGTGTAAATCTGCACAAGTGTCTCATATGTAAGTGTTCACATGTGTTCTTAGATTAGGAAGCATTATGTGAAGATTCATATCCAAGTGTGCATATAATATAGAGTCATGTTTATGCAAGTGTCAAGTAGAGAAGCAAAGATTCATGAGGCTTGGTATATGGAAATGTAGAGTCAAGTAACACAAGAGTCATCCTACAAAGGCTATGCATTACTCCATAGAGGACATCATTTACATCACCTACATTACCTACATTTTCTACATAGTGAGGATTGTCAATATCATTATATGAGAGTTTTATGACACATTTGTAATAGAAAGAGGAGTAATACATATTGCATACATTTGAGCAACTAATATTGTAAGTCTTGTTATATTGTATGATTCAGGCTATTACATTCATATTTTAGCTTATTAATGAATGTTATTTGATACATTATTAGCCTTGATATTTACATATTAGTTATCTCATATTATCTCTATTATATTATTATTTTATCTCTTTATATTGTGGTTATCATATATTTGGTCCTATAAATAATTATCCTATGAGTTTTACATTAATAGTAAGGTTTCAAAAGCCATTAACCACGTCAACATTTCTAGTTTCTTTCTAGGTTGTGCTTTCAATAGCCATACAACTATGTTACTACTAAAAAAATTAAAATTATTAACTATAAATATGTAGATAAACCTCATTACAAGATCAGATTTATAGACCTTGCCTGGTATAACTTTGTAATATTACTGTAAATCAATAAAGTGATAGTTTTTTACCCTCCATTACTATGTGATTGTAGGTTTTATGTGTGCATATTGCTTTAATTCATTTTCATTACACTTAATTTTTATTGTATTCTATTAAAGTAATTTTCCTATTTGGATTACCTATTGGACTCCTAATAATTCAAGTTCTTGGAATGATTAGAGCAAATTGAATTCATTACTTTAAGTCATTTTTGTTACATTCAACACTTAGTCTATTATATTAAAGCAAAATTCAATCGTCTATTGTATTTATAAATGATTAAATTAAATGTTAAAAGTTAAATGATCCAATGATTATGGATGATAATGGTTGGTATGTTAAGTAATATGTCTGGTAGTGTATTACCTAGTGACATCCAATGTTCTTACACTATACCCCGTCAAAATTTTCCTATTTTTATCTATTCCTTAATCTTTTTCTATATATTTTTCAAAATTTAATGAGCTTAAAGGATCCAACCTTATATAGAGTTTAACACATAGAGTAATCTTGTTTCAATCAATTTCTATATTTTGGCTAAAATTACTAGGTGCAATGCCTTTCCACGGTAATGGCATATTTTACTCCAATAATATAGTTGTTTTTGACATGCCTGATGGGACTAAGTGACCAAATTGATCTCACCTTCCCAGAGAGCTCAAGATTAGGTGAACGATATTGACCTCATTTGAGGAGAATATATGTTCATCTTATGAATCCCCTTGAAAATAGAAAAAAGTATTGTGTTGCATAAAATTCATCAATTCTATTTGCCAAAATCCTATAATTTGTGTGTTTTTGTCTCATATTTATATGATTACAAGTATACAACAAAGAAATTAGAAATTCCACCATCATTTTTAGAGTTACCCAATCATAAGCCAAGATGCATCAAAAATCACTCCCTAAGTCTTGTTTGTTAAGTGTATATTCTTTACCCCATAATTCCTTCATCAATGTCATTATGTCCTAGAATCATGGCTCAAAATCAACAACATATTCCTTCAAATTTCTCTAGCTAGAATACCACTAGATCCCTTGGTCTAGATAATGTTATTGATATTCTACAAGTCGCTCTTAAATATTTTCCCACTTATAATGGTATGGGTAAGACTGCTTATGAGCATTATCAAGATCTAGTGTCATTAGTATCTATTCACAACATAAGATATGAAGAATTTATGGCCATACTTCTTGCAATGTATTTCAAAGGAAAGATACTTAACTGGCATAAAAATTTGTAGGATAATAGCATCCATACATGGGCTAACCTAGCCAGACCATTTATGTAATAATTTAAATATCTAGTAGATCCCTTCTTACTTCTTACCTAGTTTAATATCATACAAATACATCCTCAAGAGATAATTATTGATTTTAATTTTAGATTCAATCGAACCTAAAAAAGGATTCTATAGAGTATAAGTCCACTAGGTGCATACATCTATTATATTTGAGCATCATGCTTTGATTTAGGATTGCAAACCCAATAGTCAAATATAGTCAATTTTTCTCAAGTCTATCAAGCTACTATTATAGATAAAAAAACTTTGATTTATGTAGAGAGATTACCTTTAATATTCATGATGCAATATTTCCCAGAGATAGCCCAATATTCTTAAAAAAGTGAATCATTAATGGTTCCCCTCATATTTTATTCTCTTCTCATAATTGCTCCTATTTCTATGCCTAAAGCATTACCTCCAATACCTACCTTACCAGTACTACCAACACCTAAGCATAAATAATCACCTATAATTTTAGAGGTATTGTCTACACTAAAAAAATTGAACTAAAAAGTGACAACAATTAAGAAAAAAAAATAATATAGATTTGAGCCCAAAATATTTCCATACATTGCTAGAGATCAGAAGGCTTCTAGTAGCAATACTACATAAAAGATAAAAAATATCTATTAAAATCAAGCACCAATGGTATAAGAACCTAAAAGCCTCCCTTGGTGTCTAGTATGCAATGATCATCATAACACAAATACTTGCATCATATATCAATATCAAGTATATTTGGATGCTAGAAAGGTTGAAATATCTCAAAGGGGCTAAGACAATATGCTATGAGAACTAGAGTAGATTATGCTCACTCAAGATATTATGGAAGAGGAATCCATTTTAGTGTTGACAAGATTCAGTAAAAAGCAAATACAGGTAGATCCTTAGAAGTTGGAACCATTCAGAGTCCCATATCAATTGTAAAAGCTTATAGAGCAAAATATGCCTAGTACTAGGAAATCTCTAGCTTAGAAGGAATCAAATAAAGTTTCATCCATGCCAAAGCTGCAAAAATATCCTTCTAGCTCAAAGTAGGAATAGAAGGCTAAGGAGGTATTCTCAAAGACAAAATAACAAGCATGTGATAATCTTAGACTCCATTTAGTCACCAAGAGATAAATAATTGGGGCTACTTAAGAATATAGGTGAAGGTTCAATGAACTAGAAAAGAGAAATGAAAAGGAACTAGTGGAAGCACCCAAATTCAAAATAGTAGAAGAGCTTAAAAAAATACTCCTTCTAAAGCATGTATATATGAAACACAAATGATAACTAAATAGATAGATCTACTCAAATCTTCATTGAAGAAAATCACTCTAGGAGATCATCTAGTTTCAAAGTATAATCTTGCTCAAGATTCAATGATTGCAAGAGCTATGAAGAATAGGCCACCCCTTTTCTACATATATTTGATAATGGAAGGGTGGGTAGTTTATAATTGCATGATTGATTTTGGAGTAGCTACTACTATAATACCCAAAGTAGTATATGAAATTAGGGGTATAGAATATACCAATTCATGTCCTAGAGTCCTCCAATTAGATGGTACTCCTATGAAAATAGTTGGAGTAATCAAATATGTTCCTATGACACTCCATAGAGTACCAAAAATAACCATGACACAAGAGATATTTGTGGTCATCCTAGTGCCATACTTCAACCTTATTAGTCAAGACCAATATTTTAAAATAAACCTTTCAAGAAACAATGAACAATTTAGCATTTATGATAACAATAAAATAACCAATTCATGCCCGCCTTCTAGAGCTAAAATATTGAGTGGTAATTTTGTCCAATTGCAAAACCACACTCACAGTTAGGATTTTGATGAGAAAACCCTCTTTTGCAAAGAGATTAAATTTATCCAAGGTTCCTTTTACTTAATGTGTGCTTGTATTCTTGTGAAAATGTGTTAAATAAGTGCTTAGAATACCTTAGTGATTTGCAAGCAACTATTAACAAGGGGCCTATGTTGGTCTTACTTTGATTTTTTCATGCTTTTATTGTTCATTAATTAAAAGGGCTTGATTTCCCTTATGTGCAGAAATAAAACGATGAATGAATGCATGAAATTGATCCTAATTCATTTTTTTAATTTCTTATTTGTTAAAGTGATCTATCCCTGAGTCCTTGTTAGTAGATTCCTTTTATCTTAAATAAAACATGTTTTGTTAACCAGTGTTATGGAAAACCACTTCACTTTATCTTTTATTTAATGTGAAATTGTAGTCAATACTTGTTGTTAGTAGATTTTGTTTATATTTATATTAAAATATTGCTATTAACAAGCATTGTGAAAAACCACTTTATTTTATTCTTTGCTTTAATGTGATATTGAAGTCATTAGATCTCTCCCATGAATGCAAAATTGATTTTATTTTGACCCTTTGTTAAGCTCTACTTGGGCATAAAAGAAAAAAAAACTAAAATCTAACTTTGCAGTGTAGTACTAGCTTTAGAATAGCACCTTGATGATTCATTTTAATGAAAGTTTGGAAGTTACAAAATAAGATTTCCTCTTTCACATTAAATGAAATTAATTTAATTTTTTTTAATAATGTAAAGTTTGGGCTTTGTATTCCCTTTTTAAGTGAATTTATGCAAAACATAGATTGCAGGTTTCCTCTTAATAGTGTGAACTTTTGTGAGAATTTGAAAGTTGCAAAGTTCCTTAAAAAAATGTGGGCGTTGTTAAATTTGAAAATGATAAAATATGTGGAGTGCAAAAATCTACTTTGGAACCCTAAATAAAATGCCTTAATTAAAATGCACCCAAATAAATTAATTAGTTTACCTTAGAACAAAATTATTTGGATATTCTCATTACTTCAAAACCCTCATTAATGATTTTTTTTGCAAAACAAAATAACATTTTGGGTTAGAGAACAAGAAATAAAACGAAAACAAAAACAAAAAAAATACGAAAAATAAATGAAGGTGAGCTACTGTAAATTTTTATTCCTCCTTGTCCTGCAGAAAAGAGAAGATCATGAACATTAAAAACAAAACCTGATTAGACCTACATCCACACAATATAGATCGGGTTAAGTGTGAGTCTAAGGAAATAAACCATACATTCATAGCCTTAAATGATGCAACCATTAACATGCATAAACATCATCTAATGAAATCAACATATAGAGGAGAAAAATATTCAATAAAAACTTTCATTCAAAACCTTCTATCTTTGTTAACAAGGTGAGGAATTCCATAGCAGTAGCTTTAAAATAATCTTCAAATCCTCTTCTTGTGCTTCTGCTCCTAAAAATTCTAGCCTCTCTTTCCTCCATTTGCATGGCTATTTAAAATTTCAAAGCAAGCCCTTTCATTTCATTTCCAACTCTTGGATCTTCACCTTCCTTTATTTTCCCTCCATTTGTCTTAGTTGTGTAACTTCTTCTTTGTAACCATAATGTCTTCCAAATGAAATGCTTCTTCCATAATGTTTTTTTCCAACAATAAATTGGTAAATATCTTCCAAATGAAATGCTTCTTCCATAATGATCTTTTCCAGCAATAAATTGGTAAATATCTTCCAAACAAAACACTTCTTCCATAATAGTTTTTGCCAACAATAAATTGGTAAATATCTTCCAAATGAAACACTTCTTCCATAATGCTTTTTGCCAACAATAAATTGGATAATGATTTTCTTTTATTTAGAAACCTGCCAACATCAATATAAAGCATTAATTCAAACTAACATTAATAAAATCATAAAGCCAACATAGAAATTAATACCAAACCAATATGTAAAGAAATATTAGCGTACCATGAGAAAAAGAAATGCTATTCTTTTGTTTTATTTTATTCATTATATATATATATATATATATATATATATATATATATATATATATATTATTTGCTTTTTTTTTGTTCTTTAATTTTTCTTCTATTTTTATTTTATTTTCTTTCTTTATTTAAATTTTAAATTTTATTTAATTAATTTCAAATGTTTGAATTGGTTTAATTCAAAACATTAAAACCAACCAAAACAATAAAATAAAAAATATATATAATAAATAACCTAACCAATGCACTAGACAACTTAAAAGAAAGTAAAAGGAGACACTAGTCAACACACCAGCCTATCAAAATTATCATGCAAAGAAACTAAAATTCAACAAAAACTTAAAAATTAAAGGTGGGTCCCTAAGTTTTGGGGTAATTTGTGCCCTAGCCATATCATGCCCCTGTAACATTTCATACTCCTCGTGCAATTATTGGATCTAGTGTCCCATCCTCTATTGCAATAGTCCTATCTAAGATAATGGAGAGAATTCAATGAGCTCTTCCTCTATAGTGTCACCTCCTATCTCTTTTAGAACTTCCATATCAAAATTATTCATCCTGCTCGCATATCAAACTTTTAGTCTTGCTCTTTGTCGATCTTATTATAGTTGAGGTAATTATCTATGTTCCAACTACGGATACACCATTATTTATTCGTCTGGATTCATTCTTTCCCTTGGATAAATCCTTATTTCATATTCTTACTCAATTATTTCAGTCCCATCTATAAATCTTACATCTACTCACGTCCTTCTTCTCTCATCGATTTGAGGTACCAACTCTTCTTTTTCGAAAATTGGTCTTATCTCCTCTCCTCCTATGAATAGACATGTGAGTCCCATGTCAAGTTCCTCCTATGGTGGGCCTTGAATTATTATTTACTGCTTGTTAGACTGTGCTTGTTGTCTTTGTTCAACTTCTTTTGAAGCGATAAATAGACATTGTACTTTATATGGCTTCAACTTCAAACCATTTACAATATCTAGCACTTTCATCCTATTCAAGTTCTACAATATAATTTCTCTGTTGTCCCTCACTTTTATGACTCAAATGGGACCAAGCCATAAGGTTTTTAACTTACTTAGCTTGATTTCTCATTTCCCATTTAACTTTAGAACTAAGTTTCCTTGCTTAAGTTATAATTTTTGAAGGTTCTTGTCATGCCATAGTTTCATTCTCTTTTGGGCCACTTCTATTTCCCATTGTGGCATGAATTTTCTCTCATATAGCTTGATTAATGTAATTAGTCTTTCTTCTATACTCTCTTGGTCACCTAAGCGATTTTGCACATCTATCCACAAACTTGTTATCAAGAATTCCATTGGAACTACTACCTCTTGACCATACATTAGCTGAAATGGCGTATGATATATCATTGTATTAAAGGTAGTTCAATATACCCAAATAACATATTGTAACTTTTCCTCCCAATCTACTCCCTCTATTCAACAAGTTTTGTACAATTTTGACACTAATACTTTCTTAGTTTCTTCTACTTACCCATTAGCTCTTGGATAATACAAACTAGATAAGAAGTGTCAAATCCTAAAATTAGTTATTATATTTTTGATTATCTCATTCACAAAGTGACCTCCTCGATCACTCATTATTTGTAGTGGAATACCGAATCTTGTAATTACTTGCTCGTATAAGAATCATGTAATACTTTTTATCAAGTTATTTGGTAGTGCTAGTGCCTCAACCCATTTTTTTAGATATTCATTGGCTACCATGATATCACGACACTTTCGCCTATGCGTTATTCTCAATGGTACAAAAAATTCCAACCCCCATCTATCAAATAGTTCTTGGGATTGTGATGGGTGTAATGGCATAAATTCCCTTCACACTTGCTTCCCCGCTCTCTGGAAAGTATCACATGCTCTTATGTATTCCTTTACATCATTATATATTTTGGGCCACCATAGTCCTACTAAGAGTAATTTTTGAGTAATGGCATCAGGCCCAATGTGTCCTCATGCCAAACCTTCATGAGCTTCTTTCAGTGTGGCTTTAATTTCCTCATCCATTACACATCTTCTTAGGATACCATCAATACCTATTTTGTACAACAATCATGTTATCAACTAGAAAGGGGATGAATTTATGATTACTTTTTTCTTCTCCATTATCGTCAACTATTGTGGTAACTCCCATGTGGATAGGTACTATCCAATCAACTTGTCCCAAGATGGAACAACGTTAATTACAAATAATTGATCATCAAGGAATTCATCTGGAATACTTGCTCCTATAGGTTCTCTTGATCATATTTGATACAACTAATTTGTAATCACATGCTTCTTATCAAGTCGTACTACTACTCAAAATACAAATTCTTATAAAGTTATGAGCCACCAGTTGACTCGTCCTTATATAACTAGCTTATTTATCAAGTACAAAAAGGCTTGATGATCAACATAGAAGGTAAAATGGTTCACCAATAAGTAATACCTAAAATTATGCATATCATATACCATCCCTAGAGCTTCTCACTTTGTTGTACTATAATTTCTCTCTACCCATGATAATAGGTGGTTTGTAAAATATATAGGCTGGTCCAGCCTAAACTGTCGTTCCTGTGCCAATGCACATCCAACTACAAAGTTTGAGGCATAAATATGGATGTGGAATTCATTATATCAATTAGGAAACACCAAAATAGGACTACTAACATGTTTATATTTTAACTCCTCAAAGGCTCCTTGGTGCTCCTTCGTCCATCTGAAGGGAATATTCTTATTGGTTAAAGAATTTAGTGGGTAGGAAACATGTGCATAATTCTTGATAAACCTCTGATAGTATCTCATGGATCCAAGGAATGTTTTTAAATATATCACATCATATAGCTCCTCCATGTGTAGTATGACAAAAAATTTGTCAGGATCAGTCTTCAATCCTTTGTTGCACAGTATATAAACCAACAATTTCCCATATGGTACCATCATAAAATACTTTGTTGGTTTTAGGGAGATTTACGCATTCCTACACCTGCTCATGCATTCATTGAGACTAAGTAAATGATCTTTGATCTTAATGTAAATGGATCAATCATCCAAAAATACCTTAAAATTTCCTATGGCCAATTGATCAAAGATATATAGAATAATGTGTTGAAATGTGGATGGGATGTTGCATAGCTTGAATGGTATTCAATTATATGCATAGATTCCATTATCCATAATGAATTTGGTCTTCATATTATCCTCCTCAGTAATTATTATTTGATTATACCCTAAAAACCCATCCAAGAATGAATAAATTTCATGTCCTGTGACCTCTTCCAGAATTGAGTCTGTGAAGGCAATAGGGAAGGGATCTTTGATCATTACTGCATTCAAACTCCTCAAGTCTATGCATACTCAGATTGTATCCACTTCCTCATTCAAGTTGATCACTATAGGTGAGACCTAGCCACTAGTAGTGACTTTGAAAATAATGCTTACCTCTAACATCTTTTCAATTTTAGTGTTTACCAATGCAACATACTTAGGTTTCATCCTATACGGTCTTCTTCTCACTGGTTGTGCCTCAGGCATTAGCATAGTCTTGTGGACACATAAATTTTGTGGTACCCCTTTCAAGTTCTTATACGTCCATGTGAAGACATCCTTGTATTATAAGAATATCTTGAAAGTTACTGCCTTTAGTACTGGGTCCCAATCATCACCACAGTGGATCATCCTAGGATTTTCATCTGTTCCCAGGTTTACATCCACTATCCAAGGTCATTCATACTTAATATTTGTAGGCTCTATCACTGAATTTTCCACATTCATAGGATTCACTGGTCTTGCATCAATTTCAACCTCTCCCACTATGTATTCTATAAAGCTTTTATGAAATGACCATTTCTCCTCTTATTATTTCTTTGGTTTCAAGCTAACATTTATCTCATCTTGTTTTTTGTGGTCTCTTCTATGTCAATACAGAGGTAGGTGGGCTGAAAAACCTTGTACTCCTCCATTTTCCATTGGAACATTCCACTACCAGATCGATCTTCATATTCACTACAATCATCTAGGCATAACATACCTTTTTCATTAGGCTCATGCTCTTCTTCACCAAAATAATTGCCTAACTCATCAATCATGGGCACGACCTCACTGGGCCTATGGTTATTTATCATATATTTATGCTATCCCTTCTTAAAGGCGATATGATATTTTCCTTAATTGTGATTAACTTTGGCTATTCGTAGCCATCCTCTTCCCAATAAAGCATTGTATATTGGCTTTTTCATGGTAATCACAACGAAATCCAAGACAAATTCTTGGTTAGCTATTATGAATTTTTATGCGGTCAAAAATCCTTTCATATCTATTCCATACTGGTCATAACCATATAATCAAAATCTTGATGCCCATAATTATGGAGCACCAATTTCTCACCAAGTCTTTTCGGGTAACACATTAACACTAGATCCTCCATCCACAATAACTTGTGTAAGCTTGTGTACTAAGGTATCCATATGGACCAATGTGGATTTCTTCCAAATATCAATCATCAATATGGTAGGGTCCATAAAGTAATTATTTTGTTCTTCTTCCTTGATTTGTTGACTTTGTACCTCCATCACCTTATGAGACTATGTGTCTTTCATAATCGCTTTATGCAACGATGGGATGGCTTCTAATAGACTCACCACCTTTATATCAACAGTGGAATTCAAAACTTGTGATACCATATTTTGCACAACTTCTTTATATTTTGATGGTTTCTTTAACTATTTTTCTCTTGCTATTCTCAATTTTTTACCTTATTTACTTCTTTTTCAAGTACCCTCTTCACTACTTGTCATCGCTTATTTTATTTGGTAGGTTCAGGATAATTATCCTTCCTATCTTGATTTCTTGTCATGGCTAGTACTTATTTGGTCTTCCCACTGACTTGAGGAACCTCTATGTCTTAAAATTTCATGTTTTACGGGTTACTCGAACTCGCATGCTTTGGACAATTCTCTTCCTTGTGGTTCCTTAAACCACACCGTCTACACATGTGTGTACTATTTGTCTATTGTATATCTTATTTTTGGCATGATGGATAGTTCTTTATAAAATACCCCCACTCTTAGTAATTGTGATACTATATGATTGGTCTCCCATCTAAATCACACTAAAAGCAGCTCTATCCTCCTTGTCAGTTGCCTTAATACTGTATTCCTCCTCTACGACTATTCATATATCTACCACTAATGGCTTGCTAGCCACTCCCTTAGGTTTTGGGTTTCTTTTCTTGCTCTTGTATGGAGAGAAATTGTGGGACCTTTGCATTAAATGGATATTCCATCACTTCACTCATTGTGGGGACAAGTCACATTCATGTGACCTTCAGTTTAACCTGTACACCAAATGTCCTTTTGGTCTTGCTTGACTTTACCTTTTACCTCTTTAATAATTTTGTCAAATTCCTTCTGGAATGACTGCACCATCTGTTGTATTGTATAATCCTCTTCACTATCTAAATCATCGCATCTTACATGTGTTATCATTCTAGAGATTGCTTTTTTAGCCTCACTTTTGAAATTCTTCGTATTTTATATGGCTTCTTCATACTTGGATGATGGAATGGCATTCATATTCTTCTTGTATATGGATAACAACCCATCTGCAAACCATTACTTTACTGGCACATATGCTAGAGGTATTTTCATCTTATCCACCAACTACTTCAATCGATGGTTGTATGACTTCACATCTTCGTCAACTTTTTATTTAGTGGCATAAATTTTAGTTACAATATTACCATCATCCTTCAAGGGGTAAAATTCCTCAATTATTGCATCTTTCATTGTATTCAATGCCTATAATTTTGGTGTGTTTTACCTTTTTAGATACCAATCTATGGCAAGTCCTCGTAATATAGAAGGAAACAATCGTAACCATTTGTCTATTTGGTCTACACAATTTGCTATCCATATGGTTATACATGTCCTAATGTGTCTTGTCAAGTCTTTCTTTCCTTCCCCCATAAAGGGTGGGCATCTTTGCTTTCCTGTTCTATTACCTACATGAGCCATTGGTGGTTCTTCTTCTTCACTTGATGAAGTTTCACCTATAATCCTTGATCGACTTTGTTGGTCTTCATTGAAACCGTCTATTTGAGGAATCTTATATTCACAAAATAGTCATCTACCAATATTTTGTGCATCTTCAATCCGTGACCTCATTTATTGGTGTGTAGTTTGTGGCCTTGGTCCTTCCTCCTAATATCTAGTGTGCTATTGCTCTGGTGCTTGACTCCCATCCACCACACTCCTTTGCAACCTATCCACCACTTTCTCAAGTGTTACAATACACTCCCCTTGTTATCATACAATTTCCTTGTTAACGTATTTACTTACGTCAATGTTCTCCTTGAAACTAGGTGCTTCTTTTTCCTCTCCTTCTGTATCAATCAACAATGTATCAAACCTCTCAATGTCTTCTTCATTAGATGTCCACACTTGTTCTATTACTAGTTTATGTGTATCGTGTTCAACACTGTTCATAGTCCCTCTTTGAGCAATTCTCGTGCTCCTCCTATTTGGAATTTCCTCTTCATGATACCATATACTATACCTTTGTGATCTTGTGTCTCTCATTCACCTCCAATTTGTGTACTCAAGTTTATCACTCGTACGATATTCTTGACTATGACACTTTTGACCCGTTTTAACAAAAATGTAACTTTTGATAAGGCAATGGTTCCAAATGTAGATGGTAGCGGTGTAGCATTCTCGAATAGGGAGGTGGTTTGAAATTTTTGGAAATTATTACCATACTGTCATAACCCAACTTGTAAAAATTGTATAATTGTATGATTTGGTGATCGTACAAGCTATTGTGGTAAATGGGCATAGTGTACAATGGAACCTGTACAAGTTGTATAATTTGTGCAAGTTGGATTATGAGAGTGTGGTAATAATTTCCAGAGATCCCAAACCACCTTCTCATTTGGGAATATTACACCACTACCATCTACATGCTAGACCCAAATGCAATGGAAGGAGAAGGTTGATCGAATGGCCAAAATTTTTGAGAAGGGAGCTAATGAGGTAATATTTTCCCAGTAAGTATTAATAGGAGGCCATGGGTCATCCTTTCCAATAGATGATCCTTGGATAATTAAATAATTGGTTTCATATTCGCTAGTCTCAAGTGATAAGTGGTCTCCTCCTCTTGCTTGAATGATTCAAGTTTCATATCACACTGGATAAATATCTACCCTAGGTTTTTTAGTTTGATAAACCCAAAGGAAAGTATTGCACTCAAATGGTACTCCAAAAAACCTAGGAGTAACTACACGCAATATCAGGATCAACATGAGGAATAGTTTAAGTTTCATGCAATCTACTCTGGTCATTGTAGATTCACTAGATGATTCTGGGATGGGTCAATGGTTGGAGAATGCCAATTGTGTCATAATTTTGTGTATATAAATCAATAATTAAAAAAATATGCATAAGGTACATGGCCATTATGTCATCTTGTACCTTGGTGACTCAATATATTCAAAAATTATCCTCAAATTTTGAGTATTCCCTCACCATAATATCCCTCTTATGATTCTATTGTCATTTATTTCTTTTGACTCTGCAACTCAATGGAAAAGGATATGACAACACAAAAAGACCAAAAAATTCATATTTAGCAAGCTGGCATGGCATGGATAAGCAAAGAGGTATGTCAACATGAGAAAAGGCACGAAGTAAACTTCACTATATATACCTCAAAAGGAAGTATATAATTTGATTCAACTAAAATCTCTCATGTTGTACCCACAATTACAAATGAGGTTTCCACTAAAGCATGTAGAAGGAAACGTTGAATCAAGAATAAGCAGATTACCAAAATTATGTATTTACTTTGTGATCTGCTTTCCATGGAAACCTATTTATTCTTGAATTTTCTTTTGGCTACAATGGAGTATATGTATGTGTAAACAATTTTCTAAGATACCCCATGAATCACATAGTTCTAATTTCCTTTTTTCTAAGGTATTGTATGCATTTTGTTCCTCTTGTATTTTCATTCTATTGTGTTTTTGTGGTTTTGCTATTATTATTATGATAACTGCATTGCTCATCCTTTTAGATAGCTTTATTAATAGCCATCCTACAAATGTCTTATCCCTTTTATCCTCTCCTTCCACTACTTTCTAATTTGTTATTTTCCTTGTATTCCCCCCATTTCTTTGATTCCTCCTTTATCGTGCAATCCTCCTGGACTGCTTTTGTTGATAATTTGTTCATTCCTTTATTTTTCTCTCACGTTCCATTTTGAAAAAGGATATCCTTATAGGTTCCTCTCTCCCATAGAGTGGAAGACCCTTGTAAGTTTCCATGAGTGTGGGTGAAATTTTACACCTCCTCACCCACTCTTCTTTTTTGAAGTTGATGACATGATAGGGATGACCAATGTTGAGCCATTGATGGCTGAAGTAGATTTCAAAGATCAATTGGATGGGTGGAAAATAAAACTTTATGTAAATGGCCAAGTATGGAATCAGATGGAAAATCGGGTAGGGGTATGATAAAAGATAACCCCAAATCCTTGCCCTGCTTGGATGGAATATTGGGATCCTAAATACCTACACAAAATAATTAGGCCACAACAGAGCTATAATTTTTGAAATTTTTCCCTAGAATCTGATGGAACTTTTGGAATGCATGATCACAAATCTCATCCCAATCACCCATTCTCTTTGATAGCAGGCAAAATATTGGAAAATTGGTGCATGAAGGAGCATACCCAAAATCATGTTAGGATGGAATATTCAAGGATTCCCAGTTGATAATATTAATGACCTTAGCTACCTAGTACAGATAGTCGAAAGCCATGAGAAAGTAATTTGAAATATATAGATTCAAAAGTGACCAATATATGATCTTTCTATGACATGAAGGGGTAAATTAAATTGAGATATTAAGAAACTATCAGAATGATTGAGGTACTGGATCTATGTAGAAGTAGTTAACTTCTTCCAAAAAACTACCATCACTCCTAAAGTAGAGCATCAACAGATATTTTGAATGTTCCAACATGATTCTTCCCACCAAGCACCATCATTGTTGTAATTTGAATCTATTGTAAAAATTTCTATAAATAGTTGAATGCTCATCATTCCAAAGGGTGGATCTTTGGCCATTATAATTCATATGTAATTATTATTCACCTTGTAAATAATATTATATCACTATTTGGTATCTTAATTTATCTTCACTTCTATATTTTTCTTAAGTATATATGTTTATATTTGTGATGGTTGTTTGAGATTGTTCACTTAATTTTGCTATATAGATTTTGTGGGTCTGGATAGACGGTTCTAGAATTTGCATCCATACCTGTGCATCAAGGTTTTATTTTTGTTAAAGCCAATCGGGTGGGAGTGCTCTAATTATGCTATCTAGATTTTATGCACTCTCTCATTGGTTCTAGAATTCACCCTTATTACACCGATGGATAAGTGAGGATGAGACAAGTTTATCTGTTAGGTGGTATATTGTTGTTTTCATTGGTAATGTTGAACTTGTGTATCTTGATGTGACCATATCTTATCCTTGTTAATTCTAGCTATGACCTCCCTTTAATTTTTCTCTTGTTCCATTTTTCCTTCTAACTCTTTGTGGCATAGGTAGATGGAAATAAAGGAGTCGGCCTTCTCTGGAGATCGATTTCACTTGCTTCTCTTGGACTAGGCAGTCATTCAATGCATGTCAAGGACCGTTGGACGTGCTTCCACTTGTTCAATACCTATTTTTACACCAATAGTATGTGTAAAATAGATCGAAGTTAATATTGGATGGCTTCAAATTGCTTCTAAGTTAACCTATATAGAAGTTTGGTTCCTTGTCTAAATCCTATTGTGTACAAGATAAAAGTAATAAAAAGAGGATAGGGTTGAGAGAGATAGGTATTTAAGAGATTTATTTGAATGTGATTGAATCTAAACTAAAAACATTATTTTTAGTTGCATGATGACTGGATATCCAGTACAATCAATGACTAACAGAATATATAATTAATAATGCACATAAAATTTATGAAACTTAGATGTTACAACATTCATCATCGTAAGCACTCCAACCAAAGAAATACAAACAATGTAAATCCTAACAGATAAAACCTTAGTTACTAAAAAATACCATACAACTTTTTTTTTTTCGTGGAAAACATCCCAAAAGGGATGCCACTTTCGGGTAATACCCAAGGAGGCAAGGGTATCCATTCCACCAAAAATGCCCAGGACTCGGACCTGGCCTACCACCTTTGACATACTCAAGGAGCAAACAAACACACAAAACCAATTTAAAAATAAGTAAATAACAACAAAATAAATAAAATAAAATAAAAAACATGCTCCTTGAGTGTGTCAAAAACAAAAGCACAACCAAACACAAACAATAAGATAAAAGAAACCACAATACAAACCACATAGAAAAACACAAGAACCACATAACAAAACACAAACAAGACAAAAACAACAGAACACTACAAAGACATAACCCAAAAAAAACATGAAAAATAAACACAACCAACACCTAAAAAATAAAAAAAAATAAAAATAAAAATAAAAATAAAAAACAACCAACAACAGACAATAAAGAAAAACAAAAAACATAGAAAACACTCACACATAAAAACACGAAATAATACAAACAAAGAAAAACCCAAGAACAAGAATTAAAAAAACACAAGAACAATAACAAAAAACATAAAAAAAACAAAACAAAACAACAAAAACACATGAACAACAAAAAACAACACAGAACACAAAAAAAAACAAAACAAAAGAACCCACCCACCTTAAAAAACTAAAAAAAAAAAATTGAACATAACAATGACCTATCTAGACCAGAAGACTATTAAGGCAAGAATCAACAGAGGAAAAAAAATAAAGAATAGAATAAGCTAGGGAACTAAAAAAAACTGAATGAACCAAAGAGAAGCAAAAAAAAAAGAGCAAGAAGAAACTAGGTACCTTTAGAACTGGAGCCATCCAAAGAAATGATAGAAATAAGAGCTTCCCTAATTTGAGAAGCCCACCAAATAGGAGGGTGGCCATAACAAGTAATATCACCTTTGTCCAAATCCCAATTAGCTAAAGCATAAGCACTCTTTTTTTGATCTCTGACCACATGATTGTAATCAACTTTCAAAAATTCCAACTAGATTAATTGAATCTTCTCAATAATTATTTTTATTCTGCAATCGACCTTATGATTCTTAGGAGTCTTCAAGATATTAATCATAAGTTGAGAGTCAGACTCAACTAACGCCTTTTCCCATCCAACCTTAGTAGCCTCTTGAAGGCCTCTGAGGATACCATACCCCTCATCAAGGTTATTGGAAAGAATACCCAAATTTTCAGCAAAAATAAAAACCAGGGAGCCATCTAAAATTCTACCAACTCCTCCCACACTAGCTTTTCCAGGGTTCCCTCTAGAGGCTCCATCAGTATTGAATTTTACAAAATCCTTAGGAGGAGGTTGCCAATTTCCAGTCCTATCCATCGTACTAATACTCACATTCCCTTTAAGTTGGTTGCCCTTAGAAGATTTAATCTTCAATATTTGCATCACTTGATCCCATATTTGGTGGGAGTTTTGGGGGTGATTAAGGAGATAATGGACTAATTCAACTAATTTGGATATGGTATTTTGCCAAATATAGTGAATATCCTTCCTATCTTGATTAAAAATTTGGTTGTTCCTTTCATTCCAAATATTCCAAAGAAGAATGGTAGAACCCATCCAAACTAACTGCCTAATAAAATGATCAACACCCTCTTAATTAGGCCAATCCCTCGAAAGTTGTTCAAAAGTAAAAAAATTGGACCATTGTAAACCAAGTAAAGTGGCCATTCTCCTACATAGCTCAGAGGCTAAAGTACACTCAATAAAAATATGGTTGAAATTTTCTACATTCTCTTCACACATTTCACATCTAAAAGGGCCATGAAAACCATGCTTCATAAGTTGCTCACTAGTAAGCACCCTACGATGCAATAAAAACCAATTAAAGAACCTCACCTTAGGCCAGAGCTTTTGAGCCCACAATCAAGAAAATATGTTAGAATAATGGTTGGGATTATTATGGCATAAGGTCAAATAACCTTGAGCAACTGAATACTCGCCCTTAGTAGTGTCGTTCCATACAAAAAAATCTTTTTCATAGGATCAAGAGACGGATCTCATATGAAGGATGCCTTGAATATCTTGTCTTTGCCTTTCTAGAATTTGAATAGGCTAGTCCTCAATAGGGATCCAATATCTACCAACCTTTGAATTACCAGTATCATATCGAAAGTAATTAGACACCTTTATCCAATTAGCTCGGTGAAGCTCCTCCATCCAAGGCCTCTAATCGGGAAACTGAGTTATCAAAGGCTTGTGACCATCCCAAGAATATATCCAAAAATTTACCTATTGACCATTATGAATGATCCAAAATAATTTTTACTTTATCAAATCCTCACCAGTATTAAGAACTTCTAAAATGGGAGAACCTTTGGTAGGAATTTGATAGCGAACAAGGTCTTCAGGACTTTTGTTCTCAGCATATTTAGCACGGAGATTATTGGCCCAAAGAGCATTGGGGTTATGCAACATCCTCCAATATAATTTAGCAGCTAAAGCTTTGTTGTTATTAATAGAAGACCGAAATCCTAACCCCCCTTCACTCTTAGGAAGACATAAAGTATCCCATTTCACCAAGGCCCATTTTATTTTCTCCTTAGTACCACTCCAAAGGAAATGATGATTGATTTGATCCAATTCTTGAAGAACAGCCTTTGGGATATTCAAAATGGAAGAAACATAAATAGGAATAGATTAAAGGATTGATTTTACCAGGGTGATTCTAACCCCAGAAGAAAGCCACTTGTTGGTTCACTTTCCAATTTTCTTCTTGACTTTGTCCAACAACCAATTCCAATCTTTATTTTTCTACCTTTGAATATTTATGGGAATACCTAAATAAGTAATTGGATACCATACAACTTTAAAGCTAATAGAAATACCTTGATTAAAGCATAACAAGAAATGTCAAAAGTGCAATGCTACATTAATATTAATTTTACAAACATTAATAAGGGTAAGTCAAACAACTCTTGATTATATTAGAATAGCATACATATACAACTTACCATTGGCAAACAATAAAATATTCATGTTTTACAATGAGGAGTGTTCTCTTATTTATAGTTTTTTCTTGGCCAAAATAAAGTTAAATACTATGTATAATAATGGGCAATAATGGCTTTTCATAATTGCGTATGAGATAGTGCCTATCGATACCTTTAAATTTTTATGTGTTAGAATTTAAGCAATTATGGTTGTTGTATCTTTAGTTATGTTTCATTGAAGTGGTCATCGCTTTACTGCTATGACAACTACCACATGGATCAACTATTATTTTTTGAAGTGTTGAGTGCATTTCATGTTGAGACCTTCTAGTTTGGCATGATGTTTCTAACTTTGTTTGCTTTTGAGTTGATTTTCTTGCTTAGCATAGTAATATTGAATATTTTGAGTGTTGACATCACTTCTCTAACTGAGAATATTTGGTCTAGGATGTTGCTTCCTTTGACTCATGCTCTAGGTAATTTTTAATGCTTATTCACCAAGCTAAAACTTTTCAAAGTCAATATAATGTAATTACTTGAAGTTCTAGTTTGTTACCTTCTAGACTTAGATTTTTTTAGCTTTGCAAACCTTTTACCCTATCAAAGGTTTTTAAGCACACTCTTTATGTTTCTATTAAAAAAAATTAGCTTTCCTCATTTGCATGTTTGACTTAAATCATTTTGGACAAAAGCTCCTTAGCAAAGGTATGTTTATCTATTATTTTACCTCATGTTTAGCCGTGGAAATTGTCCCTTCATAAATCCAACTTCTAAGTAGTTTATGATAATCTAGGGAACACTCTTATTTAGTTGTTTTGATAATTATTTTATCTCTTGATTTGTGTAAACCTCCTTCAAACATGCATACGAAGTACCTAGTGTGTTTTTTCAAAAACAAATCCATGTGAGCATTTTGATTCACTTCCACATTACATGCCATTGCCTACTTTACCCAGTATCTATATGATAACTTAAATTTTATCAAATTTATTTTAAATACCACTTATTTACAACAAAATTTGGCATGCTTTTCCATGCCAACTATTTCACATGTTATTATTTCATCAGAACCATCAATGTCTAGACCAAAGTGACCCAAAATTTCACCTCTCTTATGTGTGTGTTTTCTAGAACATCTACTTTGTTATAGCCATAAGCTTATGGCTAGATGGTTTCAGTTTGTGTAGATTACTAAATTGAACTCAAGAATACAAAACTCATCTTCTATATTTGGGTCTTCTTTAGTATGAAAATATACATATATATATATATGGTAGTCAACTATCTATTAGAGATATAAATATTACCTATTTGTTCATGGTATATATTATCGAACTCTATTTTAGATTACATAGAATCATAAGGAATGGAGTTTTGATATTATAATTTATCACTTTATTAGATAAATAAAATGCATTAAGTCAACAGATAGACTTTTATTGATCAGGAGAGACATTGAGGAAGAATCGTATGATTTTACCGACCAAATATTCGAAGGCCAATGATAAAATTCTCCATGTATTGTATGCATATCCTTTAATAGGACAATTATGGTTTCTTAAAATACATCCAAGGTTCAAATAATTATTTTCTTAGAAATGAATAAAATCTAATGTAAAATAACTTATCATAAAATTTGAAGTATTTTGATGAAATAAAGGTGAAACTATCAAGTCCCTAAACTAGTTTTTTTTACTACTAATTTTAGAAAGGTAATAGGAATAGGTCTCCATGGACTTCATTTAATGTAATCATAAATTAAATGGAAAATGATGATATTTTTAGTGATGGATTACCTTTTCAAGTAAATTCATTTCTTATGTGTTACAATATTTATTTATAACATTTGAAGTGTACAATTATTCTTGGATTAACTTTTCAAATGAGATGGTATGCTAAATACTATTATTTATGATATTAGAAGAAGCTCTTTCCATTGAGTGATATCCAACTTAACATGAATTTAACATTGATCAGCCTTACATAAAATATAAATAAAAATTATGAACAAAATTTTTGGATACTTATTTGAGATTCTTACCTCAAAATAAGTAATATCAGTGGGTTGACATTTGTATTGGTATGTGATACTAATATCATATTTCAACTAAGATAGTCATTTAAATAATTATATGGTTAGAATCCCTCCTTTTATAGAATACTTTCTAGGTCCCTCTTACATTACATAGATCAATACCTTTGAATATAGACAATGAATTATGATGACCATCAACAATAATTATTCTCAAGGTCAAAACTGCATGCCATGGTCACAAGACCAACATGAATTTTAGTGAAAATATAATATTAAAGATATGGTTTTCTAGCATATCCATCCACACAACGGATTTTATTTTAGTTTCAAGGTCATCCAAATGCTAGCACCCAACTTTTATGGTCACTTAAAGTTGCTTTTAGGATTGGTGAAATAACATACCAAGTGGAGCTTCCTTTTATATCCAAAATATAAACTACTTTGTATGTTTCTTTTCTCCAACATGTCCCAAGGTAAAATATATAGTCATACACCAATATCCTAGATTTGGTTATGGAAGGAAACATGAATTTGTATAACAAAGCAATATATAGTCATGGATAAGATATTTTACAAAACTAGCATGTATATGAGTTGTTCATAAAATGGAAAGATATTCTAGAAGAATATGTAACCTAGAAATTAACATAGATTCATAGTTTTTTTAAAATCTTTGTCTAGAATGTATTTTAAAATCAAAGGGCATGTGATGAATCTAACATAGTCACTTGAATATTCTTATTTTATTCTAATAAATATCATATGCAAGGATAAGTTATCCCTTGAGCATGAGGGTTAGAATTTGTTACTTTAAAATCCCATAGATAGGAAGAGATAGATGTTTCAATTGATTATCATTCATATCATATTTATTCTATTTAATTTGCTGTGGATACAATACTTTTAACTCTATTGAAATATGATATTATTTTCTTCCTAAGTTCATTAGACTTGTTTTTATTATTTGGATGTATATTATTGCTTTCATATTAGATTTGTTATAAAAAAAATATTTTTATTTTAATTCTATTATAAATTGAGGAACTATATTGAAATTCATATTGTTAAGTTAATTTGTTATACAATAGTATGTAGTATGTGCATATATGAATTATGCCTATTCATTTTTATGCAAATCCTAATTCATTGGTATCCACACCTAGACAACATTGATTTATAATAAGGTTAGTATTAAGTCACTCACGTTTGATATTATGCGTAGGACGTATCACAATACCCTTAGTCTTATACAATGGTAAGAGGGTAACCATGGTTAGGGTCAAACATATATCACACACCCATAAATCCCACATATATGGGACCTATGAGTACTATTTAATAACTTTTATTTCATATAAAATGAGTGCTTCATGAGTATAACATAATATATACCCATGTGCATGTATTTTTGGTTTAGAAGTGGAAATGTGTTTATCATTTTCTAGCTTGTGTATTATGTAATATTCTTCATTCACTTTCATGTTAACATGACCAATAAAATATGTAATAATACTTGAAGGAGGATAAATGGTTGATTTATGGTAATGGAAAGAACACTAGATACAATCATTATGAGTTTTGGCATGAGTTTGAATAATTGGAGTAATTTGTTAAAGTACATGCTTATGAATTTAAAAAGGATACTCTTAGGGATGATTGGAATGTATTGGAATACGCTAACTATGGGTGATACTCTATAACAATTTGTCTAAATTAATTTTATTTTATACTTATCAATTCAATTGCTTACTATTAAATACCTTTTCCAATTGATTAAATTAATTTATCAACTTGTATAAGGAAGTTAAGATATGTTGGTACAATGAAATTTACCATTTAAATTCTTTGGAGGCCAGTAAATTTTTAATGAAAATTGTTACATTGGTTTTAAGCTAACATTATATTTTGGAAAAATATAATGCCTATCATGTAATTCTTTGTTTTTTTTTTTTTTAAATACCTCTTTAGATAGTCAGAATTTTCTTGATAGAATATGTTTTTATGGTGTATTGCATACATTGAACTTAAGAGAAATTTTGAAAATAAATATCTCTAATTATCATAATATGCTTATATATTTTCATAATGGGTTGTATGGGAGAGAAGTGACCTCCATCAATATCACTCATGACAACATAGTGGTATTACAATAAATTGACAATCATACATGTATCACTTGTCATGATTCAAACCTTAGTCTTGTTCTTGAAACTTGTGGAATTTATCCACTTGAGGAAATTCCATTTGATGGGATGTGCTTATAATTAATTTTAATTTCTATAGAATTTATAACATAAAGGACTTGAGGAAATTCATTTTGATGGGATGTACTTATAGGTCATTTCAATTTCTACAATAGAAAAAAATAACATAAAGTAATTGGAATCAAGAAGGTTTGTGTGAGTGAGAAAAAGGGTTGATAAGAATATTAAAACAATTCATAGAAATGTATTTATGAGTGAATGCATTAGTTTCAGTCATTCGAATTTCATAATACATTTTCCAAATCAACTTTAAAAGAGGATGAGCGAAGAATATGTAATATCCACCTCTATGAATACTAAACTATCATCATGCTTAGTTAAATCCTTAAAGAAATTGAAGGAAATAGTAATAGATATAGTTAAGTTCTAAAAAAAGGAATAAAAATAATAAAATCTTTATAGATACTTTATGTCTTCCTAAGAGTGAAGGGGGGTTAGGATTTCGGTTTTCTATTAATAACAACAAACATTTAGCTGCTAAATTATATTGGAGGATGTTGCATAACCCCAATGCTCTTTGGGCCAATAATCTCCGTGCTAAATATGTTGAGAACAAAAGTCCTAAAGACCTTGTTCGCTATCAAATTCCTACCAAAGGTTCTCCCATTTTAGTAGTTCTTAAGACCGATGAGGATTTGATAAAGAAAAATTATTTTGGATCATTCATAATGGTCAAAAAGTAAATTTTTGGACAGATTCTTGGGATGGTCACAAGCCTTTGACAACTCAGTTTACCAATTGAAGACCTTGTATGGAGGAGCTTCACCAAGCTAATTGGATAAAGGTGGTTAATTACTGTCGGTACCATACTGGTAATTCAAAGGTTGGTAGATATTGGATCTCTATTGATTACTGGCCTATTCAAATCCCAGAAAGGCAAAGACAAGATATCCAAGGCATCCTTCATATGAGATCCCTCTCTTGGTCCCATGAAAAAGATTATTTTGGATAGAAAAACACTACTAAGGGTCAGTATTCAATTGCTTAAGGTTATTTGACCTTATGCCATAATAATACCAACCATTATTCTGACATCTTTTCTTTATTGTGGGCTCAAAATCTTTGGCCTAAGGTGAGGTTCTTTAATTGGCTTTTATTGCATCGTAGGGTGCTTACTAGTGAGCAACTTATGAAGCGTGGTTTTCATGGCCCTTTTAGATGTGAAATGTTTGAAGAGAATGTAGAAAATCTCAACCATATTTTTATTGAGTGTACTTTAGCCTCTGAGCTATGGAGGAGAATGGCCACTTTACTTGGCTTACAATGGTCCATTTTTTTTTACTTTTGAATAGCTTTGGAGGGATTGGCCTAATCAAGAGGGTGTTGATCATTTTATTAGGTAGTTAATTTAGATGGGTTCTACCATTCTTCTTTGGAATATTTGGAATGAAAGGAACAACCAAATTTTTAATCAAGATAGGAAAGATATTCACTATATTTGGAAAAATACCATAGCCAACTTAGTTGAATCAGTACATCAACTCCTTAATCACCCCCAAAACTCCCACCAAAGATGGGATCAAGTGATGCAAAGATTGAAGATTAAAGGGAATGTGAGTATTAGTAATATGGATAGGAATAGAAATTGGCAACCTCATGCTAAGGATTTTGGAAAATTCAATACTGATGGAGCCTCTAGAGGGAACCCTGGAAAGGCCAGTGTGGGAGGAATTGGTAGACTTTCAAATGGCTCCCTGGTTTTTACTTTTGCTAAGAATTTGGGTATTCTTTACAATAACCTTGCTGAGGGGTATGGTATCCTCAGAGGCCTTCAAGAGGCTACTAAGGTTGTATGGGAAAAGGTGTTAGTTGAGTCTAACTCTCATCTTATGATTAATCTCTTGAAGACTCCAAAGTATCATAAGGTGGATTGGAGAATAAAAAGAATTATTGAGAAGATTCAATTAATCTAGATGGGATTTTTGAAAGTTGATTACAATCATGTGGTCAGATATCAAAACAAGAGTGCTGATGCTTTAGCTAATTGGGCTTTGGACAAAGGTGATCTTACTTGTTATGGCCACCCTCCTATATGGTGGTCTTCTCAAATTAGGGAAGCTCTTCTTTCTATCATTTCTTTGGATGGCTCCAGTTCTGAAGGTACCTAGTTTCTTCTTGCTTTTTGTTTTTTTTTGCTTCTCTTTGGTTCATTCAATTTTTTTTTAGTTCCCTAGGTCATTCTATTGTTTATTTTGTTTCCTCTATTGAATCTTGCCTTAATAGTCTTCTGGTCTAGATAGGTCATTGTTATGTTCAATTTTTTTTTTTTTTTAGTTCTTTAAGGTGGGTGGGTTCTTTTGTTTTGTTTTGTTTTTGTGTTCTTTGTGTTGTTTTTTGTTGTTCATGTGTTTTTGTTGTTTTGTTTTTTTTTATGTTTTTTGTTATTGTTCTTGTGTTTTTTTCATTCTTGTTCTTGGGTTTCTCTTTGTTTGTGTTATCTCGTGTTTTTATGTGTGAGTGTTTTCTATGTTTTTTGTTTTTGTTTATTGTCTGTTGTTGGTTTTTTGTTTTTTTTTATTTTTATTTTTATTTTATTTTTTCTAATTTTTTAGGTTTTGGTTGTGTTTATTTTTCATGTTTTTTTGGGTTATGTCTTTGTAGTGTTCTGTTGTTTTTGTCTTGTTTGTGTTTTGTTATGTGGTTCTTGTGTTTTTATATGTGGTTTTTGTTGTGGTTTCTTTTATATTATTGTGCGTGTTTGGTTGTGCTTTTGTTTTTGATACACTCAAGGAGCATGTTTTTTATTTTATTTTATTATTTTTGTTGTTATTTACTTATTTTTAAATTGGTTTTGTGTGTTTGTTTGCTCCTTGAGTATGTCAAAGGTGGTAGGCCAGGTTCGAGTCCTAGGCATTTTTGGCGGAATGGATACCCCTACCTCCTTGGGTCTTACCCAAAAGTGGCATCCCTTTTGGGATGTTTTCTACAAAAAAAAAAAAAGTTGAAATAAAATGCAACAATGTAGATATTTGACCATTGAGTTAATATTTATGTTATAATTAATATAATTATTATAATTGAAATAGAAAAAATTATTGTATTAATTAGAAAAGGAAAAAATTACTAACTTGAAGTAAATATGCACTAAGAACCTACCTACCTATGATGAGACTAAGAGGCTTAAATAGTATATAAACAAGGTTACCCTTTATAAACACCTAATCCATGAATCCACAAGACCATATATCATATGGTATGGATATTGTTACCAAGTATATGGTTATCTACGAGGAATATCTAGACGGGGTATGACTCTATTGCGATGTTAGATCCCACAACATGGCCCTATTGTGTAGAAAAATCCTAGTGGGGTGCCCAATCCTATGTTTTTTCTCATCACCAAGATGGAGTATCATCAGTATGGACCCGACCTCCACTGGTGGACTAGAGATCATGAGTGACACGTGGGCTTGTTGTTTCTGGTCCCTCACTCATTCATGGGACGTGAACCAGAAGAACGTTACATCCTCTCTCACATGGCCGAATTTCACTACAACATCCTAACAAACATCATTCATGTAATTATAGCACACATTTATATAGTTTTTTTATTGGATTAAGCAGTTTTTAATATATATTAAACAAATATTATTTATTTAATAAATAATTATTTTAATTATATTTATGTTATTGAAACTTAGAGTATAATCTAGGTCAGATAAGATTCAAACATTAAATTACTACTATTCATAATTCCAAATATGCAAGAAACATAAAAAATGTGCCAATAAATTTACTAGCCGAATTTGTCTACATTACTCTATTTTAAGATTTAATTTATGTAATAACCCCAATTGTTACCTCTTATGTGCAATTATTTTTTTTATATGTATAAACATTCTTCTATCATAAGGTAAGAGTCATAATCATGATCCAAGACAGACGTATTCCATTTGGATTATACCTTATCAAGGCAATAAATTTGAGAGCTATTAAGACTTGATCAGAGTCTCTTTAGGTAGAAGTGATCAGCTTCTATGAAACCCTCATACCCCATTGGTATGAGAACGATGGCCAAGCGTTAGGTTTCATCCCATATAAAAGAAAAAACCACCAAATGGTCCACCAAGACCAGATGAATGCCTTGAAAATGGAATACCCATCCTAATGAACTAACCTTTTCAAGGGTTAGTCATAGATCTCATATTTGATCCTCTTCTTCTAGAAGAGATCTCTAAGATAACAATATCACCATCATCATAAAAATCCATGGAATTTCATCTTAAACATGATTATATAACTTTAAACCTCTTAGAGCATATTGGTTCACTCTTCATTTAGACAACCCTTTTGTTGAACACCTTGAGTTCATTATAAAAGGACATTACTTGTCCAATAAGGGTGTTTGCCTCCCTTAATTATTTAGCTTCGAATGTAGGGTTTATCTTGGTTTGAAAATTCAAAATCATTTTGCCTTCTTGAGAGTTTTATTCCACATTGTGTTCTAAATTAAACCATCTTGAGTGCATTAGAGGTGAATATAATCAGTGAAGCCTTTTGTGATAGAATTCATTACATCAATTCTTAGGTTTGAAACAACACAAGAGCTACCCATTTGAGAACTGTATCCCAATACACTCTTCTTTATGTATACATACCATCATTGATTACATAAGGTACTGATTGATAAAATATGAAGCTAGCTATCTACATCATTCATAGTTATCCATTACATGACATATTACATCATTAACCTACTAATAATTAAGCATACATTCTAGAATCATATTTTGGTTATACTCAAACATAGTGCATGCAAATGAACATTCATCATCATTATTAACTTACTTAAATTATACATATCATAACAAAATTATAACATTCAAGATTCCCATTTTCTCCATAAATGCACGATAAATAATAAAGCAAACCAAAAAATAGAGTGACACAATGATTTATCTTGGGAAACCTCATGGGGAATAATCCCAGCCTCAAAAATATGATCTCTCATATTTATAAACTCAATATGTTAAGTATTACAAGTATTTAAGGGTCTCAACGGATCCCTTTTTCTCAAATATACAAATCTAGGAATGCTATTGTTCCTATTCAAATACATGATGCAATTAAGGAATTACCTAATTCCTTTCTCTAAGACATCATGATAATGTTAATATAATTTCCATACCAAGGAGTAATCCATTTGTCCCTCTAAATTTAATATGCAATTAAGGAATCTATTGATTCCTTTCTCTAAGCCATCTTAGAATTTATAACATCTTGCGTAAGTCTATGATAATCATGGGGTCCATATTTTGGGGAGGGAACTTCATAAATTCCCTCAAAAATGAATTCCATATCCCTTTTTATTTTTGGGTTGATAGACCGTCAACCTTTACTTCATAAATTAAAGTCCCATACCCTTAATTTATGAAACATTCATAATTTTGTTTAAATAATCTATACATCTTATTCATTATAAATTAATATATTTGTAAAGCAAACAAAATTATCACCATAATACTTATTAAAATGAAGACTTGAATCTCTTCTTTAAAAATACTCCTTATACTATCATTTTCATTCTAGTATTTTCTCTATCCATATTGAGTCTCAATTTAATTAAACATTAGGCACTTCTTTTAGAGTTGTTATAAAAGAGGGTAAATCGAATCCACTAAGTTAATTCAATAATTTTCTTTAATATATCCCTCTAACTTGCTTAGCATGATAGTGTGTCAACTATTACAATATCATTTGGTTTAAGAAACTAAATACCCATTTTATCCATGAGATGGAATTTATTACCCAATGGTTAGATCCACCATTGGATATTTATTTGTCTCTAAATGTGATTGTCACATCACCTCGAATATTGGTCAGAGTTTTTACTATGTGTTTGACCTGACAGTTTTGCACACTGTGGATTCAAATATTATATCTTAAAGTAGTGTTTCCAAGGATCCTATTTTACATTGCTTCATCCAAAAACTAAGGTCTATTAGTTTTAACCCAAGTTAAACATTGTGGTTACTTGGATCTCTCACGATCATTTCTAGGGGGATATTATAGTGGGCACTGAATAGTGGTCGCTCTTCCACATTTGGATGCTACTCTACATGATTAACTAGAACTCAATACATAAATTCATAGCCATGTTTTTGCTACCTAGCGGTAAGTCAGACCGTTCGATTCACATCCAAGTTAAACTGTTGTGAATTCGAACTAAATCTTTGATGAACAGAGGTTTCATCAAATACATAGCTATTCAGAGACATGATATTAGTCGTGGTATAATTAGAACTATCTGATTTGATGTAGGGGTTTCCAATACAAATATCGTCCACAAATACTGAAACACCTACAACTGTCTCCAGCCCCCTCATCGACCAATTCCATAAATACAATTGTCAAGGGTTTTGATCCTAAATGACAAAAAATGGTAATCCTCTAACTAACTAACTGCTAAGTCGATGTGGCACTGTGGAGTACTTGGAAGACAATAGGTAAGAGGTATTATGGCTTAAGGGGTTTGTAGGTGAACATTTTTTTAATACAATCCAAAAACCATATCTGAGAAGGGAAAGAATGAACACTACTTCGATGAGAGTTTAGGACAACCTGGACATCGATTTGAACCCGAATGTGACTATCATGCAGAGTTTGAGCTTTAGAGAAGCTACACAAGGTTACAAATCTTGGATGGTGAATCTCGAATGAATTCCACCATCAACTACTTTGACTCACAACACAGGATCTGAGATATTTATGACCAAGACTTCACACTTATTTTTTTTATTTGTGGAAAACATCCCAAAAGGGATGCCACTTTCGGGTAAGACCCAAGGAGTAATGGGTATCCATTCTGCCAAAAATGCCCAGGACTCGGACCTGGCCTACCACCTTTGACATACTCAAGGAGCAAACAAACACACAAAACCAATTTAAAAATAAGTAAATAACAAGAAAAATAATAAAATAAAATAAAAAACATGCTCCTTGAGTGTGTCAAAAACAAAAGCACAACCAAACACACACAATAAGATAAAATAAACCACAACATAAACCACATAGAAAAACACAAGAACCACATAACAAAACACAAACAAGACAAAAACAACAGAACACTACAAAGACATAACCCAAAAAAAACATGAAAAATAAACACAACCAAAACCTAAAAAATAAAAATAAAATAAAATAAAAATAAAAATAAAAAATAACCAACAACAGACAATAAACAAAAACAAAAAACATAGAAAACACTCGCACATAAAAACATGAAATAACACAAACAAACAGAAACCCAAGAACAATAATGAAAAAACACAAGAACAATAACAAAAAACATTAAAAAAAAACAAAAAACACAACACAAAGAACACAAAAACAAAACAAAACAAAAGAACCCACCCACCTTCAAAACCTAAAAACAAAAAAAACAAAAAATAAAAAAGAAAAAAAAAATGAACAAAACAATGACCTATCTAGACTAGAAGACTATTAAGACAAGAATCAACAGAGGAAACAAAATAAAGAATAGAATGAGCTAGGGAACTAAAAAAAATTGAATGAGCCAAGAGAAGCAAAAAAAAAAAACAAGAAGAAACTATAGAAATAAGAGCTTCCCTAATTTGAGAAGCCCACCATATAGGAGGGTGGCCGTAACAAGTAAGATCACCTTTGTCCAAAGCCCAATTAGCTAAGGCATCAGCACTCTTGTTTTGATCTCTGACCACATGATTGTAATCAACTTTCAAAAATCCCATCTAGATTAACTAAATCTTCTCAATAATTCTTTTTATTCTCCAATCCACCTTATGATTCTTAGGAGTCTTCAAGAGATTAATCATAAGTTGAGAGTTAGACTCAACTAACACCTTTTCCCATCCAATATTAGTAGCCTTCTGAAGGAATCTGAGGATACCATACCCCTCAGCAAGGTTATTGGAAAGAATACCCAAATTCTCAGCAAAAGTAAAAACTAGGGAGCCATCTGAAAGTCTACCAATTCCTCCCACACTGGCTTTTCCAGGGTTCCCTCTAGAGGCTCCATCAGTATTGACTTTTACAAAATCTTTAGGAGGATGTTTCCAATTTATAGTCCTATCCATCTTACTAATACTCACATTCCATTTAATTTGGTTGCCCTTAGAATATTTAATCTTTAATCTTTGCATCACTTGATCTGATCTTTGGTGGGAGTTTTGGGGGTGATTAAGGAGTTGATGGACTGATTGAACTAAGTTGGCTATGGTCTTTTGCAAAATATAGTGAATATTATTCCTATATTGATTAAAAATTTTGTTGTTCCTTTCATTCCAAATATTCCAAGGAAGAATGGTAGAACCCATCCAAACTAACTGCCTAATAAAATGATCAACACCCTATTGATTAGGCCAATCCCTCCAAAGCTGTTCAAAAGTAAAAAAATTAAACCAAGTGAAGTGGGAATTCTCCTCCATCGCTCATAGGCTAAAGTACACTCAATCAAAATATGGTTGATATTTTCTACATTCTCTTCACACATTTCACATCTAAAATGGCCATGAAAACCATGCTTTATAAGTTGCTCACCAGTAAGTACCCTACGATGCAATAAAAGCCAATTAAAGAACCTCACCTTAGGCCAAAGCTTTTGAGCCCACAATCGAGCAAAGATGTCAGAAGAATGGTTGGGATTATTATGGCATAAGGTCAAATAACCTTGAGTGACTGAATACTCACCCTTAGTAGTGTTGTTCCATCCAAAATAATATTTTTCATGGGACCAAGAGAGGGATCTCATATGAAGGATGCCTTGGATATCTTGTCTTTGCCTTTCTGGTATTTGAATAGGCCAGTCCTCAATAGGGATCTAGTATCTACCAACATTTGAATTACCAATATGGTACCGACAGTAATTAGCCACCTTTATCCAATTAGCTCGGTGAAGCTCCTCCATACAAGGCCTCCAATCGGGAAACTAAGTTATCAAAGGCTTGTGACCATCCCAAGAATTTGTCCAAAAATTTGCATGTTGACCATTATGAATGATCCAAAATAAATTTTTCTTTATCAAATCATCGCCAGTATTAAGAACTGCTAAAATGGGAGAACCTTTGGTAGGAAGTTGATAGCGAACAAGGTCTTCAGGAATTTTGTTCTCAGCATATTTAGCACAGAGATTATTGGCCCAAAGAGCATTTGGGTTATGCAACATCCTCCAATATAATTTAGAAGCTAAAGCTTTGTTGTTATTAATTGAAGACCGTAATCCTAACCCCCCTTCACTCTTAGGAAGACATAAAGTATCCCATTTCACCAAGGCCCATTTTATTTTCTCCTTAGTACCACTCCAAAGGAAACGATGACTCGATTTGATCCAATTCTCGAAGAACAGCCTTTGGGATATTCAAAACGGAAGAAACATAAATAGGAATAACTTGAAGGACTGATTTTACCAAGGTGATTCTACCCCCAGAAGAAAGCCACTTGTTGGTCCACTTTCCAATTTTCTTCTTGACTTTTTCCAACAACCAATTCCAATATTTAATTTTTTGCCTTTGAATATTTATGGGAATACCTAAATAAGTGTTTGGAAGAGAGGTATTCTTATATATTAATTTATCCAAGACCATGGATTCTCGTATAGCGGAAGCGATGAAAGAAAATAACTTTAGATTTGTCTTCATTGATCAATTGCCCAGTAGCCTTAGAAAAACAGCTAGTGATTTGCTTAATATTAGAAGCTTCCTTAACTTTATCTTTACCTAAAAGAGTAGAGTCATCCACAAATTGAAGATGAGATATAGGTCTAGCTCCATGAGCAATGGTAACTCCCTCAAGGGTTTTGTTTGACTTCACACTCTTATAGCATACCCTTTAAAATCTCAGTTAGATGTGGTGTAGAGTAGATTCGAATATGGAATTAGTGAAATTTGTGATTTACACCTTCGTACGACAGTATACTTATTGGTGAAGCATTGGCTTAGGGTGGAAGACTAAAGGAATTTACACAGAAGAGCTTAATATTAAGTAGTCCAATCGAGGACGGTCTTTGCAATTTTATATCCTTACAACAGCAGTTGGTGGTCACCGATCACTCAACACCATAGGATAGGGTTTATTCTCAAAGAACTATGAAACATCTCACACTACCATGGTTTGATATTGGAGCATCATATAAGAAGTGGCGGTATTTAATTTTTTTTCAGCCAATAGCTAGTGATCAGTCAGACCACCATGAACGCTTGGCTTTGCCTTAAGTGCGATGACATTTTAACCTAAATTAGGTGGTATGTTCAAGTTTGACCGATATTGTTTGGTCAATAGCATCGAGGGTGGTCTAAATTCCTCCTACTTGTGGAAAATTCCACCATTTTTATTAATTAATAGCCACTATGATGGAATAATCATATAACAAGCAACATAGGTGGGTCAAGTATTAGTTCATTAAGCTAATCCAAATTCAAGACAAAAAGCTTAATACCATTGATCCCACAATACTCAAACTCTTAACTAAAAACATTTGCATAATACTATCCATCAAGAAGATAATATTCAAACAACAATAAATAATCAATATCCCATTGGAGTAAAGGATTCCCAACCTCAACTTCTCGATAGGCTTGGATATATTTCAATTCCCTCCTCCTCGCTTGGCTCCTTCCCTCTTCCTAGAGTATCTCCTTCTTCACTAGGAAATATTTCAACCTTCTAGTTTCTGATCCACCAAAGTTGAGAGCACACACCCAAGGGTTTTCCAAGACTTCCTAGTTTTTCCTTACTCTAACTAGGATATCTTTCAAGTCTTCTAGTTTCTGATCCACCCAAGTTGGAGAGAATACTCCCTAGACCATCAAGATTTCCTAGATCCTAGATAGCCTTTATACACAAAATGTCCTCTATTTATAGGGAAATTTCCCCACTTATGGCCAAATAGTGGTCTTATTATTTTATTAGTAAAAAGGTGCCTTGGGTCCCTTAAGACTTATCATGTCACTAGAGGATCCCTTATTTTATTTTGCAAAAGATAATTCCTCCAATTTATCTTTCACAAGACCTCATAATTAGTTTATAATTAATTATATTTTCAAAAAGATAATTAATATTTTCCTATCCTTCACAAAATTCTTTTATTAGAATTTTTTAGGATTATTTAGGGTCTATGCCATTTTTATCAAGTATTAATTGATTCCCAAGATCAATTAATATCCTTTAAATAAGGCAGGAGGGTGGTGGGTCATGACATACACCCCCCCTTAGATTAAACACAATCCTTTGTGTTTGGACATCTACCTTATAAAAACATATTTATCTAGCAAAAGCTAGTATTTATCCTGCTCTTTATTTTTTTTAATCAAATTCTTCTTCATCCAACACTTCAATCTTGATGGCAAGCTTCATCTTCCATCCATGAGAGTACTTGGACCTGCAAAAATACAAAATATTAGCAGCACCATGTCCTTATAAACAATATAAAATCTATTTTGCATAACAAAAAGTATTGAAAGCATCATCAATACACAATATCATCACAAAAATACAGTTCAATCAATTGATCTAGAGAAATGTAATAGTAGAATTTACAAAATGATGTTATAGAGATATCATGAAATTATGCATTTGTACTTTATTTTATCAAAAATCCCACCAAGGAGTATCATAGTATAATTTGGTTAACCTCTAGCATGAATTAACCTGATAAAATCAAGTATTAACAAAGACATCATAATTTTAGGATCTCAATTTAGGATATTCACATATATCCTAATATGCATTTTAATACCAGAGCATCCACCTAGATGTCTCCTAGTTTATATCATCATGGAGAATTCCCATACCTTCTCCAAGAATGGACACCAATCCATTCTTAAAATTCATTTAGTATTCTTTTATTTAAATAAGTTTGCTTTACATTCATAAGCTACTCTGAGTTTCATGATAGAAAACACAATATTTTATTTTTATACCAGAAATATATATATATTTCAAATAATTTATATTTACAATTGGCCAAAGTCATTGGTATAATAATACATATAGTTTCTAGATTAGTGGCTTCAGATCTCAAGGTTGTTCTTCCTCGGATCTCTCACCTGTCGGTTCCATAACTACATTACCAATTTGAGAGTTTGTTGGAGAAACTGCTCGAGAAGTGGCTTGGGTTCTATTTCAACTAGTTGATTGAGTTGTGTTTCCTTGTTCATGCTGCCCCACAGTAGCTGGTTGTGATGAAAAAAGTAACCCTTGACTTATAAGTGCATCCATACAAGAATTCAAGAATGCAGCTCTATATATATCTCTTCCATATCGTAATTGTACATTCTCTACTTGTAAGGCTATCCCTACTGTATCTCTTAAGTAGTTCATCCGTGTTAACTCTAATCAAAATCTCTCTCGCTCTGAGATGGTAGCTTCTCTCTCAATCTCCAACTTAAACCTTTTTTACGTCCATTTGTCTACTAAATTCAACTATTTAATTTCTAATAGTCAAATTTTCTTCTTAAGCACCTCTACTTCGTGTTGCGCTTTTCTCATGGGTTCACCTTCTCCTATGCTATATGGTCCAACTATTGTATCCAACCATTGTTGTACACACCTTCTGGAATATTCTTCCTTATTTCTCTTCCTAGATGAGTGCTCCTCCTCCACAACCTTAGTTGTTTCTCTACTATTGTTTTCCTCACTAGAATATTCCTCTTGTCGTTGCCGCTGCGTGGCCCACCAAATATTATATTTAGGGATTGTGCCTACATCATCCTCCTCTAGTGTCCATATAGCCTCATCAGACTCTAAAGATAGTGGTTCTATTGGTGGAGGTATCATGATTGTTTACCATTTCCTCATATAAACCATGGACAGGCATGGTATCCGTTGTGTAATACTAAACTATCGCAATACCCGAGTATATTGAAAATAATCATATTGCATACTAGTATATCTGATCAACCATATTGCTCGTTTCACTCGAGCGATTTGAACATCATCTTCTACCCAAACTTGGCCCTCTCTCCAAGGTCTCCAAATATCATCATAGGAGTGCAAATTCTCCTAAATAGAGAGAAATCGCTCTTTATTTCCATCAAGTGGTCTGCGGTTAGACCATTCCTTTTTCTATTGCCATATCAATATATAGGGTATCTCTTGCCCCATAAATTTATGTGCATCATAAGGTAGCCCTTGGGATCTTGCTACTGCTATGCACTCCCATGCCCAAACTTGTAGCAAAGTGCTATAGTTCAATCTGGTTTTCATTGTTGTTTTTAAATTGAAGAACTCTCTGTAGGTTTGGGCCAGTAATGTTGGTTCCCATGCATACACCATATATTCTTCCATTATATCTTGCATGATTCCAAATAAATTCCAAGGAAATTATGCATTTCTTGATTCAGTAAAAATGACACCTGATAAGAGATCCATTATAACTACATGTTTATGTGTCAGTCTACATTGCACATAGTGAATTTCATGCTCTATACGCCCCCTATCGATGTTCACATTCCTCCAATCTGCTCCAAATACTCTTTTCAAAATATGATCCATTTCAACTTTGTTAGCGACTATTATTGTGCATCCTTCTACTGGTATCTAATATATCCTGTATATGTCTTATAACATGACAGTCATTTCTCCAGTGGATAGCTGGAATGTCCCTCTATTGGGATCCTATCTTTCTACTAGGGTAGACAGATAACATCTATCCACATGTATTGGCTCTAATCGATCCGATCCCTCAAATCCTACTTCTTTCAACCATTAACAGTCACTCACATCCAGCCTATTCCTAGCATTCTGAAATATCATCCTCAAAGGATATCTTACCTTGATGATCTTTAGTGGTTGAATTTTTGATGTTTTTGCAGGATTGCCACTGTCGATTCTGATATTTTTAGAAGCCATAACTCAAAGAGTATGTACCAACATATCAGCTAGTAGAAGTAAGATAATTATGAGATACACTATGATGTTCGTATCCAAGATCTTTAGTACTAATAGGGTAAACCCTAATATGAGCAATATGATATTCACTACCATGAATAGTGCTTGGTTATTTTTGTATATGAAACTGAGATAAATTCCACACTAGTTACTCCATTCTACGATATTGGAGTTTTACCTCAATTTTATTTTCTAGATAGCATTTTGAGGTCCATTTATTTTCATAGATTCACAAATCCATCAAATTGAGTTATTGGGTTCTCCTCCAATTCCCAAGGGAGTAATATTATTTTGATGTGCATAGAACACATCATCATAACCCACGTGTCCTTCCCTTAATTTGTATCACATCTCATCATCGACCCTTCGATGACTCCAATGGATGATTTTGTACCTTACTTATTTGTTGGCAAAATGCGTATATCGCATGATACTATTGTTGTAAAGTATACCCTTATTGACCTTATTATCATATGGTGTAATTGCAATTAATTTCGTATCATCTTACTTCTAACTTTGGTAATAGGTTTACACCGGTTTCATATACGCATTTTTATGCATTTCAAACAACTATTGCAAAACTAAACTCTAGTTTTCTTATAAGTTTTTAATACCACATAAATGACATAGTGGTCAGTTCCAAATTTAAATAGCTTAACACTCATTATTTCTTTCAACCACAACCTGGGTGGCTAGGTGTATACTTTTTTGAGGAGTCGGGTTGCTTAGGGATGTTGGTGAAGCTACATGTGGTGGTGATTCTTGGGTTTCCAGAGCATACTTGGTGGAGTTCCCTAATTCTCATTTCAGAGATGAGTCTAGTGAGATTTTGGGGATTTACATACTTAAATGTGAGGTTTCGCCATCCTTGTACTCCTCCAACATAGCAGAGTTTTAGGTTTTGGTGTTGTCGGGTGACTTCTTCTGCAATTGCACCATAACCTCTAATTGGAAAATTCCAAAGTGCATTGTAACATTGATCAAAAATGAAATAAAAAAAACATTATTTTGTTTGAATTTCCACTAGTTAGTTTTCGACTAACTTAAATGGTTGATTTTATGTTTGCATATCCTAAGGTTTCACTTCTATTTATGACTATAGTCATTTAAGTTGTCCCAATTGGTTTGAAAATTATAGTTCAAGTGAATCCTTAGTAAAACTAACCTTAAACTCATACACACTTGAAATTTAGGAGCAAGTAAGTCAAAATATATAGATGTCAAGTAATTTCCCAAAATATTCTAAGGTACACCTCTTAAAACCCATGAAAGAGGGTTCACTTAGTTCTTCCACTTTAGAACAACCGTAGATCTACTCATGGGGGATAGAAACTCAAACATTATAATATCAAGCACTTGACCTTGTCCTTACCAAGTGTGCATTATCTAGAATTATGGAATTTATGTTTGAGTTTTCTCTCATGCTTTTGTTTCATGCCCAAATATTTTACTAACCTAGATATATCTAGGATTTATCAATTAGCCTAGGCTCTAATACCAACTGTAACAACCACAATTGTTACCTCTTCTTATCCATAGAATTTTTTTTTACATGTATAAACATTCTTTTATCATAAGGTAAGAGTCATAATCATGATATAAGATAGATGTATTCCATTTGGATTATAACTTGTCAAGGCAAATACCTTCAAGAGCTATTGAGATTTGATCAGAGTCTCTTTAGGTAGAAGTGATCAACTTCTATGAAACCCTCATACCCCATTGGTATGAGAACACAGGCCTTCGTTAGGAAACGAATCAATTTGTTTATTGAAAATTATGCAGTTTAAATAAGACTGCAATTGCCGGAGGTTGCCAAACCAACCAGCATACAATAGCATATTGTTATAACAAAATAACAAATGCATAAAATAGGACAAATAATGAAATAACAATATAACTACGCTAACATCCCCCCTTATTACATTATTTGGGTAATAGGATAACTACTAGCTATACTAACATCCCCCCTGATTACATCATTTTGCAATACAAAGAGAGCTGCGAAACAATTCAAATTTGACACGTGCAAGTGCCTTAGTGAAAATGTCTGCAACTTAAGCATCGGTGGGAATGTGCCGAAGCTGAATTTGATGCTTTGGAACTTCATCTCGAATGAAATGACATTGTGTGTCAATGTGCTTTGTTCTTTCATGATGGACTGGATTCTTGACGAGGTTCGTAACACCCTGATTGTCGCAAAACAAGTGTATTGGAGATTTTGATGGATGGCCCATACTTGTCGTAATGCGACGCAACCATATCACTTCGCACACAGCTTCACGTGCGACGCGATACTCTGCCTCTATTGATGAAATAGCAACCACCTGTTGCTTCTTGCTGTGCCAAGAGACAGGACCGGATCCCATATGAAAAATGTATCCAGAAGTTGACTTGCGATCATCAAATGATCCGGCATAGTCGGAGTCCGTGTATCCTTGCAAGAAGAATTTGTTGTTCCTCTTGTATTCTAGGCCATATTCCATAGTACCACGGACATAGTGAAGAACACGTTTTGTCGCTTTCCAATGAGTGGTCTTAGGCTCCCGCATGAACCTCGAAAGATAGTTGACAAAGAAATACGAGATCTGGCCTAGTATTGGTCAGATATATGAGACTCCCAATCAACTGTCGATAGAGAGTACCATCTACCTGAGGTGAATCATCATATCGCGATAACTCAAGTCCATTCTCCATCGGAGTTGCCATTGGCTTGCAATCAGTCATGCGATATTTTTCCAGCAATGTCTTGGCATATTTTTTCTGAGACACTTTGATGGAGTGCTCCTTCTGGCTGAATTCCAGACCAAGACAATAATGGAGAAGTCCGAGATCCGTCATCTCAAAATATTTACACAAGTTTCTTTTGACAAGAGAGATCATAGTTTCTGAACTCCCCGTAATGAGCAGATCATCAACATAGAGTACAAGCAACACTATCTCGTAACCTTGTTTCTTGAAATAGAGGTTTGCATCTGACGGACATCTCTTAAATCCATGCCGCATAAGGTGATTGTCCATTTTTATATACCAAGCTCGAGGAGCTTGTTTCAGACCATATAAGGATTTGACCAATTTGCAAACCTTCTGCTCTTGGCCTTCCACTTCAAATCCTTCTGGTCGAGTCATGTAGACTTCTTCTTGGAGATCACCATTTAGAAAGGCACTTTTGACATCCATCCGGTGAACTTTCCACCCATATTGTGCTGCCATAGCACACATAACTCGAATTGTGGTCATCCGAGAAGTAGGTGCAAAAGTTTCCTCGTAGTCAATGCCTTCCTTTTGAGCATAGCCCTTTGCAACAAGACGGGCCTTATGCTTATCAATTGTTCCATCCGCCTTGTACTTGACTTTATATACCCATTTGCAGCCAATGGGTTTCTTTCCATGCGGCAGATCAACAAGCTTCCAAGTTTTATTTTTCATCAAAGACTCATACTCCGTATCCATAGCGGCCTTCCACCGAGGCTCACTAAGAGCATCTTGCACTGATGCAGGTTCAAGATCGTCTATGGTAGACATGAACACCCTGTCATCATCAATATCTATATCCTCTACTTCTGTACGTGGAGTTACATAAAGTTCCTCAAAAGATTGACAAAGATCATCAACCTCACCAGTTTCTTTGGCTTCTTTTTCCTTTTGAGCCATACTGCGTGTACGAGGTCTATCCAAGTTCAAATTGGGAGGAGTGGATAAATTTGCGTCTCTGATTGTATTTGTACACCATTTTGGATTCTTCTTCGGTGGTGTTGAAGAAGATGTAGAAGGACCTCCTGTCTGTGTTGACGAAGGAATCTTCTCTTCCTTAGATTCCACAAGATCTAGGTGTACTTTAGATGTGCTCCGTGATGTGAAAGCTTCATCAAAGACAACATCTCTGCCGACATGAATTTTCTTGGTCAAAGGATCTATCAAACGATATCCTTTAGAGTGCTCATCATAACCAAGAAAAATACATCTCAGTGTTTTCTCATCTAGCTTCTTCCTTTTCTCTTTCGGTATGTGCATGAAAGCGTGACATCCAAAAATACGTAGATGAGATATGGAGGGTTTTCGACCACTCCATGCTTCCCGTGGAGTCATTCCTTTTAGGGCCTTTGTGGGTGCCCTATTCAACAGATATACTGCAGTGGTGACAGCTTTTGCCCAATATTGTTGCCCAAGAGTAGCTCCTGTGAGCATACAACGAACCATTTCCATGATAGAACGGTTCCTTCTCTCAGCAACTCCATTTTGCTGAGGAGTATAGGCAGCTTGTTAACCGTCTCTTGATTCCATGCTTATCTAAGAATGCAGAAAATTCATTAGAGGTAAACTCCCCCCTCGATCCGAGCGGAGGGTTTTAATAGAAGCTCCCGACTCCTTCTCAACGGATTTCTTGAATCGCTGGAAGAATGCGAAAGCTTCGGATTTCAGTTGGAGAAAGAAAACCCACATCTTTCGTGAGTAGTCATCTACGAATAACCGAAAGTACCTCTTCCCTCCACAACCGTTGGGTGTGAAAGGACCGCACGGATCGGTGTGAATTAACTCCGGAGGTTTTTGTGCTCTTGTTGAGCTCTTCTCAAATGGTACTCTATGCTACATTCCCGCCAAGTAGTTAGAGCACACTGGCAATGTGGCAGAAAGGGAAGGAAGACCCTTTACCATCTCATACTTACTGAGCTCAAGTAAGTAGCCATAACTAAGATGCCCATATCTCTTGTGCCATAGGGAAGTTGCCTCCTTGGTAGAGACAATCATGGCAACATGTGGAGTAGAGATAGCATCTAGGGCAAATAAGCCGTGCTTATATGAAGTCGTTGCAATCCGCTTACCCTTCCCGGTAATAGTACAACACTTCTTGCCATTCTCAACACGAAAGTTGACAACCATATTTCTATCCAGGATTTGTGTGACTGACAACAAATTGTTAGCCAATCCCGAAACATAGAGGACTTTGTCAATCTGACACTTGCCATCAGGAAGAGTGACTGAAACTGTACCCTCTCCCTGAACCCTGTAGGTTTTATCATCAGCAATGGTGACAGGTTTGCCCTCTTTGGCCACGAATGATTCAAACCACGATCTGTCGCCAGTCATATGTTTGCTAGCTCCAGAATCGACATACCAAACAGGATCCCTCTGTGTGGAATCTGTGGTAGTCATGAGCACCTTGTGTGCCCATTCGTAATCTGAGTCGATTCTTCAACAACAACATTCACCCGGGGTTGCTTGTTTTTATTTTGTGGTTTGTTTTGGCCTTTTGCTTGTTCTTATGCCAACACCCGTTGGTGTCATGGTTGTCTTTCTCACAGATCTTGCACCACCTCTTCTTCTGTTGAGGTTGTTTTCCTTTTCCTTTCATGTCATGTTGAGAATTTCCTCCTTTCTAAAAGTTGCCTCCTTTTTGCCCATTACCTTTCTTCCTAGAACCCCGCCTCGTTGGTGTATAGGGCTGTATTGGAAGAATCATCCTTGTGAAGTTGGCGTGCCTCCGTTGTTGAAGCAGATTGACCAACTCGATGTAGGTAATTTGTCGTTGAGACACCTGGATGGAGGTGATCAACATATCAAATGAAGAAGGTAAAGCTCTCATCACAATTGAAATGAGAAGCTTTTCATCCACATAATCTCCCAAAGAATTCAATTTCTCTTTCAATTCAGACACTCTACACGTAAAGAGTTCAACTGTTTCACCCTGTCTCAAACTCGAGTTATGAAGTTGTTGTTGAAGATGAAGAATGGTGGAATCATTCTTTCCCTCATAGATGGTTTTAAGGGCATCCCATGCCTCTTTACCACTTGCTTTGTCAGCTATATGAGGTTGCACTTCATCTGAAACAACAAACAAAATGAGCACCTTTGCTCGACTGTCTTTCTTGTCAAAAGCTATCTGATCAGCAGTAGGAGCCGTGGATCCTGATGCTGGTGAAGGCCTAGGTGTTACTCCAGTAACAATATCCCATAAATCTTCCATTTGGAGAATTGCCTTCATCTTATGTTTCCATGGTGTATAATTTGGACCTTTCAATAACCGATGAGGATCACCATCAACTTTGCAACAACGGCCATAGTGAAGGTTCCTTATAACACCAATTGGTCCCCCTTTCGATATACCTTTTGCTAGGCCGTTATACCGTACAAAATACCCGCCCTTACGTGAGGGAAACTATAGGTATTTAGAAAGATCAACAAAAATCACCCGCCCTTACGTGAGGGAGACTATAGGTGAGTTTTAGAGATCATACGATACGTGGAACATAAGCAAGATTGAAAGGGAATCGCCTTGTTGATGGCACCTACCATAGAAGATTCTTCTCATGCGTGGGGCGTAACTTCCCCTAAACACTATGAAGAATACTTCGTCAGGATTTACGCCTAAACACAAGAGCGATTAAGGGTAGTGGATGGAGTAAAAAAATGCAAAAAATGGCAAACTTATCTCTCCCCGACGATTTATAGAGAACAAGCTCGTACGTCGTTGTAGCAGCTATATTAGGCGACGGATACAGTAGCCCAATCACGACAACTTTACTCGTAAGTGCTGGCCGTAGGTATCACAAATACCGAACGCTGTAGTGCAATAAATTGCACGGATGGGTTTTAATTATTCCGGGACTTAGGGAGTGTATTTGATTTTTTTTTAACTTTTAATGAAGTAGTGCAAAAATGAAATATGCAACATACAACATAAAAAGTGCCCACAAGAATTAACCCTCCAGGTGTCGGACACAGCCGAAAATGCACCTTTTACAATAATGCCAAAAATTTGCTTTTTCATAAAATTACTCACATTCCCCCTTTGATTTTTTGAAAAAAATATCCCCCCTAAAAAAAATTCTCTTTAACAAAGCATTTTAATAATTATTATGTATTTAAAGTTAAAATAAATAATTTTAATTTATATAGTTTTAAAAACTTATGAAAAAATAAATTAAAATTAAATTTTAATTTATAAAGTTTTAAAACTATAGAAAATAAATTAAAATTAAAAATTTTAACTAAAAAATAATAATTAAAAAAACTTTGAAAAAAAAATTTACCTTTGAAAGGGGGAGTCGGCGAGATTTGAACCCTCGACCTGCAGGCTCCTAGAGCCTTACCGCACGGCTCACGACCACGTGAGCCAGCGGGCTGATCCGAAAGGATCAGGGAGATCCTCCTTTTTCAACCCCTGGTTGTGCCTCCTCCTCTTCTACAGCGGCCTCCAGTTGCTTGGTCGCGTTTTTTTTTTTTTTTTTTTTTAAAAAAAATATTCTCTAGGGCGCACGCGTTCCTCTTGCAGCTCTGCGTCCCGGGCACGTTGGACGCAACGCGTTCAACAGGGGGGTGGGCTCGTCCTCCTCCAACGGGGGGGCGCACTGGGACGCGCACTGCGTCCTCCTCCAACGTGCACTGGGACCCGCGCTGTGTTCGCAAGACGTGGGACGCGCGCAGGGCGCGCTGCGTCCAGACTTTGGGCGTGCGTGCGTTGCGTCCTACGGGCATCCAGCTACGCTGCGTCCAACGCGAACGTGGCAGCGCTACGTCCAGAATTTGGGCGCGCGCGTTGCATCCTGCGGGCGTCCAGCTACGCTGCGTCCTGCAATTTTTTTTTTTTTTCTTTTTAGCTGCTATCACGCGACGGAATCAAGGAAAATCACGTCGCGAAAAAAGAATGAAAAAAATCGCACTGCTCGGAAAATGCGTTCAGAAAAAAAATGCACAACAATTTTTTTTTTCAACAAACAGCGTCGTCCGCCTCCCTTCACGCCACTGGCTCTGATGCCATGTTAGGAAATGAATCAATTTGTTTATTGAAAAATATGCAGTTTAAATAAGACTGCAATTGCCGGAGGTTGCCAAACCAACCAGCTACAATAGCATATTGTTACAACGAAATAACAAATGCAAGAATAGGACAAATAATGTAATAACAATATAACTACGCTAACAAGGCCAAGCATTAGGTTTCATACCACATAAAATGGAAAACCACCAAATGGTCCACCAAGACCAGGTGAATACCTTGAAAATGGAATACCCGTCATAATGAACTAACCTTTTAAGGGTTAGTCATAGATCTCAGATTTGATCGTCTTCTTATAGAAAAGATCTCTAAGACAACAATATCACTATCGTGATAAGAATCCATGGAATGTCATCTTAAACATGATTATATAACTTTAAACCTCTTAGAGCATATTGGTTCACTCTTCGTTTAGGCAACCCTTTTGTTGTATACATTGAGTTCATTATAAAAGGATATTACTTGTCCAATACGGGTGTTTCCCTACCTCAATTATTTAGCTTCGAATGTAGGGTTTATCTTGGTTTGAAAATTCAAGATCATTTCACCTTCTTGAGAGTTTCATTCCACATGGTATTCTAGAGTAAACCATCTTGAGTACGTTAGAGGTGAATATAATCAGTAAATCCTTTTGTGATAGAATCCATTACATCAATTCTTAGGTTTAAAACAACACAAGAGATATCCATTTGAGAACTGTATCCCAATACACTCTTCTTTATGTATACATACCATCATTTATTACATAAGGTATTGTTTGATAAAAGATGAAGCTAGCTATCTACATAATTCATAGTTATCCATTACATGACATATTACATCATTAACCTACTAATAATTAAGCATACATTCTAGAATCATATTTTGGTTATACTCAAACATAGTGCATGCAAGTAAACATCCATCATCATTATTAACTTACTTAAATTATACATAGCATAATAAAATTATAACATTCAAGATTCCCATTTGCTCCATAAATGCACGAGAAATAATAAAGCAAGACACAATGATTTATCTTGGGAACCCTCATGGGGAATAAATCCAACCTCCAAAATATGATGTCTCCTCATATTCATAAACTCAAGATGTTAAATATTACAAGTATTTAAGGGTCTCAACGGATCCCTTTTACTCAAATATACAAATCCAGGAATGTTACTGTTCCTATTTGAATATATGATGCAATTAAGGAATTACCTAATTCCTTTCTCTAAGAAATCATGATAATATTAATAAAATTCCCATACTAAGGAGTAATCCATTTGTCCTTCTAAATTTAATATGCAATTAAGGAATCTATTGATTCCTTTATCTAAGCCATCTTAGAATTTATAACATCTTGCGTAAGTTTATGATAATCATTGGATCCATATTTTGGAGATGACTCTTTGACATTGGAGGGAACTTCATAAATTCCCTCAAAAATGAATTCCATATCCATTTTTATTTTTGGGTTGATATACCGTCAACCTTTACTTCATACATTAAAGTCCCATACCCTTAGTTTATGAATCATTCATCATCATCATTTTGTTTAAATAATCTATACATCTTATTCATTATAAATTAATGTATTTTTAAAGTAGACCAAATTATCACCATAATACTTATTAAAATCACAACTTTATGAAGACTTGAATCTCTTCTTTAAAACTACTCCTTATACTATCATTTTTATTCTAGTATTTTCTCTATCCTTATTGAGTCTCAATTTAATTAAACATTAGGTACTTCTTTTAGAGTTGTTATAAAAGAGGGTAAATCAAATCCACTAAGTTCATTCGATAATTTTCTTTAAGATATCCCTCTAACTTGCTTAGCATGACAATGCATCAACAATTACAATCTCCTTTGGTTTAAGAAACTAAATACCTATTCTATCCACCAGATGGAATTTATTACCCAATGGTTAGATCCAACATTGGCTCTTGATTTATCTCTTAAGGTGATTGTCACATCACCTTGACTATTGGTCAGAGTGTTTACTGTGTTTGACCTGACAGTTTTGCACACTATGGATTCGAAGCTTATATCTTAAAGTAGTGTTTCCAAGGGTCCTATTTTACATCACTTCATCAAAACACTAAGCTTTATTAGTGTTAACCCAAGTTCAAGGTTGTGGTGACTTGGATCTCCCGTGATACTTGCTAGGGGGATGTTCTAGTGGGCACTGAATAGTGGTCACTCTTCCTCATTTGGACGCTACTCTACATGATTAAATAGAACTCAAAACATAAATTCACAGCCATATTTTTGCTACCTGACGGTATGTCAAACTGGTCAATTCACACCCAAGTTAAATTGTTACAAATTTGAACTAAATCATTGATGAATAGAGGGCTCGTCAGATACACAAATGTTCGAAGACATGATGATAGTCATGGTTTATTTAGAACTATCTGGTTTTATGCAGGGGTTTTCAATACACTCGTTGCCCATGAAGACCAAAACACCTACAACTATCTCCAGCCCCCTCATAGACCAATTCCATGAATACAATTATCAGGGGTTTTGATCGTAGATGGCCAAAGAAAGTAATGCAGTCCTCTAACTGATATACCGCTATGTCCATGTGGCACCGTGGAGTACCTGGCAGACAATAGGCAAGAGGTATGACTTAGGGAGTTTGTAGGTAAACAATTTTTTGAATACAAGCCATAAACCATATCCGAGAAGAGAAAGAATGAACGCTACTTTGATGAGATTTTAGGACAACCTAGATATTGATTTGAACACAAATGCAACTATCACGTAGGGTTTGAGCTTTGGAGAAGCCGCGTAGGGTTACAAATATTGGATGGTGAATCTTAGATTAATTCCACCATTGGCTACTTCAAATCACAGCACAGGGTCTGAGATGTTTATGACCAAGACTTCACACTCTTATAGCATACCCTTTAAAATATCGGTCAGATGTGGCATAGAGTAGATTTTAATATGGATTTAGTGAAATTTTTGATCCACACCTTCATACGTTGGCATACTTCTTGGTGAAGCATTGTCTTAGGATGAAATACTGAAGGAATTTACATAGCAGAGCTTAATGTTAAGTAGTCCAATCGAGGATGGTCTTCATGGTTTCGTATCCTTACAACAACAGTAGGTGGTTGTTGATCACTCAACACCATAGGATAAGGGCTATTCTTGAAGACCTACGAAACATCTCACACTACCATGGTTTGACACTGTAGCATCATATAAGAAGTGACGATCATTAACTTTTTTTTAACCAATAGCTAGTGATCAGTCAGACCATAGTGAACTCTTGGCTCTACCTTAGGTGAAACGGTGTTTTAACCTAAAGTAGGTGGTATGTTCAAGTTTGACTGAGATGGTTTGGTCAATAACATCGAGGGTGGTCTAAATTCCTCCTACTTGTGGAAAATTCCACCATTTTGATTAATTAATAGCCACTATGATGGAATAATCATATAGCAAGCAACATATGTGGGTCAAGTATTAGTTCATTAAGCTAATCCGAATTCAAGACAACAATCTTAATACCATTGATCCCACAATACTCAAACTCTTAACTAAAAACATTTTCATACTATTATACATCAAGAAGATAATAGTCAAACAACAATAAATAATCAAGATTCCATTGGAGTAAAGAATTCCAACCTCAACTTATCGATAGGCTTGGATATACTTCAATTTCCTCCTCCTCACTTGGCTCCTTCCCTCTTCCAGAAGTATCTCCTTCTTCACTAGAAAATCTTTTAACCTTCTAGTTTTTGATCCACCAAAGTGGAGAGCATACTCCCTAGGGTTTTCCAAGACTTCCTAGTTGTTCCTTACTCTAACTAGGAGATCTTTCAAGTCTTATGGTTTCTGATCCACCCAAGGTGGAGAGCATACTCCCTAGACCATCAAGATTTCCTAGATCCTAGATAGCCTTTCTTCACAAAATATCCTCTATTTATAGGGAAATTTCCCCACTTATGGCCAAATAGTGTTGTTATTATTTTATTATTAAAAATGTGCCTTGAGTCCCTTAAGACTTATCATGTCACTAGAGGTTCCACTAGAGATAAGTTGAGTGTTCTTATTTTTGTTTTGTAACTTTTCCCATGGGGACAAATATCAAACTAATACTATTAATGCAAAGAATAGATACAAAGTTAGAATTATTATTGATAGGATAACAAATCCCCCTTTTTAATTTCCACCAATATAGAAAGGCCATATGGGTGTTTCCCCATGGATAGGGTATATATATAATATTTAACAATCCTAAATTCATTTTAAGTCCCATCTAAATTGGGTCCACTAGGTTGTTTGCACATAATTTACCATATTGTTATAATTTTGCAAAATATAATTCCTCCAATTTATCTTTCACAAGATCTCATAATTATTTTCTAATTAATTATCTTTTCCAAAATATAATTAATATTTTCTTATCCTTCACAAAATTATTTAATTAGAATTTTTGTAGGATTCTTTAGGGTCTATTCCCTTTTTATCAGGCATTAATTGATCCCCAAGAATAATTAATATCCTTTAAATAAGGTAGGAGGGTGGCGGGTCATGACAATTTAATTTTTGTCACTTATATTTCACCTTTCACTTTGACCTTTTTCTATAAAGATAGAAAGAATGACATGAATGATGCTTCTTAGGAGTATTGTGCACATTTAGTTGTAAACATGACCATCCTTTAGTTGTAAATATTTTTCTTTTCTTTTTGAGTGAGAAAACTAATACCCACCTTATTATACTTTAATTTTCAAAGGTTTCATTAATATAATATATTAGTTTTATATCCACGTTGTATATATGGTGAGATTATGTTGTGCTAATATACACAATAGTGTTGTATTTTAAAAAACTCAAAACTAAAGAGGCAAGGTTATGCCCTTATAATATTAAAAGGGTATATGTGGTAGGTAGGATATAAAATTATAAATATTAATCTTATGATTTTTTTTGTAAGTTATTTTTTTTTAAAGGGGCATTTGAAAGGCACCCCAACACCTTGGTACAACTAGAAGAAACAAAAAGCAGAAGCGACAGAGAAGCAACAAAGAAAGTAAAGAAAAGAGGATTCTAAAAAGGAACAAAATGCATCCTTAGAAAAAGAGGAATATAAGCGGAGATAAAACAACAAGACCAAAAGAAACCCCACAACAACAAGCGAAAGAAAAGAATCACTGAGTATGATGTGCTTCAGTGGATGCAACAACGATTTTCGGATCGTCGTTCTTGGCATTAACCTTAACTTCATCCTTGGGAGCATCCTTAAAAACCTCCTTAGTTATTTTTACAACTTCATCCTCTCTGGATTCCTCATTAACATTAGAAATCCCAGCCGCAAAAAAGATAGCAAGACCATCCTTATCAAAGGTGTCACAAAAAATAGTAAATTTAAGACATTTCTTTGATACTTCAACAGAGCAATGCCATTCCCAAGAACAACATAAGCTATCTCTAGGTGATCAATGGTAGTGAAAGAATACTAAATGACAAGTTTGTGCAGGTATCTCTCAACCACATCAGGCAAATCAGACCTATATTTACTATCATTTGTGTCCTTCTCAGGAGTAGGTGTATCTTTGAATTTGAGTCTTTGGGAATAGCGAGTGGGAGTATTTTCAACCTTGACTTTTTTCTTGGCATTGAAGACTGTGTGGGGTTTTCTAGGTTTTACTTTTACTTTAACACTTTTGGATTTTGGGCTAGGAGTGTGAGAGGACTCTTCCTCAACACTATCATGTACAGTAATGTTTCCTTTGGGGAATTTCTAAAGGAAATATCCATATAGAATTTTGAACAATCCTTGATGGGCAGGCCAATTTGTGTCTTTCTTGGCATGAGTGGACATAATGGAATATTCCATGGACTCGTATAAAAACTTAGGGATATTAAGAATTTTGGCATCTCTAAAATGATTAATAAAGGATAAATGAAAGATACACAACTAAGACTCAGGATCATCGATAGTCAAATACTGCATGATGGGTTTCAACAATTCCTTCCAAGGAGTAGACAGGTTCTGACGATACAATTTTTTTTTGTGGAGCTTCCACATCGACGAGGATGGTTCAAAGTGGGTAAGCTCTGCTTCCTAGTTGTGTTTGTTTCTTCTCACCACATGTCCATCAAGATCCTACCCAGTAAGCTCAGCAAGGATTTCCACAGTGATATGGAAATCGACTCCATGAATAATGATGATGCCATCCTCCCAAGTCAAATTGAAATCGATGTTGGCATCCCAATCAGTTCCAAAAAACATTTTGAAAAAGAGGATCAGACCACCTTTATCTTTGAGAACTGATTCAACAATAGGATCAATGGAAAAGGTGTCAAGTTCGACATAGGTGATTTTGGCATCTTTCATGGTGAAGAAATAGGGGTAAAACATAAGGATACAAAGGAGCGGGTACAGGGCTAATAGTGGGAGGTAAACAATACCAATTGGATTTAAAACCTCTTTGCGACATGAGACGACGAAGAAGGACAAAATCATGGTAAACCAAAAAGAAAAAACTTATGGGAAAGGGTAATGACCAGAACAAAGGAGCTAGTAAAGACCAAAGGGTAATAACCATTAATATTTATGTTCAAAATTTAGATGTTATAAGGAATGAGAATGTTTATGGTGATGAGAAACATGAATAACAACATAAATATTGGTCATATCATAATGAGTTTAGATTTATAGTTAGTTTAAATAATATTCATTTGGGAAAAATATTATGTACACTACTTTTTTCTTGGATAATTTTTTTTATTGGTTCAATTGCCTTGTGATGCTTATAAGTCAGTATTTTATTACTTCATTTAGTATTATATTATTATATTTAAACCTCATTATTCATATATTGTTTTTAGGAGAACGTTTACAAATTACATCAACAACCACCTTCAAGGGATTTGAACACAAGACCAATTAAGAAACAACCATCATCTTAGCCACTAGGGCAACTGCCTGTCGACCATTATTCATATATTGTAAAGAGTTATTGTATGTATGGTAAAAATCTATTAATAAATTAATATAAACATGTAACTTTTAACCTCTATGGCTTATTTTTATTTTTATTTTTGATATATAGGAGTTTTTCACCTGCATTAAGTATTTATTCTAATGAGGGGGACCTGAAGGAGCTTGTGATTGGAACACCCACCTCAAGTTGGCAAACATTCAGTAGAAAATGGGTCTGTCTATAACCTCGACATTCTATGGCTTAAATGTTATAGTATAAAGAAATAAAAATTAGAGAGGAGGGTAAAAAATGTAAACTATAAATAATACATACTATTATTTGGATGTCTATAAATATGTAGAGGAATATATAAATATTTAAGTATATAGCTTGTATGTTATAATTTAATAAATGACATATTTCTCTCTTTATATGTTATTGTAGCTTATATTACAATATTTTAACCCATATTGTATATTGTAAGGATAATTTATATGATTTTTTTTTTGTTCCAATATATAGTAAATATATTTCTTTATATAGTGATCTCTAGTTTATTAGACAACAAAATTGATGATATTATGATTCAATCTTAATGTTTAATATGACTACACATTTGGTAATTAGTTGTCTATTTTTCCATTGGTTAATTGCCTTGTGATGCTTATAAGTTAGTCATTTATTACTTCATTTAGTATTATATTATTATATTTAAATCTCATTATTCATATATTATAAAGAGGTATTGTATGCATGGTCAAAACCTATTAGTAAATTAATATTAAACATGTAAGTTTTAACCGCTATAGCTTAAATTTTATAGTACAAAGCAATACAAAATAGAGAGGAAGGATGTGGGAGCAGGGGATATAAATTTTAAATATTACAAATGCAAATTATAGATAATATATACTATTCCTTGGATGTTTGTAAATATGGAAAGAAACATATAAATATTTAAGTAGATATCTTGTATCTTATAATTTAAGAAATGGCATATATTTCTCTCTTTATATGTTATGTACCATATTTTATATATTACAATTTTTTAATCCATATTGTATGTTGGAAGGATAATTTATATGAAAAATCTTCTAATTTCTTATATATAGTTACTATAATTTTTTATACCTTGATGTTTAGCTTAGTTAGACAACAAATTTGATAATTTTATGGTTCAATATTAATGTTAATATGACTACACATTTAGCAATTAGTTGTTATTGTTTTATTAGTTAATTACCTTGTGATGCTTATAATTCAGTCTATTATTTCTCCATTTAGTATTATATTATTATATTTAAACCTCATTCATATATTATAAAGAGCTATTGTATGCATGGTCAAAACCTATTAGTAAATTAGTATTAAACATGTAAGTTTTAACCTCTATAGATTATGTTATACTACAAAGCAATACAAAATAGAGAGGAAGGAAGGATGTGGGTATAGGGGATATAATTTATAAATATAAAAAATGTAAACTATGTAAATGTGCAAACAAAGATATAAATATTTAAGTATATAGCGTGTATGCTAAAATTTAAGAAATGACATATATTTTTATTTATATGTTATGTACCATATTTTGATATATTACAATTTTTTAACCCATATTGTATGTTGGATGGATAATTTATACGAAAAATGTTCTAGTTCTAATATATAATTACCATACATTTTTATACATGGATGTCTAGCTTATTAGACAATAAAATTGATGATATTGTGGTTGAATATTAATGTTTAATATGACTACACATTTGATCCATGGGTGGTTTCAGTCCCAATATTTATGGAATTGGAGCTCAAGAATAAGGAAGGCTCCTCCTTTTATGGAAGTCCTATTCCATTTCCCTGCATCTCTTCCTTGGCCTTGTCCTAGGTCCCTGATCCTGTCCTAGTTTCTCGGGCACTTCCTTAACCCTTCCATTTTGGTAGGATGGTGTTGCAAACGATCTATCTAGGGTGGGAGATCAATTTTCCAATGTTCTGTCCCTTTCCTTACCTTATGGTGGGTTTTCCTTTGGTGCTTGGATCCTGGGATGGTTTTGGGTTTTTCCCTTGGGACTTTTCCTAGGTTTTTTGGGTTGTTTAGGGATTTTTCCTTGGATTTCCTAGTTTTTTCCAGGTTTTCATGGTGTCTTCTTGATGTTTGCCCTTGGAGGATCTTCAGTTGCAGAATGCTATGTCTGTTGGAAAGCATATTCATGAGCATTTTTGCATAGCATATTTTTGGACTTGGGGAGGAGGACCTTGTGCTTTCTTTTGTGACTGCTCTTTAGGATTTTAGTTTTGCAAGTTTTCCTCATCCATTTTCTTGAAGCTGTTTGAGGGTGGTGTTAAAGGTTACCTTGTACTTCTGTCCTCTTGGGTTCCTTTGGTACTTTCCTTTCTTTTTCCTGTGATGTGTTGTTCTACTTTTGTTGCTTCCTCTACTGGTCTGGCGTCCTTAAAGGCTCCTTTCTACACTACATGAGGACTTCATGGCCTGTGGAGTTCCTCCATATGCTAACCTACTTTTTAGGCTAGTGATACATTACATGAGGATTTTTTAGCCTGAGGAAATCCTTTGATTGTTTTTCATCCTTTTAGGCTCACAAGGGATTTGTTTTATCACAGTTTGAATGATCTTAGGGTATCCCTGACTGCTACTCGTCCTCATCCTAATGGGTTTTACTGTGATTTCCTTTTTTCTGCTCCACCCTTGGTATAGGGTGGTTTTTCTGCATGTAGCTGGTTTTCCCTACGTGGGAAGTGGATCTCTATTTGTCTACTCCACCCTTGGCTTAGGGTGGTTTTTTCTACATTCAGTTGGTTCTCCCCTGCATGGGGAGTGGTTTTTCTCTTGGCTCCTGGTTTCCCATGGGTGTTTTGGTGCATTTCCCCTTTTCTCACCCTTGGGTTGTTCTAAATTTCAAGTTAGGTGCCTATTCCTTTTGCTCGCCTATGGGAAGTTTCAGATTGTGTTTTAGGCAGGATTTTTCGTTCCTTTATGCCACCTTTTCCTTTCTTGCCTGGCAAGATTTTCAAAAGTTGCTTTGTGTGAATTTCCTCACTACTTTCTTGAATTTTTTCCTCAAGGATTTCCTCAAGCCTTTCCTGAAGGTGTTCCTCAAGGCTTTCCTCAAGCCTTTCCTAAAGGTGTTCCTCAAGGCTTTCCTTAAGCCTTTCCTATTGTCCATCCTTGGACTGTTCCTCTTGAAGTTTGATGTAATCGAGTTTTGGTATCTTTGATAAAAACCCACTTTTAATATAACAAAAAATAAATATGACTACACATTTAACTAATAAAAAATTCATGATTTAAGAAGATTAATCTCCTATTTTGCAATGAAAAATCATCAAATAATGGATTTTTTTGAACAAGTAGCAAATAAATTTATTTTTTAGATCACATGAATGTTGAAGCTTTATAGGATTACAAGACAAATAATATTAGCTAGATAATAGATCCTTACCATGACATCTGTTGTATGGGATACATTTGAATAACACCATAGATTAGAATTTGAGATATCATTATAAATTATTTAAGGTTTTGAGAAATAGATTAGAATTTATAATTATGTCTCAAGTTCTAAACCTGATTTCTTCAAAATTTATAGCAAGACCTTGAATTTCCATAATTATATCTTGTATGTTCTATGGAGCCTTTGCTTTCATCAAAATTATATTTATTACTATTACTAAATTGCCTTCCATCCATAGTCTTATATTTTATTTGTATGTATATTTTTAACCCTTCCAAAGCTTCCCAAGCTTCAACTTTATTATTTGTCTTAAGTCCACTTTTAAAATTCATAATGAGACAAAATATATCCCCTAATATATCTAATTATTCCTCCTCTCTTGTTGGTCCTATATTTATTTGAGATGCTCCATCAAAATTAAATTTGACCAACTCCACTTCTAGTGCTTTCCACTTTATATTCTTTGCCTTCTTTCATTTCTCCTATATCTAACATCATAATTTTATTTGATGACTTGACTTTGTCTATCAAGGCACTATGCTTCAAGATTGGGGATTGGGTGAGTTAATAGCATTGGCTCAGACTCTTATATGGCTAAACACATCTTTATTTTCATTACCTTTAAATTGTTTTTATTTTCTTTAAATATTCATCTATTCCTTTCTAGCCATATAGTCTAAAGTATTGTATATTTTAAAAGTCTATATTATTTGTAAAGCCTCACTTTTAAAAGTGCTCTACCATTGCTTTAACCAATTTTTAATTATTTTATTCATCACCATGTATTTACCAAACATATTAGGAACACGTTACCATATATTTTAGACAATTGAGCAATGTTCCAATAGATGGTCTATATTCTCCTCCTCATTTTTACATAGAACACATTGTGAGGGGCCATGAAAATCCCTTTTCCTTAGATTATCATAGGATACAATTCTTTTATGATCTACTAGTCAAACAAACATTTTAACTTTAATAATTATTTGACTATCCCAAATAGATCTCTATATTCTTGTGATTAAGGTACCGTATATTTCTATTGATTTGGGCATAGTGTACAAGAACATATAATATAGTGAAGTGACCTATACGACTGATTTAATTAGTTGCACTCATCCTACTAATGATAATAGTTGCACTCTTCCTAAAATAATAGAAGGTAAAATTCAACATGGAACTTATGATGAGGCAACAAGGATTGAAGATAAGGAAACCCTTTGTGAGTACCATAATATCCTAGCCTGTGAAGAGATGTATTGGAGGCAAAAATCAAGGGCGTTATGGATGAAGGAAGGTGATTCAAATTCGAAGTTTGTCCATGTTACAACTTTGAGGAATAGAAGCAACAAAAATATTAGAATGTTAACCAAGGAGGATGGCTCCTCAACCCAGAATATCTAGGAGATCAGGTATGAGCCTGTGAATTGTTTTAGCTCCTTGTTAGGTGAAGGACTAGCTTGCAATGCCCAAGCAAAGGATTCTCTTCTTCAATTTATCCCCCAAATTATTGATGAGATGACCAATGAGTTCCTCACAGCGGAATTTTCTGATGAAGAGATGAAATATACCCTTTTTAGCATGGATCCTGACAAGGCTCCTAGGCTAGATGATTTATCGCCTTATTTTTACCAAGTTTTTTAGGATATTGTTGGTGCAGATGTCATCACTACCATTAGGAAGTTCCAAACTTCTAATCACATTTCCAAGGGTTTTAATTCAATGTTTATAGCTTTGATACCCAAAGGCCCCAATCCTAATACCATGGTTTATTTTAGGTCGGTTAGCCTATGTAACGTATCCTATAAAATACTGTCCAAAGTCTTAGCTAACCGCTTGAACAAGGTCTTGCATGTTATCATTGATCTAATTCAGGGAAGTTTAGTTCAAGGGAGATCAATATTATATGGAGTTATCACAATTCATGAGGCTCTCCATACAACTGTCGATACTAAGAAGGTAGTCATGGCCTTAAAGCTAGATATGAACAAAGCTTTTGATAGGATAAATTTGGATTTCCTAGAGGTAGTTTTAGTAAAATTTGGTTTCCACACTCAATGGATCAAGCTGGTCAGATAATGTATTTCAAAGGCCTAGTTTTCAGTCTTGGTAAATGGGTCTATAGTAGGATTTTTTCAAAATGATGAATAAGACAAGGAGATCCCATTAGTCCCATGCCTTTCATCATTGTAGCAGAAGCCTTAGGAAGAACCATCAAGGCAGCAACAACAGCTAGACTTATATCAGGCATAAAGACAACTTCGTTAACAACCCCAATGACCCATCAACAATTTTTTAATGACACATTGTTGCTTACGTTGGCTTTAGTGGTTGAGGCAAGAATGATCAGACACATTCTTAAGATGTATGAGGAGGCGGTCGAACATAAAGTGAATTTTAATAAGAGCAAGCTATATTTTATAAATACCCCCATTCCTAGGAAAAATAGCATTGCTAGAATTCTAGAATTTCAGATTGCGTCCCTTCCTACCTCCTACTTAGGCCTTCCCCTTTTCTATGGGAAATCGAAAGGGTCAATGTGGAATATTGTGCCAGAGAGAATCCAAAAAAATCTAAAAGGCTAGAAAGGACATTTATTATCTCAAGTGAGCAAAGCAATATTAACAATGGCCTCCCTAAAAAGTATACCTATATATTTATTATCGGTTTTTAGAGCTTCAAGCAAGGTGTATCATAAAATCGAGAAATTTCAAAATAACTTTCTCTAGTCAAGGACCGAGGATAAAAAAAGGATCCATTTGGTAGGGTGGAATAAGGTTTGCAAACCTAAGGTACAAGGGGGGCTAGGGTTGAGGAGAGTTGCTAATATCAACATAGCTCTTATAGCCAAACAAGCATGGCGAATATTAACCAAGGTAGAAAATGAATGGATGACCATAGTCAGGAGGAAATACCTCCAAGGATCAAATTTACTCAATGATAATCTGGTGAGTAGAGGGTCAGCTTTCTGGAAGGCAATACTAACAAGCAGATATCTAGTCAAGAGAGGGATTAGATGGATCCTTGGGAATGGGTAAATGATAAACTTTTGGAAGGACCGATGGGTGAGAGCTGAGGAATTATCCCAGAATCCCTGATTGGCTAGGATCCAAGAACACATGGAGCAGTAGATTAGGCAAAGGGTGGATGATTACATCTAGCAGGATATGAACACCCCTAGGTGGAAATACATTAGAGTACAAGGTTTTTAAGCTGAGTTCGAAGAACTTCATAATATTTTAACACAGTATCTTCTTCCCTCTGGAGAAGATGAGGATCACATTTCTTGGGCCAAGACTAAAAGTGGATATTTTACGATCAAATCCACCTATAACTTGCTCCTCAACAATAAAGACCAACAATTTCAAATGAATTTGGTCTGGATCAAGGGTTTAATCCCTAAAATATCTTTTTTCTCATGGTTGGTGATCCAAGGAAAAATTCTTACCATGGATAATATGTTGACCAAAGGTATGGTTATTGCTAACCATTTTCATATGTGTAGGGCTGGGTGGGAGTCAACCCAACATTTGTTCCTAGAGTGTCTGGTGGCAACGTCCATCCTTGACAAACTTTTCCAGCCTTTTAGGATCTCGTGGGTCAAGCCAAATTCAGTTTCTAAAGTGTTCCAACAATGGCCTCAACCCTTTGTTAGTCTGAAACTTAAGTACCTTTGGAAAATTTGTTGGCACCATTTCCTGTGGCAGATATGGTTAGAAAGGAATCATAAAGATTTTAAGGACACCAGTCATAGCCTTAAAACAATCCTCAATAGAATCCTTACCTTTACGAAAGAAAACATTAGTATCCTTGCTAAGGAGAACCGTATAATCCCTCTCTAGGAAAGACAAATTGTTTTAGCCTTAGGCATTGAGGAAAAGCCTTTCATCCCTCTACTCAATCCTAAAAATGGGGTTTCTTGGGAGCCACCCCCTAGGGGTAGGTTCAAATTGAAATTTTATGGTGCAGCTAAGGAGAACCCAGGAAGACCAAGAGCTGGAGGAGTAATCAAATATCATAAAGGAAACCTGGTTAAGGCCTTCAATGAACTATTGGGAATTAGAACTAATAATGAGGTGGAAGCTAGAGCCCTTTTGATAGGGTTAAAAGTTTCCCAGGAGACTCATGGAAATTTGATGATTGAAGGCGATTCCATGAATATCATCAACCTATTAACCAATGGCAAAAAACCTCCATGGAGGATTGAGGTCATCATCCATGAGGCAAGGATCCTTTTTGTGGCAAGACAGGACAGGAGGATTCGCCATGTGTTTCGTGAGGCCAACAAAGTGGCTGACAAATTAGCCAATGTGGGTATTGATGTGGGAAGTTTGAATATGTTGACACAAGGGGTACCACGTGAAGTGGAAGATATTACTAGACATGAAAAGCACACTACTGATTAAGAAGAAAGGTGGAAGGGTGCTTTTTCCCCAAGTTTTTCGTGATAAGCATAGAGTTTTTTCTCTAAGTCAACTCAAATAACTATCGCTATAAGTAATGTTAATTGTCATGTTGAACTGTCTTTCTGTAGTAAGTGTAAGGTGTTGTAGGATAACCAACACAATTTTTGAAAAGAATGTTCTAAGGATGACCAGGATCTGCAATCTCAACATAAGGCTAGATTTTGTATTAGGTTTTGGGTTAACCTACAAAACTCGGTAATTAATGATAACTTTTATTTACCAAAAAAAAGATAATCATATACCTTTCCATGTTGGTAGTTTATTCTAAAATTTACTTATAACTAGATTTCACAATTATATCCTCATTCTCTGCTCAAATAAAAGCATCCCTAGATAAGTTGTTGGAAATTTTACCTTCTCAATTTGAAGTAACCTGCATATTCATACCTTTATTCTAGTTGGAATGTTTAGGAAATAAATTTAGAGGAATAGGTATCTTGCATCTATTTAATTTAAGATAAAAGCAATATTTTTGGCAAAATTTAGAAGAAAAATGAAAAATAACTATAAGTGGATTACATTTTAAACATTACTAGTGATTACATTTAAAGTCTTATTTCACACATATGTCATGGTTAAGTTGTTGATACAATTAATTATCCACTATAAATAAAATAGTCATATGTATCTAATTATTCATTTTCTCATTTTAAGATTTGTATTCAGATTTAATTTCTATGACAATGATGCATCATAGTCTATGCAAAACTCTAGTCATCTAATAGTATGGCAATAAAACTAGATGAATTGTAAAAACCACTAAAAAATTCAATGTAGATTAAAATCAAAGATATAGGAATACTCATAGGTTGGGGTGTGTTATGAAATTTTATTTTCCTTAACAAAAATCATTCACCAATATGCAAAAATATCAAATCATTCATCCAAAAATAATTATCCACAATAACAATCCATACAATGACACACACACACACACACACACACACACACACACACACATACACACACATATATATATATATATATATATATATATAACGCCCTTAAGGAAGGAATAACTCCACAAGATATTCCAAGATGGGAGTGTCACTTAGAGAGGGAAAAGTCCCATAAGCCACTTATGGGTAAAGATAATCACATATGATTGATTTTCATGATCACTATAATGACAAATATTCTTTATTTATACACTCATCTTCTAATTCTACTTTAGGGAGTTAACTAAAAATATAATATTATATTATAATATAATATAATATTATAATATTATATTATATTATAATATAATATTATATTATAATATAATATAGTCAACCTTGGCTTATGTGTGATCCATGCCAACCCTCATAAAATATAATATCATCTCCCCATATACCTATTCCTAGGTACCCAAACATTCCATCCTCCTTACAAATGTTTTATCCTCGAAACATATTAAAAAAATAAGATAATATGATTTGTTAAGAAATGTTAGTAGCTGGTACCAATCTCGATCATCCTTCCATCCTAGTGAAACTTTGATTGGTGGTTATCTTCATGAATGATGGTATTCCATATTACCACTTTAGTATCCAAAACCACTTAATTGGCTCCATGCTTATGATGCTTTGTTATGATAATTTGAATGATGGGTCCATTTATTCCTTTTTGTTGCACCACTTTAAAATCTAAGATTACTATGATTTCTCTTCCAAACACTGCCATACTTGGTACCCATTTTATTTCATGTAGAACCATAATATTGTTTTCCTAATCCATACCTCTAATATTGTTGTCACTCTTGGTGGTGTGGATGGTGATATGCTACAACCTTAACTTGATGTTCTACCTTCTTTGAATCCTCAATATTTGACTTCACTATTTTAATTTATTCTACATGTTCTTTCATGTTCCCTTTGTTTGGTTTGTCCTTGTGATCTTTTATCAAAGCTTCCTTGGACTCTGCTAGTATTATTTTCATGAACTCTATTGCTACTACTTCTTTCGTGGACTTTGTTGCTACTACTTACTTATTTGATTCTATTTTAGACTTTTATATTTGTTCTTCAATTTATTTCTCTATAATCACTTATTGTTTTCCTTGGATCCTTGCTCTTGAAGTTGAGAAACATCCTATAATGGTATCTTCTCTTTTCTATACCATAACTCCATAAAATTATTTTAAAAATTAATGTTAACAGTACCAAAAATATCCAACCATGAATAACCAAGAACGATATCAACATCATCCATATCACTATCATAAAAATCTAAAGTAAAAATATATTGATCCATGGTGTTCTTCAAATCTCCAAAAAAATGAACATTCTCACCCTCAAGATGTATGTCCTTTGTTTTTGTTGATTGAACCTACAACCTCTTAGACAAAGTAATATTAATAAAATCATATATATATATATATATATAGGTTGATAGAAATAATAATATTTTCCTTTTGAATTCATCCACAAGCTTGCAAAATAGACTTTTTAGATTCAAACAAATTCCTTTGTCCAATTTTTAACTTATCTACTACCAACGGTGTGGTTTCCTTTGTCTACACACTAACATATTTATTATATTCTACCACTTCTTTGAAATTTGCTAGCTCTATTTTTAATTCCTTTTTTACTTTCAAAAGCATGTTTATTTCTTCCTCATATCTCTTGATGGTGATATTTAAAGTAGCTATATTTTTATATGGGTCTCATTTATTCAAGAATGAATGCTTCAATTCATCCCAAGTGTATTCATCATTCATGTCGTTACAAAAATTTATCCACTAAGACCAAAATTCCTCTTTAAATCTTCTACTAAGGAAAAACTACCAAAAAGGATTATTAAAATATATAGACCTAAACTTTTCCACCATTCTCCAACATCAATATCACTCTTTACAAAAACATATTGCAACTCCATAAGTTCATACCCCAATTTAAACATAATGCAAACTAGGGTTTCAAAAAAAAATATCTCCTTACTAATTAAAAACTAAATCTCCAAAAGAAAAATTACATTCATACACAACAATATATGATTTGCTTACCTACAACTGAAATATATATCAAATATTATTTTTCTAAAAACTAAAATTTGAAAAATCAGCACTATCCTTGTTCTAAATGGCTGACTTCACATAGTCATATCTCTCTTAATACTAATTGGATTCCTCCATATGACCACTCATTTTAAATATTTTTATTATCCATACAAAATTATCAAAGAATAATCCAAATTGAACAAACTTTCATAGATAGATGGCTCCTAAAAGATGAGACATTTTTTTGGAAAAAAAAATATCCTAATTTTGCAATCTATAAAAAACAATCCCTACTTTGCCAAGAATTTTTGCTTTGATACCACTTATTACGAAACTTTATTTTCATTAACAAAAATAATTCATGAATATCCATAAATATCAAATCATTCATCTAGAAATAATTACCTGCAATAACAATCCACGCAATGAGATAAATATAGATAATACCCTTAAAGTAGGGCAACACCAATAATACTCCTTAAGGAAGGAATAACTCCACAAGATCTCCCAATATGAGAGCTCCACTTAGAGAGTCTTATAAGCCACTTCGTGGGAAAATATAATTACATATGATTGATCTCCATAATAATTGTAATAACAAATATTATTTAATTATATACCCATATTTTGATTCTAATTTGGGGAGTTGAATTTATTAGATTATGTGTGGCCCATGCCAACTCTTATATAATATAATGTCATGTCCCCATATACCTATTCCTAGGTTCCCTAACAAGGTATTGATGCATTTAATATTTAAGTATTGACATGACAAAGAATATTTATTTAGTAAAACATTTAAGAAATTGAATTAAAAATATATCTAATAATGTAAGTACATTAAGTAAAAATTATATAGGAGATTTATTAGTAGTATTACATGCTACAATAACAACAATCACCTTTAAATGATAGTTGATATTTATCAAATTCTAATGTTTGGACATTGAGTTTTTATTCTACTAAGAAACTAATGTCTAATGTTAGTGCTTATGATAGGTATTGATGTGATTGGAATCCCTCATCACCTTCAAATTTCAAACACTAGAAACATTATCTACATCTACCCAAGATATAATGTTGGGCCACATTTAGTTACCCAAACTGGACCAAGGATATTGAAGCTTATTTTTCATTATAGATAATGTTGATGTAAATCCTAAGATTGGGAACCACTAATTTGTATGCAAATGAATAATTTTTCTATAGAATATTGATTCAACTATAAATTTATGATTCATCTACTTCTACTTCTAATTTATCACCTTCCATTCCACTATTAGCATGATCTCATCAAAATTCATCTTCTATTTTGACTTATTAGCTCGTCTTCTATTGTCACCATGAAACCATCAAAAATAACTAGGACAATGATATGATTTATAATTTTATGTGTTTTTAAAATTTTGTACTTGCTTATATATAAGAGTTTATTTTTTATGTTAGACATACCTCTAATAATTAATAAATGAAAAATATAACTATAATACAAGTCAATAAAATTTATATATTTGAAACCTACATCCAATAGCTATATATAAACAAATTCCATTGCAAAGAAAGATTATTTAACCCATATGGGGCCTCTAAATTTATTTTGGTGACCTTGCAACTATAAATATTGATATATAAATGTCTAACCATAATAAAATTTATATACCAAATTTACATTCTAATACCTACCATTCCATAAATTTTTATTACAAATGATATGACTTGATCTTGTTTGGAGGCCTTCAAATTCATATTGATTACTTAATAGAAATATATTTGGGGCATGAATAAACTACGTTAGAATACCATAATTTTATCCCTATATATTTATTTTACAATCTTCCTCCATGCTTTTAGCCTTGTGGAATTTATGGAAAATTGAAGTACATTATTTTTATAGCTAACTTGATGAATCTATTATCATATTTTAATTTAATCATCATGGATTTTGGTAATGGTTTTTAGTGTTGGATTTTTTATCCTTACTACCACATAATATCATAGGTTCCAATATAAAATAGCCACAATATTAAAGGTCAAAATAATAATATAAGGAGTAAAATATATATGAGCAAATTAATATGTATATCAAGGCCTATATAATATTACAAATAACATTCACTTATATAATAAAATATGAATGTAAATGACCTAAATCATTCATGAACTATGCATGAAAAAACTTATAATATTAATTGCTCAAAATTTGTATACAAGGTTTATTCCAAACTAGTTTTCCTTTACAATTAGATAATAAAATATGGAATTTATTATATTTTCATGGAGCTTGCTCTCCATAATATAGATATATAAGATAAATATCCATGTACTTGACTATTGCTCTCCATATGACAAGGCCCGTGACCTTTGGGTTATCATCTTGCCACTTGCATACTAGAATTTTCACTTTATTCTTACATAAACACTTGACTCTATGACACATCTACATGCGCTCCTAATCTAAGAAACTTATGAATATCCTCATATTACATATTTGTACACTTACATACATGACACATGCACATTCTCTCAATCTATACTTGTACTCTAACTTGCATGACACTTGTGCATTTCTTGCACTTTGCACTCTTATATGACACTTGTGCATTTATTGCACTTTGCACTCTTACATGAAACTTGTGCTTTTCCTACACATTAGCACTTACAGGAAATAAAATATATAAATCACACATCTAAAATATAGACTCAACCCTAATCTATTATATATTTACAATTATACCATGAAGGTACCATAGGGGTACATTAGTATGTACCAAATAATGTAATATTCCTCAACACGCTCTTGTATTACATTATTTGGTTATTGAAGACTTTAGTCTTCAATCTTGGTCTTTATCTCCATCTTCAATATTCAAGTGACCTTGCTTTGTTCATGAACTTTTCTTGAGATTCATCTTCAATCTACCTCTTTCAAGTCTTTATCTAAATATTCAGTATATGATTCTTCTTTAGCTTTGTATCTAGGTTTTTTATTAGCCTTCCTTGTGTGATTTCCTCTTTTGCTCTTCTCTTCTTCATCTTTAATTTTGATGTACCTGATGATGTGCCTTCTAAACATTGAGTTAGTAATCATCACAATAATACATTCTTGATTTCAATGATTTCTCATTGAAGCTAACATAAGCTTCATTCAAATTGTTGGTGTCATTATTGCCATATTTATTTTATTGACCTTTTTATTGAAATATATCAAAGGTAAGTATTGATAAATACATCATTATGAATTCTTCAAAGGAAAATATAATGGCTTTTTTGTGAATTCCACCATGTTATAAATGTTTTTCATGAAGATATCTTATAAATGTTGTGAACTTTTCATATTTTGCATCCATGAGAAATAAAGATAGCTTTTATTTTGAAACATTTATCATTTTCTTATTTTCATTAAAATCATCTATTAAGATTTGAGAATAAAACTTTAGATTATTCACCAATTTGTTCACTATCTTCATTGAATACATTTCTAATAATTTATTCCATGATATGAAGCAATTCTATCATTTATTTTCTTCAAAGTAGTAATCCTTATATCTCCCAAATTAAGAAATAACTCAAATATGAAATATGCAAATTTTAATTTTCTAATCCTTTGATGTAGAATACCTTTAAACTCAATATTAAATTTACAAAATTCAAAAATTCAAAATTTGAAAATATTTAAAAATAATTTTCACTTATGTGGGTCAAATTTTCAACCATATTTGCATAGCAAAGGGAAATGTCTTTTAGATCCCCCAAAAAATATTACTAAGTATGTCGAAGTTTGAAGGCTAGTATAAAACTACAATGCTTGAAATCGAGATAACTCTGCTACTTATGTTAGCACAAAGCTTTGAATCCATTGTTAGATTTTGAGGTAGATCATAATGGGATATGGCAATCAAAAGATGCAAAAATATGGGAGAATGTAAATTTACGAGATTGCAAAAGTATGCTATAAATAGAAATTATGGAAATGAATATAATGTTGTTATGGAGGAAATGGACACTCCATGCAAGAATCTATAGGACTACATTGTACTCCATCACTAATGGAGCTACACAGTGATTCTAATACTACCTACTATAATATTAATTTCTTACAATGAGGTCCTTTTATAATGGCATATAAACTCCTTGGCCAACACTCTACCTAGTTGTACAAGGGAGACCTTGCATATTTACAACTTGCACATTGACACTTGTGCATTTATTACATTGCATAAAGTAACTATATAACTTCCCCCTAAATTAATCTAATGTCCTAAGTATATACCTAGAAAGGTACATTTACATGACCCAAATGATGTAATATAATATAAATCTAACACCCCCTTGTATTACATTATTTAGGTATTGTAATAGAAGTTTTCAAGAATCAAGAATCAAGAAACAAGAAGATCAATAAAATCAAGAAAATGATACAACCACTTGTTCTTGAAAAATAAATTTGGAAACTATGAGCATATGCAGAAAACATATTTGAAAAATATTTCATGAATAAAAACTAACACTCTGGATCCCGTTAGGCTATGTATTGCAAAATATATGGACCCTTAATATAGAGAACTAATAGATGCAAAATCTGATAGAGTTCTTACCCAAGAAATGTGAACCATGTCCTTTGATAGGGCTAAGTCTCAAACAAGAATGGGTGTTGGTGTAAATTTAAGAGATATTAAAGGAAACTATCTAGGAATCCCCTACATATTGGAATTCCCATGCACCAATAATATTGCTGAGTATGAAACTTTATTGTTAGACCTAAGAAAATCCAAATAACTAGGCATAAATTTATTGACTATGACTTGGGATACCAAACTGATTATCCAATAGGTCAAAGGTAAATACCAAATCAAACATCCTAGATTAAAACAATATAAATGTGTAGTCTTGGCTAAAATTGATAAATTCCTAGTGTTTAATATGTCCTAAATTACCAGAGAATAAAATCATATTGCAGATCTATTGGAAATAAATGCTTCAGGTTTAGACTGTCTAGAAATTGATACTGAATATATGGATAGGTTTCCTACTATCTCTGTATAAAAACCTTCTATTCCTGATAATGTTGTATACCTGCAAGTTTTCCAATATGATGTGGATATTAGGGATTTCATGACCCTCTAGAATATGTACTCTGATGTTATATGTGAGGAGGAGGATGAATAAAAATTAAAAAATATAATTGGATAGCCAGTCGAAGCAATTTAGTTCAAAACCAATAGAATCCCTAAGGGGTTAGGTTCTTTAAAAATTTGATTTGATGATTTTGATAAAGCCTACAAGCCACTTCTCAAAGAGATAGAATTCGATGGTGTGAACATTGGAACAAAAGAGGATCTTTGATTTGTTAAAATTGATAAGGCTTTACCAAAATAAGAGAAAGAACAATGCATTAGCTTTTTGAAGAAAAATAAAAAATCATTTTCTTGGAGTTATGAAGACCTAAAAATATTTAAAACAAATTTCATGACTCATGTCATTCCCCTAAAGGAAGATGCTAAATATTTTAGGAAAAAACAAAGAAAATTCAATCCCCACATTGCATCCAAACATGCAAAAAGAAGTTTAGAAATAGTTGGATGCCAAAATAGTCAAAAAAGTAATGTTTTCTTCCTAGATAGCAAACGTTGTGCTAGTAAGGAAGAAAAATGGAGAGATCGGACTTTGTGTTGATTTTTGAAATCTGAATAAAAGTTTACTTAAGAATAATTATACCTTACCCAACATGAAAAAATTATTGCAGGTTGTGGTAGGTTCATCCAGAATGTCATTACTAGATGAATTCTTAGGATACAATCATATTCAGGTAAATCATAAAGATATATATAAAACTGCTTTCACTAACCCTTGGGGTACCTTTGAATATCTGAGAATGTCATTTGGGTTAATGAATGCAGGAGCAATGTTCCAGAGGGCCACGGACTTTGCCTTTAAAGGACTAATGTTCAAGATAGTAGTTGTCTATTTGAATGACATAATAGTGTTTTCAAAAAATCTTGAAGACCATTTGAAAATTTAGCCATAGTTTTTGCCAAATGCAAAGAATTTTAAATATGCTTGAATCCAAAGAAGTGTATATTTGAAGCAACACAAAGAAAACTTATTGGACACATAGTATATAGAAAAGGAATCAACATTGATCCTTCAAGAGTAGAAACTATTCCAAGATACCTCCCCCTAAAAATTTGAATGAAGTTAGGTCATTCTTTGGTAAAATATTTTTTGTAAGAAGGTTTACATCAAATTTTGTTGAAATAGCTCAACTCATCAATAACATTATTAAAAATAATGCTGAAATTAAATGGATAGAGGATAATCTTGAAGCTTTTCAAAAAAAAATGCCATCACCATTGCCCCAATCTTGAATTGCCCTAACTACTCAAAATTTTTTAACATAGATTCATTCACTTCTGAACATACCATTGTTGTAGTCCTTTCTCAAAGGGATGATAAAGAGAATGAAATAATCATAGCCTTCATGAGTATAGGACTCAAGGTAGCTCAACTAATATTTAGAATGATTGAGAAATAAGCATATGCTTTGATTCAAGCATTGGAATATTTTAAAGGTATTTTTGGTTCAAACAAGATTATATGATGTATTCCATTCACTATTATAAAATATGTTTTCACCCAAACTAAACCAATAGGTAGTCCTACCAGGAGGATGGTCAAATTGTTATAGTATGATGTAGAATTTAAAGCTATGCAAATAATCATAGGGTAATATTTAGCTAAATATCTGGTTAACAAAGAAGGAGAAGATATGCAAAACATTGTCATAGTTTATGACATGCATGATATCAGAAGAAGATATAATATTGAATGCAAATGGTATGATGATATCCTATTATATCTCCAAACCCTATAATTTTACAGAGGTATATCTACAAATAAAATGAGGTCAATAAAATAATAGGCACATAAGTACTACACTCAAGAAGGTAAACTCTATTGGAAACATCTATATGGAGTATTATTATTGTGCTTATTTGAAAAATATATATTAGAAGTGATAGAAGAGTTTCATAATGGATTCTATGGAGGTTACTTTACCCCAAAAGAAACTACAAATAAGATCATGAGAGCAGGTTATTATTGGCCTTCCTTATTCAAATATGTTCACCATTATGTAAGAGGCTAGAAAAGAAGAAAAAGTTAGCAACAATGTATCTCCATCCAGTAATCATAGAAGCTCCTTTCACACAATGGGTAATTGACCTTATTAGGGAAATAAATATGAACTACTCAGGCCAATACAAATGGATTATCACAACAAAAAATTATTTCACTAAATGGGTAGAAGCAACTCCTTTGAGAAATTCAACAACTAAAGTGGTCATTAACTTCCTAGAGGAAAACATCTTAACCAGATTTGGAGTCCCAAAGAAGTTGGTAACAGACAATGGAAAGTACTTTATCTCTTTTGAAATGATAATTTTTTGTGCAAAATATGGAATTGAATGTTCTCATTCAGATAACTATTATCCTCAAGGTAATGGTCTTTTCGACTCATCAAATAAAAATTTGATTACTAGAATAAAAAGATCATTCGACAAGAATAAAAAGGGATGGAATAGTGAGTTAAAATTTTCATTATAGGTAGATAGACTATTTGTTAAGAGAAACACAGGTAAAACTCCTTATGAAATGGTATTTGGTAAAAAAATCTCTATTGCCTCCTCATATAAAAAGAATAACCATGTCCTCTTTACTGCAATATCATGAAAATCATGATGCCTTACAAAGAAGATTAGACCAAATTGCACATTTATAGGAAGAAAGAAGAAATGCACTGGGTAAAATGTTTGAACAAACTCATAAAACCATGCAAATCTTAATAAGAAAGCCAAAGGAACTTCATTCTTTGAAGGGGACATAGTTCTATATTGGGATCCCAAAAATGAAAAACATGGAGAAAAGAGTAAGCTTGAACACAAGTGGATAAGTCCTTACCAAATAATTCAAATTGTTGGTCCAAATACTTAAAAGTTACAAACCTTAGAGGGTGATCTCATGAAAATACCAATAAATGGCCAACACCTAAAGTTGTACCACCCCTGCTAGGGAACCAAAATAGAATAATAATAATAATAATAATAATAATAATAAAATATCTGAGTGTGCTCTATGATTTCATCTTTATTTCCTTTTGTTATGTTTATTTTCTTTCGTTGTTAGTAATTCTAGACTGTTAAAAGTTCGTTAAGTCTCCGTGTCATATTTTTTATTTATGTGTATGATATCTACCCTTAGTCAGTTACGAGAAATATTTGGAATTAAATACATATGATCTAAAAATTCAATAAGTAAGGAGTTTAGTAAGCATATTTTGAGGCTTGGAATATAACATATGAAAGTTGGAAGTGCTGACACATCAAGCCAAAGCCATACATTATCATGACCTCAAAAGTAATTTTTAAATCAGAGAATCTAGTCAACCTTGGTAAGGTAGTTAGGCTAAAAACAAATACACTCAATACTATAGCCTTTAATATCCTCAACCCAGAAAGCACATTATGAAATATTTTGTAATTTATCAAAATTCTTCCTAAAAGAAGAAAAATCTCAATAATGCAAATTGAGCAAGTACTTAGGGCTATTTGGATAACCTCTATCGGGGATATAGAAACCTAATTGGTAGTAGAGTAGGTCCAAAGGGATCAAAGTCACCTCCGCTAGAGCTATAAATGTTTGACTAACTGTGGAGCAATGACAAGGTAAATATATTTAAAAGAGTGAAATCATTAATAAGCCTAACTCCTGTTGAGCAAGGTGCAACAACAATATTGTCATTGTTGTCAACACAGTCATACAGATCCTGTGATGCAATGGACAGGAAGTTCAAAAGCTAGTCAGATGCAAAAAACAAGAGTTCAAAGGTTACTCAGAGTATGTACAGTGATTCTCCAAGAAGACCGAAGTGGACCACTTGCAAAAGGTCAAAGAAAAAGACAAGTAAGAAAAGTGTCACGATATCGTGACATATTAAGCAGGCAAGAAAAACGATCACGATTTCGTGACATGTTAGAAGAGAGAGAAGAAGAAAGAAAAACTGTCACGATTTCGTGACATGTTGAGAGAGAGAGAAGAAGAAAGAAAAACGTCGCGATTTCGCGACATGTTGGAAGAAAAGAAAAACTGTCGCGATTTCGTGACATGTTAGAAGAGAGAAGAAGAAAGAAAAACTGTCACGATTTCGTGACATGTTGGAAGAAAGAAAGGTAAGAAGAAAAAGTGTCGCGATTTCGCGACATGTTGCAAGAGAAGGTTGTACGGATGAAAAAGTGTCACGATTTCGCGACATATTGCAAGGAAGGTTGTACGAACGAAAAAGTGTCACGATTTCGTGACATATTGCAAGGAAGGTTGTACGGATGAAAAAGTGTCACGATTTCGCGACATATTGCAAGGAAGGTTGTACGGACGAAAAAGTGTCGCGATTTCACGACATATTGCAGGAGAGAGAGTCCGAAAGAAAAAGTGTCACGATTTCGTGACATGTTGCAAGAGAAGGAGTTAAGGAGAAAAAGTGTCGCGATATCGCGACATGTCGGGTTCGTGACGAAGGCAAGAAAAAGCGTAAGGAGAAAAAGTGTCGCGATATCGCGACATGTTTTGCGACCGAAGGCAAGAAAAAGTGCTAAGGAGAAAAAGTGTCGCGATATCGCGACATGTCGCGTTTGGAAGAAAAGCGCAAGGAGAAAAAGTGTCACGATACGTGACAGGAAAAGAAGGAAGAAGAGAAGAGGAGAGAGAAAAAGTGTGCGCATTTCGCGACATGTTTCATTTTCGGTCCAAAGCGAGAGAAAGAGGAGAGAGAAAAGTGTCGATTCGCGACATGTTTCATTTTCGTGGCCAAAGCGAAGAGAAAGTAGAGAGAAAAAGATGTCGCGATTTCGTGACATGTTTTTTCATGGGCCAAAGCTAAGAGAAAGCGTAGAAAGAAAAAGTGTCGCGATATCGCTACATGTTGTATTCTCGTCGGCCAAAGTTAAGAGAAAGCGTACGGAGGAAAAAGTGTAGCGATATCGCTACATGTTGTATTCTCGTGGGCCAAAGCTAAGAGAAAGCGTACGAAGGTGAAAGTGTCACGATATCGTGACATGTGTTTTCGCAATAGCAACAGAAGAGTTATAGGGGTAGTTGAAGCCGACGAAGACCGATGTTAGCCGATGAAGATTAGGGTTTGCAGTCGACTATGATTAGGGTTACAGCCGACTAAGATTAGAGTTTTTCATCATGAAAATGTTGTTATAAAAGCATGGTTGTTTGGAGAATTGAGTGTTGTGGTCGATATCGTCGAATGCATGTCAAAGTGTGAAATGTGGCCGTAAGAGCGTAGAAAGCATAGAAGTGGCGAGATGATGGCGAAGTGCACAAAGTGAGCAAAGAAGTCATGTCAAATTATCCTAAGTTATTAGAGAGAGAGAGTGCAAAAGGGAGAAGACAATCGTGAGGTTTGATCAGTGAAGCAGAGTGTGCGAAGTTCGGTCATAGTGCACAGAGAGGGAGAAGATGATCGTGAAGTTTGACTGTGACGAAGCAGAGTGTGCGAAGTGATTGCGCAGAGAGAGCAGAGTGCACAGAGAATGCAAAGGTGAAGTAGACCAGTCAGGGTCTTGTAAAAGCGAAGGTATCTTACTATTAAACCCAAAGATTCAATTTGAAGTCCAGGTTGGTGCTTGGCATTAGGGGTTGGTGCTCCTTCCAGTTGGTGCTGGTAAATCAGGGGTTGGTGCTCCTTTCTGTTGGTGCAGATAAATCAGGGGTTGGTGCTCCTTCCAGTTGGTGTTGGTAAATTAATTGTAAAGTTGGTGCTTTGCAAAGGCTGGATTTGGATGGTAGTCCAAGCAGTCCTTTTTGAGGAGTAGCCACATTGGTGAACCTCGTTAAATCTTGTGTTGTGTGATGTTCTCTTGTGATACTTGCTTTATCTATTTTTAAGGTTTCATTATTTTAGTTTTAAGAGCTATGAATTTAAGTTTAAAAGTCTACACTGATTCACCCCCCCTCTCAGTGCCATTGTAAGACTAACAATTGGTATCAGAGCCAAGTTCCCTTCTAAGGCTAAATCAGTCAGGGTTGATCTTGGATTAGTACGCAATGGGTAAGAAGAATAGATCCTCCTCCAAAAGGGCATCTCAGTCAGTTTCAGTTCCTGTGGAAGAGAAAATTGAACCAAAAAAGGTTGAAGACTTCTCATCAAACAAAGCACCTTTGTTTGACGGAACAAATTACGCGGTCTGGAGAATCAGGATGCAGGCATATCTCTGTGCTTTGGGATACGACATCTGGGATTCAGTAGTTAGTGGATACACAATACCCATCACTCCTCCAACCGATGTTGTTGGTAAGAATCTGTTTGAGAATGACTCAAAAGCAAAGAATGCTATCAGGTGCGGATTAGTAGACAGTGAATTGGTAAAGATCATGAGTTGTAAAATGGCAAAAGAAATGTGGGACAAACTGAGGAGTATTCATGAAGGTGACGATGAGAACATAGAGGATGATTCTAAAAAGGAAACAGGTGAAGGTCTTTTCATGACACTCGAAGAAGAAACAGAAAAAGAACAGGAATGTGATGAAGAAGAAATTGATGCAAAAATAAATTTGAAAGAGGAACTAATTGCAGCTCTGGATGAATTGAAGATAGAAAGAAAAAGGAATAAGGAGATCTCAAGAAAGCTTGAGGATGCAAATGAAATAATAACCAGTTTGAAAATACAGGTAGAAGAATTCAAAAGGATTGAAGAAACTCTCAGGTCACGAGATAAGTGAGAAAGTGATTGGTTGCTGCAAACAAGAGGAAGAGATTGTTTTATTGAAGAAACAACTAGAAGAGGCCAATACAAATCTCAAATTCGAGAAGAGCACAGAGTTGCTAGATAAAATGATAAGCCAACAAAGAAGCTCCATGGATAAGCATGGTCTTGGATATGAAGCTGAACAACCTTCATCTTCCAACTCTGCAGAGAAGAAGAAGTTCACTGTTGAAGGATCGAAGCAAGAAAAGTTTGAAGCTGAATCTTCAAAAGGAAGAAAATATCAAAGGAGATCTACAACAAAGCAACCACAACAAAAGAGGTTCTATCACTCTCACTCTATTCATAATAATACTTTTAATGGCTATTGTTTCAGATGCAACCAGTATGGTCACAAGGCAATTTATTGTGGATTGAATGATAAATCAAAGAGTTATGTTGGTAGAAATACATCTGCGTTTCTGAGTGAACACTATGTACAATGTTTTCAATGTAATGGTCATGGGCACATAGCAAGGTTTTGTCCAAGCACTTTTGTATCTAATCTAAGGCAAAACAGTAGATTTCATCAGACGCAAAGAACACAACACAGACAGGGAATAAATCATGTACATAAAAGAAAGGAAAATAATCATTCATCAAGGATGCACAAGAGACAACCACACAAGAGAAATGTTCGAGTTCACGAAAAGGTGCAAAATAGGGATGTAGTTGAAAAATCCAAGCCCGAGTTCAAGAAATTTTGGAGAAGGATAGAAGAAAGGAAATCGTGTCTCCTTGGATTGAAGGAGACTACTCCGCTATTGCACTAAGCAACTCCAGGTAACACATCCTCAGGGGGAGCAATCTTGAAGTTTCATTTTAATGCTCCTATGTATTTGTTTGATTACCTGAGGATGAAAGGCAAGTAGTTAGGGAAGTTGTCGTATAGTTGTCGAAGTGTGTTTTCAGTTCATGTAGTTGTTTGTGGAAGTGCCGTGAAGGGTGGTGATTAAATTGAGAGTTGTCATTATTGGCAGTATTGCTATATGTCATTGTTGTACTGTTAATGGTTCTTACTACCACTGTCCAAAGTTAAGGATTACAACAGGTCAGATAATTTGGTTAGTGAAAGAATGTTGCCTTAGCCGCATATATGTGTTTCGATAAAAGCAGTGTGCATTGGAACTACACATTGACGTAAATATTGTTAGATCTATTATGACGCTGTGGTGAAAAATATTGAAGTCTGATCATTGACTCATGTTTAGCTCTTCAAGATGAGCAACTTTGCTTTGTGAATCATACCTATCCGAGGTCCAGAAGTATGAATTTGAGTAAGGTGCACTATAGTTGGCCATGAAGTATTTAACAAAATTTTGTCTCCTGATTCGAACAGTTGAAAGTAAGGTGTGACCAGCGGTGACTATAGAAAACATAGACCAAGTTGAAAATATAAAAAGGGATTTGGTTGTGTTGTGGTACAGTGTTTGATGCTTGCACAGAGTTGGCAGTAAAATTGCAGTGTTGGTACAGTGTTGGACAAAAGTTGGTACAAGTGTGAGTCACTTATCAATTTTGTTGACAGATGTGAAATCAGCATTTTGAATGGGAAGCTTGAAGAAGATGTTTATATTGAGCAGCCAGATGGTTTCCAGCTTGGTGATGTTCCCAACTTGGTTTGTAAGTTGAAGATATATGGCTTGAAACAGGCACCCCAAGCATGGTATGCAAGGCTAGACAACTATCTCACTCAACAAAGGTTCAAGAAAGGCAGTATGCATGGCAGCATGATTTCAGGCTAATCCCAAGGAGACTCATATGACAACATTATGGTGGTTGATTTCTGAAATATCATTGAAGGGAAAATAATTGTGTGTAACAGTGGTTGGTTGAATGCATCAAAGTTTTTTGAATTGAGAGTTGTGTTTTAAACCTTGTGTTATAAGCATAGTGGTTTAAGCCCATTTGTTGTGAAAGAACTTGAGTTAGAAAAGAACATGAGTATCATTATTATGTCATATTTGTGGTTGAGCATTGTTGGAATTATTTGAGTTGGTTGATACATACTTGGACTAGGGTTGTGTGAGAGATGATGGGTTGAGTTGATTTGATTGAGCCTAGTCAAGTTATGTGTGAAGTGATTTTTAAAGTTCTATGAAGTGGATTTGATTTGAGATCGCCGTTCATTTTGAGTACTACTTGAGCATGATTGATTGAGCTTTTGAGAAGGCCTTTTGGAAATATTTGAGGACAATGCTGGGATAGATTGCTAGAGAAGATTCGGAAAGTTCTTAGTGAGCTTGGTGGAGCAGATTTGGATAGGTTTTGAGGGGGGGGGGGGTTTGGAGGTGAGGAGTAGAGAGGACCGAGTCTCAATGGATAGAAATCTAGCAGCCAACACAGTTGAAGATAGACCTGAGTGAGGATTCTTCAAGTGAAGAAGAGGTCCACCAGTCAGTGCAGTAGAGAGACAAAGTCTTCTATAATATCACAAGGGTACTATGGAGTATGGGTTATGGTATCCTAAAGATGCAGATTGGGCAGGATGTGTAGATGACAGGAAGATTACCAGTGGAGGTGCATTCTATCTTGGAGACAGTTTGGTCGCGTAGAACAGTAAGAAACAAGAGTCAGTTTCCTTATCCATAGTAGAGGCAAAATATATTGTAGCGACAGCGTGTTGTACGCAGGAGAAAGTTGTAGAAAGTGAGGTTAAGTTGGATTTTCATTCCAACAACAGATTGTGGAGTGGTCACGTTTCCCAAGAATTGACTAGCTACAGGGATCACATTCTCAGGGGGAGCATTTAAGTATTTGTTTATCTTTTTGCTCATGTTCATGATTTTTGCTAAATGTAATAAATTTTGGCTGAGAATGTTGTGCATGGACTCAGGGGGAGTCTACAGTAGCCCTTTGGTATTATTGTCAAAGGGGGAGAAGAATTATAGGAAAATTGCACATGTGTTGCCAACAATTCCAAAGGGGGAGATTGTTGAGCAAGGTGCAGCAAACAATATTGTCATTGTTGTCAACACAGTCAGACAGATCTGTTGATGCAATGGATAGGAAGTTCAAAAGCTAGTCAGATGCAGAAGACAAGAGTTCAAAGGTTACTCAGAGTATGTACAATGATTCTCCAAGAAGACCGAAGTGGACCACTTGCAAAAGGTCAAAGAAAAAGACAAGTAAGAAAAGTGTCACGATATCGCGACATATACAGCAAGAAAAACTATCACGATTTCGTGACATGTTAGAAGAGAGAGAAGAAGAAAGAAAAACTGTCACGATATTGCGACATGTTAGAGAAGAGAAGAAAGAAAAATTGTCACGATTTCGTGACATGTTAGAAGAGAGAGAAGAAGAAAGAAAAACTGTCACGATTTCGTGACATGTTAGAAGAGAGAAGAAGAAGCAGACAAAAACTGTCACGATTTCGTGACATGTTGGAAGAGAGAGAAGAAGAATGAAAAAGTGTCACGATTTCGTGACATATTGCAAGGAAGGTTGTACAGACGAAAAAGTGTCGCAATTTCTCGACATATTGCAAGGAAGGTTTGAGAAAAAGTGTCACGATTTGCGACATATTGCAAGGAAGGTTGTACGGAGAAAAAGTGTCATGATTTCGACATATTGCAAGGAAGGTGTACGGAGAAAAAGTGTCATGATTTCACGACATGTTGTAGGAGAGAGAGTCTGAAAGAAAAAGTGTCACGATTTCACGACATGTTGAGAGAGAGAAAAGTGTCGCGATATTCGCGACATGTCGGAGAGAGAGTGCTAAGAGAAAAAGTGTCACGATTTCGTGACATGTGGGTTTGGACCGAAGGCAAGAGAAAGCGCTAAGGAGAAAAAGTGTCACGATATCGTGACATGTCGCGATTTTCGCAACCCAAGGATGAAGGAAGGCTCTAAGGAGAAAAAGTGTCACGATATCGCGACATGTTTTGAGTTTTGGATTGTGAATGTTTGCGAAGAAAGAGGAGAGAGAAAAGGTGTCGCGATTTCGTGACATGTTTCATTTCGGTCCAAAGCTAAGAGAGAGGAAGAGAAAAAGGTGTCATGATTTCGACATGTTCATTTTCGTGGTCCAAAGCGAAGAGAAAGAGGAGAGAGAAAAAGGTGTCGCGATATCGCTGACATGTTTCATTTTCATGGCCAAAGCTAAGAGAAAGCGTACGGAAGAAAAAGTGTAGCGATATCGCTACATGTTGTATTCTCGCGGGCCAAAGTTAAGAGAAAGCATACGGAGGAAAAAGTGTAGCGATATCGCTACATGTTGTATTCTCGCGGGCCAAAGCTAAGAGAAAGCGTACGGAGGCGAAAGTGTCATGATATCACGACATGTTGTGTTTTCACGACAACAACAATAGAAGAGTTACAAGGGCAGTTGAAGCCAACGAAGACCGATGTTAGCCGACGAAGATTAGGGTTTACAACCGACGAAGATTAGGGTTTGCAGCCGACTATGATTAGGGTTACAACCGACTAAGATTAGAGTTTTTCATCATGAAAATGTTGTTATAAAAGCATGGCTGTTTGGAGAATTGAGTGTGGTCGTCGATATCATCGAATGCATGTCGAAGTGTGAAATGTGGCCGTAAGAGCACAAAAAGCACAGAAGCGGCGAGATGATGGCGAAGTGCGCAAAGTGAGCAAAGAAGTCATGTCAAATTGTCCTAAGTGCATCTGTGAGTGCGTAGAGAGAGCAGAGTGGCACAAAGGGAGAAGACGATCATGAGGTTTGACTCGCAGTGGAAGTCGAGGGGTGGGTGGCTAGTGCCCAGAGAGAGGAGAAGACGATCATGAAGGTTACGATGAGTGAAGCAGAGTGTGCGAAGTGAGTGCATAGAGCGAGCAGAGTGCATAGAGAATGCAAAGGTGAAGTAGACCAGTCAGGGTCTTGTAAAAGCGAAGGTATCTTACTGTTAAACCCAAAGATTCAATTTGAAGTCTAGGTTGGTGCTTGGCATCAGGGGTTGGTGCTCCTTCCAGTTGGTGCTGGTAAATCAGGGGTTGGTGCTCCTTTCTATTGGTGTAGATAAATCAGGGGTTGGTGCTCCTTCCAGTTGGTGTTGAGTAAATTAATTGTAAAGTTGGTGCTTTGCAAAGGCTGGATTTGGATGGTAGTCCAAGCAGTCCTTATTGAGGAGTAGCCACATTGGTGAACCTCGTTAAATCTTGTGTTGTGTGATGTTCTCTTGTGATACTTGCTTTATCTATTTTTAAGGTTTCAGTATTTCAGTTTTAAGAGCTATGAATTTAAGTTTAAAAAGTCTACACTGATTCACCCCCCCCTCTCAGTGCCATGGTTTTAAAAAATCTATCTAATATGATAAAATAATAAAAAATACACAAGCACATACTTTGAGCCTAGGCTTGATGTAATAGTAATTTTTAATTGATTTTGTTGAAAACCACCTTGGGGATATTGCTAGACAAGTAGCTTTCAGGAGTGAAAGTTCACCTGGCTTTAAAACTAGAGTCTTAGATTTTATTTGGTTAAGGTTTTTTCTCTTTAGAATATTTGAATGCTTTGTTTTGTTATTTGTTGTTGCAATAATAATTTGGAAAATAAACATCATAGTCATTTCATTTGAGATCTTGTCAATAACCATAAGAGTTTGGAGTTCTCAAATGCTTCATGTTTTCACCATCTATCCCAGTCAGAGCCTATGTTGTAGCTAAAATTGATGCAACATGAATGTACCCATAATTTTAAAAATTTGAAGGTCTTAAAAGAGGTCCATGTTTTACGATATGTTGATGAATGAGTCAAATTTCTAATTATCTCAAAAAAATCTCATGGTTTGAAATTTTAACCAACACCTTCAAAATGCCTAAGATAACACTGTAAGTATCAAAAATTGGTCATCCTCCATTAAGTGGAAAAATTTAAAAATAATATCATGATCACCTCTCACCCTTAAGAAGCTTAAAATTTCCTTTTATAAAAACTTAAGGGTTTCCCTTCCCACATTTTCAAAAAGGATTTCTATTTGTCGATCTGATCGGTCAAGCAATGAAAAGAATTGAAAGTCATTAATTGGTTGACAAAGAGAAATTTTCTTTCAAAAATTAAAATTGTTAAAAATTGAGAAAAAGGTATTCGGTCGATAAAAAATATAAATGGGCCAACTGGTGATCAAATCACAAGACAAAAAAAGTTTTGGTTGATGAGAATAAAAGGTAAATTTTACTGAAATGGTTGTCTGACCGAATTCAACATGCAAATTTTTTCGATGGATGCGTGGAAAGTTGTAGCCAAATGCAGAAAAAGTATGAATACGGATCAAAAATACATTGAACCAATAAAAAAGAAGCACTGAAAAATAAAAATATCGATTAACTGAAAGGGTATTAATGGTTTTTTAAGTCCCTTGACCGAGCACATAATCTAACCAAGTAAAAAATATGAGCGATCGAAAGAAAATTCAACTTGTTCGATTAAAAATTTTGCATGCACTATCAATAGGTCGAGGCGAGTAGTAGATTAGTCAAAAGTTAAAATTCAAAATTATATTAAAAAGACACTCGATCAAGAGGAAGAAATAATCAATCGAACATGTGGCCTAAAGGTCATTGGTCAAAATAATGATCAATGGTCAAATATCAATTGATCGAAACCCAATAAAGATCAGTGATAAAAAATATTTGATTCGTAAAACCCTTTAGCTGAAATAAAGCCAAAAAAGTAATCATCAAATTCATTCATTATAAGAGTGACATTGGTTGGTCGAAGAGTTACGTAGATCAGTCGATCGATGTGCTAACATGGTTAAAGCATTGTCATTCAAATCTTCTTGGCTGAAAAAGGAATGAATGCTAGATATCGATCGAGTTGAACATATGATGGCCATCAAAATATTACAACCAAATGAAATCAATGGTGCAGATCGATTGAGCTAGATAAAGGTAAATTCAGTAAAAATCAAGGTACACCAACATTTAATTTCGTATGCATAACACTTTTATTATTATAAACTAACTTCCTTGATAAAATTTAGCATGATATTTTTAATGTAGCACATGCAAGCATAATCTAAATCACTCGGTTGAAGAGTAAAGACAACTGACCGAAAATGTACAGTCAGTAAAAACTTGCCAGCCAAAGGGAGATAAAAACACTCCAAATCTATTGACTGAATCTTGACCAAATAAAGTATTGATCATATCATTATAAAAATCAATCAGAAACTTTTATAAAAAGGAAATAAAAAAATAAATTAATTATTTGGAAAACGATCAATGATTGCAATTACCTATGTAATATGGTACCAAACAACACATATCGACTGGTTGATAGCATGCACAGTTGAGGTATCAACAACCTAAAGGAGATCAATATTACGTCAGAGGTGACCATGAAAAAATGTAACTAAAGGCCAATTAAGAGGTTGCACGAGTGCAAACTCTAATCCAAATTCCTGCATCAAGATTATGCAATTTCATCGAAGAGGGAAATAAACTATGATAGACTAATTCACTAACAAAGAGTGGGATGGCGAGAGAAAAGAAGTAAACCAATTAATGGATAGGTTTGGCCAAGTCAAAATTATTGAGCTCTTCGTACTACATGAACTAAGCCAATAAAGGGATGTGAATCCTCATGTGCTGAATAAGTATAGGACAATCCGTAAATTGAATGATGCAAATGGAATATCGGATTAACACAAATAATTAGGCTAAAACTAACTAAATCATGTTCAAATAAACAAGATCTAGCCACCTATCATTTTTTTATGGAATAATTTGCATAAACCCATCCTTTATATAGGAAGACGCTCATTCTAAGGCTCAAGCAATATTTTAGGATGGGTTGAACCACGTTATTAGTGATGGAATATAGTTAAAGTATTGTCACCTCAATGGAGTATAGTTATGGAAGTACCATGTTTTTGGTGGTTTCCTTAATTTGTGTACTTTCAATTCCCTATTCTTCATCACTATTGTCGAGGTCCTAATACATCAAGTTTTTGTAATGAACATTTGCTTCCTTGAACACAAGATAGGCCCCTATGCAGTTGAAGAAAATCCCCACTCTAATATAATACATCTAAATTCCAGTAATCTTCTCGATCAAACATATCAAAGCATGTAGTGGAAAAGCATCAAGCCACAATAACAAATGTACAAGAAGGTACTCGAAAGCTCACTTCAAAACAAACAAATAAATATTCAAGCAGTAAGAAACAGGAGTAGGATGACTAAGTTAAAACATTAGCCTATTAAGAATATATTTTGATTTTAGAGATATCCAATAAAATGATGTATCACACCCAACCGATGACAAGGAAGGAGATAGTGCCATGTGGATAGTCTAAATGAAAGTAGTTTAGGCATTTACAAAGCCACCGTATCTATAAGAATAACGTCTATAGCCATAATAAGTATTGATCTTTAACATAGCATATTTTTTCTAAGAGGTATACTCGAGTGTCTGTTCTTTGTTGTTGTATTTCCTTTGTCTTTCTTCTTCTTTTTCATCCCTTTTTCTTCCCATTTTTGTGTAGGTTTTGATAGGAAAGCACCCAAGAAGCTAAAATTATTTCTAGACAATTGATCTAGAGGTCTAGATACTTGACTATTGTGATATTCAAATAGAAGAGTGAAAGGTCCTTGTTATGATATTTGAACAAGGATATTTATTGTATTAATATTTCAATAGTTCAATGGTTGTTTCAATCCAACTCTTCATGTAATCATATTTCAAATATTAATACAATTCTAGGCTTCTTTTCTATTACTTCTTTGTCTTCAGTCTTGTGTGTATCTTCATTATGAGTTATATTATTTGAACGCATAATGAAAGTTTCTTTCATTGGTCAAATATTACATTTATTATGATATTAAAATGAATGTAATTGCATTGATTATCTCTTTTCCTGTTCTCTCTATTTTCATGGAATTATCATTAAATATTGCTACTATATCCCAAAGGATTAAGGCATCGGTCATACATAAGGTATAATTAAATTGTTATTATTTTAGCTTGGTCAAATTTTATAATATATTTAAATCACCACCATAAATCTAGAAGAGTATGAACATAAAATGTTAAAAAATTTAAGTTCACCTTAAGGGTATCCTTACCATACCTAGTCTGTTTAGAAAATGTTGAAGAACTCTATTCCCAGGTTAAAGAAACAGACCGACTAGAGCTTGTAATTGCTCATTGGAAATAGGTTTTCCTATAGCATGACAACTTATCCCAAGGATGTAGGAAAAAATCCTAATAGGGCTATATTTAATGGAGGAAAATTTTGTTTTTAAACACCTCAATTCATGGACGTGTGAGCTCTTTTGTGGCTCCTTCCTCGTTGAAAATCTGCTAGATATAACTATCTTACTGCCCCCTATAAATAGTAATACTTTTTTCCTTTCAAAGGGATAAAATATGTGCTTTTTAATGGATATATCTTGCACCAAACTGAAGTATTTTTACGTAATCCTTCTTGCTTTTTCTTCTTGGTATGATAGTCAATCCAATCTAATGAAATGTTTTTTTCTTAATAAGGATTTCTGCACTCTGTACTGAAATGAAGCCCTTACTTCTTCTTGAATATTGAGACTTCCAAGGTCTCAATTTGGGGATTCCTTAAAGAACTTAAATTGTGGATTTTTCTTCATTTTTTTTCTTGTAATTATGACTTCTTTTTGCCACAAAAGTGCTATATATTTTGTGCTAGTTTTTGTTCTTTTAACAACACAAACTAATTGAGAATAACTAGTTAAAAAATCAACTAGTATAGTTCTTAAAAGATGCACTTTTAATGGTAACAATAATTTCACCTTATTTATCCACTAATTTCTTAAACATGCACTTAAAAATTCCACTACAACCTTTCAAGCATTAATCTGGAATGAACCCTTGCAAATTTCACTACAAACATAGTTGTAGGATCTAGTCTTATTTTTCTCTTCAAAGTAGAAGATAGATAGTTGATAGATAATTGTAACTCTAAAATATAATCAACTCCTAATGTGCAAATGATCCTTAAAAGTATTTTTTATCTTTTTGCACTTTTGAATACTGTAGTTCAATTTTTATGTTTACAACTTTGATCTAATATAAGGTGCTTTAACATATCTAATAAGTAATCCAATTAATGAATCTACTTGCACCAATAGTTGCTTACCTTTTTGAAATATTTTTGTAGAGGATGTGAATCAGATTTATTGCTTTAGATAGAGTTCTACATATTTTGTTAGATTTTACAAAAAGCTCCTCCTTCACCAAAAAGCAGTTTTGAATTTTCTTTCATGAGCCTAGGGTTTGGTGGCTTGATCTTCTCTAGTAATATTCTCCTTTCCGCTATGGATTTGGAGAAATGTTTATGCCCTTCTTGTCATGAAAGGTAAGACTATTCTATCTTCAAGTCTTCTTGTCAAATTCTAACTTCAAGAAGGATATTCTTCTTAGGACTCTAAATATTTTGAGGTCTTTCGTATCTTCTTTGGCACTCCTTGTCAATTATTTTTCACCTTTGTTTGGGCTTGTTTTCGGATGGTAATAATTGTCCCAATTATTTTCCTTATCAGACACTTTCTCCCTGATGGAGAATTTCTCCAATGAGTTCTTCTAGTAACTCTTTTTATAATGTTGCCTCATCAACAAGGCTCCCCAAGCATTTTTCCTTGAGATCTCTACTAGGTCTTTGATTTTGCAGCTTCTTTGATCTTCCTTGAGACCTTCTTCTTCAACTTCTGGAATTAATATCTTCTTCTTAGATCTCTTGATTCTACTACTTCTAGATTTCAATAGGACTCTCCTTGTCCTTATCATTCTTCCAAGAATGGAAGTTTCTTCAATGATATCTTCACCTAATCTCTTCACATTCATGTTGGAAATTTTGAGTAATAATGTTGTCATTGATGTCAAGTGTTTGGTGCAAGGTAAAGTTCATTTTTGTGCAAGCAAAGTGGTAAAATAATTGGTTGTAATATTTTATATTATAAGCCAAAAAAGTTGGCTAAAAGGTTGAAGATAAAATTTTATGCCCATGGTTTTAAAGAGAAAAGAGAAGATATTATAATATTTTCATATTATAATAATTAAGCCAAAAGGACTTATTAAGAAGAGAAAAAATAGATTTTATGAAGACCCCATGCAAAAGTATTATATAATACTAAAAGTAAATAATATAATATTTAACCTAAAGTTAAATATTACATTAAATAAATAATTAAATTTGAAATTGACAAATGGCACCAAAAATCAAATTTAAATTGGAGGCACTTAGGTTTTCCGTCGATGACATGTAATTACCTTGGAGGCATATAAAAGGAGGAAGCAAATTATTAAAAAAATTGAATCATCCAAAGCTAATGCGCATGTGAGAAAATTGATCGTGAGGGTTTGCAAAACGTGGAGTAAAACAATTCGTCCAGAAAGCGACAAAGGATAAGGACAAGGCGGAAGCCATTTTGGTTTAGCGAGGGCTGGTAGCCCAAGTGGTAGGTGGGTCCTACGTAATTTTCTAGCAGAGGGAAGGTTCAGGGTTTGATTCCCCCTAGCTTTGATTGAAGAGCTTTTGTTTTGGTTCATCGGAGGTAGCAAGTATAAAGCATTGAGGCCAAAGGTTTAGTCTCAAATGCTTGGCTAGCGTAAGTGGTCGAGCATTGCGCTTGGAGGGCTAAGGTCGTAGGGTCAATTCTCGTCTATGATAAAGAAAGATAAAATTTTTGTATAAGGTATACACCATGATTAATTTGTAAGGTATGTGCTATATTGTTGAATTGTTGGCTATAGTGATATTTGGTGGATGATATTTGACCTATAGTTTGAAACATAGGAGATATAAGGGAAAATATTTTTGGCATTATAATTAAAGGGTTAAATGTCATTTATTTTATTTTCTAAGCTTGGAGTGATAATTTTGTAATTGGTTTATTTACAAATGTAATTTTTGTTCTTGGATAATAAAGTGGAGTGAAAATTTATTTTGAAAGAGTGGAGGAAAAATGTGTAAAAGTTTTTTATTTGATTGTAACCTTGTTTTATGAAAGGAAAATTGTTGAGAGAGTTTTGTGAGTTTTAATGTGTTGTCCTTGAAAACCAAAAGGAGTCCTAGAACATTATCTTCAAATATTCATTGAGCATCTTGTTGAGGGAAAATTCATGTGGATATTTTGAAATATAATCTTGCTATCTAACTTTTGAAGTGGCACAAGGAGGTTTTGGTTGTTTGTGAGACAAGTTTTGTGTTATATCTTCATCAAAGCAAATAAGAGGTATGGGCATTCTTCTCTTCATTTGAGGTGTGTTGTTGAGCAAGGTTTTCTAAAATATAAGGTGGAGTTAAAAGGGTTGTTTGGTAAAATATTGTTGAAAAGTTTTAAATTAGGGTTTGAGACCTACATTAAGCATCCTTGTTGAAAAAAAGTGAAACACCTATACTAGGGTTTGTGAGTAGATTATGCTTCATTGGTTGAATAATTGTATGGAGTACTTTGGGAATTGATCTGAGAAATATTGATTGAAACTATGGAATTAATAGATCAAGTTTTGTAAAACAATTTATACATTATTCTAAATTAATTTGAGAGATATTTTGCAAGTGATAAAGATTGATTGGATGAGTACAAACATTGTGAGTGTGAAAAATATTGAGGTTTGATAGATCTTATCATTATTTATATGTTCCTAAGTTTAAAAAATATTCTAATTAGAATTTGTTTGTGTGAAGAGAGTTTTTTGAAAGAGATTTAAGTTGTGTTTTATTTGCAAGTTTTGGAGTTATTTGAGAAGGTTTTGTGAGTAGCTTGAGAGCTAATTTGAGCAAGTATTTGAGTAGACTTGAGGATAGAGTTGAGAAAGTCTTTGAGAAGGCTTGAGGGTAGATTTGAGCAAGTTCTTGTCAGACTTGAGGATAGATTTAAGCAAGCTTTTGAGAGGGCTTGAGGACAGTTTTGAGCAAGTATTTGAGAAGGCTTGAAGGTGGATTTGAGAAAGTCTTGAGAAGACTTGAAATAGCTTTGAGAGCAAGTTTTATTGCTAACCTATTCAATCTTTGTGTTAAGGATTGGGACAGACTTGAGATAAATTTTGGTGCAGATTTGTTGAGTAGAGATATGGCATATTTTTTATAGACCTGAGATAGAGTTAGAGCATATGTGTTCTAGAATTAGGATAGAGTTTAGTGTAGATTTGATATAGAGGTTGAGAAGAGTTGAGAGTAAACTTTAGAGGTGATAGAACAAAGAGGACAACAATCTCTAGTGAATAGAGATCCATCAGCCAATGTAGTGGGGATAGAGGTCTCCTATAGAGAGAGATCCACAAGCCAAAGCAATGGGGGTAGAATTCTTATAGAAGATCATCAACCATAGTAAGGGGATAGAGTTCTCCTATGGATAGATTTCCATGAGCTAGAGCAAGGGGATAGAGTTCTATTGTGGATAGAGTTCCATGAACCAGAGTAAGGGGATAGAGTTCTCCTATGGATAGAGTTTCACAAACCAAAGAAAGGGAAAAGAGTTCTCCTACGTAGAGTGATCCATGAACCAGTTGGGAAGATAGAGTTATTCTATGGAGAGAGATCCACGAACTAGTTGAGGAGATAGATTTATCTCGGATCAAGTCCTACGAACTAGAGAAAAGGAGAAAGAGTTCACCTATGGAGAGGGATCCACAAATTAGAGCATAGGGGATTGGTGTCTCCTTTGGACAGAGGTCCATAAACATTGTAATAGGGATTTGATTCCCAAGAATATTTTTTGAGAAAATTTAGTAGAAAGGTTTTCTCTGTGGAGTAGCACACATTGGGTGAACCACATTAAATTGGTGTCTCTCTTATGTGTGATGATTTGTGCATTGCTTTGATTACTATTGTTGATATTTCCATTGATAATATTGGATAACATTGTTTGGAAAGAAAAGTAAAAGTTGGTATTATATTGTTCACCCCCCTCTCAGTATAAGCCTATGTTCTTCAATTGGTATCAGATCGGGTTCCTTCGGAAGAGTCTAACATCTTGAAATAAGAGTGTATAGGAACACATATGGCATCTCAGTGTTGATATTCAGCAAATAAGGCACCATTGTTCGATGGGAACAATTATGCTTTTTGGAGTGTAAGAATGAGGACTCACCTAAATGCACAAGGATATGAGACATGGCAAGTAGTTGAGGATGGGTTCACACCTAAAACTAATCCTCTCATAGATAAATATGGTAAGCTCCCACATGTGAATAATACAAATGCAATGAATGTAATCTTGAGTGGATTATGTGAAGCAGAATTTGTAAAATTTATGCATTGCAAATCAGAAAAATAGATATGGGAAAAGTTGAGGTAAGCATATGAGGGAGATAAAAAGGTCAAGATGGCAAAATTGCAAAACCACAAGAAAACATTTGAATACTTGAAGATGAAATATGAGGAAGACATTATTGCATACTTACTTCATGTGGATGAGGTAGTTAACTCCATGCGAGGACTTGGATTTAAAGTTGAAGAATCTGATGTTGCTCAAAAGGTTTGAAGGTCTCTTCCTATGAGGTATGATGGAAAGGTTTCAGCCATAGAAGAAACAAGAGATATTGAAAATATAACTTTGGATGAGTTACATGGAACTCTCACAGCTTATGAGATGAGATTAGTAAAGGATCCTATTCCCAAGAAAGAGGTAGCCTTCAAAGTAGCAAAGAATACAAAAGATAAGAAACCAGATTCAAGTGATGAATCAACCAGTGATGAGGAAGCTAACTACAGTAGAAGGAACAAGAAGGACTCAAGAAATCACAAAGGTATAAAAATAGTAAAGTGTTTTAATTATGGTAAATATGGTCACTATGCATCTAATTGTACATAATATGAGTAGTAGTGAAGAGAAATAGGATCATAAAAAAAAAGAAGCAAGAAAATCCAGGTATGAAAAGAAAAATAGGGATGGACAAAGCAAGCATGGAAAGGAGTTTTTTCAAAGACATAAGAAGAGTTTCTATGCAGATAAGATAGGCAAGAGTTCAAGTAATAGTGATGAAAGATCATCATATAGTGAAGAAGAAGAAATTCTCTTTTTGACAATAGAAGAGGAAGGAAGTACTCCTGTTGAAGATAAATCTGAAAAATATGAAGATGCTCTTGAAGACCAAGAAGTATAGAAAGAATTAGAAAATAAAGAGGAAGGCATAGTAGATATAGAAGATGAAATTATTTATGCTCTTAAAGAATTAATAAAGGTTAGAAAATAGAATTCAAAACTCAAGGCTCAATTTCAAGAATGTGATGAAGAAAAAGGAAAGCTTATACAAGATATGGCAAACTCAATAGCTAAGACAAGGAGATTTAAAGAAAATTTAGAGGCAAAAGTATTAGAATGTGAAATATTAGAGCATGAGGTAGTTTCACTAAGGAAGGAAGTAAAAGAGTCTAAGGAAAAGCTAAACAGGTTTGGAAAAAGTTCAAAGACCTTGGATAAGATCATCAATGCACAAAGACCTTAATCTATCAAAATAGGGCTTGGTTTTGAAGAAGGACAATGGTGACAAGAAGTGGAGTCAAGTTCAAGCTCAAAATAATAAGAAGTGTTAGAAGAAGAGAGTGAAGGAGAAACTAAGACTTATGAGGATAATTTGAAAAATAGAAGCTTCACCAAGGAAGGAAACAATGCACAAATAAGGAATAAAGAACATCACAAGGAAGAAAGGACTAAGAGACCAATGAGTCCAAGGCAATATTTCTTCAAAGGAAATTACTTCTCATATAATAGGTTTGGTCACAAGGCTATGCAATGCAAGACTCATGGAAAGAATGAATATGGTTTTACTAAGAGAAATTTTAAAAATGGACATCTCTTTCAAGGGTATTGCTACTCTTATAATCATTTTGGTCATAAAGGAATTCATTGCAGGGTTCATGATAGAAATAGGTATGGCTTCACCAGGAGGAACTTCAAGACATTTGCACCTTCTAGGAACCACAACATTAAGTGTTATAAGTGCAATAATATTGGACATAAGGCCAAGTGGTGTAGAACAGAATTTCTAGAGACAAGCAAGAACAGGGACATTCAAAAGAATCAACAGAGTATGTTGAGAAAGAAGGTGGACAAAGAAAAAGAGCATTGTATTTTTGGAGTAGAGTTACTCCCACCCCAAAATTAATCACCTCAAGGAGAGGAGGTGGGGAGGGGTGTAGGTCTTTTGCCGCCTTTGCCATTGGGGGATGAGTAGGGGGAGAATTCAATCAGGGGGAGCAGTCTCTCAGGGGGAAAAAATTTGAAAAAGGAAAAAGGAATGGTTAAGAAAAATGGTTACCATCAATGACAAAGGGGGAGATTGTTGGAAATTTTGAGTAATAATGTTGTCATTGATGTCAAGTGTTTGGTGCAAGGCAAAGTTAATTTTAGTACAAGAAAAGTGGTAAAATAATTGGTTATAATATTTTATATTATAAGCCAAAAAGGTTGGCTAAAAGGTTCAAGACAAAATTTTATGCCCATGGTTTTAAAGAGAAAAGAGATCTTATAATATTTTAATATTATAATAATTAAGTTAAAAGGGTTTATTGAGAAGAGAAAAAATATATTTGATGAAGACCCCATGTAAAAGTATTATTTAATACTAAAAATAAATAATATAATATTTAACCTAAATTTAAATATTATATTAAATAAATAATTATATTTGAAATTGGAAAATGGTGCCAAAAATTAAATTTAAATTGGAGGCACTTAGGTTTTCCACCGATGACATGTAATTACCTTGGAGGCATATAAAAGGAGGAAGAAAATTATTAAAAAAAATTGAATCATCCGAAGCTAATGCGCATGTGATAAAATTGATCATGAGGGTTTGCGAAACGTGGAGTAAAACCATTCATCGAGCAAGCGATAGAGGATAAGGACAAGGCGACAGTCATTTTGGTTCAGGGAGGACTGGTAGTACAAGTGGTAGATGGGTCCTATGTAAGTTTATGGTAGAGGGAAGGTTCGGGGTTTGATTCCCCCTAGTTCCGATTGAAGAGCTTTTGTTTTGGTTCGTCAAAGGCAACAAGTATAAATCATTGAGGGCAAATGTTTAGTCTCAACCGCTTGGCTAGTGCAAGTGGTCGAGCACTGTGCTTGGAGGGTTAAGGTCAGAGGATCGATTCATGTTTGTAACAAAGCAAGATAAATATTTTTTTATAAGGTATGCACCATGATTAATTTGTAAGGTATGCACTATATTGTTGAATTGTTGGCTATAGTGATATTTGATGGATGATATTTTACCTATAGTTTGAAACATAGGAGATATAAGGGGAAATATTTTTGGTATTATAATTAAAGGGTTAAATGTCATTTATTTTATTTTCTAATCTTGGAGTGATAAGTTTGTAATTGATTTATTTAAAAATGTAATTCTTTTTTCTTGGAAATTAAAGTGGACTGAAAATTTGTTTTGAAAGAGTGGAGGAAAAAGGTGTAAAAGGTTTTTTATTTGATTATAACTCTTGCTTTATGAAAGGAAATTTGTTGAGAGAATTTTGTGATTTTTAATGTGTTGTCATTGAGAATCAAAAGGAGTCCTAGAACATTTTTTTCAAACATTCATTGAGCATCTTGCTGAGGGAACATTCATATGGATATTTTGAAATAGAATCTTGCTATCTAACTTTTGAAGTGGCACAAGGAGGTTTTGGTTGTTTGTGAGATAGGTTTTGTGTTATATCTTCATAAAAGAAAATAAGAGGTATGGGAATTCTTCTCTTCATTTGAGGTGTGTTGTTGAGCAAGGTTTTCTAAAATATAAGGTGGAGTTAAAAGGGTTGTTTGGTAAAACATTGTTGGAAAGTTTTGAGTTAGGGTTTGAGACCTACATTAAGCATCCTTGTTGAAAGAAAGTGAAACACCTATACTAGGGTTTGTGAGTAGATTATGCTTCATTGGTTGAATAATTATGTGGAGTCCTTTGGGTATTGATCTAAGAAATATTTATTGAAAGTATGGAAGTAATAGATCAAGTTTTGTGAAACAAATTATACATTATTCTGAATTAATTTGAGAGATATTTTGCAAGCGATAAAGATTGATTGGATGAGTACAAACATTGTGAGTGTGAAACATATTGAGGTTTTGATAGAGCTTATCATTATCTATATGTTCCTAAGGTTAAACAAGATTCTAAGTAGAATTTATTTGTGTGAAGAGAGTTTTCTGAAAGAGATTTAAGTTGTGTTTTGTGTGCAAGTTTTGGAGTTATTTGAGTAGGTTTTGTGAGCATCTTGAGAGTTTATTTGAGTAAGTCTTTGATTAGACTTGAGGATAGAGTTGAGCACGTCTTTGAGAAGGCTTGAGGGTAGATTTGAGCAAGTCTTGAGAAGACTTGAGAATAAATTTAAGCAAGCTTTTGAGAGGGCTTGAGGATAGTTTTGAGCAAGTCTTTGAGAAGGCTTGAAGGCATATTTGAGCAAGTCTTGAGAAGACTTGAAATAGCTTTGAGAGTAGGTTTGATTGCTGATCTATTCAAGATTTTTGTTGAGGCTTGGGATAGACTTGAGATAAATTTTGGTGTAGATTTGTTGAGTAAAGATAGAGTAGATTTATGCTAGACCTGAGATAGAGTTAGAGAAGATGTGTGCTAGACTTAGGATAGAGTTTAGTGTAGATTTGAGATAGAGGTTGATAAGAGTTGAGAGCAGACTTTGGAGGTGATAGAGAAAGAGGATAATTGTATCCACTTGATAGAGATCCATAAGCCATTGTAGTGGGAACAAAGGTCTCATATGGAGAGATGTCAATAAGCTAGAGCAATGGGAGTAGAAGTCTTCTAGAATATCACCAACTAGAGCATGGGGATAGAGTTCTCCTATGGATAGAGTTCCATGAACCAGATCAAGGGGATAGAGTTATCCTATAGATATAGAGTTATCCTGTGGATAGAGTTCCATGAACTAGAGCAAGGGGATAGAGTTATCCTATGGATAGAGTTCCATGAACTAGAGCAAGAGGAAAGAGTTCTCCTATGGAGAGTGACTCATGAACCAACTGGTAAGATAGAGTTCTTCTGTGGAGAGAGATCCATGAACCAGTTGAGGAGATAGAGTTCTTCAGGATCAATTTCCATGAACTAAATAAAAGGGGAAAAAGTTCTCTTATGGATAGATATCCATAAATTAGAGCATAGGGGATTGGTGTCTCCTTTGGACAAAGGTCCATAAAAATTGTAATAGGGATTTGATTCCAAAAAATATTTGTTGAGAAAATTTAGTAGAAATATTTTCTTCGTGGAGTAGACCACATTGGGTCAACCATGTTAAATTGGTATCTCTCTTATGTGTGATTATTTATGCATTTCTTTGATTACTGTTGTTGATATTGGCATTGATAATATTGAATAATATTATTTGGAAAGAAAATTAAAAGTTGGTCTTATACTATTCACCCCCCTCTTAGTATAAGCTTGTGTTCTTCACTTCAAGTTTTCTTCAGGTGTTGGATTGATTCTGAAGAAGATACTTTTCCTAACTTTTTTGTAGCAAGTTTCCCAACTCATGGAATCTCCTTTCTCTGCAACAAGTTATTATTACTAAAATCTAAAATTTGAATCTGCTTCTAAATCAAGTACTCTCTTCTAGAGTCTTATTCAGGATCAAGGCTTATGTGTCCTTTTTTTAGATCGAGCCTTCTGTGGCATTTTTTAAGATCAAGGCTTCTATGGTAATTTTTTATTGTGAATTTTATTCTATCGATGGAGATCTTCAATCTCTAGACTTCACCATGACTCTTTCTCCTAGAGTCTCTTCTGTAGTATTCTTCTCTTACAACAACTAATCTTTATACTATGAAGGCACTGTAAAATTTGGACAATGAAGTTGAAATCTCTTAGCTTTCTATTGTAGGAGGTGTTCCAATCATCTAAGAGTTAGTTCCCTACAATAAAAGAAACTTCAAGTAATAGTAAACTTTTTAGATCTCTTAGATGAGCTTCACTAGTTGATTCATCAAACTAGTGGATCAAATGTTGAGTCCTTATCTTCACGAGTTTTTTTGCAACTCTATGGGAACACTCTAAGATAAATAAATCTCATAATATCTCTTTCTAGCCTATTCTACCAAACAATCTTAGGGTAACAATATTTACATGCAACAAGTCCAAAGGTACATTTAGTTTGTAAAAATTGAAGCTATTGTGATTGGCCCAATTTTTAACAATATTAATTTCTCGAAGCTCTCCCTACCACCTTGATTCTTCTAAATATTTTTGCAAGAGCCTATGCACTATGATGAATTAGGTTCACAAAAATTTAGGCTCAATAATAATGGTGGTTATCCTCTCAATTTAAAGTAGCTAGATCTACTGTGACTAGAACTACCGTGGCTATGATACCATTGTTATATTTTGAGGTAGATCACAATGAGATATGGAAATCACAAGATGCAAAAATATGAGAGAAAGTTAAATTTACAAGATTTTAAAAATATGCTATAAATAGAAATAACAAAAATGAATACAATATTGTTATGGAGGAAATGGAAACTCCATGCAAGAAGCTATAAGACTACATTGTACTCCATCACTAATGGAGTTACACAATGATTCTACTACTACCTACTATCACATCAATCTCTTATAATGAGATATTTTTATAATGGAAGATAGATTCCTTGGCCAACACTCTACCTTGTTGTATAAGGGACACCTTGCACATTTATAACTTGCACATTGACACTTGTGCATTTATTACATTGTATAAAGTAACTAGATAAATTCCCCTTAAAGTAATCTAATGATCTAAGTATGTACCTAGAAAGGTACATTTACTTGATCCAAATGATGTAATAAAATCTAACTCTAACATCCATGGAATGAGCAAAAGAAGCATCCAAGGTCCCAATACCCAAAATTGGGCTAAATTTTACCATGATATCATCAAACCAAAGTAGAAACATGGGATCTAGCAAAGGCATGCAAAAACAAAGCCTGAAAACATGTCTTGAAACTAGGCCAATTGAGATAGTGACATCATCCAAAGAAGTAAGAGCCTAAAATCACTCAATTTAAACATTGAAGACTGCTTGAGATCATAATTATTAAAAACGTGTGATCCTTCATGATGATGTAAGCATGCTTAATAATAGATTGGTACTACGCAAGATGTTCCAAAGTGCCCAAAACCAAGATATAAGAAAACAAAGTAAAATTATTCAAAACTGAACCATTCAAGCTAGTGATATCATCACTCCAAGTTAGAGCCTAGGACTGCATGAAGTAAAGAAGACAACATAAAAAGGTAAGTGTGTAAAGCCATGATTTTAACAAAGTTCTACAAGTAAAATAAAGAGCCCAATTTTGAGCATATTTAAGTTAAATATCATTTTCAAACTTGCAACCACATGGTTCTTGCTAGTTGGTTTCCGTTCATGATACCAAAGCATGAAAGTAACAAATCCAATAATACAACCACTTATAGAAGACAATTAGAGATCAACGGGTTGAATTGAAATTTATGCCCAAGATGAAGCTCAAGGCGACCGTTGTTGGAGAATATTACATTATTTGGTACATGCCAATGTACCACATTGGTACACTTATGTAAATATTAGATTAGGTTTGTGTCCTATATTAATGAGTGAGTAAATATTTTATGTAATGTAATAATGTGCAAGAAATGCACAAGTGTCATGTAAATATGTGTGCAAGTGTTATGCGTGTAAATATGCACAAGTGTCTCATATGTAAGTGTGCATATGTGTTCTTAGATTAGGAAGAGTTATGTGAAGATTCATATCCAAGTGTGCATACAAGATAGAGTCATTTTTATGCAAGTGTCAAGTGGAGAAGCGAAGAGTCATGAGGCTTGGCATATGGAAAGGAAGAGTCAAGTAACATAAGAGTCATCCTATAAAGGCTATGTATTACTCCATAGAGGACATCATCTACATCACCTACATCACCTACATTGTCTACATTGTCTACATAGTGAGGATTGTCAATATGATTGTATGAGAGTTTTACGATACATTTTAAATAGAAAGAGGAGTAATACAAATTGCATACATTTGAGAAACTAATATTGTAAGTCTCTTTATATTGTATGATTCAGGATATTACATTCATATTTTAGCTTATTAATAAATGTCATTTGATACGTTATTAGTCTTGATATTTACATATTAGTTATCTCATATTATATTTATTACATTATTATTTGATATCTTTATATTACGGTTATCATATATTTGATCCTATAAATAATTATCCTATGAGTTTTACATTAATATTAAGGCTTCAAAAGCCATCAACCACATCAACATTTCTATTTTCTTGCTATATTGTGATTTCAATAGGCATACAACTATGTTCCCACAAAAAAAAATTGAAATTATTAACAATAAATATGTAGAGAAACCTCATTACAATATTAGATGTATAGTTCTTACCTGGTATAACTTTGTAATATTACTGCAAATCAATAAAGTGATGGTTGTTTGGCCTTCATTAATGTCTGATTGTAGGTTTTATGTGTGCATATTTCTTTAAGTCATTTTCATGACACTTAATTGTTATTGTATTCTATTAAAGTAATTTTACTATTTGGATTACCTATTGGATTGCTAATAATTCAAGTCCTTGAAATGATTAGAGCAATTGAATTCATTACTTTAAGTCATTTTTGTTACATACAACACTTAGTCTATTATATTAAAGTGAACTTCAATCACCTATTGTATTGCTAAATGTGTAAATCCTTGTAATGGTTAAAGTAAATGTTAAAAGTTAAATGAACCAATTATTATGGATGATAATGGCTGGTATGTTAAGTAATTGGTCTAGTAGTGTATTGTCTAGTGACATCCAATGTTGTTACACTAGACCCCATCAACATTTTCCTATTTTTCTCTAATACTTGCTCCTTTTCTATATCTTTTTCCAAATTTAATGAGCTTAAAGGATCCAACCTTATCTAGAGGTTGACACATAGAGTAATCTTGTTTCATTCAATTTCTATACTTTGGCTAAAATTACTAGGTGCAATACATTTCCATAGTAATGGCATATTTTAGTCCAATAATATAGTTTTTTTTGGCACACCCAATGAGACTAAGTGATCAAATTTATCTCACCTTCCCAAAGAGCTCAATATTAGGTGAACGATCTTGACCTCATTTGTGGAGAATGTATGTTCATCTTGTGAATCCCCTTGAAAATAGAAATAAGTATTATGTTGCATAAAAGTCATCAATTCTATTTGTCAAAGTCCTCTAATTTGTGTTATTTTGTCTCATATTTATATGATTACAAGTATAGAACAAAGAAATTAGAAATTCCACCATCATTTGTAGATTTACCCACTCATAAACCAAGATGCATTGAAATTCCACTCCTTAAGTCTTTTTTGCAAAGTGTAGATTCTTCACCTCATAATTACTTTGCATCATCAAGGTCATTATGTCCTAAAATCATGGCTCAAAATAAACAACATATTCCTCCAAATTTCCCTAACTAGAATACCACTAGACCCTTTGCTCTAGAGAATGCTATTGATATTCCAAAGTCTCTCTGAAATATCTTCCCACTTATAATGGTATGGGTAAAAATGCTTATGAGCATTATCAAGATATAGTGTCAATAGTAGCTATTAAAAACATAAGAGATGAAGATGTTATGGCCATACTTCTTGCTATGTATTTCAGAGGAAATATACTTAACTATTATAAAAATTTGGAGGATAATAGCATCCATACATGGATGAACCTGGCCAGACCATTTGTGGAATAATTTAAAGAGCTAGTAGACCCATTCTCACTTCTTACTCACTTTACTATCATACAAAGACATCCTCAAGAGATAATTATTGATTTTAATTTTAGATTTAATAAAACCTAGAAAAGGATTCTACAGAGTATCATGCCACTAGGTGCATACATCTATTATATCAAAGCATCATGATCTAATTTAGGATTGCAAACCCAACAGTCAGATATAGTCAATTTTTCTCAAGTCTATCAAGCTACTATTATAGCTAAAAACACTTTGATTTATGTAGATATATTACCTTTAATATTCACGATGCAATATTTCTAGATATAGCCCAATATTCTTAGAAAAGTGGATCATAAATGGATCCCCTTATATTTTATTCTCTTTCCATAATTTCTCCTATTCCCATGCCTAAAGCATTACCTCAAATATCTACCTTACCAAAACTACCAACACCTAAGCATTAAGAATCACCTATAACATTAGAGGTATTGTCTACACTAAAAACATTGAACTACAAGGTGACAAAAATTAGAAATGAGAAATAGAGAAATTTGAGCCCAAAATATTTTCATACATTGCTAGAGATCAGAAGGCTTCTAGTAGCAATACTACATAAAATATAAACAATAGCTATTAAGATAAAGAACTGATGGTTTCATAATCTAAAAATTTCCCTTGGTCTCTAGTATGCAGTGATCATCATAGGGCAAATACTTGCATCATGTATCAATATTAGGTATAGTTGGATGCTAAAAAGGCTGAAATATCTCAAAGAGGCTAAGCCAATATGCTATGAGAACTAGAGTAGATTATGCTCACTCAAGATCTTGTGGAAGACGAATCCATTTTAGTGTTGACAAGATTTGGTAAAAGGTAAATATAGGTAGATCTTTAGAATTTGGAACCATTGAAAGTACCATCTCAGTAGTAAAAGCTTATAGAGAAAAATGTGCCCATTATTAGAAAATATCTAGATTAGAAGGTATCAAAGAAAGTTTCATCCATGCCAAAGCTACAAAAAGATCCTTCTAGCTCAAAGTAGGAAGATAAGGCTAAGGAGGTATTACCAAAGACAAAATAACAAGCACGGGATAAGCTTAGACTCCATTCGATTACCAAGAGATAATGAATTGGGGCTACTTAAGAATATATGAGAAGGTTCAATGAACTAGAAAATAGAAATGAAAAGGAACTAGTGGAAGCACCCAACTTCAATATAATAGAAGAGCTCAAAAAATAATCCTTCTAAAGCAAGCATGTATGACACACTGATGATTCCTAGATAGATAAATCTACTCAAAGATTCATTGAAGAAAATCACTCTAGAAGATCATCCAGTTTCAAAGTATAATATTGCTCAAAATTCAATGACCCCAAGAGCTATGAGAATAGACCACACCTTTTCTACATATATTTGAGAATGGAAGGGTGGGTGGTTCATAACTGAATGATTTATTTTGGAGTAGCTACTACTATAATTACCAAAGTAGTATATGAAATGATGGGTATAGAATATACCCATTCATGTCCTAGAGTCCTCCAATTAGATGGTACTCCTATGAAAATAGTTGCAGTAATCAAATATGTTCCTATGATACTCCATAGAATTCCAACGATAACCATGACACAAGAGATAGTTGTGGTCATCCTAGAGCCATAATTCAACCTCTATCTCATGATGAATTTGGAAGGCTACATGTAATTGGACTATTTTCATATGATAATTTCACATAAAGGAAAAAATATTAAAATCATTCCAAAAAATCCCCCTACTTATAACATTAAAAAAATCAAAGAAGATGAGTACATCAACATGATCTTTGAATAAGCTTATATTTTGGAATATATTCTATATGAGTTAGAAATAGAGGATGAGTTCTCTCTGAACAATTACAATGCCTTGGTTGAAACCATAATTGGTACATATTGCATTACAATCTTAGATCATAAGAAGATTCTAGCAGTCATAAATCAAGAGTTATGAAAATCAAAGCTTTGGAAGCTCTATTTCAATGGAGCTAGATGCAAAAATTGTATTTGAGCTAGAGTTGCACTGATGCCTCCCTCAAAATAAATATAGAGCTTTTCCTATAGACTAACATGAAGTTGCACCAATTGTAGACACCCAATTTTGACACACCTAGAAAACGACATACTCAATCAAGACACCAAACAAAACCTCATCAAGACATCCTAATCATGTTAAATTAGACACCAAATTTCACATATTTCATCAATTTCCATGTCTATAAAAAATCATCAATTACCTCACCTTCACAAGATTTTTTAATCAAGAAAATCAAATCAATCATCTTCATACAAATATTTGGGGTGTTTTTAGACCTAAAACATAAGGTCATATTTGAGACACATTTTAACCTAAAAAATCATCTTAAAACTTCACAAAAACACCACCATTAGATTAGGCTTAAAAAAATATTTTCAATGAGTATAAATATGCCTATGTTTGGATATCTATTGATTCTCAAACTGCACAAAACCCGCACCTACGTAGGCTATTTTCAAAAATACCAATTACAAATTTACCATTTTGAATAAAAATGTCATTGGAATTTTTGTACATGAACTGATAATTTTGTAAAAACTTCAAAAGTCAAATCTTGACAAGTCAAACTAATCGTTGGTCAAAAAAACCAAATATGGGAACAAAAATGCTAGTGGTGTTTTTGTTCAGAGTGGATATTTTGTAAAATGGTCAAAATATCTCCACACAAGCTAGGGGCATGTATATTCCTTCACCCCACTACCTCCTCTAACCTTGCATGCTCCAAAAATCGACCAAATCTACAAATTTTGAATTTGGTCTAACCAATTCTCCCTCCCAATCTCTCCTCCAAATCATATTTAAATAGACCTTGGAGCAAGCATTTGATAGTGAATTATAAGCTACAATAATATATGGGTCAATTCTAAGTCAATTCTAGTAAGTATTCTTCTACACCCTCAGGGATTTGATGGGTAGAAATTTTTAATTCACTATAGTAATCACCTATCCAAGATGCAATTCCTACCCTTGTTGAAGTAAACAATGCCATTAGTGGACCTTAAATAATATAACTTTAGTATCAATTTTTTTAGTCAAAGAAATATATCTTGTAGATAAGCATGAAATGACTAACAATCAACCAAAATATATGCATCAATTAAACCATGACATTAAAGAACATCTTTCAATTTTCAAAATGTTATCCTCAATGCATCATCAATTAAATAGGTTTCCAAACAAGGAATGTGATCACATGTAAACAAAACCTCATTAGTCATGACTAATACCTTCAAATAAACTTTTCAATAAAAAAAGAACAATTTAGAATTTATGATAATAATAAAATGACCAATTCATGTCCTCCTTCTCGCACCAAAATTTTGAGTGGTAATTTTGGCCAATTGCAAAACCACACTCATAGTTAGGATTGTGATGAGAAAACCAGGTTTTTTTACTTAATGTGTGCTTGTATGCTTGTGAAAATGTGTCAAATAAGTGCTTAGAATACCTTAGTGATTTGCAATAAATTTTTAACAAGGGGCCTATGTTTTTCTAACTTTGATTTTGTCATGCTTTTATTGTTCATTAATTAAAAGGGATTGATTTCCCTTATGTGCAAAAATAAAACATTGAATGAATGCATGAATCCCTTATTTCTTATTTGTTAAAGTGATATATCCCTAAATCCTTGTTAGCAAATTTCTTTTATATTAAATTAAACATGTTATGTTAACCAGTGTTGTGGAAAACCACTTCATCTTATCTTTGATTTAATGTGAAATTGCAATCAATACTTGTTGTTAGCAGATTTTTTTTTATCTTCATATTAAAATATTGTTGTTAACAAGCGATGTGGAAAACCACTTCATTTTATTATTTGCTTTAATGTGATATTTAAGTCATTAGATCTCTCCCATGAATGTGAAATTGATTTTATCTTGACTCTTTGTTAAGCTCTGCTTGAGCATAAAAGAAAAAGAAAACTAAAATCTAACTTTGCAATGTAGTAGTAGCTTTAGAATAGCACCTTAATGATTCATTTTAATGAAAGTTTGGAAGTTATAAAATAATATTTCCTCTTTCACATTAAATGAAATTAATTTAATTGTTTTTAATAATGCAAAGTTTGGATTTCGTATTCCCTTTTTAAGTGAATTTATGCATAACATAGATTGCAGGTTTCCTCTTAATAGTGTGAACTTGTGTGAGAATTTAAAAGTCATAAAGTTCCTTAAAAAATCTGGATGTTGTTAAATTTGAAAATGATAAAATATGTGGAGTGCAACAATCTACTTTGGAACCCTAAACAAAATTCCTTAATTAAAATGCACCCAAATAATTTAATTAGATTACCTTAAGAACAAAATTATTTGGATATTCTCATTACTTCAAAACCATCATTAATGATTTTTTATGCAAAACACCATAACATTTTAGGGTTTTGAGTGTTTCATTGGAACTTAAATAAAAATAAAAGAAAAGAAAAAAATAACAAAATGTTGGATTAGAGAACAAGAAATAAAACGAATCTGAAATAAAATGGAAACAAAAATAAAAAAATGCGAAAAAGAAATGAAGGTGAGCTAATGTAAATTTTTATTCCTCCTTGTCCTACAAAAAATAGAAGATCATGAACATTAAAAACATAACCTGATTAGACCCGCATCCACACAATCTATATCGGGTTAAGTGCAAGAGTCTAAGGAAATAAAACATACATTCATAGCCTTAAATGATGCAACCATTAACATTCATAAACATCATCTAATAAAATCAACATATGGAGGAGAAAAATATTCAATAAAAACTTGCATTCAAAACCTTTTGTCTTTGTTTACAAGGTGAGGAATTCCATAGCAGTAGCTTTAAAAAAATCTTCCAATCCTCTTCTCGTGCTTCTGCTCCCAAAATTCTAGCCTCTCCTTCCTGCATTTGCATGGCTATTTAAAATTTTGAAGCAAGCCCTTTCATTTCCTTTCCAACTCCTGGCTATTCACCTTCCTTTCTTTTCCCTCCTTCATTTGGCTTAGTTGTGTAAATTCTTTTTTGTAACCATAATGTCTTCCAAATGAAATGCTTCTTCCATAATGCTTTTTGCCAACAATAAATTGGTAAATATCTTCCAAATGAAATGCTTCTTCCATAATGATTTTTTCCAACAATAAATTGGTAAATATCTTCCAAACAAAACACTTCTTCCATAACACTTTTTGCCAACAATAAATTGGATAATGCTTTTCTTTTATTTAGAAACCTGCCAACATAAATATAAAGCATTAATTCAAACTAACATTAATAAAATCATAAATTCAACATAGAAATTAATACCAAACCAATATGTAAAGAAATATTAGCATGCCATGAGAAAAATAAATGCTATTCTTTTGTTTTATTTTATTCATTATATATATATATATATATATATATGTGTGTGTGTGTGTGTGTGTGTTCTTATTTGCTTTTTTTTTTGTTATTTGGTTTTTCTTCTATTTTTTTTTTCTTTCTTTATTTAAATTTTAATTGTTTTTTTTTTAATTTGATCTAATTAATTTCAAATGTTTGAATTGGTTTAATTTAAAACATTAAAACTAACCAAAATATTAAAATAAAAAATATATAAGAAAGAACCTAACCAACGCACTAGACAACTTAAAAGAAACTAAAAGGAGACACTAGTCAACACACCAACCTTTCAAAATTATCATGCAAAGAAACTAAAATTCAACAAAAACTCAAAAATTAAAGGTGGATCCCCAAGTTTTGGGGTAAGTTGTGCCCTAGCCACAACATGCCCCTGCAATGTTTTATACTCCTCTTGCAACTGCTAGATCTCGTGTCCCATCCTTTGTTGCAATAGTCCTATCTAATCTAATGGAGAGAATTTAGTGAGCTCTTCCTCCGTAGTGTCACCTCCTATCCCTTTTGGAACTTCCATATCAAAATTATCCATCATGTTTGCATATCAAACTGTTAGTCTTGTTCTTTGTCGATATTTTGATGGTTGAGGTAATTTTCTATACTCCAACTACGGATACACCATTCCTTGTTCATATGGATTACTTATTTTCCTTGGAGAAATACTTCTTTCATGTTCTTCCTCAATCCTTTCAATCCCATCTGTAAACCTTACATGTACTCACGCCCTTCTTCTCTCACTGAGTCAAGGTACCAACTCTTTTTACTTGATAATTGGTCTTATATCTCCTCATGTGAATAACCATGCGAGTCCCATGTCAAGTTCCTCCTATGGTGGACCTTAAATTTTGCTTTGCTGCTTGTCAGACTGACCTTGTTATCTTTGTTCAACTTCTTATGAAGTGATAAACAAATATTGTACTTTATATGGCTTCTACTTTGAACCATTTATAGTATCTAGAACTTCCATTCCATTCAAGTTCTATAATATAACTACTCCATTGTCCCTCACTTTCATGACTCAAAAGGGACCAATCCATAAGGTTTTTAACTTACCTAGCTTGATTTCTCATTTCCCATTAAACTTTAGAACTAAGTCGCCTTGCTTAAGTTCTAATTTTTTAAGGTACTTATCAAGCCATAGCTTCCTTATCTTCTAGGCCACTTCAATTTCCCATTGTGCCATGACTCTTCTCTAATACAACTTGATTAATATCGTTAGTCTTTCATATATACTCTCTTGGCCACCTAAGCGATGCTCCACAACTATCCATAAACTTGGTGCCAAGAATTCCACTGGCACTACTACCTCTTGACCATACATTAGCTAAAATGGTGTATGGTCTATCATTGGCTTAAAGTTAGTTTGATATGCCCAAAGAATAGATGGTAACCTTTCTTCCCAATCTGCTCCCTCTATTTCATAGGTTTTGTACAATGTTGACACTAATACTTTGTTAGTTGCTTCAGCATGCCCATTAGCTCTCAGGTAATATAAAATAGATAAGGAGTGCCAAATTATAAAATTAATCATCAAATTTTTGATGATATCATTCACAAAGTGACCTCCTCGATCACTAATTATTTATAGTGGAATACTAAATCTTGTAATTACTTGCTCATATAAGAATCATGTTGTACTTTTTTCTAAGTTATTTGGTAGTGCTCATGCCTTAACACATTTTGTTAGGTATTTAGTGGCTACCATGATATACTGAAACTTGTTTCTATGATTTGTTCTCAATGGTCCAACAAAGTACAACCCCTATCTCTTAAATAGTTCTTGGGTTTGTGATGGATGTAATGGCATAAAGCCCCTTCACACTAGCTTTCTTGCTCTCTAGTAAGTATCACATGCTCTTACGTATTCCTTTGCATCATTATATACTGTGGGCCACCATAGTCCTGCTAAGAGTACTTTTTGAGTAGTGGCATCAGGCCCCATGTGTCCTCCTACCAATCCTTCATGAGCTTCTTTCAATGTGGCTTTAATTTCCTCGTCCATTACACATATTTTTAGGATACCATCAATACCTAGTTTGTATAGCAATCCTACTATCAACTCGAAATGGGTTGACTTTATGATTACTTTCTTATTCTCCATTGTCATCAAATCTTATGGCAACTCCCCTATGGATAGGTATTGTCCAATCAACTTGTACCAAGATGGAACAATGTTGATTGAAAATAATTGATCATTGAGAAATTCATATGGAATCTCTACTCCTATAGGTTCTCCTGATTGTATTTGAGACAACTGGTCTGCAATCACATGCTTATTACTAGGTCGTACTACTACTCTAAATACAAATTCTTGTAAAGTGATGAGCCACCTATTGACTCATCCTTATATAATTGGCTTATTTATCAAGTACAAAAAGGTATGATGATCAACATAGAATGTAAAAGGGTTAACCGATAGGTATTACCTAAAATTATGCATAGCATATACCATCCCTAGAGCTTCTCACTTTTTTGTACTATAATTTCTCTCTACCCGTGATAATAGGCAACTTGTAAAAAATATAGGTTGGTCTAGCCTAAACTATCCTTATGTGCCAATGCACATCTAACTACAAATTTTGAGGTATCAATATGGATGTGGAATTCCTTATTCCAATTAGAAAACACCAAAATGGGACTACTAACGAGCTTAGCTTTTAAATCCTCAAAGGCTCCTTGGTGCTTCTCCATCCATCTGAAGGGAATATTCTTCTTGGTTAAAGAATCCAGTAGGTAGGGCACATGTACATAATTATTGATAATCCTTCAATAGTATCTCATGGATCTAAAGAATAATTTTAAATAGCTCACATCATATGGCTCCTTCATGTGTCATATGATATATATATTATTAGGATTGGTCTTCAACCCTTTGTTGCACAATATATGTCCCAATAGTTTCCCATACAGTACCATAAGAAAATACTTTGTTGGATTTAGGGAGATTTGTGCATTTCTAAACCTGCTCATGCATTCATTGAGGATAGGTAAATGATCTTTGATCTTATCGTAAATGAACCAATCATCTAGAAATGCATTAAAATTTCCTATGGCCAATTGATCAAAGATATATAGAATAATGCGCTAAAATGTGGTTAGAACGTTGCATAGCCTAAATAGCATTCAATTATATGCATAGATGTCATTCTCCACAATTAATGTAGTCTTCAACTTATCCTCCTCGATGATGCTTATTTTTTTTTACCCTAAAAACCCATCCAAGAATGAATAAATTTCATGTCATGCTACCTCTTCCAGAATTGAGTCTATGAAGGCAATAGGAAAGGGATCTTTGATCGTTACTACATTCAAAATCTTGAATTCTATGCATATTCAAATTTTATCCACTTCCTTCTTCAAGGTGACCAATATAGCTGATACCCAATCACTAGTAGTGACTTTGAAAATGATGCTTACCTCTAACATCTTTTCAATTTTAGTGTTTACCAATGCAACATACTTAGGGTTCATCCTATACGGTCTTATTCTCATGGGTTGTGCCTCGGTAATTAGCATAGTATTGTGGATACATAAATCTGGTGGTACCCCTTTCAGGTCATTATACATCCATGTGAATACATCTTTGTATTCTAAGAATATCTTGAAAGCTACTACTTTTAGGACTAGGTCCTAGTCATTGCCACAATGGATCATCTTAGGCTCTTCCTTTGTTCCTAGGTTTACATCCACTATCCAAGGTCCTTCATACCTAATATTTATAGGCTCTATCTCTACCTTTTCCACATTCATAGAATGCACTGGCCTCGTATCAATTTTAGCCTCTCCCACTATGTATTCTACAAAGATTTTAGGAAATGACCATTTATCCTCTTCTTCTTTCTTTGGTTCTAAGCTAACTTTTGTCTCATCTTGTTTTTTGTGGTCTCCTTTGTGTCAATATAAAGGTAGGTGGGTTGAAAAAACTTGTACTCCTCCATTTATCAATGGAGCGGTCCACTATTAGATCAAGCTTCATATTTGCTACAATCATATAGGTACAATATTCCTTCTTCATTAGGCTCATACTCTTCTTCACTAGAAGAACTGCATGACTCATCAGTCATGGACACATCCTCACTAAGCCTCTGGTTATTCAAATTGATCATATATTAATGCTATCCCTTCTTGAAGGTGATCTGATATTTTCTCTAGGTATGATTAACTTTGGCTATTCGTAGCCATCCTCTTCTCAACAAAGCATTGTATGTTGGCTTCTGTATGGTAATCACAACTAAATCCAAGACAAATTTTTGATCAACTATTATAACATTTTTTGAGGTAAAAACTCCTTTCATCTCTATTCCATACTGGTCAGCACCATATAACCAGAATCTTGATGCCCATAATTATGGAGCACCAATTTCCTACCAAGTCTTCTCGAGTAACACGTTAACACTAGATCCTCCATCCACAATAACTTGTGTCAGCTTGTGCCCCAAGATATCCATATGGACCAATGTGGGTTTCTTCCCAATATCAATCATCAATATGGTAGGGTCCATAAAGTAATCCTTTTGTTCTTCTTCCTTGATTGGTGATGAGCACCAGAAATGCTCATATTTTGTACACATTTTCTTGATCATTATGTGGTTGTATAATAAGGATTGCGTACTTTTATAAATTATTATATATATATTTTATGAAATTATGTGTTATCTAATTTTGTGTTTTTTGTTTTTTGAATTGTTATTTAGTTAGATTTGGATAGTAAGGTTTTTATGGATGGACTTTGTTTTTTTTAATAATTGGTTCCTCTTCGAGGTGGTATTTTTGGGGTTTTGGGGCTTTCTTGGGTTTTGTGGTTTAGGTGGGGTTTCCATAGGAGGTGGGAAGGATGAAGGGGCTCTCCATAGGAGCAGTTATGGGAAGGAAATAGATAGGTTCAGGAGAATAGTATAGGAGGCGTATGGACTATAGGAAGGACTTCTTACTAGAAAGATGGAAAGGTGGTGTCAATGTAGTGATATGGATGACCATGTGAGGTCTACCATCGGAACAACCAGAACATGATGTGAAGATCTTAGTAGTATTCATATTTTAGTTTAGTATGATAAATTTTTTTTTGTATATAAACATATTCAAGATATAAAAAATTTAGAAATAGAGAGATAGAAAAAGATGAGAGAGAGAAGAATATTTAAATTTTATATTAAGAGTATAGGAGGACCTAAAGCGATTTTCCCATTTCCTCTGTTATATTAAAGATTTATATATTTCCATTGATTTTATAGTAACCGAAATATGCCGAAATAGAAAATAAATAGTTAACAGATTAGGGGTTAAAACATTTAACCATCTGCACGACCTCTGGAAGAGATTAATGAATGGACGAATGAGAAGAAGAGCATTGAGACATTTCTTGATCGTTTAGAAGGACGAGACACCGATCACCTTTTCTTACAGATTAAGAAGAAAGGGGGATATGAGCCGCAGAGGAGGGGCACAGTTAGATACAAGTGGAGGGTGGATGTATGATGTACCATATAGCTTAGGTGTGATAGGAGTGGAAGCCTATTGGTAGAAGAGGAGGAAGAGTAGAAAACCTCTTGTGAAGGGTGATGAGAATGCTTGAGAGTAAAGGCTCATTTCCCTTTTGTAGAATAGAGGAAGTAAGTGGGTTGATATCTGTCTAGCTTGAAGAACTCACTGAAATTCCATTATTTCAAGCCATCGAGATGTACGATATAACAAGGTGATAAGGAGATGTGTCTAAGGAAGCGATGAAGAGCAACCTGACTACAATGTCATGGGCAAGTGATTTGAGATGGGAAAGTGCCACAGTATGTCCTGGATGATGGTGTAAAATTGAGGACATTTGTCAATAGTTGGTGATCTCGGAGTGCCACAAGTAATGCCGGAGACCAGAGAGGCAAATAGAAAAAACCCACTAGTGTGTGTGGGATCTATTTAGTGGCAAGGAATGTTGGAAGATGTAATAGTAATGTTAGGCATGGGAATACCATCAATTTTTAGTCCTAATCTAAGACGGTGGGGGTTACGCTCATCTGGAAGGCCATGTTGCAATATTGATGTAGTTTGGATGGGTGAGACATCTTGATGGAAGAATAAAATATTGACATTTTACCTTACTCAGTGTGACTGTAGGAGGACCCATGTTGACGACATGAAAATCTGAGTTGCCATGCTCTATCGGTGATGAGTGGATGAGTTGAGAAGATGAGGATGGACAGTGGAGTTCCTCAGGGGAGTCCTCCATCCTGTCTGGATATTGGTGGGTGCCAAGACACAATGAGATACATGGGGGAAGAACGTTAATGCATGTGGGTTGACTCCACCCAATTGATGAAAGAGAAGAGCTCTGTTAGACAAAAGGCATTGTTGGTATACAGATATGGGGATAGCAAAATTTTACATTGGAATACGAGACAAAAACTCCAAGCGTAGCAAGAAGAATGAATTAATGAAGGACATTGTAGGATGAACTCAAATTCTTGTTTGGTTATCTATTTTGATTGGTGGGTACATGTTAGTGGAGTCCCCAGATTGAAATGGTGAATTGTGGATTATGAGATTGAACAAGGTGAAAGAAGGACACTTTTGCTCTGCATTGACAAGTTTGGATACACTCTCGGGGAAGAAGTCTCCCGATGGATTGTGGATACAAGATCTGATAGGAGAGAGGAGGAAAGACAATGTCACCTTCCCATGGGGAATGTGCATGGGAACCGGATGTGCAGACCATTTAAGGGTGGTGCTTAGTTCTGACATGATGGGAGATGTAGAACATGGAGACTTAGCATGGAGAATCCTGGGCAATGATTTTGGAAATAGTGCTCAGAAGAAGGAAAAATTTCCTGAGAATGAGAAATGCTTCATGAGAGCAATAAGGCTTGATGGAACCACCTCTCTGAGGAATAAGGTGAAAAGAAAATTGAGGTCAGGGGACCTACCTAGCCCCAAATTGAGAGGGTAAGGAGTTCTTGGATATGGGACTATGAGATTTATCGGAGTTCAAAAATTTTGAAACCACACACTCTACTAAGGATGTGGAGTTCACTGATGGAATATTTGAGGAAGTTTTATTGTCAAAGAAAATGATATATTCTAAGAGGACAATTGGGCATACCATTTCATATCTTGGATCATCCAACAATGGATGGGTGTCTGGTGAAGGATGGCAAGAATATGCCATCTAAGTCAAAAACTTGGGGAGGAGCTCAACTCTGTGAGAGAAGGAGTTCTTGTGGTGGTGCATGCCAAATTTTTTTGCCATAACAGGGTGGAATTTCACAGGACCATGGGCTTGAACTGTGAGAGGGGGGTTGGTGGTTATTTGGAAGACATCACAATAGTCGAAAATGGAAGGAAATCTAGCAGATTCTACTGTTGATACGAGACCATGCGTGGAAGCTTGAGTTTGTCACGGGGTCGATGGAGCAATTTGGGGAGATTCTCTTTTGGAGTGGGTCGAGAAGTGTTTATTGGGTTGATGGCCTCGCGGGGGACGAGGAGAGGAGTAGGGAGCTGGAGGTGCGAAACGTGGAGGAGGGGGAAATAGGGTTGGCACTGCGGATGTGAAGTGTGATGCAATAATGGGTAGACAACAGAAAATGCCTCAACTTGGGATTTGTATGGGGATGGATTGGGACAAAACATCATGGGAGGGGTTTTGGTTTCTTTGTCACCAAATGGGTTGATTGTGAGAGACTCAAGAGAAGGTAGTTCTATTTGTCTATGTTTGGGGTCGAGGTACAATAGCGGGCCAATTATCGTTGATCGGGGATGGAGAGGTTGGTAAAAACTACTAATGGTGGGAAGTGGAAGTGAGATTAAATAGAGAATATGAATATGACAAATATTGGGTTGTTGGTGTGGGAATACAGGGAAATCATGTCCTTCCTGCTTGGGAAGAGGGATGCTTATACAGATGTGTGTTGAACTGGCTGGTGGCTAAGAGAGGATTTTTGATGAAATAATGGTGTTTGGAATGAACATAGAAGGAGTGGTGGTGATATTATGAATTCAAGAAGGAGATGGGTGTTGTTGTAGTTTGTCTAGGAAGAAAATGTAAATATGCAAAGAGGATGGGAGTATGAGGTGGTAGGGGTGGGGGGGGGGGGGGGGAGCGCATGGGGGCGGGGGGGACCGGGGGGGGGGGCAAGTATTTGTTATGGGTGGGGGTGGTGGGCCGGGGGGGGGAATACCTGGGGGTGGGGGGGTGGGGCTGGGTGGGTGGGGGGTGGTTGGGGCGTGCTGGGGGTGTTCCTTGGGGGAGGACTTCTTATAAAAGGCTTTTAAGCGGGTTTTTAAAAGGTTAATTTTTATAGAGATTAGGTTTAGGTTTGGTGGAGGACATATAAAATTGAGGAGGGCGTTCAATGGGAAGGCAATAGGCTTCAATTGGGAGGGATGGTTCGGGGTGTTTGGGAGGTGGTTGGGTGGGGGGGGGTGGGGTGTGGGTGGGGTGGGGGGTTGGGGGGTGGTTGTGTTGGGGGGGGGGGGGGGGGTGTGTGGGTGTTGGGGGGGGTTGGGGGGTGGGTGGGGGGGGTGGGGGTGGGGGGGTGGGGGTGGGTTGGGGGGGGGTGGGGGGGGGGGTGTGTGGGGGGGGGGGGGGGGGGGGGGGGGGGGGGGTGGGGGGGGGGGTTGGGGGGGGGGGGGGTGGGGGTTGGTGGGGGTGGTGGGGGGTGGTGGGGGGGGGGGGGGTGTGTGGTGGGGGTGTTGGGGGGGGGGGGTGTGGGGTGGGGGGGGGGTGGGGGGGGGGGGGGGGGTGGGGGGGTGGTGGGGGGGTTGGGGGGGGGGGGGGGTGGGGGGGGGGGGTGGGGTGGGGTGGGTTGTTGGGGGGGGTGGGTGTGGGTGGGTTACCAAAACAAGCATGCAAGGGAGTTGAAGGAACGAGACGATGGATCACCTAGCTGAGTGTTTAGGAAACATACTTCAAGATAGGGGAATAAAAAGAAGGGATGTGTCAACCCAAACTGATTAGGCGAAAGAAGTCCTGATGAATTCTCCCAAATCTACCAAACGAGTATTTTCTTCGGGAGAAATTTGATTGGACCTGACCGAAAATTCCTCTATTTTTAGGAGTGAAGGAGAGAAGTCCCACAATACCCCCTATCATCATCCCGAGTGATACAGAGTAGGACGAGGGTCTCCAATAGTAGACAAGACTAGAGGATAAGGAGGAACTCCCCAGACCTGAGGAAGGAGGAGAAGAGCCTGAGGGATCAACATAAAACAGATAGGAGAACGGAGGAGCACCCCTAGAGACCATAGCATAGAATGAATAGAACGCTCTAGAGTAGGCCCCTCAGAGTGAGGAGACGTCTGCCAAGGAGAAAGAGATAACCCCTATTCAAGTCATCGCATTCTCTACAGAGGCCAGAGGAAAAAGGCCCAGGTCAACTCGAAATAAGGCAAAGGTGACCTTCATCGAGCCATAAGAGGACGAATGGGATATGCAACCATTCGAAGAGAGGAGAAAACAATTTGAACGTCTTCTCAAAGAGATGATGGCAGCCAAGGAGACCCAAAAGGCAAACTCGAGGATGTAGGGGACACTGGTATCTGCGTCAACCCGGCAGAGGACAACTAGTTTTGGGATATTTATGGGTCATCTCGGGGATGATCCTCCATGATGAGGGGGTATTTGGAATGATGGTGGGTATATTTCCCCCAATTGTATGCCACTGTCATTGCAAAGGAGAATGTATGGCTTACTCCTAAAGCAGCCAGATTATACAAGGCCCAAGTAGTACATTCTAGGAGGGATAATTCATATATCCCTTTGCGCGTGACCTCCGGCTACCTGTGTATTCCTAAATGACATGCGCTAGATCACTCTGCCAATGAGGAAATGAGATGCCCCTCAGTTCCACATAAGAAAGGGCGAGCCACACCTTCAGATGCCAGCGTGCAGAAGAGACAGACTCGAGCCGTAGGTATAGCCGAATCCTCCAAGAAACAACAACAATGAGGGGTCAACAGGGCTACCTACACTTTTGATGCCACGATGGCATGGCATATGTTATGCATGGGGGGATGATGAGCACCATAAATGCTCATATTTTGTACACATTTTCTTGATCATTATGCAACTGTATAATAAGGATTGCGTACTTTTATAAATGATTATATAGATATTTGATGAAATTATGCATGTTATCTAATTTATGTGTTTTCAATGTGTTTTTGTGGAATATTTAGTTATATTTGGATCATTCAAGGTCTCTTTATGGACCTGTCACTTTGTTTCTTTTGGGTTCAATGTAGAAAAGATAGGTGCCTTCCTCTTCCAAGAAGGTGCCAAATAGGAGTAGGTGCCTTCCTCTTCCAGGAAGGTGTCAAACGTAAGTAGGCACCTTCCTCTTCCAAGAAGGCACCAAGTGAAAGTAGACTCCTTCCTCTTCCAGGAAGGCACCAAGGAAAGACAAGCGCCTTCCTCTCCCAGGAAGGCGCCAATGAGTTGTTCCCCAGGAAGGCGCCAATGGTGGAGGCCATTCCTCCCATAAGGAAGGCACCTATGGGAAGGTGCCACTAGAATGCAAGCGCCTTCCTCCCATAAGGAAGGTGCCACTAGAAGGTAAGCACCTTCATCCCATAAGGAAGGCACCGATAGGAAGGCACTGACAGGAAGGCGCTAAGAGAAGATAAGAATCTTCCTCTTCCAAGAAAGCGTCCATGGTAATAAGGTACCTTTCGCATGGAGAAGGCGCTCGATATACTCAGGCACCTTTCGCATAGGGAAGGCCCCCTTGTTCTTCGCCCGTTGACCAGACAAGCATGACGTGGACAAAAGTGACTGGTGCAGTTCCAACTCTACATCAAGTAGAACTAAATTTGGGATTGAACCAAAGTATGAGAACATCCTACCAATGCCAGGCGAAGTACAACCCAATCAGCGAACACACCATCAATAGAACCGAATGACAGCTTTAGTAGACATCGATTACATTTACCAGACTATCTTAGTTTAGTCTGGGATGAATCGACTTTTACAACTTCTTTTGTAACAAAAGTTTTGTGGGTGTGCTATATAAACACATGCAGAACTCTCTGAAGATATATATAAAATATATAGAAATAGAGATATAGAAATAAGATATACATAGAGAGGAGATAGAATATTTTTGTAATACTTTGATAATTGGAATACAGTTCTAAGTGCGTGTTCAGCTGGGAGGAAGCTGCTAGAGCCTGGGCCCACTCCAAGCTAGTATTTCTTCCCCTACTTTTCCTGTATTCTTTTCTAGATTAGTTTATTGTTTTATAAGATTGTTTATCACATCAATATTTCCAGTATTTGCAGTAGGTTCATTTCCAGGAATGTGTGGACATTTTCTTTCTGTATATTTAATCATTTTTTTACATAAATTATTGAGGAGTGCATGAATTATTGACAACCGTTTGAAACACCCCCCAATAGTAGAACTAGAGGACTCATCTCAAGTGGTATTTTAAGCAATATTATTCAGACCCTTCACAATTTTACGAAGCTCCCTGGGTTGATAAATTAAATGCACGGGCATGTGACAAAAGTAGAAAAAAGTTAACCTTGTTTGGCCCACAACAATTGGTTGGCTTTGTACCTCCATCACCTTATGATATTGTGTGTCTTTCATCATCGCTTTATGCAATGATGGGATGGCTTCTAACAGACTCACCACCTTAATCTTAATAGTGGAATTCAAAACTTGTGCTACCATATTTTGCACTTCTTTTTCTTTTGATGGTTTCTTTAACTCTTTTTCTCCTACTATTCTCAATTCTTTTGCCTTATTTACTTCTTTTTCAAGTACCCTCTTTGCTACTTGTCATCGCTTATTTTCTTTGGTAGGTTCAGGATACTTGTCCTTCCTAGCCTGATTCCTTGTCATGGCTAGTACTTCTTTGGTCTCCTTACTGATTGGAGGAACCTCTATGTCTAAAAAAATTACATTTTACAGATTACTATAACTCGCTTGCTTTGGACAATTTGCTTCCTTGTGATTCCCTAGACCACATCATATACACATGTGTGTAGTATTTATCTATTGCATATCCTATTTTTGGGATGATGGATAGTTCTTTGTAAAATTCTCCCTCTTGGTAATTGTGACACTGTATGATTGTTCTACCATCCAAATCATAATGCAAGCGACTCTGTCCTCCTTGTTGGTTGCCTTGATATTATCTTCCCTCTCTACGACTATTCCTATAACCACAACTAGTGGTTTGATGGCCACTCCCTTGGGGTTTGTGTTTCTCTTCTTACTCTTTGATAGAGAGAACCTATGGGTGCACCTATGTATTAAATGGATATTCCATCTCTTCATGTCCAAGTACATTGCAAATGTGGTAATAATCATTGTGAGGACAAGTCACATTTGTGTGACCTTCAGTTTTGCTATCTGTACACCAAATATCCTTATGGTCTTGCATGAATTTACCTTTTACCTCTTTAATTGTTTTATCAAATTTCTTCTGGAATGATTTCACCATTTTTTGTATTGTATCATCCTCTTCACTATCTGAATCATCACGTCTTACATGTGTTATCAATTTGGTAATTGTTTTTTTAGCCTCACTTTTGAAATTCTATGTATTTTCTAAGACTTATTCATACGTGGTTGATAGAACTGCCTTCATCTTCTTCTTGTATCTGGATAACAACCCATATATAAACCATTAATTTCCTAGAAAATCTACTAGAGGCATTTGCATATTATCCACCAACTACTTTAATTTACGGTAGTATGACTTCACATCTTCATCAAATTTCTTTTTAGTGGCACAAAATTCAGTTACAATATCACCATCATCCTTCAAGGGGAAAAATTCCTCAATGAATGCATCTTTCATTGTATTCCATAACTGAAATTTTGGTGCGTTTTGCCTTTTTAGACACCAATCTATGGCAAGTCCTCGTAATGTAGTAGGAAATAGTTTTAACCATTTTTCTACTTTGTCTACACCATTTTCTCTCCATATGGTTATACATGTATCGATGTGTCTTGTTGGGTCTTCCTTTCCTTCTCCCATAAAGGGTGGGCATATTTGATTTCCTATTCTATTACCTACATGGGACATTGGTGGTTCTTCTTCTTTACTTGATGAAGTTTCACCTAGAATCCTTGACCGATTCCACCTTATAGGTGACTCACTTTGTTGGTCCTCATTGGAACCATCTATTCGAGGAATCTTATATTCACCAAAAATTTGTATACCAATCTCCTGTGTGTCTTCACTCCATGACCTCCTTTGCTCGTGTCTAGGTTGTGGCCTTGGTACTTCCTCCTAAGATCTTGTGTGCTATTGCTATGGTTCTTGAATCCCATCCACCACACTCCTTTGTAATCTATCCACCACTTTCTAAGGTGTAACCATCCACTCTCCTTGTTCTCATATAGTTTTCTTGTTAACATCTTTACTTACATCAACATTCTCATCGACTCTAGGTGCTTCTTGTTCCTCTCCTTTCATATCAATTAGCAATGTATCCAAACTCTCAATGTCTACTTCGTCAAATGTCCACACTTGTTCTATTACTGGTTTATGTGTATTGTGTTCAACACTATTCATGATCCCTCTTTCAAAAATTCTTGTGCTCCTCCTAACTGGAATTTCCTCTTCGTGATCCCATATCCTATGCCTTTGTAAACTTGTGTCTATCATTCACCTCCAATATGTGTACTCAAGTTTATCACTTGTACGATCTTCTTGACTATGATACTTTTGACCTGCTTTAACAAAAAAGCTAAAGTTTGATAAAGGAATGGTTCCAAATGTAGATGGTAGCATTGTAGTATTCTTAAATGGTGAGGTGGTTTTGGAAATTATTACCATACTCTTGGAACCCAACTTGCACAAATCATACAACTATATGATTTGGTGATTGTACAAGTTGTTGTGGTAGATTGGTAGTGTACGATGGAGCCCATATGAGTTGTATAATTTGTGCAATTTGGGTTATGAGAGTGTGGTAATAATTTCCAAAGATCCCAAACCACCTCCCCATTCAGGAATACTACATCGCTACCATCTACATACCAGAACCAAATTCAAGAGAAGGATGAGGTAGATCGAATGGCAAAAAATTCTAAGCAAAGAGCTAATGTACAAATGTTTCTCCAACAAGTAGTAATAGGAGTCTATGGGTCATCCTTTCCAATAGATGATCCTAGAAGAAATGAAGAAATATTTTTAGATTCGCTAGACTCAAGCGATAAGTGGTTCCCCTCCTCTTGCTTGAATGATTCAAGTGCCATATCACACTAGCTAGATATCTACCCTAGGCTATTTAGTTTGATAACCCGAAAGGAAAGTGCTGCACTCATATGGAATTCTATAAAACTTAGGAGTAATTATAGGTAATGTTAGGATCAGCACGAGGAATATTTGAAGTTTCACACAATCTGGTCTGGTCATTGTAGATTCATTGGATGATCCTGGGATGGGTCAATGGTTGCAGCATGCCAATCGTATCGTAATTTTGTGTGTATAAATCAATAACTAAATAAAATATGCATAAGGTACATGGCCATTATGTCATATTGTACCTTGGTGACTCAATATCTTCAAAAGTATCCTTGGATTATGAGTGTTCCCTCACCATAATATCCCTCTTTTGATTCTATTTCTATTTCTTTCTTTTGACTCTACAACCCAATGGACAAGGACATGACAACACAAAAAGGCTAGAAAATCCATATTTGGTAAGCTGGCATGGCATGGATAAGCAAAGAAACATGTCAACATGAGAGAAGGCATGAAGTAAACTTCACTATATATACCTCAAAAGTAAGTATATAAGTTGATGCAACTAAAATATCTCATGGTGTGCTGACAATTACAAATGAGGTTTCCACTAAAGCATGCAAAAGGAAAAGCTAATTCAAAAATAAGTGGATTGCCAAAATTATGTATTTACTTTGTGATCCACTTTCCATGGCAACCTGTCTATTATTGAATTTGTTTTGGGCTGCAATGGATTATGTCTATGTGTGAACAATGTTTGAAGATACCCCATGAATCACGTAGTTCTACTTTCCTTTTTTTGGGGGGTATGTTGAGCATTGTGTTCCCTCTTGTCTTTCCATTCCATTGTATTTTTGTGGTTTGGCTACTATTATTCTGATAACCACATTGCTCATACTTTTGGATAGCTTTGTTCATAGCCATCTTGCAAATGTATTCTCCATTTGATCCTCTCCTTCCACTACTTTCTAATTTGTTGTTTTCCCTGTATTCCCCTCATTTATTTGATTCCTCATTTATCGTGCAATCCTTCTAGACTATTTTTGTTAATAATTTCTTCATTCCTTCCTTTTTCTCTCATGGTCCATTTTACCAAAGGATATCCTTCTAGGTTCCTCTCTCCCATAGAGTGGAAGACCCCTATAAGTTTCCAAGAGTGTGGGTGAAATTTTACACCTCCTCAGCCACTCTTATTTTTTGAAGTTGATGACATGATAGGGCTAACCAATTTTGAGGCATTGATGGTTGAGGTAGATTTCAAAGATCAAGTGGACAGATGGAAGAGAAAAATTTATGGAAATGGCTAAGTCTGGAATCATATGGAAAATCAGGTAGGGGTATGATCAAATATGACCTCAAATTCCCACCCTACCTAGATGGATGATAAGGATCCTAAACACCTGAGCAAATTAATTTTGCCACAACATAGTTATGAGTCCTAAATTTAAACCCTATAATATGATGGAAATTTGGGAATACATGATCAAATATATCATCCCAATCACTAGTCCTCTTTGATAGTAGGTAGAAATTTGGAAAATTGGTGCATGAAGAAGCATACCCAAAATCCCATCATGATGTAAGCTTTGAGGATCCCTATAAGTGAACATTAATGAACTCAACTACCTGGTACAGATAGTCATAGGGTGCAAGAAAGAAATTTGAAATATATAGCTTCAAAAGTGACCAATATTTGATCTTTCTACAACATGAAGGGATAAAGTAGATTGAAATATTAAGAAACTATCAGAATAATCGAGGGATTGGATCTGTGTAGAAGTAATTAACTTCTTACAAACAACTACCATCCCTCTTGAAGTAGAGCATCAACTAATATTTTGACTGTTCCAATATGATTCTTCCCGCCAAGCGCCATCAATATTGTAATTTGAATCTATTGTAAAAATTTCTATAAATAGTGGAATGCTCATCATACCAAAGGATGGCTCTATGGCCATTACAATTCATATGTAATTCTTCTTCACCTTGTAAATAATAGTATATTACTATTTGGTCTCTTAATTTATCTTCACTTCTATATTTTGCTTAAGTATGGATGTTTATTTTTTTGATGGTCGTCTGAGCTTATTATCTTATTTTTGCTATCGATATTTTGTGGGTCTACTAGATAGTTCTAGAATTTGCATCCATCCCTGGGAATCGAGGTTTTATTTTTGTTAAATATAATAAGGTGGAAGTGCTCTAATTTTGCTATCTAGATTTCATGCACCCTCCTAGTTTTGGAATTAACCCTTACTCGTTGTATCGATTGATAAGTGAGGATGATATGAGTTGATATGTTAGGTGGTATATTGTTGTTTTCATCGGCAACATCAAATGTGTGTGTCTTTATGCGACCATATCCTATCCTTGTTAGTTCTAGCTATGACCTCCCTTTCCTTTCCCTCTCATTCCATTTTTCCCTCTAACTCTTCGTGGCATAGGTAGTTGGAATCGAAGGAGTCAACCTTCTCTAGAGATCGACCGCCCCTACTTCTCTTGGACCAGGTGGTCATTCAATATTGGTCGATGACCATTGGGTGTGGTCCCACTCGTTCGGTTCCTATTTTTGCACCAATAGGATGAATGTGTACCCTAGACCGAAGTCAATATTGGATGGCTTCAAATTGCTTCTAATTTTACCTATATAGAAGGTTGGCTCCTTGTCTAAATCCTATTGTGTGCAAGATAAAATTAATAAATAGAGGATAGGGTTGAGAGAGATAGGGGCTTGAGAGATTGATTTGAATGTGGTTGAAGGTCGACTGACAATACTTTTAGTTGCATGATGATTGGATATCCAGTACAAGCAATGACTAACAAACTATATAATTAATAATGCACATAAAATACATGAAACTTAGTTTTTACAACATTCATCATTGTAAGCACTCCAAGCAAAGAAATACAAATAATATAAATCCTAATAGATAAAACCTTAGTTACTAAAAAATACCATACAACTTTAAACCTAATAGAAAGACCTTGATTAAAGCATAACAAGAAATGTCAAAAGTGTAATGTTACATTAATCTATAATTTTACAAATATTAATAAGAGTAAGTCAAACAACTCTTGTTACACAGGGAGGGGGGGGGGTGGCCCGAAGAATAAAATATTTTTTTTTTATAAAAAAAAAAATAAAAAAAAATTTGCCTTAAGGGTGGGGTGGGGTTAATATATATAAAAAAAAATATTATTATTTTTAAAAAAAAAAAATAAAGGGGGCCCCGGGGGTTAAATTCGGTGTTTATAGATATATATTTTATATATCTAAGCTAGTTATATTAGAATAGCATACACATACAACTTATCATAGAAAAACACTAAAACATCTCATGTTTTATAATGAGGAGTGTTCTCTTATTTATAATTTTTGCTTGGCCAAAATAAAGTTAACTACTATGTACAATAATGAACAAAAATGGCTTTGCATGATTGGGGATGAGCTAGTGTCTCTCGACATATTCAACTTATTATGTGTTAGACTTTAATAAGTTATGGTTTTTGCATATTTAGTTATGTTTCATTGAGGTGATCATCGCTTTACTGCTATGACAACTGCCACATGACAAACTATTATTTTTTGAGGTGTTGAGTGCATTTCATGTTGAGACCTTCTAGTTTGGCATGATTTTGTTAACTTTGTTTCCTTTTGAGTTGATTTTCTTGCTTAGCATAGTCATATTAAACATTTTGAGTTTTTATATCACTTCTCTAACTGAGAATATTTGGTCTAGGATGTTGCTTCCTTTGACTCATGCTCTAGGTAGTTTTTAATGCTTATTCACTAGGTTAAAACTTTTCAAAGTCAAGCTAATATCATCACTTGAAGTTCTAGCTTGTTACCTTCTAGACATAGAATTTTTTAGCTTTGCAAACATTTTACCCTATCAAAGTTTTTTTAGCACACTCTTGATGTTTCTATTAAAAAAATTTAGCTTACCTCCTTTGCATGTTTGACTTAAATCATTTTGGATAAAATCTCCTTAGCAAAGGTATGCTTATCTACTATTTTACCTCATGTTTAGCCATGGAAATTGTCCCTTCATTAATCCAACAACTTCTAAGTAGTTGATGATAATCTAGAGAACACTCTTATTTAGTTGTTTTGCTAATTCTTGAATCTCTTGATTTGTGTGAATCTTATTCAAACATGCATGCAAATTACCTGATGTGTTTTCCCAAAAACAAATCCATATGAGCATCTTGATTCACTTCCACCTTACATGTCATTGCCTACTTTAGCTAGTAGCTATATGACAACTTAAATTTTATCAAATTTATTTCAAATATAGCTTATTTATAATAAAATTTGGCATGCTTTTCCATACCAACTATTTCACATGTTATTCTTTCATCAGAACCATCAATGTATAGACCAAAATGACCAAAAATGTCACCTCTCTTGTGTGTGTGTGTTTTCTAGAACATCTACTTTGTTATAGCTAGAAGTTTATGACTAGTTGGTTTTAGTATGTGTATCTTACTACATTGAAATAAAGCATACAAAAATCATCTTCTATCTTTGGCTCTTCTTTAGTATGAAAAAAGAAATAAAATATGGTAGTCAACTATCTATTAGAGATATAAAGATTACCTATTTGTTCATGGTATATATTATCGAATTCTAGTTAGATTACATAGAATAATAAGGAATGTAATTTTGATATTATAATTTGTCACTTTATTAGCTATATAAAATGCATTAAGTCAATAGATAAACTTTTCTTGATAAGGAGAGACATTGAGGAAGAATCATCCGATTTTACTGACCAAATCTTCGAAGGTCAATGATAAAATTCTCCATGTATTGTATGCATATCCTTTAATAGGCTAATTATGGTTTATTAAAATACATCAAAGATTCAAATAATTATTTTCTTATAAATTAATAAAATCAAATGTAAAATAATTTATTATAGAATGTGAATTATTATGATGAAATAAAGGTGAAACTATCAAGTCCCTAAACTAGTTTTTTTTACTACTAATTTTAGAAAGGTAATAGGAATAGGTATCCATGGACTTCATTGAATGTAATCATAAATTCAATGGAAAATGATGATATTTTTAGTGATGGATCACCTTTTCAAGTATATCCATTTTTTATGTCTTACAATATTTATTTATAACATTTTAAGTGTTTAATTATTATTGGATTAACTTTTTAAATGAGATGGCATGATAAATACTATTATTTATGATCTTAAAAGAAGCTCTTTCCATTGAGTGATATCCAAATTAACATGAATTTAACATTGATAATCCTTACATAAAATATAAATAAAAATTATGAACAAATTTTTGGATACTTATTTAAGATTTTTACCTCAAGATAAGTAATATCAGTGGGTTGACATTTCCATTGATATGTGATACTCATATCATCTTTCCACTAAGATAGCCATTTAAATAATTATATGGTTAGAATCCCTCCATATTTTATAGAATACTTTCTAGGTTCCTCTTAGGTTACATATATTAATACCTTTTAATATAGACAATGAATTATGATGACCATCAACAATAATCTTTCTCAAGGTCAAAACTGCATGATAGGGTCACAAGACCAACATGAATTTTAGTGAAAATATAAGATTAAAGATATGGTTTTCTAACATATCCATCCACACAACTGATTTTATTTTAGTTTAAAGGTCATCTAAATGCTAGCACCCAAATTTTATGGTCACTTAAAGTTGCTTTTAGGATTGGTGAAATAAAATACCAAGTAGAGCTTCCTTTTATATCTAAAATATAAACTACTTTGTATGTTTCTTTTCTCCAACATGTCCCAAGGTAAAAGATATAGTCATACACCACGATCCTATATTTGGTTATGTAAGGGAATATGAATTTGTATAACAAAGCAATATATAGTCATGGATAAGATATTTTACAAAACTAGCATGTATATGAGTTGTTAATCAAATGGAAAGATATTCTAGAACAATATGTAACCTAGAAAGTAACATAGATTCAAAGTTTTTTTAAATCTTTGTCTAGGATGTATTTTAAAATCAAAGGATATGTGATGAATCTAACATAGTCACTTGAATGTTTTTATTTTTTTCTAATAAATATCATATGCAAGGATACATAATCCTTTGAGCATGAGGATTAGGATTTGTTACTTTAAAATCCCATAGATAGGAAGAAATAGATGTTTCAATTGATAATCATTCATATCATATTTCTTCTATTTAATTTGGTGTGAATAATATACTTTGAAATCTCTTAACCTATGATATTATTTGCTTTCTAAGTTCATTAGACTTGATTTTATGATTTGGATGTAGATTATTGCTTTCATATTAGATTTGTTATAAAAAATTATTTTTATTTTTATTCTATTATAAATTTAGGAGCTATATTGAAATTCATATTATTAAGTTAATTTGTTATACAATAGTATGCAATATGTACATATATGAATTATGCCTATCCATTTTTATGCAAACCCTAATTCATTGGTATCCACACCTAGACAACATTAGTTTATAATAGGGTTAGTATTAAGTCACTCACCTTTGATATTATATGTAGGACGTATCACAATACCCCTAGTCTTATACAATGGTAAGAGGGTAGCCACGGTTATGGTCAAACATCTATCACACACCCATAAATCACACATACATGGGACCTATGAGTATTATTTAATAATTTTTATTTTATATAAAATGAATGCTCCATGAGTATAAAATAATATATACCCATGTGTATGTATTTTTAGTTTAGAAGTGGAAATGTGTTTATAATTTTCTAGCTTGTGTATTATGTAATATTCTTCATTTACTTTCATGTTAACATGACCAATATAATATGTAATAATACTTGAAGGAGGATAAATGGTTGATTTATGGTAATGGAAAGAACAATAGATACAATCATTATGAGTTTTGGCATGAGTTTGAATAATTGGAGTAATTTCTTAAGTGAATGCTTATGACTGTAAAAAGGATACTGTTAGGGATGATTGGAATGCATTGGAATACACTAACCATGGGTGATACTCTATAACAATTTATCTATTTTTTTTTTTTATATACTTATCAATTCAATTGCTTACTATTAAATATCTTTTCCAATTGATTAATTTATTTATCAACTTGTATGAGGGAGTTAAAATATGTTGGTACAATGAAAAATACCATTTTAAATTCTTTGGAGGCCAATAAATTTTTAATGAAAAATGTTACTTTTTTTTAAGCTAACATTAGATTTTGCAAAAATATAATGCCTATCATGTAATGCTTTGCTTTTTTTATTTTAAAAATACCTCTTTAGATAGTAATAATTTGCTTGATAGAGTATGTTTTTATGGTGTATTGCATACATTGAACTTAAGAGCAAGTTTGAAAATAAATATCTCTAATTATCAGAATATGCTTATAGATTTTGATAATGGGTTGTATGGGAAAGAAGTGACCTCCATCAATATTACTCATGACAATATAGTGGTATTACAATAAATTTACAATCATACATGTATCACTTGTCATGATTCAAACATTAATCTTGTTCTTGAAAGTTGTGTAATTTATCCACTTGAGGAAATTCCATTTGATGGGTTGTGCTTATAATTAATTTCAATTTATATAGAAAATATAACATAAAGGACTTGAGGAAATTCCATTTGATGGGATGTACTAATAGTTTATTTCAATTTCTACAATAGAAAAATATAACATAAAGTAATTGGAATTGAGAAGGTTTGTGTGAGTGAGAAAAAGGATTGATAAGAATATTAAAACACTTCATAGAAATGTATTTATGAGTGAATGCATTAGTTTCAATCATTCAAATTTCATAATACATTTTCCAAATCAACTTTAAAAGAGGATGAGTAGAGAATATGTAATATCCACCTCTATGAATACTAAATTATCATAATGTTTAGTTAAACCCCTAAAGAAATTTGAAGGAAAGAGTAATAGATATAGTTAATTTAAAAAAAAAAAAAAGAATAAAAATAATAAAACCAAAGTTGAAATAAAATGCAACAATGTAGATATTTGACCATTGAGTTAGTATTTATGTTATAATTAATACAATTATAATATTTGAAATAGAAAAATTATAATACCTTAATGTGTTAATTAGAAAGAAAAAAAAAATACTAACCTGAAGTAAATATGCACTAAGAACCTACCTACATATGATAAGACTAAGAGGCTTAAATAGTATATAAAGAAGGTGACCCTTTATAAACACTTAATCCATAAATCCACCAGGCCATAGTTCATATGATATGGATATTGTTTACCCAGTATATGGTTATCTCCAACCATAATTTGGTTATTGAAGCATAGTGTACACCACTACCCACTTAGGATTCAAACCTTGAACCTTAAAGTCTCCACCCCTACCCCTTGTAGTATTCAAACCTTGGACATCTATTCAAAGTTTGAAAGTCTCCAGGGCTAAGGTGCTCAAGCTAATCCATTAAAAAAAATTCATAAATAAAAGTTAAAAACTTCTATCTATAGTTACAAACAATAGACTAAGTATTTTTAGAATAATATAAATATGACTAGCAGACATCATGATATCATCACACTAGTTAAAAATTGACTTAAATATAATGTAATAATATATTTAAAATTTAAACAAATTCTCTAATGTTAACACAAATTACATGTAAGACTTAAAACCCTAACTTTTTTAACATCAATTACATGAAAACCCTAACCCTAATTTTTTTAAGAAAAATTACATAGAAACCCTAGCCCTAAAACTTTTAAAACCTTGTTAATAAACACACAAACCTGTTATTATCATATTATTATGATAAATAAATTCCTTTACAATACCCATCCCAATAGTACTCATATTAAGAAGATAAAGGAGGTGATAATTGTTTATATATATTATATTTAGGATCATATGCCTATAAATATGTACACCTTGACACATCAAATACATCTTGAGTATATTTCTAGAATAGTGCTACCTAACTTGTGAGGGTCAAGAAATTCCTCCTCCCCCTCCTTTCTCCATGGCTCCTCCTCCTTTCTCCATGGCTAGATATTTCTTCCTCCTCCCCTTATTTCTCCATCGTTGGATATGGAGAGAGTGTCCTCTTCCTCTAGACCAATTTGGTTTTGAATAAGAACGAGAAATATCCACCAATATCAATGGAGAAACATTCATGATTATCCTTTAAGGTTAAGTGCTTGAAACCATGGATTGGATTTGGCATATATAACTCCATTGTGGGTTGGTTCAGCTATAACAGAATATCTCTTTGCAAATGTTTTGCAGAGAGAGTGAGATTATATAGGTTGGATTTTGTGGCACCTAATATTCTACTGGAGGTCAAAATAGGTGTAACAAGAGCATCTAGGAGAGCTTCCTCTATCCCAAAGATACATGGCTACCTGGGATGAAGATTGGGAATGGGAAGAATTGTGCAGCGATCTCGACATCTTCAAGCCTATCACAAAGAAGACCTTCCACAAAGACCTTGTTCTCCATCATTGTGAATATCTGGATAGCGGACTGAATCTATTGCAATGTTAGATCCCACAACATGACCCTGTTGCATAGCGAAATCTTGGTGGGGTGCTCCATACCATGTTTTTTATCATCCTTAGGATGGAGTGTCATCAGCATGGATACGACCTCCACTAGAGGACTGGAGATCATGAGCTTCAATATAGACCAGCGATGCATGGAATCTCATGTGGACTTGGTGTTTCTAGTCCCTGACTCATTCAATGGGAATTCTAATCACCTTCCATCATACTCTTTTATTTATTTGTATGTATAATTTTAACCCTTTCAAATATACTCAAGCTTCAACTTCATTATTTGTCTTAAATCCACTATTAAAAATATAATGACATAAAATATCTCCCATAATATTTTTAATTATTATTCCTTATATTGTTGGTCCTAGATTTCCTTTAGGTGTTCCATTAAAATTAAATTTGACCAACTCCACTTCTAGTGCTTTCCACTTTATATCCTTTGCCTTCTTTTCAATTCTGCTATATCCAAAATCATAATTTTATTTGATGACTTAACTTTGTCTATCAAGGCTCTCTGCTTCAAGATCAGGGAGTGGGTGAGTTAATAGCATTGGCTTAGACTCTTATATGGCTAAACAAATATTTCTTTTCATTACCTCTAAACTATTTTCCTTTTCTTTAAATATTCTTCTATTCCTTTCTAGCCATATATTCTAGAGTATTGTATATTTTAAAATATCCTAGATTTTTTGTAAAGCCTCACTTTTAAAAGTGCTCTAACATTGCTTTAACCATTTTTTAATTCTTTCATTCATCACCATGCATTTATCAAACATATTAGGAATCTATTACCATAGATTCTAGACAATTGAGTAGTGTCCTAAGAGATGGTCTATATTCACCTTCTCATTTTTACATAGAACACATTATGACAGACCATGAAAACCACTTTAAATTAGGTTATCCTAGGATAAAATTCTTCTATGACCTACTAGCCAAACAAACATTTTGACTTTATGAATATTGGATAAGTATATTTTTGGGGAGCAAAAGGGTGGTCTAGATTGGGAGTGGAGGTACAACATTGTCTACGAGGTGGCCTTTGCTCTTATTTATCTTCACCAGAATTGGGACTAGAGGCTCGTATGCAAAGATGTGAAAGAGAGCAACATTATGTTGGATTCCAATTTCAGTGCCAAGTTAGGGGATTTTGACCTTGCTAGAGTGATGGAATAGTGTCATGAGTTATGCTCACTCAAGCTCCACTCCACTTGGTGTTGTTCCACCACTCTAGAAAGGCCAAAATCCCCTAGCTTGGCACTAAAATTGGAAGCCAACATGACATTACTTGCATTCACATGTCTATGCATGATTAATGGTTCCAATCCTTGTGAAGATAAACCAAAGTACAAGCCACGTTGCATGAAATGTTGTGCCTTCAATCCCTCAATCCAGAACACCTTTCCAATCCCCAAAAAGATACTTATCCAGACTTTTGTTTACCAAGAATTCATAGATGCCCTCTCGTGGCACCATCCCAAAAGTTGCACAAGGTAATGATGTCTCAGCTTGCTGATTATGGTGAGCTCTAAAATGTATTTCTTTCATCCCCTACTTGGAACCTTGGGATATTCTTTTCCCAGCTACAACCTCATGGATGGGGGCAGGATTTCTTTGTAAACACCATCGAAGTATTTGTACATGAGTCAGGCTACCTATGGCTTACAGTTTCAAAACTAAAACTATGAATGCAACCTATTTGGTTAGGAAAGTTACAAACACTACAAATATATATTGGAGAATATGGAGCATTGAAAAGAAGTAGTAGTAAGAGGTACAATGTAAATATCTATTTTTATTTTTAAATCTTATATCTCATTTTTTTTGCTTGATAAAAAGGGGTTGTACTCGGGTCCCCCACCCTTAACAAATTACATCTCTCTTATTTAGAGCTTGAGAGCTTACAAATATATACACTTCTCATATCAATTGAGATGCTATAGTTAGAAACCTACATCATTTTACATAAAATGTCTGAATTCTTGATTTTTAATTTTTGGATCTTTTCAAATTTTTGTATGAATACAATTACTCCAAAATTTAGCATCTTTCTTGACATTTTTCTATAGCAGCCTTCACAATGCCAAAACTTCACCTCTACTATATATGCCTTGCATCTTAGTAGAGTAATATTTCCAAAACATCGCACTAACATAGTCTGCTTTACCAAATTTGGATTGCTAGTTTCCTTCCTGAAACACAAGTGCAACAACAAAAATTATAATAAATAGTCTAAATGAACACACATTATTGTTACAAAATGAAATAGATATTACCAATGGAAAATATTAAAGTAAATCTTAATCATTAAATGATTTAGGCAATCAACAATTTTTTCAGCTTCAACTAAACTTTCTACTTTCTCTAACCATGGTTTGGAGATGTCAACTTGACGATCCTCAACCAAAACCCCTCTATTGGCTAGCTTATCTGCACATTTGTTTCCTTCCATTAATATATGTATAAACCTTATTTCTTCAAACTCTTTATCAAGATCTTGAATTTCCACAATTATCTCTTGTATGTTCCATGGAGCCTTTGCTTTCCTCAAAATTGCATTTATTACTATGATAGAATCACCTTCCATCCAAACTCTATATCATTTCATTTGTTTACATATTTTTAACCCTTCTAAAGCTGCCCAAGCTTCAACTTCATTATTTGTCTTAAATCCACAATTGAAAGCATAATGAGACAAAATCTCTCCTCTATTATTTCTAATTATTCCTCCTCCTCCTGTTGGTCTTGGGTTTCCTTTAGATGCTCCATAAAAATTCAACTTAACCCACTCCACATCTGGTGGTTTCCACTTTATATTCTTAACCTTATTTTTGCTTCTCTTGACTTGACTCCATCTATCAAGACTCTCTGCTTCCAGAGCAGGGTGGTATGCGAGGATGACAAAGGCTCCAATAATGAGGTTCTTTTCTATCTTCATGTTCATATTTTTAGACGCTTTGTTCACTTTGAACTTTGATTAAACAATTTTGTACTTTTTTTATTAAGTAAATAAATATTTTCTTTAAAAAAAAAAGACTCTCTGCTTCCAAATTAGGTATAGGGTGAGTTGATAGTGTTGGTTTAGACTCCTCTATGGCTAAACATATCTTATTTTTCATTAACTCTAAACTACTTTCCTTCCCTTTAAAAAATCTTCTATTCCTTTCTAGACATATAGTCTAAAGTATTGTATCTTTTGAAATAACCCATATTGTCTGTAAAGCCTCATTTTTATAAGTGCTTTGCCATTGCTTTAACCAATCTTCAATTTTTCTATTCATCACCAAGCATTTACCAAACATATTAATAATCCATTGCCATATATTCTAGACAATTGAGCAATGTCCTAAGAGATGGTCAATACTCTCCTCCTCCTTATTACAGAAAACACATTTAGAGGGGCCATGAAAACCCATTTTCATAAGGTTATCCCAGGATAAAATTCTTCTATGACCTACTAGCCAAACAAACATTTGAATTTAGGAATGCTTGGGCTATCCCAAATATCTCTCCAAATTCTAGTGATATTATTATTATGTTGGTGTTGAACATTATATCCACTTCTTGTTGTGTATTCTCATGATCTATTCAACTCCCAAATAAATTTATCCTTGGTACTCAGAATACTTATAGTTGTTATCTTTCTACTCAATTGCCTCCTAGCATCAATGTCTTGTATACTTGTAAAAAAATCTTCTTTCCATTTGTATCTTCCTTCTTGATCCTTGTACAAAATGTTTGAAACCCTATCATTGTATTTGTCTTGAAGCAATCTCATCCATGGTTTCAAAATTGGATCTAAATTGAGTGGTTTTTTATCACACCAAGTATCTATCCAAATCGAAATTTTTTCTCCAGTTCCCACCACCCATATTAAAACTTTAATCATGAGATCAATAGATTTTTTTAAACCATTCCAAATAGCAAAACCATTTGGAAGAGAGAGAGCAGTAAATATTAAACTTGGGTCATTGGGATAAACATACTTACTTAGAAGAATTCTTGCCCATTATATTTGACTCTCTTTGTACAATATCAAGATAAATTTTCCCCTAAGAGCTAAGTTTGCATCTGTAAGATCTCTTAAACCAAGACCTCCCCTAGTTTTGTCATCACACAACTTGCTCCATTTGACCAAATAAAATTTCCTTTTATCATGTAAACTTCACCATAAAAATTATCGCATAATAAATATTATACTCTTTTCAACAGATTTTGGCATAGAATACAAATACATGTAATAAGTTGGAATGGCTTGTAGGATTGACTTAATTAACTGCACTCTTCCTGCAAAAGATAACCATCTACCTTTCCAAGCTGATAGTTTATTTTGAACTTTACTAATAACTGGATTCCATAAATCTATCCTCATTCTCCCCTCAAATAAAGGCATCCCTAGATAAGTAGTTGGCAAATTTTCCTCCTCCATTTGAAGCAACCTATAAATTATCGCTTTGATGTTAGCAGAAGTGTTAAGAAAGTAAATTTTGGATTTAGTCCTATTAATTTTTTGCCCTAAAGCTCTTTCATACTCTTTTAAAAAGTTATTCAAAGCTCTGGCCTCATTTATACTTGCCCTTCCAAAAAGGGTTGTATCATCTACAAATTGTTGATGGGTGATGTTATCGATGTTATTACTAACCTTAAGTCCACTTATAACCCCATATTTGTAAGCCTTATTTAAGTTCCTACTCAAAATTTCTGCCATAATAATGAATAATTAAGGAGATAAAGGATCTCCTTCTCTAAGGCCTCTCTTAAATTTAAAAGAATTTATCACTAATCCATTGACCAACACTGAATAAGAAACTGTAGAGACACAAGCTTTAATCCATCTAACCCATTTGTTCCCAAAACCAAAATTATATAAAATTGCAAAAAGAAAATTCCATTTAACCCTATCATAGGCTTTACTCATATCAAGTTTTAAGATCATAGCTTTCTCTTTTCTTGAAGTTGTTGAATGTATAACTTCATGAACTACTATAATCCCATCCAAAATTTGTCTCCCTTTCACAAAAACTCCTTGCTCTTATAAAAATATTTTATCTAACAATGGCCTTAATCTATTCGCCATCACTTTGGAAATAATATTATAAGCCATATCACATAGTCTTATGGTTCTAAAAGAATCAAACAATTCAGCATCCTTCTTTTTTGAAATTAGGGTAAGATAAGTTGCATTTATTTTATAAGGAATGTATTGTTTTACCCTAGACTTTTCCACTACCACCAATAAATAATCCTTCACTATATCCCAATTATGTTGGTAAAAAGCTGCAGAGAGCCCATATGGACTAGGGGATTTATCCTTATTAAAAGAAAAAAGAGCTAAATGAACTTCTTCTAGAGTAATAGGCTCCATAAGTTTCCTATTGTCTTCATTTGTTATAAGTGAAGGAACATCTTGAAGAATTTTATCATTAAGAACTTAGGTCTCCTTTGAACCTAGAATATTTGTAAAAAATGACTTAGCCTCTTTTATAATTTCACTCTGATATTCAATCCAAACCCCTTCTATTGATTTAATTCTACCAATTCTAGAAGAAGATCTCTATACTATAGCCATCCTATGAAAAAACTTTGTATTTTTATCTCCTTCTTTTAACCAAGTCTGTCTTGATTTTAATCTCCAAAATTTCTCTTCCTTACTCAAAATATTATGATATTCACTAAGCAACTCCCTTTCCTCTGAGCTTGTATTATTTTCATCACTTTTTTGGAGTTTTGAAAGTTTATCTTTTAGATCTTCTTTCTTCTAAAAATATTTCCAAAGGTGTTCTTGTTCCATTATTTTAATCTAGATGTCATAGCTTTAATTTGGTTTGGAAGAGCATACAACCCACCATTACCTAAATAATTTCATGTTTGAGCTATCATATCAACAAATTGAGGATGGTCTTCCCACATCTGCTCATATTTAAAATAAGATATTTTTTTGAATTCACTAACCACCATTTTAACTCTTATTGACCAATGATCCGAACCAATCCTAGTTAATGTATTAATTTTAGCACAAGTTCCTTCATCTAGCCAATGATATGAGAGAATGAATCTATCTAATTTTTTTGCTATTAGGTTTTGGCCTCTCATGTTGTTGGTCCAAGTATAGTTATCTTCTTAAAACTCATATTCCCAAAGATTGTTGTTTTGAATAAAAGCTAAGAAATCTCTCATACTTTGGGTCAATTTCCTAGTTCCCCCAAATTTTTCATTCAGTTTGGTAATGGTGTTAAAATATCCAATTATAATGAAATGGTTTTCTTGGTCTTTACTTCTCATAAAGGCCGCAATTTCACTCCAAACTTCTAATCTACTTGACTAAGTTGTAGGACCATACACATTGATAAGGATGAAGAGAATATCAGCAAAGTAGCAAGTGGCTAAAGAGGCTATCCAATGCCTAGTTTTCTGAATGGTTACACAAGAGGTTCTAGAAGGATTCCAACAAGTTAGAATTCCCCCTACTACTCCTTCAGAATCCATAGCATCCCATTCACATCTTGCCCAAACTACTTTCATAGTTTTTGAAACTTCTTATTTTGTCATTTTAGTTTCTTGAATATAGAGAATACCATGTTTATTACTTAAACATAGGTCCCTAATAAACCTATGCTTTGAGGGGGCATTATCACCCATTATATTCCATGAGATGATAATAATGTCATATTAGGGGCTTTTGGCTCCTCTTGCATATTACCAATATCATTTTGTTGTTTGGTATAAAGAAGTTCAACCAACTTAGTTTGTGTTGGTTCTCTAGATCTTGCTTGATGATTTGAGGGTTTTCCTCTTTTTTCCTTGCCTATATCAGGAGTAGGTCTTATTATTCTATTCCTCAATATTCTTTCACCATTTTGTTTTTCAATATAATTATCCTCTCCTGGCTCTATTATTAAAGCTTTTGACTTATCCTGCTCATTTTCTGGTATTTTCTTATTAATGGCAGATGTATTACCTTCTAAAACTTCATTCTCTTTACTAATTATTTCCTCCTAAATGGTTCATGGTACTTCAAGAGAGTCCTCAAAATCTGATGAAACACATTCCTTGGGTTCATCAGGAATTTTATTCCTTAAATTATGATCATATTGAATAGATGGTTCCTCGCAAATATATTGAAATTGTTGTCCTATATCCTCTATGTTTTTATCTACGTTTTCTTCATAGGCTAAAGCCTCAAAATAATTGGAATTTCTTCCAGTATCCTTTCTTATTGGTCTCCACTATTTATTTTCTTTTATTTTCCTAGATCTATTTTTTGGAAGTTGAAAACCATCTTTATCCATACCCATTTGTAAATTTCTCTTACAATTTTCTACAAATGATTTTGTTGGGCTCTTTTTAGGGCATGATCTCTCAATATGCCCCACCTCATGATATCTTCTACATCTAAAAGATAAGTTTTCATAATCTATAGTTTGGGTCCACATATTATCCCCATACTTAAGAATGATTGATTCTGGTAAAGCTTTACTTATATCAATCATAACCAATATTTGAGCATAAATAGCCAAAAATCCATATTTTGTTGTATCTGAAATCTCAAGAAATTCTCCTAGAGTGTTGCCTATTGCCTTGAAGGTATCTATTTTTCAAAATTCAATGGGAAATCCAAACATACTTATCCAAACTGGTACTAGGGATAAATTTATATTTTTAGGTGAAAAGCCTTCATACCAATGGGTAAGGGAGAGCCTTGCTCTTCCCATAAACCAAGGACCCCCTTTTAGGATTCTTTCTCTTTCTTCCCTAGGACAAAAAATGGCTAGGAATAAACCCTTAGGAAGAAATGATAGAATCACTCCTGGAGACTTCCAACTCCTATCAATCTATTTTCTCAAGGTTGAAGCCCTTGGCCAATACCCATTAAATTTACCAAAAACTTCCCTATATTGGAGTAATGAGGATCTCTCTGAGGTGCACTCTAAAGAACACAAGCTTATATTGAGAGGGGGGTGAAAAGTATAAGACCACTTTTTACTTTTCTTTCCCAAATAGTATTAATCAATATAATTAATGGCAATATCAATAGCAATAACCAAAGCAATGCACCAATCATCACACACAATAGAGACACAAATTTTTACATGGTTCACCCAGTGTGGGCTACCTCCATAGAGAAAATATTTCTTCTAAATATTTCTCAAATAATATCTTAGGAATCTTTCCCAAATTACAATGTTTATGGACCTCGGTCCAAAGGATATGTTGATCCCCTAAATCTCAAGTTCATGGATCTCTTCCATAGGAGAACTCTTTCCCCTTCTGCTCTAGCTAGTGATCTTCTGGAATACTTTGTCTCTCTACTACACTAAATTATGGATCTCTCTCCACTTGAATACTTCTCACTTAGATCTATCTTCAATTGTCTTGGTTTTTGGATCTCTATCCACTGAGACTCTATCCTCTATACTATGTCACCTCCAAAGCTCTGTCTCAATACTGTACCAAACATAGTTCAGTCGGTATAGCATAGTTATGCTCAATCTCTTACACTAAACATAGTATAATCGGTCTAGTACAATTCTTCTCAATAGGTTCACTTAGAACCTGCTCAACTAGTTCACACAAAACCTATCCAAATCTGCTCAATAGGTTCACACAAAACTTGTCCAAATCTGCTCAACAAGTTCACATAGAACTTATCCAAATATTCTCAACAAGTTCACACAAAACCTATCCAAATCTGCTCAACAAGTTCACATAGAACTTGTCCAAATCTGCTCAACAAGTCCACACAGAACTTGTCCAAATCTTCTCAATAAGTCCTCTCTAGGACTTGCTCAAATCTGCTCAATAAGTCCTCTATAGGACTTGCTCAAATCTACTCAATAAGTCCTCTATAGGACTTGCTCAAATCTGCATAGCAAGCTTTCACAAAAGCTTAACTCAAAACAGTCCACAAGTCTTCTCAAATACTTGTCTCAATCACATAGAATCATAAAGAGAATTGTTAGAGACTCAATATGTTCTAAGCTCAATGCACAATCAATATATCAAATCAATATCATAGAAGCATAAAGAGAATTGTTAGAGACTCTATATGTTCTATACTAAAATCCAAATCTCAACTTAATAGAAGCATCAAGAGAATTGTTAGAGACTCTATATGTTCTATACTCAAATCTCAATCTCAACTCAAATCAACCTCAATATCAACTCAAATCAATCTCAACTCAAATCAGAATATTGAATAGTTTGTTTCTAGGAACTTGAACAACCACATGCATCCACTTGACTAGGCTTAATCAACTCAACTCAACCAAACACCTCAAGGAATAATCCTTTCTCACAAAACCTAGTCCAAGCATGTATTAACCAAATCAACTCAACCAATCACCTCAAGGAACAATCCTTTCTCACAAACCCTAGTCCAAGCATGTATTAACCAACTCAAAATGTTTCCAACAATGCTCAAGCACAAGTCTCACATAGCAATGATACTCATGTTCTTTTCTAACTCAAGTTCAAGTTCATTTCATCATCAATGGGCTTCAACAAAAATGCTAATAAAACAAGGTTTAAATACAACTCACAAACCAGAAAACCTTGAAGCATTCAACCAATCATTTTCTCAAAGGAAACCACAATCAATCATTTTCTCTCCAATGATATTTCAGAAATCAATAACCATAAACAATCAATAGGAGAATGTGCCCATACCTTTTTGATGCCAATAAGTTGTCCACAAAATATGCCACACTTAAACACAAATTTCCTTTCCAATCTAAACAAGGGTTAATGGACTTCAAATAATCACAAAATAAAGCATTACTCAAATTACACCTTTTTTACTCCAAGTTAATAAACACATCCACCAAATTCCCTTTTATTAAAACCCTTATCAAAAATAATAAACCTTTCAAAATTGCTTTAAAAAAAAAACTCCTTATTTCTCCTAAAATTAATTCTCCATAACCATCAAATAAATCATAAACCAATTATGCTTTACAATAATAATCACAGCCCTAATAACAAACTTTAATTTCCATTAACTACCTTATAACTCCAAACTTTAGGGCTAATAAAAATTATTTAAATGCAAAATGTAATTACCTCCTCAAGGGAATTCGAACCCTCGACTTGCCACACCGCTAGTGTCTTAGCAGCAACTAAGATTCCACACGAGCTAGGGGCTCATTGGAAAGGCAAAGGCCCAAAGTGCCTTAAACCTTCCTCCACCTTACACAAAAGACAAAGCACCAAAGCGCTTTCCACACGCCTTCCGAAATGTCGTCTAAGGGATTCAATCCTTGGTGTTTGTGCTACCTTGTACCTTAAACCAAAACTATTTGCCAATGCGCCATACTTCCCACCACGATTTGACTTTCCAAGCGTTGTCATTTTCTTTCCCGCTTCTCTTCTCAAAATTCGCACGAGCTCATAGACTTATTCAAATGCCAAACATTTATCACAAGAGCAAGGATAAAAATTTGATTTATTTACCACCCCTTTATATAGTGTTTAAAACACTTGGAAGACGTCGGCATAAAAATTTGCATTTAAATTTAAATTTGAATTTAAATTTTAAATAATTAAAATTTAAACCAAATTTTAAAACTCAAATAACTCCATCACCGGGGAACCTTTTTCGATGAAACGAAAGCTCAACTTGGGTTTTAAGAAAAACCCAGATCAAATCTTCTATCCATAGTTTTAACTAAAACCTTTTATTTTTCCTGCCTTGGTTTTCACAAAAACCCGTCATAGATCCTTTTGACATTAAATGCTCTTTTGACATCAATGACAATATTTTAGCTTAGGGACTCAAAATATCCAACACGCTCACTAACCTCTACCACTAGGGATGATTCTAAGGATTTAACTATAAATCGATCCATGGAAAGGAAACTAAAACTCAAAATATAATATAATATAAGATTTGATAAAAACTTTATAAAAATTTCATGCACAATTTCTAAGATAAAGAAAGGGAAAAAATAACTTAGCCAAAAAATTCTTTGTCCGTATAGAATGTCTTGCCTCGTTGAAGTCCTAGCCCTTCATTTATCTTCCCATCGTTCAAAACCTAGTTGGAAAATAATTGCAATTTTGTTTTTCATGATTTGAAAAATCATCACTGCCCTTGTTTCGGATGGTTGACTTAATAGGATCGTATCTCCCTCAATATTGCTTAGATTGCAAAATATGACCACTCATTTTAAAGATATTCAAATTCTGCACAAGATGGTCCAAAAATAAGCTGAATCGGATAACTCTTCGTGAAGATATGGCTCCTAAAATATGAGACATTTTTCAAGAAAAAACCCTAATCCTTCGCACTTTGCAATTTTATTTTTTGTGATTTAAAAAATCGTCACTACCCTTGTTTCGAATGGTTGACTTCATAGGGTCGTATCTCCCTCAATATTGCTCTAATTGCTGCATATGACCACTCATTTTAAATTTATTCAAATTTTGCACAATATGGTCCAAAAATCAGTTGAATCGGATTACTCTTAGCGAATATATGGCTCCTAAAATATGAGACGTTTTTCTGCAACAATAAATTATTATATATCTTTTTATAATGATGGTTCTTGTAATTTTTTTGTTTTTGTTTTTATATAATAATACAATTATGATGAACATTATAGACATTGTCATTCTTTATATAATTATTATATTCTTTTTCCATATGTAATGATGATCTACACACTCATCCTCATGTATAGTTAGTCAACAAAAGTTAAAATTTATGTTATAATTTTGAAAGTTTTATATATAAAGTGTTATACTCATCCATAATGTCACTCACTTTTTGTTAATAATTTGTTTTTGATGAGGAAACTAATACCCACCCTATTATACCCTAATATCCAAAGGTTTCATTAATATAATATGTTAGTTTGATAATGACATTGTATATATGATGAGATTATGTTGTACTAATATACATATTTGTGTTACATGTTATACCCTTATAATATTAAAGGGGTATATGTGATGGGTAAGATATACAATTATAAATATTAACTTTATGAATTATAAATAAATAATCATTCATATTTATATTCAAAAGTTAGATGTTATAGGGAACGAGAATGGTGATGAGAATTATGACAAACAATATAAAGATTAACATAAATATTGGTCATATGATAATGAGTTTAGATTTATAGTTAGTTTAGATAATATTCATTTGGAAAAACTATTATGTACTTATACTTTTTCTTGAATACTATTTTTTCATTGGTTCAATTATCTTTTGATGCTTATAAGTCTATATTTTATTTCTTCATTTAGTATTATATTATTATTTTTAAACCGAGTTATTCACATATTGTAAAGAGTCATTGTATGCATGGTTGAAAGCTATTAGTAAATTAATATTAAACATGTAAGTTTTAACCTCTCCATCTTAATTTTTTTTTTTTTCAACTGACCCATCTCAATAAGTATTTACTCCAATTAGGGAGATGTGATGTGGAGGAACTTGGTATTATAACGTCAACCTCAGTGAAAAATGGATCGGTCTACAACCTCCACCTTCTATGGCTTAAATGTTATAGTACAAAGCAATACAAAATAGAGAGGAAGTATAATGTGGAAAGGAAAATATAAATATTTAATTATATAAATTGTATGTTATGATTAAAGAAATGATATATATTTCTCTCTTTATATGTTATGTACCATATTTTGATATATTACAATTTTTTAACCCATATTGTATGTTAGAAGGATAATTTATATGAAAAATATTCTAAGTTACTATAATGTTTTATACCTTGATGACTAGCTTAGTTAGACAACAAAATTGATAACATTAGGGTTCAATCTTAATGTTTAATATGACTATACATTTAGTAATTAGTTGTCTATTGGTTCATTGGTTAATTGCCTTGTGATGCTTATAAGTCAATATTTTATTAGTCTATTTAGTATTATATTATTATATTTAAACTTAATTCATATATTATAAAAATCCATTGTATGCATCGTCAAAAACTATTTGTAAATTAGTATTACACATGTAAGTTTTAACCTCTATAGCTTAAATGTTATAGTACAAAGCAATACAAAATAGAAAGGAAGGATGTGGGATGGGGGATATAATTTATAAATATAAAAATGTAAACTATAAATGAACATATAAATATTTTAGTATATAGCTTGTATTCTATAATTTAAGAAATGACATATATTTCTCTTTATATGTTATGTACCATATTTTGATATATTGCAATTTTTTAACATGTATTGTATGTTGGAAGGTTAATTTATATGAAAAATGTTCTAGTTTTAATATATAGTTATTATAATTTTTTATACCTTGATGTCTAGTTTATTAGACAACAAAATTGATGATATTGTGGTTCAATCTTAATTTTTAATATGACTACACATTTAACTAATAAAACTTTCTTGATTTAAGAAGATTACTCTCCTTTTTTGTAATGAAAGATCATAAAATAATGGAGTTCTTTGAAAAAGTAGCAAATAAATTTAGTTTTTTAGATCACATGAATGTTGAATCTTATAGGATTACAAGACAAATAATATTATCTAGATAATAGATCCTTACCATCACATTCATTGTATGGGATATATTTGAATAACACCGTACATTAGAAATTGAGACATCATTATAAATTATTTAAGATTTTGAGATATAGATTAGAATTTATGATGATATCTCAAATTCCAAACTTGATTTCTTCAAACTCTATAGCAAGGCTTTAATTTCATAATTATCTCATGTATGTTCTATGGATTCTTTGATTTCCTCAAAATTGTATTTATTACTATTAGTGAATCACCTTCCATCCATACTATATTCTATTTCATTTGTATGTATATTTTTAACCCTTATAACTTCATTATTTGTCATAAACCCATTATTAAAAGCATAATGAGACAAAATATCTCCCCTAATATTTCTAATTATTCTTCCTTCTCTTGGCTATCCTAGATTTCCTTTAGATGCTCCATCAAAATTAAATTTGACCAACTCCACTTCTAGTGATTTCCACTTTATATTTTTTGCCTTCTTTTCATTTCTTTTATATCCAACATCATAATTTTATTTGATGACTTGAATTTGTCTATCAAGGATCTCTACTTCAATATGAGGTATTTATGAGGGATTGGGTGAGTTAATAGCATTGGCTTAGACTCTTATATGGCTAAACAAATCTTTATTTTCATTACCTCTAAAATATATTCCTTTTCTTTAAATATTATTCTATTCCTTTCTAGCCATATAGTCTAAAGTATTGTATCTTTAAAATATCCTAGATTGTTTGTAAAGCCTCATTTTTAAAAGTGCTCTAACTTTGCTTTAACTATTTTTCAATTCTTTCATTCATCACCATGCATTTATCAAACATATTAGGAAGCCATTGTCATAGGTTCTAGACAATAGAGTAGTGTCCCAAGATATGGTCTATAGTCTCCTTCTCATTTTTAGGATTGGTGAAATAACATACCAAGTGGAGCTTCCTTTTATATCCAAAATATAAACTACTTTGTATTTTTCTTTTCTCCAACATATTCCAAGGTAAAATATATAGTCATACACCAAGATCCTAGATTTAGTTATGGAAGGGAACATGAATTTGTATAACAAAGCAATATATAGTCATGGATAAGATATTTTACAAAAATAGCACTTATACGAGTTGTTCATCAAATGGAAAGATATTCTAGAAGAATATGTAACCTAGAAAGTAGCATAGATTCACAGTTTTTTAAAATATTTTTCTAGAAAGTTTTTTTAAAAATCGGAGGACATGTGATAAATCCAACATAGTGACTTGAATATTCTTATTTTATTCTAATAAATATCATATTCAATGATAAGTTATCCCTTGAGCATGAGGGTTAGGATTTATTACATTAAATCCAATAGATAGAAATAGGAAGATATAGATGTTTCAATTGATAATCATTCATATTATATTTCTTCTATTTAATTTGGTGTGAATATGATACTTTGAACTCTCTTGACCTATGAGAATTGCTTTCTAAGTTCATTAGACTTGCTTTCTTTATTTGGATGTATATTATTGCTTTCATATTATATTTGTTATCAAAATTTATTTTTATTTTAAATCTATTATAAATTTAGCAACTATATTGAAATTCATATGGTTAATTTAATTTTTTATACAATAGTATGTAGTATGTACATCTATGAATTATGCCTATTCATTTTTATGCAAACCCTAAGTCATTGGTATCCACACGTAGACAACATTGGTTTATAATAAGGTTAGTATTAAGTCGCTCACCTTTGATATTATACTTAGGACATATTGCAATACCCCTAGTCTTATACAATGGTAAGATGGTAGCCATGGTTAGGATAAAACATGTATCACACACCCATAAATCACACATACATGGGACCTATGAGTATTATTTAATAATTTTTATTTCATATAAAATGAATGCTCCATGAGTATAAAATAATATATATCCATGTGCATGTATTTTTTGGTTTAGAAGTGGAAATATGTTTATCATTTTCTAGCTTGTGTATCATGTAAGATTCTTCATTCACTTTCATGTTAACATGACCAATAAAATATGTAATGATAAAGGAGGATAAATGGTTGATTTATGAATTTATGGTAATGGAAATAACACTAGATACAATCATTATGAGTCTTGGCATGAGTTTGAATAATTGGAATAATTTGTTAAAGTACATGCTTATGACTTTAAAAAGAATACTCTTAGGGGTGATTGAAATGCATTGAAATAAGCTAACTATGGGTGATACTCTATAACAATTTATCTAAATTAGTTTTATTTTATACTTATCAATTCAATTACTTACTATTAAATGTCTTTTTCAATTGATTAATTTATTTATCAACTTGTACAAGGGAGTTCAAATATGTTGGTACAATAAAATTTACCATTTTAAATTCTTTGGAGGCCAATAAATTTTTAATGAAAAGTGTTACTTTTATTTTAAGCTAACATTAGATTTTAGAAAAATATAATGACTATCATGTAATGCTTTGTTTTCTTTATTTAAAAAAAATCTCTTTAGATAGTCAAAATTTGCTTGATAGAGTATATTTTGATGGTGTATTGCATACATTGAACTTAAGAGCAAGTTTAAAAATAAATATCTCTAATTATTGGAATATGCTTATAGATTTTCATAATGGGTTGTAGGGAAAGAAGTGAACTCCATCAATATTTTTTTTATTGGTAGAAAGGGTTTTGAAAGGGTCCTTGAACCTTGTACAACAAAGGACTGAGAAGCTGGAACAACAAAAGGAGAGGAAGCCTAGCCAGGCAGCTGAGAGACCACCCGGGAACCACCCAAGAAAGAGCTAACAACTAAACCCAACCAAAGGACAAGAGCACCAACAAAAAAATAGAGGCTACAAAAAATCCATCACTAATTTGGAAAGGATGAGGAGGGTGCAAATATTGATAAATATCAAGGGAGTGACAAATTTTAGCATCAGGTTGCTTCTCCCGATATGGAGGTGGAGACGAATAGACCTCAGAGTGGACATGACATGGTTGGAGGAAATGCCACACATCATATTACAAATTTTGCTATAGGTGCCTTGATTATGAGTCAATGAAGGAAGAGCCTGCCGAGACAGACAACTGTGATCTGTCATGGGAATGTTAATTTTCCTATTTCTCAGGTAAGGATATGGTCACCAACTCAAAGTGTTGGGAGAAGTGTGATGGGCATGAATTCTATGAGCACCAAAGCTGAGGCCTCTTCTGAATTTAACCTTGTTCCAATTACCAAGGACGGGAGGTGCCACCTCCATGGGCCGCCTTTGGATCGTGGTGTCACTGACTAGAATTTTGTGTGTCATCATCATCGTTTTGGCTTCAGGGCATTGCAAGTTGAAAACTCTGATGTGTACCAAAACTGTGTAAGCCTCAACAATGAAGGCACAAATGACAACATAGTGGTATTACAATAGATTGAAAATCATACATGTATCACTTGTCATGATTCAAACCTTAATCTTGCTCTTGAAAGTTGTGTAATTTATCCACTTGAGGAAATTCTATTTGATGGGATGTGCTTATAATTAATTTCAATTTCTATAGAAAATATAATATAAAGGACTTGAGAAAATTCCATTTGATGGGATCTACTTATAGTTCATTTCAATTTCTACAATAGAAAATTATAACATAAAGTAATTGAAATTGAGAAGGTTTGTGTGAGTGAGAAAAATGGTTGATAAGAATATTAAAACAGGTCATAGAAATGTATTTATGAGTGAATGCATTAGTTTCAGTCATTCCAATTTCATAATACAATTTCCAAATCAACTTTAAAAGAGGATGAGTAAAGAATATGTAGTATTTACCTCTATGAATGCTAAAATATCATAATGCTTTGTTAAACCCTTAAAAAAAAATTGAAGGAAATGGTAATAGATATAGTTAAGTTTTAAAAAAAGAAATAAAAATAATAAAATTAAAGTTGAAATAAGATGCAACAACATAGATATTTGACCATTGAATTAGTATTTATGTTATAATTAATATAATTATAATAATTGAAATAGAAAATATTATAATATCTTAATGTATTAATTAGAAAGGAAAAAAATTACTAACTTGAAGTAAATATGCACTAAGAACCTACCTACCTATGATGAGACTAAGAGGCTTAAATAGTATATGAACAAGTTGACCCTTTATAAACATCTAATCCTTAAATCCACTAGACCATAGGTCATATGAGATGGATATTGTTTACCCAGGACATAGTTATCTCCTACCATAATTTGGTTATTGAAGCATAGTGTACAACCCTACCCCCTTAGGATTCAAACCTTGAACCTTAAAGTCTTCACCCCTACCCCTTGTAGGATTCAAACCTTGGACATCTATTGAAAGTTTTAAAGTCTCAACAATTAAGGTACTCAAGCTAATCTATTACAAAAAGTTCTTAAATAAAAATTAAAAACGTCTATCTATAGTTAAAAACAATAGATTAAATATTATTAGAATAATACAAATATGACTATGAAACATCATGATATAATCACACTAATTAAAAAATTACTTACATTTAATATAATAAATATTTAATATTTAAATAATTTGTTTTTACGAAGAACCTTTTATTTAATATTTAACTAAATTTTCCAATATTAACATTAACACAAATTACATGTAAGACCTAAAATCGTAATTTTTTTAACATTAATTACCTAAAAACCCTAACCCTAATTTTTAAGGCATATTACATGAAACCCCTAACCTAAAACTTTTACAACCTCATTAATAAACACACAAACCTGCTAGGATAGTGTCATTATTTTTTTTTTTTAATGATAAATAAAACCCATTTACACTACCCATCCCAATCGGTACGTATATAAGGAGGTGACAATTGTTTATCTTTATTGCAGGTTCATATGCCTATACATATGTACGCCTTGAAACATCAAATACATCTCAGATATATTTCGAGGCTCATCGTGTTTGACATGTGACGGTCAAGAAATTCCCCTTTCCCTTTTTTCCATGGTTGGATATGAAATTCCCCTTCCCTATGGAGAGTGTATCCTCTTCCTCTAGGTCAATTTGATTGAGGAACGATAAATCTCCATGAGTATCAATGGAAAAAGATTCATGATTATCTCTTAAGCTTATGACGGTCATCAAGGATGGTTGGTGCAAGATCTTCGCAGGCTTGATCTCCACAGGGGCGCTCAAGACCTGATATGATATCCTCCAGGAAACAGAGATGTGGAATGGTGCTGGCTGTTAAAGCTGGCACTGTTCATCGAAGGAGATCCCAAAAATACCAGCACGCTGTAGCGGTCCACGATTCGCACTTGCGGGTGGCCATGCGGGCCACTGAAACCTTCCACGGTAGACTCAAGGACGTGACCACATGAGTCCCAAGGTGCTAATGCCGAAGCGGCAGGCCCATTTCGAGGCCTGCCCCATCGGTTGCATCATCCCATGTTTTTCCTCTATCTTCCCATCCCCAGGGCGGAGTGTCGTGGGCATGGACCCAACCTCCACTAGTGAGCCATAATATGGATGAGATTTAGGTTCAAATTTTAGGGGAAGCCAAAGGTAGTAGTGTACTCTGAATCCTTTGAACACCTGTCAGACGTAGACTAGAGATCATGAAGGGCAATATGTGTCGAGACCTACGGTCAAACCTTGCGGAAAACCATATAGTCATAGTTATCCCAACCTCCACTAGTGGACTAGAGATCAGGAAGGGCAATATGGACGAGACATAAGTTCAAACCTTGGGGGAAGCCATAGTGTGCGGATCCCAACCTCCACTAGTGGACTAGAGATCGTGAAGGGCAATATGGACGAGACCTAGGTTCAAACCTTGGGAAGCCATAGTATGCGATGCAGTACGTACCTAGAAGACCACTTCGTAGTTACCGCTTAAACAAAAACTAGACTGATAGGTTTGTTGGGAGCAGTCCTTGTAGTTTGAACCTGCCCTAACTAATTATTAAAAATAATAGTTTAACCAACTCTTCTATGTAATTAAAAAAATATAGAACAACCAAACCTCGAAGCTCACATGGGCTTGCGACATGGTCGTCTTCCATGCTTCAACAAGGAGTCTCATAAATAAATAAAATTATAATAAAAAATTATATCTAAAAACCTTACATGATGGGTCCGAGGTGTAGACCAATTGGTTCATCCAAACCCCATAAGGTGCGGAGGTGGAACTGAACGCTTGTCCCTTTTTGGTGCTTTCAACGATGTAAAAGGTTTAAAATGATTGTGACATGGCGGTTATAGGAGCGAACTACGCGAAGATTTGTGTGACGGCTTTCGAGGTGGCCAACGAAGAATAATGGGGCATAAAAGTGGATAGCCGGATCATGGTTGCCATTCAACACCATGTAAAAAAAAAAAAATCTTACATGATGTTTAGTTATAATAATTTTAATTTATTTTATATAATATTTGAAATATATAACTAGGTTAAAATTTGGAGTATGTTGAATTTGGAAAAAGTAATAGTTTGACTTAAGTCATTTGAATGTATTGATTAGTTATTTAAAAAAAAAGGAAGATAGTTACAAATTCCTACCTTTCCTTTTTGAACAATTGATTATTTTTTGAAAGTTTTATATATAAAGTGTTGTACTCATGCATAATGTAACTCACATTTTGTTGGAAAATTTTTCCTTTCTAAAAATTAAGCAGTTATTAGGGAACTAGATATCTCTAATTTTATTAATATTTATTTTTAGAAAGGTATTTGATTAATGAATTAATATAATTGAACTTTTTCTTATTTATTTATATATATCCTTTTTGAATCTAATTTTATTAATATCTTTCTTTAAAAAGGTATTTGATTAATGAATTAATATAATTAAATTTTTTCTTTTATATATATATATATATATATATATATATTTTAGGTGAAGAAACTAATACTCATCCTATTATATCCTAACGTCCAAAGATTTAATTAATAATATGTTAGTTTCACAATGATATTGTATATGGTAAGATTATGTTGTATTCCCCCCGGGGGGGGGGGCCCCCGCCCGCCCCCCCCCTTTCCCGGCGGCCCCCCCAATTGATAGATTATGTTGTATTAATATACACATTATATGGTAAGATTATGTTGTATTAATATACACATTAATGTTATTTTTTTTAATGAACACACCACCCCCTCACACACTCACCCACATCATGGTTGGAATCTTGGACCTCCCGACGAAGAGCCAAAGTCCAAACCGTTGTGTTGTCCCCACTGGGACATTAGTGTTACATTTTACAAAACTCAAAACTAAAGAGACAAGGTTATACCCTTATTATAATATTAAAGGGGCGTATGTGGTAGGTAGATATAAAATTATAAATATTAACCTTACGACTAATAAATTAATAATTATTTATTAACATCTATGTTGCAAAAGTTAGATGTTATAAGATGTTATATGGAATGAGAATGTTTATGGTGATGAGAATAAAAAAATTTAACCACAACTAACAACATAAAGATTGGTCATATCATAAGGAGCTTAGATTTATAGTTAGGTTACACAATATTCATTTGAAAAAATTATTATGTATTGTTTAGTTGTCTATTTTTTTCATTGGTTCAATTACCTTGTGATGCTTGTAAGTCAATATTTTATTATTCAATTTAGTGTTATATTATTATATTTAAACTTCATTATTTATATATTATAAAGAGCCATTGTATGCATGATCAAAACCTTTAGTAAATTAATATTAAACATGCAAGTTTTAACCTTTATGACTTGAAAGTTATAGTAGAAAGCAATACAAAATAGAGAAGAAGAAAATGGGGTAGGGGATATAAATTATAATCATTAAAAATGTAAACTATAAATAATATATACTATTCCTTGGATGTTTGTAAATGTGGAAAGGCACATATAAATATTTAAGTATATAGTTTGTATGTTATAATTGAAGAAATGACATATATTTCTCTTTTTATGGTATGTACCATATTTTGATATATTACAAATTTTTAACCCATATTATATGTTAAAAATGTTATTATAATTTTTATACCTTGATGTCTAGCTTATTAGATAATAAAATTGATGATATTATGGTTCAATATTAATGTTTAATATGACTACACATTTAACTAATTAAAATTTCTTGATTTAAGAAGATTAATCTCCTCTTTTGCAATTGATTTCTTTGAGCAACCAGGAAATAATTCAGTTTTTTAGATCACATGAATGCTGAAGCTTATATGATTACAAGCCAAATAATATTAGCTAGATAATATATCCTTACCATCACATTCATTGTATGGGATACATTTGAATAACGTTGTAGATTATTTTTTTGTTGGATAATAAAGGGTTGTACTCGGGCCCTGTTGGCATCCTTGCCACATTGATTTCCTCTGTAAACATTTTTGCTATTTCAGTAATTTCTCCTTCTTTGAAGCTCTGTTCTTTTTTCAGAATGTATTCTTTCTTTAATGCTTTTGCTATCAAAATTTGTTGGATGCGCCCAAGGGAGTGTGCAATTATTCATGTTCATTCATTATGCAAGGTCCTTGTCTTTTCGAGGGCAAGGGTAGTTTCATGCCAAGTCTCCAAGCGCAAATTGGTTTTGGGGTAAAAGTAGAGAAAAGGACCATTTCAGGCTACAAAGCAGCAAAACCCAGCTTTGGAGAAGAAAACATAAGTGAGGCCCAAGCTGTTTCACCTCTGTGTAAGAGACCAAGGCAGTTTTGGGCCTTGACTGGGTGAAACTCAACTTCAAAAGGAAAAATGCTAAGTGGGCCCAAGTGTTTTCACCCTAGCTAAAGAGTGCAATGTATTTTCGGGGCAAGGAGGGGTGAAACAACCATTTTGTATTTTTCTATGGCCAATGCAGTTCATTTTATAAAAAGGTTGCAAGTGGTACCCAATACCTTTTCGTTCCAAATCAAGAGTGTAGCCCAGTTTCGGACTTATTTTGGGCGAAAGCATATTTGACCTGCCCTAAAATTTAGCACAATTAATTTCAATCAAAGTAGTGTGGGGCCCAAGTGATTTTACCCCAACCCAGAAGTGCAACATCAATTCAAACTTTTTTGGGTGAAAGTGTTTCCTAAAACTCCATGCAGCTTCCCTCCAAACATAAAAACGTAAGTGGGGCCCAAAGTGTTTTGCTCCACAATGCCAGCACAAACCAATTTCGGAGTATGACAAAGTGAAAGTGTCTTTGACTTTTCCAAGGCGTATCAACAATTTTAAAGAAAAAATGCTAAGTGTGGCCCGGAGCGTTTCGCTCTAGTTTTCCAGTGCAAATCAAATTCGAAGCAAGTGAGGGAGAAATAGCCTTTGATTTTTTCCACTCTAGTGCTACTTCCAAGGCAACAAGGTGTTTCACTCTAGTTTTTAGGTGCAAGTCATTTTTGGGCCTAGTGAGGGAGAAATAGCCTTTAACTTTTCTAAAGCCAGTGCTACTCCCAAGATAGCAAAGCAGTTTCACCATAGTTTTTGAGCGCAAGTCCATTTTGGGCAAGAAAATAGTGAAACTAAGTGGGATCCAAGTGCTTTCGCTCTAGCTTAGGAGTGCAAACCCTTTTTGGAGCTTGCATAGGTAAAACCAAGTAAGTTTTGCATCCGCGAAGCACATTTTTTTAGTCTAAATCTTCTACCTTAGTCCGGATTCCCCAAAAATGCTTCTCAATGATGAAATAAGGTGCACCCTTGCCATTTTAATTATAGTTGATCAGAGAAGCCTTCGAATTTGATTTTCTCGAATCTTAGAATCTAATATTTCATTGAGGTGGTTCTAGCATATGAGGAAGTAGTGCTACAGTCAAATCATATCGTCGCATTGAAGCCATGCAGCCACTTCTCCATGAGTCATTGGATTCAAGTCGTGCATCATTACTTTTTTATGAGTGCTAAAATCCTATCTTTGCTACCATCACAATGTTTTATGGGTTAGAATTTATAACTCAAAGGTGAAATCCTCTATAAAAACTAGCAAATCCAATGTAAAATGATGGACGTTCTACTAGAGACTTGTTGTACATGAATTTTGCTATGAATACAAAGAAAACTTGGCTCTAATTCTATATTTATCTTTATGTGTATGTTTTCTATCTTATATTTCTATCAAATTCTCTTCTTTGTTTGTGGGATATAATTCTATGTCTGGATTTAGCTTTTGATAAAGGGTGAACATTGGAATAATTCTGGAGATTGCACATATAAGTTGTCTAGTTTTAATTTATGTTACTTTCTTTGTGTGAAGTGCTATTGGTTCAGTGTACAATTAAGTTATCATGTTGTTTGTTCATAACCCTTGTTCATCTAGCTTGAGGCTATATTTCCCATCCCTTTCAGTCATTTCTAAATCTCTTTCTTATTCCTTAATCTCAAAATACACAAGTTAAAGTAGTAAGGGAACCAGCCCTCTCTAGAGATTGGCACGGGAGGCATTTCTTCCTTTTGATATTTTAATGTTGTCCAGGTCTAAGATGCATTGATGAAATATTCCATACCTAAAGTGGATTCTTGACCAACAGTTTTTGACATGCCCGGTGGAACCCAAATGTTCCACATCAAAGTAGTATTAATATTTGATGTTCATCTTGTTGTTGTTAAAAAAAACCATCTAGTGACTCAGCTGAACTCATAAGCCTCTGAATATTGAAGTCGATTAAAAGTCTTCATCTTCATGATCATAATATCAAAGGCTAAAAATCTAGAAGAAATAGTTGAGTTGTTTGAGCTCAACATCGATGCTTTGGGAGAACATCCTAGAGTAGTCCCCTCAGCCATCCCGTTAGCCGGGACATCCTCGCAAGTAGCTATTGTAGTTTCACAAACTCCAAGTCCTACCAACACCGCAACTAGCTTACCCCTACAACCAAATCCTCCAGTTTAACCAAATACTCCAATCTAGATGGTGCAAGATCTGCTTAGGAAGTTTCCAACCTGGAATCATTTAGGACTTCTCAATCTACAAGCTCAAAACCATGTCCCAACTGTAGCATTGAAGGCTCTATCCATGTATGATGGTACGGGAAAATAGCCTATGAGCATGTCTAGGATGTTGTGTTGGAAACCATCCACCACATCATGGAAGAAGATATCATGGTGAGGCTGCTAGTACTCTCACTCAGAGGTAAGCTCCTCTAATGGTATCAATCATTACCACCCGATACCATCACTACATGGGACCAGTTAGTAGAACAACTGATAAAGAGTTTCAATGAATAGGTGAACCCTTTCTCCTTGTTGTATTAGTTCACCACTATTCAAAGACACCCTCAAGAGGAGGTAGCGAATTTTAATGTCAGGTTCAGCTGAACCTACTAGAGAGTTACTGCCAACCTTCGGCCCACTCCGAAGTAAGCAACATTTTATTACTTAAGGGCTTTCGATTCCAACATCAACATGAGCATCCGATATGCTAATATCAATACATTCCTTACCTTGTATGAATAGGCAAAAAAGGCTGAACTCACTTAGTCGCTATCAAAAAATTACCTTCAAAAATGACTATGCCAATTTATCCAGACTTTCTTCAAAATTTGTATCCAAGTGCATCTTGTAAGTCACTACCTACACCTCCGATGTACCCTAATCAGTCATGGAATCCCAATCCTTAGAATCATATGGTATCTACCCCATAGTTTCAAGTGCCCTCTATTCCACAACTCCCATATCCTACCCTGTATTCGGTATTACCTGCACCATTGGCATAATTTCCATTACCCATGCCTTCGATAGCTGCAAACTCTGATCAAGTCAAAGAATTACAGGATCTACGATCATCAATGAAGATAATGGTGAATGAGATCACCATCTTAAGGAGGAGGAAAAATGATCAAAGCTTCCAGCCAAAGAGATTCGCTCCTCCTCCCTCAATCACTAGGGAACAAGTTGCTTCCACTAGTAGGGCTCTCGAAAGAAATGCGACGATGCTAGAAAAAAAGAAGCTAATCCATCCAATAGAGCTTATTGGTGCTCCACCTACAATGACTCGCATGGCAAAGAGACTTGCATGGTTCATTTGAACTATGTACTGACCCTTGTAGATAGTGCTCCTGGTGGGCAGGTAAATATGATAAGGAAAATAGATCGTAATTTTATGATTCCTCCTATCGAGTAGGTCTCCATCCTCATAAGGATGGGTATGAAGCCCATTGAAATTAACCCTATTAAAATGAAACCATTGAAGGTACCTACTAGTTCCAAGCTACCAAGCGAGAAGATGCTACTGCTAGAAAAAAATCCTATCCAGGTTTCAGAGCCAGGAGATTTGTTTCTATTAAAGGATTTCTTACCTTCGAGAGCAAAAGGGAGGATTCCTCAACCATAGGCTTCGCCCTCTCAACCCCAAACCAAGGTGAGAGATCAAGCAAGAGAAAATATCAGATATCTCTCATTAACCAAGTGTTAGAGGGTAGAAGCGACACAGTAGTATCAAAATAGATATGAGATTGTGAAGGAGGAAGGTGAGTCTGGTACAGGAGCATACAACATCGTTGAAGAGCTAAATAAGACTCTAGCTAAGGTAAGACTATTTGACACGCTTCAACTACTCAATCAGATCGATCTATTTTAGGAATCACTAAAGTCTGCTAAAGGTAAGGGAAAGCTGACATAGACTATCTTAATTCAAATGTTGATTACTTCAGCCATCGAAAATAACGAGTTGCCACCATTCTACCTGTCCCTTAGGATGGAGGGGTGGGTTATGCATAACTACATGATCAATTTTGGTACTACTACTACTGTGATGCCCAAGGTTGTTTGCGATATTAAGGGTATGGATTACATGAGGAGTAGTCCCAAAGTGCTTCAACTGGACATAACTCCAATTAATATAGTGGGGGTGATCAAGGATATTTCGATCGTGTTACATAAGATACCACAGATTACCATAATACAAGAAGTTGTGGTGGTGGATTTGCAGCCCTATTTCAGTATGTGTCTATCAAGGGAATTCATCGCCAAACTTGGAGGCTATTTGTCTCTAGACTATTCACACCTAGAAATCCCCTTTAGAGGAAGGAGGGTTAATTTTTTTAATCAAAATCCCTCTACCTTTCACATTGAAAGGATCTAGGATGCGAAAAAACAATTGGACTTAGTCAATATGATTGAGGAAGTACAGGAAGGAGGAGGAATAGAGCTGATGGAAGAAGCTCTGGATGAGCTCTACATAGAGGATGAATTCTCCATGCACGACTTTAATCCCATGATCAAATCTGAGATAGGGTGTTACTCGATCACCAAGCCCAAAAAGGGTAAATTATCGAGTGATGAAGACCCCATCATCGATAAACTATAGAAGCTCTTCTTTGATGATGTCCGATGTAATAATGGTGCTGAGGTAGGATTTGTCCTTGTCTCTCCTTCGAGAAACCAAAAAACTTACTCTTACAGACTCGCATAGAGCTGTACAAATAATGATGTTGAGTATGAAACCCTATGTTTAGGGTTACAAAAGGAAAAAACTTGTAATTAAGCAGTTGCAGATCTTCAGAGACTCGAATTTGATCTACAACCAAGTAACCAATAAGTGTTTTGTAAAGCAACACTACCTGAAAGTATATTGTAATAAGGTATGGGACCTGCTCAAGTCTTTCTTAGCCCTGAATATCCATTCTATTTCACAAGAGGAGAATAAGCACATTGATGGCTTAGTGTCTATTGGAGCCAGATACTCCCCCACTGAAAACATGATTAAAAGCAAAATATAGTGAGGGTTATCTACAAGACTTCAATATCGGATAAAAATATTCATTGGAATGTGTTTGACAACAATGAGGAGATTGTCAATTTTTTTATCGATGAAGCTAGCAATATTGAAGATAGGACACTCAATAAATAATAGTATGAGAGGTTGATTCAACTGAAGAAAAACCACATCCCGAAAGGCTTAATCACCCTTGAAAGTTTTTTTTATCAAGACAATAGGTCACTCACTCACAAGATCAAAGTGGATGTGAGAGAGTATGAAGAGCTAGAGTTAGAACCCAGGAAAGTCATCAAGGTGGTAATTGATTACACACTATTGGAAATTTAACAAATCAAAACCCTATGCAAAGAATACCTAGATATTGTCACCTGGAGCTATCAGTACTTGAAGGGATATGATAAGAGTGTCTTCCAGCACATGATCAAACTGTAGGAAGGGATCAAACCTTTTAGGCAGAAGCAAAGGCTGATCAACCCAAAAATAGAAGTGATGATGAAGGTCAAGCTCCTAAATATGTTGGAGGTAAAGATCGTCTATCCTATAAAGCACTCTTCTTGGATGGTAAAATTGGTCTCGATGCAAAAAAATAATGGGGACATCCACTTGTGCATTGACTTCCGAAACCTCAACCAAGCATCTCTAAAGGACCACTACCCACTACCCCAAATAGATCAAATCCTTCATGTAGTGGTGGGAGCACAAAGGTTATCTCTACTGGATGGCTTCTTTGGGTACAATCAAATATAGGTAAAGGATTAGGATTAGTACAAGACCACCTTCACCACCAAGTGGGGCATTTTTGCCTACTAGTGCATGTCGTTTGACCTCTCAAATACCAGAGTGACTTGCCAAAGGGCGATGGACTTAGCCTTCAATGAGTTACTCAACTACATCATTGTGATTTATCTAGATGATATGACCATTTTATTCCACAGGAGGGAGGAACATGGTCTATATGTACATCAGGTATTTAAGAAGTGTTTGGAGTTTAGAATCTCCATAAACCCAAAAAAGTCCATTTTCATGATAAAAGAAGGTAAACTCCTGGGTCATGTAATCTCAAAGAAGGGACTAGTTGTCGATCCTACCAGGGCAGAAGCTCTCCTCAAGCTACCTCTGCTAGCAAAAAATAAAGGCCTCCAATCCTTATTTGGGAAAATTAATTTTATTCAAAAATTCATCTCTGATTTCACCCATGTAGTAAATCCAATGACCAAACTCCTTAAGAAGTATGCTAAGTTTCAGTGGATCAAGGAGAGGAAGTAGGATTTCAGAGAGATCAAAGAAAGAATCACTCAGACCACCATTCTGGTGAACCCTGACTACTCCAAGTATTTTATCCTTTACATTGTCGGTGAACTGGAGAGCTATGCAACTGTCCTTACTTAGAAGAAAAAAGATAGGAATGAGCATCCGATAACATTTTTGAGCCAATTCATCCACCTGCACGATTAAAAGCACAACTTCATTGAGAGATAAGTGCATGTGGTGATGTGATCACTGAAGAAGTTTCACCATTTCGTCTCCCAGAGCAAGACGATAGTGTACGTGGTGCACACTGATGTTAGAAACTTCATTATTCAAGGTGAGATTGGTAATAAGAGGGTAGGATGGGTCTCCAAGATCTAAGAGTTTGACATAGAGGTCTAGCCCACTAAGATGGTCCGTGACAACCGAGTCTTATTCCAAGAACTCGCCAGGAGCACCACATCCGAGGTGACAACTTGCCAATGGGATGATCTAACATAGGAGAGCAACCTTACGAATCGGTATGTACTTGGCAGGGATTGGACAGAAGACTTGGTGGAATACTTCAATACTAGAAGGTACCCTTATGACCTCAATGCTTTGTAGAGAAGAAGGTTTAGGCTCCAATACTATAGATATGTGTTGTTATCAAGTGGTTTATTTCATAAAAATATAGATGGATTCCTCCTGAGATGTGTCAGGGGGACAAAAAAACATAGGGTCCTAAACGAGTTTCATTCTAGAATTTCAGGAGGACATTTCACCAGAATACCTATGGCCTTAAAGATAATAAAAGTGGGCTATTATTAACCTACTATTTTTTTTGACACCTTCAAGGCTAGCCAGAAGTGTGATAAATACTAGAGGTACGTCGATCAAAGCAGGAATGCTTATTTGCCCTTGCACCCAATTCAAGTCGAAGCTCCATTTCAATAGTGGGGCTTAGACTTCATTGAGGTGATAGATCCCAATTCCTTCATAGGGCATAAGTACATCCTCACAACCACAGATTATTTTACCCAATGGACAGAGGTAGTGCCAACCAAGAAGACTAACCAGGATTTAGTCATCACCTTTTTGGAAGGATTAATAACCCATTATGGGATACCGGATGCAATAGTAACTAACAATGACACCCATTTTTTTGGTGTCAAAATCTGCACATTCACGAGTAAGTATGACATTTACTTAAAGACTTCATCTAATTATTACCCATAGGGCAATGGTTTGGTAGAGTCCATAAACAAAAACTTACTCAAGATCCTAAAGAGAACCTCGGAAGACAACAAGCGGAGTTGGCATCTACTTTTGGACTTAGCCTTATGGGTTGATCATATTTTGAATAAGAAATCAATCAAGATGTCCCCATATTCTCTGGTATACGAGAAGGAAGCAGTTCTCCCCACACATATTGAGTTGCCCGCATTACAGTCTCTCTGATCGTTGGATGGTGAGTATGAAGAGTTTGATCCCATAAGTGTCAGGATAGCCCAACTGCTATAGTTGGAAGAAGAGATAGAAAAGGCCTACGAGGCTTTCATGAAGCACACCAAGACCACAAAAATTTGGTTTGACAAGGGAGCCTCTGATTGAACCTTCCATATTGGTGACTTGATGCTGAAATAGAATGAGAAAAATCCAAGCCAAGAAATCACAATAAATTTGACATATTCTGGGAGGGTCCATTTTGAATCTCTAGGATCATTCAAGTGAACTCTTTCACTCTTCCAATATCTGTCAATGGCCTTCATCTGAAGGTGTGCTACCTGTAAGGGGTAGTTGAAAAAAAATCTCAGCTATGTACATATTTTTATTCCTTTATTTGTTTGTATATATCTTTTTCCTTGGAGTATATGTCTCTTCGCCCCCTTTCACGCTTTCAATAGTGCAGTTTTTGCCAGACTCCTTGCTATGGTGAGGATTGAGATGGTATAGAAATGGTGCAGAGGAGTTTGAATAAAATTTTTTAATTTAGTTTGTGTGTTTTTAGTGCTCTAAGGAAAATAGCCATTTTGGGTGCGCCCCGCCCGGCCCCCGCGCCGGCGGGGCGCGCGCCCCGGCCGCCCCGCGCCGCGCGCGCGGCGGGCGCGCGGCGCCCCCGCGCGCCGGGCCCCCGGCCGCCGCCCGCCCCCCCCCCCCCGGCGGGCCCCGGGCCCCCCCCCCCCGCCCGGCCGGCCGGCGCCGGGGGCCGGGCGGCCGCCCGGGCCCCGCCCGCGGGGGCGCGCGCGGCCCGCCCCCCCCCGCCGCGCGCGCCGCGCGCCGCCCCCCCGGCCGCGGGCGGCGCCCCCCCGCGGGGCCCGGCGGGCGGCCCCGGCGGGCGGCGGCGGCGCGCGCCGCCGGCGGCCGGCGCCCCCGGCCGGCGCGCGCGCCGGCGCGCCGCCCGCCGCCCCCCCCCCCCCCGCCCCCCGCCCCCGCCCCCCCCGCCCCCCCCCCCCGCGCCCCCCCCCCCCCCCCCCCCCCCCCCCCCCCCCCCCCCCCCGCGCCGCCCCCGCCCCCCCCGGCGCGCGCGCTGCGCGGCGCGCGCGCCGCGCGCGTGGGCGGCCGGCGCGCGCGCCGCGCGCGCCGCCGCCGGGCGCGGGCGGCGCGGGGGCGCGCGGCGCGGGGGGGGGGGGGGGGGCGGGGCGCGGGGGCGCGGGGGGGGGCGGGGGGGCGGGCGCGGGGGGGGGGGGGCGGGGGGCGGGGGGGCGGGGCGCGCGGGGGGGGGGGGGGGGGGCGGGGGGGGGGGGGGGGGGGGGGGGGCGGGGGGGGGCGGGGGGGGGCGCGCGGGGGGGCGCGCGGGGGGGCGCGGGCGGGGGGGGGGGGGGCGCGCGGCCGCGCGCCGCGCCCCGCGGCCCGCCCGCCCCGGCGCCCCCCCCGCGCGCGCCCGCCCCCGCGCGCCCGCGCGCGCCGCCGCGCCGCGCGCGCGCCGGCGGCCCGCGGCCGCCCGCCGCCGCCGCCGCCCCGCGCGCCGGCGGGGCGGCGCCCCGCCGGCGGCGGGCGGCGCGCGGGCCGCCCGCCCGGCCGGGGGCGGCCCGCGCGCGGCGAGTCGCGGCGGGCGCGCGGCGCCGGCGCGGCCGAGGGGGGGGGGCGCGCGCGGGGGGGCGCGCGGGGGCGGCGCGGCGGGCGGGCGCGCGGCGCCCGGGGCGCGGGGCGGGGCGCGGCGCGGGGGGGCGGCGCCGGCGCCGCGGCCGGCGGGGGGGCGCCGCTCGGCCCGCCCCCCCGCGCGCCGGCCCGCGCGCCCCGGGCGGGGCGGCCGCGGCGGGGCCCCGCGCGCGGCGCCGCGCGGCGGCCCGCGCGCGCCCCGCCGGCGCGCCCGCGGCGCGGGGGGGGGGGCGGCGCGGCGGGGGGGGGCGGGGGGCGGGGGGGGGGGGGCGGGGGGGGGGGGCGCGCGCGGGCGGGGCGGGGCGTCGGGCGGCGCCCGCGCGCGGGCCCCCGCCCCCCCCCCCCCCCCCCCCCCCCGCGGCGCCCCCCCCCGCCCGGGGCCCGCCGCCGCCGCCCCCCCGCCGGCGCGCCCCCCGCCGCGCGGGGGGGCCGCCGCGCCGGGCGGGGGGCGCGGGGGCGGGGGGGGGGGGGGGGGGGGGGGGGCGGGCGGCGGGGGGGGGGGGGGGGGCGGGGGGGGGGGGGGGCCGGGGGGGGGGGGGGGGGGGGGCCGGGCGGCCGCGGCCCGGGCGCCCGGGGCGCGGGGGGGGGGCGCGGGCGGCGGGCGGGCGCGGCGCGCCGCGCGGGCGGGGCGGCGCGGGGGGCGCGGCGCGGGGGGGGGGCGGGGGGGCGGGCGGGGCGGGGGGGCGGGGGGCGGCGGGGGCGGGCGGGGGGGGGGCGCGGCGGGGCGGGGGCGGGGGGCGGGCGGGGGGGGCGGGCGGGCGGGGGGGGCGGGGGGGCGGGGGGCGCGGGCGGGGGGCGCGGGCGGCGCGGGGGGGGGGGGGGGGCGGGGGGGGGGCGGCGGGCGGGCGCGGCGGGGGGCGCGGGCGGGCGGGGGCGGGCGCGGGGGGGGGGGGGGGGGGGCCGGGGCGGCGCGCGGGGGGGGGGGGGGGGGGGGGGGGGGCGGGGGGGGGGGGGGGGGGGGGGGGGGGGCGGGGGCGGGGGGGGGGGGGGGGGGGGGGGGGGGGGGGGGGGGGGGCGGGGGGGGGGGCGGGGGGGGGGCGGGGGGGGGGGGGGGGGGGGGGGGGGGGGGGGGGGGGGCGGGGGGGGGGGGCGGGGGGGGGGGGGGGGGGGGGGGGGGGGGGGGGGGGGGGGGGGGGGGGGGGGGGGGGGGGGCGGGGGGGGGCGGGGGGGGGGGGGGGGGGGGGGGGGGGGGGGCGGGGGGGGGGGGGGGGGGGGGGGGGGGGGGGGCGGGGGGGGGGGGGCGGGGGGGGGGGGGGGGGGGGGGGGGGGGGGGGGGGGGGGGCGCGGGGGGGGCGGGGGGGGGGGCGCGCGGGGGGCGGGGGGGGGGCGGGGGGGCGCGCGCGCGGGGGGGGGGGCGGGGGGGGGGGGGGGGGCGGGGGGGGCGGGGGGGGGGGGGGGGGGGGGGGGGGGCGGGGGGGGGGGGGGGGGGGCGGGGGGGGCGGGGGGGGGCGGGGGGGGGGCGGGGGGGGGGGGGGGGGGGCGGGGGGGGGGGGGGGGGGGGGGGGGGGGGGGCGGGGGGGGGGGGGGGGGGGGGGGGGGGGGGGGGGCGGGGCGGGGGGGGGGGGGGGGGGGCGGGGGGGGGGGGGGGGGGGGGGCGGGGGGGGGGGGGCGCGGCGCGGGGGGGGGGCGGGGGGGCGGGGGGGGGGGGGGGGGGGGGGGGGGGGGGGGGGGGGGCGGGCGGGGGGGGGGGGGGGGGGGGGGGGGGGGGGGCGGGGGGGCGGCGGGGGGGGGGGGGGGGGGGGGCGCGGGCGGGGGGGGGGGGGGGCGGGGCGGGCGGCGGGGGGGGCGCGCGGGGGGGGGGGGGGGGGGGGCGGGGGGGGGGGGGGGGCGCGGGGCGGGGGGGGGGCGGGGGGGGGGGCGGGGGGGGGGGGGGGGGGGGGGGGGGGGGGGGGGGGGGCGGGGCGGGGGGGGGCGGGGCGGGGGGGGCGGCGGGGGGCGGGGGCCGCGCGCGGGGGGGGGGGGGGGCGGGGGGGGGGGGGGGGGGCGGGGGGGGGGGGGGGGCGGGCGGGGGGGGGGGGGGGGGGGGGGGGGGGGGGCGGGGGGGGGGGGGGGGGGGGGGGGGGGGGGGGGGGGGGGGGGGGGGGGGGGGGGGGGGGGGGGGGGGGGGGGGGGGGGGGGGGGGGGGGGGGGGGGGGGGGGGGGGGGGGGGGGGGGGGGGGGCGGGGCGCGGGGGGGGGCGGGGGGGGGGGGGGGGGGGGGGGCGCGGGGGGGGGGCGGGGGGGCGCGGGCGGCGGGGCGCGCGGGCGCGGCGCGCGGGCGCGCGGGGGGGCGCGGCGGGGCGCGGGGGCGGGGGGCGGGGGCGGGGGGGGGGGGGGGGGGGGGGGGGGGGGGGGGGGGGGGGGCGGGGGGGGGGGGGGGGGGGGGGGGGGGGGGGGGGGGGGGGGGGGGGGGGGGGGGGGGGGGGGGGGGGGCGCGGGGGGGGGGGGGGGGGGGGGGGCGGGGGGGGGGGGGGGGGCGGCGGCGGGCGCGGGGCGGGGGGCGGGCGCGCGGGGGCGCGCCGCGGGCCGGCCCCGCCCCCCCCTCTTTGGGGGCGGGGGGGGGGGGGGGGGGGCGGGGGGGGGGGGGGGGGGGGGGGGGGGGGGGGGGGGGGGGGGGGGGGGGGGGGGGCGGGGCGGGGGGGGGGGGGGGGGGGGGGGGGGGGGGGGGGGGGGGGGGGGGGGGGGGGGGGGGGGGGGGGGGGGGCGGGGGGGGGGGGGGCGGGGGGGGGGGGCGGGGGGGGGCGGGGGGAGGGGGGGCGGGGGCGGGGGGGGCGGGGGGGGGGGGGGGGGGGGGGGGGGGGGGCGCGGCCGCCCGGGGGGGGGGGGGGGGGGGCGGGGGGGGGGGGGGGGCCGCGCGGCGGGGGGCGCCCGCGGGGGGCGGGGGCGCGCCGCGCGGCGCGCGGGCGCGCGGGGGGGGGGGGGGGGGGGGGGGCGGGCGGGGGGGCGCGGCGCGGGGCGGCCGGGCCGGGGGGGGGGGGGGGGGCCGCCCCCGCGCGCGCCGCGCCGCGCGCGGCGCGCGGGGGGGGGGGCCGCCGCCCGCGCGCGCCGGGGGGGGGGGGGGCGGGGGGGGGGGGGGCGGCGCCGCCCGGGCGGGGCGGGGGGGGGGGGGGGGGGGGGGGGGGCGGGGGGGGGGGGGGGGCGCGGGCGGCGGGGGGGGGGGGGGGGGGGGGGGGGGGGGGGGCGGGCGCGGCGGCGCCCCGCCGCGCGCGGGGGGCGGGCGCCGGCGGCGGGGGGGGGGGGGGGGGGGGGGGGGGCGGGCGCCGCCCGGGGGGGCGCGGGCGCGCGCCGCGCGCGGCGCCGCCCCCCGGGGGGCGCGCGGGGGGGGGCGCGGGGGGGGGGCGGGGGGGGGGCGGGGGCGCGGGCCCGGGGGGGGGGGGCGGCGGGGGGGGGGGGGGGGGGCGCGGGGCGGGGGGCGGGGGGCGGCGGGCCGCCCCCCCCCCCCCCCCGCCGCCCCCGGGGGCGGGGGGGGGGGCGCCGCCCCCCCCGCCGGGGGGGGCGGGGGGGGGGGGGGGGGGCGGGCGGGGGGCGGGCGCGGCGCGGCGCGGGGCCGCCCCCCCCCGCGCCGGCGGCGGCCCCCCCCTTGTGGGCCAGGTAATTTTTTTTTTTGGGGGTATAAAGGTTTTTTTTTTTTATATTTGCCCTTTTTTTTACATAAAGAGGAAAACCCCTCCCCCCCCCCCCCCCCCCCCCCCCCCCCCCCCGCCCCCGCCCCCCCCCCGGGCCCCCGCCCCCCCCCCCCCCCCCCCCCCCCCCCCCCCCCCCCCCCCGCCCCCCCCCCCCCCCCCCCCCCCCCCCCCCCCCCCCCGCCGGCCCGCGCCGCCCCGCGCGCCCGGCGGCCGCCCCGCCCCCCCCCCCCCCCCCCCGCCCCCCCCCGCCCCCGGGCGGCGCCCGCCCCCCCCCCCCCGCCCCCCCCCCCCCCCGCCGCCCCCCGCCGGCCCCCCCCGCCCCCGCGCCGCCCCCGCGGCCGCCGCCCCCCCCCCCCCGCCCCGCGCCCCGCGCGGCCCGGCTCGCGGCCGCCCTCCCCGCCCCCCCCCCCCCCCGGGGCCCGGGCCCCCCCCGCCGCCCGCGCCCCCCCCCGCCCCCCCCGCGCCCCGCCCCCCGCCGCGCCCGCGCCGCCCCCCCGCGGCCCCGCCGCCCCCGCGCCCCCCGCCGCCGCCCCCGCCCCCCCCCCCCCCCGCCCGCCCCCCCCCCCCCCGCCGGCCGCCCCCCCCCGCGCGCCCCGCCCCCCGGCCGCGGGCCCCCCCCCCCCCCCCCCCCCCGCCCCCCCGCCCCCGCGGCGCCGCCGGCGCCGCGCCGCCCCCCCCCCCCCCCCGCCGCGCGCGGCCCCGCCGCCCCCCCCCCCCCCCCGCCCCCCGCCCCGGCCCGCCCCCCCCCCCCGCCCCGCCCCGCGCCCCCCCCCCCCCCCCCCCCCCCCCCCGCCCCGGCGCCCCCCGGCGCGCGCGGGGCGGCCCGCGGGGCCGCGGGCGGCCGCGGGGCGTGGGCGCGTGGGGGCGGGCGGGGGGCGGCGGGGGGGGGGGGGTGGGGGGGGGGGGCGGGGGGGGGCGGGGGCGGGGGCGCGGGGGGGGCGGGGCCTCGGCGGGGGGGGGGGGGGGGGGCGGGGGGGGGGGGGGCGGGGGGGGGGGGGGGGGGGGGGGGGGGGGGGGGGGGGGGGCGCGGGGGGGGGGGCGGGGCGGGGGGGGGGGCGGGGGGGGGGCGGGGGGGGGGGCGGGGGGGGGGGGGGGGGGGGGGGGGCGTGGGGGTGGCCCGCGGTGGGGCGGCCGCGGGGGTGGCGGGGGTGGGGGGGGCGCCGCGCGCCCCCCCCCCCCCCCCCCCGCCCCCCGCCGGCCCCCGCCCCCCGTGGGGGGCGGCGGGGGGGGGGCGGGGGGGCCGCGCGGGGGCGGCGGGGCGGGGCGGGGCGGGGGGGGGGGGCGTCGCCGCGGCGTCCGCGGCGGGCGCCGCGGGTCGGCGCGGGGGGGGGGCGGGCGGGGGGGAGTGGAGGCGAGATAGAGGAGGGCGAGATGGAGGCGCGCGGGGGGGGGGGGGGGGGGCGCGGGGGGGGGGGGGGGGGGGGGCGCGGGGGGGGGGGGGGGGGGCGGGGGGGCGGGGGGGGGGGGCGCGGGCGCGGCGGCGCGCGGGGCGCCGCGCGGGGCGGGGGGGGGGGGGGCGGCCGCGGCCGGGGCGCGGGGGGGGGGCGGGGCGGCGGGCGCGGCCCGCGCGGCGGCGCGCCCGGCGCGGGGGCGGCGGGGGGGGGGGGGCGCGGGCGGCGGGCGGGGGGCGCGGCGGGCGGGGGGGGGGGGGGGGGGGGGGGGGGCGGGGGGGGGGGGGGCGCGCGGGGGGGCGGGGGGGCGGGGCGGGCGGCGGGGCGCGCGGGCGGCCGCCGCGCGCGCGCGCCCCCGCGGGGGCGGGGCGCGCGCGCGCGCGGCCGCGGGCGGGGCGCGCGGGCGGCGGCGGGGGGGGGGGCGGCCGCGCGCGGGGGGGGGGGGGGCGCGGGCGGGGGGGGGGGCGGGGCGGGGCGGGGGCGGCGGGGGGCGGGGGGCGGGGGGGCGGGGGGGGGGGGGGGGGGGGGGGGGGGGGGGGGGGGGGGGGGGGGGGGGGGGGGGGGGGGGGGGGGGGGGGGGGGGGGGCGGGGGGGGGGGGGGGGGCGGCGGGGCGGGGGGGCGGGGGCGCGCGCGGGGGGGGGGGCGCGCGGCGGCGGCCGGGGCGGGGGGCGGGCGGGGGCGGGGGGGGGGGGGGGGCGCGCGGGGGGGCGGGGCCGGGGGGGGGGGGGGGGGGGGCGGGGGCGGGGGGGGGCGGCGCGCGGGGGGGGGGCGGGCGCGGGGGGGGCGCGGGGGGCGGCGCGGGGGGGGGGGGGCGGGGGGGGGGGGGGGGGGGGGGGGGGGGGGGGGGCGGGGGGGGGGGCGGGGGGCGGGGGCGGGGGGGGGGGGGGGGGGGGGGGGGGGGGGCGGGCGGCGCGCGGGCGGGCGGGGGGGCGGGGCGGGGGGCGGGGGCGCGGCGCGGGGGGGGGGGGGGGGGGGGGGGGGGGGCGGGGGGGGGGGCGGGGGCGGGGGGCGCGCGGGGGGCGGGGGGGGGGGCGGGGGCGGGGGGCGGGGGGGGGGGGGGGGGGGGGGGGGGGGGGGGGGGGGGGGGGGGCGGGGGGGGGGGGGGGGGGGGGGGGGGGGGGGGGGGGGGGGGGGGGGGGGGGGGGGGGGGGGGGGGGGGGGGGGGGGGGGGGGGGGGGGGGGGGGGGGGGGGGGGGGGGGGGGGGGGGGGGGGGGGGCGGGGGGGGGGGGGGGGGGGGGGGGGGGGGGGGGGGGGGGGGGGGGGGGGGGGGGGGGGGGGGGGGGGCGGGGGGGGGGGGGGGGGGGGGGGGGGGGGGGGGGGGGGGGGGGGGGGGGGGGGGGGGCGGGGGGGGGGGGGGGGGGGGGGGGGGGGGGGGGGGGGGGGGGGGCGGGGGGGGGGGGGGGCGGGGGGGGGGGCGCGGGGGGGGGGGGGGGGGGGGGGGGCGGGGGGGGCCGGGGGGGGGGGGGGGGGGCGGGGGGGGGGGGGGGGGGGGGGGCGGGGGGGGGGGGGGGGGGGGGGGGGGGGGGGGGGGCGGGGGGGGGGGGGGGGGGGGGGGGGGGGGCGGGGGGGGGGGGGGGGCGCGGGGGGGGGGCGGGGGGGCGGGGGGGGGGGGGGGGGGGGGGGCGGGGGGGGGGGGGGGGGGGGGGGGGGGGGGGGGGGGGGGGGGGGGGGGGCGGGGGGGGGGGGGGGGGGGGGGGGGGGGGGGGGGGGGGGGGGGGGCGGGGGGGGGGGGGGGGGGGCGGGGGGGGGGGGGGGGGGGGGGGGGGGGGGGGGGGGGGGGGGGGGGGGGGGGCGGGGGGGGGGGGGGGGGGGGGGGGGGGGGGGGGGGGGGGGGGGGGGGGGGGGGGGCGCGGGGGGGGGGGGGGGGGCGGCGGGGGGGGGGGGGGGGGGGGGGGGGGGGGGGGCGCGGGCGGGGGGGGGGGGGGGGGGGGGGGGGGGGGGGGGGGGGGGGGGGGGGGGGGGGGGGGGGGGGGGGGGGGGGGGGGGGGGGGGGGGGGGGGGGGGGGGGGGGGGGGGGGGGGGGGGGGGGGGCGGGGGGGGGGCGCGCGGGGGGGGCGCGGGGGCGGCGGCGGGGGGGGGGGGGGGGGGGGGGGGGGGGGGGGGGGGGGGGGGGGGGGGGGGGGGGGGGGGGGGGGGGGGGGGGGGGGGGGGGGGGGGGGGGGGGGGGGGGGGGGGGGGGCGGGGGGGGGGGGGGGGGGGGGGGGGGGGGGGGGGGGGGGGGGGGGGGGGGGGGGGGGGGGGGGGGGGGGGGGGGGGGGGGGGGGGGGGGGGGGGGGGGGGGGGGGGGGGGGGGGGGGGGGGGGGGGGGGGGGGGGGGGGGGGGGGGGGGGGGGGGGGGGGGGGGGGGGGGGGGGGGGGGGGGGGGGGCGGGGGGGGGGGGGGGGGGGGGGGGGGGGGGGGGGGGGGGCGCGGGGGGGGGGGGGGGCGGGGGGCGGGGGGGGGGGGGGGGGGGGGCGGGGGGGGGGGGCGGGGCGCGGGGGGGGGGGGGGGGGGGGGGGGGGGGGGGCGGGGGGGGGGGGGGGGGGGGGGGGGGGGGGGGGGGGGGGGGGGGGGGGGGGGGGGGGGGGGGGGGGGGGGGGGGGGGGGGGGGGGGGGGGGGGGGGGGGGGGGGGGGGGGGGGGGGGGGGGGGGGGGGGGGGGGGGGGGGGGGGGGGGGGGGGGGGGGGGGGGGGGGGGGGGGGGGGGGGGGGGGGGGGGCGGGGGGGGGGGGGGGGGGGGGGCGCGGGCGGCGCGGGGGGGCCCGCGGGGGCGGCCGCGGCCCGGCCCCCCCGCCCCCCCCCCCCCCCCCCCCCCCCCCCCCCCTCCCCCCCCCCCCCCCCCCCCCCCCCCCCTCCCCCCCCCGGGCGGGGGCGCGGGGGGGCGGGGGGGGGGGGGGCGCGCGGGCCGCCCGCGGGGGGGGGGGGGGGGGGGGGGGGGGGGGGGGGGGGGGGGGGGGGGGGGGGGGGGGGGGGGGGGGGGGGGGGGGGGGGGGGGGGGGGGGGGGGGGGGGGGGGGGGGGGGGGGGGGCGGGGGGGGGGGGGGGGGGGGGGGGGGGGGGGGGGGGGGGGGGGGGGGGGGGGGGGGGGGGCGGGGGGGGGGGGGGGGGGGGGGGGGGGGGGGCGCGGGGGGGGGGGGGGGGGGGGGGGGGGGGGGCGGGCGGCGCGCGCGGGGGGGGGGGCGGGGGGGGGGGCGGGGGGGCGGGGGGGGGGGGGGGGGGGGCGCGGGCGCGCGGGCGCGGGGGGGGGGGGGGGGGGGGGGGGGGGGGGCGGGGGGGGGGGGGCGGCGCCGCGCGGCCCCGGGGGCCGGCGGGGGGGGGCGCGGCCTGCGCGGGCGGGGGGGCGCGCGGGGCGCGGCGGGGGGGCGGGGGCGCGCGGGGGGGGGGGCGCCGGGCGGGCGCGGGCGGGGCGCCCCCGCCCCGCCCCGCCCGGGGGGCCGGGCGCGCGCGCGCCGCGCGGGGGCCCCGCGCGCCCCCCCCCGGGGGGCGCGCGCGGGGGGGGGGGCGGGGGGGGCGCGGCGGGCGGCGCCCCCGGGGGGGGGCGGGGGGCGCCGCGGGGGGGGGGGGGGGGGGCCGCGCGGCGCGGCGCGCGCCCCCCGGCCGCCGCCCGGGGGGGGGGGGGGGGGGGGGGGGGGGGGGGGGGGGGCGGGGGGGGGCCCGGCCCCCCCGGCGCGCGGGGGGCGGCCGGGGGGCCCCGGGGCCCCGGCCGGCGCCCGGGGGGCGTGGGGCGGGGGGGGGGCGCGGGGGCGGGGCCCGCGCGCCCCGCGCGCGCGGGGCGGGCGCGGGGCCGGCGCCCGCCGCCGCCGCGCCGCCGGCGGGGGGGGCGGCGGGGGGGGGGGGGGGGGGGGGGGGCGGGGGCCGCGGGCCGCGGGGGGCGGGCGCGCGGGCGGGGGGGGGGCGGGGGGGGGGGGGGGGGGGGCGGGGCCCGGGGCGCCCCGCGCGCCCCCCCCCCCCCCCCGCGCGCCCCCCGCGCCGCCCCCCCGGGCGGCGGCGGGGGGCGGCGCCGCGCCGCCGGCGCGCCCCCCCCCGGGCCCGCGCCGGCGGCGCCCCCCCCGCCGCGCGGGCGGGGGGCGGGGGGGGGGGGGGGGGGGGGGCGGGGGGGGGCGCGGCCGGGGGGCCGGGGGGCGGGGCCGCCCCGCGCGCGGCGGGGGCGCGGCGCGCCCCCCCCCCGTTGCGTCCCCCCCCCCCGCTGGGGCGGGGGCGGTGCGGGGGGGGGGGCCGCCCCTCGAACGGGATGAAGAGGGGGGGGGGGGCGGGGGGCAAAAACACCTTTTTTTTTTTTTTTTTGGGGGGGGGGGGGGGGGGATGGGGAATCGGGTTTTTTTTTTTTTGGAGTGGGATTAATATTCTTTGGCCCCCTTTTTCTTCAAACCCCAGTAAGGAGGGAACCTTATGTAGATTGGCACGAGAGGCATTTCTTCCTTTCGACCTTTCAATGTTGGTCGGGTCTAGGGAACATGGATGAAATATTCCATACCTAAGGCAAATTCTTGACCAATAGGTCCCCCACCTTTGACAAATTACAATAACACATTAGATTAGAATTTGAGGCATCATTATAAATTATTTAAGATTTTGAGACATAGATTAAAATTTATAATGATGTCTCAAATTCTAAATTTGATTTCTTCAAACTATATAGTAAGACCTTGAATTTTCATAATTATCTCTTGTATGTTCCATGGAGCCTTTGCTTTCCTCAAAATTTTATTTATTACTATTAGTGAATCACCTTCCATCCATACTCCATTCTATTTTATTTGTATGTATAATTTTAACCCTTCCAAAGACACCTAAGCTTCAACTTCATTATTTGTCTTAAATCCACTATTAAAAGAATAATGAGATAAAATATCTCCCTTAATATTTCTAATTATTCCTCATCTTGTTGGTCTTGGATTCCCTTTAGATGCTCCTATAGAGGGGGAAAACTGCCCTACCACGTACAATTCCCAAAAGTTGGATCTACAAGAAAGAAACCTTTGGGATGAACTGCAAGGGTATGCTTTTCTCTACACTCGGTGCTAGGGGGGAAGGGTTCACCAGGAATGGTTTAAAGACTCGATCCAAGTCCTCTAGTTTTCAAGAATTTTTTATGTATGAGATTTAAGATAAACACCTAGATTTGGCCTTTCAAGATCTATGCTATAAAAGATAAAGGATAATGCAAAAATACATAATTCATAAATACAAGAGCCAAACCCTAGAATAATTCTTTACTTTGAATTCTTCCTAACCTAGGATTTTAAATAGACAACCTTTAAGCAAAGGCTCAAGAAGAGATGCATAAATAGAATTAACCCTAAGTGCACATTATATGTTGTTTATATTTAAATGCCTAGAACTTAATTAAATATATTTCTCTAAAATTAGATCTAGGGTTTATATCATAAATACAAGACACTCAACAGAATGGTCTAAAAACTAATCAGAACACTTAGCTTATCCTGTGATTTATCCTTGCTTTTATCCCTTTATCCAAAGCTATCAATAATTCTTGTTCCTGTAAGACAACTTAATAAACACTTGAAAAATATGATTAGCATTAGGGGGCTGCTTAGGCCATTGTACAATAGTTCTTGGAGGTGCAACATTCAAGCCCCCTAGGTACTTTTAGCTGACCTTTGATAGATAAAAGTAGAAATTGATCTTTAGGAGAAAATAAACATAATTTAATACAACAAAATAAAATGATGGAACCATTAAACATAATGCACTATTAAGCTCTAAATGCAGCCTAGAATGCAATGGTGAAGTATGGGATAGCATATTGCCCCCATATTTCACTTAGGTAAAGTCACACCCCATAACAGGAAAGCACGATAATGCACAAGCGAAATCATGCCTCGTAGCAAATCGGGCATGATTTTGTAGAAACTATGTGAAAATAAGATACAAGTGTGATGAGCCAATTACGTCATTCAAAAAATCTAAACATGCATGCAGAAGAGCGAATTCACCTGGTAGAGAGTGCAAAAATGAAACAAAAGGGTAGAGATATCCCAAATGGTTGATCTTTCCTTAGGGTTTCAACACAAATCCACCAAGAGTGAGAAATAGCAATCAATAATCCAATGCAACAAAAATCTAATCAATATTTAAACTCCAAAGTTAAACTTACTTGCAAATGAAGAACAAGGATGCAAACCAAATAAGAACACTTTACAAAAAATAAGAAATCAAATGTTAGCATATAAGAATGTAGCATTGTGTTGTGTGTAACCGTGTGTGAAAATGAATTCAAACCCTCCTTTTATAGTGGATTTGAAGGTGAGCAAGGCAGAAAAAACAAGAAGAGCCAACGTAAAAACATGCCAAACCCAAAGAATTAGGGTTTTCATGGGCCAAACCCTAAAAAGGTAAAATTGTGCCCCGTCTAGGCCAACCACGATTTTTCCTATGCGAAGACGTGCCCCTTCAAGGGCGAGTGGTATTTTGCATAGAGAGATAAAATAGGTAAAACAGGGGGGAAGGAACCTTATCCTTGTCTTAGACAAGTCTAAGGGGCCTCCCAAAGGGCTCTAGGCAGATTGCCCACTAAAGTGGGTTAATTTTCTGTGTCTACATTTTATCCCCTCTTTGATGCATTTAAGGCCAATTAAATGCATCAAATAAAGATGTAGACTCCTATAGGCAAGAAGACAAAAAACACATAAATAAGTGGCTAGGTTTAGGCAAAATATCAATGCAAAGGGATATCACGAAAGACACTCTCGATTGAAACATTATTACCATTAATGCCTCTATTGCTAGGGTGCCCCCTCAAGTTTTGACAAGAATGAAGATTCCTTAAGAAACTCGAAAGAGGTAAGGAGAGAGAGAGAGAGAGAAAAAATATGAAGAATGAAGCAAGCAAACAAATAGCAACGCAAATATCATTGGGTACAACATGAATCTAATGAAACTAGCATGAAATGCATGGATGAATAGAAGAAAGAGAAAGAAAGAAGGAAAGAGAAGAGAAGAACAACAAGAAGAATAACATATCTCAAGAAGGTTAACCATAAAAAGTGAGAGAAACTTATCAAGAACCCTAAATGAAGGGTGTTATACCCAAAGAGAAGGTCTATATGTGGAGTGAAACCCACTATGTGTGTAGTAATCACTAATATGGATAGATGGGCAAAGATATGGAGTGTAACCCTCTATAGGTGATTGCTCGAATGATTAAATGATGGAGCGTAACCCACTATGGATGATTGCTTGCTAGTGGTTACTATGGGGCAATTACCCACTAGGATGTATGTCGAGACCTATTTAAATGGCCAAGGATCTTATCTTGTACTAGGGTGTTGAGCCTACTAAGTCAAAAGAAGCATAACCTAATAGGAGAATACATTATTACTGATGTGAATGATGTATTAGTAAGTACTACCCGATAGGGGTGTGTAAGAATATGTATAGACCAATTCATATGAGCATAACACAATGTGAGTGTGTGCATGTGCTAGAAGAAATAAGAGGAAGAAAATGAGGATCAAAGAATTGTGTGTGTACCCCCAGCTTGAAAAATCAAGAGGGAGGAAGTGTGCAATCAAAGAAAAGAAGAATGCATATCCTTATCTGAAAAAAGAAGACAAAGGAGAAATAATAATCATGCAAAGGACAAGGACATACCAAAAGAGGATTGTATTCCTTGACTTTGGAGAGAGATGATAGTCATTATAAAAAATTTCAAAGTCAAGGAACATAAGAAAAAGAGAGAAGAGAAGAAAAGAGCAAAGAAATATGAGAAGAGAAGAAGGGATGAAAATGCATGGGCCCTAGGTTGGGGTTTCGCTAGGCATCAGAGCCCTAGTAAGAGAGTGCAATGCATGTGAGCAATGACCTAACTAGATGTCATCACTTGCCATTGTCATGAATCCCCAAAATGCTATATGATCAAGCAGTCATGAGCAAGAAGCGATACAATTATGACAAGAAAAAGTGCAAGAGGAATAGGCAACCATGCAAAATATGATAGACAATCATGTAGTAAGAGCAAGAAAACATGTATGGTGGAATGAGAATGCAAATGCATGCCTAATTAATGATTTATTTATTTTATTTTATATTTTATTAAATAATCAGTAAGAGTGATAACACATATTCTAATTGTACCTCCTATCTTAACAAAAAGAATAGGCATTCAAGGGATTGCTTCATTAAAGAAAAATCTAGAATTCAAGCCATCTTGATGATTATGATCATGGAGAGGATCCTTCATAGATTTTTCTTTGGAAACCATAGCATGATAATCTATACATTCTTGAACAAAACCATTATTTTTAACATAAGGAGAATAAATCCTCAACTTTGCAATATCTCTATAAGAAGTCGAATATTTACCATTAGAACACACATAATTTATCATATTATAAATCAAGATGTTAGAGGGATAAGGGGATCCTCATCCTCATTACTCTATTCACAACCTTGATGATATATATCCAGAAGATATTCTTGAAGAAACTTATTGTCTTGATCCCATGATGAAACTTTGATTAAAGGTCCATTACTCACTTTTAGATTGTTGAATTGCTTAGATTTTTGAGATGAGGAACTTGGAGAAACAGATGATGAAACTAAAGGTTAAACATTGAGATAAAACTGAGCTTGTTCAACCATTGAACAATATTTGAATGGATGAAGGTTTCCTAGAACATTACATATTTGTTCTCTTACATACAAGATACTTGTGCACATTCACTCAATCTACACTTGCACTCTAACTCACATGACACTTGTGCATTTCCTGCACATTATATTTTTACATGACACTTGTGCATTTCCTACACATTATATTTTTACATGATACTTGTACATTTCTTACACATTCACACTTATATAAAAGGGAAAATATAAATCACACTCTAAAATATTGACTCAAACCTAATATACTAATTACAAATGTACCATGAAGGTACGATAACATGTACCAATTAATGTAATATTCCTTAATACCACCATGTATTACATTATTTTGTTATTAAGCACATTAATATTCAATCTTGGTCTTCATATTTATCTTCAAAATTCAAGTGAACTTGCATTGTTCACGAACCTCTGCTTGAGATTTATCTTCAATCCACCTCTTTTTAGATCAATATCTGAATCTACAATATATGGTTCTTCTTTGACTTTGGATTCAGATCTTATATTTTTCTTTCATGTATGATTTATTTTATTTCTTCTTCCTTCTTCTTATGCATCTTCATCTATGATATACTTGATGATGTACCTTCTAAACATTGAGTTAGCAAATCATCACAATAATACAATTTTGATTTCAATGATTCTTCATTGAAGCTAACATAAGCTTCATTCAATTTGTATGTGTCATCTTTCTTGTCTTGAAATACCTCAAAGATAATTAATGATAAATATATCATTAAAAATTCATATAAGGAAATATAATAGTGCTATGTGAATTCCACCATGTTCTAAAGAGTTTTTCATGAAGATAGCTTATGAGTGTTGTGAACTTTTTCTCTTTTGCATCTTTGAGAAATAATGATAGTTTCTCTTTTAAAACATTTGTCATTTGTTTCTTTCCATAAAAACCATATATTAAGTTTTGAGAATAAAACTTAAGTTTGTGCACCATTTCTTAACTATCCTCATTAAATGTAGTTTTAAGAATTTCTTCCACACTATAAATCAATTAAATGATTTATTTATTTTGAAGTGAAAATTCTTATAACTCCTAAATGAAAAACTTAAATATAAATTTTGCAAATTTTATTTTTCTAATCCTTTTATGTTGATAACCTTTTAACTCTTTAGGTTGATTTGCACATCTAGCTTTCACCTATTCCATCATGGCCACCAATTTAGCAAAACAAATGGCTAGATTGGCCAATGTTGTAAGTGCCCTAGCTAACAAGGTTAATGATATAGTTTTCCAAAGTGGCCCAAGTGATGTAAAAATTTAAAATAATGAACTTTAATCCAAGAAAAAATATGAGGTCAAGTTGTATGACTGCTCTAGAGATTCAAACATCTTGATTACCTAGATTATTGATATGGATATATGGTTCTCCTATACTCAAATTCTAGATGAGGAGAGAGTTACTTTTGGTAAACTCAAGCTTTATGGATTAGCAAAATTTTTGGTGATAGAGCATTAAGAGGGCCAAAATCCACTTCACACTTGGGATGACCTCATCAAATCCTTAAAGGAAACTTTCTATCCTTCCAATTATGAGTAAGATCTAGTTGTAAAATGCTTTTGAATTGAGATAAAGTAACAATATGTCTGTGTAGGTTTATATTTCCAATTCAACAAGTTGTGAATTCTCCCTAGAGTGGAAGATGTGGATCCAATGCTCATAATAAAGTTTAAAAGTGTATTGTAGAAGCACCTATACATGGATTTGAATTACAATTTCCTTTCCACACTAGATGCTTTCTACAATCATGCATAGCTTGCCAAAGAGAAGTTTACTACTCAAAAAAGGGTTCACAATATTTAGGGACTTCCAGCTCATAGTAGCAGTAATTCAAGATAAAACAAAGCTATTTTCACTTCTTCTTCTCCTAATTATTCTTTCTCTTCTTCTCTTTCTGCTCAAAATCCTTCTCCTTCTTTCAATGGCAAAAATGTGTGTACTTAATGTAACAGGAGAGGTCATGAGGAATTTGAATATTTTAGGAAGGAAAAGAATTTTATTGTAAAATCTCACAATGAGGAACCACCATAAAATGGTACCATTGAGGTTATGTGAGAAGATAAAGAATACAATGAGCTCAAGGATAAACTCAATAATTTTACTTTAATATCCATAATTTATCTGAACGTGACCATGACAATTTTTTCATCATGAGAGCTCTCATCATTCACATTTTATCAATGTATTACATAATTGACAATGGCTCACAAAATAATTTTAATATGAAATTTGTGGTTTATAAGTTGCAACTTCCACTAAAACTACATCCTTGTCCATTCTCACTTGGATGGAAGCATAATTGTTCTACCTCACATATTATCCATACATGCACAATATCCTTTATCATTGGGTTACAATTTATGGATCGAGTGACATGTGATATGACTTCAGTGGATTGTTAGATCTACTTGAAAACCCTATCAATATGATATAAAAGATCAATATGATGCTTTTCACAACACCTACTCTTTGCATCATGAGCAAAGTAGCTTTCTCATTTTTTGCATAAACAACACCACACTTCTACTCCATTCTAATCAACCACAAAATATTTCTCTAATCTTTAGTAGACCACATTATTAGAACACAATAGCAACAATTGCATCTCCTCCTTGCACATGGTCTATCACCCCCATCACCAAAATGTCCTTCTTCTCCTCTTGCTATTCTTCCTCTTTGCATTGAGTGGCCATGTTCCTTGCAACCTTCTTCATCTTGATAGGTTCCCATTTTGCAAAAGACTCACCAACATCAATAAGTCATGGGTCCTCCTTGACTTCCTCCTCCTTCCTAGGTTAGAGATAGAATTTTGACCAACCGTTGTCTTGCATAAAAATATCCTCTTAACCTCCTAAACATCAATCCTCCTATCATATTAGTACCTAATTTACAACTTTTATTGAATCATGATCATGTTTGACATGACAACTCATCAGATTTCTTAGGTTCTTCAACATCAGGCCAATTTTTTTTTCTATTGTAAAAACATTGGAATCCAATGCTTCTATTATTGGGAGGTATGATGAGTACATCTAGCTAGGATTAGTAATTAGGTTTAGGTGTTTATTATTTTATCCTAGGCTTTCTATGCTTCCTAGTGTATAATGTGAAGCTTCCAAAAGATGATGTTATATGTAGTTGTTAGTCTATTGTTAGCTATTTTATTAAGTAGTTAGATATTTAGAGTGATGTGTTTGTTTTGAAACTCCTTATTTGTTATCTTTCAAAAATTAAATTTGTTACAATCTAGAATATAATATATTATGTACTTTGTGCTATGTAAACACTAGTTGGTAATGCAAGCTTTACTTGGATTGGAACCACAACAATGTTAGATTTTATAGTAGTTTTAAAAAATGAATGGAATCAAATATTACCAATAAGAATTACATATATATAGAACACATAATATGATGGAGTGTCCATAGACACCACGATATCTTCACTAAAAGAGAATGAAAATCACACAAAATGATAATGAAATAATCTATGAGGATGGGTATTTATACCCAAATACATGATACCTTTAGGTCAAGGTTATGAAACCAACCCTTAGGAATAAAATAATTAAAAATTTACAAAAATACCTTTACAAGGTTTAATGAGCCCACAAGACAAATATGATAAAAAGTTGTTCATGGCCTCAAGAGAAGCTTCACCACCACATATTCCAGCATTAGGGTTGTTTTATAAAATATGATAATATATTGGGTAACTCCATCAACATTGAAAGAGTTAATAAAATGTTGAATTAATTATTTCAAAGATAAATTATTATGTATTTTGTGGAGGCATGGTCCTACAATTACTTTTTGGAATTTATGGCTTGAAAGGAATAATATAATTTTTTAAAAATAATTTTCAAAATTATACCCAAGTTTGGAACTATATTATTATGTTAGGTACCCAAGATAGGTACTTAATAATTTAATATTATATTTATAATGGTAAAAGCTACAAATTAATTAGAGTAAGGAAGGTTACATGTCAAATTAGAAATAGGTATGTCATAGGATCATGTATGTAACCATTTGGGGAATATTGTCATATGTAGCTGCAAGGAATATTGTCATAGTATTATGCACTTTGTAACTCATGAAAGGTGAATCACCAGATGGGTGATCTTGTAACTCATGGAAGGTAAACCATCGCACTTGTATAAAGAGAGATGTATCCTCATTGTAAAAGTATATGTATAAATTATTCTTGTAGAAGTCTTGGATTATGGAGCTGAAGATCTTATAGAGTGACTTCCTTCTAATAAGGAGCATTGTACGGTGTTGCCCTACCTCAAGGGTATAATCGATATCTACTTTGTTGTGAATAATTTATTGTGAAATTTAATTGTGGATGCATGTTGAATATTTCTACATATTTGTGAATGATTTATTGTAATGAGAAAAGAGGTTCATAACATTTGGTATCATAGTAATGATTATGGTAAAGTGGGGTTGTTTTATAGGGCTTAGGGCATGTTTTTTAAGAAAAATATTACATTTTACAAGATCCATATATTTTTATTAGCAGTCATTTTCAGAAGTTATTTGCATCATTGTGTAGATATTTTTGAGTACTACAAAAATTATTGCTCATTCATTAAATTCTGATAAGTATTGAGAAATTTATGGTTGTTTTAAGTTGGGTTATTTGTGTTGTTTTTGGTCCTATGTTAAATTTTTCAATTGTCATTTTTAGAAGCTTTTGGCATCAGCATGTATACTATTTTGAGTACTATCAAAATGCCTGCTCATTTATGAAATACTAATAAGTATTGAGAGATTTAAAACTCTTTTAAGTTGGGTTGTTGAAGTTATTTTTTACTTGCGTACATTTTTTTCAAAAAGAAAAAGATTGTATTAATTTTTTTAGTAGTCATTTTCATAATTTTTTTTCATCAGCATGTAGATTATTCTAAGTACTATAAATATTACTTCTCACTTATGAGATACATATTGATTTAGTTACAACTATTTTTTTTATTGGTTGAAAAGGGGTTTTGAAAGGACCGTCGAACCTTTTACAAAAGAGACCATTTCTTGGAGACGGTCTCCAAGAGACAAGCAAGGAACATATGAAATAGGGACATGATCTTCGTAGGGAGACTATATACATAGGACCAATTATAAAACCATTCAAATTTGAAACACAAGAGCTTCCTGCTCGAAATGAAACATGATAGTAATGAAAAATGTTGAAAAAAAAAATTTGCCTAGGGAAACCAACACATGCAACTCAAAACTTGGGAAGATATTTTCTGCCCTGTAAAATCTTTACCAACCAACTATATTAGAGGAACTGAGCCAATAATCTTGAAAATTGAATAGAGGTTTTCCATCGAGAGAAACATTTACCAGTAGCTAAAGAGTTTAAAAAGAGGTTTCCTACCTAGGGAAACCTTGACTAACTAGAAGAACCAAAGAAGTTGGCAATAGAGCTGGTTTTAGAAACTATCTTGAAAAAAATGTGGACCATTGGTACCACCACCCACCGGGACCTCTCCAACCAATTGACCAATAATCCAAACCTTGAACCCACTCTACAACCAGTGTGAAAGCACCAGGTCCCTCTCCCCATACCTAAAAAATCTATAAAGAACAGAGTTTGAAGAAACATGCTTCTATTTAGAAGATGAAAAGATCCCCAACCACCCAAGGGCAAGCCCAGGAAGCCAACACTAAAACCCCTCAACAACGGCCATCATGAAATAATGAAGTCTCTCCTCGAATGAGATAAAAAAACCATAGAGAGAGGTTCATTGAGACTTCCACACTAAACATGTAAAGGACCAATGTTATCAAGACAAAAGGTGATCTCTGAAACCCCTCCTTCATGGGCAATGTGAAAGCCCCTGGTCCCCATCCAAAACCACAAATAACCATGAAGAATAAGGTCCATCAAAATTCCTCTCAAGTAGACTGCATAGGTTGAACAACCCTTTTCCACCGCTGCCAGATCCAGAGACCATTCAAAAAAGCCCTCCTCCATGACTTTATACAAGACTTAAAAAAGGAAATGTAGTGGTGGAAGAGGTCTTAAATTTTGTAATTAAATATAAAATATGGGGAGAGGAGGTCAAAATAGATCCCCTTGCTTAACTTTTCCTATAAAAATCTAGAATGCAGGGCTTGTGATGTAGAACCTATTAAATTAGTGATCATTTTGAGGAATCAAAGAACTGGAAGATAGGGTATTTCTATAAGGTTGGATTTAATTTTTTTTATTTTTTTTTTTTTTTTTTTTTTTTTTTTTAACTATAAAAAAAATATAATTTTTTTTTTTTTTTTTTTTTTTTTCTCCTCTACTACCAAAAAAAAACCAAAAAAAAAAAAAAAAAAAAAACCAAAAACAAACAAAACCTCACATACCGACAAGCGAGCGCGAGAGAAGGGCGGGAGGGAAGGGAAAGAACGAAAAAACAACAAAAAAAAACCTACCTACTACCCTCCAACAAACCTCAAAGAGATGCAACAAGAGGCGGGGGGGGGCGCCCACTCCGCCGGCCCCCCTGCTTGACTCGGGGCGCTAGGTGTGAGTAAAGATAATTTCCTATTTCTTTTTTTTTTTTTTTTTTTTTTTTTTTTTTTTTATTTTTTTTTATTTTATATATAAAAAAAAAAAAAAAAAAAAAGGGGGGGGGGGGGGGGGGGGGGGGGGGGGGGGGGGGGGGGGGGGGGGGCATATTTTTAGTGTCTAAAAACCTCATAGTTGAAGTCAAAATGTCTTGGATAACTCAAGGTGAGGGAACTAATAATTCATCGATTTTCTTATAGTTAAAAAAAGATCAAGAGAAACCAGTAGAATATTTTAAGTTCAATGTTATCTAATTGAAATATGAGGAATTTATAGATATAGTAAAATATGAGTGGAAACATATTGATCTAACAATAGAAGAGACAACTATGTTTCAGTTTTCTAAAATTTTGAGGAGAAGTAAATCTACTACAAACACAAGAGCCAAAAGTAAATATTGAGAAGTGAAGGCAAAGATAGTGGACATAGAAACTAAATTAAATCATTTATATAGTCATAAAGGCAATGAGTTCTTTTTAGAAAAGGAGAATTTGTAGGTCAAGAATTTAGAAAAAAAGAAGAGGAAATTGTTAGAATGGGAATATGAAAAGTAGAGCATTTTGGTTAGAACAAGGGGATGAAAATACAAAATTCTTTCAAAAGTATGCAAAACAAAACAAAATTATATATGCAATCTAGGATATGAAAGTGGAGGATGGAATAAATATGAGAATATTTCAAGAAATAATGATATTAGGAGTATGCTACTTTATAAAAATTTATCAAGAACCCAACATATCAAATATTGAATAAATCATTAAGCTAGAACTTTATCTACCTAAGATGGTCAATGATGATGTTAAAGAGATTTTTATGATAGAAGTCACTAAGGAGGAGCTATAAACAATAATTAAATATTTTTAGAAAGGGAAGATTCTAGGATTGGATGGTTAGTCCATTGACTTTTATGTGGGTTTTATGAGTTGTTGGAAGAAGACCTTTTAAAGGTGGTTGAGGAATCAAGGACTTTTGGGTAGGCATTGATTCCTAAGAAGGATAACCCATAATATTTTGAGTATAGATCTATATCTTTGTGTAATACTCTCCATAAAATAATATCCAAGATTATCGGTATGAGATTAAAAGGTTTTTTCAGACACCTTCTCAGATGAACAATTTGGTTTCTTGAGTAAAATATAAATCCATGAAGCTATAGATGTTACTCAGGAAGCACTTCATTTAGTAAAATCAAGGAGCAACAAGCAATGCTAATTAAGCTTGATTTGGAAAAATATTTTGATAGGGTAATTTGGATGTGCATCAGGCTTATATTAATTCATATTGGTTGTAGTGTGCCCTTTGTAAATTGGACAATGGGATGTATTAATTATGCTTCCTTTATTGTCTTAATTAATGGTTCAACTTCTAGCTTCTTCAAGCCTTCCATAGGGCTAAGATAGAGATGCCCCCTATCACCCTTATTATTCTTGTGGTTGAAGGGCTAAGTAGAATAATTAAGAAACAAAAAATACTTGGCATGATCAAAGGCACTAATTTGAAAAACTCTCTGGTTGGTACACACTTACAATTTGCAGATGATGTACTCCTATTTGGATATGGTACCTTAAGAGAAACACTAAAATATAAAGAGTTGTTAGATCTATATTGTGTCACCATAGGAATGGAAATAAACCTCCAAAATATAGATATAGATTTTAACAAACTACAACTAGGGAAATAAGTAGTGGTAAGGATTTTTAGCTTCAATCTAATTGAGTTTGAAAAATGTATAAAATATTTGAGGTTTATACTAAAGCAAAATAATTATGGATACCATGATTGTATTTTTTTATACAATAAAGAGGGCAAAAAAGGGTAACTTCATGGTGTAATAGATGGTTATCATTAGAAGGTCATTTAACAATGGTTAAATTAGTTCTATAAGCCATTGCAATATATTGGAACTCCATGGATTGTATTCCTATTAAAATAGTGGAAAAATAATGAATAAATGCTTCCATTTTATTTGGATAGAAATAAGAGATAAGGATGCAATGCCTTTGGTTAAATAGAGTAAGATAGCCAAACCTAAATTAGAAGGAGGATGGGGGCTTAAAAATATACATATCTTTGAGAAAGCACTACCTGCAAAGGGTCTTTGAAGATTGATAACTGGCAAAGCATTATGGCATGAGGTTATCAAGGATAAATTTTTGGATTCCACGTCCTTTGAAGAGTGGACTAGACTTCCTATCAAGCTAATGACCAATGCAATTATCATTTGGGAAGCATTAGTGAAGGCTTTTCCAGTAGTGGCCAATTTTTTGGTTTGGAAAATAGAAAACATGAAGAAAGTAAGGGTAGAAAAAGACCTCTAGATGGAGAATGGAGGAAATTACCAGCTATCTAAAAATTTAATAGAACATATACATAAACAAGGATATTGGCAGATGCAATCTCTATGGACAAAATAAATTTATAGAATTAGGGATGGATTCAAGCAAAAGAATTACTTTTGGAAGGAAATGAAGCTGAGTAATGGAGTAAGTATACATGGGGTTTGATAAGGGCTTTTATAAGAATGAGACAAGAAGAAGACTCTTTAGTATGGTCAAAGGACATAGCCAGTGGACAATTTATAACTAAGGAAGGATACAAGGCAATGTTTGAAGATAATAATGAGGAGGTCCTTTGATGGTGGAGCAAGATTTGGAAGGTGAAAGCACTTTTGAAAATCAAGTTTTTTCTTAGTCAGCTTTAGCTAAGGCATTGACATGGGATGTTCTACAAAAAATGTCTTGTAGGGTCCAAGTCAATGTAGTTTGTGTAAAAGAAAAGAATAAACAATGGATCACCTACTAGTTCACTATGATTTCTTGAGAGAAGTGTGGTCTATTCTACCCATGACTAAGGGTAAGGGATAGTGGCCACCAAATAATCTATTGGAGAATATGCAACAATGGTTCAAATACAAAGGCTTAAAGGAATACATATGCATTCCATTAATAGTGGTATGAGCTTTGTGGTTGGAAAAAAATTCTATGTTGTTTGAGAGTAAGAAAATTCTACCTATACAAGTTCAAGCACAGATCAAATATACTTATAAAGGTAAAAAAAAGGCCTTAAAATTAAAGGTATGACTTATAGCTACAACACTTAAATATCAAAATGACAATCTATAAGATGATTAAAGGCTTACAACATGTTGTTATTACTGTAATAGATCTAATAAACTTTTTAGAAAAATTTGAGTCATTGCAAAAAAAAACTCTAAAATAACTCTAAATAAGATTGTTTTAAAAAAACTTATATAAAAATATAAAATATCCATTTCATTGTAATTATTTTAATATATGCAATAGTCTAATAGCCCTCAATAGTTCACATGAGAAATAAAACAAACTATGACGACATTATAAACCTCAAACTTATGGAGGTCTTTCTCTCATGTCGGGTCAACAACAACAAGACCAATAAACTTATTGGAAGCAACCCCTATAATTTAAACCCTACATTTATTAGTTACTAAAAATAATGTAACTATAACCAACTCCCCTATATATAATAAAAAATAAAAATTTTCCTATTCCTTTTCGTAGTCGTAATTATAGTCTAATAATCCTAATCCTAAAAAGTTCACACTTTGTACAAAGGTGTTTGTACCACGTCGCTCTTTAAGATAATTCATGGATCATATACCTCCAAGAAAGGTCAAAAGTACTAAAATATTAATGGAGTAATTGCTTCTATATATCAAAAAAAAAATAATAATAATAACAAAGCTGTTTCTACCAAACTTATTTCGTTTTATTATAGTTGATCCGACATGACGTGATGTGAAGAAGACCACCAATTACTTAGTGATGTGAAGAAGACCACCAATTACTTAGGATTCATACTATCATCATCGATCTAACATACACTAAACAAAAATAAAACATATCTTTAAAATAAAAAATTACTAAACATACTATCATCATGGATCTAACATACACTAAACAAAACATATCTTTAAAATAAAAATTACTAAGTACCGTCCCGTCCCTCTCTTGAACATGTGCACCGAATCAATAAAAATGTTATCTTTCAAGAGATGGCCCCACTTTATATAAGTATACAATAAACCTTTGTACTCCATG